>BSBN01000534.1:12666666-15380833 GCA_027924645.1 Cunninghamia lanceolata | reverse complement strand
GGAACAAGAGCCATACATGTAACATCTTCAGGTTCACTATCATAATGTAATATAATAGGCTCCATAGCATCTGGCGAAGCTTCTTTTTTCTTTGTAGGAGACACAGTAGTAATAGATGTCTCTTAGGCGTCCATCGATGATAAACACCTATGAGGAGGGAGATTCTCCTCTCCTACAGCAAGGCAAGGCTTAACACAACGATGCTTCTTTCTTTCTCTTGCAATCTTATTTTGCTTAGATTTATTCAAGATATTCTTAAGCGTAACCATAGTATCTTCCAATGTAGGTTCCTTTACTTCCTTTGCTTTAAGAACATTAGAAGAAACACGAGGAACCAATGAAGGCTAGGAGGCTATGGGGGAAGGGTTCCTCAATGCAGGATGCTCTTCCTTCTCAACTTGTGAAATAGGTGGAAGTATAGGAGCATCCTAAAGTAGTTGAGAAACCTAAGGAAATAAAACATGTGCAACTGATGAAAAACCACTAGTCTCGATAGTGGTAGGTGGGACAAAAGTAATATTGTAATTTTGGGCAAGTCTATTTTATGCACGAAGGCTACCTCATTGTCCTTGGAGGGATGGCAGAGGGGGAACCTCAACATATCTACCAGATGCTCAAGGATGAGGAAGAACCTTCGATTTGGTCTTAGCTTCATTCACTACCTGTGGTACAGGAGGAATTATAGTCATAGCCTCAGAAGATCAAGGAGGCTCAGGGACATCACAAAGAGGAATATTACTAAGTGACGACTCTTCTATTTTCTTTTCTTTGAACTTTTGATATGATAAGAAAAATATATCCTCTCTAGGTCTAGTAGCTCCAACCGGTTGTGGCCAAAAGTAGTCAAGTGAAAAGTGTCCATTATGAGGGATGGGGTGATACTGACTATGATGTAGAGCATGCACACATCCCTCAAATGGAAACTTTAAGCACTTGTGAAACATAGAGGGGACTGCCTTCATGAAGTAGAGCCATGGGTAGCCAAACTTCACATAAAATAGGTCTGATGTAGGAATGATAACAAAATGAACATCCAAAGCTCTTGGCCCAACTTTAACATCAAGATTTAAAGCACCAAGAATTGGAAGGATAGACCCTTCATTTGGTTTAATAGCCATCTCCAATACATCATATGTATCTTGATGTAAACAATGCATGTAGAGAAACTCTTCAGTTACTACATTCACCATGCATATAGGATCTATCATAGCACCCTCAATACATTTATCATTGATTTGAATAGTGATATAAAGATGCCCATCAGGAGCTTTGATAGTAGCATCATGTGGAGTAAAATAAATAGCAAGTTCCAAATTCACTCACAGTTTGTAAGGGTGAGAATCCACCATGCAAATATCAACAACGTTAGACTCATGATGAGTTAAAGGATTAGTGTATATTTGAATATTTTGATTAGGAGATACTACCAATTTATTCCCTTTATCATTCGCACCAGCAACTTTGATGACATTTTATTCAATGAGATCTTGAACTTTATTTTAAAGATGCATAAATATTTCAGTATAATGACCAACAGAGCGGTAAAATTGACAAAAGGAATTTGCATCAAAGGAAGATGATTACATCTTACTTGGATTGAGTGGTCTCACGGGTGGAAGCTATTGGAAAGAGACACTACTCTGATAAATGATTGAATGTTATCATTGATGGAAACAAAGAAAGGAGGTTCCATTGGCATGGAAAAGAGACTCTACTCTGGAACGATAAATGGCTAAGTATGAGCAGTATAAACTACATAGTGTAAATCATAATCTTTGTGACAGTATTCCTCCGTAGTTGATGGTCAAGGTATGTGGTTTAGGTGTGTTGTTCATAAATGTTTGAAGGTGCTATGTTCAAGATTGCAAGTCCTGATGACTTCCAGAAGTCATACTATGAAATGTCTAAGTCTAGGTGAACAGAACTAAGACAGGAACAATGTATAGTGCTAAAGTAAAAGGGTCTGCATTCCTCCACAGTTGCATACTATGTCTTCCAGTTGTGAAAGTATGCTAAGAGGTCAAGAATGAATGTTGGTTATGAATATTTAAGTCTCTTGTCATCCGCAATGAGAGTTTTGATGTGACATATGAATTGGCCAAGCATGTTCTTAAGGGCTAGACTGACAGGCATGTTAAATCCATATGCAAAGAAGATATATTGTTTAATCAATCAATCTAGGTGGTTGTATGATTGGTACCAAGCTATATGAAGACCATTATATGTTTGGTTAGGTCTACATTATAGTTTGTACACATGATCAACCTAACAAGGTAAAGCACATTGTATACACGCTTCATGTCTGGCCTGCCGACCTAATTATGAGATGAATCTTGTTGCGGATATAAATACTTGATGGATTACAATGTTGAGAAGTGAATATGTGGCATACATGTGCAAATTTGAAATGTGAAGGATTATAAGCAGAGTGCAAAGCAAAAAAAGAAAACAAATGCAGAAAATAGAGTATATGTAGTAGAGGTGAGAAGCAGAGAAGAATAAATGAAGACCTTTGAATCTGTATATTGAACCTTCAATGGAACTATGATCTAGTATATAGTAGATGCATTTTCAATAGTTCATTACTGGTAGTGAGCCAAATTTCTTCTTTCTTCTATCTTAGTGGACAGTGAGTCCACTTGGATAGTGAGTCCACCTACAGTGAGCATTTCTTTGGGCAATGAACCCTATGGCAGTGAGCCTTATGTAATTAGGTATTGTTATCATAATATATTGTGAGCTAACACTCACCATGGTTTTTCCCTTTATGGGTTTTCCACATAAAAATTCTAGTGTCCATGTGTTATGTTTTTATGGTTGTTGTTCTTATGTTTATTCTACTTTCATGTTAGTGATTTTGGTAATTGGATAAATGAACACATTAAGAAGTGGTTTTGTGTAATATTGATTCGCCCCCCTCTTAGTATTCCTTGTATTCAACAATTGGTATCAGAGCCAGGTTCCTTGGAAGAAGTCTAACAACTTGAGGAAGATCTGGGAGAGTTCACTCATGGCTACCAGGAGATTTGGAAATTTATCAAACAATGTTGAACTAGAAGCAGCTCTTATTGATCTTGAAAAATCTAAAGTGGAAATCAGGGATCTGAAGGATAACATACAAGAAACTGATGAATGCATTCTAAAGCTAAAAGAACAAGTCAAGAAATTGAAAGAAAAATACAAAGAGGTTAATGAACGATTGATATCAAAAAATGAAATCCTAGATTACTTGAAAGTGGAATTTATAGAAAGAGCTAAAGCAAAAGAAGATCTAAATCTGATGGTAAAAAGAAAGTTAGAAGAATGTGCTAAACTTGAAAAACAATTTGTGAGCTTGAAATCAGACTTGTAAAAAGCTAAGAGCTATGAAGAAAAGTTCAAGATAAGTTCTACAAAACTTGATGAGATGATTGCTAGTCAAAAGAGTTATGATGACAAGGAAGGATTCAGATTTGACAAAGGAGAAAGTTCAAAATTAGGCCAAGTAAACATTGTGTTGAAGCAAAACTAAAGTAACCAGTTCAGGAATCAAAAGAGAAGACCTAGAAGACCTCCGATCAGATAGCCAAATGTTCAAAGGTACCCATCTTTCAATGGCCATTGTTTTAATTGTGATAGGTTTGGCCATAAACCTACTCAATGTAGGAGTAGAATAAATTAGATTGTTCCATCATTTTCTAGTCAATGTTTCAATTGTAAAAAATTGGTCATAGATTGAATGAATGTAGAAGTCTAGTAAGAAATGGCTTTTACAATGCAATGAATACTCAATCATTCAATGGAAAGTGTTATGCATGCAATAGATTTGGACATATTGCTAATCAATGCAGATCAAATCAAATCAATAGAAGCAATCAAGGACAAAGGAATGTAGTATGCTACAATTGCAATAAGTTTGGACATATTGTAAGATTCTGCAGAAGTAGAATTGTAAAAGGAGATTATCCTATAGAGAAGGGGAAAACAGAGCAGAGAAAAGACAAAGGCAAGAACAAAGTTGATCAGGTTGAAATAAAGAAAGATATGCAGAAGATCTAGATCAAGAAAGATGCTAATGAGGACAAGGATGGATCCACACCAGTTTCTGGTGCAAATACTTCCTCTAGGAAGTAAATTTGTGATCTCTAGCTCAGGAGGAGCTGCAATGAAAATCTTAGTCCCTTAGCTAGATTGTCAATGTTGGAATCTGGCATGAAGATATGTTGAAAAGATACATATGACAGATCCTTTCAAAGAGATTCTGGTGAAAAAAGTTCAAGTGCGGAGCATTCCAGATAAATCCTAATAGACTATATTCTACAGAGATGTGTTTGACAAGTTTTTCATTAGAGGCATTTATGATGACTAGGTCATCCTTGCGGTGGATAAAAAGGAGCTCATTTGATAGCTAATTCACTTTGCATTCAACCTATCAAGCATCCAGGAGAAGTAAAGAAAGAATCCAAGTGCCTACAAAGATTTCCAAAGCAATTCAAATCAAGTCAATCTCAAGTGAAGAAAAACCCTAATTCGATAGAAAAGGGGTATTCTTAATTACTCATGGAATTATTCACATGGAAGATGTTAGGGCATATATTAATACCAATTTAGAGGAATACGATCACATGAATCTTGGAAAATTATACTTGAATGAACTGACTACTATTGATGTTGAGTTGAAAGATGAATATAAAGTCCTAAAAGAAAATAAATTCGACACCTCGTTGGATTTTCCTGCGATCCTAAATTATACATGAATTAATTTTATTCTAAGAAAGATTCATGATGAGTTCTTGTGGCTCAATGAACCATATATAATAACTAAAGAAGCTATCAAAGTTGTAACTGGTATAAGTTCCTCCAAGGGAATCCCAGGCAAAAAGAAAATAAAGAACAATTTAGTAATGGTTCTAACAGGAGCCAAATTTGATAAGAAAGCTCTCATGGTAAATGATATTAACGATCCAGCTGTCAGATTTGCATCAATGATTATTGGATACAATGTATTCTTTTCCCACTCTAAAAATTTTGTGTCTGCACTAGCTATATACACAACATATGACATGGTAAAAAATAATACGGATTATAACCTATGTGAAATGCTCTAGAGTGAATTAATGGAGAACTTGAAATGAACAAAAGAGACAAATTATCCCTTCAAATATGGAACTTTGCTCATCTATCTACTCTTCTACTTCTTAAGAGAGCTACCCAGCTTGGAAAGCATTATCTGGCTTGATCACACACCAGTAGAAACTCAAATATGAAATCACTTGTAGAGTTTTGGAAATGCAGATAGACAAAATGAAATCTTATGAGGATACTTCACAAACTTTAAAAAGAAAATGATATGTAGGATCTGGATACTTGAAAAGGTAGTGATGAAATATGAAAAGGACATTGTATTCATAGTGAACAAAGACAAATGCTTCATGGAAGTTGTGGAACCAAGAACTACATGGGTCCCTACATTAGGGTATAAAGTTGTAGAAGATATCCTGATTGAATTAGCTGATGAACTACTGATTAAACAAAAACATCTCAAAGAAGACAGGTTTGGGACACTCAAAGAATTATCTATGGAATATGAGCATTAAGAGAAAATGTCAGATGAACAAACAAGTGAGGCAAAAAACAAAGCAAAAGGATCAAGACCCTTAAATTCTCTAGTGGAATGGAAGTCAAACGCTCCAGAATGAAAATATGAGAAAGATGAAAAGGAAAAACATATATCTAGTCCCAAGAAAAGAACAAGGATCTCATCCATTACAAAAGCCACAACCGAAGTAGAGAAAGAAAATCCAACAGAAGAAAAGAAAAGAAAGAAAGTTACACTTAGTGAAGAACAAGTGGTAAGAGACACTGCTACAGACCAAATTTCAATTGACTATGCTAGAAAGTTTTTAGAAAAACAACAATGAGTACAGATTCTAGATTCACCCAAGACTCTAAAAGTACAAATAAATTTTGACTCTATGTCTCCTGAGCATAAATTCAAACTAGTGTCAGTTGTTCAAGCAAAGGCACATGAAGAGTTGATGAAAACACATATACAGGATAATGAGCTTATTGGTGCAGCATCTGATGTGTTGGAGAAGTTAACTAATCAACTTAAATGTATGATAACATAAATCAACAATCATTTTGAATCATTTGAAAAATCTGCAGAAACAAAAGTTAGAAAGGAGTTTGATGACAAAAGATTAGCTAAATTAAAGACCATGCTAGAAAATGATAAAAATCTAGTAGACAATGGAATAAGAGATGTACAGTGTACCATTAAAGAGGCTTGTGATTTGTACAAACTTTTTTTTATCATGGTCGAAAGCCACAGAGGAATTAGAAGAGAAGATCAAGGATCTAAAACTGTAGCTGGCAAACCTTTCTAAGTCATTTGATCTGGCAATTGAATCAGTCAGCAGCAAAGAAATACAAGTCATCAATATCCATAATGAGTTAAGTAATATGATGAATAAGAGAGATCAAATGAAAAATAGAATGTGTAAATTGAGAGGACTAATAAGTCCTAAGCTAGACTCAATGTCAAATCTTGCAGCAGAAGCACTGAAGGCAAAAACACATATTGACACACCCTCTAATGTACAAAAGGTTGAAAAATTGGTCTTCCTTATAGACGGCCATATTCAAATTTGGGACAATGCTAAGAAGAGTTGGGATAAAGAATTAGTCCAAATCAAGAACATTTTCAATAACATTCTACAACCCACAAAAAATTAAGTTGAAGTTTGTATGAGTACATATGTGGTAGAGTATGAAATTTTTTGTAGTTTTGATACAATTTTAACTCTTGTACATACGCATTTGCCATTGATGTCAAAGGGGGAAAATAAGACCAGTGAAAAATGGGCAAACATCTAAGGGGGAGAAGAAAAATACAGTATATTTAAAAAGTGGGAGCAGACAAGCATTTTTCACTAAGTGTTGCCATCAATGCCAAAGGGGGAAATTGTTGGCAAGAGACACTACTCTAATGAATGATTGAATGTTGTCATTGATGGTAACAAATAAAGGAGGTTCCACCAGCATGGAAAAGAGACTCTACTCCGAAAGGATAAACGGCTAAGTATGAGCAGTATACACTACATAGTGTAAATGACAGTGTTTGTGTAAGTATTCCTCCGCAATTGATGGTCAAGGTATGCGGCTCAGGTGTGTTATTCAGAATTATTTGAAGGTGCTATGTTGAAGATTGTAAGTCCTAATTACTTTTAGAATTCATACTATGAAATGTCTAAGTCTGGGTGAACAGAACTAAGACAGGAATAGTGCATAGTGCCAGAGTAAAAGGGTCTGCATTCCTCTGCAGTTGCATATTGTGTCTTGCGGTTTTGAAGGTATGCTAAGAGGTCAAGAATGAATGTTGGTTATGAATATTTGAGTCTCTTGTAGTCCGCAGTGAGATTTTTGATGTGCCAAATGAATTGGTCAAGCATGTTCTTAAGGGACAGGCCGACAGACATGTTAAATCCATATGTGGAGAAGATATATTATTTAATCAATCAATCTAAGTGGATTATGATTTGTGCTGACCTATATGAAGACCATTATATGTTTGTTTAGGTCTACATTATAGTTTGTACACATGATCAAGCCGATAAGGTAAAGCACATTGTATACATGCTTCATGTCTAGCTTGTTGACCTAATTATGAGATGATTCTTGTTGCAGATATAAATACTCAATGGATTGTGATGTTGAGAAGTGATTATGTGGCGTAGATGTGCAAATTCAAAATGTGAAGGATTATAAGTAGAGTGTAGAGTAGAAAAAGAAAAGAAGGGCATAAAATAGAGTATATGTAGTACAGGTGAGAAGCAGAGAAGAAAAAATGAAGACCTTTGAATTTGTGTATTGAACCTTCAATGGAACTGTGATCTAGCATATTGTAGATGCATTTTCAAAAGTTCATTACTAGCAGTGAGCCAAATTTCTTCTTTCTTCTATCTTTCTTTCTTAGTGTACATTGAGTCCACTTAGATAGTGAGTCCACCTGTAGTGATCATTTCTTTGGGTGGTGAGCCTTATGTAATCCAGTATTGTTATCATAATAGATTGTGAGCTAACACTCACTGTGGTTTTTCACTTTTTGGGTTTTCCACATAAAAATCCTAGTGTCCATGTGTTATGTCTTTATGGTTGTTGTTCTTATGTTTATTCTTCTTTCATGTTATTGATTTTAGTAATTGGATAAATGAACTTGTTAAGAAGTGGTTTTGTGGAATACTGATTTACCCCCTCTCAGTATTCCTTGTATTCAATAGAAAATTGATGAGATTTTTTTGCAAAAGTTGTGTCATGATAGCATAAAGAGATTCTGATAACGGTGTAAAGTTTCTTGTTTTTGGTATCAATTTGTAAGGGGTGGAAACATGAGATGACACTGCCACCACATGTTTTCTAATGTTATTCGCTGAAATTTCATTTATTTTGATGAAGGTTTTGTTTTGTGTTTTGAAAGAATGATTATGAGAGGCCTTAGATTGACCAACTGGAGCTGATGAGGGATTATGCTCATACTAACTAATCAAAAGTTGATAATCACAAAGATCCATGCAAAGATGAGTGAATGAATCGTATCGCATCAATAATATATTATCATGGATGTGAGGCTGTAAGTTTCCTTTAAAGATTCTTTGCACATCAGCATCTAGAATAGAATATTGGATTTGTGAGAAGATGGCTTGATAACGGCCCATGAAATCTATTATTTTTTCTTTCATTCCTTGTTTGTAATGAACCAAGTCTGTCCAAGAGACTTGGGGTCCAATGTTTTCTTGAAAATTCTTGAGAAAATTATTAACTAATCATGTGAAATAAGTTATAGAATTAGGTGGTAGTGAGCAAAACCAATCCAAGACTATGTCTTTGAGTGACCTAGGAAAGAGTTTTTCCAAGATCACATCCTCAAAGAAGAAATCGCTACACATAGTGGTAAAAGTTGCCACATGGTTGCTAGGGTCTCCCTTCCCATTATATTTCTCAAAGAGAGGAGTCTCAAACTTCATAGGCATAGGATTTCTTAGGATGGAATAAGACAAAGGGCTATGAATATAATGTGTTATCATACTAGTCTCGGGTCGGATATTACTCATGCTATCCAATTGTTGTTGGATGGAGGTCATATTCTTCAACAACTGGTTTATAACGGGGTCGGAAGATGAATCGAGTAGAGATTGGAATGAAGGACTAGGTGATGGTGTATGAGTAGCATTTTGAAATGTGATAGGTGGTTTAGATGTATGTGGAGTCACATTAGGTGTGGAATTTGCATAGTTACATGGAACATTACTATAATAGTGAACAGGATTCCCATTGGATAATCCAACACGTGGTAGAATTATTACTCGGTTGTGTAATAGTGGTGAGAATAGAAGTATAAGTAGGAATAGGGAGTATAGGTATGGATGGTGACACTTGAGTCCCTATTTGATTAGAATAAGTGACATTGGTAATGATATCAGCACAACTAGATGCAGATAGAATAGTGTTACGCACTATATGCGCAACTCCATGCAAGACTTCCAATCCTTCTTGACCTTTGAGCTTCGTACAACCTCAACAATAGGTATGGCCTCTTCACTTATGTGTTCCATGCTGATAAACTTATGGAAATTACCCAACTCAATGTCTAATCTCTGAATTTGTGATTCAGGAAAATGAGCCACAAGGTCGTCAATGTTGATGGATTCATGTAAGTTTGATGCTTCAGGAAGGTGTGAAGTAGGGATGCTAGGAAGAATTGATGGACCTTCTTGTGGGATAAGACTAGGAATCATGGGTTCCTATGTATTGGTATCATCATTATGCATATCATTCCAACTCATAATCACCAACTTCTTTGCACAAGAAGGTTAGAATTGAGGCACTGGGTCACAAAGCTCATAAAGCGTCTATAAGCTTTGGTAACACACAAGATGCACCAATAGAACAAATGAATGAATGAAGAGAAGGATTTGAGTTTATTTTTAAGTGAAGAAATAATATACCCTTAATCAAATCCAATTCTACTCAAATCCACTTGAATATCAACAATGCTAATGCTAAAATTTCAATGTTTTTTTCAAAATGCAATAATTCCAAAATTGTTCCTATCTTCAATTTTCAATGCAAGATGACAATTAAAATGTTGTAGAACAATGCCAAATGAGATTTAGGATGCAAATAATAGAAGAAAAATCCAAAATTAAACTATCTTTCATAAACCCGAGATTACAACATGAAATAGGTTTTACCAAATGCAACTTTTTCAACAATTTCTAGCAATGCCAATGATTCAAATGCACAATGCAAGAATATGAGATGATAAACTACTATAAATCCACTCAAATTTGATGTAAAAATTAGAAAATCAGAAGATTCTATGATGATCTTGTTGCAAGTATGAGGTGAACCAGTGTTGTCTTTGATGGCAACATACTCATATTGGATTGACAAGAAGGATTCGATGAGCAGTGTGCTGAGGATATTGAGAAAATTAGCCTCAGTCAGGAATAGTGAAGAACAGTGATGAGAAGAAGGCAAATGTATTGTATAAGATGTGAACCGGAGGATGTGGATTAAAGGGTTTATAGATATGAGTCTTAAGATGCTTCAGGTAAGATTTCAGAGGTCCGCATAAAGATCTGAAGTAGTTGCGGCTGTCGGTGTGGAACCGGTTCCAGCAAGTATTTAGAGGTGACAGAGGATCACAGAAAGGTCCGGTGGGGTTTGGAATTGTATAATCCTAATCCGTGGATTGGAAGGAGTGTTTGGGATGTCCTTGTGACGTGTCATCTCGAATTGTGAATGATTTGGAGGTCTGGAAGTACCTTTTACATTGTGACAGTGGTGACAGACTGTGTTCTTGAAGTTTCGGATAAGGAAGAGAAGAGATTCTAGTAAGTAGAGGAAGCGCGGATGTACCTGGTCATTCAGGCAGGCTTGGAAATGTCCATGGATCATGTTTAGGTTGTGTTGTTGGTCCACATTGATGGTAGAGCCTAGAATCGAAGATATTCTTCCGGATGGAGTTCTTGTTTTGATTAGCCGACCGGATGAGTTGTTCATCCCGCGAATGTTCTTGTGATGGCCGACCGGATGTGTTATTCGTCTTGTGGATATTCTTATGGTTGATTGCTGACTTAGATGATTGTTCCTAAGTCGATGTCTTGTATAAATAAAGGTTTGTGAGTTCATTTTAAGAGTGAATGGTGTGAATGAGGACAGGGTAGCGAAGAGAAGTGCGAAAGGCAGAGCAGGGGCTTTTGGACTTAAATGGAACTGATCCGGACATGGTAGAGATGTCATTCTCTAGTTCAAGACTGTGATTCTTATCACTTTGTAGACAGTGTGTTTCCTTGTAGGCAGTGGGCCTCTTTGTGAGCAGTGTGCTCGGGCAGTGAGCCCTAATTGGCAAGTGCCATTCTTTTTCTTATTCTTTTAACAAAGAATAATCCTTGGGTTAATCACCCTGTGGTTTTTCCCTTAACCGGGTTTTCCACGTCAAAATATTGGTGTTCAATGTGTTGATGTTTATCTGCTCTTATGTTTATGCATTTTACTTTCATGGATGATTAATTGATATACCATTAATTAACAAAAAGAATCAAGTGATTAAAGAAAGAAGAAGTTTTATACAAATGATTCACCCCCCCCTCTCAGTTGTATGCCCTAGATCCAACAATTGGTATTAGAGCCGAGTTCCTCTGAAAGGAGCTTAACCGCTTGAGGAGATCCAGGATGTCGTCATACAAGAAAGATAGTCTGAAGTTTGATGGAACCAACTTCACTCTTTGGAAAGGTCGAATGAAATGTCACTTGGAATGCATGGGAAAAGCATATTTGGCCATGGTCTCAAAACCATATGTACCTCCATAAGGTGGTCCGACAACTCTGAATGAAATCATAGATCCTGAAAACAATCTACGGACCAAGGAAGCTCTATTAAGCGTATTGAATGACTCAGATCTCTCAAATGTTATTGACCTACCAACTGCATATGAGATCCTGACTAGACTAGAACTTCTGTATGAAGGAGATGAGTTTGTCAAGAGCGCAAGGTTGCAAAGTCTGAAAGGGAAATTTGAAAGATTGAAGATGAGAGATGATGAAAACATCACTACCTTTATGCCAAGAGTGAATGAGCTGGTATGTGGAATTAGAAATGCTGGCGGAACTCTAGATGAAAATGAGATTGTTTACAAAATCCTCAGATCCCTTCCTGCTGCCTACAAAATCAAGGTTGCTGCCATTGATGAATTCAGAGCCCACATAACTGTCACTAGAGAACAATTGGCTGGCAAACTGGTTGCATTTGAAATGACAGAGTTTGGAGATGATCCTCCCAAGACTAAATCTGCTTTCAAAGCCAGTGCCTATGTGAAAGGCAAACAGAGATTTGATCCAGGAGAAAAATCTTCAAGGAAAATGTCATGGTATGATCAAGCAAGAAGAGACATGGAAGAAGAAGAAGCAGAAACAGTTCAACTTGAACCCATCTTTGCAAAGAGACTACCAAGAGGAACCGGTAAGTATGAAGGAAAACTACCCTTTAAGTGCTTCAACTACAATAAGATTGGTCATTTTGCTTCAAGATGTCTGGAAAGATCTGCAAGGTCTAATACTAATAGACAAAGGTTTCAAAAGAACTTCTATAATGTTCACGAAGAAGATGACAATGAAGGAGTAAGAGATGATGAATCAAAACTAGGAAGCAAAGCTGAAAATGAATGGGTGTTTATTGCCATCAAGGAAGAAGATTCAATATCCTCTGAATCTGTCAATCACAAGGTTGTGGAAAAAGCTTTGGCTGCTCAAATAGAAGAAAAGGATGATTGGGTTATTGACAGTGGATGTTCTCACCATATGACTGGTGACAAGAATAAGTTCTTGGATCTGGAAAGGTATGAAGGAGGAATGGTAAAGTTTGGTGACAATTCTGTTGGCAGAATCAGAGGTAGGGGAACTATTTCCTTTGATGGAAAGAGCAAGACAAGTAATGTACTATATGTTGAAGGATTAAAGCACAATCTTCTCAGTGTTGGTCAGTTAGTGGACAAAGGCTATGACCTCCGGTTCAAGAATGGAAAATGCAGAATCTTTACAAGTTCTGGAACTGAAATCGCATCTGGTACTCAGACAAAAGGTAATATCTTTCATCTGGTTGGTTCAAATAAAAGTTGTCTATTTGTTCAAATTGATCAGAGTTGGTTATGGCATAGAAGAATGTGTCATGTAAATTTTCATAACATCATCAAGATAAGCAATACTCAGGCTGTAAAAGATCTTCCAAAATTGATGAAACCTACAAATAGTTTGTGCAAAGAATGTCAGCTAGGAAAATAGACCAGAGTCTCTTTCAAAAGCAAAGATCAGTCCTCTACCAGATTGTTGGAATTAGTACATACTGATCTCTGTGGTCCGACAAGAATCAAGAGTCTACAAGGTGATAGATACTTCATGTTGCTAATTGATGACCATTCCCGGATGATGTGGGTTACCTTCCTAAAGGAGAAATCAGAAGCCCTTGAGAAATTCAAAATCTTCAAAGCTATGGTAGAGAATCAAACCAGACTGAAACTAAAGTGTCTAAGGTCTGACAGAGGTGGTGAATTTACATCTGATGATTTCATTGACTTTTGTGAAAAGCAGGGTATAAGAAGATAGTTGTCTGCTCCTAGGACTCCGCAGCAGAATGGAGTAGTTGAGAGAAAGAACTAAACCATCCAGGAAGCTTCCAGGACAATGATGTTAGAAGCAAATGTTCCTCAAATGTTTTGGAAAGAAGCTATTAGCACTGTAGTCTACACTCTCAATCGAGTTCAAATCAGAAACAACACCGGTAAGACCCCCTATGAACTTTGGTTTGGCATCACTCCTACTGTGAAATATTTCAGCGTATTTGGTAGCAAGTGTTATATTAAAAGAGATGAAGATCTAGGAAAGTTTGATGCTAGAAGTGATGAAGGAATCTTTTTGGGTTACTCCACTCAAAGCAAAGCATACCGGTGTTACAATAAGAGATTGAAAAAGATGATAGAAAGCACTAATGTGAAAGTTGATGAAGAAATTGATAAGCCCTCAAGGTTTTATGAGTTTGATGAGGATGCCCAAGATGGTAAAGTTCAAGGAACTCAATCCTCTCTGGTAAGTCAGAGTCAGGCTAATCTGGTAAATCAGGAAGAAGAGATAGGTCTAAATGAGCCTGATCAAGAAGCAGCAGTGCAGAATGCTCCCAAAATTCCAAGGTATGTAATATAGAACCACTCTGAAGATCAGATCATAGGTGACAAAAACAAAGGTGTGGAAACTAGAAGGAATGTTGCTCAAAATCAGGATGAATGTTGTTTGATTTCAAAAATTAAACCTAAAACAATAAATGAAGCTTGCAATGATGAAAACTGGACCAAAGCAATGAAAGATGAATTGATGCAAATTGAGAAAAATCATACTTGGGATCTTGTTCCCAGACCTAGAGACAGGAATGTGATTGGAACCAAATGGGATTTCCAGAACAAACTGAATGAAGCTGGTGAAGTAATCAGAAATAAAGCTAGATTGGTCTGCAAAGGCTACTCTCAAATAGAAGGAATTGATTTTGAAGAAACCTTTGCTCCGGTGGCAAGAATTGAAGCAGTTAGATTATTCCTTGTATTTTCTACTTTTAAAGACTTCAAGGTATATCAGATGGATGTCAAGTCTGCCTTCCTAAATGGTGATCTAGAAGAAGAAGTTTATATTGAACAACCGGATGGATTTCAATTGTCTGATAATGATGATATGGTCTGCAAGTTGAAGAAAGCATTGTATGGATTAAAGCAAGCCCCAAGAGCATGGTATGAAAGGCTAGATAAGCATCTTGTGCAGATTGGATTCAACAAAGGTACTGCTGACAGTAACCTATATTTCAAAATTGATAATGAAAACATTCTGATTGTTGAAGTATTTGTGGATGATATCATTTTTGGAGGAAGAGATAGTATGTGCAAAACCTTTGCAAATCAGATGAAAAGTGAGTTTGAAATGTCCATGCTTGGTGAAATGAATTTCTTCTTGGGTCTGCAAATTACTCAAACAAAGAAAGGGATCTTCATTTCTCAGACCAAATATGTGAAAGAATTGTTAAAGAAATTTGGTATGGAAGATTCAAAGCCAATGAATACTCCCATGGAAACCGGATGTAAGTTGAGCAAAGATGATGACTCCCCAAAGGCAGATAAGACAAAGTATAGATCAATGATTGGTGGATTATTGTATCTCACTCAGACTAGACCAGATATAATGCAGGCTATTGGTCTTGTGGCAAGATTCCAGGCTGATCCTAGAGAATCTCATGTTATGGCAATCAAAAAAAAAATTAGGTACTTGAAAGGAACAGTTGAGTATGCTCTATGGTATCCTAGAGATCCAGACTTCTCTCTTCATGCTTACACAGATGCAGATTGGGCAGGAGATGTGGATGATCGGAAGAGCACCAGTGGAGGAGCATTCTTTTTGGGAAAGAGATTGGTTTCTTGGCTAAGCAAGAAACAAGATGCAATATCTCTGTCTACAACTGAAGCAAAATACATTGCAGCAGCAAGTAGTTGCACTCAAATCTTATGGATGAAGCAGATGCTAAGAGACATTAAAGTTGAATATAAGGAGCCTATCACAATTTTCTGTGATAATTCAAGTACAATTAATATTTCTAAGAATCTGGTATTGCATTCTACAACTAAGCACATATCTATCAAGTTTCACTTTTTAAGAGAACAAGTGAACAAGGAAGAAGTCAGATTGGAGTATGTTCCCTCCAAGGATCAGATTGCAGATATCTTTACTAAACCTCTTCCCAAGGACTCTTTTGAATATCTCTAGGAGAAGTTAGGGGTCATGGCCCCTCCGGTGATGAACTAGGATGCACTGATGTGCATCAGTCCGGTAGATATCACAGTCATATCTTGTGATCCAGATTGATGATAGGGAGTTGCTACTAAGGGGGAGCAGCTAGTATGATTCTGACATATTAGAATTGTAAGTATGAGCCCTTTGCCATTGATGTCAAAGGGGGAGAGAAGACATGTGAAAAACAAGTGGCTAATGATCAAAGGGGGAGCAGTAAATAAAGAGAAGACATGTTGCTCATGGGGGGAGCTGTGACAGAAAGGAGAAGTTCTTGTCTTGATGGTTTTTCACATCATATGTTGCCATCAATGACAAAGGAGGAGATTGTTGCAAGTATGAGGTGAACCAGTGTTGTCATTGATGGCAACATACACATATTGGATTGACAAGAAGGATTCGATGAGCAGTGTGCTGAGGATATTGAGAAAATTAGCCTCAGTCAGGAACAATGAAGAATAGGGATGAGAAGAAGGCAAATGTATTGTATAGGATGCGAACCGGAGGATGCGGATTAAAGGGTTTATAGATATGAGTCTTAAGATGCTTCAGTTAAGATTTTAGATGTCCGCATAAAGATCTGAAGGAGTTGTGGCTGTCAGTGTGGAACCAGTTCCAGCAAGTATTCAGAGGTGACAGAGGATCACAGAAAGGTCTGGTGGGGTCCGGAATTGTATAATCCTAATCTACGGATTGGAAGGAGTGTTTGGGATGTCCTTGTGACGTGTCATCTTGAATTGTGAATGATTTGGAGGTTCAGAAGTACCTTTTGCATTGTGACAGTGGTGACAGACTGTGTTCTTGAAGTTCCGGATAAGGAAGAGAAGAGATTCCAGTAAGTAGAGGAAGCGCGGATGTACCTGGTCATTCAAGCAGGCTTGGAAATGTCCATGGATCATGTTTAGGTTGTGTTGTTGGTCCACATTGATGGTAGAGCCCGTAATCGAAGATATTCTTCCGGATGGAGTTCTTGTTTTGATTAGTCGAATGGATGAGTTGTTCATCCCGCGAATGTTCTTGTGATGGCTGACCGGATGTGTTATTCATCTTGTGGATATTCTTATGGTTGATTGCTGGCTTAGATGATTGTTCCTAAGTCGATGTCTTGTATAAATAAAGGTTTGTGAGTTCATTTTAAGAGTGAATGGTGTGAATGAGGACAGGGTAGCGAAGAGAAGTGTGAAAGGCAGAGCAGGGGTTTTTGGAGTTAAATGGAACTAATCCAGACATGGTAGAGATGTCATTCTCTAGTTCAAGACTGTGATTCTTATCACTTTGTAGACAGTGTGTCTCCTTGTAGGCAGTGGGCCTCTTTGTGAGTAGTGTACTCAGGCAGTGAGCCCTAATTGGCAAGTGCCATTCTTTTTCTTATTCTTTTAACAAAGAATAATCCTTGGGTTAATCACCCCGTGGTTTTTCCCTTAACCAGATTTTCCACGTCAAAATATTGGTGTTCAATGTGTTGATGTTTATCTGCTCTTATGTTTATGCATTTTACTTTCATGGATGATTAATTGATATACCGTTAATTAACAAAAAGAATCAAGTGATTGAAGAAAGAAGAAGTTTTATACAACTGAGTCACCCCCCCCTCTCAGTTGTATGCCCTAGATCCAACAGATCTATTCTTTTCAAATACAAACAAAGTCACAACTATGCAATTTTTAAATCTAGATTGCAATTTTTTCTTTTCCAATTTCAAATGCAAGGATGTAAAATATTTTTGAACAACAATAATGAAAGTATAAAGTCAATGAATATGATCTAAACAAACTAATAAATGCAAAAAGATCTAAATAGCCTTCAAATATTTAAACCATAGGTTCAAAACTAGTAAGGTTTTCTATAAAATGCAAGGTTTTATTAAACCCTAGTTTTGAAACTATGCAAAATTTAACTATGTATTAATGCAAAATGATTAAAGAACTCACTCCCAATCAGATATAGAATGAATATCAACTCAGATCTAGAAGAAGAAGGATACAAAAGTGTAAAAAACTATGGGTTCACTAAAATATTTGGTGGAAAAGAGTGATCTAGCTTACAGAGTTAAACTAGGTCAAAACCCTCTTCCACAACATTAGGGCACAAATTGAGCTAGGCTTCTACCTAAGAAGGAGAGCCTAACTATAGGGGTTTTTCCCTTTTGTTGTATATAGATGGATCAACCATGTTCAACAAAAGTTAAGCAAGCAAGCTAGGACTAATGATCAAACCCTAGAATTAACTATCAGAAATAGATTTCAGTAAATAGAAAGCATAATAGAGATCAGAGAAGGATTCAAAATGTGGATTTTATAGCATAAATGCCCAAGACTAGGGTGCTTGGGTGCCCTAGTCCTTTTCTAGGGTTTAGCAGAAACTCAAATATCACTAGACCTGTACTTGTCTACTTTGCCTTCTTCCCAGAAATCAGCTCCTAAAACATGTTTCTCTGACATGCACAAACAAAAAATGGAAAAGGTTGTGTTGTGTTTAAGGGTTTGCCTCAATCAAACCACATGTTGGTTTTGCCACCTCCACTACAGTGATGATTAGATCTAAGAGTGTATGCCCTAGGAGGGTAAAGGTAAAATTTAAAACAATATGATGAAATAATGAATGACAATGACGATGAAAACCATAAAATATATGACCTTAGTTGATGAAGATCCTACACCAACAATGGCGAGTGATGATGAGTACTTCAAACTTCCTTCAAAGATTGCAAACAAAGTTCAATATCATCCACAACTAGATAACACTCCAAGCATATACAACAATTTAGCATAGAACACAATATGAGAGCAAATTTGCATTTTCTAGTGTATAAAATGAACTAAAAAACTCATTTAAATATGCATTCCCACTTACTTATGATAAATAAAACTTCATTAGGCTAACAAATACAAACCAAAGGAGTGTCCCAAGATGACACCACAAAGTGGGGCTAAAGTTCCCAAGTGGGACTAGGGCGCTTGGGTGCCTTGGACCTTTAGCCCACAAACTCTGGAAAGTGCCCAATTTAGTAGGCTTAGTCCAGTCCTAAGTTGATTATGTTGAGTTTATTTATCAGAATTGAGATTTTCATCATCTTAACCTCAAAAAGGTTTTAAAATAAGTCCCGATTAACAAAGGAAACAAAAATTTTGTTCAATCAGGTGCTAAACTGAGTGTAAAATGCTAGTGTACACATTTTATGACTCAACAATAAAATGTAAATTTTTCAAATGTAAATAAAAGTGATTTAGGCTCATCATTCATTACATGTCATGTTGCTCAAGAGATCTCTAGTGATAATTATTTTTTAGACAAAGGATGTAGTAATCATATGACAAGAAATAGAGATTTATTTGTAACATTAGACAATTTTATGAAGTCTAAAGTCAAACTAGGTAACAATAATCAAGTGTTAGTTATGGGTATCTAAAATCAATCATGGTGAAAGAAATGATTATTCCAAATTTGTTTATTTTGTGCCTAGATTGAAGAATAATCTCATAAGTATTCAACAACCTATACATAATGGTTACAGAGTATTTTTTGAAGATAATGTGTATATCATACTAGAGAGACCTCCTAGTGATAGATTGATTGCATAAAAATTGAGATGACAAGAAATTAAATGTTCCCACCCTAAATCAAGAGAGAAACTTAGAAGATCATCCAAGGATAGCTTGAAGCAAATTTCAAAGAATCTTATTTAGACCAAATTGGCTATGGAATCTAAGGTATATACACCTCCATTTTGGAGGATTGAGTTTATTACAAAAGAAGTGAATGGTGACAGGGTTACCACCAATTAATAAGCTAGCAAATTCATGTGAGAGTTGTATTTTGGAAAAACAACATAGGTAATTTTTCCAATAGAAGTATCCTATAGAGAAAGGGAACCATTAGAGATTATGAACATTGCTTTACATGTTCTAATGCAAAATCCATCATTAGGTGGAAGAATATATTTTCTAACTTTTATTGATGATTTCAACAACAAAACATGGATTTATTTTCTCAAGTAGAAGTCTAAAGCCTTTAGAATATTCCTAGATTTCAAATAAATGGTTGAAAAATAAAGTATCTAATACATAAACGTACTTAGGTTAGATAGAGGTGGTGAATACAAGTCAAATGAGTTTTTAAATTTTCTTAGATATCATAGAACTAAGAAGTAGTTTACTACAAGGTACACAACACAACAAAATGGTGTCATACAGAGGAATAATTTAATGGATATGTCCAAGACCATGTTAAAGGCCAAGCACTTTCTTAATGAATATTTGGTAGAAGTAGTAATGTAATCAATGTATTCTAAACATATGTCCTACAAAGAGTGTCAAAGATAGAATTCCACAAGAAGCATGGAATGATAATAATAATAGCATACCTCACTTAATTTTTTTAATGTGTTGCATATGGACATGTGACAAAAGAAATATGAAGAAAATTAGATGAGAGATGTGACAAATGTATCTTTATTGGTTATAGTGGGTAACCATAAGCCTACAAGTTGTTCAATCCCATTACCAAGAAGGTAATTATTAGTAGAGATGTTAAATTCAAGGAATAAAAATCCTGAGATGGAAGTGTTGATAGATTAATTACAATTGTAGCAACAACACCTCAAAATGAAGAAGAATAAAAAAAAAGTGTGCAAGATGGTCAGCCAAGTCCACAAGTACTAACAAGTAATCCAATAAGAAATCTTCAAGGAAATAATTTAGGAGAATTAAGAACACCAAGGAATTTTGTACAAGATGAATGATCAGGCCACCCTACACCCAACTCACAAGTAAGTGATGCATCTAATTTTACACCTACTTCATTAAGATCAAGGTATAGAGGTAAGAAAACAAGAAGTTTAAAAGAGAGTTATGATCAAGGAGAAACAAATATAGATTTACATTCAAATTTTATTTTATTCTCTCATGATCTTGTATAATTTGAGGATGAAATCAAAGAAAAACATTTGATCAAGGCCATGGATGAAGAGATGGATTCTACTAAAATGAATGAAACATAGGAGCTAGTAGATCTACGTGAAGGTAAATAATGCATATGAGTCAAATGGGTCTCGAAGACCAATTTCAATGAAGATGGTAAAGTTTAAAAGTATAAAGAAAGGTTAGATGCAAAAGGTTTTGTACAATAGTATGAAATTGACTACAATGAAACATTTGCACCAATAGGAAGGCTTGAATAGTTAGAGTTGTCTTAGCCATAGTAGCACAAAACAATTGAAAAGCTTACCAGATGGATGTCAAATCAGTATTTTGAATGATTTTCTAGAGAAAGAAGTGTATGTACAACAACCACTAGGTTATGGAGTATATGGGCATGAAGATGAGGTATGTAGATTGAAGAAATCTCTTTATAGTCTCAAACAAGAACCAAGAGTGTGGTACAGTTTAATTGATTCATACTTTATTATAAATGGATTCCACGGAAGTAGTAGTGAGCCTACATTGTGTACAAAGACCAACAAGCAAGGTTAGATTTTGATCGTATGTTTATATGTTCATGATTTAATCTTTGCAAGAAATTTGTTCATAGACATGTTTAAAACAACCATGAAGGAGGAGTTTCAAATGCTAGATTTAGTATTGATGAGATATTTTCTAGGCATTAAAGTTGTTCAATCATATAGTGAGATTATCATTTGTTAGTCTAAGTATGCCAAGAATGTGTTAAGAAGATTTGGGATGTTGAATTTTAATCCAACACCAACACCAGTTGCAATATGAACTAAACTCAACAAAGAAGATAGGGATCCAATGTTGATCCAACAATATTCAAAAGACTCATTAGAAGTTTGATGTACCTCACAAAGATAAGGTCAAATATAAATGTATGGTATTAGTCTAATTTAAAGATTTATGGAGTCACCAAAAGATGTAGTGACAAGTTGGGAAGAGAATATTGAGATATGTAGCAGGACTAATAGGACATGGAATACTATATTCCACAACTAATGATTTTGATTTGATTGGATAATATACTGACAGTGATTTGGCATGTAGCATAGATGATAGGAAGATTACTTATGGATATGTTTTTCACTTTGGATAAGATGTAGTCTCATGGGCATCAAAGAAGCAACCTATCATGACAACTTCATCAGGTGAAGTAGAGTATGTGACAACAATATTAGTAGCATGTCAAGAAATTTAGATGTGTTGAGTCTTGTTATATTTAATGCATGTTCAAGAAGATCCAACACCAATATTTTGTGATAATAAGTCAACAATTGCATTATCAAATAATCATGTTTTTCACAAGAGGAGGAAGCATATTGATACCAAGTATCATTTCATTAGAGACTTAGTAAACAATGTAGAAATCTACTTGGAGTTTTGTATCTATCTAAAGACTAGTTGGTAGATATAATCACAAAAGCATTAGTAAAGGATAATTTTGAATATATAAGACAAAATTTGGGCATGTTGTGGATGTTGAAGTAGTTAGTGCAAAAATTAAGGGGGAGTGTTGGAATAATGTAATTTCTCCCACTGTTGTCATTAAATAATTGCCATCATAATTAAATAAAGAGGGCAATGTTGGACCACGATTGTCGTTAGACCAAAACCCGCAGGCATTAATCTTTGTTACAATCACCATAGTTACGAGCCATGAGAGGCGGTTAACCCATGTTGCGAAACATGACGGGGAGCACTGGACACACATGTAAACAATCTTCCCCCCAACATTACCTAGGGATTTTCAAATTTGAGACCATTGGCTCTGGTACCAATTTGTTGGACCATGATTGTCGTTAGACAAAAACCCGCATGCATTAATATCTATTACAATTACTAGAGTTAGGATCCACGAGTTAGGATTAACCCATGTTGTGAAACATCATGGGGAACACTAGACACACATTTGAATAGGCAAATTAATAAATATTTGTTTAGGTAGTTTCTTGAGGGGGCAAATTATTAAAAAAATATTCAGTTGTTATAGTATGGCTTACCCCAAATATTAAATGTTTTGTACTAGTAAAGTCCTCTATAGATAGAAGAAAACTATTTTGAAGCTATCTTAATGTTTTTCATCAATTGAATAGAAGAAAACTATTTTGAAGCTATCTAAAGCTATCTTGTAATGTTTTTTCATCAGTTGAATAGAAGAAAACTTTTTTGTATAAATGTTGTACTTGTAGCATTCAGTGTTTAGCCTCTATCCTCCTCCATCTTGCTATTGCAGATCTTCTAGTTTTTTTTGTCTTTCGTACCTTTTTTTCCTTGTTTTCTAAATGCCACTAGGGTTTTATTACAGTTTCTTCACCATGATTTTCTAAAGAAACATTATTCAACATTCTTGGATCTACATCTGCATCCTTTGTTGAATATCTAGCCTTATTGTAACATGATGCATTATGTGGGGGTCTCATAGACCTCCTATCATTTTCTCTCTTATGGGAGAAATCATATATTATACTTAGTGAAAGAAGTAGTTCTTCTTCATTTGTATAATTGTCATCTATCTTTTCTCTCTTTTGGAGGGCAATTTTTTTCGCACAGAGTTTTCTACATTTCTCCACTTCATGAGAGATTACTTTGTACATGGGTACCTCACCAGGCCTAGTAGTCGGGACCCATCCTTCTTGTACCCACCTAAGGTATGGTTAAGGGGGGTGTTAGTGTATATATATTTCATACACTTAAGCTTAAGCCTACTTAGGTGTGCCTTTATACAATCTTGACACATACCTCATTGAGGTGTCAAGGTGGTTGGGTGGTTAGGAGAGGTGTCACTGAGTTGCCCACTAACTAGCCACCTCACGCTAGGTTTTTGGGAGGCAACTAACCACCAATCATAGTTGAGGAGTCCTTTCCTCAACTAACAACTTGCTCTCCTCACCAATCTGTACTCGACTTCTCCCAAGTTATTCGATAGTGGATTTGTCGGTTGTTGGGTTTTGCATACAATTTCTTTGTTGTGTTACAATATTTGTGCTTGTTTTATGTCTCCTTGTTCTTTATGGAATCTTACAATAGATATATTCACAAAGGCATTACAAAGGAGAATTTTGAATATCTAAAACAAAATTTGGGCATCATGGATGTAGTTAGTGGTAAAAATTAAGGGGGAGTGTTTGAATAATGTAATTTCTCCCATGGCTGTCATTAAATAATTGCCATCATAATTAAATGAAGAGGACAAATTAATAAATATTTGTTTAGATAGTTTCTAAAAAGGGCAAATTATTAAATAATGTTTAATTGTTATAGTATGACTTACCCAAATATTAAAAGCTTTGTACTAGTAATGTCGTCTATATATTGAAGCATCTAGTAATGCTTTTTCATCAGTTGAAAAGGGGAAAAATATTTTGAAGCACCTTGTAATGCTTTTTCATTAGTTGAAAAGAATAACATCTCGGTGTTGCAGATCTTTTAGCGTTTTGTTTGTTTTTTTCCGACCTTTTCTTCCTTGTTTTTTAAATGCCACTAGGGTTTTGTTACAGTTTTTCCACGGCGATTTTCTGGAGAAAGCTGAGGAAAAAGTCTCAGATCTCTCGTCATTCTGGTCAACTGCGATTCGACCGGCGTAGTTTTCATGGCAATGAAAGCTGGGTTATTTTGTGTATATAAATGAGAGCAGAGGGTCAAGGGACGATGTGTTTATGATAGTGTGTATGGCTGTAAATTTTCTCTGAAGAATCCTTGTCATGCTTTTCCACGGCTTTCTTGAACTTTACGTGTGTTGGATGAGAAATTTCTATTCATCTCTAAGTGTGTTTAAAGTTCAAGAAAGCTGTGGGAAAAAATGAAGGATGCTGCAATTATATGGAGATTCTGCAATAATATGGTGTTGCTTATTCGAGACGAGACGATCTTCGATGCTGGGTATAACGTCTGTGGTGATCTTTGATATGGGGTTTACTATAGCTCTTTCATTTATCTATTTTCAGTTTAAGTTTTAATGAGCTTGCGTTGATGATTTTGGAATTCATGGAGGCTGAGAAAAGATCTGTGGCTTTACTGCCATCAATGATTTCAGAACGATTGTCAATCTCTTTTTCATCTCTCTCTATATTTTTCAACCCTTTTTTAAATTTTCTCATCATTTATATTTAATTTTCTTCTTTCTCTTAACAAGTTTTTTTATGAACATTGTAAGGTGTACTTTGGATTGATCGATTGCCAATATCTTTTTCATCTCTTCTATTTTAAATTTTCTGATCATTTATATTAAACCTTCTCCTTCCCTTATTAAGTCTTCTCTGTCTGCAGACATTTAAGACAAACTTAAACTATATAATGCTTAATTATTGAACACCACAGTAATAGAGACAATTATAAGTATAATTTTATTTGTTTTGATTTGTGATTTGTAAGTCATGGAGCCTGATGAAAGATCTGTGGATCTGTGGTTTTTACTGTACTGCCATCGATGATTTGATTTGAGAAGGATAGTTTGGATTAATTGATTTACAACTCCATCTTTTGTTTTCTTAAACTCTTTCTGTTATAAAGCTTTCCCTTTCTCTTATAAGCTTTCTTAATTCTCGAATAATAAGTTTTATGTTAAACTTCTCCTTCTCTCTTCTTTAGCGTGCAGACATCTAACGAACTTAAACCATATAATGCTTAACCATTGAACAGCATCATAATAGCATGATTTCTTTCAGAGTATGTTTTTCGTCAAACATGTAAAAGTGCAAATCTTTAGTTTCTTTTTACTTGCAGATTTGTATTTGCATTGGCATGCCTAAGTCTTAGTTGCTTTTCACTTCTATTTGCATTGGCATCCTTGGCTTGAATTCAACTCATCCTTTCGACATGAGTTTTATCCATTTGCGATCGATAACTTAACTATAGATAAATATTAGTTTGTTTGACAGTCGTATTTTGTTTATATAACAAATTGTAGTTATGGCAATGGCTAGAATGTCCTCAGTCTCAAATTCTGAGATCCTAGCATGGAACAATCAATGCTCTGTACAGATTTAGGTTTCTTTGACTTAGTTTAAATCAGATTTTGGCATCTAACGATGTTAGGGTTTTTAAGGTAGTACTGTATCTTTGGATTTAAAGATTTCCACTATATAAAAGCTCTGTGTTCATTTGTGGTTCCCAAATGTTTAGGGTAATGTTCTATTTATGTTAAAGCTTTCATTTAGTTTCCCTAAATGAGTCACACTTTGATCCACAGCCAGGTATGTAATCTTTTTAATGATGGTTATTCATTCAGAGGTGCCCTTAAAATACTTTAGTATAAGTAAGCCAAAGATATATATCATCACACTTCTATTTAAATTTTGACAGTATATTCAAAATCACTCTTTTCATATATATATATAATTTTTAAAATTGATTGTATTTTAAGGTGCAAAAATGTCTAAATACGGCCATACGGACATCAAATTTCGGCCCAGGGCCATGTTGCATTTATGCTCACAGGCATAGTCGGTTTAGTTATGTTCCCACTAAACATAGTGTCTATATTGGTGCTGTAGTCTGCCGCTGTATTTTGATGTTTCAGAAATCGTGGTTAATGATCAAGCAATACCTTCAGCCAAATGATCTTAGACATTATGACATGTGGTGCTTATTGTTTTGGTTTTCTTCACTTTATTCTAATTGATCTTACTGCTAATAACCTTGCTCTCAGTTCTCCGAACTAGACGATTGCAGTTCTCTAAATGTTACAGAGGCTCAAAATTCCTAAGATTTAGGACTAATGTTTGTTCCCTGGATACCCACCATAACTTTTCTAGATGCTACATTTATGTATTGTCATGTTCAGTTTAATCTAGTCTAGTTATGATCTCATCATCAAACATAGTTTCCGTACTAGAGGTGCAGTCTTCCCACATAACTGATCAATGACTGAACTCAATCTGATCAATAACTGAACAGAGTCTGATCAATAACTGAACACAATCTATAAGTTAGCTGATATTGTATATAATGGTGTGTTAATCGGGATTCGGGAGGGTAATTATTGATTTTGTTTTGTTCTGACCGATCCTGCTCTTAATCTAAACTAGGTTGGGGTTATAATATTGAAGGCATTGTATTCCTACACGGGTACCTAAATTCTTTAGATTCTTAGTTGTAATTGTATTTCAGCAATGGCTGCATCTTCATTGGTTCTTATATTTCCATGTCTACTTGAATTCTTGGGTTTGTGTATGGATTAAATGATTGTTATTATGTGGAGAGGTATTGTGGAAATGAGAGCACTTATTTTTTAGTGTAAATAAATAAAAAATAAAAAATAAAAACCGAAAAAGAAATTGGAATAAATAAAAAATAAAAACAGAAAAGAAAATGGAAATGATTGAAGGAAAAAGGTAGAGAAAATAAAAATATATGCAACCAAAAAAATGACAAAAACCATTGAAAATGCAATAAAATAAGGAAAATGAAAATAAAAGCTATGGAAAACAAAAAAAACACTACAAACCTGATAAGATATCTCTCACCATACTATATATATATTTTTTTAAAATATAAATATACTAGTTATAATTTTATTATTTGTATATGGGTTATGATTTGTATCATTTAGGATTTGTATATGTAAATTAAATGTCAATTTGAGTTTTTGTTGAATTAAATAACTTTTATTATTTTGAGTTTTTATATGGATTAAGTAATTTATATTGAAATTGTGTATAGATTAAGTGTTTTTTTAAGAAATTTTTTATTTAAATAAATTTATATACAATTTAAGAAATATTTATTATTTTGGATTTGTATATAATTTAAATGATTTTTATAATATAGAATCTTAATATGAATAAAGATTTTTTTAATTTTTGGTTTGTATATGGGTTAAGTGATTTTTATCATTTAAGATTTGTATATGTTTTTGATAATGGTAAGTAGGGATTTTGAAAGGGCCCCTACCCTTGTACAAAAAATCAAATATTACAATAAGGCCCAGCAAGACAACCAAGAAACACCAACAAACAACTAGCACAGCTGGAGCAAAACAACAGGAAAAACAATCACAGGGTCCAGAACCCAAAACAAAAAACCAACCTAAAGTTAAGGTGGTTTAAAACCAAATTACTCCAAGGAGCTTTGCATCTTGTACTTGAATTCCTTGCACACAGATCTTATCTTCTTAGGAGAACTAGGAAATCCGAAGGTCCACTCGGGATCCCATTATTGTTCATCTTTTCCATAGAACTGACATCCTTCTGTTGTTGCACTATTGTCGAAGGAGTCCTCAACAAATCTTCCTCCTTCTCCCTACTTGTCTCTTTCGACACAACCTCTTTAGTAGCATTGCAAGCACTATCAGTTGTTTGTGTCTTTTTTGGTTAAAGTTGCTCCGGCAACCATCAACAGCATGATCCACTTTGAGACAAAGATCACATATGGCAGAGGAGTTTTCAAAATCAATCTTTTGAACCCACTTACCAAGTTTGGAGAGTATAGATATATGAGAAGGGATTACCCTACCCGTCTCCACAAAAACACCAAATCTGGTGAACAACAAACGTCTCTTGAATTTAGTAATAGCATCCACCACAATGTACTATCCAAAGGCATTGGCAATGCCCATAAAAAATCTTCATCCCAATATTCTAAACTCTCACTGGCACTGGAATTTAGTAACAGATTTGTATATGTTAAATTAAATATCAATTTGGGTTTTTTAATGAATTAAGTAATTTTTATTATTTTGAGTTTTTGTATGGATTAAGTAATTTATACTAAATTTGTGTAAGGATTAAATGACTTTTATGATATGAAATTTTTATTTTGGATTAAGAAATTTTTTATTTCAATAAATTTATATAAAAAATCCATAAATTAAATAATTTTTATAATATAAAATATTTTAATATGAATAAATCAGTTTAATATTCATAGTTTGTATATTAATAGAAATTACAAATTTGTTTTTAAAATTAATTTGAAATTCATCACTAATGAAATTTAGAATTCTAGAAATTTAAGTATGTTTTTTTTTTTTTTTTAATGTTGATTTTTTTAACTCTCTAATATGATTTTACATTTTTTTTAATATTATTTTTTTGATTTAAATTTTTTTTTTTTAAAATTCTTAACTGTGATTGTATATTGTGTTTTATTTTAAATATATAAAAAAATTTGTTTACAATTATTCCTCCATAACTACAAAGACTAATGCTTGAAATTGGCATCACCCAAAAACATTTTTAAGTTGCCTTTCAACTTTGTTTTGATTTGGTGGTCATTGGCATCTCTTGGCATCACAGAACTTCAAAGTCGACATAGAATTGCAAGAATCAAACTTTTGCTAGTTCACAGTTTGACACTCTGCAAGTAGTTTTGTGAAATTTATTCTGAAAAATCCATACGAGATAGAGTAGAATCCCTTTATAGGGGCATTCTTGGAGGTACGATGTCAAATGTGGAAAAAGAATCGAAGTCATATCTTTCAATGTTTGGGAGAAATTAATGTCAAAACTTTGTGTCGTTAATGCTGAAAGTGTGTCGTCAGTTTATGGAAAGTTAAAAACTTTACAATTTTGGAAGACTAGAGTGAAATACTTCTACAATGGATCTTAGTATGTCATTTCAAGCGTACTCTCCAAATTTCTTGTGAAACAGAGCAGTTTGAGTTTTTTCGTCTACTGGCACCTGATCCTGCACATTGTTGCAGTTGCATCAATGGATTTTTTTTCTCGTAATTGTTAATACAAGCTTGAAAGGTATTGTTCGTAGTGTTTTAATGATTTTATATTTTTCATATAAGATGTATGTCTTCGGAGGCAATTCCAAATGTATCAACGACAAATTTGAAGAATGGGCATTAAAGGAACAACACCACATTTTAGCATGATTATTTTTCTGTTAAAGAAGACATAAATATATATAAAACAATAGGAGGCATTTGAGACACCTCATAAAATGTAGTGAATTCAAAGAGTTAAAAGTGGATTTTGGGATTCACATTAGCATAGTGAAGAGATGCCTTGTTGTGGAGGCAGATTTAAAAAGAAGTAATGTTGTAGTTTTGAACCAGATTTATCTAAGGCATATTTTGGGGAGAGAGAGATCCCAGCCCATGTGAGGGGCTTAGGAAGAAGAGAATTGTTGAGTGGTTGTGTGGGAAAGAAAAGAAGTTTCCCGTAATTTGAGAGACCATTGTGAGGCCAATTTGTGATGTAAATATGTTGTAGATTTTGATTAAATAAAATAGAAATTCTTGTTTGCAATCTATTTTGTGTTTGCAAGTTTGTGAATTAGGTGGATAGGAGGGATACCTCTTTCATTAAGTGGTATTAGAGCTAGAAGACCCTGAGTGCATAGAGTATGCACCAGGACTGGTGGGTAGAGAAGAGGAAGTGGTTGTGGGAAGCTCAAAAGGATTGTTGCACGTGGGAGAGAGTCCTAAGCAATTGAGAACTAGGAAGCCATGAAAGAATTTGTCTTTGCAAATTGTAGAGCGTGAGAGGTGATGGTGAAAGATTGCAGCAGATGAGATGAAAATATTTGTGAAGAAGCCTATGATATGGGAGGGCTAGAGACAATATCAAGAGAGGAAGATTTTGGTGATGATGGCTGATATAAATACGAGATTGAGTAGATTGGAAGCTATGTAACATGAAGAGGTTGTTGAGAATAAGGTTGTGGTAAAGGCATGCCATGAGGAAGGCATGAAGAGGGAGAATGAGAAAGAGGGTGTGATTGCAGTAATAGAGCTTGAGAAGGTTGCAACAGAAGTTGATATAATGAACTTTGAGTGTCCCAAATATGGTGAGCAGATTAACAAATATGAGGATGATTTCCTATTGAAAGAAGAGATGGAGAGAATAAACAGATGATTGGAAGGGGATAGAGAAGAAGTCACAGCAGTTGAAGATGAGGACAATAAAGTTGTAGCTATCATGAATCCTTTGGAGGATGACAAAAAGATCGCCGCAACTGTTGACAAGGATGTAGTTGTGGAGAATAAAATTGTAGCAGAAGGAGATGAAAGGAAAGTTACAATAGTGAAGGAAGAAGAGGTAAATTTTATTGCATTTTGTGATGAAATTTATTTTCCCTCTTTTGTTATGATGAGGGTTGGAGAGTATGAAGAAGAGCGCATGGAAATCTTTAATTTCCATGGAGTTGTAGATGCAAATTTTGGTGAGGTTGCTATAGGTTGTGATGTGGATAGTGAGGGATTTTGGTGGAGGTCGGATGATGGTGGGTTGGATCTCACAAAAGAGGAAAGGAAAGGAAAGAGTCTTTGGAGGAGGATGGTACTTGTCCTAGCGAAATACTGGAAGAGGTGGAAGAAGAAATTATTTTAGCCTAATTAAGTGATGGAGTTCACTATAGATTGTTTGCAACATGAAAGAGTAGTCCCACAACTCAACTCCATTTTGTGAGTCCTACTCACAAAAATCTCCTACCCGGTGTGTCTGATGCAGGAGCATCCAAGCGGACTAGCAATCGACATCACCCAAAAATATTTTTAGGTTTGGTTTTTAGTTTTGATTTGATTTGGTGATCATTGGTATCTTTTGGGATCACAAAATTTCATTGTTGGCATAGAATTTCAAACATTCATCGATTCACAATTTTGACATTCTGTAGGTGGTTTTGTGAAATTTATTCCCAAAAATACATAAGAGATAAAGTACAATCATTTTGCATGGACATTCTTGGAGGTACCATGCCAAATATGCAAAAGGAATCAAAGTCAGATATATTTCACTATTTGGGAGAAATTAATGCCAGAACTTTGTGTCGTTAATGCTGATAGTGTGTCGCTGATTTACAGAAAGTTTAAAATTTCACAATTTTGGAAGACTAGAGAAAAATCCTTCTGCAGGGGATCTTAGTATGTCATTTTAAGCTGTATACTCACCAATTTTCATGTGAAACAAAGTAGTTTAAGTTTTTCGCCTGTTGGCATCCAATCCCACACATTGTCTAATGCAGGAGCACCCAGGTGCATGCGTTATCCTTCATCAACAAAAAAAAATGTTTGATCCAATTTTGGTTTTGGTTTTCATTATTTGTTGCTTTAGTTGTAATTTGTGGTGTGGCAGTGTTGTCACAGCTGCTAGCGACTTCGCATCATGTCAATTTTATGTCATATTTTGTTTAGCTTTGGAATTGATGGTGAGCTGCGGCGGAGTGTTGGTAACTGGCATTTATTTTCCATATGTTCATTAAGGTATTTCAAAATCATGGTGTGGTGATTTTATCAGAAAAACATTTGATGGTGTTGTTATGCTGAAAATGGATGTAGCCATTTTGTAATGCATTGTGATCATTTAAACTCTTGGAACAAAGGCAATGTTTTTTTTTCTAGTTTCTTTCAATTGTGACACCATTATATATGCAAACACTCAGCAGAAAATATCAAAATGTGGGTCAATTATTTGAATGGCATCCAGAAAGAAAAACAAAGGGAAATCACTAAAATATTACAGTAGCTAATTATAGGCATTATGAGTCGATTTGGGATGGCCATGTGAGTGATTTGATATCACAAAGTTTAGATGAAGTGAATTTGTTAACATTGAAACCTACATAGGTGTTTTTGGCACATAGGCATTCATGTTTACATGGGTCCAAGATAGATTTCAGCATGATTTTATTAGGTATTGCTAAAGTCTTATTTTCTGGATATATTTTATCATATGTGCTTTCCAAATGAAGCAGTCAAAAGCTAAATTGGAATGTGGGATATGTCTCTTTGTTGGTCATGTATTAATTGTCAATGAAATTGATATATCTTTTGGAGTAGCCCATTCAATGGGTCAGTAGGCTTTTGTAGTATAAAAATAGGATGAAATTAGTTGAAAGGGGTTCACTCTAGGAGAAAAGGAAGAAGAATCAGAAGAAAAGAGTAAAAACATTAAAGGGGGAAAAGAAATAAAGAACATAGGACATCAAAACAAGTATGGGACAACCTGTTTGAAGCTGATTTTGTACAACAGGGATTAAATAAAGAGGAATGTGGTATGAAAGGGGTCGATAGGGTGAAAAGGAGAAGGATCTAGAAAAGGAAAAGCCAGTGACTGATAATTCACTGAGATTATAGAAGAAACTGGTTGACAGACCCTTCAGCTATCATAGAACAACAAAGGAACAAATCAATAAAGAACAGAGGAATCACATGTTGGACGACAGTGAAGGGCAGAGGATGTATTACAGGAACTATAGACAATGAATTATTTTTTAAATTGAAGGAAATAGTAGAGGATTACATAATGGAATTGAATCTGAATCAATTTTAAACTTTTGAACTAGGGTGTGTTGATACATCAAATTGAGTGCAAACTGAAATCTTCCTCTTTTTATTTCCTATGATTGTGTTGTTGAACTAACTAATCTTCCTGTAGTAGAATAAGAATGAATTGAGTAATGGTCATGAATCAATTGATTGGTGATTGGGGTATGTGTGAATGCTACTAGAAATGGTTGTCTGATAAGATTCCCTCTCTAGACTGTACCATTTGTTATTAGAGTAGGTTGCAGCTATGTTGCGTGAAGAAGCCTTAGCAAAACATTTTGTGGGTGAGTGTGAGGGTAAGAAGACCCACTATTGCAGGGAGCCCATAAACATGGTGCAAAGAGGATGAGGGTGAAGAGGAGAATGAAATGGACCCCAAAATAATGAAAATATGGCAGTCATGGAGATGTTAATCTAGGTATCACAATGAGATTGGATGCAATGGAATTAGCATAGTGAAGAGGAATACCTGTGGTAGATGTTAGCAAAGATGAAGGAGAGGTTGAGGCTCCTGAAATTGAATTTGAGAATGAGGATGATATGAAGTGGAATGCAGATTTTTGAAAGCATTGGAGAAAATCAACAACAAGCCAAGAGTGGATACCCCTACCTACCATGGAAGTTTGAATCCAGAGGAATTAATTGATTGGATATCAGAAATGGAGAAATACATCGACTATGAGTCGATAGAGGATTCAAAAAGAGTTAAATTTGTTTGCACAAAGTTGAAGGGACACGCGTCACTATGGTGGGATCATATTCAGATTAATAGACAACAAACAGGAAAAGATAAAATTAGAAATTGGGATTGGATGGTAGCAAAGATGAAAACTCAATTTATGCTGAAAGGATTACCAAGTAAGTTTATTTCGTAGATTGCAAAATTTGAAGCAAAAAGAATTGTGTGTAGGCTTATACTGAGGAGTTCTACAAGTTGAACATCTGGGTTGGACGTGTGGAGGATGATACAGAAAAGGTTCCAAGGTATGTAAGTGGATTAAGATACAACATTCAAGATGAATTAGCTATGTTGCAAGTTTATACGGTGGAAGAGGCATACCAATTTGCCTTGAAATCTGAAGAAAAATTGTCAAGGAAACACCAAGGTAATCCAAGAGGAAGAGGAAGGTTTGTCATGTGAAGTGAACCAGCAAATATGTGAAAGGAAAACAAGTTTTTGAGGAAGAGAATGACACTTTTTGTAAAGAGGAATCAAGTCAAAATAGTAGGGGAAGAGGCTATTCCGATAGAGGTAGAGGAAGGGGATTTGGAGGCACATGTTTCCAATGTAGAGAGGTTGGATATACAGCTTTTGAATGCCCTCAAATATAGCCAGATGTTAGTAGAAAGAGTGCAACAAAGAACTATGCAACACAAGCTAATGAAAAAAGTGTGAATTCTCCAAAGCAAGTGGAAGAGCCCGAACAAGGAGAGGCATTGATGTTGAATAGAGTTATATTGAAACCAAAAAAGGAACAACCAGAGCCAATACAAAGGCGGAGTTTATTTTGAACGGTGTGTAAATCAAGTGGCAAGTGTTGTAAGGTAGTTGTGGATAGCATAAGTACTGATAATTTGGTCTCACATGAGATGGTAGATAAGTTGCAGCTGAAGAAGACAAAGCATCCAAATCCTTACCAAGTCACTCGGTTGCATAAGGATCATCAAATTTTGGTAAGTGAATAATGCTTTGGTTGAATTTCAGATTGGTAGTTATGCCGATGAGGTGTTGTGTGATGTGATGCCTATGGATGCTTGTCATATCCTTTTGGGTAGACTGTGGCAATATGATAGACATGCTATGTATGATGGATGGGCAAACATGTATACTATCACAAAAGATGGAAGGAAGTATCATTTGAGTCCATTGAAGGACAAAGAGAAACAAGTGGAAGATAGGTCATTGGTTTCTTTTCATGCAAATGGACAAGTTATGACCATGGAAAGTAAGGTTGGGAGCAGCTCAATAGTGATTTGTGAAAAGAGGAATTTGAGTGAGATCAAGGGGAGTGATGAAGAGTTGATGCAACAATTGCACAAAGAAGAGAATAAAAGTAAAGGGCAGCCAAGTAGATGTAAAAGAAGTGAAGAGATCCAAGAGGAAAACAAAATTTAATATTGGAACAAGATGCATGTTTGTATGAAATGATTGAAGTAGATTTTCATCATTGGGAAGAGTCAAGTACAGGTGACCACTGAGATGAGTGCCGGTTGTAGCATAAGCAATGAAGGAATATAAAAGAGGTAAAGAGAAGCAGTTAATTGATGAAAAGAAAATTTGGATTAAGAATAAACATTGAATCACCATTTGAAGCTTCCTAAAATATTCATGAGCTGTAGCCTCATGGAACATTTCTTCTACTCGGCGTGCCTCATGTAGAAGCACCTGGGTGCACGTGCTATCCTGCGTCAACCAAAAAAAATGTTTGATCCAATTTTGTTTTTGGTTTTCATTATTTGTTCCTTCAGGGTAAAAGCACAAACTTGTGTCACACTTTATAAAGGAATCGGCTAACATCAAAAAAACATCTCAACTTCGATGACATAAAAGTGGTCTTTATGTTTTGAATTTCAAAATGATGTAAACGAAGAAAATGTAGATCTCTTGTTGAAGTTTATTAGTCTAATTTTTTAGATTTTTTTAAAAATTGTTTTGATTTTTTTTTAATTAATTCAAGAGCAGATTTTGGAATGCTAAAAATTTGAAGAAAAAATGACGTTCAGTTCATGTCGATAAACAAATAGAAAAAGAATGAATTTTCCTCTGATTTTTTTTCCCCAAATAGGTGACTTCATTATCTAGGGCATGGGAAAAAAAAAAGAATTTTTGATCTATATTTTTCTCGTAATAATGTTTAAAAGTCAAACTTACCTGATTTTGATAGTTTTCAGTTAACGTTAACTATTGTTTTTTTTTTTTTCATTTCAAAAAAACAAATTATACCCTTTTGAAGAGTATTATCTCCTCTAGGGCATGATATATTTGTCAAATTTTAAAATGATGTTTTACTATTTTTATGTTAGTTTCAAATTAGCCTTTTTTTGAACTTGAACAACTTGCTTGCATTATTTTCAAATATTTATATCGTAAAATTACTCAAAATATAAAAATATATATATTTCCACATTCAGCACTCCGAGCTCTACAAAAGGGTATTTTTCTTTTTTTTAAAATATTAATTTTGATTGTAAAAATATTGAGCAGAAGTTGGAAGTTTTAGAAAGTATGAAAAAATGGTGACTTTACTATCTAGTAGGATGCCACATAGACGTATTCGATTGAATGGGATTCGATCTAATGGTATTCAGTCGAATCTATTTGTTTGTTTTTTTTTTTTTTGAAAAAATTTGTGGCTTTTTTACTGTTTTTTAATTAATGAATTACAATAAAATTTTAAAAAAAAGGATTTCTAAGGAAAGAGTCATCTTGAAAAACACAATGATGTGAAAGTGTTTGTTTAATGCCTTTTTTTACTTTTTTTTTTTAGCTTTTTTAAATGAATAAATTATAAAAATTTGGAAAAAAAAGAACCACTAATTTGAACAAGGGCAAATTCATATTCAAAAACACAATGATCTGAAAGTGTTTTTTTAATGCCTTTTTTGGCTTTTTTAACTCTTTGGTGGTTTTTTTAAATTATTAAATTATAGAAATTTGGAGAAAAAAGAACCACTGATTTCAACAGGGGCAGAGTTGTATTCTCAGGTACCATGCTCTAAAACATGTAATTGATTAAAACCATTGATTTATTGAATGTAGACCTAGATCTTCAAAAAATAAAGGTTAAAGTGTTTGTACATGTGTTATTTTTGCATGCAAGTGAATTCAAATTTGATCAATTTGTGATGGGCAATAAAAAGACAAGAAAAAGGTTGTATGATTGAAGAAGAGATACTAAAAATGTCGAAGAAGGAACATCTACTCAAGAACAACCCATGGAAATTGTTGATGACCAAGAAGTACAGGTACAAGAACAAATTGAAGGTGGTGACAGAAATTTTTTCCTTGGTATAGAAAATCTGATGGAGATGGATGAGGATTCTCTTTTCAAAAATATTTCATCTGAAGATATGGTACCTAAAAGCACAATAAAATTACACTCTAAAAAAATATGGGATGAATTTTTTGAAAATAAGTCTATAATTGGAAGAGCACAGTTATTTGCAAAGTTATTTAGGAAGAAAGAGATGACCCCTATTTTGGAGTTGTTAGGGGTTGATAATAAGAAAAAGTCATCAGGTTCATTAAAGCAAACAATAGTTGAAAACCTACAAGAAGCATTGAATTCTATTGAAAGCAAGAGTCGAGCTATTGATTTAAGTGCTACACGTAGAGCATTAATGACTATAATTTCTAGTAAGAAATTATCACATAGAAGACAAGTTCAAGCAATTTCCCAATTACTCAATGTTTCTAGGAGAACTGTTCAAAGATATATTGCAAGGAGAAATAGATTGGATGGAAATGTTGAGAAAAATTGGGTAAATATTTGCAGGGTTCCTCGAAAAGATAAAATCTCATAAGATGTAAAGGAACAGGTGATTGAATATTGGACCAGTCACTCTCGTGTTTCTTCCAATAGAAGGGACACTATATAGATAAAAGGTGAAGATGGTACAAAAATTTCACATCCCAAACATTTTATAGATACAACACAAAGTGAACTTTTTGAAGCATTCAAGCAAGAATTTTCAGATGTGAAGATTTGTCAAAGGATGTTTGAGAATCTACGACCAAGTTTTATACGTATAAATAAGGTACGTGAGACTTGTTGTTGTCGAAATCATGTTGAATTTCATCTACACCTACAGTCATATAAAAAAGCTATGGCAGTAATTAATCCAAATATAGTCATCCCTGGAAGTACAACACAATTTGTGAAAACTCTTCTATGTGAAAAATCAGAAGATTCAGATGAATTCAAAGTGCAGTGTATAAAAAATATATGTAATGATTGTGGAAATTTGAAGAATCTTGTACAGGTTGACAATATTGATCATTCGATGCAAGTTATGTGGAAGAGATTTGAATATGAGAAGTACTCAACAAAGTCAGGAGTTGAGAGCAAAAAAATTGTTCTCAAAGAGAGTGAATTGTCAAGCAATGACTTTATGAAAAAATTTTGCAATATCATATATCCACATATTGAACATTGTCATGGTGCTAGATGGCAAGCTAAGAAATTTCGTGACTCAAAGAATTGCTTTCCACCAGGTTGTATTCTGTCTATTGTTGATTTCTCTGAGAACTATACATTTAGTCCTCAAAGTGAGATTCAAAGTCAATATTATCATTTAGAGCAAGTTGCAATATTTGTACAAGTTTGTTATAGGCATGCTGAAGAACATGTGGATGGTGTACAAAGTAGCAAAGATGAACGAATTATCATCAAAGAGGTGCACTTTTATATCAGTGATGATACAGGTCATGATAGAAGCTATGTAGCCCATTGTTTTGCAATATTTTTTGAAGACCTAAGACGACATCAAATAGATGCTTCACAACATTGGATATGGTCTGATGGATGTGCTGGTAAGTGTTGATTTAATTATTTTTTAAAATAATATTATATTTATTTGTGTAATTAACTTGTAGACTTGAATTATTCAGTTACTTAAATATGTTGTACCTTGATGTATATAGTTTTTTAAAAAAAAATTTAGTTTTAAATTTGAAATTGTTTGTAACTTCACAGGACAATTTAAGTCTGCAAAAGCTTTTAATTGGTTAAGCCAACAACATATTAAATGAAACATTTAATTTTTGTAGAATTTCTATGAGAGTGGACATGGAAAAGGAGAGCATGATGGAGCTGGAGCATGTGTGAAATGTGCACTTCGACAACATGAACTTGCAGGTAATACAATATGGAATACAAATTTAAATTCTTAAATATATTTTAAATAAATTTAAACATGTTAGGAAAAAAGTGTAGATCTCAATATATTGCATGTGTTCAGAAGTGAAAGCTTAAGCCATTATGCAATTTAATGGTTTTGATATATATCCAATGTTGCAGATTTTCAATATTTCTCTTATTAGATTTAAAAAAAAATCTAATTATATTTTTTGAGATTGTCTTTTCCTTTCAACTAGAAAACTGAGCTTAACCTGACATTTCACCAACATGAACTTGCAGGTAATGACATAAGGAATGCAAATGAAATTGTTAAATGGTGCAAAAGTCATTTTGTCATCTGTGACTCAATATACAACACACACTATTTTTGGGAAGTTAAAGGTACATAAATATTTTGTTTTGAATTTCAATGTGTGTACATGAATTGAATTTTCAATTTTATACACTTTTTAATTAGATGATTGAAATTTAAACAGATATTGATCGATCAACTCTTACTAATTGTCAAACAATTAGTGGTATTAGAAGTTTGCATCAAATCATGACAATAGGACATAGCAGGCCTCCTGTAATTCAAGTGAGAGAAAAATCATGTTTTTGTGCTGATTGCATTGAGAATAATGCAAATACTCTACAATGTGAGAATATTAGAGATGGGTATGTTTCAGAATGGGAAATAAAACAATTAGTGGCCATGTCGGAACCTTTTGAAGATAATGACATTGTAGATGTCTATAATCTTTTGTATTCAGCTGATTACGAACGTGTATTAGATTTAGTTGTTACAGGTAAATTTTTTTAATTTTTAAATTGAATTTTAACTTGTACATTTGACTTATAATTTTTTAAATTTATAAATTGAATTTTAACTTGTACTACATGGTGTGTACAGGAGATATTTTTGTTGTTCTTGTAGATCCTGACAATATAGAAGGTGTAGATTACTATCTACTAAGATGTACGTAACCAAAATGCAAATTGTTAGAATCAATGATAGATGGTGATGGACAAGAGTATCCAACTGGATCAGTGGTTGTTGAAGGCACATACTATCAACAAACAAAGATAGATACAAACGGTATTATATTTATTGATTAAATGCCAAGTCAAAAGGTTCTGCATTATACTCACTTAGTTATAGCAACACAAATAAATCTTGAAACTTTACCAAAAACAGGATGTGCCAAACAAAGGTGGAGGTTGCCTATTGAAGATCATAAAAGGATTTTAGAGATAATAAAAGATAGAGAGGATCCAGATTATATGTACCAAGAACTTTAAACTATTTTTGTACATGTATATATTTTCTATGACAATTTATTTTATGTTGAATTCAAATAATTTCATTCGATCTCAAGACCAATTTAGTCAAGCTTAGTTCTTGAGGGTAGGGAATGCCAATCTCAAGACCAATTTAGTTAAATAGCTTGTACAATTAGCTAAAGGATAGTTCAATCTTCAAACTTATGTAATTTAGCATCTTACTAAAATTCTCTTTCGTTTTAATCCAAGTATAATTTCACTTCTACTTCACAAATTTAATCAAGTAGAAATAAATCTTAGTTAATAATATTTTAGAAGTAATAATTTTTGAGTGATAATAAATTAAATTTACTCTTTTTTTATTTATGCATTTTACTTAGAAAACATCTATTAATGAAATATTAGCTTTTCTAACTTATTATTTAATTCATACATAACTCAAGCAAGGAAATCATCTAACCTTTAATTTTAGTCTTTAATAAATTAATGTTAGTGATATATATATTGTTATACTTAGATAGATATTTCTTTTATCTAAATATCCAAATTCAATGTAATTGTGTCTATACAAGTGAATGAAATTTTATTGAGTTTGTTATGGATGGCATGGAGTTGGCCTTTGCTTCACATTTTCTTTCTTTTGGAGTAGTACATTGCACATGATTCAATTGTTATCATGTACTTATTATCATTTTAGATATAATTTAGACATGTAAAAAATGAAAAATAGGAATTTGTAATATGGTAAATGCACTATAATAGATATTACAAATAAGTACATTACAAGGCTAAGTAAATGCATACATCTACTCTAATTAGTAGCATGGGATTAAGTTCCAATTTATATCTCACTAGAAAACCAGTATACCAAACTAGTCATGTAACTTTCAAACAAGAGATAAACTCATTGAATACAAAAATAACTCATGTTCTAGAAAGTTAAAAAGTAAAAATAGACCCTAAAATTTCCATTCCCAACCCAACTATGAAAATATATGTACAATAAAAAATCCAAGAAAACAAGAATACTAGACATAGCTAGAAGGGAACAAATATTGTAAGGGAAAATCCACTAGAGGATAACTTGGAAGCAAGTGAACATAAATAACCCACCACTTATTATTATTTGTGATCCCACATAGCTCAATGTGCACACTTTTAATGGATATGAGAATGTAATGCGCCTTTGGCAAGCATGTGAAATCATATGGAGAGCCACAATGTTACTTACCCAATGCACTAGATTTGATTGTTTGTAATAATATTTGGAGGATATGTGAAAGAGTGGTACACCTAAAATTTGATCCTATAGGTATGAAGGATGTAGTAGAAGTTAGAAATTTGTTCCTTCAAGAATTCAATTATCTTGAATTTGCACATCAAAATATAGCTACACTAAAGACTATCTAAGAAATTCCTATGGAATGTCTAAAACTATTATCAATGTTTCAATAATTTGATTGCCAAAATACCACACCCAATTGATGTGTCACTATAGAGGGAATGGATTATTGGGGTCCTTATTCTCCATATTAGGTGTAAACTAGTGCAATGACCAATCCCCAATTAGAAGGATTCCCTTGAGACAACCTTATTCTTAGAACTTATCAGTGAGCCTAACCCATATCAATTGTTCATTAGTTGATCACTTTGAAGATCTAAAGATGGGAGTAATAGTTGCACAAATGGAGTAACTTCCTAGTTCATCAAACAAAAAAGGAGTTGTAATGTATGGATTGGCAGAGTAAGAACCACATTGCTACTAATTGTCCTATTATGCAGAGTAAGAACAAGTGAAAATTTCTCACCACAAAAGAAGATCAATCTTACTGAAAGGAAGGTCCCATGGATAGATCTTGCACAAAGATGATGTCTCTATTAGGGATCTATGAGAAGACCAAGTCTATTTAAGAGAAGGTCACATGGATAGATCTTACACAAAGGTGATAACTCTATTAGGAAGATATAACAGTGTTCCATGGAACCAAATAGGAGTTGGATACATCATGATCAATGGAGGAGGAGGAGCCTAAGGTTGCATATGCCATTTTATTATTACTAAAAATTAGGAATGAGTTCCTCAAAACTTCACACTACTAGAAAGATTGGTACTTTTATATAGAAAACAATGCAAATAAGACGACTATGATACAAAATTATATATCACTCTATAGTGCGATGTTTGACACATGTACACCCATTTCATGACAAAAAATTATTGATAACTATGATAATGAACAGATATCAATTGTGTAATGTGGTCATTACACTAGTTCAAAGCTAAATGTGGTACCAAAGGATTCTTCAATCCCCGTGGCTTGTCCTACCTTACAACCTTCCCCCCATGTATTATTATTCATGGCCCCAATAAGATACAAGAGCAATCCCTTGGCATCCTATAAAATGTTGAGATAAGTATTAAGGGATCTAACTTTTTTATTGACTTTGAAACTATTAGAAATGACAATGGCTAATCACTACCTAGCACTTCTTGTTGATCATTTTATTTTTCTATAAATTTGATAATGTGCAGTTCAAGAATAGAAATATGAGTTTTTAAAATGGTGAAAAATAAGTATGTTGGCTCTTAGAGCTACTACTCCATTCTTCTAGAGTTGGCACTCAACACCAAGATAATGGGAACAACATAAGAGGGTAGGCACTAACCAACTTAATGAAGGATATAAAAGATAAGACACGATGAAACAAAAAATCCATAGAAAACACATGCATATGCAAATCCATAGAAAACATATGCATATGCCTAACATAGAAGGTCACAAGTATATCGAGAATAGATCTATATTAATGGGTGAAGGGATAAAGAGGTATATCATTATGTATACCAAAACTATGTATATCACTATGTGTTCTATTAATTTCTTATCTTTTATAAAATATCTCTTTCTAGAAAGCTCCCAAAACCATAATTTCAAGCCCTACTTAAAGATAATCATAAATGTATTCTCATACTTAGGAATACACAATTAAAATGTTATCGTGGTTTGACATCCACATTTTAGGGTTTCAAAATAGATGAAAATAGTGTTTCAAACAGATTTTTTAGGGTTTTAAAATTCATGTATTAGAGTTTCAAATTTATATATTAGGACCTTTCAATTTGATATTTTATGGTTTCATATTAACATTTTAGGGTTTAATCTACATCTAAAATTTTTTTATAAAACATTAAAATATAGTGCATTTACCATATTAAAAAAATTCCTATTTGTAATATCTATTATAAAACGTTGGCCTCTATTATATTACAAATAAGTAAATGAATGTCTGCTCTAACTTGGAAGCATATATCATCCATTTTACATTTTTTATCATTTTAGATATTACAAATTCCTATTTCTAGTGATATTTAATCCCTATGATCAAGAATACAATGAATGTCTTACAAGGCTAGCTATGAGCCACAAACATGAACCAAATTTGCAAGACATGAATTGGAATCACAAAGCACATAATAATTATTGAGAAAGAGATTTGTTAACTACTTTTAGAACAATAATTTTATCTTTTCCAATTATTTATTTAAATCTAATGTATTTCTTGGCATGCAAGGATTAAACAAGAATCATTTATGATTTGCTCATGAAACAAATTTATTATTTATTCAAATCCTAGTGTAGTGATGTCTAATTAGAGTATATAATGTTCAAACCATAATATAAAATGTCAAACCATAATGTCCAATGTCAAACCATAATGTCAAACCACAAAGGCAAATGTCAAACCATAATATAAAATGTCAAACCATAATGTCAAATGTCAAACTAGATAATGTCAAACATAATAAGATCTAGATCAATCTGTCGATCCATGTGTGGATCTACATCTCGATCTCTCTCTAGATCCTGATCCATGTGTGGATCCATGCCTCGATCTCTCTCTAGAAGTCGATCCATGCCCTGATGCACCTCCCTGCACAAGGAAGTGTACATAATTTAATTTAATGTACATGTGTATATATATGTAAAATCATCTTAAAGTTTTGTACTTTCAACATGTGTGAATTTATCATGTAATTTATATATATATATATATTATAAATGTACCTCAAATGTATCATGCACAGGATCTTCTGCATGCTCTAGACCTCTGAAGTGCGACAAATTATCCCCTTATTGCTATAAATTTTCAAATACAAGATTTCAATGAATAGTGAGAGCTACTTTTAAATCAAGTTTATTTAATATATACACATGTGAATTTGTAGAACGCAAAATATAGAAATTATTCAAGTACCTGCACATCCTGGAGCACTCTACCAATCCCACTAATCTCAGATGAATGAATGGTAAAATTAGGATCACCTATATCTGAAGGTAAAGGACCAGTGCCAAAAAGAAGTGTGCTATATGTGCCATGTACATTAGGTGCACCCTAATGCTGTGTGGGGGCTATAGGCTGATATAGAATATTCTGGTCCTCTGAAGCTACCTCACCCTGACCCGACTGTCTACTAGTATGTCATCTAATATGAGTCGATACAGCATCCAAAGGAATACCATACTCATCACTAATAAACTGGTATGCTAATAGTAAATCAAGAATGGAAGCTGAAGCAACATTACGTACAATGGTGTCACTCATATGGGTCACATCTGATGGGGATGGCAGATCGGCATGAATGTAGGGGTCATAATTCACAGATGTAGCCTCAGTGGGAGGAAGACCAATCCGTGGACGTAGTAAGTATCTCCCTATACGATCAGATGACATATGATCAACTTGAGTAGCAATGGTGGTCATCCTGTCAAAAAGCCTAGATCTAGTCGGTGTGATTGCTGCATCTCCTACTGCTGCTAATTCCAAACGTTTTGGAAGAACCAAAAGGTTTGGACCAACTAATGCCCTCTTATTTTGAGGCGATGGCAAATCTGGATGTCTAAATTGAGGTTTATCAGCAAACCTCCCCTTGCCCTGTCCAGCATGTGCATGCATAGATGTGTAATCCATAGATAATCCTAAATGAAACTCAGCATATAATTGTTTGCAAAAATATAGTGGCAACTCGTCATTATGAGGTCATCTATGATTGGCTGCCAAAAAACTAGGATATATAAATGGACCAACTAGTGGATCTGTACACCTGGTAACAGTATAACCTCTAACTTTGTCTTTCCCAGTATAAAAAGGGAACATAGTATGTACATTATGTAATGAAACTCTATCAAAAATAGTTTTGATATTCTCAGTGCCAGTAACAATCCTAGAAAGGGACCTATAAAACTCCTCAGTGCTAATATCATCATATGGATTGTATGATTTTGTTGTCTCAATCATATGTCTAATCTCGCACCGAATATTAACTAATCTATCTCTATTAGCCAAATTTTTGGGGTTCTGTATAGTTTGATCCAAACATTTCAAAGCATTATCTAATCTAGAAATGTTGTCATTGTAAAAATTATTCCTAGCCTCAGCTTTGCGCTGAGACTGCATGGAATGATGAGATCCCTGATCATCAACCATATCTCTAGATAAAACTATGTAAAAAGATCTACATTTAATTAAAACAAAAAAAATAAATATGTACAAGCTTTTTTCTTTTAAGCATACAAAAATATAAAAATGCAACATGTAGATCATCTAAATAAACACAAAGTTTAGATTTGCATGCAAAGGAAAAGGATTCAAAGATAAGCTTGGACAATTCACAAGATTCAACTTTTCATAAGTATATAATGGTTGATAAATACTGGAAGCGTGCAAGATAATATTGCTTCATGAAAGCGGTAGCTTATGGTAACCCAAGGCGAAAGTTCAGATATGAAGCACAAAACATATATATAGAGAGATCTAGTTGTTACATATGGTTTCCCATCTTGGCTAACTATTTACATTCTTTAAACAAGGTTGTTTACATGAAAAATAGTTGTAGAATTCATCATTAATCTGAGCACTGAGCAACTTGTCCAATATAAAATTATTGCTCGAAGACTCACCATGATATTTAATACATCAAAAAGCACATATTGGAGTGCATTCTGATATTCAAGTAGAGATGCAAAAGGGCATGACCTTTATCTAAAGATATTATGTAGGCTTTAGCACAAGTCATGGTTGTACAAGTTTGAAGTGACTATTATTTTAGAAATAGGCAAATAGGCATTTCTCCCAGCTCAAAGGTTGTTGTTAAATCATATACTTGTAATCCTAATGATGATAAAGGAAAAAATAAAGCTAATGTAGAGGTTGAAATAAATATTGCACAAATAAAGACTCAAGAAAATAAAGGAACCCTTAATCAAAAAATCATTTAATGTAAAAGATACATGTGGAAATACTAATAAATAACAAGTCCCTTCAACTAATGTTGATCCTTCAAAACATAATAGTGCAAATGCAAATGTCTATGAGTGAAGAAACAAGTTCAACAAGAGAAAATGGGTATGAGTAAATATGAATTCCTTATGCAAACAAAAGGAAATTAGGGAAAAAAATCAAGTGTTACAATATGTACTAGATGCACACTCTATCATAATATCTAAATCAAGTCTATTTCCTACTTACATGTCCTGATTGATATAATGTATCCTCTACTCTATTTCCTACTTACATGTCCTAATTGATATAATGTATCCTCTACATCAAATAATGATATAATTTCCACTAATTGAGTTGTTTAGGATTCCTAAACATAAAATTAGAGCATTAGTGTACTTGACCATTCCCTCACTACAAGAAAATTTATCCCTAGTTGGTTAGGGATTGCAATCAATTCTTCCAATTATGTGTAGGAAAAACTATAAAAAGACTAAGCTAAAGTGACTCAAATGACTCATCTTACATTTAAGCAATTGAAAGGTCAACTCTTTAAAATCATTAGTCCTATTATTATTAGCAAGTTAAATACTGAAATTTGTTTACGTAGTTCAAAAATACTATAAAAATATTTAATAAAGGTTGAAGTCAAGAACAAATTAATTTAAAATAAAGTTATTATTTATCATTCTTATGTGAAATGAATGGATAGATAGACTGGCATCTAAGTAAATTATTTGAGATCAAAACAAAAATTTAATCATTAATAGTTTTCTCAAAGTCAAAGGATGTTCGGTAAGAGATCCTTGAATCACAGGTCATGAAAGTTTAGAAATCTATGCAAACTTACAAAACATGCAGGATTGCATTTTCAATGGCCAAGGTTCCATGGGGTCCATTCTAACATCTGTATTGCAATTTCTTTCTAGTCAGACAAGAAATTTTGACAATGCCCATGACGTGTTGCAAATAAATGCTGTAAGTTTCTTTTAACATTCATGCTGAAGTTACATTGCCTAGGATTCCTGAATCGAATAGCTATTCTAGTGACCGGGCTAGTTAATGTAAATGCACAAGAAAACATTGAGATTACCTAAGCACATCATTTGTGGAGGTTCAAATAAACATAGACCCTTTCTTTACTTCTTTTCTAACTAGTGGATGACTAGTACACTATTGCATGTTTCACTATGGTGCTTCTAGTAATGTTAAATGTGTCTTGAAGTGTAAATGAACTATGCCTCAAGATCTCTAAGTCTTATGGGAAATTTTTTGCAATGGTTTCAAGAGATGTACATGTTATTGGCATTATCAATAGTGTTGAGCTTCAATCAATTGGCTACATATCCATGCGAATCCATTCTAATGGGAACCATTATAGTTCATTTCCCTATGGGTAATGTTTTTGTCACAAAATTGGGTTGCATCTATTGCAAGCAAAATATAGATGGATTTATCATTTGCCACCATCTTATTGCTTGGTGAGAATGTCAACATATGTAGAGAGACAGAAATTATTGTAGGTTCTAAGCAGGCCTAAAATCCCTCTAATCTCTCTATGGTTTGCATTGACATGTCCAACACATGCCCCATGGCCAGAACAATTGTGTACTTACAGTGAACAGTGAAGAAAATTGAATCTTTATTACTTGGACTAAAATTAGTCCTAAATGATCTACTGAATACCCATAAATTGTAAGCAGCTTTGTTATATATATATATATATATTGAGATCAACTGGTATGATGTCGATTCATAATCGATTCACTCATTGACCTGAAGTGGACTAATAGGTAAATTAAAACATGTTCTCTATTCCAGAGTTGAAGGAGTCAATAATATTTTCTTATTGAAAATGTTTCATCATATCATATTAGTGAACAAAATAAAATAAAATAAGTCATTAATATTGAATAAGGATGGACTGGAAAATACCAAACATTTCAAACAAATTTTTGCCTTACAACCCTCACATTCCATTACAGACATGATCAAACAGTACATCATAAAAATTTCAACAGAGTAAATATAAGATTACTTCTCATAGTCTAGAAAAAAAAGAACTATGCCCAATGGTTTGCATTGACATGTCCAACACATGCCCCATGGCCAGAACAGGTGTAACACCTTGCCTTGATCTCATAATATGTTATACATCTAACAAAGAAGCACTCTTCAATTTCCAGCTCTTTAATATAACACAGTCAACAGATCCTCTCGTCTCAAGGGTATGATGGTCTATCTGTAAGAAGAACCTATGTAAGGGAATATTGAAAGATCTCCAACTTGGCAAGATATATTCTATATCATTCCTTTTTTGAGGTATGCATTCAAATACTATAGTCCTAAGGCTCTTAGAGGGAGTATTCTGACAAAGCATGACCAAGATGTATCTGCAATACTTACTGAACATTATACCTTCTTGACAAATAAAAGATACACTATAATGTCTGATGGAAGGAGTGATTTTAAAACTAAAATAAACTTTAATTCCCCTGCCTCTTGTCTGATGAGGGTGCCATGTCACTCAAATGTATTAATGCATCACCAAACAAAAAAATGCCTAGTCATCATGCAACCAGTCAATCACTTGGGGATGTGAGATGTTTACGTTCTTACTAATTATGCTTCAAATTTTCTTGCCATCAGAAGGCTTCCAGGACAACACCACTATTTTTGGACTCCTTGTCTAGCATATATGCATAGCTCTAAAGGACTTTGTGAAATTTAGATGGGTCAATTCAACTCTGGATAAGGAAAAATCTGTAACTGATACATTCACAAGCATACACAGGTCCTCGACCCAATGAATAATATATTGAGAATAAAAGGAGCTTGTTTGTGAAAATTGAATCTTTATTACTTGGACTAAAATTAGTCCTAAATGATCTACTGAATACCCATAAATTGTAAGCAGCTTTGTTATATATATATTGAGATCAACTGGTATGATCTTGATTCACTCATTGACCTGAAGTGAACTAATAGGTAAATTAAAACATGTTCTCTATTCCAGAGTTGAAGGAGTCAATAAATTATTGTGGATCCTAAGAAATATAAGAATGGAGTTCTATATTCTAAAACTCAACTTGAATGCAGAGCACATTAAAATGTTGAAAGGAAAAACAAGGTTCTAACATGAAGAAAACTCTGCCCTAATCATGGCCCGGCTAGGGTTTTAAAAAAAATTCCATTCAAATATAAATTGTGTTTTACTCTGCCCTAATTATGGACTATGGAAATCAGATGTCTATCAGTGTTTACTGTTTTACTGTGAAAAAATGTGCCATCATCATGGCCTGACTAGGATTTTAAATAAATTTAATTAAAACAGAAAAATCTATTCACAAGCACATAGACCGTGGTGCTTCACAAAAACAATAAAAACCCTAACATGTAAATATCATTCAAATTTACAAAATAAACAAATGCAACCATGATAATAACTGAAATAAATGCAATGTAGAACAGAGCAAAAAAAGTTGTAAACTAAGAACGCAACATGTACAATTATGAGAACAAAAAGAGTCTTACGTGGGCTTTGTAGGTTCCAAGTATTTGGTAGAATCGCATCCACTCGCAACCCACTCGACTGAAAATGCAACAAATGACCGAGACAGCTTTGTTTTTTGTTTTTTTATGGTTGATGGATTCGATCGAATGGTACTCGTCCGAATACCACTCGACCAAATAAATGCAGCCACATCGGCGCCAAATACACGCCACGTTGGTGCCGAGTCGATTCGATCAAATCCCACTCAGCCGAATACTACTCGACCTAAACCCACTTGATCAAAACTATTCTATTAGCTCAAAGTGTGACACTACTTTGTGTTTTTACCCTTCAGTTGTATTTTGTGGTGTGGTGGTGTTGTCTTAGCTGCTGGCGACTTCGCATCATGTCAGTTTTGTGTCGTATTTGGTTTAGCTTTAGAATTGATGGTGAGATGTGGCAGAGTGTTTGTAACTGGCATTTATTTGCCATATGTTCATCGAGGTATTTCAAAATTATGGTGTGGTGATTTTACCGAGAAAACATTTGATGTTGTTGTTACGTCAAAAACAGATCTAGCCATTTTTTAATGCATTCTGATCATTTAAACTCTCTGAACAAAGGCAATGTTTTATTTTCTTTCTAGTTTCTCTGAATTGTGATGCCATTATATATGCAAACACAAAGCAAAAAATATCAAAATATGGGTCGATTATTTGAATGGCATCCAGAAAGAAAAACAAAGGGAACTCAATAAAATATTACAATAGCTAATTATAGGCATTATGAGTTGATTTGGGATGGCCAGGTAAGTGATTTGATATCACACAGTTTAGATGAAGTGAAGTTGTTAACCTTGAAACCTACATAGGCGTTTCTGGCACATAGGTGTTCATTTTTACATGGGTCCAAGACAGATTTCAGCATGGTTTTATTAGGTATTGCTAAAGTCTTATTTTCTAGATATATTTTATCATATGTGCTTTCCAAATGGAGCAGTCAAAAGCCAAATTGGGATGTGGGATCTATCTCTTTGTTGATCATGTTTTAATTGTCAATGAAATTACAATTTGATCATCCATTGGCTATTTGTTATATCAATGTTTATTTTCTTCCCAAGGCTTTGATATATCTTCTGGAGTAGCCCATTCGATGGGTCAATAGGCTATTGCAGTGTAGAAAAAGGAAGAAATTAGTTGAAAGGGGTTTCCTCTGGGAGAAAAGGAAGAAGAATCAAAAGACAAGAGGAAAAACATCAAAGGGGAAAAGAAATAAAGAACAGAGGAGATCAAAACAAGTATGGGGCAGCCTGTTTGAAGCTGATTTTGTACAGCAAGGATTAAACAAAGAGGAATGTGGTATGAAAGGGGTCATTAGGGTGAAAAGGAGGAGGATCTAGCAAAGGAAAAGCCAGTGATTGATAATTCACTGAGATTGTAGAAGAAATTGTTTGACAGAACCTTCAACTATCATAGAACAACAAAGGAACAAATCAATAAAGAGTAGAGGAGTCCCATGTTGGACAACAGGGAAGGGCAAAGGATATATTCCAGGAACTATAGACAATGAATTGTTTTGTAAATTGAAGGAAATAGTAGAAGATCACATTATGGAATTGAATCTGGTCCAATTTTAATCTTTTGAACTAGGGTGTGTTGATACATCAAATTGAGTGCAAACTGAAATATTCCTCTTTTTATTTCCTATGATTGTATTATTGAACTAACTAATCTTCCTTTAGCTGCATATGAATGAATTGTGTAATGGTTCTGGATCGATTGATTGGTGATTGGGGTTTGTGTGAATGCTGCTAGCAGTGGTTGTCTGGTAAGACTCCCTCTCTAGATTTGCATCAATGGATTTTTTTTCTCCTAGTTATTAATACAAGTTTGAAAGGTATTATTGTTCATAGTGTTTTAATGATTTTATATTAGCCATATGAGATGTATGTCTTTGGAGGCAATTCCAAATGTATCAATGAAAGATTTGAAGAATGGGCATTAAAGGAACAATGCCACATTTTAGCATGATTATTTTGCTGTTAAAGAAGACATAAATATATGTAAGACAAAAGGAGTCATTTGAAACACCTCATAAAAGGTAGTGAATTCAAAGAGTTAAAAGTGACTTTTGGGATTCCCATTCGGCATAGTGAAGTGACACCTTGCTATGGAGGTAGATTTAAAAAGAAGTAATGCTGTAGTTTTGAACCAGATTTCTTCAAGGCAAATTTTGGGGAGAGAGAGATCTCAGCCCATGTGAGGGGCTTAGGAAGAAGAGAATTGCTGAGTGAGTGTGGGAAAGAAAAGAAGTCTCCCATAATTTGAGAGACCATTGTGAGGTCAATTTGTGATGTAAATATGTTGCAGATTTTGACTGAATAAAATAGAAATTCTTGTTTGCAGTCTGTTTTGTGTTTGCAAGTTTGGGAATTGGGTGGACACGAGGGAGACCAGACACTACTTAAATATCATCCATTTCAATGGTCAAAAAGTCAATAACAATTTTACACCTCGTCTATGATAAAAAGTGGTAAATATTTGTCCTACTTTTATTACCCAAAATTAACTTTTGATGTTTAAAAATAGCCCTAAAAAGATAAAAGAATAAACACAGCAATACCAAAACAGTTTATAAAGTCAATTACCCATTTGGAACGTCATTGTTATTTCTGATATCAAGTTTGTTTTGCAACCACCTGTTTGCAGCTTTATTGTTTTTACTGTAGTATTATGTAGACTTCTCCATGTATATCTCGATGTGCAGTACTAAGCAGAAGATTGAATGCACGAGTCCTGCATAATTCTCAAGGATTTCATTTGTCCCGTACTTTTTACCGACTAGAGAATTCTAATTCTTCCATCAAGACAAATGGTAGTGACACAGGACTGAAAAACAGAGGAAGCCATGGATGGTATTCTCTATTTCTTTATTTAGGCAACTACTAATTTTCTTTAGACCAGTACTAAAAATCGATGGTATTCTCTATTTCTTTACTTAGGTCAGTACTAGTTTGATTTAGGCCAGTACTAAAATGGTTTGATTTCCAGCTGTTTGCGGTGCTTATTGTTGGCGTAGTGACTATATCAATGATGAGATCCCTCTCCAAGCCAATTGAGGGACACTTCTTTTCTTCGACGGTTTATATCATTTCTTTTCTATTGTGGTTTATGAAATGGCAATGTGTCATAGAACTGACCAGGTTCTGTGACTATTTAATGGTACCAATTTGTCCATGCTACAAACATAACCGTACATAGCCTGAAAGGCTCCGCACGAAATCGTCCAAGATTGCAAAAAAGTTGGACAAGGAAGAGAGCATTTTCTAGGGCACCTTTCTTGCCTACGATAGCAGCACATAGTGATAGAAATATTGAATCTGCATTTAAAATGATAACAAGTCTGAGGAGAACAGCTTTTCTAGGTAATATCGATCAAAGATCATTTTCTTCGCCATTCTGTTCTGCTTGCCAGAGCTCTGACGTCATTTTTTTTTTCCAAATTGTAGTGCATCCTTCACCATTGTATTTCAAGGGATTACCTAATTGGGAGTTACAACAGCAGTAACTCACAGCATTGATTCCATCGTGAAAAGATGACGCTGATTATATGAACTGTATAATTGATGAAATAAAAATAAGATAATTATTTATTATTTTTATGGATTAATGAGTTTAAAATTGTTATTATTTTAGAGATTGTTTGATAATTGAATTATTTGATATATAAGTAGAATGTGAAGTGACTTTTGATCTATTGAATGAATTGAATAGTTAACAAAGAATCAACCCCTAAATTTAAAAATAATTATAAACTCTATCTACAAAATATGTAATAGATTCTAAATATTTAGATAAAGTTTAATAAACAAATGATTTATAAATTATGGAGAATTTAATATAAAAATTTGAAATATTTTGATGTTAAAAATATATATAAGCACAATCTACAAAATATGCACATAGATTTCTAATATAAATATTTGCTTTAAAAAAAACAAAGAATTTATAAAATTTACACCTAACTAATGAATTTAACTTTAATTAACATGATGTGGTCATCTAATGAGTTTAATTTTAGTTAACATGATGTGGTCATTAATTGTTTTTTATTATTATAAGTACTTTTAACCAGAGCTATGAATTGGAAAGGGTTTTGAAAGGGCCCCTAAACCTTGTACAACAAGAACAAACAATAACCCCAAGAGACAAGAATGAACAAACAACAATAAAAGACAAGAACCAACAAAGAAGAAGGCCTTCAACACAACAAGGCCACAACAAAGAGGCAACCATAACCATTATCATTGAGGTTTAAAACCAAACCTCACCAAAGAACTTTGAGAAGGAGTTAAAACTTGACCCAGTTGAGTTATCTTACCTTTTTTAGATGATGAACCAGGCTCATCCAAAGGACACCTATTCTTATCCTTCAATGGATGCCCTTGCTTGTCCCCACTAGAACCAACAATTTAACAATGTCCTTATGTTTTCCTTCATTCCTTGTAGCATAACACTTCTTAACATCATTTGGACACACTTTCCCATGCTCATAATTTTTTGACTGGAATTTGTGAGAATGGGAGAAGTGCACAACTTTATGACAAAGCAAACAAACCTGTGAAGATGACTCAAAGAATTCTTTGTTCCCAAATATGAAATTTCAAACACATTTTAATGACTTCTGGTAGTACCTTATCATCATCAACACTCACACAAAATCTAGCAAAAAATAGACACTTCATAAATTTTATAACATTGTCAATAGATAAAAACTGACCAAGAGCATTGGCTATAGCTTGAATTATTGCTTCATTCCAATACTCTAAAAACTAGGAGACCATCTTTTTAATAGAAGATTAGACTTACCAAGGAACCATCACTAGTAGAATTTTTTTTATTCGTAAGCAAGAATTTTTTATACGATGAAATATGAAACTACATATCTGGTTCAAGGGGGCATACTGGTAGGAAAGAACCAGTAAGAAAACCTCTGGTTGTGGCCCGTAACTACCAAAATCTGACCTGTTTCTAACTTATAACCTACCTGCGAGACTACAAGTTTCCTTCCTAAACAAAATACAAAGAAGAAGCTAGTCCTTTCCAAAATAGGCTAGCACCTTGACCCTCCTTCCCCCTGGTAAAAAACAAAACCTAAAAAACTAGAGAGTAGGTGCCTTTAGGCCATTAGCCTACAAGAAACCCCAAAATTCTTACATAATTTGCAGGCTCTAAATTCAAAAAAGCTCTTAGAGCCTATCCAGGAGAAAAAAACTTATGCAACTATCATCTTGGAAACAGGAAAAAAAATTGATCAACTGCAAAAGACCACCCATCTAAGAAACAAAAGACCACGCAAGGTCGAGATAGCATAGAACACTAAAGAATTTACTGAACCCCTGAACCCTTGACATAGACTGTATGCCATTTACAGAAAAACATCCTTGAAACAAAAAAGAAACCCTGACCATAGATAGTATTACAATAACATAACAACTATGAAGACAGGAAGAAAGAAGAGAGTACTACCAACCACCCACCACACACCAGCATTTGAGACTTGGACTTCTCCTTCATCAAATAGGTAGTCGCAAAACTCATGAATCCAGTCGAAGCCCTTAGTGTGTATCATATTTGAGGATTTTTTCAGAAAATCTTTACCTCTGCGAGCCCTACTCCTGTGGGCTTCAAGTTCAGCACCCTTAATATCCAGTATGAAAGGGAAGAACTCAACTACCGCTCTAGGTTGACTGGCCCTTTGTAGATCCTTTGGCCTAGGATGTCTGCCTCTCTCAGCCACTGCCAAAACTTCATCGATACTACCAAGAAAGACAGGTTTGAATAGATGCTGCACTAGAGCCTTGACCTTGTCCTTGGGCATTGAGACATCTAGCAGAGCTTCCATAGCCCTAGAGGAGAGGTCAAAATCTACTTGATACCTTTCACTGCCCAAGACAAATTTCTTTCCAAAGATGAGTTTCAAGGCTTTGATGGTGAAGGTATCATATTGTCTGAGGACTCTCCTTAACCTTTGCTCTGAAACCTCCCCCTTAAAGGCCATTTGTCTCACCTATGTAGTGAGACACACAGGCAACTCCATTCCACCACACTCCAAGCGGATTGCCAGAAGAAGATGAATTATTATCACAGGACAAGGGAGCACCATGCAACCTTCTATGAAGAATGTAGAAAAGGAGTGGTAAAAAATGATGATGGCCTTGAATTCTAATGATGAAAAATGTAGGAGGCAATTAACTTCCATGCTCAACGCCATCTCATTCTAATTAATGCCTGGACTTGGGGAAGTGAAGCTATCAAAATCCATCCCATCTCATGCTTGGAAAACCTGAAGTCTGTCCTTGCCCTGATGAAATAAGCTTGTTCAACCAACAAGCTGTCAAATCTTCCCACTCAGCACCATCGAGGGTGTGCAGTAATCATTGCATGTGGTGATGTGAACTCATCCTGAGTGGCAATGGGAGTAAGCTGACTCAACTAGAGGACCCTGTCAACATCCTATCGCATCACCAACTAAGCCCCGGTCCTTCCACAACTAATAGTTTGGAAGGACTCCTACCCAACCTCCCATAGGCTCATTTAATGGAGAGTCAAAGGTAACACTGTGCTTTGCTTAAGGTTTTTGCCATCTGCTCCCATGTTTGAAAGGATGTCTGCCTCTCGATTTCCTTCCCTGTAAACATGCCTTATCACTATCAACTCGAAAGAGTTTAGAATGTTAATTGCCTACTCCAGTAAAGCGAACAATTTCCATTTTATCATTTTCTTGGTTCTAAGGGCATTGATAATCAGCAGAGAGTCTCCTTCTATTTCTATTTTTTTATGTTTAGTTCCTGGCACAAATTTAACCCCAGAATCAAGGTTCACATTTCTGTCATGTTATTTTTTCCTACCTGCAAGCTTTCTGCTAACCTACCAAAAGTCTTACCATTCCAGTCTCTAACTATGCAGCCAACCTCGGAGACACCTACATTACCTCTAGCAGCCCCATCAAAGTTAAGTTTGAACCAACCTACTTCTGGAGGAGCCCACTTCACCTAGCTCCTGTCAACATCTGGGTCCCTAGGGCCTAGGTCAAAGGCAGGAAGAAGGAGGCCATACCAATTTTTTTTCGTTTCTGCATCCCATGGAAGCAATTTCCTGTCTCAAAACCCCCCCTCAGCCAGCCTTGCATTTACTACTACTATATTGAATTCTACTTTGTTAATAAAGGAGGGGAGAGGAATCTCCTTATCCTTGAAGATCCTCTGATTTCTCTCTTTCCAAAGCTCCCAAAGAAGCAGCGAAGGGCCTGTGATCCATAGGATTCCAAAAGTTGAGTTTTTGAAGGGAAAGTACCAAGCAAGAAGATGGTCTAGTAGCTTACTTGGGAAGGCTGCTAACCACCGGAGTTTTTTACACAATGAAACCCAGCATGTGAAGGAGTAATCATAGTTAAGGAAGAGGTCGTCACCTGTTTCTTCTTCTTGCCTGCAAAGGACACACCTTGAAGGGCCGGTGTAGCCCAATTTTTTGAATCTCTCACCTGTTAGAACTCTTCCTCTTGACGCAGCCTAGGTGAAAATACCTGCTTTGGGAAGACAAAATTTGTTCCAACACAGATTGAGAGGAAGGCAATTTTCTTCTGCTGGGATTTCAATAAGGGATCTATAGCCTTCTTTGACACTATACTTACCTAACTGGGTTGCATTCCACCTTAGAACGTTCGGGCTAGATCTAGGACTAAATCTATGATCTTTCAGACTTTCTTCGAATAATACTACTAACCTGTTGTCCAATCCCAGGCTTCTAATGTTTTTCTAGGTAACCTTCAAACCCAAATTTGCTAGACCAGAGACAAAATAGTCTTTGACTTTATCACCCCACTATGTTTGTGTGACCAGTCTTACTGCCTCTAGATCTGCGATCTCAGAAAGTTTGGCATGCCCATTCCAAGAATCCTCCCAGAAGGATGCCTTGCTTCCATCTTTGACATCCCATGTTAAATAATTTCAGATCAGAGATCTACAGTTGCTTATGAAGTTCCAGATCCTAGAACCTTTTGGCAGAAGCCTCATTGTGAAGATGTTGTTCTCCTCTTCCTCCAGATATTTGGCTTTTACAATCTTTACCCATTTAAGATTAGGCTTCATATGGATGGACCAAACCAGTTTTACTCCTAAAGCCAGATCTTGAAGTTCTATGTTCTTCAACCCTGTGCCCTTAGACTCTTTTAGGTCACATACCTAACTCCATTTGATTAGGGGAAACTTAAAGTGATCTGAGTTGCCTTGCCAAAAGAAATTTTTCATTTTCTGATTTAGATTTCGCATGGCCAATTTTGAGAGAGTGAGGCAAGACATCATATATGTCAGAATTGCAGAAATGACTACCTTGAGAAGAGTTAGACGACCGGCCTACGAGATCCATTTTCTCTTCCAAGAACCTAGTCTAGTTTTGATTCTTTCTAGGGTTGAATCCCAAAGGCTTCCTCATCTCACACCTTTTGTAAGGGGCAAACCTAGGTATTTGTAGGGAAGATCCCCTTTTTTTAATCTCAGTAACCTTAAAATATTATTTTCTACTATGCCATTAGTATTAAAAAAGAAAACTTCTGATTTAGCTAAACTTACTTCTTTTCTTGAGGCCAATGAGTATTGGTCCAACAATTGCCTGATTTGTCTAGCTTCCCTCGAATTAGCCTCTCTGAAAAGCATAGTGTCATCAACAAATTGATGATGAGTGATTTCCTGTAAACCTTGGCTGATCTGAATGCCTTTTATCAATCCCTCCTATTTTGCCTTGTGAAAAGATCTTCCCAGAGCTTCTGCCATTAGTATGAAAAGGAAAGGGGAAATAAGATCACTTTGTCTGAGCCCTCTGGAGGCATTCAAGAAGCCTTCCAAAGATTTGTTCAGTAAAACAAAGAATTTTAGACATGCCACCCATTCAAAAATCTAGTTGATCCATCCTTTGTCAAACTTGAAAGCTTCCAGAGTTTTGAAGAGAAACCTCTAGTTGACTTTATCGTAGGCCTTCTTTATGTCTAATTTGATGAACATTGCTAGTCTTCTGGATAACTGGATGGAGTGGATGGCTTCCTGAGCTATTATTACTCCATCTAGGATTGATCTACCTGGAACAAAACCTATATGTTCTTCAAAAATTAGATCTGGCAGGATGATCTCCAGTCTATTTATGACAACTTTTGCCAATATTTTATACAGTGTGTTGCATAAGGCAATGGGCCAAAATTCCTCCATAGATTTGGGTTTCTCCTTTTGTGGATGAGTACTAGAAAGGTGTTGTTGATTTCTTTTAGGGTCATTCCTAAAGCTCTTGAGTCGTCAATTGCTTCTGAAATCTCTTTGCCTAAAAAACCCCAACACTTTTGAAAGAAAGCTGCTGGGAAGCCATCGGAACTTGGAGATTTGTCTGGGTGAAGGCCAAAGACAACTTCTTTGATTTCTGCCTCTGAGAACTTGGCGTTCAGAAGCTTGTTATGATCCTCTGTCACTGAACTAGAGATGCAGCTTAAAAGTGACTGTAGACTATTCACATTGGTATCTAATTCCTCATTTAGGAGGTTTTAAAAGAAATTTACAGCCTCTCTTTTGATATCTTTCATCTTATCAAAAAAGGTGCCATCATTCAATTTGATTGAGGAGATTATGTTGATTTCTCTTCTTTCTCTGGTAGAATTGTGGAAGAATTTAGTATTTTTATCTCCTGCCTTTAGCCAAACTTCCCTAGACTTCTGATGCCAAAAGATTTCTTCCTTGGAAATCAACTCTCCTAGTTTACTGAGAAGGGATTTTTCTAAAAGGAAGCTATTATTATCCATTCCTTCCTTTAGAGATTTTTTCATTTATCATAAAGAACTCTTCTTCAACTGCTCTTTTTTCTTTGAAGATGTCTTTTAAATGAACTTTGTTTCATTCTTTTAGATGTTGTTTAATGATCTTGAGCTTTGAGGCAACAATGAAGAGTTTTGTTCCTTCAGGCTTTACCTCATTCCACCACAATTTGACCATGTCCAGGAAGTTGGAGTCCTTAAACCACATATTCTCAAACTTAAAGGGGCACCTTGTTGGCCACTTTTCTCCTATAAAATCTAAGCTGATGGGATAGTGATCTAATCCTGACTGAGGTAAAATCTTTCCTTCCATGGTAAAAGGGAATTTTCTCAAGTCTCCTTTGAAGAGGTATCTATCCAGCTTCTCTGTAATATTGCTAAAGCCCATTCTCCTATTTGTCTAGGTAAAGTTGCCATTCCCCAAAGGGATCTCAAAAAAATGGTTTCTTTCTACAAAGTTCTCAAAGTCGATCTGCGATTGAAGTTTCCTCCCTACTCCCCCTTTTTTGTCTTCAGCTCTTATCATTGCCTTGAAGTCCCTTCCCAAGATGTAAAAATCAAAAACAAAGTTTCTATAGAAAAGATCTATCTCTTTCCATAACTCCTTTTTTCCCAAGAATGAGTTGGGACCATAGATGTTAATTAGCAAAAAACATAAGTTGGAGGTAAGGCTCCTTACGTTGGAAGCAATCTAGTACTTGTTGTCAGCTACTATTTCCACCAAAATTGTTTGGGGCTTCCACAAAGTTAAGAGACCTCCCAAGGCTCCCAATGAGTTGACTCCTACCAATTTCTAGTGCCCTAGATCCATTACAAATTTTTCTCTTTCCTCCTGATTCAGTTTAGACTCCTATATTATCCAAATGTCTGATTGATGTGTTCTTAGGAGAATCCTGAATAGGATTCTTTTGTTTGGGGCATTTAAGCCCCTAACATTCCAAGAGATAATTTTCATTATTTTTTAGGAAGGGTGCTCCCCTTCCCTACTTCCAATAAATCATCGATCTTAAGCTATCCGTTAGTTTCTCCATCCACTTTTAATTTCTCTATGATTGGAGTCTGACCCCTTCCTTTGGAGTCCCCACAATCAGGGGCTAGCTTGATCAGATCTTTCTGACCTAGCCCCAGCATCCCTTTGAAGTGAGGGTAGACTCTGTGGCCTTCTGCTTCTGACTGCAAAAAAGAGGGGATGATCTGTTCCAGATCAAGCCCAAGATTTTCTTCAATTTTATCATCTAGCCAGGCCTCCTCCCCAATTTCCTCAAACTCTTCTTTTGCTAAAGGGATTGAACCATCTTTCACAGCCTCTGCCAGAGTTATTAATTCTTTCCCTTCTTCTATTATGGAATTTAGATCTAAATTTTGGACCTCCAGGTGCAACAGATCTAGGGTCGCTAAGATTTTCTTGTCTAGGCTCTTGACTTGCTCCCAAGAGGACTTAATTGAGGAATCTTTTTCTAGGTTTGAGGAAACAACAGCTTTGCCAAGTTCCTAGTTTTCTTTTCAAACTTCACGGGCCTTTGGGGAAACTAAAACCTCCGCTCCATCTGCGTGCAGCTTTTCCTGAGCCTGATCAGACTTTGTAGGGTTTTTGAAATCTTTCGAAATAGCTGGATCTTTGTTGTTTGATCCTATTCTTTTCTTAGTTTTAGGGTCCCAGGAATGCTAGTCCAACGCTTGCAAGGGAAATCCTTTGGGCCTAGGATCAAACATAAGGGCTTGGTTCAACGTCCCCCAGTCTGTGAAGATCTCAATTTCTCTCCAATGCTATGCAGAAAGTTTGTTTTCCACACAAATTCTAACAAAGGAGCCCTTTCCATTATCCTCTAACCATTCTTCAACACAAATGAACTTTCTAAGAAAGTTCCCCACTTCCCCCAAAATCTCAGGTTGCCAAAATTCCAGTAGTAGATTTGGCATTTTATACCAATCCTGCACATAGTCTAACTGATGGTTCCTAGGGTTAAATCCTACTTCCTAGTTTTTGAGGTAAAAACCATAACCATCCAGGATCCAGATTCCTTCCATTATTTCTGTTTTAATTTTTAGAGAAGGGAAGACAATCATAAAGAAATCATTCAGAAGTAACTTAATTTTGAGGTCTTTCCCCAAAGCTCCTGCCACGAAAGTGTTAAGCCTTTCCAATCTAGGTTTGGCCAAACCATTTTCCGATGATGCCAAAATTAGATAGATGTTCTATTCAGGGACCAAGAAGTTTTGAAAGTATAACCATAGAGATTTTGTTTCCTTGATTCCAGAGATTTTCTTTACCAGATCCACCATTTCCATGGTAGTTTTGGTTCCATCTTTGCCCTTCATTTAATTTTCTGTGGAAGCGAGCTGGTCTCTAAAATCTTTTAGTATTTTGGGGCTACCGTTTTGTGCCCCTTTTCCCACAAAACTCCTACTTTTGGAAGCTTTGGTTACCAAAATGATTTCCCCAGTCTTCTTTGCGAGCTCTCTCCCGAATGGGGTCCAAGGGAATTTCGCTTTCTACAGCATGTGCCCAAGAGGTTGAGCCTGTTTCTTCTGTTCCTCTTGCTGTCTGTAGCTTGTTATCCCCTTGAAGCAGCTCCCGTCCAAACCCTAGATTGTCACATTTTTTGGTCTCCATCTCCCCACGGTTTGTTTCTTTTATGTCTATATAATATTATATTATTATTATGTAATATTATATTATTATATATTATTATATAATATTATATTATTAATATTACAATATTATATTTATATTATATTATTAATATTATAATATATTTAATAATACATACTAAAATTTAATAATACATAATATAATTAATAATATGGGCGCCAAATTTAATTTTCATTTCATTTTGGTGTCCACCTCTATTTCATTTTCACACTTGTTGAAACCCTAATAAAAAAGCATAGGTACTTGGAGTCATATCAGAGGCATCTAGGTTAGGCTGCTATGTTTATGGATCACATCAAGGAAGGGATTAACATAGCAGCCATGGACGAGGCCACATTGCTCTTGTTCAATGGAGGGGAGACTAGGAAAGACTTTGTGGATGTTCTTCTTTCCTTGTCTAAAGATGTATCCATGGAGATCAAAATCACACCAAACCATATCAAGAATGTCATTCTTGTATGTATACAACTCAGTCTATGTATGCTTCTCTTTTATTTCTTCTGTTTTGAATTGCTTTCCTATTTGTGGATAAAGTATTGCCACTTGTGTGAGTTTTCAAGCCGGCCTAATTTTAGAATATAATGTTTATATGTGACCCATCTCAATGGTTTGGATAGTCTATATACAGAGAAAATAGGGAATGATCTAGGGCAGTCAAGTAGGCAATTAGGACAACTTCCAATTCACCACATTACCATATTCAAAACAAACCTTTACAATATCAATCCAGATTTAAGGAGACTGGTCTCTTGGAGTAGTATAAGAATCTTCTTTGTGAAAATCAAATTGATTTTATGTTTGCAACATGTTCAGACATCTCAAACCGGTGACAAGAAGCCCTATATTAGAGAAAAAAAATCTTGTGTATAAAGTCTTATAACCAGTGCTAATGACAGGATTTTTTCTCTTGACTATAATTGTCATATTGAGCTTAGGCCTATCTTTCATAATATCATAGAAAGCATGATTGTTTTTTCAAGAAGAGGTTTTGTAGATAGAGTATACAAATTCCTTCAAACTCTTCTTAAATACCATTCGATACCTATAGATGTCTTCTCTCTATTCACGTGGAAACCTCAAGGTCTTGGAGCTATTTTATGCATTTCTCTTTACAAGGTTGAGCCTGTAAACTATTCTTAGATGGCTACTAGATATCTTATGATTGTGTAGACCCTGTAGATGATGTTGATACCTGCAAATTCATAAGCAGATCTTATGTAAGTGATGTCCCCTAAGAATATTTACAATAACTTGCCATGCCTATCTATGTTGTTCCAAAATAGTGATTCATGGGTCATCTTGGACTGCTTCAGTACCTCCTATAGTAGACAGTGAGGGTCTAAGGTCTCTTGAGACATTCCATAATCCTTGGATATCATTAGGGTTTTTGGAACTTGTGTGTACTTCTTTAGACTTCATTCTTGCAAACCCTAATAGTTACTCCATTATCCTTCATGACTTAGGCATATCTAAATGATTTCATACAAATATATGACACTCTAAAAAGTCTTCAAGATCCTCACCTTGTTATATAGATTTAGTCACTGCTTGATGAGGCTTTTTGTGTTATCACAAAACCTATAGGGGTACACATGGGTTTGGGTTATTACCCTAACATACATACCACTGTATAATGCTCTTCATGGCTGTTTAGGCTATGCATACTTGAAATCTGTTTCCCAATCTGTATATTGCATCATTATAGTATTCAATAGACTTATTCAATGCCTTTCTCAACTGTATAATGTAGTGAAACTGCTCACTGTCCTTATTGACATGCTTGGACATTCCTTGTCTGTGCTTCCACATTTTTCATGTCTATCAGAGTATTTCCAACTATAATATCTGAAAACAATCTGCCTTCTATTATCCAACTACATCCAAGGATCTTTTTAATTCCTCTATCTTTCATCATCTCCTTACCATTTAAACCTCACCCTAGCTGCCCACTTTTGCATATATGTTTGAGAGAATAACATAAGTTGTAGTATTTTTATGATCCAAATAAAAAATCAGCATTGTTGTAAATACTCCTAAGCTTATATTCATATGTGATTTATAGGCACCAAGAAAACACATCCACACAACCACCACAGGTTTAACTGGCATCTTAATGATAAAGTTTAGGCTATCCTCAAGATAGCCAACATGGGAAAGAAGGTCAAGCATGCACACATAATGATTGACTGTATGAGTAATGCAATAAGGGTTACTCATGTGACTAAAGTATGTACAACCCTCATCCACTAAACCTGAATAGCTGCATGCACATAGAACATAAGCAAAGCTTACAATGTTAGGATATGCTCTAGAGTGCTTCATTAATTCAAAGATTTTGAGAGCATCCTTGCAAAATCCATTTTGTGCATATCCTGCAATCATGGCATTCAATGAGATCACATTTCTTTGAGACATTTTCTCAAATAGGTCACGTGCCTTGTCTATACTTCCACATTTTACATACATGTCTACCAAAGCATTTCCAACTATAATTTCTAACAAAAATCCCCCTTCTATTATGCTTTGATGGATGTCCATACCCTATTCCAAAGCTCCCATTTTGGCACAGACATGGAGGATGCTGGAAAAGGTTGTGGAATTTATCTTTACACCTGCCAATTTCATTTTCTTGAAAGTTTCTAAATCCTTTTCAAAAAATCCATTTTGTCCATATCCTACAATCATGGCATTCCACAAGACCACATTTCTTTCAGGCATTTTTTCAAACAGTTCATGTGCCTTCTCTGTGCTTCCACATTTTGCATACATGTCTACTAGGGCAGTTGCAACTACAACAAATGAAAATATTCCTCTATCCTTCATGCTTTGATGGATGTCCATACCCTATTCCAAAGCTCCCATTTTGGCACAGGCAGGGAGTATGCTGGCAAAGGTTGTCGAATTTGGCTTTACACCTTCTAATTGCGTTTGCTTGAAAGTTTCTAAAGCCTTTTCAACAAATCCATTTTGTACATATCCCACAACCATTGCATTCCATGAGATGACATCTCTTTGAGGCATTCTGCCAAACAGTTCACATGCATTGTCATTGCTTCCACATTTTGCATACATGTCTACCACAAGGTGGTTGTTGGCCCTTTGCGGTAATGCAGGGAGTCCGCATCACTGCAAAAGCCTAACAACCACCTTGCAGTAGACATGTATGCAAAATGTGGAAGCATTAACAAGGCATGTGAACTGTTTGGTAGAATGCCTCAAAGAGATGTCATCTCATGGAATGCAGTGGTTGTGGGATATGCACAAAATGGATTTGTTGAAAAGGCTTTGGAAACTTTCAACCCTGCATCACTGTCAAAACCCAACAACCATGATGCAGGGATGCGGTGATGTTGGATTAAGGTTTCTGATTGGTATTATCATGGAATTCAAGGGACAAGAGCACAAGTTTGAGGAACATGAGAAAAAGCAATGTGATGGAGAAAAGGGAAGGAAACATGTAGCACAAGATGACAATGAAGATGAAGTCCAAGAGTTTTTCACTTTGGTGGATAGAATTGATGCAATGCACAAGCTCTATAAATAGAAGCCAATGAATTGCCCTTTTACAGGAGAAATACCCATATCTCAAATTGTGGGTAGCAATGTCATCGAACTTAAATCACCATCGAAGCCCTCTTTCCAGTTAGAGGATTTTTTTGGCTTCACCCGGAAAGATTGTAATTTTACTTATTGTTCAAACAACAACACAAACACTTTGGTGGTGTGTGAAAAATCTTGTATTGGAAGTGATAAAAAATGGCTATGAGGAGCTTTGATCTCAATGTTGAGGTTACCACAAAAGAGTAGATTCCTGTAGAAGCATTACCATTTTCTATATTCTTTATAAATGTACCATTCTTATTACTGCTCTTAATGACAATGATAATGGTAGGCTGCATTATTTTTTCTATGTTTTGTGCCCATGTTCCTCATTATATACCATTGTGGTGATGTCCATATTAATTGACAGTTCATGCATCGTAAATAAAATTGTGTATTAGTTCAGTTTTATTTAAAAAATTGAACCTCAACATAATCAAAGACAAGTATATAACTAAGGGCTATTCTTAAATATCATCCACTTTAACAGTCAAAGGTCAATTTTGCCCAATAAAAATAAGACAAATATTTAACACTTTTTATTGTGAATGAAGTGTAAAATTACTATTGATTGTTTGACCATTGAAGTGGATGATATTTAAGTAGAGTGTATAACTAAGTCGATGTTCAGTTTACTAAGCAAAGTCAATACTTGTAACCTCATTTTTTATTACAGTGGAGGATACTAGAAACCATCTGTTAGAGGAAGTTTGTGTTTGTGACTGGGTCTGTAGGCATTGGTAAAAGATACTTGATGAACAACCGAGAACAAACACAGAGGAAAGAGATGCATTCTTCAACATTCCTTGGCCTCCAAGATTGATTATAGCTATGGCCAAAGGAGATATCATCTACCTCTACCAAATTAATTGTAAGTGGAAATCAATAGAGCCAAAGTCATGCACTCAACAAATACACCAATGACCTTTACCTACAAGAGCGACATCAAAGAAGATCAATGAAAGGTAGAAAATCTATACTAGTGGGGCCGCACTTAGCCGATCCATAGAAACATGTCACAATGTGCCAACTATAGTCATTATGCTACAAAAGGCTCCATGGTGAGGAGATGCATGGCCAATGAAAATGTCTCATGTATTTGCATAGATTCATAAAATGTTCCCTTGCATACTCATGGTATGTGAATATTCTCCTTTTAAATGTAACTTTGGTACCATTTAGAAATATTTTGTTACCGATAGAGAATATTACTAAGAAAGCACAATAATGCCATTTGAATTTGCCATTTGCAGGCCATCCTTTGTTCACCCAAATGATGTAGTTGTAAAAGATGTAAGTCTTTTATCTGAGACTACAATTTGTGTGTTTGTTCTTTGTTCATTTAACTTTTCAATGCATTTTCTTTGTGCATCTTATTTGGTTTCAGTCTAGTTTGATATCTGAATTTGTGACTTTTATTGAGTTCTAGATTGTTGTTAGACTAAATAATCCAAGAGGATCTCATTTTTGTCATGCAAGACCAAGGATAAAGGTATGTCTCTTTGATGAAAATAGATTTCAAAGTAAAATTTCAAGTTTGCCCAACTTGAATATGTGATGCTGATTTTTCATAACAGGTCTTTTAAACCAAGTGAAGTGTGTGCATGTATAGTAACATGGGGACATCTATGCCCAGGGCTTAACACTGCATATGCATTTCTTCTTGAATATCAGACCTATATAAATGAACTATGGAGTTTTACTATCAGACATGTATATGCATTTCTTCTTGAATACTTTCATAATATATGCCTATATTGCTGTAAAATTCCTTATCATCCCATTTTGCTTTTCATATTTCAAAGTTCCATAAATCTTTTTAAAATATTAACAAATTTTGAGTTTTTCGATTATGGATAGGTACAGAGCAAGGAGAAAATGCAAAATCAGTGCCTTCTAGATGCATTTACAGACCACCCCATGTGCAACAATGGCATCACTGAAGATATGCATTCACACCGATGACCTTTTAGCTTTAGTTTTAGTTTTTTAAGTTTTAAAAGCATAATAAATCAGTAGTTTGCATACTGTAGAAAGATTATGTCTTGAAAACTTTATATATATAGTTCTTTGTAACATATTTTATATACAGTTTAAATATACATTGAATTATTTTCTAGCATTGTTGTTTCAATCCTTTGAGCAGATTTGTTGATAAACGATTTCTTGGTAACATATTTTATTTACAATTTGAATATACAGTGAATTATTTTCTAGCATTGTTGTTTCAATCCTATGAGTAGATTTGTTGAAGTTTATCAACAAAAAATTGCATAGTTGATGTTTATCATGTACTAGTTTTTATATATGACTAGTTGACAGAAAAATAATGATTAAAATGACCAAATATACTACCAATGGATGGAAATTAGTTAATACAAATGACTAAATATACTACGAATGGATGGAAATCAGTGACTAAATAAATGACTAAATATACTACCAATTGATGGTAATTAATGATTACAATGACTAAATAAATTTGGTCATGAGATAAATGACCAACAATAAACTACCAATGGTCTTGTGACTAAATATACTACAAAATTGATGACTAAATATACTACCAAATTGATGACTAAATATACTACCAAATTGATGACTAAATATACTATCAAATTTATGACTAAATGTACTACCAAATTAATGACTAAATATACTACCAAATTAATGACTAAAAATTTTTTGGTCATAAATTTGGTCATGAGATAAATGACTGGCAATAAATTACCAATGGTCACGTGACCAAACTACTGATCACATGACCAATTTTTGGTAGTTTTTTTAGTCATTTATTTCTATTTTTCTACTAGTGCATGGACATCCTTGCAGCACAGTCATGCTTTCCTCAAGAGATAGGAAGGTGAAAAGGAAAAATCAATTAGTCATGGCAGCCCAACGAATCTGATCAGACTGACACCATTTTTTAGCCCATTTCGAACAACATCAATATTCAGATGAAATCCTGAGAATCTCGTAATAAGGGCATTCTCCATGTAGGTAGTAGCTCTGTCAACATCATCATCAGGGACATCCAAAATGATGCAAGAACCATCTAAAACATGGGTAGAAAGGGAACCCAAAGTCCTAGGAATACCCTCACCAGCACAACCCTACAACACACATGGTGGCAAAACCCTAGTAGGGCTCACCACATCAAATGGCGAAGCACATTCATTCATTTTTTCCTGACTAGAAGCATGCAGAACAAGGGAGATGATGTCCAAATGGCATGACCCTAATAAAACCTAAGGGCAAGCGGCCACCACAAGGGAAGTAGGGGGATCCAAAATCACCATTCTAAACATGTTTTGCTTAGTAGAAGCCATAGCAACCTTCAACCTTTGCAGGAACTATTGAAGAGGAAAGGAAGCCCTGTGTTAGCACCCTACAAAGCCTAGAAAAATTAGAAGATGAAGGAGACACATAAGACTCCTTCCGCACCACAAACCATTGCACCTCCAACTAAATATCAAGGAGAGATTCCTCCTATTCTTCAAACACAAGAAGATTACGTTCATCAAGATCACTATCATCATCCTCATCTTCGGCTTCATATTCTCCTTGCAGGGCTAAGCTTGTACATGAAAGGAATAAGCAAGTTTATGTTTCACAGTCATATCCTAAAGTCACACTTCCCATAAGAACAAATAGAGTAGGGGCATCAAAGAAGTTTAAGATTCAAAATAGATTTTTAGAAGAACAAAGAATCAACACAAATTCAAAATTTGAAAACTCTAGAATTGCAGTGGATGACATTTCTGGTATAGCATTAATGCCCAATAGTGATGAACTAATCGAAAGAGATAAACTATCTTCACAAAGATCATCAATGCGTCCAAAAAAATTATGCTCAAAATTTTCTAAGAATGCAAAGCACAAGAAAGTGTGGAAAGGTTCAGATGAAAGGCCGAGCAAATTTATGGTTGCCAATCATAATAGAGCTTTAAAAAAACATGAGGTCATTGAATAGCTTACTAGTAGAAGAGGTGCCTAATCATGTCAAATCATTTGATGATAAGATTACAATGTCAGTTGTAGAAGTCAATTTCCCTTCCAAAAGAAAATGAGGTCGACCAAGAAAGAGGACAGCAGATTTGACACTTCTAGGAAATACACAAGGCTTAACAGGGAAGGATTATAATGGTCTAAGGACTTCCCAGCATATGCAAAGGAGTTAGAAAAGTTTGGTATACAACCTAGTCATCCAAAATGAAACAATTTCTTCTCAGGCAAAGGAAATAGAGGTTGTTCACTAGTTTCTACCAGAACAAACACTATAGCAATAGAGAGAAGGAATGGTATTCTATAGTTTTCACCATTAAAAGAAAACAAAGACTAGTGAAATGGTATTTCCAAGTTTGATCATGGCTTCTCACATAAACAAAAAATAAAAGTGTTTGTTTCACCATTTTTCCTTGTATAGAGGGTACAACAGGAGTATGCATGGAAATAAACATACCAGTCTTAGAAGAATAGTGAGAAGAGCTCCACATGGATATGCAGCAGGATACCCTCAAACATTTCTTCAAACCCTTATGCTGGTGCAACACTTCAATGCAGATGGAAAGAATAAGAGAAAAATGATTTCTTTTAGGGTTTGATCAAGATTTTGTTACTTGTTTCCCTAGACCGATGGGCTTATTTGGCTTTTATGACTTTTGGGATTAAAACCATTGAAAAATCAAATTGAACCCTGAGGTCAACTCGTGTAAATGATGAATGACTAGGAGAAGCATAATGAGCCCATAGAAAATAATGAGCAAAAATAGGATAATAATCACATTTTTTTACCTTTTCAGGAAAATCAGAGAGTATTTGATGACATTTTAAGGTCTTGTGTGTGACTCAGGTTAGATTTGTGATGACTTTATGCATGATGAAGACTTTTGTGAGCTTTTATAAGAGATTGAGTAAGTAAAAAATGTAGTTATGAAACCCTTTTTCTTTTTTTGCATAGGTTGAAGCCAAAATAATGTATTTTAAACAAATATAAAGGGTAATAATTATAAATTACCTTAATATTTGTTTCACAAACCAAGAAGATAATTGTAAAACACTTATTAAGGTAAATTATGCAAAATAATTACCCTTAATATTTGTCAAAAATAATATATTTTTGCCCTCAAATAATCCAAAAAAATTGAAGTGGAGACAAGAGGAGGTGGAAAACTCATGCAAGAGGAGTTTCTCTTTCTATTTTTGACTTGGAGTCAAACATGCCTATTTTTGGCAATTTTTTGGTCAAACACCTTGAGAGGAGGAGTCATGAGCTAAAATAGCTCAATTTGGAGCAATTGTGGACCCTATTTTTTAGGCTTTTTCCTCTTTCTCACCCAATAACTAGGAGTTGTTTTTTTGAGCCTATTCATGCATCATTTGGAATCTATTTAGACTGGAGTTGAGTCCCCTTGGCTTTTGGAGACTAATTTTTTAATTATAAGAGAAAAAAGATTATGTTTTTTTCTCTCAGTTCTTGCTTTTTCTCTTGCCTTTGCACATTGCAAAGACAAATTTTTAGTATTGTAACTCAGTATATTTTATAGTTTTTATACAGTAGTAGCTTTATTTTTAGCAGATTTCATAGTTATTACAGAGTTTTCGTTCCATTTTTCAATAAAATTAGGTGTTCTTCTTCTTGAATTTAGGTGTCTTGTCTCTTTTTAAATGATTTGATAAAGATTTATTGTGTTATAAATCAAAACCATTAATTTTTTTGTCTCATTCATTGAATGCAAGTATACAAAAGTGCAAATTTTACCATAGGTTACAAATTGCGTGGGTAATTCTTTTACTGTTCTAAGTTGTGAGAACATTGGTTTTCCTTCAGCAAGAAGTAGATTGATTTCATGCCTTCCTGTGAAACATTTATGTGATAAGATTGTTTAGTTTGAGTTGTAATAATATATATATTGAGAAACAGTTGTGAATCAAGTTGCAAGTTAGGATTCAATCATTGGTGCATTACCCCTTAGAATAAATTTTAGTTTATATTAATCATCCTTCTATCTCTTTTCCAAGAAAGTACAACAGATCTAAGGGGTATTTAAAGGGAGCTGACTCTTCTGGAGGTTCACTCTCACCATAGACAACCCATAGTCTGAGAGTGATCCAATGTTTCATGAAATTGTTGAGCTTAGTGCTTGACATGGTGCAATCCTTCGTGACAAAAAGACTCTTAATTCTAAAGGACAAGATTGTTATATCTTATGGGTTTAGAGATGGATTACCTATTTATGGACAAACATTGGTAAACTTTCTACCCTTTATTGTTGACTTTTGAATAAGCCATGTAAGGTTATTATCAGAGAGGATTAGATGAGAATCCTCAACCCAGATGAGTTCCTTAGAGAGCTTTCAAAATTATAAGAAATTTCTCTTGTGTTGATACTAGATATCAAACTATTATGAATACAAACTTTGGCAATAAGGAATAGGGTAACATGTAGTGATAGTTTCTAGATTGCAATTAAAACAAGAAATCTTGTATTGAACTACATAAATTGGAGTCAATAATCTAGTCAGATGGACTAAGACTTACCTACTGCTATTGATAATGTATATGTGTGTATTTATCTTGGTCTAGGGAATGATACCAAGTTAAATTAACTAAAGGAAATGATGAATAGACAAGTTATGTCTAAAATCTTCTTAGGATGAGATAGCTTCTAAGTCAAATTAGAGTGTGTGAACAATTGACTACGTTCATTACGAAACATCTATGTATATTAAATCTTTGGCCAAAGTAATGCATCTGTCCCTGCCTGCATTATTTGGTTCACTGTGCTCTAGATGACATAATTCTTCTAGTAGTGTCATAGACATAGTTAGATTAGATCTATAGTTGTATGACCATGAAGAATTATGAAGGACAAAACACTAGAGACTTAGATGGAAAACCTATTGGTTCCTTATATCTGTTCCCTCTATTGGTTTCTTATATCTATTCCCTTCGTGAAGGGTAGGGTCACTTCTAGGAAGGAAGTTGTGTAAGGACTGCTAGTCTGTGGTTAGAGGAAAAGCACTTGGGTGATGCTCTCCATCCCAAGAAGATGACATGCCAAGGCTTATGAAGACAAATATCAAACTCCAGATGTAGTATATTTTATTATATGACTTGCTAGTCAAGCATTTTATGTAAAAGTTATCATTATTTTAATGAGCAAACATAATGATTGTATAGTGAAAGGATTCACTAATATGCTATCTTTGGAATATGTTGTAAATTTCAATTTTGAAATTATCCAGAAAAGATACGCATTTTAATTGTTGATTATGAAATTGTTTATTCTTAAACAAAAACATGATTATGTTGATCATGACTATTTACTTAATGGTAAATTAAGTTGATTATTTTGGGTAATATGAGTTGACATGTTACACTTAGTGTGCTAGTTGGGCTCTCTCTTGGTGGTTCATTGTGTACTTTGTCATGATGGAGGTTTGTGACCTTATCATTATATTGCATGCATGATATTGATGGGATTTGATTTTTCTAGTTATTTTTCCTTGTAGGTTTTCCCTAGTTCTAGCTCTAGTATAACCTTTAGGTGGTATTATTTTGGCTATCATAGTCCTCACCTTTATCACTTGTTATGATTGTTTATTTGAGGGATTTTTGATGTATGGAAATTTATTTCATCAATTTTATCTAAATTCTTTTCAAGATTTTGGAGGCCTCCTTGTGTCACCTTCCCTAGATTGTTGATCTCAATTTTGAATATGGATGGGTGAACTTGGATTTTTAATTGGTATTTTTCTATTCTTTTTCTACTATGTTTTGGTATCTCTATTCGAAGAATTCAATATGATCTCCCTAATTAATGGCCATTTATCTTTTTTCCATGCAAATGGGATAAAAAAAATAGAAAGATATGGTTTAGAGAAGTTCTAGACATTTTTCCTAATTGGTTCTCTAGTGGCCCTAATCTTCTAATATTTTGCAAAAGAACCTCTATAGTGACATTGTGTCTTCTTTTTTGTCTAATTTGATGGACTTGCTTCATGATGTGGGATTGGCCAAGTTGCTGGAGAATGCTTTGGTGTAGGAAGTTCTCATCCCCAAGGATAAACTTGCCTTAGCATTGGAGGTATATGATAGCGAACTATGTTCTTAGGATATGGGAGGGGTCTTCCCCTTGAATTTTTTAAAGAATTCTAAATAAACCAATTGTGTTATTTAGATGGCCAAGCTAGGTCTTGGTTGTGGCTCTGTAAATGAATTTCATAGGGCTCTAGTAAAATATGACAAGGATATATGTGGTTTCATCTTGGGTAAAGTTAGATCAATTGCTCATACCACCTTCTTCCTCCTCCATTTGGTAGGTTTTATAGGTCATACTTGAGTTTTCCACGGGATGAGCCATACAACAATTGTAGTGGATAGTTCAAGTGATATTAATTGAGGCTTGTGATAGTTCTAGTGTTATTTAAGGGTTGGTTTTTTTCTTTCTCTTTACCTAGATGTTTCCTCTTGTTCCTTCTTGGATATATAACCATATGCTTCCATGAATTAATTTTCTTGGTTTTTATATTACTATTCAATTCTATTTTTTCCATGGTTCATATTTGGGCACCTTGAAGTTTTTAGTACTTCCCATTTTACATTAATATTAAATGGGTGTGATCCTCTTTTAGGGTCACACTTACCTATTAAAACAAATTATAACTTAAATTAACAATTAATAAGTAATAATACTAATAAACTTACTTACGCCATCCTTATAAATTAAAATATTAATATTAACACTCATGGAATTTGTTTAGACTTGTCTTTTTTAATATATATAACAACATAAATTATAATGACAACTCTTAAGAAAAATCCACTAGTATCATTTTTTCATACTTGTCTTCTTAACATATTAGCTCTCTCTCTCGAGCTCTAGAAGTTGGGGATTCCTACACCAACTTTTACTCTCTCTAGAAGTTGGGGATTCCTACTCCAACTTTGACTCTCCACCCTCCAAGGGGTCAATGGCTCGAGACAACCTTCTAGAAAAGTTTATCCTTGCCTAAATCATCATGTGGGTGATAGCTTGAGTCCTTTGTAGGACTATTTTGGTTTCCTTGATTTCCAAAAACATTTCCAATTATTTTGTGTCCTCCAATATACCACAATAGTGATAGCTTGAGGTGTCCCTTGAGAAAATTCCTTTCCATAGATATTACCTTGTTAATATATTTCCCCTACCTTTCTACTATTGAACATGCTAATACATGAAAAATAGATGTAAGAACAACTAACTAGAATTAGTAATAGCACTCCAAAATTTTTCTCCAAGTTTTTTCATGCAACATTGGAGGTACAAACACATCACCAAAAAATTACCAACACATATGTGACCTCAAAAATTAAAACAAAGCATGGATAGATACAAAACTCATAGATCTAGAAATAGTCCAAGTTAGGTCCACCACAAAAATGTAGACACACAAACATGAAAAATCAACTTTTTGTCAACAATAATAGAAACAAGGCATCATGAAAATTATTCTCTTGTCTTGAACAATAGATCCAAAAAATATCAAATCTAATATGCAAAAACATTTGCAACTTGGAATTGTGTATGTTAAAATATGAAACAAAATTAGGAATAATCCATCAAATCAAAGCTCTTATTTCATATCTAACAACACCTCTGATTGAGCAAAGGGTTAGAAAAATCAAATGAAAACATAGTAAGATCTAACCAAGGCTAGCCCTTGTTGCACCAAGAAATAGTGGTTATGCTCCAATAGATTTTTGATGTTGATATTTGATTGTTGGTTTCTCATTTTAGCAACATGATATTACATTTCAACTTGCCTTATGCAAATATCTTGATTGACGGTTAATTTATAGATTTTTGGATGATAGCATGAATGGCTAAGATTTGATTAGAAATGGATGGCTAGGATTGAATGAGACAAATTAGGACAATATTAGAAGCTTCTAGGGAATTATATAAGGATGAATGTTTGAGATTAAAGATAAATGGATGGATAGGATTGCATGAGAGGAATCAGGGCAAGGATGGAAGCTTCTAGGTTATCCTTATGTGAATGGATGGGATTAAAAGATGATGTATGGAAATAGATGATAGAGATGTAAAGTTAGTTTGAATTTTGTGGGAGTTCCTAGTTTCAATGAATCTAGATAACTCTTAGCTAATGGGTGAGTCTAGGATCATGATGGGCCAAACAGTACCCCTAAGCGGCAATCAAATGTTAAAAATAGACTTAAGTAACTCCATGTCAAAAATTGAATGAGCTATTCACACAATTTCAAAATATGGTATTAATAAGAGTTGTAGGGAATTGAATGTAGTTTACGATCTACTACTTATTTTTTGAAAATTTTAAAACTAGTTTGCTGAAAATTGGATATTTTAATGACTCACTACTAAACTTTTTAGAAAAAAAAAAAAAGGTAAAAAGTAGGTGCCATTCTAGCCAACCTAAGTGTAAGTAAAAATTTATATTTTTCCTCCAAGATTTGGATTTAAGTAAAGGATAAATGAGAAAATGTGACACATATTTATTTGAACTTTTTTAATATATAAATAATTATTTATGAATTTTTTACTATGACCTTTTAAAAATATTAAAAAATAAGTATTTGACCAACCTAACTTGATAAAAAAATATAAAATTCAAAACTTATTTTATTGAACATATACCCAATAAAGCCTAGGATGTGACATATCTTTTGTATTTAAAAAAGGATAAATAGTTTTAAAGTTATGGATATTTTTTAATATGTATATCTATTAAGAAACCAGACATGGTGTATGTAGAAAATTAATAATAATTACCTATTAAAACTATAACAAGGAATATATTATATTTTTAGAACATTGATAGATTCCTTTGTAAACCCTTTTTATTTTATTAAATTTATTTGCAAAAGTCTCTATCGACTTCAAGGACAAAGTCACAAAAAATTTCAAGGTAACATTAAACAAGTGGTTTTGCAAGTTTTTGTGGCAAGTTTTAGGACTCCTAATCATGTGACTTTTTGAATTTTGAATTTATTTATTTATGGATAATGGATAAGAATGGAATTTAATTAGGATAATTGAAGGATTAAAATGAGATTTAGGATATTTAGATTAATTAATCAAATAATTAATGAAGAGGGATGTGGGAAAAATAGATTAATTAAATAAACATAATTTATCTAATTGATTAGTGTTAGGATAAACATGTTTAGGATGTGACTAGGATAGTGTCAAAGGGTGTTGAAAGTGACATTAGAGGTGTGGTCAATTTTAGGTGTATACAAGAATTTTGACTCATTTAGGAACCTAGTAAGAAACCACAATAGATCTAAAACTATCTCCATATAGAAAACTGATGGGAATTACAATCTAAAAAATAATCTTCCACAAATCTACAACTAATAGATTTTTATTAAGCATAAAACCTACAAAAACATACATGATGAAGGCATCCATACAAATTTGAATTTGTTAACACATCCAAAACACTCGTAAATCCTAAGACCAAAGATCCATTATTTGAATGATGGAATATCACAAATCTATGACCAACATATCTAATAATCATGAATCTAGAACATGCATCTAGGAGTTATTTTAGGATCTTCTAGGTCATAAAAAGATCATCTTCACAACCTCTATGTGACCTTTTTGATCTCTAATTTTTATTTTCTTGAAGTGTTCACCATTTCTCTATACCTAAAAATGATTCAATCTATACAAGATACTCCTTCTAATAGCCAATATTAATATAGGATTAAAAATCCCCTTCCTCTCATGGATCAACCAACATACAACTATCTCTGATACCAAATGTAAGAAATTGAATGTGAGTACGAACCCTCAACAAGTTAACATTGATACTAATGATAGGAAATCACATTAATCTAATCTGAAGAATAGTTGCAAGATAAAATAGAATCATGGTATTCCTAAAAATAAATAAACACATAACATAAGATATGTGCTATAAAAACCCTTGCAGGAAGAAATCTAAGCTCCAAAGCACATCTAATGTATTATTAACAACAAATTTGTTACAATACACTATCAGAGTATCAGTGCTCCATTAGGAGTCTAAATAGAAGAGAAAATCTACCACCCCCAACACATGCCCTCTAACATGTGAACAATCCAATAGCATCACAACCATCCAATAGTTTCTTTCAATTTGTATAGTTTTTTGGCTTGATTAGAAATCCTAGTTTCTCTAAAGGGTGATATACATTAGGCACAACTAGTAAAATTTGTTGTTCTATTAAGATAGTAGTAGATTAATTTCATCCTAAGTGAACTAGTTATTCCTAGTGTAGTACTTTGAAATAATTTGGTGAAGAGAAGTACACTTTTCATTTACCAAACCAAATTTCATACACTACGTTTTGGTGAACCTTCCACTCTTTCACTTTCAAACATCTTATTTTTCTATTATGGTTCACCCTACATTTTATTGAACCTAATGCTCTAAAAACACTTAAGCCTATAGACAATAATCTCTCATTCTTTTTATCACTTTTGATTGTGTGTTGAGAAGCCCAATTTAGTTTATGATATTTACAACCCAATCCCTTTATTCTGATAACATCGTGAAAATAAGTTTATGAAATGCTAGAATGACACAATCTCATGCTTCTACCCCTCTTATTAAATCAGCACCAGATTTCAAAAACTTCTCTTACAACCCTACTACAACAACTCTACCTTCTCCTTCAACTTTTTCAACTCCTCTCGTAACAAGTTTCCATGATGCAGAAGTGGTCTTTGACCATGAGGCTGCATTAGGTAGTGTTTCTCAAACCTAGGTGTGTGATTTAGATCAACTCCTAGTGGACTACCCAGGATTCCTAACAAGTGAGAGTATGTCTAATGTTGTTGTCGCTCTTGTTAATGACCTATGTTCCATGTTAATAAATAATCTTGATGGTCTTTATTTCCTTTGTGATATTTCTCACATCATTCACAATGATGTTCCACCTTTGTCACCTTACTACAATGGCACTCAAGACTCCCACTCTAACATCATGGGTCAACAACTCTCTCTTCCATTTTTTTACACTAGTGTCCATATGTACACATCTTCTCATATAATCACTAGTGTTGTGCAACACAATCATGTAGATTGAGTTCATATGGAATAGTACAAAACCTCATTAACCAATATGGATTTGTTCCCCCTTTTGTACCTTTGTAGTTTATCTTTCCCGATGGGCACCTTGGAATCTTTTAGCACATGAAAGCCACTACTTCCACCCCTATACATACCACATATCCCGTTATAAACCAACTTTTGAAAAACATGGGGACTCTCCAGCAATAGCTTGCCACACTCTCCACATCTTCTATGCAACCACTCATTTTGCCATATTACTATCATAGTCCCCTATTGCTTAGAATTCTTGAAATATAGTTCCCTATTGGCTTTGAGGCACCCTAGTTTGAAAAGTATTCTGGTAAAGGTGATCCACAAATTCATGTGTCTACTTTCACCATCCTATGAAGTGATTTCATTTTCTACGAATTTAGTTGTTAGCTAAGATATTCTTCTAGTCATTGAAATAGACGACGTTGGATTGTTCCTACTCACTATCGAACCACTCTATCTTTTTTCAACAAATTAGTAAATCAACTCCTACAACATTTCCAAGTGAATATAAGGCCCCAAGTCACATTCATGGACCTAGTGCGCTATCACCAAGGTGCTTAGGGGAAAGTTACTAACTCCATTTTTCACTATGAATCTCTATTTTCATAGATTCCATATGCCTAACATGATTCATGTGTAGTGGGTTTTTATTGGAAAATTACATCCTATTATTAGGGACAAGAGTCTTTTAATTAACTAACATTCATTTACTCATCTTTACACAATGTTATGCAACTACTAACAAATGATTAGCTACTTTGAGGTACTTATCTTGCAAGCTTCTGCTATGTCATGTAAGACTTCATCTTCTTCATCCAACAATTACAAAAAGAATAAAAAATTTTTCAAAACTAATTTTAGACACCTAAAATTGGTCATTCTTCATCACATCCCTAATTCATTCCTACTTACCCCCAATTCATCCCTATGCATCCCTAAACTCCTCTAAACCATCACTGAACATCCCTAAATGCCCCTAAACCATTATTTCTACCACATTAACTAAACAAACACATGTTTAGATAGTTAATAAGCCAAATCCCCTTCAAACCATAATTTTACAATATTTTATTGTTAAAATCACTATTCATGTACTTTCTACTATTCATTTGTACGCACATTGTTGCCTACATCAATATCTATCCCTAGCCAAAATGATTTATTAATCATTTATCCCCTTTCTCTATAGTCCAATCATTAAATAAATTTAATTTATCTATTATCCCCTTTGCCCCATCCTATGAATTAAATAAATATTTGTATTTATTTAATTCTTATTTTCTACAATTTTGATTAGGTTTTCCTAAACATAATTAACAAACCTAATCCCCCACTTGCACAACCTAAACTCTAATCTAATCATTTTCAAATCCTCTCCATTCCTCTAAATGTACAAATACATGGGCCTCTTGTCCATATCCACATCCCTTACAAAAGGCATGGTTAAGGATCCATGTACAAGGTCCTTTTGTCCTCCATCTCCTATTCCTCCAATTTTAAATTGGGCATGTACCCATGCTTCCTAATTTATAATTTCAATCAAATCCAACCCATACCTCCCATCTACTAAGACAATCACATCCCTCCAATCATCCCAAAGCCCAATCCTTACCATCCATTCCTCCTTGATCCAAGGACATATCCTCTCATCCAATCTTATCATGAAACTTGGCAGTATCTCCTTGCTTGAGAGCTCTCAAGAATTCACCACCATTGATCTTCAAATCTAATCTTGACCATCCAATTGAGTCTCCAAAAATCTATAAATTGGAGCTCACCCCTTCACAAATCACACAACTTCTTCATACACGATAATGAATTACCTCTTTCACTCCAAGACTCCATCAGAAGTAAGGTTATGCTTCCCATTTGAAGAACCATCCACATCAACATCATCAAAGAGCACATCTGAAGATAAAGGTTTGCATGTAGTTAATGGCTTAACTTCTTTGTTTTATGCATTCATTTTGCTCAATCTGAGGTAACTTAGATTTTTAGTGAAATAGGTTAGTGTTTCAACTTGTTTCTTGGGCTCATTTTCTATTGTATACATTCTGGCACACCCAGTGGGACCCCCACCCCCTTAATTTAAATTTCTTGTGAGTTTCTTATCAAGCATTTTCATGCAGGTTATAGTTGCTCCTATGCCTATGTTTCAATGCCTGTGCAATCAAGATCAATACCTACATTTTATGTTTCAGCACTTGTGTACTAATATACTATTTTGCAGGTTTCTCCTAGTTTAGCACCTATACATCATCTTGTAGTGCCTACACTTTATCCTATAGTACCTACACTTCATCTTTTAGTGCCTATACTTTTTCCTATAGTACCTAGGTCTCATTTTGGCTTCTGTGTTTCTCTATCAACAGTTTAGCGCCTGCAGTTCATCTTGTAGTGCCTACACTTCATCTTTTAGCACCTATACTTCTTCCTATAGTGCTTGGGTCTGATTCTAGCCTCTATATTTTTTTGTTAGTAGTTTAGCACCTGCACTTCATCCTATAGTGCCTACACTTCATTTTTTAGTGCCTATACTTCTTCTTATATCGCCTAGATCTCATTATGGCCTTTGTGTTTGCCTGTCAACAATTTAGCACATGTACTTCATCTTGTAGCACCTACACTTCATATTTTAGCACCTATACTTCTTCCTATAGTGCCTGGGTCTCATTCTAGCCTCTATGTTTACATGTTAGTAGTTTAGGGTTTGCACTTCATCCTGTACCACCTACACCTCATTCTTTAATGCCTATACTTTATTTTGTAGCACCCAAGACCTAGATTAGAACCTGTTGGTTCCCAAAATAATTGCAACCCAAAAACCTAAAAAAATTCAAAAATCACAAGGCTAGGGGTGTCATCAAGGTGATTAGGAAGAGGTTTATCGATAAGTTAAGAGTGATTTTGGCCAACAAACAAGAGTGGGTAAGCCCCTCTACACTTTGAGCTCAAATTAAACTTTGGAGGGATATTCCAAGGGGTATACCTCAATAGGTATCAACTTCAAATCAGATGAACAACTAAAAATAAATGGAAAACCAAACCTGACTCATTGTCTTCATTCCAAAGAGTGTCATTGAACCAAGAACAACTGGCTGTCACAAAAGACCTATATAGCTGATACAAACTATGCGAATGTACATGCACAATAAAGTTAATTTTTCCCCTAAACCACTAGTAAATGTTTGTTTGAATTAAATAGTGTGTGATTGGTCTAATGGAATCAAGACCAGTATCAATCCAATTGGGCTACAAAGTCTCAGATGATAGAAAAGAAAACAAATAGAAGGGAAACAAAGAAAAGTTGATCTAAGCACATGTATCAAATTGTAGGTTTTGTGCTTCAAAGACACTTATTAATTCAGAATAGAACTACATGCATTCAAATGTAAAGAACATATGACAATTACAAGACTTGTAATATATTTAAAATGATATCACATTTTCAAATGTCTAATAAAAACTTATCAACAAATGCGATAAGAGGAAAGACCCTAAACACATACAAACTATCATGGAGACATTCTCTGCATAATCCCTACAGTACAATCATCTTTCAATTGTCTAACCATCCCACTACTTCTCTACAACTAGACATTGTGTAATTTGAAGCCCTAGAAGCATTTGGACCTGCACAGGCTATGTTGAAATGTATAGGACAACTGAGAGGGGGGGTGAATCAGTTGTCACTAAAATTTAACCATTTATGTTCATATCAACAAATCCAATTCTTAATCACTATTATAAAGATTAACCATGAAACCATAAAAGAAGAATCTCAACACAATAACACATGAGACACTTGAGTTTTTCCGTGGAAAACCCTATAAGGGGAAAACCATGGTGGGTGTTAGCCCACAAAAATAAATAAGTTATAGCAATACCAAAAATCAGAGGCTCACTGCCCAAAATGCTCATTGCAAATGTTAGGACTCACTGCCAAAGGGTGGCTCACTGCCAATGATTGGTGAACTAATTTGATAGAATCTACTTCATGCCTCAGTTTAGTTCCATTGAAGCACAATATAACACCTCTTCTTTGCTCTTCTTACACCTTCGCACATGTATCTTTTCATTTTTGCACATAAACATCTTTTTCACAACTACATTACATGTTTTTATACAACTCATCATCCTTGGAATGTACATCAACATCAACACTACATTCATCAACCATTGGAGCAATCTCCAAGGTCCGCATTACAAACATACATAGAAATAGGTCTGGACCTAAACGAGATTAGCTAAGGGAAAGATGTATGTGGATCATGTTACACCTTAGATGGGACTCAAAAGCAATCTTACATGCCACAAGACACTTCCACAATCTTCAATGCATCTCCGTAAGTAGTGAAAACAACCAGATCGGCCAAGACTAGTGTTAACATTAAGTCTTCTAAGAACAGTCTTCTTCTACGATCCAAATATCTCTTTGTGGACAAATCCAAATGTAGGAACATGATCAGGAGACATCCACAAGCACATTGTAATGACTAGGAACAACTGCACAATCTCTAACCAATCTATGAAGAAGATTCATCAAATTGGAGCACATAAATAACACTGTCAGCTACTGTCATAAGGAAAAGATCGCTTGTGGACCACCAAATCATGAACCATTGGAGTTGAAGGCACTTATCATTATTACAAACTTTGTTCTAGAACCGCAGACTGAAATACCTAACTACAAAGAAATGTGGAGCATAATACTCTCCCTGTCACCACTAACTATACAGAAAAAGTAGATTTCACTTTGGTGAACATATCTCACTCAAATCTTTATAACGGAGGCTGAAACTTGGAACATAGCATCTTCAGACATGTATGTAAATAACATCCAATCGATAGACAAGGATATTAATTCTACAAGAAATGTGGAATAATCTATTGGAATGTTCTGTTGTACTAGGAATACTTATTATCTTCAACACTTAACTCATTACAAGAAAGCATCAAAACAAGAGTACAGTTGACACCAATGACAACATAGATACATTGACATCAATGACAACACTGGTTAGGCACATACTTGCAACAATCTCCCCCTTTGTCATTGAAGGAAACATATGATGTGAAAAAATTTAATGACCATCAAGACAAGATACTGCCCCTTTCTTTTTACACATCTGCATTCATTCTCCCCCTGAGTTGTTCACATGATTTATCTCCCCCTTTGACATCAATGGCAAAGGGCACATACTTGCACTTAGCTGCTCTGATCAAATTTCTCTTTCATAAATACTGTAACACTTACTTCACTTTGTCAAGAACACATATTAGGAACACTTGCTACTCCCCCTAAGATGTATCTCTCAAAACATCAATCCAAATCAAAGAATGAGGCTTTGGACACCACTAGACTAATGCATTTGTATGCATCTTAGTTTAGAGAAGGAGGGGTAATAATCCCTAACTTTTCTCTTAGATACTCAAAGGTATCCATAGGCAGAGGCTTAATGAAAATATCTGCAATCTGATCCTTTGTTGACACATATTCCATCTTTACTTCATTCTCTGTCACCTTCTCTCTAAAAAAGTGATACCTTATTGATATGTGCTTTATTTTTGAGTGCATCAATAGATTCTTTGAAATATTTATGGCACTAGTATTGTCACAAAAGATTGTAATTGGATCTTCATACACAACTCTTATGTCCTTCAAAGTCCACTTCATCCATAACACTTGAGTGCAACAACATACTACTACAATATACCCTACTTCTACAGTAGACAAGGAGATTGAGTCTTTCTTTTTGCTCAACCATGAAACCAATCTATTTCCTAAGAAAAAACCACCTCCACTTGTACTATTTCTGTCATCAACATCTCTAGCCCAATTTGCATGTATATAAGTACTAAAAGTGAAATCATTATCCTTTGGATACCATAAGCCATGGTATAATGTGCCTTTCAAATACCTCAAGATTCTCTTGACTGCCATCACATGTGACTCCCTAGGATCTTCTTGAAATCTTTCCACAAGACATACTGCATGCATTATATCAAGTCTACTTTGAGTTAGTTAAAGTAATCCTCTAATCATAGATCTGTACCTTTTCTAATTAGCCTTAGGTGATTCATCAGTTTTGCTTAATTTGCAGCCAGTCACCATGGGAGTGCATACTGGTTTGGAGTCCTCCATCCCAAACTTCTTCAACAACTCTTTCACATACTTAGATAGAGAAATGAAGATTCATTTATCTGATTGTGTAATTTGCAGACCTAGAAAGAAATTCATTCTGCATTTCTCCTGCAAACTTCATGTACATATCTTCATTTCCTCCAAAGATAATGTCATCAACAAAGACTTCAACAATCATGATTTGATTATCATTGATTTTAAAATAGAGATTGCTGTTAGCAATACCTTTATTGAACCCTAATTGCTGCAGATACTTGTCTGACCTTGTATGCCATGCTCTGGGGGCTTGCTTCAGTCCATACAATGTCTTTTTCAATCTGCATACCATTTCACCTTGGTTTGTTAATTGAAATCCTTCTGGTTGCTCAATGTAAACTTACTCTTCCAATTCACCATTCAAGAATACAGACTTCATATCCATCTGATACACTTTGAAATCTTTGTTAGCTATAAATGCCATAAATATTCTGATTGCTTCTATCCTAGCCACTGGAGCAAAATTCTCTTCAAAATCTATTCCTTCAATTTGAGAATATCATTTACACATAAGCCTTGCTTTGTTTCTTACAACTTCTCCATTTTCATTCAGCTTGTTTCTGAAAACACATTTAGTTCCAATGACATTGTTATTAGTGGGTCTAAGAACCAATTCCGAAGTTTGATTCTTCTCAATCTACATCAATTCTTCTTCCATGATTTTTACCCAATTTTCATCATTGCAAGCTGCATTCATAGTTTTTGGTTCAACTTTCGAAAGCATAGAGTAATTCACTTGTTCTTCTACAACTCTTTTCTTGTTGGCACACCTTTGTTTTTGTCACCTATAATCTGATCTTTAGAATGATTAATCCTTACATACCTGGGAGTCTTAATAACATTTTCCAGAGCCTCTTCTTCATCCTGACTATCTTCTTCCTCAACTTTTTCTTCATTTCCTATAATCACAGGTTCATAGCAACTTAGATTTGATATTCTTTCCTTGCCTTCATCAACCTTCACATTAGCACTCTCAACAATCTTATTTAATCTCTTATTGTAGCACCGTTAGGTCTTACTCTTGGTAGAGTAACCAAGAAAAATTCCTTCATTACATCTAGAATCAAACTTGCCTAGTTCTTCATCTCTTCTGATATAAGATTTGCTTCCAAAAACTTTGAAATACTTCACATTAGGAATTCTTCCATACCATAATTCAAAAGGAGTTTTGGAGTTGTTACCTTTGAATTCAACTCTATGTAGGATGTACACAACAATATGTATGGCTTCTCTCCAGTATACTTCCGGTAGGTTAGCTTCGTTTAACATAGTCTTGGCAGCTTCTTAAATTGTCCTATGTTTTCTTTCAACAACTCCATTCTACTGAGGAGTCCTAGGTGCAGGCAACTGTCTCTTTACCCCTTGTTCTTCACATAAAATGTTGGATTCATTTGATGTGAACTCACCTCCTCTATCAGAACTCAAGCATTTGATCCTTAATTCTAAATTATTCTCAACCATTACTTTGAAAACTTTGAACTTGTCTAGAGCTTCAGATTTTTCTTTTTCAAAAGTGACTCAAGTCATTCTAGAATAGTCATCAATAAGTAGCATAAAGTACTTGTCACCTTGCAGACCTCTCATTCTTGTGCGACCACAAAAATCTATATGTACTAGCTCCAACAATCCAGCAGAGAATTGTTCTTTGATTTTGAAATTTGTTTTTGTTTCTTTCCCAAATTGACACTCCTTGCAAATGGTGTTGGATGGCTTCACAAGTTTAGGCAGATCTCTTATAGCATACGCAGAACTTATCTTCAGCAAATTGTCAAAATTGATATGACACATCCTTCTATGTCATAGCCAACTCTCATCTATCTAAGCCAATAAACAATAATCATTAGTTCCTCTTAATTGGTAAATGTCACCTCTGGTCTTCTTACCAGTAGCAATCATTGTTCTGGAGCTTTCCATGATCTTGCACCTATTGTCTTTGAATCTCAAAACATAACCTTTGCCACACATCTGACCAACACTCAAAAGATTATGCTTCAAACCCTTCACATATAGGACATTATCAGTATTGTGCTTTCCATCAAAAGAAATAGATCCTTTTCCACAAATCTTACCAGCTGCATTATCTCCAAACCTAACTAGTTCTCCATAATTTTTCAAACTCACAAACTTACTTTTGTCACCAGTTATGTGATGAGAGCATCCACTGTCAATAATCCATTCATCCTTATCTTTATCAACCTGAATAGCTAAAGCACTTTCTTCCACTGGTTTTTCTTCCTTCACACAGCTAGCAGGATTAGTAGATACAGATTCTTTAATTGCAATAAATAATCACTCATTTGCACTAGTACTAGCATCATCAGATTCATCATCTGTTACACCTTCATCATCAAGATCTCCAACATAGTAGCATTTCTTTGGAACCCTAGGTTTACTCTCAAATTGTTTTCTATTTCTTTCAATTCTCTCAGGACATTTAGATGCATAGTGACCAATATTACCACATGAAAAACATTTGAAAGGTAATTTGCCTTTGAACTTACCAAAACCTCTCAGTAGTCTATCAATAAAGTTAGCTTCAATTTCATCAAACTCATCATTAGGTTCCACCTTGTATTTTTTAGCTCTGGAAATCTTCTCTAAAGTACTAGCTTTGAAAGTAGTTTCAACCTTCGGTAGGGCATCACCAAACTCTCTCATCTCAAAGGTTGTAATCTTTCCAAGAAGCTAATCCTTAGTGACATCTTGTACTATCATTACTTCTTCAATTGCAGCTACCTTGTGACTATAGGACTTGGGTAGTGACCTAAGAATTTTCATCACAACTTCCTTCTCATCAATAGTTCCTCCCATACCTTTTATTCCATTGACAATTTCATCAACCTTTTACATGAAGACAGTTATGTTTTCATCTTTGTTCATTTTTAAACCTTCATATTTCACTTTCAAGTCCTGCAATTTGGCACTCTTTACAAAATCATCTCCTTCATATAGTTTTTCCATCTTTTCGCAGACTTCATGAGAAAATTCTAGATCCATGACTTTTATTAACTTAGTGTTAGACAAAGAACTCAATAGAAAATCTCTAGCTTTTATGTTTTTAAACTCATATTCTTTGATTTCATCTTCAGTTTGCAAACCATTTTGAGGCAAGGTATACTTTGTCTCTGTCACTTTCCATACTTTATAACCAAGACAAAGGAGGTGGCTTTTCATTCATACCTTCCAGAGAGCATAATTCATTCCATCAAATTGCAGAGCTTCCTTCCTATAAGACATCTTGGATCTTCCTCAAGCGGTTAGGCTTTCTTTTAAGGAACTTGCTTTGATACCAATTGTTGAAATGCATAGGACAACTGAGAGGGGGGGTGAATCAATTGTCACTAAACTTTAACCATTTATGAATATCAACACATCCAATTCTTAATCATTATTATTAAGATTAACCATGAAAGTATAAAACAAGAAGCTCAACACAATAACACATGAGACACTAGAATTTTTACGTGGAAAACCCTATAAGGGAAAAACCACGGTAAGTGTTAGCCCACAAAATAAATAAGTTATAGCAATACCAACAATCAAAGGCTCACTGCCCAAAATGCTCACTACAAATGTTAGGGCTTACTGCCAAGGGGTGGTTCACTACCAAGGATTGGTGAACTAATTTAATAGCATCTACTTCATGCCTGAGTTCAGTTCCATTGAAGCACAATATAACACCTCTTCTATACTCTTCTTACACCTTCGCACCTATCTTTTCATTTTTTCACATAGACATTTTTTTTGCAACCTCATTATATGTTTTCATACAACTCATCAACCTTGGAATGTACATCAAGGTCGGCATTACATTCATCAACCGTTGGAGTAATCTCCAAGGTCGGCATTACAAACATACATAGAAATAGGTCTGGACCTAAAAAAGATTAGCTAAGGGAAAGATGTATGCAGATCACATTACACCTTAGCTAGGACTCAAAAGAAATCTTCCACGCCACAACACGCTTCCACAATCTTCAATGCATCTCTGTAAGTAGTGAAAACAACCAGGTCAAGAAAGACTAGTGTTAACATTAAGTCTTTTAAGAACAATCTTGTTCTACTATCCAAAAATCTTTGCAGACCAATCCAAATGTAGGAACACATTCATGAGACATCTACAACCACATTGTAATCACTAGGAACAACCGTACAATCTCTAACCACTCTGTCAAGAAGATTCTTCAAACTTGAGCACATAAACAACACTGCCAACTACTTTGATAAGGAAAAAATTGCTTGTGGACCACCAAATCATGAACCATTGGAGTTGAAGGCACTTATAATTATTACAAAATTTATTCCAGAATTGTAGACTGGAATACCTAACTGCAGAGAAATGTAGAGCATAATACATTCTCCCTATCACCACCAACTATACAGAAAAAGTAGATTTCACTCTGGTGAACATATCTCACTCAAATCTTCATACCGGAGGCTCAAACTTGGAACATAGCATCTTCAAACATGTATATAAATAAATTCCAATCTGCAGACAAGGATATTCATTCTACAAGAAATGCAGAGTAATCTACTAGACTGTTCTATTGTACCACGAATACTTATTATCTTCAACACTTAACTCATTACAAGCAAGCATCAAAACAAGAGTACAGTTGACACCAATGACAACACAGATATGTTGACATCAATGACAACATCGGTTAGGCACATACTTGAAACAGGGTCCAACTACCAAGAAAGAAGCAACCCCATCAAATGTCACTGAAGCGTGTATATATAGAACTCTACTACCATGCAGCCCCAAGCATTGAAACCTTGGTCAACAAGAAACCCGCATGTGCCCACACTACACTAAAAATATGGCACAAAGGCTTGTTAGAAGATCTATAGACATGCATCTAAATCTTGATTCTATCTCTATCTATGCATTGGGCACCTTCTTTTTCTCCTTTATCAGCAAACTAGGCAGAAAACCTCTTAGTTGACAAAATATCAAGTTCACGAACTCACCATTTCCCCAGTAAAGGTTCCTTTTGCACTTTTTCCACACTTATTCGTTTTATCAGTGAATTCTCTTCATCATGAAATTATTATTTTTCTACTTCCTTCTTCCTTTTTCTCCCTTGTCTTTTCTCTTCTCTATTAGCAAATTTCTCTTCCAACAAACTATGCCTTAGCCTTCTTTTCCTATTGACTTTCCCTTTACATTATGCCCCCTTTGTTAGGGAAAAATCCTACTAGAAAATCTTCTGTTAGTGAAACCAAGGGTTAACAAACTTGGGGTTTCCCTGACCAAGACTTAAACATTCCTTTTTTACTTAGAAAACTTTTCCCTCCACTGCAAACCTTGTTTCCTTCCCTTTGGTTGGTGAATCTTCGCGGCAACAAAGTTAGTTGTCAATGAACCTTTTCATTTTTGAACCAACACTTTCACCAATTAAAGACTTGCATGTGCCTCATTTTTCTTTTATGCCTTCGAAAAATTTTACCTTCCATGGCCTTTTCACTTTGTCAGTGAATCAATGAAAATGCAAACTCGCGAACCTAGTCGGCAAGTTCAAAAGTTCACAATTTTGTCGTTTCGCTGACAAAGGTCTTAACTTCAACTTTTTTCTTCTTTTTATTTTCTTTTACCTCTTTTTCCACCTTATAACCATATTGGCAAACCAGCAAAACTGTGAACATGTGAACCTTGTTGGCAAACTCAACAGTTCATGATTTTGTTGATTTGCCGACAAAGGTCCCAAATGAACAAAAAATTCTAAGGAAAGAAAACATATTAAATTTGGGGGATTTTTAATTAAAATTTTTCTTGAAGGAAACCCATGAAACATATCTCAGATCGGTTATAAATAATGGGTTTAAACTGCAAAGGAAAAAGTTGGGATTTTTAATGGATTTTTGGGGCAAAATAATGCATTTTTATGAACTAGTTTTTTTAGGTATTAACACTGAATCTAGTTGGGGACGAGTGCCAAGCAATAGACAACTAGGATCCAGAACATCTCCTGGTAGACTACAAGGCCCAAAATGAATATGGGGGACAATATGAAAATATTTACAAGGCATATATACAAGAGAACAAACAGTCACAAAAGAAAAATGACTGTAATAAAAAATTTTAGTCATTGTAGGCCAACCCTATAAAATACTTCTACAACTGCTTGCCTCTATCAAAGAAAAGTTGAATGAAGGAACTAATCTCCCTTAAACCAAATCTACACTTTTCACCCAACTATAACAACTAAAAATTTTCATCTGCATGCACCAATCTGCAACATATACTTGTGGAGCCAAGGCTAGCTTCACCAATGAAATTGTTGTTGCAAGGCAGCCATAAGAAATAAATGATTGACCTATTCCATGATACATCATACCTGTCCTTAGTAGCATGAGGTGAGAAGCTAAAATTCAGGTCAACAACAAAAGGCATGGATGGAAGCAAACCTCCATCTCCAATTGTAAGTTTATCACACATGCTAACCTCTTCATGTAAATTACAGGAAAAAGGAAACACCTCCAATTTACATGGCAAGGAGAATTGTGCTTGAATGCACTGTTAGTTCACAAGAGAAAACTCTTCATCTTGTAGAGAAAACTTGAAAAAATCTAGCTCAGGTGTACTTTCAAACTGAAAAATAGTTCATATTGATCTTCAACTTGGAACTCATGTTGTTGTTTAATACTATTCTCATCTATATTCATGGCCCACTTGAAAGATTCAAATTCAGGCATATCATCATTATCAACAGCAATAGACACCTGACATTCATCACAAATGTGAACTTCATACTTATAAGTGTCAAACTCTTGGATAATAGGTTGCCATCATACATCATTTTCACACATGTTGATATCCTTCTCCACACTTGGATCATAGACCTGATCTATATCTTTATCGTCATCAGCATAAGAATCATAATGAGCCATTTCAAATGATGGATTGCACCCATCCCACAACCTCTTTGTTTTAGTCTCAACTGGGCAACTCATTGCATTCCAATTGCAATTGCATATAGGTACAAAACTGTCCTCCTCCACATCATCATAAGGAATTTGGTGCAGGAGCACCCCTTTGAAATAAAGATTAAATCTAATTATAGTATGTTTTTATGATGTAATAAGGGCCATGTGACCAATTCTTATGTTTTAAGTCAATCTAGGTTTATGTGCAAGTCAATCCGAAGTTTGTTATGCTAGCTGTCTTCTCCCATCTGCTTGGAAGTCTCCCAGCCGCTGGGAATTGAGTTTGTATTACTTGTAAGGAGTAGATATATTTATGCCCTAGATCAGTTTGTTTAGATATAGTTCAGTGTTGCATATGAAAAATAGAGACATTGTGTTTTGGAGATTAGACTGAGCATTGTGATACAGTGGGGGTGTGATATTTGTATACATTTCTATTATTGAAATAAAGAAGATCCCATTGTTTCATTTGTCTGATCTTCAATCTATCTATGTAGTTAATTTTGATTTTGTAGGCGAAATGGATTCATTCATCCATTCCACCGGTTGATTCTCTGAATTGGTGGAATGGACATGTACAATAGTTTAGTTTGCAGTTTCATTTTTCTATTTTTGCATTTCATGTTTTTGGGATTGATTTATAGCATGCTATGATCTATCCTAGAATCCTCATGTGCTAGGGTTTGAAGGATAAAATCTAAGTTAAGATTGCCCAGAAAACAGATCGGCCCGATCTTTATGTTTTTCGTGTGAAATTTGTGAAGTTTCAAGGGTTTTGTCGAAATGTACATTTGACGTATATATAGTGGTTGTATGCGACATACAGTCTGTGTGTATATCATAGTTGTATCTATGCATATATTGCTAAATAGACCAGGTGTTAAAACATGTTCAAAATGCATGTTTCGAAGGTGCAAAGGTGAAACAACTCGGATGTACCATTCCTATGTATATCACTTTTGTTTGTTGGGGACAATTGATGTGTATATCACTTTTGTATCCGAGGGTCATTTCATGTGTATCCATCATTCGCATATTAGGTTTGTATGTTGAAGATTTGGTAAATGTCGATATACAATCTCTGTGTATATCACAATTGTACATCGGGTCATACAAGTTTTGTGTATACACCCTTTGTATACATTTTCTGTGTATACTATATTTGCATGTTTGATACAGATCCTGCGTATCCATCAAATGCACCTTATAGTTTGCATATACCGAATGTACATTTCAAATTACATTGAGATGATACAAGTGAAGTCAATGGTCAACTGCTGTCGGAGGGAATATTCCTAGCTATATTCTGTAGATGTATATTTGGTGGTTGTATATTTGATTGTATGTCCAAATATACATTCCACCGAAACAAAGGATTTTATACAACAGAGTCAGTGCCAGTCAAAGGGGAGATTGTATGTTTGTTTGTATCTAGCGCTTGTATATTGAAAATATACATCACGCTTATACATTGTCGAAAGATACATCAGACGACTGGTAGCAGAGGTAACAGGAACCGGCGATAAGAGGTTAAAGTTTGTATGTTGAGGAATGTACATTTTAAATGTACATTGGTAGAGATACAAGTGCCCGATACAATTGCGACTGGTCGTGGGGGTGAACCGGTATACCAAGCACTATAGCAAACTGGTACTAATAAGTTAGTTTTGTATGCATCATTGTGACTATAGCCATCAGAATAGTGGATATTGGTGAGACCGATAGATGAAGTCTTTCCAATAGGAACATAAACGAAAATGCTCATAGGGGTGAGATGGGTATCGGGGTGAAATATCCAGGAGGGACCGAATGTCATTATCAGGCCGATAGGGTATGTTGGTTAGGCAATTTGTTAGCTCTTGCCGATGAAATAAGAAACTTCAAATTCCACCAAGTAGAGAACATTTTTGGCTGTGGCTCTACGTTATAGTGGTATCAGAGTGAAGGAAGGATCTTTTGGAAAAGATAAGAAGATAGAAAAATGTCAAACAAAGAAGGAACATCAGAACTTCCAAAAAAGATGACCAATGCTAAGTTCGTTGTTCTGGTCAAGAAGCAAATTGTAGAGAGCATTGTTGTAAAAGTTTAGAATCAGGTGTTGAGAAATGAGTTGGAGAAGTTGAGTGACAGAGTAGGTTCTGGTAAAGAAGAAGATAGGGAAGAAGAAGAGATCCCTAGGTGGAACAAGGAAGACATTCCTGTAGACGAGAGACCCTTGATTAATGCCCTCAAATCCATGGAGAGGAGAACCATGGATGTGAAACTAGATTTGGCAGTGTTTACAGGAAAGATGGATCCTGATTCAGTGATGGAGTGGATAGACTCCTTAAACAATTTCTTTGAGACAAAGGAGATACCAGAACACCAGAGGGTAAAGTAGCCCAATCAAAAATGAAAGAGGCTGCATTAACTTGGTGGAATTTCATCCAAGATGATAGAGTACAAGAAGGAAAGCGTAGAGTTGCTACGTGGAAGAAGATGATGGCTTTAGTAAAAGAAGCCTATGTTCCATTGGATTACAGCATCCAATTGCATAAGAGGAAACAAAATTTGAAGCAGAAGGAGCTAGATGTCAGCTCATATACAGGAGAATTTATGAAACTTGTGTCAAGACAAAAGCAAAAGAGAGTGAGGAAGAAAGGGTAGCCAGATACCTTAATGGATTGAGGTTCAACATTCAGGAAGATTTTAATCTGCATAACCTAGATACAGTTTAGAAATGTTTTCAGTTGGCATTGAAAGTAGAAGAGAAATTAAAGAGAAGACAAGAATAGAACAATAGAGGAAGAGGAAAATAGCAAAGAGGTGGAAGAGGTCCTTTCAGAGGTAGAGGACATGGATTTGGATATCAGGGAGAATCCAGTCATGACAACAGCAAGGGAGATAACAGTCAAAACTAGAGAGGAAGTTACAATCAGCAAGGAAACTTCAGAGGCAGAAGACCTTTCAAAGGAAGATCCTAGGGTAGAGGATCTATCAGATGTTATATCTATAATAAAGAAGGCCATATAGCCAGTAGATGTTCAGAAAAGGCAACAGGTTCAACAGGAGAAAGGAGAACAAATCTGATCCAAGAACCTAATAGCCAAAGTGCAACAAGCTCAAACGCTTTTCAAAGTGTGAATGCTCCTGACAATTATGGATATCCAGAGAGTGGAGAATCTCTTATGATGAGGAGAATAATGACTACCATGAAGGTACCTGACAAAGAACCCCCACAAAGAAAGTCTCTTTTCAGAACTACATGTAAGGCAGGAGGTAAGGCATGTAAAGTTTTAATTGATTCGGGTTCTACTAAAAAAATTGTATCTGATGAAATGGTAACAAAGTTTAAGCTTATTAGATTGCCTCACCCATCCCCATATAAGGTCTCATGGCTTACCCAAGGTCAGCAAATAGTTGTAGATAAGCAGGCTTGGTTAGAATTTTAGATTGGATCATATAAGGACAAGTTGTTTGATATCACCAAGATGGATGCTTACCATCTTTTATTTGGAAGACCATGGTAGTATGACTTGAAGGCACGCCATGATAGTGTTAGGAACACCTATACAATCACCAAACATGGTATGGTGACAGAGTTGATCCCATGGACAGAGAAGGAGGAGAAATCAAAAGGAAAAGAGCTAAAGGTGATGCTGATGGAAGGAAAACAATTCATGAAAGAAGTAGCAGCAGAAGGTACAGTTGCATATGCCCTAATTCCATGTCTGATAATGAATAGAGAACAGCAGCAAGGAGTCAAGGAAGAGAAGAAGCAGAGGTTCATAGACCCAGCTGTCCAAGAGTTATTGGATAAGTATAAAGGCATCATCTCTGATGGAATGCCAAGATCCCTACCACCTGTAAGGGATATCATCCATTGCATAGATCTAATCCTAGGATCTACACTTCCAAACAAAGCAGCATATAAGCTAACTCCAGAGTAGAATGTAGAAGTAGCAAGACAAATTAAGGAATTGTTAGACACAAGTCTGATTGGTAAAAGTTTAAGCCCATGTGCAGTACCAGCTGTCCTAGCACGAAAGAAAGAAGGCACTTGGAGGCTTTGCACAGATTCCAGGGCTATTAATAAGATCACAATCAGGTATAGGTTTCCAATACCTAGGATAGAGGATTTACTTGATTGTTTGGGAGGTGCTAAGTATTTTACAAAAAATGATCTGAAGAGTGGTTATCATCAGATCAGAATTAGGCCAGGCGATGAATGGAAAATAGCATTCGAAACTAATGAAGGGTTGTATGAGTGGAAAGTTATGCCTTTTGGTTTGTCTAATGCACCTAGTACTTTTATGAGATTGATGAATGAGGTTTTGAAAGAATTCATGGGCAAGTTTGTCATAGTATATCTAGATGACATTCTAATTTTCAGCAATACAAAGGAAGAACATCTCAGACATATAGATTTGGTTCTCAAGAGGTTACATGAAGAGTAGCTAATGATAAATTTGGACAAGTGTTTGTTCATGTAGGAGGAGATCACATATTTTGGTTTTGTCATTGCAGATTTATTTTTCAAAGAAATAGTAAGAATACATGGATTGCCATTGAGCATAGTGTCAGATAGGGATGTGAAGTTTATTGGTCATTTCTGGAGAATTCTTTGGAAGAAGCTTGGCACAAATTTGTCTTTCTCATCCACCTATCATCCTCAAATGGATGGACAAACTGAAGTTGTAAATTGTTCTTTAGGAAATTTGTTCAGATGTTTGACAAGACAACATGGTGAAAAGTGGGATACTATCCTATCTTAGGCAGAATTTTCCTATAATGATACTATCAATAGAAGCACAGGGAAATCACCTTTTCAGATAGTCTATGGTATACATCCACGAGGTATTTTGGAGCTGAGAGATCTACCTATAGGAGATTATGTTAGTGCAGATGGTGAAGCTTTTGTAGAAGCCATAAAAGAGGTACATGATTAGGTCAAAAACCAACTCCAACAAACTACCTTAAAGTATAAGGAGTATGCTGATAAAAAGAAGAAAGATGTACAGTTTGATGTTGGAGTCAATCTAGGTTTATGTGCAAGTCAGTGAAAAGTTTGTTATGCTAGCTGTCTTCTCCCAGCTGCTGGGAATCGAGTCTATACTACTCATAAGGAGTAGATATATTTATGCCCTAGATCAGTTTGTTTAGATATAGTTCAGCGTTGCATATGAAAAATAGAGACATTGTGTTTTGGAGATCAGACTGAGCATTGTGATACAGTGGGGCTATGATATTTGTATGCATTTCTGTTATTGAAATAAACAAGGTCCTATTGTTTCATTTGTCTGATCTTTGATCTATCTGTGTAGTTAATTTTGATTTTGTAGGCGAAATGGATTCATTCATCCATTCCGCCAATTGATTCTCTGAATCCGTGGAATGGACATGTATAGTAGTTTAGTTTGTAGTTTCATTTTTCTATTTTTGCATTTCATGTTTTTGGGATCAATTTATAGCATGCTATGATCTATCCTAGCATCCTCATGTGCTAGGGTTTGAAGGATAAAATCTAAGTTAAGATTGCTCAGAAAATAGATCGGCCCGATCTCTATGTTTTCCGCGTGAAATTTGTGAAGTTTCAAGGGTTTTGTCGAAATGTACATTTGACGTACATATAGTGTTTGTATGCGACATACAGTCTATGTGTATATGTATCTATGCGTATATTGCTAAATAGATCAGGTGTTAAAACATGTTAAAAATGCATATTTCAAAGTTACAAAGGTGAAATAGTTCGGATATACAATTCTTGTGTATATCACTTTTGTTTGTTGGGGACAATTGATGTGTATATCGCTTTTGCATCTGAGGGTTATTTCATGTGTATCCATCATTTGCATATTAGGTTTGTATGTTGTAGATTTGGTAAAGTGTCGATATATAATCTCTGTGTATATCGCAATTGTACATCGGGTCATACAAGTTCTGTGTATACACCCTTTGTATACATTTTGTGTGTATACTGCATTTGCATGTTTGATACAGATCCTGTGTATCCATCAAATGCACCTTATAGTTTGCATATACTGAATGTACATTTCAAATGTACATTGAGATGATACAAGCGAAGTCAATGGTCAATCGCTGTCGGATGGAATATTCCTAGCTATATTCTGTAGATGTATATTTGGTGGTTGTATATTTGATTGTATGTCCAAATATACATTCTGCCGATACAAAGAATTTTATACAACAGATTCATTGCCAGTCAAAGGGGAGATTGTATGTGTGTTTGTATCTAGCACTTGTATATTGAAATATACATCGCGCTTATACATTGTTGAAAGATACATCAGACGACTGGTAGCGGAGGTAACAGGAACCGATGATAAGAGGTTAAAGTTTGTATGTTGAGGAATGTACATTTTAAATGTACATTGATGGAGATACAAGTGCCTGATACAATTGTGACTGGTCGTGGGGGTGAACCAGTATACCAAGCACTGTAGCAAACTGGTACTAATAAGTCAGTTTTGTATGCATTGTTGTGACGATAGCCATCGAAACAACAAAGATTGGTGAGACTGATAGATGAAGTCTTGTCGATAGGCACATAAACGAAAAATGCTCAACGAGGTGAGATGGGTATCCGGGTGAAATATCTAGGAGGGACCAAATGTCATTGTCAGGCTGATAGGGTATGTCGGTGAGGCAATTTGTTAGCTCTTGCTGATGAAATAAGAAACTTCAAATTCCACCAAGTAGAGAATGTTTCTAGCTGTGGCTCTGTGTCAGAATTCTATTTGTTGCCTGCATAACTAGATCAGTAACAAAATGTTCATGGAGGTCACTCTTACCAATGTCAGCATTTATGGGATCATCCAACTGGAACTAGTTAGTACACAAATCATCAGTAAAGGAAGAACGTGCATGAGAAATATCACTTGAAGCACAAGACACCTTGACTTCCACACAACCATCCTCAGCACAATCAACTTCATCTAGGAGCTCATTAAATAAAATCTCATCATTGCCACCACTCCCATGGATTGAACCATCCAATTGAAAAAAGAGTACTCTCATCCTTTGCATTGTCAAGAGATACATCAAAAACCTCTATCTTCATGCCCTCACTATCAAATTGCTCCCCCACAATATCACATTCACCAACATCACAACCCATAGCAAGGTATTCAAAGTGAAACTAAATGTTTGCACCTTTACCTCTCTCAGATCGGTTATCAATGGGTGCACACATGCTACTTTTATTTTTAATTTCATCTTGTAGATCACTAGACAAAGCAACAAAATCATCATCCACAAGAGACAATGCATCCAATTGAAAATAGGCAGCTACACTATCTTCACTTTCAGCACAATTGTCATATGATGTAGCCTTGCATGAGTCCATTCTCCTAAAAACACACTCAACTTGATCCATAGTATTTCTACCTACCTCCTACTCATAATTTACAATACTTACCTTAGGGGAGAACAACCCAGCAACATATTCATTTCTCATTTTAACCAAGGCATCAAGAGCAAGGTAAGCCTACTGCAAACTAACCAACCTCAAATCCTCCTATACTAAGCTCAACCCAACTGCATACGATTCAAAAGACAAATCAATGCAAGCTAAGATAGAAGATTTAAACTCATTTGGAATCCTAGACAATGCCATAGAAAACTAGTGGCTAAAATCAATGTTGGATTCTCCCTCATGGCTTTTGATATTTTCAAGCTCTTAGACAAGAACAACAGGGTCTAAACTACTTGCAAACTTTTTCAAATGCAGCCACTAAATGATCCCAAGAAGCAAAGTGATGGACAAGGAAACCAACAAGCCATTTCTATGTCAATCCACAAAGTAATCTAACAAAGAACCTCATCCACATATCCTCAACACCTCAAATTGGAACTTATCCATGAAATCTAAAAATTCTAGAATATGTGCCTTCCCATCATAAACATCAAACCCATCCAAAATTGGCATATGATAATAGATCTTATTAGCCATGGACTGCTTTTCATAATTGTCCCATGATAGGTCCAACTGTTTGTATGTGGTCAAATTAGCAATGGGAGGGGGCCAAAAAAGAAACTACGGGCTGTCAGTCTCCCCAAACTTGGCCAAGAACTCCACCATCTCTTTGTAGTTGCCAAGGCTATCAATGCCCACTTGTTTGACCTTGTCGTCCATATCCTTCACCGCAATGAAGATAAAAGCCTCTCGGTGTAAAGCTTTGGCCGCAAACTCTGCCATGATCTTCCATTTGTTCTGCATAGCATCCATTCTTTTCTGAAGGTTCTGGATATCCTCCGCATGCTTACCACATAGAGCATAGTCCCCCTTGTTATCTTGATGCACAGTTTCCCTCACATATTTCTTACCAACATTGGCCTTCTTCTTTCATTCAAGGCTTTTCAAGCTGCTTTCATTCATCGAGGCAAAGTGGCTAGTGCCCTCAACTTCATGGACAAAATTAGTTAGAGTCTCCTCCCCTTCTTCATCCACAATCTCCTCCACAAATTTAGAGCCCTCTGAACATTCCACCCCTAGAGAACTAATCAAAGGCTTTCCAACAATCCTTTTGGAGTGGCGGATACTCAGGAGAGTGTTAGGGTTAGCCGGCAGAAGATATCAATTAAATGCAAATAAAGATTAAATAGAGAAATGGAAATACACAGAAATAATAACAATGATAGATAAGTTTTAACGTGGTTCACCCAAACTTGGGCTACATCCACCAAACAAAGAGTCCAATATTATTATCCAGTAAATCAAACCGATTACAATCAGCAATCCCTGCAACTCAATACCGCTGCAAAATGCTATAATACAATAACAAAACCCTAACCCTTAGCCGCTTTTTATCAAGCTTTTTGTCGGTTACAAAATAGAGTTTTCTTATGTCGGTCAATGAAAAAAAATAACTCCCGGTGCATTATGAAATAATAAAAACCGTCTTGGGGGCGCTGCCCCTTGACCCCGTAGGAATTTGGGGGGAAACCGTGCCGATAAAAGTGGGGTAAATATAACCTCTGATTCTGATTAGGCTCCATATAACAACAATCTCCCACTTGGAGACTGATCAGACTCCACACCATATCATCTCCCACTTGGAGACTGATCATAACACCACTGACCCTGTAGCTCCCACTGGAAATAAGCACCCTGGACTCTGCTGTTCTATTTTTGGTTGTTTTCAGTCTAGAAGACCAACCGAAGCTGAAGAGGAGCTCAGCTTCTCCCTTGTGACTGCCTTTGTAAACATATCTGCTAGATTGTCATCTGTATGTATCTTTGCCAGCTGTAATTGTCCATCATCCAACACCGACTGAATGAAGTGATACCTCAATTGTATGTGTTTGGTCTTTGAATGCAAGGTAGAATTCTTTGCAAGATGTATGGCACTCTAGCTGTCCATAAACAAATAACTGTTAACCTGTTGGGTGCCCAATTCATTCATGAAAGATTGAAGCCGTATCATCTCCTTGCTTGCCTCTGTTGCAGCTACATATTCTACCTCTGTGGTGGATAAAGCAACCACCTTTTGTAACCTAGAAATCCAACTCACTGTTGTTCCACCTACAGTAAAGACATAACCTGTAGTACTCCACCTAGTATCAATATCCCCTGCCAAATCTGAGTCTACATAACCTGCTAAATTAGTATTAGAGCCCACAAAACATAAGTGTTTATTAGATGTACCTCTCAAATATCTGAGAATCCATTTTACCGCACTCCAATGCTCTAATCTGGGATGACTCATATACTTGCTAACGACTCCTACAACATGTGCAATATCCGGTCTCATGCATACCCTGGCATACATTAAACTTCCTACAGCTGAAGCATAGGGTACCTTAGACATTTTCTCTTCCTCCTCTTGTGTCTTAGGACACATCTCCTTGGTCAATTTCAAATGACTAGGCAAAGGTGTGCTGACAGCTTTTGCATTCTCCATGTGGAATCTCTGCAACACCTTTTCAACATAAGCAGCCTAAGATAAAGTCAATTTTCTGTTCTTCCTATCTCTACAAATTTTCATACCAAAGATTTGTTTTGCTGCCCCCAAATCCTTCATAGCAAATGACTATGCTAACTGCTGTTTTAACTCTCTTATGTGATCCATGTTAGACCTAGCTACAAGCATGTCATTAACATATAAACATAAAATAATGTAGCTGTCATTATCCAACCGCTTAAAATAAACATAATGGTCAGAATTACACCTGTTGTAGCCTCGCTCAGCCATAAAACTATCAAATTTTAAATACAATTGCCGAGGTGCTTGTTTCAGGGCATACAAACTCTTCTTCAATCTGCACACTAGTTTCTCCTTACCTTTGACCTCAAATCCTTGGGGCTATTCCATATATATCTCTTCCTCTAAATCACCATGGAGAAAGGCAGTTTTAACATCTAGCTATTCCAAATGTAAATCTTCAGCAGCCACAATACTTAAAACAGTACGAATAGAAGTCATCTTGACAATCGGAGAAAATATCTCATCAAAATCAATGCCCTTTTTCTGTGCAAATCCTTTTACAACTAACCTGGCCTGAAATCTTTTCTTACCTCCATCTTCCTCTTTCAGCCGGTAAACCCATTTATTTGGTAAAACCTTTTTACCTGCAGGTAACTTACATAATTCCCAAGTCTGATTTTTCAGTAAGGAGTCCATTTCTTCTTTCATTGCAAGCTCCCACTGAACCTGTGTATCCACTTGCATAGCTTCATCATACCCTTTTGGTTCACTAGCATCTATTAACAATATAGAATACAAAGAGGGAGAAAACCTTTCAAGAGGTCTACTGATCCTTGTTGACCATCTAACATTCACTGGAGTTTGTGGTATTTCTGGTTGCTGTTGCGGAGCATGAGGAACCACTGGAACATCACTATTTGGAGTATCGTCTAGCACCACATAATCCTTTTCTTTCTTTTCATGCGGCTGCAACTGATCTTTGTACAACACCTTCTCATTGAATATAACATCCCTGCTTCTCACAATTTTTTGATTTTCAAAATCCCAAAGCCTATAACCAAATTCATCAATGCCATATCCAACAAAGGTACACCTTTTTGATTTTGCATCCAGCTTGGTTCTATTTTCAGAATCTATATGTGCAAATGCTTCACAACCAAAGGTTTTCAGAAAAGAATAACTCACCTTCTTCCTTGTCCATGCTTCCTCTGGAATACCACAACCCAAAGGAACTGAAGGACCTCTGTTAATTAAATATACAGCAGTGTTGACAACCTCTGCCCACATGTTTAAAGGCAGCCCAGCATGCAATCTCATGGTCCTTGCACACTCCATTATTGTCCTATTCATGTGTTCAACCACTCCATTTTCCTATGGAGTCCCTGGAACTATTTTTTGCCTACGAATTCCATTAAAGGAACAATAATATTCAAATTCTTTGCTGCAATACTCACAGCCATTATCAGATCTGAGACATTTTAATCTTTTACTCGTCTCATTTTCAACCAAGCTTCTCCATTTTTTAAATGTTTCAAATACATCAGATTTATGTCTAAGGAAATAAATCTAGACCTGCCTAGTTGCATCATCTATGAATGTAACATAATACTGAGAGCCACCGAGAGAAGATACCTGAGCTGGTCCCCATACATCTATATGCAAAAGCTCTAATTTTTTATTTTTCTTTTGCTTCCCATCCTTGAGAAAACTGACTCTCTTTTGTTTTCTATACACACAACTTTCACAGAAATCCATATTAATACATTTTAGACCTGGTAAAACTTTCTTAGAATGAAGTACCTTCATACCTTTTTCACTCATATGCCGAAGTCTGTTATGCCACAGTGTTGTCTCAGAACCTGCAGCAACTTTTCTAGTCTCTTCCTGCAAACCTATAGCAACTGTTCCTGAACCTATTTGTTTTTTCTCTGTAATAGCTAAAGTAGAAGGAACAATATGACCTGTACAAAGATATAAGGTGCCTACTTTCACACCTTTTGCTACTACTAAGGCACCTTTTGAAACCTTCCAATTTTTATCAGTAAATATAACAGTGCAACCTTGTTCAGTTAGCTGCCCTACTGAAATTAAATTCCTACTGAGCCTTGGAACATGCCTTACCTCTTATAGTAGCCAATGATTCCCATTCTACAACTTAATCTTGATTCTTCCCTTTCCAACAATCTGACAGGGTTCGTTATCTCCCAAATAAACTAGCCCAAAATCCCCTTGGACATAATCAAGAAAATAACTTCTATGGGGCGTAGCATGAAATGAGGCCCCTGAATCTAAAACCCATGAATCATCAGCATTATCTAGGGAAAGAATCAAAGTGTCATCTTCAGATTTATTACTTACCACATTTGCTTCCTTATTGCCTTCTTGTTTGTCTCCTTCTTTGTTCTTCCGAGATGAGCAATCTTTCTTCAGATGACCTAGTTTTCCATAGTACCAACAATCCTTTTGTCCTCTAGTTTGGGATCTTTTGTCCTTTGATTTTTCTCGTGACTTCCCATGACCTCCAGAACCTTTTCCTCTCTCCTTTGATCTGCCCCTGCTTTCTACATTCAAAACACTACCTGATTTGGATCCACCTGAGCTTTTCTTATGAATTTCCTCACTCAGAATAACACCAACAACATCATCAAATTTTAGGGTATTTGAACCAGAAACAGAGTTACTAACCGCCATTACCAAACTATCCCAGCTTTCAAGCAATGAACATAATATCAAGAGAGCTCTAACTTCATCAAATTTTACATTTACAGAAGTCAATTGACTGACAATCATATTAAATTTATTTAAATGACCTGTCACAGATCCACCTTCAACCATTTTCAAATTAAACAACGGCTTCATGAGAAATACCTTATTTGAGGCTGAGGGTTTTTCATACAATTTAGCCAAAGCTTTCATCAGACCATCTGTTGTCTTCACTTCTGTTATATTGAATGCCACCGATGGTGCCAGGCACAACCGAATGGTTCCCAGTGCCTTTCTGTCAAGAAGATTCCAATCCTCATCAGACATTGTTGCCAGTTTCTTGGCTACTCCTTCCAACGGCCTCCATAAATCCTTTTGATAGAGGTAATCCTCCATCTGCATCTTCCATAATTGATAGTTCTGCCCATTGAATTTATCAACCTTCATTTTATCCTCGTCCACCATTGCTCCCACTCAACCATGAGACTTTCCTGCAGACGATAATCGAACACAACCCGCTTTGATACCACTTGTTAGGGTTAGCCGGCAGAAGATATCAATTAAATGCAAATAAAGATTAAATAGAGAAATGGAAATACATAGAAATAATAACGAGAGACAAGTTTTAATGTGGTTCACCCAAACTCGGGCTACATCCACCAAACAGAGAGTCCAATATTATTATCCAGTAAATCAAACCGATTACAATCAGCAATCCCTGCAACTCAATACCGCTGTAAAATGCTACAATACAATACCAAAACCCTAACCCTTAGCCACTTTTTATCAAGCTTTTTATCAGTTATAAAATAGGGTTTTCTTATGTCAGTCAATAAAAAAAAATTAACTCCCAGTGCATTATGAAAAAATAAAAACCGTCTTGGGGGCACTGCCCCCAAACCCCCGCAAGGGGCGTTGCCCCTTGACCCCGTAGGAATTTGGGGGGAAACCGCACCGATAAAAGTGGGGTAAATGTAACCTCTGAGTCTGATTAGGCTCCATATAACAACAGAGAGTAGACTCCCAACCTTCACTATAGCCATTCGTATCCAAAATAGTGTCTAATTCAACAATTTTCATAGAAGCCTCCTCCATGGTAGCACTCTTCCCATCTCTCTGCTTCTTCATCAAAATATCATCCAATTCTTCTACCCTATCTCTTTTGCTAGACTTCCTTCCCTAGATCGGAGCAACATGCTTCTATTTAGTGTTTTTAGCAGAAGCAGGGGTCTCCAAGATAATTCCTTCCACCGTACTAAGGCCGCCCTTAATCATAGGAGTCCAAATGCAAGTTTTAACTTTACCCTTACCCCTGTGGGAACTACCCATTTAAGGGTCCTCCAGAATCTTGACTTGAATAGGCTTAGGCAGACAAAGAGCAAGGTGGAAATGATACAGGTTCAAAATAAGGTCCTGATGAATTGGAATGAGAGGATGGTTGGCATTCTTGGGCCTAAGCTCCCTAACTGACAATGGAATTTTCCAGTGAAGAGAGTAAAATGAAGGGGAAACTAATCTCAACCTTGTTCCTAAAATGATTTAAGAGAGCAAAGTGATAGTTATAGTATACCCAGAATCGCCCTTCCATTGTGAAGAACTTCATTATCATAAGATAGATTTGCCTCCACGGCTCTAGTTTCCTCAACCCATGATTTCGTAAATTGTTTAGATAGATTTTCATCATTCCCTGTCATCCCTTCAAGGAAAGGTACCACCTCCCCCTCTTGAATAATATGCCAAACAATAGGGTCCTTCTTAAATTCCTCAACTGAGCTGGGTTCAATTTTGACGATATCTCCTCCCATCTTACTAAATTGAAAATGGCTAAGTAAACTGAAATGGTTTTGATCAATATGGAAATAAACACAAGTTGTAGTCTTGAAATTAGAGAAGCCACCACTAAAATAGCAAATGTGCTGAGTTGTAGTAATGATGATGATGTCATTATTACTATTGCAAGCCTTAAAATCACCACCGAGATACATTGCATCGGGGGAAGGATTTAGCCACCACCTCATGTGAAGGTAAACAACGCCAACCTCCATCTTAAACCAACCACGATGGATCATGAATTTAGCCATCACATTAGTCCTCCATCTCCTAGCCACCTATCCACTCCATGTCCTTTTAGAAATGTGAAATCCAAACCCTGGATCTCTACCAATACCAAGGTCCTTACGCCTTTTAGCACGCCAACCAAGCTTTCCCATCAATCTCCTCATAGTACTATTAACAAGGCCATCTCCAATATCCCCATGGATGCCTTTACCCCAGCTTATGTTAATAAAACCCTATTGACTCATCCGCAACCCTGCCACCTCATTCCACAGGAGATTCTTGACAGCCCCGTCAGAATTAATTTAAAAATTTGAACTATTGATCACACTTTCCCCAGGATCAAGAACTCCCACCCATATCACACCCTAGTAATACAATAGGGTGACCACCATTTCCCACCACTTATGTTTCATGTCCCCTACCATCTTGCTCAATCAAGTTACGAATTACTTGAGACAAACTTGAGACGCTTCGCCAACATCGCCATCCATCCAACCCGCTTCCAACATTAGCCAAGGCATCAGCCACAATATTTCCTTCTCTTTAGATATGGTAAATCTTATAGGCCTCCAGAACATACAGAAGAATCTTGATGTCCCCCACAATATCGTCAAGGTTTCATCCTATCCGAGAATGACCAAGAGCAGCATTCATAATTAACTAGGAGTCACCTTCAATATGTAACCTTTTGATATTCATGGAGATAGCTAGCTTAATATGCCATAGCATAGCCATGGCTTCCACTTCATTATTTCTTTTAATGCCAATCCCTCCAGTATAAACAACCACACACTCTCCAGCATCCATTCTTAAGATACCACCACCACTAGTAGTACTCAGGTTCCCTTTAGCCGCACCATCAAAGTTTAGCTTAATCCACCCTTACTGTGGTAGATTCCATCTAGTTCGAGCCTGAGCTAACTTTTTAGTCATGTCCACTTTATAAGAGTTTAGGTTCCAGTTATTTATCATATTTAGTTCTTCTCTCCATGGGTGACTATCCATAGCTTTAAACTAACAGGAATTGATGTTATCAACTAATAACTTGGCAAAGCATTGAAAGACCACTTGAGCGGTTCTGCTCTTTTCTCTGAAGATTCTATTTTTATGTTCCTTCCACAAACTCCAAGCTAAATGGGGAGGTATTTCATTCCAGAGTTCCTTCGAGATAGGAAGAACTAGATTATAGGGGTGCTTCCATTCCCCCACCAACATTTCCATTTTGGCATTCAAGATCCAATTAATATTCAGCTTTTGGAGAGTGAGTCCCCAAACCTCCCAAGAAAAACTATAATGAAGGTAGATATGAGCTGAAGATTCCTCCTCAAATTCACACAGTATACATTTGGTTGGCATACAGAAACCTCTCCTTTTCAGATTGTCTAGGGTCAAGACCTTATTATGTATTAGAGTCCACCAAAAGAAATTAATTTTCATAATGACTTTAGGGAACCATATTTTACTCCAGCTCCATGGTTTAACAACAGATTATACACACTTTTGATAGTAAACAGTCCTGTTTTATCCTTATCCCAGACCATCTTGTCCCTCTTGACAAAAAAAGATGATATGTATTCTCCTAAGTCTTTTTGAAGATGAACCATCTTTTCCTTCTCACCTTCATCCCAGGCATAACCTAAGATCTCTTTCCAACTCTGGAGACCTTCACAGGTATTTATGTAGTCAGCCACTTTAGTACCAAGCACCTCACTGGTCCTCCCCACAATCCTGCCATAATCTAGGTCTATCAGGAGTGTATCCTTCAACCATCAGTCTTTCTAGAAGTCAACCACTTTACCATCCCTAATCCTCCATCTCAGACCCTGTTGGATGAGGCCTCTAGTTTTAATAGTCCAATTCAAAATAATCAAGCCCTTGGGAAGGCTCTCCTTTACAATGAAGCTTATACCTTAGTCTCCATTGAGCTATTATCCCCCCAATCAGTGTTGTTCTAAATAAGGTTCCACCCAATCTTGGCTAGCAGTGCCTTGTTCATCAAATGAATTCTTCTAAGGCCCAGACCCCCTTGTCTTCTAGTCACACAAACTTTCTCCCAGCTCACAAGTGCCATTCATCTTTTCTCTTCGACCCCCTCCAAAGAAACTTCTTTTGCATCTGTTCAATATTATTAGCCACATTCTTAGGGATTTTGAAGAGACTTAACGTATAGTTAGGCATCCCTTATAAAGAAGCTTTGAGCAACTGAAACTTCCCAGCTTGGCTCAGGAGTGCACCATTCCATCCTACTAGTTTTCTCTGAGTTCTTTCCACCAGCACCTTCCAAAATTCCATAAGAACTTTGTTAGTGGTTAGAGGGAGGCCCAAATACGTAGCTAGGAGAGGTTCACTCGAACAACCCAAGATTCCAATGATTTTTTGTTGGAGGTCTGGCTAAGTATTCAAGAAATAGATATGACTTTTTTCAAAATTGACACTCTGACCTGAAACTGCCTCATAATTCTTTAAAAGATCCTTCCACCTTCTAGCTTCCACCATCGAAGCTGACCCAAACAAAATAGTGTCATCCACAAATTGTTCGATCACTGAATTTTGGACTGTTGAAGCAGGTTTTATCCCGCGGAGAGTCCCCTGCATTAACAAATTACAAGCTTTCCTTCCCAGAACTTCAGCAAGCATGATAAACAAATAAGGTGAAAGAGGATCACCTTGTCTAATGCCTCTCCCAGAAGGGAAAAAACCTTTTGGGGAACCATTAACAAGCACCAAAAATATGGTAGTAGAAATACATTCTTTGATGATGTTAATGATTTTTTCATTAAAACCAAATTTCTTGAGGATTCTTAGGAGAAAGTCCCAAATGACCCTATCATAAGTTTTTGAGATATCAAGTTTGAAAACTATACCTGGGGTGTTGCTTTTTTGGATAGAATTAATTATTTCATGGGTGGTGATCCCTACATCCAGGATCTATCTCCTTGGGACAAAGCCTTTCTAGGTAGGAGCTATGAGCTTATCCAATAAGGGCTACAATCTAAAAACTAAAAGTTTAGTGAAGACCTTATATATTGTGTTACATAGACTGATTGGTCTAAAATCAAGCATGGTCTAGACTTCAGACTTCTTCAAGATAAGAGCTATAAAAGTGCTATTCAGCTGCCGTAGGAGTCTCCCAGTCATGAAAAAATCCTATGCTGCTAGTAGGATATCATTACCAACAATCTCCCAAAACATCCAAAAAAAGCCAGGGGAAGCCCATTAGGGCCCGGGGCTTTATAGGTTCCCATGGAGAACACCGCCAGTCTAACCTCCTCTAGGGTAATAGGTTTGGTCAATAAGTAATTATCCTCCTTAGTGACAATATTAGGAATCACCTCCAAAAGAGGGCTCATGTCTTCCTCCAGCACTCTTGATTGCTTCTCTACTAGCAGAGTTTCAAAGTACTTTGTCGTTATGTTACCAATCGCATCCTCTTCCTCCACCAGTCTCCCTTGTTCATCTCTAAGAGCTCTGATGGTATTTCTCTTCTTGTGCCTTAGAGTAGATTGATGGAAGAAGGAGGTGTTCCTATCCCCTCCTCTAAGCCACTGAACCCTAGATTTCTATTTCCAATAGACCTCTTCTTCCCTAATAGTCTGTGTCCATTCCTTTGAGAGATTCTTCTCCATCAAGTGCAGATCCTCAAATATGTCTCCCTGATCTATTTTGATTTGAGCTTCTTTCAATTTTTCCATAATGTTTTTCTTCCTACTCAAGACATTACCGAAAGTAAATCTATTCCAACCCTTCACCTTGTTTCTCACATTGGCCAATCTCTTAACCAACTTGAACATTGCCGGCCCTTGAACCAGAATCATCCACCATCTTAACAAGCAATCTCTAAATTCAGAATGAAGGTACCACATCATTTCAAATCTAAACAGAAAAGGACCTTGATTGCCTTTCGCAATCCAGTTACGCAGGAGAGGGCTATGGTCTGAACCAATCCTAGGAAGAGTAGATAAATAAGGAGAATTCATGATAGTCTAGTAGGAAGAGATTTAAAATCTGTCCAACTTGACCTAAATCAGATTATTCCCTTGCCTTCTATTTGACCAGGTGAAGGCTTGTCCCAATAGATCCACATCCATTAGGCCTACATTCCCAAGAAAATCCTCAAGATTCATCATGTTGTCAGAATAGTAAGTTAACCCCCCCATTTTTTCTGAAGGGAAAAGAGGGGAGTTAAGGTCTCCCACCACCATCCAATTGACACTTCTATTCTTCCTAATTTTATCTGCCAGAGTCTCCCAAACTTCCTTTCTACTACTGCAAGTATTGGGGGCATAAACATTTATCAACGTCCACCTTTCAAGAGGAGAGAAAAAAGCGACCTCCACATGATTCTTAGAAGAAGATATGAATTTGCCATTAATGTCTTGTCTCCAAAGAGTAACAATTCCTCCTGAGGCCCCAGTAGCCTCACTTATACCATACTTAGCATTAGGCCAAATATAATTAAGGATGGATTTAAAGCTTTCCTCAGACATTTTTATTTCCTACAAAAGAAGAATATTAGCTTTATTATCAAAGACACAGTTCCTAACAAGCAACTGCTTATGAGGGTTGTTCAACCCTCTTATGTTCTAGGAGATTATCTTTATTTCTTTAACTTTCTAGTGGGGGCCACCAAGGTGGACTGCTTCCCACTAGCAATCTCTTGCTCCATCTCCTTTTGTCTAGTCTTCATGTGGGTTGGCCTTCCGAGCCTACTATCTCCCCCCATGTTGGTTGTCTTACAGCTGCTACTTTTCTCCTTCTTTGCAACAGTCCATCCTCCCTTATCTTCCAACTTCCCACTTGAACTTGTGCCTGGGGAAAGTGAGATATTCTTCAATAGTGCCCTCGTATTGGTTTCAAGGAATATCAGAGGGTCCCCAGGACTACCAACTCCATTAACCCTACTCTGTAAAGACAGAGCACTCTTCTGTGTGCTAAGATCCACTCCTATCTCTCGTTCTTCAAAGTTTCCTAAACCTTCCTTAGTTACAGCTGATTCCTGAATCTCAGGCAGGTTTCCCATCCCCATATCTATCAACCTCTAGCTCTCCTCCTCCCCAACAACTATCATTTCTACCACCAGGCTCCCCTCCACCTGAGGCTTGTGAGTTTGAGCAGGCTGATCTATTTGGGTGACTTCCACATGAGTTTCTAGAGTGGTATCCTTCTCCAGAGAAGCCAAGGGAGAGTCAACTATCATCAAGATATCCTGTTTGAAGGGGTACTCCTCTGTGTCCTCCATCACTTGTTTTGACTTCAAGGGAGGGTTACGCTTTGGAGCTCGGCACTAGGTAAAGACATGACCAGCTTTCATGCCATTTTGATAGAACATCGTAGCATTCTCATACTGAATACTCTACGTCCACTTACCAAACTAGGATTCTAGTATAATGGAAGTGGGGATGGCCTTCATGATGTCCACATTAACACAGAATCTGGCATAAACTAGTCGTGCCTTTGCCTTCGTAACCTTATCAATAGTGACATAGTTACCAAAGGAGTTGCCTATCCAAGAAAAAATATCCTCATCCCAAAATTCCATAGGAAGACCTAGTAAGATAACCCAAACTAGTGCCGACTAATTGAGGTCAGCCTTGGGGTCAAAACTAGGCTTCAATTTACACAGGGAAAGTGAATGCTTCTCATATAGACATGGTCCACTAGCTAGAACTAACATCATATCTTCCTGGGAGGTAAATTTAAACAAAAACATATCTCCTGCCATAGCACTAGCTAAGACGCTCCTCTTGAGAGACCACTTGGTCATCATCCAATGACGAACCAAGTCAATATTGGACCTGAAGCCAAAAAACTTCCCCACCAGAGTGTTATCCATAGATGCCACAACCTACAACATAGTCTGCACTGGTAGTTTAAAACCTTTAGCACCATCCACTTCTGAAACCATCGGCTGGCTACATGGAGTCTTGGCTATATCATTGACAATATACATAAGAGCTTCCATACACATTTTAGGGTTTGCCTTCGAAGATGAGGCCACGTGATCCCTCCGACCGCCTGTGCCATCAGCTGCACCCTTTGGAGTCAAGGGAGGGGACTGACTCATGCCCCCCCTAAACTATCTCCATCCATTCCCACCCAGCACAAATTCAAAATTCTAAACCCTAGTTGCAGAGAGAACAAAGATGGAGATGTTGAATGACACAAAATTAATAATGTTGATGTAATTAAAATGACATTATTTTGGTAAGAGGGAGGCATTCAACAAAAATGTAAGTTACATATTCATTGAAAGGTTGACATATAATATAAAAGATTTCCATAATCAATACCCACCTAGACTTAAATAAAAGTTGTATTAATGTTGCTTAAATATAGTATCTCATAGATAATTTCCTATATAAAATTATCTACAAACCACAAAAAACAAGGGTTACAAGGCTGCTATAATCCCATGCAAGGGTTGCAAGGTTAAGGTGTGATTTGAAGTGGGACAAGTGTTACATCAAAGTATTGTTGAATATTTGCATAGACAAAATTATTATATCAATGTCAATGCAATTTTTGACATCGGTAATAGGTTCCATGCTAGCTACATTAAGTTTTGATTGGAATATATATGTGAATTATTAACTAGATTGAGCTCCTCATTGTATAATGACTATTCACTTTAAGGGATTTTTTCTAGGTGCCAATGAGTTTGGTGTCTAGTTGAACACAGATTGACATTATTAACCATCACCAGTGGCTTTTCCACAATTTATCTTGGTTCAAATTCTATAACTTATTGCTTTTAATAGGTAAACTAGCTAAACAAAACTATCTAATGAAAAACTTTTATGTTACAACATTTATTGAGGTGACATATGTTCAATTTTCACTAAGTGTTTTGTTTAGACGCTTCCCATTATAGGCTAGATTGTGGAAATCATTAAGACTTATGGAGATCAATTTGAAGGATTAAAATTCTAGTTCCACACCAAAACTCTACAATTTTCAATAAAAACTTGATCTTACAAGAAAAACACAGAGGAAAGCAGAAGAGGCCAACACATAAGTATAAGTTCTAAGTTCACTCCTCTTCCAAAATTCCACAACTATATTCCTAAAGGATTTTTTTTAGTCTTCAAATTATACTTTAAGTGGCTTAATCGTAGAGATTTTTAAGACATTACAGGTCAATCTTAAAGACCAAGGCTATAGTTCTCTATCTGGAATCTGCAAAGCACTTCCTTAAGGGATTTCCATTGCACTTAAAAAACCATTCTCTTTAAACATAAATGCAAGGAATCTAGGGAGGTCTTGACATAGATTTCAAATTGAAAAATCTCCAATCCTCCAACATAATCCTATAATTTGAACCTAAAAGTTTAGTGTAACTTGAAATCTTTTGCATGAGTTTGACCTAGGTCATTTCATGATTTTCCAAACTAGGGCATTTAAAAAAAATTAAAACCTAACTATTTTGGACCTAGTTCCAAATTTAAATTTTCATTATCATTTTCATGAACAATGGTTGGATTTAACTACTAGGTTTCAATGCCCTTAGGTTTAATCAAATGAACACAATTTATCAATGGAACTACATTTTTGAATCAATGGTTTTAAATTGAATATTGTAATAAATTATGAAAAATCTCAAACACACAAAAGGAGAAATTGACCTATTGGTTTTAAATGCTTAGTGAAGATGTTGAAATGGTTGAGTTTCAGAAGCCCTACCTCACAACAAGGATTTGAAGTGATGGAAACATACTTCAAAGTCTTCACTACCAAGTTTCATGACACTAGTATGAGATAATATCATTTGATGCAATTGAAATTTGTAGTTTTAGGTTGCTTTGTGGTCTCAAGAGGGTTTCAAATCATTGGAGCTTGATAGAATTTGATTTATTTGCAAAGTGGAGAAATTATCGTTTAGGCTGAATTTATAGTGTTCTGGTTCCTAATTTGACTCACCATTAATACAAGAAAAAGGTAGGTGGAACGTAGATGCAAGAATAATGTCACCTTTGTAGGAATCACTAGGAGTAATAGATATTTTGACAAGTTACTACAAAATAGATGTAAGACCCTAAAACTCTACAGTTTACAAGACTTAAACATCTTCTACTTTTACTCATGGCTGCAATTTTATAGAAAATATACAATTATATGGACACACAAAATAATGTAAAATATTTAGAAGTTGATATTCTACAAACATACTTCTTAACACATTTAGACAACTTTATGGTAAAAGCTAGGACATCGAATGAAATAGGCAAAGTTATACATGTCTGGTAGCAAGTCAAGATCCCAAAAACTTTAACGTAAGAAATTAAAGTAAGAATGATCAGATGAACCTTGTGGGGAAAACCAAGATGTCAAAATAAGTTACAAGAAGGAAAAAAGTTTTTTTCTAATCACTTAGAACTTGATACATTAATCCATAACCATTATAAAAAATTAAGAACTCACTTTTCAATGACCAAAAGGGGTGGAGAAAGAAAAGTAGACCAAAAAAATCTAACTAAAGCAAAAGAAAAAAAGGAGGTCCATATTTTTCCAAAATAAAAATGGACATGTGTGCAAGGCACAACAACATCAACAAGAAAAAGAAGAGAGTTGATGGAAGGGATTTTTTATGAGATCATCTCGAAGATGAGATAACGGTTTAGGCTGGGGGAGTATTTTGGTAGGTGGTAGTAGCACCACAATTATCATTATACAACCTTCTATGATATTATCCTATATACCACAAAGGATTTGTGATTATTTAGAAGAAGAGTTCCACATCCTATAGAGACATAAACAAAGATGGTACAATATAGCACACTATACTAAGGGCCTTGTAGTACCAAATATGAGCATTAGACACCAAATAGAGAGATATACAAGGTTGTTTCGCATCACACATGTCATTTAGATCCATATATGAGTCATATATCCCTTAAATAGCATTAAACACGCACAAATATCCATAAATAAGATATAATAAGGTCAAATACCATAAAGGTAAAGGTTCATTCATGGGAAAAGGATAATTAAGAGTATTTATGAAAGGTTGGTATAAGGAGAAGGCAAGATGAAAGAGCATTAAGTGGCTATATAAGGAAGGGAAAGTGAGAGAGAAAGGCATGAAATACATATGAGTGAGAGATAAGGACATGGATGAGTAAGATGAAGATATATGAGAGAAAGAGAATGGAATATATATACATGAGTAAGAGAGTTATACAGAATATATAGTGAGAATATATATATGAGAGATATGTATAAATGGTGAATTAATATATGTTTATTTTATTTGATATATATTATATTCTACCACATCCTTTTTTAATATACCCCATGAGCCTTAAATATTCTCTCACCACACTTACTGGGGTATAAATACAACTTTTAAGAGACTAAGGCTTAGATCTTTAGTTTATGCCTAGTTCTTGCCAACATGCGCCAATAAATGAATAGTAATAAATATAATATAATTAAATGAGAGGAATTTAGTACTTAGCTCTCCTATCACTATCTAAAGAATGATGCTAACAAAACATAGAATTAATTTACCACTATTATGAAATTTATGCCCTTTATTTGATGAATGTCTTGGAATCTAAGTAAGTAAAAAAACCTTAAGGGTCAATCCCAAGCATTGTGGATTTGATCCTAATTGTCACAAATTTGATCTATACTGTGTGGATCTAAATTGGCAAAATATAGACTTGAAAAACCTATTCACCCTAATCTCTAATGTCTTGTAAGCTTGTAAGGATTGAGATGTTTATAAACACCTTAGGGGAGTCTATTAGATCACTAGGGTCAAATTATTAAAGGTTAAACCTCTAGATGGGTTAGCTTTATGCCTTGGAGTGAAGAATCAAAGACATTGAATACACAATCACACAAGTGGCCTATATGCAATTGGTGTAGATCTAATTCTGTATCCCTTCAAAATTGATGTGTGCAATTAATGATTTTATCCTTCCTTAGCATATGAATTAATGACACATTGAATTTCTATAAATACCAACACATAACAACATTGTCACATAAATATATGTGTTAAGTTGGCTCATAATGGCTAATAGGAAGGGGCGAGAATCTTTGAATTTGAATTTAAAAGTTTAAATTTGAGGTTCATTCCCACATCAGTCCCACATACCATGGGATTGATCCCAAGGTGTGGAAATGGACCTAGATAGTTAAATAATAATCTAAAAGTAGAGAGTGAATGTATTGAAGTGTGAATGGGGTATAAAACATGAGGGGTGAATGCCCATAATGTCGGTATAGAGGGCCTTCCAAAGAAAGGATAATAATGGTCCATTGTAAAATATATATCAGTAATGTGCAAGCATGGGTGGGTTGGTAGGAATTGAAAGAAGATCATATAATAAAGGTTCAAACCATAATGGGAATTGATAAATGATATGGGAATAGGGTAAGGGCTGATATATAATTTAGAAATTCAATCTATAATTAGATCCAAAAATGAAACCCTAGAAGTGCAACAACATTAGGTACAGTGGGTTAAAAAAAAGATCATATAATGTACCACAAACTCTAATATGATATAAGGTTGTACACAAATAGGAAGGGGAAGTTAAAATTTTATTAGATTTAAACTCTAAGGAAAAATCTAGGGATCATAAGTTAAGTTAGGTTGAGATTAAAATTTAATTAGATATTAAAAAATAAGATAAAAAAGCACTAAAAAAAATCAAATTTGTAAAACCCTAATCAAGAAGGAAAAAACCTAAGGAGAAACCAAGGGGTCATAAGATAAATTAGGTTCACTAAAACTGTAAAGAGAATAAATCACACATATGTAAATAAATCTATCTAAGCTAATTAAATAAATGCAATTAATGAGCATACATTAACAGGTACATAAATTAGATGTGGGCCAATAAAGAAATAGTAATAAATATAATATAATTAAATGAAAGGAATTAGGTACTAAGCTCCAATATTGATGACAAAATATTAATGTTGATGAAACATGGACTTACTCTACCACTATTAGGAAATTTATGCTCTCTATCTAATGAATGTCTTGGCATCTAAATAGGCACAAAAATCTCTACAGGTCAATCCCAAGCATTGTGGGTTTGATCCCAATTATTGTAGATTTTATCTATGTTGTGTGGATCTAAATTGAAAAATACAAACTTCCAACACCTATTTTCCCTAATCTCTTATCTCTTGTAACCTTGTAAGGATTATGATCTTTGTAGACACCTTATGGGAATCTGTTGAATTATTAAGGTCAAGTTCTCCTAGGTTAGACCCCTAGATGGGCTAGCTTTCTGGCTTGGACTAAAGATTCAAAGACATCATATAGAAGAACGAAAGTAGCCTATATGTAGATGATGCATAAATGATTCTTTGTCACTTTAGAAATTGAAGTGTGCACTAATGATTTTCTTCTTTCTTAGCATATGAATTGAGGGCACATTGAAAGTCTTTATATACCAAGACATAGCAACATTGTCACACAAGTATGTGTTACATTGGCTCATAATGGCTAATAGGAAGGGGCAAGAATCTTGGAATGTGAATTTAAATATTTATATTTGAGGTTCATTTTGATGTACCACAAGATTGATCCCAATTGGTGTTGAAAAGGACCTAGATAGTTAAGCAATAATCTTGAGGCAGGGAGTGATTGTATTGAAGTGAGTGTGAATATGTTGTAATAAATGAGGGACAAATGATGAATGTGTGGGAATAAGTGTAAATGAAAGTAAGTGAAGATGTAAAAAAATCTAGGTATGAGTCAATCCTAATATAAAAGTATAACACTTATTGATATATAATTACACTAAAAACATTCCATTAAAATAAACCCAAAATTAAATAGAAATTAACACAAATATTTTAATTTTACCATTACAATATCAAACTTATAACTATTCTAAGAACACCTATAAATATAATTTTCAAAGGAAATATAACCCCTAATTGAATTCTCCATTTTAGAAAACACAATATTATTTACTTTTGTGTAAGATTCTTGGATTGACTTTAAGATTTTTATAAGTTGAAAATATTCTTAAATGATAGCTTGCCTCACTTATACCCCAAACTTGTTGTTTCCTATATAATATGACCAAAATACTATGGACAAACACCCAAATATAATTATTAGGTTCCAACAAATATCTTATCAAACTTATCAACCATTGTAAAAACACCTATAATTATTGCTTGTCTAATAATTTTGAGAGGCAATATAACACCTAATTAATTCTCTATTTTACGAAACAATATTATTTACTTTTGTGGAAGATTCATCCATTGACTTTGAGATTTTTAGAAATTAAAAAATTCTTAAATGATGGCTTGACTCACTTATACTGCCAAACTTCTTGTTTTCTACATAACATGACCAAATACAACAAATATCTTATCAGACTTATCAACCATTCTAAAAACACCTATAAATATTGCTTTCTAATACTTTTCAGAGGCAATATAACCCCTAATTGAATTCTCTATTTTAAGAAACACAATATTATTTACTTTTGTGGAGATTCTTCCATTGACTTTGAGATTTTTAGAAGTTAAAAAATTCTTAAATGATGACTTGACTCACTTATACTCCAAACTTCTTGTTTCCTATATAACATGACCAAAATACTATGGACAAACACCCAAATATATTATTAGTTTCCAACAAAAATCTTATAAAACTTATGGACCGTTCTAAAGTACCCATAAATATTACTTTTCCAATAATATTGTGTTTTCTAAAATACAAAATTCAATTAAGGGTTATATTGCCTTATTTACTTTTGTGGAAGATTCTTGGATTGACTTTAAGATTTATACAAGTTAAAAAATTCTTAAATTATGGCTTCCCTCACTTATTACCCCAAACTTCTTGTTTCCTACATAACATGACCAAAATATTATGGACAAAAACCCAAATATAACTATTAGGTTCCAACAAATTTCTTATAGTAAGAAGTGAAGGGGAATTTTGTTTTTAATAACTTTTCTATAAAATTGCAAACAAGTTATCCAGGGGAATGCTTAGGCTGGTGAGGGACCTCATTTTCTGTTTTAATATAAGCAGTTCAAACCTGCAAGCTTAATGGCCTAGTAAGGACACAGAGCACTAGCTTAACAACTCAACAAAAATAGTAAGAACAATAACAAAACCAAGTTTTAACCAACTTTATTTTATCCCAAGTTAATACTTTAGTTTCTAAGAACTTTGGTAACTATTTTATTTATTTATTTAATTTCAACATTATTATTGAATAAAAAAATATTAGACCCGCGATATTATTGATATGGTAACTTACTTTGTTTGCCCCGCCAAACAGAGGAGACGGACAGACTAAAACAAACAAGAAAATTTTGCTTGACTGTGCTGCGGGGTAATCCAAGTTCATCTAAGTAGAAGACAATAATAAAATTCCAGAAGAATTTATCTGATTCGTGCAGAACGAGACCAATATAGACAAAACCCATTTAATTATTAGGTTTCAAATAATATTCGTTAATGGAGATCCTTCCAAAGTAAAGGAACTTTGTCCTGATTACAGGACTAACCCTCCATATAATCTGAAAACAATTCTAAAACTTCCAGCGCTACGATCTCTGTAATTTGAGCACTGGAATTTCATTCTTTCACAATGTATTCCACAATATCTCTGGCAGCCTACAGGGAGGCCAATAACTCTGGAGCTTTATTCCAACCGCCACCTGACGCTTACTCAGGATATCTGGTATTACAAGGTGATGAAGACCAAGAGCAGATAGAAGACATTGTGACTGGCACCTGCCGTTGGGGCAATTGCCGTTTCATTTCTTCCAAGGTTTCCCTAGACAGATTTCTGTATGAATTGCCATTCCCTCAAGATAAATGCATGCGTATTGATAAAGTTCCACTTACGGTCGGTAATACTAATCTGTCATTTCCAAGAAAATGGGCTATGGCGTATTTTATTCCCGTTCTGGGTCAACCCATCTCTTCCCATTGCTATTATGTGGTGCAAGCTGATGGCAGGAACAAAGGGTAAGGCTCACCATATTTAGGATTTTCTTTTTTATGTTGATCTTTACTAACTCACATAGCAATTTCATATTTTTACAGAGAATCATATGCTAGACCTACAGTCTGGATGCCAATGAAACAGAAAGCGGAAATTTAATAATCAATCATTTAAAAAGCTCATTAAGTTTAAACTAATTTGATTTATTATAAATTTATTTTAAATAATATTTAATTAAAAACTATAATTAATGTCAAAGGGTTTTTCGTCTACTGGTGAAGTTGGATGGTTCTGAATGAGTCTGCCAGCAGTCCTTCATATATATAGACCTCCTCTATAATTGAGAGTCCTTAAGAGTCAAACTCAAATTGATGGGAAACTCCCACATCTTTTATGATCTTGACCCAACCAACCAAACTAACCCTCATAAACATTGTCCTAATATTTTATTTTATTCTAACCATGATGTCTTCTTACCACTGCTATTTAAGGGCTGCTGGTTTGCTGTAGTCTTGCTGTTGTTGTTTGGTTTGTTTTTATGCTGTTGTTTCTTGTTGGTGGTTGAACTTTTGTGATGCTTCATGTCTGTTCCTTGTAAAGGGGGGCTTCCAAAACCCCTCTTTTTGGATCAAAAGTCTTTATCCCTTTAATAAAAATAATAATTGTTCTAATATTTTATTATTACACAATAAATAATTTGAATATTTATAACATTTTCAAAATCCATAGATATATAATGATAGTATTTTAAGAAAATAATTAGTAAGTATATATTAGTTAGACATGTTTAAAGATTTTGTATTTTGTTATTGTATAATGATAAAATTAGTATAACATATTTAGGGTACGCTAATTTTATCCTTTGATCCACACAATTAACATTATTAATCATATCTGTTAAATTAACAATAATATAATGTATATAGTCAATGTGTATTGAATATTCGTTAAATTATAAATTAAGTATGTTTTTAGGTTTAGATTTTATTTTTAAATATTTATTTTGTTAAAAAAATATCTTTCTTTATTTTTTGTGAATGTTTTTACTAGTCACTTTTAAGATTCTAGTAATTTTGTTTAACAAATAGTTTATTGTCTATGGTAGATTGGTGGAGACATGTCCTACACAACAAGACATGATAAACTCTTGTTGTTGTATGGTGGATGGATGTGGTAGTTACAAAGCTTTTGACCCAAACAACCTATATGAACAAGAACAGATATTTAAAATAGAGGAACACTCTCAAAGTGCACTGCATATGATGGTTTGCCTCTTGAAATGATGTGCAAAAATGGTTCAATGGTGAGGTCGATGGAGTTGCATGGTAACCATAGGAGACACCTCCTTCAACATGTTATGGGAGAAAATTCTTTCCTTCAGGCACAATTGCCCCCATTGGGTGAAAATAGACCCCCAATTGTTAGAGTTAGTGAGTGGTATTGCCCCTTTATATTTATCAGTGAATCTGGTACCAATTTAGAAGAACCAAAGGATCAACTCATGGATTCTCTCTTTTACAAGATGGATCTAGAAAATTTTTGGGAAGAGGTATACTCTACCCACAATACTGGTACTAAAGTTGTTCTGCAAAAGACAATAAGGATTGAAGAAGTATTATTGTTTGGAAAGGTGGAAACTATGGAAATTAAGGATGAAAATGGAAGCATTTCATTCAATGCAATAGGGAGTCAACATGGAAGCAGTGTAAAAGTAATAGGAGTAAAGCTTAGCTGGCCCATAATAGCAAAAATGCGGGTAGACCAAGGTAGACATGGATCAAAAGAAGAGAGAGATGTAAGAGTGGAGAAATCATTTAGTGGTTCTAGAAGAAAATTTACATGTTATCTTTTGGTCGAAAGGTATGTATTGAAAAGAATGGATGGGAGCATTGCATTGACTTACTCCTTTCGAAATTGTAACTACATAAAAGCGAAGTGGGAATAAGAAACACAAAATAAGTTGAGTCATTAGATGTGATTAAACTATAAGAAATGGTTCAATATAATTATCTTTCACTAGAAAATCTTTCGGTTTGTTACTTTCCTATGCTATATCTAGACTATATAGAAAATAAATGGACATCATTTGTCCATTCTATCCAAGTACTTCTAAATATTTGCATAGTATTTATGTAATAGAAGATTATTATATTATTGGTATAAAATTGTCGTCCTCATTTTTTTGCATTTCACATATATTTAAATATGTATTCATCAATGTATCCTTATTTTTTCTTATTTCAATCACATGTAATAATCCTATTGGTTTAAGATATATCTATACAATGAAATGGTGATTAAAAAACTGTTACACATAATTTATTGTTATTAGATGCTTTTGAAAGAAATGAAAGTAAATACTATTTTATGTGTTACAATTGAAAATTATAGTAATGACATACATATACTAATTGTAGCAACTTAAAATGTAATATATATGAAAATATATGAAAATTTGTGATTTTTAATTTCCCTATTAATAAGTTTATTGTTGGAAGTTAAATGTAGATTATATTTTTAAGTAATGTTAATTGAATTTAATTCAAATAATAATGACATAAATAGTATAATGTTGTTTTTCAAATAATAATGACAATGAATAAGTAATTTTTTTTACAACAAAACCAATTATAATACAAGAGATTTAGCATAAAAATATACTATAATGAAAACCATCTTGGTAGGGTTAATTAATCACCACTTCTCCTCTTTATTAAATTAAAAAATAACAAAGAGATTAATAGAGTTCCATTCTAAAATATCTCTAAGTATCTTTATCAATTACCTTTAATCTATAGTAAATTGAACTACGGTAATAATTTTACAAAACAATAATGTACTTCCATGTTTGTTGTCTCAACTTTCTATATCTACTATGCCAACATGTACATCTATGCATTACAACTCACATTTTCTAATCTCATAGCAATTTTCTCTCATATATATAATGATCACTGTGTCCTTTTGTTCTAACTTATATAATCACATATTATGTGCCCTTTCCTACATCAAAGCTTCTTTAATTATAAAAATGCTTAATAAAAATGTTTGTAAATGATAAATTTATTTCAGAAATTACACTTGGGAAGGGTTGTTATTTTGTATGGTGGAATTATTACTCACAATTTTACAACCACTAGTGATAATTATGGAACCTTCACTAATATTTTTATAAATATTTGTTTGAAAGGATTGTTGCCTATAAATTTATAGTTATCAAAGAAAATTTTACAACTTTTAATTTATATTCAAGGATTCTAGTAGTTCTTTGTATGAGATATAAAATTAATGCTTAACTATATTTGTAGAGTGATTATTAGCCCCTTCTAGCAGAAAAACATGCTCACAAACTACTAGCATATAAACTCAAAACAAAGTTTACATATAAATATGCAACTACCTTCCACATTAACCCTATGAGAAGAAAAATACAAATATCTAATCTAATAAAATTTTAGTAACATTTCAACATGTAAAAGAACACTTAGAAAAAATAAGAATTAGAGAAGAAGAAAAGAACAACAATACACAAGAGTGGAATACATATACCTTGGAAAAACCATTTTGGAAAAACCTCAACGTCTAAAGAACATACCAATATATTATTGTAATATAAAATTTAAACTACTCTATTGAAAAGAAGTGAAATTTATCCAAAGCTACATGAATGATTTAAATAAATACTGATTTAAATAACACACTATAAGAAAGAGTTGGGTTTTATAGAAATAGAAAATATGTTAAGATGTGTAAATCTGATTACATAAAAGAAATGCATTAACAATAGTAAATATATGGAAAGTCTAGAACAATACAAAATAAAGTACAAAAATAGAAACAACAAATTTTTTTGACCAAATCATGATTTTGGACTAGATTGTAGTCACATTATGGTTTGTATCGATAGGGTGTGTGTAAGAAGATGGGTCCACATATAGGGGAAGTGTTGGGCAAAAAAAATCCTGACATTAATGGGATCCTGTTTAGGCTTAGGGTCTCAAGCCTAAATGGGACCCCATTACATTTCAGGGTCTCAAGCTTAAATGGGACCCCGTTGATCCTGGGGTCTTGAGTCTAAATGGGACCCCATTTAGAAATGGGGCTGCATTTCTCAAAAGTATTTTTTTTAAAATGGTCTCTCGCTCATTCTTTTAAAGCGAGTACCCATTTTAAAGCGGAATCCCATTCCAAAAATATTGAAATGTCAACCTACCTTTTAAGTTTTTTTTTAGGCTTGGGAAAGACATGGTAACCTGACCCTTGGCCTTGGACTTGCAAATACAAGGTCATGTCAATAGAAAGAGAAAATGCTAACTTTAACAATATGGTTGATGACTTTTTTTTTTCATAATTTTTTTATGAAATTAAAACCCATTATAGATAACGATGTCTAGTTCTCACATATGTATTTTTTTGTATGATTGGATTTGTTTTTCTATTTTTAAATTAATTTCTAAGGAAACTGGTCCATAAACTTGAAATGCTAGGTATTTGTATATTTTAATAACTTTTAATTTTTAAAGTTTCTTTTAAAAAAATTATATGTCATCAATATACACACAATTATTTATACAATGAAAAAATTAAAAAAATGATTATTTTAGCTCAAATTATGTTTTTCGGACATGAGGGGTTTTTAAAAATAGCAATTAGGGACAATAAAAAATTAATAAAAATTATATTTGAGAAAAAATTATAAAAAAATATCCTCATCAATCTTCAATATAATACACATCTTTTCCTATAAGCAATTAGCAAAGTACTTTAATTTAGGAAAAATTATGCTTGTCAGACACGTGGATGGTATTGTCTTAAGAAATTGACTTTTGAAAAGTGGTTTTTATACAAGCCTATACAAAATTAATTTGTATCATCTGGGTATTAGAATAAATTTCATATTTGTAAACTAGACTCTAAATCCTACATTTCATATTACTGGACTTTTTAAAGATTCTATGTCTAAGTACTTCATATTTTTAGTCCCACTATGATGAACTTTGATTTTCAGGAAAAATACTTCCACTTTTTGGCCAAAAAGTGGACCCAACTTCTTGCACATACCCAACATGTTGTTATTGACCATGTGAAAAGAGTAAAATAGACTTGTACAGTGATCAAGAATCATACAAACAAAAGCTGTGATAACATAGATAATAAAGGGTAAGTACATGGAAATGTGGGACCAAAAGGCGGTCAAAAGTGGCCACTTTTTTCTAAAATCAGAAAAAAACTGATCTTGCATGAGAAATTTAAGATATCTACACTCAAAATTAGAAGATGTGATAAGAACAAGTTTTGTAGTGCTCTAAGTCTAGTTTCAAACTACTATTTTTTTTCTAAAAATGGTGGAGATTAAGAGGTTCAAATAGGGGGAGCACACAGAGTGCTCTTGCTTTTGTTAGAAAAATATAACATAGTGTCTGGTGTGCTCCCCCTAAAATTTCAACTTTTTTTAAGTATTAGACAAATCACAATGGTGAAAAATTAGCTAACACCATGTAGTTTATGCCTATTTTTTCTATTATTTTTTTTATGAATATATGATTTTTTTAATGAATTTTTAAAGTGGACACACCCTAAAAAATGAAAATTTGAGTGTGCTCCCCCCTAGTTTTTTTGAAAACTACTCAAAAATCAATTTTTTATAATGTGTATAGAATTGAGTGTAGAATCTAAAAATATAATTTGTTTCAAATTTTGATAAACATGTATAAAATGACACCAGAAATACTAGACATAGGCTTTCTGAAAAAAAGAACACATTAGCAAAAGAACTTGAAGATGGAAACCTTAATGTTATTAGATTTTTGAAAAAATACATGGTTAGAAAGCTAATAAAAAACTTGAATTCATCTTGGCATTTTTCCTATTGAGATTGAAAAACATGTAAACCATAGGGGGAGCACGCATAGTATTTAGTTGAATTTTTTAACTTTTGTTAAAAACATGTCCTTGGAGTCCAAAAGGTACCTCCAACCCATTGGGATGGATGCCCAAGGTAAATCCAACCCTTAGGGTTATGATTTCCCAAAGAAGGCAAAAATGTGCTCGTGTTATAACACGAGCATGTTATAACGAACACACGTTATAAAGTAGTTAAAAAGGGAATCCTTGAACTTCCTTCACTCTAGGAAGAGACTAGGGGTATATACATAAAAAAATATTTAAGTATAAGTTGGTATTATACTTTAAGATATATTTTATGTATATACTGGCAGGATGTTTGAGAGTGGTTTCAGATCCATAGGAATTAAATTACAGACTCTAGAATTTGGAGGATGCCTTAGATTTTAGATTTAGTCAAATTTTTAGGGCTTTAGACTTAGCTAAATTCAGGGGTTCAACAACACCCATCAGGGTAAAGGCACAAGGACCCCTTAGATCTCTCTCTATCTCTCCCTCTATCTCTTTATCTATCTATCCTCCCTCTCTCTTTATCTCTCTCCCTCTCTCCCTCACTCCCTTTCTCTCTCCCTCCATCCCTCCATCCCTCCCTCTCTTCCTCTCTCTTTGCCCCACTTTCTATATTTCCCTCTATTTAACTCTATCTCTCCATCTCTCTCTAGATATCTCTTTCTATCTATCTCCCCTCTCTCCCTCTCCCTCTCCATCTCCCTCTACCTCTCCCTCTCCCTCTCCCTCTCTCTATGTCTTCCTCTCCTTATGTCTATATGTAACCATCTATCTATTCCTCTATGTCTCCCTCTATCTATCCCTCTCTATTTCTTCCTCTGCCCCTATCTCTGTTGGGAATTAAGGTGTCTCAACCTTGGTAATTCCTTGCATTTATTATTGTAATGTAATTTATTTACTTAGCCTATGTTGTAATTTTGTTGCACATCTTGTTTTGTCATTTAGTGTGAAGTGGCACAATGAGTTGTCACTCCACTTGTAAGATGACTAGGATGGTCAATGCACTCCATGTGGAGATAGGCATCCCTTTTGTGTGGTAGAGATTTTCTACCATGTGTCGGCATCTTGACTAGTGTGTAAGTGAATCTTGACCGAAACGGTTATGACAAATTCCTATGAAAGAATCCATGGCATGTAAGAGTCAGAAATAGAAGGTTCTATGACAAGTGAAGACATGTGTCACAAGGCATCTTTGGGTACCCCAGGGAGATTTATGACATGTTGTAAGAGAATATGCTATTTATAGCCTATTTATGATAGATTCTCTTACAGATGTAAGATATGTCAGTATGACAGATTCTATGACAGTTGTAAGAGTCGTAAGAGCATCTGTCATTTCCCATCTTCAGAATAAGTGACCTCTTTAGGATGGGGTGACTTGACAAGTGTCCATAGGCATGGGTTTTGGGACTTGAGGCCATGTTGGATGCCCATCCCAAGATAGAGCCATTTTTGCCTTCTATTTTCTATATAATCAGGTGCTTTGAAGAGGAGATGTATTATGTGTTTAACAAGTACTATTATGCTACTGGATTATCTCCATATACGAGTGTCAAAGACTCTTGCAAGAGCATTGGCTCTAAAACTATATTGTAACCTTGATTATTTACTAGAATACATTTGAGCTGTGTTTTGGAGTGTGGGGTTTTTCACCCATAAGAGTTTTCCCCATGTATATCTTGTCTCTCTCTTCTTCTGTCTTACATTCTTCTGTATGTGTTTGCTGCAATATCTCTATTAGTGGGTTAACATTGTTGTAACTATAAAGATTAAAATGAATTTGCACTCATCTCTCCTCATTAGATTAGTGTAGGAGGCAATTTCTACACACCTAGCTTCCTTTCAGTTGGTATCAGAGCTTGATCACCTTTGATCCTAGTTGTTGGGTAGGGGTTTTTTGATCTAATTTTAGGTTGAGTGGGGGCTTTGTGTAGAGTATTATGTAATCTTGCTGCAGGAAAGAGATGGCAGGCACATCTGGAAGATTAGAGGTGGAGAAATTCAATGGCACTAATTTTGAGTTATGGAAACTTAAGATGGAAGACATGCTTGTTGATCATGACCTATGGGAAATTGTATCTAGTGTAAAACCAACTGCAATGGCACAAGATGATTGGTATCTCAAAGATCAGAAGGATAAGGGTCTCATAAGACTCCGTCTAGCTGATTCTGTCATGTTGAATGTCCATGAGGAGAAGACCATGAAAGACCTTTGGAAGAAGTTGGGTGATGTTTATCAGGCCAAATCCTTGGTGAACAAACTTTTTTTGAGAAAAAAATTATATTCTCTGAGGATGGAGCATGGAGGATCTGTTACAGATCACTTGAATGCCTTCAACCTGTTAATTGCATAATTGACATCAATTGGTGTGAAGATGGAGGAGGATCGTTGTATGACCTTGCTTTGTTCTTTGCCGGACTCGTGGAATCATCTTGTGATGGCTATTAGGAGCACCACACCCACTTTCACAATGGATGAAGTGGTATCTTTGTTGTTATCTGAAGAGATGTGGAGAAAATCTTCTAAGGTAGCCAAAGAGGCTTTTGCGATTCATGGAAGACCCAAGGAGAAAGGGAAAAAGAAGGACAAGAAAGTTGAGAAGGGCAGATCCAAATCCTATGGGAGATCCAAATCTCCTAGAAAGTCCAAGGCTCTTTGTTGGAACTATGGAAAATCTTGACATTTCTGAAAGGAATGCAAGGAGGTAAAGAAAAAGAAGAAAAATAATGTCCCAAATTCAGATTCTGACAAATCACAAGATGATGGTGATGCCTTCATCACAGCCCTAGCTACCCATGCATTTGATGATGTGTGGTTGATAGATTCTAGTGCATCATTCCACATGACCTCACATTGAAGCTAGTTCACGAAGTATGAAGTGTTTCGATGGTGGAAGAGTGTACCTGGGTGATTATTCTCATCTAAAGATTGTTGGTCATGGAAGAGTCTCAATTTGATTCCCTAATGGATGAGTAAAGGGGATCACTGCAGTTATGCACATCCCAGGCTTGGTACGGAACCTACTTTCTGTAAGTATGTTGAATGATGTAGGTGTGTAGGTTGTCGTTTCAAAGGATGGATGCAAGATGACTATACAATCTATGGTGCTTGCGAAGGGTACTTGGAGAGGTACTTTGTTTCAGCTAGAGGCATGCACTTTATAGTACAATAGTGTAGGAGTACAATCAACACTGAGAGGGGGGGGCTGAATCAGTGTTGTGTGAATATTCAAATATTTTTACAAACTTTAACTTTCAGAGCACAAGGAGAGAAAGATAGCATTGATTTGTCAAATACATATGCATAAGACTGTGAATACAGAAAGAGAACAAAACTTCATAAGTAAATCATACACACACAGAGAAGATTATGACACAAGATTTGCACGAGTGGAAAACCCTCCAGGGGTAGAAAAACCACTCCAAAACTGCCTCACTGGCTTAATTGATAAAACATGCCTCACTGGCTACAAAGAAGCCTCACTGGCTACAATATGTGTCTCACTGACAAATGTTAAGGTCTCACTGACCTATAAGCCTCACTGGCATACTGTGCCTCACTGGCATAGACAATTTTCCATCATAAAATTCTATGTACAAGAATTGATTGCTCTTCAATCTAATTTGGACCATTATGTAACCTGTGTTTCATCATACAACCTTATACCTCCTATTTGATTTTCAAGTCAAGACCATACAAAACAATTCCTTTTACACATCTTTACAACACTCTTATCTCTATAAATTTGATTCACCTGATGCATATTTACCTGTATTTTATCTTCATGGTTCAATCTGTAAGTTTATTGCATGATGTCCTCATACTGTGTTTGATCCATTCCTGCACAAACATAATCTCACATACAATAACATGATTCATCTATAAAAATATCTTCAACACTCCATATTGATCCACATCACAACACACCCTTCAATCTGGAACCTGCAAAAATAAATCATCTACAAAATCCTTCATCTTCCTCTTCCATCTGATAATAAATTTATCTCCTTTCATTTTCTTTTCATCTTCCTGAAAAAAAATCATTTCCAAACAAGATTAAAATCTTCAATAATATATTTTGAATCTGCCCTTGTAAGAGAGAATAAAATCTCTATCAAACTGAATATTCAATCTGCAAAGACAATCAATCTCTTCACTTTTTGATATTCTTCAACCTCCAAAAATCTTCCAACATATCTCTTTTAAAAAAATCATCTTAAAAGATGCTTCATATTCCTACCAAAAAAAATCATCTCTCCATCTATCTTGAAAATTTTCTTCAGTCTCTTCAAAACTTCTTCTCAAAAAAAATCTTTTCATTCTTCATAAATATTTCCCTTGAAAAAAATTTCCTAAAAAAAAATCTCTTTAAATTAGAAAAAAATAATTTCTGATTTAAAAAACACTTAACACAAAAGATTTGATAGCTTTTACCATTTTAAAAAATCATGTGTAAGGCCCACATAGTGGTTTTAAGAAAGGTTTCTAAAAAAAAATTCTTTTAAAATCATCCCCATCTCCTATAAAATCTCCTTGATCTTATGCCTTTTAAAAAGGCAAATAAAAACAGAAATTTAATAAAAAACTTTAAAGAAAATAATGCACAAAACGTGCCCCATCCTTTATAAAGCTTGTTAGATGCTTTTTCATCATATTCGATGGTCTTTTTTTTAAGTCTTCAAACTAAAACCGCTCCAAACATTTACTTCCTTATGAAGTATCTAAAGCATTTGATGCTCTTACCTTTTGGTGCCCAACATTCATTTAAAATTAGACCTTTCATAGCGGTGGAAGCACTTTAGAAGACCGGTGAACGTAATGACCTCACACCCCTTTGGAAGTTCATCACTTAAGTGATGACCTGTAATAACAGGTCACTTTTGAGTTATAAGAAAAGTGCATATGTTGTGAAAACATGAATTGCTTAGGATTTTAAAAATCAAACCATATTTTTGACAAAATCCTAATACGAATTTCGCTGAGGAGAAACATATAATTGATCTAGTTTTCACTTGATCATGACTATACCAAATCAGTCCATTATGAAGCTAATACTCCATCAAACTTAATTAAATATAACCTTTGATACCTTCTTGTGTCTAACATCTATTCTCCTGATGTGATCACTCTTGATGTTGTGATTTGTTCTCTTGATGTTAATCATTTTTGAAATGAGAGCCAAACTTCTTCTGAGAAAATGAAATTTTTGACATCTTGACATAATATCATCTCCATATTTTTGAAGCAGTTAAAGTAACTAACATAACTGAGATCAAATGAAGACCATACCACTGCCACTGTATGTCATCTATATCACCCTGAGTTTTATATTCAATGAATCTTATCATTATATTCACAACTCCAACAAATTGTGAACAGTCACTGCAACAACACACAAGACACTGATCCAATGAATCTTATCATTATATTCACAACTCCAACAAATTGTGAACAGTCACTGCAACAACACACAAGATGATGTTATCCTATAACAACTCACAAGATGATAGACTCCTGATGATGTACTCCTGCAACAACTTCACACATTTCTTGAAGAACGTACATATGAAGCAAAACCTTATCTTTTGAAGTATAACCTTAACTTGTCATTTCAACTTTGTCATGCTTGGAGATATTCTGATTGAAGACCACATCTGTGAATATCAAGAACATAAGTCCACAATATCATCCTGCAAGCACATTCTTGATGAACCTTATGAAGAACCTTTTGACATCAATGACAACCTATTTCCATCAAATAGTTCGTCTGACTTGAAGAAAAGAGCTGCAGTCACTTCATCCCCACCATCTGAATGAGCAGTGAAGAAATCTGTTGTAACACATTCTGATGGTAGTGCACATGCTTTGGAAGTTAAACTTCCTATTGAAAAGACTATGTTATGGCATTTGAGATATGACCACATTGGTGAGAAGGGTCTTAGAACCCTAAAAAATGAAAACCCCATTGAGGGGTTAAATGATTGTAATCTTGAGTTTGACTTTTATGAACATTATGTATATGGAAAGCAAAAATGTTTTTAGTTTTACTCTAGCTCTCACAAGTCTTCTGGTGTATTGGATCTTATTCATTCTGATGTGTTTGGTCCTGTTAATGTTCCTTCAATCTCCAAATCTGTATATTTTGTATCTTTCATAGATGATTAAAGTAGAAGGACATGGGTATATTTTATCAGAAGAAAGACTAAAGTCTTTAGTCAATTTAAAGAGTTTAAAGCTTTTACTAAAAATTAGACTAGTAGAAAGATTAAGTGTTTGAGAACTGATAATAGTGGTGAGTTTTGTTTGACAGAGTTCGATAAGTTGTGTAAAGAGAAAGGGATTGAAAGACATAAGACAACTGCATACACCCCACAACAAAATGGAGTTGTGGAGAGGATGAACAGGACACTGATGGAGAAGGATAGGAGTATGCTTAGTGGAGCAAGCCTCAAACAAAAGTTTTGGGTTGAATCTATAGCCACTGCTTCCTACCTGGTAAATAGGTCTCCTACATCATCTCTTGTTGGAAAGACACCTATGGAGGTGTGGTCTGGTAAGAAGCCTTTAGTTAGACATCTTTGTGTTTTTGGTTGTGAGGCATATGCACATGTGCCTAGGGAGAAAGGGTCTAAATTGGAGAACAAGGCTGTTAAGTGTATTTTCATTGGCTATGGTGTTGGTGTGAAATCATACAAGCTTTGGGACCCTGTGGCTAAAAAAGTGTTGTATAGAATAAGTGTTATCTTTAGAGAGCTAACATCTTCTTCTATTGTTCTACAACCAGAATAGACAGAAAGAAAGAAGATGTGGTGCATCTTCCTTCTACCTCTAAGAAGACTAAACCGACAGACCCTATGAGACCTGATGATGAGGAGAGCTCTAGAAGCTCTAAAAGCTCAGAAGAAGAAGCAAAACCTCAACCTCAGCCATTGAGGACGTTTACATGAACAAGGAAGAAACCTGATAGGTTTGATTATTCATTACTTGATTCTAGTTGTGCTTTTTCCTTGCTTACTAACACTAATGAGCCTAGAACTGTGACAAAGGCTATGGGCATGAAAGAGGCAGGTTGCTAGAAGGATGCCATGGAAGATGAGATGCTTCTTTGGAAAAGAATAAAACATGGGATTTGGTGCCTTTGCCTAAAGGATAAAAACCTGTTGGAATCAAATGGGTATTCAAGAAGAAATTCGGTGTAGATGGCAGTGTTGAAAATTACAAGGCAAGACTGGTTGCATAGGGGTATTCACAAGTGGAGGGAATCGATTATGGTGAAATTTTCTCTCCTGTTGCAAAGATGACATCTATTCAGTTCCTGTTATCTCTTGCAGTAGCTTATGACTTAGAGGTGGAGAAGATGGATGTGAAGACAACATCCCTTCATGGTGATTTGTAGGAAGAGATTTACATGTCACAGCGAGAGCATTACATAGAGAAAGGTAAAGAAAATTTGGTTTGCAAATTGAAAAAGTCTTTGTATGATTTGAAACAGTCTCCTAGTATGTGGTACTTGAAGTTTGATGCCTTTGTGTTGTTGATTAGATATCTGAGATGGAAATCAGATCATTGTGTGAATTACAAGTTTCACAATGATCGCATTCTCATTATTGTATTGTATGTTGACGATATGTTGTTGATTCAGAATGGTAAGAATATGATTTCTGATTTGAAGTCTCAGTTGTCAGTACAATTTGAGATGAAAAATCTAGGGGTAGCCAGGTACATTCTGGGAATGTAAATCAGAAGAGACATAGCTAACAAAAAACTTTGGTTAAGCCAGAGTAAGTATGTGAAGACCGTGTTCGATAGGTTCAACATGGCAAATTGTAGACCATTGTGTGTTCCTCTTTCATTGGGGACAAAGTTGTCTATTAATGATTGTCCAAAATCTCCTAGTGAGGTGGAGGACATGAGCAGAGTACCTTATGCTAGTGCTATTGGTAATTTGATGTATGCTATGGTCTGCACAAGACTAGACATTGCCCAAGCAGTGGGAGTCAGTTGATTTTTGGCCAATCTTGGATGGGTACATTGGGATGTAGTTAAGCGAGTGTTTAGATATTTGAGGGGTACTTCTGAGTATTCTGTATGCTATCATGGTACTACTAAAGGACTTCCACATTTTTTTTGTATTCATGGATTCATGGATTCTGATTGGATGGGTTACATTGATAGCAGGAGATCCACCAGTGCTTATGTGTTCACTATGTTTGGTGGTGAAATTAGTTGGATGAGTAAGCAACAACCTATGGTTTCTTTGTCCATGGTAGAAGCTGAGTATATGACAACAACTCGTGCTTGTAAGGAAGCCATTTAGCTTAAGCGATTGTGTTTAGATATTAGTGTTAATGCAGGACATACTATGATTTGTTGTGACAGTTAGAGTGCAATTTACCTAGCAAAGAATTCAACTTTCCATGCTAGAACAAAGCATATTGATGTACAGTTTCAGTTCGTGTGAGACATGGTAGAGGATGGGAAGGTGAATTTGGAGAAGGTAGACACTTTCAGGAATGTTGTGGATGCATTGATGAAACCATTGGGCATAGAGAAGTTCAGATGGTGTTTAGAGTCTATGGGCCTCTCATCCTATAGCCGTTAAATCCTATTATTTCTATTGGCTCTTACAAGGTGTTCGAAAAGTGGAGAATGTTGGGAATTAAGGTGTCTAAAACTTCATAATTCCTTTCATTTATTATTGTAATGTAATTTATTTACTTAGCCTATGTTGTAATTTTGTTGCACATCCTATTTTGTCATTTAGAGTGAAGTGGCATGATGAGTTGTCACTCCACTTGTAAGATGACTAGGATGGTCAACTCACTCCATGTGGAGATATGTCTCCTTTTGTGTGGTAGAGATTTTCTGTCATGTGTCGGCATCTTGACTAGTGTGTAAGTGAATCTTGACTGAAACGATTGTGACAGATTCCTATGATAGAATATATGACATGTATGAGTCAGAAATAGAAGGTTCTATGACAGGTGAAGATGTGTTTCATAAGGTATCTTGGAAGAAGGCATCTTTGGGTGCCCCAAGGACAATTATGACATGTTGTAAGAGAATATGTGATTTATAGGATGTTTATGATGGATTCTCTTACAGCTGTAAGATATGTCAATATGACAGATTCAATGACGGTTGTAAGAGTCGTAAGAGCATATGTCATTGCCCATCTTGGGAATAGGCGACCTCTTTGGGATGGGGTGACTTGACAAGTGTCAGGAACATCCTATAGTGTTGGACAAGTGTCCATAGGTGTGGGTATTGGTCCATGAGGCCATGTTGGATGCCCATCCCAAGATAGAGTCATTTTTGCCTTGTATTTTCTATATAATCAGGTGCTTTGAAGAGGAGATGTATAATGTGATTAATAGGTACTGTTATGCTGCCAGATTATCTCTAGATATGAGTGTCAAAGACTCCTACAAGAGCATTGGCTCTGAAACTATATGGTAACCTTGATTGTTTACTAGAATACATTTGAGCTGTGTTTTGGAGTGTGGGGTTTTTCACCCATAAGGCTTTTCCCCACGTATATCTTGTCTCTCTCTTCTTCTGTATTACATTCTTATGTATGTGTTTGCTACAATATCTCTATTAGTGGGTTAAGATTATTGTAAAAGTAAATATTAAAACAAATTTGCACTCATATCTCCTCATTAGATTACTGTAGGAAGCAATTTCCGCACACCTAGCTTCCTTTCAATCTCTCTCTCTCTCTCTAATTCTCCCTCTCCCCCTACCTCTTTCTATGTCTCCCTCTCTCTAACTCTATATCTCTGTCTCTCTATATCTTTCCCTCTCTCTAATGATATCTTTCTCTCCTATCACTTTTTATCTCTATCCCCTTGTCCCTCTCCCTCTCCCTCTCCCTCTCCCTCTCTCTATCTCGCTATCTCTCCCCTTTCTATCTCTCCATTTATCCCTCTCTATCTCTATCTCTACCCCTTCTCTCTATTTCTAACTCTCTCTTTCCCCATCTCTATCTCTTTATCTCTCCCTATTTTTCTCTCAATATCTCTCTCTGTATATATATATATATATATATCCCTCTCCCTCTCTATCTCTCCCTCTCCCCCTACCTCTTTCTATGTCTCCCTCTCTCTAACTCTATATATATCTCTCTTTATCTTTCCCTCTCTATAATGCTATCTCTCTATCTCTATCTCTCCCTCTCTCTATATCTTTCCATATCTATCTGCTTGTTCCTATATCTCTCTCTCCGTCTCTGCCTCTGCCTCTGCCTCTCTCTCTCTCTAACTTTAGTTTTGTATTTCTGCCTCCATCCCTATCTCTCTCCCCCTCTTTCTCCCTCCCTCTCTAAATATTTGAGATAGAGATAGATATAGAAAGAGGGTGAGACATATAGAGAGAGAGGGAGAAATATAAAGATAGAGTTAGAGAGATATAGAGGGAGAGAGGGGGGAAGATAGAGATAGAGAGAGGATAGAGAGATAGATATGGGGAGAGGGAGAGATATAGAGACAAGGGGATAGAGATGGAAGGAGATAGAGAGGGGGGCATAGAGAGAGAGAGAGAGAGAGAGAGAGAGAGAGAGAGAGAGAGAGAGAGAGAGAGAGAGAGAGAGAGAGAGAGAGAGAGAGAGAGAGAGAGAGAGAGAGAGAGAGAGAGAGAGAGAGAGAGAGAGAGAGAGAGAGAGAGATGGAAAATATAGAAAGTGCGGTAGAGAGAAAAGGTACCTCCAACCCATTAGGACGGATGCCCAAGGTAAATCCAACCCTTAGGGTTAGGATTTCCCAAAGTAGGCAAAAATGTGCATAACTCTCCCTCAAGAAGGAGGGGGAGGATTGCTTACATATAATATCAATCTTAGATTATTAAATGGTTTAATCAACAATGTACTTCACCCCCTTGCACTACACTATGTTTAATAGCTTCTTTTGCTAAAAAAAATGGTTAAATTTCATTGTGATTTTCTAATTAATTAAGAACTATACTCATTCCATATAGCTATAGGGGTACCCATTGCTAGTTCTAAAAATGTGACTTAATCAATTTAACTTGGGAATGTTTTAGATTTTCTGAAATACACTTTGACGAAATCTGTAAAATTGTTTTGGACAAGCACACATGTTAAGACCCTCAAACTTGATAGTTGTGGAGTTTGATATTAGATAGTGACCTATGGATGCTAGAAGGGAAGATAGACCCTCAAACTCCACACATTCCAAGCTTTGCGCTCATGGAGAAGCAAGCAGGCCGAAGCGACAATGACAGTGACAGCAACGGCGATGTTGTTAGCTAGAATAATGTAAGCAGGGACTGCATTTTACAATTAAGTAGGAGATTGTACACAAGGTAAGCTTAAATTTTAGTTACCATTAATATGTTTATTTTGATATTGACCAGGCTATTAGTCTAGGGATTCTACAGCAATGGAGATAATTTTGAAATTAAGTCAACCAAAGGAATGCATTATTCTTTGTTTAAAGTTTTGGTCAATATATTCTATTATTAATATTTTGAAAAATAGCAAGATGAATGATTTCTCTCATGTCTTATTAGTCTAAGTTCAAGGAAATGACATTTTTTGTTTTTTCTTAGATCAACTTTCTTTTCAATTTTTATTATTTTCTTCCAGTGACTAATGAAATGCAAGAGTTTTTTCATTGTTTTTGTTTCATTAAAGTTTAAAATTGTGTAATAAAGGTTGTCTTCAAATGTCAACTCAATTAATAATGTTTTTTATTAGTTTAGCTAGAAAAGAGGGTCCAAATCCCTTTAGCAAAATAGCCCCCAGGGCATTAGGCCATTAGTTTGCCAGAAATAGCTGATGAACAACACAGTAACAGTAGACCAAAAAACTAACCAAAAACTGCTGAAACAACGACAAACAACCAAAAAATAACAAACAACAAGAGACAATGGGCTGTCAGTCACCCCAAACTTAGCAAGGAAGTCCACCATCTCCTTATAGTCACCCAAGCTATTGATGCCCACTTGTTTGACCTTATCATCCATGTCCTTGACTACAACGAAGATGGAAGCAGCTTGATGTAGTGCGTTGGCCACAAATTCAGCCATAACCTTCAATTTTTTTTTCATAGTATCCATTCTCTTCTGGAGGCTCTGAATATCCTCTACATTCTTGTCACACAAAACATAGCTCCGCTTCTTGCCTTGATCCATAGTATCCTTCATAGTATATTTACCAAGAGTAGCCCTCGCAGTATCCTCCTGACCCTCTGCGTGACTTTCATTCATTGAGGCAAAGTGACTGGTGCCCTCAACCTCATGTACAGACTTTGTGATCCCCACCTTCCTCCACTATCTCTTCCACAAACTTAAAGTCTTCAAAAACCTCCACACCTAGAGTGTTTACCAACAGTTTCCCAGCAATCCGTTTGGATCAACGAATGCTTAGGAAAGCAGTCTCACTGCCTTCATTGCTATCCTTTGGTTCCAACCTAGTCTCTAGTTCCACTATCTTCACATGAGCATCCACAGTAGTAACACCCTTGCCTTCCCTATGTTTTTTCTTTAGGGTAGTCTCCATTTACTCAACCTCCACCCTATCTCTTTTGGCATTCTTCCCTTCTGACGCCGGGGTGGTGTACTTCTGTTTCTTATTTCTAATAGTAACAAGGGTTTCAACAAGGTTCCCTTCAACTCCATGGGGGCCACCTTTAATCTTGGGGGTCTCTATGCAAATCTTCACTTTTCCTTTACCCCCATGGGATGTGCTCGGTTGTGGGTCCTTAAGGATCTTAACTTGGATTTGCTTAGGCAGGCACAAAGCAAGATGGAAGTGATACAACCTCAAAATAAGACCTTGGTGAATAGGAACAAGGGGGTGGTTGACATTCTTAGCCCTGAGCTCCCTAATAGACTTAACAGAATTGTCCAACCAAGAGAGTAAAAGGAAAGGAAAGCTAATCTCAACCTTCTTCCTAAAATGATTTAGAAGAGCAAAGTGGTAGTGATAGTATACCCGAAATCTTCCTTCTAGCATGAAAAATTTCATTATCATTAAGAAGATTTGATTCCATGGCTCTGTAAAATTCTCCCGCTCAAACCCTCCATGAAGTTTCATAGGTACCTCACCCTCACAGAAGAAAATATTCATGTGCTCAGGGTCAAAGACTCTGCTTCTACTTGAGTGCTTTTTTCCTTTCGTAGCTAACCCCGTGGCTTTCCCAATAACCTCTTCTAAAAATTGGAAGCCAATCTTCCCAATTCTAACCTCTCTAGTTTCCTCATCCTAGGTTTTTGTGAACTGTCACGACAGGTTTTCATCATGACCTGCCATTCCTTCAATAAAGGGCACCACCTCTCCTTCCTAAATTATATGCCAAATGAGAGGGTCTTGTTTGAATTCCTCTACCGAGATGGGTTTAATTTTTACAATGTCCCCTCCCATTTCACCATTCTGAGAATAGCAGAAGCAACTGAGCAAGAGATGTTCAAAGTAGTAATGTTTGCAAGCGGCAGTCTTGGAATTAGCAAAAAAACCATTAAAATGGCAATTTTGTTGTGTAAGGGTAATGATGGCAGAGTAATTATTGTTATGATTCACCTCAATATTTCCACCTAGCTACATCTCATCGGGGGGAGTATTCAACTACCACCTCGTGTGATGATAGGCGATACCAGCCACAGGCTTAACCCAACCATAACTAGCCATGAAGATAGCTATCCCATCCATCCTCTGTATCCCTTTCACATTTCCATGCATCATCCTTATTAGGTTGTAGGATCCAATACCTAGATCTCCACTAGAACCAATGTCCTTGCACCTTTTAGCGTGGCAACTGGGTTTTCCCATCAATCTCCACTTAGTATGATTAGTAAAGTCATTCCCTATATCTGTGTGGACCCCTCTCCTCTAGCTCTTGCTAACAGGATGCCATTGGCTATTCCTCTAGCTAGCCACCTCACCTTCGAATATCCCGCTAGGAATAATTTGAAAATTTGAAATGTTGGTCTCGCCTCCTCTAAGTTTTTCGTTACTCTTCAGCCAGATGGAGAAAAAAATCTGACCCCTCCATCACCCTAGTAACACCAAAGGGTAATCATCATCACTAACCACATATGCATTATGGCCTCTTCCATCTTGCACAATAAGATTGTGGATCTCTTGAGACAAACTGGAAGTGTTCCTCCAACACCGCTGGCCATTCTTGTCATTACCCACATTAGTCAGGGTGTTAGCCACTGAATTTCCTTCTTTATAGGTATGGGTAATCCTGTACTCCTCCAACCCATTGAGGAGGATCTTGATATCACGCATGATGTCCTCTAGATTCCACCTGATCTAAGATTGACCAAGGGCGGCATTGACAATTATTTGAGAGTCACCTTCTAAATGTAGTCTTTGTATATTCATGGAGATAACAAGCTTGATTCCCTAGAGCATGGCCATGGCTTTCACTTCATTATTACTCTTTATACCAATCCCTCCAAAGTAAGCAACAACACACACCCCATTATTAGTTCTTATAATACCTCCACCACTTGCAGCACCTAGGTTTCCTTTGGCTGCGCCATCAAAGTTAAGCCTGAGCCACCCTTGCTGAGGTGGAGTCCATTCGGTCTTTTCTCAAGATAACTTTTTTGTAGTGTCCACCTAGTAGGAATCAATATTCCAATTATTTATCATACTTTGTTCTTCTCTTCCCGGGGGGCTATCGCAGCTTTAAACTTGCAGGAGTTAATGTTCTTAATCAACAGTTTGAAAAAAGATTGAAAAAATTTCAGAGGAGTTCTACTCTTCTCCCTGAAGATTCTATTATTATGTTCTTTCCATAGGCTCCAGGATAAATGGGGGGGAATTTGTTTCTAGAGTCCCTTCGAGATTGGTAGCACTAGGCTATAGGGGGGCTTCCATTCCCAAACCACCATTTCAAGACTGGCATTCCAAGACCAGTTTAAATTCAACTTTTGGAGGGTAAGCCCCCAAACTTCCTAGGCAAAACAACAGTGTAGAAATAGATGAGCCAATGACTCCTCCTCGAAACCACAAAGGATGCATCTGGTTGGCATTTGAAATCCTCTTTTTTTCAGATTGTCTAGAGTCAGGACTTTATTGTACATTAGGGTCCACCAGAAGAAGTTGACCTTAGGAAGAAGTTTAGGGATCAAAATTTTTCTCCACACTCCAACCCCCCAAGGTCTAATAGTAGATTATAAGCACTCTTGATAGTAAACAATCCCTTTTTATATTTATCCCACACCATCTTGTCTTTCTTAGAAAAAAGTGAGAGTTTGTAGCCCTCAAGATCTTTTTGGAGTTGGTGAGCCACCATCATCCCCTCACTACCCTCATAAGCATAGAAAGAAACCACCTTCTAGCTCCAGAGACCTCCACATGTTCTTATGTAGTCAGAAACTTTGGAGCCAAGGACATCACTAAGCCTACCCGCTAGTTTTGAACCTTGTTGAATAAGGCGACTAGTTTTGATAGTCTCATTCCATAAAACTGAGCCTTTGGGAAGACTCACCTCTGAAAGAAATCTTCTGCCTTGATCTCCATTGAGGTATTTGGCCCTCATGATTTCCCCCCAATCAGTACAACCTTGGACTAGATTCCACCCGATTTTAGCTGGTAGCACCCTGTTCATCAGATGGATTCTTCTTAGGCCTAGTCCTCCTTGTCCTTTAGGGGTACAAACTTTCTCCCAATCGACAAGAGCCATTCTTTTTTTTCTCTTCCATCCCAGTCCAAAGAATTTTTTTTAAATCTGCTCAATCTTATCAGCCACATTCTTACAGATTTTAAAAAGACTTAGTGCATAATTGGGCATCCCCTAAGAGAGGCTTTGAGAAGCTAAAACTTCCCAGCTTGACTCAGAAGGGCACCCTTCCACCCGGCTAGTTTTCTCTAAATTCTTTCCACCAACCCCTTCCATAATTCCATGGAAACTTTTGTAGTTGTGAGGAGAAGTCCTAAATAAGTGGCAGGTAGTCTTTCACTGGAACAACCCAAGACTCTGGTAATTTTCTGCTGAAGATCTTCTTGAGTGTTTAGGAAGTAGATATGGCTTTTCTCAAAGTTGATGCCCTAGCCTAAATCTCTCTCATAGGTCTTTAGAAATTCCTTCCACCTTCTAACTTCCACCACTGAGGCCAGCCTGAACAGAATAGTGTCATCCACAAATTGCTGAATGACCAAATTCTGGGCTGTTGAAGCAGGTTTAATCCCATGGAGAGTCCCATGCAATAAGAGATTACAAGTATTTCTCCCCAAAACCTCAACAATCAGAATGAAAAGGTAAGGTGATAGAGAGTCACCTTGTCTAATTCCTCTTCCAGAAGGGAAAAAGTCTCTGGGGGATCCATTAACTAGAACTGAGAATCTATCCATAGTTATGCATTCTTTGATAATGTTAACAATTTTTTCATTGAATCCAAATTTTCTGAGAACTCTTAATAGAAAGTTCCAGTTGACCCTATCATAAGATTTAGAGATATCTAATTTGAATATCATACTTGGGGTGTTGCTCTTATGAATAGAGTGGATAATTTCATGAGTCATGATTGTCGCGTCCAGTATCTACCTGCTTGGGACAAAACCCTTCTAATTACGGGCAATGAGTTTCTCCAGTAGAGGTTGTAAGATGAGAACCAAGATTTTAGTGAAGACTTTGTAAATCATGTTGCAAAGACTGATGGATCTAAAGTCTATCATAGTCCTAGCCTCTGCCTTCTTCAAAATTAGGGTGATAAATGTGTTGTTCAGCTGTTGTAGGAGTCTTCATGTCCTAAAGAAATCTTGGGCCACCAAAAAGACATCATTACCAAGAATCTCCCAAAAGGTCTAAAAGAAGGCCGAGGGAAACCCGTCTAGGCCCAGGGCTTTGAAAGCACCCATAGAGAAAACAACAACTCTTACCTCCTCCAGGTTAACAGGTTTGGTAAATAAGTAGTTATCATCCTTAGAGAGAATAGAAGGAATCACCTCCAAGAGGGAGGTTATGTTCGCCTCAGGCACCTTTGACTATTGTCCCATCAACAAGGTTTCAAAGAACTTAGTCACCAAGATCCCCATCTTTTCTTCCTCCTCAATTAGTCTCCCTTGGTCATCCCTAGGCGACCTAATAGTGTTTCTCTTCCTATGTCTTCAAGTTGATTGGTGGAAGAAGGAGGTATTCCTATCCCCCTCCCAAAGCCATTGAACTCTAGACTTCTGCTTCCAGTAAACCTCCTCTTCCATGATTGTTTGGGTCCATTCCTTAGAGAGATTCTTCTCCAGAGATTGCAGATCCTCTGAAACGTCTCCCTGTTCAATTTTACTTTGAACTTCTTTCAGTTTTTCCATAATTCTTTTCTTCCAACCCAAAAAATTTCCAAAAGTAAACTTATTCTAGCCTTTCACCTTGTTTCTCACATTAGCGAATTTCTTGGACAGCCTAAACATTGCTGACCCTTCAACTAGGGTCTTCCACCAGTTAAATAGGCAATCTCTAAAATCCAAATGCAGAGCCTACATCATTTCAAATCTGAACAGAAAAGGACTCTTACAACCCTTCCAAATCCACTTAAGCAAAAGAGGGCTATGGTCTGAGACAAGTATAGGGAGAGTTGATAGATGCAACCCATTCATTATAGCCTAGTAAGAAGAGATTAAGAATCTATCGTGTTTCACCTATATTAGATTACTACCTTATCTCCTATTGGACTAGGTGAAAGCCTGTCCTGATAACTCCATATCCATGAGACCAAAATTCCCAAGGAAATCAGCAAGATCAGACATACTATTAGAATAATCTATTAAAGCCCCCTATTTTCTCTAAGGGATATAGGGGGGAGTTAAGATCCCCCTCCACCATCTAGTTAATGCTTCTTTTATTCACAAAATCTAAGCAAATTTGTACTCAAAATTTATGGAAATAGCCTCTCGGATGTAATGGTGAGGTTACATTTGAGCTAGGAGATTATCTACATACATTTTCATCCAAATCTTGACAAACTAGGGTTATAAAAAGGCAAATTTTTGCAACAAGAAGATACAAAAACTAATGATTTGATCCAATAGGGAATGTTCACGTCAGGTTCACCGAAAATGTATATCAAAAATTTGGATAAAATGAAAAGGATAAAACAAATGAAATGCATTACCTTGTCCAAACCCTTCAATACCTTGAATAGATAGATGCAACATGAATTGTTTGATTGATTTGAAAATTTGATATGTTGGTTGCTCAATTTCATAGCATAACAATAAGATGAAGATGATAGATGAATGATAATAATGGATAAATGATGTAAAGGCTCTAATGATATTTCGGCAGCATAAGGATACTCCAACTCAATGCATCTTACAATTGACTTGTAGAAGGCTTGATTTATAGGAAAGGCTTGGTTCAAATGGATGGTTGAGATTAAAAGGTTAATTGATTGATGTGGATGGCTAGGATTGATTAGTTACTCCCACTCTTCAAGGGAGTTGTAGTCATGTGACAAGTGTACAAAAGAAGATAAGGCTCATGTGTGACCATGTCCACAAAAAGTACTACATGTGTGATTGTGTATATAAAAAGTAGTACATGTGAAAGATATTAAAAGATGTAGTACCACAGATAATTCAAGTGAGAGGTGGACAAGTGTTGGAATGTGATTAAAGGTGAGGACTTAATTCAAAGATCTTATTTGAATTAGTTGGGATATGAGTTGGAAATTAATTAAATAAATAAACTTTATTTAATTAATTGGGAAGATGATTAGGATAGGATTGGGATATGATGTGGAAATTAATTAAATAAATAAAATTTATTTATTTAATTGGAAAGTGGGATTATGAATGTGAAATTAATTAAATAAATAAAATTTATTTAATTAAATGGCTAAGTGGATTATAAAATGGATTAAGATGGGAAATTAATTAAATAAATAAAATTTATTTAATGAATTGGCTAATGGATAAATGGGATTAAGAGTGGGATTAGGACAAAATGCTACATGATGTCTAAGATAATATTTTTAACTAGGTGTTGTAAGACATGGACAAATTTGGGTGTCTATAGGGGCATAAACATTGATCAGCTAGGATGGCCTTCCTTTGTAGCTATCTCCCCCCATCTCAGCTATCTTTCAACTATTGCCTTTCCCCTTCTTCTTTGCAATGGACCATCCTTCCAGATCCTCCATCCCTCTACTTGAACTTGCCCCTGAGGATAGGGGACGTTCTTTTCCAGTTGCCTTGGTTTGGGTTTAAGGAACTCGAATAGATCACCAGGGCTACAAGCTACATTGGCCATACTTTGTTGTGAGATGGCACTCTTCCATGGACTAAGATCTAATCCTATTTCTCCTTCTTCCCTGGCTTCCTAACCTTCAGCAATAGCTTCAGTCATTTACTTAATAGGGGGGTCCACCAGTTTCTCACCATTCATCTTTTGTGTCTCCTCATCAACAATGACTGAGAGTTCAATTCCCACCAAGTTCTCCTCCACATGAATCAGAGAGACTAGAGTCTCCTATGGAGTGCCTTGTGTTGTTGAAGAGTCCTGTAGAATGACCTCCTCCGGGGTCTCCAAACTACCTCCTTCCTTGGTGAAGCCAGGGGAGTCAATTATTTTCAAAATATCATTCTTGAATGGGTAATCCTCTAAAATCTCCTCGACTTGCTTCATATTTGAAGGAGGGTGGCACTTTGGGGCTCTCCATTGGGTGAAGACATGGCCATCTTTCATGTACTTTTGATAGAAGGCTCTAGAGTTTTTATACTGTATTCTCTAGGTCCACTTCCCAAACTGAGATTCTAGTATGATAGAAGTGGGGAGAATTTTAATAATGTCAGCATTCACACATAATCGAGCATAGACAAGTCTCGCCTTAGCCTTCGTTACTTTGTCAACAGTAACATAGTCCTCAGAAATGTTTCCTATTGATGCAAATATTTCCTCATCCCAAAACTCCAAGCGAAGACCCAGCAAATGAACACACACCAGTGTTGACTGGTTAAGGTTGGCCTTGGGGTCAAAACTAGGCTTCAATTTGCATAGAGATAAGGAATTCTTTCCATATAGCCATGGACCCCCTACCAAAATTGATAGCATATCCTCTTGAGAGGTGAACTTAAACAAGAACATACCTCCTGCCATTGTACTGGCTGAGACACTCCACTTAATAGACCATTTAGTCATCATCCAGTGGTGAACTAGGTCAATATTGGGTCTGAAGGCGAAGAACTTCCCCACCAGTGTATTATCCATTGATGCCACCACCTACAACACCATTTGGACTGGTAGTTTAAGCACCTTAGCACCATTCACCTCTGAGAAAACTGGATGATTGAACAAAGTCTTTGCAAAGCCATTGACAACACCCACAAGTGCCTCCTTCCACTTCTTGGGATCTAGCTTCGAGGCTGAAGCCACGTGATCGCTCAGACAGCCTGTGCCTTCAGCAGCATCCCCTGGGGTTAGGGGAGGGGATTGAATCATGCCCCGCTTGACTATCTCTATCCATTCCCACCCAGAACCAATTCAAAATTCAAACACCGTCCGTATATTTGTAGAGAACCCAGAGTAACACTCAATTAATAACGTTGATGTAATTGAAATGACATTATTTTGGTAAGAGGGAGGCATTCGACAAAAATGTAAGTTACCTATTCATTGAAAGGTTGACATAGTATATAAAAGATTTCCGCAATCAATACCCACCTAGACTTAAATAAAAGTTGTATGAATGTTTCTTAAATATAGTATCTCATAGATAATTTCCTATATAAAATTATCTACAAACCACAAAAAACAAGGATTACAAAGGCTGCTACAATCCCTTGCAAGGGTTGCAAGGTTAAGGTGTGATTTGAAGTGGGCCAAGTGTTACATCAGAGTATAGTGGAATATTTGCATAGACAAAATTATTATAGCAGTGTCAATTCAATTTTTGACATTAGTAATAGGTTCCATGCTAGCTACATTAATTTTTGATTGGAATATATATGTAAATTATTAACTAGATTGAGCTCCTCATTGTATAATGACTATTCGCTTTAAGGGATTTTTTCTAGGTGCCAATGAGTTTGGTGTCTAGTTGATCATAGCTTGACATTATTAACCATCACTAGTGGCTTTCCCACAATTTAGCTTGGTTCAAATTCTATAACTTATTGCTTTTAATAGGGAAACTAACTAAACAAAACTATCTAATGAAAAACTTTTATGTTACAACGTTTATTGAGGTGACATATGTTCAATTTTCACTAAGTGTTTTGTTTAAATGCTTCCCATGATAGGGTAGATTGTGGAAATCATTAAGACTTCTGGAGATCAATTTGAAGGTTTAAAATTCTATTTCCACACCAAAACTCTACAATTTTCAATAAAAACTTGATTTTAAAAGAAAAACACAGAGGAAAGTAGAAGAGGCCAAAACATAAGTACAAGTTCTAAGTTCATGCTACGCCCTTAATCCTATAGTGTGTATAGGGTTATGAATAGTCGGCTTGTGGCTATCTTAACTCTTAATTAAGTCATATTATCATTAGTTTATTGTTATTTAGTTGTTTAGGTCGGCCTAAGGCTTATATAGGCCCATCTAAGTTGGCCTAGGTGATATCCTAGGCATAAATAGGTATATATAGGAGGTAGTGAGTCTTATTTCATCATATATTCAGTATTGTGTTCTCATTGAAGACTATTGGAGGTATCCCCCTCGAAGTGGTTTTGGAGGTTGCCCCCTCGAAGTGGCATATTATTATCAAGTATTTGCAGCATATTTACTATTATATTCAGATATTGTGCAAGTTGTTTCATTACAAGTGGTATCAGAGCATGATCTTGGCACCGTAGAGGCAAAATTTTTTCTCATCATTGGAGGCGATTTTGGGAAGAGCATAACTTTCAGATTTTAGCGAATTTTTTAAAGATTTTTAAAGGGTTTTTGAAGACAATATTAAAGAAGATACAATCCAGATTTCAGAGGAATTGGAGAAAAAATAAGCGACTTATTGCAAAATTAGGGTTTGCAACAAATTCGCTCTCAAGGCAGTATATTTGCTAATTTCTTGGAATTTTTTCTGGGTAAGTGGTATCTTGGCCTTAGTAAGTTACAGTAAAAATTTTAGAGAATTTGCATTTCATTTGTGTGATTTATTTCAAAATTATTTTTTCCAATCATGACGGGTCCTTCAACAAGGGGCAAAAAGAATGTTACCACACCGGGAAAAACTCCAGGCAAGGAGGAGGTGGAAAATGAGGATGTTGATCAAAAAGAATATGAAAATATACTTGAACTTATTCATAAAGAAAATAGCAAGATGAAAGGTGAAATCTTGTCCATTATGGATGAACAAATGAAAGGGATGGCAAAGTCATGTGATATTGAGAAAATTCTGGAGATACTTTCCAAACATAAGCAGTCACAACACCACGATGTGGAGGAAGAGGATTCTACAAAAGGGAAGGGTGTTTTTGGGTTTGAATCAAATCTCAAGATGGATCATCACACCACTCATTTTATGGCAAGGAATTTCACAACAAAGTTGGATATGCAAAAGTTTGATGGTCAAGATCCTACCAATTGGCTTTGTCAAATGGAGCAATTCTTTGATATCCACCATGTTCCATGTCAACAAAAGGTGGCCATGGCTTCCTTATACTTGGAACCTGATCAATTCATTTGGTACCATTGGCTATGTGAAGAAAAGAAAGCAAAAGGATGCATTGTCACTTGGTCGGTTTTCCAAGAAGAACTCATTACTCATTATGGTGAAAATCTTATGGATAGCTACTTCAGCCAAATTACCAAATTAAGGCAAACAGGTATGGTCAAGGATTACATTCATCAATTTCGTACTTTATCTTTAAGAGTGGAAAATGTGTCTACAGAAAATTTGTTGGAGCTATTCATTGGTGGCTTAAAGGATCATATTAAATATGAGGTACGCATGTTCCGTCCAAATTCCATCTCAGAGGCAATGATTATGGCAAGGCAAGTAGAGGAAAAATTTATGGTTAATAAAAGGCAAGGTTTCATAAACATAAGAGATAAAAGCACTCCTACACTGTCACTTCCACAACCTACTAGGCTAACACCACAACAAATCGAAGAGAAGAGAGAAAAAGGATTATGTTTTAATTGTGATAGCAAATATAGTAGAGGACACAAATGCACCGAAAAGAAATTGTTCTATATTGAAGGGCCAAGTGAGGAAGAAGAAGAGGTACCAATAGTAGAGAGTGACAATGAGATTGAGGAGGAGTCAAGAGATACTCAACCAATCATTTCTTGCCATGCACTTTCAGGTTTTAGTACCCCACAAACTCTCAAGGTAGTGGGTTTCTTAAAGAAAGAAAAAGTAACAGTGTTGATAGACTTAGGTAGCACTCATAACTTCATCAACAAAAAGTTAGCCACTCGTTTAAATTGTTTTATATATCCAGCTCCAGAATTTCAGGTCTTGATTGCAGATGGTGGTACTGTTAGTTGTTCAGGAAAATGCCATAGCATTAAATTATCCATGGGAGATTATCATCTTAATTGTCCAATGTATGCTATCTTAATGGGGGCGGCAGATATTGTTTTGGGAGTACAGTGGCTTACCACTTTGGGAATAATTGAATTGAACTTCTAAGAACTATTCATGTGCTTTCAATCAGAGGGAAGAACAATAGAATTACGAGGGATGCGTGCAAAGTCACCACAGATAGTAAGTTCTTACCAAATGGAAAAGATGTTGAAGAAGGGGGTAGATGGGATGGTAGCCCAATTATTTTCATTAGAAGCATATCACTCAAAGGCTTCTACACCATTGGATCTACAAGCAATTATAGATAAGCATTCTATAGTTTTTGGGGAGATGCCAAAAGGATTGCCTCCTAGGAGAGATCATGATCATGCCATTCAACTAGTACCAGGGAGCCAACCACCCAACATCAGGCCTTACAGATATCCATATGCTCAAAAAAGTGAGATTGAGAAGATAGTTCAAGAGATGCTAGAAGCAGGCATTATCAGGCATAGTCAAAGTGCTTACTCATCTTTTATGGTAATGGTGCGTAAGAAGGATGAAACATGGAGGATGTGTCCAGATTACAGAGAGCTTAACAAGTTCACCATAAAAGATAAGTTTCCTATTCCAGTAATCGATGATTTGTTAGATGAGCTTAATGGTGCTATTTATTTTACAAAACTTGATCTCCGTTCTGGTTATCATCAAATTAGAATTAGAGATGAGGATGTACATAAGACAGCTTTTAGAACCCATGAGGGCCACTATGAATTTTTGGTAATGCCGTTTGGTCTCACTAATGCACCATCGACATTTCAAAGTTTAATGAACTCTATCTTCAGGCCATTTTTGAGGAAATTTGTTTTGGTATTTTTTGATGACATCTTAATATATAGTAAAACATGGGAGGAACACTTGCAACATGTAAATCAAGTGTTGGACATTTTGAAGCAGAATCAGTTGTATGCTAAACCATCCAAGTGTATCTTTGGTGTCAAAGAAGTGGAGTACCCTGGTCACATTGTGTCACATGAGGGAGTCAAGGTGGACCCTCATAAGATCCAAGCAATTGTAGAGTGGAAAATTCCTAAGACCCTTAAGAACTTACGAGGTTTTTTAGGGCTTACAGGGTATTATCGCCGATTTGTAAAGAATTATGGTAGCATAGCATCTCCTCTCACATCCTTGTTAAAGAAGGATGCTTTCCAATGGAATGAAGTGGTGACAAGGGCATTTGAGAAACTAAAGGAAGCCATGTGTACAACTCCAGTCCTAGCTACCCCAGATTTTTCTAAAACATTTGTTGTTGAATGTGATGCTTCAGGACATGGAATAGGAGTAGTACTTATGCAAGAAGGAAAAACCATAGCATTTGAAAGTCACCAACTCAAAGGTAAGAATTTGTTGAAGCCAGTTTATGAGAAAGAAATGTTGGCTATCTTGCATGCAGTCAAACAATGGAGACCTTATCTAATGTGACGACACTTTAAGGTCAAGACAGATCATGATAGTCTCAAATATTTCTTGCAACAGAGGTTATCATCTGAAGAACAACAAAAATGGGTCACAAAGATGTTGGGATATGACTTTGAGATCATATATAAGAAAGGCAAGGAGAATGTTGTGGCTGATGCTCTATCAAGGCGTGATGAACCCACAGAATCATTTTTATTTGCCATTTCCATGTTATAAGCAGACTGGGTAAATGAGGCAAGAGAAGAGTGGGAGAAGGACATAGATACTCTAAGGCTCATTGAGAAACTCCAACAGGAATCAAGTGTGTCTGACAAATTTTCATGGAAAGGAAATATTTTATGGTACAAGGAGAGGTTATACCTTTGCAAGAATTCAACTCTTAAGCTTAAGGTGTTGGAAGAACTACATGCTTCTCCAATGGGTGGGCACTCAGGATTCCTCAAAACTTATCATAGAATCAAGCAAGATTTCTTTTGGGAAGGGCTGAAAGGGGATGTTCAAAAATTTGTAGCTGAATGCATGGTATGTCAACAACATAAAGGGGAGACAATTAAGACTCCAGGTCTTCTACAACCCTTATGTATCCCAAGTCAAAGGTGGGAGGAGGTATCTATGGATTTCATCACAGGTTTGCCTAGATCTGAAGGAAAAAATGTCATCATGGTTGTTGTGGATCGTCTCACCAAATATGGTCACTTTTGTGATTTGGCACAACCATTGGCAGCAAGCACTGTAGCAATAGCTTTTACGAATACTATTCAGAAACTGCATGGGACTCCGAAAGTTATAGTCAGTGATCGTGACCCTATATTTACAAGTAATTTTTGGACTGACTTGTTTTCATGCTCGTAGTTCATCATATCACCCCCAATCGGATGGACAGACAGAAGTGGTCAACAAATGCTTGGAAGGCTATCTCTGTTGTTTTGCTTCAAATAAACAAGAGAGATGGGTGCAATGGCTACCACTAGCAGAATGGTGGTACAACACTTCTTTCCATACTTCTTCCAAGATGTCTCCATTTTTAGCACTATATGGTTACCACCCACCATCAATCATCTCTTCATTGCGGGTACAACCAAAGGTTCACACAGTCAAAGAACACATCCATCATCAGCAAGAGGTATTGGCTAGTCTTCGAGAGAACTTGGCAATGGCACAAAACAGAATGAAGCAACAAGCTGATCAACACCGTAGTGAAAGAACTTTTGAAGTGGGAGATTGGGTCTTTGTACGACTACAACCATACAAGAAAATGTCTCTAAAACAAGAACATAAAGCTAACAAGCTGGCACCCAAGTACTATGGTCCTTATAAGGTGTTGCAGAAGATTGGCAATGTAGCATATAAATTGGAGCTGCCCATATCAGCAAAAATTCATCCAGTTTTTCATGTTTCCTGCTTGAAGAAGGTTATTGGGAATAAAGTGGTAGCACAGACTAAGTTACCTGAGCTTGATGAAGAGGGAAGAATAGTTGTGGATCCTGAGAGAATTATTCAAACACGCACCAAGAAGCTGAGGACAAGGGAAATCATAGAATATCTAATTAAATGGAAAAACTCTCCAGTGGAGGAAGCTACATGGGAGAATGAGGAATTCATTCAAAAGCATCCACATTTGGTTAGCATTGAGGACAATGCTTCTTTGAAGAGGGGGGGCATGCTACGCCCTTAATCCTATAGTGTGTATAGGGTTATGAATAGTCGGCTTGTGGCTATCTTAACTCTTAATTAAGTCATATTATCATTAGTTTATTGTTATTTAGTTGTTTAGGTCAGCCTAAGGCTTATATAGGCCCATCTAAGTCAGCCTAGGTGATATCCTAGGCATAAATAGGTATATATAGGAGGTAGTGAGTCTTATTTCATCATATATTCAGTATTGTGTTCTCATTGAAGACTATTGGAGGTATCCCCCTCGAAGTGGTTTTGGAGGTTGCCCCATCGAAGTGGCATATTATTATCAAGTATTTGTAGCATATTTACTATTATATTTAGATATTGTGCAAGTTGTTTCATTACAGTTCACTCCTCTTCCAAAATTCCACAACTATATCCCTAAAGGATTTTTCATAGTCTTAAAAATTTCCTTTAAGTGGCTTAAGCGTAGAGATTTTCAAGACATTACAAGTCAATCTTAAATACCAAGACTATAGTTCTCTATCTGAAATCTGCAAAGCACTTCCTTAAGGGATTTCCATTGCACTTAAAAGTTTAGTGTAACTTGAAATCTTTTGCATGAGTTTGACCTAGGTCACTTCATGATATTCCAAACTAGTGCATTTAAAAAAGTTTAAAACCTAACTATTTTGGACCTAGTTCCAAATTTAAATTTTCATTGTCATTTTCATGAACAATGGTTGGATTTAACTACTAGGTTTCAATGCCCTTAGGTTTAATCAAACAAACACAATTTTTCAATGGAACTACATTCTTGAATCAATGGTTTTAAATTGAATGTTGTAATAAATTATGCAAAATCCCAAAATACACAAAAGGAGAAATCAACCTATTGATTTTAAATACTCATTGAAGATGTTGAAATGGTTGAGTTTGAGAAGCCCTATCTCACAACAAGGATTTGAAGAGGTGGAAACATAATTCAAAGTCTTCACTACCAAGTTTCATGACACTAGTATGAGATAATATCATTTGATGCAATTGAAATTTGTAGTTTTAGGTTGCTTTGTGGTCTCAAGAGGGTATCAAATCATTGGAGCTTGATAGAATTTGATTTATTTGCAAAATGAAGAAATTATCATTTAGGCTGAATTTATAGTCTTTTGTTTCCTAATTTGTGTCACCATTAATGCAAGAAAAAGGTAGGTGGAATGTAGATGCAAGAATAATGTCACCTTTGTAGGAATCACTAGGAGTAATAGATATTTTTCCAAGTTACTACAAAATAGATGTTAAAGACCGTAAAACTCTACAGCTTACAAGACTTCAACATCTTCAACTTTTACTCATGGCTGCAATTTTATAGAAAATATACGATTATATGGACACACAAAACAATGTTAAATATTTAGAAGTTGATATTCTACAAACATACTTCTTAACACATTTAGACAACTTTATTGTAAAAGCTAGGACATCTAATGAAATAGGCAAAGTTATACATGTCTAGTAGCAAGTCAAGATCCCAAAAACTTTAATGTAAGAAATTTAAGTATACTTAGAATGATCAAATGAACCTTGTGGGAAAACTAAGATGTCAAAGTAAGTTACAAGAAGGAAAAAAGTTTTTTCTAATGACTTAGAACTTGATACATTAATCCATAGCCATTATAAAGACTTAAGAACTCATTTCTCAATGACCAAAAGGGGTGGAGAAAGAAAAGTAGACCAAAAAAACCTAACTAAAGAAAAAGAAAAAGGGAGGTCCATATTTTGCCAAAATAAAAATGGACATGTGTGCAAGGCACAACAACATCAACAAAAAAAGGAAGAAAGTTGATGGAAAGGAATTTTTATGAGATCATCTCAAAGATGAGATAATGGTTTAGGCTAGGGGAGTATTTTGGTAGGTGGTAGTAGCACCACAATTATCATTATACAACCTTCTATGATATTATCCTATATACTGCAACGGATTTTTGATTATGTACAAGAAGAGTTCCACATCCTATAGAGACATAAACGAAGATGGTACAATATAGCACACTATACTAAGGGCCTTGTATTACCACATATGAGCATTAGAGGTTTTGTAGTATAAGATATGAGCATTAGAGACCCAATAGAGAGATATAGGAGGTTGTTTCTCATCACACATGTCATTTAGATCCATATATGAGTCATATATCCCTTAAATAGCATTAAAGACACACAAATATCCATAAATAAGATATAATAAGGTTAAATACCATAGAGGGAAAGGTGCATTCATGGGAAAAGGATAATTAAGAGTATTTATGAAAGGTTGGTATAAGGAGAAGGCAAAATGAAAGAGCATTAAGTGGCTATTTAAGGAAGGGAAAGTGAGAGAGAAAGGCATGGAATACATATGAGCGAGAGATAAGGACATGGATGAGTAAGATGAAGATATATGAGAGAATGAGAATGGAATAGACATATCTATATATATATATCATGGTTATGCCATGATAGATGTTACATAACTAAAGGCTATCAGTGCCTTTAGCAGAGCCAACTACAGATCCAACTACATGATTTCGTGCATTATCATCATAATGCCTTCAGCTGCCTCCAACAGCCTTCCCACTTGACCATCTGTAAACTCTCCTTTGTTTTCCTGCAGGAGTTTATGAAAGGTTTCCATAATCCTATTTTCAATACCTTCTTTGTATGCTTGCAGCATTTCACTGGCTTTCTTAGAGCTGATCTTCCTTGCGTAGGTAGCTTTCAGTGTTTCTTCTATCTGATCCATCCCTATGTCGTCAATTGCTCCCATCACCACTGCGTGGTTGTCTTGCGCAACCAGTCGTGCACCCCAGGAAACCCCATAAAAAGAGCCTCCCATAATCAAATAAATATTGGCAAAAAATAGCTAGTAGACTCGACCGTCATGGATATGTCTGCCACTCCAAGAGCCTCCGCCGATCACTTGGAGAATTGCCATTCTTGCAGCTTCCTCTTTCAACTTGAATAAACAACCCACTTGTTGTTCCTTTCCTTCCTCTAAACACCTGCACTTTACTCCCATAATGTTAGCCATATCTTTGATTTGAGGAGGAGAACTCCACAAGGCTTATTAATAAAATGCCAGTCTTGGCACGCATCTTCTCCATGCCACTTCCCTGCTTCTGGACAAAGACCCACATCTTTAAGAATATTTCCAAATCTGTCGAGTTACCAGTGCCGCTCGTCCTCTCGAATTCCTTCTAACCCAACCTTGAAGCCAATACCATCGGATGCAAGTCCCATGATCCTTCTTCCTCCTGTGATTGCTCCACATCTAAGTGAAGTACAGCCTCTAGACCAGTCCATTCTGCCGCATCTAAACTACCGCAGTCCTTTATGCCCCTCGTGACTCCTTGGTTTGCCAAAAAATTTGTTGCCTTGTTAGCTTCTCTATAGATGTGTATAATGGAGAAATCTAGACTATGTAGATCTTCCTTTATTCTGTTTATTCCTTTTTTTAATATCCAGCTCTCCGTCTTATTTCTAAGAATTGTGTTGATGATGAGTTGAGAGTCTCCTTCAATATCTATATGATCCCATCCTCTTTTCTTGCATTTTGTAATTCCTTTGACCAAAGCTTCCAACTCTGCCACATTGTTCAAAGTGATTCCTGAGTGACCAAAATCCACCCATAAAAGAGCTCCCCTGTTATCTCTAACAATAAAACCATAGCCTTCTTGCCCTGGGTTGCCCTTAGATGCCCCGTCAAAGTTTAATTTGAGTCTACCACTGGGAGGAGCCAGCCACCTAGTTTGGACCCTTTTCTTCTTGCCTCCACCCAATCCTTTTGGAACCTTAAGTTCTGACCAATTTTTCATGACAGAGTCATCCCAGCTAGTGAATTTACATCCTCCTCTAAATGTGCTTTAGAATTTAGTATTTCTATTAGCCCGATTTCTGCCTTCCTAATTAATCTGTCTGTGGAAATTTCTTTTTCTTAAAAAATTCTCTGGTTCCTTTCTCTCCAAATGTGCCACATTACCATGGAGGGAATGGACATCCAAATACCACCCCAAAATCCCTTCTTCTGTAACATAGGTCAACTATTCAAGAAATCCACTATTGAAAAGTTCTTAGCCCCCTTCCATCCTAGCAAGTTAAGAAAATGATTCCATACAGCCTTGACTACCTGGCATCCTAACAACAAATGATCTAAGGTTTCCTCATGTTACTTGCACAAAACACATCTATTTGGTCCATTTATGCCTAGTCTCTGTAGCCTATCCCCAGTTAGGAGACTCTTATGAAGTACTATCCAAAGGAAGGCTCCTGCCTTAGGCAGTACTTGATTGTCCCAACACAATTTTTTTGGCCAGCTTCCCTTAGCATTACTATTTCTATCTAATTTCAAAAGGTGGTACCCTACCTTCACTGAATAATGACCAGATTTGGCACCACACCACAATATTTCATCCGGATCACTTGTTATTCATACTCTTCTTTCATTGAGTACTTTTGTGAATTTCTTTTTGACTTCCTCGCTCACATTGTACTCGTTTGGGTTCACCCATTTGACTCTGCCCTCCTCATTCGTTTCTTCGAAATAGTCTGCCACCTTTTCTCCTTTGCCTTGAATCATTTGTGTTTTTAAATCTTGAAGTTCTTGAATGCTGTCTAAATATGGTGATCCTTCCCACGAGTCCATCCAAAAATTTGCTTTTCTCTCGTTGTTTATACTCCATGTTAGATGGTTTAGAATAATGGGTCTGCATTTTTTGATAAAATTCCATATTGTTGAGACGTCCCCTGGGTTTGCTATGGTCAAAATTCTGGTGGGATCCAAGTCGTCTAAATACTTGCTTTGCATTATTCTACACCACAATTTTTTTGGTTGTTCAACCATTTTCCAAACCAATTTCGCTCCCAATGCTTCATTTTGAAGTTTCAATTCTCTCATTCCCATTCCACCTTTTTCCAGTGAGCAGGTGTCCTTGTCCCATCTGATTAGAGGAATTCTTCTTACATCTTTGGAACCTTCCCACAAAACTCTTTTCCACCCACTTTCCAAATTACTGTTGGCTTTTTTTGGAACCTGAAAAAATGACATTAAGTGAATTGGAACTGCTCCTAACACTACTTTTAGCATGGTGATCCTTCCCGCTAAAGTTAGCCACCTTCCTTTCCATGCTTCCATTTTATTTTTGGAGTGAGTAATTACCTCTTCCCAAAGATGAGACTTGTTTGGCCCAATGAATAGAGGAGCTCCTAAATATTTGGTTGGTAACGAATCCACTTGACATCCCAAAATGGTAGCTATCTGTTGTTGCCATCTTCTAGAGATATTGAAAAAGAATATTCTTGACTTTTTGTTGTTTATCAACTGCCCCAAAAGATTAGTGTAAATGTCTAGGGTCCTCTTTATTTCCTTTGCTTCTGCTAAATTATCTTCCCTGAAGAGTAAAGTGTCATTTGTGAACTACGCATGTGTGACTGGCTCTATGTCCCAAGCCACTCAAATGCCCCTCCAGCTTCCCATCCTTTGACAATGTTGTATCATTTTCCCTAGTGCTTCTACCAACAGAACAAACAGGCACGGGGACAATGGGTCCCCTTGCCTAAGACCTTGTGATATTTCAAAAAAATGCAAAAAATCCATTTACTGCCACAGACATTCTTGGTGTAGATATGCACTGGAAAATACCTTCAAGCCATTTCTTACAAAAACCCATTTTTCCCCATATCTTAAGTAGAAAGTTCCATTTAACTCTGTCGTAGGCCTTACTGACATCAAGTTTTATTAGTATACTTTTCTATCTATTCTGATTAATCAAATGAATTACTTCATTGACTAAGATGATACTGTCCACTATTTCCCTTCCTGGTGTGAATCCATTTTGATTTTCGGAGATGATTCTTCCTAGTATTGGTTTAAGTCTATTTGCTATTGATTTAGCCAATATTTTGTAAACTGTGTTGCATAACGATATGGGCCTGAAATCGCTTACCATCTTACATTCTGATTTTTTGGGAATGAGAGTGATTACTGTATTATTGATTTCTCTTACAAATTTATTCTTCTTTCTAAATTCTTCAATAATTTTCCAAACATCCTTGCCCACAATACACCAATACTTTTGAAAGAAAAGGGCTGGGAATCCATCCGGTCCTGGAGCTTTATCCGGGTGTAGCTGGAAAGCTGCCTTTTTGACTTCTTCCTTTGTAAAAGGCTTCTCAAGATCTTCTTTTTCTTCATCATTAAGTATTTGGTTTATGCATCTTGCGGTTGGGTCTATATCCTTCCAGTCGAACCCTTCCTTAGGTGCCAAGAAGATTTTGAAGTAGTTCACTGCCTCTTCCTCTATCTCTTCCAGTTTCTGTAAAATAACTCCATTTTTGTTAATGAGTTCTAAAATCTTATTCGTCATTCTCCTAGCTTTTACTGAATTGTGGTAAAATTTAGTGTTTTTGTCCCCATCTTTTAACCAAACTTCTCTAGCCTTATTCCTCCAGTACTCTTCTTCTCTTGCTAGGAGTTCATCCCATTCCGCCAATAATTCTCTCTTTCTTATAGTCACTTTGAAACATCCCATCCTTTATAATTTTTTGATTTAGTTCCTCTAATTCACCCTCTACTCTCTCCTTTTCTGCAAATTTGTCCTTAAATGTCACTCTATTCCAATCCCTTAGCCTTTTCTTGATGTGTGCTAGTCTCTTGCAGAAAACATAACTCACCGATCCTCCACTTCCAGGTATCTCTGACTACCATTTCCCAATTAGCTCCACCAATTCCTCTTTTCTCCACCACATTTTTTCAAATTTGAAATATGAATTCCTAGGTTTGATTAGTGAGCTAATTTCTAGCTTGATAGGATAATGATCTAAGAGAGAGCAAGGCAAAATGCTTGATTCTATTCCTAAGTCTGTTTCTAACCAATTCATACTACACATAAATCTATCCAACCTTTCCACAATATTAGTAAAGCCTTCCCTTCTATTGGTCCATGTGAATCTGCCTTCTTTTGGTGGGAAGTCTATTAATTTCCCCTCCTCCACAAAATCCCTGAAGTCTTTTGCTACATTGTTTTCTGTTCTTATACCTCTTCTTTTTTCATCTAAACCTAGGATTGCATTAAAATCTCCTCCCAATATCACTATTTCTTCCCCAATCCATTGGATTCTACTTGAAATACTTTTCCATACTTCTCTCTTTTCCTCTGTCTTGATAGGGCCGTATACACTAAAAATCTAGAATGACATATTGCTGTAAGGAAAACACAGGTGCAGAAAATAGCTTTCCTAATGTTAATTCCCTGGGGATAGTGTAGACAGGTAACTTTTCAAACTAAATAACTCAGATAAGTACATGATACAAACCAAAAATAGACAATATTCAGAACACAGACACACAGTATTACGTGGGAAAACCCTTACGGGTAAAAAACCCACCACCACAATAAAAGCTATCTTTATTACAGTAAACTCTAAGCTTACAATAAAGATACCCAACTCTTTTATTCAGGTGTCAATTCTATGACAATTATACAAATGGTTTATTGCATCTGCACACTTACAGAATAAACTGTATAATTAGAATAGTTTCATCGATCTCTCATCATCATCGATGAGCTCACCAAAACTATATATATACCATAGTCTTCAAGAGCAGAAAAAACTATTTTCACTTCTACCCTAATTGCAATTACAACTTACTCTGCCCACTATCCCAACTGTCGCGTAACTGCTGTCTGACAGTTTACATTTTCGTGGGAAACATTAGTCCCACATGCATCAGCTATCGGGCATAGCAATAATATATATATGCATTCAAAATATTAATAACTGTCGGCACATATGCTGACAAAAACAATGACTTTACCATTCGCTGACCATCAGAATTCACTTAGCAGTCGGAAAGATATCACTAAGTATCACCGATGACAATTTTCTTACCAATGCCCAAAACCTTCAATCTCTGTTGGTTGAACCTGTGGAAACATCGGTTGAACCATTGAACTAATAAACAGTTCAACGAAGAGGTTCAACGCAGGAGTTCAACAAACTCTCGGTTGTCAATGAACACGCGGTTGAACCATTGAACTGATAAATAGTTCAATGTAACAGTTCAACGAAAGAGTTCAAGCTTTCAACAAAGAATAGCAATTGAACTTGCGAACCCGATGAACCCTTGAACCTGATGGACAGTTCAGAGCAGTTCAACCCTTCAACAAAGAATAGAACCCGATGAACCTTGAACCTGATGGACAGTTCTGTTGATGACTATTTTGATGCAATCATAACAATAAGTTAAAATTCACATGACATGAACTGAAACTATACTTGAAAGACAAGAAGGAATCATTTGGTGATTCAACTAATCCCAAGTCTACAATGGTTCGGTTGGTCAAGTTCAGTTGGTCAATGTGAAGCTGTAATGTTCAAGAGGCCTTACGTAGTTTAGGTTTATTTTGTGGTTTACTGGACTAAGAATATGCAAAGAGGTCATAGATTTCAACAAGTATTCTGTTTATTTGCATACAAGTGATACTGGGCTGCAAGTTTTAGAGGGTTTTCTTGGATTTTTGCAGCTTTCTTCTTTATCTGTTTATGAAAACTGTCTACTTATAGCTCTGTTATCATGCTTCTTCAAATTTGAGACAATTTCCTTTGGATTTCTACGTTTTCAGCTAGATATTTCAGATGGGTTGGGAAAAGCTAGAAAGATCTAAACTATACTTCATCTAATCTACCGAAGGATCTAATTGTTTCTGTTATCCACTATGTAAATACCACAGTAGCTTGATCAAATCCACAGTAAAAACCCTAAATGTAAGTTCTGAGCATTTTCACAAACATACATTTAAAATTGCAAGCTCTCAAAGAAGATATTTCAAAACACAAAGAAGAGCAGGAGAACACTCAGAAGATAGATGCAGAACTCCAGATTCTATTGTATTAGAAACGAATAGCCATACATGATTTACAATGTAAGAATGACTCTTAGTTTCATTGATCATACTACAGAGAACTTACAAGCTTTACAGATACAGTAAGGCAGCCAGACATTCCACGCGCACCTTACTGCAGACAAACAGGCGACCTCCTTCTTCTACTTCTAAACTATACTAAGCTAACTTGCTGTATTTTCCTAGAATCTCTGTGTGTAGCCCTTGTTGTTCCTAAAAATCCCTGTTGTAAAGTATTACAGTGTAGAGAGGCACAATATAAAGACATTTTGATTGTCCTCACTACAGCAAAAACCTAACTGAACCCCTGGTTCAAACCTCTAGTTACAGCAATAAATACAGGTGAACCAGTTCTCAAAAATATCTCAGAGCAGTGGTCAAATCTGGGCGAAATATTGCCCCTTCTGAGAAGTTCCAGCAGCTGGGTAATAACTTCTATTTGTCTTTTGTGATAATACCTTCAGCTGCGACCTTCTTCTTTACTTGAATGGCCTTAACCCTTTGCATTTCATCTCTATCTTCTTGCTCCTGAGATCTGATCTTCTGCCTCCATGAAGTCATTGTGTTGACTTTCCAGCTGCTTCCTCAACTGCAAGCCTACAAGACAAGACAAGCAATAAGTTTCACATTTATCACAAAAAATAGCATGAAAATAGAATAAGCGTTTAAATCCAGGTGACTGCGCAAGATAGCGGAAATCAGATCCAAAATCCGCTCAAAACGCGTCAAAAATGCGCCCAAGCTGCTCAAAATTGATGGGTCAACCATCGCTGACCGGGAAAATGCCAGAGGCGCCAAAAAAAACACTTTAAAACTCCACCGCTTCATTTCCCGCCCATCGGCATGATCATCCCTGTTGGTGCGTCAAAAAAAATAGGTTAGTCGATATACCTCATCATCATGATATTCTGGAAATAGCATTCCCTCCTGAAGGTCCAGATGAATGTCATCATGATGTTTCGTTTCTGCATATCGGGGAAAAGAACAACATCATCATCATCATCATGTTTAAGAAGAATAGGAGGATATGAATATAATCATGCTGCCGAGGAAAGGAAGATGATGGTGACGTCATCATGATATTCGGGCTTCATTGAAATGCTAAGGATGACGTCATCATCATGTTCCTTTAAGATCAGGGGGATGTTTGTGATATCGGGTCACCTAAGGAGCATGATCAGGATGATGAAGTGAATATGATCCTTTCGCGGCCAAGGTAACCCTCTCGAAAGATCAGGATGATGATGATGATGTTGCGAAAGGAGACCAGGAGGATATGAAGTCGTCGTCATCATCTTCGTGAAGTTCAGCAAATATCATGATGATGACCCTGCGATAGGTTTTGAACGTGCGCATGCAAATATGCCGATAATGAATTTGCTAAGTCAGGGTGATCTTATACCATCAGCATGATATTTTAAGATCAGGCGATGCAAAGATATCATGATGATGTTCGCGATACTAAGACCGCTTCGACGGGGAACTCACCTTGACTTAAAGCCGATGTCATCATGATATTTGAACCTCAGGATATTATCGGGGGGGGTTCAAATATGATGATGATGATGTTTATACAGCAAAACCGAGTTTGTAAAATATGACACTCCTAAGGAAATCATGATGCTGATGATGCGCACAAGGCCTTTTGACGGGTAAAAAGCACTACCACCTAAGATTGACGTCCGGATGTTGTGACTGCATGATTTTTAGCGGGTGATAGACCAAGATCATGATGATCCTGTCAAGATGACTTAGGATAAAAAAAATGATGATCCTCCTGTGAATATCAGGTTTGACCAAGACTTTGACCATGCATAACTTTCACATATGGACGAATTTTTAAATGAAGTAAAAGGCAAACCTGCATGAAATTTCAAGCTTTTTCTAAGTATGAAGTCACAGCAACAAAATATGAACTTTGACAAACTGACCTCATGATGATGACCTACCCCATGCAATATCATGATGATGATGCACCTAACCATTTTTACCAGACCGCCAGAAAGCAGAAAAAACACAAGCAGAAGCAAGAAGCAAGATATCAGCAGGGGTCCTCGTTTTGCTAAGGAGCAAAATGGGGCGTGTTGTGAACATCACAACAACTAGCAACCAAAACAAAACAATTAAATTCAGAGTGTTCAAGGAAACTAGGTGAAATGAACTCATAACTTCCAACTATCTTTCCTGCAAATTACTATTCAGCTTGAGACTCAAAGTGTTCAATAAAGATGCATAAATTTTCATTTTCAGTTTAGTTGTGTGCATGTGATTAATTATCCTCATCTTGAAGATCGGTTGAACAAACCAGTGACTGACATTAGCCTACGTAGGTGAGGATATTCCCTCATAGCCGACCGGATAGAGCCTTGCTGCCAGCGAGCGTCTATAGCCCCGGCAAGGTTATCGTTACAATTCTCCTAAGTAGAGCCCCACTGCCAGCGAGCGTCCATAGCCCCGGTAGAGTTACTTAGATGGCTTAATCTGGATTTTCAGTATAATCCGCTTTATTCATTTATTTATTAATTTTTTGTTCTCTAATTTTGAAAGATTTCATAAGATATAGCAATTTGTAACTTCATGATGATGCAAGGAGTGGACACTTGCTTAAATTAAGCTGAGAATTGTAATGGTAGCAAGGGTGACCTCTGATTTTTCACCTAATATCTACACTGGTAGGTTCAACAAACCCAAGGATTTTAGGTGTGTCATCGTGAGAAACCTGCTTCGAATTCTCAATCACATTTATTGAATACAAAACTTTAGAAGATGAACAACTCTCTACATTCATGACAGTGACAGGTTATGTGTAAATTGCAAATGGTTAACCTGAATATCCTAAATTATATACTGTTTTGAATGGTTGCTAGTTTTGCTCCTTAATACTCTACAGTAAAATAAAGATCCCTGCTGAGGAGACAACAAACAAACCAAGCAAACAGGCTGTACAAACAACACAGTAAAAGAAAAAACTGTACAAACAAAAAGAAACAAAAAGAAGACAAGCTATACAAACAACCAACCCAAGAAGAAAACAGCAAAAGCAGAACTGTACATTATCTACAGCATTTTACATTAAGAAAGAAAGGACTGCCTCATCCTGACCTTCAAGCCTGGAAGTAGTGTTTCAAATGCTGGCCATTAACTGGTAATGGGACATCTTCTCCAGTCAAGGTCTTAAGTCTAAAGGTGTTATCTCCTATTATTTCTGAAATTTGTAATGGACCCAGCCATAATTTATCGAATTTTCCATGGCTTCCTTTCTTTTCATGTGCTTTGTCCCAGCACAACACTAAGTCTGATATCCTAAATGTTTTGACTCTTGCCCTTTTGTCAAACCACCTCTTAACAACCGCTTGGTGTTTGGCAAACTTCTCGAGGGCTTGACCTCTTTTCTCCTCTAGTTGCAACATTTGCACTATTCTGGCTTCCCTATGGTTATCAAAGCCTAGATATTCATTGGCAAACTTCCAGGTTGGTATTCTCAGATTGACCGGAAGTATGGGATCAGTCCCATAAACTAAATGATAAGGTGTGCTACCTAAAGCTGTTTTGAACTTGGTCCTGTCTACCCATAATGCATATCTTAATAGGGTATTCCACTCTCTAGGACTTTTGGCAATTAACCTCTTGATGATGTCTAATAAGATTTTGTTTGTTGATTCAGCCAGTCCATTACCTTGAGGGTAATAATTTGAAGAAAACCTTAGAATGATCCCATATTCAAATGCCCATTTAGAAAATTTTAAAGAAGAAAAAGCAGGGCCGTTATCACATACCAATGAATAGGGCGTTCCAAACCTGGTGATAATGTTTTCTTCAAGGAACTTGATAACTACCTCAGTTGTGGAAAACTTGCAGCAGGTGGCCTCAGTCCACCTTGTACAATAGTCCGTCACCGTCAATATAAACTTGTGTCCTGCAGAAGATGGGGGATTGATGACTCTGATAAAATCCAAGCCCCATTGTGCAAATGGTCTGGACTCGATCACAGGCTGCAGTGGATTGGCCAGATTTCTTCCTTTGTCTGCTGCAGTCTGACAGGTGTGGCAGCTTCTGATGTGACCCTTAGTATCTTTGAATATAGTGGGCCAGTAATAGCCCGCTCTCAGTATTTTGTGTGCTGTAGCTAAATGAGAACCATGGCCGGTTCCGTATTTGTCATGTAGTTCTGTCAACACTTTATCAGCTTCAGTTCTGTTTATGCATCTCAAATAAATTCCATCATGGTTCTTCCTGAATAGAAGACCTCCTTGCACCATATAATGCTGTGCCTTAATCTTCAAAGCTCTCCTCTGAGAAGCCTTCATCTTGCCTAGGTACTTTCCAGCTATCAGGAAGGTGCTTAAATCATCGTACCAGCGTGATGCGTCTTGGGAATTCAATACATACTGCTGTTTTATCAGATTTGGATCCATGTTTGCTATTGTCTGCACCAGCGCCTGCCCTCTGACCAGCTTTGTGGGAATGATCTCCATGTCAAATTCTTGCAGCGTGGTGATCCATTTGGCTCTTTTTTCTCCAGGCTCGTTCTGCATCAGCATCATCTTTACTGCTGCGTCTGGTACTATGGCTTTAATCTGGCTGCGTAGGATGTAGTGTCTGAATTTTTTCACAGCCTTCACCAATGCAAATGCCTGCCTTTCGATATCTAGATATCTCAGCTGTGCATCCTTCAAAGGCGCACTCATAAATGCTATGGGCCTCTCGTCATTATTTTCACCTTTCTGTGTCAGGGCAGCAGCGACAGAATGAGAAGATGCAAAGGAGTAGATGTAAAACGGGCATGTGTAGTCTGGACTTGCCAATACAGGGGCATTAGAAATTGCCTCCTTGATATCTTCAAATGCGGCTTTGGCTACTGGCGTCCATTCCATCTGTGCATCTTTCTTTAACATGGCATTCAACGGCTGCACAATCTCTGCAAAACCTGTTATAAACTTCCGAACAAAGTTAATTTTATCAGAAAATGATTTCAATTCTTTCCTACTGTTTGGTATTTGCAAATTTTTTATGGATTCTATTCTATCCGGATCAATTGAAATTCTATTTTCAGAAATGACATGGCCTAATAATTTACCTTCAGTTACGCCAAATATACATTTCTTAGGATTAAGGGAAATCCCATACCTTTCACATCGCTGGAGTACTTTTCTGAGGTCCTCAGCATGGGTGGATGCATCCTTGGAATACACAGTTAAATCATCCATATATACAACAATACATTTACCTGATAATCCACGGAATGCAACGTCCATGGCCCTCTAAAAAGTGGCACCTGCATTAATCAGACCAAAAGGCATTCTTCTATACGCATAATTTCCCCATTTGCAAGTGAAGGTGGTTTTTAGTCTATCCTCCCTGTCAATTAAGACCTGGTTATAACCTGAAAAACCATCTAAAAAGGACATCATCTTTGCGCCATTTACTGCTTGCAGTACTTCATCTATTGGGGGCAAAGGATAATTATCCTTTTCAGAAGCCTTGTTTAAATTTCTAAAGTCTACGCACAACCTGATGTCTCCGTTTTTCTTCCTCACTGGTACTAAGTTAGCTACCCAGACAGAATGGAAAAATTATTCCAGCGGACAGTAGTTTTTTAACTTCCTCAAAGATTAAAGGCTCTAGAATGGCGTTTACAGGCCTCTGTTTCTGCCTAAATGGTTTGACTTCTTTTCTTAAAGGTATGACGTGAGTTATGATGGACTCATCAAATGTTTTCAAGTCTTCATAAGTCCATGCTATGACATGTTTATATTCTTTTAGAACATCCAGAACCTCTTTTCTGATTTTCTCATAGCAAGCTTTCCCAATTAGTACATTTTGTGGATTTAGCTCAGTCCCTAAGTTATGTAAATCACACTTACCCCCTTCTGTTTTGGGTAAGTCTTTCTGTCTTATTATTCCGTCGAAGTCAAAGATGTGTTCTAATTCAATTACTCCTTTTGGCAAGAAGTTGCTCTTTAAGTTGATCATATCTTCTTCGTCCCATGTTACTTCAGGCCTTTCTTGTTCATCAATAATTTGGGCCTCAAATGCCTCATTACAAGTCAGAAAATCAATAATTTGCTGATCCTCTCCAAATACCTGAAAGTGTGTAACGTTGTCTGGTATACTGGGCACGTTAACTAGCTCAACAACAAATCGTCTTAATCCTGACAATGTCAATGGTTCTAATGTACTAGCAGCAACTGCTAATGCATCTGGCCTGTGGTTTAGCTCTCTAGGAATGTGCTCTATGTTAAAAGCATCAAATGAATCCATTAAACCCCAAACTCTATGTCTGTAACTGATCATCTTCTTATAATTGCAGGCATATAGTTTCCTCACTTGTCTGACTACTAATTCAGAGTCTGAAAATACTCTGATGGTTCTTACCCCTTTCTTGATGGCCATGACAAGTCCTAAAATTAGGGCCTCATATTCAGCAATATTGTTAGTGCAGGAAAATTGTAATCTATATGCTGCCAAATGAGATTTACCTTGAGGATTTATGAGTTCAACACCTGCACCTGCGCCCTGTTTTGATTTGGACCCATCACATTTTAATGTCCACATGCCATCCTTACTTTTTTGATCTTTTACCTTGGCACACTTTGTCCCTTTTATTGCCTGTGGGGTGTTGTCTTGTTGATTCATGGGTTTTTCCGTTTGGTTATCTTGCATATGTGTGTTTGTAGTTTGCAACTCAGAAAGATAACTACCCTCATCTTCTATTTCTTTTCCTAAATCTGGGATCAAGGCACTTATATTATCCTGAACATATCTCTGTGCTGGATCAGGATTCTCATTTTTCTCTTGTGACTCTACCCTCCCTATGCACCTTTTGTATTCATATTCAATGATGTCTTTGCATATTTCACAATTCTCCTCAGAATGTTGCCTATCATGGACTCTACACCTATTTTTATATAACTTACATTGGACTGGGAGATTGTGTGTAACGCACTCTTCCACCTCTTGTCTAATGGCATGACCAAATTTGTCTATTGCATTGTTTTCCTCATCTGAAGAATCTCCGTCAGACTCAATGAATAGTGTTGTTCTATTGCTGACACACTTCTTCCTAATGTTTAACATCATGATCTCTTCAATCTGCATCCCATTGTTGGTAACTCTATAGACACCTGGTTCAACAGCAGCATATAATATTTCATTAATTTGATTATACTCTGTTATCATATGCTTCATTCTGGGCTCTACCCCTATTCTGATCTGGTTTGGGATGCCTCTCCATGGTAACCACATGTGTGAAAAATCAGTAGCCATATACCCGTTTAATGTCTTGGACCAATCCCTACTCAGCAACATTCCATAATTTACGGGTATATCCACTACTTGGATGTCAATGATTTGGCTCACCCTAGGGTCTGAAGCTAACTGCACTTGTATGTTCATGAGTTCTCCTATCACACTAACCTCGGTCTTATCTAATTGTGTGACAACCTTGGCAGATTTGGTGGGAGTCAGCCCGAGAGTTTTACATATTCCTAAGGGCATTACGTTGGCTGAAGCACCAGAATCTACCATGCAATTGTGTATATTCTTCCCACACAACCTAACAGTTAACAAGAAAGGTTGAGTATCCCTCTTATCCGCATGTATTACTACATTTGTGTTGGAAGGCTGCTCAACTTTCTTACCTTTCTCCTTAGGTGGTGAATCACTACTAGGAACAGTTATATCAGCAGACACCGTGTTTGTTATGGATGTGTCCAGGGATTTTAGAAAAGCATTTCTGATCCCTGGGGTCTTCAATAATTCATTTAGAGGTATGCTAACCTTCATTTTCTTTATTTCCTCTGATAAGTAATTCACTAGTCTTGTTGTCTCTACTGCTTCTGTCTTACTTGTTTGATCCTTTTGCACTGCTGTTCCGTTATTTGTGTGCTGACTAGCTTTAAGTATGGTAGGATTGTTGCTAGCATTCTGATCTGGGGGTGTATTGATGTTATTCGGAGGAGTGGAAGTGGTGAAAGGTCCTCCCGGCCTAGGGTTGTTCCTCAAATTGTAGGTGTGGCTTTTATTTGTCTGTTGAAAGGCCTACACCTCCTCTGTTTCATTTAATATCTCATTTTCAGATTCAAAAGGAAACTGAAAAGCATTTAACACAAAGGCTGATTCGGGATAAAGACTTTCACAACAGTATGGTTCATCCTCTAGCAATTCATCCTCCTTCTCTTCTGCAGTTGCAAAGGTAAACGTTTCTAAGACTAATGCTGTGTCATATTCTGAGGGTACTACCTCATTACCCTTAGGAATGAGAAATTCTGAGGTAGGAGGCTGTACATCTACGTTGAAGATACTAGCTGCCAAGTGGAACTGTGGATAGTCATGCTCAGCATGGGCATTAGTATTGTGAAATCTGCACCAATTTTTGGGTGCTGTATTGGCCATTTGTATGTTAGTTATTTGTTTTGCACCATGATTATCCGTATTCTCAAAAGGAGAAGCCAGAGTACCGTTGTTGGGCCCAGTGTTCCATGTCTTGGGTGGCCTAGGTTGATTCTGGTTCTTGTTATTATTGCCCCAGGTCCTATTATCTATCACTGGCCCCCTATTTTGCATTGGTTGCCCCTGACTGGGGCCTTGATGCTGATTGTAGTTTTGGTTCTGATTGTACTGCTGATTTTGATTGAGACTATAATTCTAATTTTGGCCTTGGTTGTGACCTTGAGGTGGATTGTAGTTTTGGTTGCTTCTTCCATAGAGATTCTCATTTCTTAGCTGTGTCACTTCGGTTGTTAATCTCTTCAAATGTGTAGTAATCTCTTTGATGTCTTCCCTATCCTCTTGTGCTTTTGCCACAGTTACATCCTTAGGAAGTTGGAAGAAAGGCTGACCATTATTTTGACTGTTATTGGAAGTACTAGCTGTGTAAGGAGTTATAGCCTAGATTGGAGTAGGATTATACAGAGGTGTGTAAGAAGGAACCGGATTTATTAGTGGAGCATGCTGCACAGGGACTCCATTCCATGGGTGTGCCTGATTCTGCACCCTAAAATTTCCTCCAAATGGACTGTAAGTTGTATGTCTCATTTCTTGGTTCACTGAGGCTGCCTCTTTATAGGCTTTGGTTATTGAATCTATGTCAGGTTTCCTTTTGACAAACATGGCAGTTAAAGGATCCAAAGCAGCATAGTACATAGCCAACAAGGGAGCATCATCTATTGTATAAGGGGCTGCTAGCCTAGAATAGGCCTTTTGAAATCTGTCATTGAAATTATCAATTAACTCTCCCTCACCTTGTTTTATAGCAGCCAACTTATGATACAAAGCACAAGGGTCAATGGGTCCTCTAAATCTTGACAGAAATGCTTCTTCCATAAGTGCCCAGGAAGAAATGTAACCATTGGGTAAGTTTACGTACCAGCTAGAGGCCTGCTCATTAAAGGTGTAAGGAAACAACCTACACACAACATCCTCGTGCTCTAACATAGCCCTAAAACATGCTTCCTTAAATATTCTAATATGATCTTCTGGGTCTTGATGCAACTGGTATTTGGGACATATCTTTTCCGGATTTTTTGGCATGTCATGATAATCATTGAAGAATATGGGAGAGTTGACATCGAAATAAGCCATTGCAGGTGTTTGAGCTTGACTTGAACTTGCAGAAATACCTGGATTGATTGGTGGATTAGGATTTAGAGGAGGATTGAGACCTCCAGAAGTGCCTGAACCAAGATTTAAAGATCTGAACAGTGATCTGTCAGGACTTACAATACTACGGATGTTAAAAGGTGACCCAGGAGGTGTTCCAGATGAACTTCCTGCTCACGATATTTTTGGATTCCAAATTAAAGGGCTTTTACTTCACCTTGTATCAGGTAGTTGCACAAATATATCTCCTGAACTGGACCTAGACCTAGTCACTCTGTTACTGTCGTTAGCCAGTTTGAAATGAAACCTAACTCAGGTAGGCCCTCCTTCTAGCGCCAGAAAACTGTTGATGACTGTTTTGATGCAATCATAACAATAAGTTAAAATTCACATGACATGAACTAAAACCATACTTGAAAGACAAGAAGGAATCATTTGGTGATTCAACTAATCCCAAGTCTACAATGGTTCGGTTGGTCAAGTTCAGTTGGTCAATGTGAAGCTGTAATGTTCAAGGGGCCTTACGTAGTTTAGGTTTATTTTGTGGTTTACTGGACTAAGAATATGCAAAGAGGTCATAGATTTCAACAAGTATTCTGTTTATTTGCATACAAGTGATACTGGGCTGCATGTTTTAGAGGGTTTTCTTGGATTTTTGCAGCTTTCTTCTTTATCTGTTTATGAAAACTGTCTACTTATAGCTCTGTTATCATGCTTCTTCAAATTTGAGACAATTTCCTTTGGATTTCTACGTTTTCAGCTAGATATTTCAGATGGGTTGGGAAAAGTTAGAAAGATCTAAACTATACTTCATCTAATCTACCGAAGGATCTAATTGTTTCTGTTATCCACTATGTAAATACCACAGTAGCTTGATCAAATCCACAGTAAAAACTCTAAATGTAAGTTCTGAGCATTTTCACAAACATACATTTAAAATTGCAAGCTCTCAAAGAAGATATTTCAAAACACAAAGAAGAGCAGGAGAACACTCAGAAGATAGATGCAGAACTCTAGATTCTATTGTATTAGAAACGAATAGCCATACATGATTTACAATGTAAGAATGACTCTTAGTTTCATTGATCATACTACAGAGAACTTACAAGCTTTACAGATACAGTAAGGCAGCCAGACATTCCACGCGCACCTTACTGCAGACAAACAGGCAACCTCCTTCTTCTACTTCTAAACTATACTAAGCTAACTTGCTGTATTTTCCTAGAATCTCTGTGTGTAGCCCCTGTTGTTCCTAAAAATCCCTGTTGTAAAGTATTACACTGTAGAGAGGCACAATATAAAGACATTTTGATTGTCCTCACTACAGCAAAAACCTAACTGAACCCCTGGTTCAAACCTCTAGTTACAGCAATAAATGCAGGTGAACCAGTTCTCAAAAATATCTCAGAGCAGTGGTCAAATCTGGGCGAAATATTGCCCCTTCTGAGAAGTTCCAGCAGCTGGGTAATAACTTCTGTTTGTCTTTTGTGATAATACCTTCAGCTGCAACCTTCTTCTTTACTTGAATGGCCTTAACCCTTTGCATTTCATCTCTATCTTCTTGCTCCTGAGATCTGATCTTCTGCCTCCATGAAGTCATTGTGTTGACTTTCCAGCTGCTTCCTCAACTGCAAGCCTGCAAGACAAGACAAGCAATAAGTTTCACATTTATCACAAAAAACAGCATGAAAATAGAATAAGCGTTTAAATCCAGGTGACTGTGCAAGATCGCAGAAATCAGATCCAAAATCTGCTCAAAACGGGTCAAAAATGCGCCCAAGCTGCTCAAAATTGATGGGTCAACCATCGCTGACCGGGAAAATGCCAGAGGCACCAAAAAAAATACTTTAAAACTCCACCGCTTCATTTCCCGCCCATCGGCATGATCATCCCTGTCGGTGCGTAAAAAAAACAGGTTAGTCGATATACCTCATCATCATGATATTCTAGAAATAGCATTCCCTCCTGAAGGTCCAGATGAATGTCATCATGATGTTTCGCTTCTGCATATCGGGGAAAAGAACAACATCATCATCATCATCATGTTTAAGAAGAATAGGAGGATATGAATATAATCATGCTGCCGAGGAAAGGAAGATGATGGTGACGTCATCATGATATTCGGGCTTCATTGAAATGCTAAGGATGACATCATCATCATGTTCCTTTAAGATCAGGGGGATGTTTGTGATATCGGGTCACCTAAGGAGCATGATCAGGATGATGAAGTGAATATGATCCTTTCGCGGCCAAGGTAACCCTCTCGAAAGATTAGGATGATGATGATGATGTTGCGAAAGGAGACCAGGAGGATATGAAGTCGTCGTCATCATCTTCGTGAAGTTCAGCAAATATCATGATGATGACCCTGCGATAGGTTTTGAACGTGCGCATGCAAATATGCCGATAATGAATTTGCTAAGTCAGGGTGATCTTATACCATCAGCATGATATTTTAAGATCAGGCGATGCAAAGATATCATGATGATGTTCGCGATACTAAGACCGCTTCGACGGGGAACTCACCTTGACTTAAAGCTGATGTCATCATGATATTTGAACCTCAGGATATTATCGGGGGGGGTTCAAATATGATGATGATGATGTTTATACAGCAAAACCAAGTTTGTGAAATATGACGCTCCTAAGGAAATCATGATGCTGATGATGCGCACAAGGCCTTTTGACGGGTAAAAAGCACTACCACCTAAGATTGACGTCCGGATGTTGCGACTGCATGATTTTTAGCGGGTGATAGACCAAGATCATGATGATCCTGTCAACATGACTTAGGATAAAAAAAATGATGATCCTCCTGTGAATATCAGGTTTGACCAAGACTTTGACCGTGCATAACTTTCACATATGGACGAATTTTTAAATGAAGTAAAAGGCAAACCTGCATGAAATTTCAAGCTTTTTCTAAGTATGAAGTCACAACAACAAAATATGAACTTTGACAAACTAACCTCATGATGATGACCTACCCCATGCAATATCATGATGATGATGCACCTGACCATTTTTACCAGACCGCCAGAAAGCAGAAAAAACACAAGCAGAAGCAAGAAGCAAGACATCAGCAGGGGTCCTCGTTTTGTTAAGGAGCAAAATGGGGCGTGTTGTGAACATCACAACAAGTTCAACCAAACAGTTCAACGAAGGAGTTCAACACAGAGGTTCAACGAAGCAGTTCAAACTTTGTTGATGAAAGATAAACAGAAAATATGAAAATATAAAGTTCCAAGCAGTAACTTGAGACATGAGTTCTCTTCAATCTCCCACTTGTCGAAGAGATTACTGCTACCTCTTAGTCCTCCTTTGATTATTGAGAACTATGGGCCCGAAGACCCATTTCATCTTAACACCATTTGAACTTGGCCATGCTCACTGGTTTAGTTAAGGCATCAGCAACATTTTCCAAAGTGTCAACATTTTCCAGCTTCACCTTCCTGTCTTACACCATATCACGAACAAAGTGATATTGGACATCAATATGTTTTGTCCTAGCATGAAATGTAGGATTCTTTGCCAAACATATGGCACTTTGACTGTCACAGTGAATTTGTATTTGCCCTGCATTAAAACCAACATCAAAACACAACCTCTTCAACCAAACGGCTTCTTGGCATGCACGAGTAGCTGCCATGTACTCTGCCTCTGTTGTGGACAAAGTGACTACAGCCTGTCGCTTGCTCATCCAACTGATAGCACCACCATGTAACGTGAATACATATCCACTGGTGGATCTCCTACTGTCAATGTCCCCTGCCCAATCAGAATCAACATATCCCTGAATGCTGATAGATTTCTTAGACCCTTCTAAGTTTCCATGATAGCAAATAGCATAGTTAGAAGTTCCCTTCAAATACCTCATAACTCTTTTCATAGCATCCCAATGTGATCTACCTAGATTCGCCATAAACCAGCTCAAAACTCCCACTGCTTGGGCAATGTCTGGTCTGGTACAGACCATTGCATACATTAAACTGCCAACATCACTTGCATAAGGTACTTCATGTCATCAATTTCATTTGAAGATTCTGGACAATCTTCAACAGATAATTTCGTTCCCTGCAAAATTGGAACAACTAACTGTTTAGAATCAGACATATGAAACTTATCAAGAACATTGGTAATATACTTCCTCTGGCTGAGCTAGATTTTCCTCTTAGATCTGTCCCTTTTGATCTCCATTCCCAGAATGTACTTTACTGCCCCCAGATTTTTCATTTCAAATTTCAAGGATAACTGAGATTTTAATTCTGAGATCATCCCCTTACCATTTCCAATGAACAACATGTCATCCACATATAGTGCAATTATAAGAATTTGATCACCTTCAGTTTTATAATAGACACAATGATCAGATTTAGATCTCACATACCCCAAGGATAAAACATATGTATCAAACTTTTGATACCACATTCTAGGAGATTGTTTCAAACCATAAAGAGACTTCTTAAGTTTACATACTAGATGTTCTTTACCTTTTTCCACAAAATGCTCTGGCTGGGACATATAAATTTCTCCTTCAAGGTCTCCATGAAGAAATGCTATTGTCACATCCATCTGCTCAATTTCAAAATCATATGCTGCTGCAAGTGACAATAGAAATCTAGTGGATGTCAGCTTAGCTACAGGAGAAAAGATTTCTCCATAATCAATACCTTCCTTTTGGGAATACCCCTTAGCAACCAGTCTTACCTTGTACTTCTCAATACTACCATCTAGACCATATTTCTTCTTAAATACCCACTTACAGCCTACAGGTTTTCTTCCTTCAGGCAAGGGCACTAGATCCTAGGTTCCATTCTTCTCCAATGATGTCATTTCACTAGCCATGGCTTCCAACCAAGAATCTAAATCAGGTAAACTAATAGCTTCTTTCACAGTCCTAGGTTCATCAGTATCAGTAAGTAAAGCATAGGCACAAGTTGAATCAAGTACTGAAAATCCATACCTATCTGGTTGTCTTCTTTCATGTGTAGATCTCCTCAAAGGTGGAGGTGCAGGAACAAGATCTTGCTCTGGATCAGAATCTTCGGAGCTACTTGAACTCTCATCTGAACCATCTACACTTGGTGCTTGTTGTTCCTCTTTTACTAGGGTCAGGGGAATATTCACGACACTCTTTTCTTTCTTTTCTTCTGTCTTTTCCAGCTAAGGATCAATAACCAACGGTTTCAGCTCTCTGAAAATTACATTCCTGCTGTAGATTACCTTTTCAGTTTCAGGATTGCAAAGCTTGTACCCTTTAATACCGACTCCATAGCCAACAAAGATACATTTAACTGCCTTGTTATCCAACTTAGATCTTTTAACTTCAGGAATATAAGCATATGCCTCACAGCCAAAGACTCGAATATGTCTTAGAGAGGGCTTCTTACCAGACCATGCTTCCATAGGTGTCTTATCAACCAATGCTGAAGTGGGAGAATGATTCAGCAAGTAACAAGCTGTAGCAACTGCCTCAGCCCAGAACTTCTGTTCAAGACCAACATAACTCAACATACTTCTTGCTTTCTCCATCAACGACCGATTTAACCTTTTAGCAACTCCATTTTGTTGTGGAGTATAAGGTGTAGTTTTATGCCTTTTAATTCCATGGTCTACACAATACTTATCAAAATCTGCATTGCAATATTCACCACTGTTATCTATTCTCAAGCATTTTAGTTTTCTACCAGTCTGATTTTCCACAAGAGTTTTAAATTCTTTAAATCGACTGAACACTTCTAATTTATTTTTCAAAAAATATACAAATGCCCTTCTCGAATAATCATCAATAAATGATACGTAGTATCTTGACTTAGATAAAGAAGGAACATCAACTGGACCAAAAACATCAGAATGCACATAGTCCAGAACACCAGAAGATTTATGAGAACTAGAGTAAAATGAAACACGGTTTTGCTTTCCATATATACAATGTTCACATAAATCGAACTCCAGATTATAATCAATCAGCCCATCTACCAAGTTTTTATTTTTCAAGGTTTTTAAACCTTTTTCACCTATGTGACCAAGTCTATGATGCCAGAGCATTGTTTTTTCTGCAGGAAGTTTAACTTCCATAGAATTTGCATCATGTGTTACAATAGTAGCTTTTCCAGATTTTACAGAGACACTATTACAGCACACTGGTTTAGCATCTAACCTATACAAAGTTCCAATGTGTACACCCTTTGCCAGAACAATATGCCCTCTAGTCATCTTACAACCACCATTCACAAAAGTAACTTGCACTCCAACATCATTAAGCTTACTAACAGAAAGTAAATTTTGAGCCAGACCTGGTATATGAAGAACTCCATTCATTCCCTTTATTCTGCCATCCGAAAACTGGATTCTAATTGGACCTCGGCCAACAATTTCCAATGTTGAATCACTAGCCAGGAACACCTTGCCACCAGCATAGGGTTCATACTTAGTGAACCAATCTCTATGAGATGTCATATGAAAAGATGCTCCTGAATCAATCAGCCAAACATCTTCAGAAGCAGGTGTTGCCAGAGCAGCAATGAAAGCATCAACATCACTGTGTGAAGACTTAGAGTCAGAGAAGTTCTTCTTTTTCTCCTCTTTGTAGTCTCTCTTGATATGACCTTTCTGCCCACAATTCCAGCACTTCACCTTTGACTTCTTACTAGGAGATTTTGATTTCCCCTCTGATTTGGACTTAGACTTCTTGTCCTTCTTCTTGCCTCTTTCCTTTGATCTACCACGAACTGACAGAGCCTCTTTGGCCATTCCAGAAGACTTCCTCCGCATCTCTTCAGACAACAAAGAGGTAACAACATTTTCCTGTGAAAACGTAGTTGTTGTACTTCTAATAGCCATCACCAGATGGTCCCATGAGTCAGGTAAGGAACATAACAGAAGCATACATCGATCTTCCTCTTCTATTTTTACACCTATAGATGTCAATTGAGCAACAATCATATCGAATGCACTCAAATGTTCTGCTATAGATGCACCTTCATCCATCTTCAGAGAATACAATTTCTTTCTGAGGAAAAGTTTATTTACCAAGGACTTGCCCTGATAAATATTATTCAACTTTTTCCACAAATCACTTGCAGACTTCTCTTCATGGACGTTCAATAGAATAGAGTTAGATAAACTCAATCTTATCAGCCCTTTGGCTTTTCTGCATATCAGTTCCCAATCTTCTTGCTTCATGCCTGTAGGTTGAACTCCAGACACAGCAACCCAAAGATCTCTATAGACTAACATGTCTTCAACATTAAGTTTCCAGAATTCAAAGTTTGTGCCATTGAATTTCTCAATGTCTATTTTGTCTGATGTACTTGCCATCTCTATTTAATTTAAAAATAACTCTCTACAGAACTCCCACACAACAGAATTAACACAAAAAACCCAAACTACCAACAAGGATAACACAACGGGCCAGGCTCTGATACCTCTTGTAAGGAAAACACAGGTGCAGAAAACAGCTTTCCTAATGTTAATTCCCTGGGGACAGTGTAGACAGGTAACTTTTCAAACTAAATAACTCAGATAAGTACATGATACAAACCAAAAATAGACAATATTCAGAACACAGACACACAGTATTACGTGGGAAAACCCTTACGGGTAAAAAACCCCCCACCACAATAAAAGCTATCTTTATTACAGTAAACTCTGAGCTTACAATAAAGATACCTAGCTCTTTTGTTCAGGTATCAATTCTATGACAATTATACAAACAGTTTATTGCATCTGCACATCTACAGAATAAACTGTATAATTAGAATAGTTTCATCGATCTCTCATCATCATCGACAAGCTCACCAAAACTGTATATATACCATAGTCTTCAAGAGTAGAAAAAATTATTTTCATTTCTGCCCTAACTGCAATTACAACATACTCTGCCCACTGTCCCAACTGTCGCGTAACTACTGTCTGACAGTTTACATTTTCATGGGAAACATTAGTCCCACATGCAGCAGCTATCGGGCATAGAAATAATATATATACGTGTTCAAAATATTAATAACTGTCGGCACATATGCCGACAAAACCAACGACTTTACCATTCGCTGACCATCAGAATTCACTTAGCAGTCGGAAAGATATCACTAAGTATCGCCGATGACAATTTTCTTACCAATGCCCAAAACCTTCAATCTCTGTTGGTTGAACCTGTGGAAACATCGGTTGAACCATTGAACCGATAAACAGTTCAACGAAGAGGTTCAACGCAGGAGTTCAACAAACTCTCGGTTGTCAATCAACCCGCGGTTGAACCATTGAACTGATAAACAGTTCAATGTAACAGTTCAACGAAAGAGTTCAACCTTTCAACAAAGAATAGCAATTGAATCTGCGAACCTGATGAACCCTTGAACCTGACGAACAGTTCAACAGAGTAGTTCAACCCTTCAACAAAGAATAGAACCCGATGAACCTTGAACCCAACGGATAGTTTAACTAAACAGTTCAACGAAGGAGTTCAACACAAAGGTTCAATGAAGCAGTTCAAACTTTGCTGATGAAAGATAAATAGAAAATATGAAGATATAAAGTTCCAAGCAATAACTTGAGACACAAGTTCTCTTCAATTGCAATGAAACATGAAAACTTTACCTAGAATCCAATTTTGGCTTACCTCAAACTCTCTGATATGTACCTTAGATGGATTCCATATTAATCCAACACCTCCCTCTATGCCTCTCGGGTCGCTAAAAACACTTATTAGTGGCCTGCAATGTCTTACAAAATTCGCGGCTTCCTCTTGATTCAATCTTGTCTCCTGCAATAAGATTATATCTAACATCAACTTAGAGAGATGGCGCTTGACTGCGCGCCTTTTGTTAGGGGTATTTAAACCCCTAACATTCCATGATAGTATTTTCATGGCTTCCCAAGGGAGGTGCTGCCTCCCTCGGATCTTAACATGTATTTTTTGATGCCCAGAAGTCCTTTGTCTGTTGTGTACTCCTCCCTTTTTTTCTTTATCAGTCTTCCTTCCTAACTTCTTCCATGTTCCCAGATATCCTCTAGCTCCTCTTAGGCTAGTTTGGCTAATATGTCTAGGGTCAATTATGCCAATCTCTTCCCTATCCTCTAGAAATTCCTCATCCTCGGACCAAGTTTCATTTGTCTTCTCTACTGCTTCTAACGTTTCCATTACTACTTCTGGATTGGAATCCTCTTTGACTTCCTGAACTCCTTTTCTTGCCAAGTCCTCCGCCTCACCTATCAACATAAATTGCTCAACAATTTCCTTCCTATCTTTGAGTTTTTTTGGAAGATCTTTGGCAGGGCTTCCTATTGTCTCTACTTCAAGATTTGAGTCCTTTTTTCTGTTGTTCAAAGAGGCTGGTTCCTTGTTTGATGATTCGGTTGATACTCCTGGTTCCCCTTCCATGCCATGAGGATTTGAGTTTCCTTTTTGTGGTTCCAGAGTCTTTGATTCCTTAGTTTGTTTATTTATTTCTATATTGTTGTCGGATTCCCTTATCAATTTTCTAGGGCATTTTACTTCCATATGTCTTCTACTTTTGCGCTCAAGGCAAAAAAAAAATTTCTCCTCAAGTTCGATGATTTGTTCCCACATTCTAGCTGAAGTAATTAATTTTATTTTCCTTGGGATTTACTTAATTTCTATCAAATTAATTCTTGCATAGTAAATTGAATGGCTATTTCCTATATCCAAATCCACCGCATTCCCTAGGGTATCTCCAATTTGATATAAACATCCTTCTGACCAGAATTTGAATGGGAGATTATATAACCTTATCCAGATTGGCTCTTTATATGGATCAAAATTGTTCAGATTGAAATTTGGTCTCCATTTCTGCATATATATGTAATCTGGCCCTATCTTCCATGGCAGCTTGTCCAAAATTTCATTCCTTTCGGTCTCCCCTTGGAAGTCGACAACAAAGAATTGTTTAGGGATGAAATGGACAATCTCTGCCTTTTCCTAGTTTTCTCCAATCCATTCCTTTATTTGCAGCTTGGATCTGTTCCTCCCTATTACTCTTCTTATAATTGATGTTTGCTCTAGGGCTTCAAAATCTTTGTCAACTTTTTCTTTAACATTTATTTCTATTTCTCCCTCTTGTTTTGTGTCTGCCTTTCCTTTAGTGATGTCTGCATAGCTTCTTCTTTCTCTGTTAATGGGAATTGAATTGACTCCTGTTGCAGCATAAGGCACATTTCCCTTGTTGCCAATAAGGGTTTCCTATCCTAAGTTTTTTCAGCCAACTTCTTCTATGTCCCAAGCTCCTGCCTGCTTTTTCACTTTGTCCTACTTTTTTGCTCTGTTTATATATATATATATATATATATATATATATATATATATATATATATATATATATATATATATATATATATATAATGTGTATATTCAATACAGTCAGTTAATTTTGTTGGACAGAAATATGAAATCAGTTTATATTTAAATACATATAAATGTAAACATTCAAATATACATTATATATATATATATATATATATATATATATATATATATATATATATAGATATTCAACTATAATTTTCCATCCAATCACTTACAAATTTACTTTTAAGAACAATAATCAAAGTTATATTTTCTTTTTATCAAATTTTTATAAGGTAAGGAACTCATTTCTCTTAACAAAATATATTCATTGTACTATTAATATTTTTCTTTTAGAAAGGAAACAAATACATTTAAATTAAATACTTCAATATATATCATCAACTAATTTTATTTTTCAAAAGAATAATATACAAATTTTATGTTGTCTCTTAACAATGAAACCACAACTTCCCTATTTGATGTTTCAAAGATAAACTTACAAATGAAATAACTTTTTAAAACCAAATTTTCTTCCTTCAACATTTTTTGAATGATAAGCATTAAAATCAACAAATTTTAAATTTCTACTCCAAATGTAAATAGCTTACAGACAAATTAAAAAAAAAAAAACTTTTACAACAAGAGAGAGAACAATGTTCTCCTCTTTGAAAACTAACAAATGATGCAAACTCCTAAATTGGCCAAGCTCTCTCTCAAGAGCTAAAAAGAAATAGGATATCAAAAGAAGGCAAAACGAAGCCACAACAACTTATATTACCTTCGTCTCACTAGTTGAAATGGTAGATCAGTTAGATAAGTTAATTGTACATTTTTCAACAAAGTTGGATCAATTTGTTCTTCTTCACATTTTCTATAATTTAAAATATTTTTCAACAAAGCTCGTTCAATTTGTTCTTCTTCACATTTCTATCAATTAGAGTTATCTCTGCATCCTTTACATTATTCCTAATTTCTTGGTAGATCAGATCACGGAAACATGTTTTACTATCTTCGTTTAAATAGCTTACTAGGTTTCCAAGTTAGTTTGAACGACGCCTTTATTAAAATTAATAAAATAGTTCTAGATATAATTAAAAAGGAATTATTAAATTAATGACAATCTAGATTAACATTAACCTCATTGGATTAGGCTTATGATTAAAAGATTAACCCAACTGCTAAAATAATTACATCTTGAACAATTAAATTGTGTAAAATTTAAATAAAACCAATAAATATTTTCGATCAATACTAGTTTTAGTACAATAAACCCTACTCACACCCATGAGGCATTATGCTGCTAGATTTTTTTGAAATTTAGGGATTAGCTAGGTTAGTATAATTTAACCTTGTTTAGGATTATACTATTATTTTTTGCCGAGTATCGTCTTTTGATTTTTATATTATATCATATCCTCTCATGCACTTGTTTTTGGCTTTGGATTTTGACGTATGGATTTGACTTACGTCAAAATCCCTTCATTCACTTAAGTTAACCTAGGGTTTTGATCGTTGATCCTAACCCTATTGGCGATGTTAACTACGTCGCTTCGACCCCCTAGTTGGCCTTCATTGCAAATGGTATGTGCGAGTGAATGCATCACCCCGCATTCAACTATCATGTTTATGCCTTAAGCGTAATGCCACCGAGCATGCTTACACGTGCGAAGGGGGTTTCTAGGGAAGCATGGAATTTTTTTTGATATTTCGTGTCATGACCACATGACAAATGTGGACATGACGTGTGATGCGTGTCATGACCGCATGGGAAATGTGGGCATGACACACATATAGGGGAAGCATCGGGCAAGAAAAATCCCAACAGGAATGGGATCCTGTTTAGGCTTAGGGTCTCAAGCCTAAATGGGGCAGCATTACGTTTCAGGGTCTCAAGCTTAAATGGGACCCTATTGATCCCAAGGTGTCGACCCTAAACGAGACCCAATTTAGAAACAGGGCCCCATTTCTCAAAAGTATTTATTTATTTATTTTAAATGGTCTCCCGCTTGTTCTTTTAAAACGGGTACCCATTTTAAAGCGGAATCCCATTAAAAAAAAATTGAAATGTCAACATGCCTTTTAAGTTTTCTTTTAGGCTTGGGAAAGACATGGTAACCTAACCCTTAGCCTTGGACCTGCAAATACAAGGTCATGTCAATAGAAAGAGAAAACACTAACTTTGACAATATGGCTGATGACTTTTTTTCCATAATTTTTTTATGAAATTAAAACCCATTATAGATGACGATGTCTAGTTTTTACATATGTATTTTTTTTTGTATGATTGGATTTTTTTTTCTATTTTTAAATTAATTTATGAGGATATTGGTCCATAAACTTGAAATGTCAGGTGTTTGTATTTTTTAATAACTTTTAATTTTTAAAGTTTCTTTTACAAAAATTATATTTATCAATATACACACAATTCTTCATAAAATGAAATTTAAAAAAAAAGATTATTTTAGCTCGAATTATGTTTGTCGGACATGAGGGGTTTTCAAAAATAGCAATTTGGACCAATAATGAATTCATAAAAATTATATTTGGGAAAAAATTATAAAAAAATATCCTCATCAATCTTCAGTATAATACAAATCTTTTCCTATAAGGAATTAGAAAAATACTTTAGTTTAGGACAAATTATGCTTGTCAGACACGTGGATGGTATGGTCTTAAAAATTTGACTTTTAAAAAATGGTTTTTATACAAGCCTATACAAAATTAATTTGTATCATCTGGGTATTAGAATAAATTTCATATTTGTAAACTAGACTCTAAATCCTACATTTCATATATTGGACCTTTTAAATATTCTATGTCTAAGTACTTCAAATTTTTAGTCCAACTATGACGAACTTTGATTTTTAGGAAAAACACTTCCACTTTTTGGCCAAAAAGTGGACCCAACTTCTTGCACACACCCAACATATTGTCATCGACCATGTGAAAGGTATAAAAAAGACTTGTATAGTGATCAAGAATCATAGAAACAAAATTTGTGATAACAGAGATAATAAAGGGTAAGTGCATGGAAATTTCAGACCAAAAGGGGGTCAAAAGTGGCCACTTTTTTCTGAAAATAAAAAAAACTGATCTTGCATGAGAAATTTAAGATATCTACACTCAAAATTATAAGATGTGATAAAAATAAGTTTTGTAGTGCTCCGAGTCTAGTTTCAAACTACTACTTTTTTTCTAAAAAAGGTAGAGATTAAGAGGTTCAAATAGGGGGAGCACACAAAGTGCTCTTGTTTTTGTCAAAAAATATAACATAGTGTCTGGTGTGCTCCCCTTAAAATGTCTACTTTTTTTAAGTATTGGACAAATTGCAATGGTGGAAAATTAGCTAACACCATGTAGTTTATGCCTGTTTTTTCTATTAATTTTTTTTTATGAATATATGATATTTTTATGAATTTTTAAAGTGGACACACCCTGAAAAATGAACATTTGAGTGTGACCAGCCCCCCCTAGTTTTTTCAAAAACTAATCAAAAATCATTTTTTTTCAATGTGTATAGAATTGAGTCTAGAATCTAAAAATATAATTTGTTTCAAATTTTGATAAACATGTAAAAAATGATACCAAAAATACTATACATAGGTTTTTTGAAAAAAAGAACAAATTAACAAAAGAACTTGAAGATCGAAACCTTAATGTTATTATATTTTTGAAAAATACATGGTTACAAAGATAATAAAAAAATGTGAATTCATCCTGGTACTTTTTCCTATTGACATTGAAAAACATGTAAACCATAGGGGGAGCACGCACAATATTTGGTTGAATTTTTTAATTTTTGTTAAAAACGCATCCTTGGAGTCCAAAAGGTACCTCCAACTCTTAGGTTTAGGATTTCCTGAAGTAGGCAAAAATGTGCTCGCATTATAACACGAGCACATTATAACACACACGTTTTAATGTAGTTAAAAAGGGAATCCTTGAACTTCCTTCACTGGAGGAAGAGACTAGGGGTATATACATAAAGAAAAACATTTAAGTATAAGTTGGTATTATACTTTAAGATATATTTTATGTATATACTAGTAGGATGTTTGAGAGTGGTTTTAGATCCATAGGAATTAAATTAGAGACTCTAGAATTTGGAGGATCCCTCAGATTTTAGACTTAGTCAAATTTTCAGGGCTTTAAATTTAGCTATATTGAAGGGTTGTAGTAAGCTAAACTAGAAACCCTTCTATAAGAGTTATAGATTTAATATGGGTTTGGGTAGAGTCTATTCACTATATTATATCTATTAAATAGAGATATTTGGTGTCTCTAAAGGAATTATATGCTAGTAGCACAATTTCGTGAGAAATTAACCATATATTCTTGTTTATAGACTATCATATGGTTGTATAAAGTTCTATACAATGTGTTTTGTTTATTAAAATGGTGACTTCCATTTATAAGTTGTAATTTATATTGTGCCCAGATGTTATTCACAGTTATATTGTTTCAAGAATAAGCATGTTATTTTAGATGATGTTGTATGAGTTAATAGATGTAGTATTCATTCTTAGAATGATACATATTAAGTAAAACTCTTGGGCTTAGAGTAATGAAGTATAATTATTGTGTTATATTACTGATTGAGTTTGGAAAGAATCAATGCAATAGAAGAGCCTATAGGATCGAAGGTTATATGTTTATAAATTTATGTTATTAATGGGCACAAAATGGTCAAAAGCCTTCTATAAATAGAGTGCATAATAATCTTATGTAACTCTTTTGAACATTGAGTTTCACACATGGTTGTTCAAGAAAAACTGTGAGTCTAGAGATTTTGAGTAGTAGGATTAAACAAATGTTTGAAAACATGTAGAGTTGAATATTTATAGAGACTAGAAAACTTTTTGAAACAGAGTATAAAGCTTAGAAATTCTTTTGAAGAAAGATAGTCTTTGATAGATTTGTGGTTTTTGAAATGATTTGTGAGGATAGTATAATGTTAGGAACAAAAGATTATTATAGCATACATTATATTTTTAAATGAATGCATGTAATTTACATATACTAATATAAAAATATATGTATGGGTTTCTTGGACTGAAGGAACATAACTTCACTTTAGTTGAGTATAAATCATTGTTATTTTTAATTGTTTAAAGGATAATAGTAAGTATCATATAATCTATATGCGATTGTTGATAATCTATTCTTTTCAAGTTTGAAAGGGTATGGAATTAAAAAATTGGAAAGGATTTTAATAGACTTATGGAAACAAACTATCAAAATGTGAAAAGACTATCAGAATGACAACATTCACTGAATACAGAATTATAGAGCAGTTCACTTTTTTATTGAACTGATTAATTTGCTACCCTAAGCTTAACTATAGAAATTATAAAAGAGTCTAATGTAGATAGCCAAGTTTATGGATAGGAAAACTTATGACTGAATTATTAATTTTGTCTTTTATTTATTTATATGAAATGCAATGAGTGTTGAAAACCAGTTACAGAAAGAGGTGTGTGAACTTACGACATACATTACCATTTTTGGAATGCATTTTTTATTATTAAATATTTGGCCAAAGTAATGCAAAATCAGTACTTGCATTTTTTAGTCCACAATGTCTTTGATTTGCAATTTAGTTGCTAAGGTCATACTTAGCTAGAAGAATTCTAGAGTTGTACGACTAATTGTTTGTAATATAGACACAACACTAGTTCTCAGATGGCATATTGGATCTTGTGGATTCCCATGATCCACTACTCTTGCAAAGGGTAGGGCCACTTCTAGGAGGAAGGTGTGTGGGAGACTGCTAGTCTATGGTTGGAGGAAAAGCACTTAGGTGATGCTCCTCCTCTTGTAGTTGAAGATTGCCAAAGACTTGGTTATTCAAAAAATCATTGTCATTCAAACATTATTGTTTAATTTGATTGTATAACAATCTTAATGATATTGTAAAAGCATCAGAATGAGGATGCATACTTGTATAAGATATTATATATTTATGGATGTAAGATTATACATTATCATATTGAATTGAAGTTGAAATACTATTCTTGTAACTATCTTTACTAAATGAAATGATTATTTTTGTAATGATTTAAAAAAAATGTGTTTGATTAAGTTATTGTTGATTAAATTTAATGAACAGATATTTGTTACACTAAGTTAAACTACCCTTGTATTTGTTTACCTAATTGACAAACATGATAGAAAAATATAAGTAGGCCACTGGTTCATTAAAACACCATATCCTTCACCACCATTCTATAGAATAGAAATGGATAATGTTTTTGGTAAAAGATGCCCTTAAACAAAGCTAGGATGAAGAATCTCTAAAGGATCAAGGATATTATGATCAACAAACTACCTTTTTAGCTACCAAAAAGAACACACCTCTACGTAATAAGAATGTTACTCCTACTATGGTAGAGAGATAAAGTACCTACACTGCTCAACTATCAGTGTGAAGATTTTCCCTACAACATTCAACTTTGAAAATTCAATTTAATCCACCTCTGCATATAATTGATGATTAATTCAAGTGAGAATTTGAGAAGTGGTGGAATAAAGTTTATAGGAATAGAGGATTTATGGAGGATGATAAGGAAAATGGTATGACATCGTTTAAACAATATGATTGCATCTAAATGTGGGAGGACAATAATAAATGAAAAGATAAGATAAGGAGGTAGAACCAGACATCTACTTCTAAACCTCGACCAAAAGAGAACCTGCATGACAATAGGTCTACGGAGAGTGATGAGGCAAAAACTTAGCCACATCCAAATTTATCAAAGTACCCACTTTCGCCTTCCCCATTAACTATTTATGAATATTGTGTTTGATTAGAATAATTATCTATTATTTGTACTAGAAAAAGTTTGCAATTATTTTGTTTATTTATTCTGACTAACCATGATGAAAAACTAATAAATTACATGAAAATGTTCTAATTTTTCCTCTATAGAATGACATGGAAACACTTTCGGAAAAACAGAGGACAACTCCACAAGACTTTGGGTAGCACAAAGGAGACTTCAGGGATTTTTCCCACCAACTCTAAAAAATCTAAGCTTCAGAGAAGGTGGAAGGACTCAGGAGGGACCGGGACGATAGGCTTAAAAAAGTCCTGTGCTGAATTGAAGACTCTAGAGACATGCACAATTGTTTTAAATGTTAATGTTTAAATAAAGACAATTCAAGACTCAAAGTAGTAAATAGGATTTCTATTGAAATGATCATTGGAAATATTTCCCAAATTTATGCAAACATATTTCTATTTATGTATAACAAACTTATTTATTTCTTTGTATTTTAAAAAAAAATAACAAGGCTTAAATAGCTCATGTATGTACAACACGTAGCTATATGTTACGATTCTAGTTTAAAATTTTCTATTAAAGTAGTTAGTTATGTTGGTGTAAAATAATCAATTAATCAATGAATCTATCTCTAAATGTGTGCAGACAGGATATACAATCATTTTTCTATTACTTTGAATAGAAGATGAGATATAGCAAAATTTGAAGTGTTATTTTTTATGTTGAATGAATGGATGCTAAGTTTTACTAAATCTATGAGTTGAGAATACTGGGTTCAAAAACATTCATTTCCTTTTAGGAGCTGGCCACTCCTTGGAAGAAATGGAGCTATAGATGTAGCTAAGTATATCTTTAACTATTTTATATGTGATGCTTTTACTATTGTAATTATTTGTTTCTAACTTGTAGGTTGTATTTTGATGTGTGTGTGTTTTTGATAAAAGGCGTAAAATGGGTTTTGAAGGGACCTTGAAACCCTACATCAAAATGCTACCCCAAAGATTAAATAGTTCAAACTAAAAAGTAACACACATAAAGCAAAACCCAACAACTAAAACTTACCATTCAGATGAAACAATACAAACTGGCAGCTAACAAATAGAAAGCAATAAACAAACAATTATCCAAGAGAAAACCACTAGCAAAGTCATAGCTTCTTAAGAGTTTCGGCCGCTTCTAGTTCCTGTTTATAAAACTCCTCATGCAACTTCACAAAGCCTAGGAGATATTCCTTCTCAAATTCAAACAACTTCTTCTTGCTTCCCCGAGTATGAGAACTCGATCGACCCTGCTTAATGCTCTTGCCCTATTTACCTTTGCCTCCATTTAGCTACTCCTTACCTCCATCATCCTTCTGATTTGTCCTTTCTAGTAATCTACTCCTCTCTAAGCTCCTTCAATTTTTGATTCGTAATTCTAATACCCTTAGTACTAATATGAATTGTGCACTTACTGATTTCAACCACCCTCTCCAAGTTTTGCTTAATCTCATTCAGTTCATTCTCCAATTTCACAATACATGTATGAAAGTCTTGGTTGCATTTCTCCAAATCCTTCTCCAACTATCCCACCCTTGGAATGACATCCCAGCTGAGCTAGATTTCCAAAACAAGTCTATCATCTATATCCACCTTACTGCCCATTTTCTCCTGCAGAGCACTCAACCTAATATTAATTTTATTGATTTCAATAAAAAACTATTTGCTCATTTGGTGTTGACTGGGCACAACATCTATCACCATCTCAAGAACCTCTAACAACTCCTCCCTATTAGTAGTAATCGATTAAAAAAAAAAAGTTCTCAGGTAAGTTACAAGAGGGGTTGAGAATTGATGGGAAATGCACACCAATACCCAGCTCATTAGTAAAAAATACATCAGTCATCTTAGGTTTACCTTTGGGCCCCCCTTCTAGCCCCTTCTAGCCACTCTCCTTACCCTTCCCTTTCTTCTTCTCTCTAGCAAGCTCCTCTTCTCGATCACCGCTAGCATTCTAGCTAAGGGTACCCCTCTTGTCTTCAACATTTCTATCATGGTATCCCATCTCCTTCATTTTCTCTCTTTCATTATCCTCACTTGAGGGAGAACTGGTAGAATAGGAACCTCTCTCCTCTTGGTGCTGGTTCTTAAGGATACTCTTCCCCTCATTTCTCTTCCTTTTCCTCAAATTCTTAGCCTCCTCAGGCTAAGAGGATTAGGGAGTAGACAAAACCTCCACTGAATCCTCCTCCTCAACCCAATCAGAGTCCTACTTCTCCTCCCCTATATCACATTATGTAGATTTAGTATAATCCACCATTGGAATTTTAGCCTTCTTCTTTGAACTACCCCTCACCTCCAAGCTGGGTTCACTTGGGATTTGATATGTTCCATAATTAAAAGGATTAGCCCCTGGTGAAGAATGGGGAGCTTGGGGTTTCTCTTATTTCCTTAATGGAAAAATCCATTGATGAAAGTAGATAGAAGGGGAAGGAAACCACCATCTTGTGCCCAAAATGGCTCAAAAGAGTGAAATGATAGTTAAAGATAGTAGTGAACCTACCTTCCAAGGAAATATATCTCATCAGCACCTTGGCCACCTCCTCCCAGATGAACTTGATAGACATGTGTTCATAGCCGCCTGAGTGAAACCTCACCAACTAGTTTCTCTCTTTCCATTTGAAGAAAAACTTGAGGACTTCCTCACTAGCCTTGTGATTTGTGAAAACATTCCTACCATCCTTCGAGAGACCAGTGATAGGAGCAATAAGTTTCTTGATGATCTCCATCTCCACCCCATAAAATTTAACCTTCAAGTTTCTCTAGCCCTTGATAAATAGATTGGTGGTTTTCTAATTTGAGCCATGCAATTTTTCTATAAAATGGATGAGCCTCACTTCCTCCATCACTTTCCACACTTGGGGCTTCCTTCAGACCCCATCATAGGATAGGGGCTCCACCCAGTTCCTTTTTGTAACATTTCTTCTCATATTACCTAGATTTACACATTGAATTTACTAGTAAGGTAAATGAACATAAACATCATAAACATTTGTTTTTTAACATATTAAACATTTGTATAATCAAGTAAATAAAAATCATATCTTTTCTAAATATTTTCAATCCTAGAAATTATAGCATATTCAAAGATAGTATTTTAGTGAAATCTTTCACTTTACAATTACAATATTTTTCTCATGGCAATCAGAATAAGTTTACATAAATTTTACTATCAAGTCATAATAATAAATATATTATATCTCAAGTTTTGATATCTGTCTTCATAAGTCTTGGCTTGTCATCTACTTGGGAAGGAGAGCATCACCCAAGCGCTTTCCTCCAACCACAGATTGGTGGTTGCCTGCACACCTTCCTTCCTACAAGTGGCCAAACCCTTCACAAAGGGAATAGATATAAAGAACCAATAGGTTTTTACCATATGTGTTTCTAGTGTTGTGTCCTACATAACAAACATGGTCCTACAACTATAGACCCCTTCTAACTAAGTATGACACTACTGGATGGTTATGCAATTTTGGAGCATAGTGAACCGACTAATGCATGCAGAGACAGATGTATTACTCTGGCCAAAAAATTAATATAAATAGATGTTTCGCAATCAACATAGTCAATTGTTCAGACACTTCTAACTCACCTTAGAAATTATCTCATCGTACAGTGAATTTAGTTTGACCAATTCTAGTCATGGGACATCTTAAATAAATTTCACCCATAGTCTTCAGGTAAAAGTATAAACCTATGTCACACTTTGGGCCAACTAAATAATTTTGGCTGAGTGAGTGTTGGTTGAGTTGGTTTTGGCCGACTAAGTTTTGACCAAAACCATGTGGTGGCTACTTCGCTCTGACGTGGCCACAAATATTCAGTTGATAAGTTGTCAGCTGAGTAAGTCTCGAGTGAGTGTGTTTCAGTCGAATACCTCAAATATAAAAACAAAAGAAGAAATGGGTATGGGTATTTTGCATATTCAACCGAATTTGTTCCAATTGAAGAGTGCTCGACCGATAACTGGGCCTACAAATCACTATCAGACCCTAGGTAAGATCTTCATTCCACATTCTTTCTTGCATCAATTTTAGCCTTGAACTGATTTGTTTTTGTTACTTTTAAGTTATGTTTTGTAGTGCTTTTGTTTTTGTCTTTTTTTATGTTATGTGATAGGGTTTTGTGGTTTTATACCTTTTGATGTTGTCGATGGTTTTGTTTGTGTTATGTCTGAGACTTGCCTTATTCAGCGATCATGAAACACCTTGGAGGAAACATAGATGTTTTCAATTTATATTAACTTTTTTAAAACCCTATTCGCCATGATTAGGCACTGATTTTAGGGAAAAAGAAATGGAAGTGGCTAATGTTTGGGAAATTTTCCTATCAGATATGCACTCCTAGCTCTCTAGATTGACACTGCACCTTTCACTTTTTGGAAATTTTATACCTTTCCTCATAAAGCTCACATTATAATTTTGGTTAGGTTTTAATTTTTATGGCTAGAGTTTTGTTTGGCCAAAGAAACCTATGAAATTGGATGTGGGATCTCCTTCCCCTATTAGACATGACCCCAACTACCCTATTCTCATACAAAATGGTCTAGGGTTTGGGAATATTTCTATTCAGTTTATTCAATGAAAGATCCAGAGACTCTAACTGTTCCATGCCTCCCAATGTCTTGGGAATTTTGCTACTAAGATGGTTTCTTGAAAGATTAAGGTTCTTATATATTTTTCCTTATAAATTTGATGTACATAGTTGAGTTGTTGTAGGTGAGTATTTACTTGCCTCTTCCTGTAGATAATAGCTTTCTATTTATCAATCTGTATATTTTTTATTTATGGATTTTCCTTTGAATTTATGAGACAAGTTTGGTCAACCCTTGATCAATACAGTAACTGAAACTTTGTGAGGTAGAGTGCATACCCTCAAGATATTCATGCTTTGTGTGTTTGGTTCATAGGGCTTGATTATGGGACTTTGGCTTAGTAGAACTTCCATCAGCCATTTGACTAGGCATGATAGATTAGAAAAGACAATGGTCAAATCTGGTTAGTGCTTCATTTCTTGGAACTATGAAATTATTGTGTGCACTTCCATGCCTTACAAATCTAGTAGAAAGTATTTTAAAGAATGACCTTTCCACTTATTTCTGTTTGGTTGACTCTCTTTGGTGGATAAAGGAATTACAGAGGACAGATATGAGTTGAGATTGATATACAATTCAATGAGTTCATGAAATACATTGGACACTGATACTGTTGGCTTCTATATTAGAGAGACACATTTATAAACCTTTGTCTAACTTGCATGATTCAGAAAAGAAATGTCAACTTGTTTATGGTGTTCTTAAACCTATTCTACTAAGTCTAATTTGTGATGATTTCAAAAGTCAACTGATTTGAGATAGGAAACTGAGGAAAGACATGGTGGTTGTTTCAAGTCAAAGGCTCTATCTATTGTTAAGGATTTGTGCAAGAATATTGAATGATACATTTAAGCATTTTTTGATTTTTTTTTAAAATGTGGTCTTCTCAATAACATAAGTAGGAATAGTGGGTCTATTGTTATCCAGGCCTTCTAACTCCCACAAATCATTGAAGATTAAAGTACTCTTTGCCAGTGTCATTTTCCAATCTATGTAGTATGTGCCATTTAACTTATCTGAGTTGGTGAATAGTTGTGAAATCTTCAACATCATTAGGAGGGTAAATTAACAAAATGAAGACCCAAAAAATTAAAGACACCCTTCAAAAAATACTCAACGAACATACTTATTCTTCCCACATTATAACTACCAAAAAATATTTTCTTTTAAAATTGAAGCAAGTAAATGTCAGTAGACGTTCATATTCAAATTGTTTTCCTATGTTCTTTTTTTGAGTAGCAATTGGAGGAAAAAAGACACAACGATGGATGGGGGAACAAGATAGAGATTACCATCACCAAACACAAAGATTTTAATCACTCAGATTATCCATGCGTCCCTTCACCCAAGTATTTCATCCACAACACTTTTCTTCCATGATGCTCTAATACCTCATGTACAAAATAGTGGTCTCCCCAATTACTCCTCCTTCTAAGGTAATTTTTTCAATATGTAAAATAAGAGGGGTCCTAGTAAATAAGTCAATTGTGTGCTATATATGTACATGTAGTTACTAATACAATACAAGTGAAACTCTAATGCTTGGATTAGATTAATCCATTTGATAAAATAAATACATTAGTTTTATATTAGGTTTTATCCTTATATAAAAGATCCATATATCCCAATTTAAAGTGTTTTGGCATACAAGATGAAGGGTAACATACTCATTATTTGAAAGATACTTGAAAAGAAATAAATATTTTTAATTAGGAGGAGCAATCTACATTGAGATGATTTGCCTATCTAGTCTACCCCCAGCAATGATCAAAGATATATTACACACTTTCCTATACTTATAACACACTTGTATGATTGTTAAATTTGGAATTTAGAGATACCTTACATTTTTATATTTTCCTACACTTAAGAAAAATGTATGTACACCTTGACAATTACATCTAGTCTATTTTCTTTCTCAATATTATTATTTAATATGTTATACCTTCTTATCACATGATGCTACATATGACACATTACTTTAATACATGATTTATGTATTTATATGCTTATAGAATATGCTTACATTAAATACATTAGAAACAAAACAAATATTCTCTACATCATTCCATCTACTACGAAATGAAAACATATCATAAATTAAATTCTTGTGCATATTCTATGAATGTCACTCAAAGAATCTTTACACATGGGATGAAAGCTTATGATGTCTCCAACATATATATATATCTTCATAGCTCCATAATACATATCATATTGATTTATAACTATTAACATGGATTTGTATTTGTTTTCCTATGCTTATGTAGTGTAAAAATTATAATTCTTATCACATTATTATAATCCTTTCCATACCTTAATGAAAACTTTATGATGTCTATTCCATCTTTAAAAAGAATAATCATTTATCTTATGCCTAGTTTGAACCTATGTTCCTCTAAGGGGTAAAAGTACAAACTTGTGTCACACTTTATAAAGGAATCGACCAACATGAAAAAAATTCTCAACTTCGACCACATAAAAGTGGTCTTTATGTTTTGAATTTCAAAATAATGTAAAATAATAAAATGTAGAACTCTTGTTGAAGTTTATTCTGGTAATTTTTCAAATTTTTTAAAAATTGTTTTGATATTTTTTTTATCAATTTAAGAGCAAATTTTGTAATGGTGAAAATTTCAAGAAAAAATGACGTTCAGTTGACGTCAAGAAACAAATAGAAATAAACTTCATTTTCTCCTAATTTTTCCCCCATATAGGTGACTTCAATATCTTGGGCATGGAAAAAAAATAAATTTTTGATCTATATTTTTGTCGTAATAACATTTTAAAGTCAAACTTACCAGAATTTGATAGTTTTCAGTTGACATCAACTATTTTTTTTTTCAAAAAACAAATTATACCCTTTTGAAGAGGATTCGAGCTCCTCTAGGGCATCATATATTTTTTAATTTTTTTTTTATCATGTTTTACTTTTTTTTTTTTAAATTTCAAATTAGCCTCTTTTTGAACTTGAACAATCTACTTGCATGATTTTAATATATATATATATATATATATATATATATATATATATATATATATATATATATATATATATATATATATATATATATATATATATATATATATATATATATATATATATATATATATATATATATATATTTGGATTTAGCACTACAAGCTCTACAAAAGGGTATTTTTCTTTTTTCTTTTTAATAATTTTGATTGAAGAAATATTTAGTAGAAGTTGGAAGTTTGAAATTTTTTTGAAAAAATGGTGACTTGGTTACCAAATGGGATGCCACTTGGACAGATTCGGCCAAATGCCATTCAGCCAAATCCCATTTGGCCAGATCTAATTTGGCTGAAAATATGATTTTTATCTTTTTTTTTGTTTCTTGGTTTTTTTGGCTTTTTATTTTTTTTTAAATTATTAAATTACAGAAAAAATGGAGCAAAAAAAACATTGATTTCGATAGGGGTAGATTCATATTCTCAGATACCATGATCTGAAACGAATTTGGATTGAAAATATTTTTTTATGCCCTTTTTTGGCTTTTTTTTGGTTTTTTTTTAATTATTAAATTACAGAAATTTGGATAAAATTTTTTTATTTCAACAGGGGTAAGTTGTATTCTTAGGTACCATGATCTAAAACATGTAATTGATTAAATCAATGATTTTTCCAATGTAGGTAGATCTTCGAAAATAGAGGTTAAAGTATTTGTATGTGTTATTTTTGTATGCAGGGGAATTCAAATTTGAGCAATTTGTGTTAGGCAATAAAAAGACAAGAAAAAAGTTATATGACCAAAGAAGAGATACTACAAATGTGGATGAAGGAACATCTACTTAAGAAGAACCCATGGAAATTGTTGATGACCAAGGAGTACAGGTACCAAAACAAATTGAAGGTGTTGATAGAAATATTTTCCTTAGTATGGAAAATCTAATGGAGATGGGTAAGTATTCTCTTTTCAATAGTATTTCATCTGAAGATATGTTATTTGAAAGCATAGTAAAATTACACTCTAAAAGAATATGGGATGATTTTTTTGAGATAAAGTCTATAATTAGAAGAGCATAGTTATTTGCAAAGTTATTTAGGAGGAAAGAGATGACCCCTGTTTTGGAGTTGTTAGGGGTTAAAAATAAGAAAAAATCATTGGGCTCATTAAAACAAACAATAGTTGTAAACCTGCAAGAAGCATTGAATTCTTTTGAAAGCAAGAGTCGAGGTGTTGATTTAAGTGCTACACATAGAGCATTGATGACTATAATTTCTAGTGAGAAATTATCACATAGAAGACAAGTTCAAGCAATTTTCCAAAATTACTCAATGTTTCTAGGAGAACTATTCAAAGATATATTGCAAAGAGAAATAGATTAGATGGAAATATTGAGAATAATTGGGTAAATATTTGTAGGGTTCCCCAAAAAGATAGAATCTTAGAAGATATAAAGGAACATGTGATTGAATATTGGACAAGCCACTCTCGTGTTTCTTCTAATATAAGGGACACTATACAAATAAAAGGTAAAGATGGTACAAAAATTTTTACAACCAAAACATTTTATAGATACAACACAAAGTGAGCTTTTTGAAGCATTCAAGCAAGAATTTTTAGATTTGAAGATTTGTCAAAGGATGTTTAAGAGACTACGACCAAGTTTTGTATGTATAAACAAGGTACGTGAGATTTTTTGTTGTCAAAATCATGTTAAATTTTATCTACACCTACAGTCATATAAAAAATCTATGGTAGTAATTAATCCAAATATAGTCACCCTGGAAGTACAACACAATTTGTGAAGTCTCTTCTATGCGAAAAATTAGAAGATTTAGATGAATTCAAAGTGCATTGTATAAAAAATATATGTAATGATTGTGTAAATTTGAAGAATCTTTTACAGGTTGACAATATTGATCATTCAATGCAAGTTATGAGGAAGAGATTTGAATATGAAAAATACTCAACAAAGTCAAGAGTTGAGAGCAGAAAAATTGTTCTCAAAGAGAGTGAATTGTCTTACAATGAGTTTATGAATAAATTTTGCAATATCATATATCCACATATTCAACATTGTCATGGTGCTAGATGGCAGGCAAAGTAATTTCGTGAGTTAAAGAATTACTTTCCACCAGGTTGTATTCTCTCTTTTGTTGATTTTTCTGAGAACTATACATTTAGTCCTCAAACTGAGATTCAAAGTCAATATTATCATTCAAAGAAAGTTGCAATATTTGTACAAGTTTGTTATAGGCACCGAAGAACATGTGGATGGTGTACAAAGTAGTAAAGATGAATGAATTATTATCAAAGAGGTTCACTTTTATATCAGTGATGATTGATAGAAGCTATGTAGCCCATTGTTTTGCAATATTTTTTTGAAGACCTGAGATGACATCAAATAGATGCTTCACAAAACTGGATATGGTCTAATGGATGTGTTGGTAAGTGTTGATTTTTATTTTTTAAAAATTTATATATTTATTTGTTTACTTAACTTGAAGACTTGAATTGTTCAGTTACTTATATGTTGTACACATATAGTTTATTTTTACTATTTTGGTTTTAAATGAAATTGTTTGTAACTTCACAAGAGAATTGAAGTCTCCAAAAGATTTTAATTGGTTAAGCCAACAACATATTGGATGCAACATAAATGTTTTTTAGAATTTCTATGAGAGTGGACATGGAAAAGGAGAGCACGATGGAGCTAGAGCATGTGTGAAGCATGCACTTCACCAACATGAACTTGCAGGTAACACCATATGGACTAGAAATTTAAATTCTAGTATCTTTTAAATTCTTAAACTTGTTAGGAAAAAGGTGTCTCAATATATTGCATGTGTTGATAAGTAGAAGCTTAAACCATTATGCAATAGTGTTTTTGATTAATCCAATGTTGCATCTTCAATATTGAGTGTTGGATTTTTAGAAAAATCTAATTATGCTTTTTGAGATCGTCTTTTCCTTTCAACTACAAAACCTCTTAACCTGACATTTCACCAACATGAAATTGTAGGTAATTCCATAAGGAACACAAATGAAATTGTTGAATGGTGGAAAAATTATTTTGCCATCCGTGACTTGATATACAATACACACTATTTTTGGGAAGTTAAAGGTACATAAATGATTTTTTTTTTAATTTCAATGTGTGTACATGAATTAAATTTTTAATTTTATACACTTTTTAATTGGATGTTTCAAATTTATAGATATTGATCAATCAACTCTTACTAATTGTCAAACAATTAGTGGTATTCGATGTTTGCATCAAATCATGACAGCAGGACATAACAGGCCTCCTGTAATTCAAGTGAGAGAAAAATCATATTTTTGTGTTGATTACATTGAGAACAATGCAAATACTCTACAATGTGAGAAAATTAGAGATGGGTATGTTTCACAATGGGAAATAAAACAATTAGTGGCCACGTCAGACGTTTTTGAAGATAATGACATTGTAGATATCTATGATCCTTTGTATTCAGTTGATTATGAATGTGTATCAGATTTCGTTGTTACAGGTAAATTATACATTTTTAAATTGAATTTTAACTTACAATTGATTTATATTCTACCTAAGTTGAGCATGATTTACTACAAGGTGTGTACAGGAGATATTTCTATTGTTCTTACAGATCCTAACAATACATAAGGTGTATATTACTATGTACTTAGATGTACACAACCAAAATGCAAATTGTTAGAATAAATGACAGATGGTGATGGACAAGAGTATCCTACTGGATTAGTGGTTATTGAAGCACATACTATCAACAAACAAAGATAGATACAAATGGTATTATATTTATTGATTATATTCTAAGTCAAAAGGTTCTACATTATAGTCACTTAGTTATAGCAACAAGAATAAATTTTGAAACTTTACCAAAAAGAGGGCGTGCAAAACAAAGGTGGAGGTTGCCTATTGAAGATCATTAAAATATTTTAGAGATAATAAAAGATAAAGAGGATCTAGATTATATGTGCCAAGAGATTTAAGCTATTTTTGTACATTTATACTTTCTATGACAATATATACATGTAACATTTGGACCTAAATTTTAAAATCTTTTTTATTTTATGTTGAATTCAAATAAATTCATTCAATGTCGTGATCTAGTACAACACATGAAGCTTTCTTTTTTGTGATCTTATTTTCCTATAAAGCTTTCTTAAGGTGATCTTATTTGTAGTAATTTTGTTTTATGAAGATATCATGCTTAATTTATTTCATCAAATGTTATTAGATCCAACAAAATTTATAAGTTTTAATTTTATTATCTAAGTTTGTTTAGCACTAGCTAAACTAGGTACATTGGTAGTAGATTTGTTTATTGGATCCCACCTTTATAAAACTGCACAACGATTAATAATATAGTCCCATGTAGTTTAGATCTTTATCCAAAATCCATCACATGCTCCACAATATCTGTTAACACATTTTTTATTCTAATTCGATAATTTATATGAATCGTAGAATCTTCATCATTACAAATAACAAATGAATAAAAAGATAAGAAATTATAATCCCTCTTTCACAATTTATATATTTTTGTCTTAGCAAGTGGATAAATTCAAATATGATTGTTAATTATTTCTTAATCACCCAATTAGATAGGTCATCAATTAATTTAGGGAATGTTTTATTTTCCTACATTTTGGTGGACCCCTAATTTAAAACCTATCCTAGTTCTTGGTGAATATAGTAAAATTTAAATTTGCATTTAACATAAATCCTAAAAAAAATGAGACATCCTAGTTAATTGAGTCAAATAAATGGCCTAGGTCCTTGGGATATCTTCTAGGAAGAATCAAAATAGTAATGAAAATCATCCCTTAATATGAGTTCCTAAGTGAAATTTAATATAAAAACATTCTAGGTCCATAATAAACTCATTAGAAACTATATTTGAATTATTTAGTTGAATAATATGTACTAATGTTCATGAGGGAGACCAAGGAAAAGACATATTTTCTATTTTTCAAGAGGGTTATACTCTTCTTGAAGAGGGTGTGATTTTAGAGCATTGGTCAAATTTGCATTTGGAGCCTAATTTAAAAAATATAATTTGAAAGGTAACTATAAATGTTCATTTGGATCCAAAATAGATATTACTCATTTATTTTTTATTTGTATTTTGAACCAAAACAGATATGTACTCATTTATTGTTCTAAGAGAAGGATACACCCTTCTTCTTGAATAAAGTGAACATACACATGATATATTTGGTTGTTGTAGCAATTATTCCTCATTCTTTTGCCAAATATTAAAATGTTTATAGAGGATTCCATTAAGATTCATATTTGGTTTAGGGAGAAAAGTTTAGTTTTTGCTAAATTTTGACATTTCTCAAAGAAATGAGATTGAAGGATAGTAAAATGGTGGTGATTCTAGTAGTATAAAGTTGCCAAATATGTTCATTGTGGATCTTGAGTGAGCATAATGTCTTAAAAGTAATGCATACATGTTGCAGATTAGCTTCCAAATTAAACTGTTAATGGGTGGAAGCATGAAGGGTTGTCCCACATTTTTGCCTAATTGGGCAACTCAAATCGATATTTTTACCTAAATTTTTATTTTCTATCAGTTATACCAAGAAAATTGTTAAGAATAAATGCAAACAATATATAAACTATTGATTTTAAGATTTCATGTTTAGATTTTAAATATGTATTTTAAGAAATAATTTATCTCATTTTAAAAATATTTTCTCATAAATTGTGTCTTTATATTTCATAATATTTTTAATGAGTAATATTTTCCACATTGTTTAAATAGAACTAAAAATAAGATCAATTCATAAATTATTAAACATAGATAATTAGCATTGATGTTTACGGGACCATAATTAAGGAAAAAATTACAACATTTTTTATCTATCATTTTTTAATTTAAATTAATTATAATTTAGATATGCATTTTCCATAACACATAACCTTTTATATATATCAAAATTATTATTTTTATTGATATAGGACATCTATATAGGAGACATACTCATTTTTTTAATGTCAAACAAATGCTTTTATGCTTGGTAAAAAGTCTATAATTGTTATAAAATAGCATTTCATAAATATAATAAACAAAATTATATCGACAGACTCATGAAAACTGTTAGATCTCAAAAATGCAGGTTGCAAATCCTAAGAGGATGCCAGGCTCTATGTTTGGATTTGCAACGTTTTTGAACTAACTTGACGAAATCAACCTTCACGGTTTGATGATTTCCTACACTTTAGGTCCTGCTACACCTAGGTGGGTGAACCTTGAAATATTAAAGCAGTCTGAGTGTGGATGAGTGGACTAACTATATCTATCTACAATGGAATAGGATGTAGAATAGATGAAACAGCTGACTAATTAATTCTATGTGTAATGTTTAATAAGTGATTTGCAGAAATTGTATAAGCAATATCAAGGTAAAAGGTTTTAATTAATGAGTTGAATGAGACTAGTGCCTTGTTGGGTAATAGAGTCAATTTGAAGGACTAAGACTAGGAGTTTCTTAATGGTAATAATTCTAGTTATTTGGCACAGTTTTGGTTTATAGCTTGTATAAACGTGCAAGTAAATGACTGACAGACTCTTCTTGATAATCCAACCAAATAAAATCAAATATCTTATAATTCACCAGAAGGTATTTTAATCCTTACTTGAAGGAACCAAATGAAATGAATGGACAAGATTAACAGATAATATTTTACTGGAGACAGAATGGCAATCCTAATTATATGGCTCTACTTAGTAATCCCAACTTACTACTTCCAGGCTACTGTGAATAAATCAGAAGGGTTTAATTCCTCAGATGGACACCAACCAAATTAATCACACAGATACAGCAAATGTGTACTGACAGATTAAACATATACTTGATATCTTAATCTGAATAATAGGGAAATGCAGAAATGGAGACAGCCACACAATTGAATAATTTCAACAAATAACTGATACCAAAGTAGAAATACTAAATCAGAGAACTTCAAACTTCTTCTTCAAATAAAATATGCAACATAGTCATTTTGGAATATTGTATATTATGTATATGTGAATATCTTCTACTGCTGATGATTTTTCAGCATCGATTGTTTAAACTTATATAGATATTTTCATGAAGAGATACAACTCTCCAATAAGTCTCTTGGGAATTTAACCAACATAAACAATAATTACATAAGCTTAATTAGGCTCTATTTAGCAATAAATAGACTTTTGCCAGATGATCTAAATACTCCTGCTCACGGTGAGAATCAGTAAGATCAACTGCGCTCCTGGTGATTATATCAAGGGTGACCATTTCCTCCAATTGTTTTCCCGACGCTATGTAATGTCATACCTTAAGTGGGCGCGACCATTGGCATGACTTCCTTCATCGGCAAGGGTTTTAGATCTCTCTGCGATATAGCGAGTCCCACCGATATGATTTTATCAGAGTGATTAATACTATCGGGATAGTATAACTGTGTTCCCCCGATCTTTGTTGTCTCACCGATAGTCATTTTTACCTTGGATCAGGATGACTTTGCTATTGTCTCGCCGCTAGAGTATCAACAAGTATAAGTTTTATTCTTATCGGAATGACATGTTCTATTAGGATAGTTTTTTCAAGATATCCCGATCCAAATCATCTCCCCGATGGCCCTTTTCATATCCTTCATCGGACAGAGTATGTTAAAGTGTCACTGATGCCTTTTGATCGCCGTGACTTATGAATCGGCAAGACCTGGTTCTTTTGTTCTGATATGTCAAGTTATCCCGATAGAGGTTTATCGCTGTGAGTTTTGCCGATGGCTTTCTTATCGCCAAGACTCTTAATCATTGGAGGCTTACTTGTTTTCTATCCCGATAGCTTACCTCTCGCTGATGGCTATTTGTTTTGTTACCCCCGCATGCTGTACGGTGAAACTTTTGCCGAAAGTGCTTCATCGGTATGATATATACCGTCGGGGCAACTTCTAAAAGATCATCGAATAGATATCTGTCATACCGATCGGGATGACCACTTACCTTTCTTGCCGATGTAAAGTCATCGGTATTACTTACTCCATCGGTGACTTTCATAATTCTTCTTCCGATCTCTATTTTCACGCCGATGGTTGTTTTTCAAACGATTCCTTGTGTATCGGTGTAAGCAACACAACCTCTTGCCGATGGATTAATTTTGATGAAATTTGGCACTGCTCATCCATAGACATCTTGTGATATACAAAAAAAAAAAATTTATTATGGTCCTTTTGGGATATTCTTCAGGATTTATTCAAATATGATGGAGTAAGGAGATAGTAAAAATTTCAAATTTTTACTGTGCTAACAGTGGCTCTGTCTGGGATGTATACTCCCTGTGAGTATAACAAGGATCTAGATCTCCTGGGGAAGTAGACCACATATTTTATTATTTTGGCGTGAGGTTTTATAAAACTGGGAAAAGGAAAGGAACAAATGATGGGGAACGGGAAAGATTCCTAGACTACTGTGCATGGAATAAGATATTTTTGAGAATTATTTGAATGTTGTCCATGCACTGGCAACACTCAATTCTCTTTGTACATGTTTATGAAAAGAACTCCTTCAAGTATTGCCCATGTACAGGCAATTCTTGCTCCTCTCCTGACATATTCTGTACATAGTAAGAATCATCACCTCCCTTGCCAGTGATAACAAAAGGACCCAACCACAGGGCTTCAAATTTTCCATGTTTTCCTTTGTCCTGACATCTTGCATTCCACATTAGTACCAGATCATTTATTTCAAACTTTCTTTCTCTGGCCTTCTTGTCAAAGAGATATTTTACCTGTGATTGTAATTTAATATTCTGTCTCTGAGCTATTCTTCTTGTTTCATCAAGCTCTGCCAATTGTTCCAACCTTTCCTCCATTGGTTCAGGGATATTCAAGTCTTCCTGAAGAATGAATTTGTATACTGCTATAAGATTTTCTAATGGTAACCTTGCTTGGGTTCCATATACCAATTCATAAGGGGATCTCCCAATTGCCCTTTTTATAGTAATCCTGTCAGCCCATACTACCATTCTTAATTTTGAATCCCAAGCCTTCTTATTTCTATCCAACATTCTTTTTATGATTTTCAACAGGCTCTTATTACTTGATTCAGCTTGTCCATTGGCCTGTGGATGGTAAGGAGCAGCATAAGAAACAGTGATACCATGTGTGCTGCAAAAACCTTTAAATTCATCAGATCTAAAGCACATCCCATTATCGGTAATCAGTCTTACAGGAGTACCAAATCTGCATATGATGTTATCCATTAGAAAATTTATCACAACTTTACTTGTAGCCTGTCTGGTTGGGATTGCTTCCACCCATTTTGTAAAGTAATCAGTAGCCACTAAAATCCATCGGTGTCCCCCACTTGATTTCTCTGAAATTTCACCTATAAAATCAATACCCCACTGATAAAATGGAGCCTCAACTTGCATAGGTTTTAAGGGTAGTGCCCCCTGATACTTTAACTTCCCTGAGAACTTTTGGCATGCTTCACACTTTCTAGTGTACTGGTATGAATCGTTAAAGACTTTAGGCCAATAGTACCCTGTCTTCAGGATCTTGTGGGCTGTGGTTTTTGCTAAGAAATGTCCTCCGCACATGCCTTCATGCAACTCCTTCATAATATGTTTTGATTGATATTCATCCAAGCATAATAGTAGAACACCATCTCTATTTTTCCAATAGAGATCCCCACCAATGAGTACATATTTTGAAGCTTGTAGTTTGAGTGTCCTTCTTTTATTATCATCATATCCTTCAGGACACTTCATATGTTTTAGATAATATACTATATCAGTATACCACGGAGTGTGTTCAATACTGGTACTTGCATCAACATTACATATCTGGGAAGCTTCTAGATTACTTTCAGCCATCAATTTGGCAAGACCCTGTCCTCTTACTAATTTAGTGATTTGGATTTCAATGTTGAATTCCTGAATCCTATTGATCCACCTACATCTCCTACCGGTGACCTCACTTTGGATCAGTACATCCTTCACTGCAGCATTAGGAACATATGCTATGATTTTAGCCCCCACCAAATATGGTCTAAAATTTTTTACTGCTTTTACCAATGCATATGCCTGTTTTTCAATAATGTCATACTTCAACTCTGCATTCTGAAGGGACTTGCTAAAGAAAGAGATAGGTTGTTCATATCCATCATTGTTTTTCTGCAACAACACTGCTACTACTGTATGATAGGAAGCAAATGAAAAGAGTTGGAAAGGTTTACCGAAGTCAGGAGATATTAAGACTAGAGCTTGCTTGATGGCCTCCTTAATGTTACCAAATGCTTCCATTGTTTCTGTTGTCCATTTCATATCTGAGTTCTTCTTCAGCATTCTTGATATAGGACAAACAATCTCTGCGAAATTTGGTATAAATCTTCTGACAAAATTTATCTGACCAAAAAATGATTGTATAGCTTTTACATCTTTTGGAATAGGGACCTGATCAATTGCTTTCACCCTTTCAGGATCTATTTTAACTCCTTCCTTCGAGACTATATGGCCAAGCAATTTTCCTTCTGTTACTGCAAAATGGCATTTTTTAGGATTCAATGATATTCCATATTCTAGGGCTTTGACAAATATTTGTTCTAGATGTGTGCAATGATCTTCGGCCCTTTTTGAATATGCTATTAAGTCATCTTGATATACTATCATAATCTTATTGATCAATTCAGCAAAAGCTACATCCATCGCTCTTTGAAATGTTGCCCCAGCATTAGTTAATCCAAATGGCATTCTCAAGTATACATATGTTCCCCACGGAGTGGTGAATGCCGTCTTAAATTGTTCAGATTCCTTAACCTTTACCTGATTGTAGCCGGAGAAACCATCCATCATGGATAGCAATTCACATCCAGTAACTTTCTACAATATCGCCTCCATATTGGGAAGAGGATAATTATCTTTGAGGGAAGATTTATTCAGGTTTCTGAAATCCACACATAGTCTAATGTCACCATTCTTTTTCCTGACAGGCACTAAGTTTGAAACCTAGGAAGAGTGTCTACTAGGTTTGATTATAGCTCCATCCCTTAACTTTGTAAGTTCCTCCAACATTTTAGGGGCTAGTGTAGGATTAATCGGTCTCTGCTTCTATCTGAAAAGTTTAGCATCTTGCTTCAGTGGTATCTCATGTTGAAATAGATCCTCTCTATATGCTTTTAAGTCATCATATGACCAAGCAAACACATGCCTATACTTCCTGAGCAGGTTGATAAGTCTGCTTCTGATTTTTGGGTCAAGACTTTTTCCAATATATACATTTTTTGGAGTTGTTTGAGTCCCCAAATTCACTTCCTCAAGGTTCTCAGGTATCACTGGTGTTTCTTTCTTTTTGCATCTATCATGCCCATCAAATGCTTTTTCTAATGCAATAAGCCCTTTGGGTATCTTATTTGTCTTCAGTTGAACCACTTCTTGGCCAAAAAGGGTTTCTTTCCCATCGTGTTCCTCCACAAATGCACTGAAATCAATTTCTTGATTTTCATAATAATCAGCACAATGTAAGAAATTGATTATATCAGCATCGCTATCAAACACTTGCCAGTTCTGTATATTATCAGGGATGGTAGGTCTAGTTTTAAATTCTACTTCTGTGATCCCTCCTAATGTTACATCATCTCTCTTTAATGCAATGTTTGCTAAAAAGTCTACCATGATGTTTTTAGACCTATCAACCCAGCTGATTGAAAAAGCATCAAATAATTCAACACTATCCCAAACTGCATTTCTGTACTGTCTTAATCTTTTATTCTTAGATAAATATTTTTCTCTTACTTGGGAGATGACCAATTCAGAATCACCATAGACAACCAACTTTGTTATTTTGTATTTGGTGGCTATGTTTAGGCCAATGAGTAGGGCTTCATACTCAGCTATGTTATTGGTGCATTCAAATGTCAATAAGAAAGAGTATTTGAACGTTTTACCTCCTGGTGAGATAAAAACTACTCCGGCCCCATTTCCTATCTTGCTGCATGCACCATCGAAATACATTTTCCACAAATCATTTTCTCTTTTCATAGATTCAGTGTGTATTGGGTCAGTGTTATGCAATTCTGGGGTAGTTTCTCCAACTTTGAAAACTCCTAAATCTGTGTCACAAAAGAAATTCACCTGATGCCGGTCCATTCTTTCTATAATATTGTCATACCTTGGTTCTCTGCACAACTTAATTTCCTTGTCACCTACTAGTATGGTGGCATATGATAGATCTAATTGAACATTGCCTCCTGCCATTGCAGCCCACTGCCTTGATAACAGCATTCCATAATACGGTGGGATATCAACCACAGTGATGTCAATGTTATATGTTGCTTCAGGATGTGAAGCAAGTTTTATCTCTACATCTTTCATAATACCAACTACTGGAATAGATCTGTTATCCATTGCATAACACTGGCCATACGTAGTATCAACCCACATCCCCAATTCTTTCATCACTGCTATAGGCATGATATTCATAGCAGCACCTGAATCAATCATACAATTCCTGACTATTCTGTTCTTGATTACTAGTGTAGTATAGAATGGATCTACCTGTGAGGGATTTTTTGTAAGTGTGTCACCAAGGTATACCTCAGGCATCTTAAAATTTTCTTGATGCACATTATTTGTTGTTTTTTCAAACCCTTTATGTTTTGAATTTGGTGTATTAGAAATCATCTTGACAACTGTACTCCTATATTTATCTATTTTCATCATCTCTAGGAGTGGGACTGATATCTTCACCTGAGACACTGCCTGTGCAATGTCAAAAGAAGGGGTTATGATCTGGTCATTCTTTTCTGTTTTTGTTTTTTCTTTTTCTTGATTTCCTTTCATTTTATTTTTATCCCCCTTTTCTGGTTCTTTAGGTGATGATTTTGTATTATTTTCTTTGTTATTCTGGTCTTTTATAAATACACTTCCAGGAGTTCCCTGCCCAACATTTGTTATTCTATTCCTTAAGTTATAAGTGTTTCGAGCTTGAGCCACTGCAGCCACTGTGAGAGCTTCTCTTTCATCCTCAGTAGGTTTTCTCCATTGACCACATGACTTGTTGTTACAACTATCTTCCTGGTCTGAGAATACCTGCTGTTCCCCCATGTTAATATGATATTTTTGGTTCCCTACATCATACTCATATCCTTCTTCTTCTGAAGAAGAATAATCTTCTGTTACTACACATGGTGTATCCTGCATCATATTGATGGTGTGATTATCCCTATTGTAGCTGTATAGCATTTCCTCTTGCTGTATTGATTTAGCTACCTCACAGTATTCAGGTGAATGTGGCAAGTTACATACAAAACACCAAGGTTTATTTTCTGCCATATGTGCCATGTTTCTCTTCAAGGGATCAGGAGTATCCTTTCCATATGGCTGCTTTCTGTTGTTGTCAATAGGTCTTCCATCCTTCCAATTTGTATTGTAAGGCATATCATGTAACCTAGGTCTATCATGCCTATGCTGACCCTCTGGTTTAATCTGTTGAGCATTTGGATTCTGAAGATTTCTATGATTGTCCCTTTTACTGACCATTCCTGCAGCCTTCCTATTATTTTCGATAGTTATGGCTACTTTCTGTGCTTCGGCCAATGTTGTAGGACACCGGTTTCTGAGTTCATATCCTGTTTTGGGGTCAAATGCTTTCATATAGATACTCAGTGCTGCCTGGTCAGATAACTTGGCTCCATGTGGTACCTTATTATGTAGCTTGGAAAACTTTAGGTTGAAATCAAATACTGATTCATTTTGATACTTCTGTATACTTATTAGTTCATGTAGTGCAAACTCAGGAGCGTATTGGTTACCATATTGATCCTTAAACTGGTTATGGAAATCAGTAATTGAATTGATTGATGCATCAGGCAAGCTATTAAACCAATCTCTGGCATCTTCAGTGAGGGACATAATAAATAACCTCATTCTAATGTCTTCCCAATCCATACCTATATCCTGTACAAAAGCATTAAAACTTCTGATATGATCTTCTGCAGATACTGCACTATTTCTAGTAAACTTGGGAACCATGTTTCTCCAAGTACTATCCATAGGATATGGATATAACTGATATCCAGTTAAATCAAATTGACTGCATATATTAGCAAGGTTTTGGGGAGGGAAGTTGAGATGTGGTGGATTGGGATAATAATTATATCCACCTGGTGGCTGATGATATGCATACTGTTGATGTTGGTTCATATGGGGATTTATGTGTTGATTTTGTGGCCTATAATATTGTTGGCCAGGGGGTGGGTAATTACTTGCCATATGTTGAGATGCATTACATATGGGAGGTGGTCTAGGGTTTTGGGGAACAATGTTCTGATGACTTCCAGAAGCATGTGAGTTTTGAACACCACCTGTATTTTGCTGTGTATTTCTTGAAATATTCCCTCTATGTGGAGGTACATATTTTGGGGGAGCTGTTTTGGCTTTATTTTTTCTCTGTTGAATTTCTTGCTGCAACAACTCCTTCTCCTCTTGTATCTTGTATCTTTCAAGTTCTTTCCTGAGCATGAGTATTTCCTGTTGCTCATCACTCATGTCTTGATTATTTATTTCCTGATGTTCTGGATTGTCATTCATTCCCTGATTTGAAAATTCATATTCCATCTCTTCTCCCTGGTCAAATGAGATCTTGAAATCATGTTCAGCTTGGTTCCTATCAATATCCCTCATGACCTTTGCATCATGATCTCGCTGTTCTTGAGGAGTGGGTCTGTACCTTGCCAAAATATCATCAGTTGCTCCACTGAGGTTCTCGTTTGAATCATGCAGAGGTGTGAATTTGTTGTGAATTGCAATATTTTGTTCTGAATCATTCTCTTGGATGTCCAGATTATTATCTTGATGGGAATGCTTTAAATTCACATTTCTTTTGGAAATGTTTCTGAGCGGTGGAGATGACTGCAAATTTTTACCTTCCATCTTGGATCTCCTACCATCCATTTGAAATTTTTGTTGTAATTGTAACTAGAGTCGCCACCTATTGAATAAGAAAAGTTTATAGTTTATCTGTAGGGTTCTTGTCACTAGCAGAGTTACCAACTTAAATTTTCTGAATTGACTCTATGAAAGAAAGAATTACTTTCTAAGGTCTTTTACTAGTCCCCAGCAGAGTCACCAATTTGTTAGGTCTCAAAAATGCAGGTTGCAAATCCTAAGAGGATGCCAGGCTCTATGTTTGGATTTGCAACGTTTTTGAACTAACTTGACGAAATCAACCTTCACGGTTTGATGATTTCCTACACTTTAGGTCCTACTACACCTAGGTGGGTGAACCTTGAAATATTAAAGCAGTCTGAGTGTGGATGAGTGGACTAACTATATCTATCTACAATGGCATAGGATGTAGAATAGATGAAATAGTTGACTAATTAATTCTATGTGTAATGTTTAATAAGTGATTTGCAGAAATTGTATAAGCAATATCAAGGTAAAAGGTTTTAATTAATGAGTTGAATGAGACTAGTGCCTTGTTGGATAACAGATTCAATTTGAAGGACTAAGACCAGGAGTTTCTTAATGGTAATAATTCTAGTTATTTGGCACAGTTTTGGTTTATAGCCTGTATAAACGTGCAAGTAAATGACTGACAGACTCTTCTTGATAATCCAACCAAATAAAATCAGATATCTTATAATTCACCAGAAGGTATTTTAATCCTTACTTGAAGGAACCAAATGAAATGAATGGACAAGATTAACAGATAATATTTTACTGGAGACAGAATGGCAATCCTAATTATGTGGCTCTACTTAGTAATCCCAACTTACTACTTCCAGGCTACTGTGAATAAATCAGAAGGGTTTAATTCCTCAGATGGACACCAACCAAATTAATCACACAGATACAGCAAATGTGTACTGAAAGATTAAACATATACTTGATATCTTATTCTGAATAACAGGGAAATGCAGAAATGGAGACAGCCACACAATTGAATAATTTCAACAAATAACTGATACCAAAGTAGAAATACTGAATCAGAGAACTTCAAACTTCTTCTTCAAATAAAATATGCAACATAGTCATTTTGGAATATTGTATATTATGTATATGTGAATATCTTCTACTGCTGATGATTTTTCAGCATTGATTGTTTAAACTTATATAGATATTTTCATGAAGAGATACAACTCTCCAATAAGTCTCTTGGGAATTTAACCAACATAAACAATAATTACATAAGCTTAATTAGGCTCTATTTAGCCATAAATAGACTTTTGCCAGATGATCTAAATACTCTTGCTCACGGTGAGAATCAGTAAGATCAACTGCGCTCCTGGTGATTATATCAAGGGTGACCATTTCCTCCAATTGTTTTCTCGATGCTATGTAATGTCATACCTTAAGTGGGCGCGACCATCGGCATGACTTCCTTCATCACCAAGGGTTTTAGATCTTTCTGTGATATAGCAAGTCCCACCGATATGATTTTATCGGAGTGATTAATACTATCGGGATAGTATAACTGTGTTCCCCTGATCTTTGTTGTCTCACCGATAGTCATTTTTACCTTGGATCGGGATGACTTTGCTATTGTCTCACCGCTAGAGTATCAACAAGTATAAGTTTTATTCTTATCGGAATGACATGTTCTATCGGGATAGTTTTTTCAAGATATCCCGATCCAAATCATCTCCCCGATGGCCCTTTTCATATCCTTCATCGGACAGAGTATGTTAAAGTGTCACCAATGCCTTTTGATCGCCGTGACTTATGAATCAGCAAGACCTGGTTCTTTTGTTCCGATATGTCAAGTTATCCCGATAGAGGTGTATCGCTGTGAGTTTCGCCGATGGCTTTCTTATCGCCAAGACTCTTAATCATTGGAGGCTTACTTGTTTTCTATCCCGATAGCTTACCTCTCGCCGATGGCTATTTGTTTTGTTACCCCCGCATGCTGTTCGGTGAAACTTTTTCCGAAAGTGCTTCATCGGTATGATATATACCGTCGAGGCAACTTCTAAAAGATCATCCGATAGATATCTGTCATACCGATTGGGATGACCACTTACCTTTCTTGCCGATGTAAAGTCATCGGTATTACTTACTCCATCGGTGACTTTCATAATTCTTCTTCCGATCTCTATTTTCACGCCGATGGTTGTTTTTCAAACGATTCCTTGTGTATCGGTGTAAGCAACACAACCTCTTGCTGATGGATTAATTTTGATGAAATTTGGCACTGCTCATCCATAGACATCTTGTGATATACAAAAAAAAAAAAATTATTATGTTCCTTTTGGGATATTCTTCAGGATTTATTCAAATATGATGGAGTAAGGAGATAGTAAAAATTTCAACTTTTACTATGCTAACAAAAACAACCATTGTAAAGCCCTGATTATTCAACCTGTCATTCCCAACTACCTTATTTAAACAAAAATCATTAAATTAACTCAATTTTTATAGATTAAAAGTGAGCTTGAGAATATTAAAAATTCCCAACTCAATACCCTAATTGGCTTCAGGAATTTCTATATTACCGTATCCAAAAATGAGACCAAAAAATGTTATATTTTAATTAGAGAGATCGTTAAAGAAATCATATTCAAACCATAATGTGACAAATCACAATTTAAGAACTATAATATGAAACCATAATGTAAAATGTATATAATGTGAAGATCATGATCTAAGAACAATAATGTGACAAACCTCAATATAAAATGTATAACAAATCATGTGTATGCATGTAAAACAAGTCAAAGAGGAGGATGTCTACTATGAATATGGATAGATCTCTCTCTCAATCCCTGTGTAGATCCATGTCCCGATCTCTCTCTCGATCCCTGTCCCGATCCCTCTCTTGATCCCTGTCTCGATCACTGTCCTGATCCGCCTCCCTAGACAAGAAAGTGCATAATTTAATTTAATACATACATGTGTATATGTAAAGTCATCTTAAAGTTTTGTACTTTTAATGTCTGAATTTATCAAGTAATTTAAATATTATAAATGTACCTCAAATGTACCATGCACAAGATCATTCCCATGCTCCAAATCTCCAAAGCATGACAAATCCACATATTGTTAAAAATTTTCAAATATAAGATTTCACTGAAGAGTGAGAACTACTTTAAAGTCAATTTTATTTAATATACATGTGAATTTTTAGAATGCAAAATATATAAATTATTCAAGTAGCTGCATTGCATCTAGAGCACTCTACCAACCCCATTGATGTCACATGAATGTATGGTCACATCAGGGACACTTGTATCACGTAAAGGACTAGTCTTAATGAGAAGTGTGCTATATGTGCCATGTACATCAGGTGCAGTAACCTCAACCCGATGCTATATAGGAGTTGTAGGCTGGTCTAGAATATGTTGGTCCTGTGAATGCACCTCACCCCGACCTGACTATCTACCATAATGTCATCTAATATGAGTTAGTACATCATCTAAAGGAAACCCATACTCATCACTGATATACTGGTATGTTGATAGTAAATTAGTGATGGAATTTGAACACACATTATGGACAGTGGCATCACTCATCTAGGCCACATCTGATGGTGATGGTAGCTCTGCACAAATGTAGGGATCATAATTGGCAGATGTGACCTTAGTGGGAGGAAGGATAATCCACGAACATAATAAGTATCTTCCTACATGATCAGATGAAATCTAATTGACCTAAGTAGCAATCATGGCAATACTATCAAAAAGGGTTGGATCTAGTAGGTGCTATTGCTACACCTCTTACTGCTACTAGTTCCAAACATTTTGGAAGAACCAAAAGGTTTGGACCAGCTAATGCCCTCTTGTTTACGGGTGGTGGCAAATCTACATATCTATATTGAGGTTTGTTGGTAAACCTCCCTTTACCTTGTCTAGCATGTGCGGGCATAGATGTGTAATCCACATCTAATCTTAAATGGAACTCAACATATAATTGTTTGCAAAAATAAAGTGGTAACTCGTCATTATGAGGCCATCTGTGATTGGCTGCCAACAATATGGGATATATAAATGGAGAAACAAGCTCATATATACACCTAGTAATAGTATATCCTCTAACTTTTTCTCATCCCATTTAATGAGGGAACATGCTATGCACATTATGTAGTGAAACTCTCTGAGAAATAGATTGAATTTTCTCAATGCTAGTAACACTCATGGCAAGGGACCTATAAAACTCCTCAGTGCTGACATCATCATATGGATTGTATGATCGAATCGTGCCAATCATACATGTAATCTCCTATTGAATATTAACTAATCTATTTCTATTAGCCAAATTAGGGGAGTTTTGTATTGTTTGGTCCAAACATCTCAAAAGCATTCTCTAATCTCATAATGCTATCATTATAAAAATTAGACCTAGCCTCAACTTTCTCATGTGACTGAGTAGAATGATGAGAACCCTAATCATCAGTCATATCTATATAAATACAAAGATTTACATTTAATTAAAACAAATAAAATAAATTACAAATATGTACTTATTTTATTTCAGTAAAATGAAATATGCAATAACCATTTTTCTAAAAAGATGCTCCAAAGGAAATTACAAAGTATAGGAAATATGTGAATTGAGTAGCTTTCAGCTTGAAGTAAAAATAAGAACAATTTTAAGTTGATGAACAACTATCTATGAAAAAGAGGGAGAAAGGGATAGCACTTAGGATTATGAAATTTTACCTATAAAAATAGTGGTACTAAAATATGTTAATGAAACATTCACGTGTAAAAGTAATGTAAGCATATAAATACATAAGTCATGTATTTAAGTAATATGTCATATGTAGAATCATGTGATAAGAAGGAATAACATATAAATAATAATATTGAGAAAGAATATAGACTAGTTCTAATTGTCAAGGTGTATACATTTTTCTTAAGTATAGGAAAATATAAAAATGCAAGGTATCTCTAAATTCCAAATAACAATCATACAAGTGTGTTACAAGTATAGGGAAGAGGCATTTACCCAATGTGGCTCTAGGAATGTGATAAGGCATGTGGTCAAATAATGGTATATGTAACTAAGGTATTTCATCCCCAAATTAAAGATAGAGATCTAAAATTGTGAAATGTAACATCCCGCTACGTAACCCCTAAAGGGTAAGAGCCAAAAGAGGACAAGATAATTTTTTTTGACATAAATAGATAACACACACATGATACAGTTGTCGATTCGATATGTCGACAACATTCATCGCTAAGTATGGTCGAATGTACAACCCATGGGAGAGGACTAAATCACTCTCTAGAAGAAACATTGATAAAACTACATTCATTTTAAACACAAACCATAATATTCCTATAACCCATTCCAAATATAACATGAATCCAAAAGCATCATAAAATAAACGGATCCGATACCCACACCGGAATCTGTAAGACAAATAAGAAACATCTCATTTCTTCTCATTAAATTATATGATTACATCTTTAGATCTCAAGAGAGTACAATTACATAAAAGAATATACAAGTACAATGGCATAGCCATGAATATGATACAATGATTAAATAAGTACAACAACTGATAAAGTAACGGAGAGAGAGAACATCTACAACCGGTGCTCCAATAACATGTTCACCCGTCCCTAATGTCGGTGGCAACACCTTCCAACTATGTGGACTCATAAGAGACCACCCCACTGTGCTTGGAGGTAGTCACAAGGCCTAAATAGAAGTAATGAAGTAAGGCTATACACGATGACTAACAATCACATCAATCATGGAGTAGACATGAAAAACAATGTATAAAGCCAGTGTCATAACATAGAGATGCTCATCAAAATCATAGGTCGGCTACTACTCATGATTACTAACATACTAGACACTAGATTGTAGATCAGATGGAGTGTCATCATGCATTCTCAAAGAGATGGTACCACACAGAACTAAGTACACCTCTCATACAGATGAGGAGACTCAATCATGCCTGAATCAATGCCGCACAGATAGATAGCTCGACGCCCTGCAGACGGATAGGACTTCTCATATGCATCCTTAGACTTTACAAGTGCTCAAGGCCATGCATGATGACTCATTATCTTATTAGTGGTTTTACATCAATATTTTTATTTAGTTATCACTTATTACTATAACTCTGCTACTAGTTCCCTTGGCAGCCACTTGCAGACCCCAGGCCCATAGAGAGCCACTCCAAATGACCACTCTAATGCCTAGGCCTAGTTCATCTCAATTAACCAAACAAAGAATCAAAAATTGACTAAAACACTTAATTCTAAATTTGAAATTGAAAAATGTGATCTACAAGATGCAAGCTTTCGATGATAGTGTAATTTGTTGAAAACAACCCTTTGTTAGTTAGATCAGTTGTGTAATAACTCCAGTGGCCCCCAATTGAATCACTCTTCACAAAGGAATGCACGGATATCATAAGAAAACACAACAAATGGTATTGTAAGTCTACTCACGGCCTTAATTTTGCATATTGACTACCATTTTTTAACATAATAAAAAAATGTAAAATGACTAACAAAATGGAGATAGTAATTTTCCTCCTATAGTAGTTCCCTTAGATCCTTGGGTTGTGTGATAGCTTTTCTTAATTCAAAAATTAAGTGACTAAATCTCAATGCACAAATACAGATCACTGCCTTTAAGGTATTTTAGTGCCATAACATTCTTTAACTCAAGGAGGACATTTTGCACAAGGCTGGACATTTAGCAGAAAAAGACCGTAATGGCCAAAACAAAACCACTCAGTTTTCTTAAGAAGAGTTGAAATGCAAATCTTATGAGAGAAGTCAATGTAAGACAAAAGGGTTCCATGGGATTAGATCTCTTCAATCTCTACCATGATGTCCCAGTTATTTTCTATATGGCTGCACTCATTATATTCCCTAAAAGAAATCAAACCCCCTATTTATTTTTCCCTAAAATTTATAAATCAGAAACCATGATCTATTTTTAATGAAAACCCATTTATCTAAATCATCAGGAAATAGTTCTGTAGGTTCAAAATAGATTTCAGGAAAGAGGCGAAGCAAATATTGCATTAAAATAAATTTATGGTATAATAAAAATTGATTCAAGGAAGAGGTGATGTAAATTTATTGTAGTGAAATAATTTTCTGGCATAATAAAAATCGATTCAAGGAAGAGGCAATGTAAATTCCTTGCATTGAAATAAATTTTGGCATCATTTAAAAATGTAGTGATGGGGTCTTAGTTTTTCTGTGGTAAATGAAATTGCAGCAGGTAGATTTTTTTTTGTACTAGAGAAACAAATAGCTGATGTACCTACCTTTTCTTCTGATCGCACTCCTCTTTACCTCCTCTCTGTGCACCCTCAGCTGGCTTGAATAAAACCCCAACAACAGGGCCTTCCTCCTCTAATTTCTACTCTTTATTTTCTTTTATTTAAGAGCCTCCAAAGTAATGAGGCATTGAATATGCCTTTTCCCCACCGTATGCATGGATTTCAAAAAATAAAATAATCCTCAGTGATGATACGATTCCCTACAAGGCAGCTCCATACTCCTCAGCACGTCCCAAATTAAATTGTGACCCCTCACTCCATTAAATACACATCTCATTCAAATAAAAATGCCTCACTCTTTTCTCCCCGCTATTCTATTTTCTAGATTCCCCATTCTCTCTAAAAATATGCCCTAAAGATGTATTTTTTTTCAGCCATGATTGTGCTACAAACCCTACTAAGCCTCCAAGCTAAAGTGTGCCATGCAACAAGGTTGTCAGATGCTCACTATATCAGTTAGTGATCTTGCTGAGGGTGGGATTCAGGAGGTATCTCTTGATGATCATCCTATTCTTCAGGAGTTTGTGGATGTCTTTCAGAGTTATATTTCAGGTATGCCACCTAAGCATGACATAGACATCCATATTGATCTCATTCCTGTTGCGAAGCCTATTTATTGGGCACCGTATTGCATGACTACTTAGGAGTTGAGTGAGTTGTGGTTGCAGTTAGAGGAGTTACTGGAGAAGGGTTTCATTCATCCTAGTGTATCCCCTTGGGGAGCGCCTGTCATCTTCATGAAGAAGAAGGATGGATCTCTTCGCTTGTGCATTGATTATCACTAGTTGAACAAAGTGACGGTGACGAATCGTTACCTGTTGCCCCGGATAGATGATTTGTTTGATCATATGATGGGAACCAAGGTGTTCTCCAAGATAGATCTAAAGTTAGGATACCATCAACTTTGCATTCATAAGGCAGACATTCATTAGACAACATTTCATACATGCTATGGGCATTATGAGTTCACGATTGTCCCTTTTTGGTTGACCAATGCTCCATTGGTTTTCATGAGTTTGATGAATGTAGTCTTTCATACCTATCTTGACCGGTTTGTTCTTGTACTCCTTGATGATATTTTGATTTATTCAAGGATTATGGAGGAGCATGAAGGCCATTTGCAGCAAGTGTTGCAGTGCTTATGAGATAATTAGTTGTTCGGCAATTTGGCCAAGTGTGAGATCTTCCAGACTAAAGTGAGATATTTGGGCCATATCATCTCAAGAGAGGGTATCTCAGTGGATCCTTCTAAGATTTAGGCCATTGTGGATTGGCCAGTGCCAATGAATGTGGCTGAGGTTTGCAGTTTCATGGGATTGGCGGGTAACTATCACCAATTTGTGAGAGATTTCTCTCAGGTGGCCCATCCCATCACTTCTCTTTAGTGGAAAGGGAAGAAGTTTGTGTGGTTAGATCATTGTGGGTCATCTTTTCAAGCTCTTAAGGAGAGGCTCACTAGTGTACCTATCCTGGTAGTGCCAGATCCTACAGGGGATTTTGTAGTGTGCACCGATGCTTCGTTGGAGGGTGTGGGGGTAGTTCTTATGTAGGAGGGATGAGTGATTGTATACGAGTCTCGTAAGCTCAAGGATCACAAGCTGAACTACCCCACCCATGATTTGGAGTTAGCAGTTGTCATCCATACACTTGTGTGTTGGAGACATTTCCTCTTGGGACATCGATTTGAGTTGCATAGTGATCATCAAAGTTTGTAGTATATCTTCACTCAGCCAAATTTGAATGCTTGGCAACACCATTGGATGGAGTTCCTCTATGAGTATGACTTCAAGATTCGCTATATCTAGGGTAGGGAGAATGTTATTGTAGATACCTTGAGTAGGAGGAGACATGAGATTTCAGTTTTGTCTCTTGGAGTGGATTTGAGGAGCTGTGTTTTGGAGTCACTTCCTAGTGATACTTGGTATCAGGAGGTGAGAGCGGAGATTGAGTCTAGGAGGTCCTTGAGGGTAGATTTGCAGGTTTCTCTCTTCAGTCTGATGGACTTTTGTGGCATCTTGGTCGTATTTATGTTTTGGAATCTGGTGATCTTCATTCCTTGGTTTTGTTAGAGGCCCATCATGCACCCTATTCAGCTCATCTGGGTGTCATGAAGATGCATGCCAATCTTCAACAGTTGTATCATTGGGAAGGTTTACGGCATGATATTGCCAATTTTGTGGCTTGATGTCTTAAGTGCCAGTGGGTGAAGGCATAGCATCAACACCCAACATGACTATTGTAGACTCATTCCATCCCTAGATGGAAGTGGGATACGATATCTCTTGATTTTGTAGTGGGACTACCTATGTCTTTACATTGTCATGATGCTATTATGGTTACAGTGGACAAGTTGTTCAAGGTGGCACACTTCCCACCCATGAGATCTTCCTACACTGTAGTGTCTGTAGCTTGAGTGTTTATGGAGGATATTGTGCATCTGCATGGTATTCCTCATGGGCTCATTTCCAATCATGATCCAGTGTTCACTTCAGCTTTACGGACTTCTCTTTAGCATGCTTTGGGAGCTTAGCTTAATTTTAGCTCTACATACCATCCTAAAACTGATGGACAGATGGAGCAGGTTAATTAGGTTGTAGAGGATATGCTTTAGATGTACATTATGAATAAGCAGTCTTGTTGGGAGGACTACTTGTACCTGGTTGAGTTTTCTTATAATAATGGGTACCATAGTTCTCTCATTATGTCTCCCTCCCAGGCCTTATATGGTAGGCCATGTCGCACTCCATTAAGTTGGGATTGCTTAGAAGACTGAGTTCTTTTGGGTCTGAAGATCCTTCAGGATATGGAACAACAGGTAGTGCGGATTAGAGAGTAGTTGGTTACATCTCAAGATTGGTAGAGGAAGTATGCTGATGCTCGTAGGTTGGATTGCCACTTCTCAATGGGTGACTATGTGTTTCTAAGAGTTCATCCATGGAAGAGCCCCATCTGTTATGGGAAAGGCTTGAAGTTGGCACCTCATTTTGTTGGACCATTTGAGATCCTTGAGAGGATTGGTCCTATTACCTATCATCTTGCATTGCCACCAAGTCTATCGCTCATTCACGATGTTTTCCATGTTTCAGCTCTTAGGCAGTATATTCTTGATGTGACCCATGTTCTTGATTGGACTGCTTTATAGGTCGAGGCAGACATGCATCTTTCTTTGGAGCCCATATGCATCCTTCAGCATTGGAGGTTGACCCTCAGGGGTTGGTACATAGAGTAGGTAAGGGTCCAGTGGGATCCTTATGATGAGTCCTCAGTATCTTGGGAAGATGTGGTGAGTATGAGAGACCTTTATCCTTGTCTTTTTTTAGGCTTCCAAGAGTAAGCCTAGTCCTAGGGGTGTAGGATGTAAAAACCCACGTGCTCACATTTTGCTTTCGCTTTTCCTTAATGGATTCTAATGACTGTATATTTTGTATTGGATTATGCGTCCTATTATTATTTTGTATTGGCACCGGTGATGTGCAATCTCGATACTATTATGATGTTGACATGATTATTACTTATTATGGATTTTATGCTTACATGATTAGAGGTTGTTATTGTTACTTTCATTTGATTATGGACAGGAAAGGGATGATATCGTAACACTCGTATTCGAGAGGCTTACAATATCATGACCCTCTTCCTGATGGTTAATGTTGCCTTGTCTATATGATTTATGTATATGCACAGGTACCATGACATGTGCTTGGAGTATTGTAGGTACTGAGTATCAACTCCACTTGGATTCACAGGCCTGAGTGTACTCCTATTAGCCCTGGTGGTGGTTACTGGAGATATCACAGGCCCTATACCCTAGCCTAGCCCACTATACCCTGTTAGTGCAGTGTCTCCATGGTATGTGTCTAGCTTCTAGTTACCTTGTAGTAATGTCTAGATTACCCATTTGGCTGTATGTGGTTTACCAGTTTGTTTGTTGAGGGATTTTGTCATGGTTTCCATTAATCTTATTATGTGGCTATATTTTGTTTGTCGGTATTTTATTTGGTTTTGCATTAATTTATTATGTGGTTGTTTTGGCATAATTAAATGGAGTTTTTATATGGCATTTTATAATATTGGGATTTAAATGGTGATTTGAATTGTTTATCTATGAGGTTCAAAATATGTTATTTCAAATAATTTTATTAATCCCTTTGTGAGCTCTTATAGCCGTAATTAAATATTTTGGGGAGATTGTTATATTTAGTAGTTGGGTTTTGAGGAAGGAGTGTAGCCTCACTACATTCCTATGTAGCCCTCCTAAGATGCCATGACTTGGAAATAGTAGCCAGCAGAAATAGAATCACCCACACCTAACCGCTTCTTAGAGAAGTCACCTCTTTTGTGAAGGCATAAAAATGCATTTATGTATAGTTTGAAAAAGTTTGCTTGGGATTTATAAAGACATGAAGGAGGCTTCCTCTTATTTTCTAGTGGCATCTTATGCAAAAACACAACCTTTTTGAAGATACAAACTTTGCTAAGGGGGTCACCCATTCTTGGTGGGACATGGGGGCATAAAGAAAGTCAGATTTTTAACTCTTACCATGCTATATGCGATGGCTCTTTGAAAAGTTGGTGAGTTGGTTTATTTCTAGAAGAAAATATTTTTGGGAGCAGCTCGTTGGAGAGGTCACCAATTTTTTGGTGGGGACGGGAGGCTTAGTAGGGTTTACAACATAGTCATGGCTGAAAAAAAGACTTATTTAGGGCATATTTTTAGAGAGAACAAGGAATCTAGAAAAGGGAACAGTGGGGAGAACAGAGTGGGACATTTTTCTTTGAATGAGATTGGTATTTCATGGAGTGAGGGGTCATGATTCAGTTTGGGAGGTGCTAAGGAGTATGGAACTTCCTTGTAGGGAATTGTATCATCATTGAGGATTATTTAATTTTGTGAAAACCTTGGATACAGTGGGGAAAAGGTAGAGTCAATGCCTCATTAGTTTGGAGGCTCTTAAAAAAAAGAAAACAAAGAGCATAAATAAGAGGATGAAGGCACTATTGTTGGGGTTATATTCAACCCAGCTGAGGGCGCACAGAGAGGGGGTGAAGAGGAGTACGATCAGAAGAAAAGGTAGGTGCATCAACTATTTGTTTCTCTAGCACAAAAAAATAAAATCTACCTACTGCAATTTCATTTACCATAGAAAAATTGAGACCCCATCACTGCATGTTTAAATGATGCCAAAATTTATTTCAATGCAAGAAATTTACATTGCCTCTTCCTTGAATCGATTTTTACTATGCTAGAAATTTATTTCAATGTAAGAAATTTACATCGCCTCTTCCTTGAATTGATTTTTATTATGCTAGAAACTTATGTCAATGCAAGATATTTGCATTTCCTCTTTCTTGAAATCTATTTTGAACCTATAGAACTATTTCCTAAATGCTTTAGATAAATGGGTTTTCAAAAAAAAGAGATCGTGGTTTCTGATTTATAAATTTTAGGGAAAAATAAACAGGGGGTTTCATTTCTTTTAGGAAATATAATGAGTGCATCCATACAGAAAATAATTGGGATGTCATGGTAGAGATTGAAGAGATCTAGTGCCATGGAACCCTTTTGTCTTATGTTGACTTCTCTCATAAGTTTTTCATTTCAACTCTTCTTAAGAAAACTAAGTGGTTTTGTTTTGGCTATTACGGTCTTTTTCTGCTAAATGTCCAGCCTTTGGGAAAACATCCTCTTTGAGTTAAAGAATGTTATGGCACTAAAATACCTTAGAGGCAATGATCTATGTTTGTGCATTGATATTTAGTCACTTAATTTCTGAATTAAGAAAATTTGTCACGCAACCCAAGGATCTAAGGGAACTACTGTAGGAGGAAAATTAAGATCTCCATTTTATTAGTCTTTTTACATTTTTTGATTATGTTAAAAAATGGCAGTCAATATGCAAAATTAAGGTTGTGAGTAGACTTGCAATAACATTTTCCATGTTTTCTTATGATATATGTGCATTCCTTTGTGAAGAGTGATTAAATTGGGGGCCACTGGGGTTATTACACCACTGATCTAACTGACAAAGGGTTGTTTTCAACAAATTACACTATCATCAAAAGCTTTCGTCTTGTGGATCACATTTTTTAATTTCAATTTTAGAATTCAGTTTTTTATTCAATTTTGGATTCCTCATTTGGTTAAATGATATGAACTAGGCCTGGGCATTAGAGTGGTTGTTTGGAGTGGCTCTATACGGGCCTAGGGCCTTCAAGTGGTTGCCAGGGGAACTAGTAGTAGAGTTATAGTAATAAGTGATAACTAAATAAAAATATTGGAGTAACAACACTAATAAGATAATGAGTCCTCGTGCATGGCCTTGAGCACTTGTAAAGGCAAAGGATGCATATGAGAAGGCCTATCTATCTGTGGGGTGTCGAGCTATCCATCTGTGGGGTGTTGATTCAAGCATGATTGAGTCTCCTCTTCTGTATGAGAGGTGTACTTGGTTCTGTGTGGTGCCATCTCTTAGAGCACACATGATGACACTCCATCCGATCTACACTCTAGTATCTAGTACATTAGTAGTCATGAGTAGTACCTAACCTATGATCTGGATGAGCATCTCTATGTTACAACACTTGTTTTATGCATTATTTTCCGTGTCTACTCTGTAATTGATGTGAGTGTTGACCATCATGTATACCCTTACTTTGTTACTTCTATTTGGGCCTTGTGACTACCTCCAAGCATGGTGGGGTCATCTCTTATGAGTCCACATAGTTGGGAGGCATTGCCACTGCCATTGGGGACCGGTGAACATGGTATTGGAGCACTAGTTAGAGATGTTCTCTCTCTTTGTTACTTTATCAGTTGTTGTACTTATTTAGTCATTGTATCATATTCATGGCTATGCCATTGTACTTGTATATTGTTTTATGTAATTATACTCTCTTGAGAGAGAAGATGTAATCATATAATTTAATAAGAAGAAATGAGATGTTTCTTATTTGGCTGACGGATTCCGGTGTGGGTATCAGATCCACTTGTTCTATGATGCTTTTGGATTTATGTTATATTTGGAATGTGTTATAGGAACATTTGGGTTGGTGTTTAAAATGAATGTAGTTTTATCAATGTTTCCTCTGGAGAGTGATTTAGTCATCTCCCGTGGGTTGTACATTCAGCCATACTTGGCCATGAATGTTGTCAACATATCAAATCGGCAACTGTATCATGTGTATGTAATCTATTTATGTCAAAAAAATTATCTTGTCCTCTTTTGGCTCTTATCCTTCATGGGTTACATAGCAAGATGTTACGTGAAAGAGAAATGAAAGGGCATGCAACATGTAATAATATATTTAAGAAAGAAGAATTATCTTGACTTAGATTTTTAACTCCAGTTTCTGGAGTACAATTCCAATCATGGTTTAGATTGAGGTCTTAATCTTTCAAAGAATTTTCTTGTTGCAACTACAACATGGAATCTATGACTCTGTGTCACTCTATTCCTTTTTTTTCATGTTTATGTGTTCTTGATTTCTAGTGTCTAGTATTGACATAGAAAATAGTTTTGACAATAACATCATAAGTTTGTCTAAGGTACTTAACTTGGTTCATGGATTCTCATTTAATTCATATCAACAATAAAATGTCTGTTTTAAGTCATCCACATACTTGTGAGAAGATTTATATATTTACTATGCATGTTTGGGATATTCTTAGAAAACTATCTGTTTCTAATCCCTTCATACAAATTGAATATTTAAGAGGCCTTTTCATATAAACAAAAGGAGATATCTTAACATACATCACAATACAAGCTTTAATGCAGAAATTTTGTTTAAACCACTTATCAAATCATGGCAAAGTAGAAGATATTGTGTGACATGGTTTATCAACCACAAGTCTCTTCTAGACTATCATAAAGTTAACCATCTTGGTGCCATAATGGGGTACAAAAGATTATTTTAATTTCAATAATATATATAATAGTTACTATTTATTTCTTGAATTAACAATAACATATCATTGTTATGGGACATGAAATTCTATCTTCTTGAATTCTGGGGCTCAAGAATCTATGAATCGACCACATTTTCTTTCCCAAGAACAATCTTGTTCACTTCTACAAGTGGATCTCCTTCATAAATATTATCATATAGTTTTGAAACAGGGCTCCATTATATGTTGTCGCTGATCTTTTACTGCAGGCTCTTCAAAACTTTGTCTTACAACAACACAAAAAATATTGACTGAGAGGAATAACCCCATACAACCATTGAGAGCTGACTAACGTCTCTCAAAAAAGTTGAAGTTTCATGAAGTATCATCATGAACACTTGGTAAAGATATTATTTGGTATGAAATAGATAAGGAGTCACTATTATAGTTTCAAAGCTATCGTTGAAATGATAGCGGGTTATTATTATTTACCCTCAACTATCAGCCCACTGTGGACGCGAGGCCAACTTAACAAGAATGCATGTAATATAATGATATCGACCTATTGTGGCTGCATAAAAACTCTACAAAGAATACATATTTCATATAGGTATCAACTTACTATAGCTGTATAACAATTTTTACATACGATATATATATATATATTGTCATGATAATGGCCTACTATAGCCACATGATAGCATTTATAGAGAAATGAAAATAAGAAACAACAACAAGGTAGGATACTTCTTATTATACATAGTCTTGACTATAGTAAAGGTTACCTGTTTGAATGTTAAGACACCATCTTTCCTTTTAGACTGCACTACCTCACTATGTTCCTTCTTTCTTCCCTTGACCCCTGTGAGCTTAGACTTAATGCATTCTCTTCAAAAAAATACTATCCAAAAAGGAATAATTCCTTACCAAAGTCCCATATGGTTCATTTTCCTCCATGTGATAACAAAACTCTCTAAAAATGCTCCACCCTAAAGCATGCAACGCTCTAGGTGTTTCCCATAAGCAAGAAAAATCTCCAAAACAATAGTGGCTTCATCTCCACTTACTCCACAATAGCATATATATAGTATGTGCATCACTAGGTGAGCATAGTGGTTTGGATACCAAGAAGACTTATCACAAAAGACCAATGTTTATGACTTACTAAATATATTTTGTTTAACAATATAGTGATACACTAATAAATAAATGTAACACATCAACAAGATGGTAGTAATACCATAAGTACAGATGTGGGGATTTACTCCTGCCTTGCACCCTTGAATAGACATACATATAGTTAAATCGACACTCTCAAGAATATATATATTCAGGAATTCTAACAATGATAATGATTAAACTCTAATGAACAATAATGTTCTCTAAACATTTCTCAACCTAATTAAATGAAGTTTGATGTCAAAAAACCTTTCCTAATGACAAATCAACAAAGGTTGAATTGAGATTGACTCAACAAGGAGAGTTAACTATTACATACCCCGTCTCATGAAGGTTCGTGAAATATACAACTTGGAACTCGACTGGAAAACTTGTATCTTCACAAACATCTCTTCCCTTCTCTCCAATGATGCTCTCCTTCCTTTCTCAGAGGTGGTAATCAATAAGCTAGTTACACTCACAGTCATACAGACTATGATTAGTGTATGATCAACAAATCTTTATACATCATAATTAAATAATCTCAATATCTTTTGATCTCATGTCAAATTCTATGCATTAATCATAATTTGTAAAATCAATGATTTATCCTAACATTTTCCTAGTCATGAAATAATTAATCTATGATAACTTATCCACTTAATCACATGAAAGCAAAAGTAAAATATAGTCAAATTTTGGGGATGTAACATATCTCCCCCCATAAGAATCATCGTCTCCAATGATTCAATGTATCCAAAGTTCATAACATGAAATTTTTTTTGTTCATCATAGTAAAAATTTAAAATAGATGAAGAAATCTTTGATAAAACATCATGATAATTCTCCTAGGTGGCATTATCTTCTTCATACTAGTCCCATTGGACCTTGCATTGAGTAACTTGTTTATTACACAAGCGTAGCTTAAGTATTTCAAGAACTTTGATGGGCTCAATCATTACCACCCCTGGGTCCCTCATCTATAAGACATTCCAATGAAGAATAGGAATATGATTATCTTCTACAACATACTTTTTCAAATAAGAGACATGGAAACATTATGCATCATGGAAAGAGTTAGTGGTAGAGCAATCCTATATGCAACTAGGTTGACTTCCTCGAGAACTTTGAAGAGACTCACATATCTAGGAGCTAGTTTCGATGACTTTCCAAACATAATGGAACTCTTTTGCAGTTTGACTCTTAACAAAATTTATCTCCTACTAATAAATGTCTTTGAATGCGCTTAGCATCTGTATAGCTTTTTTGTCTATCATTTTCTTATGCTAACCTTTTCTTAATTAGATGGACCATTTCTTCCATTTCTAATAGCATTTCTAGGCCAAGGCTAATCCTATCTTCTAGCTTATCCCAGCTTATAGGAGTTCGGCACTTTCTTCCATATAATGCTTCAAATGGAGCCATCTTGATAGTGGAATGATAGGAATTATTGTAAGCAAATTCCACATGAGGAAGGTAATCCTCTCATTTGTATTGTTGATCCATGCAAGACATTCTCAATAGATCTTTGAACACTTGATTCACTCTTTCCATTTGGCCATCTATCTCAAAATGATAAGAAGAGATTATGTTAACTAATTGGGTTCCAAGTGAGGAAAATAAGTTTTTCCAAAACCTTGATTACATGCGGGCATCCCTATCTAAGATGATCTGCTCAGAAATACCGTGCAACCTAAATACTTCTTGTACAAATGTGTGGGCTATGACTAGTGCTCCATCTATCAAATTCCTAGGTATGAAATAAGCTACCTTAGTGAGTCTATATACCACTACCATAATAGAATTATGCCTATTTCTAGACATAGGAAGTCCTTGTACAAAATATATGTGCTAATGATCTACTATTTCCATTATGAAATCTCATGAGGATATAGAAGTCCTGCCGGGTGATGATGTTCTTCTTTCACCCTTTGGCATTCTAGACATCTAGCTATAAACCTTGTAGCATCCCTCTTCATTCCTTTCTAGAAATACAATGGTTTTACATTGGTTAGCAATTTCATCACTCCAGGATGACCTGAATAGGGTGTAGAATGAACTTCCTTCCACACGATATTCCTTAACTCGTCAAAGTTTGGAACATACGTTCTTCCTTTGAATCTTAATAGTCCATCTGGTTTAAAGTGGAATTCATCATCCCTAGAATCATGAGGATTGTTTCAGAGAGCTTTCTTAACCTGCTCATAGTATTCATCTCCCTTGGACTTTTGTAACACTTGATTCTTCAAATCAGAATGAATAGAGATCATGTAGGAGATATGTTTCCTTTGACTTAAGGCATCCGCCACTTAGCTTTCCTTGTCCTAAATGTATTTGATCTCAAAATTGTAATCAGATATTAGCTCTAACCATCTCCTCTAGTGAGCATTAAGATGTGGTCGAGTAAACAAATATATAAGTCATTGATGGTCTGTTCTTAATTCAAGTGGTTTCCCAAGTAAGTAATGCTTCCACATTTGTAGTGCATGTACAATTACTACCAATTCAAGATCATGAGGAGCATAATTCTACTCATATGTTTTCAACTTTCTAGATTCATAAGAAATAACTTGCCCATCTTGCATAAGTACACCACCTAATCCTTCTCCTAATGCATCAATGATGACTACAAAATGACCCTCTACAACAAGTACCTTTAGAATTAGTGTTGTAGTCAACTTCTCTTTTAGTTGATCAAATACCTCCTGGCATTTTTCTGACCAATCAAATCTTTTGCCTTTCCTTTCTAGAGAAGTAATAGGGTTGGCAATTTTTGAAAAATTAGCTACAAATTTTCTGTAGTACCCTGCTAGGCCCATAAACTATGGAGTTCATGCACATTTTTTGGTGCACACCACTCCAAAATGGCTTTGATCTTTGTTGGATCCACTACAATTCCCTTAGCTGAAATTACATGACCAAGGTACTATACTTATTTTTGGAAGAAAGTACACTTTGAGAGCTTTCTATAAAGTTTATGCTCTCTCAAATGCTGAAGAACAATCCACAAATGTTGGAGATGTTCTTCCTCATTTTTGGAATAAATCAAAATATCATCTAGGAAAACAAGGACAAACTTGTCGAAACAATCTTTGAACACACTGTTAATTAAGTTCATGAATGTTGCAAGTACATTCGTCAATCCAAAGGATAGGATAGTGAACTCATAGTGTCCATACCTCCTTGTAAAGGTCATTTTATGGATATCTTCATCTTTTAGCCTCAATTGATGGTATCTTGATCATAGATCGATCTTAGAAAATATAGTTGCCTCTTGCATTTGATCAAAGAGATCATCAATATGGGGCAATGGATACTTATTCTTTATATCGTTGCTTTTATTAGCATATGATAGTCTATACATATGTGCAATGTGCCATCTTTCTTCTTAACAAAAATCATTGGCACTCCTAGGGTGAAACATTGGGTCTTATCAATCCTTTTTCTAGCAATTCCTGCAGCTGAGCCTTTAGCTCCATCAACTCTATTGTAGTCATTCAATAAGGAGATTTGGATATAGGTTTTGATCCTAGAATTATATCTATTGAAAAGTCAAAATATCTCTTAGGAGGTAATCCAGGTAATTCATCTAGAAATGCATCCTCAAAATCTTGAAGAAAGGGATACTTGTCCATATATGATCTCTCTTGATCTATGGATTTTCCTTCTTCAACTCCTTGGAGTTTTTGAGATTCGTAATACATTAAATCATCTTGGAAAATAGATTCTTTGTGATCATCCATTTTCTCCATTTTGATTGCAAAGAGTTGACACCCTTTTTGTTGAGCTATCTTCATTTGTAGGGTAGATATTTGCCTCAGTTTGACCTCTCTAGTAGTACCTTGAAAAAAATATATTCCTAAGGTCATCTAGACATTGTATTGTTTTAGAAAAACATTCCACCTTTGTCCTACATCTTCGTAACCAATTTATTCCAAGGATAACATCATATGATCCTAAGGGGACTGCATAAAAGGTTTAGTTCAATCGAGAAGCTCGGGAGTTCAACCTTGGGTTTGAACAAAAATTGCTCTACCTGAGCTCTTGTTTGGTTAGCATACTCTACTTACGATGATTTTTCCATGTAACTAGCTCTTTTAGATATCTTATTTAAAACTTTTGGAGAAATAAAGCATTCTGGTCAAAATACAATTGTGGTGACCATCTTTGCCTGAAGAATTCCACAAATGTTTCCCAAGTTAGACTCAAAAAGCTCAATCCTAGTTCCATCTTCTTGTTCATCAACTAGGTGGATACTTCACCAGCCAATTGGTATGCTCCCCATAATACATTGTTTATTTCATAATAGTTCCTTATTTCAAAATATTTTTTCATTTCTATGAGCCATGCATGTGCGACATCTCTGCTCACAGTTCCATCAAATTTGGGAGGTGTGAGCTTTTTCATATCTCTAGATAGTTTGAGGGCCAAATGGCTCCTCTTATCCTCATCTTGTCTCAATTTTGAGTAATTCTTTCCATGCCCACTCTCGTTGGTATGTTCATGACAACCCTCGTCTTCATCCTCATGGAAGGCTTCATCTCTAGGTCTATTTTGACCTCTGATTTCTTTCTCTAAATTTCCAATCCTTGGCCTTATTTCATGGAGCATTGTTAGAATCTAGTCATGTTTTGCATCAATGTTGCCAAAAGGTTGCCATTCCTCCTGTCTACCCCCAAGATTGGTTCCTGTTTGAACCATGCTAAAATTCTACTTCTCCTAAAGTTTTCATGTTAAGCATTCAATTATTTTTTCATACTATTGAATTCATTCATAAATATAAATCCATTCTCATTTATACAATCTTAAACAAGAAAGGGAAATTTTGCCAAAATTCCAAAAGTGTATTATGCTATCTGTGGATCACATAATATCCATCATTTATTACAAACTTTGACATCTTGCAACTACAAGTCACTATTAGAAAGGGGGATCTTCCTGGGTTCATCCTCATCCTTGAGGTTTACCAAATCAGACTTGGGAGGTGGATGTACTTATAGGTACTCATCCATAACTTCCTGACTAATAACATGAGCATTAGGACCACATCCAAATGGTAAGTCTTTATGTACAATGGGTTTAACTGATTCACCCTCAAAGATAGGAACAATAGCCTTAACTACATTTTCCTTCTTCTCCTTCTCCTGCTTGATACACTTAATAGTGTCAGTGAAGGTCTCAGTGTCAATTAACCATCCACCTTCAGTGTAACCAGTTTGGCCTAGGGTTTTCAGTCTTGAAGCTTTTGGTAATGTCCATTTCCTATTACCTTCTTCCTTGGGGTTAATCTTGTTCTTACCATTATGGCAAAAGAACATTCAAACATTGGCAACAGTTAATGTCTAAGGAAGATTTCATGTAGTGAGCTGATAGGTCCATGTATTGAACCTAGTAGCTTCGATACCATATGTAACATGTCTTCTCATATTACCTAAATTTACACACTGAATTTACTAGTAAACTAAATGAACATAAACATCATAAGAATTTGTTTGTTAACATATTTAACATTTGTATAATCAAGTAAATAAAAAGCATATCTTTTCTGAATATTTTGAAACCTCAAAATTAAAACATATTCAAAGATAGCATTTTAGTGAAATCTTTCACTTTACAATTACAATATTTTGCTCATGGAAATCAAAATAATTTTACATAAATATGACTTCCAAGTCATAATAATAAATATATTATATTTGGAGTTTTGATATATGTCTTTGTAAGTCTTGGCTTGTCATGTGCTTGGGAAGGAGAGCATCACCTGAGTGATTTTCCTCCAACCACAGACCGATAGTCCCCTGCACACCTTCTTTCCAGAAGTGGCCCTACCCTTCACAAAGGGAATAGATATAATTAATCAACAAGTTTTTACCATATGAGTTTCTAGTGTTGTGTCCTACATAACCAACACATACATACAACTATAGATCCCTTCTAACTAAGTATAATGCTACTAGATGGTTAGACAATTCTAGAGCACAGTGAACTGACTAATCCATGTGGAGACGAATGCATTAGCTTGGCCAAAGATTTAATATAAATAGACATTTCCCAATGAACATGGTTGATTTTTCACACACTTCTAACTTGACTTAGAAACTGTCTCATCCTACAGTGGATTTAGTTTGACCAATTCTAGTTATGGGGTGTCTTAATAAAATTTCACCCATAGTCTTCCTGACTTATATTTTTAACTCTGGTTTGTAGAGTACAATTCCAATAATGGTTTAGATTGAGATTTTAATCTTTTGAAGACATTTCTAGTTGCAACTACAACATGGATCTCTGACTCCCTATCACTCTATTCCTTATTTTCTAGGTTTATGTGTTCTTGATTTGTAGTGTCTAGTATCGATATAGAAAATAGTCACAGTAACTTTGTCTTTGCCAATCTTCCAACACAACATCTACAAAAGGCTAAACACTAACCAACAAGTATTGAAGAGGAAAGTCCTTGAAGCACCCAGAAAGAGGCTTTTGGATGGTAATCATGAACTTAGCCTCTACAATAAAACAAATAGGTCATCATTGTTAGATCTCATTAGACATAATGGCTTGAGCTTTAGATGGAAAATCAGAGTGCAATTCCCATCATTTAGGAGAATGAATGTTAACCCCCTCATTTTCTATGATGTCAGCAACTCCGTTACCCTCCCAGTAAATATGAGATATATGAATATCATTAAAATAATTAATCATGGTGATCGAGTCTTTAATGAGCATTTGAATGGTTCAACTAGGAAATTGTACTTCTTTTAGGCACTTATTATATTTAGGGAGTCCCCTTCTATCCACACTCTCTTATATCCATTGGTCTAGGCTAATTTGATACTATGTTAGGCAGTCATAGCTTCAACATAGTGGTTAGACTGGATGTGTGTGTGTGTGTGTGTGTGTTAGTTTCTATTAATAACTGCATATGTTGTTGAACATTTATAGTGAATCTATAATAAATACTATTGTGTGAGTTTTCATAGCTAGTTGTGTTGAAAAAAAAACATTGCTCTCATAGTCGATAAGTCTGATTGAGAAGTACATTTCTATTTGGAAAACTTCCATTTGATTAGTTCTATAGTTAAAGTTTTATTTCCATCCTAAACAAGTTTCTATTTCGTAGTTAAATGTACGTTGCAGTTTCAACATTTTTATTCCATAGTTAATCATTTCTAGTCAGTCTAGCATTTTCAAATCAATAGCTTTAGGTGTGTGTGTGTGTATTTTATTCTCAATAGGATAATAACCTACTAGAAATACTTTTGGTCACCCTTATATAGATACCCTTTGCACATCCTCTGGTTTGACAATAATTTATTCTACTAAAGTATGAGGTTCAATAGTACCTCATCATTGTGCATGTCTGCATCTTTCTACTCTATATGAAATGTTAAGTGGACTCATCTTATAGGGATAAATTTTGTCATCTATAGTGATGCAGAGGCATCCACACTATAACCTTCGCATATAGCATGAATGTCTGCAGACCAACCTCATCATCATCATCTTCGCCATCATCATCATATTCCACTTTATGCTGTCAGCATCATCATGTTTCCTAAAACCAACAGCATCATCATATTTTGGACACTCGCAATTGTCCTCCTGCCGACTACTATTCACCTCCTCCGCTTTCTTCCTAACATCATCATCATGATGTTCAGCGGGCGCAAACATCCTCCGGTTGCACTGTTCATCAGGCTCCGAACTCCATCGTCATCATCATGACCTTTGACACTACCTTCGTCAGCAGGATATTCAACATCCGGTTGCTCCAAATATCCTGATGACGATCACCTTCAGCAACTTACCTTCGACGCTCCGCTACCCGACAATACAAGCAACAGCATCATGATCTACTTTATCCGGTTGTCTTCGAAACCTCCTGATGATGATGTTAACACAACTTCCTGACACGGACTTCCGCCGATACCTTAACACCTTACGACGGCAGGATAAACTCGCACAAGGGGATATCTCAATATCCTGATGACGATGACGTCATATCCTGATGACGATGACGTCACCCGATATCCTGATGACCTCTTCAACACTTAGCCAAAAAAACACAAACTTTCATCCCGCATCTACTCGCGATACGCGGATGTTTGGCACTCCCGATATGATGATCCTGATGCCGATACGCTCCTCGGCTCCTCCTGCTGATGATCACCCCGACGAACCCGCACTTCATGCGCTCAACTGCATCATGTTCATCTTCACTTATCCGGATGATGATGCCTAACCCGACTGCAGGATATTTGCAGAAATATCCTGATGATGCCGTCTTCACGAACTTCTGCACTTAGCGAAATCTCTCTTCGCCGATCCACCAGGGATGACCCGATCCTACTCAGGGTGATCTTCCAACTCAAACTTCTCAACTTGACCTAGCACATGAGGATGCTAGGCTTCTCAGCATCTGTCGACCGCGATCCTGCACACCTGCATACAAACAGAAAACAACCTACAATCTAGCCTACTGTACATTACCATTCCACCGATCAGACAGATCAACCGGTGGAATGGATCAGGAAATCCATGCAGTCTCTCAAACCAGCAAATCAATCAAGTAATGGAATGCAACCAGAGCAAGAACACAAACAGGATCACTTTATTGATTTCAAAGATGCAATACAATATGATCAACCTCTCTCTCTCAGGTTCACTCTCTGCAACTAGCTCGATCGATGATATCTGTCTGTCTCGTCAATATCAACCGATCTCATGCTTATAAAGACTTTCCTACGAATACTACTGACCCGACTCCAAGCGGCTGGGAACTCTCCAGGCGGCTGGGAGATCCCACCGAACATACATCATGACAGCTGTTATAACTAACTATCTAAAAATAGAAAAAGCCCGGTCAGCATGATCTTATCATGATCAGCGTGACATTATTACATGCAATTGGTCTAACAGACCTTCTTGGAATCATAAACAAGACCTAAACTACTAACTGCCTCATCCAGACCAGCTGTCAGGTAGGTGCTCCTGCACCATACTCCCCAACAGAAAAGAACTCATGTCCCATGAGTTTAGCATGTGGAAGTCCTCCACCATTACACTTTGCTTTGTCAGTCGTCTGACCTGCTCCAGCTTTATCTGCTGCTGTCTCTTGGCTGCTCCAAGACTTCTGAACTGTAACTTGCTTTCTGGCAAGTAAATCATCATGCCTGTTGATGTAGGCCTTCTTCTCACATACCCTGTGTTTGTCAGGTTGCCTAACCAGAACCTCTGTCTGAACTACCTCTGGAACTGCTGAACTGTTCAACTGTATCTTCCTGTCAATCTCTATAGGACAAGCAATAGTCCCAACTATGACAACATCCTTGTCATGCCTCTCAACTGGTTGCTGTGTACAAACCTGTTTTTGCACCTGCTGCTGACCTCTGTCAGTCACAACTGAAACTTTCTTCAGCTTGTTGTCTGTAACAACTCCTTTCTCTGCAGTGTCTTGAACTGCCTTCATGCCTGCTCCTCTAGGCATCTGCACATACTCCTTCTTTCCCATTAAAATGATTTGAGCTGCCTTCTGTACTGCAGCTTTTGCCTGCAATGGCATCAACTTGATAATCTTCCCATCCTTCTTGATGGTGTAGGTATTAGCATACCCATCATACAGTACCCTTCTGTCAAATTGCCATGGTCTACCTAGCAGTAGGTGACAACATTCCATAGGCAATATATCACACAAGATTCTATCCTGATATGGTCCAATCTGGAAATCCACATATGCCTGTTCAGAGACAAAAAGTGATTGCCTATCACTCACCCAAGATGCCTTGTAAGGGTGTGGATGTGGAATCCTTTCCAGCTTCAGTTTATCCACCATTTCCTGAGATACCATGTTGTCTGTTGAACCAGTATCAATGACAACTTTACATACCTTACCTTTGCTCTTGCATGTGGTTTTGAAGAGAGCTCTCCTTTGCATCAGATCCTTTGATGCCTGCAAACTAATTCTCCTTAACATCAGTGATTCTCCACTCTCTGGATATCCAACATTATCAGGTTCTCTGTTTGAACTCTGTGCACTTTCTTCTTTCTCTTCTTGCACAAGTTGTACTCTCTTGTCACTTGTTCTATCATTTCTGGATGATGAACCTTTGTTTTCTGGACACTTGAAAGATGGATGACCAAACTCTCCACAGGTGTAACACTTTCCTGAAAATGTAGTAGAACCTCTACCACCTCCAAATCTTCCTCTATTACCTTTCCATCCACCTCTGAAATTAGACTGTCCCTGTCCTTTACCAGTGTCTTCTTGAACCTCATTGATTTGCTTTTGTGCAGGGGCTGTTCCTCTTCCCCTATTGTTTCCTCTTCCTCTCATGGACTTATCATGTCCTCTATTCAGCTTTTCTTCAATCCTGATTGCCATTTGATAACAATCCTCCACATTCTTAGGGTTAGCTAACACTAACTCATCCTGTATGTTAAACCTCAAACCAGCCAAGTACCTAGCTACCTTTTCTACCTCATTCTCATGATGACCAGATCTCATACTCAACAGATAAAATTCCTCAGTATATGATTTCACATCCCTGTCTTTCTGCTTTAAAAATTGCAGCTTCTTAAACATCTGGATTTCATAATCCCTTGGCAAGAATTTACCCTTGATCCTTGCTACCATCTTATCCCATGAAGTGATCTTAGACTTCCCTTGTTTCCTTCTCTCAGATTGTACATAATCCCACCATACCAAAGCATGACCTCCTAACTTGGTCTTTGCAATCTTGACTTTCTGATCCTCAGCAACATCTTCACATTCAAAGTGATTATCCAGTGCAGCAATCCAATCCAACAACTCATCTTCATTCAAGCTTCCAGTATACTTGGAAACATCAACCTTTACCTTAGGTTTTTCACTCTGCACTGCCTTTAACAGTTTTGCCAACCTCTGGTCTTCAGCATCCAGATCTTCAGCTACCTCTTCATACTCTTCAACAGTATCTGCATCTTCTTCAGACTCACTGTCTTCCACTTCCCTCTTTTTGTTCTTTTCCAGGGCTGTCAGCCTGGCTTGAAGTGCTTCAGCAAGCTCCTTCATCTTCCTCATCTCTCTAGCATGTTTCTCCTTCATCTCCTGCAATTCCCTTGCAGTACCACTACCTTTAGGAGGCATTTTGTCAACCTCTCAATCAACACACAACACAATCAACTCTATCTCTACCTCTGCCCTTTCGGTGACAGAATCAACACACAACAGCCCAGACCTTTTGCTGAGCTCTGATACCACTATGATGCAGAGGCATCCACACTATAACCTTCGCATATAGCATGAATGTCTGCAGACCAACCTCATCATCATCATCTTCGCCATCATCATCATATTCCGCTTTATGCTGTCAGCATCATCATGTTTCCTAAAACCAACAGCATCATCATATTTCGGACACTCGCAATTGTCCTCCTGCCGACTACTATTCACCTCCTCCGCTTTCTTCCTAACATCATCATCATGATGTTCAGTGGGCGCAAACATCCTCCGGTTGCACTGTTCATCAGGCTCCGAACTCCATCGTCATCATCATGACCTTCGACACTACCTTCATCAGTAGGATATTCAACATCTGGTTGCTCCAAATATCCTGATGACGATCACCTTCAGCAACTTACCTTCGACGCTCTGCTACGCGACAATACAAGCAACAGCATCATGATCTACTTTATCTTGTTGTCTTCGAAACCTCCTGATGATGATGTTAACACAACTTCCTGACACGGACTTCCGCCGATACCTTAACACCTTACGACGACAGGATAAACTCGCACAAGGGGATATCTCAATATCCTGATGATGATGACATCATATCCTGATGACGATGACGTCACCTGATATCCTGATGACCTCTTCAACACTTAGCCAAAAAAACACAAACTTTCATCCCGCATCTACTCGCGATACGCGGATGTTTGGCACTCCCGATATGATGATCCTGATGCCGATACGCTCCTCGGCTCCTCCTGCTGATGATCACCCCGACGAACCCGCACTTCATGCGCTCAACTGCATCATGTTCATCTTCACTTATCCGGATGATGATGCCTAACCCGACTGCAGGATATTTGCAGAAATATCCTGATGATGCCGTCTTCACGAACTTCTGCACTTAGCGAAATCTCTCTTCGCCGATCCACCAGGGATGACCCGATCCTACTCAGGGTGATCTTTCAACTCAAACTTCTCAACTTGACCTAGCACATGAGGATGCTAGGCTTCTCAGCATCTGTCGACCGCGATCCTGCACACCTGCATACAAACAGAAAACAACCTACAATCTAGCCTACTGTACATTACCATTCCACCGATCAGACAGATCAACCGGTGGAATGGATCAGGAAATCCATGCAGTCTCTCAAACCAGCAAATCAATCAAGTAATGGAATGCAACCAGAGCAAGAACACAAACAGGATCACTTTATTGATTTCAAAGATGCAATACAATATGATCAACCTCTCTCTCTCAGGTTCACTCTCTGCAACTAGCTCGATCGATGATATCTGTCTGTCTCGTCAATATCAACCGATCTCATGCTTATAAAGACTTTCCTACGAATACTACTGACCTGACTCCAAGCGGCTGGGAACTCTCCAGGCGGCTGGGAGATCCCACCGAACATACATCATGACAGCTATTATAACTAACTATCTAAAAATAGCAAAAGCCCGGTCAGCATGATCTTATCATGATCAGCGTGACATTATTACATGCAATTGGTCTAACAGACCTTCTTGGAATCATAAACAAGACCTAAACTACTAACTGCCTCATCCAGACCAGCTGTCAGGTAGGTGCTCCTGCACCATATAGTTACACATGCAAGATGTAGTTTCATCTTAATTAGAGGTTTTATAGGAAGCTAGTCATTCTTTGATGTAGTGACAACTATTGGGGCTAACCATACATTTCGTATAGTTTTTCTATTCTAGTCATGAATCATCTTGATAGGTTAGATGTCCTATTAAGGATACCTCTAGGAACATCCTCTTGAGTCTAGTTAAGCCCAAAGTGAAGGAGAGCATACCCACTCTTTGAAATTAGCCTTTAACCACTCACATTCTATTGATGAGATTCTCAATTCACCCTTGAGATGATAAGTCCCTAGCCTTGTGATGAGTTGATCCCTCTAGGAATGTGAGTTGTAGTTTTGGGACCCAACATGCCCCACATTGTGTCTAATAGGACTTTGTTGAAATATATATTTTTTGCCCTACAAACAAAGATTCTTTTCTTAGAGGGGCTAAAGGAGTAGAGGATGGTTAGGGAGATGACACTTCACCTATGCAGGAACTATATGTGATTGAAAGAGTAAAGAGGGAGAAATATTTGGGAAGACGGGGATGACCAATCTGTTGGCAAGAGACACTATATGGCTTCATGAGTATTGTCGTTGATGGCAACAAAGTTCATCCCACCCATCCGCAAAACATGGTGTGCCTATACCGGAAGTCAGATTGAAGAAATGTTGTGGTTTGGTAAGCAAGAACAGAGCATGCAACAAGGTCCGACAGTCAAGTCCAAATCTCTTAGAGAAAGTATCTTTGTAAAGTATGGACTTGGGGAAGTCAAGAGGAATACATTGATGTAAGAGTGAAGAGATATAAGCATCTAAGTATTGGGGTCTGGTTTGGCAGACTTGATAGAGGAAGAACTGAACGACAGAGTATCAGACCTTAATCCAGATGAGTTGTTGATAGTGATCAAGATTCTTAAGGTATCATTCATTATTGGCTGACATAATTAATGACTTCTATAAGCATCTCCTTGATACGCATCACTTGATAAGAAAGGATTCAGCCGACAGATCAGAGTTTGGATAAATATTGACTGTTCCAGATGCTGATTAGAAAGAGGATGAAATCCATTGTGTGGATATATATACCAGATGGATTTGGATATGAAAGGGTATGTTGTGTGTTGTGGTGTGTGAAGAAAAGTAGAAGTATAGTGTGAAAGTAGTAAGACAGGTCCGGTATGTGACAGGTCAATAGCACCAAAGAAGAGGAAGAATGAAGTGCAGCAAATCAGTGTATTGAGCCTAACCGAAACTAAACCTTGGCATATGTGGATGCTTCTCATTAGTTCAAGGATCTTTTTATTCTTCTTACAACTTGTAGATAGTGAGTCTCTTGTAGGCAGTGAGCCTCTTGTGAGCAGTGTGCTTAGGCAGTGAGCCCTAATTAGCAAGTGCCATTTTGTATTTCTATTCTTCTAACAGAGAATACATTCTTGGGTTAATCACCCCATGGTTGTCTCCCTTAACAGGGTTTCCATGTCAAAAATATTGTGTCATGTGTATTGATTTTATTTCCATTTCATAGTTATGTTTTCTTATTTGATTTGATGCGGCATTAATTGTTAAGAAATTTTAGAAAGATAAAATAATTAGGATAACTGATTCAGCCCCCCCTCTCAGTTATCAACAATTGGTATCAAAGCCAAGTTGCTTCAAAAAGAGCCTAACAGCTTGAGGAAGATCTGGGAACTCAAATGGATGTGTATGGTATGAGGGAACAACTTCAGTCTACCCTTGATGATCTTGAGCAATCAAACTCTGAAGTCAATGAATTGAAGGAAAGACTCAAATAGGCTGATGATTTCATAAATGAACTAAAACAGAAATTGAGTATCTCTATACAAAAAAGAAAAGACCTACTTTAGCAATTGGCAAGTTAAAGTGAAGACAATGGTACAAATGAAGATCTGAAGGAAAAAACCAAGTTATGTGAAAAGTTATCAAAAGAGGTCATTATGATAAGACATGAAATCAAATCAGGAGTTATGAAATTCACTCAAGAAATTGAAGAGAAAAGAAAAATTGAAGATGATCTAAGACAATCTCTCAAGGAGAAGTCAGAAGACTGCCACAAAATGGATAGAATAATTAGACATTTAGAATCTGATCTTGAAGATGCTAGAGATAATGAAGAAAAACTTGAAGATCAAATTTGCACTTTTAAAAAGGATCTTCAAATAGCAAATGAATACAAAGAGAATTTCAAGATAAGTTTTGCTCAACTTGAAGTTCTTCTTGAAAGCCAAAAGAGGGTAGATGACAAGCGTGGCTTGGGATATGAGAAAGGTCAAAGCTCCGGATCCAGTCAGAAGAATTTTGAATCAAGAAACAAGCCTAGAAGACCTCCGGTAAGGCAACCTAATGCTCAAAGATATCCATCCTTCAATGGATACTGCCACAACTATAATAACTTTGGTCATAAAGCTAATCAATGCCGAAAGAGAATAAATCAGACTAACACATCCTTCTTTGGACAGTGTTTCAACTGCGAAAGGTATGGTCACAAATCTCATGAATGCAGAAATATGCAAATGAACAATTCATTCAATAGTAGATGCTTTGCATCCAATAGAATGGGACATATGGCTAATCAATGCAGATCAAGAGGATATCATTCAACTATACAAAGAAATGTTGTTTACCACAATTGCAATAGATCCGGTCATATTGCCAAATTCTGTAGAAGCAAGAATCTGGACAAAAGGGGTCCGGTGCATCATAATCAGAATCAAGAGAAAGGAAAAGGAAAAGTAAATGCGGATGAAGTTAAAAGTGAGATAAACAAGATTTGGGTGAAGAGAAGTATAGAAAATGTAGGGGATGGATCCGCACCAGAATCTGGTGCTGATATTCCTTCCAAAAATTAAAAAGTGAGCTCTGGCTCAGGGGGAGACACAAGGAAAAACATTTTTCCCCCAACCAGTTAATTGGTGCCGAAATTGGCACAAGGAGAGTTGCGGATTAAAGGGTTCTTAGAGAAACATCTAAATAAACTATGCTTAAGATATGGAAGATCCTCAAGATGTTTAGAACAAGATTGTTTCGGTTCATCAAGTCATCCGAATAAGCAAAACAAGGTAAACTGGAATGACTTAAGTTGAGCATTTATTGCAACTTGGTATTAGGGTTTGTGGAGCAATATAAGGGTTTTTCTTATTAAACATTTGCACATTTGCATTCAAGAAGAAGAGAAAAGAAGCTCTTCAACAAATTATCTCAGATTCTCAAAAGATCAACCGTTGAAGTCGATTCATCAGGCAAATTAATCCGGCTCATTTAGCGAACCCTAGAAGTGTAAAAGGTACTTTCCATTGTCAAAAATCTCTCTATAAATCATTCGAAGATGGCTACTCCAAATGTTGTAAAGATTTCTAATAGGCCGCATCCTAAATTCAAGAAACATCCATATAAATCCCTAGAAGTTGATCCCCTAGGCACCTTTTCAAGCATTCCACATGGGGTTCTACATGTAGAAGATGTTAGGGCATATATTCATGTGAATATTGAAGATTTTGGAGAATCTAAGATGGTCGATATCTATCACAAGCATTTGACAGATGACTCATTCGAACTCAAAACCCAGTATAAAGCTATCCGGGACAAACATTTTGCACAATGCATTCATTTCCCCTATTTTTCAGAAGATGAATGGGTCTGATATATCTTGACCAGAATGCATGATAACTTCATGTGGTTGAGCAGGCCGTTTAAGATCACTAAGGATGCCATTAGGGTAGTAACCAGATTACACTCAACCGGTGGAATGCCTACACTCAAATATGTCAAAAACCAAATTGTGAGTGAGGCTACCGGATCAAAGTTTGATAAAAGAGCAATGACTATTTAGGATATCACAGATCTGGATATCAAGTTTGCATCAATGATAATTGGATATAAGATATATCACTCTAGTAGGGAGAATTCAGTATCCGGAACTACTATATATACTGCTTATGAAATGTTGAGGAAGAATGCAGACTATGATCTTTGTGAGCTCCTTCTGAACCAACTCTCGGAGAATCTGTAGAAGATAAAGAAGGATAAGAAGAAATCTTTCAAATACGGTGGTTTGATACTTTGCCTATTCTTTTATTACATGAATGAGCTTCCTGGATCCAGTGGCTAGGTATGGCAGAATGATAGACCAGTAGCCATTCAAATCAGAGATTATATACATGGGCTTGGTGATGCCAAGGCACAAAATACAGGTCTCTAGGGCTATTTCAAAAAAATTTCAGAACATGATGCAAGCAAGAGAGAGAATCCCCCAATCTTTAGTTGAAAAATATAAAGATACAATATGCTTTATGGTAGAAACTGATTAGTGCCTAATGGAAGCAGTGGAACCAAGAATAGTGTGGATCATGCCTATAGGGTATGAAGTGGATGAAAAAACTGTAGAGCTGCTTGTTTAGCACATGCTAAGTCAGCCCAAGGATCCCAAGGCAGAAAGGTTTGGAACCTTTGAAGAATTAAGTGTGAAGATCCATGTGGAGCTAAGACAACCAAAAATAAAAGGAAAAGTGAGGAGGGAAGTAGAACAGTTTGCCAAGAGGCATGGAATTTCAAAACAAGCACTTGATGCAAATAGAGAGAAGATAGAAAAGGTAGAGAAAGAAAAAGAAAAAGTAAAAAAAGAAGCTACTCCAGTGGAAGTCCCCTCCCGAACTAGATCCTCTAAGACCTCTGCACCCACCACTACAAAGAGCTCAAAGGCATCAAAACGAAAAGCAAAATCATTCGGAAAAGGAGAGAAGAGAACCAAGAAAAAGGCAACAAGGTCTTACACAAGCCAAAAGGATGAAGAAGAGACAGAATCAGATGAGGAAGTAAAGAAACTGAAGAAGAAAAGGAAAACATCTAGTGAACCCTCTACTAAAGAAGTAATAGAAGAATTTGTTGAAAGGCCCACTCTGTCCTTAGATGATGTAGTTAAAGCAGTTACTATGGATGGGAACCTGCAACCAATAACAGAATTCTATGATGCATACAATGATGCAGATAGAAAGATCTTGGAGGAAGCCACAGTTAAGTACTTGAACATATACAATAAGGCTTTTATTGAAATCATATCTCTCATTCCCAAAATCCTAGAGAAGGAATTAGAGATAAGAAAAAATAATGCTAGGGCAAAGGATCTTGAGAGCTGAGAACAGATAGCCATTCAGCTCTTTCCTTCAATCACTCAGAAGCAAATGAATATAATCTTCAAAGATTGTAAGGATGAGTTCTAGAGTAAGGCTAGAATAAATCAACTCATGCTTGGAGAAATTGATAAAGTGGCAAAAGAAACAGAAGAAATCCTCCGAAAAGCCTATAAAAGATTCAATATTCCTATTGTAAAGGATTTAAGTGATGATCCCTCGGGAATGGATAACAAAGAAGAATCTATTGAGACAGTGGTAGAAGAGGTAAAGGAGACAAGGGAACAAAAAGGTAAGGACTTAGATTCCTCTACTCTGAAAGAAGAGGTCCATGATCAAGCAAACATCTCTCCTCCGGTTTCCCCTATAGACTTTGGATTCAAAGAAAAAGAAAGAGTACAAGAGAAGATCAGTCAAGAAGCAAAAGAGAAAGAAGATGATAGTAGCAAGGCTGTAGAAGGAGAGAAAACTCCAACAGAGAAGGCCACAGATGATAGTGGTAAGGCTGCAGAAGGGGAGAAAATTCTGTCTCTGGTAAGAGACACAGCAGAAGCAGTCAACGAGTTCTTAACCAAAGAAATGATGGAATTTGATGAACCAGAATTGCTTCAAGGTCCATTCAATTTTGATTCCCTCTCTCTGGCCCGAACCATGAAACTAGCTTCCTTCACTCAAGCTAAGGCAAAAGAAAAAATGTTGAAGTCTCACATGGAAGACTGTGAACTCATAGAAACTGCATCCGGTGTACTGGAAAAGATCATGCCATCCTTCCAAAAGGATCCTACAGCATCCACATCTAGTAATCTAAAGTCTCTTGTAAATTCTATTAATACACATTTTGATTCTTTAGAGAAAGTAGCAGAAGAGAAAGTTAGGAAAGAATTTTTGGATAAGAGATTCTCTGAAGTACAGGGTCTAATCTCAAATGACAGGAGAGTTATGGATATTGGGATAAAGAGTTTAGAAAATACTCTCAAAGATGGTGGAAATATTTATAAATTTTGTTTATCCTGGTCCAAAGTGACCAAAGATGTTGATAAGAAAGTAAAAGAGCAAGAAGATAAACTACTAAGTTTGTCTCAAAGTTTTGATCCTCTCTCATCTCCCGTAATCAATCAAGAATGTCAAACTATTGTAGTCTTGAATGAAATTAAGAAACTTGAAAAGGAAAATAAAAATAGAATAAGTAGGTTGAGTGAACTTAGAGGGATCATTATCCCTAAGTTAGAGGCCATGCATGAGGCCCTAAGTGATGCTCAGACTATAGCCCAGACTAGTGATCTGACAAATCTAAAAAGGGCAGAATCTTTTGCATTCTTGTTGAGTGGTCACATCTCAATTTTGGATAGGATGAAGAATAGTTGGGCGACAGAAGTGGTATAGTTAAAGACCACTTTTTTAGATATATTTCAGTATATGTAGGGAAAACATGTATATATATGCAGCTAAGTATAGATTGTTTTTGGAAATTTTGGTGTGCAGATCCCACCCTTTGCCATTGATGTCAAAGGGGGAGTGAGGAGTAGTGAAAAATGAGGAGTCCAGCTAAGGGGGAGCTCTAGAAAATGTACATAAGAAAAGAGCATCAACCAAGGGGGAGTATAGTGTGACACTTAGTCATTTTTCACTAAGTGTTGCCATCAATGCCAAAGGGGGAGATTGTTGGCAAGAGACACTATATGGCTTCATGAGTATTGTCATTGCAACTTTTAACCATAGCTGCAAATGACAAATGAAATGTAGAATAGAATATCTGACTATCAGATAGATCTTATGTCTATTATTATTGCGAATACTCAGGAACAATACATTCATCATATTACAATGCGTGCTGGCATAGACTCAAACATCTATGTAGAAAGAGAAGCTTAACACATAAAGACCACCATGCTAGAGATAATAGCAATCTTAGACTCAAAGAGCAAACCAGAGATAATGGTACTTTTTTACAGACTTACAAACTTAGATCCTAGACTTCACTTGGAGACTCTACTCGCCAAGACTTGCTTGAGAACTAAGGCAGCCTCTCATGCATTTATAGATCTTGCGAGAGGCAAATCTTTTACCTTTCTCTGAAGTCTGGTTTTGGAATCCATCCATCCAAGACGGACACGTGCAAACCCTTATTCGAAGGATTACCCGATCGAGGATAAGATTCCTCAGGTGGGACCAATTAATCCGTGAACAAGATAATGGGGAACAGATAAAGACTCAAACGGAATAAACTTTTACAAAGTTACTTTTTGATCACAAGAAGAATAACTCGTGCTTACTGTGAGGTGCGTAATCTTTCCCCTTTTACCATGGAAGGGCCCACATCTATCACATTCAATGAGAGGATAGATACTCTCGATGGATGACAAGCCCATCCATTAGCCTAAGATTCGGTACTGTTGGACGTACTGGAGTTGAGAGGACCTGGCTGGTTGAACAAACATCCTTCACAAAATTTTCCATCAGGATGAGTATAGTCAGGAGAACGATAGTTACCACTGGCGCTGAAAGTTGGTATTCTTGGATCATCGGCAGAGCAGTCAACACAATTTGCACAAGTTTGTGTGGATGAATGAGGAATACATCCAGGTGTTCGACTTCCTTCTTGTTCTTTCCAGATGATACTCATTGTTTTCAACTTATAGGGGCCGTATAATCCTCTAGACATAGCTTGTGGTGTAGGTCCATTCATTTGGTAGGTTTTTGTGTGAATCCAAACAGGAATCTGGTGAGCATGAAAGTATCTCAAGTGATTTCCTACCGTCCAATGTTTGAAAATAGAAGAAGAACCCGTAGGACCATAGATTTGGCAAAGATGCCTGCTAATTGGATTATTGACAGGAGAATCAAAAATAAGTTTGAAAATGCATCCAGTGTAAGCTAAAGTTCCTTCAAACTGTAAATCATCTGCTGGTGGATAAGGTCCTTGGAAAAGGTCTCTGATTAAATTCTTACCATGTTCTGCATTCAACCATTGCTCCGGGTGTGCTACTGGAGGATTTAGAAACTTGACTGGGAGAACAAAATCTCTACACTAGTTCTGAAGTACATGCCCAACATCAGGATCAATTGGTTCAGCTTCAGCTAAGAACTGAAAGAATGGCCTATCGGTCCATAAACCTGGGGATGTTAGTTGTTGTTTAGCAATTAACATTTTAAACTGATCAAAGAGAAAATCATTGGCCATTTGGAAGTTGTGCAGGTTCCTTCATTGGAAGGGATTTGTACTCTATTCATGGTGACTTTCTTCATACCATCATTGTTCTCTGATCCGGATGACTCGAACAACACCATTTGCTTGAGGGTTATCAGAATGTCCCTCTCTTGACATAAAATCTACAAAAATATTTTCAACTCCTGGAAGATGAACAAAATCAAATTCATATGTACTGAGTAGTTGAGCCCGTCGAAGAAGTCATCCTCTTACCACCTTATTCTTTGATTCTTTTCAGAAGAATCCTCACAGATTTTGCAAATCACTTTTCAGCAGAAATCTCTTGTCAGCAATGAACATTTGAAAGGCTTGGAAAGTATTGACAACAACAAGGATTTCTTTATGCGTACTATGGTAGTCTACTTCACTATTTTTGAAACTACCAAAAATGTATTGAACAATCTCACCTTTATCTTTGGGATTGAAGGAGATTGTTTTATGTTCTCAAAGAACACCTACCCAGGCACCTTCACTTGCATCAGTCTCAACAATTTTGAAACCCTTAGCGGGCAGTTTTAATGGCGGTAACTGGGAACATTTTTGCTTGATGCGAACAATTAATGTATCATGCTTTATTGTCCATGGTGGCGGTGTCTTTCCTAGAAGCTTATTCAACTCAATTCTATCTTCAGCAAGCTTATAATAGAATCCTGCAATATAATTAACAAGGCCTACAAAATGTTGCAGTTCTTTGACATTGTTGACTACAAGATTAGAAATTTTGTGCAGGATGTGTGGTTGGGCCTCCATCCTCCCTCCCAGAAGAAGCTTGATGCCAATGAACACAATGTGGGTTTGAGCAAAGAAAGACTTTGCGGGATTGATAGCAAGACCATTATGTTGACAAATAGAGAGGAATTGACAGAGATGGTCAAGATGGTGAGGCATATCCTGGCTGAAGACAAGAATGTCATCAATATAGGGTTGGATAAATTTGGCATAATGCCGGAATAGAACATCCATTTTTTGCTGAAAAATGGAAGGAGCAGTTTTAATACCGAATGGAAGAACAGTCCATTCATAAAGGCCTTGGGGAATAGAGAAGGCTATTTTATAGAAATCAGCACTTTTCAAACTGATTTGCCAGAACCCTTTTGTTAGATCAAATTTAGAATATACATGGCTACCTTGGATAGTCTGCCAGATATGATCCTTACTAGGCAGAGGATGTCTATTATCAACAAGACAGTCATTTAACGGCTTGAAATTGACAACTAGCCATTTTTTAGGTAATTCTTTACCATTCTCATTGACCTTTGGTACATACATGGCATGGCATGAGAATGGAGATTCAGAAGTTTGAATAATGTGGATTCATTCAAGCTCTGCAACTTCTGTTCTACAAGTTAATGCTTCAGATGAACTCATTAGGAAATAATTAGCTTTTACCCTGGGCATGAGTTCATTACCTTGAGAATCCCTTTTAAGAGGGAGATCACATGTCAGGTTCCTTTTTTGCTTCTTTAAATCTTTGGTCATCTACCTTTTAATCTCTATAAGAGATTCTTGACCTGCATCTATTTGTTTGGCTAACCAAACTGCATTAACTGGTTTCTTTTTCTTTTCTTTTTCTAGCTTAGATGTATAAGCTAGATCTTGATAAAGCCTTGGAAGCTGATATGTATTCCGAATTATAATAAAATTAGAATCAATGGTAAAAGGTTCCCATTGTTGAATTGCTTTACTTCCAATTATGCCATCATAGCCATCAACTTCATATTGGACAAATGTTAGATCATTTGTAAAACCATCAAATCCAATTTGGATAGGAGCAATGCAGAAGGAGGAACTATTTTCCTTTTCGGAATTACCAAAAGTAATACCTGTAGTGCCTTCAATCCAGGCATCTTTGGGGAAAGCATTATACCTGGCAATGTTCGGATCTGCTCCAGTATCAATAAGGAATGCTAATGGGTAGGCCATTATACCTGGAAAGTAGATTGTCAGAATGATTCTAGGACATGAAGTAGTTGGCTTGGCACTCCTTTTGTAGGCTTTCATCTAGCGGCTACTTGAACCTTCTTCAAAGGTGACTCTAGGTTCACCTTATTCCTCTACATCATGATGAATGAGAGGGATGTAGGGTTTTTCTTCACAATACAGTTGTTCTTCTGTGAAAGAGGCTTGAACAGGCAACTGTATGGATCCAACAGAATTGAACTGACTAAAAAACTTATCAAGTTGAGGGGCTTTCTCCATCTCTTCTGTGAGATAGAAGTTTTTCTCATCATCAATTTTTGCAATTTCTGCCTGAGCTTGAGTAACAACCTTTTCAAGAAAGGTTTTTCTATTTCTTCTCCAAATGTGTCTTGCCATGCTTCCTGGACAAGGAGCATTAATGATGGAACATTGATCCAAAGGCCCAAGTGGCTGTGGACGTTGAGCTGGAGGTCCGGGAGGCCAAGGCTTTCTTTACTGTAATGGTTTATAACCATGTTGCTCAGGAATTTCTGTAGGAGAGACTGATAGACCATATTAGAGAAGAGGGGATCTTCTCACAGGGAGCTTAGGAGGCTGAGCTTCCTATTATAGTAAGAAACACTTTCTAGATTTAAGCTGTTCCAATTAGGTGGTTAGCTTCTTCCACATTTCCCGACCCATGTCCATGGTATGGAGTTGGGATTCAGTTTGGACAATATCTTCAATTACCTTGTCCAATTCGGCATGGGTGTCCCTTCTTAGCATTCTGCAGTAGGAGACTTCTGAATCCTCATCAGAGGATTGAACTTCTTTGGTCATTAGATTGACCTAAGCTTGTTCTTGAGCTGATACATATTCTTCAGACTTAGATTCTGTACTTGATTCTGATTCTGAACTGGAGAGGATAATATCCTCTGAGTTTCATGGATAAGCATTGATGAATTCAAATTCATCATTTTCAACACCTGCTTCTCTGGTTGCATGGACTTTACCTTTTCCCATTTTCTTATTTCTATCCAGGCACTTGTTTGCAAAGTGATCACCCTTGCAAATATAATAGGTAGGTTTCCATTTCTTGGAATTCTTTCTTTTCTTATCTCTTTTTTTTGAAGTATCTTTTTTTTCTTGGAATACTTACTTTTAAATTTCTTCTTTTTCTTCTTGTAGGACTTTTCAAAACTGTCACAATTATAACAAAAAGATTTTCCCTTTTCTGGGAACTGATTAGAAGGCATAATCTAGTAGCAAACAGATGAAGAAAGTAAAGGTTGTACCTTTTTTATTTCTTTCTTGGCTTTTCCTTCTTCACAGATCTCTTCATTAATCTATGTTAAGAATTGAACTAACTGTGGATATGTTACCTCTTTCATTTCTATATTTTATGTGACTAGATTTTCAAGAACTTTCTTGTGATAGATTTCTCCAATCACAGTACCAAAACTTTTCAAAAAAGTAGTGAACATGATTTCATGATTCTTCTCACGGCTGGACAAATAGAAATTATCATATTGGACATCACAATATTGTTTAAAATATTTGAGGTCTTTACATTTACCTTTAATAAACTTATTGTAGGCCAACTTGGTGTCTATTTTACCAACAAACAGATGGGTCAACTGAGCATAGACTTGATTTGTACCTTTATCTAACAACATCTCTCTGTAAGCATCATCTAGTCTGTCCCAGACATGTTGTGCAACACCGGTCTTGCTTTATCACCTACTTTTCATCAGCATCAGCATTAGTGGATATATAATTTGTTATCCAGGCTTGCATTGCATCTATTCCTCTTGTATTTTCAATATCTTCAAAATGATCAAAATTAACAAGGGCAGTGTATCAGCTTTCAGAGTTTGGATATTTTTAAATGGATCAATAGGGTGCGATCCATTAGGATTAGAACTTGAACCACGAGCCATTTGGAACTTTCCTTTGGCTTGTTCCTCTAGATTGGTTTCTCTCAGATTCCCTATAGAGGGATCATAAACCTTTTCAATTATAGGCTGCCTAACTTCAGTAGTTAACTTAGGTCCTTCATACTGTGCCTGTAAATATCCCTTAGCACTGGAAGGGAAATTCTTTGTTCGTACAATCTGTTGATGACGGACTGTATGGGTCACGGACTAAATAGTCCTAGACTCTTCTTGGAGAACAGACTGTATGCTTGAGGATTCTGATTTGATGGAATCACTCATGAGAAGTTGTGATTGTGCAATTAAATGGACTTCTTCAGAGATTTCAGTGAGTCTCTGAGCATTATGCTTTACATGTATATTTGTAGTATTCAATTGAGAACCAAGCACATCACAATCTAATTTTACTTCACTTCTGACCTTTTGCAGAAGTTCTCTCTTTGATCTAAAGATCACTGCTGAGCAACCCACCAGGTTTCAGCTTGACTTTTGAGCTCATTATACTGGGCTTTGAGTTCCTAGAGATCTTTGTTTACAAAGTTTATCCACTGATCAGTGAGATGCTTTTCCAAGCGCTCTAGAGTGGAAATAAGAGAATGGAAATTCTCTTGAGTAATAAGGTGTGCTTTCTCAGCCTTGACTGCTTCGATCTGGTGCCAGATCTTTCTATCCTCAGCAAGGAGCATGGATTTCTTTAGACAAAGGTTTGTCCAGTTAAGAAATTTGCTTTGGCTGGTACCTTGAGAGTTTTCAGACACAGGAAATAAATGCAAAGGCCAGAAATCATCTTTGTAGGTTCCGGTTGTATCATAAAGGATGAAATCCTAGAAGGGGGGAATAGTACTGGGAATGGGACAAGGACCTGCAGGAGTGGTTATTACCTTTTCGTTGGACTCAAAAATATCCTATTCAGGCATAGTGGCTTGTCAGGTTGAAAACATTTAGAAATGGCCAGATCTGAGAGGATTGAAAACAAAGGAGCAATCTTCACATCTATACAACCCATTGTCTAATTTAGAAAACTTTTGATGGGTGCATGAAGGACTAGCAGGGGTGGCTGAAGCCATAGAACTGCTAGGTTTTGCCACAGAAGGGATTTTAAATAATTCTTCAAAACCCTTAGAGGGTTGTAATCTAATGCTCTGGGAGCGAGGTAAGGAACTCACAGATGGACCAGGTTGGTTGTAGTTGAAAACTCTTTCTATTCTCATGGAAGGTCCAGTGCGCAAGGCAGGCTGGTTACCGGATGAGAATCTGATTACTGCCTGATCATCTATTTCTTCAATTGAGATGCCTCTCAATTGTTGTTGTTTCTCATTTTCTACTTCAGGTTGACTATTAGTATCCCAAAGATCTAGTGCCTATTCTTTAGGCATTTTAATATCTTTGTGCTTAACTATTTTGGGTGCAATCAATTGTGTGCTATCACTGGAGGATGTCCAGATGGTGGAAAGACCTTCTAACCCTTGGGCTTTTTTGGGATTAATCATTAAGGGTATGACCTTATTATATAATCTATAATGAACCAAAAAGATCAAGGAATGGTCGACAGAATTCTTCTTCATGAAGAGATTCATTGTCTTGAAGTTGTATTCAAGAACATCTTTTAAGTTACCATCTTTTAGACTGACAAGAAAGTCTAATAGGCAATCGACATAGATTGGACCTTTGGACATTGAATCACAACCAACACCTAGAAGGGAATGAGATAATTTGTAAAATCGTGCATCTTTCAACATCATCATTACGATGATAGGTAAGCCTTTATGGTAATGGACACAGATTCCTATTCTGACATATGACAGATGTATAAACTGTGGATTATCTAGACTGGCTAAGGCATCCTTCTGAAATTTTGAAACAAGGGCATCTAAAAACAAATTTAACTTGCCTTTACTACCACCTGTAACAACGTGTTGCAGGGTAGCCACATGACAACGTTGGGAAGTTTTGTACCCAAACCAATTCTTCAAACCTTTATTTTTATTAAACATATCTATAACACCATGGGGAACATCTTTATAGATTTTAGAAGCTTTAATCTTAGGCACACAAAATTCTTTATCTTGAAACTAACTACTAGCAGAAACTTCATCTAAAACATTACTACTTGACTTAGGAGTACAAAATGAACTTTCATTATCAGCAAAGAAATTGGTGAAATTAACTTCTATGTTGTGATCCGCAGTATGGTCGATGCTTTCCATAGTCGATCCAAAAGTGCTTTCTCTATCCATTCTGCACTCGAAATACAAATTACTGCCTCTAATCTACCCTGACGCAACAAGCTTAACAGGACTTATATCATGAGGACTTACAACAGGATTCTGAGTTGTATCAGCAATATAGAGAGCAATATAAGGAGCAATACAGTGAATAGCATAACACTTTATTGGCGTGTTATGGTTAGACAACAACGATAATAACAGAAAATAACATCATCATGTCTGATACAAACTTTTAACCACAGCTGCAAATGACAAATGAAATGCGGAATAGAATATCTGACTATCAGATAGATCTTATGTATATTATTATTGCGAATACTCAGGAACAATACATTCATCATATTACAATGCGTGCTGGCATAGACTTAGACATGTATGTAGAAAGAGAAGCTTAACACATAAAGACCACCCATCCACAAAATATGGTGTGCCTATACTGGAAGTCAGATTGAATATGTGGTCCGGTAAGAAAGAACAGAGCATGCAGCAAGGTCCAACAGTCAGGTTCAGATCTCTTAGAGAAAGTATCTTTGTAAAGTGCGGACTTGGGGAAGTCAAGAGGAATACATTGACTGATAGATTCTAGGGATTGAGCCTCCGATGATGTAAGAGTGAAGAGATATGAGCATCTAAGTATTGGGGTCTGGTTTGGCAGAGTTGACAGAGGAAGAACTGACCGGCAGAGTATCAGACCTTAATCCGGATGAGTTGTTGATAGTGATCAAGATTCTTAAGGTATCATTCGTGATTGGCTGACATAATTGATGACTTATATAAGCATCTCCTTGATACACATCACTTGATAAGAAAGGATTCAGCCAACAGATTAGAGTTTGGATAAATATTGACTATTCCGTATGCCAACTAGAAAGGGGATGAAATCCGTTGTGTGGATATATATACCAAATGGATTTGGATATGAAGGGGTATGTTGTGTGTTGTGGTGTGCAAAGAAAAGTAGAAGTACAGTGTGAAAGTAGTAAGACAGGTCTACTATGTGATAGGTCAACAGCACCAAAGAAGAGGAAGGATGAAGTGCAGCAAATCAATGTATTGAGCCTAACCGGAACTAAACCTTAGCATATGTGGATGCTTCTCATCAGTTCAAGGATCTTGTTATTCTTCTTACAACTTGTAGATAGTGAGTCTCTTTTAGGTAGTAAGCCTCTTGTGAGCAGTGTGCTCGGGCAGTGAGCCCTAATTGGCAAGTGTCATTTTATATTTCTATTCTTCTAACAGAGAATACATTCTTGGGTTAATCACCCCATGGTTTTCTCCCTTAATAGGGTTTCCATGTCAAAAATATTGTGTCATGTGTATTGATGTTATTTCCATTTTGTAGTTATGTTTGCTTATTTGATTTGATGCTGCATTAATTGTTAAGAAATTTCAGAAAGCTAAAATAATTAAGATAACAGATTCACCCCCCCTCTTAGTTATCAACACAATCTTGGAGCAATCTTTCCAACGAAAATCAAGTTGTTTTTAGTGCACATGGCTAGATCGAAGACAAGACTAAGGTAAAATGTTCCTAGGTACTATATCATTAGAGTGGGATCAAGGTTTATATCATTGAGATAGTAGATGAAGATCATGCCAATTGATAGTTGGATCTCTAAAGAAATCCTTCCCAATTCTTCTAGAAGATCGCATATTGAATTCATAAAGAGATTCCATGAGGAATTGCTAGATGTGAAAGGTCTAATCCAATAGTGAGATAGAGTCTCCTCTCTCTTTGAAAAATTTATAGAAGATGCTTCCTAGCCTATCCCAAATTTGAATGGTTCCAAAATCAAGAATACAAAACTAATTTATAGCTTTAATCGTGAAAGAGGTGGATATAAGTGGTAAGGCCATATTCTCATCAGCAATGTGGTGCAACAAATATGTTTTAGCTATGTATTTAAGGGTAAGTGCAAGAAGATGGGGGGCCAAAAAGGGGTCTTAAGTGGCCACTTTTTTTCTGAAATCAGGAAATACTGGCCTTGGATGAGAAATTGAGCATAGTTACACTCAAAATTTAGAGATGCAACCAAAACAATGTTCGTAGTGCTCCGAGTCTACTTTCTAAACTACTATTTTGTTTTGAAAATGGCATAGATTAAGGGGTTCAAAAGAGGGAGCCACAGAAATTGGTGTTGTTTCTGTCAAAAAAACATAACATAGCATGTTTTGTGGCTCCCTCAAAAGGTCAACTTTTTTTTGGTATTTTTAAAATCGCTTTGGTGAGAAATTAGCTAATAGCATGTAGTTTATGCCTGATTTTTCTGATAATTTTTTGATGAATATTTGAATTTTTACTAATTTTTAAAGTGGACACATCCTAAAAAATAGAATTTTGGCCGTGCTACCCCTATAAATTTTGAAAACTAATTGAAAATTATTTTTTTATTTTTTTAATATTTGTAGAATGGAGTCTAGTTTCTAAATATGTAATTTTTTTGAAATTTGAAAGAATAGTTATTTTACAATGAAAAAAAGACCAAACAGTGGTTTTTGCATAAAAACGGACACACAAACAAAAGAAATTAAAGATGAAAGGCTTAACATTGTTAAAATGTGAAAAAAATCACATCGTCAAATAGCTAAGAGAAAGCCTAACATTACCCATGTGTTTGATTTGTTCAACCTTGAAACACGTGCAAATCTGAGGGTTAGCACGAACGAAATTATGTGAAATTTTGAAGAATACAGAAAAACACGTCTGTGACTGTTCATAAGGCACTCCAAGCCTTTGGGTTGGAAATCCAAAGTAAATCCCAAGCCCAAGGCTTGGGATTCCCAAAGCAAGAAATAACGCGCTCGCGTTATGTTTTGCCTTGCAATTTTCTTTCCCGCAAGTCTGTCTTTTGCCATGTTTGACATAACGCGAGCGCGTTATAACGCGCTCGCGTTATGTCCCACTCAATTTTTTTTTACATTCAAGGCTATTAATCATGAGGGTTAAGGCATAAGGGATAGAGTTGGAAGGTTTACGGATAAGGTATTAGCGTTTAAAGTATAGTATCGAGCTTGTTGAGGGTCTAGGAATAGGGATAGCATTTAAGGTTTAGGGATGAGGGTTGACAAATTACGGTTGAGGGTCGAGGGATCAAAGTTAAGGGTTGAGGGTTGAGGTTCAAGGGTCAAGGGTTTAGGGTCGAGGGATTAGGGTTAAAGTAGAGTGTGGAGGGTGTAAGGATTAGGGATAGGGTTGGAGGGTTTAGGGATAAGGGATTAGGGTTTAAGGTATAGTATCAAGTCTGTTGAGAGTTTAGGAATAGGGATAGCATTTAGGGATTAGGGATGAGGAATTATAGTTGAGGGATGATGGATTAGGGTTGAGGGTTGACGGATTAGGGTTTAAGGTATAGTGTTGAGGGTTGAGGGTTGAGGGTTGAGGATTAGGGTTTAGGGTTGACGGATTAGCATTTAATGTCGAGGTTAGGGTTAGAGTGTCGAGGGTAGAGGGATTAGGGATAGGGTTTAGGGTTGAAGGTTTAAGGATTGAGGGTTGAGGCTTTAGGGATGAGGGTTTAAGGCTTAAGATATAGTGTCAAGTGTTGAGGGTGTAGGGATAGGGCTTAAGTTTTAAGGGTTAAGGGTTGAGGGATATGGATTAGGGTTTAAGGTATAGTGTTGAGGGTCGAGGCATCAGAGTTAAGGGTTGAGGGATTAGGGTTTGACGTTGAGGGTTGAGGGTTGAGGTTCGAGGGTCAAGGGTTTAGGGATAGGGTTGAGGGTCGAGGAATTAGGGTTAAAGTAGAGTGTGGAGGGTATAAGGATTAGGGATAGGGTTGGAGGGTTTAGGGATAAGGGATTAGGGTTTAAGGTATAGTATCAATTCTATTGAGGGTGTAGGAATAGGGATAGCATTTAGGGTTTAGGGATGAAGGATTAGAGTTGGGGGATGACAGATTAGGGTTGAGGGTTGAGGGATTAGGGTTTAGGGATAAGGTTTAGGGTTGAGGGCTGAGGGATTAGGGTTTAAGGTATAGTGTTGAGGGTTTAGGGATAGGGTTTAGGGTTGAGGGATTAGGATTTGACGTTAAGGGTTGAGGGTTTAGGGTTTAGGGTTAGGGTTGAGAGATGAGGGATCAGAGTTAAGGGTTGAGGGAATAGGGTTTGACGTCGAGGGTTGAGGGTTGAGGTTCGAGGGTCAAGGGTTTAGGGATAGGGTTGAGGTTGAAGGGATTAGGGTTAAAGTAGAGTGTGGAGGGTGTAAGGATTAGGGATAGGGTTGGAGGGTTTAGGGATAAGGGATTAGAGTTTAAGGTATAGTATCGAGTCTGTTGAGGGTTTAGGAATAGGGATAGCATTTAGGGTTTAGGGATGAGGGATTAGAGTTGAGGGATGAGGGATTAGGGTTGAGGGTTGAGGGATTAGGGTTTAGGGATAAGGTTTAGGGTTGAGGGATTAGGGATTAGGGTTTAAGGTATAGTGTTGAGGGTTGATGGTTTAGGAATAGGGTTTAGGTTTGAGGGATTAGGGTTTAGGGTTGATGAATTAGGGTTTAATGTTAAGAGTTGAGGGTTGAGGGTTGAGGGATTAGAGTGAAGGGTTGAGGGATTAGAATTTGGCGTTGAGGGTTTAGGGTTTAGGATCGGGGTTGAAGGTTGAGGGATCAGAGTTAAGGGTTGAGGGATTAGGGTTTGATGTTGAGGGTTGAGGGTTGAGGTTCGAGGGTCAAGGGTTTAGGGATAGGGTTGAGGGTCGAGGAATTAGGGTTACAGTAGAGTGTGGAGGGAATAAGGATTAGGGATAGGGTTGGAGGGTTTAGGGATAAGGGATTAGAGTTTAAGGTATAGTATTGAGTCTGTTGAGGGTTTAGGAATAGGGATAGCATTTAGGGTTTAGGGATGAGGGATTAGAGTTGAGGGATGAGGGATTAGGGTTGAGGGTTGAGGTATTAGGGTTTAGGGATAGGGTTGAGGGTTGAGGGATTAGGGTTTAAGGTATAGTGTTGAGGGTTGATAGTTTAGGGATAGGGTTTAGGTTTGAGGGATTAGGGTTTAGGGTTGATGAATTAGGGTTTAATGTTGAGGGTTGAGGGTTGAGGGTTGAGGGTTGAGGGTTGAGGGATAGGGTTAATGGTCAAGGGATTAGGGTTAAATAAGAGTGTCGATGGTAGAGGGATTAGGGTTTAAAGTATAGTATCGAGCCTGTTGGGGTTCTAGGAATAGGGATAGCGTTTAGGGTTTAGGAATGAGGGATTAGAGTTGAGGGATGACGGATGACAGATTAGGGTTGAGGGTTGAGGGATTAGGGTTTAGGGACAAGGTTTAGGGTTAGGGTTGAGGGATTAGGGTTTAAGGTATAGTGTTGAGGGTTTAGGGATAAGGTTTAGGGTTGAGGGATTAGAGTGAAGGGTTAAGGGATTAGAATTTGGCGTTGAGGGTTTAGGGTTTAGGATCAGGGTTGAAGGTCGAGGGATCAGAGTTAAGGGTTGAGGGATTAGGGTTTGATGTTGAGGGTTGAGGGTTGAGGTTCGAGGGTCAAGGGTTTAGGGATAGGGTTGAGGGTCAAGAAATTAGGGTTAAAGTAGAGTGTGGAGGGTATAAGGATTAGGGATAGGGTTGGAGGGTTTAGGGATAAGGGATTAGAGTTTAAGGTATAGTATCGAGTCTGTTGAGTGTTTAGGAATAAGGATAGCATTTAGGGTTTAGGGATGAGGGATTAGAGTTGAGGGATGAGGGATTAGGGTTGAGGGTTGAGGGTTGAGGGATTAGGGTTTAGGGATAAGGTTTAGGGTTGAGGGTTGAGGGATTAGGGTTTAAGGTATAGTGTTGAGGGTTGATGGTTTAGGGATAGGGTTTAGGTTTGAGGGATTAGGGTTTAGGGTTGATGAATTAGGGTTTAATGTTGAGAGTTGAGGGTTGAGGGTTGAGGGTTGAGGGTTAAGGGTTGAGGTTGAAGGATAGGATTAATGGTCAAGGGATTAGGGGTAAATAAGAGTGTCGATGGTAGAGGGATTAGGGTTTAAAGTATAGTATCGAGCCTGTTGAGGTTCTAGGAATAGGGATAGTGTTTAGGGTTTAGGAATGAGGGATTAGAGGTGAGGAATGATGGATGACAGATTAGGGTTGAGGGTTGAGGGATTAGGGTTTAGGGACAAGGTTTAGGGTTAGGGTTGAGGGATTAGGGTTTAAGGTATAGTGTTGAGGGTTGATGGTTTAGGGATAGGGTTTAGGTTTGAGGGATTAGGGTTTAGGGTTGATGAATTAGGGTTTAATGTTGAGAGTTGAGGGTTGAGGGTTGAGGTTGAGGGATAGGGTTAATGGTCAAGGGATTAGGGTTAAATAAGAGTGTCGATGGTAGAGGGATTAGGGTTTAAGGTATAGTATCGAGCCTGTTGAGGGTCTAGGAATAGGGATAGCATTTAGGGTTTAGGAATGAGGGATTAGAGTTGAGGGATAACGGATGACAGATTAGGGTTGAGGGTTGAGGGATTAGGGTTTGATGTTGAGGGTTGATGGATCAGATTTAAGGGTTGAGGGATTAGGGTTTGATGTTGAGGGTTGATGGATCAGATTTAAGGGTTGAGGATTGTAAGGATTAGGGATAGAGTTGGAGGGTTGATAGATTAGGATTTGACGTTGAGGGATTAGGATTTGACGCTGAGGGTTGAGGGATTAGGATTTGACATTGAGGGTTGAGGGTCAAGGGATCAGAGTTGAGGGTTTAGGGATCTATAGCAGGACAAAATGTGAGCGCGTTATAACGCGCTCACATTTTGTCTTTCTACTGAAACGGTAAAAAAGTGGTTACCCCCGTGATCTTGGCCCACATGCTCTATTTTCTTACTGATTCTGCGCGTGCTCCGACAAAAAAGAAGTGCTTTCATGCTATTGGGAAGTTCACATGCACATTTGACACATTGTACCACCTTTGCATGATCTTTCCACCACCTTTTCTGCTTTGCCAACTTGAGAAGGAGGAAATAACATAGTTTTCAAACCAAGTTTGATATATATCTATTCAAGTTTCAATTTTTGTAGTATTGCAATGTTAATTGTGATTCAATTTTAAGAATTTAACATTGAAAAGGAAGCAAGTGGTGAAAAACTCAAATTGTTGAGGAGTTTGATGCAAGAAGATAAAAACACTACATAATTGGGTACTCTTTCCATTCAAATCTTCATTTTTTAGGTATGTCAAGTCTTTACATGCATGTTCTTTACATTTTCCTTATTTCGGATTGAATTACTTTATCGTGCTTTATCATACATGTTTAAAATAGACACATTCCCAATCGAGAAAGCAACCTACAATCTCACATGATGCCATGTATATTTTCTACACTTGGGCTCTTTAATAATTATGTGTAATAAACAAACCTTAGTTCATACCATGATGTCAAACTATACAAGAATAAATCCTTACAACATAAAAAAAATACAATCCCACTATTATCATGTATTCATTTCTTAGGAACTAATATTGGTCTCTTTATCATGCTACAGACAAATTCTCTGTCATGCCGAGGAAACGATCAAGAATTAAACCAACACAGGAAGAGATAGAAGCTAAGAATGCAAAGAAAGCAATGGCTATGAGAGAACTTCGTGAGAAGAGGAAATTGGACACGATAAATGAAGACATACCAATTGAAGAGGAGCCACAACCATCACAAAGAGATATGGTATTGGCGGCACAAAGAGAACGAATGCAAAAACTTCGTGGTACGAGAGATTTGAATACCATAGTTGGAGACACATCCTTTACCGCAAGACAACATGTTGGGACACCATCTACCACATCTCAAGTTGAGAGTACATCATCACTCACATCTGATGAAGGAGGTATACCATCATTCCCACCTCAACCTCAAGGTATGTCATCTATTCCATCTTCGATCGAAGGTATGCCATCTAACCCATCTCATTTAAATATTGATGAAATTCCTAATGTTGAGATGAATTTACCTAACTTGACACCACCTCGAATTTTGCATAGAAAGCCAAAGTATTTGATTGATATTGATGAGAATATTTTGCAGCTAATGCAAGGTAAGATTCCAAAACGCACTTGTAGAAGATATGCTAATAAGATTTGGAGATTGTTCTTTGAAAAGTTAAATGAGACTGCAAGATGTCAACTATTCATTGAAATGATGTGAAGTATAAAGTATAGGTCTATCATGAAGATTCTTGAGTTGAGAACATCAGAGGCTTCAAGTGAAAAATCTATTGTCAAGAATCTAATGAGTACGTATGAGAGTGTGGGTAACACCTCACGCACAAAAGATAGTAATGCAACACGGCGTGTGATTACATCGACTATAGTAAGTAGTCAAACGAGGAAAGCTTGTCTCATTAGAAAGACAAGTCAAGAATTGAGAATTAATAGGAAAACTTTATCAAGAGCCGTTGGAAGACACCAAAGAATTGAGGACACTAATGCCAATGAATTATGGGCGTTCTCGGGGATACTACCACAAAAAGATAAACCAATTGTTGAAGCATTGAGATCACTAATTGAAGACTTTTGGAAGAATTACACAAGGGTATCTCTGAATCAAAGGGATGTGGTAAGAAGGAGAATTAGTAGTCAGAACCGTGAGCCACATCCAAAGCATTTTTTGGATGAGACTCAAACACAGTTTTATGGTAAATTTATAGAGAAGTATCCTCAAATTAAAATTTGTCAAAGATATTTTGAAATGCTAAAACCTTTCTATGTTAAGATAAATCACACACGCACTACTTGTTGTTGTAGATTACATATTGAATTTTCTAACCATTTTGATGCTTATAGGTCTATATGTTTAGATATGCATACTAACAATGATTTGCAGGGTTGTGCCATATGTGCCCCACCAACATCTTCAAGAGACTTCATATCAAGAATTTTATGTGAAAGAGAGGAAGGTCAAATATTCTACAAGAAATTATGCTTGGATGGCACATGTCATCATTGCGGTGGCTTGCAACATTTGCCAATATGTGAACATATGGAAATAACACATGCGGTTGGAAATGAACTAGTAGAGTTTGGCAAGTATAAAACAGTGGCATACAATACAAAAGATGGTAAAGAAGCAAAGAGGTGTGAATTAGTTATTGAAAAGATTCCAGTGTATCAGTTTATGCCTATATTTCGTGACAGCATAGTGTATGAGTATGCAAGACATGCCCATAGAGCTCGATGGTTGGACTTGCAATTCAAGTTATGCAAGGACACATTTCTGGTTGGTAGCATTATTTCAGTTGTCGACTTTGCAGAGAACTACAGTCTATAGCCATAGCGTGAGGTGCAATCACAATATTACAACTCCACACAGGTTTCTATATTTGTGCACATCGCATTCATTCATGCGAATGATAGTACAGAGGATGACAGAAAGATCATAAGGGAGTATCATTTCTATATTAGTGATGATCGCATGCATTCTACAGAGTTCGTGCAAGGTTGCTTTCATGTGTTCTACAATGATTTGGCTAGAAGGGGCATATCGTTCAGTCAGCATATCATATGGTCAGATAATTGTGCATCACAATTTAAGAACTCGCGGAATTTCTATTGGCTGAGTAGGAGGCATAATTTTACAGGTATTCAACATATGTGGAACTTTTGTGAGGCCGGGCATGGAAAGGGGGAGCATGATGGTGCAGGAGCATGTATCAAAAGAGCCATAGCACGAGAAGAGTTAAAGTATAAAGACAATGCAAAGTTGACAGATGCAAAATCGATTGTCGAGTGGTGTAATGCTTCCATGGGTCCAGGTAATGAAGGTAAGTCTTTAGTTCGTAGATTTTTTTGGTTGATAGATGATACTAACATTGCACCATATGAGGATTGTTGTACATTGACAGGATCAAATGAGATGCACTCTTTCAGAAGCTCAATTGCAGGTTCATGGAGTATCCATACACGAAAGATGTCATGCTTTTGTTCTTCCTGTACAATTCAAGTCTGGGATGAGTGCGAGTCAAAGGAGTGGGTTGACGAATGGCAGTTAAGTTATCTTAGCCCACTTGACACGTATCGACCCCCGACGGCACTGGAACTAACACAGATGGAATCATCAGTTGACTTTGACCACATATCAGATTTAGTTCAACCAGGTAATATAGGGCACATATATGCATCTAATTTCATCTAGTTCAACCAGGTAATGTCATCTTACTTTGTAGTGTTTTTGTAATGTTGACTAATTTCATCTAATTTGCTACACATATCAATGTAGGACACGTATATGCAGTTATTGCAGATGAAGATAATGAAGAGGGAACAGATTATTACTTATGTCATTGTGTTGAGGCCAAAAAGAAATTGGAGGCCCCTGTTACAGATGGAGAAAACATCGAATACCCTACAGGATTAGTGGTTATTACTGGAACATGGCTTAGAAGGTACCCACATAAGAGTGTTAATATTTGGCTATTTCAGGACTTTGACATGCATCGAAAGATTCTTCATTACTCGAACCTTGTCGTGGCATCCAATGTTCATTTGATAAAGTATCGGGGTAGACCTTTGAACAAAATATTGTGGAAGGTGCGTGAATCTGACCATGAAGCAATACTTGACACAATAAAGAGTAGAGCAGATCCAGATGGTTCATTGGATTAATTTGTAAGTATTCACATTGATTTTGTAAAGTTATGTTACATTAAGTTGTAAGTATGCACATTAATTTGTAAGGTTTGTCTTTTTTTATTTCCTCCTGCATTTTTACACATATGTACACATTTTTACATCATCATGTTATGCATTTTTGGTGTCCTGCTCCTGATGCGACCAAACTCATAACTCACCCTACTAGACACCGTTTGATGATCTCTCCAACACTCTGGATCCAGGGTGCCCAATCATGATGATGACCTATATACCATTCTCCCAAGGCGCTCATAATGAATGAATGATAAGGAGCACCGTGACCTCTATAATCAAGGTGATTTTAAGTCGCTTTGAGTCATTTGGGGTCAGTTTGAGTCTTTGAGTCATGTTGCAAAAAAGTGTCAATGTTGTCAAGTTGCACAAAGCAACTTTTGCATTTTTGGTGTCCTGCTCGTGATGCAACCAAACTAACTATTCCAACATGTCTGAATGGGTACATTTATGCTAGGCATGGTCCTATTTTTCACCCAAACATGTCGAAACAGTCGGAGCTACATTGTACCGACGATATCCCTGAAGAGTCCAAAGTGCAAAAAGGCAGCAATCTTTGACAAGATGTTACTCGAAAATTGTGTCACTTAGAAACATTCCATCTAAGGCAACGGGATCATGTAGAGTGCCTCTACAATAACCTCTCTTAGTTTTTTATAGCTTTGAGGCATTTGCCCGTGGTGAAAGGTTTTTTGTTTCCCCAAAAATCGTCAGAAGGAGGCAGTGTAAAGTTGCAAAGGGGTGTAACTTTTGTCCTACTCGTGATGCGACCAAACTGACTATTCCAACGCATCCAAATGGGTACATTTATGCTAGGCATGGTCCTATTTTTCACCCAAACATGTCGAAACAGTCGGAGCTACATTGTACCGACGATATCCCTGAAGAGTCCAAAGTGCAAAAAGGCAGCAATCTTTGACGAGATGTTACTTGAAAACTGTGTCACTTAGAAACATTCTGTCTAAGGCAACGAGATCATGTAGAGTGCCTCTACAATATCTTCTCTTGGTTTTTTATAGCTCTGAGGCATTTGCCCGTGGTGAAAGGTTTTCTATTTCCCCAAAAATCATCAGAAGGAGGCAGTGTAAAGTTGCAAAGGGGTGTAACTTTCGTCCTGCTCGTGATGCGACCGAACTGACTGTTCCAACGCATCTGAATGGGTACATTTATGCTAGGCATGGTCCTATTTTTCACCCAAACATGTCGAAACAGTCGGAGCTACATTGTACCGACGATATCCCTGAAGAGTCCAAAGTGCAAAAAGGTAGCAATCTTTGACGAGATGTTACTTGAAAACCGTGTCACTTAGAAACATTCTATCTGAGGCAACGAGATCATGTAGAGTGCCTCTACAATAAACTCTCTTGGTTTTTTATAGCTCTGAGGCATTTGCCCGTGGTGAAAGGTTTTCTGTTTCCCCAAAAATCGTTAGAAGGAGGCAGTGTAAAGTTGCAAAGGGGTGTAACTTTCGTCCTGCTCCTGATGCAACCAAACTGACTATTCCAATGCATCTGAATGGGTACATTTATGCTAGGCATGGTCCTATTTTTCACCCAAACATGTCGAAACAGTCGGAGCTACATTGTACCGACAATATCCCTGAAGAGTCCAAAGTGCAAAAAGGTAGCAATCTTTGACGAGATGTTACTCAAAAACTGTGTCACTTAGAAACATTCCGTCTGAGGTAACGGGATCACGTAGAGTGCCTCTACAATAACCTCTCTCGGTTTTTTATAGCTCTGAGGCATTTGCCCGTGGTGAAAGGTTTTCTGTTTCCCCAAAAATCATCAGAAGGAGGCAGTGTAAAGTTGCAAAGGGGTGTAACTTTCATCCTGCTCCTGATGCAACCAAACTGACTATTCCAACGCATCTGAATGGGTACATTTATGCTAGGCATGGTCCTATTTTTCACCCAAACATGTCAAAACAGTCAGAGCTACATTGTACCGATGATATCCCTGAAGAGTCCAAAGTGCAAAAAGGCAGTAATCTTTGACGAGATGTTACTCGAAAACTGTGTCACTTAGAAACATTCCATCTGAGGCAACGAGATCACGTAGAGTGCCTCTACAATAATCTTTCTCAATTTTTTATAGCTCTGAGGCATTTGCCTGTGGTGAAAGGTTTTCTGTTTCCCCAAAAATTGTCAGAAGGAGGTAGTGTAAAGTTGCAAAGGGGTGTAACTTTCGTCCTGCTCCTGATGCGACCAAACTGACTTTTCCAACACATCTGAATGGGTATATTTATGCTAGGCATGGTCCTATTTTTCACCCAAATATGTCGAAACAGTCGGAGCTACATTGTACCGACGATATCCCTGAAGAGTCCAAAGTGCAAAAAGGTAGCAATCTTTGATGAGATGTTACTCAAAAACTGTGTCACTTAGAAACATTCCGTCTAAGGCAATAGGATCACGTAGAGTGCCTCTACAATAACCTCTCTCAGTTTTTTATAGCTCTGAGGCATTTGCCCGTGGTGAAAGGTTTTCTGTTTCCCCAAAAATCGTCAGAAGGAGGCAGTGTAAAGTTGCAAAGGGGTGTAACTTTCATCCTTCTCCTAATGCGACCAAACTGACTATTCCAACGCGTCTGAATGGGTACATTTATGCTAGGCATGGTCCTATTTTTCACCCAAACATGTCAAAACAATCAGAGCTACATTGTACCGACGATATCCCTGAAGAGTCCAAAGTGCAAAAAGGTAGCAACCTTTGACGAGATGTTACTCAAAAATCGTGTCACTTAGAAACATTCCGTCTAAGGCAACGGGATCACGTAGAGTGCCTCTACAATAACCTCTCTCTATTTTTTATAGCTCTGAGACATTTGCCCGTGGTGAAAGGTTTTCTGCTGCCCCAAAAATCGTCAGAAGGAGGTAGTGTATTAAGTCAGGATGAAAGCCTATTCACTCTAGGTGCCTGTTTTGACCAAATCACACATGCGCCTTGAACAACTCTGTCTTCAAGGCGCTTTTCTCTAATCTCTGTAACTCTCCAAATCCACTAAGGCGCAAATTTTACCTCTTGGGCTCAAGATATAGGTTCTTCATCCAAGGCACCAGAATGGTCCAAAGGCGCATTTCACCTCTAACCTCACCTCTGACCTTACTTGAAGGCGCTAAACCTTTTGACATTTCAAGTAACTTCAAGAGAACTATTTTTCCTTAAGGTGGTTCACTCCTTGCAATTGGATGTATGGTACTTGTAACTCATTTGATTGACTTTGTAATGTTTCTTCTTCTTGCAAAGTAGATAAGGATGATATAAGCTTACTTCATGAATCAGAGTAGAAATCTCTCTTGGACTTGCTAGGTGAAAGGACTTGAACTTGATGAAGTGATCCTTCATGATGGCCTTTGACATTACCTTCTCGGAGTGTAGATGATAACACCTTCCTTGGATAAAGTGGATAACCTCTGACCTAAACTTTGAAGCTTGATGAATCTTGAAGATTGGGTTTCCTCCTACTCCCCTTCTGGGCTCCACTCCATCAAAGGCGTATTTAGTTGTCCAAGGTGCCAACATTCACTCAGGGGCGCCCAAAGAGAAAGTTTACAACTCTAAGGCGCTAAACTCTTATGCAAAAATGGTCATCATCAAAGGCGCAAAAATGGGTCTCTGGGCGCCAATCTCTACAAGACATTCCATCTCATTGCTTTCCTCCATTACAAGCGCTCACTTACCTCAATCTTGGGCGCATACCAACATCCCAACATCCAAATCACCTAGGCGCTCAAAACCTTCAAGACTCAAGGCGCATTTTATGATCAAACAAGGTATCTCCTGAACAAGGCGCTCATAGTCTCATCAGTGCGTTAATCATCATCATGAGCGCTCATATTGTTCTAGGTGCATAGTTATCTCTGGAATGCTCAAGGTGCTCAAGGTGCACATACCCTTCTCTAGGCTAGTTTACACTTATTCAAGGCACTCATTCCAAACTTACATGAACTCCTCATTACAAGACGCACAAACTAGATGATCCTAGGGCATAAGGGCGCTCATAGGAGTTGTTATGTGTCATTTTGGCCAAGGTTTTTCAGAGCAGTGAAGACATTAGGAAGGGGATGATTGTTTGGATAGTTTTGAATGCTTTATTTCTCCTTGTTTAAACTAGGCACTCACTGAGGATTGGAGTAGCCTTTGCACCCTCACATCACGTTAATCGGTGTTTCAGAGGCAATCATAGTATAGGAAGATTTGCGCCTTGAAGAAGAGAGTTATCTGGTGAGCGCTTAGGAGTTCTGGCGCCTAGGGGAAAGGTCTAGGTAGAGCGCCTTCAGACTTTGACAGTGAAGTGCCTTAAGGAGTTGGATGATGTTTTTGCCTAGAGTGGAGATGATGTTTTTAGTGCCTTAAGGATGATGATGGAGCGCCTTGGAGTCAGGTTAGTCTGGAGCACCTTAAGAAGGTAAAGCACTTCAAATGTAAACATAAGTGTTTTGAGCGCCCTAATGAGAAGTTGTCTTGGCACCATAAGTTGTTCAAACGAAGATATGTGCCTTGGATAGTTGCAAAGACCTAATTTAGCGCCCAAGGTTGGAAGACTCTTTGTGAGCGCCCAGTGTTTGAAAGCTCTTTGTGTTTGGTGCATTAAAATGAATTTGGCACCTAAGTAGTATTGAAACACTCAACTGAGCGCCTAAAGCCCATGAGAGAAGTGATATGCGCCTTGATAGGAATATCATGGAAGATGATTTTACTGAATGGCGCCTTGAATGAATTGGTTGATTAAGTGTTTTAGCACCTAGATATGGGATGAATCATTGAGCGCCTTTGGTTGAGATGATGTCAGCACCTTTGAGATTATAACACCTTGGAGTCAAGTTCGAAGGAGCACCTTGAGAAGGTAAAACACTTCAAATGTTTTCAAGGAATTGGAGAAGTCACTTAGTGCCTAGAAGGAATTCCAGAGCAAGAGGGTTGGAGCGCCTTGAGCTTCAAGTCAGATATGTGCCTAGACCTCTACCCTTTAGCAAGTTGAAGCCCTCTGAGCCTTGACAAAGTGAGAATGCCTTATAGTGAATATGCGCCTTGGGCAAGGTTGAATACAAAGTTGAGGAGTATATCATAATGAGTAAGTACACTGTAGGGTTAGATGATAAAGACTAGTGCCTTGAGTGTCTTGGTCAAAATTTTGACGTGAGAAGTCTTGCAAGATCAAACCCTGGAGTGCGCCTTAGAGAGAACCTATTGATCCTTTGCTTTGACAAGATTTGGGCGCTAGAATGATCCTTAATAAATGGAATGTATCTACACCAATTTTGCGCCTTTAGGGAAGTGATGGTGGCTAGAATGATCCTTAATCTCATGTTTGTGTGCCTAAGTCTAGAAACAAGATTTGAGCGCCTTAGGATAGGGTTTTTTGCACCTTGTCTTGGAGAGTGAATTTGTGCCTTGGATGATGTTGAAGTGCCTTGGGATGAAATGCACCCAAACTTACAGAGGGCCTTCAGTGAGGGAGTTGAAGAGAGTGCTTAGAGGAAGGATAGCCTTAAGATCAAACTAAGTACTTGGAAACCTAAGATTAGCGCCTTATTTGAAGTTATACACCTATTCTGGCACCAGAGAGTGAGTTTGAGTGTGAAGAAGTGAATCTCTGCGCCTTGAAGGGGATACAAAGGGAAGATGATGCACCTTGATGGGTTGATGATGGAAATTTGCGTTTTGGAGCTAAATGTGCGTCTTGAATCTAAATGATATTTGAGTGCTTAGAGGTAAATAGGGGCACCTTTGAGAATTCTTTGTGCTTTAAGGAATGGATTGTGGCGCTTTGGACTAAGGTAAGTCCTGAGCACTTCCAATGTTTTTAAGGAGTGCCTTGAAGGAGATAGTGCATAGAGGTACAATGAATCTTCCGGAGAACATGGATAGACAACTAAGTCTCCAACTTGAGTCTTCTAAGTGAATTGGATGATGAAGAGAGTCTAGTCATTTTGGGCGCTAGTATCAGGATGAATCATCCAAAATGGGTGCCTAGAACTAGAAGGCGCCAATGCATGAGTTCAAGGATCCTCCATTGGAGCGCCTAGCCCAGATGGCTATAGATTGAAAGTTTTAAAGCTAAGTGATGTCTCTTAGGTGAACTCCTAGACCAGGTGCAAATAGAATAGAACTCTCTCACATAGTTGAAATTGACTTGATAGAAGGAGATAAGTCTTAAGGACTAGTTTGGCGCCTCACTTGCCTATCTCACCTTTGAAATGCGCTTTGGTTGATGATCATCATTGATGGCGCCTAGTGAAATGTAAAGCTATTTGCATCTCCAGAGGATCAAAATTGGATTAGGAGATCATCCTTGCAGTTGAGATTGACAGAGAAGTGTTAAAGGAATCACTTCAAATGGGTGCCTAAGCTAGTTGAGGCGCATATCAATTCCACTGTAACTCCAGACTGATGCTTAGGATCCAGTCATCTCCTAAGGTGCAGTTCCATTCACCCATGACCTCGCTTGGCGTCTAAAACTTGGAAACTCCTTTGGAAAGCTCCTGTTGCGCCTAGAAGATGAGTTTGGGATATCAACTTGCAAAAGGCTTAGAAACTCTTCAAAGATGTTAGGCACAATCCCATGGCACTGGAGCTCAGTTTTGGTGCCTTCAAGGAATAGCACATGAAGGAACTTGGGAGGTCAGGTGCTTGTAAAAGGGAACACCTTGGAACATCTTCCAGGGGTTGAAGTAGTAAGAAAACATCAAGTGAGTCTAGGTGCACTCCCTTGTGTGAATAGTTTAGCTTTGGCGCCTAGCCACAGAGTGAGCCAGAAGAAGTAGTTTAGACATTAGAAGATAGGCACTCATTCTACAATGAAGCATTCCACCTTCCTAATCAACAAAGACTTGCAAGAATTGACAAAGGAAGCTAAGGCGCACCTTCTACTTGTTTCCACCTCCAGAATGCGCCTAACCTTGAAAGGGGGTTCAAAGATGTTTGTTAGACCTTTTCACTCAAGGCGCTCACCTTAGGCGCACTTTCTAAGTCCTTGTCACCTAAGGGAAACACCTAGTTTGGAAGGCACTTGCCCTGTTCTCCACTCCTTTCAATTGGCGCCTAGAACACAGAATGCATGAAAGGAGCGCCTAGACTCCAGAGGGCTCATTTGGGCACCTAGCATTTAAAACACTTTCATAATGATGATGTTTTGGCGCCTACTCTTAGAAACAATCCAAAGCATCCATAACTCTAATTGGCGCCTAATGTTGACAAGGTGCAACTTCAGGAGGAGGTCACCTCAACTTGGCGCCCAAGTCAGAAAAACCTGTAAATCCTTCAAATATGCACCTACCTTGTGAGGTGATGAGTTGAACATTCCAAATCTTCAAATGTTGCTCAAGTAAGGAAGACATTGTAACATCAAGGCTTCAAGGCCTGTCCTTGTATTTCCATTGAATGAGTTGTACTTCATGCTATTGAAAGCATTTTCCATGTAATAAGACATTGCAAGTTGATTGAATCAAGTAACAAGACAAGTACCCAACTCTAATGTTGTTTCATTCAAATAGTTATCTTGATGTATATCTTTATGTTATTGAAGTAGTTGATGAATTGTTAGCAAGTAAAAGTGTTTAAGTAAGAAAAATTTTTCGTAGAACTAGTTGGGTATCTTACACTTACACCATGCCTATCCATCAAACATCACAATGCAATCAAAATCCTAACAACATGCCCATGATCCAAGATCAAGTGCAATCATGCAAAGATATTATCAATCACAAGCCTATTAAGAATGAACTAGAGTCTTCTAGTACCATACTTTTCCATCAAACACCATCATGTAATCCATGGCCTATCAAGCCTAACAAAGAAAATGCAAACATCCTATGTAATACAATCAGACCTTAAATATTTGAAGTAGCCATCTACAAATATCCATTCCAAAGTGGATTTATAATGCAAGTATGGACGCCATCAATAAAAAAGATTTGTATTAACTAAATATCCATATACGCATACATCAATATCTGTCGATATAAGTATAACATATATGCAAAATAGCTATATAGCTTACAAGAATGCCATATAGGCTTACAAGAATGCCATATAGGCATACAATGTCAACTATGTACAATACAAAATATATGTCCACAAATGCCATATAGGCATACAACAGAGGAACACAATAAAAAGTCATTCCCCTCTAGCTGGTGAAGAGAATAAATCACGAGCAGCCTTTGATCTTCTAGGGGATGGAGACATGCATGTGGGTGGTCTACTACGAACCCGAGGGCTACTCCTCCTATTTAGTTCTTCCTGCACCTTTACCTGTTACAAAAAAAAGTATAGATATTAATATATAGAAATTACATGTTATAAAAAAATGAAACATTTAACAAAATAATCACTTACCGCTAACATATAATCTATCTGCTCACTTGCCTCAGTAGCAGGAAAAGGCCCTGGTGATGTCATGTCCTATAGAAACCATCCAGATAGAAATTAAACTTCAAATCAATAATCTTTTGATTTTTCAAAAATAGACAACTATAACAATGAATGTAAATTAAAATTTACTAATCTGCCTCATACCCTTGTCAATGCCATAGAGCTATGAATCGCAGAGGCCACACCCTGCTCCATTGCCCTATGAACATGGGGAGGTGTATCTGCAGCCTGCATCATCTGGAAATAAAACAACATTATTCAATTACGAAAACTATAATAGTGATGCAAATCATGGCTCCTAACATACACACACGCTCATCTAAACATGGAAGTACACACAATAAAACACACAAATCACATACAAAAATTTAGTAAGTACAATTCATTCATTAAACTATTTATTTTATTACCTCCGTAAAGCTTTGAAGTCCACCACTGCTGGCAGGTGTTGCCATGAAATCTACAGTGTTAACCTATTCAACATCCAAAATCAGAAATTAGAATACCATTCATATAACAATGCTATTCACATGTAATATTTATAATTGTTTACTAGTTACATACCTCGACAGTAGATGATCTAGTGAAAAATGTAGGTGGAGAACCACTGAAAATTGCATCAACGCTATGACCCTAAAATTTCATTAAAATCATCAATTTAAATTAGTTAATCTTGTATTTCAAAAATAAAATTTAATAAATTAAATTCAATAAACTTGCTAATATTTACCTGAGTATCAAGGCCGAAAGTCTCACTCAGGAGGGTATCTGTCATCACCATCTGCTCAGCTGCAGCTGTAGCCTGTGCACCTGCGTCCTGACTGTCCATGGGGTCATAACCACAGGCTGACCCGCAAGCCTGGCAAGTATGCGGTGGGACCCTACTCCTTGCACTATCTCCCAACCCACTCTGTGTTGCAGGATCGGCATGCTCTATGATGCTCTAGGTCAAGGCACTAATCGACCTCAGTGTATCGACCTCAACACTCTCCTTCACAATGGAAGGGATAGAAACATGCTCGTGGGCTGGTCTGCTGATTACTCATCTCACTACCCGTTGTGGGTCAAGACGTGCCCCTGGTCTATCCTGTGCTGAGCCCCCACCTCTACCCTAGAAGTCCCGCATATCAAAATAGTTTGGCACTTTATTGAGGACAAACTCGGAGTAGAGTTTCCTCAAAAAGTATTGCGGGACCTCATTGTTATTGCATGGAGGATGGTCAAAAACCATCCACCACCTCTGCCCGAAATTGTCCCTTATCGCTTGGTTGTTGCACCAATGGATAGGGAACCTCTTGCATGTAATGGGTGGAGGTTGATTTGTTTGTGGGTTTGTGAAAATTGAACACAAGTCTACTTTTGTAATTTGTAATTTTTTGACATCTTGGTATGATAATTTATCTGCATAGTAATCTCTAAACTCTCTCTTTTTATCGGTCCAACTAGTTATTTGCTTGCTAATTGAATTTACATTTGTTAACATAGACTCAAGAGATTCGGCAAGCGTGGACCTATGCAAGGTTGAAGTGGAAGGATCTTTCAACCTTGCAATTATATCTTCAATTTGTTTTTTGTTGTTTTCAATTTGCCCTATTATATTATCTTGTGTTCCAGGGGCATGCCGAGGAATGAATGGAGGAGGTTGTTGTTCTGCAGGTATTTCCTCCTTAGGATTTTGTGGATTTTGAGGAGGAGGAGGAGGAGGAGGTGCATTAACATTTCCTGACAATTAACGAAATATACATTAAAAATCAACAAAAACCTACCTATATAGAAAGAAATTCAAACAAAAAAATAAAGATAACTCACCTCTTTGGCGTGCTCGACGTCGCGGCGGCATTTTGGCGATGAATTGACAAGATTTTTGCGTTGATTAGCGTTTTGCAGAACGTGATCGCGTTTTTGAGGGTTTGGAGGCTGTGGGTAGAGGAGAAAACGGGAGTGAAATGAAATTGAGTTGCTTTTTTTTTCATTTATAGATGCCCATAACGCGAGCGCATTATAACGCGCTCGCGTTATGCCTTAATTTTTTTTCAAATTATTTTGGCCACTTTTTGGCCCCCCATCTTTTTGCACTTACCCTTAATGTAGTCCTCAAGTGTGATACAAGTTTCAAAATTAAATAGAGGAATAAATTTCATTGTGTTGATGGGTATCTCATCCCAATTTGTAAGCATGAGAGGGTCACCAATGTCCTACAAGATAAAAGCATAATTTCTCACAAAAGTAACCATGGGCAAAGTAGCTAGACCTTGACAGGGGGGTTTTCTATAATTTCTCCTTAGGGGAGGAAGTTATTTTTGTTTAAAATAACCTAGAAATAAGTTTCTTATCTAATACATGGTGAGGATTTGTCTCATACAAGGGCACACAATCTACATAAGAGTATTAGGATAGTGGAGTGGCTAGTGAATGATCACTTCTTAGAAAAGAGAAGCTCTCCTAGTATTCACCAAAGCTAGGGGGAGTAGTCAATTGAAACATAAAATAATGTGCACTAATATGAGATCAAGTATCAAAGCCAATGGAAAGATTAAGTCAAATCCCACTAGGCATGTAAAATAGTTAATTATTGGTGGTGTATTTTTACTTATAGTCATTGGGGAACAAGGCTATCATAGAAGGGGTAGCTAAGAAGGATTTTTCATACTCATATACAAGTGAAGACACTAAGTCACTTGATTATTTAAGTCTTTACAACTACAAAAACCACTTACTAGATGTAATAAAAATATAGAATATGCACCTGCTAATTTTAGTTGATATCTAAGAAGCTCCAATAGATGGGGATCTCACATGTCAATAGTTCTCTTTCGAGTAACAATGTGAGAACCTATAGATAAGGCCAACTTCCTTTTATATTATATGCCTGAGACTAAAGAAAACTAAATGCATAGTACTACTACCAATAAGAGATGGTGTAGAACAAAAACTACTTTGACATCTAGCCTACCTTATAGTAATTGGTTTGATGAAAAGGGATAGAAGGAGGATAATGGTTGAAAAAAGATAGGTTTTAGGGAAATAAATGAAAAGAGTTGGCCTAAGGAGTCCTAAAGAGGGGTGATGTGTTAGCTAAGTATTTATAGCATGTAACCAATACTCCTTTATGGACAAACAATAGCATGTGGTAGGGCTATCTCAACTTACTCTTCATGGATTTACCTATGATGAAACACCATTAACTAGAATATATGGCTAGTGGATATTTAACGCACATAATTAATCCACTTTAATATAAGGGGCATAAGAAAAAAAATGCACACATGTTCACAAAATTAAACTAGGGTCAGAGTTGAGTAGTAGAGAAATATAAAATGCTAAAACGTATTCACATTTCCTATAGGCTAACAAACCATGATCAATCAAGCCTTTAGTATATAGATCCAAAAGATAGTTCTATATTAAAATTAGACAATATATTGACAAGAAGGTGAAGCCCTTATTTATATCACTAATTCTTTTAGTGGCGAATCATCACCAATTGGTCAATAGTTGAAATTAGGGCTTTCATTTTTAGCAAATAGTACAAGCTATGAAGACGACTAAATCACTTATTTTTTTATGAAATTTTAGTTTAGTGTTGGTTAAATTGCTTAAGTATTATTTTATTAAACTTTTAAATTGAATTATTTTTCCATAGAAAATGATGTATGATTGGAGCCTAATCATCAGTAATTTATAATATAATTACAAATCTTAATCATACTCAGGATTAAAATTACATTCTCACAACTACTAATAAACTCCCACTTACTTTTAGGGTAATTTTCACTTTGAAATTAACATTTGGTGGGGTTTTCCACTTATAAATTTTATATAATTAGGTTTTAAAGAATTTGTCTCTTTTATTATCATGGTCTTTAGAAACTAGAGCCTTAAATCTAATGATTACAAAGAATATAGGTAGCATATAGAGTTTATGTACTAAGATTATTTCTTAAGGTTTTCATGGATAAGAAATTAAGATTTTATTTGTAATTTGTGAAAGCTATTTACTTTATATCTTGCAATGGCTCTTTTATTTGTTAAAATCCACCTGTGAAAACTACGATCTTAGTATTTTTGCTTCTATTTTTCCCAAATAGTAAGTAGGAGCATCTAAACCTCTTGTAACAAAAGAAAACTAGATTGTAGTGAAAAATACAAAGTTTACTTTCTATTGATCCCTATGGACCTAGGGATCATGAATCATTGATAGTGAGGCCCATATAGAAACTAACACATTTCTATAGTTTAAATGTGTTAAGGAATGGAGCTTTCATTTGCCATTCTTGATTTCCTTAATGATTTGAAGTCTCTAATTAAATTTTATAGGTTTATAAGCATGTGCCTTTTAAAATTTTTGCCCAACCAAAAATTTATTTTGAGTCATGCAATTATATTATGATCAATGGTTGTTCATAATCTAATCGCATGGCCCAAAATAAATTTTGACCTAGGTAAACCTTTCAAAAGGTGCATGCTTATAGTGCCACATAATTCAATCAAAACCATATGATCAATAGTTGATTATAAGGTTCAAATTCACTCTTATTTTAGCCTTATTTTTATCCTCACTCCTGCATCGGGGATACCCTTAACAATAATGATAGGATGAGAATGTGGGATGTATTAGGGGCCCCACTCACAATAATCTTAGGAGTTTGATTCACATGTTTAAATAGAGAAACAAATGTAGTTTCAAGAAAAACATTTAGGGAAGAATTGGAAGATGTAGTTTAAAAACTTTGTGAGAGTGAAATACATTAAAACCATCTAATGCCCCATCCAACATGTCAAATTCATCTTGAGAAAAGGCATTATCGAATGTATTAATGTTTTGAAGAAAGAAATCTAACATAGTCGAAGTCATGAAGAATTTCCAGTTCGCCAAAATGTAATGATGAAAACTAGTTTAACCAAGAATGTTTTTTTATTTCTAAGGTTAATGTTCTCAATCATACAATAGAATATAACTAGTTTTGAAAGAATTTTTATGATACTATTTTATTGTAAAATGAACAAAAACATAGTAAAAATATTCTAAAATGTTTTAACTTACAAAAAAGTAAGTTTTGCTAAGCTAAAACAATGATGTAGGTTGGAATTATTTCCCCTTACAAGAAATATACTTTGTGAAATGTTGAATGAGATACAAAATATGAAATAACATGATTAATGAACTTTGTACAAAAAGATGGAGCTCACTATTTGAGACTCCATCTTGATGTGTAGACATCTACATGATGCACTATTATCCAATTTAAGTGTTGTTGTCTAGGTCTCTCACTCGCATCCAAAACCCTTGTAAAATATTGTTTTACTAATAGAAATATAATTTTCTAAACACTAAGAGATGAGTACATCAAAGATATCAAGGAATAGAACTAACAAGAAGTAAAACTTATCTAAGATGATAGAAATTTTTGTAGTTATAAAGAAGAAACAAAATTTACAAGAGGAGTACCTTAGAGAAGTGCAAACCTCCATAAGAGATGGAATCCAAACAACCTATAGCTACAAATATAAAAAATAGTTATAACTGCCTGGGAGCTTGCCAAGAATGGTCAAGCCCCTATTTTGGTCTTTCAACCTCGACAGGTAGTTGCATAAAGTTCAATCCTTTTGGTCTTTCAATCCTTTCTCCTTAGCTGGTAAGTTTCAAATTTATCTTTCAACCCATTACAAAAATCATCACCCGCCCATCAAACCTAGGGCTTGATAACTTCCCAAGCTCTCCAAATACTTTTGATGACAAAAGTACCATGAATAATGACAGGCTTCTACATTGTAAGAAGAGTGCCCATATCTATTCCTTTCCAAGCAAGACATCCTAAAGAGACTCCCGTGCTAATATAGTGTCAGACAAGAACATTCCAGGCTTTTTTGCCCTCAAGGGCTATAATGAGCCATTTAGAACAAAGGGCAATGCCCTTCCATCATATAGAAATGATGCCAAGTCCCCCCAGCTTCATAGGGAATGCAACAATAATCCTAGTTAACACAATGGAAGCCTTGGTGCCCATTATTGGAAACTGAAATAAAATTCCTAATGTGTTTTTCAATCTTAGAGTAGGAGGCTTTGGAAGCAACCCAAGAAGAAGAATAGTAAACATGTGTGGTGGCAAAAACTTTAGAACAAGTTTGAAACTTACCAGCTAAGGAGAAAGTCTTGGTTATCCAATACTAAGGTTTTTTCTTAATTCTAGCAATGTCAACATGCCAAAAGTTGGCATGAAAAGCCTAGAAGGAAAAAGGAATCCCTAGGAATCTAAAAACTTCTGCATGATCAATCCATTTCAACCCAAAATAATCAAGCCAACCAAGCTTGGAGAGGAAGGGTTGTTTGTAACATTATAATTTTTGTCATTGGACGTTGGAGCTTGAAGCTTGGTAAAAAATGTCCAAATATTGTTTGTTCGGAGTGAATTAGGGTAGTTTGAATAGGAATACATCTCTCTCAATGAGATTGCCAAATTGTTCATTTTTGTGTTTTACAATATCACCAGTTCCTTACCAAATATTGTTACCTAAATTTCTAAATGCATTCAAATCCCTCCTCTTCTTTCTTTTATAAGATTACATGTATTAATTAGCATGCATTTATACTCTTAGAATAAGAATGTAGGAGAGATGTATAGATCAAATACAATATCAATTGTTACTCTATTGATTGTGAGATCTTGTACTTTTATAAATTTTGAGTGTCCAAGCTATTTCTAAGAGGATTTACCATTGACCATCATAAGTGGGTGGAACAATTAAATGAGTTGTGGGTAGAGATTCTTGTTTTTCTCCTATTATAGCCATTATACTTTCTATGACCAATGTATTCCCTTGCATTATGTTCTTGAATAAATAAAACAAATTTAAGGCAATTGATGAATCAAGATCGAAAGGAAACTTAAATCCTTGATTAAACCTGTAGAATTTGAATAGAATAAATGAAAGGTAGATCAAATCAAATCAAAATTGATAGTTGAATTACCTATTATATAACAATATCATAAAATTTTCATAATGGTTATTATTAAATATTTCCTTTATATACTTGAGAAACTCATTGCCCAAGGTTAAGAGACTAAAATTTCTTACTGACTTCTTTTTTTCTAATTAATGCCTAACAATAAAAATAAAGTACATATTGTTGGACACATTGATTGTTGGAATAGCTATTGCATTTAAAACCAAGGATCCAAATTTCAAATCTTTAAAATAAGAAAAAATTTAAAACTACCAACATTTATTATATAAATTTAAATATAACTTATTAAAGAAATTTATAGTTTCTATCTCTCAAATTTTTACTACCTTTAGAAACTATTTTTAAACAATATTCAATTGTACTTCACCATTTACAGAAAATCATAAACACATCATATGACATAAAAGATGACTCATTTTCACAATGCATTCAACATCATTGAATAATGCCTACTCTTCTATTTTTTTATTTTCCCAAAAGGAATCATTATTCTATGTAGATTTTAAAGGTGACTACCACAAAGGTCAGAATTTTTGTTGTTGGTCTAATAAGTTGGTGATTCAATAAACTCAACTTGCAATTAAATATGAATTTCTTTTGTAGTAGATTTTTTGATAACTACAAAAGCCTACGCTTTCAATTTTATTGATTTTAGGAATTGTTTTTGTGAAAAAGATGCCAAAACCTAGTATGTTTTAAACATCAAACTCTCTTGTAACTATCATTGGCTTTCTCAAAACAAATTTAGAGATTTCATCAAAGTGCATTTCAAAAAATTTGGAACATTCCCAAGTTAAATGAATTAGACCACAATTTTTGGAATTAAAATCGACGGTTGTAATTTATATTAATGTTGTATTTGTAACAAGTTTATTAAACAATGCAACTATAATGATAGAATTATATTACTCTATAAGAATACAAATCACTAGAAACCTTACCCCACAAATCTGTTTTTATAAAAAAGTAATATTTAGTTTACTATAGAATTGTGTGAGGTAACTGTAAATATTCGTGTTGGAGCTATATTTGTAAAAACTTATTATTATGCAATTTTATGGTTTGTATCCCACCTTTTTCATTAAAAAAAAAAGAAAACTCTAAATAGTCATGGAGTGATCTAATGCACTTTCCAACTACAACAATATCAATTAATGTTAATTGTTAGGGCAGTAAAATATCAGTGTGTAGGTTTAGAGTGTATTCTTAGTGCAGTAAAATATCAGTGTGTAGGTTTAGAGTGTATTCTTAATGTGTGGTTCGTAAAGAGAGTTGTGGACATTCCAAGTAAAATTTAAATGGTTTTTTTCTTTTAAATTAATTTCTTAATTTTTTAATTATTCATTTTGCATGTAAATTTCAAGGAAAGGGGAGAAATAAGTTCTTTAAAATTGTTTGACAGTGATATCTCGGCATTAATGAGCATTCACAGATATTACAAGCGTATAAAGTAAGAAAAAAAATTAACGAAAAAGTTGGTGAACCACCCAAAATATTATAATAAGAGTTTTTACAGCAATAAGGCCATATCCATAGATGGTGAAAAAATAACTATCATGGCCCTAAGCTAGCCTGATACAAACATTAAAAGATAAAGATTTTTAAAAATAACAAAAAAACATCTCTTTCCATGAGATGATAATATGTTCTAGAACATGCAAAACCCAAGAAGAACCCATACCTGACCACCACCAAAAAACCACCCACGACATCACGCCACATCTCCATCAAGGGAGACAAGCCAACATCAAACCAACTAAAAGACTGTAGCCACCCACAGACATCACCTAGGCACGCAGGAGTCTCGCTACCACCCCAACTCCCTTGGAACATAGAATTAAGCAACCGGACTAGTAGCAGGGAGGGAGGCCGGATCCAGAATGCCTGCAACTTGTCCGACAACCCCTTGAGCATCATCATCACCCTCCTTCGGGTCTTCAAACGTGTTCCTGGGAATATGAGGCACAAGGTCTAGGGCATGAAGCCTTAAAAACCATATCCCTGTGAAGGTATCCTTTATGCGTCGAGCATCTTCTAGAATTATGTCCATAAAGATTTTTTTATTCATGATCTCCTTGTCATTCAATGTTGAATGTGCACGATGGCCAGCCTTACGTGCCATTTCCTGTTAAACATATTTTATGGGACAGTCTATGTGCACTGCGAGCTCTTTTTGAATTCAATGCTTATTACCTTGTAGTCATTCTTACCTAGTTGAGTAGGTTGCATGATAGGCTTACCTTCAAGATCCTCTACTTGATCCAAGACCCCATTGTCAGATTGCTCAGCAACTTTTTAGATGGTTGAGGATCCTCATATTGCTCTGAAACTGCTAGCTTTGGTATGAGCATGCCTTCATCATCCGACTCCACAAAACCAGGTAACTGATTGAACAAAGTAGTTGATTCTTGTTCCTCATGCGGTGCTTCCTCCAATGAAACTTGGGCATTCAATCTTTGTAATTGAAAAGCAAAGGATTCAGGGTTGAGTTTGAATCAACTTCCTCTACACATGCATTATGCTCATATTCAGCTGGGGATGTAGCACAAACAGCAGCAACCTTTCCATGTGAATCAACCTCTTACACTAGTTGATTTTTTGAAAAAAAATTATCATCTTTTACTAAACAAGGAAGCTCTTAAGTGCAAATATTGATAGACTCATTAGGAGGATTCTTCTCTTGTTCAATCCTTTTCTGCTCTAACCAATATTGGTCCATAGCCATATGCAGTAAATTTACCTTCCTAGCTTCCTTCATGGTGAATGAGTTATTTTGTAAGACAATAGGTCCATCCTTATAAAGGCAAATAGTGACAGGACAATCAAATTTATCTGGTTGGGAAACTTGGGGAGCTTCTTGGATTTCTTGATACGACTGAAATTGTTGGTTAATGGACTAGTCTTGAATGCTAATAGGCTCCTCAGCAAATTCAGAACCTTTGAAACTTGGGATTTTGATTTTTTGAGGAGTCTATTTGCATTTATAAGTAAGCTCTTGGGGGGAAAAGGATTCTTCAAGTGGCTAGTTTTGAAGCATAACAAGTTCAGACTATACCAACCTAGATTCTTGAAAGGGTAAAGGATTTCTAAAACTGGGAATCTTGACCTTGGCAAGAATAGGAGGTTCATTTTGTTTGAAACTTGGAAAATTATACTTACAAACCTCTTCTTGGATAGACTGATTTGGAATGATGAGAGTTTATTGGGCTTCATGCCTTTGTGTTTGAGAAAGCAAAAGTCTCATCTACTCCTCCTTTGTAGCTAGCTGTTGAGTAAGATTCTCCTCAAATTAGCTCTTTTGAGCCTCCAGCTCCTGTTCATGAAGATAGGCTTGATAAGCAATCTCTTCCTACTGTCGATGATACTCAAGTTTCCTATTAATCTTCTCTATCTACTACATGAAGTTTATCAAAGTGTCCGTAATCATGTCTTTAAGCTCCATCATTTCAGAATGTTTTGGTTGACTAGGAGATTGGGCAAGAATGAGCATGCAGTAAGCATCCTAAGTATTTGGACTAAAACAAGCATTATGGATACTAGTATATGGCTGGTAAGGAGGCTGAGCAGGGGTGGGTGGGTGGCAATTATACTGTGCATGCTGATTTTGGAAAACCATGGGTTTGGAAACAACATAATTGGTTTGATATGGATGACATGGAGATGGATAAGTGGCATTTTCATAGTATGGTGCTGGGTATACATGTTGGCTATGAAAAGTTGACATGTTTACTCATATAAAAACTAGAAAATGGAATGAATAGATGATTTTTGTAACATATCAGCACTTAATCATACCGAAACTAGTAAAACTTGAGCTCAGAGTTGCCTGATGTGTTTGATTTTCTGCCTCCAAATGCTGTGATCACTGACACACACACCAAATATCAGTGATATATGAACATGCTATTAAACTAAGTCAGTGCAATCTATCCTGATCTTATTTTTATAAGCTGAATGTACTAGTTTACATGCAAGACCAGAAAATTGAGTCACTAAGTATACTTATAAAAAGCCTCCAAAGGCTGGAACACTGCTGCATATACCAGAACAACAGCTTTAAGAATTGAAAACTTCTCTGAAAACACTTTCAAAGTCCCACCGGGTGTGCCAAAAATTGTTATCAATTAAATATGTACCCTATGCTAAGTTGTTCAACTTAACTATCTGTTGACACATGGGAACACTCCTAGGCCTATGGGTTACCTAAAGATTGGAGTGAACCTCTAGAGTGTCCTGGCTCTCTTAATGATTTTACTAATCTAAATGATTTGTAGAGGGAAAAAGGTAAGAAGGTAACTGAAATGAAAACTAACTTAAATAGAATTCTAAACTATCTAATATTTTTTACCCACAAACAACCCTTCAAACATAAACTTTCACAATTCCACCTAAATCATACAATTCAAAAGTAATTTATATGAAGGTTCTCTCTGAACTCAATATACAACTAGAATTATATGAAAACTTTGCACAACACTTTCACAATAATGAGACATGATAGAGGATAAAAAATTCATTACCACGGTGAGACATCAAATCGATATTGCAATTATGACGCAAGAAGAAGTGAAACATGAAGACTCTGTTGTATTGGATTGGAAGGAGTACATGAAAACTAATAAAAACTGAGTCATAATAAGTCTACAAACTCTCTACCTGTGCTCAAGAGAGAAAAAACAATAATCTCCAACTACCAAAAAAAACTAAGTTTTTCTCCTATAAATGCCTGCCAACAGATCTCCAAGAAAGGCTAAGAAAAATCTCCTAAAAATAGCCATGCCAATCCATTTTCAAGCTTCTCAGAAAAACTGACAAAAAGCCCACCAAACTGCCTCTAAACTGAAGAAACAAACTACCAAAATCTTTTGTCAAGTGGCCCCCACCAAGATCTCCTTTAAAACATGCTTTATCTGCTTCATAAAGGCTTTATTTCATCCTTATCTTTCCAACTTCGCCCAGAAGAAAGCAAATCTAAAAAAATAGATTTTTTCCATTTTGGTCCTTCTTTGACTGCATTAAATGACAAATATTTGAAAGCAATTTATAAGGATTATTGGTTTAAATATTGCCTTAGAATATTTGCAGTTTTATTTTTCTATTCTATCTAGATTTGATTTCTGCTTTGATTCCTTGTAAAAAAAACTATTACAAGGCTTGTATAATCATACTTGGGCATTTTGATTTCTATAAAATCATAAAAATTATGAAGGCATTATTAAATGTTTTGAAAAAATAAAACCCCTTAGCATCTGCCCTCTATCTGGTTTGCAAAAATATCACTAAGGCCTATGACCTATAGCTTGTAATTGAGAGCTCTAAAGAATAAGGACAAAAAGGGGCTAAGGCATATCATATCCTAAGACATATGACTAGGTGAATGTAAAGGTGGACCACATGCCCCATGGGTATTAGTTTGAGGTTCTAAAATTCAATTTCAATGTGATAAAAATGTTTTATTGAGCTAGGGTGAAAGAAACCCTAACACCAAAACACTTCGAAGCCCTAATTTCACCCCATTTCACACTTCAAACCCTAGAATTTTGCTCTCTTCCTAGCCATAGCCATGGAACTAGGATTCAGATCATTTTACTCTATCTTTCTACTACTTCTAAGATTTTTCTATGAAGATTTTAAAGGAAAACACTGAGATATGTTGTGTTTCATGAATCAGAACAATGTTTCCTATTTCAAAAGCATTTTTGGCTCGTAAGCTGCGGCTCTATGAACACATTTTCTAATATATCTTTTATCCTTTGTTACTTCTCCTCTATCCTATGCCTCTATGGGTGACATCTCTAAAAAAAAGAAAGTAAAATGAGGAAGTGTTATAGCCCTGTGCATATTCGCCATTCAAAACAGAGGTAAGCTTTCATCTTCTAATTAATGTGTTGTTTTCTTTGACATCACCATTGGAATAAAGCTAGATATGAGCTCTAAAGGTCATGAAATGAAAACATTTTCTTTATGTTTCCTCAGCATACAAGATTCTTCTATATTTTAAGTTATCTTCACCTGAAACAAAATGGGTTTGGAAGAAAATCGCCCCCTTAGGTTGCGGCTACATCAAACCCTCATGTCGAACCCTTAAACAAAATATTTTGCCCTATATTTGAGATTTCACCTGCACCACGTGTTATATTTCTTCCCAAGTTGATTAACCTTTATCATTTGTAAATGGTGATTTTCTCAGACTCTTTATACCCTTATCCTCTCCTCTTATATTGAGAATACCATTGGCATCTTCCTCCTGGTCCTTGTTGACCTACAACAACTACAGCTATTCTGGCAGCTAAATCACCGACGCCCTTTTAAATTTGAGGATCCTTTAAATAGTCCATATAAGATTCCAGTTGCATATGAATCACATGCTCCACAAGTATCCACAGGAACACAAGGTGAAGGAGGGACATATATAACTTCACCTTTAACTATAGTGTAGGAACCCTTAATACCATCTATGACAGATATGAGAGAAGAATAATGACTCAAGTATCTCTCAGCCACTTCTAGGCTTTCTCCTATGCCAAAACCACACAAATCTTTTGCTTCATTACTATTTGTAAAAAATAATATCTGCATGATCAACTATGATATCCCAAAAGTTATTTTGATGCCTTGTTACACAGGACACATCACTTGTAGTAATGGCAACCAGGACACCATTTCTATGTGCAGCCTCACATGCCTTAGCTATTCCACTATGCATATGGTAATTCCTACATCTAATGATGAAATAAAATGAGCTGAAACACATGCTATTTTCTTTGTACCTCCTTTAAATATACATGGACACTTTATGTGTTATTTCTTCAAACAAGTATTGCCCACTATGGTCTTGTGTAGCTTTTGACAACTTTACCTTTAGTCTTTTATGAATTCTATGCTGGCACTGGATATTCTATTTTCTTGATCAGCATCAATAGCTTCAGTTCCAGCAGCTTCTACCATTTGTGTAGTGTTGTTTGGTTCAACTTCTTGAGCATGATCATCTTTATTGTTGGCGTATCAGCTGTTGATTGTACTAGCTGAGGCATGAAATTTCTATGTAACATGTATATTTCTGAGGCTGATTTACTACTATTCCAGTTTGACTGTCTATTCCTATAGGATACAGATATTTTCTTACAATTGTTGCCACTCCATAGTTGTCATACATGTGATGAGGCTGATTAGTTCATGGTAAAAATTGTCATGTTCAATGACAATAACTCTCTTATTTCACTTGGCTGAGGTAAAATGCTTCTATACATAACATTCCTCCACATGCTACCTCTTGTAGCAACATCTGTAACATATGATCTCTTGGATGTCCCATTGCATTTGAAACATAACCTGATACTCTATGGCTCTTAATGTTATTTAGCTTCATGCCTCTTTGATTTATCTTAAATAAGTTTCCCATTGCACATTTGTGGTTACTTCCTATTGTTGACTTGTAAATTATGAATACGGTATTTACTCTATATATTATGACTGATTTTAGATATTTTATGGCTGTTCTATGGCTTTTACTGTCCCAAATCAATGATTTGAATGCATACATATGACAATCTGTGATATTATGACAGCAAAAGATGTAACATAATCATGATTTTAAGAGTACCTTTAATCAACTATTTTGAATGAGTTCACTGCTCCTTCATGATTTTCATTTCACTCCTTAACTGGAATTCATGGATGGGCAATGATCTTAAAGCTCATGCACTGAGTGAATGTAATACTTGTTGATGACTGTTTTGATGCAATCATAACAATAAGTTAAAATTCACATAAAATGAACTGAAACTATACTTGAAAGACAAGAAGGAATCATCTGGTGATTCAACTAATCCCAAGTCTACAATGGTTCGGTTGGTCAAGTTCAGTTGGTCAATGTGAAGCTGTAATGTTCAAGGGGCCTTACGTAGTTTAGGTTTGTTCTGTGGTTTACTGGCCTAAGAATATGCAAAGAGGTCATGAGATATGTCAATACTCTTCATTCCTTTGCATAAAGGTGCTACTGTGCTGCAAGTTTCAGATGGTTTTTTTTTATTTATGCAGCTTTCTTCTTGATCTGTGTATGAAAACTGTCTACTTATAGCTCTGTTATCATGCTTCTTCAAATTTGAGACAATTTCCTTTGGATTTCTACGTTTTCAGCTAGATATTTCAGATGGGTTGGGAAAAGTTAGAAAGATCTACTCTATACCTCACTTAATCTACCGAAGGATCTAAGTGTTTCTGTTATGCACTATGTAAATACCACAGTAGTTTGATCAAATCCACAGTAAAAACCTTAAATGTAAGTCCTGAGCATTTTCACAAACATACATTTAAAATTGCAAGCTCTCAAAGAAGATATTTCAAAATACAAAGAAGGGCAGGAAAACACTCAGAAGATAGATGCAGAACTCCAGATTCTATTGTATTAGAAACGAATAGCCATACATGATTTACAATGTAAGAATGACTCTTAGTTTCATTGATCATACTACAGAGAACTTACAAGCTTTACAGATACAGTAAGGCAGCCAGACATTCCATGTGCACCTTACTGCAGACAAACAGGCGACCTCCTTCTTCTACTTCTAAACTATGCTAAGCTATCTTGCTGTGTTTTCCTAGAATCTCTGTGTGTAGCCCCTGTTGTTCCTAAAAATCCCTGTTGTAAAGTATTACAGTGTAGAGAGGCACAATATAAAGACATTTTGATTGTCCTCACTACAGCAAAAACCTAACTGAACCCCTGGTTCAAACCTCTAGTTACAGCAATAAATGCAGGTGAACCAGTTCTCAAAAATATCTCAGAGCAGTGGTCAAATCTGGGCGAAATATTGCCCCTTCTGAGAAGTTCCAGCAGCTGGGTAATAACTTTTGTTTGTCTTTTGTGATAATACCTTCAGCTGCGACCTTCTTCTTTACTTGAATGGCCTTAACCCTTTGCATTTCATCTCTATCTTCTTGCTCCTGAGATCTGATCTTCTGCCTCCATGAAGTCATTGTGTTGACTTTCCAGCTGCTTCCTCAACTGCAAGCCTGCAAGACAAGACAAGCAATAAGTTTCACATTTATCACAAAAAACAGCATGAAAATAGAATAAGCGTTTAAATCCAGGTGACTGCGCAAGATCGCGGAAATCAGATCCAAAATCCACTCAAAACGCGTCAAAAATGCTCCCAAGCTGCTCAAAATTGATGGGTCAACCATCGCTGACCGGGAAAATGCCAGAGGCACCAAAAAAAACACTTTAAAACTCCACCACTTCATTTCCTGCCCATCGGCATGATCATCCCTGTCGGTGCGTCAAAAAAACAGGTTAGTCGATATACCTCATCATCATGATATTCGGGAAATAGCATTCCCTCCTGAAGGTCCAGATGAATGTCATCATGATGTTTCGCTTCTGCATATCAGGGAAAAGAACAACATCATCATCATCATCATGTTTAAGAAGAATAGGAGGATATGAATATAATCATGCTGCCGAGGAAAGGAAGATGATGGTGATGTCATCATGATATTCGGGCTTCATTGAAATGCTAAGGATGACGTCATCATCATGTTCCTTTAAGATCAGGGGGATGTTTGTTATATCGGGTCACCTAAGGAGCATGATCAGGATGATGAAGTGAATATGATCCTTTCGCGGCCAAGGTAACCCTCTCGAAAGATCAGGATGATGATGATCATCATCATATTTGCTTTTGTCGAACTTGGAATAAGACGTCATCATGATATTTCGGCAAACGGATCGTGCTTGAAAAAATATCCTGTTTGAAGGAAAAAAGATGATGATGATGATCATCAGGATATTAGCTTCTGTCGAACATAGAATAAGACATCATCATCATATTTCGCGAACCAGATCGGGTTTTGGAAAATATCCTGTTGAAAGAAAAGATGATGATGCCGATCATCAGGATATTTACTTCTTCGTTTATCAGATCGGGATGACGTCATCATGATATTCGGAGCCTTTGTTAAACTTGAACATGACGTCATCATGATAATTCGCCAACCGGATCATGTTTGAAAATATATCCTGCCGAAGGGAAAATGTGATGATGATGATCATCAGGATACTTGCAAAAGGTTGTATTTCATCGGCAGGAGGACTTGGCGAAATATCAGGCGAACAAACAAGATCATGATGATCTTGACAATATGACAGGATAAAAATATGATGATGACGTCATCATCATATTTCACTTTCGGAGCACAAGGATGAGCTGGTCATCATGATATTTGCGCTAGGGTGATATTACAAAATATGATGATGCTGTTGAGAAATGTAATATCAACCACTTCTGAATTGATAGGGTGATCATCATGATATTCGCTAACCGGAGATCAGGAGGATATGAAGATGATGATCCTCTTTCTCGAATTATCATGATGATGCCTCCAGCACTTAGCGGATTTCAGCAAATGACCCTCGTGTGAAAGATCAGGATGATGATCATGATGTTGCGAAAGGAGACCAGGAGGATATGAAGTCGTCGTCATCATCTTCGTGAAGTTCAGCAAATATCATGATGATGACCCTGCGATAGGTTTTGAACATGCGCATGCAAATATGCCGATAATGAATTTGCTAAGTCAGGGTGATCTTATACCATCAGCATGATATTTTAAGATCAGGCGATGCAAAGATATCATGATGATGTTCGCGATACTAAGACCGCTTCGACGGGGAACTCACCTTGACTTAAAGCCGATGTCATCATGATATTTGAACCTCAGGATATTATCGGGGGGGGTTCAAATATGATGATGATGATGTTTATACAGCAAAACCGAGTTTGTAAAATATGACGCTCCTAAGGAAATCATGATGCTGATGATGCGCACAAGGCCTTTTGACGGGTAAAAAGCACTACCACCTAAGATTGACGTCCGGATGTTGCGACTGCATGATTTTTAGCGGGTGATAGACCAAGATCATGATGATCCTGTCAACATGACTTAGGATAAAAAAAATGATGATCCTCCTGCGAATATCAGGTTTGACCAAGACTTTGACTGTGCATAACTTTCACATATGGACGAATTTTTAAATGAAGTAAAAGGCAAACCTGCATGAAATTTCAAGCTTTTTCTAAGTATGAAGTCACAACAACAAAATATGAACTTTGACAAACAGACCTCATGATGATGACCTACCTTATGCAATATCATGATGATGATGCACCTGACCATTTTTACCAGACCGCCAGAAAGCAGAAAAAACACAAGCAGAAGCAAAAAAGCAAGACATCAGCAGGGGTCCTCGTTTTGCTAAGGAGCAAAATGGGGCGTGTTGTGAACATCACAACAATACTCTTAGTTGGATATGTTTTGATTTGAGCAACATGGATATATGCTCCTTTCCTTCCTCCTTAAGAATCAGGGGCAGCATGTTGAGCTCTACCCTTGTGGGATCCCACTTTACACCATATGTTGAATTGGTCTTCAAAATAGCAACATGATTTCACCTATACCCGCACATGCAACAATCATGTTAGATAAAATCAGTGAAGTACAATGATTGTTTCTTTTCAATCTCTCTTGTATGTGAATGAGATGTATCTGATCTAGTGCATTATAGGCAATGTATTATGCCTTTGTTGATAGGACAATAGGGAACTCATAACCAAAGCTCTAATAGGTCTATTCCAATTTCATAGGTTCTCATGAATATCAGGAGCAAGGATAGAAGACAAGCTTGGAAACTGAAGACACTGATCAGGAAATGATGGCTATGATCCTCCCCCCTCCTATTTCCAGATGCATAGTATATTTCTTGTATTTGTACTTGTTCATCTATTCCCACGGCTTGTGTGGGACATTTGATCTATCATATTTTCATTCAATGCAATATTTATTTCTTTTATGTATCTCATTTATAAAATGAATAATCATTATAGTGAAATGAAATAACTTTTCTTTCAAGCAACCTTCTGCAAATAAATGATGATCTGAAAATTTTTTCTCTCTGTTGAACAACTGAACTGCAACATAACTAAATATCTCAAACACTCCAACTATGCAAACAAGATATCACACAAATGTTAAAACTTTCTCATCTAAACATGAATTGAATGCACTCCAGCTCTATCAATTTAGGCTGTAGAGAAAATTGGTAACATATACATTGTGAATGCCCTAGCAGAACTTCTGCAACCTATCTTAAAGTGTGGTACACCATACTGATGATATATCAATGTAGGGATACTCAAAACATATTGAAACAAGTGTACTCACCTCCACATCACATTTAGACATCATATTGATCATCATTTTTCCTCATACTTAGACAACTTCTCTCCATCTCCTAGGTCTTCTAGATAGACTTGCCTTGAACATGCTAACCATATGTCTCCAACTTTGTCAAACCATCTCTCTCAAATATTCCACTACCCATCAGGTACATTAACCTATCTCATCCTCTTCAACTTGTTTACAAAAACTCTTATACAAACATGACCTCAGGTTGACACATTGACTTGACATCAATGACAACACATATTGCCAACAATCTCCCCCTTTGTCATTGATGGCAACATACATTTATCTACAATTCTTCTCTCCCAATTGATAAGACAATCATTAGCACATTCTCCCCCTTTGACATCAAATACAAAGGGAAAAATATCTTCTACTTATAACAACCTAAAAATTGTATGTACTCCCCATTAGTGTATGATTTTTTCAAACAACACCCCCTCTGAGATGGAGATATCCTAAAAACTGATGCTATGTACATAGTACTTCATCAAGAATGACACCACAAGCCTCCACAAGTCTATACAAAGCCAAAATTGTCTTATCTACAATACTCTTACAACTCACGTAGAAAGTAAAATGCTTTTGTAGATTACCTTTAGTTGAGCAAGAGTAGATACCCAATTTACTTTTGCTGAGGAAAGAATGTGATTTTGATATTTAGATTGTATGTATAAATCCTCATCCTCATCTATACTACTTAGAGCCTTTGTTTTCTACTCAATCTTTTTTGCTCCACCTAGAAACCTAGATAATGAAGCAAGTCTCAAATTGACTGTTTCCCTCAGCTGGCAAAACTAGTTCTTTATATGTTCTCTTTGGTCCTAAAGTTGTGGCATCTATGAATAAAGATTTTCTATTTGTACCCTAGTTGATCTATCCTTATCTTTTGACCATTCATATATCTCGACCAGTTTAGTGATCTATGACTCAATGGAGTCAATCTGAGTTATGATATTCTTGGTAGAATTTGGTCATTTCAAGTAGAATGGGTATAATGCGATAGCTTAATCAATACATTCCTTAAACATCTTCAAATTTTCCTTCAATTTGTTGTGTGCATTGGCACACAAGTCTGATGCATCAGTCATTCTTTTTTACATTTATTTTTCTCAAGGCCTCATGTTCTACCTCTTGCTCAATTTGAGTGGAATGATCTATGAAAGAACCCATTAGGATCTTCAATCTTTTTTTTGGAGGTAAGGAGGAATCAATGTTAACCTCTGGTAGACTCTTTTGAATGATCTTCACTACATCATCAACTAGTTCAATCTTCTTCAAATGACCCTACAGAAACTCCTTCTTTGCAGAGGCATGCAAAATGTCACCAAGCTATAATTTATGAGGAGGAGAAATATTGGACAAGTCAACTTGTCCCTCATCAGTAGGAATATATAGGAGCTAGGGTATCACCATAGTTTGAAATTGCATTTGCAGCCCTAATAGGTCCTTGAAAGAATCTAATGATGAAGAATCTTTACCTACTTGCATGGAAGCATCTTGCTTCTTCTCTATTGTATCAGGATTATCTTCTTTCCTCTTAAATCATCATTTCCTAAGTTCTCCGGAGGGTGGATGTTATGTTCTCTACTAGGATTAGTATTATCTAGAGGAGATACATTCATTTCACTTTGATTTCCTTCATCTTGAGCATTTGTATTCTTTGGAGGAGCAGTCTCCTCGTTTTTCTTGTCATTTTTCTCTATCTCATCTTCACCTACCACTTTGTCTTGAGTAGACACATTAAGTATATCTAGAGGAACTTATTTCTTAATAATCACCTCAGCCCTTTTCATTTATGCAAGAATATGGGTTCTCTTTTCTTCAGTCTCTCTTTCCATTCTTTCTATCTCTTCTCTATCATTCCCCATTAGAGTATTTATTTTGTGTTTGGTTCTAATTTCTTGTGCCTATATTTGGGCTAATTTAACCTTTTCCTCATGAGAGATAGATGCACTGGCTTTCTCTAATGCTTGTTTCCTCATTTTGGCTTCTTCCACCACAACTTCATTCCTCTTATTGTTGACTGTCTCTGTAAGACGTATTGGAAGTTGATCAATGATCGCATTTAGAGCCACATTAAATCCCATCATATACATAACTATATATTTTTTCAATATAATCTTTGTAAATAGGAGGCATTTGATCATAAATATTTGTAACCCCTTTTAATTTACCATGTTGTGCAATTACATTAATAGTAGCTTCAAGCTATAGAGTCCCATGTTTAGATACTTCTGAAAGAGCCTTCTTTGTTTTCTTTGTCTTTTCTTTACCTTTTCCTTTAGATGTTCCTTCATATTCTCCTTGTCTATTTCTTTTCTTCAATACAAAGGATTCCTTTTCTTCTTCTTCATCCTCTTCATCATCTTCTATATTCACTAGATTTACCTTTCCCCTCTTTTCCTGTACCTTAGGCCTTGGTTTCTTCTTCTCACTAGTCATAGTTTTCTCTGCTGCAATAGAAGTAGTCCTTTTAGGAGGTGTTTGAGTAGGTCTAGAAGTTTTAGAAGAAGTGGGAGTGGCAGAGATAGAAGCGGACCTACTAGCCCTTCTAGGAGTAGGTGTGGCAAAAAGTGGTTGGTCATTCTTCTGCAGTACCCTCAAAAGTATCAAACATCTTTTCCAATTTCATTTTCATCTTCTGCACCTATTCCTCTACATCCTTTTTAACTCTTTTGTTAATTATCTCTTCATATTTGTCAAATCTCTCAGTAGTGGGATCCCTAGGTTTACTAAGTAGGATTTCAGTATATCTAGTCTAGTAAGGTACGGAGACCTCATAGGGTAATGTGGTTATCCATGTACAGTTCTTCATTCAACTACCTCCATGTAGCAGTTATCCTTGTCCACCATAAATGTGATATCATTCTTATATTTCTCCATAATTTGATATGGTATTCTATCCCTCCTTTGCATATCATTTTGGAAAGTTTTGAAAAATCCCCAAAACATTGTGTCATGTTGTTTGGTATCTAGAAACCTATGCATGTGTTTCCTAATCTGATGACAAATAGGGATATCCATTCTCAAGACCACATTCTTCAAACCAGACAATTCCTTTAGGAAATAGAAAATAAGACAAATGATCAAAGAGCCATACTAGAATTTATAGTGAACCTCCATGGTTCTCTTTAGATTATCCATTAATTGTTGCAGCAAGAGCTCACAAAGGTCATAATCCTTTCCTTCCTTCACCATCTAATGAGTAGTGTAGATGGTAGTGGCGGTAGTAGACCCCTCTTTGTTTGTGTAATAGAATTTGTATGCAATGGCCATTATTCCATATCAAACCCCTAGGTTAGTGATGTCATCCACAGTTAGGGTTCTCTTGTCAAATTTTTCTCCTATAAGCTTCATAACTTCTTAATTATTTACAACTTTTAATGCAGGCATATGTCCAGAGGAGTATAATCTGGTCACAACTTGGATGGCTTCCTTTGTGATCATGTAGCATTGATCAAGGGAAAATATATCTTTATTAATCTATCTTAAAGAAATTCTAACCCATTCATCTTCATAGCAAAAATTGGGGAAACCCTTCCATACATCTAGTCGTTTTGCCTTAACATTTGTATACTTTGGTTTGAGCTGAAAATCATCACCTAAGAGATGATTGTTCCTAAATTGTTCCAACTTCATATGATTGTACTTATCTAACTATGAATGAATGTATATGTGGACATCCTCTATGACCAACACATTGATAGGAACACAGGAAAATGCTCCATCCTTATCGGTCTTAGTAGATTTATATGAATGTTTCTTGAATTTTGGTCTTGGCCTTTCTACAACATCAATAAGCACCATTGTTCCCATGATAACACTTAAATACTAGGGTTTTAGAAGAAAAACTAAGGAATACATGTGAATGTTGCCATTAGGGTTTGTAAGAAAGCTTCACTGAAAACCTTCTTCTCTTTCTTATCTCTTGCACACACTTGTTATCATTCAAATGAGATCAATTTTGATCAAGTGGGGAATAAATGAGATTCACATCTATCGTAGTTGCTCCACATTAAGTGCATAGCTTCTTACTATCCTAATATAACACATAGATCCATGACCCTTCAAAAAACCTTTGCAAAGAGTATATTTGTTCTAAAACTTTGAGAAAATGTCATATATCACTAGCCAAACATATGCATGTCACCATTAACCATTATGTTGAGGATTTCAACATCTTATGCTTTACAGGTGTTTGGAAAGATTTACAATTCCAACTTCTGCCAAGCCAATTCTTTCTTTTAGTTACCAGAAGATCCATTTGCACTAGGTAGAGGTACAGATCCTTCCTTTACTTAACTTTATTCCTTCTTCTTCCATATCTTGTTTATTTCCTTCTTTTGTTGATCAATTCCAATCTTCTTTTGAGGAGAAGATCTTACATTCTTTCCCTTGTAGAACCTTGCAATGTGTCCTGATTTATTGCAATTGTATTAGGTGATCCTAGATTGTTGAGCATAATCACCTCTTCTCACATTAGATCTACAATCAACAACCTTATGAGAAGACTTGTTGCACATGTAGTAGTACCCATAGAAGGATTGAGAAGTCATAGCATTATTCCTCATGACTTTACTTTGGTATTCATTCTCCTTATGAGCAATCTTTTTGCAAGCATAGCACTACCCATGAAATGAAACAGTACCATATCTTTAAGGCACAAATGGTCTTCTACTCATGTAATCATTTCTTCTTTGCCTAGGTCTACAATCAACAACCTTATGCCCAAAATTATTGTAAGAAAATAATGACCTTGAAAAGATTGATTGAACCTAGTAGGGGAATGCTCTCTTGCAGATGGAGGACCTCTGATTCTTCTTTGTCTCCAAAAAGGAATGAATCCATCTCCTTTTGTATATTCGGAGGCATTCTTCTTAGGATCTTCAGTGCAATCTTTTTCCTTCTTTATTTCATACTTTCCTTTTGCTTTGAAGTTATCATATAAGTTTGCAGATGTACTGGTTATAGGAATTTCCCTTTTTCAAAACCAAGACTAGATTTTTCTTTTGATGGATTTTTGAAGTTAATCAACTCATGAAAAATTTCACAACCTCCTTTCAGTTTTAGACCCTCGTCAATTTGTTCTTTTTCTTTTTCCAAATCTTTTCTTAGAGTGACAACTTCTTCATCAAGTTTTGAACATTCAACTACTTTCTCATTGAGTTTGGTATTTAAGCAATCTTCAATCCTCTTACCTCCCTCAACTTTGACTTTCAAATTTGAGATCACATCTTCTACCTCCTTGAGTTTAATATCACATCCTTTGTCTCCTTCTATTTGGGATTTTAGTCTACCAATTTCTTCTTTTGATTCTCCAGCACATGTCTTCAATTTTAAAATTGTCTCCTTTGATTTTTCAAGCATGACCACATATTTCAGATTTAGTTCTCTTTCTTTATCTAGATCTTTAAGAGTTGATTGGAGTTCTCCTTCAAATTCTACCTCACAATCATCTAGATTTAAGTCCCAAACTTCAATTTTCATTGACTCTAGATCCAGTTCTTGAGAAAACACATCATTAGACATTATTTTAGATTACATGTGTTCATGTGTAGGATCTAGCTCAGCTATTAGGATTCTCAAAGGCACTTAGCTCTAATACCAATTGTTGAACACATCTGGAGACTGAGAGGGGGGTGAATCAATCTATTCTTAAAATTTTAAATCAATTCCATTTGCAGCTTAAACATCAAATTACTTTAACCAAGAGAAGACGAACTTAAAGAAAAAACATGCACCACACAAAGACACCAAGATTTTTACATGGAAAAACCAATGAGGGAAAAACCATGGTGAGGATTAACTCACACTATTGGACTACAACCCAAGGAATCTTCTAGTAGGGCTACAACCCAAGGAATCTTCTAGTCCCTATTGGACTTGCAGAGTAAGGCTACAAGATTAGGGCAAGATATAAGGACCTGCTAAATAGACTCACTATTTGATAGTAGGATACATGAAATTTACAATGAAAAGATTACAACTTAAATAAAAATTACAACTTTGTTGTAGGGCTACAACCCAAGGAATCTTCTAGTCCCTATTGGACTTGCAGAGTAAGGCTACAAGATTAGGGCAAGATATAAGGACCTGCTAAAGAGACTCACTATTTGATAGTAGGATACATGAAATTTACAATGAAAAGATGAACATGAACTGCTATAAAGAAGGGATCTAACATATGTTAATGTTGCAGTCCCTTATTTCACACAATTACTCAATCACTCTAACTTTGCACACTTCATGCTTAACATTCACCTCAATCTATCCTCTACCCTCCCATAAATGATTTTGTTCTTCTATAAATACCCTCCACAACAACTCAAAACCACAACTAGGTTGGCACCAAGATGACCTTTAGGTTAAACATATGATATTACATAGGTCGGCTATAAAAATCTAAATTATGAAGAGAAAATGAGTTGTGAATCACTTCACATGGCATAATAGGGTCAAATGCATCATAACACATCCTTCAAGGAAAAATTAATTAATCAAGATCAACCACAAATGAAGGAAACCATATTGTCAGCCCTGATAGTATCAACTGCCAGCTATTCATCTTTCCATCACTGGGGAGAGACCAAAAACATTATGCGAGCCAAAATGTGAGAAATATACTTTATCAATAACATCCTTACAATCTTCTCCTGAACTATTTGATCATTATATGCTACCAGAAGAAGAGAAACATATTGAATTGTTAAAAATAGAGCATCCCAGATTGATTGTGACCCATCAATACTTAGAATATTATGTTGCGGTTTACCAAAACATCTAAAACACATAAGGATGCACCTATATACCACTCTAAAAATATCCCTAAATCCACACAACCATATCTATCACTCTAGAGCAATGAAGAGCATTCCAACAAACCACCATCATTACTTTATACTGCTAGAGTATAGATCAGAACTCTATTACTTATAAATTTTAATGTAGAAGGTTTAATGACTTGAAATATTGGATATAACACCTTCACATCTTGACCAACATATCTGTGAAACTGAAAGACTAAATCTTGATTTGCAGAAGGATGCAAAATAGAACACCATGGCTCTATCTCAGAGACTGTGAAAACCTTCGCAAAACTTCTGCAACCTATCTCAAAGTGTGGTACACCATACTAATGAGATATCAATGTAGGGATACTATAAACATATTGAAACAATTGTACCCACTTTCTACATCACATTTAGACATCATACTAGTCACTCTTTTTCCTTAGACAACTTCTCTCCATCTTCTAGGTCTTCTGGAAAGACTTGCTTTGAACATGTTGATCCCATGTCTCCAACTGTGTCAAACCATCTCTCTCAAATCTTCTACTATGTGAAACATGTTGACCCTATGTCAAACCATCTCACTCAAATCTTCCACTACTCAGCAGCTTCATTAACCTATCTCAGCCTCTTCAACTTCTATACAAAAAATCTTATACAAACATGACCTCAGGTAGACACATATTGAGTTGACATTGATGACAACACATATTACCAATAGAGAGAGAGAGAGAGAGAGAGAGAGAGAGAGAGAGAGAGAGAGAGAGAGAGAGAGAGAGAGAGAGAGAGAGATAAATTTTGAAATATAGAGAGATAGAGGTAGAGGGAAAGGGAGAGATAAATATAGAAAGATAGAGATAGAGGTAGAGAAAGGGAGAAAGATAGGGATAGAGGGAGAGAGAGATATGTGGGGAAGATAGAGTCAGGAGGAGAAAGAGAGGGATAGAAAGGGAGAGATAGATATATAGACAAAGAGGGAGATAGATAGAAGGATATGTATATTTATATATATATATAGAGAGAGAGATCTAGGGAGAGGGTGAAATATATACACCGAGAGAGAGAGAGAGGGGAGAAAGATATATTGAGAGAGAGGGAAATATAGAGCAAGAAACAAAGAGGCAGAGATTGAGAAAGAGATAGAGAGGGAGAGAGTGAGATTGATAGAGATAGAGGGGGAGAGGGAGAGGGAGAGATAGAGAGATATAACCTATAGGGAGAGGGAGATATAGAGAGAGAGGAATAGATAGAGATGGAGAGAGATAGAGATAGAGGGAGAGATATAGATATAGAGATAGTGAGGGAGAGAGAGGGAGAGATTGAAAGATATAGAGAGGAAGAGAGAGGGATAGATAGAGAGGTAGGGAAAGGAAGAGAGGGGGAGGGGCCAAATAATTGTTTACCAAGCCATGTACAATGTTGTAAGTGGGACCATATCACAAGTTACCATGTCTTTTGTTAATTTCTCTCACTTGTAGGTAAGATATGAAACAAAAACATGTTAAAGAATGCACTCACATTACATAACATGGGCATATTATAAAATTCACTCACATTACATAACACAAGCATGTTTCATAATGTACTCATGTTATATGTATTACCTACATGTGAGATAAATGAAGAAGAAACATGGTAACTTGTGATATGATCCTACCCTTTTAGGCTTGGAATAGACTTAGATGACTAGGCCTAAGAGTTGGATCTCTTTCAGACCTCCCAAAGATGTGTTTTTTACATTCAATAACATTTTAAAACTTCAATATCATTAAATTTATTTATAACAAAAGTTAACAAAGCCACCACCAAAATGACAAGCTACTTCTTACCTTTCTAGAAAAATAATTTTATTTAATATTTTAAATAAGTTAAGGTCTCTATTTTTATTTTCTTTGAATTATGTATTCATATTTCATAAATGCATATGTATTCATTTCTATTTATAACATTTGACCCACTTATATATATATATATGGTAATTGGGCCAAACCCAAGGAGTCTAGTACTGTTAGACATAAACAGACCATAACTCCATACAAACAAAACTTGGGTGAGTAGGGCAAAATATAGGCCCTCTCCACACATAGAACAATCTCTACTTAGCTATAGAAAATACCAAACCATCTAAACAAACCACTACTTATCTCCCTTTCCTAGTAGATCCACCACATTGTTGGCATCATCACAAGTACACAAGTACTTAGGTCTGGCACATTCCAAGATAGGCACACCACCTTCCTTGCAATACCATCAATCATCTTGCGCATCTCAACCACACCTAACAGAATATCACGTAAATGAACCATAATCAACTTGTGATTTTCCCCAGCCTGCTTAGTCAAGTCAATGATATCTTCATGAGCTATCACAAAAGTAGCAACAATACTCAATATCATGGCCGTAGTAAGTGACTGAGCAGCCCCGAAAACATTCCATCTCCCCCTAGAGGTGTTGGGATCCAGTAGTAAATTAGCAATGGCCTAATGAACATTCATCCCTTCCTATCCATCCACTTCCTTTTGGAGCTTAAGCATGTAGTACAATCATTCACTTAAGATGGGATTCCTCATCTCAGCCTCAATATTGTTCACGAACCCCACTATTGCCAATAATAGTTGAGTTGAACTTGCACTTCACTTGCTACCATAATGACACCTTGTATGCCACCTTACCTTTTCCTCTATCACCAGCACCACCAGCACCACCCATACCAACAAAACACTCCCTAGCACTAGTCTCCACCATAAGGAAATTCATAATGAAAATGCAAGTCACCTCAGTTCAAGGACACCATCTACCTAAAAGGACTTACATCTTTCCTAACAACACTAGATTACGTTCCAAAATGATGAAGCTCTGCACGTATCCTCCAGGACTTGGATATTTATTACTATCTGTCTAATGATCTTTCCCATTATCATGAGTATATGTGTGTGTGTCTTTCATTGTACACACATTCAAAAAATTTACATATTTGATTATTTTTGTGCAAGTTATGTAATGCACATGCTTAGTGATATATTTTTCAAGATGTGTCCACTTCAAAAAATAAAAAAAAAATTCAATAAAAAATATAACAAAATACACAACTTGTAGTAATTACTCTTGGCTACATTTCTACCAACTAGTTTTAAAAAATACCTAATGCAACGAAAAGGGCATGCACAATAGACATTATTTGTTATGTTATAGTGATAAAAAGAGGGACGCTTTTGCATGTTCTCAAAATTTCATGCTCTCATTCTTAACTATTTTTTAAAATCCTTAGTAGTTTAAAAACTAGATTTAAAGTACTACAATTTTTGTTCTTATCATATCTTAAAATTTTTAGTGTACACATCTTGTATTACCAATCTAATTTCAAGAAAAAAGTGGTCACTTTTAGCCTCATTTTGTCCTCCATTTCCGTACACATAGCCAAATGATAATTATTTGTTAGATGATCCTTTGAAGAAAAAGGTTGATCCTTCAAAGTTTGTTCAATGGTTCACTAGCATCGCCTTAGCATATATACGTATATCTTATATTTCTTATTTTATCTTTAAATTTTCTTATTTCACAATTTAGCCTTTTTTTATTTCTCCTTCTTTGTTGTTCTTTACATGTTTACTTTCATGCACTTGGGTGGAATTTGCTTCTTTCCATTTTTCTTGCATCATACCTTTTCACCTTTATTTGTTGACATCTTTCTTATTTTCTATTCACCAATTCCATTTCTTATGATTTTCACTTTAGTTTATCTTTTACCTTCTTCACATTTTGCATCTATACATCTGCTTTGTCTTTTAATGATATTCATTTACCTCTTTGGCTTGTCACATTGCCTTATTACGTCTTGATTGCATTTTTATGCTTTCCATGATGTTTTAGTTTTGATCATCATTCTTTCTCATACATGTTTCCATGCTTATGAAATTTACCATATCTAGACCATATGGTAATGATACTTATGTTTTACCTTATTAACATTGGTTACTTCTTGTTATCCTACATTTCCATACATATCTTTTAGATCTCACATATTAGGTTTTCATTGCTATATCATACTTTTCAACTACTCTTACTTCATTGGGGTCGTGTGCCTTCCCCCTTATAAGTTGCACTTATATTTCCTTAACACACTCATAGAGTTATCTTTGTATCAAGAAGATCATGTGTTCCCCTCAAGAGCTAATCTTCCATTCTCATATCTTTACATTGGGACCTATTATTATTTCCCACATGTCATTTGTACCTATGTAATATTCATATCATGTTTTTGAGCTACAATTTTTTAGTGGAGGCATATTTTCCTCCTCACTCATTTCCTCAAGGAATCATTGCTTTATCCATTTTACAATAGGGGAATCACACCTTCCTACCATTAAATTCATATTACATTCATAGGTCTTTATGTTATAAACAAGGACATATTACCTAGTCTCTAAGATTGTGTGCTCATGCTTTTGGATATCACATTGGAGTAATATGCCCATCCGAGTTCATTTTATGTACCTACATGGGTGTTTTTATCCATTTAGGGTCCCATCACAATGTTGGGGGTAACCTTTGTAAGATATCCAATGCGGCTACCAACTATCAATTGGTTAACATAAATACTAATTACGGGGAATCAAATTAATATATTTAAATGAATACTTGCAAGATAAATAGAATCAAAGAATTCTTAGAAAGAAATAAACACATAAGATATGTACGGGCTAGGAAAACACTATCATGACACTAGTAGAATTTTGGCAAATAAATGACTACATGACTAAAAATTTTTGTCACGGCAACTAAAAATGGTTAAATTCTAGTCATTTTTTGCAACATGACTATAAATGACTAAATAAATGACTAATTTGATGGTGGGTTAAAAACACAGCTATAAATGACTAAATAATTAGTCACACAAATACAAATTAGAAAGAGAGGGAAATTAAAAAATATTTCAAACTAGAAAGAAGGAAATTTAGATAGGGAAATTTTTTCCATGAAAAATAATTCAAACAAAAGAAACCTGACCACCTCTATGCTCAAGACATTGTTCATGCATTGGACACATTGTACAGGGGTTGAATTTGTGCTCAAAAATAGGTAAGGCTCATTGATGTCCCTCTATTTGTATTGATGAATTGGAACACAATCGCTCGAGGATGTTAATTTTATTATATTTTGTTAAAGCATGTATTCGGCAGACCCATTTCAGGGGGATTTCCCAAAAGTGATAGAAGAGTTTCTAGAGGAGGGAATGGCTAGATGCATTGCATTCATTTGCTGAGGAATCTTACTATCAGGTCTGGTATTCATGTAATTTTTAAACTAAATTTTTGTTGTGTTTGGTACTCTATTTTAGTTATGCTCATTTGCTAGATGCTATAAATACAGACACTAAAATCTGATTCAATCTATGGATTGTTAAAAATCAAACAATACCCCACTCTTATTAGGGATGCACAAAGTTTAAAGCTTAGTTGTGACGGATCAGAGTTTCACCTAATTATAGAAGAACTGCCTCAACCTTGCAAACTTTTTTCAAAGAAAACAATAAATAATCTTATATTGATTAATACCCATTTTAGTTTCTGCTAGCCCTATCATAGTTTAGTCCCCTAAATAGTCATGATTGTGTTGAAGTATTGGTTATTAATACTAGTGTTGGTGTGTTCTGAAGAGTATTCAATATGCTCTATTGTTAAAATGGGGTTTGATTTTTCTTAATTGGGGTCATCTTAGGTGGTTCAACTTAGCTTAAAATGCCCAAGTGATGAGCTTGTAGATCAGTCTAGGGTTTCTAGCTTTTTTCTGTGATATGGAAGTCACCCTTTCGGATGTTTCTCTCCCTGATGATTGTCTAACTAAAATTTCCTTTTAGCATGATGATTTTCCTCTTAGGAAAATTCATGAGAGGAAGACTAGATGACATAAAACTCTATGGATGGATATGGAATCTACGAGGCTAGATGTAGAGTTAAATTCTTCCTTTTAAGGATTTCTTTCTTCTTCAAGTCTGTCGAGGATAGAGAGTTTTCTCAAACAAGGGTCGTGATATTTTTGGCAAATATGGGTTATTTTTATGTCCTATGGCAAGCATTTTTAGACCTAGATCATCTCTTTTTCAAAGGTTCCCTTTTTGATCCCACTTCTACAACCTCCCTCTAGTTTATAGAGCAGTGAAGACAGTTCAGTTGCTTGCAAAGATCTATACCTCTAGACCAATGCTAGTCACAAGTTGCATAGTGCATCATAATGATTGCCTTACACCCTATGCAGTTGTTAGTAGCTAGATGACACAACCAATTTTAATCGTCGATATCAACACTATAAAATTATATGCTTCTGTGCAACATGCAAATGATACTCATGCTTCCTAGCACTCGAAAACACTCATTGCCACATGTTTACTTGTATTCAGCACATCTCAAAAACTAAACAGAAAATAAAGGGCACTTGATAGCAACATTTCCCTTCAAATTTAGCTCCAAAATCCAACCTACAATTCAGCAAAATTACCCCTCAAATTTTAGCTCTATTATCCAATTAATTTACCCTCAAAATTATCAAGCCTAACAATTCAACAATATGACCTCTCAAATTTCAACTCTAAAATCTATCAATTTACTGTGCAAGATAACAATTCTTTGGGTTCTGAAGTCTTTATCTTTCTACTTCCTTTCATTCAAAATCATATGGTCATTGGCTTCTTAGGTCTTTTTCTTTCTATTTCATCACATACTTGCATTATCATGTCATAAGATCTCTAACACAATACCATGGAAGCCTCAATGCATCTAGTATAAAGCCAAATAGTTAAAAAAACAACAAAGTAAGAAACATACTCAGCAAAAGTGATGACAAATTAGCACATTATCTTCTCATTTTTTTGTATAGTTGAGAACATTCCAAATGGTTTCAAATGTTAAATTCTTTCATACATCAAATGACTCCTCGAAATTATTACTTTTTTTAAAATAGAAAGTTCGTAGTTTATAATACTAAGAAATCATCAATCTTTTTGCCATTTATATGATCTAAAAGAAAATAACAAGCACTCATGAAAGAATCAAAAATAACAAAGTCAATTAATATGGAAGCCTAAAGTAAGCCTCCAACAATACAAGGAAACAAGGATTACAACCTAGTTTGAACTCTATCCCAAAATTTTGAATCAAGAGTAAACCACTAATGATAATAAACAATAATAAGGAACATGGTTTACAACCTGGTCCCCATAAATCATTGACACAAAGCAACCTAAAGAAAAAAGAAACTAAAAGATGACATTTTTAAATAATCAGAGTTCTATAATTGTTTAATTATGATTAAGTACATGTACATGCTAATCCTTCTATGTATGACGCATAGTACTGGCATGTCCAATGTGTTGATGATTACCACCACCACGAGGATGTTCAACAGGATTCATTGCCACAACACAAACCTTGGGCCACCAGTTTCTTCTGACCCTATATTTGTGATATGCATTGCGATCTTTGAGAATTTGCTTTTATGTCCTTCCACCACCAGTAGCCTAACCAATCATGGCTTTGCAACTACTTGGCACAATCTTCTTAGCTCCAGATGGAAGCTTTACCCTATAAATTGAAACCAATTTCCAAGACTCATCAAACAAGGCTATTAAAAATATCCAAAATGAGAAATTACACAAATCTAAACGTTAAGAGAGAAACATTAGATTATTGTTCCAAAATTATTTCCACTACCTTTGGAATAACTGCATTTACTCACTCACTGTAAACTTCATAAAAAAATTAAGTATAGAAATATGCTATAAGTCTCCATAAGGTGTACACCTAGAACTCAAAATAGTTTGAAAATAATTTGGAAAAAGCCACCATCCATAGGACATCACAAAAGATGCATCACATGTTTGTTTCTAGCCAAAAAGCAAGATGATAAACAAAAATGATAATGATTCAAGGGGAACATCAAGAAGTAGTACATTCAAATTAAATTTCAACCAGCTACTAAATGAGCACAACCCACTTTGACTTGTCATAAGTTCAAAATATAAGAACATGTACATTTTTATGTCTATAAAGGTAACAATAATCCAACAATGGATCAAACATTTTAGATTGAAATGCAATAGAAATGTATTGCAAATGACAGTAATCAAATTTGAAATTACTTAGCTCATAAAAGAATAGTGGAGAAAAGGAAGAAAAAGTTTTCTTTGATTTATCGAGACAATGAGAAATATTGTCTCAAAAATTCAACTATATCACCATGACTTGTTCCCTTCCACATTACCACAAACTATTTTTTTGACCATCACGGGACAGCGGTATACTCAACATCACTTGAAGCCTTCTGCTGCACTACCGCACTCCTTCATTGAAACTGTCATGGGGCCATGGTATTCAACACTTACATAACTTATACTCCTTATACCACCATACCACGAGCCTCACTTGAGGCCGCCACAGGGGTGTGGTGTACTATTTTCCTCTGCTTCTTCTTACTGCCATACCTCAAGCCTCACTTGAGGCCACCATGAAGGCGTGGTGTACTTTTTTCTCTGCTTCTTCTAACCGCCATACTGCAAGCCTCACTTGAGGCTACTATGGGGGCATGGTGTAATGTTTTCCTCTGCTCCTTCTTACCGCCATACCACAAGCCTCACTTGAGGCTACTGCGGGGGTGTGGTGTATTGTTTTCCTCTACTCCTTACCATATTACCGCTAGTTATTCTCTTGACTTCCGCTGGACCGCGGTGAAGTATCATATGCCACTTAAATTTATATTTCCAGCCTACCGCTACATTTTGAGACCACTATGGGGCTACAGTAATAGATCTCAGCATACCGTGATGCCACAAGTGCAATCTCTTCATGTTGTAGGATATCGATAACCACTCCCTTGTTATCCTTGGTTCTCACACACCAGCCAATACCTTTTGAGTGACCTGTAGGACTGTGATGAGAGATAAAAACACAACAATGGTAAAAAATACAAATATCTTTCACATGGACTTGGTATGGGGTGCTTATAAATGAGTTCTAGAATAATTTTAAAATAAATATGGATCCCTAAGATGGATTTATGGAAGGAAATTTTCATCAAACCAAGTGGGACTATGAGAATTTTGAATGGTCCTATTGATGATTATTTTTACACAGTCATAAGAAAAGTTAAAATTCACAAAATGAACCTAAACTATCTAGAAAGATATGAAGAATCAACTAAGAATTCATAATCCCAAGTTTCTATATGGTCAGGTCTTGACCTTGTGGATGATTCAGCAAGTTGATGTGAAACTGTAATATTCAAGGGGCCATACTTGATTTAAGATAATTCGTGACTTACTGGACTCAAATTATACAAATTGTTACAATTATAGACAAATTATTCATTTCTTTGCATAAACTTACTACTGTATTACAAAGGCTTGTATGATTTATAGTAAAGCATGTTTTGCCTTTCAAATTGATATGAAAATTGTCAGATATTAACACAATTCTTCATGCTTCTTTCAAACGTAATACAATTTCCTTAAGATTTTTGCGTTTAAGCTAATTATTTCAAATGTTTGGGGGAAAAGTTAGAGAAAATAAGGTTTAAAATCATTTCACTACATGATCTAAATGTTGTGTTACTCACGTCTTTAAGAGATATAGAAAATTAATCAAATCAACATACTAAATCTTCAAATGTAGAGTCCTAAGTATTTTCATGGACACACATCAAAGATTGTGAGCTTTCAAAGGATAGTACTCCAAATACCAATAAGAGTCAGAAAACACTCTATAATAGATGTAGAATTCCAAGTTTACTTGTATTTAAAGCACATAGTCATATAGAATTTACAATGTATGAATGACCTTTTGTTTCATTAATCAAATTGCTACAAAACTTACAGATGTTTTTACAAATACAATAAGGAAACTAGATATTTCATGTATTCCTTAGTGTAGACATAGGTGACCTCATCTTCTAAACTAAAAGAAATACTTCTCTATTCAAATGTTTAAACAAATTACAAGTGCAAGCTACAACTCAAAATCCTTGTGTAAATATTATACAAGTAGTAGAGCTTCTTATATGGAATTTGAAGCTTCATACTTCTACAGCTGCAAAACTTAATCTATGGTAAGTATTCAAACTTTCTTGATCAAGTGTGTGCATTCATTCCTAACTGTTTCCCAAAATATCTTTGTGGTATCATTGCTTGCCTCAAAGGATGCCATTGGAATCTTTTAAAACAAGATACCTGTTGACCACTTCTTATTTGTTGACTTGGCTCACTGATACCCCTCAATTAATTTTTCTTTAGCATTATTTGCCACTTTTGATACTTTCCTACTCCTTCAGATATATCTTGAAATTATTTGTTACACCTTCTATGAAAGTGTGATTTCCCCCTGGACTTCTTGTGCATATGTATTCTTGCATTGTAACTCCTTCCTTCAATTTCCTTTCTTCCTTATTCAAACCTTCAACCTTTTTCTTATACTTTTTTATTTATTTTGGCACTTGTTTCCACTAATGAGTCAATCATTTGCTTACTCAAATAAGCTTATGGATTCTCCAAACATGGTGCAAAAATGGCATTAAACTCTGTTAATGCCTTTTGTAGTTCATATGCTGGTATGTCCATGCATTCATGGTCAATGAGCCTCTCAACTATCTTCATATGCAACTTGATCATGCTATTGGCCTTCTCCTCTAAATCCTGAGTAGTTGTGATGCATCTTTTGAGACTGTCATCTTCAAATTTCAATTCTAACTTGGCCCTTAGTATTTGATCAGCCATAGGAGGAGTAATGGCTCCTTCATTTATCAATTCCTCTGATCTTTCCTCAATTTCTTCCAGCTGCCTCAATTCAAACCTACATTCTTCCCTTATGAATTGAAAATTATGTATAAGCACACTACATTTATTCTTTTTTGTTGCAGCCATTTCCCATCTTGTCACTACCTTCTTGGTCACTTCTTTTCCTTCTTGCATGAATTCCCTGAACCATTCTTCAAAAATATTGGCCTCAAGCCTTTTATTCTCCATATCTTTTACTTCGTCTATTGACAATATTGCTATTTCACTAGGTAACTCTGGTATTGTAGCATTGGGATCAAATATCCCCCTAATAAACTACTATAATTGGACAATGTGTCCTTTCAAATATTCATGTTTATCTTTGTCTTTCCTTAGCATTTCTGCAGTAGCCTGGTGCATATCTTCCCACTCATTTATATGCTGCTCTCTTGTCATGTGGCCTAGGTCAAAATTAAGTATTTTGTAGTCATCTACTATTATTTCTCCTTTAGATTTATCTTTCTGTGGTATGGCCAAATCCAACAGTCTAGATCCATCAAGATCCCTTCTTATTGTTGACATTGTTCTGGCCTTCCTCTTTTCTTTTTGTGGTGTTGCATCACCCAACAAACTCTTGATATCTATAGGTACTAACTGTACCTCCACCTTTTCCCTCCTAACTTCTAAACCTAACCAGGCCGGAGCCTCTTTTCCACTTCCAGTAGCCTTTTCTTCATTAATTACCTCTTCTTGAGGCTTCTCTGTTTCTCCTTGTTCTTGTTGCTATTTTTTCTATTGTTGTTGTGGAGGAGGCTGCTATTGAGGGGCTTGTTCTTGTACTATTGGATCATTTTGTTGTTTAGATTCACCCTCATTATCATCTTCTTCAATTTTTGTATCTCCTCCACCCTCATCCCCTTCCTCTGGACCTTCTTTCTTTGATGACTCCTTTTCTTCTTCTTCCTCTTTATTTTCTTGTTCCATATTTGCCATGCCCTTATCCTCTATTTGTTTTTCAGGTTCAAAATTATCTTTATCAATATTCTCTATGTTCTCTTTGCTTTCAGGTTTATCTATTGTTTCCTTTGCTATTTCAACTTTCTCTTGTACCTTTTCAGGCATGTCAGCTTGCTCTACATGTGAAGCTGAACCTATAATCTCATCAGAGTCCTTTGTGTCTTTTTCTTGTTCATCCTTATTTTCTACATTCTTTTCCTCCTCACTGTGTTCTCCATACATGTTCAAGATATTCAACATATCTACGCCAGAAGTGCTAGCTCTTGTTTCTTCCTTAGCTTGAGTAGGTGTTTCCTTCACTACTTCCTTAGGTATATCCTCCTTTTCAGATTCTTCTATCTGATGTGCTACATCTTGCACATCCCTTATGATTTTAGGAGGTACCAGTGTACCAAATGGGTCCATTATTTCCATTCCCTCTTGTACATTTTCTTCTTTGGACATTAGACCCTGTTTGACTTCCATATAAGCTTGAGTATCTTGTTCCTCTTCCTCACTTGAATATTCACTGGATTGCTCCTCATCCCTACTAGTTTTTTTTCTTTCCTTAGGACTTACCTCCTTGATCCCACTATCACTTCTATCATCCTCAATGTTAACAGTCCCTGTCACTTGTTTGGCTTCATGTACATTTGACTCATGCAGCTTTTCTTCAGCCAATTCTATGTTAACTTTGGTATATGTTTGTCTCCTTTCTTCTGATGTGGTCTCACTACTGATGCCACTCAATTTAGTTCCTATTTGTGGGGCACCTATAACATCCCCTTGTTTTGATGTTTCTCGTTCAGATGTTTCTACTGGTACTGCCTTCATGACCCTCTGTCCTATTAACTCCTTAGCAGCCTGTGCCTGTTCTACACTGATATAATGATCAAATGAGTTTGCTTCTACAAATGTGCGCAATGATACTGCCACTGTCACCCCTAATGCATATGTATCCATCACAATGGCATTTTTGTCTTTCCCCATAATTTTTGCCTCCACAATTTTCTTCATTTTCCCATAGAAACACTGGAACTCATCTTGATGCTCCCTCACCCTCTTTTTACCCTTCTTTGGAAATGTGAGCTCCACCCATTCAGCTTTAAGCTCTTCAATTCTATCCTTCAACCATATTTTAGAAAACAAAATAATAGGTTTGAATAATTCATCCAAAGATGTACTCCATGGTTCTCACCAATCAGGCTTTCCAATAGGAGCAAGCCTGGAACTTTCATAATTGTGGTGCAATAATTTGCCATCATCTTTAACTTTTGAGGGCACATAGATGTCCCCCATGTTCCTCATTTTCTCTACTGTCAGTCTTTTGTGAGCTCTATTTCTCACTTATCTGTCATTCTTGCAGTTTGACCAGTAGTCCTCAATGTGTACTTGATGTTTAAACTTAGAATCAATAGTATTTTGGATCCTATGAAAAGGATCAAACCTCCTTGCTAACTCAAATTCCTCAAATCCATAATATCTCATCTCCTTTTCTGAGTAGCCAACCACTTCTTCACTGTAACAGGAATACCTGCCAATTGCCCAAGGCATTCAAATTTTGCCTTGAGAATTCTAAAACAATCAACTTGTTAGAAGGATACCTAGGCAGCATAAAAGGTTTTCCTTCAAAACCTTTTGTTCTAATATATGTGAAATTTTGGAATTGTATGTACCAGGAACTATGAAAACCAATTGTATCCTCTACATCTGCAAATAATCCCTTATCCTGCTCTTCTCTTAAAACCCTTACCATGTATGTGTAAAATACATCATTCACTAAGGCATACTTTCTTAATGCATTATCCTCTTGGAGATCTGGATAATGGTCATATACAAGCTTTTGATCTAGGCCATTCCCTAAGGTCCCAACTCTGTCAATCCCATATATATATGGCTGAATCATTGATGCACATGAATATAATACATACGATGACAAAATGAAAGGCATCATATTTTGTTTTCTTAACATTGCCTGCTTCCATATGGTTGTGCTAATAGCCTTAGCCTAGTGAATTTGTCCTTGTTCCTACTTCGCTTCCCTCATGAATTGGATAACAGTGAACATTCAAGGTTCACATTTAGTGGCATCTCTTAAACCTACCAGTCTGCTTCACATTGTTATCATCAAATGTATCTCCTCTTTAAAATCTATTCCTTGCATGATCTTATGTACTCTTGCCATGGCCTTGGGTTTATTCTCCGCATTATACCAACTATAAAAAATCTTGCTTCTACAATCCCTCTCATTATCATTGAAATCCTCATTGTACTAGTCGATATCAATATCTACCATTTTTTCATGTATCTCTAGACCAAATGTTCTTGTGATCCCCTCGGTAGATAAGTCTGCAATGACTCTATCTTGGTGTATTACTCTTCTAGTAGCTAAGTCATAAAGGTGTATACAGTCCAGACATAAGTCCTTAGCCTCCATAGCTAACGGGAAACCTACAACTCTATATAATCTACTTTCCCATATACACTTCATGTCTAGTGTAGAATTCACTATTGTAATCTTCTGTAAAACATCCTCAGCATCATAATTTCCTATGTTGGTGTTTGTTCCTACTCTGCTTGTGCTGATTAGTGAAGGGTAACCTCTGTGTATTGGTAACTCTTCTTTCTATGTTTCTTTGTAGGGCTTTCTTTCTTTTTTAACCTTTTCTTCACCCCTTGTATCCACCTTCTTTTGTTTTGGGGCCATCATGTAAAAAATGCATTTCTTAACTTGCCATTTTTACCCCCTTAACCTAGGGTTTTACCATGAATTTTCTACTTTTACAATTACCCTAACCCCTTTTGTCTTTTCCATTTCTTTTGCCTTTCATATTATTTAACCCAAATAAGCTAATTTACTATCAGAAGCAGTAATTTAACATTTGCTTGCATTTTAAAATGAAATTATTGATAATCATTTTGCATTTTCAATTAACTGAACTATAATGGCATACAAGATAAATACCTGTATTCTTGATAGCTCAACCTTACAACCATTATTCTGATCTGTTCCTATTTCTAAAATCTGTCCCGCTATGAATTTTTTGTTCAATTTTTGCAACAGTTCCTCTTTTTGCAATTTTAGTTTTAACAATGCAATTCTGAAAGAAAATTAACTTTTGTTTACCCTAACCCATTAAATTTCATCTTTCCAGTGGTAGTTCAGCATTAATTGCAGCAATCAATGCTTCTATGGCTTCGGCTCTCTATTTCAACATTTTATTTTTAAACATTATATACATTCGTCTATTCTTTGCATACATCACGCTTCCGTGTATGTCTCCTTGTATATCATTTCTTGTATGTCACTTTGTATCTTCTCAATATACAAGCCTGTATGCAATGGATTATAAACAAGGCTACCCTTTTCATTATATCTGACTTTGTATCTTTTGTTTGTATGTTGCAATGTATGTAAGATACATACAAACATTTATACAAGTGCAACCCATACAAACCCTTTTTACCTTTTACTTCCCAATAGTGTCTTTCCTATCTTTGTATATCAGGATTGTATATTGTTAACATACAATTGCCCAAACATACAAAGCCTTACCTTTATTTTACTTTCTTTTGAAATCCACATTGTATCTTACCTTTGACTTCTTTGCATCTCTACTTGTATCTCATCTTGTATATGCTCTTGTATATCCATCTGTCTATGCAACATACAACCACGAGATACAACTGTGGGACCCACTTTACTTACCCACTTATATCTCCCTGAAACAACAACACTTGCATCTTCATTTAGATACAACCTTCCATTCATACAAATTCTTATACAGCCATCCCAGACTCTTCATTTTTCTTAACCATATTGTATAAGCTTTTCGGATCCATACATGTATATCACCTTGTATGTTGCCTTGTACATGTTTCAAGTATGGGCCTAACCGGTGTTGTCATTGATGTCAACATACTCTTGTTGCATTGATGATAAGGATTGGATAAGCTGTGTGCTGAGGATATTGAGAAAATTAGTCCTAATCAGAAATAGAGAAGAACAGTAAACACAATAAGGTAAAGATCCTAGTTAAGATAAAGATCAGAGGGTGCACTTCAAAGTATTTGTAGATATGTATCTTAAGATGATCTAGTAAAGATTTCAGAGGTCCACATGAAGACCTAAAGAAGTTATGGCCACTTAAATAAAACTGGTTACGACAGGTGTTCAGAGGTGACAGAGTGACATAGATAGGTCTGGTGAGATTCAGAAATGCAATATCCTATTTTCTGGATTTCGTGGAGTGTTTAGGAAGCCAATATGGATTGACAACTCAATTGGTTAGTGGTCTGGAGGTCCGCAAGCATCTATTCTAATATGACAGTGATGATAGACTCTGTTCTTGAGGTTCTGGATGAAGGAGAGAATGATTTCAGTAGGCATAAGTAGTGTGGATGTTCTTGGTGATTTAGGCCAGCTTGTTGAGGTCTTTGGATCATGTCCAATTCATGTTGGTGGTCTGCATTGGAGTTTGAGCTCGCAATTGAAGAATTACTTCTAGATGATAGTGTTCTTCGTAAGTCTGGCTGACCGAATGAGTTACACATCCTACGGATGATCTTGAAGATGTTATGTGAAGATTGGCATGTTCCTAAATGAAGATTGAAGTCTCAGATCTATGTGGCTGATAGTGTCTTGATCCACGTGGAGTCTTTTTGTAATTAGTCATGTTGTATCTATGTATTTGCTCTATAATGTATGCCGACTTGGATGATTATCCCTAGGTTGATGTCTTGTAAAAATAAGGAGTTGTAAAGTCATTTCTAAGTGTGTCTAATGGAGTGATGAGTGTGTGGTAGAGGAGTGCGAAAAGTAGAACAGAAGTATTGGGCTTAAATGGAACTGACTCAAGCATGGTGAAGATGATATTCTTCAGTTCAAGTATGTAATACTTATTATTTTGTAGATAGTGTGTCTCCTATAGGCAGTGGGCCTCTTGTGAGCAATGTGCATGACCAGTGAGCCCTAATTGGCATGTGCCATTTGTTCTTTCTACTCTTCTAACAAAGAATACAATCTTGGGTTAGTCACCCTATGGTTTTTCCCTTAACTAGGTTTTCCACGTCAAAATCTTGGTGTCATATGTGTTAATGTGTTTCTGCTCTTGAATTGTTGCATTACATTGATTTATTACTATGCTGCTAAATTAAGAAGAGAATTTAAGTGATTAATTGAAGAAAGTTTTGACAACTGATTCACCCCCCCTCTCAGTTGTCTATCCTTAATCTAACAATTGGTATCAGAGCTAAGTTCCTCTAAAAGAGCTTAACTTCTTGAGGAGATCCAGGATGTTGTCCTACAAGAAGGATAGTCTGAGGTTTGATGGAACCAATTTCACTCTTTTGAAAAGTCGCATGGAATGTCACTTACAATGTATGGGAATGCAGTATTGGATCATGGCTTCAAAGAAGTATACTCCTCCACAGAATGGTCTGAGAACCGTAGATAAAATCAGAGATGCTGAAAACAATCTGTGGACTAAAGAAGCTCTTCTAAGTGCCTTGTCTAATTCAAAGCTAACAAATGTTGTTGACCTACAAACTACTTTTGAGATTTGGGAAAAATTGGAACTTCTGCATCAAGGAGACAAGTATGTTAAATGTGCCAAGCTACAAAGTCTGAAAGGAAAATTCAAAAATCTGAAGATGAGAGAAGATGAAAATATCACTACATTTATGCCAAGAGTAAATGAGCTTGTTTGTGGCATTAGATGTGCTGGTGGAGTTTTGGATAAAGATGAGATTGTTGGCAAAGTTCTCAGATCCCTTCCCAATTCTTACAAATACAAGGTTGCTGCTATTGAAGAATTTAGATCTATCTCAGGTATCACAAGAGATTAATTGGCTGGATTTGAATTGACTGAGTTTGGCGATGCCCCCCCAAAGACTAAATTTGCATTCAAAGCTAGTGCCTCTATCAAAGGAAAATAAAAGTTTGATATGGGAGAGAACTCCTCAAAGAAACTATCATGGTATGAGAAAGTAAGAGAAGACCTGGAAGAAGATGAAGCAGAAGCTACTCAACTTGAAGCCCTTCTTGCAAATAGACTACCAAGAGGATCCGGTAATTATGAAGGGAAATTACCTTTTAAATGTTTTAACTACAACAAGATTGGTCATTTTGCCTCAAGGTGTCCAGAAAGATTTTCAAGGTCAAACCTGAATAGATCAAGGTTCTAGAAGAATTGTTAGTATGTTCATGAAGAAGATGATAATGAAGGAGTAACAGATGATGAATCAGAAACATGAAACAAATCTGGAAGTGACTGGGTGTTTATTTCCATCAAAGAGGAAGATCCAATACCCTCTAAATCTGTCAATCATAAAATTGTAGAAAAATCTCTGGCTGCTCAAGTTGAAGAAAAGGATGATTGGGTCATTGATAGTGGATGCTCTCACCATATGATAGGGGACAAAAATAAGTTCATATACTTGGAAAGGTATGAAGGAGGAGTGGTGAAGTTTAGGGATAATTCTGCTTGCAGAATCAAAGGTAGAGGAACCATTTCTTTTGATGGAAAGAACAAAACCGGTAATGTACTATATGTTGAATGTCTAAAGCACAATCTTCTCAGTGTTGGACAGTTAGTGGAAAATGTAAGATCTTTGAAAATTTTAGAATAGAGATTGCATCCGGTACTCAAACAAAAGGTAATATCTTTCACTTAGTTGGTACTAGTAAAAGTTGTCTATTTGTTCAAATTGATCAGAGTTGGTTTTGGCATAGAAGAATGTGTCATGTGAATTTTGATAATATCATCAAGATAAGCAAAACTCAGGCTGTAAGAGATCTTCCAAGATTGGTGAAACCTACAAATAGTTTGTGCAAGAGAATGTCAGTTGGGTAAACAAAGCAGAATCTCATTCAAAAGCAAGGAACAATCCTCTATCGGATTATTAGACCTAGTTTATACTGATCTATGTGGTCTGGCAAGAATCAGGAGTGTGCAAGGTGATAGATACTTCATGTTACTAATTAATGACCATTCCTAGATGATGCGGGTGACTTTTCTGAAAGAGAAAATAGAAGCTCTTGAGAAATTCAAAATATTCAAGGCTATGGTAGAGAATGAAACCGTATTAAAATTAAAATGTCTCAGGTCTGATAGAGGTGGAGAATTCACATTCGATGAGTTCATAGAATTCTGTGAGAAACATGGAATAAAAAGATGGTTGTCTGCTCCTAGGACTCCAGAGCAAAATGGAGTAGTTGAGAGAAAGAACCATACCATCCAAGAAGCATCTAGAACCATGATGATGGAAGCAAATGTTCCTTAGATTATTGGAGAGAAGCTGTAAGCATTGCATTCTACACTCTCAATCAAGTGCAAATCAAAAGCAATACCGGTAAGACTCCTTATGAACTTTGGTTTGGCATCACTCCCACTGTGAGATATTTCAGAGTCTTTGGTAGCAAATGTTACATTAAAAGAGATGAAGATCTAGGAAAATTTGATGCTAGAAGTGATGAAGGAATATTCTTGGGTTATTCTACTCAAAGCAAAGCATATCGATGTTATAACAAGAGATTAAGAAAGATTGTTGAAAGTACAAATGTGAAGGTTGATGAAGGTGTTGAAAAACCCTCAAGATTTTATGAATATGATGAAGGTGATCAAAATGATTTTTTTGTTCAAAAAGCCCAATCTCCCTCTAAAATTTAGATTCAGACTGATCCGGTAAATCAGGAAGAAGAGATAAGTTTGAATGAACCTGTTCAAGAATCAGAATTGCAAGAAACCCCCAAAGTTCCCAGGTATGTAACACTGAATCACTGTAGATCAGATCATAGGTGATAAAAGAAAAGGTGTACAAACAAGAAGAAAGATTGCTCAAGATTTAGAAGAGTATTGTCTAATTTCAAAGATTGAACCTAAAATAGTAAATGAAGCTTGCAATGATTAAAACTGGACTAAAGCAATGGAGGAAGAGCTGATGCAAATTGAGAAAAATCACACTTGGGATCTTGTTCCCAAACCTAAAAACAAGAATGTGATTGGAACCAAATGGGTCTTCCAGAATAAACTAAATGAAGATGGTGAAGTGGTTAGAAACAAAGACAAATTGGTTTGCAAGGGTTACTCCCAAGTAGAAGGAATTGATTTTGAAGAAACTTTTACTCCGATGGCAAGAATTGAAGCAGTCAGACTATTTCTCGCTTTTGCTGCCTTAAAGGATTTCAAAGTATATCAGATGAATGTCAAATCTACCTTTTTGAATGGTGACTTGGAAGATGAAGTTTACATTGAGCAACCAGATGGCTTTCAATTGTCTGATCATGGTGATATGGTCTGCAAATTGAAGAAAGCACTGTATGGACTCAAGCAAGCCCCAAGAGCCTAGTATGAAAGATTCGATAAGAATCTTTTGAAGATTGGTTTCAACAAAGGCACTGCTGACAATAATTTATATTTCAAAATTGATCATGAAAATATCTTGATTGTTGAAGTATTTGTTGATGACATCATTTTTGGGGGAAGAGATAATATGTGCAAAACCTTTGCAAATCAAATGAAAAGTGATTTTGAGATGTCCATGTTTGGGGAAATGAATTTCTTCTTGGGTCTGTAAATCACTCAAAAAAAGAAAGGAATCTTCATTTCTCAGACCAAATATGTGAAAGAATTGTTGAAGAAATTTGGGATGGAAGACTCAAAACCAGTGAATACTCCCATGGCAACTGGATACAAATTGAGCAAAGATGATGACTCTCCTAAGGATGATCAGAAAAAGTACAGGTCAATGATTGGAGGATTATTGTATCTCACTCAAACTAGACCTGACATTATGAATGTTGTTGGTCTTGTTGCTAGATTCCAAGCTCATCCTAGAGAATCTCATGTCATGGCAATCAAGAGGATTTTTAGATATCTAAAAGGAATAGTTGAGTATGGTTTGTGGTACCCTAGAGTTCATGATTTCTCTCTTCATGCATATATAGATGCAGATTGGGCAGGAGATGTGGATGACCGGAAGAGCACTAGTGGTGGAGCATTCTTTTTAGGGAAGAGATTGGTTTCTTGGCTGAGAAAGAAACAAGAGGCAATATCTCTGTCCACTACAGAAATAGAATATATTGCAGCAGCAGGTAGTTGCACTCAAGTATTGTGGATGAAGCAAATGCTAAGGGACAATCTTCTGTGATAATTCAAGTGCAATAAACATATCAAAGAATCTTGTGTTGCATTAAAAGACTAAACACATATCCATCAAGTTTCACTTTTTCAGAGAGCAAGTGAACAAAGATGAAGTCAGATTAGAGTTTGTGCCCTCCAAGGATCAGATTGCAGATTTTTTTTACTAAACCTCTACCTAAGGACTCTTTTGACTATCTCAGGGAGAAGTTAAGGGTTATTGCCCCTCTGGTTCTGAATTAAGGTGCACTAATGTGCATCAGTCCAGTGGATCTCATAGTCATATTTTGTGGTCCGAATTGATGATGGGAAGATGCTACTTAGGGGGAGCAGCTGATATGATTCTGAAGTAATGCAAGTATGTGCCCTTTGCCATTGATGTCAAAGGGGGAGAGAAGACATGTGAAAAACAAGTAGTTTCTGACCAAAGGGGGAGCAGTAAAGGAAGAGTAGACATGTAAGCGGTTGTGTTGATACAGGGAGTTATGCCAGTAAGGAGAAGTTCTTGTCTTGATGGTTAAAATAGTTTTTCACATCATATGTTGCCATCAATGACAAAGGGGGAGATTGTTGCAAGTATGGACCTAATCGATGTTGTCATTTATGTCAACATACTCCTATTGCATTGAGGATAAGGATTGGATAAACTATGTGCTTAAGATATTGAGAAAATTAGTCCTAATCAGAAATAGAGAAGAATAGTAAAGACAGTAAGGTAAAGATCCTAATTAAGATAAAGATCAGAGGGTACGCTTTAAAGGGTTTGTAGATATGTATCTTAAGATGATCTAGTAAAGATTTCATAGGTCTGTATGAAGACCTAAAGAAGTTATGGCCACTTAAGTAAAACCAGTTTTGGTAAGTGTTCAGAGGTGACAGAGTGACACAGATAGGTCCGATGAGATCTAGAAATGCAATATCCTATTATGTGGATTTGGTGGAGTGTTTAGGAAGCCAATATAGATTGACAACTCAATTGGTTAGTGGTCCAGAGGTCTACAAGCATCTATTCCAATATGACAGTGATGACATACTGTGTTCTTGAGGTTCCGGATGAAGGAGAGAATGATTTTAGTAGGCATAAGTAGTGTGGATGTTCTTGGTGATTCAAGTAATCTTGTTGAGGTCTTTAGATCATGTTGGTAGTCTGCATTGGAGTTTGAGCTAGCAATTGAAGAATTACTTCCGGATGATAGTGTTCTTCCTAAGTCTGGCTGACTGGATAAGTTACACATCTTGCAGATTATCTTGAAGATGTTATGTGAAGATTGGCATGTTCCTAAATGAGGATTGAAGTCTCAGATCTGTGTGGCCAACAATGTGTTGATCCGCATGAAGTCTTTTTGTAACTAGTCATGTTGTAGCTATGTATTTTCTCTGTAATGTATGCTGACTTGGATGATTATCCCTAGGTCGATATCTTGTATAAATAAGGAGTTGTAAAGTCATTTCTAAGTGTGTCTGATGGAGTGATGAGTGTGTGGTAGAGGAGTGTGAAAAGTAGAGCATAAGTATTGGGCTTAAATGGAACTGACTCAAGCATGGTGAAGATGCTATTCTTCAGATCAAGTATGTAATACTTATTATTTTGTAGACAGTGTGTCTGTTGTAGGCAGTGGGCCTCTTATGAGTAGTGTGCTCGGGTAGTGAGCCCTAATTGGCATGTGCCATTTGTTCTTTCTATTCTTCTAACAGAGAATACATCTTGGGTTAGTCACCCTTTGGTTTTTCCCTTAACCAGGTTTTCCACGTCAAAATCTTGGTGTCATATGTGTTAATGTGTTTCTGCTCTTGAATTGTTGCATTACATTGATTTATTATTATGCTACTAAATTAATAAGAGAATTTAAGTGATTAATTGGAAAAAGTTTTGACAACTAATTCACCCCCCCTCTCAATTATCTATCCTTAATCTAACAGTATATCTCTATTGAAATAAACATACAAATCAAGATACAATGCAAACTTAACAAATTATTCACTCCATTTCTGAAACCTATCAGGTCTGACTTGTACACAAAGAATAAAAACACTAAGCACATGCATACAAACTACCACAATATATAAACCTGACTGTACTCTATGTGACATATGATGACTTCACATACAAACGACTTTGTATATGCAACAGACAAACTTCTCTATAATTCATTCTACCAAATCACGTATATCTTATAGAATATTAGGAATTTTTTTACTAATTCCAAAAGCAACCCTTATTTATTTTTGACAAAAAAATCACCTCTATCCTCTTCTGGCACTTAATGTTAAATCTTTTCAATTTTCAATATGGTTTATAACCCTTACCTCTTTTCCCTTTACCACCCAGCAAGACCACACACAAGCCAAAAGCAACAACCACAGCAGGGGTCCTCATTTTGCTAGGAGGTAAAATGGGGTGTGTTGTGAGCATCACAACAGGTCCTAATGAATGACTACAGACCTTTCTATTCTTGTCTTGGCTGGGCCATGTACATGCCTGTTATGGGTTCCATAGGTTTTATAGAAGTCTATCTATATAGACCTTACAAATGTCTCATAAACCCTTAGAAAACTTTAGAGACCCTTAAAAAACTTGTGCCTACCTTTAATTACTTAATAGAGTTCCTAATGATCATGCAGAATTTCTCCTGGTTTATGCAAGGTCCTCCACTAGCAGGACCTAGTCCTACTATAGGACCTCTTAATGACCAGTGAACATCACCTTCACAACCACCAGTTCCTTATCAAGTTGTTGCTCCAGGTAAGTAATATCCTTGTTGATGGTGAACTTTTAGTTGTATTTCACCTATTATGAAACCATACATACTTAAGTTTGTCATGCTATTCAAAGGTAAAATTTTAAATCATAAATGAAACATTATGGGCTGATCTGTAACTTATATAATTATTGAAAGATTGGAGTTAAATATAAGGCCTTTGTTGCTTTTGGTCTATGTCTTTTCGTTGAATCAGTATCCAACAAAAGTAGTGCATGCTTGCTGAAGCAATGAAGTATATTTTGAAAATTTAGTCTATTTCTTTTGGGTTGAGTGCTTTTGTAGAGTTTGTAGCCCAAGGCCGAGGCTAAAAGCTCGAGTTTGTGAAAATCAAATCAAAATATTATGGATTTCATTATTAGGTTGGGGATTGTATATATGAAGCTGAATCTAAGTCTCAGTTAGGAGTTGGGCATTACATACACTAGTTGCATTTTCTTAAAATTTTCTAAAGACTTTTCATAAAATCCCATTTTAAAAATATCCTTTAATCGTAGCATTCCATGATATCACATTTCTTTGAGGCATTTTTAAAAATAGTTCACTTGCCTTTCTATGCTTCCACATTTTCATGTATGTCTAGTAGGGCACTTGTAACTACAACATATGACAAACAAAATCCCTGTTGTTATTCTTTGATGGATGTCCCTTCATTATGATCCACAAGCACCAAAGTTTTAACTGGTATCTTAGTAATAATGTTTATGGTGTCCTCAAGATAGCCAACATGGGCACAAAGGTCAACCATGCACACCTAATGATCAACTATATATGTAATGTAATAAGGGTTACTAGCGTGTAAGTATGTGCAACCCTCATCCACTAAACCTGCATGACTGCATGCATCTAGAACACAATCAAAGCTTACAATGTCGATGTTCCAGAGTGCTTCAATGGTAAATATTTGGTAATTATGGTTAGTTTCATTACATTCAAATTCTAAATTCTACGAAATTATATACAGTAAATAGATTGATGGTTGTTTGGATAGTGAAATTAGATTTCTTAGAAATTAACTAAAATATCTCATCTTGAAATATCTAGAAGGATTATTTTAATTACAGAGGATTTTGTGGTTATTTTTGTAACAATGATTAACATTAATTTTACAATGCAACTAGCTTGCTATTTTCATTCAAGATACAAGTCATCAAAGTCAAGCACATACCAAGAAGATGGTACTCTACTTCAAACCCTCAACCTCACTTAGTTTAGTCTACTTACATGGGGATATTAAGGAAGTTTCTAAACAATTAATATAAATCATTTGTTGTTTGTGAAGGAGAATCTTATGAGATCCAATATGGAGGTGGATCAATATTTAGTTTCTTAAGTAAAGATGATGTCACAGTTTGGAAACTTGTTGTGAAACATTAGGTTAGTAATTTTTGGATGTTAAGGCTTCCCAGTTGGATATCAAAGATCTTTTCTCATCAACTTAATTTGGAATTTATATATAATTAATGGATTCTTTCATGGTGTGCAGGTCTTTACTGAGACAACACGTGAACTAGGGTTGAATTTTTTTTGAAACAATAAGGATGCTTAGAGCATCATAATATATTAGTATTAATAAAAACATTTTTACAAATTACAAAAAAAGGCCCTTCCTAGACAAAAAAGCTAACATAATAGAGCATTTTAACTAAGAGTCCTAAACAAAGCTACAAATATAAAAGGCCCTTTATGGCCAAAAAGGAAACCAAAGTTATAATGAGGCCAAAAACTTAAAATAGAAAGAGTGGTTCACATGCTATCCATATTTAAATCCGCAACCCTAAATCCATGATCCCTTAGTTGGATTCTCTGTAGAAAGGACTGTGTCAACATTATTGGTGAAGGGAACTACCGGTGGTTTGAAATTTCACAAGAAGCTCCATGCATTGAATACTTCCTCTATCCTTTCCCTCTTGGACCTTCCAAATCTAGAATTGTGAGTCCGCGGTGAATTATCAAAGAGCTCTCTATTACCTGATTGCAAACTTGAAATCATCACTTGATAAACACAGTTAAAACTAGTTTTATTAATGATATCTTCATGGAGGAAGTGTCCCCCTACCAAGGCTGAGCCATCATGGAGATTATAAGTAGCAAAACCTTCAAATAGCTTGACATCTAGGATTAGATAGTCATGAACAAAAAATGATGATATCCTTTTAACCTTATCAACCTGACAATATAAGTCCATCGCATTTAGGAGAAAATGAGATACCAGATGCGAATCATAACATACCTTAGATTATAGCAGAAAATGTCTATCACATACATCTATCAAAGCATACTCCACCTCTTCATCAAGTAGTTTAAAGGCCCTAGCCACGAAATATGAGTTGATGCTAACATGCATTGGTTGTTCCCATGGTTGAATAGGCATATGAAGTCGACAATTGTGGGGATAGATAGACATTGCAGATACACAACAAGAGTAAAATGAAGAGGCAAGAATGAAATAATGGCATAGATACCATGGTCTCTTGCATAAAAAGAGGATCACACAAGCCAACATAATGAATTGAAGTCATTCAAGACAGCAGGGAAATAAAACCAAGGCAGATGAGATCCAAATGTGGAATATATTGCTCAGCTTGCAACACTCCTCTTATAGAGCATTCAATGAATATAATCAAATAGATGTGTGCTAAGAAAACAATTAATGCCAGATGGAAATCTACATAGATTGCAAGCTTTAAAATGACTAAATATACGACGAATTGACATCAATTAATAATTAAATTAACTAAATTTACTACCAATTGACAGAAATCAGTGAACAATGAATTAGTATGACTAAATATATGACCAGTGTTAAATCAATGAATAAAAATGACTAACTATACTACCAAATTGATCAAAATGATGATTAAAATTAATGACTAAATACACTACCAGTGGACAAAAAATGGTGAATAAAAATGACTAAATAAGTGACCAGTTAACAAGAATCAATGACTAAATTAATGATTAAATATATCAGTGAATAAACAATGACTAGATAAGTGACTAGATTACAACAATCAATGACTAACTATACTACCAAATCGATCAATCAAAACAACCAATAAATGACTAAAAATGGTTTTGTCATCAATTTGGTCGTGTTATAAATGATTGGCAATAAACTATTAATAGACACGTGACCATGTTTGGTCATTTATAAGTAGTGTTTAGTAGTTTTTAAAGTAATATATTGCTCTTTTTGTACTACTGTGAAAAATCCCAACCTCTAAAACATACCCAAGTTATTATTGTAAAGAAATCTATTACAATAAAATTATATCAAAATACTAGTTCTCTATCAAAAGAAGAGAAGATCATATATATCACCTCTGACACATGCTTTCTAACCTTTAAGTAATCTAGTAGCATCACAACCATATATCAATAGCCATACTGGAATATTACAACCAAGAACAACAAGAGATCAACACTCTTCAACCATGGAGGAAATTCAACTTAGCATAACCCTACCTTCCACCACTATTTGCACACAAATTTATTCTTGAGAACTCTATATATAGACAAGGATCAACTTAGTTTTAAGGATGGAGCCCAAGTTTGACTCTAGAATCGATATTTATTACAACCTCCATGGAAAAACCCACATCATGATTAATTTAATTCTTGTTTTCAAGATGATGTGTCTTCAGGTGAGGCCCCCCAATATTATAATAAATATATTTAAAATCCAATATTACTATAACAAATTCCTAGGAAAATATTGATCTACCTAAAGTGTAGCATCACATTACTTTATAAAATTATAAATATTTTGTGCAAGGTGTACAACCTTTTTCCTAACATTATCACGCTTGTTGTATACATTATATATGGGGCTAAACATAGACAAAAAGACAAATTTTCTATTCAAGGAAAAATATCCCCATAATTGTCTTGCATCATCTAAATTTCTTTGTGCTCATAAACTATAGCAAACCAACAACATCCAAAACTACACATCAATGTAATCTAACTACACATGAAAAGTAGTGTTCTCTTCCACATAGATGATGCTCTAACTATGAGATGTTAGATCACAAAACCTTGCTAAAAACTAAAGTTGTGACACTATTTCAAAAGAAAAATCTCCTCCTTACACATATATTCCTAAATCTAGGGAATTGATCGATAGTCAATAACCATGACTTGTTCTTCTCAAAATCATCCTTAGAATTTAAATCTACACAATTCAAAATCCATTATTTAAAAGAAATACAGAAAAACTAGAACACGTCTAAAGAAAAAATCAGCAATACCTATCAGACCATTCTTCACTAAGTATACTAAACACATTTCCAGCTATAGATGTAGGCTCCTCAATCATTCTTTTAAAATCTCATCAAGAGGCGTTCCATTTAAACACTTCATCTCTAAACACCCATGAGATCTTTCACCTCACTCAAATCTATCTACCAAAAATAGGTACACCACTGATCATCTCATGTGAACCAAAACTTTAACTACAACACTACAATATCTATGAGTGTCTCTCTTAATGGAAATATGATTATTGTACTCAACTAGAAGATTATCCACAAATCCTAACCAATTCTCCTACTACATATACATGAAAAATTTAGACTCCAAGAACTCCATACGGCTCCATCATTTACATCTTCATATTAGAAGATCATTTGTTTCCATCTAATAGATCTGCTTTAAAAAAAACTATATCATGCCAGTACTCCTCAATTTCCAAACTCCAACATGGCACAATAATACATCACTATTAAATCTCCCACTAAAAGTGTTTCAAATCTTCCCATAGTATAATGATAAACCTATGACAAATTTTCAAACACAACCATGTCATGAAAAAACTCTCATTATACACACATGAGCTTCACATGAAATAATGAACAAAAATGTGTATCTCTTAAAACTTGAATATTTCCCATGCTCTTAACACAATCAAAGAACCTAAATTTCTAGGATATCCCAAAAGGAAAAGTAGAACCACCATCTCCAAACATAGGAAGATAAAATTAACAAACTATGTTCCTACACAAAGCTCCCATAAAGTTGAGACCTAGATCCTCTCATGTCATTAAAGATAATGTCCCCAAAAATACCCTAAAGACTATATCTCTAACCAATATATATGTATTCAACCATTGTCTTTCCCAAAACTTGCACAAAAATATGATCTAGAGATTTCCATGGAAAACTAATTCATGTCCTCAAAACACATAAGAAGATACACTAAGGTCTCCACCCTCTAAAAAAAAATTAGTAATTTCCTATTTGAGACAACCTTTTGTGAGAAAAATAGTTCATGTCCTCAAAACAACTAAAAAAGATAAAATTTTGTCATTAAAAAATAAAACTATTCATGTACACTTATTTTTGTCCCTAAACTCCATATCTCACGTTGCAATAATGTAATTTCTCCCACCACTGTCATTAAATAATTGCCATCATAATTAAATAAAGAGGGAAAATCAGAAAATATTTGTTTAGGTAGTTTCTAGAAGGAGAAAATTATTAAATAATGTTTATTTATTGTAGTATGGCTTGCCACAAATATTAAATGCTTTGTACTAGTAAAGTACTCTATATATTGAAGCATCTTGTAATTTTTTTCATTAGTTGAAAAGAAGAAAACTATTTGTGTATGAATGCTGTAGAATTCCATGTTTGGCCTCTATCATCCTTGAGATTGGTATTAGAGTGCAGGACAATTGTGTTTGTAGAAATTTGTTTGAAGAAATGCTAGAAGCTTGAGGTTTGAAAAGAGGGACGAAATGTTCGTTCCTTAAAACATGCTAAAATTTTACCAAGAATACACTATTTTTTTAAAGACAAAGCTATTCTTATTGTTAGAGTAAATTGCATTTATGCTTAAGTTTACTTTAGGCATTAGTTTTGCATTTATTTAGTTGGGTGGTTTTTTCCTGTGGATAGTTTTCCCACCCGTCACCTTTTTTCATGCCTTTATAAGGCACTGTGTACGTTATGTATTTCATAGCATCTCAATAAATTTTTCTCTTCTGGTAAAATAGCTTTTTCTTCTCTCACTTCTTGTGAAGATTTATTTTGCAAGTTGTGATCCTTAGCACGATGGTTGACACCAACATGGTATCAGAGATTTCAACCTGCGCCTTCTTTCGCCATTGAGAGTTTTCATCAGAGTTATTTTGAGATCATTTATTTGCTGAAGTTTTTCTAGCATTTAAAATTTATCAAATTTCAAAGTTACCTATTGCCAATTCATTATTGTGATTTGCATCATTTGAAGAGGCAACTATTTTTTTTGCTCGAATACTAGGTCATCATTCTCTTTCTGGTGGGCCATGAAACTAGTGTATTTTTGGGTAGAGGCATGATTTTCTTGTCTGGGAGGCAGCAATTTTCATCTGCAGGCTACATATTAGCTCTGTGAAGGGCATTTTTCCTTCTAGCATCATGTGCATGCCATTCTTGGCATTTTTTGGTCATCATTGTGATGCATTGGAGGCGTGATTAGGCTACTGTGATTAGGTACTATAGCGATTTTCCCGTGGTAGGCCGTGATCAATTCATTGGATGCACTTGGAGTGCATATATATACTGCCCAAATGTGAAAGGTGTCAACTCATTTTAAAGAGCTTCACCATTTCCACTTTCTTGGCCACCTTTGCTCACACTCACCTGTGCAACAAACATTTCCTTGGAGTTGCCTACAACATTTTTGGATACATTTTTGATGTAGAGGATACTAGAGGGGAAGAAAAACAACTCAATCAAGCACTAGTTCCAAGGTTCAAACACTCTTTACACAAGGACGCATTCAAAGTCATTGTTCTTCAAAATAAGGAAGGGACACACAACATGATGACATGAGGCAACAAAGCATTATACGTTCCCAAGGTTGGAAACATGAATCTCATATTGTTTGTAGACTTAGGTGACTCCAAATCAACCCAAACTTCCACTGTTACAATCCCACAATACTATTCTTCACCATTGGCTTCATGGAGGAAGCTAGGCTTTGTAGCCCTGTTCAAACAATTTTCTACCTCTAACTTGTTGACCATAGACAACTAGCAAAAACCAAGACCATTTGCAAATACTCTCTTGGGAGATACAAAACATATGTCAAACTTGGCATGGGATCTTTTGGATCATTATGGTCAAATCTTGATTGTTCAGGGTTTTTTTGTGGGCTAATTAGTCCTCTTTTGCAAATGAAGAACGATCTAAACACCTCACCCTATCCAACTACCACTTAGGACATGTCACAAATACTTGCAAACTAGGGATTCTACCAATTTATAGTGCCTAAACTTCATAAATCTTCCACTGTCCTACCTCTTGGCATTCAACTCCTACTTTTTTTAGGCCTGTCACATGAGGATGCCAGGCCTACAGCGAGCCATAACTCTTCATCCACAACATTTCCTAGGAAGAGACCAAATTCATTTGAAAGAGCATTTAAAACACCTCCATTTTCCACTAGGAGCCGAATTTCCTAGTTTGTGGAAAGTGGAGATATAACCATTTTTCTGATCAAACCCTAGGAATGGAGGGTTATAGACCTCCCTGCACAAAAACTGATATAACTTCCTCCAAACCCAATGAAATCACTCCAAACCACCTTTAAATTAAAGATAACTTAGTTACCTACCTAACCATACCAACCATTATCTGAACAACAAAAGAAACTATCTGTGCAAGCAAGAAAAATAGAGATTGTGCAGTGTTTTCTCAGGAAATCAGGATTTTATTGATTCAATATTGGCTCCAAACTCAAAAATCACCTTGCCCTGACCATGATGAGGCATATTTGAACCTTCTACAATCCTCCCAACCAATTCTAACTATCTTTTGAATCAGTTAGACGTTGGGAAACCAATTGGTAATAATTGCACTTTGTTTGTAATTTGGATAATTTCTTCACAAGACCACACAAGGCCACTCAAACTCCTATACAACAATATCTACATGCCATGAATGGCTTTCAAACATGAATTACATGAATTCCATTCCATCTTCACACTTGTGGAGGGTTTGACCAAATTTGACCAACTAGGTCCTTATTGACTACATGCAAACAATGGCACCAATGCCTTATAGGGTGATGTTAAATGACTTCAAAATGTTTCAAGATGGTCCTCAGGACCTTATTATATCTCAAATGAACAACCAAAACATAGCAAGAAATAATAGACTCTTGACAGGCCCCCTGGACCTATAGGTGCCCCTGCACCATGCTCCCGGGGAGAGAAAAATCTCAAGTCCCTCTTGAGATGAGGTCTTCAATAGATACCTCATGCTGTTTGATATTAGTCTCAGACATCCAGGTGGCATCTTCTGCAGGTAGATCTTTCCATTTGATGAGATACTCTTTGTATGTCTTCCTCCTAGTTTTCTTCACATCCTTTGTATCTAAAATACACTCAAGGTCCATGGGTTGGCTAGGTGGCAACTCCTTCACCCAATCATCATCCTCATTTGCTACTACACCTGCATCAGAACCAGCAATCACATGACTTTTGTATGGATACAAATCAGATACATTGAAAATAGGAGAGATGGCTACCCCAGGGGGTAACTCAATTTCATAAGCATTTTGCCCAAATTTATGGACCACCCTGTAAGGTCCTATCTTCTTCATCATCAATTTGGTATATTTGCCTTTAGGAAGCCTTTCTTTAGATGTGCCAACACCAAATCACCAACCTTGAATTGAAGGTCTCTCGTCTTCAAATATGCTCTTTCTTTGTACTTGTCTACATTTTTTTGAAGAGTTTCTCTTACTTGCTGATGTATGTCCCTGATTGCAATAGCAAAGTCTTCCCCTTGGGCACTTCTCCTATCCATCCCTTGCAGATCTCTCAATTCATACACACCCCTAGGATGCATTCCATAAACCACCTCAAAAGGACTCTTTCCAATACTCCTATTCATGGAGTCATTGTATGCATACTCTCCCTGGGGTAAAATTAGATCCCAAGCCTATCAATGCTCCTTTATTAGACACCTCAAGAAGTTTCCCAATGATCTATTTATCACTTCAGTTTGTCCATCCATTTGGGGATGGTATGCAGAGCTATATGACACATTTGTGCGTAGTTTCTGTTGGCAAGAGACACTATATGGATTCATGGTTGTTGTCATTGATGGCAACAAAGGTCATCCCACATATCCGCAAGTCATGATGTGTCTCTACCGGAAGTCAGAATAAAGAATGTTGTGGTCCGGTGAAGAAGAACAGAGCATGTGGCAAGGTCCGACAGATTGGTCCGGACCTCTCAGTGGAAGGGTCTTGGTGCAGTGCGGATTTGGGTAAGTCAAGAGGACTACCTTGAGTGGTATATTCCAAGGATTTAGCCTCCGGTGATGGACAAGGAAAAAGATATGAATGGTTGAGTACCGGATTCCTGAGAGACAGTGAAAACAGAGGAAGAACTGACTGGCAGAGTATCAGACTGCTTTCCGGATGAGTTACTATTGATGACAGAGGTTGTGAAGGCATGAATCATGTTTGGCCGACATGATTAATGATATCTACAAGTATATGCTTGATCCGCATTGCTTGGTGAGGAAGGATTCAGCCGACAGAATGAAAGTTTATAAGAAACTAGACTGTTCCGGATGCCGACTAGAAAGGTGATGAAATTACTTGTGCGGATATATATAGAGGATGGATTTAGTTGTGAAGTGTGTAGTGTGTGTAGAGAGATATGCGAATAAGTCCAGAGAAAGAGCAGAGGTAGCAAAAAGGATCCGGTATGTGAAAGATAGCAGAATAAAGAACAGAGGAAAGATGAAGTGCAGCAGATCAGTGTACTGAGCCTAACTGGAACTGAACTCCAGCATATGCAGATGCTTCCAATCAGTTCAAGACTGTGATTCTCATCACTTTGTAGACAGTGTGTCTTTTTGTAGGCAGTGGGCCTCTTGTGAGCAGTGTGCTCGGGCAGTGAGCCCTAATTGGCAAGTGCCATTTTTGTAATTTCCTATTCTTCTAACAGAGAATAATTCTTGGGTTAATCACCCCGTGGTTTTCTCCCTTAACAGGGTTTCCACGTCAAAAATACTGTGTCATGTGTTTCTTATTTCATGGTTAATGTTTTTGTGTTTGATTTTATGCTACATCAATTAAAAGAAAAGTTCAATAAGGGAAATAATTAGGATAACTGATTCACCCCCCCCCTCTCAGTTATCAACAATTGGTATCAGAGCTAAGTTCCTCCTAATAGAGCCTAACAGCTTGAGGAAGATCTGGGATTTCAAATGGATGCATATGGTTTAAGGGAGCAACTCAAGACTGCCCTTGAGGATCTTGAACAGTCAAATTCTGAAGTCAGTGAATTAAAGGAAAGACTCAAACAGGCTGATGAATTCATGAGAGAATTAAAAGACAAATTAAGTCTCTCTATGAAAAAGAGAAAGGAGCTGCTTCAACAGTTGGCAAGACAAAGTGAAGAAAGCAATACAAATGAGGAATTGACTAAGCAAACCAAGTTATGTGAAAAGTTATCAAAAGAAGTCATTATGTTAAGACATGAAATGGAATCAGGAACTATAAAGTTTACTCAAGAGATTGAAGAAAAAAGAAAAGCTGAAGACAATCTAAGACAATCTCTTAAAGAAAAATTAGAAGAATGCCACCAGATGGACAGGATTATCAGACACCTTGAATCTGATCTTGAAGATGCCAAAGATAATGAAGGAAAACTTGAGGATCAAATTGCCTCTCTCAAAAGAGACCTTCAAACAGCAAATGAATATAAAGAGAAATTCAAGATAAGTTCTGCTCAACTTGAAGTTCTTCTTGGAAGTCAAAAGAGGACAGATGACAAGTATGGCTTGGGATATGAGAAAGGAGAAAGCTCCGGATCCGGTCAGAAGAATCTTGGATCAGAAAATCCAAGGAGCAGGCCTAGAAGACCTCCGGTAAGACAGCCAAATGCTCAAAGATATCCATCCTTCAATGGATACTGCCACAACTGCAACCACTTTGGTCACAAAGCTAATCAGTGCAGAATGAGAATGAATCAGAATAATTCATCCTTCTCCGGACAGTGCTTCAACTGCAAAAGGTATGGACACAAATCCCATGAATGCAGAATTATGCAAGTAAACAAATCATTCAAAGGTAGATGCTTCACATGCAATAGAATAGGTCATATGGAAAATCAATGCAGATCAAGAGGATATCAGTCAAATATGCAAAGAAATGTTATTTGCCAAATCTGCAATAGGTCCGGTCATAATGCTAAAGTCTGCAGAAACAAGAATCAGGACAAAAGAGGTCCGGTGTATAATCAGAATCAAGACAAGGGTAAACAAAAGATGAATGCGGATGAGGTTAGGAATCAGATGAGCAAGATTTGGGTGAAGAAAAGTTCAGAGAATGTAGAGGTTGGATCCGCACCAGACTCTGGTGCTGATATTTCTTCCGGAAATTAAAAGTGAGCTCAGGCTCAGGGGGAGACTCAAAGAAAATCTTGTTCCCCCAGCCAAACAAGTGGTGCCGGATGTGGCACAAGATGCGGATCAAAGGGTTTGTAGATATGAATCTTGAGATACTTCAGTCAAGTTTTCAGAGGTCCGCATGAAGTTATGAAGAAGCTGTGATCGATCAAATAAGACCTGTTCAGGGAGATGCTCCGGTATGATAAAGGATTACAAAAAGGTCCGGAAAGATCCGGAAATGCACTATCTTGTTCTGCGGATTGGACAGAGTGTTTGAGATGATCTTGTAATATGCTACCTCAATTTATTCATGATTGAAAGATCCGGATGATATCCACAGATCAGGACTAATCCGGGATACTCCAAGCTATCCAGACAAGGCAAACCGGAATGATGTAGGTGAAGCATTTATTGCAGACAGGTATTAGGGTTCGCGGAGCAATTTAAGGGATTTCTCAAAGGTCATTTGCTCATTCTGCACTCGAGAAGAAGCGAAAAGTGGAGCTCTGCAACAAGGTTCTTCAAGCACACCAAGGATCTCCTGCCGAAGCTATTGGATAAAGAAATCAATCCAACCACTCTGTGCAAACCGAAGGCGCATAAGGTATTCTCCGTTTTTCATTACCTCACTACAAATCTTTGAAGAATGGCTACTCGAAACATAGTTAAGATCTCCGATAGACCTCGCCCCTCATTCAAGAAACATCCCTACAAATCATTGGAGGTAGACCCACTAGGAGCCTTCTCTAGTGTTCCTCACAGAGTTTTACACACCGAAGACATTAGGGTTTACATACATGCAAACATTGAGGAATTTGGGGAATTCAAATTAAGAGACCTCTATCACAAGCAGCTGATTGACAATGCTTTTGAGCTTAAACCAGAATATAAGGATATTCAGAAGAAACAATTTGAGCAATTTATTCATTTCCCCTGCTTTGAAGAAGATGAATGGGTCCGGTATGTACTGAGCAGGATGCATGACAACTTTCTATGGCTAGATAGACCCTGTAAGATCACAAAAGAGGCAATTAGAGCAGTAACTGGCCTATACTCTTCCGGAGGGGTACCTATCCTCAAATCTGTCAAGAACAACATTGTAATAGAGGCCACCGGATCAAAATTTGACAAGAGGGCAATGACCATTGAAGATATTTCGGATCCGGATATCAAATATGCATCAATGATAATAGGATACAAGATCTATCACTCTAGCAGGGAGAATTCTGTATCCGGAACTGCAGTATACACTGCTTTTGAAATGCTAAGGAAAAATGCAGAATATGACCTCTGCGAACTACTGCTAAGCCAATTAATGGAAAATATATAGAAAATCAAGAAGGATAAGAAGAATTCCTTCAAGTATGGTACTCTTATTGTATGTCTATTCTTCTACTTCATGAATGAGCTACCCGGAACAAGTGGATGGGTATGGCAGAATGACAAACCTGTTGCAGTCCAGATAAGAGACTACTTGCATGGACTTGGGGATGCAAAAGCGAGAAATTCAGCTCTATGGGGATACTTCAAAAACTTTCAGAGCATGATGCAAGCAAGAGAGAGAATTCCTCAGTCTCTCATTGAGAAATACAAGGACTCAGTGTGCTTTATGGTTGACACTGATCAGTGCCTAATGGAGGCAGTGGAGCCAAGGACTGTCTGGATCATGCCCATGGGGTATGAAGTTGATGAATAGATAGTGGAGCTGCATGTTCAACACATGCTAAGTCAGCCCAAAGATCCTAAGGCAGAAAGGTTTGGAACCTTTGAGGAGCTGAGTGTAAAAATACATGTAGAACTCAGGGAACCTGAGATTAAAAGAAAGGTAAGAAAAGAAGTAGAGCACATTGCTCAAGGCCTAGGTATCTCAAAGGAGGCACTTGATGCCAGCCGGGAAAAGAGGAGGAAGGCCGAGGAAGAAGAGAAAAGCAAAGAAAGTGCTCCGGTTGGAGCTCCCACCCGGACCAGATCAACAAAGAGATCTGCACCTCCCTCAACCAAAAGTTCAAAACCGGAAGTCCAGGCATCCGGTAAGAGATCCAAGACAAAAGCCACAAGGGCTTATGGAAGCCAAAAGGATGAAGAGGAAACAGAATCAGATGAGGGAGTAAGAGAAGTAAAGAAACAGAAGAAGAAAGGATCCGGTAAGCCCTCCACAGGCCAAGACAAGGATGAAATGGCAGAGGTAACTATTGAAAAGCCCACTCTGTCACTAGAGAGCATAATCAAGTCGGTCACGGTGGATGGAAACCTTCAACCAATGACTGAATCCTATGATGACTTCAGTGAGGCAGACCAAAAGACTCTGCAGGAAGCCACAGTTAAATATCTGAACATATACAATAAGGCTTTCATTGAGATCATATCTCTCATTCCTAAAAGCCTAGAGAAGGAAATGGAAGTAAGAAAGAATAATGCTCATGCCAAAGATCTTGAGATCCGGGAGCAGATAGCTATTCAGCTATATCCTCAAATTGATCCCAAGACAATGAACATTATCTTCAAGGACTGCAAAGATGAGTTCAGAAGCAAAGCTAGGATGAATCAACTCATGCTTGGTGAGACTGACAAAGTGGCCCAAGAAACAGAAGAGATCCTCCGGAAGGCCTTCAAAAGGTTCAATCTTCCTGTTGTAGAGGACTTAGGTGCAGAAACAGCTGCTGATTTGGAATCTTCTGTTCCGGAAGAAGTGAGCCCTGAACAGACAAGTGAGGACTTGGGACCCTCTGCTCCAGAAGAAGTGGCACATGAACAAGTTAGCATCTCTCCTCCGGTTTCCCCTACAGTCTCCGGATCCAAAGAAGAAGAGCAATTACAGGAGAAGGAAGCAGTGGTGAAAGACAAAGAGGTTGACAGTTCTAAGACTGCAGAAGAAAAGAAACATCTGTCTCCGGCAAGAGACACTGCACAAACTGTTCAACAATTTTTGAGTAAAGAAACCTTAGAGATTGATGAACCGGAGCTTCTAAAAGGCCCATTTGATTTTGACTCTCTCTCTCCGGTACAAACAATGAAGATAGCTTCATTTGCAAATGCCAAGGCAAATGAAAAGCTCCTGAAGTCTCATATGGAAGACTGTGAGTTGATAGAGGCTGCCTCCGGAGTACTTGTGAAGATCATGCCATCAATCCAAATAGATCCGACAGCCTCCACTTCCGGTAATCTAAAAACCTTAGTCAGCAGTGTTGATACACATTTTGATTCTCTAGAAAAATCAGCTGAAGAAAAGGTCCGGAAGGAATTTTTGGATAAGAGATTTTCAGAGATATTAGAATTAATTTCTAAAGATAGGAAGATTGTAAGCATTGGAATAAAGAGCTTAGAGAATGCTCTTAAGGATGGCGGTGATATCTATAAATTTTGTATATCCTGGTCAAAGGCAACAGTAGCATTTGACAAGAAAATAAAAGAGGAACAGGATAAGCTACAAAGCTTATCTCAAAGTTTTGATCCTCTCTCTTCCTCTATAATAAATCAAGAATGTCAGACTATTGCAGTCTTGAACGAAATAAAGAATCTTGAGAAGGAAAGGAAGAACATCACCAACCGGATGGGAGAACTTAGAAGGATTATAATCCCTAAGTTGGAAACCATGCATGAGGCCATCAGTGATGCTAGGACCACCGCCCAAACAAAAGATCCGACAGATCTCAAGCGGGCAGAAGCGTTTGCATTTTTGTTAAGTGGTCACATTTCAATTTTGGATAGAATGAAGCAAAGTTGGGCTACCGAAATGATTCAATTACAGACATCCTTTGCAGACATTCTTCAATATATGTGAGTATGTAAATATGCGGCTAAGTATAAGAAATTTTTGAAAATTTTGATATGCGGACCCTACCCTTTGCCATTGATGTCAAAGGGGGAGTGAGGAGCAGTGAAAAATGAGGGATCCAACTAAGGGGGAGTTCCAGAAATTGTATATAAAGACAGAGCATCAGCAAAGGGGGAGCATAGTGAAAACACTTAGTCATTTTTCACTAAGTGTTGCCATCAATGCCAAAGGGGGAGATTGTTGGCAAGAGACACTATATGGATTCATGGTTGTTGTCATTGATGGCAACAAAGGTCATCCCACATATCCGCAAGTCATGATGTGTCTCTACCGGAAGTTAGAATAAAGAATGTTGTGGTCCGGTGAAGAAGAACAGAGCATGTGGCAAGGTCCGACAGATTGGTCCGGACCTCTCAGTGGAAGGGTCTTGGTGCAGTGTGGATTTGGGGAAGTCAAGAGGACTACCTTGAGTGGTATATTCCAAGGATTTAGCCTCCGGTGATGGACAAGGAAAAAGATATGAATGGTTGAGTACCGGATTCCTGAGAGACAGTGAAAACAGAGGAAGAACTGACTGGCAGAGTATCAGACTGCTTTCCGGATGAGTTACTATTGATGACAGAGGTTGTGAAGGCATGAATCATGTTTGGCCGACATGATTAATGATATCTACAAGTATATGCTTGATCCGCATTGCTTGGTGAGGAAGGATTCAGCCGACAGAATGAAAGTTTATAAGAAACTAGACTGTTCCGGATGCCGACTAGAAAGGTTGAAATTACTTGTGCGGATATATATAGAGGATGGATTTAGTTGTGAAGTGTGTAGTGTGTGTAGAGAGATATGCGAATAAGTCCAGAGAAAGAGCAGAGGTAGCAAAAAGGATCCGGTATGTGAAAGATAGCAGAATAAAGAACAGAGGAAAGATGAAGTGCAGCAGATCAGTGTACTGAGCCTAACCGGAACTGAACTCCAGCATATGCAGATGCTTCCAATCAGTTCAAGACTGTGATTCTCATCACTTTGTAGACAGTGTGTCTTTTTGTAGGCAGTGGGCCTCTTGTGAGCAGTGTGCTCGGGCAGTGAGCCCTAATTGGCAAGTGCCATTTTTGTAATTTCCTATTCTTCTAACAGAGAATAATTCTTGGGTTAATCACCCCGTGGTTTTCTCCCTTAATAGGGTTTCCATGTCAAAAATACTGTGTCATGTGTTTCTTATTTCATGGTTAATGTTTTTGTGTTTGATTTTATGCTACATCAATTAAAAGAAAAGTTCAATAAGGGAAATAATTAGGATAACTGATTCACCCCCCCCCCCCCCCTCTCAGTTATCAACAGTTTCTTCCACAAGGTCTTCCAAAAGTGACCTATGAACTTAAAATCCCTATCAGAGACAATGTTCAAAGGAAAACCATGTATTCTCACTATCTCCTTAAAGAACAAACCTACAATATGAGATGCATCATTGGTGCATTTGCAAGGAAGAAAATGTGCAATCTTACTAAACTGGTCAACAACCACAAAAACACTGTCAAAACCTCTTTGAGTTCTAGGTAGCCCCAACACAAAATCCATACTTACACTCTCCCAAGGCCTATTGGGAATGGGAAGGGGTTGATAAAGCCCTGCATTTGATGAAGTTCCTTTGGCTCTTTGACATATAGTGCACCCCTCAACATATCACCTTACATCCACTTGCATTTTTGGCCAAAAATAGAACGTCTTAACCTGATCCAAAGTCTTGTCAAGCCCAAAATGACCCCCAAGGCTCCCACTATGTTTCTCCTTTATAAGATTCTCTCTCATAGCATCTAGGCACACATAACTGACTCCCCTTGAAAAGAAAACCATTATGAAGTAAAAAAATTAGAGTATTCACTGTGGAAAGTGTTCAAAAATTGATTGCAAACCTTATAAATCTCTTTCAAGTTAGCATAATCATGGTACATGTCTTTGAGTGCATCTACCCATATGCTTTGAAGTTGTATTTCTTGCACCACAAGTGCCCTCCTACTAAGTGCATCTACCACCTTATTGGCTTGGCCTTTCTCATGCTTTATTGTGAAGGTATAGGCTTGTAGAAACTCAACCCACTTCATGTGTCTATGATTGAGTTTGTCCTGCCCATTCAAGAAACTTAGAGCATGATTGTTAGTAAAAAAAACAAATTCTTTGGGTAATAAGTAGTGCCTCCATTTTTTAAGTGATTGAACCATAGCAAAATATTTCTAAATCATATGATGAATACTTCCTCTTTGCTTCATTAAGCTTTTCACTGAAAAATGCAATTAGTCTACCCTCTTGGCTTAAAACAACCCCTATTGCTTGGTTGCTAGCATCACACTCAATGGTAAAAAATTTATCAAAATCAGGAAGCACAAGTATAGGTTGTTGGGCTATTCTTTTCTTCAAATAGTCAAACCCTCTATTGGCTTCATTAGTCCAAGAAAACTTACCCTTATTACCTCCTTTGATGGTGTCAAAGATTGGTGCACATATGTGGCTGAAGTTCTTTATAAATTTCCTATAAAAGCTTGTAAGGCCATTGAAGCTCCTCACTTCTCCCACTAACCTTGGAGTTGGCCAGCTGAGAATGGCATCCACTTTTGAAGGATCCATCTTCAAACTTCCCTTGGAAATGACAAAACCAAGATACACTAACTCTTCTTTAATGAAATAACACTTTTCCAAGTTTATCATCAATTTCTCCTCATGTAGCCTCCTTAGTACCATGTCAAGGTGCCTCAAATGTTCTTCTTTGGACCTGCTAAAAATAGGAATGTCATCTAGATAAACCACAACAAACTTTCCAATGAAATGTTTCAATACCTCATTCATTAGGCGCATGAAGGTACTAGGTGCATTGGATAACCCAAAGGGCATCACCAACCATTCATAGAGGCCCTCATTGGTCTTAAAAGTTGTATTCCATTCATCTCCCTCTCTAATCCTTATCTGATGGTAACCACTTTTCCAATCAATCTTCGAGAAGTAGCATGCTCCTCCCGAACAGTCCATGAGATCTTCCATCCTAGGCATAGGGAATCTATACCTGATTGTTATCCTATTAATGACTCTAGAATTAGTGCAAAGCCTCCATTTTCCATCCTTCTTAGGTGCTAGGATAGTAGGTACAACACATGGGCTCAAACTCCTCCTCACTAGACCTTTGTCTAACAACTCTTGCACTTGTTTTGCAATCTCCTCATTTTGGGTCGGTGTCATCTTGTAGGCAGCCTTATTGGGTAATGTGGCTCCTAGAATCAAGTCTACATGGTGACTTATATCTCTAATTGGAGGTAGGGAGTTAGGTAGTTCTTCTACAACAATGCCCCTATACTTCTCTAGCAATTTTTGAACTTCACTAGGTATGGCTTCTCCTTTGGTTTTGGGTAAATCTGATCTATCTTTTGGCTTCACAATCAAAGCAAATCCTAGACCCCCTTCTTCTTTCAAGGTCTGTGAAAACTACTTTTCTCCCACCACCATGACACTAGAACCAACTTGTTTATCTATGTCTTCATCCGGTAAAGGATTCAAGGTAAAAGACTCACCATTCTTTGTGATAGTATAGGTGTTTGTCTACCCATCATGTTGTGCATTGAGATCATACTACCATGGACGTCCTAGAAGCAGATGGTAAGCATCCATGGGGTTCACATCACATAGGACTCTATCCCTATACCCCCTAATTTGAAATTCTACCCAAGATTGCTCATTTACAAGCACTTGCTAACCCTTATTCAACCAAGACACCTTATAAGGGGTAGAATGAGGGGTTTTCTTCAATCCTAACTTCTCAACCATTTCTAATGACACCAAGTTGTCTGTGGATCTTGAATCAATTATGAATTTACATACCTTTCCACTGGATTTGCAAGAAGTTCTTAAAAGTGACTTCCTTTGTGGTGGCTCCTTGTTACTTGGCACCTTCAAGAGAGTTCTCCTCATCATTAGGCTCTCTCCAAACTTTGGATCTATAGGGTTAGGTGGTGTGTTGACACTTTGGCAATCCTCCTCTTGCACTAGCTGACTTCTCCTCTCTCCTCCTTGAGAACTAGAGCCTTTCTTCTCTAGACATTTGAAGACTGGACGTCCCACTTGGTTGCAGTTATAGAATCTACCTGTGAAGGTGTTAGAACTGCTTCCTGGGCCACAAAATATTCCTCTCCCATTTGGTCTTCTTCCTCTAAAACTTCCTCTACTACTTAAGTCTCCACTTTGCTCATTGTGACTAGACTCCCCTTGTTGTTTCTGGGACTGATTCCTGCCCCCAAAGGACCCTCTCCCTCTAAAGTTTGTACCTCTTCCTCTATTTGGCTGATCACTCTTCCTCTTCAACTTCTCTTCTGCCCTCAATGCTACTTGGAAGCACTCATCCACGGTCTTAGGGTCTAGGATACTGATTTGATCTTGAATATTGAACCTTAATCCATTAAGGTATCTGGGCACCTTCTCCTTTTCATTCTCCACATGTCCGGACCTCAAGTTGTGTCTATGAAACTCCTCAGTATATGCAACCACATCCATATCTTTTTGTTTTAGGTTTTGCATCCTCTTAAATATTTGAACCTCATAATCAACAGGTAGGAATTGGCCTTTTAGTTTGTTCGCCATCCTCACCCATGAATGGCTCATGGATTTGTTTTGTTTCACCCTTTCTCCTTGGGTGTAGTTCCACCAAACCAAGGCATAACCCTTCAACTTTGTTTTAGCAAACTTACCTTCTTGTCTTCAGGTACCTCCTTATACTCAAAGTAATTGTTCAAGGCATCAATCCACTCTATTAACTCCTAAACATCCATCTTGTCTCCATACATAGGAAGCTCCATTTTCACATTAGTAGCATCCCCTCTTACTAATTTCAGAGCATTAATGAACCACCTTTCTTTAGGAGAAATCTCCTCTTCCTGAGATCTTGCAGGAGGGGTTTCACCTTCACCCTCTCCTTCCTCTTCTTCGGGGTCACTATCACTCTCTTCACCTCTGTCTCTCCTTCTCTCTCTAGTTTTCAAGGCCTCAATTTCATCTTCTAGGGCCCTCATTCTCCTAGCCATCACTGACCTACCTTTTGGAGGCATCTTGGCTTCACAAGATAACTTATTGGTTCAACTACTCTTCTCCCTTTGTTAATCAGAACTTGGCTCTGATACCACTATGATGCAGAGGATCCTAGACAGAAAAAAAAAAACTCAATCAGGCACTGGTTCCAAGGTTCAAACACTCTTTACACAAGCACGCATTCAAAGTCATTGTTGTTCAAAATAAGGAAGGGAAACACAACATGATGACATGAGGCAACAAAGCATCAAACCTTCCCAAGGTTGGAAACATGAATCTCATATTGTTTGCAAACTCAAGCGACTCCAAATCAACCCAAACTTCTACTGTTACAAGCCCACGATACTATTCCTCACCATTGGCCTCATGGAGGAAGCTAGGCCTTGTAGCCCTGTTCAAACAGTTTTTTACCTCTAACTTGTTTACCATAGACAACTAGCAAAAACCAAGACCATTTGCAAATACTCTCTTGGGAGATACAAAACATATGTCAAACTTGGCATGGGGTCTTTTGGATCATTACGGTCAAATCTTGATTGTTCAAGGTTTTTTGTGGGCTAATTAGGCCTCTTTTACAAATGAAGTACCCTCTAAACACCTCACCCTATCCAACTACCACTTGGGACATGTCACAAATACCTTCAAACTAGGGATTCTACCAATTTATAGTGCCTAAACCTGTTAAATCTTCCACTATCCTACCTCTTGGCATTCAACTCCTACTTTTTTTAGGCCTGTCACATGAGGATGCCAGGCCTACAGGGAGCCATAACTTGTCATTCACAGCATTTCCTTGGAAGAGACCAAATTCATTTGAAAGAGCATCCAAAACACCTCCATTTTCCACTAGGAGCTAGAATTCCTAGTTGGTGGAAAGTGGAGAAATAATAGAGTCTTGACAGGCCCCTTGGACCTATAGGTGCCCCTGCACCAATTTTTATGCAAACTTTAGCTTTGTAAAGTTTTGCAAACAAATAATTCTTAGGGTTTGCTACACAAGGGAAGCATGGTGGGCCCACTTGGATAGTGATTGAGCATTTGGTAGGGATTTTAATCCCACATTTGTACTGTAGATTCTTCTTTGGCTATTAAAATAGCCCAATCACCAATTCATTTGCTTTGAACAAGTGAGACTCTTGTTATTCTCTCTTGCGTGTGGAGCAAGCCCGATAGGTGAAGTGGTGACTTGTACATTGCTTACCTGATTGGCCACTTGGTGGCGTGACTTGGTCCCTTGTGCTCAAACCTAGTGTTTTGGAGTCCACTTGGCCCGAAAGGCCCCATGAATTTTTGCCTATTTTTTGGATTTTAGAAAAGTGAAAAGTAATTTTTGAGAGGCTTTATTTGCTTTTGATATTTTTGGAGGATTAGTTTCATGTTATTCTGTGTTTTCATAAAAACTCTACTCATGGCTACTATTGAATCTATTGAATTGTTAAGTCCCAATAATTTTAGCATATGTGGAAGATGAAAATGTGTAGGTTGCTTTAGTCTTAGGGTCTATGGTCCACACTAAGTATTACCCAACCCACTCTGACCAAGGAACTTGAATTATAGAAATAAGTGTGAACAAGCTATGGATTTGATGAAAGTGAATGTTTTTGATAGTCTCCTCTTTCATATTGATGAGTTGGATACGCCCAAGGACATATGGGATAAGTTACATAACCTATTTGGTCAGGTCAGTGAGTTATGTCTCTTGCAACTAGAGGCTGAATTAACCACTCTTAGCCCTGAAGAATTTCCTTCTATTGATGACTTTCTAGTGAAATTCAAATCTTTAAGGTCATAATTAGCAAGATGTGGGAAGAGTAAAAATGATAAGGAGTCCATCTTTTTTATTCTGTCTAAGTTGAGAGGCCCATTTGTTGTGTTTTCTTCTACCATCTACTCCACAATGGATGCTTTGGGCATTGTATTCCAAATGCCTTCTTTCGAGACTTTATGTGACCGGTTGACATGGGAGAAAGCCAAACTTGTCTAGTTGTAGGGGGTACCTACAAATTATGCATTGGTTGCACAAAGCTCTCAGAGTAAAGGGAAGAAGAAGCTAAAACCTAAAACAGAGTCAAATAAGACTTCTACCCCTTCAAAGAGGACAATCCTAAGAAGGAGAAATTCAGTTGTGTATATTACAAAAAGAAAGGGCATGATGAACATCATTGTTATATGAAGAAGGTCGATGAGCTCTCACACCTTTAGAAAAACAATATCCTACTGCCCTCATCTACGACTCCTTCTACAACCTCTGAATCGTCAATTGCATCTGCATTTGCATCTCCATCATCATCCAAGCCTACTCAATCTGGGAATGAAGGACTTGCAAGTAGTAAAGGAGATAAACCCTATATGGGTAAAGGACATGCTTTGGTGACTTCTGCAGCAAATTCTAGATGTGAAATATGGTTCATAGACTTAGGAGCATCTCACCACATGGGATCTTCTCCTTATCCTTTTCTGTATCTTCATCCTGCTGACACCTCCAAGATTTTCTTGGGAGATAACAAGCTTTTGGATGTTGTGGGGGTAGGAAATGTTGAGATAGGTAATGGCTATTTTAGGGATGTATTGTGTATACCTGAGTTGCACACAAATGTTATGTCCATCTATCATATTACACATGGTGAGGTCTCAAAGACTATAGAGTTCACAGTAGATTCTATTTTCATTAGAGAGGCTGATTCTAGAAAAATCATTGCAGTTGGTAATGTGGATCATGAGTCTCGCTTGTATACCTTCTCTCACTTTGTTGATGATGATGACTTTGTTCCTCGTACTCCCCTTGCTAGTGTTGACAGCAATTGCTCAGGGGATATTGGTCATCTGCACTTTGGATTTCTTCATACTCATGTCGATACATCTCCTGTTGTTTTAGAGGTTGATCCTTTATAATAGTAGGATATTAAGTTTGATCCCTCAAATATTATTTTATTAGATGAGTATTTGGCAAGCATCGCAGATTTGTTTGTGGAGTCTCATCTTGCAGATTTGAGAGATATACTCGAGGGGATTTCTCTCCTCTTTGATGATAGTTTCAGCATGGCAGATGATACATCTGGATTGTCTTTGGAGGTTGACATTGTTGAACCTTCACTTTCACTTGATTCGTCAGATTTCTTAGTTGTTTCTGATCACGATTATGTGGTGGATTATTCTATTTCCTGATTTCCTTCCTTTTTTTAGTTGGATATGGAGTGACTTCTTTATCACATGATGGACTTGTTTCTTCCTAAGGGGAGAGGATTTGCTTGTAGGCATTGGATCATCTTTTGTTTTCATGCATATTTCATCGACATTGGAGCTTCTTCATTATGGGGGGGATATAATATCTCCTTTTGTCCTTCCTATGGAGGGATCATTGATTGTATATACATGTTGTATGTAGTCCTTGGGGGCTGTGATTGAGTCCTCCATCCATGCATCTTGTCTTTTTTTTCTTTTCTCTCTTTTGGAGAGGGTTTTTTTCCCACATGGTTTTTCTCCTTTTCTCCGGTTGTGAGAGATTTATTTTTTGCATTGTAAATCGATACCTAAAATGGTTGTGTAGTCGGGACCCATATTGCATCTTCATTCACCCTAAGTTGCACTTAAGGGGGTTGTTAGAGTAAATTGCATTTACGGTTAAGTTTACTTAGGCATTAGTTTTGCATTTATTTAGTTGGGTGGTTTTTTCCCGTGTGGGTAGTTTTTCCACCCATCATTTTTTTTCATACCTTTATAAGGTCCTCTATACATTATGTATTTCATAGCATTGAGTAATAAATTTTTCACTTCTGGTGAAATAGCTTTTTCTTCTCTCACTTCTCGTGAAGATTTATTTTGCAGGTTGTGATCCTAGGCTCGGTGGTTGACAGCAACACTTATAAATCCACACTTCGATGAATTAGACCACATAGTTAACAATCCATAAATATATAAAGAGATTTATAAAGAATAATTATCCATTTCACAACCTAACAAATTTTTAGTACAATGTAGCATTTACCTCATAATGCCATAAACATATACAAATTTACAGGCTTTCAAATATAAACATATAACATGTGGAATATAAATAGTTGATCATGGCTTCAACATTCTTTAAATGCAAGTGAGAGAGAGCGTCACTTGAGTGTTTTAGCTCCAACCACAGACTGGTGGTCCCCCGCACACCTTCCAACTGGAAATAGAATATAAATAAATTTTGCAAGAACATCATGCTATCCAAGAACTAGCATGGTATCCTATTACATACAATCTGCCATACGACTCTAGATACTCTCTAGATAAGTATGAAAATTCCAACTGACATGCAACCTAACAGACTATGTGAACTGACAATGCAAGTAGCATAATACATTACTTTGTCCAAAGTTTTAATATATCAATAACATATTCCTAAAATAGAGATGTGTGTCATTGTTCACACACCTCTATCTTCATCTTATCACTAGGAGACAAATAAATCACTTAAATATAATCACAAGGTATATTACATATGACATGTACTTTTGCACTAAAAAAATTCTTTCTATCACTAACTTGGTTGGTTGGTATATAATACCTAATACCCAATATCCTAGTCAAGTGGTAAACAAACATTCTCAATTAACTAGAAATCAATGAATTAATTTAATGATATCATGCTTTTACAGTATACACCAGCCTTAAGCTTATACTGACAATTCAAATCGGGTTCATGACTGTGAGACGAACAATCATACAAGTTACAATATTATCTTAATTCCATTCCAGAGAGTTCATATTATTCCCCTTATAAGGTTATCGTTCCTTCGGAATCAAATAAAAGTATATCTCAATATCAACTAATATAAAGTTTACAAACATGATCGATTATCATTTGACATCAATCTTTATACTATCTCAAGACGAGTTTTCCTACCACTCTACAGAGTTTGGTTAGCCCCCAAGTGCTGGTTTAGATTCCATCAAAATGTAGGAACATAATGGTTTAACCCATTTGTTGTTTCATCTCAGTTTTTATCTATGTTTACTTTTTTTCTGTTATAAAAGAAAACTATAATAAACTGTCTCCTTTCTTCACAAACCATGAACTAGATCTAAATGATCTATTTACACAAAGAGAATTCAGTATTCTGATATGAACATAGTTCACAAGCTTTTCCCCCAAGAAAATTAAAAAAAAAATTAATAAACACATTATTCTTGTAGAGTCAAGAATGATCCTCATAATTGTATTATTTAAGATGCAGCTACTATGCAGACACCTCCTTTATAAGACAATTATTGAGTGTGAACAATTTCATATATCTCTATATACACACATATATAGTTCAACTTAAGCCATAGATAAACCTTTGTATACAGGGATACCAAAAAGTTTTGAGGGATACTTCACTAATACAACAAAATTGCAAAGATATCGACACCATAAAATAACTCAGACCGATAGTTTCTTAGAAATTACTATAATATCTAATGGCCCTCATATGATAGGACTGAGCATGAACAACAAAAACCAAGAAACTAATTCATAGTCGTTATTCATAAATATAGACCTGTATTTAGTCATTTAATAAATATCCCCAACTCATATCTTTCATACAAAATACTGACCAGTATAAGGTCAAAATTATAAACAATCAAACTTATACAGAATACAAAACTATAATGGTTAAAAAGGTACTAGCTAAAATCGGGAAGAATATAGATCTATATATGGTTGAAGCATTGATTTCATACCATCAATTCAACTTCACTACACTGACCACATTGTGGTCTTTAATACTTATATCAAGATAGATCCTCAACACACATACCAGTTGTGGTCTTTAAATCTTGGCACAGTTATGTCAAAGTTCTGACCCGAAATGGTTTTGAATAATACCATTGTAATAACAACACATAGAAAAAACACTCACTTTTTCACGAGAAACATCGTCATAGGCTTTCATTGTCCCGTTGTATAAAATCATGAGATGTTTGGTAGGAGGATTGGAATTCTCCAAGAGTGTTGAGGAAACAATTACATGGTCTTAATACCTTCAGAAACCATAGAATGAAACTTGTTTGCGAAATCTTCATTTGAGAAAGCACCATGCCCCTTCCGAAATATGGAGTGAAAGCCATATTTATAATCTGCAAAGCTAAGTGTTATAGTGATACATTTAACTCTCCACACAAATTGTGTCTACTCAAAATAGCCATGCATTTAACTCTTTACACAAATTGTGGCTACTCAAAATAGCCACGCATTTAACTCTCCACACAAATTTTTGGACCACAAAAAAAGGAAGGACTACCAAAAAAATGTTTTTTATTAGGACTACCAAATTTTTTTGACAGTTACAAAATGTGTGCACATATAGAATGTCCTATCAGCCAAAAAAAGTAGACTGATCAAGGTCACTAAAATGTGACACTAGTAATTTACAAGATGCAGACCTATTGTGGTCTTAAAACATATAACACTATATTTTTAGTATATAGACCGATTATGGTCTCAAACTCATAACATTATGCAAGATCAATACCTTGTCCTAGTATGGGTTTGAAAGAAGCTAGTTTCAAAACAAATAAGTAAACTAATGAAGAATAGAGATAAATCCTCCTTTAAACAATTCCCAAATGCATTCCTTTACAAAGAATGATTCACATGAATCTATAATTTACAGATGTAGAGTTTGAAGTTAAAATCATATATTCTATGCTCCAAAAACTACAAAAAATACCCGTGCTTCAAGAGTGTTTTCCTCTGATGAATCTTCGGTTCCCCTTCCTCCTTCTACTCGCCTCTTTTCTTCCTTGTTTTCCATTCTTCACTGAATTCTACCATCATTTTTGGGTGATGAAAATGCTCCCAATTTCTCCATGGATGCCAGAGACTTCTCCAGAGTTGAGTCCACTCCATAAAAAAATAAATACCAAATTAGAGCGAGTATGCACTATGGTGCAGTGAGATGGGGTTATTCCTTGGGTTCAATTAATTCCCTCACTTTCCCATTCAATGTGTTCATCTCCACTTCATGGATTTCATCTCATAGTATTTGAATTTAAAAATGAATCATTTCATAACCTATATAAATATATTATTTAGATATGTATTTGTATAGAAATGAATTCATATAGATGTGTATTTCTATATATATATATATATATATATATATATATATATATATATATATATATATATATATATATATATATATATAGATAATTTCCTACATATATAAACTATCATATGCACACAACTTGCGTAAGGAAGTTTATCATCTTTTCAAAAAAGTGAACAATGTGATATGGAAGGTAAGAGATTGTCATCTAATCTATTTGATCAATATTATAACAAATTTAGTAATTCAAAGGATGACCATGTAAGGAACTACCTCATCCTTAACCAATTAATACTAACTCTGAATAAAAAGATACCAAGGAAATAAAAATTTTGATCTAAGAGATGCAGGAAATGTGAAATTTTTCTATTAATTCTAAGAAGTGCTTGATGCATGTTATAGAGATGAGATGAACATGAATTTTAGTTTTCTAAAATCATCAAGTTCTGAAGGATCACCAATTTTAAATTTAGTGAAGAGAGTATACATTATGCAATATAACCTATAAGAACAATGGATCACACATACCTTAAGTCCTTTGTTACATCCTGCATTCACTTCTGACAACTTGCTTTCTTCCCAGTAACTTGTATCCTTATCATCTGGACAAAACTAACTAGACAATCTCTTGTTAACAGGACTCAAAATCACTACACATAAACTATAAAAGAACACCATACATCTAGTGGACCTAAGTATTTGGGGCATCTTTCACCATCCAGACTGCCTACATACCCTGTATCCACGAGATCAAGGGCCCCTTCCTTTAGATGTGACTACATGGGGAATGTGAATATGTAGTTCTATATTGCACTGTTTGATGCAACTGTAAGCGCATATCCAACCCTTTCTAGGGTTATTCCCTGTCGCAGATAGTTCTTCATCAGTTCCCACCCACTCGGTGAAATAGGGATGGAAATTAGTTCACTACCACAAGCACCTAAAGGGGTGTTTATCAATTAGTCCTAGTGTGGAGGAATCCCTATCAGGTGTCTGCTCATGAAATCTAGTTTACTTCCCCAAGCCAAATTAGGTAATTTCGTGACTGAGTCCGTTCCTGATTCCCTAGTGCTTCCTGATCTCCAAGATTTGCAAAGACGAGATGAGAGCATAGGGAAAATAGGATTTTTAATTCAAACTAATTGCCCTACCTAACATTTTACAAGTCATCTATGATCATAGACTTGCATGTTAATAAGCCTCATATTCTATTAATTGCTTGAGGGGTTTTCTAAATAAGCATCATGATAATCATCATACAACTATTTCAATAGACTCGTCATTTGGTTAATCTTTTTAATGAGATATCCGAGGAGATTTTCCCTTCCTGTGGATTTAACTTCGACATGTCCCTTATTACTCCCTGACGATTTAGAGGGATGATGCCCAAACATCATTATTGTAGCTATGTTAGGTGAGAGGTACCTAATTAACGTGATGACATTACCCATAAACATGACATAGAGGTACCGTAAAAACTGAACACTATGATTTGTTTTGAGTTTTTAGACATTTGTTAAAGTTTACCTAGCTAATCAAAAATATATACTTGCATCAAAACTAATAAATAAATTGATAAAGGGAAGATACTCCACTGAATCTTGATGCAAGGTAAGTATAGAAAATATGCTTGATCAATTCATTCATGCGAAATGAATAGTACTAGAAATGATACAATCAATGTCATCAATTCAGAATTATACATAACATAACTAGAAATGATATTCTATCAATAATGCATATAAAGATTTAGTCTTAAGAGAAACAAGGGAATCTTATTTTATCATACAAGTAAAGAACTGATACAATTTCTTGCATGATCGTTACTAAGTTACTTTTAATTGGAACCAATGAGAACTTTGTAAATTAAGATAGTAATCCCAGCAAGAGGTTTACTTGAAACTCCCTAAACAGGTTTATACCTTAATAAAACTACTTAATTTCATCGTTAATAAACTTGCATTGATAACTAAGTGCATTATAGAAATAATATTCTAACATCATTATTGAAATATCATTTTGTGATTGAACTACTTGTGGATCACAAACCAACTATACTACATGATTGGTCAACCCTAACCATATTTATAATCTATGAACTAATAATAATACTTTTTGTTAACTTATTCGATTCCAAAAGCATAAGACATGAAAAATACTTAATCAATAAAGTATCTAATGATCTAGTAGAATACGAAGGAATTATATTAATTAAATTGCTGAACACAAACATTGTTCAAAAGTATAGTATGAGGATCAATTCTTTTCAAAAGCAATCGACTTACTTATATTGGAAAATGGATAGGAATTTATGATATTTGAATCTCAATAAGTTTCTTGACTAAAATTTTCCTAAATGTTAGCATTATTAGTCAAAAAAGCTTTACTTCTTTTCATATGTCATATAGGATGAATCTTTGATATCTTAATTGAGACAAATGAAGTTGTTCTAAATTACTAAGCTTTCTATTTGTACCTCCTAGTATCCCTTAAGGTTTGACAATCATGATTTATTTCCAATTGTGATTCTTACTCTAATATTATAACATATGACAAGGTCTTAGTCCAACAAATTTATATTTAAGAAATCATGATTCATTCTCTAATTGTTCCATAGATTTAAGTTGTTCAATAAGGAACTTATCCTTTACTTTTATTTTTAAAATAATTTTTTTTTTTAAAAAATCATTTGATAGCCAACATGACAACTAATACACTTATAAGTATGTCTAAGATAGTAGATTTGTTGCATAATTTACAAAATTAATAACACTTGAAAACTAGGAGATAATAGGAGGGACTTAAAAACCATTTAGGGAAAACATAATTATTACTATAAATGACACGATTGATCATACACCATAACATTCTTGAATTTTAATTCAACCCAACTCAAAGTTTGATTAATGTATTAAGGTATCTTATAATGTCTAACAAGGATGAAACATATTTTAGTTCTCAAGTACGTTGAGCCTTTAAACTATCTACCTGATCTAAATTTCTTGTGATTATAGAAATAACATTTTCAAGTCCTCAACCATACTAAGTTATCCTGAATATAAAATAATTCCCTTCAAGGGTTATCACCTAGATTTTAATGGTTTAAGGAAAGAATGAACTTTTAGTAGTAGGAATAAAAGAATTCTTGGTAGTTAATAGACACCAAATTCTATGTTCTTTGATATCATAAAGGATATAGGATATGTTTTAAATACTTAGTTTCCAATAAGCCTTTTTGAGAGCAATATACAAGCAACTAAAGAAACTTTTACCTATTTCTTGCATTGTCACAATTGGATTTAAAATCTAAAGAAAATCAATTTTATAGAACTAGCTAACTAATGTTGATGGTATAAAAGAAATATTATTATCATACTAATTTCTCTAAATCAAGAGTGGTGATCTAACCTTAAGAGTGAAGCTATGACATAGAATAATATATTACAATGGCTCTTAGTTACTTCTATATTTGTATTATTTCTAATTATAGGTCTAACTTCCTTAGGTGTTATTAGTCTTTATATAGAGTTCCTTTGTCCCTAATATTATGACAAGGTTGTACTAGAACCTCTTGATTCATTGATCATCAAAGTGATCTTTCATTATTTCTCTACTACCATGGAACAACTATTAGAGTATTAATCCTTGCTACATATGAAACGTGATATAAAGAGAGAGGATGAGTGAGGATGAGACTATTAGATTATTTCTCTGCTACATATGAAACTATAGTTATTTTCAATCTAAGGAGGGTGAGGATGAGTGCATATAAAGAGAGAGATTAATCCCTATGAGGTTGGACCTTCTTAATAGAGAAAATTCAAATGTTTCTTTCTAATGATTAGGAGACCCATTCTCCTCAAGAATATTAGAGAGGCTTTGGGAAACAAAATAGTTAACAGTACTAACCTCCCTAGAAGAAAAGGTTGGACATAAAGGTTTTAATACATTAGTGTTTAATTAACTATTTTTTATCTATACATTTTCTTAGTCAATTCATTTTTATTATGAGAATTGACCTCAAACATTATAATCCATGGAATTTTTCCTATGACTAGTATAAGATAGTTTATTAATAAAAACAAATGTTTGTATACAATAGGTTTTATCATAAGTGGATACTATACTCAATATTATAAGAATTGAATAAATTTTTGTACACAAACTTTATAAGAACAATAGTCACCAATAAACCAATTAGAGATAATTTGCTCCCAAGCAACCATAGAGCATGTTATTAATAGTGTCCCTCTGGAACAAGGTGGTCCAAGATAATTCAAAATAAATAACATAACTTTTATGATCTTATCTCTACTTTCTATTTTAAAATATGTACTTTATGTATTTAGAAATTATGTTAGACAAACCTAGAATATCTAGTGAGACTCATTACCTTGAAAGCTACACTTCCCTGTTCTTATACATCTTTAGTCAAAGTAATGTTCTACATGATATAATTATCTATTCGTAAAACTGAACTTATTTTCTTGACATGATCCATTTATAAATGTGTTATCAATTTCTCTAATTTGTAAGCTTGTCTTGAAATGGTGTTTACAATGTAAGAAACAATTGTCATGCTTGAAGCACTAGCATTTAAACACAAACAAATGGAGCTTCTTAAATAAATATTTATTAATGGTGAAGAACAATGGTAGAGAGTCAGAACTATTAGAGTTGTTAAGAACCTTCAAGTATGTGCTGATTGCCATGCGGAAATAATGAAAGGACATCTATGAAAGCATAATAGAAGGGGGAAATCAAATGTTGAATTGCAAGTGCCCTAGTAGACATGTATGCAAAATGTGGAAGCATAGACAAGGCCTATGAATTTTTTTAACAAAATGGCTCAGGACGTAGACTCATGGAATTCTAGGATTGCACAAAATGGATTTGTTCAAGGGTTTTAGAAACTGACAAGAAAATGTAGTAGGCAGACATAAAGCCAAATTCTGAAAACCTTTAGTAGCTTCCTCCTGACTGCACTAAAATGGTGCTTAGGAATAGGGTATGGACTTATGTCAAAGCATAATGGTAAGGGGGTTTTCATCAAATATTATATTTTGAAATGCACTAGTAGATATATATGTGAAATGAGGAAGCCCAGACCAGGCACCTTGACTGTTTGACAAAATACCTCAATAAACAATCATCTCATGGAGTAGATTGATTTCAAGTTTTCACAAATGGATTTGGTGAAAAGGCTTTAAAAAATTTCAAGCAAATGCAATTGGTAGATGTAAAGTCTAATTCCACAACCTTTGGAAGTGTCCTCCCTGTGTACGCCAAAATGGGGGCTTTGAACAAGGCATGGATATTCATCAAATCATAAAGGAAAGAGGAATTTCATCAGATGTAGTTGCAAATGCCCTGGTATGCATGTATACATAATGTAGAAACATGCATAGAACATGTGAACTATTTGATAGAATGCCAAAGAGATATCTCATCTAATGGAATGCAATGATTATAGGATAAACATAAAATAGATTTGTTGAAAAGGCTCTAGAAACCTTCAGGCAATGCAATTGGCAGGCGTAAAGCCAAGAATCCAAAACCTTTGCCAACATCCCCTCCTGACTGTGTCGAAATGGGAGATTTTGAACAGGATATTTTATAGATTTAAGAGATTTAATTAATGTTGAATTCATCATTTTACACAGGGATAATTTTCTTGTGATGAAGCAATCAAATAAATATAGGCTTGCACTAAAATAATATCCATAAGGGAAGGGAAATTTTCTTTAACCAAATTGAATTACATATAATCCATAACACAGAAATTCAACAAAAAAAATTCATGAAATCATAGAACAATCTTTGTGAGACAAATGAACGATTTGGCATAATTTCAGGAAGGGAAAGAATTATTAAAGGAAGGATAGATCATACCAGATGCTCCAACAAATCCAAAACTCATGTGTGTGTCCCTCCCTTCATATTTCTAGGTTGTTTATAGAAAAGTTCAAACCTTATGGAGGAAAATTCAAGTCTTTGAGTCAAGTCTTCACAATAAATGTTTCTTTTCCATTTTCTAAACACATGTTGGAAATTTTGGAAGACTTTGGAGTGAAGTCTAAGCACATGGTGGAAGATTGGGTCATTGGGGTCAAGCTAATTAAATACCTTATTTCAATTTTCTGATTGCAATAAATTTACGTGGAAATCCACATTAAATCAATAAATGATACCTTTGAAAATTGACTTGAAATGAGGAAAGTTGAATTTTTAGAAGAGTACCTTTATTTATTTAAAATACTAAACTGTGTCAAATAAAAATTCATTTATTGTTATTATTATTTTATTCTTTTGATGGCTTGACATTATTTAAAAGGGTCATTAATATCCTTTTATGTGTGTTGAAGGATATGATTTGCATACCATTTAAAGTAAAAAGTAATTAATTGTGCATAGTATCATAAAATATGTTTAAGGGGTAGAAGCGGGTCATGACATACTTCCCCCCTTAAACTTTGCATCATCCTGATGCAAAACATCACTAACTATAGTTCATAAATTAAGGTAGTGAAAGTGCTCAATATAAATCAAAATTCTCCTAGGTTCCAAAATGATAAAGTATCCATGTATTATCATAACAATGTGAGTTTAAGAAACTATTTTAACTTTTCATACCTGATTGAGCATATCCTTGAAGCTTAACCTCTAGTCGGGAATGTTGATTATTCTCGTATACTCATTCATTCAAATTTTCATGTGTCTTGAATAAACACTTGCATAGGTTGTCAGACATATCATGTTATGATGTTAATGGTTTTGTTCAGCCATACTTCTAAGATTGGCATGTCAATGTGCAACAATTCATCACAAAGCACTTTGAATAAGTAAATTAAAGTAATAAATCATTAAGATTAACCATAAGTTACCAAAGATGTCATTTTTAAATTAGTACTTCATCATGTAAGTAAGTCCCTCATAATTATCTATAAGAGTCTTGTGAAATACAACCATAGTGAATAAGTGTCTAAAAATTAAGGAATAGATCTAACTTGCAAAAGTGTCATCATTAAGCACATTATCATCATAATATAACTTTGTCATAATTTATAACATAGAATGGAGCCATCAAATCAAACATGTGTCATTATCATGAACTTCACATGTGAATTAATTAAAGTAAAACATCCCCACACTCATGGATTCATCATGAGAGTGGTATACAGAGTTCAATGTCAAGAGGCCAAATTATTATCATGTCAATGCGAGGATCAGAATATTATTATTTTCTAGAGTCTCTTCAGGAGATACATTTTCATATAAAAATGATCTTACCTTAGTCCATACACAATAAAGCTAAGTACACTTGCTCCTTACTTTGGTTTCTAACCATTTCCTTTCATAGAGAATAAAATATTCATATAGATATAATTGATCCTAGCCAAAGTCAACATATCCAAAATGTCATTAAATAAATTTTCTTCCTTTATACTGAGTCATCTTTCTAATCCACCTTTAAGTTAGTTTCTCTCCTACATTTTCTTTTGATCATACTTTATCATAATGAAAATCCTACCGAACTCAAGGTCCAACTGTCTGATCTTATTATTCATATCCTTAATTTTCCCTCATTTTGAAACCTCCTTTGATGCTATTACAATGACCTTGATCATACATGCTTGCAATTCACTTTAAAATTCCATCATCAAGGATAACAAAACCTCGGAATCAACTTTCTAAGTTTGGTAAAAACAAATTAGGTTCTTCATTCATTCTTCTCTACTCTACTTTCAGTTCTTCATTCTCATTCTTGCATTTTCTAGTTCTCCTTCAAGGGCATCATATTTGTCTTCTCCTAGTTCCTTTATCTTTTCCAGCAGATCTAAATTACACCTTTTTATTTCACACAATTCTCCTTCCAAAATAATGGCCAAACGGGCCTATACTGGTCAAACGGACCAAAACTTTATCCTATAGGTAAACATAATAGTCATACGAGCTAAATAGGACATGAATAATTATGCTCTGGCTAGAGACTTTTGACTCATTCGGGACTAATATAGGTCCATGAGTCACTTCCTGGGGACCACAGTCTGCCGAAGCACTGTGCTGAGGATGTCAACCATGGGATACATAATATCAACTTGTACACACCTCAATTTTAGCAAAGATGGGTACAAGTAATCCACCCCAAGGATTCTTCTGAGTGCCAGTGACTTCCATTATTCCAATATCATATAAAAATTACACTTAAAATCAATACATGTTCAAGCACACACATCAACACTCAAGTGAAAGGTAACAATTCTAGCTGTCATGCATGCCTATTTGCAGAGACTGCCACATCAACAACTCTTCCAACTTTCCATCCATCTTTCTCTTCACAATTGTCACATCAATTGGTGCCACCTTAGGGCTTGTTATCCAAAAGTAGTGCTAGCATCCAAAAATTGATAGTAGCTTCCCAAACTAGGAGTCCATTACATTAATTTCTAGTACTCGTCTAGGTAGCCATAAAAACATATAGTCTTGCCTCCAAAGGAAACCAATATCATTAATATCGTAGTGCCAAGGAAATGAAAGAGAAAGATGGTCTTAAGGTCATCTCAAGGACCCCTCCTCACATTTTCTGAATACCTTGCTTACATTTGTTTAAGGTGTTATCCTCCAAGAGGAAGGTATGCAAGAAACACACTCATAGATCTAGGGTGTGGATGGATTATGACTATCCCATACCAATCCCATTTGCACCCCCATCCTCATAATAGAGTCCCCCAGGCCACCTACTTCCCCATATAATCTGCCAGTGCCCCACCTATATATGGCAGTTTACAAAAGTCACATTACTCCACACATGCTAGTAGTTGTAACAATAAAATACCTCAAGTCAGGAAGGGCTAAGTAAAACAAGTCCATAAGTTAAATCCTCAATTAGAATACATTAAAATAAAACGAGACAAGAAGAAGTGAAGATCAAATATAGCAACCATTGCAATATCCCAAGTTTAACAAAGAACAAGTCCTTGAGGCAAAAGGACCATCTAAAAATTAGAACAAAGAAACAAAACACTGTTGGCTTAACATTTAAGTAAAATCTTTAACACAAGAATAAATAATTCAACAATCTCATAAAATTTGCACATTACAGTCACCATGTAGCCTTGCAACAAGACCACCTAAGGGGAATAGGAAATCTAGGTGGGCTTCTATCACTTGAATAGATAAATCATACAATGGTCTCATTACACATACTATCACTTACATCAAATTATCCACCTCACCCTCTAGGGAGGGTTTATCTACAACCTTACAATTTCTTTTTCTTTGCATGTTTCTCTCCACGTTTATCAATAATTGGACAATCATTAGATCGCAAGAGGGGGAATATCATTAATGTCGTATTCTTAACATGCTTTAGGTTAGTGGACCTTCAAGCCTAGTGTCCGAACCAAAAAGATCTGACACCACATGTAAGGACCTACCTCATCCTTAACCAATTAATACTAACTCTGAATACAAAGATACTAAGGAAATAAAATTTTTGATCTAACAGATGCAGAAAATGTTAATGTTTTCTATTAATTCTAAGAAGTTCTTCATGCATGTTATAGAGATCAGATGAACATGAATTTTAGTTTTCTAAAATCATCAAGTTCTGAAGGATCACCAATTTTAAATTTAGTGAAGAGAGAGTACATTATGCAATATAACCTATAAGAACAATGGATTACACATACCTTAAGTTCTTCATTACATCCTGCATTCAATTCTGACAACTTGCTTTCTTCCCAGTAACTTGTATCCTTATCATCTGCACAAAACTAACTAGACAATCTCTTGTTAACATGACTCAGAAATCACTACACAGAAACTATAGAAGAACACCCTACATTTAGGGGATCTGAGTACTAGGGGCATCCTTCACCGTCCAAACTGCTTAAATACCCTGTATCCATGGGATCAAGGCCCCCTTCCTTCAGATGCGACTACACGGGGAACATGAATATGTAGTTTTGTTTTGCACTATGTTTGATGCAACTATGAGCGTGTATCCAACCCTTTCTAGGGTTATTCCCTACCCCAGACAGTTCTTTGTCAGCTAACACCCACTCAGTGAAACATGGATGGAAATTAGTCCACTACCACAAACACCTAAATGGGCGTTTGTCAGTTAGTCCTAGTGTGGAGGAATCCCCATTAGGTGTCTGCTCATGAAATCTAGTTTACTTCCTCAAGCCAAATTAGGTAATTTCATGACTAAGTCCATTCCCAATTCCCTAGTGCTTCCTGATCTCAAAGATTTGCGAAGACGAGGTGAGAGCATACAACAGATAGGGTTTCTGATTCAAATTAGCTACCCTATCTAACATTTTACTAGTCATCTCCGATCTTAGACTCACGTGTCAATAAGCATCATTTTCTGTTAATAGCTTGAGGAGTTTTCTAAATGAACATCATGATAATCAGCATACAACTATTTCAATAGACTCATCCTTTAGTTAATCTTTTGAATGAGATATCCAAGGAGATTTTCCCTTCCTTTGGATTTAACTTCGACATGTCCCTTATTACTCCCCGACGATTTAGAGGGATGATGCCCATACATTGTTGTTACAGCTATGTTACACGTGAGGTACTTGGTTCAATGCGACGACATTACCCGTAAACGTGACACAGAGGTACTGTAAAAACTAAACATTGCAATTTGTTTTGAGTTTCTGGACATTTATTAAAGTTTACCTAGCTAATCAAAAAGATATAATTGCATCAAAACTAATAAATAAACTGATAAAGGGAAGAAACTCCACTAAATCCTGATGCAAGTTAAGTATAGAAAATATGCTTGATCAATTCATTTATGCAAAATGAATAGTACTAGAAATGATACAATCAATGTCATCAATTCATAATTGTACATAACATAACTAGAAATGCTATTCTATCAATAATGCATAAAAAGATTTAGACTTAAGAGAAACAAGGGAATCTTATTTTATCATACAAGTAAATAATTGATACAATTTCTTGCATGATCATTACTAACTTACTTTTAATTGGAACCAATGAGAACTTTGTAAATTAAGACAATTATGCCAGTAAAAGGATTACTAGAAACTCCCTAAATGGGTTTATACCTTAATAAAATTGGTTAATTTCATTGTTAACAAACTTGCATCAATAACTAAGTGTGTTATAACAATAATATTCTAACATCATTATTGGAAATATCATTTTGTGATTGAACTACTTATGGATCACAAAACAACTAAAATACATGATTATTCAACCCTAACCATATTTATAATCTGCAAACTCATAATAATACTTTTCTTTAACTTATTCAATTCAAAAAGCATAAGACTTGAAAATTACTTAATCAATAAAGTATCTAATGATCTAGTACAATACCATAGAATATTATTAATTAAATTGTTGAACACAAACATTGTTTAAAAGTATAGTATGAGGATCAATTCTTTTCAAAAGCATTCGACTTATATTGCAAAATGGATAGGAATTTATGATATTTGAATCTCAATAAGTTTCTTGACTGAAACTCTCCTAAATTTTAGAATTATTACTCAAACAAGCTTTACTTCTTTTCATAAGTCATATTGGATGAATCTTTGATATCTTAATTGAGACAAATGAAGTTGTTCTAAATTACTAAGTTTTCTATTTGTACCTCCTGGTATCCCTTAACGTTTGACAATCATGATTTATTTCCAATTGTGATTCTTACTCTAATCTTATAACATATGACAAGGTCTTAGTCCAACAAATTTATATTTAAGAAATCATGATTCATTCTCTAATTGTTCCATAGATTAAAGTTGTTCAATAAGGAGCTTATCCTTTGCTTTTATTTTTAAAATAAATTTCTTTTTGAACAACCATTTGATAGCCAACATCATGGCTAATACACTTATAAATATGTCTAAGATAGTAGATTTGATGCATAATTTACAAAATCAATAACACATGAAAACTAGGAGATAATAGGAGGGACTCAAAAACCATTTAGGGAAAACATAATTATTATTATAAATGACATGATTGATCATACACCATAACATTCTTGAATTTTATTTCAACCCAACTCAAAATTTAATTAATATATTAAGCTATATTATAATGTCTAACAAGGATGAAACGTATTTTAGTTCTCAAGCATGTTGAGCCTTTAAATCATCTACCTTATCTAAATTTCTTGTGATTATAGAAATAATGTTTTCAAGTCCGCAACTATACTAGGTTATCGTCAATATAAAATAATTCCCTTCAAGGGTTATCACTTGGATTTTAATGGTTTAAGGAAAGAATGAACTTTTACTAGTAGGAATAAAAGAATCCTTGGTAGTTAATAGACACCAAAATTCTACGTTCATTGATATCATAAAGGATATAGGATATGTTTTAAATACCTAGTTTCCAATAAGCCTTTTTTAGAGCAATATACGAGCAAGTCAAGAAACTTTTATCCATTTCTTGCATTGTCACAATTGGACTTAAAATCTAAAGAAAATCAATTCTATAGAACCAATTGACTAATGTCGATGGTATAAAAGAAATATTATTATCATACTAATTTCTCTAATTCAAGAGTAGTGATCTAACCTTAAGAGTGGATCAATGACATCAAATAAGATATTACAATAGCTCTTAATTACTTCTATATTTGTATTATTTCTAATTATAAGTCTAACTTCCTTAGGTGTTATTAGTCTTTATATAGAGTTCCTTTGTCCCTAATATTATGACGAGGTTGTACTAGAACCTCTTGATTCATTGATCATCAAAGTGATATTTGATTATTTCTCTGCTACCATGGAACAACTATTAGAGTATTTATCCCTCCTACATATGAAACTTCATATAAAGAGAGAGTATGAGTGAGGATAAGACTATTAGATTATTTTTCTGCTACATATGAAGCTATAGTTATTTTCAATCTAAGGAGGGTGAGGGTGAGTGCATATAAGGAGAGAAATTAAATGATCGTGTAGTAATTTCTGAGTAATGTTAACAAGAGATTGTCTAGTTAGTTTTGTGCAGATGATAAGGATACAATCACTAGGGAGAAAGCCAGTTGTCAGCAGTGAATGCAGGACATAACAAAGAACTTAAGGTATGTGTAATCCATTGTTCTTATAGGTTATCTTGTGTAATGTACCTTCTCTCGTAATATACTTCCTCTTCGCTAGATTTAAAATTGGTGATCCTTCATAACTTGATGATTTTAGAAAATTAAAATTCATGTTCATCTCATCCCTATAACATGAATCAAGCACTTATTAGAATTAATAGAAAATTTCACATTTGCTACATTTGTTAGATCAAAAAATTTATTTCCTCAATACAAAGATATAGAGGAAATAAAAATTTTGATCTAAGAGATGAAGGAAATGTGAAATTTTTCTATTAATTCTAAGAAGTGCTTGACGCATGTTATAGAGATGAGACAAAAATGAATTTTAGTTTTCTAAAATCATTAAGTTCTGAAGGATCACCAATTTTAAATCTATTGAAGAGGAAGTACATTACGAGAGAAGGTACATTATGCAAGATAACCTATAAGAACAATGGATCACACATACCTTAAGTTCTTCGTAACATCCTACATTCACTTCTGACAACTTGCTTTCTCCCCAGTGACTGTATCCTTATCATCTGCACACAACTAACTAGACAATCTCTTGTTAACACGACTCAGAAATCACTACATAGAAACTATAAAAGAATACCCTACATCGAGGGGACTTGAGTACTAGAGGCATCCTTCACCGTCCAGACTGCCTACATACCCTATATCCATGGGATCAAGGCCCCCTTCCTTCAAATGAGACTAAAATAGTGAATGCAACTATGTAGTTTTGTTTAGCACTATGTTCGATGCAACTGTGAGCGGATATCTATCCCTTTCTAGGGTTATTCCCTGCCCCAGACAGTTCTTCATTAGCTATCACCCACTCCGTAAAATAGGAACAGAAATTAGTCCACTACCACAAACATCTAAAGGGGTGTTTGTCAGTTAGTCCTACTATGGAGGAATCCCTATCAAGTGTCTTCTTATGATATCTAGTTTACTTCCTCAAGCTAAATTAAGTAATTTCATGACTAAGTCCATTCCTAATTCCCTAGTGCTTCATGATCTCCAAGATTTGTGAAGACAAGGTGAGAGCATATGGCAGATAGGGTATCTGATTCAGACTAGTTGCCCTATCTAATATTTTATAAGTCATCTCCAATCTTAGACTCGTGTGTCAATAAGCCTTGTTTTTTGTTAATAGCTTGAGGGGTTTTCTATTTATGAGCATCATGATAATTATCATACAACTATTTCAATAGACTCGTCCTTTAGTTAATCTTTTTAATGAGATATCTGAAGAGATTTTCTATTCCTATGGATTTAACTTTGACATGTCCCTCATTATTCCTTGACGATTTAGAGGGACGATGCCCAGAGCAAGGAAACATTTAAACAATGACGTAAAGACTAAAGTACCTTAGAGACTTACGATACACTAACACTTCCAATGACACATACACATAACCTCTAGCATCATGTGTGTGTACATTTTTTGAACATGATATCCTACCCATTTTCCCAATCTGCTGCCCTCTCTCTAGTGATAATCTCTCCTGAGGGAACTAGTTGTCTTGCATCCACCTCATTTGTCCACAAAGAAGCTAGTCCATCAACCTTATTATCATAATGAATATTCAAGTAAACAAAAACCATAATAATAATCATTTATCCATATTTAAAGATCATATCAATTTCATCAAACATCATCAAATTTGATATTCACATTCTACATGAATACTCATTATAAATGTCCTCAAATCTCAGTTTTACGAATATAATTTTAAAATGCATGACAAAATGTCTAACTAGTAATTAGTTAAAGATGGCATATTCTAACTTTGCAAAACCAAGGTGTGACACGAAATAAAAGTTTGATTGTAGATGTTACAACTACCAATGAAAGACATAGTGAAGAGTTGATTTCAAGGGAGCCACCAAAATTAATTCAAAAGTTGAATCAATTTGTTAGAAAAAAGTTAGATCATAGAATCATGCCAAAGCCACTGAATCCAAAAGAATGAATTGAAGTTGACACTGCAATTAAAAGGGTAAAGCTTAACTAGCCGATGCATTGTAAAATGACCAGTTGGTCGAAAAACTATTGACAGAAATAGTGTTGACACATTCATCGACAAACAATGCCATTAAATTGGTCAAATTCATTATAGTCGATTGATCGAGAGTAAAAGTCGACATGATCAGAGTCACAAAATCCGTACACAGCTGACACGACTTTTAGCCACTTCACTAATCTTTGGACTTCACTTTTAAGTGGGCCAATTAAAGTGAAGTCCAAAGATTAAAAGCAAAATGGAATCATAATTTTTTTTAGCCACTATTGCTAAAACAAAATTAAAAATGAAGTCCAAAAATTAAAAGAAGGCTAGAGATAATTCGAAAAAATTAAGTTACATCATAATAGCCATCAGCAAGCAATATGGAATTATAATTTTTTTGGCCACTATTGCTAAAGAAGGAAACCATTGCATTTTATTACTAAAAAATAAGCCGCTTTCAAAAGAATCCCATCTCATAGGAAATAAGGTGGAATTGACGACCCCTAAAAGCCATAGAAAGCATATGATATGATTTGTTGCAATTGTTTTTTGATGCTATAGGACGTAATATCATGTTTCCCGCATCAAAATATAGAATCGCCAAGATTGATGTAAGTTGCTACTACCAAGGGAAATAAATCATTGGAAGAAGGGATCTTAAAGTATCATATGATTGAAGATCTACCAATATAATATTTATAAGATTAATCTTTTGAGATAATTATTAAAGAAAGAGTGTGGAAAATAAGGAAGACACAAAGGAAGAGAGAAGGTTTGTGAAGCCACGTGAATCAATCACCATCTAGAAGGAAGAAAATAAATTTGGAATCACTATAGCAAATTGAATCGCAGCCTCAAATTCCCATATTCGTAGGTAAGAATTATGATTTCTAGCCTATTAAAATGAAGAATTTATTTTATTCACAAGAAGTTTGGAATCTAGTGAATAGTGGTTTTGTAGAACCTCGAGGTTACACAGCTTATAAGATTTTGACACAAACTCAAAAAGATCATCTTAGACAAAATAATAATAAAAAATACAAAAGTCCTATTTTTAATTTAACAAGTAATGGATGAGTCTATTTTCCTAGGGTTGTAGAAACAACTAGATTTAAGAGGGCATGGAATATTTTGGACGCTGCTTATCAAAGAACAATTAAAGTGAAAGTGACTAAATTACAATCTCTTAAGAGAAGTTTTGAAAATTTGCAAATGAAGGATTCAGCGTTTGTAGACCAATTTTTGAGCCAAATAATGAATATTGTTAATTAAATTAGATCATATGAAAAGGTGATTACTAATCAAAATATTGTAGAAAAAGTTCTTCAAAGTCTACCTAGTAAATTTCATGCTAATATAGTTGCAACTGAATAATCCAAACCTCTAACATAGGCATCTGTAGATGAGTTGATGGAATCTTTGTTATCCCATGACTCTAAACTAAAAAGGAATAATAATTCCTCTTTGGAGGATGTATTTAAATCATAAGTTTCATTCGGCAGAAGAAGAGGGAGGTCAAGGTCTAGAGGCAAGGGTAGAAATAATAATCAAATAGATGGAAGGAACAGTCTAGATCAAGATAGAAGGACAAATTAGAATTTCAATTCTCACAACTCCAGAGGACACAACAACAATCAACAGGTATGATAAGTCAAATTTGTGTTATTACTAAATAAATTTGGCCACTATGTATATGAATGTAGAAAAAACAAGCAGATGTGGAGAAATAAAATGTAAATTTTTCAAATGTATATAAAAGTGGTTTAGGGTCAATATTCATTACATGTCATGTTGCTCAAGAGAACTCTAGTGACATTTGGTTTATAGACAATGGATGTACTAATCATATAACAAGAAATAGTTATTTGTTTTCAATGTTAGACAATTCTATGTAGTATGATGTCAAACTAGGTAACATTAATCAAGTGTTAAATGGGTATCTGAAATCAAACATGGTGAAAGAAATGCATAATCCAAAGTTGTTTATTTTGTGCCTAGATTGAAGAATAATCTCATAGGTATTGGATAACTTATACATAAGGGTTACAGAGTAGTTTTGAAGATAATGTGTGTATCATATTGTAGAGACCTACTAGTGATAGATTGATTGCATAATGTTGAGATAACAAGAAACTGAATGTTCCCACTCCAAATCAAGAGTGAAACTCAAAAGATAGTCTAAGGAGAGCTTGAAGCAAATTTCAAGGAAGCTTATTTAGACCAAACTTGGCTATGGCATCTAAGGTATGGACACCTTCACTTTGGGGGATTGAGTTTATTATAAAAGAAGCGAATGGTAAGAGGATTACCATGAATTAAAGAGCCAACAAATTCATGTGAGATTTGTATTTTGGGAAAACAACATAGGAATTTATTTTCAATTGGAGTGTCTTAGAGAGAAAGAGAACTATTAGAGATTATGCACATTACTTTATGTGGTTGGATACAGAATCCACCATTAGGTGGAAGTGTATATTTTATAACTTTTATTGATGATTTCAATAGTAAAACATAGATTTATTTTCTTAATTAGAAGTCTAAATCCTTCAGAATAATCATATATTTCAATGACATGGTTGAAAAATAAAGTGGCCAATACATCAATGTACTCAGGCTAGATATAGGTGATGAATACTTGAGTCAAATAAGTTTATAGGTTTTTCTAGATATCATAGAACTAAGCAATAGTTTACTAAAAGGTACACACCACAACAAAACAGTGTCACACAGAGGATGAATCAAACAATAATGGATATAGCCAAGAGCATGTTAAAGGCCAAGAACTTTCTTAATGAATATTGGGTAGAAGTAGTAGTGTATGCAATGTATTCTAAACATATGTCTTGCAAAGAGTGTCAAAGATAGAATTCCATGGGAAGCATGGAATGATAAGAATCATAATGTATCTCACTTAAGGATATTTTGATGTGTTGCATATGCATGTGTCAAAAGAAATATGAATAAAATTAGATGATAGAGGCATCAAATGTATCTTTATTTGTTATAGGGAGTAACCAAAAGCCTACAAGATGTTCAATCCCATTACCAAGAAGGTAGTTATTAGTAGAGATGTTGAGTTCAACAAATAAGAAGCATGGGATGGAAGTGTTGATAGATCAATTACAATTGAAGCAATAATACCTCAAAATGAAGAAGAAACAAAAGAACAAAATGCACAAGATGGTCAGCCAAGTCCACAAGTACTAACAAGTAATCCAAAAAGAAATCTTCAAGGAAATAATTCAGGGGAATTAAGAACACCAAGGAATTTTTTAGAAGATGAAGGATCATGCCACCCTATACCCAACTCACAAGTAAGTGATAAATCTAATCCTACACTTACCTCATTAAGATCAAGGTATAGAGGTAAGAAAATAAAAATTTTGAAAGAGATTTATGATCAAGGAGAAACAAATCTAGATTTACATTCAAAACTTATTTTTTTCTTTCATGATCTTGGAGATTTTTAGTATTAAATCAAAGAAGAAAATTGGAGCAAGGCTATGGATGAAGAGATGGATTCTACTAAAATGAATGAAACATGGCAGCTAATAGATCCACCTAAAGGTAAAGAATGCATAGGAGTCAAATGGGTCTATATGACCAAGTTCAATTTGCAGATGGTGAAGTTTAAAAGTATAAAGCAAGGTTAGTAGAAAAAGGTTTTGCACAATAGTATGAAATTGACTACAATGAAACATTTGCACCAATAAGAAGGCTTGATTAATTAGAGTTGTCTTAGCCATAGTAGCACAAAACAAATGAAAGTTTACCAAATGGATGTCAAATTAGTATTTTTGAATGGTTTTCTATCTAGGAAGAAGTGTATGTGCAACAACCACTAAGTTATGGAGTGTATGGGAATGAAGACGAGGTATGTAAATTGAAGAAATCTCTTTATGGTCTCAAACAAGCACCAAGAGTGTGGTATAGTTTAATTGATTCATACTTTATTAGCAATGGATTCCATAGAGAGTAGTAGTGAGCCTACATTGTGTATAAAGACCAAGAAGCAAGGTTAGATTTTGATCATATGTTTATATGTTCATGATTTAATCTTTACAAGAAATCTATTTGTAGACATGTTTAAAGCAACCATGAATAAGGAGTTTGACATGCTAGGTTTAGGATCAATGAGATATTTTCTAGGCATTGAAGTTGTTCAATTGGATAGTGAGATTCTCATTTGTTAGTCTAAGTATGCCAAGGATGTGTTAAGAAGATTTGGGATGTTGAATTGTTAGCCAATACCAACTGCAGTTGTAACATGATCTAAAATGAACAAAGAAGATAGGGGATCCAATGTTGATCCAACAATGTTCAAAAAACTCATTAGAAGTTTGATGTACCTCACAAAGATAAGGTCAAATATAAATGTATGGTGTTAGTCTAATTTCAAGATTTATGGAGTCATCAAAAGACACAGTGATAAGTTGGGACTTGAGAATATAGAGATATGTAGCAAGAACAATAGGACATGGAATACTCTATTCCACAACTAATTATTTTTATTTGATTCGCTATACTAGCAATGATTTTACGTTTAGCATAGATGATAGGAAAAGTACTTTTGGATATGTTTTTGACTTTGGATAAGGTGTAGTCTCATGGGCATCAAAGAAGCAACCTATCATGACAACTTCATCAACTGAAGTAGAGTATGTGACAACAATATTAGTAGCATGTCAAGAAGTTTGGATGCGTCGAGTATTGTTAGATTTAATGCATGTTCAAGAAGATCCAATACGAATATTTTGTGATAACAAGTCAACAATTGCATTATCAATTAATCATGTTTTTCACAAGAGGGGGAAGCACATTGATACCACGTACCAATTCATTACAGAATTAGTAAACAATGTAGAAATCTACTTGCAGTTTTGTAGATCTAAAGACTAGTAGGTAGATGTATTCACAAAGGCATTAGCAAACGAGAATTTTGAATATCTATGGCAAAATTTGGGCATTGTGGATGTTGAAGTAGTTAGTGGTAAAAATTAAGGGAGAGTGTTGGAATAATGCAGTTTCTCCCACCCTTGTCATTAAATAATTGCCATCATAACTAAATAAAGAGGGCAAATTAATAAATATTTGTTTAGGTAATTTTTAGAAGGGACAAATTATTAAATAATATTTAGTTGGTGTAGTATGGCTTACCCCCAAACATTAAATGCTTTGTACTAGTAAAATCCTCAATATAGTGAGGCATCTAGTAATGCTTTTTCATCAGTTGAATAGATGAAAACTATTTTGAAGCATCATGTAATGTTTTTTCATCAGTTGAAGAGAAGAAAACTATTTTGATGTTTGGCCTCTATCCTCCTCCATCTCGGTGTTACAGATCTTTTAGCTTTTTTTTTTTCCTACCTTTTTTTCCTTGTTTTTTAAATGCCACTAGGATTTTGTTATAGTTTTTTCAGCACGATTTTTTTGGAGAAAGCTGATCCGAGGATCTCATGTCATTCTGGTCAACTATGATTCGACCGGCGTAGTTTTCATGGCATTAAAAGCTGGGTTATTTTGTGTATATAAATGAGAACTGAGGGTAAGGGAAGATGTGTTTGGATCTGCATGGTTTATGTTAGTGTGTATGGCTGTAAATTTTCTCTGAAGAATCCTTGTCATGCTTTTCCACGGCTTTCTTGAACTTTACGTGTGTTGGATGAGAAATTTTTATTTATCTCTGTGTGTTTAAAGTTCAAGAAAGCTGTGGGAAAAAATGAAAGATTCTGCAATTATATGGAGATTGTGCAATAATATGGTGCTGCTTATTCGAGACGAGACGATCTTCGATGCTGGGTATAACGTCTGTGGTGATCTATGATATGGTGTTAACTATAGCTCTTTCATTTATTTATTTTTAGTTTTATGTTTCAATGAGTTTTTGTTTATGATTTTGGAATTCGTGGAGCCTTACAAAAGATCTGTGGCTTTACCGCCTTTAATGATTTCAGAATGATTGCCAATCTCTTTTTCATCTTTATCTATATTTTTCAACCCTTCCTCTTTTAAATTTTCTCATCATTTATATTGAACTTCCTTCTCTTAACAAGTTTTCTTATGAACTTTCTAAGGTGTGTAAATGCAAGAATCAAAGCAACAGAACCAAAGCAGAGCAACAACAAAACAAATGAATACTCAAAAAGAAAAGATTATAAAACAACACACATACAAAAGACCAAGGAGTTTAACGTGGTTCACCATTTCATGGCTACATCCACAACGAAGAGCATTCATTTATTTAGATAATACATCTCTCTCTCTGTGTTTTCATACATCTGTGTATCACTGTAGAACAGCAGCAAAAATACCTTGCATCCTAAAAAGACTCCTATCTCAAACCTCCTACCAAACATCTTACATCTGGAATCAACGACCCAGAACTGGCAGTGGTTACAAGCCAAGAATGGCTATATGCAGATAGACCGGTTTCAAGGAATAACATAAGACAAGAAGTGGCCGTTACAATTGGGCTTCAATAGTCCACGTGCCCAACAATCTTCTACTTGAAGACCAATGGGATCAGCTATGAAGCTCCTCTGAGAGAGATCCCCTTCGTGAAATTCAGTGTCACAGAGGAACAAGACCAAGAGAAGATCTACAGAACTCAAACTTCTCTTGAGGAACAACCTTGGTTAATGCATCCACCAGATTGACCTTTGTGTCAATCTTTCTGACCTGCAACTTGCCTTCGTTAATAACATGGTGGATAAAGTGGTATCGAAGGTCAATATGCTTGGTTTGACTGTGGAAAGCTGAATTTCTAGCCAAGTGAATAGCACTATTACTATCACAATATAATGGAAATACTGATTTCGGACATCCCAGTTTGGTCAACAAATGCTCAAGCCATATCATTTATTTGGCTCTTTCCGTGAGTGCAATGTATTCAGCCTCGGTTGATGACAGAGCTACAACTTGTTGCAACCAAGAAACCCAACTAATGGCTGCCCTGACAAATGTAAAGACATAACCAGTGGTAGACCGGCATTTATCAAAATCTCCAGCCATATCTGAATCAACATAACCATGGAGCTGAATGTCAGTACCTCCAAAACATAAACAAAAATGTGAAATACCTTTCAAGAACTGTAGAATCCACTGAACTGCCTACCAGTGTAATTTGCCTGGATGACTCATGAATCTGCTCACAACTGCAACTGGTTGTGCAATGTCTAGACGAGTGCATACCATTACATACATTATACTGCTAACTACAGATGTATACGGAACAGACCTCATCTATTCTTCCTCTTCCTGATTTTTCAGAGACATAACTGAAGATAGGTGGAAATGATCAGCCAAAGGAGTAGATACCGGTTTAGCATGAGACATATTAAATCTATCCAACACTTTGGCAATGTAGTTTGCTTGGGACAACCTGAGTTCTCTTTTATTTCTGTTTTGAAATATGTACATCCCAAGTATTCTTTTGGCTGGTCCGAGATCTTTCATGGCAAAACGCAGAGCCAACTGTTGCTTCGGCTGAGCAATAATCTTAACACTAGTACTAGCAACTAACATATCATCAACATAGAGAAAAAGGATGACAAACTCACCAGTATTGAGCTTCTTGTGGTAAACACAAGGATCTGATTCGCACCGAATAAAGTTGTTATCAGTCATGAAGCGGTCAAATTTTAAATACCATTGTCTTGGAGCTTGCTTCATCCCATACAAACTCTGCTTCAACTTGCAAAATAAGTGCTCCTTACCTAGTTGGGCAAAGCCTTCAGGCTGCTCCATGTATAAATCCTCATCAATGTCTCCATGTAGAAACATTGTTTTCACATCAAGTTGCTCAAGTTCTAAATCCCAAACAGCAACCAAACCCAACACAGCATGGATTGTGTCCATTCTAACAACTGGAGAATATTTTTTAGTAAAATCAATACCTTTTTGCTGATCAAACCCCTTGATGACTAATCTAGCCCTGTATCTTTTACTCCCTCTGTCTTCGTCTTTCAAACGATAAACCCATTTGTTCTTATAAGGCTTTCGATTTGGCAGAAGATGAACCAAATCCCAAGTGTGATTGACTCTCAATGACTCCATTTCTTCGTTCATGGCTGCGATCCAATTGTATGCATTTTCATGCTTGCAGGCTTGTTTATATGTTGCCGGCTCTGCATAATCAGAGAGCAATAACTCATAGTCATCATATTTCGTAGGTCTTTGTTTCTCACGGGTAGACCTCCTTAATGTTGGACCTTGTTCTGGCTGTATATTTGAGTCCAGATTTAGTCTTTAGAGTAAGTGTTGAACATCATCAACCTCTAGTTGTAGAGGACCCTGACGAAAGCTCCCCTGTCTTTGTATATGGCTTTGTGCACATATAGTGCTTGGCTGAGTCACACTGCCCTGCAACATATCTCCTATCTATGTAGAAGAGTGACCTTTGTATAGGTCTGAAGGCTCACCTTATAAAGATGTGGTGACTAACTCTCCTTTATGCTACGTTTGATGTAGCAGAGGCAGGGTATGGGAGGGTGGTTGCATTGAGCAAGCAAAAGGCAGCGTAATACCTGAAGAAGGGAGTGTAACACTTGGTGAGGGTAGAGAATGAACTTTTGAAGGTTGCGTTGGTGTATGTGATAGCAGCGATGAACATGGAATGGGTTGCATAAGGCCTAGTGTAAGTAACATAGTGCCTTGTGAGGGCAGCAAAAAACTTTGAGAAGGTAGCGTTAATCTTTGGGAAGGTAGTGATTTATCAAACAAGGGCTACGTTTTAGGTAATAAAGGTAATGTGGGAATTCCCACAGTATCTACATTTGGGATGCCAATGTGCTACGTTGGAACAAGTATTGACTATGTAGTATACATTGGAGGCAGAATTGAAATGTGAGAAGACTGTGTAGGTAAAGTGCATCCAGCAGAAGGCTGAGTAGTGGTAGAAATAGGAGTAGATGTGGTATAATAATGAGCAGAGGTAACTAATGGCTGAGAGAAAGTAATGGTAGGTTGTTTTACCTTTCCATTATCAAACAAATCCACATCAACATACTCTGTCGGAGATGAATTACAAGGTTGCAAACCTAGAAAATGCTTTTCATTAAACACAACATCGCAGCTACAGATTATAGTCTTTGCAATGGGATCCGAAAGACGAAAGCCAAATTGATCTTCACCATAGCCCAGAAAAACACACCTTTTTGACTTGAAATCTAACTTAGTTCTCTCCTCTTTTAGAATGTGAACAAAAGCAGCATAGCCAAACACCTGCAAATGATGATAGGAAATTTGTTTTCCAAGTCATGTCTCCTCAGGGATGTCAAAATCTAGCCTAGATGATGGAGCTTAATTGATTAGATACACAGCAGTATTACATGCCTTTACCCAAAACTCTTTTCCCAATTTGGCATTGGAGAGCATGCATCTAGCTCTCTCAAGTATCATGTGATTGAGCCTCTCAGCTGCACCGTTCTCCTGAGGTGTATAAGGGACGGTCTTGATCCATCGAATACCATGGTTTGTACAAAATGAATCAAACTCTGAAGAGCAATATTCTCCACCATTGTCTGTTAGTAGGCATTTAATTTTATGCCCAATCTGATTTTCAACAGCAACCTTAAAAATCTTAAATTTTTAAAATACCTTAGATTTTCTCTTTAACATATAAATCTAGATTTTTTGAGTGCAGCCATCTAGAAAGGTTACATAATAATTTTCTCCACTGAAAGAAGTTACCTGAGTCAAACTGAAAATGTCAGAATGAACAAGTTCCAACGGAGTAGTTTTCTTGTCATGCCCCATTCTCAAGAAACTAGTTCAGCACTGTTTGCCATAAAGGCAATGTTCACATAATTCTAAATCAATGGAGGTGAGGCCTGGAAGCTGATTGCACTAAAGCATAACTTGAAGACCTTTTTGGCTCATATGACCGAGCCTTTTGTGCCATATTTCAGACCCACTATCCATAGCTGGTAAGGCAGCTCCCACTTCACCAAAACAATCTAGAATATAGAGATTACCTTGCTTCTTTCCTCTTGCCATTATTAAAAGCCCCTTTGTAATTTTCCATGAATCAAGAGAAAATTTAACATTGCATTCATCGCCTATAAGCTGACTAACAAAAATTAAATTTCTTTTTAACATGGGTACATATCTAACATCTGTCAAAGTTAATTTGTCTCCATTTTTTAGATTCAATGTGATATCACCTTTACCTAAGATGTCACATTCTTTATTGTCACCAAGAAACACCGTACCGAATGTACCTTCTTGAAAATTTGTCAAAGCCTAATGGCATGAAGTGGCATGAAATGAGGTACCAAAATCAAGGACCCATGAATCTACATTTGTGTCACTAGCTAATAGGACCAAAACACCATCACATGCAGTGTTTGCTTAATTATTTGTGCTCACTTTTCCTTGAGCTTTCTTATAGTTCTAGTAGTTCTTCTTATTGTGTCTGGGTTTTCCACAAAACCAACACGCACCGGTTCTACCCCTAGACTTCGATTGCGGACTAGATTGTGATCTTCTCTGGTTGTTATATCTACCTCTGTCTTGGCTTCTTCCCCTATTTCTTGTACTTACAGCTATTAGAGCATCACCAGATGAGGGTTCATGATGTTTCCTTCTCATATTTTTGTTGAGAAGAGTAGCTGCAACTTCATCAAAAACTAATGTACTCTTGGCTGCTACAGAAGTGCTCACAGCGATGACAACACCTTCCCAGCTATTTGGTAAGGAAGACAACAGTAAAATTGCTTTAATCTCAGGATCTAACTTGATACCCACTAAAGTTAATTGAGTAACTAAGGTGTTAAATTCATTCAAATGATTGGACATATCCCCACCTTCTTTCATTTTTAGGTTATATAATTTCTTCATAATAAATACCTTATTCAAATCCGAAGAAATCACATATATTGTGGAGAGCTTTTCCCAAAGCTCTTTCGTAGTACTCTCATTTGAGACATTAAATAATACATTACTGGATAATGAGAGAAAAATAGTTTCCTTTGCTTTCATATCAAGCTTTTCCCAGTCTTCATCTTTCATAGAACCTTGTCCTTTGGCTTTCCCCAATAAGGCGAGTGACAAGTCCTATTTGATAAGAAGAGAATCCATATGCACTTTCCAAAGACCAAAGTTTTCGCTTGTAAATTTCTCTATTTTCTATTTTTCTGTATCATCCATTTTGATTGCTATACAGATTCCAAAAAAAACTTCACAGGCTATCTCCTGGACTGAGCTTCATACAGAGCTCTGATACCAATTGTAAATGCAAGAAACAAAGCAACAGAACCAAAGCAGAGCAATAGCAAAACAAATGAATACTCAGAAAGAAAAGATTATAAAACAACACACATACAGAAGACCAAGGAGTTTAACGTGGTTCACCATTTCATGGCTACATCCACAATGAAGAGCATTCATTTATTTAGATAATACATCTCTCTCTCTATGTTTTCATACATCTTTGTATCACTATAGAACAACAGCAAAAATACCTTGCATCCTAAAAGGACTCCTATCTCAAACCTCCTACCAAACATCTTACATCTGGAATCAACGACCCAGAACCGGCAGCAGTTACAAGCTAAGAATGGCTATTTACAGATAGAACAGTTTCAAGGAATAACGGAAGACAAGAAGTGGCCGTTACAATTGGGCTTCAAAAGTCCACGTTCCCAACAAGGTGTACTTTGGATTGATCGATTACCAATCTCTATTTCATCCCTTCTCTTTTAAATTTTCTCATCATTTATATTAAACCTTTTCTTTCTCTTATTAAGTCTTCTCTGTCTGCAGCCATTTAAGACAAACTTAAACTATATAATGCTTAATTATTAAACACCACAGTAATAGAGACAATTATAATTATAATTTTTTTTTTTTGATTTGTGATTTGAAATTTATGGAGCCTGATGAAAGATCTATGGATCTGTGGTTTGTACTGTACTGCCACCAGTGATTTGATTTTGATTTGAGAAGGATAGATTGGCTTAATTGATTTACAACTTTTTCATCTTTTGTTTTCTTAAACCCTTTCTGTTATAAATCCTCCTCTTTCTCTTATAAGCCTTGTCTTTCTTTCATAAGCTTTCTTAAATCTTGAATATTAAGTTTTATGTTAAGCTTCTCTTTCTCTCTTCTTTAGCGTGTAGACATCTAAGGCAACTTAAACTATATAATGCTTAACCATTAAATACCACAATGATAGACACATTAACTTAATAATTGCATGATTTGTTTCATTGTATATTTCCATAAAAAATGCAGAGTACACATCTTTCCTTTCTTTTTACTTAAAGATTTGTATTTGCTTTGGCATGCTTAAGTCTTAGTTTCTTTTCACTTGTATTTGCATTGGCATCCTTGGCTTTAGTCCAACTCATGCTTTCGACATGAGTTTTATCTATTTTCTATTGATGACGTAACTATAGATAAATATTAGTTTGTTTGTTGGTTGTATTTTGTCTATATAACAAATTGTAGTTATGGCAATGGCTATAATGTCCCCAGTTTCAAATTCTGAGATCCTAGCATGGATCAATCAATGCTATGTATAGATTTAGATTTCTTTGACTTGGTTTAAATTGTATTTTCGCATCTAACAATGATAGGGTTTGTAAGGTAGTACTGTATCTTTGGATTTAAAAATTTCCACTATGTAAAAACTCTTTAAAAACTATGTATTTCATTTATGTTTGCCAAATGTTTAGGATAATGTTCTATTTATGTTAAAACTTTTATATAGATTCCCTAAATTTAGAGTCATACACTTTGATCCAAAGCCAGGTAAGTATGGTATTTTTTGGGTTTGAGTTCAAATCCACATAGTGGGCCATGTTGCATTTATGTGAACAGGCCTGCTCATAGTGTCTATATTGGAGCTGCATTTTGATGTTTCAAAAATTGTGATTAATGATCAAGCAATACCTTCAACCAAATGATCATAGACATTATGACATGTGCTTATTGTTTTGGTTTTCTTCACTTTATTTTAATTGATCTGACTACTAATTGTTAAGGGAAAATTGGATCAAATGAATATGTAATATAATCAATATCAAATACCCAAAACTCAATAGAATAGTGAACTAAGGAGATTAATCAAATAAAGCAATGGACAATACAATGCAAACCTTCCTTAGATCAAAACTTCCATTGTCACCTATCAAAAATTGTTCTTGTGTGTATGAAATAGGGCCCATAGTGAGTGCACTTATTTGCTTTGTCAAGAATGTCGATTGAGAATGGCTATGGTAATGTCATAATGAAGAGAAACTTCACAAGGATGGTAGTGCATATGGAAGAATGAGGTTGTACTTATAGACTTGGGAGAAATAAAATCAATAGTATAGAGAGACTGAGAAGATCAACAGTATAGAATAGTTGAGGAATGTGCAACGAATAAGAAGAAGACAAGTGTCACACAAAAGCTGTTTTATTTGAGTTAATCACTTTCTTTTCTAAAGATAAGACATGCTTTTAATAAATTAGAAGGTTTTTTTTCTAATTTAAGAGAAATTGATAAAAACAAGGTTGATTGAATAGATAACTCAACTTAAGATTTGCTTTTGCATGATTTGAGAGAAATTAAATAATAAATTATTTAAGTTTGTGTGCATGGATAAGGAGACTTATTTTTAGAAGATTTGGAAGAATATTTGAAGAATTAGAAGAAAGCAAGCTAATTAAATAAATAAATTTATTTAATTGTTGTGCATGATTTTGGAAGAATAAATAAAATATTTGATTTTATTTTATTTGTGGAGATTGAGAGGATTTAAATAAATTTGATTTAATTTATTCAAATTTGGAAGAATGATTTGATTTAATTAAATAATTGGGAATTATTTAATTGTTTGGAAGAATTTAATTAAATAAAGGAATTTATTTAATTTTGACTTTAGAAGAGATAATTAAATATTTTGATATTTAATTAACTTAGAAGAATGTGAATCGTGTCATTTTTAGGCATACACATTTTTCCCCTCTTTGATGCAATGCAGTTTACGACGTTGCTTCAAAGAAATCGATTGTTGAATAGTGATACATGCCCCAGTTTGCCCCTGGTACAGGTTATGATGATAGGATGCCCCCTCGAGAGATTGGATGAGAAGAAGGCAGAAGGCATGAGACGGACAATCTCATGAAGACAAAGGGAAAACTTGGTTAGGTTTGGAGAGAAGAGGACGCGTTTCTAAGAAACGAGAAGAAAACCAGAAGAAATAGGCATGGGAAGTAGTCGTAGTCACCACCTGGGCAGATGAGGGTTTGCATGCTATAAATAGGAGCTGGGTCCACAAGACAATTCATTTGCACACTTGTCTTGGTCTGATTCACATTGGAGGGCTTAGAGCAGTCAGAGCATAGAGCAGTTAGCATGAGGATGGACATTCCACGTGAGGAGCATCGATTCAAGCGCATTCATCGATTCGACTAGCCACCAAAGGCAGGACCCCCGGTATGTAACTCAAAAAACTTTTGCTAGGGTTGTGTTTGAGGGTCATAAATGCTAGGAGAAAGTTAGGGAAAATAGATGCGCTGAAAGCCAATGTGGCGCATATGTTGCGCGAAATGGTGCATTTGTTGTTTTGTGGCGCATACATGCAATAAAGTGGCGCATATGTAAAATCAGCGCATATGTAGAATAAGTCGGCACATACATAATCTTGCTGCGCATGCATGAGATGTAACAGCGTATACACCGGAGTGGTGCATGTGTAGCATAGGGCGGCGCATACATGTGTTTCTATAGTGCATATACCAGAAGTGGTGCATATGTCAAGAAACGGTGCACTTACTGTGAAACAGGGCATTTACCACCTGTTGTGGCACATATGACATAGATAAGCAAAAGACTTAGCAAATTGTTTCGATTGGTGTCCTGCTTGACATGTTAATTGATAAGCTATCTCTGAGATTGCAGGAATCTAGTCAAGAGATGTAGTGGGCTGTTTTGATCAATTTGAAACACTAAGTTAGTTGATATTTTTCTATAGATATGTTGAGTATGGGACTTGCAATTTTTGATTGACACCTTGCTTTGTGTGCTTGCAGGAGGATATACGTGATACACTTCAGTCTAGGGAGTAGTTCCCTATGCTTATGCTATAGAGATATATGCTGACGGAGATAGATAGAGAGGCACTTGGCGCTATGGGGCTCGACTATGTTTGCTTCATGCCCGAGGTTCGGGTGAACCACGGATTGCTGACTACTGTACTGGAGAGATTCCGCAGTGACGATGGGACCTTCCACCTCCCTAGTGGTGAGATGACCATCACCTTGGAGGATGTTTACAGGATTCTATACTTGCCTATTCAAAGTGACTTGGTGGAGTATGATCCACAGAGAGGCGCAAGACTCGCTGAGTGCAGGCGAGTGTTTGATGACCCAGAGCTAGCAGGGCAGGTTATCCCATAGTAGGACATCTACGAGTATTACGACTACTTCCCTGGTATTGTAGCAGGACTAATTAGAGGTGTGGTATGCCCCGACAGGAGATCACACGAGTTCCCCGTTGGATGGGGTAGGATCATGGAGAAGATGATTACAGAGGGGACTCGATATGCATGGGGAGTTTGTGTACTTGCTCATTTATACCATGATATGCACTAGGTGGTATATCACAGGAGTATGAGCCTATCTGCAGGCGTGTCACTTCTACAGTTTTGGCTATGGGAGCACATAGCGATCACTAGACCGATCCGTTTGTTCGAGAGACAGAGAGGAGAGCCATACAGCTATGGCTATCTAGGAGTGATTTCCCAGCACAGGCTAGGGAAGATTGAGTATTGGTGACATGGATTGGATGGAGTAGATGTGGTCGAGTGGTGACCATATCTAGACTGTGAGCCATGGGACGATGAGGCAGACGAGCTTCCCTACTGCTACCAGATGTGATGGCTAATAGGACAGACACGCTTTATCTTGGAGAGGCAGATAGTCAGCCGGGTACAGAGGCAATTTGGGTGGAGACATGGCATGCCACAAGGGTAGGCGCGGTTTGCCAGGACACATGTAGAGAGGTACAGATGGGGGTCGATGGCATCCTATGAGGAGGCACTGGCCGAGTTTCGGTAGATGCCATACGTTTCCTGGGATATGAGGAGGATGATCGTAGATGCAGGGATGACACAAGATTATGAGGACTGGTTTACTACGGACCCATTTTTGAGATACTCAGGGCCTGGGGTGCTGATGCCGTGGATAGACAATGCAGACTCAGATGAGGATGGCCAGGTTGGTCGGAGGAGGACGAGGGGGAGGGGTAGAGGAGGATGAGGAGGAGGTAGAGATGGGGGAGATGACAGAGATGATGGAGATGACGGAGGTCAACCTAGACAGCGGAGGAGAGGTCAGGAGGAATGGACCCATGCTAAGCAGGCAGTGCCATCACAGGTTGCACAGTAGGTACCACAGCAGGCATAGATGCCGCCACCACAGCAGGTGGCACAGTAGCAGGGACCTCAGCGATAGGGGCAGAGATAGGCAGAGGAATCCCAAGGTCCAACACAGTCAGATGTGTAGGAGAGGGCGATAGCCACCCTGAGGGGAGAGATTAGACAGCTGAGGGCACAGCTCAGGAGAGCTGACAGTCGGTGAGAGACAGACGCAGAGGTGATTGTGGGATTAGCCAGAGAGAGATATGGCAGATGCATGGATACAAGTTATCCGTGTAGAGCAGGATACTGCCCTGGTAGCCCGGGGACAGATGCAGCGACCAGTCTCTTGGTTGGGTAGGTGCAGGAGGCACAGGCACAATTAGTACAGACATAGACATAGCTAGCACAGGTGCAGGGTGAGCTTTCTAAAGTGCAGGCTCAGGCTCAGTACTATCAAGGGTTGTATCACAGTGCCATGGCAGCAAGTCAGAGGGCTTCTAGTTACAAGAGTCAGTCTGCGGCCTCCCAGGGAGCAGGTCCATCTAGGTCAGAAGCCTCTGTGGTGGGCCCACAATAGTCAGGGGTTGACAGAGGAGGAGACACTGTTGGCAGTGGTAGTCCATAGCAGCAGGGGTAGCAAAGACTTGACCTATGTACCTTCTTGATGGCTTAGATAGCTGGACAGACTTGTACCACTTTTGTTTATTTTGAGACATGTATCACCATCCATTGGGATGCACTTTTGTATATGACACTGATTCAGAGACAGAGATTTTGATATTGTACATTTGGACACACTTTCATGATATTTATATGATGATGCAGCTATATGATTCTCTCTATATGTATGAGTTTATGATGCATTCCTACAGTATGATGTGATGTATGTGCAGACTTAGATGTTTTTACTTGATGCTACAAGATGTTATCTAGATGTAGCTTTTGATATGATGTTATGTGATGCTATATGACCTAATGCAAACTTAGATGCTTTTTCCTTGACATGCTTCTAATGTGTGTGAGTGCAAATGGTATCTATATGTGATGCACTTATCTATGTTTTTGGTTGTTTTCTATTTTGACACTATATGATGATTGTATATGGATGACCTAATGCAATGACTATGTATGCAACTGATTTAATCATGTAAATGACTATCTCATGTGATATGAGATGCAGCTATATGTTATGTTTTGTGATGTCCAAATGTACTCTATCGACACAGAAATGACAGAATGATAGATAGAAGAGGTGAAGAAATTCGTTGGAGAAAGAGCCGAATGATACACAATGCAAGAAAGAATGATACCACACACAAGCAAGTAAGCAAGTATGCACAAATGATACAAGAACAAACAAGGTAGTGCCCTTGTCAAGCGGTAAACCAATGATATACTGATAATGATATACGACAGTGTTGTCATGGCGGGGAACGATATATCCCTAGACCAACACGGCAGGCATGTTGTCATGGCGGGGAATGATAGATCCCTAGAGAAATACAAAGGATAGTGTCTAGTTTTAGGAAATGAAGCATGTCGTGTAAGACGCGTGTATTGGTCTGATTTCGACAATGCAACATCCTGTATAAGACAATTGATAGATTATAATTGATTGAGTTGGTTTACAACTATACAGGGATCAAGACAACTGATTGTGATTGGATCATTCGACAAGATTGACTTGACTCAATTGGTATGGATTAAGGATAGACTTGCATGGGGATCATTGCTTGGACTGGATTGAGAAGAATGGATCACAATGATGATAGAATTTTGATTGATAGAAGAATGACTTCACAGAAGAACTCACAAGCTTTGACTTTGTATTGTTACTCTGCATTGTTTGGATCTTTTATTGCATGGGGTATGGATGTATGGATGTATAAATGGATGCATGACAGATGCTTTGATTTTGACATCTTGACGGTGCAAGTATTTTGAAGTTCTTATTTCATCATTGGGCAATTTCTTATTTTTGGTACTTTTTCTGAAATGTTGTAAGTTAATACAAGCATCTAGGTATAATTGAACCGAGATGACCTGAGTACTGCTTACATCGATTTTGATTTAGCAAGTTAATACAAGCATCGAGGTATAATTGTACTGAGATGACCTGAGTATTTTTTGCATATCAACAAACAAGGATTGCCCCTGTTCATGTTAGACCTTGGATGTCCTTGATTATCTTTTGCCGATCATGTCCTTAGACAAGGCTTCACATTACTAAAGTTTAATCCAAAAACAACAAACAAAGAAAAGAATCATGCCCCCATCATAGCATCTCTAGCTTTTTGGTATCCTCGAGTAGCATAGAAAGGCATGATAGCAAAAAATTAAGACTATGTACCTTAACCATGTTTCCAATCCACAAAACATTTTTACATTTAGATGTGTTTGTTTCTTGGCATAATTTGGAAAAAATCATTTAGAAGGCCTTAGGAATTTGCTTTGCTTTGGATAAGTTAATGTCCTGCATCAGAATTTCTGCTTGAAAACGGGCTTTGTTTGCCTGGTGAGAAGATTTCACAATCCTTATTGGTGAGACGGACCCTAAGGGACTGACCTAGTCCTTTGGGGGCTCATTGCTAAATGGCCTTGCCTACATGACGATGCAGAGGCAACGTAGTTCGGGGTAAACCCTAATGGACCATGGATGGACTAGAAGAAAGACGACAAGAAAGGTGACAAGAAATGGGACGAATGGGACCATGGGAGCCTCAGGGGTGAATAGAAATATGGCCTTACCTATGTGACGATGTAGAGGCACTGTAGTTCATGGACTTGGACCATGGAGACCAATGAGAGACACTATACTAGGCTGACACTATGGATAGGATATGAGATAAAACCTTGGTTGACAAGGCAACAAAGAGATAGAGTATCAAGCCATGATAGGTTACCGATGGGTTTTTTTATTATGGGACGGATATGGATCGAATGGGACATGAGGAAGAATGGACACAAGGTGATTGGTTTCCCAAAGATGGAGGAAGCAGTTTATCACAAGTAATGCCTGTTTACTAGGTTTTCGCCACTTGCTTTTACTTGCACGAAAGCTAGAAAGTATACATGATGCCTGTTTGCCAGGTTTTCATCATGATACCTATCCAAGGTGCCTGATTGCTAGGTTTTTGCCAAAGAATGTTTTTTTTGTACTTTTCTAATTTTTTTATTTTTTTTATTTTTCTGATTTTTTGATTTTTTTGTATTTTTCTGATTTTTTGATTTTTTTGTATTTTTCTGATTTTTTGATTTTTTTGTATTTTATGCCCCCCTTACATTGGGGTTCTCCTAGGTATAGAACTAGCGAAGATGCATGCTGTTGATTGGGTCATCCAACAGCTCACCTTTTGATGTTGCTAACTGATATGCCCGCAATCCATAAGCAGCTACAATGACATAAGGCCTAAGCCAGTTGGGTTCGGACTTGCCCTTCTTTTCCCTATCCTGTTGATTGTGCAGATTTTCCTTAAGGACTAGATCTCCAACCTTGAAGATTCTTGGGCGAACTCTGTGGTTATAGCTTCGTGACATCATCTGTTGATATGCTTTGAGATGGTCAAGGGCTTTCTGTCTCCTATCTTCTAGCAACTCTAGTTCTTACAATCTAGAAACTTTGTATTCTTCATCTGATATGAGACCTTTTAATGACACCCTAAGGGATGGTAACTCAACTTCGATGGGAAGGATGGCTTCTAAGCCATAGACAAGGGCATAAGGGGTAGCACTTGTGGGAGTGTGTATACTAGTTTTGTAGGCCCACAAAGTGGGATTGAGTTGGATGTGGCAATCATAGCCAGCATCATTGACAGTCTTCTTGAGGAGTTTCAAGATGGTCTTGTTGGATGCTTCAGCTTGACCATTGCCTTGGGGGTAGTAAGGTGTGGAGAAATGGTGTTGGATTTTAAATTGGTCATAGAGTTCTTGGACATCCAATTTTTTGAATGGTCTTCCGTTATCTGTGATAATGGATGAAGGAATTATGTATCTACAGATGAGGTTATTCAGGATGAATGAGGAGATTTGTTTACTTGTGACGGTGGTGAGGGGAACAACTTCAATCCACTTGGTAAAGTACTCAGTGGCGATTATGATGAATTTATGGCTGTTGGATGAGGGTGGATGGAGCATTCCCACAAGGTCAAGTCCCCACTAGCAAAAGGGCCAAGGTGTCGTTAAAGGTCTCAACTCTTGAGCTGGTGCATGTATCAGGTTCCAATATATTTGGCACTGCTTGCACTTCTTTACAAACTGATATGAATCTGTCTCCATGTTCAGCCAGTAATAACCCAAACGTATGAGTTTCTTGGCTAGGGAAGGACCGCTAGAGTGTGTTACACAAATCCCTTCGTGCACGTCTTGTAAGGTGGTTTCAGATTCTTCTCGTTCTAAACAACGGAGTAAAGTACCATCTAGACCACGTCGGTATAGGGAATCGGCAATAATGGTATAGTGAGAAGTTTGGAGTAAAAAGGTTCGTCATTGGTTTGAAGATAAGTCAGGTGGGAGGATATTGTCCTTGAGGTAAGTATAAACCTTACCATACCAAGGTGAATCAGATCCAACGAGAAGGCATATGGAATGGGTCTCAAGAAGATCATAAGTTGGTTGTTGAATAGTTTCCACTAAGAACTCGTACCATGACTCATTTTCTAGTATCTCTAGGAGAGAGGCAATGGTTACCATGGCATCTGTTGCTTTGTTCTTAATATGAGGTATCTACTCAAAAGATATAATCATAAAGTATTCCTTAAAATCATCCACCATTCTCATGTATGGAACAAGCTTCTCATCTTTGGTTCGGTAATCATCATTGACCTGATTTATCACTAGCTGAGAATCATCGTAGACATGTAACTCTTTGATTTTCCAAGTTGCCACCATTTTGAGGCCAATGACTAAGGCTTCATATTTTGCTATGTTATTGGTGCATGGAAATAAAAATTGGTAAGACTTTGGTATAGTGTCACCATCAGGAGTTACAAACAAGATTCCTACCCCCGATCCATGGTTTGTGTAGGATCCATCAAAGTAAAGTGTCCAGGAATGTGTTGAGACATTGAATAATGATTCATCCGAAAACTCAAATTGCATTGGTGTGGTATCCTGTATTGGTGCATCTGCTAGCTGATCAGCAATGACTTGTCCCTTGATATCTTTTCTATCTACATACTCAATGTCGTATTCGTTTAGGAGCATTACGCATTTGGCTAGGTGACCTATGAGAGTTGCTTTGCTTAGTAGGTATTTCAGTGGATCTATTTTTGTAATGAGTTTGACTAGATGTGCAAGCATATAATGTCAGAGTTTTTGGGAAGCAAAAACTACTGCAAGACATGACCTTTCTATCTGAGAGTATTGCAACTCATAGCCCACCAATGTGCGACTGATATAGTAGATGGCTCTTTCCTTGTTCTCATAATCTTGTTGTGCTAGAAGAGCCCCAAGAGCTATAGGTGTAGCAAATATGTAGAGTATCAATGGTTGCCCTTGGATGGGAGGCATGAGAATAGGTGGATTCATAAGGTACTCTTTCAGTTTGTTGAATGCCTCTTCGCATTTCTCATCCCATCTGAATGGAATGTTCTTGTGTAGGAGATGACTGAATGGTTGACACTTGTCTGCCAGTTGTGATATGAATCTACGGATTGCTTGTAGCTTGCCTTGTAGCGATCTGAGTTGTGTAAGAGTCTTGGGTGGTGGCATGTCCATGATAGCCTTGGCTTTTGCGAGGTCTACCTATATTCCATTTGCTGATACAATAAAACCTAGGAGTCTGCCTGAGGTGACTCTGAACACACACTTCTTTGGGTTTAACCTAACCTTGAATTGCTCTAATCTCCGAAAGACTTTCTCCAACACATCCAAATGTGATTCTCTTGTAAGTGACTTTGCTAGGATATCATCTACATAGTCTTCCATGGTGACATGCATCATATCATGAAATATAGTGGTCATAGCACGTTGATATGTGGCTCCTGCATTCTTTAGCCCAAATGGCATGACATTCCAACAGAAAGTGCCCCATGGACAAGTAAAAGTTGTTTTGTACTAGTCTTCTAGTGCTATCCTGATCTGATTGTATCCTAAGAAGCCATCCATGAGAGACAACATGGTATGCCCTGCTATCAAGTCGACTATGATATCTATATTTGGCAATGGAAAATCATCCTTGTGGCAAGCTTTGTTTAGATCTCTGAAGTCATTGCATAGTCTGACTCGGCCATCTGGTTTGGACACTGGTACTATGTTGGAGACCCATTCTGGATAGTCTATAGCTCTGATGAATCCTACATCCAGTAATTTCTTGAGTTCTTCTTTTACAAGCAGTGCTATGTGTGGATGCATCTTTCTAAGCTTCTATTTCATTGGTTTCACTCCTGGATCTAATGGAAGATGATGTAGAATCAAATCTGGATCTAACCCTGGCATATCTACATATGACCAAGAAAAATTGACTTGCTTTCTCTTGAAGAATGGTACAAACTTGGTCTTCTCTGGTGGGGTGAGAGATTTAGCAAAGTGAATGATCTTAGGCTGTTCCTCTGTTCCAATATTAACTAGCTCTATGGGTTCCACAACAATCTGAGACTTCTCCTGGTACATGTCATTGGGGAGAGTGTCAAGCCTTCCATCATTAGGTGCCACAGTTGGGTTGTCACCTTCGGATGCATCCTTTCTTTTTACTATTTTGGGATTTGACATTGCCACAGAGCGGTTTTCACCGTCAGATCTAGTTTTTATTTTGATATTTTTCTGACTAGAAGGCTTGGCACCCTCTTTGAAGTAAGCCACGATATTAAGTTCAATAGCGAACCAGCTTTATGATCCCCTTTGGGTAGGCGATCCCTAAGTTCCATGTAGTCAATATAGGCATCATCATTTTGGAACATATCTAGTTGAGGAGTTCCTCGTAGATCCCAGTTGATAAGCTCAAGATGTACAAGGGGAAGGGAGTCAGATGATAGATCTGATTCATTGATAGTTTGGATGGATATGCTAGGAGTATTGGTAGGGGGAGTGTTCGGGATGGTACTTTCTTCCAAATCAGACTCTAGTGGTCTATTCGGTAGCGTTTGTCCCTCATGGTAGGGGCTATAAGTTTGGATGGTATCACATTCTTTGTCATCATAGGAATGCTGTGTCAGCTCATCCCACTCATATTCATTGGAATCTGTGTCACTGTCCACTTGAAGTGTGTGGATTATTTCCACTAGACAAGCATTTTCTCTAGCTTTGCCCTTACCTGTGTATCCTAGGCCTTTTGTATTTCTATCCAATGAGGATGAAGAAGGTTGAATGGGTTCTATGATTCCTTCTTTTCTTAGGCTGATGGGGCCTTGTCCTTCATAACCCATTCTATGTAGGATAGATTCACCTCGCCCATAGATCTTTGTTGGGAGTCTAGGTGGTTCATGTTGTGTGTTCTCTTCTTTAGTATAAAGCCATTATAGGACATCTCTTTCCTCTGTCTCATCTGATAGGGTCCCGCATTTTACAAAGGGAGCTGTGGGAGGCGTAGGAGGAGCAGATGGTTTTGGAAAATGCTTGGGTCGACCAAAGGATCTAGGAGATAAAGGTAGCTTGGCTAGATTGAGGCCGTGCTCTATGGAGTATTCCCCAACTCCTTTTTCTTTGATGGTAATTTTTTGCTCTTTGGGCCTTGATGAGGAAGCTTCAGTGGTAGAATCAAGCTGCAAGATAGGGGATGTGGATGCTCTATTGTTTCGTATGATGCACTTGGGTTTTGAAAGGACAGAGTTGCAATGCTGAAGGAGTCAGGGTCACCTTGGATGGTGATTTGCTTACCATTATGAGGGAATTTTATGCATTGATGATAAGTAGAGGGCACAACCTTCATGGCATGAATCCATGGTCTTCCTAGCAGAATATTATAGGCAAGCTCCCTATCTAGGACTTGGCACACAACATCTTTGATTATCAGTCCCACTTGTATGGGTAACACCACTGTTCCTTTTGTAGTTCTTTCCTCTTCATCATAGGCTTTGATAGTTATCCTCTTTCATTAATCAATTGCATTTTCAGAGAACCCCAATGTAAGGACTAGCTTCAACATGCAAATATTTAAACCAGCTCCCCCATCAATGAGAACCCTCTTGATGCAGTGCTTGTGGATGAAGGCGACGATGTGAAGAGGGGTATTATGAGGTTGAGAGATTGAGAGATCATCTTGCTCAGTAAATGATATGTTACTTGAGGAGGTCAGATTACCTACCATGGCTTGGAACTTCTCTTGGGCCAAGTTAGTGGGGACTATGGTTTCCACTAAGGCTTTATTGAGAATCTCCTTATGAGAAGGAGATAGATGCAACAATTCCAAGATAGAAATGTGGGCCAGAGTTTTCTGTAGTTGGTCTATGATGCTATACTGATGGAAGTTGGATTGAGAAGGTGACGACCTTGGAGGGACGGTATTTAAGGTGACTTTACCACTGTGGGTGATGATACTACAACTGGTTCTATTAGGTTCCGATTGTTGATTGCGTGTGACCACATTGATTTGTGGGACACGCTTGGATAGGCAATTGATGGTACAATCGAATGGCACACTTGCATAGTTGGCATTACAGTTCCCACTATTCTGATTTGGCCTGTTGCGATTGTTGTTGTTATTACCGTTGTTGTTGTTGCCATGGTTGTTGTTGCCGTTGTTGTTATTGCCATGGTTGTTGTTGTTGTTGTATGGCCTGTCATGATTGAGAAGTGGATCTCTGTAAGCCACATGTGTCTCATTGGAGGTATGCTATTGGGGTCCTCCTTGATTTTGATCAAGCACATCTTGGATAACATGTTTGAGAGGAATACAATTGTTGGTTGTATGTCCCCTCCCTCTATGATATTCACAATAGTCAGTGTATTTCCAATAGGGAGGTTTGACTATAGGCTCATAATCACTTGTTGGCCGTAGAGATATTTCATTGTTAGCCAATAACTTTTGTAATGCAGATTCTTGGGACTCACCCAGTGGCATGAATTTCTATCTTGGATTGTTACTGAACCACGGTCTTGGCTCCTGAGAGAACATTTTGTTGGAAGTAACATTGTTTGCTTCTCCTTTGAGAGTGAGTATGGATTGTTGCTTGGGAGCTGCTGCTTTGGCGTCAACCACTTCATCGTTGACAACATTCTTATTCTTGGTCCAAAACTTTGATTTGTCCGTCGTGTAGTTGGAGGTAGGTGTGTCCTTGTATAACTTGATTTGCCCCTTGGAAATCATAGCTTTTTCGATAAACAATCCCATTTCGATGACTTTTAAGAATGATGTAGGGCATTGTATTTGTATTTGGTAGCCAAGATCAGTGTTGAGGTTATGGACAAACATCTCCATTAGTTGCTTCTCAGGTAGATCGTATGAGCATTTGCTTGCTAGTTGTCTCCATCTTTGTAGGAAGGCGACAAATGATTCACCACTCTTTTGCTTGGTGTTGCATAGGTCGAGCATAGAGACTTCATGTTCAATATTGGAAGAGAAGTGAGTGATAAACTTGTTGACTAGCTCATCAAAAGTTTTGATGCCTAGTGGAAGACGTGAGAACCACTCCATAGCTTGACTTCCTAGTGATCTAGAGAATAGTCTCATTAAGTAGGTCTCATTTTGAGCTACTTCCAAGCATGCTGTGTTGAATTCCCTGATGTGATCTCTAGGGTCCCCTTTCCCTTTGTACTTGTCAAACTTAGGTACTTCGAATCGATAGGGAAACGGTTTCATGATCAAACTTTTATCAAAGGGGTACGATGCAATATCTTCCAAGGAGTAGTTCTTGGTGCTTGTACCTGTCTTGAGATCTAACATTTGTTGTTTTAGACCCTTGAGTTCTTTCCTCATTTCTTCCATAGGAGTATTTGGATGTGTGGCTTTCTTTCCTTTATCCTCCTCATTTGGGTCTATGGCTTTCTTTCCCCTTTCATGATCATCCTCTATGTTTTCCAAGATTGTGCTTATATCAAAATCTGCAGAGAGTTTAATTCCAAGACTAGCAAGGTGATGGAAATAATTATGAGGGTCATCATGGAGCACTTTTTCTACTAAGCGTTGGAATTTCTGATCTTGGATGGTTCCTTGATATTCTTCGTTAGAGATTTCCTCATCACTATCGTGAGGTGTGTAGATGTTGTTGGATGAACCAGCCATTTCAAGTTGTTTTTTGTATTGAGATCTAGTAAGAACCATGCAAGGTGATGTGGGATGAGGTGGAATGGGATGAGATTTTGGCAAGATGCCAATGGAGACTGCTAAGAATGGGATACTTGTGACAAGACTTGGGCAAGGGACTTTCTCGATCAATGATTTCAATTAAGGCGGCCGATACAAAGATGATAGTCACTAGTAAGGGTACTCGATACCTGTCTTACTGTGTAGGGACTAGTCATGCACCAAGACCACTCGTGAAGTTCTGCGACTTACTAGGTTTACTTGAATCCAAAGTGATACGAAAAAGGGGACCTATGCTGACCTGATATGGGACGTTCCTTTGACTTTGGACTAAGAGGACTTGACGAAATGTGAATGAGATGATTAACGAAAGAGATAGTTTGGCGTGAAATAGATGGGAAACTAACTGCAAGGTAGGACTTGATCTCTAATTTTGGGACTAGACTGAAATGGGTACCCAGAACTAGTGAAATTTTTCTCTTGGGAACTATGCAATTGCTCACTGACGTGTATGCGCCGAAACAGATGTGTAGCGGAAAGGGATAGATGTGCCGTAAGTCAGGATATATGTGTTGTACTAGCAAAATGCAAATGCGTAGGAATAGGGTATAAAAGTGCTGAAAGTCACTGCAAATGCACTACAGGTTAGTACAGATGTGCAGGAATAGAGGGCAGATGCGCCACTCTGGCTTTTTCTCAACATTTTTGGAATATTTGGGATTTTTTTATGTTTTTTGGCACTTTGGTTGTAGAAAAGGCCTTTTTTATCTGATTTTCTAAATTTATGGCAAGAAGACACAGCAAACACAGATATTTTTATGGTTTTTTATTTTTTTGTGGTTTTCTCGACTCTTTTAGGACTAAAAGAAAAAAAAGCAAGTACAAAATCCTAGGCTTGAAATGGATTACAAGGGTTTTTGGCCATTAGAACAAGAGGTGTTTAATGCGGGCAACTGATCGAGTGGTTACATATGTGGCAGCACTACTCTCCGTTATGGAGTCTCCTAGCCTACAAGGGTTGCACCTTGGAGGGATTTGGAGGAGGTTGGCTGTCGGTGTAACACAACTTCACTCATTGTTTGAAGCTTTCGCTCCAAACACAATTTATTTATAGTGGCTTGGAACGGCTTGGTGTCTAGCTTGTTACCACTTAGGGTCATTCCTACTTGGATAAGCGGTATCCGAGAGTAGGCCCCTCTAAAGGAAAAACACATGCAAAAATGATACTTCTGGCATTTTGGTCACCCAAGATAGTGGAGAGCATAGTCCTGGTATCATTCTCAAAAACACAGTATACAGTGATTCCTTTCCCCTAGTTAAAAGTAAAAAAACTAGATGAGCTATCTACTTGGGCAAGCAGAGAACTTTGAAGTGAGTAGCAAGATAGCAGTGGTTCATTTTAACCAAGATAGCAATGATGAGTTCAGTTTTAATCCATAATAGCACGAATTGTTAACTTTGAAGTTATGATCAATCGAGATAGCAATGGTTCATTTTAACCTAGATAGCAATGATGAGTTCAGTTTTAATCCACGATAGCACGATTTTTTAACTTTGAAATTTTGGTCAATCAAGATAGCAGTGGTTCAGTTTTAACCTAGATAGCAATAGTGAGTTCAATTTTAATCCAGATAGCAATAACTTTGAAAAGATAGCAATGTTGTAATGCAAGATATCAAAGGTTTAGTTACCACTTTCCTAGTTAGACTATGTGAGACTTTGCATGAACATCTGTTTTACTTTCCCGTTTTAGAAATCAAAGTGTGATCTAGTAAATGCAACTATTTGAATCTAAACTAGTGCCTAGCCTGCAAAACCAATAAGAGAATTCCTACAAAGACATCAGCATTAGCAAAAAAATCTCCTAGAAAACCCTAAAACCTCTGCCTACAACAGATACGTAGCTTCAGAGACTGTATGTGCAGAAACAGTCACTAGAAGCGCAGTAATACAAATGCGCAGGAATAGAGCTTGTAAGTGCCGAAAGATAGAGTATATGTGCCAGCTTGGTAGATGCACCACTTCAGGGGACAGAAGCGTCGTAACAGAGTGTGTATGCACCGCAGAAATGAATGCACCAGAACAGGTAATAGAAGCGCTGGAACAGTGATTGTATGCATTGCGAGAATGAATGCACCATAACAGGTGATGGATGCACTGGAACAGAGAATATATGCGCTGTTTCATCCTGTGTACGACCTTCTAAAACACAAAAACTTAGTTTTTGGTTAGATTTGGGGCTAGGCCCCACGGTGGGCACCAAAAATGTTAAGGGAAAATTGGATCAAATGAATATGTAATATAATCAATATCAAATACCCAAAACTCAATAGAATAGTGAACTAAGGAGATTAATCAAATAAAGCAATGGACAATACAATGCAAACCTTCCTTAGATCGAAACTTCCATTGTTGCCTATCAAAAATTATTCTTGTGTGTATGAAATAAAGCCCTCAGTGAGTGCACTTCTTTGCTTTGTCAAGAATGTCGATTGAGAATGGCTATGGTAATGTCATAATGAAGAGAAGCTGCACAACAATGGTAGTACGTAGTACATAGTAAAAAAAAGCGTGATCACAAGTAATGAAGGAATTGGTGCCAAAGGCGTGCTGTAATTCCTACAGAGTAACAATACTTAAAGCTTGGATGATTGAAATGGAAGAATGAGGTTGTACTTATAGACTTAGGAGAAATAAGATCAGTGGTATAGAGAGACTGAAAAGATCAACGGTATAGAATAGTTGAGGAATGTGCAACGAATAAGAAGAAGACAAGTGTCACACAAAAGCTATTTTATTTGAGTTAATCACTTTCTTTTCTAAAGATAAGACATACTTTTCATAAATTAGAAAGTTTTTTTTTCTAATTTAAGAGAAATTGATAAAAACAAGGTTGATTGAATAGATAACTCAACTTAAGATTTGCTTTTGCATGATTTGAGAGAAATTAAATAATAAATTATTTAATTTTGTGTGCATGGATAAGGAGACTTATTTTTAGAAGATTTGGAAGAATATTTGAAGAATTAGAAGAAAGCAAGCTAATTAAATAAATAAATTTATTTAATTGTTGTGCATGATTTTGGAAGAATAAATAAAATATTTGATTTTATTTTATTTGTGGAGATTGAGAGGATTTAAATAAATTTGATTTAATTTATTCAAATATGGAAGAATGCTTTGATTTAATTAAATAATTAGGAATTATTTAATTGTTTAGAAGAATTTAATTAAATAAAAGAATTTATTTAATTTTGACTTTAGAAGAGATAATTAAATATTTTGATATTTAATTAACTTAGAAGAATGTGAATCGTTACATTTTCAGGCGTATACACTAATAACCTTGCTCTCAGTTCTCTAAACTAGATGATTGCATGTCTAGTATTTCTTTAAATGTTACAGAGGATCTAAATTCCTAAGATGATTGCATGTCTAGTATTTCTTTAAATGTTACAGAGGATCTAAATTCCTAAGACGTAGGATTAATGTTTGTTCAATGGATACCCACCTTAACTTTTCTAGATGTTGCATTTATGTGTTGTCATGTTCAGCTTAATCTAGTCAGTTATGATCTCATCATCAAACATAGTTTCTGTATTAGAGGTGCAGTCTACCGACATATCTTCTTGCTGCAAAGTCTGATAATAACAGACCACAATCTATAAATTAGTTGATACTGGATCACTCTATTTAAACATCATCTGTTCAATGGTCATATATCTCATCCACACTAAAAATGATAAATATTTGTCTTATTTTTATTGACTAAAATTTACCTTTGACTATTGAAATGGTTGATCTAATGTTGTGTTGATCTGGAAGGTAATTATTGATTTTGTTCTGACTGATCCTACTCTTAATCTAAACTAGGTTGGGGTTATAATATTGAAGACACAATATTCCTACATGGGCACCTAAATTCTTTAAATTCTTAGTTGTGAATGTATTTCAGCAATGTCTACATGTTCATTGGTACTTATATTTCTATGTCTACTTGAATTCTAAATATTTTTGTTGTTTTGGGTTTCTCTAGAGATTAAATAATTTTTAGTTTTGTTGTTTTGGGTTCCTCTAGGGATTAAATGATTTTTATTATTTTTGGTTTGCATATGGATTAAGTGATTTTTATCATTTAGGATTTGTATATGTAAATTAAATGTCAATTTGGTTGTTTATGACTTAACTATTTTTTTGTTATTTTGAGTTTTTGAATCGATTAAGTAATTTATATTGGATTTGTGTATAGATTAAATGATTTTTATGATATGAAATTTTTATTTTGGATCAAGAATTTGATTATTTAAATAAATTTATATGCAAATTAAGCAACATTTATCATTTTCAATTTGTATATAAATTAAATGATTTTTTTGATTTAGAATCTTTAATCTAAAATCAAAGATTCATCAGTTTGTATATGAATCAAATAAATTTTTTCATTCTAATTTTGTATATGGATTAAAAAACTTCTATAATATAAAAGTTTTAATAGAAATTACAAATTTGTTTTTTTTTAAATTAATTTGAAATTCATGACTAATGAAATTTAGAATAATATTTTTTTTCATTATGTATTTATTCTAAATATTGGAAAAATTTTAACTCTATAACATGATTTAATATTTTTCTAATATTACTATTTTTATTTAAAATGTTAAAAATTTTGAAATTCTGAACTGTGATTTTATATTGTATTGTTATTTTAAATATTAAAAAAAAATAAATTTAAAAAATTGTTTACAATTATTGCTCCATCATTAAAAAGATAAACAATAAAAAATGGCAATACCAAAACAGTTTAAAAAGTCAATTATCCCTTTGGAACCACTCCACTTAAATATCATCCACTTCAATGATTAAAGAGCTAATAAGAATTCTACATTTCTTTTACAACAAAAAGTGGTAAATATTTTGGAACGTCATTGTTATTTCTAATATCAAAAGTCTGTTTTGCAACCACCCAATTGTATTGGCGCAGTTTGAAGGCAGACACCTTTATTATTTTTACTGAATTCTTTCTGTCTCATGTCATTTGCTTCAGCGCTACCGTAGTATTATGTAGACATCTCCATATATATCTCGATGTGCAGTACTAAGTAGAAGATTGAATGCATAGAGAATCCTGCATAATACTCGAGGATTTCATTTTTCCAGTACTTTTTGCTAGTTGGAGAATTTTAATTCTTCCCTCAAGACAATGGGTAGTGACACAGGACTGAAACTACGAGCAAGCAACGGATGGTATTCCCTTTTCCTTCATTTAAGCCAGTACTAATTTGCTTTAGGCCTGTACTAAAATGGTTTGCTTACTGGACGATATAGATTTATTGCCAATTATTTGCAGTGCTTATCCCCTAGATATCGTATGCCTTTCTGTTACTGTCCATACTAGAAACGTAACTGTACATAGCCTGAAAGGCTCAGCAGGGAAACACGATTGGGAAAAGGTAGGACAAGGAAGAGAGCATTTTCTAGAGCGCCTTTCTTGCCTACGATAGCACGACATAGTCACAGAACCATTAAATCTGCATATAAAATGATAACAAATCTGAAGAGAACAGCTGTTAGGTGATATCGATCAAAGATCATTTTCTTCACCATTCTATTCTTCTTGCAGAGCTCTGACGTCATTTCTTTTTCCAAATTGCAGTGCATCCTTCAGCATTGTATTTTCTTGGGAATTAAGGTGTCTCAACCTTGACAATTTCTAAGTTTATTTTTTTCTAATATTTTTCTGTAGCATTTAATATTTGTGCTCCATCAAAATGGGTCGTTTGCTTTTTATTTGACACTTTTGTCACATGGGGGCCTTGAAAATTGGTATATTAGTTGTCAAAAATGCCCAATTAGTGGCATATTATGGAAATGTTATTTTTAAGCATGTTATGACAGATTCTATGACAACTATAAGGGTCAAAAATAGGGGAATTTACTTTGGACGTAAGAGTCTAATTTTGGGCTAGAATATTGCCTATCTTGGGCACCACACCTCATGGGAGGTTTAGCACATGGTTTTTGTAAACCAAAAAAAAAATTCCATTTGTAGAAGTCTATAAATTCGAGTCTTAAAAAGTAGTTTGTATGCTTGAGTTTGCAGGTACCATTATGTTGTCTGAATTGCTCCAGGAATTAAGTGTTGTTGTACTCCTATAAGAAATTTGCTCTGCAAGTGTATGTAATCTTGTTTTGGGTTCGTAATATATTGAGCAGGATTTTGGAGTGGGGTTTTTCTCCAGAAAAGGTTTTCCCTGCGGACATTTGTGTTATGTTATATTGTTGATTTATCTTTTATGTTGTGTATCTTCTTCTTTGTTACTGTAAGGATTAAAAATTTGTACAATACTCTCCTCATTAGAATGGTGTAGGAAGCATTTCCACATACTTTGCTTCCTTTCATATTTCAAGGGATTAACTAATTGGGAGTTACAACAACAATACTCACAGTATTATTATTTTTATGGATTAATGAGCTTAAAATTGTTATTGATTGTTTTGATAATTGAATTATTTGATATATAAGTAGAATGTGAAGTGACTTTTGATCTATTGATTAATTGAATAGTTAACAAAGAATCGACTATCAATATAATGAACACTTCTTTTTATATAAAATTTTAGAATATCTCTAATCTTTAAAATAAATATAAACTCTACCTACAAAATATGCAATAGATTTTAAATATTTTGATAAATTTTAGTTAAAAAATAATTTATAAATTATGGAGAATTTATTATAAAAATTTGAAATATTTTGATGTTAAAAATATCTATAAAAGACATGAATGGAGAAAAGTATGAAATAGAGAAGGCACTGAAAAATGAACTTGAAGAAATACTGATGAGAGAAGAAGCTTTTTAGCAACAGAAATTGAGGGAAACATGGCTGAAAGAGGGGGATAGAAATACAACCTTTTTCAATCTATCTACCAAAATAAGATGTGCCTCTAATTGCATCCGAAACAAAAGAAAGACCAATGGAACAATGGCAAATAATATGGCAGAGATTAAAGAGGAGGCAAAGGAATTCTACAAAACATTATTGTCAAAGGAAAATACACCACCCCAATGGGAAGAACACGAGATCAACATACCAAATTGGTCTCGGATGAGTAGAATAAACAACTTATGATGGAATTTACAATAGAGGAAGTCAAGGCAGCCATGTTTCAATGTTGGGAGATAAAGCACTAGGCCTAGATGGATGGTCGAAAAATTTCTTCCAAAATGGCTGGGCAATCGTAGGAAGAGATTTCTTTATGGCAGTCAAAAAATCAAGAAAATTCACTAATGTTCTCAAAGAAATGAAAAATATAAGTATCATGCTTACCCCCAAGGTTAATACACCTCTTTCATTTAATGAATTTAGACAAATATCTCTTTGCAACTATGTATACAATATTTTCACCAAGGCAACAACGATAAGATTGGCAAGTATTCTTCTAGATATAATTATTGAGGAACAAGGTGAATTTGTCCTAGGAAAGGACATGACAGAAGGGGTGATCATCACTCATGAAATCCTTCACTCTAGTAAGGATAATAGAGATCTTTGCATGGTAATAAAACTAGACATGGCTAAAGCATACAACAGGGTAAATTGGGATTTTCTTTTGCATGTCTTGGAGAAATTAGGCTTCTCAAAACAATGGAGGAAATGGATCTCAACATGCATCACAAGCACTAGATTTTTAGTCTTAATAAATGGCATGGAGACAAGCTCATTCGAATCCACTAGGGGCTTAAGACAAGGAGATCCCCTCTCCCCTTATCTATTCATTATAATAATAGAGTCTTTGACATGGGCAATTAGGGAGGCCAATAAGAAAAAATGGTGGCTAGGAATTTGATTGAAGAATCTGAAAGATAATTTTACCCATGCTTTCTTTGCACATGATACCATGCTCTTTGGTCAAGTGACACAACTATAATCTCAAACAAGTAAAGGCACCATTGATAATTACTATAGGGTCTTAGGTTAGCTAGTGAATGCTAAGAAATCCAAGATTTTCTTATTCAATTCAAACATAACCTTCCAAGAAGACATCTCCAAACATTTCGATTTTAAAGTGGAAGCCCTTCAAATTATCTTGGGATTCCACTATTTAATGATAGACATAGGAAGGATTTTTGGAAGGATGTTGTGGCTAATCTAAAAAATAGAATAGGGACATGGAAAGGAAGATGGCTAACCGTGGCAGGAATATTAATGCTACTCAAAGTAGCTTTGATAGCTATTCAAACATACATGATGTCCACCATCCAAACTCCAAGAATTATAATCTCAGACATGAAAAAAATGTGTAGACAATTCTTATGGCAAGGAGCTATAGATAGAAACAAAATCCATTTGATATCATGTGAGAAGATTTGTAAACTACAAAAGATGGGGGAGTAGGGATTCTAAACTAAAATCTACATAATCAAGCTCTAGGAGCTAAGCTAGCATGGAGCATGTACGAGAGACCACATTCCAAATGGGCCAGGTTTATGTAGTCAAAGTACCTAGATAATAATGATAGGGAGAGAATTTTCATAGTTAAAAACTCACTCAAAAATTGACCAAGTCCAAATCTTTCTAAGTGTTTCCTTCTACTTTTACATTTATCAGAGTTTTAAAGTTTTGAATTTTTAGGCTCATGTCTTCGGTCATGCCTTGTCTATGGACTATGATTTCCATCTTGGTTCCCTAAAAAAAGGTCTTAAGTGTCTTGGAGGTTAGAGTTTGGGCCTTTTGCCTTCAATCTTCTTCAAGCCAGGTGTCATGATGAAGCTCTAAGGTCCAAAGTTTGATGGGTCTACTTGGTCAAATCATTCTAAGTATGAAGTGTGCGGCATAGCTTGGAGGTTGGTTCTTCTTCATTCCTTTGACGAAGGCGAAATGGGGAAGGCCCGACGACTGAACATGGCATTTTCATAAATTGACTAAGGTTTTCCCTCTTCTTTAGGACAAGCACAAGATGGAAGGCCCAGGGGCCAAAGTCTGCCTAAGGTTTAAAAAATTTTCTAAGTAAAGTGAACTTCGGGGGTCAGAGTTATGATGTTCTCTCTTCTTCCAAGTAGGTGAAACAATGAAGGCCCAAGGGCCAAAGTTTGACAGGGCCAGTATTCTTCTAAGTGTTGCAGGTATTGGCAGGCAGGAGTTTCTCTTTCCTTCCTTCTTCCTTTTGGAAGGTGGAAGGCGGAAGGCCTGAAGGCCAAAGTATGCCAAACTATTCAAAGGTTTCTATGTTTTTGGAAGGCGAGAGTTTATCTTTCCTTCCTTCTCCCTTTTTGTAAGGTGGAAAGTGAAAATATCAAAGTCCAAAAGTTCAATTTGACAAAGGGAAATAGATAAGATTGAAGAAAAGTGGCAAAGTTAAGGGGTTCGCAAAAGGTGAAAGTTGTTGATAAAGAGGTAAAGTCAGGGCAATTCGCCAAATTAAATTTTTTTTTATAAGTAAAAAGGAAGCCGATTAAAAAGACAAGGAGGTGACAAGCCCAGTTCATGAAAGGGAAGATTTTCTAATAATGCAAATAGAGAACATGAAGGTAGTCCAAAGTTCATGAAAATGGCAATTTGTTGACAAGGAGGGAGAATGCATAGGGTACAGTTAGAAATCAGGTGGCTCAAAATCGAAAAATAGGACAACACACTGGGAGTGTTGTAAATTCTTTGAAAGAGTATTTCCATAAAAATATTCCATGATTGCAGGATGATGCATGCTGATTTATACCCAAAAGTTTATGATTCTACAAAACTGTGCCATGCAGGTGGTTGACACAGTGAAATTATTTAATGCACAAGTACATTTGGAGGACAAAGTAGATAAGTCAGATGTTGCAGGTGTGATGGAAAGGATTGGAACCTTCCCTCTTTGTTGTTCTAGGTACACAAAGAGTGCAAGCAATCTTCTTTTGATATTTTTAGAATTGATAGAGAATGGGCAAGCTTCCAAATGTGCATATTTCCTAACATTGTAGTGAGCTAAATTTAATGTATCATGGGTTACTTTCTGATAGAGGTCAGCCCTTGGGAATTGACATTGAATTGTAATCCTATATATTCATATGTTTTAGATCCATTAAGAGTTGGTTGGTCGGTTGGGTAATTTTCTCAGCATGTTTTGAGCTCCAGAAGGCAGATCAGAAAAGGTTATTTTTATAGTCTTTGTTCAACATGAAACAGTCATGAAATGTATGTAATATGATTTGCAAATCTTTGTATCAGACCATTATTTTTCTCCATTTCTATAGATGTTCTTTTTAGCAAACTCAATTGCAGTTATAGTTTGCTCTTGCCACATTTAGTGGTGTGAATGTAACCATTGATTTTAATGAATGTGACAATTCTTAAATAATTTACAAGGCTTTGTAAATGATCTTTTCAATTTTACTTGGGAAAGAATATGATTGGTGATGGATTATTAAGCATTCTCAATGATTTGGTATTGATTTTCATGCATTTGATTTATCAAAAAGGCAACTATGCATTTCTTTGAAGTTGTTTTTCCTCTGTTGAACATTAGACTCTATAGCCCAATGTATAGGCACCAGTCTGAGTAGCCTTAGATCACCAAATCTTAAAAAAAAACAATATACTTATCTTTAGAAATAGTAGTAGTTTTTATGCATCCTCATTGTGTAGGATTGCCTTTATCATCTATATAGGGGTCTTATAACAACCAGTTATTCTTAGTGCAGTGACAAAATTGGGGCTATGAAAGTGACTTAGGTTTGGTTGTTCATATTTTTAGTTGTTCATCTAGTTTGATGTTAATACCTGCTTAGGTATACCCCTTGGAATATCCCTCTAGAGTTTAAGTTGAGTTAAAAGTGTAGAGGAGTCTACCCACTCCTATTAGTTGGCCAACATCACCCATAACTTGTTCATAAAGCTCTTTCTATCACTTTGATGACAATATATGGGCTAGGTGATTTAGAAATGTTTTATAGTTTTGTGTTGCAGTCATTTTAGGTACTAACTTTTTGGCACCTTTGCTGGGGAATAAATCAGAGGGATGATCATTTTGAAGCCCCCTATAATAGTGATATGCAGTTTGTGTATGTTTGGGTAAGTTGGCATCCCGTCAACTTGTACCAACATTTTTGGCGTCATTGTCGGGGATAGATTATTCCTAGGTTGAGAAGAATTTGAAGACTCTTCTGGTTGGATAACCCAAACTTATTTTTTAGCCTTGAAGATCAGTCACAGTTCATGGGATTTCCTCATTCAATGAGGTGGCGACTCTGCTGTCACAAAGAAAACAAAGTGTTGTTATTGTTTGCATGATTCAAAGAGAATACAATTGGTTAAGGTACATGTTCTTTTTTCCATCTTTGAGCCATGGTTTATTTCTCTATAAAAAAACATGTATTATTTTCTCTCCTTTATCCCTACACAAGTGATTTGTAATTATCTATGGCTGAATGGAATGGACAAGTTTACCATTGGGAAATTTTTTCAAATTATGATAGAGAGAGTGTCCATCAGTATAATGAGGATGAAGGTCCATACTTTTAATATAGCCCAAACATATATGTACCCTTGCCTAATCAAAATGATTCAACTAGGTCGCAGTATGAAATTAAAAAAGAAAAGTAGTTGCTAGAATATTTTTTCCAAAAGGAAAAAGAATTAGAAAATTAAATCAGGCTACACCAGTTCAATGTCCTTCCCATTGTTACTAGTTTCTCTTTTTTTCAGCCTCAACCCATTGTCAATGAGACCACATACAAATAGTTGGACCTCTCATGGGTCAATTATGAACAACAATCCATGCCTAAAATGATCTATTATCAGATGTTGTTATTTGATGGGTGTAAGGTTTATGATGGGAAGGCACATATTGAGGCATTTTTCAGGCTTCATGGATAAGTTCAATTTGAAGATGAAGATACGTGGATGAAGTTTTTTGTTAGATCCCTACGTGGTGTGGCTAGAAAGTGGCTGGTTAGTTTCCCTGACCAACATTTTGCTTCTTGGGATCAATTAATGGATGCATTTGAAGATTTTGCAAGTAGTCTAGACCTTGTATTTCTTGTCAAAGAACTAGAGGATATAATAAGGCAGAAAGGAGAGTCTAGCATGGAGCTCAGCCGTAGATTTGTAGTGGCCCTGTCCCACATCCCAGAGGATTTTAGACTTGCTCTTCATGTTTGTATTGACATGTATCTGAGAGCTTATGATGATACTTTAGGCTTAGTTTCTATATGGGAGGAGTTCAATCTAATGAGAATGTGGCATTTGATCCCTACAACATTGGTATCTTCTAGACCCAAGTAGACTCACTTGGACTGGCCACTCTTATCAAGATTACCTAGTCATGCTAGTCCATGTAATCTATGATATTGTATTGATTGTGAGGCACCTAGAAACATAATTCTAGTCAATTTTGATTCTTTGTTGGCTAATTTTTGATACTTTTGTGATTCACTAAGCAATGCAATTTACTAGCACTTGTTATTCAAAAAAGTATTATATGGTTCCTAACCCTCACAACATGCTATCCCTAAAGCCATACTTGAGATCCTTTTTAGTAGCACAATGCTAGAAATTCCTTCTTCATCTTCTCTTTCTCTCTTCTATTTTCTGTGTGTTTTTGTCTTTGTTTTATCTTGTATTGGTATTTAGTGTGTACTAGATTATATGATTTTATAACACTTTTGTTCTACAAATCATATTTTATCTAATCTTCTTTTCTTTTAGATTTTATATTTGTTGTTTTCAAATTCCCTTTTGTGTAGGTTTTTGCTGCCTAATACTATGGTTTTGTAGGCTTTTAGCCTAGGGGCTTGATTCCTCTACTTGAAGAACCCTCTACGTCCTCTACAATATCCTTTTTGGGTAAACATTATGATGTTTAAATTCCTTTATGTACTTTAATATAGTATATCACTTAGGGTCATAATCCCACTAAAGTGGGAGCTAAATGTAATGTTGAAAGTTGCATACCCTTGCAATTTCATGATACATTTTTTGCTCACTTTGGTGTCCATTCCCTTTGCATGTTTTAAGCTCATTTTTATCCATTTCCTTAGCCTTTTCCCACCCACAAGTGTCATGTTTGTTGGGAATTAAGGTGTCTCAACTTTTTCAAGTTCTTAATGTTGTATTTATTTATTTTTTAGTACTATTGTAATTTTATATGTAAATCTTATTTTGTCACTTTGTGGGAGTTGGCACGGTGATGTGTCATCCAACATGAAAGTTGACTAGATGTATGTTTTGTCCTTATATGAGGAGGTAGGTGCCCCATGTTGATTTCCCATAGTTTTTCCATGTGTTGGTAGCTTGTGTCATGAGTTATGACAGGTGTGACAAGTTGTTAGTATGTGGTGACTAATCATGCTTTAGGATTGCATATACATGCAGGAAGGTGAATTTTAGTGACTTTGTCAGCTAGGGTTTCCCCCAAAATAATTAACTAGAGAGTAGGGGGTAGAGCCCCTCCTATGGGGCTCAGGATCTTATCCCCCTGATAGAGGCTCAAGGGCAGAGCCCATGGTGGGGGTCTGGAGGCAAAAAATGCCCTATATTTAATAAAGGCATCGATAATTATTTTGATTATTAGGTGACATGGAAAAACAAATTTTATAAACTGCCAAAGAGGCTTGATAAATAAGTGGCTGGAGAATGTGAAATTTCATGGGAGGTAAATGAGAATCAACATTTGTGTTCTCTTGGAAGAGCTTGCATTACATGTGTCTTGTAATCATCTTTTGATTTGATAATACATTGTGCAGGATTTGGAGTGTGGTATTTTTTACTTGAAAGGATTTTCCCCATATATATCTTGTGTTGTGAGCATTGTACTTGTTTTTGATGTGTTATTACCTTTTTGTTAATGTGCATCTAATAACTTGCGACTAGAAAAGATTAAAATTTGCATAACTTTCCTCATTAGATCAATGTAGGAAGTTGTTTCTGCATACCTTGCTTCCTTTCAATGTTTGTGTTATGTTTTATCATATATAGTTTTTTTCATGTAATTCTATTTAAGTGTTTAATTTTTTCATTGTCCTAAGGTGTTTTGAAGGTTCAAGAATTGAAGTCACTTGGATGCAAGTGTAACGCGCAAACATCTGTGAGATGCACTAGTGTCCCAAAATTGTCTACCACCCAATGACCATTCCTAAGCATTTCTCACCACCTTCCACTACATGTATGATTTTATGTAACACCTCTATCACATTTGAATGGCTCATTTTGACCTATGTTTCCTCTTCTTCCCTCCAACTTAGCTTTTTGAATCTAATCTTGTGAAGCTTTTTGGGCAACTCTAATGCTCTCTATTCCACTCTTTCACATTTTTGGACATTCTACAACACTCTTTGCAATCTTTCTTGGAATTCTATAGCATACATCGATATTGTTTTGTTTCTACAAGATTTATCTGATCAAAGTTAAAGTATTTTCTATCTTTGTGGGGTTTGTAAAACCACTATCTCTTGTTGGGCTCTTTCTTAGGCCTTTTTCTTAGTTATGTAGCATTCATATTGCTTCCTTGAGATGATTGAAATCTATTTTCCCTTTTTTTTTAATTCTCTTTGTGATAATCTACTTTTGTATAGAAGCACTTTGTGGGTTCCTCCATTTCCTTTCATTTCTATCATATACACCAGTTTACTTGGTCTAAATAGATTATTACTTGAGCATTCATAGTTTTACTATTTTGATTGTTATTTTTTTTCTTAGATACACATAAGATTGAGAGCACACACTTGATTTTCTCCATATTTATCATATTTATCTAGGTTTGGCATAAGCCTTGTGCATTCATCCCCTTATCATCTCCAAAGTAATGGACAGGGTAAATCCAGTAATAAAAGCCTGATGAAGATCATAAAAAGAACATTGGATTAGAGTAAGAAGGGATGGGATGATAGTTTGAAACATGCTCTGTGGGATGATAGAATAAATTTCAAAAGATCCATTCATAGAAGCCCATTTGAGCTAGTGTATGGAGCAAAGGTAAATATGCCCATTAGCATGGAATTGCCAGTTTACCAACTGCTACATGATGTAGAAGGAGATCAATATGATACAATGTCCAAGAGGATATTGTAGCTGACTGAGTTGGAAGAACTAAAAAAAGTTGCACATGATAAATTATTGAATCATAAGTAGAAACTAAAGCTTTTATTTGTTAAGAGTATTGTGTCAAGAGATTTCTAAGTTGGTGACTTGGTACTTCTTTGGGATGCAAAGTCTAAATATAAAGGAAAACATGGTAAATTTGATCCATTATCACTTGGGCCATATGAAGTGGCTAAGAAATTTGAGCTCAGAGTTTATCATTTAATGACTCTGGAAGGAGTGCTCATGGAGCTGCCCATTCATGGTCAACATTTGAAGCATTATTTTCCATAGGTAATGCTTCATCTAAATTTTAAATATAGTCAACTATATTTAGTGTTCTCATGTTTATGACTATATTTTGTCCTGTATATAGGCCTTCATTGTAAATGTTGGCAAGAGACACTGCTATGAAAAAGACTAGAATGTTGTCATTGATGGAAACAAGGCAAAGAGGGTACATCAATATGACAAGAAGACATCATTCTAGAAGACCAACTAGATTTGGGAACAAGGTACAAGAGCATTCAATACTGAAAGGCCAGAATGACAAAGTATGGATAGTATTCAGAGTAAGGAATAGAAAGTGGACCAATATGCCTCTGTAGATTAAGACCTACAAATGTAGCTCAGGTATGATGACTCATAACTACTTGATAATGATATAATCTAGTGTTCAAGTCATGTCTTCCTCCAGAAGTCATTTGAAGAAAATATCTACGTCTGGATGAATAGAGGTAAGACAGGGACAATGTATAGTGCGAAGTAAAATGATCCACATTTCTCTGCAAGTGCATATTTTTTTATGCAGTTTTGAGGTGTTGTAAACACTTGTATGAAGTGTCTAAATCTAGAGTTGTGAGATCTAAAGTCCACCAGAAAGATAGTTGCAAGCTGCTGAGTATCGCTACAGTGTTTGAAAGAGTTTGACTATGATAGAATCTATGTTCTGATGGTCCGCATTCTGCCGATAAAGAATATTTTTCTCTGTGGTTCTAAAGGTATGATGGGTGATGTCTGAGTAGTATTTGACATGATTTAGAGAAAGCCATGTGGTCCATAGTGAAAGTTGTGATCTGACAGTTGAGCTGAACCAGTAGTAGTTTGAGTTTGAGGCCGACATGATAGTTTGATTTATGTGTGGTAAGTTGTATTGATTAGAACTTTATCCTAAGTGGTTCTATAGTTGGATCCAACATATGAGAAGATGTTTCAAATGTTATTTAGGTCTGCCATGTATTTTCATGGATGGATTTGGCTGACAAGCTACAAGTTTATTAACTATACACTTCATCTGAGTATGCCGCCCTAACATGAAGATCTTAAGTGTTGCGGATATATCTATGAGATTGAATTCAATGTTTGGTGATGTGATGCAAATATGATATAGATATATATGTGCGATATACAAAAGAAGATGATTTTGTGAAAGTAATAAAGATCAGAAGAAGAGAGATCTTATTCCCATGTAAAAGAAGAGCAGGGAAACAGAGCAGTCAGACATGAAGAGTTTTGAGATAGTAATTTTGTACTTCATTGGAGCTACAACCAAGCATGTGTAGATGCAATTCAAGTAGTTCAACTTGGCAGTGAGCCATTCTTCTTTCTTCTTTCTTTCCATAGGTAGTGAGCCTTTCTTCCAGTGAGCATTCCTTTGGGTAGTGAGCCCTTTAGGTAGTAAGCCTTTCTATTTTGGTATTAATATAACTTATATATTTCTGTGGGCCAACACTCACTGTGGTTTTTCCCTTTTTAGGTTTTACACGTAAAAATCTTGTACATGTGTTATGTCTTTGTGGTTGTTGTTTCTATGTCTATTCTTGTTTCATGTTATTAACTTTTGAAATTGGATAAATAAATCTATTAAGAAGTGGTTTTGTGGTATACTAATTCACCCCCCTCTTAGTATTCCTTATTCTGAACAATTGGTATCAGAGCCAAGTTCCTTGGAAGAAGTCTAATAGCTTAATGAAGATCTAGGGCAGTGTAATCATGGTAGCAAGAAGATTTTAAAATTATGAAAGCAACAAGGAACTAGAAGCAACTCTTATTGATCTTGAAAAATATGAGGTAGAAATTAGGGACCTAAAGGATAATTTACAAGAAGCTGATGAATGCATCTCAAAATTAAAAGGACAAGTCAAGAAATTCAAAGGCAAATACAAAGAAGTTAGTGATCAATTGATATCAACAAATAAAACCTTGAATGATTTGGAAGCAGAAGTTATAGAAAGAACAAAAGTAGAAGAAGATCCAAATTTAATAATGAAAAGCAAATCAGAAGATTGTGCCAAACTTGAAAAAGAAATTGTGAGTCTAAAATCAGACTTGGAAAAAGCCAAGAGCTATGGAGAAAAGTTCAAGCTAAGTTCTGCAAAGCTTGATGAGATGATTGCCATTCAAAAGAGTGTTGATGATAAGCAAGGTTTGGGATTCGAGAAAGGAGGAAGCTCAAAATCTAGTGAAACCAACACTAAGTTAAACAAAAATAGAGGAAACTAGTTTAGAAATCAAAGAAGAAGACCTAGAAGACCTCCGGTTAGATAGCCAAATGCTCAAAGGTATCCTTCTTTCAATGGCCATTGTTTTAATTGCAATAAGCTTGGTCATAAAGCTACTCAATGCAGGAGTAGAGTAAATTAGAATGGCCCATCATTCTCTAGTCAATGTTTCAATTGCAAGAAAATTGATCACAAATCAAATGAATGTAGAAATCTAGTAAGAAATAGGTCTTACAATGCAAGGAATAATCAATCATTCAATGGAAAGTGTTTTGCATGCAATAGATTTGGACACATGGCTAATCAATGTAGATCAAGGATGAATTTATTCAGAGAAAGGAATCAAGGACAAGGAAATATTGTGTGCTTCAATTGCAACAAATTTGGACATGTTGCAAGATTATGTAGAAGCAAGAATGTGAAGAGAAAATACTATGTTGAAGAAAGAAAAATAGAGCAGAGGAATGATAAGGGAAAAGAAAAGATTGATTTGGTTCAAACCAAGAAGGAAATGGACAAGATCTGGATCAAGAAAGAAGTAATTAAATAAGAAGATAGATACACACTAGCCTATGGTGTAGATACTTCTTTCGGGAAGTAAATTGGGTGCTCTGGCTCAGGGGGAGTAGTGTTAAAAATTTGAACCCCCAGCTAGATAGTTAGTGCTGGAGTCTGGCAAAAAGATATGTGGTAAAATCTATTATGGAAGATCTTATGGAAGAAAGTCTAGAAGAAAATGAGTCAGTGTGGTATATTACAGAGCAATTTTGATCAACTGTATCTATCAAAGAAAAATTAGGTAGCTTTTGAGAATGAGCATTTATGACGAGTAGGTCGAGTGTGAAGGATAAAAATAAACTCGTTTTCCTTCTAATTCATCTTACATTCAAGCTATCATATGTCTAAGAGAGATTGAAGCAAAATTTCAAGCGTCAATATAGATTCATAAAACTCAAAGTGATCCAGATGAAGAAAACCCTAATTTAACATATTGAGGTATTTACCATTGAAAAGTTCTATTGTGAATTTGTTGAATCTTTGCAATGGCAACCCCACCAGTTGTTGATATCATTGAGTGACCATGACCTAAATTCAAGAAACACTCATTTAAATCAGTTGAAGTCGATCAGATGGGTGCATTTTTAGAAGTCCCACACGAAGTTTTGCATGCAGAGGATGTTAGGTCTTATATTCATGTTTCCTTAGAAGAACATGGAAAGAGAAAACTCATAGACCTATTCCTAAATCACTTGTTCAGTGAAAATTATGATTTGAAGAATGAATACAAGGCACTAGAAACAAACAAATTCATTCAGTACATTGATTTTCCTACATTCATTGAAGATGAATCGGTCTGGTATGTATTGAGTAGGGTTCACAATGAATTCATGTGGTTAGGGAAGCCCTTCAAAATCACCAAGGAGGCAATTAGGGCAGTAACAAGGTTAAATTCCACTAGAGGTGTGTTGGGACAAAATTTCAAACCCTAAGAATTCATCCATAAGATCCATTTCCTGCCATACACTTGAAATAATCATCTATTTGCAAATTTTAAATCAACACTCTCGTAATAAAATCATCCACCATATTTGCCTTAGACCCATGAAAATTCATATTACCTACACCATAAGTCAAAGTCTTAACCCTCATAGACTTATTGAGAAAAGGACCCTTGGCGTATCAGTAAGACTTCTTCAAGGATCACTTTGACACCTCAAAAAGATGTTAAGAAGTGATCAGGAGATCAGTGTGACACCTGAATGCATCACACTAACAAAATGATAAAATTAAAAAACCGCTTGGCACATATTTCAAACTAACATTTCAACTTCAAGGAGATAGAGATATCAGAGAGTCAAGATGAGTCTTTCAAGGGTCTCTTCAACATTCTGACCCGTTAGGAGCATATCAAGGAGACTGTCAAATATTGACATAACATATCATTTTGGCATGACGGGGTGACTTCGAATGCTATCTTACTGAAATGCCGATGGAAATTTTTTAATGTCGAAGAGAATGCATATTCAGTCTTCTCGAAAAAACAAACATGCCGATAATCAAGAAGGAATCGAAGGGAAGCACATATATTGAAAGGAGGGAATTTCAGCAAGACCAGCATTTGAGCCACAACAAAATCTTGATGAAATAAAGAAATAATAAAATCCCTTAAGTGAAATGATTATTTCGGCGAGGTGGCAGAAGATACTCTATTGTGAAAACTAATTTTTTTCCTAATGATTTGAAAGCTACCATTAATGCTCAGAGTAGAGTAAATAAAGGAAATCTTGAAACATTTGGTTCAGTACTCAAGAACGGGAGCTGGGATAAGCATCTGCAACAAATACTATTTAGCTCCAAGTAAGTGTTCTGAGCTTAAAATCTAAGCTTTCTAAATTGCATTTGAAAACTCTCTTACATTTTATTATGGAAGAAACACATGAGAACCCTAAGGCTAAAAGGTAGAAGTTGAACAACCGACACCTAAACAAGGATCTAATAGACTAGTGTCCAAAGTCAGGACAAAAATCTCAGAGGAATGCCCAACTAAACCCAAATGCAGAAAAACTAGAAGATGAATACATATAAGTAGGAGATATATGGACTCCTATAAGGGGGTATGACCTATTCATCTACCATTATAAGAAAATGCATAGGCGTTTCCCTGTTTCAAACCCATGGAATTTGAATTTATGGAAATTGATAGTACCAAACATCTTTGTGAATGTTGAATTTCTGAGACTGCTAGCTAGAAGTTATAACCCATAGAATTTTATGATTGAATTAAAGGATGGAATAGGATTTATCCCTGTCACCTAGGATTACATAGCGATGGTTTTCCAATTAGATACTAACTTAGATGTACAACTCAGGATTAGGAATTTGATTAGTGAATATTATAATTTGAGCAACAACTACAAGAGATGGACTTTGCCTATGCATAGACCATGTGATGAAAACAACAAGCTAAGGGTTTTCTCAGTCACAGATGATCCCCATATTCCATTGAATTGCTTGAAGAATATTTCTAGTATACTTATTATTCTGTGTGCCAATTGTTAGGGGTTGAGGCTTCTATGTTTATGGAAGTTGCTCCAATGATCCTAGTAGCTGATATTCAAAGCCAAAAAGCCCTACATTTTGATTATGCTAAGTTCTTAGCGAGCACCCTTCACAATGAACTAGTCTCCATCAAGGGAGGAGGGAGTAAATTTAGGCATTACTCTCTACTAATGCATCTTGTCTTGTATGAAGCCCAAAACTTGGGGTTGTGGAATAAATGCTTGGGAATTAGGGACATGGATAGGAATGGAGATGTAAAACCCATCCAGAGATGGACTGCTATATGGGACAGTAGGTGTGATAAGTCCCATTACATCTATTTTGAAGAATATTTTGTAAAGTCAGTATCTAAGCACCTAGGGCATCCTTGTAACTACAATCTATCACCAAAAATTTAGAATTTTTTAAGGCTAAAGAATAATTATGAACTAGGGAAATTCACTCATAATTGGGGAGATTGGTATTCCTACACTGATTGTTGAAAAATAAGGGTGTTCAAATTTGAAGGATCTCCTCTACTATTACCAAAGACTTGTCTTGATAGAGTTTCTTATCTAGAGATTGTAAGACAACTTGCTCTCTCTAATTTTATGCATCTAAAAAGACACAATAAGCAGTCATTTATGCTAGGCACTTTATGTTTTAGAGATTTTATAGTCATGTCAAACAAAGGATACCAATTAATTGACAAAAAACTACAGAATTTCAGGATACCATCAAGGAGTTGCAAAGAGAGTTTTGATCTAGAGAATTTTATAAGTAATATCAAAATAGAACAAAATCTTAAGAAGTATAATCATGTTTTATTTGGCAGTGATGACCTGGTTAGAAACTATGATGAGAAAGTTGCAATTGAGAGATGAGATTTGTATTACAAGATAACATTGGCTGAGGCTTGGAGGGTAGCCAAAAACCCCACTTATAATGGTGCCTTCATGGATATTAATGATACAATTGAAAGGTTGAATACATTGATAACAAATGCTGCATATTTGATTCAAAATGTCCATTCTTATGAGTTTGAAAGAGAAGGAAGAGCTATTAGAAGAACTCAAGCAGAAGATGAGGTTCCTATTTCCCAGTTAAACAAACTCTTGAAATATATTTTGAAGAAGAAAGTGAAGAGGAGAAGAATAAAGACATGCAAGCATCCTCTTCTCTTATTGAGGAATATCAGCCTCTAGTAGATACAGAGGAAGTCACAATACAAACTTCTAATAAATTGACAGATGATGTGAGATACCTGGCTAGTAAGAATTTCATTGCAGATGTTGATTTTATCAAAACTTTAGAATTCAAAGCATTCTTATATGAATATAATGGAAAACAAGCCAAAGAAAAGATGAAGGATATCATTCCTAAGGTTCAAGAGGAAGTTCTGCAGGAACTTCAAATAGAAATAGATAATGCCATGGGAGAAATGACACCAGAAAAGGGTAGAGAATTACTCAAGGAAGTAGGAGTGGTGTTGGTTCCTAGATGGGACATGACTTCAACTATTGTTTCTGATACTTTTAGAAAGAATCAAGAGAAAAAGATGCAGTTTAGTGCCGAGGCACTTGATAAGATTAAAAGTGGATTAGGCTACGACCCTGATAAGAGGATATTGTTGATACGGTCACTCTATCCACACAAAAAGCCTCAGGTCATAAATAATCTTGATGAACCATTTGGCCATCTGATGATTTAGCAAGTTGATGACACAAATACTATTGAGATTGCTGACCTAAATATCAATGTTGGAAGATTTACTAAAGCACAGATTGAACAGTTGATGAGGAAAAATAATGCTTATATGGCTGAAAATGCAAAATTACGATAGGAGGTGGCCACTTATAAAAATAAACTACCTACACCAAGCTCTTATTCACCTTACCTAGAGAAGGATCAAAAGATCATGGAAGCAAAAGCTGATTCAAATTATTGGAAGAACAAGGTAGAATAGTTTCATAAGAAAAGTGAGCAGCTTGATGTTGAAATAAAATCAATCAAGTACCACATGGCCTCAACATTAATCCAAAGAACATTTGATAATATAATGAAGTTCAGTGATCAGACTTGGAACATGCATAAAAGAACATATCTTGCACATCAACAGCACAAAAGGCTTCATTTGAGGATGTTGGAAAAGAAAGAAGAATTGAGTACTAAGTCAGATGTTGAAGGTCAAGTACTCAAAGAATATAATAACTTGATTGTTGAACATGAGAAGTATAACACAATATTGACAAATGACTTAAATGATTTTGATTAGCACCATGAGCTAACATTTCCAAACTTCTTCTCTAGAAATGATCTATGAGATAAGGATAATTGGGTAAGGGAAATGAGCCACATGCTGCCACCGCTCCTAGATAAGGTAAATGATGAAGAAAAAGTGATAGACAATACCTACTAGTGCCTTGAAAAGCTATTCACTCTAGAATTTGCTATGAGTGATATAATTACCTCAGATACATGTGTCAACCAAGAATATATTGATCACCTTTCCAAGGTGAACATGTTTATATCCAGGGCATAGTAAAAATACATGGGTACAAAGAGAAATTTTTGAGTAGGTGCCATGGACGTATCAAAACTGATCATGAAGAGGATGACTTTGCCAAACCTATGGGTCATGAGTCTACCCCCGATGAATAACTAAGCACAGTGTTGATAGCCTTGTGTATCTACAAAATACTTTCTTATTTTATTAATTATTTCATTAGTTAGGAATATACTTATGAAAAGATATGTCCTTTCAGCTTGAAGCTTGTTTCGCATCCCATAAATAAGGGATACCAAGGCCTCTTCAAATTATCGAATCAATTACAAGACTCTTTTTTTATATATGAAAGTAAATCCTGGACTATTTATGTTATTCTGTATTTTTATGTGCTATGAGCTTATAAATTAATGCAAAGGAGTGGAAGTTTATTTGGTGGGTCATACTTATTTGGTGTTTAATTGTTCTATTAAATTTCATGATTATGGGCTACATGGTTGTCTCCATAATGGTTTCCTAATTTGTTTAAGTTAATATATCAAGGGTATATTTAATTTAGCAGTGCACATTTGTTGTCCCTGTGTGATCTATTTTCAGTGAGAAGTTGATTTAAGTCCTGCTCAAGTGGTCTATGTTTATTGGTCTCTTCCCAGAGTTAAAAGCCTTTGAACAAGTCCTGCTCAAGTGGTCTATGTTTATTGGTCTCTTCCAAGAGTTAAAATCCTTTGAACAAGTCCTCTTAGTTGGATTCCTTCCCACTAGAACTAAAATCCTTTCCTCTAGTCACAACATTTTAGGAAATATCATTGGGATTTCATAAGAAGAACCCCGCAACTCAACATCCTTGCACATCTATACAAAGTATAGATTTACATAAGTGCCTAATAGTTGGAGTTAAACCAAACATATAAGTCCATCTACCATTAACTCTTAACCCCTTTTCCCAATAGATAAAGCACTAAACACACTCATTTCTCAAACTCATATAAAATCTCATTCCCATTTTCAAAACTACAAACATCAACATTAGAAAAAGTTTATACTCTTACATCTACTTCACACCCACTTGCTACCGTGAAGGTTACATTAAATCTGCATTAGTCATTGAGGTATACCCACCTAGGTTTGGTAGAGCCTAAACTGAAGAGGGTTCAACCATACTAACCCTATGCCTATTAGCCAAAAGTGTGAAGAGAGCCTGGCAAACTCTTAGGGTTAACAACCTACATTTTTGAGACCTAACAAAAATTTTGACTCTACTGGAGACACACAAAAGGAAACTTGGTAAGAGACCATATCCTTAGAGTCAAAAATTTGAAAAGTGTAACTCTACACTGGTCAAGGAGAACCCAAAAGATTAATTAGTCCTCTTATGTGAGGTGGTGACTCTATATAGAATACAAATCATTTTATGTCTTGGAGTATAGTAATTTCTTAACATGGGTGGTAGGAGATGTAAAGATGATGGTAAAAAACTACAATCATCCCCACCTTTAAGAGCTCCCTCAAAGAAAACTAGGTTATCTAACCAATATCAACGCAATAATGACCAAAATACTCTAGAAGATACATCAAAATAGCCAATCATAATTCATAATAGTTTCACTCCCTTGCATGAATCAAAAGAACTCCAATCAAGAAGCTATCATGCCCAGTCTGATGATATCTTAGCACAGTATAGACCTGACCCTCACAAAAAACTTGAATATTTCAAATGACTGTTGCACAAGTTCATAACAGTCCGCCAAAAGATATGAGGAATAGGGATGAGATGCAACAAGATTTGCTCAAATTATAGGAAAAACTTGAGTTGGCCAAATTAAGAGAGGAAGAAGAATGATTGAAACAAGAGTTACAAGTATAGAATAGAACTAAAACAACCAACTCAAAGTATGTACTCCCTCATAAACAAGGAAGGCATACTCTAACAAATACACAACAAAGTTCCCACCAGAATGCAAGTAGCTCATACAAATCACAACCACCACCTAGAAGCCATATCCAGCAAAATATTCCTCTACGAAATCCAAGACCACCGAATACGCATAATATTCCTCAACATATAGTTAAGCCTTATCCACCCCACAGTCAATGACATATTCCACCTCAACATCAAAATGTTAACATGAACCCACACCCTAATCCACCACAGCATCCCCCTCGTAATCATTTCCAATCGAACCAACAACCTCAGAATCAATACCAACCAAATCAACACCTACAAGGACCTCTGAATATCAATAGATATAGATAGCTAGACTTGTCTAGATATCAAGCATGTCCTAATCCTATTGATAATGATCTAAGGAATGCTGTCCCAAAATTTGTTGGGGACAATGTTATCTTTGTTGAGGAGCATATTAGAAGTTTTTTCAGTCATGGATAATTTTGAAGTACAATATGAAGATGTTCAAATGAAATTATTCATGTTGTCTCTTGTTGATAATGCCAGGGACTGGTGCAAGAATTTGCCTAATGCATCAATTTGTTCTTATGAAGACTTCAAGACCCAATTTAAGGAACAATATGGGAGAAAGTTTGATCCAAATTTTGTTGTCCATGAACTAACAAGTATGTAGAAGAATTATAGCAACTCTGTGATTGACTTGAATGAAAGGTTTTCAAAAATCTACCACAAGATTCCATTTGAGTTAAAACCTCCAGATCGCGTGGCATTAGCTTTATACCTAAATGCTTTTGATCCTAAAACTGGATATGAACTCAGAGACAAGGCCCCCATGACCTTGGCAAAGGCACAAAAGGTAGCCATTAGTATTGAGAACAATAGGAGAGTAGCAGGGAAGCTTGGGAAAAGAGAAAATCCAAAGACTACACCAAGTCCAAATAATAACCAATCAAAATAGAACAATTATTATAGGAATGAGAGGCCAAGGCTACATGGCATGCCTTATAACACCAATTGGAAAGATGGGAGGCCCCTAGATAATAACAGAAAGCAAAATTATGGAAAGGATGCTCCTAACCCCTTGAAAAGAAATGGGGCACATGTAGTAGAAAATAACCCATGGTGCCTAGCATGTAATTTGCCCCATTCACCTAACTATGTGTGTTGGCATAGTCAGCACTAGAATAGGAAACATCTTATGGTTAGGAGAGAGATAACCATACCATAAATATGCTAGAGATCATATCTCACCAAATTGATGAAGAGTACTCATCTACAGAAGAGAATGGATATAAATATGATGTGGGAAATCAAAGATATAACATTAATATGGGAAGACAAGAGGTGTTCTCAGATCAAGAGGATAACTATGAGCAAAATATGCCACCACAGCACCAAGGGAGGAAACCAACTGAGGAAGAAAGGAAAGCTCTCACAATGGTTGTGGTGGCACAAGCAAAGAATAACTATAATTTGAGAAACAGGGTAGTCAATACAAACCAAGGAACACCTAGGAGTGTGTTTGTAAAGGATCAAAATCACATTAAAGATAACATGAGGTCTACACATAAAGAACCAACAGAAAATAAAAAGGGGAGGAAACCAACTAAGGAAGAAAGGAAAGCTCTCACAATGGTTGTGCTGGCACAAGTAAAGAATAACTATAATTTGAGAAACAGGGTAGTCAATACAAACCAAGGAACACCTAGGAGTGTGTTTGTAAAGGATCAAAATCATATTAAAGATAACATGAGGTCTACACATAAAGAACCAACAAAAACTAAAAAGGGTAAGATAAAGGATAAATTACCAACTGAAGAAAAGGGGCATGCAAAAGAAGAAAAAAATTGATCAAACAATGATCCCTTCATTTGAGATAGCCCAAGAAATATCCCAAGTAAAGATATCAGTGCCACTTCTTGAGATAATGAAGATAGATCAATACAGAAACACAATGATCAAAATGATTTCAGATGCATCAAAGAAGAAACAAGAAAAAGATGAAAGAAAAATAAATAGTGTTTCAAAAGAGACCATTAGAACTCCTGAAGTATACCTTGGTGATACCTTGACAAAGAATCCATCTCAACTAGATCTTTTATACACTACTTTGTTGATAAGAAACAAACTGGTGAGGAATTATATGATTGATTAAGGATCAACCATGAACATTATGCCAATGGACATCATGAAGGAGTTAGGTATGTGGGTTGACACCACATATGGTAAATTTTACGCAATGGATAATAGATCCATCCTAGTCAGGGGCATTATGTGGGATTTGGAAATAAGGTTAGCCTCCTACCTTGAGGTAGTATATAAGATTTACATCATTGTGGTAGATATCAAACCATACCATGGAATGATGTTATCTAGACAATGAACTACAATAATTGGAGGAAATGTCTAGTTGGATCTATCTTATGCTACCATACCAGTAGGAGGAAGAGAAGTTAATCTTTGCAAAGAGCCAAGGTATGAGAATATCATAGAATGCATTGATCAAAACCAAATAATTTTTTTCTGTGATATAGACCTTGGTACATTTAGAATTGGAAAAAGCCAACCAGAGCTACAAAATACTGATCCTATACATCAAGAAGCCCAAGTCTATGAATGTGGTGTATGGAGGATGTACTTTGATGGTGCATGTAGTAAAGATGGTAGTGGAGTAGAGGTGTTATTTATTTCAAAAACTGGTAAGACTTTCAAATATTCATTCCTACTAACATTTGAATGCACCAACAACATAGCAGAATATGAGGCATTGCTCATCAGGTTGAACATTAGTATAAAACATAAAATAAAATTCCTTGTTGTGTATGGGGATTCAGAACTAATTGTCTCTCAAACCAGGGGGAAGTATTCATCAAAAAACAAGAGATTGAAACAATATAGAAATGTTGTTTGGGATGATATTGAGCTATTTGATACATTCTCTATAAATTGGGTGGACAGATCCAAGAATATGATGGCAGACTTCCTGGCAAACATAGCCCTAAAAAATGATGATATCACATTGGCAGGCATCACTGAAGTGGAATTCAAAGCCAGACCTTCCATCCCTAATAACATATATAATTAGAAAGTGTTTGAAGATGACAATGATTTGATCAAATTTGTACATTGTGTAGACTAGTATGAATCCCAATAGATTGACTTCAATGCATATGTGGAAAACATTGATGGTAAAGAAACTCTTTTTGGAAAGGACGTGGTACAATTAAAAATAAATAAGATGCCCAAAGGTCTAATAGCACTAGAGAAGGTGTTCGATGCACATGACTGATTCAAGGCAAAAGATATACCAATCAAATAGAACGATCTTGAGGAAATAAATCTTGGCACACAAACAACCCCAAAAAATAGGTACATTGGGAAAAAAACTCAACCCTAAAATTAGAAGTATGCTCATTGATTTGATTAGAAAGTACAGGCATGTATTTGCATGGTCTTATGATGATCTGAAAGCATACCGAGAAGACCTCTTTCAACATGAAATACCATTAAAACCAGATGCCAAACCATTTAGGTAAAAACAAAGGCCTATAAACCCCACATTGGCCCCCAATATGCAAGACGAACTTACAAAGCTTAGGGAAGGAGGTATTATCAAGCCTATTAGACATTATTCTTAGGTAAATCAAATTTGGTACCTATAAGGAAGAAAAATGGGGACATAAGACTATGTGTGGACTTTATAAACTTAAACAAATCTTCACTCAAAGATAATTACCCCCTCCCTAATATGGAAGTAATGTTGAAAAAGGTCACATGTTGTGAATTCCTGTCCATGATGGATGGTTTTTTAGGGTACAATTAGGTGAAAGTAAAAGAATCAGAACAATTTAAAACTACTTTCACCACACCTTAGGGAACATATGTCTATGTAAGGATGTTATTTGGACTCACTAATGCTAGGGAAACATTCCAAAGGGCAATGGATGTGGCCTTTACTAATCTAATCAATGAAATTATGGTAATCTATCAAGATGATTTGACAACATACTCCAAGAAAGCTAAGGATCATTGTGCACATTTGGAGAAAATTTTCATTAGAGCCTTGGAATATGGGATCTCATTGAATACAAAAAAGTGCCACTTTGTTGTAATAGAAGGAAAGTTACTTGGTCACATAGTCTCGAAAGATGGAATAAGGATTGAACTAGCAAGAGTGGAAGCTATTGATAAAATCCCTATCCCTAGATTTGTGAAGGCCATACAATGCTTCTTTGGTTAAATCAATTTCGTTAGGAGGTTTGCACCAAATTTTGCAAAGATAGTTAAGCCCATTTCTAAAATGTTGAAAAAAAGTGAAAAGGTGGACTAGATAGAAGAAGTTGTTGAATCTTTTGAATCTATTAAGAAGGCAATCAAAGAAGCTCCTGTGTTGAAATCACCTAAGTTTGACAAACCATTTTAGATATTTTCCTTTGTATCATTCGACACAATAGATGCAATAATGTTGCAAAAGAACAAAGAAGGATTTGAGCAACCAATTTCATTCTTTAGCAAATCACTTCAAGGGGCTGAACTAAAATATGACATAATAGAAAAAACAAGCATATGCTCTAGTAAAATCTATCAAAATATTCAGACCCTATCTGGTAGGAGCTCAAGTAATAGCATATGTACCGAATGCTACAACAAAGGATGTATTTGTTCAAAATGAGGTCACTGGATGGAGTTAACAAAATCCAGGAATTCAATATTGAAATCCAAATCACAAAACTTGTTAGAGGATAGGGCCTAGCAAGATTGATTATAGAATCAAATTTGGAAGTAGCACAAGTCTGTAATATGGATGACAAAGATAGTAACAATATTGCCAATATAGAACGTACATCTTGGTATACTCATATAATGTAGTATCTAAAGAATTTGAAGTGTTTGAAAGGCCCAAATGATAATCAGAGAAGAACACTTAAACTTCAAGCCTCAAAGTATGTCTTTATGGATGGAGATTTGTACTAGAAAAATAGAGATGGTATTTATTACTATGCCTAGATAAGACATACGCTGAAAACATGCTACAAGAAATACATAAAGGTGTCTTTGGAGGACATTTCTCAGCCAAGACCACTGGCCACAAAATACTAAGAGTTGGGTACTATTAGCCTGAAGTATTCAAAAATGGACATAGTTATGTTAGAAGATGTGAAGCTTGCCAAAGGTTTTCTAGTATACTCAAGTATCAAGGGACCCTACCACTAAAAATGATGCAAATAGAAGCTCCATTTCACTAATGGGGACTTGATTTCATTGGAGAAATTAGTAAGAAATCAAGCTGAGGATATAAATGGATTCTAGTAGCCACTGACTATTTCACAAAATGGATAGAAGTCATTCCAACAAAACAAGCTACTAGCAAAGTGGTGATAAACTTTATCATGGAAAATGCCATTACTAGGTTTGGAGTACTAGTAAGACTTATCACAAATAATGGCATGTGTTTTAGATATGAAGAATTCAGGTCATTCTGTGAATCTTATGGTATAGTAATTTCATATGCTTCACCATTTTACCCTCAGGGAAATGGACATATTGAGTCTAGTAACAAGAGTATTATCAAGATAATTAAGAGTCTTGGAGAATAACAAAAAAACATGGGATTCAAAATTAAGAGTAGCTCTATGGGAAGATAGGGTTACTGTAAAGAAAACCATAGGGAAATCACCATTTGAACTAGTCTATGGTGCCCAAGCTAGGTTACCCATGCATAATCTTATACTAGTCTATAAGTTTATTCTTCAAGAAGATCTGCATATCCCTGAGCCCATGGAGGAAAGATTAGAATAATTAATTAAACTTGATGAAGTAAGGACTGAAGCCTAGAAATAGACTGAGAAACTACAGTTGCAAACAAAATACCTCTTTGACAAAAGGACCAGGGAAAGAAAATTCAAAATAGATGATATGGTCTTCATGTGGAATGCTAAGGCACAAGATAAGGGAAAACATGGCTAATTTGAGGCATTATGGGTAGGACCATTTGTCATTACTGACAAGTGTGGTGAAGATTCCTACTATTTACAAATCATGAGTTGTGAAGAATAAGAATTGCCAGTGCATGGACAATTCCTGAAACATTTCTTCTCATAAGATCTTTCCATGCATAGTATATATAAGGAGGATAGGGAATTTCCAGTGCATAGACAATTCCTGAAATGCCTCCTCTCTCTAAAGATTTATTCCTTGCACAATAGATTAGGATTCCATTCTCAACATCCCACTACCATTGGTCTACAACCTAGATTCTCAATTCTTGCAATGACCTCATAGTCATTCATCCCTAGCAAGAGCCACTGCTGGGACAAAATTTTGAACCCTAAGAATTCATCCATAAGATCCATTTCCTACCATACAACTTGAAATAATCATCTATTTGTAAATTTTAAATCAACACTCCTGTAATAAAATCATCCACTGTATTCACCTTAGAACCATGAAAATTCATATTAGCTACACCGTAAGTCAAAGTCTTAATCCTCATAGACTTATTAAGAAATGAACCCTCAGTGTATCAGTAAGACTTATTCAAGGATCACTTCGACACCCTGAAAAGATGTTAAGAAGCGATCGGAAGATCAGTGTGACACCTGAATGTGTCACACCAATAAAATGATAAAATTAAAAAATTGCTTGGCACATATTTCGAACTAACATTTCAAGTTCAAGGAGACAGAGATATCAGAGAGTCAAGATGAGTCTTTCAAGGGTCTCTTGGAAATTCTGACCCATATGGAGCATATCAAGGAGAGTGCAAAATATTGGCATAACATATCATTTCAGCATGACAGGGTGACTTAGAATGCTATCTTACTGAAAAGCCGATGGAAATTTTAGAATGTCGAAGAGAATGCATATTCAGTCTTTTTGAAAAAACAAACATGTCGATAATCAAGAAGGCATCAAAGGGAAGCACATATATCGAAAGGAGGGGATTTCAGCAAGACCACCATTTGAGCCACAATGAAATCCTGATGAAATAAAGAAATAATAAAACCCCTTTAGTGAAATGGTTAATTTGATGAGGTGATAGAAGGTGCTCTATTGTGAAAAATAAATGTTTTCCCGATGATTTGAAATCTGCCATTAATGCTCTGAGTAGACTAAATAAAAGAAATCTTGAAACATTTGGTTCAGTATGCAAGCACAAGAGATGGGGTAAGCATCTACAACAAATACTATTTGGCTTTCCAAGTAAGTGTTCTAAGCTTAAAATCTAAGCTTTCTTAATTGCATTTGAAAATTCTCTCGCATTATATTATGGAAGAAACACATGAGAACCCTAAGGCTAAAAGGCAGAAGTTGAACGAAAGACATCTAAACAAGGATCTAATAGACCAGTGTCTGAAGTCAGGATAAAAATCCTAGAGGAATGCCCAGCTAAACCCAAATGTAGAAAAATTGGAAGATGAATATAGACAAGTAGTAGATGTATGGACTCCCATAAGGGAGTACAACCTCTTCATCTACCATTATAAGAAAATGCATAGGTGTTCCCTTGTTTTGAACCCATGGAATTTGAATTTAGGGAAATTGATAGTACCAAATATCTTTGTGAATATTGAATTTTTTAGATTACTAGCTAGAAGTTATAACGCACAAAATTGTTTGATTGAATTAAAGGATGGAATAGGATTTATCACTGTCACCTGGGATTACATAGAGATGGTATGGTTTTCTAATTAGATACTATCTTTGATGTACAACTCAAGATTAGGAATTTGATGAGTGAATATTATAATTTGAGCAACAACTATAAGAGATGGACTATGCCTATGCATAGACCCTGTGATGAAAACAACAAGCTAAGGGTTTTCTTAGTCATAGAGGATCACCCATATTCCATTGAATTGTTTGAAGAATATTTCTAGTATGCTTATTATTCTGTGTGCTAATTGTTAGGGGTTGAGGCTTCTATGTTTATGGAAGTTGCTCCTATGATCCTAGCAACTAATATACAAAGCCAACAAGCCCTACATTTTGATTATCTTGAGTTCTTAGTAACCACCCTTCACAATGAGCTAGTCTCCATCAAGGGAGGAGGGAGTAAATTTAGGCATTAATCTCTACTATTGAATCTTGTCTTGTATGAAGGCCAAAACTTGGGGTTGTGGAATAAATGCTTGGGAGTTAGAGACTTGGAAAGGAATGGAGATGTAAAACCCATCCAGAGATGGACTGCTATATGGGACAGTAGGTGTGATAAGTACCATTACATCTATTTTGAAGAATATTTTGTAAAACTAGTATATTAGTACCTAGGGCATCCTTGTAACTACAATCTGTCACTAGAAATTTAGAATTTTTTAAGGCCAAAGGATAATCATGAACTAGATAAATTCACTCATAATTGGGGAGATTTGTATTCCTACACTGATTATACAAAAATAAGGGTGTTCGGATTTGAAGGATCTCCTTTGCTATTACCAAAGACATATCTTGACAAGGTTGCTTATCTAGAGATTGTAAGACAACTTGCTCTCTCTGATTTTATGCATCTAAAAAGACACAATAAGTAGTCGTTTATGCTAGGCACTTTGTGTTTTGGGGATTTTATAGTCATGTCAGACAAAGGATACTAATTAATTGACAAAAAACTAGAGCATTTTAGGCTACCATCAGGGAGTTGCAGACAAAGTTTTGATCCAAAGAATTTTATAAGTAATATCAAAATAAAACAAAAGATTGTGAAGTATAATCATGTTTTATTTGTCGATGATGACCTAGTTAGAAATTGTGATGAGCAAGTTCCAATTGAGAGATGAGATTTATATTACAAGATAACATTCGTTGAAGCTTGGAGGGTAGCCAGAAACCCCACTTATAATAGTGCATTCATGGATATTGATGATCCCATTGAAAATTTAAATACATTGATAACAAATGCTGCAAATTTGTTTCAAAATCTCCCTTCTTATGTGTTTGAAAGAGAAGGAAGAGTTGTTAGAAGAACTCAAGCAGAAGATGAGGTTCCTATTTCCTAGTTACCTCCTCAACAAACTCCTGAAATCTCTTTTGAAGAAGAAAGTGAAGAGGAGAAGAATAAAGACTTGCAAGCATCCTCTTCTCTTATTGAGGAATATCAGCCTCCAGTAGATAGAGAGGAAGTCACAATAGAGACTTCTGATGAATTGACAGATGATGTGAGATACAAATGGCTAGTAAGAATTTCATTGCAGATGTTGATTTTATCAAAACTTTAGAATTCAAAGCATTTTTATATGAATATAAAGGAAAATAAGCCATAGAAAAGATGAAGGATATCATTCCTGAGGTTCAAGATGAAGTTCTGCAAGAACTTCAATCATAAATAGATAATTCTGTGGGAGAATTGACACCAGAAAAGGGTAGAGAATTGTTCAAGGAAGTAGGAGTGGTGTTGGTTCCTGGATGGGACATGACTTCAACTATTGTTTTTGATACTTTTAGAAAGAATCAAGAGAAAAAGATGCAGCTTAGTGTTAAGGCACTTGATAATATTAAAAGTGGATCAGGCTATGACCCTGATAAGAGGATACTGCTTATATGGTCACTCTATCCTCCACATAAAAAGCCTCGGGTCATAAATAATCCTGATGAAGAATTTGGCCATCTGATGATTTAGCAAGTTGAGGACACAGATCCTATTGAGACTCCTAACCTAAATATCAATGTCGCAAGATTTACTAAAGCACAGATTAAACAGTTGATGAGGAAAAATAATTCTTATATGGTTGAGAATGCAAAATTAAGATAGGAAGTGGCACTTATAAAGATAAACTACCTACACCAAGATCTTATTCACCTTACCTGGAATAGGATGAAAAGATCATTGAAGCAAAAGATGATTAAAATTACTAGAAGTACAAGGCAGAAAAGTTTTAGAAGAAAAGTGAGTAGCTTGAGGTTGAAATAAAATTAGTCAAGTACCACATGGCCTCGACATTAATCCAAATAAGGTTTGATAATTTAATGAAGTTTAGTGATCAAGCTTGGAACATGTGTAAAAGAACATATCTTACACATCAAGAGAACAAAAGGCTTCATTTAAGGATGTTGGAAAAGAAAGAAGAATTGAGTACTAAGTCAGATGTTGAAGGTCAAGTACTTGAAGAATATAACAACTTGATTGTTGAACATGAGAAGTATAACACAATATTGACATATGACTTAAATGATTTTGATCAGCACCATGAGATGACATTTCCAAACTTCTTCTCTGGAAATGATCTATGACATAATGATGATTGGGTAAGGGAAATGAGCCAAATGTTGCCACCGCTCCTAGATAAGGTAAATGATGAAGAAAAAGTGATAGACAATACCTACTAATGCCTCAAAAAGTTGTTCGCCCTAGAATTTGCTATGAATGATATAATTGCCTCAGATACATGTGCCAACTAGGAATATATTGATCACCTTTCCAGGGTGAACATGTTTATATCCAAGGCATAGTAAAAATACATGTACGTAGAGATAAAATTTTTGAGCAAGTACCATGGACGTGTCAAAACTGATCATGAAGAGGATGACTTTGCTAGACATATGGGTCACGAGTCTACCCTCGATGAATAACCAAGCACAGTGTTGATCACATTGTGTATCTGCAAACTACTATCTTATTTTATTAATTATTGCATAAGTTAGGAATATACTTATGAAAAGATATGTCCCTTCATCCTGAAGCTTATTTCACATCCTATAAATAAGGGTTACCAAGGCCTCTTTAAATCATCGAATAAATGACAAGACTCTTATTTTATATATGAAAGTAAAGCCTGGACTATTTATGTTATTCTATATTTCTATGTGCAATGAGCTTATAAATTAATGCAAAGGAGTGGAAATTTATTTGGTGTTCAATTGTTTTGTTAAATTTCATCATTGTGGGCTACATGGTTGTCTCCACAATGCTTTCTTAAATTGTTTAATTTAATATATCAAGGGTATATTTAATTTAGTATTGTACATTTGTTTTCCCTATGTGATTTGTTTGATTGGTTTCAGTGAGAAGTTGATTTAATTATTGCTCAAGTGGTCTGTGTTTATTGATCTCTTCCCAGAGTTAAAATCCTTTGAACAAGTCTTCTTAGTTGATTTTCTTCCCACTAGAATTAAAATCCTTTCCTCTGGTCACAACAATTTAGGAAATATCATTGGGATTTCATAAGATGAACCCTACAACTCAACATCCTTACACATCTAAACAAAGTATAGATTTACATAAGTGCCCAACAATTTGAGTTAAACCAAACATATAAGTCCATTTGATATTAACTCTTGACCCCTTTGCCTAATAGATAAAGCATTGATCACACTCATTTCTAAAAGTCATGAAGAATCAAATTGTTATAGAGGCTACCCAAGCCCAATTCAATAAGAGGGCATTAACCGTAAATGACATCACAGACCATGTGGTAAGATTTGCTTCTATGGTCATAGGTTACAAGATCTATTTCTTAAACTAACTCTGTCTCTAGTACTGCGATATATACTACATATCAAATGGTCAATTAAAATGTTAATTATGATTTGTGTGAGTTGCTAAGAAGTCAACTACTAGAGAATCTAAAGAAGATCAAGGAAAGTAAAAACTATCCTTTCAAATATGGTACACTGCTTATCTGTTTATTCTTCTACTTCATGCAAGAGTTCCCAGGGCTAAGAATCTATTTTGGACAAATGATAAACTTGCCACAGTTTAAATTAGAAATAATCTAAATAGCATAGGTAGTATTGATGGTAAAAATTCAGCACTATGGGGCTATTTCAAAAACATCCAAAAGTCAATACAAGCTAGGGAAAGAATCCCCAGAGTAGTTTTTGAAAATTACAAGGATACAATCTACTTTATTGTGACAAAAGATCAGTGCTTGATGGAGGCTATTAAGCCTAGAACCGTATGGGTTATGCCTATGGGATACAAGGTAGATGGATGAATATTAGAAAATTATGCTCAACATGTGTTAAGTAAACCTAGAGATCCCAATGAAGGAAGATTTGGGACTTATGAGGAATTGCATGCTAAAGTCTTTGTTGAAGTGAGAAAACTTGAGATCTCTAAGAAAATGTAGAAAGTGGTAGAAGTAATTGCCCTGAAACATGGGTTCACAGAAGAACAAGTGACAAAGGAAAGGGAAAAAGTTCAAGTCGAAAAGGAAGAAAAGGAAAAGAAGAAAAGTGAATATGTTGAAGTTCTGGAAGAACCCAAGGATAAATCAAAAAAACTAGAGGCATCGAGAAGGAGGACTAGAGCATCTTCCTCTAAAGAAGTTACACATATTCCCTCCAATCCCACACCATTTGTAAGTGTGGAAATTCTTGGTACGAGCCACAAAATACAGAAGATGAAGGCTAAAAGAATGCATGCAAGCATTGCAGATGATGAAGTAAAGAAGATGAAAATTGAGGCTACGAAATCCTCTAGAACTAGAAAAAAGAAACCCTCTGGTATGGGTAAACCTGGGAAAAGGAAAAAGCAAGATGTGCCTCAGACAGAAGAAGCAACCATAAGTCTTGAAGATGTTCTCAAAGCCATAACAATGGATGGCAATCTGAAGCCTATTACACAATTATATGACAAATATGATGAATTGGACAAGAAAATCATTGAGACTATTGTTGTAGGGTATCTAAACATCTATAATAGGGCCCTAATTGAAATAATTGATGATCTTCCACATAGCCTAGAAAGCATAATGTCCACAAGAAAGGAAGAGACCATGGAAAAGGATGTTGAACTAAGACAACACTCTTTAATAAAACTATGTTCAGAAATCACTCTGGAAGAAAAAGTAAAAATATCCAAATCAATTCACAACAAATTTAGGTCAAGGAAAAGAATGAATGCTCTAATATTAGGATAAATTGAAAAAGTAATAAAGGAAACTGAAGAAGAAACTCTGAACACATTAATGGAATTCAATCTCCCAACCATTTAGAGCTTGAAAGAAGAAGTCTCTACTACACTAAGAGACATTGCAGAGTCAGTTAAAGAACTTTTGGAGAAAGAAAAACAAGTTGTGGATGAGCTTGAATTTCTACATGGTCCAATAAACTTGGACACAATGTCTCCTATACAAAAATTTAGATTGGCATCAATTTCATAGGCAAAGGCAAGAGAGGAAATGTTAAAGTCTCACATAGAGGATAGTGATCTTATTGGTGAAGCATCTAGCATTTTGGAGAAGCTGATGCCAACATACCAGAAGGACACTTCTTTGTCAGCAGAAAATCAACTCAAAGGACTTATATGCTCTGTAAGTAAACATTTTGAATCCTTTGAGAAATCTGTAGACATAAAAGTTAGGCAAGAGTTTAATGAGAAAAGATTAAATGAGTTGAAGTATATGATAACCACTAATAAAGTCCAACTAGATAATAGAATAAAAAGTATTCAAAGTTCCATTAAAGAAGTTGGTGATATATACAAATTTTGTTTATTCTGGTCAGAAATCACAAAGAAAATAGAAGAGAAGATCAAGGAGTTAGAGCAAAAACTGGTGAACACTTCTAAGGGATATGATCTGGTGATAGAATCAGTTAGCACCAAGGAAAGTCAAGTCATCAACCTTCATGATGACTTGAACAATCTAATAAATGAGAGGGATAAAATCAAAAATAAAATGTGTCGTCTAAGAAGAATAATCTGTTCTAAGTTAGATTTTATGTTTAATCTAGTAGCTGAAGCACAAGTAGCTTCATAGTCTGACACACCCTCTGATCTTCACAAGGTAGCTACTATAGTCTTTTTATTTAGTGGTCATATTAGAATTTTGGACAATGCTAAGAAAAGATGGGATGGTGAGCTGGCCCAATTAAAGAACATTTTCATTGACATCTTCTAGCACATGTAAAATAAAATTGAAGATTGTACCTGTACATATGTAGCAGAGTATAGCAAATTTTGTAGTTTTGACAATTTTTACTACGGAACCTACACCTTTCCCATTGATGTCAAAGAGGGAGAAGATGATCAATGAAAAATGGGAAAACATCTCAGGGGTAGAAGAAATATAGAGTGTATATAGAAAGGGGGAGTAGTCAAGGCAAGGCAGTCAAGCATTTTTCACTAAGTGTTGCCATCAATGCCAAAGGGGGAGATTGTTGGCAAGAGACACTACTATGAAGAAGACTAGAATGTTGTCATTGATGGAAACAAGGCAAAGAGAGTACATCAATATGACAAGAAGACATCATTCCAAAAGACCAACTGGATTTGGGAACAAGGTACAAGAGCATTCAATATCAGAAAGCCAGAATGACAAAGTATGGACAATATTCAGAGTAAGGAACAGAAAGTGGACCAATATGCCTCTGTAGATTAAGACCTACAAATGTAGCTTAGGTATGATGACTCATAACTACTTGATAATGATATAATCTAGTGTTCAAGTCATGTCTTCCTCCAGAAGTCATTTGAAGAAAATATCTACATCTGGATGAACAGAGGTAAGACAGGGACAATGTATAGTGTGAAGTAAAATGATCCACATTTCTCTACAATAACATATTTTGTTATACAATTTTGAGGTGTTATAAACACTTGTATGAAGTGTCTAAATCTAGAGTTGTGAGATCTGAAGTCCACCGGAAAGATAGTTGCAAGCTGCTAAGTATCACTACAGTGTTTGAATGAGTTTGACTATGATAGAATCTAAGTTTTGATGGTCCGCATTCTGTCGTTAAAGAATATTTTTCTCTGCGGTTCTGAAGGTATGATGGGTGATGTTTGAGGAGTCTTTGACATGACTTAGAGAAAGCCATGTGGTTCATAGTAAAATTTGTGATTTGACAGTTGAGCTGAACCAGTAGCAGTCTGAGTTTGAGGCTGACATGATAGTTTGATTTATGTGCAGTAAGTTCTATTGATTAGAACTTTATCCTAAGTGGTTCTATAGTTGGAGATGACATATGAGAAGATGTTTCAAATGTTATTTAGGTCCACAATGTGTTTTAATGGACGGATTTGGTCGACAAGCTACAAGTTTATTTACTATACGCTTCATCTGAGTATGTTGACCTAACATGAAGATCTTAAGTGTTTCATATATATATATATATATATATATATAATTTAGTGTTTGGTGATGTGTGTGAATATGATATAGAGATATATGTGTGATATATAGAAGAAGATGATTTTGTGAAAGTAATAAAGAGCAAAAGAAGAGAGATCATATTCCCATGTAAAAGCAGAGCAGGGAAACAGAACAGTCGAATATGAAGAGTTTTGAGATAGTAATTTTGTACTTCGTTGGAGCTGCAACCAAGCATGTGTAGATGCAATTCAAGTAGTTCAACTTGGCGGTGACCGATTCTTATTTCTTCTTTCTTTCCATAGGCAATGATCCTGTTTTGGCAGTGAGCCTTTCTTGCAGTAAGCATTGATGTGAGTAGTGAGCCCTGTAGGCAGCGAGCCTCTGTATTTTAGTATTGATATAGCTTATATATTTTTGTGGGCTAATACTCACCGTGGTTTTTCCCTTTTTGGGTTTTCCACATAAAAATTCTGGTGTTCATGTGTTATGTCTTTGTGGTTGTTGTTTCTATGTCTATTATGCTTTCATATTATTAACTTTGGAAATTGAATAAATAAATCTATTAAGAAGTGATTTTGTGGAATACTAATTCACCCCCCTCTCAGTATTCCTTATTTTGAATAGTAAATACGTTCTATTTTTTTCCCTTTTTTGCATTTTTTCCCTTTTGGTTTGCTAGAGATTTTCTAAATTCTCATTGTGCCAAGTTTACAACATGTCCCCAACTAGAGCCACTATTGTGACCTGTAAAAACTAGCTCCTGAACATGCATATTTTGCCCCAAATTCAATAAAAAATCCCATTTTTCTCTAGATTGTATTTTAAACCCATTATATATACCTAATCTAAGACAATTTAAATGGGTTTCTTTTTAAAAATCATTCTAAGTAAAAGTACCCCCTGAGTCATTGTGATTTCTTCCCTTAGAAAATTTTGTCTATTTGAGGGTTTTGTTGGCAAATTGACGAAATCGTGAGCTACAGATTTTGCCAACTAAGTTCACAAGTTCGTGACTTTGCTAGTTTACTGATTTGCTGATAAGCTGGCAAAAGAGGTGATGGAAAAGTAGAAGGATAAAGAAAAAAGTTGAAAGTTGAAGTTTGAGGCATTTGTTAGTGAATCAACTAGTTTGTGAACTACTGACTTTGTCGACTGAGTTCATAAGTTTCATTTTTTATCAATTTGCCGATAAGGCAACCATGCGACAAAGGGGACAAGATTTGAAAGAGGTGAAAAGTGGGTGCAAGAGGTAAAATTTTGTAAGGCAAAGGGAATTTTTTTCATAAGGAAATGAATGTGTTGAAGGAAAGAATGTTTGATGTCTTCTTTGGCAAAATTGTTCAAGTTTTAAGTGTGTGTCGACAAATCAAAAAAATTGCAAACATCAAACTTGTTGATTGGGTTTGCAACTTTGTAGTTTCACTGATTTTGTTGATAAGGTGGCAGGAAGGCTTTGACCAAGAAGAACGAAGATGAAGATAAAGTAGGGTAAAATTTTCTAAGGGCAACTTGAAGAAGTTGAAGTCTTGGTTGGTGAACCCTTTGGTTCACAAACTTATGGTTTCACTGATAAAGGGTTCAACAATGAGAACTTTCCCCGATGGGAAAAGGAGATACAAAGGTAAGATTGAATAAAAAGAAAGTTCACATCTAGAGGATTTCCCCAATATCAAAGAGAAATAAAGAAGAAACAAAGAAAAGACAATGGGAAAGGGTCAAAATGAAGAAAATGTTTTAGAGGAAAATAAGAGAAAAAACCTAGTGTATGTTAGGGAATTACCAAGTTTGAGAAATGTTGACTTCACTGACTATGTTTATGAGTTTTTGTTTTTGCCAATTTGCCGATAAGGTGGAAAAAGCAGTGAAAGAAAAAGGGCATGAAGTATAGTTCGTCAGTGGGGAAATTTACCGATAAAGAAGATAAACAAGAAAAGGCTAATGCAATTTTTTATTAGCAAAATGTATGTTCACAAACCATTGGGTTTGCCAACAACCTAGTTCACTATAGGGCAAATTCACCAATAAAGATGAAAAGGAAGATAGACTAATGGAGTAATAGTCAAGTAAGAAGCGGCAAAGGAGGAAGTTCGGCAAAGGGAAAAGTTGTCGATAGTAAAGAAAAGTGCAAAGGAAGGAAAAGATAGATGAAGTGATGCTTTGCCATTTTTCATTCTTGTTAATAAGGTAAAAAAGGGGCTCAAGATAAAGACTAAGTGCCAAAAGCAAAAGGGAGGTTTTTTCTTTGTTTGCAAAAGGGAGAATTCATTGATAAATCAAATACATGAGGAGAAAGTTCAAAGAGAGCCTTTGTCAGACGGAGGATGAGTTTGCAAACTTGACAGTTCACTGAATAAGTGGTTTGCTGACTAGAATTTGCTGAAAAAAGGGGAAAAGATGATGCTCATCATAGAGAGGGTGGTGCTGGTAGATATGTACCAAAAGTTAATGTTTGTAGGTGAAGGTTAGTTGCATGTAACACAATAAAATTTTTCATTGCATAGGTACAGTTGGAGGAAAAAGTAGATGAAATTGATGTTGTAGGTGTTAGGGAGTTGACTCAAACCATCCCTCATTATTGCTCCAAATAATTCAGGTGTGTGGGCAATCTTCTTTTGTTAGTCCTCAGAATTATCAGGGACTAGACTCAAACCTTCCATCATCAATGGTGTAGGTACCTATTGTATATTTAATTGTGTAGGTGAATGAATCAGTCATTAATCTTTAATGCAGCAGATATTTCTTTGCTGTGTTATCTTCATATATTTCTATATTAAATGTTGTAGATCAAATCAGGATGTCTCCACGTTTATGATTTGCAAAATAGATTTATATAGACATTCTTTTCATAGAAATATCTTCTGACATGGCCATGTGCCAATTTTTAATGGAGCGTGGGTGTACTCAATGATAGAGTGTAGCACTTTGAATTGTGCAATGAGCTAACTTACTATATATGCATATGTTTTAGATTCATTAGGGGTTGGTCATTTTGGGTATTTTTCTCCACTACTACTAAGATCCAAAGGCATTTTTGCCAAAGATAAATTTTTAGTTTCTATTCTTTAGGGAGGAAATTAGCGGAAAATGTATGTTGATATATTGTAATCATTATATAAAATCAGTGTTTCTCTCTACTGTTGTAAGCACTCTTTCAGGAAATCTTAACCACACTTAGGATTTCTCTTGGTACACTTAGTAGTATGATTCCAAAATTCGATTTGAATGAATGTCATAGTTCTTAATCCATTTTCAAGCATTGTAAATGGTCATTTCAGTATTACAAAAAGAGGAGTGCTATACAGTGTTAGATTATTAAGTATTATCATGATAAATGTGAAACTTTGTAGCCCAATGGATAGGCACCAATTTGAGAAGTCTATGATCAACCAAGCCTTTAAAGAAAAACTTTATATTAGAATCTTAAACATAGTATTAGTCCTTATGCATCCTCATTCTATAGGATTGTCTTCATCAACTATATATGGATTTTTATAACAACTAATTGTTCTTGGTTCAGTGATAAATTTGGGACTAAGAAAATGATTTGGGTTTGGTTGTTTAGTTAATATTGTTTCAAATATGTTTCTTAGTGGGTTGTCATTGTGTCAACATATCCTTGTTTCCATTGGTGTCAACTATATCCTATTTTGTTGTCTGCATAGAAGACCGGACTGTTAAGGATATTGAGAAAACTAATCATAATCAATGCATACAGATCATGTGGCTATGTAGAGGATTGTTAGAGATTGCTTCAGTTAAGATTTGAGAAGTATGCATGAAGGTCTAAAGGAGTTATGGCCATTTGAGTAGAACTAGTTCTTGCAATACTCAGAAAGGACAGAGTGACAAGAAATAGGTTTGGATTGATCCAATAATATAAAATTATGATCTGCAGATCTGGAGGCATGTTTGGGACGTCAATGTGTATCATCAACACTAATGGTTCATGGTTTGGAGGTCTGCAAGCTATCCTTCTAGTTTGACAGTCATGACAGAGAGTGTTCTTGAGGTTCCGGAGGAAGATTCAAATGCTTCTAATAATTTGGTTTAAAATGGATGTTATTGGTGAATTCAATGTGCTTGTGGAGGTCTCTAGATCATATGGCTACTATGTTAGAGGTCTGCATTGAAGTCTGAGCCTGTTGATTGAATATTTCTTCTTTGAGGTTGATGTTCTTCCCAGTCTTGGCCGACCAGATGTTCATATCCTATTGCAGATGCCTTAAGAGCATTTTTATGAAGCATGTAGTGGTTGTAGAAGTAGATTCAAGTCTTAGTTTTGTTTGGTTGAAAGTTTGATGATCCGCATCAAGTCTAGCCAACCTTGTTGATCATTCCAAGGTTGATGAAGTATATAAATACTTGTTGAAGAGGTATTGAAATTATCCTTGTGCAAAATAGATAAAATCCAAAGAAAGGATTAGGAGTAGAGCAGAGAAGAAAAGGAGTGGAATCATTATAGAGTGTGAAGAAGAGTTTAGGGTAAAGTGAAAGTTCTTGAGCATTCATTAAAACTAAATCAGGCATGAAGTAGATGCTATTTCTCAGTTAATTCATTCTAAATAAACTCTACAGGTAGTGAGCCTCTCTTTTGAGTAGTGACCTCTAGGAAGTGCGCTCGAAGGCATATGCCTTCTATTTTAGTAAGTACTTTTAATAGGGTACATATTTTGTGGGTTAACCCCCACCATGGTTTTTCCCTTAAGTGGGTTTCCATGTCAAAATCTTGGTGTCAATTGTGTTGATTATGTTTCTTCTCTTATGTTGTTGATGTATGCTTTAATGTTTACATCACTAATCTGATAGTAAGATAATAAAGAAGGTTAAAGGTAGAAATTTTTTTAATGTGGGACAACTAATTCACCTCCCCCTCTTGGTTTTCTAGTTCCAACAATTGGTATCAGAGCCAGATCCTCTCATAAAAGCCTAATCACTTGAGGAGATCTAGGGTGTCAACCTACAAGAACGATAGTCCAAGATTTAATGGAACAAATTACTTTGTTTGGAAAAATCGCACGGAGTCCCATTTACAATGCATGGGAGATGCCTACTGGGCAATAACCAGTGTTGAGTATAAAACTCCAGAGAAAGGTCCTTCAACTCCTGATCAAGTCAAAGATGCTGAAAATAATTGAGCTAAAGAAGCCTTGTTGAGTGCCCTGACTGATTCAGAAATGACAAATGTCTTTGGTCTAAAAATTGCTTATCAAATCTAGACAAAGTTGAAGTATCTATATGAAGGTGATAAATATGTCAAATGTGCAAAGCTGCAAAATCTGAGAGGAAATTTTGAAACTATGAGGATGAGTGAAGACAAAAACATCACAATCTACATGCAAAAGATAAATGAACTTGTGTGTGGCATCAGGTGTGCTAGTGGAACTTTGGAAGAATTAGAAATTATATCAAAAGTACTCAAATCTTTACCAGATTCATACAAACATAAGGTTGCAGCTATAGAAGAGATTAGGATAGTCTTAGAGGTTACAAGAGATCATCTGGTTGGCAAAATTTCATCTTTTGAATTAAGTGAGTTTGGTGATTCACTTCCCAAGTCTGAATCTGCATTTAAGGCTAGTGTGTATGGAAAACAAAGATATGATCTGGGTGAAATCTCTTCTGCAAGATCAAACAGATTTGTAAAGACAAGAAAGGATCTTGAAGCTCTTATTGCCAGAAGAATGCCAAGAGGATTTGGTAAGTATGAAGGAAAATTACCACTCAAATGTTTTGCTTGTAATAAGATTGGTCATTTTGCCTCAAGATGTCTAGAAAGGTTTTCAAAACCTAACCCTAATAGGTATAAAGGTCAGAAGAAATGTTACTATGTCCAAGAAAATGGAGAACAAGGGTAATAGATGATGAATCTAATCATGGAGGCTCCTCTGAAAATGATTGGGTGTTTATTTCTATCAAAGAAGAAGATATGGTGTCTACTCACTCTGCTAGCTGTGAAAATGTGGAAAGTGCCTTAGTTGCTCAAGTTATTGAAAAGGATGAATGGGTGATTAATAGTGGATTTTATCATCACATGACTAGTGACAAGAGTAAGTTTGTGAATTTTGAAAACTATGGAGGAGGACTTGTGAAATTTGGAGACAATTCAGCTGGTAGAATTCATGGTAGAGGATCCATCTCTTTTGATGGCAAGAACAAAACCAATGATGTTCTGTATGTGGAAGGACTGAAACATAATCTTCTCAGTGTTGGTCAGTTGGTTGACAAGGGTTATGATCTTCGGTTCAAGGATGGAAAATGCAAAATCTTGGAAAGCTCTGAAACTAAAATTGCATCTAGTACTCAAACCAAAGGTAACATCTTTCACTTAAGTAGTTCTGGGAAAAGTTGTTTGATTTCTCAGACATATCAAAGTTTGCTATGGCATAGGAGGATGGGTCGTGTAAATTTTCACAACAATGTCAAAATAAGTTTCACTCAAGCTATAAGAGATCTTCCAAGACTTGTGAAACCTAATAACATATGTAGAGAATGTCAATTGGAAAAAAATATATTTCATTCAACAGTAAGGAACAAGGTTCAAGTGAATGATTGGAACTGGTACATACTGATCTTTGTGGTCCTGCTAGGATTAGTAGTTTGCAAGGAGACAGATATTTCATGTTGCTAATTGATGATTACTCTCAGATGATGTAGGTAAATTTTCTAAGAGAAAAATTAGAAGCCTTTGATAAGTTTAAGGTGTTCAAGATGATGGTTGAAAATGAGATTAGTGGGAAATTAAAGTGTCTAAGATTTGATAGAGGTGGATAATTTACCTACGGTGAGTTTGATGCTTTCTATGAAAAGCATGGAATAAAAAGGCATTTATCTACTCCTAGTACTCCTCATCAAACTAGAGTTGTGGAAAGAAAGAATTGGACCATTCAAGAAGCTGCCAGAACCATGATGATGGAAACAAATGTTCCTCAAGTTTATTGGAGAGTTGTTAGTACTATTGTCTACACTCTGAACCAAGTGCAGATCAAAGGAAATTCTAGTAAGACTCCTTATGAACTTTGGTTTGGTAATCCTCTTACTATGATATACTTCAAAGTCTTTGGTAGTAAATGTTATATCAAAAGAGATAAGGATTTAGGTAAGTTTGAGGCAAGAAGTGATGAAGGAATATTTTTGGGATACTCAACTTAAAGTAAGGCCTACCGGTGCTTCAATAAAAGATTGAAGAAGATTGTTGAAAGTGTGAATGTTAAAGTTGATGAAAGAAAAGGACATTCTAGGTACTCCAGATATGATTCAGATGATCAAGATGAAAGTCAAAATCAAGGAAGGCAAGTTCAAGTTTAGACCCAAATTTAGTTTAAACTGGTAACTCCAGAGGTTAATATAGATGACAAGGAACAAGTTCAAGAAACAGAAGCTCAAACAATCTCTAAAACTCCCAGGTATGTAAGGTTAAATCATCCTAAAGATTAGATCATAGGAGATAAGAGTAAAGGTGTTCGAACTAGGAGAAAAATGTCTTAAGGTCAAGAAGAGATTTGTTTGATTTCAAAGATTGAACCTAAATTAGTAAGTGAAGCTTATAATGACGAAAACTGGGTCAAAGTAATGGAAGAGGAATTGATGCAAATTGAAAAGAATCACACATGGGATCTAGTTCCTAGACCTGGGGACAAAAATGTGATTGGAAGCAAATGACTCTTCCAGAATAAACTAAATGAAGATGGCAATGTGGTAAGGAATAGGGTAAGGTTGGTATGTAAAGGCTACTCTCAAGTGGAAGGAATTGATTTTGAAGAAACTTTTGCTTCGGTGGCAAGGATAGAGGCACTTAGATTATTTCTTGCATTTGCTGCCTTCAAATATTTTAAAGTATATCAAATGGATGTGAAATCAACATTTCTGAATGGAGATTTGGAGGAAGAAGTCTACAGTAAGCAACCAGAAGGATTTCAATTGTCTGATCAGGGAGATATGGTTTGTAATTGAGAAAAGCCTTGTATGGACTCAAGAAAACTCAAAGATCTTGGTATGCTAGATTGGATAAGCATTTGCTTAAGCTAGGATTTAGCAAAGGTACTGCTGATAATAATATCTACTTCAAAATTGATGATGAAGACATTCTAATTGTTAAAGTTTTTGTCGACGATATCATTTTTGGTGGAAATGGATACATGTGTAAAGCATTTGTTGATCAGATGAAAAGTGAGTTGGGGATATCAATGTTTGGTGACATGAACTTCTTCCTAGGTTTGCAAATTGTTCAATCAAATAAAGGTATCTTCATATCTCAGTCCAAGTATGTAAAATAATTGCTAAAGAAATTTGGAATGGAAGACTCAAAGCCAGTAAGTACACTTACGGTAACTGGATGCAAGCTATGCAAAGATGATGACTCTCCCAAGGCAAATCATAAAAGATATAGATCAATGATTAGAGGACTACTTTATCTAACCTAGACCAGACCTGGCATCATGAATGTAGTTGGACTTGTTGCCAGATTTTAAGTTGATCCAAAGAATCCCATGTTATGGCAGTCAAAAGAATTTTTAGATATCTCAAGGGGACAATTGATTATGGACTATGGTATCCAAAGGACAATAACTTCACTCTTCATGCATATACAGATGCTAATTGGGTAGGAGATGTGGATGACAAAAAAGTACTAGTGGTGGTGCATTCTTCTTGGGGAGAAGATTGGTCTTTTGGATAAGCAAAAAGCAAGAGGCAATATCTTTATCTACTACAGAAGCAAAGTACATAGCAACAGAAAATAATTAAACTCAGGTTTTATGGATGAAGCAAATGTTGAAGGACATCAGAATTGTGTTTAAGGAGCCAGTCACAATTTTTTGTGATAGTTCTAGTGCAATAAGCATCTCAAAGAATCTAGTATTGCATTCAAAGACAAAGCATATATCTATCAAGTTTCATTTTTTGACAGAGAAAGTAAATAAGATTGAAGTCAAGTTGGAGTTTGTGCCTTCCAAAGATCAGATTGCAGACATCTTCACTAAGCCTCTTCCCAAGGATACTTTTGAGTATCTCAGAGAGAAGTTAGGGGTTATTGCCCATCCTGAGCAAAACTAAGATGCACTACGGTGCATCAGACTAGTGGAATTCACATTCACATCTTGTGATCTAGATTGATGTTAAGGAGGCACTACTCAAAGGGGGAGTAGTCAATATGTAAATTTTGGGATCAATCTGAAGCAAAAAGGGAGAAAAGATAGAAAATATGTGCCCTTTGCCATTAATGTCAAAGGGGGAGAGAAGTCATGTGAAAAACTAGTTGTTGATGTAAGGGGAGTAGTAAAGAAAGTAGTTGCATAAGTGAGAAAAGAAAGGGGGAGAAGTTCTTGTCTTAATGGTTAAATTCAAATTTTCACATGTTGCCATCAATGATAAATGGGGAGATTGTTGCAAATATATGCCTAAGTGGGTTTTCATTGATGTCAACATATCTTTGTTTCCATTCATGTCAACTATATCTTATTTTGTTATCTGCATAGAAGACCGGACTATTGAGGATATTGAGACAATTAATCATAATCAATGCATGTGGATCATGTGGCTGTGTAGAGAATTGTCAGAGATTTCTTCAGTTAAGATTTGAGAAGTCCACATGAAGATCTGAAGGCGTTATGGCCATCTGAGCAGAACTAGTTCCTGCAATACTTAGGAAAGAAAGAGTGATAGGAAATAGGTCTGGATTGCTCTAGTAATATAAAATTGTGCCTATAGATCTGAAGACATGTTTGGGAAGTCAATGTGTATCATCAACACTAATGGTTCATGGTTTGGAGGTCCGCAAGCTATCCTTCTAGTTTGACAGTCATGGTAGACAGTGTTCTTGAGGTTTCGGAGGAAGATTCAAATGCTTCTGATAATTTGGTTTATAATGGATGTTATTGCTAAATTCAATGTGCTTGTGGAGTTCTCTGGATCATATGGCTACTATGTTAGAGGTCTGCATTGAAGTCTGAGCCTATTGATTGAAGATTTCTTCTTTTAGGTTGATATTTTTCCCAGTCTTGGCCGACCAGATGTTCCTAGCCTATTGCGGATGCCTTAAGAGTATTTTTATGAGGCATGGAGTAGTTGTAGAAGTAGATTCAAGTCTCAATTGTGTTTGGTTGACAGTATGATCATTCATGTCAAGTCTATCTGACCTTGTTGATCATTCCAAGGTTGATGAAGTATATAAATACTTGTTGTAGAGGTATTGAAGTTAACCTTGTGTAAAATAGATAAAATACGAAGAAAGGATCAAGAGTAGAGTAGAGAAGAAAAGGAGTGAAAGCAGTATAGAGTGTGAAGAAGAGTTTGGGGCAAAGTGAAAGTCCTTGAGCATTTATTGAAACTAAATCAGTCATGAAGTAGATGCTATTTCTCAATTAATTATTTCTAAATAAACTCTATAGGCATTGAGCCTCTCTTTTCAGTACTGAGCTCTAGGGAGTGCACCTGAAGGTATGTGCCTTCTATTTTATTAAGTACTTTTAATAGGGTATGCATTTTGTGGGTTAACCCCCATCGTGGTTTTTCCCTTAATCGGGTTTCCACGTCAAAATCTTGGTGTCAATTGTGTTGATTATGTTTATGCTCTTATGTTGTTGATCTATGCTTTAATGTTTACATCACTAATCTGATAATAAGATAGTAAAAAAGGTTAAAGGTAGAAAATTTTTTAATGTGGGACAACTGATTCACCTCCCCCTCTCAGTTGTCTAGTTCCAACAATTATAGTTGGTGATCTAGTTTAGATGTTAATATTGTTAAGGTATACCCCTTGGAATAGCCCTCAAAGTCTAAGCTGAGCTCAAATTGTAGAGGACTCTACCCACTCCTATTTATTGGCCAAATAACTCTAAACTTGTTGTCAAACCTCTTTCAAATCACCCTGATGACATCCTTTGCCTAGGTGATTTAGGAATGTTTTAGAGTTTCAGGCAAGTAGGTATTTTGGGACCCAATAGAATAGTGTCATTATCGGCGAACCATTGAACCAATTTAATTTTGTTTGTTGTGATATTGAAGTGCATTTTTTGTTCAAATATTTCTTCCCAACAAGGGAAGTGGTGACTCTATTTTGCAACCTAGAAGTTAATTATAGTAGATCAAGGACAAGACTACCATCCTGGGGGATGCCTCCATTGAATACCTAAGACCCAGTAGGCACCTCTAGAAGAAGTGATATATTTGTTGACCTTAGAGGCTAATATTAGTATACTTCTAAGGATTCTACAGATAACATACTAAGAACAAATAGAAGAAGAAATATGAATGAGTATGATGTTAGAAGAAATAAAAATATTATTCATAGAGGAAGTAGATTGAGATCTCGTGGTCCACATTTGAGAACATTTGGAATGCCCACTGAGAATTAATAGACATGTAAGAATGTTAGGTATCCTACTTCTCCCATGGGATCAATTAGAGGTCAACATGATAACATTCTTAGTGAGGGAGATTAGTAGGAGCATCTTGATGATGAGGAAAGAGAAAGAAGAATCCAAGATGAGCTTGACCTGCTTGATCATCTCAGAAATGGACAAAGAGAAGTGAATGCTTTGCTTGATCAACAACAAGACCAACTTGCCTAGTAAGCCCAAGGAAACTTAAACACACATTAGTAGGGCCATAATCAATAATATAACTAGAATAATAATCATAGACAATAGTAAAAACAATGTCAACATAAAAAAATGGGATAACATGGTGCAAATTAGGCCCATGCTAAAAATATTAACAATCAGCCACCATAGAATCAAGTGGATCAGCAACATGGCAATGTTTAGAATGTTAGGCCTACACATGAAGACAAGCATAAATATTTCCTCTGTAGAGGCAACCATTGGGAGCTAAGAGGTACAAACAACTCAATTTCTTTGGTATACCTAAAATTCCTAATCTGATTCCAAATGAGATCTGGGGAAAGATTCCTAGGTTTCAAGGTAACAATGTTGTTACAAGTGAGGAGCATCGTAGACATTTTATTAATGTTACTGATGAATATGAGATTGGGGATGAAGATGTTATGATGAAACTATTTGTAAACTAATTGGAAGAGAGTGCCAAAGAGTTATAAAGCTATCCCTGATAATAGATTAACTCTTGGGAGGAGTTCATCAGAGTATTTAGATTGTAATATGGGGATAGGATTGACCCCAACTTTGTCAACCATGAACTCACAAATATCAAAAAGGCCATAAATGATATAGTATCTTATTTTAACATTCACTTCATCATGACAATGAGAAAGGTACCTCCTCATATGAGACCTAATGAATCCATGTGTTTGGTTCTATACTATGGAGCTTTTGACTCAAAGATTGGTTATTGTTTGAGGGACAAGATATATCGTTGAATGTGGACCAAAATATATATCTTTTGACTCATAGTTGATAGTTTGGATTCTTTATGAAGGAGCTTCAAAGATATATCTTGTGCATATTCTAATCTTCTATAATTAGGCCTTTGAGCCCAAATTTGTAAGCCTGCATGTTTCTGGCCGATCTCTATTTGAATTCTATGATATACTAAATGACTAAATCTACATTTGTTTCATATATTTGAGTGTTTCCATTGTGTTTACTCTAGCTACATAGTTCATTCTATGAACCCTCCTTCCGTGTCTGCACCAAGTGGTATTAGAATGAATGTTTGAATCTTTGGGAGAAAATTGAGTGAAGTTAGTGAAGGATTTATATAACATCTTGTTGTAAGTAGATCTCTGGATCTGAGGTAGGTTACTTGTGTTGTAATCAATCTTCGATTGTGAGGTAGTTGTCACCTTGTATCCAATCACTGGATTGAGGTAGTTTGTACTTCATCCTAGGAAGATGTCGTCGATGAGAATCCCTGCTATTGGAACAATGGCTAGTAGAATGGATGAGATAATGGAAATGATGAAAACAATGAGAATTTAATTGGGTGCTGTCGAGGAAGATAGGTGAAGAGGATTGACACCTAGACCTAACATTGAAAGTGATGATGAAGAAGAATTTCAATCTATTGAACAAATTGGTGAATCACTAGGAGGTGATGAAGAAGAAGAATCAGATCAAGTCAAGATGCTGTGATCTATTTCAAAGATTGGAAAGAGACCTAGAGTTGATGTACCAAATTACACTTGCAATTTGATCCCTGAAGAGTTGATTGACTAGATAAATGACATGGAAGAGTACTTTGAGTATGAAGAAGTTGAAGATCCAGAGAAGGTGAAATTTGCAAAGATAAAGATAAAAGGACATGTTGCTATATGGTGGAAAGAAGTTCAGTTTGATAGAAACAAAAGAGGAAACGAAAATATTACAAAGTGGGATAGGATGGTGACAAAATTGAAGAATCAATTTATACCTACTGACTATGAGTTGGCATTATTGAAGAGATTGTAAAACCTGAAACAAAAGGAGAAATCTATGGAATATACTAAAGAATTTCACAAGTTGATCATGAGGACAAGACATAGTGAAGAAAGTAAGGAGAAAGTGGATAGATACATCAATGGACTGAGATTGAACATTCAAGAAGAACTAAGTTTGGTAAGGATGACATCTCTAGAAGAAGCATATTAGTTTGCCATGAAAGTTTAAGAGAAATTGAATAAGAGGCATGATTAGAGATAGAGAGGAAGAGGAGGTAAATTTTAGAGAGGTAGAACATTTTGTTAAGGAGACATATCACATCTAGAGTAGAACAAGTTTGACACCCCATTCAAGAAGGATGATAGAGATAATAATTCTTATCAGAGAGATGACAGAATTTACTACCAGAGAGGAAACCCTAATGCATACTAGAGTGAAGGATATAGAAGAGAAGGAAGAGGACCTAATAGGAGAACATTCAGAGGCACTTGTTTCAAGTGTGGAAGTGAAGGACATAGATAATTTGAATGTAATCAAGGGAATACAAGAAAGAGGACATAGAACAATGGAAGAGCATCCTATGTGTAAGAACTTGTTGGATCACCAAGATCAGTTGGTAAACCTAAGAAAGGAGAATCACCGGTGATGAGGAGAGCACTATTTCAAGAATAAACAAATGAGGAACCACAACAGAGGAAGAGATTGTTTAGAACAAGATGTAAATAAGGAGGTAAATGTTGCAAAGTTGTCATTTATAGTGGTAGTTCAGATAACCTAGTTTTAGAAGAGATGGTGACTAAGCTGAAGTTGGAAAGATTGAAACACCCTAAGCCCTATCAGATAGCATGGATTCAGGATGATCATAAGGTACTGGTGAGTGAATAATTTTTGGTGAAATTTCATATTGGATCTTACCATGATGAAGTATTGTGTGATATTATACCTATGGATGTATGTCACATTTTATTGGGTAGACCTTGGCAGTATGATAGAAAAGTTGTACATGTTGGGAGAAAGAATACATACACTATAACATCAAATGGGAAGAGAATTACCTTGATTCCTTTGGAGGATGATCCTAAGAGTGAAGTGTGTGGAAATTCTATAATCTTCTTGGTAAATGGAAGAAAATTTCTAGATGGTTTGAGACATGAGAATATGTGTTATGCCTTGATTCCTAAGAAGCATGAAACACTGAAGAAGGAGACTAAAGAATAACAACTAGAGGGGATAACTGAATTACTAATAGAGTATGCAAACATCATATCAGCCAATGTAGTTGAAGGATTGCCACCAATTAGGAGTATCAGTCATCGCATGGACCTTATACCGGGAGCTATTTTTCCTAACAAAGTAGCACATAGAATGACACCAACAGAGAATGAAGAATTGAAAAGGAAGATACATGAGTTGTTGAGGAAAGGTTTGATTAGAGAATGTTTCAACCCTTGTGCAGTACCTACAATGTTAGCACCTAAGAAGGATGGAGAATGGAGAATGTGTATAGAGTCTAGAGAAATAAACAGGATCATAGTTAAGTATAGATTTCCCTTACCTAGGATGGATGATATCATGGATTGTTTGAATGGAGCAAGGTATTTCACAAAGATAGACTTGAAGAGTGGATACCATCAGATCAGAATCAAGGAAGGAGATGAATCAAAGACTGCTTTCAAGACAAATGAAGGATTGTATGAGTGGTTAGTGATGCCTTTTGGATTAACAAATGCACCTAGTACTTTTATGAGTTTGATGAATGAAGTCTTGAAGAAATTCTTAGGTAAATTTGTTATTGTATATTTGGATGACATTTTGACTTTTAGTAAGATAAAAGAAGAACATTTGCAACACCTGCTTAACAAGTTTTACAGAGGTTGAGAGAAAAGAAATTGCTAATAAACATCAAGAAGTGTACTTTCATGAAAGAAGAATTGGTATATTTGGGATTTGTAATTTCTGCAAAAGGATTGAAGATGGACCCTAAGAAAGTAAGAGCAATTATTGAATGGCCTACACCAGTGAGCATTGGAGAAGTTAGATCATTTCATGCATTAGCTAGTTTCTATCTGAGGTTCATTAGAAATTTTAGTTCAGTTTGTAACCCTATGGAAGAGACCATGAGAGGTGACAGAAAAGAGTTTATGTGGACATCAGGAGCAGATAAGAGTTTTGAATTGGTGAAGCAGAAAGTCACAGAGCAACCTATTTTGGCATTACCAGATTTCAATAAGGTATTTCAAGTAGATTGTGATGCGAGTGGGAGTGCAATTAGAGCAATGTTAAGTCAGGAAGGTAGACCAATAGTGTATTTAAGTGAGAAGTTAAATTATGCAAGAAGAAAATATTCAGTTTATGATCAAGAGTTCTATGCCATAATTCAAGCCTTGAAGAAGTGGAGACATTATTTGTTGCCTAAGAAGTTTGTGTTGTATACAGATCATCAAGCTTTCCAATATTTGAAAAATCAAGGTAAGTTGAATCGAAGACACATGAGATGGGTAGAGTTCATGCAGAGTTACACATTTCTATTGAAGCATAGGAGTAGAAAATCAAAGAAAGTTGCACATGCATTGAGTAGAAGAAAGAACTTGTTAGTAGAGATGAGAGTTGAAGTGATAGGATTTGATGAATTGAAGAACTTGTACGAGGGAGACACTGATTTTGTAGAACCTTGGAAAGCATTGAAAGAACCTGTTGTGACAGATAGGAGTAAGTATTTGTACTATTTCATTCAAAAAGATATGTTGTTCAGATGAAATCAGTTTTGCATACCTAGAAGTTCAATGAGAGATAATTTGATCACGAAGAAACATCATGGTGGATTGGAAAGACATTTTGGCATTGATAAAATAGTGGCTTCAGTGAGTGAAAACTACTTTTGGCATCAGATGCATAAGGATGTTAGAAAATTTGCACAGAGTTGTAGAGTTTGTCAAGTTGCAAAAGGGAGTAGTCAAAACACTTGATTGTATAAAACTGTAACAGTATCGGAGAGACCTTGGGACAACATAAGCATGGATTTTGAGATGGGATTGCCTAAGACACAAAGAGGACATGATTCTATATTTGTAGTGGTACACAGATTTTCAAATATTCTGCATTTCATACCTTGTAAGAAGACAACTAATGTGATGCATGTAGCTCACCTATTTTTTAAGGAAATTTTGAGATTACATGGATTACCTAAGAGTATATTTTCAAACAAAGACACCAGATTTCTTGGATATTTTTGGAAGACACTTTGGAAGAAAATGAAGACAGATTTGAAGTTCAGTTCAACATTTCAACCATAGACAGATGGACAAATAGAAGAAGTGAATAGGAGTTTGGAAAATTTGTTGAGATGTTTGGTTGGAGAGAAGACAAGAAGTTGGGATTTGATTCTTTCACAAGCATAGTTTGAATACAACAATTTAGTAAATAGGAGTACTAGAAGAACACCTTTTGAGATTATTACTAGAGTAAACCCTAGAGGAGTTACAGAATTGAGGGATCTCAATAAGGAAGATAAGAGGAGTGCAGAAGTAGAAGAATTTGTAGGACATATGGAGACAGTGCATAATCAAGTGAAGAAGCATTTGGAAGATATGAAGAGCAAGTCTAAGGAACAAGTAGATGAGAAGAGAAGACATAAGGAATTTGCAATTAGAGATGAAGTGATGGTATACTTGAGAAAAGAAAGATTTCCAGTTGGGACATATAACAAGTTGAAGAGGAAGAAGTTTGGACCTTTTAGAATACTCAAAAAAATTGATTTAGGCAATGCATATAAAGTGGAACTACTAGAGATATTGGGTATTTCACCTATTTTCAGCATTGCATACCTATATTAGTATCATGAAGTAGATCTTAGTGACAACATGGCAGAGGACTTGAAGAAGCAGTTACCACAATAAGTACTGAAGTAGATTGAAGACATTTTGGACACAGCACCAGAGGAAGATAATACAAAGAATACATTGTGAAGTGGAAAGGCAAGTGAAAACAAGATTCATAATGGATTTGTCTGGCTCAGGTAGACTGTCTTGGTTTTCCTCTAGCCCCAACAAAGTGATTGAATCACTTTTTCAATAAACCCAGATGTCTGATGCAGGAGCATCCTTAGTTCAAGAGAAATCTTGCATCAACCAAAAACATTTGCATTTCAGTTTGTTTACAATTCAATTTGTTTCTTTTCATTTTCTAGTTCAGTTTAGGCAGTTCAGTTAGTAGTAATTCCTATATTTTGATCTACATTCTACTGTAGTTCCATTTAAGATCTTGTGGAGCTGGACTTAGCATCTACATTCATTCATGCACAACATATCCAAAATTTAGAGCATTTGGATCACTTGAGTACCAGAAAGTTATCGCTATTAGAAGGTCAACTATTTTCTCATAATAGAGCATTTTGACAAGCTTTCATAATAAACTAAAGGAGAAGACTTGTGGAGTATTCCTTGACTTGTGGATCCTAATGAAACATCATTCACTGATTTATAGTTTGTGGCTAACCTTCCTCGAGATCCGCACATCATTCCATTCATTTGTGGAAGAACTCTATGCATTTAGGACTGACCCATCCATGTACACATGTTACAACTCTTCATTGGAGTTTGTGATCTTCATTGGATGATGTGGAGGACTCTATTATTTTAGAGATGATATATATTGATGTAATAGTTGCCTAGGAAAGTAGTTAACGATTGATTCATAGCTGATAGTTTGGATTCTTTGTGAAGGAGCTTCAAAGCTATATCTTGTGCATATTCTGATATTCTATAATCAGGCCTATGAACCCAAATTTGTAAGCTTGCATGTTGTTGACCGATCTATATTTGAATAATCTACTGAATGACTAAATCTACATTTTCTTCATATCTTTGAGTGTTTCCATTGTGTTTACTCTAGCTGCACGGTCTGGACAGTTCATTATGTGAACCCTCTTATCATGACTACACCACATATGCTAAAGCTATCAATATTGAGAGAAATATGAGAGCTTCAGGAAAACACATCAAAAGTTCTAATGTAAAATTGTCCTAGCCATACAAAGTAACTTTCAATAAGCCCCTTACTATAGAAGACACATTTGATAAACTTATGGGTGTTATGAAATATTTATCCTACAAGGTTGCTAAAAATGATAAAGGTTTGCCACCTTAGGGTGTTGCAACAAATTTCAATGAAGGAAAAAGACTACATAATAGGCCTTATAACACTAACTGGTCTAAGAGGCCACAACAGAATCATAGACTAGCTATACCCAGGCATGTAAGTTTCAAACACCCTAAAAGGGAAACTCCTGATCCATTGAGAACAAATCAGGTCAACTTTCAATAAGTGTCTTCATGGTGCCATACATCCTTCCTTCCTCATGATCTAGTGAATTGTGCAGTGGCTCATTATTTGAGTAGAGATGAAGAATTTCTGAATGAAGAAGGTGTTGCTGAGTACCATGAAGAGGAAATAAATCAATTTGATGTTTCTGAGTTTGAGTAGATGGGTCAAGGTGTTTATTATGATAGATATGAAGAGGATTATCATATTTTCCAATATGATTATGATGAAGTCCTAAAGAAATATCAACTACCATTTCATGATTTCAGGCATTTGAGGGATCTTATGTAGAAGAAATACTAGTAGTAAAAACCTTCAAAAGAAGATATGAAGACATTGAATGATGCTACCATTACACAATTCCAAGGAGGTTATCACCTAAGAAATAGGTCAATCCCTATACAAAACTCTCCTACTATAGAGTCAAGACATGGTGCATCAGATGGTGACAAATAAAAGCAAAAGGTAAATGTGGAAAAGAAAGACAACAGTGTACTCCTAGGAAGAATGTGCTAGAAAAGAAGAAAATTCCAATTCAACCAACAACCACTAAAAATAAATATGTACAAAAGGTTCCAGCACATGTGTTCCAACTAGTTGTTGTACCCCATTATTAGTACTCGCAAGCTAAAAGGTGATGACAAAGAGAGTGGCTAGCTGAAAGCATCAAGTGAACAACAAAAGGCCAAAGATAAGAAGTAGTTCAAAGGCATGGATATTTCTTCCAAACAATTGACACCTTATACTCCTGATGCAAATGATGTTAAAATTTCATGTGATACCCCTTTACATTCATATCATCCCATTGGCATGGCCCATATATTAAATTAGATCAGAATTTCAATGTCATTATGGAATGCTCTTAGGATTCTTAAGCATAGGGATAGGGATATCCCATTTACTACAACCTCCAATGCACCTATACAACCCATTATTGTTCCTTCTAAAGATGATGAAATAGTTGAGGTTTATTTAACATCATCGATGGTGAATAGTCAGATGGGTGTGAATCCTTTCTACACCACATTGATTATAAATGGATGGTTCCTACACAACTGCACACTTGATTCTGGATCATCTAGCAATGTCATGCTACTTGAAATCATGAATGATTTGGGGTTGAAGGTGTCTAAGTCTATTGGTAAATGTTTTTCTATGGATTTTAAGGAGGTGAATGTGATTGGTCTTGTCAAAGATGTTGAGGTCAAACTCGTTGCATACCTAGACAAATCATTCCTAATGGACATAATTATTATGGACTACCCTGCTAAATTAGGTATGTTATTATCTAAGAAGTGGTAAACTTCTATGAGTGGAAGTATACATAAGGATTTATCATATGCCATTATTCTAGTCCAGGGTGCAGAAGTAAAGCTTCACAAGGAAAAGAAGGTAGAAGACTAAAATATATAGGACCATTACAAAACCCAAGAAGAAGTGAAATTCTTTGATACTAATATTGATTGTTTTATGTGGTTTTGTGATGATAATGAACATAAACTTTGTGCTTATCTGCCATATATTGTTACTCCTATGCATAGTGGAAATGTGTTATGGACATTGTACTTTGATGGTGCATACTCAAGAGAAGGCTAAGGTGTTGGTATTGTTCTGATACCACCAGATAGAGAGTAGTGGCATGTCCTTTAGACTTGATTTTCAGTGCACTAACAACATAATTGAGTATGAGGTATTATTGTTGGGTTTAAATGTTTCTCACAAGAATGGAGTCAAATGCTTGAAGATACATGGTGATTTAGAATTAGTTGTGCAATAGATTAGAAGTTTCTTTGCTACCAAGGACAACAAGTTGAGAGCATACAAGAATGTAGTTTGTTACATGTTGGAACTATTTGATACCATTGGTATCGAATGGATTCAGAGACTTGTAACCACATTCGAGTCCCTTTTCCCATTATGTTGTTGAAGTTCTTACTAGGTTGACAATCCATGACAATGTTTATAGTTGGCAGGTTCTCAATGACAATAATCAAATTTTTAGTTTCCTGAATTGCATAGATGAGTTTAAAAATCAATTGATTTATTGCAAGCCTATGGTAGAAGTTGTTGATGGCAAGGAAACCTTGTTTGGTAATGAGGTCATGCAACTGAAAATAAATACCATTCCAAAAGGATTGGTGGCACTGGAAATAATGTTTGACAATGTTGATCACTGGAAAATTAAAGGGAAGCCAGTTGAAGAAAAAAATATTGAAGGTGTTAACCTTGGCACTCAAGAGGCACCAAAGATAGTGTATAGCTCAAAACCCATGAAAAGCAAATGTTGATTACTTTATTGAAAAATTTTAGAAAATGTTTCGCATGGTCCTATGATGAGATGAAGGCTTATAAGGAAAATTTATTTTAACACACTATTCCCCTTCAACCTAATGAAAAACCATTTAGGCAAAAATAGAGGCATATAAATCCCACCATAGCTCCAAAGATGTAGAAAGACTTATTAAAAATGAAAGAGGGAGGTATTATAAAACCAATGAGACATTTTTATTGGGTCTCTAATCTTATCTCGGTGAGGAAAAAGAATGGGGAGATTAGATTGTGTGTAGATTTTAGAAATTTGAACATCAAATCCCTTAAGGATAATTATCCTCTTCCAAGAATGGATCATCTTTTGCAAAGGGTGGTTGGTTTAGAACTTATGTCTATGATGGCTGGATTCTAGTGATAATCTTAAGAAACCCCTCTTGAAAAATGATATAAAATCCTCATAAATCTTCCTTCTTTTGGAAAAAAATATTAATTTCTATTGGTGAATCTTTCCTTTTAAAAAAAATATTTACTTTTATTGGAAAATTTTCTAAATCACTAGAATTTTGTAGAAAATCTTGGCAAATCTTGACAAAAAATAGGAAAATGCTTTAACTACCATGGTGAATCTTGTTGGAATTAAACTGGACAACTAAAAGGGGGAGGAGGGGTGAATCAGTTGTCCACAATAATTATTTTTTTCTTCTCTTTAACTTTCTTTATTATCTTACTATCAGATGAATGATGTAAACATTAAAGCATATATCAACAACATAAGAGCATAAATATAATCAACATACTTGACACCAACATTTTGACGTGGAAACCTAGGTAAGGAAAAAACCATGGTGGGAGTTAACCCACAAATATTTGTACTCTGTTAAAAGTACTTTAGAAAAATGGAAGGCACATACCTTCAAGCACACTACCCAAAGCTCACTGCTCAAAAGAGAGGCTCACTACCTACAGAAATTATTTAGAACAGAAAATAATAACTAAGAAATAGTATCTACTTCATGCCTGATTCAGTTTCAATGAATGCTCAAATATTTTTGCTTTTCCTTGAATTCTTCTTCACACTCTATACTTCTCTTGCTCCTTTTCTTCTCTTCTCTACTCCCCATCCTTTATTCAAATTTTATCTGATTTGCACAAGGATGTTTTTCAATGACTCTTCAACAAGTATTTATATGGTTCATCAACCTTGGAATGATAAACAAGGTCAGATAAACTTGACGCGGATCATCACACTATTGGCCAAACACAACTAAGATTTGAATCTACTTCTACAACCATTCCACACTTCATAAAAATCCCTTAAGGAATCTGTAACATGCTAAGAACATCTAATTGGCCAAGACTGGGAAGAACATCAACCTTAAAGAAAAAATCTTCAATTAACAAACTTAAACTTCAATGCGGACCTCCAAGATAGTAGCCACATGATCTAGAGACCTCCACAAGCACATTGAAATCACCAATAACATTCACTCTAAAACATATTACCAGAAACATTTGAATCTTCCTCTAGAACCTTAAGAACACTCTCTGTCATGACTATCAAACTAGAAGGATAGCTTGCAGACCTCCAAACCATGAACCACTGGAGTTGATGATACACATTGACTTCCCAAACATGCCTTCAGATCTGTAGACCAAGATATTTCATTGTGGAGCAATTTGGACCAACTTCTTGTCACACTATCTCTTATGAATACTATAAAATCTAGTTCTACTTAGATGGCCATAACTTCTTCAGATCTTCATGTGGATCTCTCAATTCTTGACTGAAGCAACCTCTAACAATCCTCTACATAGCCATAAGGTCTGCAAGCATTTATTGTTATTATTTTTCTCAATATCCTCAACAATCCAGTCTTCTATATAGACAACAAAATAGGGTACAATTGACATCAATGACAACACCACTTAGACACATATTTACAACAATCTCCCCCTTTGTCATTGATGGAAACATATGATGTGAAAAACTAAATTTAACCATCAAGACACAAACTTCTCCCCTTTCTCTTCTCATTTCTGCAACTACTTCCTTTACTGCTCCCCCTTACATCAGCCACTAGTTTCTCACATGACTTCTCTCCCCCTTTGACATCAATGGAAAAGGGCACATATTTTCTATCTTTTCTCCCTTTTTGGTTCAGATTTATCCCAAAATTTGCATATCGACTACTCCCCTTTTGAGTAGTACCTTCTTAACATCAATCTGGATCACAAATTATGACTGTAAATTCCACCAGACTAATGCACCATAGTGCATCTTAGTTCTAATTAGGAGGGGTAATTACCCCTAACTTCTCTCTGAGATACTCAAAAGTATCTTTGGGAAGTGGCTTAGTGAAGATATCTACAATCTGACACAAACTCTAGCTTGACTTCATTCTCATTAACTTTCTCTCTCAAGAAGTGAAACTTGATATATATATACTTTGTCTTTGAATGCAATATTAGATTCTTGGAAATGCTTATAGCACTTGAATTATCAGAAAAGATTGTGACTAGCTCCTCAAACACAACACTGATGTCCTTCAACATTTGCTTCACCCACAAAACTTGAGAACAATTAGTTGTTGTATCTATATAATCTACCTCTGCAGTAGACAGAGAAATTGCTTCTTGCTTTTTACTCATCCAAGAGACCAATCTTCTTCCCAAGAAGAATGCACCACCACCAGTACTTTTTCTGTCAACCACATCTCCTGCCCAATCAACATCTGTATATGCATTAAGAGTAAAATCATTGTCCTTTGGATACCAAAGTCATAATCAATTGTCCCCTTAAGATATCCAAAAATTCTTTTGATTGCCACAACATGGGATTATTTTGGATCAGCTTGAAATCTGGCAACAAGTCTAACTACATTCATGATGTCAGGTTTGGTTTGAGTTAGATAGAGAAATCCTCCAATCATTGATCTATATCTTATCTGATTTGCCTTTGGGGAGTCATCATCTTTGCTTAGCTTGCATCCGGTTACCATAGGAGTACCTACTAGCTTGGAGTCTTCCATTCCAAACTTCTTCAATAATTCTTTCACATACTTGGGCTGAAATATGAAGATACCTTTATCTAACTGAACAATTTACAGACCTAGGAAGAAATTCATCTCACCAAACATTGACATCTCAAACTCACTTTTCATCTGATCAGCAAATGCTTTGCACATGCATTCATTTCCACCAAAAATGATATCATCAACAAATACCTCAATAATTAGAATGTCCTCATGATTTATCTTGAAGTATAGATTACTATAAATAGTACCTTTGCTAAATCCTAGCTTAAGAAAATGCTTATCCAATCTGGCATACTAAGCTCTTGGAGCTTGCTTGAGTCCATACAAGGCTTTTCTTAGTCTACAAACCATATCTCCCTGATCAAACAACTGAAATCCTTCTGGTTGCTCAATGTATACTTCTTCCTCCAAATCTCCATTTAGAAAAGTTGATTTGACATACATCTGATAAACTTTAAAATCTTTAAAAGAAGCAAAAGCAAGAAATAATCTAACTACTTCTATCCTTGCCACCAGAGCAAAAGTTTCTTCAAAATCAATTCCCTCCACTTGAGAATAACCTTTATATACTAACCTTGCCTTGTTTCTTACAACCTCACATCTTCATTCAGTTTATTCTAGAAGACCCATTTGGTTCCAATCACATTTTTGTCCTCAAGTCTGAGAACAAGATCCCAAGTGTGATTCTTTTCAATTTACATCAATTCTTCTTCCATTGGCTTAACCCATTTTTCATCATTGCAAGCTTGATTTACTGATTTAGGTTTAATTTTTGAAATCAAACAAATCTCTTCTTTATCTTCAACAACTCTTCTCCTAGTTTGAACACCTCTATTTTTATCTCCTATGATTCGATCTTCAAGATGATTCATTCTTACATACCTGGGAGTTTTGGGAATTGCTTGGGCTTCTGTTTCTTGAGCTTGTTCCTCAACATCTATACTAATTCCTTGAATGTTTGGGGTTTTCAGATCAATCTGCATCTAAGTCAGAGTTTGAACTAACCTTCCTTGACTTTGGCTTTCATTTTGATCATCTAAATCATATCCACAGAACCTAGAATGTCCTTCCTTGCTTTCATCAACTCTAACATTAGCACTTTCAATAATCTTTTTCAATCTCTTATTAAAGAATCTGTAAGCCTTACTTTGAGTAGAGTATCCCAAAAATATTCCCTCATCACTTCTTGTATCAAACTTGCCTAAATCCTCATCTCTTTTGATATAGCATTTACTACCAAAAACTCTAAAATATCTCACTGTAGGAGGATGACCAAACCACAGTTCATAAAGGGGTCTTACTAGAGTTGCCCTTGATCTACACTTGGTTAAGAGTGTAGACAGTAGTACTGACAACTTCTCTCAAATAAACTTGAGGAACATTTGTTTCCATCATCATAGTTATGGCAGCTTCTTGAATGGTCTGGTTCTTTCTTTCCATAACTCCATTTTGTTGGGGAGTCCTAGGAGTAGATAACTATCTTTTTATGCCATGCTTTTCACAGAAAGCATCAAACTCATGAGAGGTAAACTCTCCACCTCTGTCAGATCTCAGACATTTTAATTTTTCACCAATTTCATTTTCCACCATCACTTTGAACACCTTGATTTTGTCAAGAGCTTCTAATTTTTCTTTTAGGAAGGTTACCCACATCATTCTGGAGTAGTCATCAATCAGCAACATGAAATATCAATCTCCTTAGACACTCCTAATTATAGCAAGACCACAGAGATTAGTATGTACCAGTTCCAATCAACCATTTGAAACTTGTTCCTTACTTTTGAATGAGATTTTGCTTTGTTTCCCCAATTGACATTCTTTACACATTCTATTAGGTTTCACAAGCTTTGGAAGATCTCTTACAGCCTGAGTGGTACTTATTTTGACAATGTTATACCACAACCAACTTTGATCTATCTAAGCAATCAAACAACTTTTTCCAGAGCTGCTTAAGTGAAAAATGTTACCTTTAGTTTGAGTACTAGATGTAGTTTCAGTTCAGTAACTCTCCAAGATTCTACACTTTCCATCCTTGAATCGAAGATCATAACCTTTATCAACCAACTGTCCAACACTGAGAAGATTATGTTTCAGTCCTTCCACATACAAAATATCATTGGTGTTATTCTTACCATCAAAAGAGATGGATCCTCTACCACAGATTCTACTAGCTGAGTTATCTTCAAATTTTACAAGCCCACCTTCATAATCTTCAAAATTCACAAACTTACTCTTATCTCTAGTCATATGATGAGAACATCCACTATCAATTACCCATTCATCTTTTTCAACCACCTGAGTAGCCAAGACACTTTAATATTAACATATTCAATGGACACGGGATCTTCTTCTTTGATGGTAATGAACACCCAATCATTTTCAGGGGAACCCCCATGATCAGATTCATCATCTATGGCTCCTTCTTCTCTAGTTTCTTGGACATAGTAGCATTTGTTCTAATTTCTATATCTATTAGGGTATGGTTTTGAAAACCTCTCTGGACATCTTGAGGAAAAATGACCAATCTTATTACAAGCAAAACATTTGAGTGGTAATTTTCCTTCATACTTACCGGATCCTCTTGGCAATCTTTTGGCAAGAAGAGCTTTAAGATCTGCAGTTTCAATTTCAACATATTCAAGATCCTTCCTAGTCTTTACAAATCTATTTGGTCTTGTAGAAGAGCTTTCACCTAGATCATATTTTTGTTTTCCATGTACACTGGCCTTAAATGCAGATTCAGACTTGGGAAGAGAATCACCAAACTCACTTAATTCAGAAGCTAAAATTTTCCCAACTAGATGATCTCTTGTAACATCTGAGACAATCCTTATCTCCTCTATGGCTGCAACCTTATGTTTGTATGAATCAGGTAAAGATCTGAGTGCTTTTGATACAATCTCTAATTCTTCCAAAGTTGCACCAGCACACCTGATACCACACAAAAGTTCATTTATCTTTTGCATGTAGATTGTGATGTTTTCATCTTCACTCATCCTCATAGTTTCAAATTTTCCTCTCAAACTTTGCAACTTGGTGCATTTGACATATTTATCACCTTCATACAGAAACTCCAACTTTTTCCAGATTTCATAAGTAGTTTTTAGACCAAACACATTTGTCATTTCTGAATCAGTCAGGGCACTCAATAAGGCTTCTTTAGCTCACAATTTTTTTTCAGCATCTTAGATTTGATCTGGAGCTGAAGGACCTTTTTCTGAAGGTTTATACTCAACACTGGTTATCGCCCAATAAGCATCACCCATGCATTGCAAATGGAACTCCATACGACTCTTCCAAACAAAATAATTTGTTTCAACAAATCTCAAACTATCCTTCTTGTAGGTCGACATCTTAGATCTCCTCAAGCGATCAGGATTTTAGAAGAGGATCTATCTCTAATACCAATTGTTGGAATTAGACCGGACAACTAAGAGGGTGGGTGAATCAGTTGTCCACAATAATTATTATTTTTCTTCTCTTTAACCTTCTTTATTATCTTACTATCAGATGAATGATGTAAACATTAAAGCATAGATCAACAACATAAGAGAAGAAATATAATCAACAAACTTGATACCAAGATTTTGATGTGGAAACCTGGTTAAGGGAAAAACCATGGTGGGGGTTAAACCACAAAGATTTGTACTTTGTTAAAAGTATTTTAGAAAAATAGAAGGCACATGCCTTCAGACACACTGCCTAGAGCTCACTTCTCAAAAGAGAGGCTCACTACCTATAGAAATTATTTAGAATAGAAAGGAATAACTAAGAAATAACATCTACTTCATGCTTGATTCAGTTTCAATGAATACTTAAATATTTCTCCGTTTGCCCCGATTTCTTCTTCACACTCTATACTGCTCTCGCTCTATTTCTTCTCTGCTCTGCTCCTGATCCTTTATTCAAATTTTACCTGATTTGCACAAGGATGTTTTTCAATGACTCTTCAAAAAGTACTTATATGGTTCATCAACCTTGGAATGATCAAGAAGGTCAGCTAAACTTGACATGGATGATCACACTATCGTCCAAACACAACTAAGATTTGAATCCACTTCTACAAACATTCCATGCTTCATAAAAATTCCCTCAAGGCATCCGTAACATGCTAGGAACATCCGGTCGGCCAAGACTTGGGAGAACATCAACCTTAGAGAAGAAATCTTCAATTAACAAACTTAAACCTCAATGCGGACCCCCAACATAGAAGCCACACGATCCAGAGACCTCCACAAGCACATTAAAATCACCAATAACATTCATTATAAACCATATTACCAGAAACATTTGAATCTTCCTTAGGAACCTCAAGAACACTCTCTATCATGACTGTCAAACTAGAAGGATAGCTTGCGGACCTCCAAACCATGAACCACTAGAGTTGATGATACACACTAACTTCCCAAACATGCCTTCAGATCTATAGACCAAGATATTTCACTGCGGAGCAATCTAGACCAACTTACTATCACACTGTCTCTTCTGAATACTGTAAAATCTGGTTCTACTCAGATGGCAATAATTTCTTCAGATCTTCATGTGGATCTCTCAATTCTTGACTAGAGCAACCTCTGACAATCCTCTACACAACCATAAGGTCTGCATGCATTTATTGTTATTAATTTTCTCAATATCCTCAACAATCTGGTCTTCTATACAGACATCAAAATAGGATATATTTGACATCAATGGTAACAAGATTATGTTGACATCAATGACAACACCACTTAGACACATATTTGGAACAAATCCTTCCTTAAAAACAAATTAAATTCCTATAGAAAAGTAAAGACCTGAAGGTGGCTTTTATTGAGTAGTTTAAGATGTAGTGCTCATGTCTATAATTCCTTAATTCCTTAATATTTTAAATCAAACATTGAATATTTTAAATTGGACCTAAATTATTTTTCACCACCATTTCTTTTATTTATAATCTAATGGTTCATGTTCTATTCTATAGACCAAAATGTGCCCGCAGAGCTCCAATGCCCATGGGGCTCGAAATTACATTTGGGATGTTGATCTCAATGGAGATCAATGACCCAAATGTAATTTTGGGCCCCATGGGCATTAGAGCTCTATGGGTAAATTTTGGGCCCATGGAATTTAACCCTATCCATTAGATCATAAATTGAGATCAACAGCCCAAATACAATTTTGGGCTCGATGGGCATTGAAGCTCCATGGATACACTTTAACCCATGGAATACAACTGTAGTTGTTAGATTATAAATAAAATCAATGATGGTGATTAAAAATTGGTGATATGGCCCTAAAGTAACCAAAAATTATATAATATTATTGGTGAATTAATTTCATTTTCTACTAAAACTTATAAAATTTAGGCAAATCTGATCTAATTAGGTATAGAATATTGTGGTGAATGTTTGAGTTTAAAATTTTAATAAAAAAAATATTCTAGTGATTTAACTAGGAGTAAAATAAAATTTCGTAAAAATGTGGTGATTCAAGTCACCTTATAGCTTGTATTATTAGCTAAATTTTGAATCCCCAATTTCAACTATTAGCCAATTGGTGAATATTAGGCTACAATCAAGTGCTCGTTAAGGAGTTAGAATAGTAAAAGATAAAATTTTCTAGTCCTTGGGGAACTTATATTTATTTGAGGATGCCATTCGGGTTGAAGAATGCAGGATCAACATTTCAAAGAGCAACAAATGTGGCCTTTGTAGGCCTCATTGATGAAATCATGGTTGTATACCAGGATGATCTTACTATATTCTCTAAAGACAAAAAAGATCATTGCAAGCATTTGCAACTAATTTTTAACATGTGTTTGAAGTATGGGATTTCTTTGAATCCCAAGAAATGTTAGTTTCGAGTAGAAGGAAAGTTGTTGGGACATATTGTGTCTAGGGATGGGGTTAGAATATATCCTAAAAAAGTTGAAGCCATTGACCTTATCCCTCAGCCTAAAATAGTCAAGGGTATCTAGTCCTTTCCAAAAATCAACTTTGTAAAGTAATTTGTCCCCAACTTTGATGAGAAGACTTAAGCAATATCTAGGATTCTCAAGAAAGGGCAATCTATTGCTTATGAAAATGAAGCAGTTGAAGCTTTTATTGACATAAAGGAGGCTCTCAAGAATGCACCTATATTGGTAAGCCTGGATTATGCAAAGCCTTTCCAACTCTTTTCTTTTTTCTTCATATTATACTATTGCCTTTATATTGTTGCAAGAGAATGGTGATGGATTTGAGCAGCCAATATGATTATTTAGCAAGTCCTTACAAGATGTTAAATTGAATTATTCCATAATGGAGAAGCATGTCTATGCATTAGTTAAGGTAACAAAAAATTTTAGATCCTATTTCACAGGTGCTAGGATCATAGCATATATACCACACAACAATAAAAGAAATATTCATGCAACAAGAAGCTTCGGGGAAAAGATGTAGATGGATCAACAAGATTCAAGAATATGACATGGATATATAGATCATAAAGTTGGTTATAGACCAAAGTTTAGATAAGCTAATGGCCAATTCTAATCTTGAAGCAACAAAAGTAAATGAAATAGAGGTAGATGTTGCTCCTAATTATAGATTGGTTGACAATGCATGGTATAAAGATGTGATATTTTATATTGAAAACATGAATTGTCCACCCTGTATGGATAAGAATAAAAAAAGGACCCTCAAGCTGAAATCTTAGAGGTATACCCTATTCTAGAATGAGCTAATATGGAGAAGCCATGAAGGTGTATTGCTCAAATGTTTAGATCAAGAGAAAGATGAAGTGATGATAAATGAGTGTCACCATGGTGTTTGTGGGGGATACTTCAAAGCTCAGCCCACAAGATCCTTAGAGTTGGGTATTGGTGGCCTACTTTACTCAAGGATGTAGAATAGAAGATAAGAAAGAGTGATGCTTGCCAATGATTTTCTAGTAGGTTGAGGTTTGTTGGAGTACTTCCCCTTTTGCCTCTTGCAGTTGATGCTCCTTTCCAGTAATGGGGAATCAACTATATTGGACAGATGCAAGATAAATATAGAAATAGATTTAAGTGGATCCTTGTGGCTACTGACTACTTCACCAAGTGGGTGGAGGCAAACCCCACTCACAATGTAACATCTAAGGTGGTTATTGATTTCATAGTCAGCAATATAATCACTAGATTTGGAGTGCCAGCTAGGATTTTGACAGACAATGCAATATTTTTCAGGTCTCAAGAAATGCTGAAAATGTGTTCTAAGTTTCGTATAAGCCTTGTGCATTCATCCCCTTATCATCCCCAAAGTAATGGACATACTGAATCCAATAATAAAATCTTGATGAAGATCGTAAAAAGAACATTGGATTAGAATAAGAAGAGATGGGATGATAGTTTGAAATAGATTGTGGGCTGATAGAATAACTTTCAAAAAAATGATTGGTAGAAGCTCATTTGAGCTAGTGTATGGAGCAGAGCTAAAGTTGCCCAATATCATGGAATTGCCAGTTTACCAATTGTTGCATGATGTAGAAAGAGATCAGTATGATGTAATGTCCCTGAGGATATTGCAACTAACTAATTTGTAAGAACATAGAAGAGCTGCACATGATAAAATGTTGAATTATAAGCAAAAAAATGAATCTTTTATTTGACAAGAGAATTGTGTCGAGGTATTTCCAGGTTAGTGACTTGGTACTTCTTTGGGATGCAAAGTCTAAAGATAAAGGGAAACATGAAAAATTTGATCCATTATGGCTTGGGCCATATGAAAGGGATGAGAAAATAGAGCTCAAAATTTACCATTTGATGACTCTAGAAGGAGTGTTCATGGACTTGTCCATTATTGGTCAACATCTTTAGAATTATTTTTCATAGGTAATGTTTTTTTTGAATTTTGAATATAGTCAGCTATATTTTGTGCTCTCATGTTTATGACTATATTTTGTCCTATATATAGGCCTTAGTTGTAAATGTGTTCTATGGTTTTCCCTTTGTGTGTTTTTTGCCCTTTTGGTCTACCCAGAGATTTTCTAGATTCTCACTATGCCAAGTTTGCCACATGTCCCCAACTAGAGCCACTATTGGGACCTATAAACTTTTTGCCTTTGCATTTTAAACCCATTATATATACCTGATCTGAGACAATTTAAATCAGTTTCTTTAAAAAAAATTATAAGTAAAAGTCCCCCTCAATCCAATGTGTTTTCTTCCCTTAAAAAAATATGTCTGGATTTGATAGTTTTGCTAGCAAATCAGAAAAATTGTGAGGTTCTAATTTTGCCAACTGGGTTCACATGTTCATGACTTTTCCAATTTGTTAATTTATGAATAAGGTGACAATAGAGGTGAAGGAAAAGAAGAAGGATAAAGAAAAAATGTTGAAAGCTGAAGTTTGAGGCCTTTGGTGGTGAATCATATAGTTCATGAACTATCAACTTCACTGACTGACTTCATAAGTTTATATTTTCTCCAATTCACTGATAAGTGACCATGAGGTGAAAGTGAAAGGGTTTGAAAGAGGCAAGTTTGTAGTTTCACCAATTTTTTGATAAGGTGGCAGGAAGGCTTCGACAAAGAAGAAGGAAGATGAAGATAACATAGCGGAAAAGTTTCTAATGGAAAGATGAATAAGTTGAAGTCTTGGTCGGTGAATCCTTTGGTTCACAAACTCATGGTTTCACCGACAAAGGGTTCACCAATGAGAACTTTCCCCAATAGTGAAAGGAGATAAAAAGTTATGATTAAAGAAAAGGATATTTCACCTCTAGAAGATTTTCCTAATAGTGAAAAGAAATAAAGAAGCAACAAAGCGAAGAGAATGTGAAAAAAGTAAAAATGAAGAAAAAGTTTCTAAGGCAAATAAGAGAAAAAAAATTTAGTGTATGTTGGTGAATTGGCAAGATTAAGAACTGTCAACTTCACTGACCAAGTTTATAAGTTTTTGTTTTTGCTGATTTCCCAATAAGGTGGCGAAAGTGACAAAAGAAAAAGGGCATGAATGATAGTTTATCTACAAGGAAATTTGTTGATAAAGAAGATAAACAAGAAAAGGTAAAGGCAAGTTTTCATCAGCAAAATCTATGTTCACAAACCATTGGGTTCACCGACAACCTATTTTATCGTGGGGGAAATTTACCGATAAAGGTGAAAAGGAAGATTGGCTAAGGGAGAAATAGTCAAGTAAGAAGCTGCAATGGAGGAAGTTTGACAAAGGGAAAAATTGTCAATAGTAAAGAAAATTGTAAAGAAAGGAAAATATACATGAGGTGATGGTTCACCATTTTTTATTTTTGCCAATAAGATTAAAAGGGGGTCCAAGATAAAGACTAAGTGCCAAAATAAAAAGAGAGGATTTTCCTTGGTTTGTAAAAGGAAGAATTCACCAATAAAGTGAATAAATGAGGAGAAAGTTCAAAAGAAGCCTTTGTCGAAGGGAGGAAGAGCTCACAAACTTGACAGTTTGCTGACTATGTGGCTTGCCAACCAGAATTTGCTGACAAAAGGGGAAAAGATGATGCTCAGCACAGAGAGGGTAGTACTAGCAGATATGTACTAGATGTTAATGTTTGCAGGCCAAGGTCAATTGCAGGTAGCATAGTAAAATTCTTCAATTAATGGGTACACTTGGAGGACAAAAGTAGATGAAATTGATGTTGTAGGTGTTAGAGAGTGGACTCAAACCATCCCTCATTATTGCTCCAAATACTTCAGGCATGTGGGAAATCTTATTTTGTTAGTCCTTAGGCTTGTTAGGGAATGGACTTAAGCCTTTCCTCATCAATGTTCTAGGTACCTGATGTATATTTAATTGTGTAGGTGAACGAGTCAACTACTAGTCTTCAATGCAATAGATATTTCTCAGCTACTTTATCTTCAGATCTTTCTGTGTTAAATATTGCTGATCAAATCAGGATATTTCTACATTTATGATTGGTAAAATAGATGTATACAGACATTCTTTTGGTAGATATATCGTCTGATAGGGCCATGTGCTAGTTTTTAATGTAGCATGGGTCTACTTGATGATATACTATAGCACTTTGAATTGTGAAATAAGCTAAATTACTATATATACATATTTTTTAGATGCATTAACGGTTGGTCATGTTTGGCAGTTTTCTCTATAGGCAGTGATAGCCAGAGGCATTTTTTGGCAAAGATCAATTTTTAGTTTATGTTCTTCACGAAGGGAGTTAGCAAAAAATGTGTGTTGATATATTGTAATCATTATATTAAATAAATGTTTTTCTCCACTACTATAAGTGTTCTTTCAAGAAATCTTAATCACAGTTAGGATTTCTCTTCCTACATTTAGTAATATGATTGTAAAATCTGATTTGAATGAATGTTGCAGTTCTTAATCCATTTTCAAGCACTGTAAATGGTCATTTTAGTATTACAAATGGAGGAGTGTTGTATAGTTTTGGATTATTAAGATTACTCATGATTTGATAATAGTTGTTATGCATTTAAGTCTTCAAATAGGAAGTCATACATTTTCTTGAAATTATTTTCACCTGATAAATATGAAACTCTATAGCCCAAGAGATAGGCACCAGTTTGAGAAGCCTGCGATCACCCAAGCCTTTATAGAAAAACTTTATATCAAAATCTTAAATGCGGGGTAGTATTCATTATGCATCCTCATTAGTAGGATTACCTTCATTAACTTTATAGGGGTTTTATAACAACTAGTTGTTCTTGGTTCAGTGACAAATTTGGGACCAAGAAAGTGATTTGAGTTTGGTTGTTTAGTTATTTTAGTTGTTCATTTGGTTTGGAAGTCAATACCTATTAAGATATATCCCTTGGAATATCCCTCCAGAGTCTAAGTTGAGCTCAAAGTGTAGAGGAGTCTAACCTCTCTTATTTGTTGGCCAAAATCACTGTTAACTTGTTAACACACCTCTTTCAAATTACCTTGATGACATCCCTGGCCTAGGTGATTTAGGAATGTTTTAGAGTTTCAGGTTGTAGGTATTTTGGGTCCAAAAAAAGAGTACAACTTTCTTTACAAAATCAAATTTCATACACAACAATACTATTTATTCCTCTCCTCCAATTCCTTGCATCTTTTAGATGCAACCAATTACAGGAGATAATATTTTAAATAACTAATATTCCTATGATTGATCCTTCAAGTAGTGACAAATCATATATATATATATATATAGACTTATCACCATATCTATATAAAGATTTACAAGATAGTGTGTCATTATCTTATATGCCACATGGCAACATCATACACCACTTTCTTGCAAGAAAAGATTCCAAACCCTACTCATTTCATGTTCTTAAATTTCCTAGATAGTTGAGTAATCTTATATTTTGTGCCTAATTTTCACATGTGAAATAAAATATACTCATTGCACATTTTTCCTATATTTTATATGTTTTGGAATTAAGAATGTATGTTAAAGGATGAACACACATGAAGACATTCAATCTAGGGTCCATTAATTTACATGGACTTTAATATCCTTTTATGTCTATATATTTACATTAAATGCATGTTTATGAGTGCTATATACATTGAGTGAAATGATAATTCTATAATTCCCATGTCCTTCTAAGTGTGGGAAATACCAATATCAATTCCTATTTTGTGAGAATATTGTCTCTCATTCTAGAGAAGTCAAGAAGTGTTTGTTATATCAATCTTCAAAATTTGTGCATTAAAAAGATTTAGATTTTACATAATCATCCTAGGGTCATTTTGCATAGTTGAAGATTTTTCTTTAATCATTGGCATGAATGTAAAGCTATTGTTTCCTAGGGGTTCACCTATGAGAACTTATCCCTAGGTTATTTGAAATCCTCTAAAAGTATTTTTAAAAATACCACCAATTAATGCAGGAACATCTGGGTGGACTAGCAATCAACATCAACCAAAAGCTTTTGAAGTTATTTTCTTCATTTTTGGTGTGTGTTTGGATTTGTTGGCATCTCTTAGCCTTGGGGTACATGTGGAGTGATCAGATTTGATAGAATCAAGTTTTCATCATATTTTGAGTTTGGTAGACAAGAGATAGATTTTACCAAAACAATTGTTTCATAAAATCAATGAAGTTTCTTAGAAAATCATCTTGTAGGAAGATTGATGACTCCATCTTGGATTTGATGACAAAGGTTTTGTGGTCATATGCTTTATGATTTTTTAGAAATAATTATTTCGTGACTTATGCTGGAAGATTGGTGAAACTTTAAAATTTTAAATTCCATGAGGATTGAGGAATAATGACTTGGTATAATGTTTGGGATTGTTGACAACTTCATCTTGGTAAGTTTTAAGAAGAATGTGAGCTCTTGGTAGGAAGTTATGTAAAGTCAGCTTTTAGCTTTGTGATTGTACTATCGCGGATGCATAAATGGCTTTCTCTAGTTATTTGAATAACATTCCAAGGAAGAAGAAAAGGATATGGAGGTTGATACTCGCTCAACTATGAATACAGTTGATTCATTCAAGCATAACATTCTTTTAGAGGATCAATCTGGTTTGCCTAAAAATGAAAGCCTTTCATGATGATTGTGAACATTTTAAAGTCTTTCTTTCTAGGTATATATTTTCAAGTAAACAATGTAACATACAAAGATGGTATAACCCTCCTTGTTATTCAGAAGCAATACAATCTACCCCTATGATCCCTTGGGGATTTGACAAGCATTGGAGTGATTACAGGCTGTGATAAAGAGGCTTATAACCGATGTTCCTTTTGGAGTTTTTTTATCAGGAAATCTCTTCAAACATAGGAGGTCAGAAATAATATATATAGATGTATATGGTATACTAGTGAAACTTTTAAAGATATTCCAATACAAGTTGGCAAAGGTAGGAATGAGGTCATGGGCCTAAGGAACATGGGAGTCTTTGACTCAGATTTAAAATCCAACTTCAAACTCATTTGTTTCGACCTGATGTCCCTTCGACTTCTTAAATGGAGATAGTGGAAAGGTTTTTAGCATATATACAAAACAAGAATAAAAGAGAAAAGGGCATTGGCCTTGGACAAGAATAATAGATTGGTTTGAAAAAAAAAGAATCAATAAGAGGTCAATGGAGGAATTCGTTGTAGGTATTAGGAAAAGGAAGAAGGCACTAGTTCTACAAGAGGTTAGACACCAAAGATTATAGATGAAAAGGGCACATGATTAGGAGATTGGGGTCAGCCACTAAGGAAGGTAGGCATAGAGTATTGTGAAGAGCATAAAAGCACAAAGAATTATGTAAGTGTCAGCCATTGAAGGAAGAAGAGGAATGCATTGATAACATAGAGGAAATTGGATTGAAGGAGAAGTTCAATCTAAGAAATAGGATAGCATGTATAGAGGAAAAATTGCTTTGCTGTTTGGAGAAAAGATAGAAAAGATGTGACTACCCATGTGGGGCTATTTTTCTAGTAAGAGAAAAACTGAGAGAAGTGAGTTGTTATTTTCAAGAGGGAATTTTAGATCAGATTTGAATATCTATGAGAGAAAGTCCATTGGAAGGCCAAGAATTTGTAATAAATTTTTAGATTTGTTTGTTTAGATAATTTAATAAAATCTTGAGTGTGTTATTTTTGTGTTGTAATCTTATTCTATGATTGTGAATTCAAATTAGAGAGAGAAGAGTGCATCTACCTGTGTGATTGTGTCAAGTTGTGAGTGGTTGTGAGGCAAGAGGAGTCTTCTTACACTTAGTGGTATCAGAGCGAGAAGATCCTTAGAGTGTAGAGGACACACTAGGACATGTGGGTAGAGGTAGTCATAGAGAAGAGCTCATGTGAGAACTATTGTAAGATGATGAAGTCTTGAGAAGTTGAGAGCTAGTAATCGTGGAATAGTTGTCCTTGCAAGTTGCAAGGTAAGTGAAAGTGAAGGTAGAAGATTGCAATAGCAGATGAGATAAAGATATATGTGTAGAAGCCCATCATATTGGATGGCTGGAGATGGTATAAAAGGAAGGGATTCCTTATAGAGATGAGTAAAAAGATTGAGAGGACTGATAAATTGTTTGAGAGATGTGATAAATTAGAAGGTATGTAGCGTGGAGAGGTTGCAAGGGATGAGTTTGTAGGGAAGACATGCCATGAAGAAGGCATGAAAGAAAAAGATGAGGAAGATGAAGAACTACATACAATAGTGATTGAAAAGGAGAAAGATGAAAATGAAGAAGTGACTAAGAATCCTTTGAAGGATGAAGAGAAGAAAGAAGAGTTGGTAGTGGATAAGAAGAATGAAAAATAAGAAGAGGAGATCCTTGTGTAAAAGGATCAAGAGGGAAAAGAAGAGATTACAACCGAGGTTGCAAAGAATAAGAAGAAGAGTTGTAGCCCTTTGATAGAAGGGGCATGGAAGGAGAAGGATGTGGGAAAAAACCATACAATTCAAAAAGAAAGAAAATTAAAACCAAGGGAAAGAAAGGAGAGAAAATAATGGAAGAGGAAAGAGTTACTAGCTGTAGCATGTCCTCTTGAAGGTAGAAATAATGTGGAACATGAAGTTGAAAAAAAGAATGATCCATGGAAAGGCATGGAATGCTTGGGACAATGATGTGAAGAAGACACATTAGAGATTTCTATAGAGGCATGTCTTTTAAAATACATGGATGAAGAAATTTTAATTGCTGTATTAACAACAAATACATATCCTTTAGAGGTTAAGCTTCAGATAGAAGAAGGTAACGAGTTGACTATGAAGATTGGAAATGAAGATAAACTTAAGAAGATGAATGGTGTAGTGAAAAATGAAGGAAAAGAAGTTAGAGCAGAAAAAGAAAATGAGGTAACACTTGAGAATTTTGAGTTTAATTTGTTTGAGATGATGAATACATTAGAGGATATAGATCAAGAGGAAAGTAGATACATGGAAAGGATTTAATCTCCATGCACATTTTTTTGAGGATGTTACAAATTTGGTTGTTGTTCAGCAGCATGAATTGCTTGAGGAAGAAAGTGAGAAGATAAAGAAGTTGTTCATGTTGAGTGAACATTTGAAGGAAATGAATGGGGAAGATAAGAGTGAGAATATGGATGCCACAGTAGTGAAGAATGAATAGGTAACTTTTGATTTTTATAAATTTTATGATGAGAAAATTGATAGGGATTTTCTTGTTTCTAAGGTAAGTAAGAAGTTGCAAGTAGATGGAAAGAAGATAAATGAAGTTGCAGATTGTATGCAGTTTTTGCATGTTTGTGTGTAGAGGTTGTAGAATATTCTACAGGTGAAGAACTTGGTATAGTAGTTGAAGACATGAGGATGATGATGGGAGTAGATGGTTTAGAAAAAAATCTCACAACAAAGGATGAGAGGATGAAGGTTGAAGTAGATGATGGTGAAGGAAATAATGCAGCAATGAAGCAAGAGGTAAATTTGTTTGCATTTTGTGATGATATTATTTTACATTCCCTTTCAGTGTTGAGGGTTAAAGAGAATGAAGAAGAGGAGATGGAAGTTTTTAATTTCCATGAAGTCATCGATATAAATTTGTTTGTAGAAGTTGTTGGTGTTCCCAACTAATTATCTAATTATCCCTATAAGGTAGCTATCCCTAATACTCAGGACTCTCAGGTTAGTGGCCAACAAATAGGAGACAATTGCTTGTTCTCCTTTGTACTTTAGGCTCTATTAGACCTAGGGGTATTCCGTTATAACAATATCTTAAAGGTATTCTCAAGTATAATGAGATACTGACTAAGCAAAAATGTTCTCACCAATAAATTGAGGTTTAAATGATCTTACTTTAGATTAGATAAATCCTTAATATGCATCAATTTTAGAACTCTGAGAACATAAAACTATTACTACAGACTAGAAAAAAATAAAAGAAAATCTTTGTCCTTGTGACTTGTATGATATTATGTGCTTGGACTTGAGAACTTTCCTAATATTGGTGCCTATTTAGGGTAACAGAGTCAAAACTCAACATGCAAGTATTTTTCCACATAACAATTAAACTTCTTATTCAGAAGGTGATAACATCACTACTTCCTCACAATAGTGAACCCAAGAAAAAGTATTATCTATGGTTCTTCTTCAATAATCCTTTGACACAATACATCTTCTCCTATATCTAATTCAAAGCAGTTTAATCTATTCCTTGAACAAATGTAGAAAATTAGACATACAATAAAGAAAATGTATATTGATGAATTCAGAAACCCTTGGCACCCTCATTAAAAATAAAAGCATCCATATCAAAGGAGATAACTACAAAAAACACTCACATTTAGAGTTTCTCATTTAACTCAATCTGAATAGAATATGGCTATGAAAAGAACAAGTAATATCACACATAGAATATTTAACCTGCACCCCAGAAATACTCCTTTCTTATTGGAAAATCATCAAAGTCTCAAAGCTTGTACAATATGTCCTGAGAATTTTCTCATTCTTTTCCTGTCTATCCTTAGATACTACAAAAACTTCTCCTTATATTGGAGAGATACAAAGATTGTCAGCTAATCTCCTAAGACTTAACTATTTTTAGAAAAAAATGACCATTACAATACAAAATAGCTTTGGAGCTCATGCTCATTACAACAATTGATTAGAATTTAGTTATAATCACATGTAAGCTAACAAAATCCTCCAATGTAAACATTTGATTTAGTTATGAGAACCAAAAACATAGTATCACCTAGAAACTACCAAAATGAGTCATCCTTAGGAAATTGATGACCATTTCAAAGCTCATTTAATTTCGTACTTCTCAACCCATGCATTACATAGTGGGGACCTATCAATCCTATTTCTATACCAATTACATAGGAACAAAGACCATCTCTATATCATGTACAAGATGGGATATAGGAGGAGGTACTCCATAAGTACTTAAAGATATGACATGTGAAAGTATGAATAGATCCAAATGGGGGTCTCTACTAATTTGGTATATCATACTAATGCATAGAAAAGTTAATGGGATCTACTACAAATGGGCCACTTAAAAGAGAAGAAATAAAACCATGAGCAAATATTGTCTAAGGCCAATAGTAAAGTGATCTATGAAAGTACATGACAATGCATGAAAGGATGTATGAGAAACATGACATGAATTAAATCATTATTTCATGGTAAAAATTAATGTATCACTAAATGCTTGTATTAAAATATAGTCATCATCTACAAAAGAATAATCTAAAGATATCAATTATCTAGTATGTATCTTTACATCTTCATTACCATTAAATGACTCTAGCATAATTTGTGTATTAAGATAATTTTCATGATAAATCACATAATCATGTAACAAAGAGTCATTAACCTGATCATAAGAAGATAAATAGATTTCACTATACTCATCACTAAACATATCATCAATAGAACATGAGCCACAAGATAGAGAAGATGGATCACCATGAATTACATGGGAGGTAATGACCTCATGTGGAGTTGAATAAGGTGTATCATGTATAGGCTTATCACTTGCTAGAGAAGAAGTACAATAATCATAAATCGCATCACTAGGATAATCATAAAAAATAGGCAATTAAATTGAACAAGTATATCATTAGGCATTGATAGAGGTTCAAATCATCATCACATGTAGGTAAAGGTAAGGCATGTACATATCTACATTATAAGTGTCCATAGATTTAACTTGAGATATAGAAAAATGATCATCATTATACTCATCATCATGTATTAAAAATAGCAATTCATTCAAAGCACATGAATCTATGGACATAGGACCAACATGACATGTCAAATATATATCAGATCAAGATAGGGAGCCTCTCTATATATAGGTGCCATCGAGTCCATCCCCATAGGTCAAGCCCTATATATCTAGGAGAGACTAGGCTTAGGCTATAGCTATATATATTCAGTAGTCGAGTTGGCACCCCCTCCCCTAGCACAACAAACCACTACTAATATGATGCATAGGTGAGGGAGGTGTGATATCATTAATAGAAATAATACTATATGTATCATAACACATTATAAATCCATACTAGATGTATGACTACCATAGTTTTCCCTTAGGTCTTTTCAACCACCTAAAACCAAACTTATGACCAGCTATGCATTCTTATCTTCTTCCACATCATCCCCTACAATATGTGATGATGTTGTGGACCTTATATAGCTTTCTATAAATCCTCTTCAACCTTCCACATCTTCTAGCATTCCCAAGGACATCATCACTATTATTTCTACCTTGTGTCCTATTATTCTCCTTCCTTTGGCATTGATTCACTCCCTCATGCTTATAGTGACACTCTCTTTAATTCTAATGTATATACTCCTCCACTTGCTTCTATTTTTCCACCTACTTCTATTTATGCTATCTCTCTTGAGTCCTTGTATAGGTTTACCCCCACCAAGTGGGCTAATGATGATTCTCTAGGATTTTGGAAACTTCTCATTTAACCCATATGGAGCCTATAAGTGCTTGAACACTTGGTCTAAACGGATATCCATTTCCTAGGAATGGATATTAATTTTATAGGAATGGATATCCATTACTTTCATAATGGATATCCATTATTAACTTGGATATCTATTAGTAATAGATATCCGTTATGCTTTGGGAATGCCTTAGATTTAGGCTTGGGATTGTCATACACTAGTAGAATTTTTGCAAATAAATGACTAAGTGATTAAGACTTTTAGTGAAAAGAGCTAAAAATGACTAAATTCTACTATTTTTTTGTAACTCAATTTTAACTAAGTAAATAAATGACTAATTTGGTCACTGACTAAAAAATTATTTAGTCGCACAAATAAAAATGACTAAATAGTTAGTCATTTATTTATCACAATCCATTTGAATAAATCATTTAAGGAATCAAAAATTGATAGACCACCAAAATACTCTAGATCTTTAATAAACATACTCTAAAACTTTCATCAAAATCTTATTTTCAAGTGTAGCCCATCAAAATGGAGTTTTCATTTTAATAAACATATTCTAAAACCTTCGTCGAAACCTTATTTTTAGGCGTAGTCTACCAAAATGTAGAAGTGTTTCAGTAAAGAACGATAGAGAATAGTAAGGAGATGTGCGTGATAGGAGGCATAGGATTCATTTCTGCTTATCTCATTCCTACTCTGCTCAACAAGGGTTACATTGTTCGTGCTATTATTTGTAATCTAGGTATTTAATTGACATATATTTGCATAATCTCAAATTCCTAATTTAGATGCTTATGAAGTATCAATGTATCCTATATAGGGTTTAGAATGATTTCTTTTAATTTAAAAAATAAATAAATGATGTATTTGCCTATGATTAGATAATGTGGAGATCTCTTAAATTTGCCCCAGCTCATTTTCCTCTTTGGCACTGTATTCATTACTCCAACTGCTAGGGTTTTGCATGTGACATCTTTAATATCTTCATGATAGTGGCTTTTAAATAGATCTCAATCTTTGCTCTAACCTTTATCATGGTAACCCTTGAGTTCCATAATCCACCTTCAATCTCTTCTAAGAACATTGTCTTAAGACAGACTACATAGTAAGCATATAAAGCCAGCCCTTCATACCTACCATTGTTCCAAACCACCACTCAATGCCTTGCTTAAAATTCTCCCTCCATAGGCACAATAGCATGTTTTAAAATCATGGTTGCCAATGATTGACCATTAAGGTCACTACTTTCATCAAGATACAATGAGATTTTTGTCTTCAAACTCAAGGCATTATGCAAGATAACATTGTGAATTGTTTACTATGTAGGGTTTGATTTTCTTGCATATTTATTGCTTTGCTAGCTACCTTTAAGACTAAATACTACACCCTCATCTACAATCTCAAATAGCTCACTCACTGTCACTTGAAGATTCCTTTCATGAGCATCCTTCTATAAAATCAAACCATGCCCTATAGACTACGTACTTACTACAGGTGACTCATTATTTCATGGTATTGTGGGTCTTAAGATCCTTCAACCTTATTGTCACTACTTCATAGTCCACAAGGTATTATTCACTATTCTCCCATCTCTCCTGAGTCTCAAAACACTACTCAAACATGCAATCCACTACCTCCATGCTGCAAGTATGTGTCTAACTAGTATTGTCATTGATGTCAACATATTTGTGTTGTCATTGATGTCAACTATGCTCCTAATTTCAGAAGTTAGATGCTTTGTATTGGCATATGGAAGTGTTGGAGAAAATGAGTAAATGATCTAGATATTGAGTTTCCAAGTGCTTTTAAGAAAATTTGCTTCTCCGGTGGAAACAATGTGTGGAAGAGTATCTTTGTTTACTGAAGAATAGTCTGGTAGATTGCTCTGCATCTCTAGTAGAATGAATATCTTTGTCTACAGATTGTAAGTTATTTAGAGGGAAGCTTGAAGATGTTATATCTCAAGTTTGAACTTCTGGTATGAAGACCTGAGTGAGTTATGTTCACTTGAATAAAAGCTTCTTTTCCTAAGTATTCACTAGTGATAGGGAGAAGGTATTTTCTCTGCATTCTTTTGCATTGAACTATTATGATTTGTGGTTCTATAGTTAAGTTTGGAATGATGATTAGTACCTTCAACTATAATGGTTTTTGATTTAGTGGTCTGCAAGCTATCCTTACCTTATGACAGTGTCTGACAGTGTTGTTCTTGTGCTCTGGTTTGAAGAATCTTCTTGACAGAGTGTTTAGAGATTATGTGGTTGTTCCTAGTGATTATGTAATGCACTTGTGGATGTCTCTTGATCATGTTCCTACCTTTGGATTTGTCTACAAAGAGAAATTCAAATCATGGATGAAGTCTATTCTTTGAAGACCTAGTGTTAACACTAGTCTTGGCCAACTTGGTTGTCTTCACTTCTTGCGGAGATGCATTGAAGATTGTGGAAGTGTGTTGTGGCATGAAAGATTGCATTTGAGTCCTATCTAAGGCATAATGTGATCCACATACATCTTTACATTAGCAAATCTTGTTTAGGTCCAGACCTCTTTCTTTATATTATTTTAATGTTGACCTTGGAGAATGTTCCAATGGTTGATGAATGTTATGCTAACCTTGATGTACATTCCAATGTTAATCAATTGTATGAAAGCATGTAATGTAGTTGCAAAAAAGTGGTTATGGAGCCAAAATGAAGAGATAAGTGTGAAGGTGTAAAAGAGAAAAGTAAAGGAGTTATATTGTGCTTCAATGGAACTAAACCCAGGCATGAAGTAGATTATACCAAATCAATGCAACATCTTTTAGCAGTGAGCCACCTCTTTGCAGTGAGCCATCCTTGGCAATGAGTCATCCTTTGTAGTGAGCCTCAAAATTTGTAGTGAACAATTTAGGTAGTGAGCCCTAAGGCTGTGAGCCTCTATTTTCTGGTATTGCTATAAATTATATATCTTGTGGGCTAACACCCACCATGGTTTTTCTCTTATAGGGTTTTCCACATAAAAATTTGGTGTCTCATGTGTTGATTGTGTTATTGTGTTGAACTTCTTTTTTCATGCTTTCATTGTTAAATCTGAACAATAGTAGATAAGTGTTTGAAGAGTTGATGTTCATAATTATTCAAAGTTTTAAGGACAACTGATTCATCCCCCCTCTTAGTTGTCTGGTGCATTTCAACAATTGGTATCAAAGCAAGGTTCCTCAAAGGTAAGCCTAACAACTTGAGGTAGATCCAAAATTTCTTACAAGAAGGAAGCCCCACAGTTTGATGGAACAAATTATGCAACCTGAAAGATATGCATGAAAAGCCATCTGCTTTGTATTGGGTAGAAAGTATGGAAAGTGACAAAGAATAAATATACCATGCCTATGAATGGTCTGACAACTGAAGATGAAATCAAGTAATATGAGATAAACATACAAGCCATAGATGCTCTATTAAGTACATTAACTAAAACTGACCTGATAAAGGTCATGGATCTTGAAATGGCTCAAGAAGTCTAGGAAAAGCTGAAAAATCTATATGAAGTAGATGATTCTGTAAAAAATGCCAAATTGTAGGGACTGAAAGCTAAATATGAAGGCTTAAAGATGGGAGAAGATGAAAACATATCATCCTACATGCAAAAAGTTGATGAAATTCTTACTGGAATCAAAGCTATGGGTGGAACTATTGAGGAGAAAGAAGTTGTGATGAAAATTCTTAGGTCATTACCTAAATACTACAGTCACAAGGTTGCAGTAGTTGAAGAAGTAATGACCATGAAAGAAGTCACCAAGGATTAGTTGCTAGGAAAGCTAATAGACTTTGAGATGAGAGAACATGGTGATGCTCTGTCGAAGATTGAGACTGACTTCAAAGCCAGTGCTTCAAATAAGATCTCTAGAGCTGAGAACTATAAGGTGGAACCTAATGATGACGTTGATGAAATTGAAGCACATTTTGTTTACAGACTGCAATGAGGCACCGGTAAGTTTAAAGGAAAAATACCTTTCAAATGTTTTTCATGTGGTAAAGTATGTCACTATGCCTCTAAGTGTTAGGAGAGAATTTAAAGGAATAGAAAGAAATTTGAAAGTGACATAGAGTTCCAAAGAAATGCTATTATGTTAGAGATCTTGATGATGAAGGTGTGACAGATGATGAATCTGATGATGCTAGTACTAGTACAAATGAGTGTTTGTTTATTACAATTAAAGAAGAGCATGTGTCTACTAATCTTGCTAATTGTGTGAAGGAAGAAAACCTAATGGAAGAAAGTGCTCTAGCTATTCAAGTTGAGAAAGATAAGGATGAATGGATAATTGATAGTGGATGATCACATCACATGACTAGTGACAAAAGTAAGTTTGTAAGTTTGGAAAAATATGATGGAGGACTGGTTAGGTTTGGAGATAATACAGATGGTAAGATTTGTGGAAAATGATCTATTCCTTCTTATGGTAAGCCCAACACTGATAATGTCATATATGTGAAGGGTTTAAAACATAATCTTTTAAGTGTGGATCATATGTGTGACAAAGGTTATGATTTGAGATTCATAGACAATGGGTGCAAGATCATGGAAAGCTCAGGAACAGTGATTGCTACTGGTAAGAAGACTAGAGGTAACATTTACCAGTTAAGAGGAACTAATGATTACTGTTCATTAGACTAAGCAAATGAGAGTTGGTTGTGGCATAACAGGATGTGTCATATAAACTTTGATAATTGGGTAAAGATAAGTATGGGTGAGACTATGAGAGATTTACCAAAGCTTGTGAAACCCACCAACACCAATTGTAAGGAATGTTAGTTGGGAAAGTAGATAAGAACTAGTTTCAAGAGCAAAGAGTAATTTTTTGCCAATTTGTTGGATCTAGTACATACAGATCTATGTGGTCCTACAAGGGTAAGAAGTCTACAAGGTGACAAGTACTTCATGTTTCTTATTGATGATTATTCTAGAATGACTTGGGTTACTTTTCTAAGAGACAAATCTAAGCCCTAGAGAAGTTCAAATCCTTCAAGGCAATGGTTGAGAATGAAATAGATCTAAAAATTAAATGCTTGAGGTCTAATAAAGGAGGTGAGTTCACATCAAATGAATTCAACATTTATTGTGAAGAACAATGAATAAAGAGATAGTTGTCTGCACCTAGGACTCCTCAACAAAATGGAGTTATGGAAACAAAGAATAGGATAGTTCAAAAGGATACTAGGACAATGATGAAGGAAGGAGGTATGCTGGAAGTTTTCTAGAAAGAAGCTATACATACTGCTATCTACATTTAAAACAAAGTTCAAGTGAAAGTTAATGGTACTAGAACTCCCTATCAATTGTGGTATGGAAGAATTCCTATAGTAAAGTATTTCAAAGTTTTTGGAAGCAAATGCTACATTAGAAGAGATGAAGATCTAGGGAAGTTTGATGCAAGGTGTGATGAAGTAATCTTCCTTGGATACTTTACCAAGAGTAAGGCCTATTGGTGCCACAACAAAAGGCTGAAAAAAATTGTTGAGAGTGCAAATGTGAAGGTGGATAAAGACAAAGGAAGAACATTAGATCATATTGGCTATGAATCAAATGAGCCTGCTACTATAACATATGAAGAAAAAGTTGAACACGAAGACAGTCAAGATGAAGAAGAAAAGGCTCAAGAAAGTGCTGCTAGGACCCACAGGTATGTAAGAATCAATCACTTTGAAGATTAAATTATTGGAGACAAAAACAAAGGAGTATTGACAAGGAAGAGTTGTAGAAGAACAAGTGAATTAGTGTTTGCTTTCTATAGTTGAACCAAAAATTGTGAATGAAGCCTGCAATGATGAAAATTGGATAAAGGAAATGAAGGTAGAACTATTGCAGATAGAGAAGAATGAAACTTGGGAATTAGTTCCTAGACCTACTGACAAAAATGTTATTCGAACCAAATCTGTTTTCAAGAATAAGCTAAATGAAAATGGAGAAGTTGTAAGGAATAAAGCAAGGCTTGTGTGCAAAGGATAATCTCAAATTGAAGGGATAGATTTTGAAGAGACTTTTGCTCTAGTAGCTCAGAGTGAAGCAATCAGAATATTTTTGGCATTTGCAACTCACAAATATTTCAAAGTGTATCAGATGGATGTGTAGTCTACATTTCTAAATGGTGAGTTGGAAGAGGAACTCTACATTGAGCAATCAGAAGGATTCCAACTATCAGATCAAGGTGATATGGTATGCAAGTTGAAGAAACCTTTGTATGGAATCAAACAAGCCCCTAGAGACTGGTATGTAAGGTTGGATAAGTACTTATTGTAGTTAGGGTTGAATAAAGGTATTGCTGATAGTAATCTCTATTTCAAGATTAATGGTGATCAAGTTTTGATTGTTGAAGTCTTTGTTGATGATACCATCTTTGGAGGCAATGAAGGTATGTGCATGAAATTTACTGGTGAAATGCAAAAAGAGTTTGAGATGTCTATGTTTGGTGAGATGAATTTCTCTTTAGGTCTATAAATTACTCAATCAAGGGAATCTTTATATCCCAGTGTAAGTATGTGAAGGAGTTGTTGAAGAATTTTGGACTAGAGGATTCTAAACTAATATGTACTCCCATGGTGACTAGTTGCAAGTTGAGTAAAAATGATGAATCACCTAAGACTGATCAAAGAAGGTATAGATCCATGATTGGAGGATTACTTTATCTAACTCAATCTAGACCTGATATAATGTATGTAGTTTGTCTTGTAGCAAGATTTCAAGAAGATCCTAGAGAGTATCATGTGATGGCAGTTAAGAGAATCTTGAGGTATTTGAAAGGCACATTAGATCATGGCTTATGGTATGCAAAATATAATGATTTCACTCTTAGTGCATATACAGATGAAGATTGGGAAAGAGATGTTGATGATAGAAAAAGTACAAGTTGAGGTGCTTTCTTCTTGGGGTAATAGATTAAACCTGTGATTACCACTGTGCTTTTGAATTTCCAAGTGCTTTTGAATTTCCAAGTGCATATACAATGGCTAAGAAGAAAGATTAAACCTGTGATTACCATTGTTACTTCATTTGGACAATCATTCCCTAATTGCATTTGCCTTGTCCAACATTGTTAATAGAATTTGAAAAATCCTTAAGGTCAGCAAGGGGGTAAGGAAACTCACTATTAAAATCTCCACTTTTCTATTCAAGGTTTGAGCTTTATTATCTTGTCACTGCTCAGCCTCTTTTTGATTGTCACACCTTAAGTGATTTTCATTCTTCTTACCATAGATTGCATTTACAAATGTTGCTGAGCTACATAGTGTGCTTGTTATTGGCTACAATCTTTAGATTGCAAGATTTTGTTACTAGATACAATGTCTCAATCTTTCTGGTATTGCAACCTCACTAATCTAGTAGAGTTATGGTTTATGTTTCTACATAGGGCTAGGGTTTGTACCCTAGTCATGCTCTTACCAATGCTTTTATTGGTATTAAAAAACAACCTTAAATCTTGGGTCAAAAAATTAGTTGTCTCGATAGGGTGTGGTATGACCTTGGATTATATCCTAGAGTGTGTGCGAAGCTTGTGTTTGATCATTTAGGTATGTAAACTTGATCAGGGAAATGTATCCTATATAGCATGGGTCTTTCTTTAATACTTCCCATAATGGTTATTATAGACCACATTATTATAGCTTATGGTAACCCAAGATTGCATTCAAGTATATAACAAACTTGGTCTGTAGTTTAAGCTGTACATTTTTAAGTAACATTCATAAGGTTTAGAAAATCTTGATCACTCTCTAGAATAGCCCATTAGAGATGGGTTGTGCTTAAATGCACTACATAATTTATATAACACAACCACTCTACATATCAACTAGAGTTATATGCTCTTTATTGTAGCAAGAGGTAATCACTCTTGGATCATGCGATCATTACATTCTAACTTGTTAAACTTGAGTCAACCTGAATGTACCCAATGATGATTGACACCTAATTGTGATGACAGTGATTAATTTGTACATGAATTGTGCACATATGAGTGCTTCCATTTCTATCACAACATAGCCACATTAAACTTGGGTCACACATGAATTCATCCTGTATTTGTTATAGCACAACTGTGCCACATGACCAATAGAGTTATGGATCACATAATTATAGTCACAAGAATTTGTTCCTTGGTTGTTCTCGTATGGTGATTCCATTACCGTTATAGTATAACCCTTTGGACTTATATTGCTCAAATCCTTACATTGCTTATTTTCTATTTGGATGGATGGCAATTCAATGGCAGGGAGTTGTATGCAGGTCATGCTCATATAAGTTCCTTCATCACCATTACACAATAGTACATTAGAATTTCCTTTCTTGAACCTTTACTTCATTTTTTATTGTTAGGGTTTCTTAGTGATTATTCCATTTCCACATGGCATATTGATAAAAGAAACCAAACAAAAAGTCATTTTGTTTTTAGTTAACTTCTACTAACATACTTTTGGAAAAAATGTTTGACTGCATTACTTTGAGTGTGAAGAATTTTGTTTTCTTCTTATAATACATTCATTGAGAGTTGTAGTAGAAAGCTTCTTATGTTGAAACCCATCCTGTAAACATACTTTAAGATACATTTAGGAGGCTTCATGGATTTTTTGTGATTTATACAGCTTTTATTTTGATAGTAAATGACATCAGATTCTTTCTGAAATTGAAATGATTTATTAATTATGGTTTTATGATGATCAAATGTTTTATTTAGAAGGGGTTAATATGTGGCATTTTTATGTGCAGGAAGAATAGATTGTGATGCAACATTCAGGTATGGATGGTTCAGGCAAACTTGGATTGCTATGAGTGACATAACCAAGTTGGAGAGTACCTTGAGCCAGTCTGAAACACTTTCTGGTGTTTTCACTTGGAAGCAGAACTTGAGTATAAGAATACAAATGTCGGTGGACAGAGAAAATCATAAATCTATCAGTCCAATTTTGGATCCAATCTGAGGTCATGAATATCAGACAGATAAAGTTATTACATTCTAAAGATAAAATCATAAATCTACCTGTCTAATTTGAGATCCAATTTGAGGTTGTCAAGCTCCAATAAAGAAAGTTCCTACATTCTACAGATAAAATCATAAATCTACTTGGTCTAATTTGAGGTCCAATTATAACAATTTGTCTTTTTAATTATACTTTCTAACATTTGTCTTGATACAAATTGTTACTTTAGAATTATGGTATTGCTTTTCTTCTAATTTTTTCAACCCTCATTTCATGGAAGAGCTCTGAAGATGGTTTTTTTAGATGGAGACTACACTTTTCCACTATAGGTTTAATCTAGAAACACCAGAAGATCAGGTACTGTCATACTCAGAGAAAAAGTAGGAGTCATGCAATGACAAGATACTCATTTTTGGAGCTTTGGTTAAGAATTTTAAATGTTTGGCTATGTGAACAGAGAATGTTAATGGAGTGCAAACTTCCTTACAAAGCAATTACCAACACAAAGTTTGAGGTTAATTACACCTACTATTTTATGTTGATATGGATATGTTCTAACCTGTAGTTAATTGTTGTAGCATAACAAATAGGATAAATAGTTGTTCATATACCATTATTTCTAATTCAAAATTTCTATACCTTATTCTAGGAGAAAATCACAAGGGGAGTCTTTACATAAGACACCATTGTTTGAAAGTCAAAATTGCTAGTTCTTTCACAATTATTTGCTTCATTTATTTGATCTAAGACAGCCTGATGTATAGAAGATGCTCTCAAAATCAAAATAAAATCCTTTATTCTGGGAAGACTGTTCAGAATATTTCCATCATAGCAATGAACAATAGCATCAATCATTAACCTGACCTTTGCAAGCATTTCATCAAATTCTACTTTTCCACTCTCTTTTCTATTCTAAATTTTATTCCCAATTTAATCCATGAAGAACTTCCTTAGTGTGTAGATCTTGTTGTTAGCCATAACTTTACTAGGTGTCGAGGATAGCTTTGAGTTTGTACTGAAGCATTAGTTGAAAAAATTCGGCCTTACCAGATATAATGTGTTGAAGAGCTCTTTGAAGTTATTCTAGAAAAGAGTTCCTGAGAGTATAATGCATAGTTTTGAATTAACCTTTTTGCATGAATTCCATTGTATTTGGTAAGGCCAACTTTTGACAAAAAGCTACAATTGAAAAAAATCAGCCTTACCAGATACAATAGAATTCATGCAAAAAGGTTAATTCATAACTACGCATTATACTCTCAGGAACTCTTTTCCAAAATAACTTCAGAGAGCTTTTCAACACATTGTATCTGGTAAGGCCAAATTTTGTCAATTACTGCTTGGGTAAAAACTCGAAGCTATCCTTGACACCTAGTAAAGTTATGGCTAACAACAGGATCTACAGGATGAGAAGTTCTTCATGGATGAAATTGGGAATAAAATTTAGAATGGAAAAGAGAGTGGAAAGTAGAATTTGATGAAACTCTTGCAAAGTTCAGGTTAATGACTAATGCTTTTGTTCATTGTTATGATGGAAAGATTATGAATAGTCTTCCTAGAATAAAGAATTTTACTATGATTTTGAGGGCATCTTCTATACAGCAGGTTGTCTTAGATCAAATAAATGAAGCAAACAATTGTGAAAGAGCCAACAATTTTGAATTTGAAATAATGGTGTCTTATGTAGACACTCCCCCTATGATTTGCTCCTAGAATAAGGTATAGCAATTTTGAATTTGAAATAATGGTAAATGAACAACTATTTAGCCTATCTGTTATGCTACAACAATTAACTATAGGTTAGAACATATCCATATCAGCATAAAATAACATGTGTAATTCACCTCAAACTTTGTTGTGGTAATTACTTTGTAAGGAAGTGTGCACTCCTCCATGAACATTATTTGTGCACATCAGTATGTTGGTTATTATCTTAATCTCCTTTGTGATCAAAAGAACAGTGAAGTTCATTGCATAACTCATGATCATTTTGTAGTGCTTTGATCTAGTGCTCTTTTACTTCTTACTCACTATATTGTCAATCACCATGTGCAAATGACTTAGAGGATAGATCTCTGATTTCAATGGCCTTGCATAGCACTTGAAGAAATTCCATTCATGCCTTAGCATTTAACAACCATATAGGGCATATGAAACATAGCTTATTGAAATCACTATTGACATAAAACTCTTAAAGATCACTACCATAGACTACTAGATAACTTCCTCCATTCATATCGCAATGCAAGGTCCCTATAGGTTGAAAGTATTGCCCTTGAAAACATACCACTGTATTGATAATGTCTTGAGGACTAAGGGTCCCACTTGGAGGTAAAGAATAATCTCATATGCATTCATTCTCAGGTTCATATTTCAATTTGTTATAATTATGTGTAGCATCTAATGAGCTTGGTGAACTGCATTATGTAAAAAGAGAAGCTCCTTCAGTGAATTGTGTTGTTTTCTGAAGTTGGTGGCATGGAAGAATCTGCAACACTATCTTCCAACATTGAAATCACAGACCTTCAAAACAAAGATTCTAGGACTATCCCTTCAACATTTGTGAAGTCACTACCTTAATCAAATTGGTCAATATCCTTTCATCATCTTTGTTTGGCATTTTAGTGTACTATGACAATCCTCTAACAATGACCACCATATTGTGATTGTGAAAATTTTGAACCCATCACTTGGAAAGTTAAAACTTCCACCTCACAACCACAAGAATAAGATACACTAAGAATACACAGTCCCAAGTAAGTGTATCAGACATGGTGATCCTTGTTTTTTGTCATATGTTGTAGTTACATGTACCCTGCTAGACATACATGAAAAGGTGGAAGCATACACAAGGAAAGTGAATTGTTTAAAAAATGCCTCAAAGAAATGTGATATCATGGATACTTTCTCTCCCACAAGTGATTCAAGTCATGCTTGCAGTGATGTAGGGCTTTATTGCATCACTGTAGGCATGACTTGAAGTGCTTGCGGGAGAGCAGGTGATGTGGGGCTTTCCCAAAAATATGGATTTGCACAAATATGTTATGGAAATTTGGTTTTCTTCTTCATTTATCTCAGGAATTAGATAAGTGAGAAGCCAAACAAGAAGATTATTTCAACATAATGGGAAGTACTAGCACTACAGGTCTCATCACCACAATGTTAGCCACTCCAAACCCAAAATATTGAAGAATTTTATTGGAAGAATGCAAATTTGATTTTGGTCCCAAATTCAATGGTAAATATCTAGTTCATATCTTAGAACAAGAGAAATTTCATGAAAGATGTGTATGTGACACAGTAACTAACCTGGTGATAGCCACCTTCGATATCAAGACATAGTTTCCAACAATTTTTGCCACTAATGAGGTATTATATTGGGTGATCTTAGATACTTGAATTACACAAATGAGCTATAGACTAGGATTCTTAATATTTTACTATACAATGTACATGTAGGCAATTGATACCCTGCATCACCTACTCTCCTACAAGCACTTCAAGTCATGCCTACAGTGATGCGGGAAAGCCCTGCATCACCGCAGGCATGACTTGAAGTGCTTGCGGGAGAGCAGGTATCCATTATATCACAGGAAGGATGATGCAAAAGGTTGTTGAATTTGTATTTACACCTACTAATTACATTTTCTTGAATGTTTCTAAAGCCTTTTCAAAAAATCCATTTTGTTCATATCCTGCAATCATTGCATTCCAAGAGATTCAACAATTCTTTGAGCCATTCCATCAAATAGTTCACTTGCCTTATCTATACTTCCACATTTTACATACATGTCTACCAGAGAATTTCCAACTATAATATCTTACAAAAATCCCCTTCCATTATGTTATGATGGATGTCCATACCCTATTCCAAATCTCCCATTTTGGCACAAGTAGGGAGGATGCTGGCAAAGGTTGTCAAATTTGGATTTACACTTTCTAATTGTATTTTCTTGAAAGTTTATAGATCCTTTTCAAAAAATCCATTTTGTGCATATCCAACAATCATTTCATTCCATGAGATGATATCTCTTTGAGGCATTCTGCCAAATAGTTCACATGCCTTGTCAATGCTTCCACATTTTACATACATGTCTACCAGGACAGTTGAAACTACAATATCTTACAAAATTCCTCTATCCATTAATTTTTAATGGATGTCCATACCTTGTTCCAATGCTCCCATTTTGGCGCAAGCAAGAAGGATGCTGGTAAAGGTTGTGGAATTTGGTTTTACACCTACCAATTGCATTTTCTTGAAATTTTGTAAAGTCTTTCCAAAAAATCCATTTTGTGCATATCCAACAATAATTTATCTCCCCACATCCCTGTACACACATAAAAGTTCCTTCCCAGGGATGCAGGGAGTGCTTGCCATCCCACACCCTCATGTCATAGCTCCTTGCAGGGTTACAGGGAACTTGGACTACATAAAGATAAGTAGGTGAGGCAGTAATCACGCCAAATGAAATACCCAATAGATGTCTTTCCTAAATTTATAAGCAAGTTCATCCTACACGGCTACATTACTTACACCTCTCTTCATTCTTCAACTTCATCCTTTATATTGCAGTCAATCAGGAGGCTCTGTCTAAGCTCTCTCTATGCAGTCCATGAGACCACATTTTTTTTAGGCATTCTATCAAACAGTTCATGTACCTTAACCATGGTTCCACATTTTGCATACATGTCTACTAGGTTAGTTGCAACTACAACAACTAACAAAATTCCTCTATCTTTCATGATTTGATGGATGTCCATACCCTATTCCAAAGCTCCCACTTTGGCATAGGTAGGGAGGATGCTGACAAAGGTTGTGGAGTCTGGATTTACACCTGCCAATTGCATTTTCTTGAAAGTTTCTAAAGTCTTCACAAAAAGTTCAATTTGTGCATATCCTACAATCATTACAGTCCATGAGACCACATTTCTTTGAGGCATTTTCTCAAACAATTTATGTGCTTTGTCTATGTTTTCACATTTTGCATACATGTCTACAAGGGTAGTTTCCACTACAACATCTAACAAAATTTCTCTATCCTTTATGCTTTGATGTATTTCTATACCTTTTTGGGAGTTTCTATACCCTGTTGCAAAGCTCCCATTTTGTCACAGGTTGGGAGGATGCTCGCAAAGGTTGTAGAATTTGGCTTTAGAACTACTGATTGTATTTGCTTGAATGTTTTGAAAGCCCTTTCAACAAATCCATTTTGTGAATATCCTAAAATTATTGCACTCCATGAGATTACATCTCTTTGAGGCATTCTGTCAAATAGTTCACAAGTTTTTTCTATGCTTCCACATTTTACATACATGTCTACCAGAGTATTTCCAACTACAGTATTGGACAAAAATCCATGTTTCATTATGCTTTAATAGAGGTCCATACTGTGTTCTAGTGTACCCATTTTGGCACAGGTAGGGAGGATGCTGGCAAAGGTTGTGGAGTATGGCTTTACACACGCTGGCAAAGGTTGTTAGTTTTTTATTGATAATGTTCTATATATTTTTCATTATGGTATAACTGGGAAAACTTAAAAAAACCATTGATTGAGTACTAAAAACTGTATTTTTGCTTTGCAAGTCCTCTCTTTGTCGTTTGAAAGGATAATCTGTGAAAGAGCTTCCAGCTATGCATGAAGAAAACCTACAAGTGATTGTCAAGGGGCAGAGATTCATGCAAAAGACAGTGATCTTGCAAAGATTAAAAGATAATCTTTGAGTTAATGAGAAGAACTATGCAAAGGTTACAATCTTGTCAGTGTCTCAAGTGGCATTTAAAGGGGTAAGGAGACAACCTTCTAGTATGCATTTGACTATGCCAAATCTCATGATAGTCAATCCTCTTCATGTTAGATGCATGAACACCTAGGACAGTACCATAGAGTTGGTGCAAGTGAGCAACAACAAGCTTGAGGGTTATCATGAGCTATCTTCCAAGACACAGATATTTTGCAACAACAATATCATAATGGGATGTTGATTTCTATATTAGAGGTGATTATATGATATGACAGTTGTTCATGATAGTGATGTGATAAGTGGTAGGACCAATGATGGACTGTGTGAACTTGTAACAGTCTGGCAGATGACATAGAGTGCATACCTAGGTAACAATAGTAGTGATGAACTATTTTCAAGGAATTTGGAAAAGATATAGTGATGTCAGAGGTAGTTAAGGCATTGAATAGAAGGGCAGTGTTCTATGTTGATGGGAGGTAGAGCACAAGTGAAAGCATGCTAGAATAATGAGCAAGGTAGTACCAGTCATGAGGCATTTTATTTTATAAAGGGAAAATGCATGACAGTAGGATGACAAGTGATTGGACAATGCATTTCAAGAAGCTACAAGTTTGATTAGGATAATTCATAGCCTAGTCATAAGGCAATATTGTTGAATAATAGTCCATGACAATTGAGGCATCCTACCGAAGATGACAGTCATCAGAGGCATAATCATCAGAGATAAGGACAATTTATTGCTATGGGTAACAATTCACAGTGACATCTTATGAACTAGAGCAAGTTGGGTGCATGAGACAGGATCTCTACAAAGATGATAGTGTGATCTTGAACTAGGATAATGATCTTCATGTGACAATCATGGATTTGTGAAGAAGACATCTATGATCTTCATGTGATAGTCTTTGTGCTTCTATGCTGAGTGATACTCAAAAAATTAGTTTCTTGCTCATTCTTTGAGCTATGTACTATACCCATGAAGGCATTTTTAGCAAAAAGAAAGCATTGCAACTTATTTTCATATCTGCATGTTGTTTGTAAGCATTTTTTATCAATAAAACAAGTTGATTTTACCTTCTCAAAGTTGTTTCATTGTGCAATTTTCAAAATATACTACTAAATATACTAATGACTAAATGCAAGATTCAAAATGACTAAATATACTGCTAATTGATGTCAATTAATAATTTAATTGACTAAATATACTACGAATTGATAGAAATCAGTGAACATTGAATAAATATGACTAAATATATGACCAGTGTTAAATCAATGAATAAAAATGACTAAATATACTACCAAATTGATCAAAATGATGACTAAAATTAATGACTAAATACACTACCAACGGATAGAAATCAATGAATAAAAATGACTAAATAAGTGACTAGTTAACAACAATCAATGACTAAATTAACGACTAAATATATTAGTGAATAAAAAATGACTAAATAAGTGACCAAATTACATCAATCAATGACTAAATATACTATTAAATCGATCAATCAAACAACCAATAAATGACTAAAAGTGGTTTAGTCATCAATTTGGTCACGTTATAAATGACTGACAATAAACTGCTAATGGTCATGTGAACATGTTTGGTTATTTATAAGCAGTTTTTAGTAGTTTTTGTAGTAATATATTGTTGTTTCTGTACTAGTGATAGTTGACTTTCTCTCAATTTTAACATGTTTACAAGTCTCACCCTCTTCTTCTGACTTCACCCTCCATGTTGATGACCTTTTTTATTCAAATTTGACAAAATGAAAAGGGTTTATTTAAAAATTGTCATCTTTCTAAAAGTATAAGATTTAGTTGATTATCATATCATTAAACAATTATTAATAATTTTCTATATAGAGTGTGTCTAAAATCTTGATGGACACACTGATTGAAAAACATCCATAATTTTCAATCCATTTCACCTTCTTCAAATCTGAAAGATGTGTCACACTCTATGCTTTTCTAGCTATATGTTTTAAAAAAATTGAATTCCAAATTTTTTGATAGAATTAGGTTGTCAAATTTGGATTTACACTTTCTAATTGTATTTTCTTGAAAGTTTATAGATCCTTTTCAAAAAATCCATTTTGTGCATATCCAACAATCATTTCATTCCATGAGATGATATCTCTTTGAGGCATTCTGCCAAATAGTTCACATGCCTTGTCAATGCTTCCACATTTTACATACATGTCTACCAGGGCAGTTGAAACTACAATATCTTACAAAATTCCTCTATCCATTAATTTTTAATGGATGTCCATACCTTGTTCCAATGCTCCCATTTTGGCGCAAGCAAGAAGGATGCTGGTAAAGGTTGTGGAATTTGGTTTTACACCTACCAATTGCATTTTCTTGAAATTTTGTAAAGTCTTTCCAAAAAATCCATTTTGTGCATATCCAACAATAATTTCTCTCCCCACATCCCTGTACACACATAAAAGTTCCTTCCCAGGGATGCAGGGAGTGCTTGCCATCCCACACCCTCATGTCATAGCTCCTTGCAGGGTTACAGGGAACTTGGACTACATAAAGATAAGTAGGTGAGGCAGTAATCACGCCAAATGAAATACCCAATAGATGTCTTTCCTAAATTTCTAAGCAAGTTCATCCTACACGGCTACATTACTTACACCTCTCTTCATTCTTAAACTTCATCCTTTATATTGCAGTCAATCAGGAGGCTCTCTCTAAGCTCTCTCTATGCAGTCCATGAGACCACATTTTTTTTAGGCATTCTATCAAACAGTTCATGTACCTTAACCATGGTTCCACATTTTGCATACATGTCTACTAGGTTAGTTGCAACTACAACAACTAACAAAATTCCTCTATCTTTCATGATTTGATGGATGTCCATACCCTAGTCCAAAGCTCCCACTTTGGCATAGGTAGGGAGGATGCTGACAAAGGTTGTGGAGTCTGGATTTACACCTACCAATTGCATTTTCTTGAAAGTTTCTAAAGTCTTCACAAAAAGTTCAATTTGTGCATATCCTACAATCATTACAGTCCATGAGACCACATTTCTTTGAGGCATTTTCTCAAACAATTTATGTGCTTTGTCTATGTTTTCACATTTTGCATACATGTCTACAAGGGTAGTTTCCACTACAACATCTAACAAAATTTCTCTATCCTTTATGCTTTGATGTATTTCTATACCTTTTTGGGAGTTTCTATACCCTATTGCAAAGCTCCCATTTTGTCACAGGTTGGGAGGATGCTCGCAAAGGTTGTAGAATTTGGCTTTAGAACTACTGATTGTATTTGCTTGAATGTTTTGAAAGCCCTTTCAACAAATCCATTTTGTGAATATCCTAAAATTATTGCACTCCATGAGATTACATCTCTTTGAGGCATTCTGTCAAATAGTTCACAAGTTTTTTCTATGCTTCCACATTTTACATACATGTCTACCAGAGTATTTCCAACTACAGTATTGGACAAAAATCCATGTTTCATTATGCTTTAATAGAGGTCCATACTGTGTTCCAGTGTACCCATTTTGGCACAGGTAGGGAGGATGCTGGCAAAGGTTGTGGAGTATGGCTTTACACACGCTGGCAAAGGTTGTTAGTTTTTTATTGATAATGTTCTATATATTTTTCATTATGGTATAACTGGGAAAACTTAAAAAAACCATTGATTGAGTACTAAAAACTGTATTTTTGCTTTGCAAGTCCTCTCTTTGTCGTTTGAAAGGATAATCTGTGAAAGAGCTTCCAGCTATGCATGAAGAAAACCTACAAGTGATTGTCAAGGGGCAGAGATTCATGCAAAAGACAGTGATCTTGCAAAGATTAAAAGATAATCTTTGAGTTAATGAGAAGAACTATGCAAAGGTTACAATCTTGTCAGTGTCTCAAGTGGCATTTAAAGGGGTAAGGAGACAACCTTCTAGTATGCATTTGACAATGCCAAATCTCATGATAGTCAATCCTCTTCATGTTAGATGCATGAACACCTAGGACAGTACCATAGAGTTGGTGCAAGTGAGCAACAACAAGCTTGAGGGTTATCATGAGCTATCTTCCAAGACACAGATATTTTGCAACAACAATATCATAATGGGATGTTGATTTCTATATTAGAGGTGATTATATGATATGACAGTTGTTCATGATAGTGATGTGATAAGTGGTAGGACCAATGATGGACTGTGTGAACTTGTAACAGTCTGGCAGATGACATAGAGTGCATACCTAGGTAACAATAGTAGTGATGAACTATTTTCAAGGAATTTGGAAAAGATATAGTGATGTCAGAGGTAGTTAAGGCATTGAATAGAAGGGCAGTGTTCTATGTTGATGGGAGGTAGAGCACAAGTGAAAGCATGCTAGAATAATGAGCAAGGTAGTACCAGTCATGAGGCATTTTATTTTATAAAGGGAAAATGCATGACAGTAGGATGACAAGTGATTGGACAATGCATTTCAAGAAGCTACAAGTTTGATTAGGATAATTCATAGCCTAGTCATAAGGCAATATTGTTGAATAATAGTCCATGACAATTGAGGCATCCTACCGAAGATGACAGTCATCAGAGGCATAATCATCAGAGATAAGGACAATTTATTGCTATGGGTAACAATTCACAGTGACATCTTATGAACTAGAGCAAGTTGGGTGCATGAGACAGGATCTCTACAAAGATGATAGTGTGATCTTGAACTAGGATAATGATCTTCATGTGACAATCATGGATTTGTGAAGAAGACATCTATGATCTTCATGTGATAGTCTTTGTGCTTCTATGCTGAGTGATACTCAAAAAATTAGTTTCTTGCTCATTCTTTGAGCTATGTACTATACCCATGAAGGCATTTTTAGCAAAAAGAAAGCATTGCAACTTATTTTCATATCTGCATGTTGTTTGTAAGCATTTTTTATCAATAAAACAAGTTGATTTTACCTTCTCAAAGTTGTTTCATTGTGCAATTTTCAAAATATACTACTAAATATACTAATGACTAAATGCAAGATTCAAAATGACTAAATATACTGCTAATTGATGTCAATTAATAATTTAATTGACTAAATATACTACGAATTGATAGAAATCAGTGAACATTGAATAAATATGACTAAATATATGACCAGTGTTAAATCAATGAATAAAAATGACTAAATATACTACCAAATTGATCAAAATGATGACTAAAATTAATGACTAAATACACTACCAACGGATAGAAATCAATGAATAAAAATGACTAAATAAGTGACTAGTTAACAACAATCAATGACTAAATTAACGACTAAGTATATTAGTGAATAAAAAATGACTAAATAAGTGACCAAATTACATCAATCAATGACTAAATATACTATTAAATCGATCAATCAAACAACCAATAAATGACTAAAAGTGGTTTAGTCATCAATTTGGTCACGTTATAAATGACTGACAATAAACTGCTAATGGTCACGTGAACATGTTTGGTTATTTATAAGCAGTTTTTAGTAGTTTTTGTAGTAATATATTGTTGTTTCTGTACTAGTGATAGTTGACTTTCTCTCAATTTTTACATGTTTACAAGTCTCACCCTCTTCTTCTGACTTCACCCTCCATGTTGATGACCTTTTTTATTCAAATTTGACAAAATGAAAAGGGTTTATTTAAAAATTGTCATCTTTCTAAAAGTATAAGATTTAGTTGATTATCATATCATTAAACAATTATTAATAATTTTCTATATAGAGTGTGTCTAAAATCTTGATGGACACACTGATTGAAAAACATCCATAATTTTCAATCCATTTCACCTTCTTCAAATCTGAAAGATGTGTCACACTCTATGCTTTTCTAGCTATATGTTTTAAAAAAATTGAATTCCAAATTTTTTGATAGAATTAGGTTGGCTGGAAAATTATTTATTAGTTTTTCAAAAAGTCATACTAAAAAAATCATAACTAATTATTTTCTTAGAAAAAAATTTCAAAAAAACATGCATCACATCTAGGCATGAGTTCTTTAATTATTTTGAAAGATTAAAAAAAGGTATTTTTTTGTTCATACTTAGGTTGGCTAGAATGACAACCACTTTTTTTTTCTAAATAAATAATAGATGTTCATTCAAATATTCATTTTTCACCAAGTAAATTTATTTTTTTTAATTTTAAAGTAGCCCATAAAATAGATTGAATTCTCTACAAATTTTGTTCTTACATATTTTTCAAATTGTGTAGATAATCCATTCAAATTTTCACATGAACTTGATTAACTCTATTTTTTAGTATTTTCACCGCCACTTAGAGGTATGGTTTGGCCCATCATGATCTTGCACTCATGCTTGCACCAACAAGAATGCTTGAATAGTCAGAATTGTCTTAGAGATAGTAGCATAAAATAATTGAAAAGTTTACTAGATGGATGCCAAATGAATATTTTTGAATGGTTTTCTAGAGGAAGAAGTGTATGTGCAACAACCACTAGGTTATGGAGTGTATGGGCATGAAGACAGGGTATCTAGATTGAAGAAATATTTTTATGGTCTCAAACAAGCACCAAGACTGTGGTATAGTTTAATTAATTCATACTTTATTAGCAACAAATTCCATAGAAGTAGTAGTGGGCCTACATTGTGTACAAAGACCAACAAGCAAGGTTAGATTTTGATCGTATGTTTATATGTTTATGATTTAATTTTTACAAGAAATTTGTTTGTGGACATGTTTAAAATAACCATGAGGGAGGAGTTTGAAATGCTAGATTTAAGATCTATGAGATATTTTCTAGGCATTGAAGTTGTTCAATTAGATAGTGGGATTCTCATTTGTTAGTCTAAGTATGCCAAGGATGTGTTAAGAATATTTGGGATGTTGAATTGTAATCCAACACCAACTCCAATTGTAACATGATCTAAACTCAGCAAAGAAGATAGGGGATCCAATGTTGATCCAACAATGTTCAAAAGACTCATTAGAAGTTTGATGTACCTCACAAAGATAACCTCAAATATAAATGTATGGTGTTAGTCTAATTACAAGATTTATTGGAATCACCAAAAGATACAGTGACAAGTTGGGAAGAGAATATTGAGATATGTAGTAGGAACAATAGGACATGGAATAATATATTCCACAACTAATGATTTTAATTTGATTGGATGTACTAGCTGTGATTTTATATGTAACATAGAAGATAGGAAGAGTACTTCTAGATATGTTTTTCAGTTTGGATAAGGTGTAGTCTCATGGGCATCAAAGAAGCAACCTATAATGAAAACATCATAAGCTAAAGTAGAGTATATGACAACAATATTAGTAGCATGCCAAGAAGTTAGGATGTGTCGAGTATTGTTAGATTTAATGTATATTCAAGAGGATCCAACACTAATATTTTGTGATAACAAGTCAGCAATTGTATTATCAAATAATCATTTTTCGCAAGAGGAGGAAGCACATTGATACCAAGTACCATTTCATTAGAGAATTAGTAAACAATGTGTAAATCTACTTGGCATTTCGTAGATTTACAGACTAGTTGGTAGATGTTAGTGTATATATATTTCATATGCTTAGGCTTAATCCTACTTAGGTGTGCCTTTATATAATCTTGACATATGCCTCATTGAGGTGTCAAGGTTGTTGGGTGGTTAGGAGAGGTGTTAATGAGCTTCCCACTAACTAGCCACCTCACACTATTTTTTAGGGAGACAACTCACCACCACTCATAGTTGAGGAGTCCTTTCCTCAACTAACAACTTCCTAGATCATCATGTATTTGTACTTGACTTCTCCAAGTTATTTGATGGTTGATTTTTTGGGTTTTGCATACATTTATTTGTTGTGTTACAATCTTTGTGCTTGTTTTTCACCTCCTTGTTCTTTAGGGAATCTTACATGGTATCAGAGCACCTAAGGAGGTTGGATCAAGTCTATAAAAATGACATTTTGTGTCGTACTCATCTAAGACTATGTGGAATTTAGCCAAATCGGCCTCACCTCTACTCGTAGATAGTTGCATTCATAGGTTGCTTCATCTTTGGTGGTAGAGACTTGCATATTTAAACCCCAAACATAGGTATTCCTATATTGTGAGGGTACTCGATTCCCTAGTCATTTTCCCTACATGGTCATGTTCCCTACCTAACCATGCTCTCATTGCCCCAATGCACATTCTCTGGCTCTATTTTGAAGATACTTTGCAGAAAGGAAGGCTTTGTGTGAGCTATATCTAGCAAGAAAGCTGAGGAAGCAGAGGTGAAGCACCATGCATACACATCATTTTTAGGTCAAATCCTAGGCTGTGAGGCATTCTGCTCTTGCATAAGGCAATTGGGAGAGACAACAATGGATATAGGGAGATTTGTGAGGCCTCTCGATTAATGAGGGGTATCCCTCATTTGCTCTCATCAAAGCACCTACCAACAAACTCTTTGAATAGAGATGTATGTGTTCTCATACTACATCGACAAGGTTGTGCCTAACATTACCTATGTAGTGTCCAAACTAGCAGAGTGGCTCCTGCAATGGGTGAAAAGAAATAGCAAGGCATTTTAGGTCAACGAACTACCTCATCTAGCCACCCTTGGTGTCTGGTTTGGGCACTTGATTTTATTGGTGCTCCTAGTGTTTAGTTTTTGTTCCACCCTATGAATCTTAGGCCACCATTTCCACTCTTCTAGCTGCCCCTTTGCATTTTTTCTAGGCATTTTTGCCCTAAATTTATGCCCTAATCTAGACTTTGTAAGTTGGGGCCTCCAATATATATATATATTTTTATTTATGTAAAAGTTTTTTAAATTTATGTTAAAAGCACTATAAAATAAAAAACAAAATAGGAAGGGGGGAATTTATATTTGGGCAACATTGTTTAAGGTTTTTTTTAATAAAAACCCCTTGTATCTTCCCTTGTCGAAGACAAAGGGTGAGGCCCAGGTTGGTAAGAGGCCAATTCCCCCCCACAATCAAAACCTTTGTAATCTTCATCCCTTGTCAATTCTAATGAGTAGTTGGAAGGCTAGAATCACTCAGGGTTATAGGCATTTTTTTTCTGTTTTCTAGTGTACATGTATTAAATTAAGCCATTTATGGGAAATTTGTTTGTAGTATAAATTTTGATTGGTAGTTCAAAATTGAGCACTATTTTTTGAAAAAGTTCATGTTTTAAGATTTCCCATCTATTGGACCTACTTGCATTGTAAAACACACTAAGTTATAAAGTGCCAAAACTGGGGGGTCACCTGATCAAGGGGGTTACCTAATGTATTGATTTCTATTATCTAAAGGAATAAACCTATTCTAAAATCATGGGATATCAAGCTCACTCTTCTATAATTAACCTAAAAATGGGAAACTATAATTCTTGGGATGAAGGCACCCTAAAACATCTCAGGTTTCATAATCTCATACCCTATCTATATGAACTTATTCCTAAACCTAGTAAATAATTTTAGAAGGCTAAGTGGTTTAATCTTTGCGATCACACTGTTGGATTAATCAATTTACATATTCCATATGATGTTTTCTATGCCATCATAGATATTGACTATCCACATGCAATGTATGAATCAAAAATTGTGAAATACATGGAGACTCAAACATTTCTTCCTTCCCGCATGATCTTGCTATGATCACAACACACATCCCTAATCATGATGTAGAAACAAAATGTCCAATTGACATAGAAGAAGTCATCACTCCTAATTTTTTATCAAATTTTAGAGACGCTTCTTCGAAAGCTTCCAGCACTTCTTTGCAATAGGATACTAGTCTTCCTAGCATTGCTGATTGGGACATATTTCTACCTGACATCACTTATATGTTCAATGTAGAGTCCCTCATTACTGACATAGAAGCACACATTGAGGATATCTATGCTCTCTTCGATGACAGTTTCGATGAAGTTGCATCACCATTATCCTCATTGAATATTCATGGTCTACATCTGTCTACACATGATTCTGAATTTTCATCATCTTCATCTATTAAGCATGCATATGATTTGATTATGGCATCCTTCAAAGACATCACAATGGGCATTATCATCCTTGGATCAACTTCAACATGATTTGGGATCATACATACTTCTTCCTGGATGGGAAAATATCTTGCATCTTCAAGTACTTTCATTTCTTCCCAAGCGAAGGAACATTATTTTGACATTCTTGGATCTACATCTACATCCTTTGTCGACTATCCAGCCTCATTACAACAGGACATGTATTATGGGGGGTCTCATAGACCTATCATTTTCTCTCTTATGGGATAAATCAGATATTATACTAAGTGAAAGAAGTAGTTCTTCTTTATTTGTATAACTCTCATCCATCTTTTCTCTCTTTTGGAGGGTGTTTTTTTCCCATGGGATTTTCTACCTTTTCCCACTTCATGAGAGATTACTTTGTACATGGGTACCTCACTGAGCCTAGTAATCGGGACCCATCCTTCTTGCAACCACCTAATCTATGCTTAAGGGGGGTGTTAGTGTATATATATTTCATACACTTAAGCTTAAGCCTACTTGGGTGTGCCTTTATACAATCTTGACACAAGCCTTATTGAGGTGTCAAGGTGGTTGGGTGGTTAGGAGATGTGTCACCGAGTCGCCCATTAACTAGCCATCTCATGCTAATTTTTAGGGAGGTAACTCACCACCACTCATAGTTGAGGAGTCCTCTCCTCAACTAACAACTTCCTCTCCTCACCTATTTGTACTCAATTTCTCCAAGTTATTCGATAGTGGATTTGTTGGGTTTTGCATACAATTTCTTTTTTGTATTACAATCTTTGTGCTTGTTTTTCGTCTCCTTGTTCTTTAGGGAATCCTAGAGTAGATATATTTACAAAAGCATTAGCAAAGGAGAATTTTGAATATCTAAAACAAAATTTGGGCATTGTGGATGTTGAAGTAGATAGTGGTAAAAATTAAGGGGGAGTGTTTGAATAATGTAATTTATCCCACGGCTGTCATTAAATAATTGCCATCATAATTAAATAAAGAGGACAAATTAATAAATATTTGTTTAGATAGTTTTTAAAAGAGTAAATTATTAAATAGTGTTTAGTTGTTGTAGTATGACTTACTCAAATATTAAAAGGGTAAATTATTAAATAGTGTTTAGTTGTTGTAGTATGACTTACTCAAATATTAAAAGCTTTGTACTAGTAAAGTCTCCTATATATTGAAGCATCTAATAATGTTTTTCATCAGATGAGTAGAATAACATCTCGGTGTTGCAGATCTTTTAGCTTTTTTTTTTTCCGACCTTTTCTTCCTTGTTTTTTAAATGCCACTAGGGTTTTGTTACAGTTTTTCCACCGCGATTTTCTCCAGAAAGCTGAGGAAAAAGTCTCGGATCTCTCGTCATTCTGGTCAACTGCGATTCGACCGCGTAGTTTTCATGGCAATAAAAGCTGGGTTATTTTGTATATATAAATGAGAGCAGAGGGTCAAAGGAGTATGTGTTTAGATCTGCATGGTTTATGTTAGTGTGTATGGCTGTAAATTTTCTCTGAAGAATCCTTGTCATGCTTTTCCACGGCTTTCTTGAACTTTACGTGTGTTGGATGAGAAATTTTTATTGATCTCTACGTGTGTTTAAAGTTCAGGAAAGCTGTGGGAAAAAATGAAAGATTCTGCAATTATATGGAGATTCTGCAATAATATGGTGCTGCTTATTCGAGACGATCTGATCTTCGATGCTGGTTATAACATATGTGGTGATCTTTGATATGGGGTTTACTATAGCTCTTTCATTTATTTATTTTCAGTTTAAGTTTTATTGAGTTTTCGTTTATGATTTTGCAATTCATGGATCCTGAATAAAGATCTGTGGCTTTACTGCCATCAATGATTTCAGAACGATTGCCAATCTCTTTTTCACCCTTCTCTATATTTTTCAACCCCTTCTCTTTTAATTTTCTCATCATTTATATTGAACTTTCTTCTTCTCTTATCAAGTTTTCTTATTAACTTTCTTAGGTGTACTTTGGATACATCGATTGCCAATCTCTTTTTCATCTTTTCTCTGTTAAATTTTCTCATCATTATTATTAAACCTTCTCCTCCTCTTATTAATCCTTCTCTGTCTGCAGACATTTCAGACAAACTTAAACTATATAATGCTTAATTATTGAACACCACAGTAATAGAGACAATTATAAGTATAATTTTATCTGTTTTGATTTGTGATGTTTAATTCATGGAGCGTGATGAAAGATCTGTGGATCTGTGTTTTTTACTGTACTGCCACCAGTGATTTGATTTGAGGAGGATAGTTTGGAATAACTGATTTACAAGTTTTTCATCTTTTGTTTTCTGAAACCCTTTCTGCTATAAATTCTTCTCTTTCTCTTATAAGCCTTCTCTTTCTTTTATAAGCTTTCTTAAATCTCCAATATTATGTTTTATGTTAAACTTCTCTCTCTTCTTTAGCGTGCAGACATCTAAGGCAAGTTGAGACTATATAATGCTTAACCATTAAACACCACCATAATAGACACATTAACTTAATAATTGCATGATTTCTTTCACAGTATGTTTTCATCAAACATGCACAAGGACAAATCTTTACTTTCTTTTTACTTGCAGATTTGTATTTGCTTTGGCATGCTTAAGTCTTAGTTTCTTTTCACTTGTATTTGCATTGGCATCCTTGGCTTTAGTCCAACTCAGGCTTTCGACACGAGTTTTATCTATTTTCTATCGAGATGACGTGACTATAGATAAATATTAGTTTGTTTGTCGGTCGTATTTTGTCTATATAACAAATTGTAGTTATGGCATTCCTAGATCCTAGCATGGATCAATCAATGCTATGTACAGATTTTGGTTTCATTGACTTGGTTTAGATTGGATTTTCGCATTTAACGATGTTAGGGTTTGTAAGGTAGGTTTTAATGATTTCCACAATGTGAAAACTTTGTATTTCATTTATGTTTCCCAAATGTTTAGGGTAATGTTCTATTTATGTTAAAACTTTTATTTAGATTCCCTAAATTTAGAGTCATACACTTTGATCCACAGCCAGGTAAGTATGGTATTTTTTGGGTTTGAGTTCAAATCCACATAGGGGGCCATGTTGCATTTATGTGTACGGGCATGCTCAGTTTAGTTATGTTCCCACTAAGCATTTTGATGTTTGAGAAATTGTGGTTAATGATCAAACAATACCTTCAGCCAAATGATCTTAGACATTATGACATGTGGTGCTTATTGTTTTGGTTTTCTTTCACTTTATTCTAATTGATCTGACTTCTAATAACTTTCTTTCACTTTGGCTCTCATATCTCCGAACTAGATGATCGCATGTCTAGTATTTCTTTAAATGTTACAGAGGATCTAAATTCCTAAGACTTACGATTAATGTTTGTTCCATGGATACCCACCTTCACTTTGCTAGATGTTGCATTTATGTGTTGTCATGTTCAGTTTAATGTAGTCTAGTTATGATCCCATCATGAAACATAGTTTCTGTATTAGAGGTGCGATCTGCAGACATATTTTATTGCTGCAAAGTCTCATAATAACAGAACACAATTTATAAGTTAGCTGAAGTCTGATAATAACAGAACACAATTTATAAGTTAGCTGATATTGGATCACTTTATTTAAACATCATGTGGATCAATGATCAAATAGTTAATAGTAGTTTTACATCTCATTCACACCAAAAATGATAAATATTTGTCTTATTTTTATTGGCTAAAATTGCCCTTTAACTATTGAAATAGATGATGTTTAAAAATAACTATATTGAATATAATGATATGTTGATTGGAAGGTAATTATAATATTGTTCTAACCAATCTGCTCTTAATATAAACTAGGTTGGGGTTATAATATTGAAGGCACGGTATTCCTACAGGTGCACCTAAATTCTTTAGATTCTTAGTTGTAAGTGTATTTCAGCAATGTCTGCATGTTCACGGGTTCTTATATTTTCATGTCTACTTGAATTCTAAATACTTTTGTTGTTTTTGGGTTCGTCTAGGGATTAAATGATTTTTATTATTTTTGGTTTGTATTTGGATTAAGTGATTTTTATCATTTAAGATTTATATATGTAAAGTAAATGTCAATTTGGGTTTTTATGAATTAAGTGATTTTTATTATTTTGAGTTTTTTTGTATGGATTAAATAATTTATATAGGATTTGTGCATAGATTAAATGATTTTTATGATATGAAATTTTTATTTTCCATCAAGAATTTATTTATTTAAATAAATTTATATGCAAAATAAGCAACATTTAGTATTTTGGATTTGTATATAAATTAAATGATTTTTTTGATATAAAATGTTTAATATAAATTAAAAAATAATAATTAAAGAATCAGTTTAAGATTCATGAGTTTGTATATGAATCAAATGAAAGTTTTAATAGAAATTACAAATTTGTTTTTATAAAATTAATTTAAAATTCGTGGCCAATGAAATTTAGAATAATATTTTTTTTCAGTATGTATTTATTTTAAATATTGAAATTTTTTTAACTCTCTAATATGATTTTATATTTTTTCTAATATTACTATTTTTATTTAAAATGTTAAAAATTTGAAATTCTGAACTGTGATTTTATAGTGTTGTTATTTTAAATATTAATAAATTTAGTTTAAAAACAAAAAAATTCTTTACACTTATTGCTTCATCATTAAAAAGATAAAAAATAAAAAGATAATATCAAAACAGTTTAGAAAGTCAATTACCCGTCAGGAACCACTGATCATTGTTATTTCTAATATCAAAAGTCTGTTTTTGAAGGCAGACAGCTTTATTATTTTTACTGAATTCCTTCTGTCTCATGTCATTTGTTTCAGCGCTACTGTAGTATTATGTAGACTTCTCCATACATATCTCGATGTGCAGTACTAGGTAGGAGATTGAATACATAGAGAATCCTGCATGAGACTCAAGGATTTCATTTTTCCCGTACTTTTTGCTAGTTGGAGAATTTTAATTCTTCCATCAAGACAAAGGGTAGTGACACAGGACTGAAAATACGAGCAAGCAACGGATGGTATTCTGTTTTCCTTCATTTAAGCCAGTACTAATTTGCTTTAGGCCAGTACTAAAATTGTTTGCGCACTGGACGATATAGATTTATTCCCAACTATTTGCAGTGCTTATCCCCTAGATATCCAAGCCAATTGAGGGGCACTTCTTTTCTTCGACGGTTTATATAATTTTTTTTTCTATTTGATTTGTGAAATGGCAGACTGTCATAGAACCGACCAGGTTCAGTATCCTATGCCTTTCTGTGACTAAATAATTGTATCAATTTGCCCTTACTACAAACGTAATTGTACATAGCCTGAAAGCCTTAGCACGAAAACACGAGTGGGAAAAGGTAGGACAAGGAAGAGAGCATTTTCTAGGGCGCCTTTCTTGCCTACCATAGCACGACATAGTCCCATAACCATTAAATCTGCATATAAAATGGTAACAAATCTAAAGAGAACAGCTGTTAGGTAATATCGATGAAAGATATTTTTCTTTCACCATTCTATTCTGCTTGCAGAGTTCTGACGTCATAGCTTTTCCCAAATTGCAGTGCATCCTTCACCATTGTATTTTGTTGGGAATTAAGGTGTGTCAACCTTGGTAATTCTTAAGTTTATTTTTATCTAATATTCTTGTAGCATTTAATATCTTTGCTCCATAAAAATGGGCGTTTGCTTTTTACTTGACACTTTTGCCACACAGGTAACTTGAAAATATTTGCTTTTTATTCGACACTTTTGCCACATGGGTAACTTGAAAATTGGTATATTAGTTGTCAAAAGATGCCCACTTAGTGGAATATTATGGAAATGTTATTTTTAAGCATGTTATGATTGATTCTATGACAACTATAAGGGTCAAAAATAGGGGAATTTACTTTGGATGTGAGAGTCTAATTTTGGACTAAAATCTTTTCTATCTTGGGCACCACACTTCATGGGAGGTTTAGCACATGGTTTTGGTAAACCAAAAATAATTTCTTATTTGTTAGAAGTCTATAAATTTGAGGCTTGAAGAGTAGTTTGTATGGTTGAGTTTGAAGGTACCGTTATGCTATCCGAATTGCTCCAAGAATGAAGTGTTGTTGTACTCCTATAAAAAACTTGCTCTACAAGTGTATGTAATCTTGTTTTGGATTTGTAACACATTGAGCAAGATTTGGGAGTGTTGTCAAGTGTATGTAATCTTGTTTTGGATTTGTAAAACATTGAGTAGGATTTTGGAGTGGTGTTTTTCTATGTTATGGTATATTGTTGATTTATGTTTTATGTTGTGTATCTTCTTCTCTATTACTGTAAGGATTAAAAATTTGCACAATACTCTCCTCATTAAATTGGTGTAGGAAGTGTTTCAGCATACTTTTCTTAGGGATTAACTAATTGAGAGTTACAACAGCATACTCACAGTATTATTAGTTTTATGGATTAATGAGCTTAAAATTGTTATTGATTGTTTTGATAATTGAATTATTTGATATATAAATAGAATGTGAAGTGACTTTTGATCTATTGATTAATTGAATAGTTAACAAAGAATCCACTCTCAATATAATGAACACTTTTCTTCTTATAGAAAATTTTAGAATAACCCTAATCTTAAAAATAATTATAAACTCTACCTACAAAATATGTAATAGATTTTAAATATTTTGATAAATTTTAATTAAAAATAATTTATAAATTATGGAGAATTTAATATAAAAATTTGAAAAATTTGATGTTTATATATATATATAAGGCATGAATGGGGAAAGGTGTGAAACAGAGAAGGCACTGGAAAAGGAACTTGAAGAAATATTGATAAGAGAAGAAGCTTTTTGACAACATAAATCAAGGGAAACATGGCTGAAAGAGGGGGATAGAAATACAACCTTTTTCCATGTTTCTACCAAAATAAGACTACCTCTAATTCCATCCGAAACATAAGAAAGACTTGGAACAATGACAAATAATATGGCAGAGATTAAGGAGGAGGCAAAGGAATTCTACAAAGCATTGCTGTCAAAGGAAAATACACCACCCCAATGGGAAGAACACAAGATCAACATACCCAAATTGGTCTCGGATGAGCAGAATAAAGAGCTCATGAAGGAATTTACAATAGAGGAAGTCAAGGTAGCCATCTTTTAATGTCAGGAGATAAAGCACTAGGCCCGGATGGATGGTTGAGAAATTTCATCCAAAATTTCTAGGAAATCGTGGGAAAAGATGTCTTTATGGCAGTAAAAAAATCTAGAAAATTCACTAATGCTCTCAAACAAATGAAAAATACAAGCATCATGCTTATCCCCAAGGTTAATACACCTCTTTCCTTTGATGAATTCAGAGAAATCTCCCTTTGCAACTATGTATACAATATTTTCACCAAAGCGGTAGTGATAAGATTGACGAGTATTCTTCCATATATAATTTTTGAGGAATAGGGTGGATTTGTCCCAGGAAGGGACATGGCAAAAGGGGCAATCATCACTCATGAAATATTTCACTCGATTAAGGATAACAAAGATCCTTGCATGGTAATAAAACTGGACATGGCTAAAGCATATGACAGGGTAAATTGGGATTTCTATTTGCATGTCTTAGAGAAATTAGGCTTCTCAAAACAATGTAGGAAATGGATCTCAACATGCATCACAGGCACTAGATTTTTAGTCCTAATAAATGACATGGAGACAATCTCATTCGAATCCACCAAGGGCTTAAGGAAAGGGGATCCCCTCTCCCCTTATCTATTCATTCTAATGACGGAGGCTTTGACATGGGCAATCAGGGTGGCCAATCACAAAAAATGGTGGCTAGGAATTCGATTGAGGAATCTAAAGGAAAATTTTACCCATGCTCTCTTTATATATGATACCATACTCTTTGGTCAAGTGACACAACTATAATCTCAAGCAATTAAAGGCACCATTGATAATTACTGTAGGGTCTTAGGTCAGCTAGTGAACGCTAAGAAATCCAAGATTTTCTTATTCAATTTAGACATAGCCTTCCATCTAGACATCTCCAAGCTTTTTAATTTCAAAGTGGAAGCCCTTCCAAGTATCTCAAGATTATACTATTTAATGGTAGACATAGAAAGGATTTTTGGAAGGATGTTGTGGCTAATCTAAAAAATAGAATAGGGACATGGAAAGGAAGATGGCTGACCCTAGAAGGAAGATTAATACTGATCAAAGCAACTTTGATAGCTATTCCAACATACATGATGCCCACCCTCCAAACTCCAAAAGGTATAATATCAGACATGAAAAAAATATGAAGACCATTCTTATGGCAAGGAGATATAGCTAAAAATAAAATCCATTTGATATCATGGGAGAAGATTTGTAAATCGAAACACATGGGGGGGCATGGATTCTAAACCAAAGTCTACAAAATCAACCTCTAGGAGATCATCTAGCATGGAGCATGTACAAGAGACTACATTTTGAATGGGCCAAGTTGATGTAGTCAAAGTACCTAGATAATGATGAGAGGGAGAGGATTTTCACAATTAAAAACCCTTCACGTGGCTCGTCCAAGTGGAATTTTATTGTAAGAAGTAGGGAATTATTATTACCTAACCTCACATGGATAATTCATAATGGAGTGAAAGCTATCTTTTGGGAGGACTCATGGAATGGATGGTCCAAACTTTCTTCAAGAGAAGAACTAAAGATTGCAAAGATATATCTAGAACAACATTAGGTACATAAGGTGCAAGACTATTGTTTTTCAGCTCCAAGTACTTTCCCACATAAATCCATATGGAAAAGTTTAGAGAACCATGACTTTCCCCTCAATCAAAATAGTATACTTCAAGGCATCCTAGACTCAAGGACTATTTTTCTGTTAAGACAAGAGGATGAAACAATTTGGGCAATGGATAATTCTGGTCTATACATCGTTAAACAAGGCTACTGAAGGTGAAATCCAAAATTGAAATCAGACTGGCCAACACACCTTTGTTGGAATGATGTAGTACTATCAAAGACAGGAGCCTTCACATGATTGGATTTGCATAGTAGAATTTTCATGGGGGATAGAATATAGAAATTCTCCATTGGGACAAGCTTCAAATGTGTCTTGTGTGGAGAAGAAGAGGAGAGAACCAATCACCTACTACTTCAATGCCCTTTCAGTAGTGAATACTTGTATTGGCTCCTTAAAAGATTGAGTTAAGCTACGCCACTACTAGAGACATTATTAGCTTTCTTCAAGAGTTGGCCAAACCTAAATCTAGAATCAACCTTTTCCAGCATGTGGGACGTGAGCCTTTCCATGGTGATATGGACCATCTAGTGAAAGAAATTTTTGTATCTTCAAAAAAACAACATCAACATTTTACAAGATTTATGGGGACTTAGACAAAGTAATATCAGAAGTGGTTATGGTTAAAGTTAGGAAAGCAAATTATCAAAGCCCTAAATGGACAAACTGGGATGAGTTGATGTTAATGACATGGAATTTTTTGGAGCCAAGTTCTAATGGATTGGAAGCCAAGGAAAATGATCTAAAACTGGATAGGACACTAGTAAGTTGGAGTCTCCTAACATAGCTATTTGTAAAATTGAATTTCAATGGAGCTTGCAGAAGCAATCTAGGGCTCTCAAGAATGGCGTGTGTCATTAGGAATCACGAGGGGAAACTATTAGTGGCCAAATCAACCAAAATCAAGCAAGGAAAAAATAATGAAGTAGAAGCATGGGTGCTCCTACATGGAGTCCAATTAGCTTTAAAATTTGAATTCAAAAATTTATGGATAGAGGGGGATTCATTAAACATTGTAAGGGCAATCAAATCAAAGAGAATGGAAAATTGGTAGGTGGAATACATCCTTAGGCAAGCGTTGATACTCATGCAAAAATTGGATAACTTCCAGATATCACACTGCTATAGGGAAGGCAATAGAGTGGTGGACAGGCTAGCGAATAGAGCAGTTGACCAACTTCAGGAGGAAACGACCTTCAACCCACGTCCAGAAAAAGTGCCCTCTCAACTAATGACATGGATAGAGAAAGAAAAACAAGGGGTAAAGAATAGTTGAGTTCTTGCAGGGAATGGATCGAAGGTTAAGCTTCATTAACAAATCCCTAATCTACATTTTTTAATTTTTTCTTTGCTAAAGGGATGAAAATGGGAGCCATTAGATATGGATTTCTGAATCTTTGATTAGGGCAAGTAGGAGATAGGTCTCAGCTTCATGACAAAAGGAATTTCCATCTCAACAACCAATTGAGGATCATCAAAGATAAGAAAGATTAGATCAGACATCCTAGTTTTCAAATAATAGTATGTCCTAACATCCCTCTTCAATGAACAACTACAATAAATGTCTAAAATTCTTAAATATGGAAGAGGATGTCAAGTTTAATGGAAAGCATTTGGAGCATGTAAAGAGAGCTTATAGTGTCGAATGAAACTAATGAGTAGTGTTTTCACTAATCCCTAGGCTGGTCCAGCATGTCAAATCCTCTGTGTACAACTGGCACAAAAGAGATCCCTCTCCTCACAACTTCAGTTGAGTAAGTTCAAATGGGAGGTAGTCATAAGTTAGTCATTCAAAATTTATAGCTAAGATCATGGCAGGGATTCAACAACCACATTGCTTAAAGAAGAATACGGCGTAAATGTGGATGGGAAAAACATAGAAGGGAGCCATAAATGGTGATATGAACCAAATCAGGAAAGGATCTCCATCCTTTATCACAATATTTAGAAATTTCCATTGAGTAAGGCCACCCCATGGATGATAGGACAACAATGGTGGTGGATGAAATAATACAAGATGTCACCCATCAATACTTATATTCATTTAACATAGAAAACCATTCTAATTCAATACATTCAGACATCCTGCCATGCTCTCTTCTCTATTTTTTTCTTCCTGCAGGTATGCCAAATTATTTAAAACATTCAAGGGGAAGACCCCTCCCATAACCTAAGAACCTAATTCACTATCATATACCTACAATGCTAAGGCAAATCTATCCTTAGCGATGACACAATTTGTTTTGAAATTTTTAATATATAAATATATATTTATGAATTTTTTACTATGACCTAAAAATATTAAAACATAATTTTCTAGTTGATATGACATGGTCAAAAAATATGAAATTCAGATCTTATTTTATTGAAACTATACCCAATAAATCCTAGAACGTGATGCATATTTTGGATTAAAAAAAGGATAAATAGTGTGAAAGTTGTGAATATTTTTCAATATGTATATCTATCAGGAAACTAGACATAGTGTAAGTAGAAAATTAATAATAATTTCCTATTAAAATTATAACAAGGCATATATTGTATTTTTAGAATTTTTATAGTTTCCTCTATAAATCCTTTTAATTATATTAAATTTATTTACAAAAGACTCTACCAGCTTCAAGGATAAAGTCAGAAAATTTCAAGGTAACACTAAATGGAGGATTTTGCAAGTTTCTTTGGCAAGTTTAAGATTCCCACTTACTTAAATATAAGGTTGCAATGCCAAGGAAATTTTAGAGGTAATCCATATTTGAGCTAGAAATATAAAAAAAATTCCCATCCAAATCTAAATATAAGTCTAAATGTTAGCACTTTTTCATCCAACGAGTTTTTTTTGACATTTACACTGTTCAGCCCATCATGATCTCACACTCACCCTAATCATGTGACTTTTTTGAATTTTGAATTTATTTATTTATGGATAATGGATAAGAATGTAATGTAATTAGGGTAAATGGAGGATTAAAATGAGATTTAAGATATTTAGATTAATTAATCAAATAATAACATTATTTAATTAATTAATGGAGAGGGATGTGGAAAAATTAGATTAATAAAAAAATATAATTTATTTAATTAATTCAATGAAAGAAAAATGTTAAAGGATAATCCCAGTTAATTAAATAAATATAATCTATCTAATTAATTAGTGTTAGGATAAATGTGTTTAGGATGGGATTTGGATAGTGTCAAAGGGTGTCGAAAGTGACATTAGAGGTGTGGTCAATTTTAGGTGTCTACAAGAATTTTAACTCATTTAGGAACCTAGTAGGAAACCACAATAGATCTAAAACTATCTCCATCTAGAATACTCATGGGAATTATAATCTAAAAAATAATCTTTCACAAATCTACAACTCATAGATTTTTATTAATCATTGTTAGTGTAGGAATATTAATACTATTACTTATATTTAAATAAGTAATTATGTGTATATTCCCCACATGGCATAAGACACCTCAACTGGGTGTGTGGTAGTTAGGAAGAGTCCTTCAAACTCTTTCACTCCACTTAGCTTGCCACATCTACTTGAGATCTCCTTAAGTTATGGGATTGACTCCCATTAACTCAAACTTTCAACACTATTTGTACACCACACTTGTTCATAATTCATAACCAATTATGTGATTTTGTAATTAATCATCTTTCGTGTCTCTTGTATTTGCTTGGCTTATTTGATATTGACATTCTGTCTAGTTTTCCTAGCTCCTCTCTCATGGTTTCAGAGCCCAAGTCATCAGTTTGAGTCCCTCGAGCCATCAACCCTTCACCCACATAAGCTCGGCTTATTGACGTGGTATGTAGTGGGTACTCCCACATGGTACATGGTTGTATCTAGCTCTATCATGTGTGGGGTTGTTGGCCTAGCGACTATATCGATGATGAGATCCCTCTCCACCACTAGTATGTGCTTTTCGTGTGACGACAAAATATTCATGGTATCAGACCCTTGTTGGTTGAAGATTATTGGTTGTTGAAGATTGAAGATCAACAAAATTAAACCATTGTATTCTTCAATCTTTGCTGAATCCAACAAGTCGTTGGAAGGCTAGTTTCCCTCTCGCCATAGGCATTTTTTTGCTTATTAGTGCTAGTTTATTAAAATAAGTCTATTTTTTGGGAACTTGTTTTCTGTGATAATTTTTGCTCGGTCTCTCGAAATTGAGTGCCATTTTTTTTGTAAAAGTGAATATTTTCACATTTCCCATGCATCTAACCTATTTATATTGTAATAACGCACTAAGTTATAAAGTGCCACAAACAAGGGGAGGTCACCTAATACTAAATTGGGGGGTTGTATAGAATGTGCCTTGAACATTTTAGAGTTGTGTCAAAGAGCACTTCCATAGAATCATGTCAAGAGCACTTCATTGAGTCATGTCTAGAACACTTCCACACTTTCTTTCCATTTTTTTAGTTATGGGGGTTATTCATGCACTAATTTATAAAGTGCCACAAAATAATATTGGGATAAAATATTGAATTATGGGGGGGTTGATAGAGTTGTGTCAAGTGCATTTCAAACTTGTGCCAAAAGCACTGCCACAGAGATATGTTAAGTACACTTCCACCACTACTTCATCATTTTTCAACATTTTTCCTACATTGTATTGAGATGTGTCACAAATATTTCCACTACAACATCACTATCACCTAATGCTACATGTGCATCTAGAGTTGATTCTTCGAGGACTTCCAGAGATTGATCATAGAAAAAGATTGATATTGGTTCATTTGCTTCTACAAATTTTAGAGTTGCTTCATAGAAGGCTTCTACAAAATCTTATTACAAGACTATCACTTTTAGTTGTATTATGTCAAGTGCACTTCCATCGAGTCGTGTACAAAACACTTTCTCACATTTTGTTGTGGAGTCTGTGGGGCAGACAAATTTCTCTTTATTCCATGTTCTTCACAAAAAGTATTAAACTCATTTGAAGTAAACTCACCACCTCTGTTAGATCTCAAATACTTGATTCTCAAATCTAATTCATTTTCAACTATAGCTTTGAATGCCTTAAACTTGTCTAGGGCTTTTGATTTTTCTTTAAGGTAACTCAAGTCATTGTTAAATAATCATCAATGAGAAGCATGAAATACATGTCACCTTGTAGACTTCTTATTCTTGTAGGGCCACATAAGTTTGTATGCACCAACTCTAGAAAACTGGTAGAGAATTGTTCTTTGCTCTTGAAGGTAGTCTTTGTCATCTTCCCAAACTAACATTCTTTGCACATACCATTGGTAGGATTCATAATCTTAGGTAGGTCTCTTATTGCTTGTACTATACTTATTCTCACCAAAATGCGAAAGTTAATGTGACACATTCTCCTATGCCATAACTGACTTTCATTTGTCTGATCCAACAAACAACAATTATTAGTACCCTTCAAATGATAAACATTACCATGAGTCTTCTTATCAGCAACAATTAAAGTTCCAGAGCTTTTCCTTATCTCACACCCATTGTCCTTAAACATCAGATTATACTCTTTATCACACATTTGTCCAATGCTTAGAAGATTATGCTTTAAGCCTTTGACATAAAGAACATCATCTGTATTATGCTTTCCATCAAGAGTAATTGATCCTTTTCCACAAATCTTACCAACTACATCATCACCAAACCTAACTAGTCCTCCATCATATTTTTCAAACTTAACAAACTTACTCTTACCTCATGTCATTTGATTTGAACATATGTTGTCAATGATCCATTCATCGTCCTTTTCAGCAAGAAATGCAGACAACTCTCCTGGACTTCCTTCCTTCACACAACTTGCAAGGTTAGCAGAAACAGGTTCTTCTCTAAATGCAATAAACAAGCATTCACTACTATTACCATCATCAGAATCAGGTTCATCATTAGTTACGCCATCATCATTTCTAACATAGTAACTATTTCTTACCATCTTTCCTTTATTTTCATTATTTTTGATCCTCAAAGTTCTGTCAGGACATCTTGAAGCATAGTGACCAATTTTACCACAATTGAAACATTTGAAAGGTAACTTACCTTTGAACTTTCCTCTACTACCTCTTTTCATTTTGCTTGCAAATTTTTCCTCAAGCTCTTAAAAGTATTCTTCATCTAATTCCATAGCATATTTATCTGATCTAATAGTCTTTTCTTCCTTGGCCTTAAAGGCAGTCTCAGTTTTCATAGGGCCATTAGTAGTACCAAATTCTCTCATCTCAAAAGTAGTCAGTTTACCAAGCAATTGATATTTTGTAAGCTTACCCATATCAAATGATTCTTCAATGACAGATACCTTGTGACTATAAGATTTGGGAAGAGTTCTGAGTATCTTATCTACAACATCCACATCCTCTAACTTTCTACCAAGACCCTTGATGCTAGTGACAACTTCATCAATCTTCTATATATAACTTGTTATGTTCTCATCCTCAACCATTCGCATGGTTTCATATGTGGTCTTTAAGTTCTACAAATTACCCATCTTGATAGATTCATCACCTTCATAGATGTTTTTCAATTTGTCCCAGATCTCATGAGCAGTTTCCAGTTCCACAATTTTCACCATTTTAGTGTTAGACAAAGCATTTAATAGAGAATTTTTAGCTTCGTGATTAGTCTCATAATTCTTAATCTCTTCATTAGTATTTGGACCACCTTTAGGTACTATGTATATATATTTAACCATCGTCCAAACATTATGACTAATAGAAATAAGATAACTTTGCATTTGTACCTTCCAGTAGGCATAGTCAGATCCATCAAATTGAGAAATGCATTTCTGATGTGCCATTCTAGATCTACCTTAAGATGTTAGGATTTTTTCCAAGGAGCCTTGCTCTTATACCAATTGTTGGAGGCACAAGATAACTTAGAGGGGGACGAATCAATTATATCAAAAACCTTAACTTCTTTAAACAAAATCACATTCACATTCACTTACTTTAGCTCCTTATTTTGTTATGAATATTAAACATGAATAGAAGAATAAAAATATAAACACATCAACACCATACACACATGAACACCATATTTTTATGTGGAAAACCCTAAAAGGGAAAAACCACAGTGAGTGTTAGTTCACAATATAATGTAGTAACAATACCGAATAACAAAGAGGCTCACTACCTTAGGGCTCACTGCCAAAGTATGGATCACTACCAAAGGGTGGGTCACTACCAAAGAGTGGCTCATTGCAAAAGGGTGTCTCATTGTGAGAATGGGTGGCTCACTTCCATGAACTAATATAGTAGCATCTACAACATGCTCAAGTTCAGTTCTATTGAAGTGCAACATATCTCTTCTCCTCTACCTTTACAACACACACACTTTATCTTTGCATCTTCATACTCTCTCACTTCACTCACGACTTCATTACATACATTTATACCAATCATCAACCTTGGAACATTCATCAAGGTCAGCAATACAACTTATAACCATTGGAACTATCTCCAAGGTTGACATACATACATAAATCAAATTAGGTCTGGACCTAAACAAACTTGTGGAGAAAATGAATGAATGAAGAGCACTTGATGGCTTATCTTGGACCCAAACACATCCTTACATGCTTCAACATGCTTCCACAATCCATGAATTACCTCCACAACAAGTGTAAATAACCAAGTTGACAAGAACTATTGCAAACATCAAGAATACTTAAATTAAATGCTTCCAACAAATTCATCATAGCTTATGAATCAAGCACACACCTTCAATACATTCTTGAAACATCCAAAAACAACATGGACTTACCTGGGAGCCAACAAATCCAACTGCAATAGATCTCACTTGAGGACAAGAAATATCACTTGAAAATAGATCACAGACTGCTCTCAGCAAACACTATCGAACTCTACTAATCAATAACTTACTTTCCAGAGCACCAAATAACTAAACCTTTGGAATCAAGATAGCTAAGGACATTATAAATTTAAGTCTAGAACCACAAGACCAAAATCTAAACTACATAGAAATGTAGAGAAAAATACTTTCTCCCTGTCACTTAGCAAATGTTGTCAGGCACAGTCTTCAAACTAGTGAATAGAAATTTTACTGCACAGCAATCTAGACCACCAAAATTTGTATTTAGCATCTTCAAAAACTTCTCTAAATTATATCAAAATCTCATTCTCTGGTCTTCAACACAGAGGAAATGCAGAGTAAAATACTCAGACAGTGTCCTTAATATGACAGCGTAGTCAATCAAGAAATAACAATATCAAAAGATATAGTTGGCACCAATGACAACACAAACATGTTGACATCAATGACAACCCCAGTTACCACATACTTGCAAAAAGAACTTCATGAAGGGGATCAAGGTACATCTTTGTGTACCTTCTAGAGTTAAGGAAACTAATTAGGATCCTCCACATATATTAGGTACTTAACCAATTGGCTCAAACTGCTCAAGGCTACTAACCGTTTTTCTTCATACTACTGAGGAGAAGCCAAAATATCTATGAAGAATTGAATCAAACATGATCTCAACATCATTCATACACCTTATTTTTTAAGTATCATCACACTCTATACATCTGGAAAACAAGAAACTTGACTAACTATAGGAAATAGACCATTCTAAATCACATGTAATACTCCATAACTCAAGATGTGGCATTGTGGTGCATTAAAAGTTCTAAAAACTTTTAAGAATGATATTAAAAACCATTATATGTTCCTTATTAGATGTGCACATCTTTATCTAATAATTTTGGAGGAATACAAAGGTTTGACAAAGGTAACCAGGAGTCTGGAGAATAGTTATACTCAAATCTTCACTTACAGACTTAACTACTTGATGCAGTACCAAAAAAAGGAATTTATCTACATGTGGATCATCCTTGAGATACCTTGGAACATATAAGATCTTCATACAATCTAGTATGGTTGATTTGTATACATGTTATCCTCCACAAAACTCAAACTTGTGTATTCAGGCTCTGAAACAGACTATATTACCTCTGTCACTTGAGTGATGTCTTTGTGGATCAGAAGACCACTTGATACTTCATCATAGAATTCCATATACATCTATTTCCATTTCCTTAGAGCTGCATGATTAGATATTTCTTTGTAGAGAAATGTGGAACAAAACAAGGTGACTCTGCCTTGCAATATGTACTATGAATGCCTTAGTAAGATTTCCAATTCTTGTCATTAAGTGTAGTATTCCTAACTAATAAGATACACATTGCAGGATACTGGAAATATTCAAGGACATGAGTATTTACCTCCACATCATGCTCAACCATAGAACTGATCTCTTTACCATACTTAGACAATTTGCTCGTCTCCTAGACTAGTTTGCCTTGACCATGCTGACTCTTCCTTTATACAAGTTTGTCTATACATTTCCATATACTATGTTGACATCAATGACAACACACATTGCCAACAATCTCCCCCTTTTCCAGTGATGGAAACATATACTTCCCCTTAGACATATATTTTTGTCTCCTCCTTTGACATCAAGGATAAAGGGTTTGATATCCTTTGCTTGTATCAGTTCAAAAACTATATAGACTCCCCCTTATAGAATGATTTCTACACTGTACTCCCCTTAAGATGAAAATTCCCCAAAAATGGATGCTATGTATATGGTGTGGCACTAGTATCTTCCACAATACTATATACATAAAAAATTATCTTAATTACATTACTCTTACAACTCACTTGGATGGCATAATAGCTTTGTAAATTACCTTGAGTTGTTGAAGAGTTGTAGTCCAATTGACACATTCTAAGGCAAGCATATGGTTCTAACATTCACATTGTTTGCATATCTCCTTAGCTTCCTCTATCTTGCTTTGTGTCTTCATATTTTGCTCTATCTTTTCTACTTCCCCTAGTAGACCAGATAATGAGGCAAGTCTCAAGTTGACTGCCTCTCTCAACTGACCAAATTGTTTCATCAAGTTTTCTCTTTGGTCATGTAGTTGAGATAACTGTGCATGAATATTTTCAACTTGTGCCCTGGTTGCACTATTCTTGTCCTTTGACAAATCATAAATTTCAGCTAACTTAAATATTTGTGACTCAATGGAGTCCATCTGATTTTTTATGTTCTGTGTAGAACATGGCCATTTCAGATAGAATAGATATAATGTTGTGGCCTCATCAATGCAAACTTTGAATTTCTTTAAATTTTCTTTAATCTTGTTATGTGCATTAGCACATTTGTCAATCATCTTAGCCATTTTCTTCTCATTTATTCTTCTTGCTACCTCTTGTTCTACCTTTTGCTCTATGTGGGAGGAATGATCTTTGAAGGAGTCCATTAATAATTTGATCTTTTTCTCTAGAAGTAGAGAGTGGTCAATGGTTATCTCTGGTAACCCTTCTTGTATCAACTTAACAACATCCTCTATTGCACTGGATTTGTTCATGTTTTCTTGTAAAAACTCTTTTCTTGTAGAGGCATGTAGTATATCACCAAAACACAATTTGTGAACAAAAGAGATGCTTGTCAAGTCAATTTATCCTTCATTAGTTGGAACTCGAAGCATTTGAGGAGTGATGACTGGTTGAAATTGTATTTGTAAGTTCACAAGGTCTTTTAAGGAATCTATTTCTGATGCACTCTGACCTATATCATCCATTCTTTTAGATTGCTCTTCCTCCTCAGTATCTTTCTATCCTCTTTATCCTTTTGTTCCTCATCGCTCTTTTCCTTTTCTTCCTAATTATCTTCTTTATCTTGGTTTTCCTTGTTTTGCTTGGGAACTTTCTCTTCTTGTTCTTTCTTAGGGCTATTCTCTTTTCCTTGTTCATCCTTCCCTGTATCTTTAAGAGGTGGATTGTCATGTTTTACTCTTGTATTTGTGTTCTCCAGAGGGGATGTATTCATTTCACCGTAATCTTTATCACTTTGTGCTTCAGTATTCTATTGAGTAGTCTGTTGATCATTGTTCACAGTTTCATAACCATTAGTTGTATTGCCTTCAAAGGTAGACAGATCTATATCATGAATAGGCATATCAGGTATGTCAGATACTTTAGCATATTTTAGTTCTTCAAGAATCTTTACAGTTTTCTCTAGGGTTTCTTTCTCCATTCGGTCAATTTCTTCCTTGTCTTTTCCCATAAGGATGTTTATCCCTCTTCTTGTTCTAAATTCTTGGGCTTGTTTTTGAGAGACCTTAATTTTATCTTCATCAAAGATAGAAGGATCAACTTTTTCAACTACTTGTTTTCTCATCTCAGTCTCTTTTGCCATAGATTTATCTCTCTTGTTTGTAAGTATATTTGCAGGACTTGTGGGAAGCTGATCAATGATCTCAATTAGGGCTCTATTGAAGCCCATGATGTACATCACTATTGGTGTAGTTTGGGCTAAAGGGTTCACAGAATGAACTGTCCAAACCATGCAACTAGAGTAATCACAACAAAAACAAATCAATTGTAGAATGCAATGGAAGATTCATATATTCAGAACATCAAAGAATTATAATACTCATATGCTAGCAACATGTTGGCTACAATCAAATGGATCATAGGCCTACTTTCCAAGTTACAACAATTATGCAAGATATGGCATTGAAGTACCTTCTCAAAAAGAATCTAACTTCTTGAACTATCTAAATCATATCATAGAACTACCTACTTCCTAATGCATATATATATATATATATATATATATATATCATCTTCAAGCTCATGAAATCCTCTGTGTCAACCACAAGAGGTTACAAACTCTAATGAAAGATGTAACGTGTAGAAACAAGTAGGTCAGCCTCCAACATCTAGTAATGCTCCACAAATGGATGAAACTTGGTACAGACCTCAATGAAGGTCTATCTGATCCATATATGCCATGTATGATGATTCATTTGGCTCCACAAGTCTCAAAAGTGTGCTACAAACCTTCTCCTTCAACTAGCTATTAGAATGCTCTATTCTATGAAAGCTGATGATCTTCTGTTATCAATAACTTTTAGTAGACAACTCCAAATGACCTGATATTTGAATATGATGTGGATGATGATATGTAGATGCTAAGTCCTACCCTACAAGATCTAATATGAAGATGCGGTAAAATGTGATACAAAATATTGAAACTGTAAATAACTAAACTAAACTAAAAATGAAAGAAGAGAAATAATGCAAATGTTTTTGGTTGATGCAAGATTGCTCTATAATCTGGGATGCCCATGCATCAAACACCCAAGGTTTTTAAGAAAAGCGAGTCCCTCACTTTGCTGGGGCGAGAGGAAAACCAAGGTAGTTTACCTCAGCCTAAGAAATCCATGTTGAATCCTCTGTTGATTTGCCTTTCCACTTTAACAAGTATTCCTTGTATTGCTTGCCTCTGGTACTACATTCAACTCTATTGTCCAAGATGTCCTCTATCTACTCTAGTTGTTGTTGTGGTAACTGATTATTCAATCCATCTTCAATGCTATCACTTGACTCTCCTTCATGATATTGATATAGGTCTACAATGTTGAATATAGGTGATATATCAAATGTCTCTAATAGCTCCACTTCATATGCATTTCCTAAATCAAACTTGCTAAGTATCCTACAAGGTCCAAACTTCTTCATCTTCAACTTGGTGTATGTCTCGACTGAAAATCTCTCCTTTCTTAGATACACCATAACTTCATATCCCACTAAAAATTCTTTATGTCTCCTCTTCTCATCAGCTTGATCCTTATACATACTATTCATCTCCTTCAAATGCTTTTTAACCTGAGTATGTAGTGTCTCCATGTATCCTACAAATTCTTCTACCTCTGTACTTCTCTTACTCTCCTTACTGATGTCTCTCAACTCTGCTACTCCTCTAGGGTTAGTTCATATCACAATCTCAAATGGTGTCTTCCATATTCACTAATGTATTGTATGCAAACTCTACTTGTAGTAGAATTAGATCCCAGTTTCTTGCTTTGTCTCTTACTAAACATCTCAACAAGTTTCCCAAACTCCTATTTATCAGTTTTGTTTTGTTCATCCATCTGTAGATGAAATGTTGAACTAAAATATAGGTTTGTGTTCATCTTTTTCCACAATGTCCTCCAAACATATCCAATGAATCTTGTAACTCTGTCTGAAACTATACTCTTAGGTAATTCATGCAATCTCATAATTTCCTTGAAAAATAGGTCAAAAACATTTATTGCATCATTTGTCTTCTTACAAGGTATGAAATGTGACATCTTTGAAAATCTATCCACCACTACAAATATAGAATCATGTCCCCTTTGTGTCTTCGATAATCCTAATATGAAATCCATGCTTATGTCTTCGCAAGGTCTCTCCGGTATTGTCAAAGATTTGAACAAACCAATATTCTGACTACTCCCTTTTACAACTTGAGATATTCTATAACTCTAAACAAACTTCCTTACATCCTTATATATCTGAGGCCAAAAGTAATTATCACTTAGAAAAGCTATTGTCTTATCAATTCTGAAATGTCCTACCAATCCACTGTTGTGCTTCTCTTTTAGCAAATTATCTCTCATTGAACTCTGAGGTATACACAATTGATTTCCTTTAAACAACATATCCTCCTAAATGAAATAGTCTAACCACTTACTTCTATCTATCACAATAGGTTCCTTACATGCTTTCCATGGTTCTGCAAAATCAAGATCCTCTTCATAAATGTGCTTCAATTCTTCAAATCCTAATGCACCTCTATTCTCATCTCTATCAGCAAATTCCTTCTTCTACTCAATGCATCTACAACTTTGTTTGACTTCCCACTCCTATGCTTCAATACAAATGGATAACTCTGCATGAACTCTACCCATCTCATATGTCTCTAATTCAACTTCCCTTGACTGTTCAAATATTGTAAAGCCTAATGATCCGTGTACAATACAAATTCCTTAGGCAACAAGTAATGCCTCCATTTCTTCAAGGCTTGGATTATGGCATAGAACTCCTGATCATAAACTAAATATATTCTCCTTGTATCATTCATCTTCTCACTAAAATATTCTATTGGTCTCCCTTCTTAACTTAACACTGCTCCTATTGCATTCCCACTAGCAGCACAATCTACTTGAAATACTTTGTTGAAATCTAGTAATGTTAACACTAGTTGCTCTGTCACTTTCTACTTCAATAATTCAAAAGTTTTATTTGTGATATCCACTTGAAATACTTTGTGTCACCTCTCTTTGTCTCTATCATTAGTGTGCATACTAAACTAAAATATTTAATGAACTTCCAGTAGAAATTTACTAGTCCATGGAATGATCTTACCTCTCTAATGCTCTCCAGTGTTGGCCACTCAACAATTGCTCTAACCTTCTCAAGGTCCATCTTGAATCCTTCCACGGAAATCACAAATCCCAAATATACCAACTCTTCCTTCATGAAACTACATTTCTTGATGTTTATCAGCAACTTCTCTTCCATCAACCTTTGCAATACTTGTCTAATTTGCCACAAATGTTCTTCTTTTATCTTACTAAAAATTAGAATATCATCCAAGTATACAATAACAAACTTAACCAAGAATTTCTTCAAAACTTCATTCATCAACCTCATGAAAGTACTTGGTTCATTAGTCAATCCAAAAGCTATCAATAACCATTCATATAATTCTTCATTTGTCTTGAATGTAGTCATCCACTCATCTCCTTCTCCGATCCTGATATGATGGTATCCACTCTTCAAGTCTATCTTTGTGAAATACTTTACTCCACTCAAATATTCCATAATGTCATTCATCCTTGGCAATGGAAATATATACTTAACTATGATCTTATTGATTTCTCTAGAGTCAGTACACATCCTCCATTCTCCATCTTTCTTTGGTGCTAGCACTGCATGTACTGCACGTGGGATCAAACTTTCTCTGATCAATCCTTTTCTCAACAACTCCTGTATCTATCTATCTAGCTTTGTATTCTCTGCTGGTGTCATCTGGTATTCTCCTTTGTTAAGTAAAATAGCTTCAAGTATAAGGTCCATATGATGAATGATACTCTAGATTGGTGGCAATCCTTTAGGTACATTATCTTATATGATGTCTTCACACTCTGTCAACAATTCAGTTATCTCCTCTAGTGGTTCTTCTTCTTTTCCAGTAATAGTCTATGTACTTAGGGTTCTACACTTCTTTGGAATCAAAGAAAAACACATATTCTCAAGTCTCAATCCATCCAAAAATTTCCTTCCATCAACCAAACAGATTCTAGCATTCCCACATCCTTCACTTTTAGGTTCATCTTCCAAAGGTATCAAGAAATGTTTCTTCCCATTTGATGTTATAGTGTAAGTATTATTTCTCCCATCATGTATAGCTTTCCTATCATACTTGTATTGTCTACCCAACAATATATGACATACTTCCATCATCATAACATCATACAACACTTCATCATTATATGATCCTATACAAAATTTCACCAAACATTGTTCACTCACCAATACCTTGTGTTCATCATGAATCCATGCTATCTTGTAGGGTTTAGGGTGTTTCAATCTCTCGAGGTTCAACTTAGTCATCATCTCCTCTAAAACCAAATTATCAATACTGCCACTATTAATTATCACTTTGCAACATTTACCTCCTGATTTGCATCTGGTTTGGAACAAACTTTTCCTTTGTGGTGGTTCCTCAGTTGTCTCTACTTGAAATAATTATATCCTCATGAATAATGATTCTCCTTTCTCTGGTTTTCTAACTGAACTAGGTGATCCAATAGGTTCTTCCTTCGCAGAAGCTACTCTTGCATTGTTCTCTATTCTTTTTCTTGTACTTCCCTGATGACATTCAAATGCTCTATGTCCTTCACCTCCACAGTTAAAACAAGTTCTTCTAAATGATCTCTTGTCAAACCCTCTTTCATCTCTTTTGTATCCTTCATTGCGGTAAGAATTATGATTCCATCTATTGTTGTGGTCGAAACTTCTCTCATTTCTTCCTCTATAGTATGCAATATTATCATTTTCTTCCTTTCAGTATGGGATACTCTCTTTGTTTTACTCTACATATGATCTTTCTCCTCTAGAATATGTTCTATGTCTCTAAAGTTTACCTCCTCTACCTCTTTGTCTTTGCTCATGCTTCTCATTCAACTTGTCTTCAACTTACAATGCAAACTAATATGCTTCTTCTATTGTTGTCATCCTTACCAGACTCGGTTCTTCTTGAATGTTCAACCTCCATCCATTTATGTATCTTGCCACTTTCTCCTTGCTTGTTTCACTATGTCTACTCCTTATGATCATCTTATGAAATTTTTTAGTGTACTCCTTCACATGTTTCTCCTTTTGCCTTAAGTTTTGCAATCTCTTCAAAAGTTCCAACTCATAGTCAACATGTATGAATAGATTCTTCAACTTTATCACAATCCTATCCCATTTTATGATCTTGTACTTTCCTCTCCTATTCCTATCTAATTGAACTTCTTTCCACCAAATAACATCATGTCCTTTCATCTTAGCCTTTGTAAATCTTACTTTCTCCAAATCTTTAATTTCCTCATATTCAAAGTATTCCTCCAAGTCATTTATCTAGTCAATTAATTCCTTTGGATTTAAAATTCCAATACAGTTCAGTACATACACTCTAGGCCTCCTACCAATCTTAAAAATAGCTTTCAACATCTTCACCTGATCTGATTCTTCTTCTTCTAGTGATTCTTCATTTTAGTCAATAGATTGAAATTCTTTATCATCACTTTTAGCATCCTATCTATGGTTTAGTCCTCTTCTTACATCTTCTTCTACAACATCCAATCTAAATTTCATTGTCCTCATCATCTCTATCATTTCTTCCATTCTTCTAGCAACATTGGCCATAGCAGGCATCCTCCTTAGTAGCATCTCTTCCTAGGATCCGGTGTAATTGCCTTAATTTGATGATCTATCTACAGGGCTACAACTGCCTCACAATCGGCTCTCTATTGAAAAACACAAGTAGTTTGCCTCAGGTTGACATTTTGTTCACCACAAGATATTCTAGAATGCCTTCACTTCCTAAAGGATTCAAAACTTCACTCTAATACCACTTGGTGCAGTCATGGTCGGCAGGTTCAGAGAATGAACAGTCCAGACCATGCAACTAGAGTAAACACAATAGAAACAACTCAATTGTAGAATGAAATGGAAGATTCATCTATTCAAAATATCAAAGAATTACAATGCTCATATGCTGACAACATGTGCACTACAATCAAAGGGCTCATATGCCTTCTTTTTGGGTTACAATAGATATGCAAGATATGGCATTGAAGTGCCTTCTTGAAAAGAATCTAACTTCTTGAACTATCTAAATTATATCATAGAACTACCTACGTCCTAATGCATCTAAGAGATCTATAAATATCATCTTCAAGCTCATGAAATCCTCTGTTTTGGCCACAAGAGGTTACAAACTCCAATGAAAGATGTAACCTATAGAAACACGTAGGTCAGCCTCCAACATTTGGTAATGCTCCACAAATGGATGAAACTTGGTACAGACTCAAGGAAGGTCTATCTGATCCATATGTGTCATGTATGATGCTTCATTTGGCATAATACCCTAGAGCTACATACTACCTAATGCATCTAAGAGATCTATATATATCATCTTCAAGCTAATGAAATCCTCCACATCGGCCATAAGAGGTTACAAACTCCAATGAAAGATGTAACATGTAGAAATAAGTAGGTTGGCCTCCAACTTCTAGTAATTGAAACTTTGTGTGGACCTCAAGGAAGGTCTATCTAATCCATATGTGCTATGTATGATTCTTCATTTGGATTTGTAAGTCACGAAAGTGCTCTGCAAACCTTCTTCAACTAGTTGTCAGAATGCTCTATCCTGTGAAAGATGATGATCTTCTAGTAGTGATAACTTTTAGGAGACAACTCCAAATGACCTAAAATTTGAATATAATGTGGATGATGATATGTATATACTAATTCGTACTCCACAATCTTTGATATAAAGATGCAATAAAATGTGGTACAATATGTTGAAATTGCAAATGACTGAACTAAACTAAAAATGAAAGAAGAGAAAGAATGCAAATGTTTTTGGTTGATGAAAGATAGCTCTATAACTCGGGTTGCTCCTGCATCAATTATAGCCTTCTCAATTGTGTCTTTATCATCTAGGTACATTTTAGCATAGAGATTAGCAACACCTTTCAATACACCATACTCTATAATTGCACTTATGGTAGCCTCATGTTGTAGAGGCGCATGTTCAGTTATTTCTTGAGGATTTCATTTTGTTTTCTTCTCTTTTCCCTTTCCTTTTCCCTTTGAAGACTCTCCCTTTTCAAATTATTTATTTATTTTGTTCTTCCTCTTCAGTGCATCAACTTCTTCTCCTTTCTCTTTTTTAATTTCAACATCTTTAATGTTCACAAGATTAATCTTTCCTCTTCTTTCCTAACTTTTCTATCCTTGATTCTTCTTCTCGGTGGTCTAAGTCTACATACGACTTTTAGAAGCACTTCTTTTGAAAGGTAATATTGATCTGGAGGGAACTGATGATGTGGATGTAGCTGACACTGACCTATTTTTTCTTCTTGGCAATTGTGCAGTGGGAAGAGTTTGTACTTCTCCTAAAGAACCTTCAAGAGATTTGAGCATATCTTTTAGGTCAGATTTCATTTTCTCTTCCTTACATTTAATCTTTTCTTCTTTCTCCTCTATAACCTTTTTAATTGATTTGTTGATGATTTCATCATATGTCCCAAATCTTTTATTGGAGGGGTCTTTAGGTTTGTTGAGTAGCATATCTGCATATACTACCAAATCAAACTCTGAAACTTAATAGGGTAAAGTAGTAATCTAGAATGTCCTTGTCTCAATAGCCTCCATGTAACAATTATCTTTGTCAACCATAAATTTTATGTCATTTTTATACTTCTTTACAACCTTCACTAGATTTCTCTCCCTTGATTGCATCTCAGTCTGAAATGTCTTAAAAAACCACTAGAATGTAGTACTGCAAAGCTTGTAATCAGGGAAGCTTCTCACGAAGTCTTTGATTTGATGAGCAACAAGGGTGTTTGATCTCCATATCATTCCCTTCATTACAAGAAATTCTTTCAAAAAATAAAACATGAGACATATAATTAGAGAGCCATACTAAAACTTGTATTTGGATTCCTTTGTCCTTTTTAGGTTGTCCATTGGTTTTTGCTGCAAGAGCTCACATAGATCAAAATCTTTTCCCTCTTTGACCATTTGATAGGAAGTACATATAGCTATTACAGAAGTAGATTTATCCTTGTTAGTGTAGTATATTTTGTATGCAATATTCATGGTTGCATATCGGACCCCTAAATCTTCAATTTCATCTATAGTTAACGTCCTCTTGTCAATTTTTTCTCTAGTAAGCTTCATCACTTTTTCATTCTTAACAGACTTTAGAATAGGCACTGGTCTAGAGGAACATAAACCAATTACAACCTTTATAGCATCCTTAGTAATTATATGGGGCTGATCTAAACAAAATAAATCTCCATGAATTCATCTTAGGGCAATTCTCACCCAAGCATCTTCATATCAGAAATTTGGAAAACCCTTCCAAATATCTAGGTGCTTAGCCGCAATGTTGGTAAATTCAGGTTTCAACTAGAAATCATCTCCAAACAAATTGTCTTTCCTAAATTGTTCAAGTTTCATGTGATCATATTTGTCTATCTGTGAGTGAATGTATATTTGAACATATTTAGTATGTAGCACATTTGTAGGAACATGTGAGAAGGTACCAATTTCATCAGTTATAATGGACTTGAAGGGATGTTTCTTGAACTTTGGCCTTGGCCTCTCAACCACATCAATCACAATTGTTGTCACCATTGTACTATATTTAGAAATTAGGGTTTCAACTAGTTAAATTGAGAAATACCTGTAGATGCAGAGAGTAGGGTTTTCTCCAACAATTTGACGATAATTATCTACTCTTGTCAATCTCTTTTACTTGTTTGGGTTTATTCAAATGAGGGTAAAAATGATCAAATACTACGTATATACTCCTTTCACCAACCAATTTCATTATGCATTAATTGCCTTAGTTTTTCCCTAGTTTGCCCTTTATATGTACAGAAGCCAACAATCATTCAACAATCCTCTACAAGTTAGTCAATTGCTCTGGAATCTATCTCAAACTCATCTGTATGCTGAATACTTTTAGCATCATGAAGGGGGTTGAAGGATTTGCAACAAAAACTCTCTAAGTCCATGCATCCTTTTGGTAGAAGTTCTTATCACTAAAAACCCTAAAAACTTCCACAATCTCCCACATTAAGAGATTTTTCTCTTGAGATTTGACCAAACTTCTTTAAATCATTATCTTAACATGCTCATACAAAATTTAGCCAAAATGCTAAGAAATTTAAAATCTTATTAATTCAGGGGTTTGAAGAATTTTGCAGTTGTAACTCTTGCCCTGAACCAGTACTTCATCTTTTAGTTACCAGAGGATACATCTACACTAGGCAGAGGTTTGAAAATATCACAGTCCTCCTTCTTCCATACTTTACTTATATTCTTATTTTGGTGAGCAATATCAACTTTCTTTTATGGAGCAGGTCGTACATTCCTTCCAGAGTGCCTTGTTTGATTGCACTTGTGACAGGTGAACTTTGATTGTTGAGCATTTCCATTTTTCCATACATTAGATAGTGCAGTCATGGTTAGGAAGGTCTAGAAAGTGAACAATCCAAGCCGTACAGCAAGAGTAAACACAATGGAAACAACTCAAAGATAGAAAAAAATGTAGATTCAGTCATTCAGTATATCATAGAATCAAAATACAAATTGGTTAGCAACATGTGGGCTTACAATTAGGGGTCACAAGCCTGATTCCTTAGTTACAGTATATGCACAAGATATGTCTTTGAAGTGCCTTACAAAAGAATTCAAATTATCAAACTATCTCTATGTGATTCACTACTTTCCTATGCATCTATTACATGAATATATATCATCTCTAGAACACAAGATTCCTCCACGTCAGCCAAGGATGATTACAAACTCTGATGAAAGAGATGTAACATGTGTACACAGATAGGTCAGACCTAATCATATAGAAATCCTCCACAAATGAATGGACTAGTGTGCAGATCTCAAGGAAGGTTGGAGATGATCCAAAAAACATTGACTGATGTGTCATTTAGCTTCGCAAGTTGTGAAAGTGCTCTGCAAGTCTTCTCCTTTAGCTAATTATTTGAGATTGTTAGGCTCTGTTCTGAGAAAACATTTGATCTTCTAATAGCGATATGTTTTTGGTACCTAATCCAAATGATCTAAATTTTGGATATGATGTGCATGAAGGTGTCTAGATGCTAAGTCAAGCTCTGTAGGGTCTGAATTGAAATTACAATAGAATGTGGACCAAAATATAGAAATTGCTACTAACTAAACTAACTCAATTGAACTAGAAAATGAAAAGAAACAAAATGAAATACAAATATTTTTGGTTGATGTAAGATTTCTCTTGAACAAGGGATGCTTCTGCATCAGACATCTAGGGTTGTTGAAAAAAGTGAGTCCCTAACTTTGCTAGGGCTAGAGGAAAACTAAGACAATCCACCTCAACCTGAGAAATCAAAGATGAGTCTTCTTCCGGTCTACCTTTCCACTTCACAAGATATTCCTTGTATTACTTGCCTCTAGTGATGTGTCCAACTCTATTGTCTAAGATGTTCTCAATCTGCTCTAGTGCATGTTGTAGTAGCTTCTTCTTCAAGTCTTCTTCAATTCTATCATTGAACTTTATTTCATGATAATGATATAGGTCTGTAATGTTGGAAATAGGTGATATACCCAATGTCTCCAGTAACTCCACTTCATATGCATTTCATGCATTAAACTTTCTGAGTATCCTACATGGTCCAAAATTCTTCACCTTCAATTGTTATATGTCCCCACTGGAAATCTTTCTTTTCTCAAGTATACCATCACTTCATCTCCCAATGAAAATTCTTTATGTCTCCTCTTCTCATCTTCTTCCTCCTTATGCTTACTGTTCATCTCCTCAAAATGCTTATTAACCTAATTATGCACTATCTCCATGTGTCATTCAAATTCTTCTACTTCTGCACTCCTCTTGTCTTCCAAAATAATGTCTCTTAATTTCGCTACTCCTCTACGTTTGGATCCTATCACAATCTCTAATGGTGTTCTTCTAGTAGTCCTATTCACTGAATTATTATATGAAAACTATACTTGTGATAGAATCAAATCCCAATTTCCTACCTTCTATCTAACCAAACATCTCAACAAGTTTCCCAAACTCCTATTCACTACCTCTATTTGTCCATCAGTCTATGGATGAAATGGTGAACATAACTTCAAGTATATCTTCATCATCTTCCAAACTATCTTCCAAAAGTATCCAAGAAATCTTGTATCTCTATCTAAAATTATGCTCTTAGGTAATCCATGCAATCTCACAATCTCCTTGACACATGAACTGCATCAATTGTCATCTTACAATGTATGAAATGTGCCATCTTTGAAAATCTATCAAGTACTATAAATATTGAATCATGTCCTCTGTGTGTCTTCGGCAATCCCATTATGAAATATGTGCTTATGTCTTCCCAAGGTCTCTTCGGTATTGTCAAAGATTTGTATAATCTGGCATTCTGACTACTTCCTTTTGCAATTTGACATACTCTACAACTCTACAAAAATTTCCTAACATCCTTATGTATCTGAGGCCAAAAGTAATTTTCAATTACCAAAGCCACTATCTTATCAATGTCAAAATGTCATGCCAATCCACCACTATGCTTATCTTTGATCAAACTGTCTCTCATTGAACCCCTAGGTATGCATAACTAGTTTCCTTTGAATAACATATCTTCTTGAATGAAATAGTCCAACCACTTAAGTATCATATCTATCACAATAGGTTCTTTACATGCTTTCCAAGGTTCTACAAAATCAAGATCTTCCTCATACATGTTCTTCAATTCTTCAAGTCCTAATACTCCCACCCTCATCTATGTCAACAAGTTCCTTCTTCTACTTAATGCATTTGTAACTTTGTTTGATTTTCCACTTCTATGCTTCAACACAAAAGTAAACTCTACATGAACTCTACCCATCTCATATGTCTCTGTTCCAATTTCCCTTGACTATTCAAATACTATAAAGCTTGATGATCTGTATACAACACAAACTCCTTAGGAAACAACTAATGTCTCCAATTCTTCAAGGAATGAATTATGGTATAGAAATCCTAATCATAAACTAAATAATTTCTCCTTGCATCATTCAGCTTCTCATGAAGTATGCTATAGGTCTACCTTCTTGACTTAACACTGCTCCTATTTTATTTCCACTTGCATCACAATCTACTTGAAATACCTTATTGAAATCTAGTAATGCCAAAATAGGTTGTTCTATCACTTTCTACTTCAACAATTCAAAACTCTTATTTCCCCTAATGTCCACTTAAAATCTTTTCTATCACCTCTCATTGTCTTTGTCATAGGGTTACATACTAAACTAAAATTTTTTATAAACTTTTGGTAGAAACTAGCTAATCCATGAAATGATTTGACTTCTCTAATGCTCTCAGGTGTAGGCCACTCAACAATTACTCTCACTTTCTCATGGTCCATCTTCAATCCTTCCACAAAAATCACAAATCCCAAGTATACTAATTCTTCCTTAATGAAACTACACTTTTTGATGTTTATTAGCAATTTCTCTTCTCTCAATCTCTGCAATACTTGTCTTAGGTGCCACAAATGTTCTTCTTTTGTCTTACTAAAAATTAGAATATCATCCAAATATACAATAACAAACTTACCCAAGAATTTTTTCAAGACTTCACTCATCAATCTCATGAAAATACTTGGTGCATTTGTCAATCCAAAAGGCATTACTAACCACTCATACAATCCTTCATTTGTCTTAAAAGTAGTCTTCCATTCATCTCCTTCTCTAATTCTAATCTGATGGTATCCACTCTTCAAGTTTGTCTTTCTAAAATATTTTTCTTCACTCAAACAATCCATAATATCATCCATCCTAGGTAAAGGGAATTTATACTTAACTGCGATCTTGTTGATTTCTCTAGAGTCTATACACAACCTCCATTCTCCATCCTTCTTTAGTGCTAACACTGCAAGTACTGCACAAGGACTCAAATTTTCTCTAATCAAACCTTTCCTCAACAACTCTTGTATTTGTCTATTCAATTCTTCATTCTCTACCGATGTCATTCTATGTTCTGCTTTGTTAGGCAAACTAGTTCTAGGTACAAGATCCATATGATGACTGATACTCCTGACTAGTGTCAATCCTTCAATTACATTATCTGATATGATGTCTTCATACTCTATCAGCAACTTAGTTATCTCCTCTGGTTGTGATTCTTTAGTCTCTATCTTTAGCATTTTAGGTTTCTTAGGAATCAAAGAATAACACATATTCTCATGTCTCAAACCATCCAAAAAATTTCTTCCATCTACCAAATAGATTCTAGTATTCTCACATACTTCACTTTTAGGATCATCTTCCAAAGGAATGAAAGTAATTTTTTTTCCATTTGATGTTATAGTATATGTATTCTTTCTCTCATCATGTGTATCTTTTCTATCATACTGCCATGCTCAACCCAATAATATATGACATACATCCATAGGCATAATATCACACAATACTTCATCATGATACTTGATCCAATATAAAATTTCACCAAACATTGTTCACTCACTAGTACCTTATGGTCATCTTGAATCCATGCTATCTGAAACGGCTTAGGGTTTTTCAATCTTTCCAACTTCAGCTTAGTCACCATCTCCTCTAAAACCAAATTATTAGAACTACCACTATTAATTACAACTTTACAACATTTACCTCCTGATTTACATCTGGTCCTGAACAAGCTTTTCCTCTGTGGTGGTTCCTCATTTGTCTTTGCTTGAGATAGTGCTCTCCTCATGACAAGTGATTCTTGTTTCTTAGGTTTACCAATTGAACTAGGTGATCCAACATGTTCTTCTTCTACACAGGTTGTTCTTCCATTGTTCTTTGTCCTCTTGCTTGTACTTCCTTGGTTACATTCAAATGCTATATGTTCACCTCCACATTTAAAATAGGTTCCTCTGAATGTTCTCCTATTAGGTCCTCTTCCATCTCTTATGTATCCTTCACTCTGGTATGAACTAGGGTTTCCTCTATGGTAGAAAGTTTTGTCATCTCTCTGGTATGCATTGTTGTCTCTGTCCTCCTTCTTGAATGTGTTCTCTTGTTTATTCTGCTCCTCATATGATCTCTCTTCTCTAGAAAATGTTCTACCTTTCAGGAATTTACCTCCTCTACCTCTCTATCTCTGATCATGCCTCTTGTTCAACTTTTCTTCAACTTTTAGGGCAAACTAATATGCTTCTTCCTATGTTGTCATCCTTACCAAACTAAGTTTTCTTGAATGTTCAATCTCAGTCCATTGATGTATCTAACCACTTTATTCTTTCTTGCTTTACTATGCCCTATCCTTATGATCATCTTATAAAATTCTTTAGTGTACTCCTTCACAGATTTCTCCTTTTGTCATAGGTTTTGTAATCTCTTCAATACTTCCAACTTAGAGTCAGTAGGTATAAACTGATTCTTCAATTTTGTCACCATCCTATTCCATTTTGTAATCTTCTCTTCTCCTCTTCTCTTTCTATCCAATTGAACTTATTTCCACCATATAGCAGCATGTCCTCTCAACTTTGTCTTTGCAAATTTCACCTTTTCTGGATCTTCAATTTCTTCATACTCAAAGTATTCTTCTAGGTCATTTAACCAATCAATCAATTACTTAGGATTCAAATTACCAGTATAGTTTGGTATCAACTCTAGGTCTTTTCCCAATCTTTGAAATAGCTTGCAACATCTTCACTTGATCTAATTCTTCTTCTTCATCTCCTATGGTTACTTCATTTTGATCAGTAGATTGAAATTCTTCATCATCATCAATTTCAACATTAGGTCGAGGTGTCAATCCTCTTCTTCGATCTTCTTCAACAACATCCAAGCGAACTTGCATTGTTTTCATCATTTCCATCATCTCATCCATTCTTCCATCCATAGTACCTATTGATTAATAGATTTGTCACTTGACTTTATACTCTTTTGCTTGCACCAATGACAATTTAACCAACAGTTGAGTCATTTGCAATGATATTTCCAAGTGCTCTTTACTTATTTGCAAGGCACAAGTACCTTCTAATGATGTGCAATGAATGAAAACACAGTATGATTTTAACCCAAAAGCATAAAAGGAAAAACTAACACCTATCCATAACCATGAAAATAGATGTGATTGATTGATTTAGAGTGAAGAGGATGCAAATAAACAACATAGAGTTCATCTATTCCACACCCACGAATGATAGTTAGGAAAAGAATGAACATCAGACCATTTCTAATAGATGGGTTAATCTAAATTCAAAGCCTCATAAATAAACACATATACAGTCTAATATAATGGATAAAACATTGAAGAGTAATTACAATGATGCACAGGTCATTTGCAATCAAAATAAAAAATTAATAAATTCACAAATTTAGAAATATCTCCTTTATTTCTCTAATGCCAAAATGTGAGTTCACAGACTCAAAACCCCTGTACAAAAAAACTATGTTGAAAAGAAAATTAAGCTGCTCCCCTGCTTCCCTTGTTCATGAACAACCTGAAAAAAAAAGATCCCCCTCATGGCTATCGATTGCATATTTATAAATTTTCTAGTAAACTCTCGATTTTTGTAACTACTTCTTTAAAATTAGTTATGAGAAAATCTCTCCTTTCTAGTAGCAGTTACTAAAATGACTCTTGATCTCCCTTTCTACTAACAACACTTAAGTTATGAATAAGTGACCATTACATTAAGCCATTAAAATGACTTAAATCATTAATGGGGAAGGTGATATATCAATTCTCTTGATGAACTTGTTATATTAGCTCTTGAGATGTAAAGTGGTGTTGCTATTCCAATAGAAGATACAATATTTGGGCTAAACCTAGTTCTTCATCTAATTTATTGCAAAGCATTATTGCTAGTAATACTATTGTAGCACCTCCAAAAAGAATTCTCAACCAATCTCGTGCCTTGGTTTTCTTTTGCACTTCTTCAAAATCTCAAGTTCATTGCAAAAGAACCAATGTGCTACTTTAGTTGTCCCAAAATGTACCTATAAACCATCAAAATAGACTTCCTAGTTGCTCTAACTAACCATATCAAAAATAAATTCATGGACTGTATGAGTTCCACACATGCCAAATATAACTAGCTTATTGTGGTTGTCAACCTCAATATAATAACCGTGTCTCATCACATTAGAATTAGTTGCAAATTTCACAATATTGCTCTCGAAGTGTGCTTGTATCATAGTTGCATCATGTGGTTATTTGACTCACCTTCTATCACTTGATTTTGTGACTGGAGAGGGTTCTGCCTTTGATTTATGTAGCCTTTCTTAGTCATTTCATTTTTTGAGACCTCATTCCTTTGAGGTATTCGTAAAATAGTTTATGCATCCTGCATGTGCTTTCTCATATGTTATTTTTTAGGGCAGCTACTACCAACTTCAAACTTGCCCATTGCATTTGCTTGAAGGTTTCAAAAACATTGTTCAACAAAATCATTATGTGCAAATTTTACAATCTTTGAGGCATTATATCAAACAGTTCACTATTTTGTCCATGCTTCCACCTTTCTAGCCATGCTTACTAAAGCATTTCAAACCATAATATCTTGACAATAATAGCCATTTTGCTATGTTTTGATGGATGTTGAAAGCTCTTATTTTGGCACAAATTCAGAGGATGCTGACAATAGTAGTGGAGTATGGTTTTCCATCTACTAACTGCATTTTCTTTATAGTTTCTAAAGCCCTTTTAATAATTTTCCAACTGCACATATTCTACAGCTATTGTGCCAAACTTATCCATAAGCCTGGTAATCCACTGAAATGCTTCATTATAGTCCTACTCGGTAGCCCTAATCAGCTACAGTCTCAATCTTTGCATGGAAGACAAAGCTAATAAACCTTGTCTCACAAAATATGGATGTGCTAGAGCACCCTTGGCACTTATCTATTGATGACCCTTATAGTACACCATAGACAACAGAAGCTCTAGGCCAATGCCAGCATCCAGATCTAAAAGATCAAATGCACGATTAAGCTCTGGACTAGATTGGGGTTGTATTATCTCCCTCCCTTTGAAAAAATTGGCAATTTCATCACATGATCAATCCAATCCTCCACTTTCTCCACTCCTTAGCATTGTACAGCTAGAATCTTTTCTATCACTTAATAAGGAAGAACCCATCATGAGTAACTAGGCTATGAAACAAATCCGTAATAGGCTTTCAAATGACCATGGTAGACAAGCAGCACAAGAACTTCCTTCTTATCCATTTTAAATTTTTCAAACCCTCAGACCAAAAGTTTATTACAATCACAACGAATGAATCCTTATATTATATGATGAATAATTTCAAAAGAGTCTTTTGGTGCTGTAATCTAGGAATCATGAGCTCTGACCTTGTGAAGGATTTGGCTTAAAATGTTATCAATATCACTTTGAAATCCCCAAATGAGAATATCTGCAAACTATTACCTTTGCCATTGGATGGAGGCATGTATGCAGTAACACTAAGTGAATGATGCATTTCCAGATGGTCACAACTATTGTATTCCATGTGTCCATGGTCATAGTAAGAGGAGCATGGGACAAAAAGAACATTGGCGGAGGTGTTAGTGAAGATAAGGGTTCAAAACCCCTAAATATTCCCGATGGCAAAGTGCCAGGAATTATACCAATTTTGGAACCTTCTTACTTACCAGTTCAAAGTTCTTAATAAATGTCGATCCCCAACTTCTCCAAAGTGTCAGCAATTTCAACAATTCTTAAACTAGAAAGTTTGGAAAGGTTAGATATTAATAGAATTCAAGAACCCTTCAAAGTGCTGACATGTAAGGTTCTCACTCTTTCAAAATCCCTGATGAAAAGTGACTTTAATAAAGTCTCTCAAGCTTCATATACTCAAATTATCTAATGTTTTAATAAAGTGGGGATAACTTTATGAATTTTTCTCTAGCCTCTAATTAATTTTCCATTCAATGGAAAAGCATTTTGTACCTTGGGATGCCACCTAAAACTGATCAAATGATGCGAAACAATTCCCCAATTCCTTTTTTTATTTTTCTTGAAACTATGCTTTGGCTTAGAGATGAAAATTTCCATATCTCTCAAATGAAATCTTTTTTTTTTCATGAAATTTGGATAGGAAGATGACTGGGCCCCTCAAAGAACAACCCAGAAACCTTTTTAGCTCCAGTAACCTGGACATCAAATTTTAGTCTTATTTGCAAATCATCGGCGAGAAAATCTAAAGTTTAAAATCTTTCAAATGGTAAGGCATTTTAGCATGAAAACTAGCTACATAGGGTAGAATAAAGTTTGGACAAAGTCCATAAAATGATTTTGCACCATCATGCATAGGTTTTTAAAATTAATTATTTTTGTGATTCAGTAGGCTGAGGTGTTCGGGGTGGATTGGAAGGTTAAAAATTTGCCAAGTCAAATTTTAGTTAACAACAGGCTCTAATTGGAGACAAGGACTACAAAGGATGAAGCAAGGAATCTAGAATCTCAAGCATGGACTAGTGCTTAAATTCCATGGGCAAGACCAAGCCAAAAACAATACAAAACGGGAAAAGAAACTAACTACCAACACAATAAAAACTCCTAATATGTACATGGTAGGAAGACCCTACCTCCAATGACTCCAAGTTGATCATGCAAATTCATTAATAGGCTGGGAGAAATAAATGCCTAAGTGGAAGAGGGAGATATACCTATGAAGCAATTGCAGACTCAGAAGCCATTCTATTATCATAAGCATGAATCTAAAATTCACATGGCAAGAGAACTTCCTAAGTAATACTTCAGAACCAAACAACCACTTTGCATCATAGACATCAGAAACTTCTACAACATTTTATTGCATTTCACTAGTTGTTACCTCAAGCACTGTGATAGACAAATTGATATCCCATGCCTGAAAATAACTACTTGAATCTTTAAAAAACCAATCATCAGTTATACATGTCTCATGCAAAATTGGAAGTGGATCAAGCTAAAAGTCTGCATTGCAAACAATATTTTCATGTGTCTTAAAATCCCCCCCAACTGGGACAATCTCCTCTTTCTATGTAAGATTTGACTTGATAATTTTATGATACACTTCATCATCCTTGTCTATAACCTGTAAATTAGACATGACAACCTCTTCTCCACACAGAAATTCATCCTCACATGCATTGAGGTACCAATTTGAAATATAAACAATATGAGGTTCAACACATTCATCTATTTGATCACTTTCATCAAAGCTATCATGACTACTTATAACACCATCTTCCAATTTTTGTTTAAAACTTTTGGCATCTAGATTTTCATAATGAAAGGATTCAAAGATAAAATCATTTCTGACTTCTTCTTGTAGCCATACTTTTGTATTAACTTGCTCAGGAAACTTGAAGACTTCATATTTAGCTTGCATGCACTTCAGAGAAAAGATATGTAACACCTCATCTTCATATTGTGTAGCCTTAAGTTTTACTTCACTGCTGGTGAAAGTTAATGCTTCTATTTTTGTGGCAAATAAGGAGGCCAAAACAATATCATCTACATTACAATCTTTACAATTTGCATCATGGAAGGATTGTTCATCTTCTTCGTCACTTGAGGGATTTTTTGGTTCATTATTATCTTCTTCATAATGCAACATATAAGCTTCAATTCTTCTATCTACATGAGGCTTAAATTCTAAATTTCTTACCTCATCTCTACAAAAATACTTTGGGTCAAAAACAATGAGATTGAGGTATTCAATAGAAGGAAGTTGTGTATTTTGGAAACCTATAGTTGGAAAACTTTGTTTTTGCATGATAGATTTTTTCATAGGTTCACTACTTGCATTATTTACAACCTAATTTTCTTTGCAAAGACCACTTAAAATCAAGTCATCTTCAATTTTTACAGCTTCTTGTTGAGCAACTTCAATGTCATTTACTTTACCCCATTTCAAGAAAAATTGAACATCTAGATGCAACGAAGAAATAAAAGTGTAAAGTTGGATTTGCTTACTTAGTTGAATGGAGGTAGGAATTTTTCTAAGAAGCTATGTATACTGATCTACAAAATCCCTGATGTGTTCACCTTCTTCCTTTTGTATATTTAAGAATTGACACAACAAAGCAGCATCATCAACATGACCTTTATACCTTCCCAAGAGATTATTCTTCAATGAGTCCCAATTAGTAATACACTTATCTTCTAAATAATGAAACTAGTACTCTGCTGACCCAACAAGAGATTCAATGAATAATTGAACAAAAACATTTTATTGACTTACCCCCAAAATCTCGTATGCAACAGTGAATGCTAGAATATGGTTTTCTACATCTTGAGAGTCTTCTCCACTGAATTTCAGAAAATATTTTCGTGAGCCTTCGAGTAGTGGTGAATACAATGGCAAAGAAAGATGCCCAAAATGTTTTCCCATGGCTAAGGAGAAACCAATGCCATAATGCAATTTTGAGAATTTAATCAATAGGGGACTTCACTATAATGGAATGCTTTTGAGTACTTCCTACTTGGTAGATCCGCCAACCTCCATCCTTGGGGAGGCACCTTTAAATTTTTTAGAAAAGAAGACACTGACACTTTGATTCTTTCCCCAGTGGAGTCACCAAAAATCTATTGGTTAATAGATTTTCCACTTGACTTTATACTCTCTTGCCTACACTAATGACAACCTAACCAATAGTTGAGTCACTTGCAATGATATTTGCAAGTGCTCTCTGCTTATTTTACAAGGTGCAACTACCTTCTAATGATGTGCAATGAATGAAAACACAGTATGCTTTTAACCCAAAAGTAGAAAAGGAAAAACTAACACCTATCCGTAACCATGAAAATAGATGTGATTGATTGATTTAGACTGAAGAGGATGAAAATAAACAATACAAAGTTCATCTATTCCACACCCACAAATGATAGTCAAGAAAAGAATGAACAACAGACCATTTTCAATATATGAGTTAATCTAAATTCAAAGCCTTAGAAATAAACACATATATAGTTTGATATAACAAATAAAATATTGAAGAGTAATTACAACAATGCATAGGTCATTTGCAATCAAAAGAAAACATTAATAAATTCATAGATTTAGAAATATCTCCTTTATTTCTCAAATGCCAAAATGTGAGTTCACAGACTCAACACCCCTGTACAACAAAACTATGTTGAAAAGAAAATTAAGCTACTCCCCTGCTTCCCCTGTTCACGAACAAACCAAAAAAAAAGATCCCCCTCATGGTTACTGATTGCATATTTATAAATTTTCTAGTAACCTCTCGGTTTTCGTAACTACTTCTTTAAAATCAGTTATGAGAAAATCTCTCCTTCTTTCTCATAGTAATTACTAAAATGACTCGTGATCTCCCATTCTACGAACATCACTTAAGTTACGAATAAGGAGCCATTACATTAAGCCATTAAAATGAATTAAATCATTAATGGGGAAGGTGATATATCAATTCTCTTGATGAACTTGTTATATTAGGTCTTGAGATGCAAAGTGGTGTTGCTATTCCAACAGAAGATATAATATCCGAGCTAAAACCTAGTTCTTCTTTTGATTTCTTGCGAAGCATTATTACTAATAATGATGTTGCAGCTCCTCCAGAAAGAATGCCCAACCAATCTCATGCCTTTGTTTTCTTTGGTACTTCTTCAAAATCTCCAATTCATTGCAAAAGAACCAACATGTTGCTTCAGCTATCCCAAAATGTACCAGGAAACCATCAAAATAGACTTCATGGTTGCTCTAACTAACCATATCCAAAATAAAGTCATAGACTGTATGAGTTCCACACATGCCAAGTATAAACATCTTGTTAGTTGTCAACCCCAATATAATAACTAGATCTAATCACATTAGAATTTCTTGCAAATTTCAAAATATTGCTCTCTCGAAGAGTGCTTGTATCATAGTTGCATCATGTGGTTATTTGACTCTCCTTATATCACTTGAGTTTGTAGCTGCAGAGAGTTTTGCCTTTGTTTTATACAGTCTTTTTTAGTCATTTCATTTTTCAAGACCACATCCCTTTGAGGTATTTGTAAAATAGTTTATGCCTCTTGCCGGTGCTTTCCTATACGTTAATTTTCAGGGCAACTATTGCCAACTTCAAAGCTGCCCATCGCATTTGGTTGAAGGTTTCAAAAACATTGTTCAACAAAATCATAATGTGCAGATTTTGCAATCTCTAAGGCATTATATCAAACAGTTCACTATTTTATCCATGCTTCCACCTTTGTAGCCATGCTTACCAAAGCATTTCAAACCATAATATCTTGACAAAAATAGCCATTTCACTGTGTTTTGATGGATGTCGAAAACTCTCATTTTGGAACGAATTTAGAGGATGCTAACAATGGTAGTGGAGTATGCTTTTGCATCTGCTAGCTGCATTTGCTTTATAGTTTCTAAAGCCCTTTCAAAAAAATTCCAACTGCACATATTCTACAGCTATCATGCCAGACATCACCATAAGTCTGGTAATCCACTGAAATGCTTCATTATAGTACTGCTCGGTAACCCTAATCACCTGCAATCTCAATCTCTACATGGAAGACATAGCTAATAAACCTTGTCTCACAAAATATGGATGTGCTAGAGCACCCTTGGCACTTATCTATTGCTGACACTTATAGTGCACCATAGACAACAGAAGCTCCCCGTGAATGCCACCATCCAAATCCAAAAGATCAAATGCATGATGAAGCTTTGGACTGGATTGGGGTTGTATTATCTCCCTCCCTTTGAAAATGTTGGTAATTTCATTATGATCAATCTGATCCTCTGCTTTTGCCACTCCTTAGCATTGTAAAGCTAGAATCTTTGCTCTCACTTAATACGAAAGAACCCATCGGGAGTAACCAAGATATGAAATAAATCCACAATAGGTCTTCGAATGACCATGGCCCAGATAAGTGGCACAAGAACTTTCTTCTTATCCATTTTAACTTTTTTAAACCCTCAGACCAAAATTTTATTACAATAACAATGAATGAATCCTTATATTCTGTGCCGAAAAAATTTGAAGAGTCGTTTCGTGCTATAATCTGGGAATCACGAGCTCTGGCCTTATGAAGGATTTTGTCAAAACTCAATATTTTGAAATTTGAATTTGAAAGAAAATTAAATGAGAGAAAAATAGATTCATTTAAAATTACAAATAATAAATGTTAACAATGGACTCCAATTCTAGAAAGAGCATTAATGAGGAACCTTCCCTCCATTTCTCAAATCAAGACCAGAATTTATGAGGTAAGTCCATTTTCCTCCTTCAAATTTATTATCATTGGAAAATTTGAGGATGCATTGAAGAGTTGCAAGTCCATTTTCCACACAAATTAAATGACAAATTAGAAAATGGAGAAGGGGGCATTTAATATGAAGACTTGACTAAAGACTTGGAATTTCAACCATGAGGGTCAAGTTTTTCTATAAATTACTTGAGTTTTGAGGAAGGAGACTCACTTATTTTTCTAGTTTTGAAGTGCTGGAGTAAATCAGTAAGAGTACTCCTCTCCTCAGCTTTTATTCTTTCCCTTTGAATTTTTTTTGTTTTCATTGTTAAGATAGTTTATTATCATGACTTAATTGTATTTCATTAGTCTAGAATTATGTAAAATGAGATTCCCTTTCCTTGAAAGTTAAATTTTATAAATCTTTTTTTTAGTTGCATTTGTTTTTACAATTTAAAAAAAAAAAATCCCCTTTCCGTTTATTGGAATGAATGACCATGCTCTGTTTTCAGAGCTCTCATTTTGTTTTAGGCAGTTAGGATGTTAGCCAAGGTTGTCGAATTCCACTTTACATCTATTAATTACTTGTTTGAATGTTTCTAAGGCCTCATCAACAAATCCATTTTTGTGTGATCTTGCAAGGTCCTCATCCCTTGTATGGGCTTCCACGTTTGCATCTCTGTCTACCATAGCATTCTAGTATAATATCTGGCAAAAATTTCCCCCTTAGCTATGTTGGATGGCTGTTCATGCCCTATTTCAGAGCCCATGTAGGCATAGGCAGGGAGGACGTTAGCAAGGAATTTGGCTTTACACCTGCTAGCTTCATTTGTTTAAAAGCTTTTAAAGCCTTTTCAACTAATCCATTTAGTCCGATCCTGCAATCATTGTATTTCTTTAAGCATTTTGACAAACAGTTCACTTGCCATATATGTGCATCTGTCCTAATGGTTTGATGGATGTCCATTCCCTATTTCAAGGCTCCCGTCTGAGCACAGATATGGAGGATGCTGGCAAAGGTCAGGTAGTCTATCTTAACACTTGCCAGTTGCATTTGCTTAAAAGTTTCTAAGGCCTCTTCAACAAACCCATGTTGAACGTACCCTGTTATCATGAAAATTTGTGAGATCACATTTCTTTGAGTCATTTTATTAGTCAGCTCACATGCCTTATCTATGTGTCCACATTTTGAATACATGTCTATCAGAGTATTTCCAACTATAATATCTGGCAAGAAATCCCCTGCCAATTCTTCTTGATGGATGTCTGTCCCCTGTCCCAGAGCTTCCATTTTGGCGCAGGCATCGAGGATGCTACCAAAGATTTAGGAATTTGGCTTAAACCTAACAATCGCATTTTCTGAAAGTTTTTAAAAACCCTTTCAACGGATCCACTTTGTGCATAAGATGGAACACATCTCCTTGAGGTATTATGTCAAGTAGTTCCTATGTATTTTCTATGCCTCCACATTTTGCATATACGTGTCTACTAGGGCACTTACATCTACAACATTTGACTAAAATTTCCCCTTCTCCTTTAGGCTTTGATGGATACCCATACCCTGTTCAATAGCGTCCATTTTGGCATAGGCCGAGAGGACGCTAGTAAAGGTTGTAGAATTTGACTTTACATCTGCCAATCCCAATCGCTTGGAAGTTTCTAAAGCCTTTTCAACAAATCCATTTTGTGAAATCCTCCAGTCATCGCCTTCCATGAATGATGTCTATTTAAGACAATCTGTTAAACAGTTGACGTGCCTAGTCTATGCTTCCACATTTTGCACGCTTGTGTGCCAGGACACTTGCAATTACAACATCTAACAATAATTTCCATTCCATATCCTATGTCAAATCTCCTAATTTAGGATAGGCAGGGAGTTCACTGCCATAGGTCGTGGGATTTGGCATTATGCGTACCAATTTCATTTGCTGAAAGTTTCTAAAACCTTTTCAACAAATGCATTTTGGGAAAATATTTTGGGACTGTTATGGATCCCCAATAAATCATATGCCGATGTGAAATCTTAATGACTAAATACTCCTACAGATGATATTTGAAAAGACGGTGAAATGTATTGAACTAAATTAAGAATTTGAAATTTTAGAATGTCAAATATAGGAATATTGTGTACAAGTAGTACATAATTTGTCAGTATCTTAAGAATGAAACCATCAAACATTAGGGATTATGGGCATGAATTGAACACATTGCAATCAATATAGCTTGGATCCATTGCAACCAAACATGATCTGATGTTCATATGGATTCTCCCCATATTTCCTTTTATATGTATTCACTCTGCATTAGTGACACTATTTAGGTATTTGATAATTTAAACTCCAGGGTCATTTTTCCCAAATTTGACCTGTGAAAATGAAAGCACATTTGCTAAAAGGATTTAGAGTGGACATTTATCATATGCACATTTTCTAAAAGGATTTACAATGAACATTCATTGTATCCATACAAATGGTGAAAAAATTAATATATTTAAATCTTTAGTAAATCGCTTGAGCACATGCTAACATGGATGATTAGCCTCTTCAATAGAATTGCTTTGAGAAAATATTTTGGGACTGTTAAGGAAGTGGGAAATGGGTGACCTTACTAAGTCTTTGGAGAGTTAAATATATAGATGCAAGCGGAATGTCCTATTTAACAAAGAACCTCTATGATTGAGTATCCATGTTATTAAGTTTCTAAATGTTAGGAAAATTGAATACAATTAAAAATGTCATCTTAAATTAATACTTAGGTTTCCTTAGGTAAAAGTATACTAAAACAACTTAAGCCAACATTAAAGTTGTTGGGGAGAAGGAATGATAATGGGGTAAATGAACCATCATGTTTTCTTGAGCAAGGACAAGTGTATTAAAGTCAGATGTGCATAAATTATGAATCTAATAAAAAAGATTTTAGATTGGTTGGAAAATTAGAATAACTATTTATAATCTCTAAGTATCAAGAAATTGTATCTCAAATTGACACGACGTATATATATGTTTTCACACATATATGGTATGGTAGATAGACATGTATATCTTTTATATGGTGAGTCTTATCGAAAGTGCATGAATCAAGTATATGGTGAATTCACTATCTTAGATTATGTGAATTCTTTAATGATCAAACATGGGTGTTATTGGTTTATGAATGGATGGAGAATGCTTGGAATTGTGATAAAGGAATTATTGAATTTGTAGTTGAACTAGTAATCAAAGATTATTTTAATTTGACCTAGATTAAATTTTACAAAGATCTTTTCTATTTATGAGTTGATATAAGTATTTTTATAGTCATAAGTTTTTTGAAATTGATTAAGTTTATTTTCCAGTTCTGTTCATTATGAGCAAGCATCTTTTATCTGCATTTTGAAATTAAGGAAGTATTTTCCTTTATCAACTATTATTAAACCTTTAAAATAAACGTCCAAACTCAAACATTCACAGTGTTCGATATTTATGGTACCTCTGGGTCACGTTTACGGGTAATGCCGTCACGTTGAAACAAGTACCTCACGCCTAACATAGCTACAACAACGACATCTGGGCATCATCCCTCTAAATTGTTAGGGAGTAATAAGGAACATGTCAAAGTTAAATCTGCAGGAAGGGAAAATCTCCTCGGATACCTCACTAAAAAGATTAATTAAAAGAAAAGAAAAGGAGAACCTATCAAAAATTGTTGTAGGATGATCAATGGGAAGATCTCATCAGGGAAATACGCATGTTAGGTAAACTATTCACTCTTGAAAAACTTAAATGTCAAACACTCCCAAGAGTTGTGTTTGCAAAATAGTTCCTTAGGAATTCCGTCCATTGTATCACTCGAGTGGGTGGCAGTCGACGAGGAGTTGTGTATTCACTCACAGCTACATTAAACATAGTGCAAGACAGAACTACATGTTTGCATTCATCGTGTAGATCACATCCATAGAGGGCCTTGATCCCGTGGATACAGGGTATGTAGGCAGTCTAGACGGCGAAGGATGCCCCCAGTACTCAAGTCCCTCGGATATAGTATACTCCTTATAATCAAGTTCATAATCTTGATCCCTAGTTTAAAGGTTATTTAGGTAACTTAAGAACTCTCCTAGTACTCAGAAGAATCCCCAGGGTGGATTACTTGTACCTAGCATTGCCGTAAACTGAGGTGAGTACAAGTAGATGATATGTGTTCCCTAGTCGACATCCTCAGTACAGTGTCTGGGCAGACTGTGGTCCCTAGGAAGTGACTCATGAACCTGTATTGGTCCCGAGGGAGTCAGAAGTCTTTGGCCAGAGCATAATGATTTCTGTCCTCTTTAGCCCGTTAGGCTATTATGTTTATGTATGTTGAATTGGATAGAGTATTGGTCCGTTAGACCACTAGGCCTTTTGGCCATTGTTTGTTCTACCCGAATCAGGTAGTGATAAGGTCCGTTTGACCTAGTTCTGTATGAACCTATTTGCCCAAAGGATAGAAGAGCCTGAGTGGATTAAGAATGTTTTGTTTTGAACATATGGCCCGATTTGGCCGAAGTTTTTCCTGAGTACTCAACCAATGTCTTGATATATCTCATAAGAACTTGTTAATAAAGTAAAATTTTTGAAAATTCGAGTTTGGACCAAGCAGATCCTTACATGTGGTATCAGAGCATGGTTCAAACACTTGGCCTAGAGGCCTACTAAGTCAAAATTGCTAATAATTAGTATTTAAAATAAGAATTGTGCTAGATTTAATTACAGTTAATTTGCATGTGTAAACCAAAAATTGTAACAATTGGTAAATCTCCTCTCTCCTTGTGTCAGAATTAAATGGCGAGAACCTGAAATTTGTGAGATCTACATGGAGAGGAACCAGTTGAAAACCAAGAACTGGTTGGGAACCAAGAACATGTTGAAAACCCACCCGAGAACCCAAATGCTAGGATAGAGGCAATTATTCAGTTGTTGACAGAACAGAGAGAAAAGTTGGAAAACCTTGAGAAAACTGTACAAGACTTAAAGACTAGTCAGGGGACTATAGAAAACATTTTGGACCCTGAAAATGAACCTCAAGGTGTAGAAGTACACATAGCTCAAAATGAGCTAGAGGTTCCTAGGGCTCGACAGGATACTACCACTCTAGATATCTCACAAGACCTGAAGAAGATAACTCCTAAATTTGATGGTAAACATGTGGGGGATGCTGCAGAAGGATGGCTAATTGAAATGGAGAAATATTTTGAACTAAGAAGCTACTCAAAGAATATCAATGAAACCTGGGGAGCCTATCAGTTAGAGGGAGAAGCTGCTAGTTGGTGGATAAACATAAAAGAACAATATTGTTATTCAAACGAAAACCTGACTTGGAGGCAGTTTGTGAGCCACTTCCGTGAGAGATGGATTCCACAACTATTTTATGATGAGAAGATGACTAAGTTTCTGAATCTTACACAAGGAAATCTCATGGTCCAACAGTATTGGGATAAATTTGTGAAGCTATTGAAATATGTTCCTATCTATCAAAAGGATGAAAGGTCTCAGGCAAGGAAGTTTCTTTTGGGGTTGAATACTGATATTGGGGCAGAAGTAGATATGTTTGCCCCTGAGAACATGAATCAAGTCTTGGAGAAGGAACTCAAACAGGAAAAGAAATTATAGGCACTATCGGTGGCAAAGCAAAACTTTCGGGACAAACAATTTGCCTTCAAAAGGAAACTAGACAATAAGGGCAATAGAGGAGATCAAAAGAACAAGAGGAGAGACTGGGGTAGAACAGAATATGCTGGTAATCAGGATCATAGGAACAATTATAATAGTAATGTCAGGAGGAATAATGGGAATGCACCACCCTGAATTTCTAATGGACCCCCTGGTGGATGCTTTATGTGTGGAGGCAATCATTATGCAAGGGATTGTTCAGAAAGGAATGGGTACAATCAGCCACAGCAACCTTGGCAACATCAAATACATGTTGCTATCAGAAATCAACAAACTCAACATCAAAATGTACCTATGGAGATGAGAGGTATGCTTTTTGGTAAACCCATAACTATTTTGATAGATATTGGTTCCTCTGAGAATTTTATTTCCCCAGAATTGGTAAGAAAAATGTCTTTGCAAACTAAGAATATGGAATTATCATGGATGGTTTAGTATGGGGATAAGGCTATACGAAAGGTGAACAAGTACATAAGAGGTGCCCTCATTAAGTTTCCTGAATTAGAAACCAAAGTCAACTTATATGTCGCACCCCTAGGAGCCTATGATGTCATAATTGGAATAAGTTGGCTAATGAGTCATAAGGCTAACATAGATTGCTATAACAAGGTGGTGGAGTGTGTAGATGAGAAGGGGTGTAGAGTTAGGATCCAAGGAATTTACAAACCTATATCAGTGGGGACTATTTCTGCTATGCAACTAAAGAAGGCAAGGCGAAAACAAGGAAATCAGATATTCTTAGTATCTTTAGATGAGAAAGGAGAAGAGAAAGAAGCCCCTACCTTTGAAAATAGTCCATTCCTTTAGGACTATAAGGATGTGTTTCCTGAAGAGCTACCTGGATTACCTCCTAAAAGGGAATTTGATTTTTCAATTGATATACTTCCTGGAACTGCACCTATATCCAAAGCCCCATATAGGATGAACACCACAGAACTCCAAGAGTTGAAAATACAGTTGCAAGAATTGCTAGAGAAAGGGTTGATAAGGCCTAGTGTATCACCTTGGGGAGCACTAGTCATTTTTGTAAAGAAGAAGGATGGGACACTAAGGTTATGCATTGACTATAGAATGTTGAATAAGGCCACTATGAAGAACAGATATCCATTGCCTTGTATTGATGATCTATTCGACCAAATGAGAGGAGCCTCATCGTTCTCCAAAATTGATCTCCGCTTGGGCTATCACCAATTGAGGATAAAAGAAGAAGATATCCCAAAGACAGCATTTAGGACTAGGTATGGGCACTATGAATTCACTGTAGTTCCATTTGGGCTAACGAATGCTTTAGCTGCCTTTACGAATCTGATGAATAGTGTGTTCCATGATTTTATGGATAAGTTTGTGATTGTGTTTTTGGATGACATTTTAATATATTCTAAGGATGAAGAGGAACACTTAGCCCATCTACAGGCAGTCTTACAAAGGTTGCGAAAGCATAAGTTGTTTGGGAAGTTATCCAAATGCTCCTTCTTTGAAAGGAGAGTACACTATTTAGGGCATATCATTTCAGTCGAAGGTATAGCGGTAGATCCTGATAAAGTAAAAGCCATCACTGAATGGCCTATCCCTACAAATGTGACAGAAGTGAGAAGTTTTATGGGATTGGCAGTGTACTACAGAAGGTTTGTGAAAGACTTTTCAAAGATAGCCAATCCAATCACATCCTTGCAAAAGAAGAACAAAAAGTTCATTTGGACTGAACAGTGTGACAAGGCATTTCAAGGACTGAAGGAAAGGCTAATGTCACCTCCAATTCTAAAAGTACCTGACCCTAATGGTAACTTCACAGTAGTAACAGATGCATCTATAGAAGGACTAGGAGGAGTTCTTTTTCAAGAGGAAGGAGTAGTGGCTTATGAATCATGAAAACTGAAAATCCATGAAGTCAATTATGCCCCCCATGACCTTGAACTTGCAGCTATAGTTCATGCCTTGCAAAAATGGAGACATTTCTTATTGGGAAAACCATTTGAGCTTAAAACAGACCATCAAGGATTAAAATATATCTTCACTCAACCTCATTTGAATGCAAGACAAAGAAGGTGGTTAGAGTTCCTAAGTGAGTATGATTTTGATATTCAATATATCAAGGGGAAAGAAAATAGGGTGGCCGATGCTCTCAGTAGGAGGAGACACATAATGACCATATCCAACTTGCACATAGACCTAAAGCAACAAGTATTCTCTGAGTAGAAACATGACCTAGGGTACATTAAGGTTAAGGCATCTCTAGCTAATACCTCTATGGAACCTAAGTATTTGGATTATGCTTTTGATTCTGATGGGTTAATGAGCAGAACTAAGGGGTATGATTTTGACAGAGGCACATAAGGCTCCATATTCAGGACATCCAAGAGTGAATAAGATGTATGCAGACCTCAAAGGAATATATTTTTGGCCAGGAATGAAGAAGGATGTGGTAGACACAGTTGCCAGATGCCTAGAATGTCAAAGAGTTAAGGCAAAACATGTGCACCCAGCAGGATTTCTTTATCCACATGATGTACCTTTCTATAAATGGCAAGTCATAAGTATGGATTTTGTCCAAGGGCTACCAATGACATCTCATATGCACAATTGCATTTTGGTGGTAGTGGATAAACTCACTAAAGTTGCCCACTTCATACCAGGAAACCTAACAGATGATGCACCAGCAGTAGCAAAAAGGTTCATAAAGGAAATTTTTAGGTTGCATGGAATTCCTGAGAAAATAATCTCTGATAGAGATGCAAAGTTTACTTCTAGATTTTGGACCACATTGCAGGCTACCTTAGGAACACAGTTGAATTTCAGCACAGCCTATCATGCTGAGATAGATGGACAAATAGAAAGAACCAACCAAATTTTGGAAGACCTCCTTCGTATGTATTGCATGGATCAACAAACTAAATGGGAGGAATATTTGCCATTAGTTGAGTTTTCCTATAACAATTCCTTCCAAGCAGCAATAGGTATGGCACCCTTTGAAGCTCTCTATGGGAGACCTTGTCGAACACCTTTGAGTTGGGATAAACTGGAAGATAGGATCCTAGTTGGCCCTGAATTGTTGAAGGATATGGATAATCAGGTGCAACTTATTCAACAGAGGTTGAAGGAAGCCTCGGATCGCCAGAAAAGTTATGCAGATAAGAATAGGACACCCAAAAGATTTCAAGTTGGTGAAAAGGTGTTCCTAAGAGTTCAACCTCATAAAAGTTCCATCTCTTTTGGAAGGAAGTCAAAGCTAGCTCCTCGCTATGTTGGGCCTTTTGAAGTACTTGAGGAAATCAATCCTGTAGCTTACCGCTTGGCCTTACCTCCAGCACTGAGCCGAATTCATGATGTGTTTCATGTATCCTTGTTAAAAAAGTATAGACCTGACCCTAAGCATATTCTTAATTGGAATGCCCTGTAGGTGGAGGAACCCGGTACAGTAACAATAGAGCCATGCAGAATCATCAAGAGGCGCCAGTTCCAACTCCACAACAGGACAGTGGACCATTCTAAAGTCCAGTGGGACCAATATTCACCTGATAATGCTACATGGGAAGACACAGTGGAAATGCAACAGCTCTATCTGCACTTATTTTGAATACACTAATTTTTTGTAAACTCGACAAACTTTAAATTTTTCTTAAAGACAATGATGTTGAGATGATATAGATAGTTATGCTTAGATAATACTCCTTGTTATCTTTATCTATGTTAAACTATTTAACCTACCTTGTTGAAGGATGGACTTTAAAGTAGGCAAGTATATTTATTTCTATATGTTTTAATTTTATTTCTAACATGCATCGGGACGATGCATAAATTTAGGGGAGAAGGATGTCACAACTCAATATTTTGAAATTTGAATTTGAAAGAAAATTAAATGAGAGAAAAATAGATTCATTTAAAATTACAAATAATAAATGTCAACAATGGACTCCAATTCTAGAAAGAGCATTAATGAGGAACCTTCCCTCCATTTCTCAAGTCAAGACCAGAATTTATGAGGTAAGTCCATTTTCCTCCTTCAAATTTATTATCATTGGAAAATTTGAGGATGCATTGAAGAGTTGCAAGTCCATTTTCCACACAAATTAAATGACAAATTAGAAAATGGAGAAGGGGGCATTTAATATGAAGACTTGACTAAAGACTTGGAATTTCAACCATGAGGGTCAAGTTTTTCTATAAATTACTTGAGTTTTGAGGAAGGAGACTCACTTATTTTTCTGGTTTTGGAGTGCTGGAGTAAATCAGTAAGAGCACTCCTCTCCTCAGCTTTTATTCTTTTCCTTTGAAATTTTTTTTTGTTCATTGTTAAGATAGTTTGTTATCATGACTTAATTGTATTTCATTAGTCTAGAATTATGTAAAATGAGATTCCCTTTCCTTGAAAGTTAAATTTTGTAAATCTTTTTTTTAGTTGCATTTGTTTTTACAATTTTTTTAAAAAAATCCCCTTTCCATTTATTGGAATGAATGACCATTCTCTGTTTTCAGAGCTCTCATTTTGTTTTAGGCAGTTAGGATGTTAGCCAAGGTTGTGGAATTCCACTTTACATCTGTTAATTACTTGTTTGAATGTTTCTAAGGCCTCACAACAAATCCATTTTTGTGAAATCTTGCAAGGTCCTCGTCCCTTGTATGGGCTTCCACATTTGCATCTCTTTCTATCATAGCATTCCAGTATAATATCTGGCAAAAATTTCCCCCTTAGCTATGTTGGATGGATGTTCATGCCCTATTTCAGAGCCCATGCAGGCATAGGCAGGGAGGACGTTAGCAAGGAATTTGGCTTTACACCTGCTAGCTTCATTTGTTTAAATGTTTTTAAAGCCTTTTCAACTAATCCATTTAGTCTGATCCTGCAATCATTATATTTCTTTAAGCATTTTGACAAACAGTTCACTTGCCATATATGTGCATCTATCCTAATGGTTTGATGGATGTCCATTCCCTATTTCAAGGCTCCCTTCTGAGCATAGATATGGAGGATGCTGGCAAAGGTCAGGGAGTCTATCTTAACACTTTCCAGTTGCATTTGCTTAAAAGTTTCTAAGGCCTCTTCAACAAACCCATGTTGAACGTACCTTGATATCATGAAAATTCGTGAGATCACATTTCTTTGAGTCATTTTTTTAGTCAGCTCACATGCCTTGTCTATGTGTCCACATTTTGAATACATGTCTATCAGAGTATTTCCAACTATAATATCTGGCAAGAAATCCCCTGCCAATTCTTCTTGATGGATGTCTGTCCCCTGTCCCAGATCTTCCATTTTGGCGCAGGCATGGAGGATGCTACCAAAGATTTCAGAATTTGTCTTAAACCTGACAATTGCATTTTCTGAAAGTTTTTAAAAACCCTTTCAATGAATCCACTTTGTGCATAAGATGGAACACATCTCCTTGAGGTATTATGTCAAGTAGTTCCTATGTATTTTCTATGCCTCCACATTTTGCATATATGTGTCTACCAGGGCACTTACATCTATGACATCTAACTAAAATTCCCCCCTCTCCTTTAGGCTTTGATGGATGCCCATACGCTGTTCAATAGCGTCCATTTTGGCATAGGCCGGGAGGACGCTAGTAAAGGTTGTAGAATTTGACTTTACATCTACCAATCCCAATAACTTGGAAGTTTCTAAAGCCTTTTCAACAAATCCATTTTGTGAAATCCTCCAGTCATCGCCTTCCATGAATGATGTCTATTTAAGACAATATGTTAAACAATTGACATGCCTAGTCTATGCTTCCACATTTTGCACACTTGTGTGCAGGGACACTTGCAATTACAACATCTGACAAAAATTTCCATTCCATATCCTGTGTCAAATCTCCCAATTTGGGACAGGTAGGGAGTTCGCTGCCATAGGTCGTGGGATTTGGCATTATGCATACCAATTTCATTTGCTGAAAGTTTCTAAAACCTTTTCAACAAATGCATTTTGGGAAAATATTTTGGGACTGTTATGGATCCCTAATAAATCATATGCCGATGTGAAATCTTAATGACTAAATACTCCTACAGATGAGATTTGAAAAGACGGTGAAATGTATTGAACTAAACTAAGAATTTGAAATTTTAGAATGTCAAATATAGGAATATTGTGTACAAGCAGTACATAATTTGTCTGTATCTTAAAAATGAAACCATCAAACATTAGGGATTATGGGCATGAATTGAACACATTGCAATCAATATAGCTTGGATCCATTGCAACCAAACATGATCTGATGTTCATATGGATTTCTCCCCATATTTCCTTTTACATGTATTCACTCTGCATTAGTGACACTATTTAGGTATTTGATAATTTAAACTCCAGGGTCATTTTTCCCAAATTTGACCTGTGAAAATGAAAGCACATTTGCTAAAAGGATTTAGAGTGGACATTTATCATATGCACATTTTCTAAAAGGATTTACAATGAACATTCATTGTATCCATACAAATGGTGAAAAAACTAATATATTTAAATCTTTAGTAAATCGCTTGAGCACATGCTAACATGGATGCTTAGCCTCTTCAATAGAATTGCTTTGAGAAAATATTTTGGGATTGTTAAGGAAGTGGGAAATGGGTGACCTTACTAAGTCTTTGGAGAGTTAAATATATAGATGCAAGCGGAATGTCCTATTTAACAAAGAACCTCTATGATTGAGTATCCATGTTATTAAGTTTCTAAATGTTAGGAAAATTGAATACAATTAAAAATGTCATCTTAAATTAATACTTAGGTTTCCTTAGTTAAAAGTATACTAAAACAACTTAAGCCAACATTAAAGTTGTTGGGGAGAAGGAATGATAATGGGGTAAATGAACCATCATGTTTTCTTGAGCAAGGACAAGTGTATTAAAGTCAAATGAGCATAAATTATGAATGTAATCAAAAAGATTTTAGATTGGTTGGAAAATTAGAAGAACTATTTATAATCTCTAAGTATCAAGAAATTATATCTCAAATTGACACGATGTATATATATGTTTTCACACATATATGGTATGGTAGATAGACATGTATATCTTTTATATGGTGAGTCTTATCAAAAGTGCATGAATCAAGTATATGGTGAATTCATTATCTTAGATTATGTGAATTCCTTAATGATCAAACATGGGTATTATTGGTTTATGAATGGATGGAGAATGCTTGGAATTGTGATAAAGGAATTACTGAATTTGTAGTTGAACTAGTAATCAAAGATTATTTTAATTTGACCTAGATTAAATTTTACAAAGATCTTTTCTATTTATGAGTTGATATAAGTATATTTATAGTCATAAGTTTTTTGAAATTGATTAAGTTTATTTTCCAATTCTGTTCATTATGAGCAAGCATCTTTTATCTGTATTTTGAAATTAAGGAAGTATTTTCCTTTATCAACTATTATTATACAAGTTTTTTTTCCTTTTCTACTAGATAGGTAAACCTTTAAAATAAACGTCCAAACTCAAACATTCGTAGTGTTCGGTTTTTACGGTACCTCTGGGTCACGTTTACGGGTAATGCCATCGTGTTGAAACAAGTACCTCACTCCTAACATAGCTGCAACAATGACGTCTGGGCATCGTCCCTCTAAATCATCGGGGAGTAATAAGGAACATGTCAAAATTAAATCCGCAGGAAGGGAAAATCTCCTCGGATACCTCACTAAAAAGATTAATTAAAAGAAAAGAAAAGGAGAACCTATCAAAAATCATTGTAGGATGATCAATGGGCAGATCTCATTAGGAAAATACGCGCGTTAGGTAAACTATTCACTCTTGAAAAACTTAAACGCCAAACACTCCTGGGAGGTGTGTTTGCAAAATAGTTCCTTAGGAATTCCGTCCATTGTATCACTCAAGTGGGTGGCAATCGATGAGGAGTTGTGTACTCACTCACAGCTACATTAAACATAGTGCAAGACAAAACTACATGTTCACATTTGTCGTGTAGATCGCATCCGTAGAGGGCCTTGATCCTATGGATACAGGGTATGTAGGTAGTCTGGACAGTGAAGGATGCCCCCAGTACTTAGGTCCCTTGGATATAGTATACTCCTTATAATCAAGTTCATAATCTCGATCCCTAGTTTAAAGGTTATTTAGGTAACTTAAGAACTCTCCTAGTACTCAGAAGAATCCCTGGGGTGGATTACTTGTACCCGGCATTACCGTAAATTGAGGTGAGTACAAGTAGATGATATGTGTTCCCTAGTCGACATCCTCAGTACAGTGTTTGGGAAGACTGTGGTCCCCAGGAAGTGACTCATGAACCTGTATTGGTCCCGAGGGAGTCAGAAGTCTTTGGCCAGAGCATAATGATTCCTATCCTCTTTAGCTTGTTAGGCTGTTATGTTTATGTATCTTGGATTGGATAGAGTATTGGTTCGTTAGACCACTAGGCCTTTTGGCCATTGTTTGTTCTACCCGAATCAGGTAGCGATAAGGTCTGTTTGACCTGGTTCTGTATGAACCTATTTGCCCAAAGGATAGAAGAACCTGGGTGGCTTAAGAATGTTCTATTTTGAACATATGGCCCGATTTGGCCAAAGTTTTTCCTGAGTACTCAATCAATGTCGTGATATATCTCATAAGAACTTGTTAATAAAGTAAAATTTTTGAAAATTTGAGTTTGGACCAAGCGGGTCCTTACAGATTTGGCTAAAAATGTTATCAATATAACTTTGAAATCCCCAAATGAGAATATCTACAAATGTATACCTTTGCCATTAGATGGAAGCCTGTATGTTGCAACACCAAGAGAATGATGCATTGCCAGATGGTCACAACTATTGCATTCTATGTGTCCATTGTCAGAGTAAGAGGAGCATGGGATAGAAAGAACATTGGTAGAGGCGTCAGTGAAGATAAGGGGTTAGAAACCCTAAATATTCTTGATGGGAAAGTGTCAAGAATTTTACCAATTTTGGAACCTTTTTAGATACTAGTTCAAAGTTATTAATAAATGTCGATCCTTGATTTCTCTAAAGTGTCAGCAATTTCAACAATTCATAAACTAGAAAGTTTGTAAAGGTCAAATATTAATAGAATTCAAGAACCCTTCAAAGTGTCGACATGTAAGGTTCTCACTCTTTCGAAGGGCCGATGAAAAATTACTTTAATAAAGTCTGTCAAGCTTCATTTACTTAAATTATCTAATGCTTTATTAATGAGGGGATAACTTTATGAATTTTTCTCTAGCATCTAATTAATTTTCCAATCAAAGGAAAAGCATTTTGTACCTTGGGATACCACCCAAAAATGGTCAAATGATGCATAACAATTCCCCAATTCCTTTATTTATTTTTCCTAAAACCATACGTTGGCTTAGAGATGAAAAATTCCATATCTCTCAAATGACAGCTTTGTTTTCCATGAAATTTGGACAAGAAGCTGATTGGGCCCCTCAAAGAAAATCTCAAAAACGTTTTTAGCTCTAGCAACCTAGATGTCAAATTTTAGCCTTATTTGTAAATCGTCAGTAGGAAAATCTAAAGTTTAAAATCATTCAAACAGTAAGGTATTTTGGCATGAAAACTGGCCACATAGGGTAAAATGAAGTTAGGATCAAACCCATAAAAGGATTTCACAGCAACTTGCATAAGTTTTCAAAATTAATTATTTTTGTGATTCAGCAAGCTGACGTGTTCGAGGTGCACTAGAAGTTTAAAATTTTTCCAAGTCAAATTTTGGGTAACAGTACCAACAATAGGTATTCTCCTCAGTGGCATCTCTTCCTTGGATCAAGTGTAACTACCTTAAATTCGGTGATCGGGCTACAAGGTGACAAATGCCTCACAATCGGTGATCGGTTGACAACACAAGTAGTCTTCCTTGGATTTGGTGATCTATTCACAACAAGATCTTACCGAATTCCTTCACCATTTTTTCTCAATTCACTCCCAAAGATTTGAACTTCACTCTGATACCACTTGGTGTAGTCACAGTTAGGAGGGTCCACCAAGTGAATAGTATAGGTCATGTAGCAAGAGTAAATACAATGGAAACAACTCAAAGAGAGAAAGAAAATGCAGATTCAGTCATTCAATATATCATAGAATCAAAATACAAATTGTCTGACAACATGCAAGCTTACAATCAGGGCTCACATGCTTGATTCCTCAATTACAATATATGCACAAGATATGCCTTTGAAGCACCTTACAAAAGGATTCAAATTATCAAACTATCTCTATGTGATTCACTACTTTCCTATACATCTATTACATGAATAAATATCATCTCCGAAACGCAAGATTCCTCCGCATCAGCCAAGGATGATTACAAACTCTGATGAAAGAGATGTAACATGTGTACATAGATAGGTCAGACCTAATCATCTAGAACTCCTCCGCAAATGAATGGAATAGCATGTGAATTGTAAGAAAGACCAGCCATGATCCAAAAAATATTGAATGATGTGTCATTTAGCTCCACAAGTTGTGAAAGTGCTCTGCAAGTCTTCTCCTTTAGTTGATTATCTGAGACTATCAGGATGCTCTATTATGAGAAAATAGTTGATCTTCTAATAGCGATATCTTTCTGATACCTAACCAAATGATCTAAATTTTCTATATGATGTACATGAAGGTGTCTAGATGCTAAGTCCAGCTCCGTAGAGTCTGAATTGAAACTATGGCAAAATACAGACCAAAATACAGAAATAGCTACTAACTGAACTAACTGGAATGAACTAGAAAATGAAAAGAAACAAAATGAAATGCAAATATTTTTGTTGACACAATATTTCTCTTGAACCAGGGATGCTCCTACATCATTAGATCTGCAAGTAGCTTCCTTGTGGCTAGACTTATTACAAGTGTAACAATATCCATGAAAGGGTTGAGCATTGTTCTTGTTATTCCTTGACATTTTTCTTTTGTAGTCATAAGCCTTATAACCTATCTTGCTACAAGCATAGCACTTAACTAAATTCTAATTTGTCTTCTACATTTGGTAGCTTTATGACCAATTTTATTGCAAGAATAACATCTTAGAGCATCTTGATTTATCTTCCTTCTATAATCAATAGATTTGTGACCAAATTTATTGCAAGTAAAACAATTGCCAATGAAACCTTGAGAATTCTTCTTCATATTATTCCTTTATCTCCGGATAGGGGTGAATTCATCTTCTTTTGTAACTCTAAAGGCACTCTTCTTAGGATCTTCAATGTAAGTTTCTTCATTTTTTATTCCATACTTTCCTCCTTATTGGAAGTTATCATACAAATTTGTAGAGGCACTGATCATAGAACTCTTCCCCTTTTCAAAGCCAAGACCTAATTTTTCTTTTGGTTGCTTTTGAGAGTTAATTATCTTATCAAAGATTTTAGATCCTCCTTTTAGTTTTAGTCCTTTGTCAATCTACTCTTTTACCTTTTCCATTTCTTTTCTTAGAGAGACAACTTCTTCCTCAAGTTTTGAACATTCAACTAATTTCTCAAGGAGCTTGATGTTTAGGAAATATTCAATCCTCTTTTATTCTTCAACCATGACTTTTAAATTTGAGATCATTTCTTCAACCTCCTTAAGCTTTATGTCACCTCATTTATCTCCTTCTATTAGGGTTTTTAGTTTGCCAATTTCTTCTTTTGATTCTTTAGCCTTTGTCTTCAATTTGTCAACTGTCCCTTTTGTCATCTCAAGCATGTCTTCATATTCTAAATTTAGTCGTCTTGCTTCATCCAGTTCATTAAGGGTTGACTTCAGTTCTCCCTCAAGGTCTACTTCAAACCCATCAAGATCCCAACCTTCAGGTTCCATTGCTTCTAGATCTAGTTCTAGTACAAATACATCATTGTCCATAACCTCATATTCAATGTGTTCAAGTGCAAGATCTACCTCATCTGTTAGGCTTCTCAAAGGAACTTAGCTCTTATACCAATTGTTGAACATAATGAGGTACTGAGAGGGCGGGTGAATCAACATAAACTTAAATTTAACCAATTGTTTACCTATAAAATTGAATAACTTAGAGAACATAAAGGAAAACATGCAACACACATAACAAGAAACTTGACTAATTGTAGGAAACAGAGCATTCTAGACCACATGTAATACTCCATAACTCAAGATGTGGCATTGCAGTGTAGTACAAGTCCTGAAACATTTTAAGAATTATCTTAAACACCATTATATGTTCCTTATTAGATCCACACATCTTTATCTAATAATTCTAGAGGAATACAAAGGTTTGACAAAGGCAACTAGGAGTTTGGAGAACAATTATACTCAAATCTTCACTTATAGACTTAACGACTTGATGCAGTACTAGAAAAAGGAATTTATCTACATGTGGATCATCCTTGAGATACCTTGGAACATATAAGATCTCCGCACAAGCTTGTATGGTTGAGTTATATATATGTCATCCTCCACAAAACTCAAACTTTTGTATTTAGGCTCTAAAACATATTGTATTGCCTTTGTCACTTGAGTGCTTTCTTTGTAGACCACCAGACAACTTGATACCTCATCATAGCTTGCCTTATACATCTATAATCCTTTCCTTAAAACCACATGATCAAATCTTTCTCTATAGAGAAATGTGGACGAAAACAAGGTGACTCTACCTTAGGGTATGTACTATGAATGCTTTAGTTAGATTTTTGCTTCTTGTCATTAAGTGCAGTATTCCCAACTAATAAGATATACATGTTGGGGTACTAGAAATAAGAAAGGACATGAGTATTTACCTCCACATCATGCTCAACCATAGAATTTATCTCTTTACCATACTTATATTGTTTTCTCTTCTCTTGGACTAGTTTGCCTTGACCATGCCGACTCTTCCTTTGTAAAAGTATGTCTATACATTTCCATATACTATGTTGACATCAATGATAACACACATTGCCAACACAACTACATGAGCTTTGTCCCTTTATTGTATAGAGGAGAATCAACCAAATCCAACCAATCAAACCAAGGAAAAACATGAAACCCTAATTGAACAAGATCGGAGCATTAAAAATTGTTGGAAATAGATAAAACAAATCTAAAATCACAATAGAGACCGGTGAACAGAGAAGAACCCGGATCTAAGTTTGGGGTCCAAAAAGACTAGGTTACTAAGTTCCCTAGACCCAATTTAGATTTTTATAGAAATTTAGAGCTTCACCACACTTGTACCTACAAAACCATCCTTCTTCCTAGATCTTGTCTCCTGAAACCTATTACTTCAACTTGCACATACAAAAGAAGGAAAGAGGGTTGGTACTATTTAGGAGCTTGCCTAAGTCAATCTCTATGAATGGTATTTCCACATCCACAATAGTAGTGATGAGAGATAAAGAGAGCATGCCCTAGGAGGGCAGAGGCAAATATGAAGTAGAATGGAATGCTATAACAAAGCATAAAGGAAAGGAGTCACCATCATCATAGAAACCCTAGATTGCTTGATTTGGTGTCACAAATTAACTCTAGAAGTTGGTGTAGCCTCAAAGAAGTAGAGAGATATTCACGAGACCTGCAAGAAGTTAGCATAACAACAATAATCCACCATAGAGAGCTTTAGAGAAGAATAGAAAGTATTGTAGAGATGAAGATAAAGTGCAAGTGTGTCTAGATTGCTTAGATGTCCAAATGAATAATCTAACTTGCCTATATGTGCATTCCCGCTCACCAACAATGAATAAAACCAAATGGGGCCGACATGTATAAGCCAAGGAAGTGTTCTAAGCTGACACCACAAAAATAGGGCTAGGGCTAACATCTAAGACTAGGGCACTAGGTGCCCTTGTCCTTTAGCCCCACAAACTCCAAGCAGTGTCCTTTTAAGTAGGCTTAGACTAGTCCTAACCTTATTTTGTTAGGTTTATTCATTAGGATTAGGATTTAATCATTTAATGTTCAAAAAGGTGTTCAAATAGGTTTTGATTAACAAGGGTAAACATTTTACTCCATAACAAGTTTATGCTAAGATATATTGTATGAGGGCAACATCCTTCTATTTTGGTATATTTTGCATCAGGCTAATAATCACAGGTACATTCACTATGTCACTTTAAAAGACCAAAAGCCTTGCACTAAAACTAATACGGGTCAGTTTAAAATTATAGCTTCTCAATGTTTTTTTAAGTGCCTATAGAAGGTTAACATGCATTTATTATGTATTTTCTAAATGAGGCCGATAGGTCTATATGTCTTCACCTACAAGAAGAAGATTGATAAACTTTTAATGCTTGTATAGGCCAACCATTGTGGAATTGGTATTTAGTTTTTGGTTCTAAAGTAAAACAATACATGGAAGCATGCAAAGTCCAAAAGGTAAGAATTTCATTTTTTGAGCCTTGTTAATGGACGAGTCCCTTAAAACAATAGAAAGTCTCATCTAGTACCCATGCCTACATTTGCAAAGGCCAACCATCTTGTCATTGTATTCAATATTGTTCAGAATGAAACAATTCATTTCTTTAAGGTCGAGAAGAAACTAAATGATAAGAGTATGTATTAGAAAACTATTGAGAAAAGTGCTTTACTAATCCCACAGAGATCTAGGACCACTAGGGTGGCATCTATACTGGAAACTAAGTTTTTAATATTTTTAGTTTTTTTTTTTTCCAGAAGTTTCTACATCACACTAAATCACATTTTCGAAGGCCTTCAAAGTGGAATTTGAGGTCAAGACTTTCATTGGGTTTTGAGTATTAGCTATAGGCATGGATCGATGTAACTCAATCTAGCTCTCTTGGAGATCTTTCCAATGATTTTGAGAAGTCTGAATTCTGACTAGCTAGCTAGGAGTTATGACCCTACCAAGTTGGGGTTCTAAATTTCATACTTTTTTAAAATTTTGAAAATTTGTAATTTTGTTAGTTAGTTTCTTTTTGTCACCTTCCAACTATCTATTTAAAATTCCATGGATAAGGCATCTTTTCAAATTCTTGGTTCATTATATATAGTCTCATTTTGATGTAAATAAAGCTCTCTTGGTTGCCTACAACTCTTCACGAGTTCTGCACATTGAGCTATTGCAAATTTTTACAATACCATAGGCTCAATGATAGGTATTGTTCTCTACATTCTTATATAAATTCAGATCATTTACCCGTGAGACCAATATCTTAACCTATGTTATGGTGGTCAAATTATGAATAGATAACAACTTATGATGTAATAAATTTGTAAATCTGTGCTTCAAGATGTAACTGTGTAATGATTTTTTCCTCAATGTTTCTATTCTCTTGCTCTCTACTGTTCTGATGATGGATCATGTAGTGTGATTCTAAACGTTGAGGCAAAAATCATTACATGGTTAAATCCTGAAGCATAGATTACAATATTATGGACTGAGGAAATTTGATGTCTACCATGTAATACATTTGTTTGACTATGAGTAGATGACAGTAAACATATGTAACCTTCTCTTGGAAGTCATATAATTTGTGGGTATGAACCTAGACTTCATGTATTATCTTGTCCTGGCTTAGGATGACCAATAGAATGTCATTGACCTAGGATTGTGAGAATGTAAAAAGGGGCTCAATACATGATTTAAGTCATTTAGACTTGTGTCTTGTAATTATGTAGTTGAACTTTAGTAAAAGGTTTACTAGTAATGTCAATAGACAGGTATAGTGTAATATCCCTACATAACTTGTTTAAATGAGGTTGAAGTCCTTCTAAGAGTTGTATGCTCAAACACTAATGTCTAGGCTTGAGAGAGCAAAGTTAGTTGTCGGATTTGATAAAATAGCTATATAATCTATATGACTATGTTTAAGTTAGAAAGATAGGTTTTTTGAGCATTGAGTAGTTGATAATTTTCATAGACCCGAGGATTGTGAGAATGCAAAGAGGGGATAAATGCATGGTCATGGACTGACCAATCTTTATCTTTTGATTTCCTAGTATACCCTGTCAATAACTCAGCATAGAAAGAATGTCAGTCTCCAACTTGAGAAAGAAGTGTGTGAACAATTGACTCTTTTATTATAAAAACATTAGCCAAAGTAATGCAAAAATCACTTCTTGCATTGTCAGTTCATGATGTTCCAAATAGCTTGATCAATCAGATGTGTTGTACATAGCTAGATATAGACTAGAAGATGTAAACCTAATTGCTTCAAGCTAGGACACTACACTAGTTCTCACATGGCACATGGAATCAGTTGATTCTTATTATATATACCCTCGTAAAGGGAAGGACCACTTTAAGTAGGTTCAGGTGAGTGGGGCATCACCAGTCTATGGTTGGAGGAAAAGTAGCGGGGTGATGCTCTCCCTCTTGTAGTTGACTGCCAAAGACTTGTGAACAGAAGACATCATTTCATTATATGTGTATTTATGTAAAAAAAATTAAGTCGCATGTAAAGAGACCATCAATTGATGTATTATATCATGTATCTTGTAAATGCAAATGTACCTACTTTACTTTTTATGATATTAAAAAAATGGAATTATGAGATTGTGGCATTTATTGCTTGTATTTTTAAATGTTTTATTAGCATTTTATCTTGAGATGTTACATAAGGTATCAAAACTACCAGGTTAAACACTTGGATCTTAGAGCTCATTGTGAAGCTTACACTGATTAGCAGATAAGCTAACTCCAATATTGTGGTTGTGCCAGAATGGCAAGAAAAAGAATGTGAAAATGAGCTAAGAAAACAAAAAGAGAGAACTTGCCTAAAACTTCTATGAAGAAAGAATCCCCTCTTGAAAACACTAGACCAGTAAGCTATAGTAGTTGGGCTTGGCCTTTCAACTCTTAGACCCTTATTGACATGCTTAAGTGCATCTATCTTGAGAGACAAAAGTGAATAGAGGAAGCAGAGAAGTTGATTGCCCCCATAATTGTAAAATTTAGGAAACCCTCCACTCATCATGAAATGCTCTTTGGGTGTGGTTACAATGTGCCTATTCTAGGGAAAGAAGTGATGGCAGAATACTTGCGAGTACATTCACCCTCTAAGTTTGTGTTAGTTGATTCAGACGGGGAAGAGGATCTCGAGGAAAATCCTCTATTGGATAGTGATATGTAGTCATATTTTAAAATATATTTTGTATTTAAACAAGATGTTTTGAGTTCTTTCACATGAATAAAGCAAATTTCTAAATTTATGTATAAAAATGACGTTTATGAAATATTATGAGATTTTATACTATGTTAATGGAATGTTCTATTGGTAATTAAGTATACCAATCTTAATATGTATTACTATATGATTGATAGGTATAGAAAGGTAACAGTATGGTATGTATATAGATATCAATTTAGGAGGAAGACAGGATGGCTCGAATCCTACAGATAATCCTATGGTTAAATTAGACCAGATTTTCTCTATTCTAAATGAAACCAAGGAAAGGTTGGGCATTTTAGAAAAAAAGGTCAGAGGAGACGAGGAAAACACTAAAGATTTAAATTCTGAGAGACTTGGGAATAATACTCATGAAAATAGTTATGATAGTGAACTTAAAGAAAGTAATTATGATTCTACAATCTAGAGTGAGATGAAGTCTCAACTCACCCATGAATTTGCTAGGGATATGGAAAAGATTACACCACATAAGTTCGATGGAACTGTAAGTGGGGATACCAGAGGCCTGGCTCACTGAGATGGATAAATATTTTGAAATACATAATTACTCTGAGATTACCAAGGATGTATGGGGAACCTATTAGTTAGTAGAAGGGTCCACTTGGTGGATGAATAAGAAAATGGAACTAGGATTAATTTATTTAAGCCTAACCTAGGATTAGTTTGTGAACATCTTTAGGAAAATATGGTTGTCCCAACTGTATTTTGACCAAAACTTGAATGACTTCTAGAATCTCCACTAAGGGGATATGATTGTTACAGAGTACTAGGATAAGTTTACCAAGCTACTGAAATATGTGCCTCAATATCAAATGGATGAGAGGTTCAAGATAAGGAAGTTCATTATGGGATTGAACGCTTAGATCGGGGGAGAATTGGACATCCATGGACCCACAATGATGGATCAATTTTTTGATAAGGCCATTAAATAGGAACACAAACTTAAATCCATCTTAGCATATTGAGAGAAATCTTGCAAGAAGTATAATTGGAATCATTCTTCTCCACCCTTCAAGATAAAAGGAGGGAACCAGGAGGGAAGGAGAAAGAACCAAGGGAAGAGGTTTAGAGATTTTAAAAATGAACCCAGAGAGCAGAAAAAGGATAATAACATAAAGAAGAATGGTGATAGTTCAAACTGCTTCTTGGGAAATAAAGGACCTCTAGGAGGATGCTTTACATGTGGATGGGATCATTATGCCAGTCAATGCTCTTGTAAACTCAAGGAAACCCATATCATGGAAATCCTTTGTCATCTCAACAAACAACCTTCCAGGAAAGAATTCATGCCACAGTAGATAACCGTCAAGAAGAGTACTAGATTACTCCTATCGAAACTACAAGTACATTATTTGGAATCCCAATTTCTATTATTATAGATAGAGGAGCAACTAAGAATTTTTTAAACACTAGAATAATTAATAAGATGTCCAGAAAAGCTGGTTTCATGGAAAAATCTTAGACAATAGAGTATGCAAATCAGTCAGGAGCTTAGGTAGAGCAGTGTCCTTTTGAAGCTAGATTAAACCTAACCACTTTTTTCCACCAAGGTCAACCTGTATGTAGCACCTCTAGGGTCTTATGATGTCATCATAGGGATGAATTGGTTATGGAAATATAAAGAAAAGGTTGATTGTTTCTCTAAGTTAGTAGAATTCCTATATGACATTGGTAATGTTGTCCTAATTCAAGGGATCTAGCATGAAATAGAAATTAAAAAATTTCCACTATGTAATTGAAGCGAGTGAGGTGGAAGGGTTGTCAAATGTTTGCAGTTAAGATGGAGGAGTTAAATGGGGATGGAGAAGTGGGGGAAAAGTATAAGGAATCCTCAATAGAAACATACCCTTTTCTCCATGACTTTTAGGATGTATTTCTTGAAGACCTTCTAGGTTTGTCCCAAAGATGGATTTTGATTTTTCTATTGACATTATTCTTGGTTCTAAACCAGTGTCCAAAGCACCTTACCAGATGGGCACCACAGAAATGATGGAGTTGAAAGCTCAGCTATAGGAGCTATTGGTTAATGGGTTGGTTAGACCTAGTGTTTCTTCATGGGGAGGCCTGATAATTATTTTAAGAAGAAAGATGGCACCCTATGCTTGTGTATAGATTATCATATGCTCAATAAATAAATGATAAAGAATAAGTACCATTTTCCTCATATAGATGATGTTTGTGATGAAATACGGGGAGCAAATTTGTTTTCTAAGATAGACTTCAGATTAGGTTATCATCAGCTAAGACTAAAAGATGAAGACATCCATAAAATTACATTTAGAACATGGTACATGCATTATGAGTTTACCATCTTACCATATGGGTTGACCAATGCCCTAGTAATATTCATGAATTTAATGAATAGTTTCTTCAAAGACTGCTTAGATAAATTTGTTTTGGTGTTTCTAGATGATTTTCCCATCTATTCTTGTAATAAGGAAAAAAGAATTCAGCACTTGCGGATAGTTCTTCAATGGCTTCAAGAGCACAAAATTTATGGGAATCTATCCAAATGCACTTTTCTTCAAGAAATAAGTGAAATATTTGGGCCACATCATTTATGCAAAGGGAATTGTAGTAGACCTTGTTGATGGGTATTTCTGCACACAACAACATAGGTGAGATGTAGGTTATCTCACCCCTCTTGAAAGGAATCTTATCCCAGCAGAAATAAGACTACCCCAAGGTCTATAACATCAGGTCTTAACTTATAGGATAGTTCAGTGGATATGTGCTATGTTGTTCCAACCAAGTGGACTTACATGCAATGTAGATAGACTTTAGTGCATTAGGGTTTGATCACACATGAACTTAATTAGTTTTCAGATTTGACATTGCATAAATGAATTGATGTATACTCAGATTGATACAAAATATGTTATTTCAACCTGTAACATGCAATCTATTAACTTGCATCTATCATATATGGATTCTGTGACAACAATGTGCAAGCTTAGAAAACATAATGTAATAGGATCTAATAAATAAAATGCAAAAGAAAAAGGGGGAGAGAGAAGGGATAGAGAGATCCTATTGACAACTACAAGAATGATCAATAAAAAGATAGACAAATTCCTAGCAATAAACAAATCTCTGCTTAGCTAGGTAGCCCACAATGCTACAGAGATTGTAATCTTCTGCGGAAACATAAGGGTTTTCAAATTGTGAAGGGTTCATCCAACAGCCAATTCTTGGCATAATTAAATGAACTCACACAATCAAACTCAACTCATATGAATATGAATATGTCCAGACTAACCATACAAAATGACATACAATCAGCAAGCCATCAATGTTACGGACAGGAAGTCCATCAAATATCCAAATAATTAACGACAAATGCAACTAAATAATTACTCAGAAAGGTGAAGAGGAACCATGAGAACTATATAAAATCAATGAAATGAACTCATATAGTAGAAGTAAATGAAATTTTGTTTACATCGATTCAGAAAATGTCAGAGTTTCAACAATTCTTTTCTCTTCAGTCCTTTCTTACCCCCTTTTACAATGAGAAAGGTTGTCTTTATATAGAGAGGCAAGCATACTAAGTTTTTTAATGGATTGCGAGGATTAAACCAAAACCAAGGGCTTAGATTCAACAATATTTAATTTTGGTTGGTGGGCAGTTACAATCTTGGAATTGACTTTCTCCTTTAGGAAAAAGATGAAATTATAACTCTATAGCTCATGAGAATAAGACAAAATAGCAGTTTTTTGAGTTTCCTAATGAGAAAAAATTCTTTGACAATGAGTTGACTGGTCAAAAGGAGTATATGGCACTTTTTTTTGAATATGTATTCCAAATGAAGGTCTATTGGGTTTAGCATTTGATGTTTGGATGGCGGGACAACTGTGAACAGGTTTTGAGGCAATCAACTAACTCTATAGGAACAACAATGATGTAGGTCTGATCTCCTATGTTTTCTGGATTTTAAGGCTTATCTCCATTACCTTTGACATCATATTAGCTTCCATTTGTAGGTACAACAGTGATTTGGTTGACAAAATAATGATTCTTCATGTCTGGGACATCAAGGTATCTATGGGTTTTCATCCTTCATGGTGGCTCCATCTGGTTCCTTCGTACTTCGTCCTCTCAAACCTTCAATCCACAATGCCAAGCATTAATTCCATCATAAACAAATCATTTTTAGTCAAGATAAATCAAAATATATCCCTTTGTAGCTATGGATCAATTGGGGACAACTCAATGTTAATTTTGTTACCATTGAATTTATAATTTTCAACTACCCATTTTGCATCTATGGTGATCTAGAATGTTTATGCACCTATCAAGATTCAGTAGGAAACTATCACTTCATGTTTTTACACCCTTTTTGGCAAAAATGAGATTTTTGGGGGTCACTGGATATATCATGTTGGAGGTAAAAATCCTACAATATCTTGTAGGAGGCAAAAATCTCGCTAAAGAGGTCACAGGACATATCCTGCAGGATGCAAAATTCTCACAATGTCCTGTGACATGAGTTTTTCCCCTAATGTCCTGCAGCAGATAAAAATCCTAGGAGGTCTTCAAATTCCCTTAGGACAATATATTTTAGAATATATTTTAAGTATAAGATTCTTATACTTCAAAATATTTTAAAATATACTTTTAGGATGTTTGAGATAGGTTTCAGATCCATACGAGTTAAATTGCAAATTCTAGAATTTGGAGGATTCATTAGATTCCAGGGTTTCAGACTTGGCTAAATTCAGGAGATCAGCAAAATGCATTAATGTGAAGGCACAAGGACCCCTTAGTAATGTTTTGCAGAATTTGACATGATTTTGCAATTTTGAGGTATGGAAAATAGGAGTTCCAACAAGATACATCCTACAGTAACAGTTTTTAACACTATATCTAGTGAACCTCATTTTTAGTGCAAATGTTACAAAGACCCATTTTTCATGCATAAAAATAAGAAATTCTTTGCAAATCAATAATGAAAAGCACCAAGTAGACCCAAATCATAACAAATGCCCAAATTTGGAATAAATCTTGCATTCTAAGCACCATTTCACTTCCTCATCATCATAAGTAGGAAAGGTTGAGACTCCAAGCCAAATGAAAAAGTGGAGGTGTCCATTTGACAAAATGGGGTGTGTGTGTAGGGAATAATAGACCCCTGCAAGATAAACACTATTCTAGAATGGCTTGCATCTAAAAATGTGCATAAAGTGTGTAGTTTTATCTAGAGCTGGAAGGATACTATAGGAAGTTTGTATTGAAGTTCTTCAGAATTGCTCATCCCATCACTTCCTTGCAAAGGAGGGAATAAATTTGAATGGTCAAACAAGTGCAAAGAGGCCTTCAATATCCTTAAGGATAAACTACCTTTGACACAATTCTTAGAGTGCCAGACCAAGAGTGTCATTTCTTGTGGTAACCGATATATCAGGAGAATGGTTGGGAGGAGTGCTAATGCAAGAAGGTTGAGTTGTGGCCTATGAGTCTAGGAAGCTAAGATCCTATAAACAAAACTATGCTCCCCATGATCTAGAATTACCAACAATTGTACTTGCTCTCCATTATGGAGGTATTATTTATTAGGCAAATGTTTTGAATTAAAATATGATAACCAAGGTTTGAAATATATTTTCACACAACCAAACCTTAATGCTAGGCAAAGAAGATGGCTAGAGCTTATCTCTGACTATGATTTTGAGATTAACTTTATATAAGGGCAAGAAAATTGAGTGGATGATGCATTAAGTTGTAGAAGGCATATTGCAAAAATAGTGTTTTTATATTCTAATTTCAAACGTCAAGTACTAAAGAATTGAGTCAGAGATGAATAAACCTCAAAATGTGAGGTACATGAAGGGTTATATTTTGAACCCAATGGGTTGTTAAGGTATAACAAATAAATATATGTTCCAAACCAAGGAGATTTGAGAAGTATTATGTGGAAATAAGTGCATTTTGTGCCATATTTAGGTCACCCTAGAGTGATAAAACTGTTGGCTGATGTAAAGCCATTATATTTTTGGAAGGGAATGAAGAATGATGCCACAAGATTCATGACAGGATGCCTGAAATGTCAGTGAGCTAAGGTTGAACATTAGCATCTTGTAGGACTTTTATATCCTAATGACATCCCTAAATGGAAATGGAAAGTAATCAGTATGGATTTTATCTAGGGACTACCCATGTCACATAATAAACATGATGCTATTATTGTTTTTGTAGATAAACTCTCTAAGGTATTCCATTTCATACTAGGGAACCTTACAGATGGAGTACCCATAATAGCCAAAAAAATCATGCAATAAGTTTTTAGATTGCATGGAGTAATTGAAAAGATAATCTTAGATAGAGATGCATGGATGACCCCAAGGTTTTGGAAGACCTTGTTCTTAGCACTATGAACACAATTAAATATAAGCTCATCTTATCATCCAGAGATAGATGGTCAAACTAAGATAGTTGATCAAATACTGGAAGATTTTTTGCAGATGTATTGCATGGATTAGTATTATAAATGGGAAGAGTACCATCCACTAGTTAAATTCACATATAATAATTCTTATCATTCTACAATTAAGATGGCTCCATTTATAGCATTATATGGCGAAAAGTGTAGAACTCCTATAAGATGGGACAAGTTAGAAGATAGGTTTTGCCTTGGGCTAGAAATGCTATTAGAAATGGAAGAGCAAGTAAAGTTGATTAGGAAAAGAATGGTAGAAGTTAATGATAGGCAAAAAAGCTATGTTGATTCCAAGCGTACACCTCGACAATTTTTAGTAGGAGCTAAATTTCTCTTGCAACTCAAACCACATAAGAGCCCTATCAAATTTGGAAAGTTTTCCAAACTGGCACCTAGATTTGTAGAACCCTTTGAAGTCCAAGAAGTGGTTAATCTGGTTGGTTATAGGATAGCTCTACCACCAGCTCTTGCTAGAATACATGATGTTTTCCATGTGTCATATTTGAAGAAATATATACTAGGATCTAATGATATACTTGATTGGAATGCTCTTCAGGTACATGACCCACTCAAAGTTCTTGAGGTATGCAATCTCCACTTGCATAATAGAGAGGTTACTCAATGTAAGGTCCAATGGGATTAATATTCATAGGAAAATGCTATCTAAGAGGATTACAATGATTTTTACTAAACGTTCCCACATCTTTTATGCAACCATGATGTAAAAGAACTTATTTGTTTAATTTTGTTTTGATATAGACACAATCATTAAGGACAACAATTTCTAAGGTGGAAGATATGTTACACCCTATTCTAAGGAAAACATATTTATCATCTTATTTCAAGTAGATAGATAGTTAGTCAGAGAAATTAATGATGATTAAAGTAATTTGTTGTGCTAGATAAGAAAATGCATATAATTTATATTATTTTATGTACAATATCTATATTCTATGTGGAAATATTATTTTGCACATGGTTTAATGATGTAATAGACTAACTACTCTTGTGCAACTGAGGTGGATGTAGGGACAATGTTTTGTTGAACACTTCAAATACTGAGAGGGGGGTGAATCAGTATTCTCTGAAACCACTTAAGAATTTAAACATTCATTCCACATAGCATATTTAGTTTGCAGAAAGAAAGTAAAGTATGAAAGTAATCATCAAAACACATAACACATGAACACCAAATTTTTACGTGGAAAACCCCAAAAGGGAAAAACCATGGTGAGGATTAGCTCACAATATATTATAATGTAACCGATTAAAGTTGATACAATTGGTGGACTCGCTATCCAAAAGAGAATGCTCAGTGTAGGTGGCTCACTACCAAAGGATTCACTGTCCTTAATAGAAAGAGATAGAAGAAGGGGTGGCTCATTGCCAACTATGAACTGCTAGAAATGCATCCGACTTATGTTGAAGACACAGTTCCATTGAAGTTCAAAATGTCGACTTAACACACTTCATCTTCACCACAATCTTATCTTATTCTTATTTGCATTAGATTTCTCTCACCCACACACACTTAGTTCTTTCTCCTCCTCACATGCCTCCACACAAGAATTCAATCTTGTTTATAAACCGCAATCAAGAAAAAACATCAAACAGGTCAGCAAAAAGATGTATCATGTTATTTTGTCTTGTTGGCCCAAAACTCAACCCTATATGCTTTGTAGAGAGAACCAAAGCATGTAGCACATTCAGATAGGTTGGCATAACCTATATTTACTCCCATAACATTGTTCTACGCATTACTTAACTCCACACAACCTCAACATCTTTAGGTCAACTCTACTAGTGAAGTAACAACAACATGAGCTAATGATTTGCTCACAACTCAACATGCAAACCACCAAAATGCTTTCCGCATAGAACACACTTTTGACATCCATAAACTTATCCACAAATTTGTATAGAAAAATATTCATCTGCGGTGGAATGCATAGGATTTCAATATACCACTGGTACTCTCATTACACTATCATTATAGAGTCTGATACTCTGTCAACTCTATCTTTCACTTTGGAGGGCTTCAAGACTTGAAACTTTGGATTTAGACTCCTTTAGTATGCACCAAACATACCTTGCAACTGCATAGAAAGATTTTTCATAGAGGAGGAAGGCGGACTAAAATATTGTGACCCTATCTTAGGTTTTGTACTACAAATGCCTTAGGAAAAACTTTAGCAAATTGTACCTGAGTGTAAAACACTAAAATGGAAGGGCATCAATGTAGTCATACAGGGATTCCATAAAACACTTAGATATATCATGCTTAGGTGTATTTTCCTCCGCATCAGATTTAGCACCTTCTCCAGACCAACACAACTATGTCTTTACACTTTGTTGCCATTAATGACAACACTCTCATTGTCATGCTCATTAGTCTCTTCATCATCATGCTTATCTGATCATCAGGGAGAGGGTGATAGATCATGAGAAAAAAAAAAACCAATATGTTATCGGAGAACCACACACATACACTTAGTAGTTGCTATGTGTCGGTATGCCTTTTGATTTTTATATTGTTCTTATCTAGTTGAATTGTTTTTGACCTGGTTGTGAGTCTGGTTGTGCAAGTCAACTTGATGGAGAACCATCATCAATATCTCAATGTTGTCGAATTCATGTTGAAGCATTTAAAATGCATTATTGACATCAATGTTCAGGTGAGCATGGTTAAAATCTAGTTTGATTTTAAAACATAGTCAAAATACATTTGGCATGTTATAATATTTTATGGTTTATTGATAACTATGGATAAACGTTCCTAAATGGGTTGAGATTAAATGTTATAAGTTTTGAAAAGAGTCTTTCTCTCATTATGCCCCTCCTAGATTCTAGTAGGTGTGGAGAGGATCGGTAGCTCCATTATGCCAATCTTAAGGCATGAAATGAGGGAGAGGCTATAAGCATTTCCATGACTAAAATTTCTTTCTTTAAACCACATGTAGATAATGGTTGGGAAGGAGAACATGGAACAACTAACAGGTTATGTAAAGAAAAAAAATTAAAAATAGTGTCTAAGATTTGAAAATAGTAGAGTTAACATCTTCTAGGGGACGATGTTTAGAACCTCTTAACAAATAACTTGAGGATCAAGGTATGAGCATATAGTTTCTTCTTGTTGTGTTTTAGATATTCTCCTTGCATAGAGAGAGTGTAGTAGACATCTGAGTTCTTTCTATCATAAAATGAATACAAGTCTTATCAATGATGTTTTGAGCTCTCGAACCATTGCATATATTTCTAGATTGAATAAAGAAACAATTGTGTTGGGTGCATAAGCTTTAAGCTAATAGAAAGTTGCCTAAACTATAGTAAGACTACCACGGGGCTACAGTAATGTTGTCTCAGCTATAGAGAACATGTTTTAGTTTTCAATAGGTCATTCTGAATATACTATCCTATGCCTATATAAAGGTCGATGACTTGGCACTTATCTGTGTTATGGTGCAAGCTTTGTAGTTCCTCTAAATGGCTAATAAACCTTGATTTTGATTGAAAATCTTTAATAAAAAATGTTTCTATAGCCACTACGGTTGAAAGCCTTGAGAATTTGGGCTCAATTTGAGGCTGATTTACCTTTATATTTATTTCATGAGGCTGATAACTCTATATGTCTATTCATGCATGTAGAGGCTGATTAGGAATGTAATCTTTCTTGTTGAGCCTATAGAAAGCTAATACACTTTTATGCTAAGATATATATTGGACAAGGCCAACATAAATCTATTTTGGTATATTTTGCATGAGGCTGATAATGGAAGAAACATGTTGAAAAGGGTAAGACAACTTAGAGGGGGGTGAATCAATTGTAACCAATACTTCAAAACTATTAATACATAATCCACTTAATCAATGTTATTGTATTTTAACCATGAAAGTATGAAATCATAAACGTAAACACATTTGCACATTCAACATATGAGACACTAGATTTTTATGTGGAAAACCTAATAAGGGAAAAACCACGGTGAGTGTTAGCTCACAATATAATATATAATAACAATAACGAAAATCAGAGGCTCACTGCCTTAGGGCTCACTGTCCAGATTGCTCACTACAAAAGAAGAGACTTACTGACTTAGGGCTCACTGCAAAAGAAGAGGCACACTGTCAATGGGGTGACTTACTGCTAGTGGGTGGCTCACTGCCAGAGTTAGTGAACTAAGAAAGTAGCATCTACACTATGCCAAGGTTCAGTTCCATTGAAGGACAATAAACATCCTCTACTCTGCTCTACTTTTTCACTTCACGATTATCTTTTCATCTTCACATCTTTATTTCTTTTTCATGACTTCATTGCAAGTATTTATACAATTCATCAAGCTTGGAATGATCATCAAGGTCAGCATTACAATCATCAACCATGGAACAATCTCTAAGGTCGGTAAACATACATACATTAGAATAGGTCTACACCTAAACAGATTAATGAAAGAGAAAGAATGAATGTAGACCAAACCACTCCTTAGCTGGGACTCAAATGCAATCTTCCACACAACAATACGCTATCACAAACTCCAAAGCATAATTGTAAGTAGTGAAAATAACCAAGTTGGCCAAAACTGATGATAACACTAAGACCTTTAAGAACATGCTTCATTCATGATCCAGAATATACTCTACAGACCAATCAAAAGGTAGGAACATAATCTAGAGACATCCACAAGCACATTACAATCACCAAGAACATCTACACAACCTCTAAACACTTTATCCATAAGATTCTTCAAACTGGAGCACTTGAACATTACTGTCGTCCATGCTGTCATAAAAGAAATGATCGCTTGCAGACCACCAAATCATGAACCATTTGAACTAAAGGTACATAACATCATTACAAACTTAATTCCAGAACCACAAACTATAAAACTTAAATGTGGAGAAATGGAGAGCAGAATACATTCTCCATGTCACCATTAAGTACACAGAAAATGACTTTTACTCTGGTGAATAGAACTCACTCAAATCTTCACACTGAAGGCTCAAACTTGAAACATAGCAACTACAGACATCCTTTAACATAACTTCCAATCTATAGACATAGATATTCAGTATACAGAATATATGGAACAAAACACTACACTATACTTTTACAAGCCATAAAACTCTGCAACACATTGTTTCCACTAGGAGAGCAAATTTTCTCAAAAGCACTTGGAAATTTAATATCTGGAACACTTTCTCATTATCTTCAACACTTATGTAAGCCAATACAAATCAACTAACTCAACACAATTAAGCATCAAAACAAGAGCATAGATGACACCAATGACAACACAGATATGTTGGCATCAATGACAACACTGGTAAGCACATACTTGCAACAGTACATTCACTATGTCACCTTTAAAAGGCTAAAAGCCTTACACTAAAACTAATAGAAGTCGGTTTAAAATTATTGCTTCTTAGTGTTTTTTTATGTTCCTATAAAAGTCCGGAATGCATTTATTTTATATTCTCTACATGAGGCCCATATCTCTATATGTCTTTACATACAATAAGAAGGCCGATAAACATTTAATGCTTATATAGGCCAACCACTGTGGAATTGGTATTCATTTTTGGTTAGGGTAAGACAATGCATGGAAGACTATAGAGGCCAAAAGGTAATCATTTCATTGCTTGAGCCTTATTAAGGGCTGAGTCACTTAAAAAAATAAAAACTCTCATCTAGTACCCATGCCTACGTTTGCAAAGCCTAACCATGTTGTCATTGTATGCAATATTGTTTAGAATGAAACAATGTATTTGTTTAATGTTGAGAGGCAAATAAATGATAAGAGTACTTATTAGAAAACTATTGGGCAAAGTGCTTTACCTATGATAAAGACCAATACGTTAACCAATGTTGTGGTGATCAGAATATGAATAGCTAACAACATAGCATGTAATACATTTGTCTAGCTATGAATAGCTGATAGTAAATAGATGTAACCTTCACTTGATAGTCATATGAGTTGTGGATATGAACCTGGACTTCATGTATTATCTTGTCTTGGTTGGGCATGGCCAATAGAATGTCACTAGCCTGAGATTGTGAGACTGTAAAGAGGGGCTCAATGCATGATTTAAGTCATTTAGAATTTTTCCTGTACAACTATCTAGGTGACCTTTAGTAAAAGATTTACCGGTAATGCCAATAGATAGGTATAGGGTATTATCACTAAGTAACTTTGTTAATTGAGGTTGAAGTCGTTATAAGAGTTGTATGCTCAAACACCTTTGTCTAGGCTTGAAAGAATGGAGTTAGTTCTTGGATTTGATAAAATATCTATATAATCTATATGATTATGTTTGAGTTAGAAAGATGGGGTTTTTGACCATTGAGTAGTTGACAACTATCATAGACCCAAGGATTACAAGAATGCAAATAGGGGCAATGCATGGTTGTGGACTGACCAGTATTTATCTCTTGATTGCCTAGTATGCCCTATTAATAACACAACATAGAAAGAATGTCAGTCTCCAAGTCAAGAAAAAAGTGTGTGAATAATTGAATCTTTTTATTATAAAAGCTTTGGCCAAAGTAATGCAAAAATCACTTCTTAGATTGTCAGTTCATGTGTTCTAGATAGCTTGATCAACAAGAGGGGTTTTACATAGATAGAGATAGGTTAGAAGATGTAAACCTGATTGTTTCTTGCTAGGATACTACACTAGTTCTCATATGGAACATGGAATCAGTTGATTCTCGTTATCTATACCGTCATGAAGGGAAGGAATGCTTCCAGTAGGAAGGTGAGTGAGGGACTATACACTCAAAAACATGACTCGGTCACTTGGGGTAGTCGAGTCAGCTTTGGCACACACATGGACCCTCTCTCCTTGCGACTAGGTGAACCTCCACGTCACTTTTTCTCTCATGAAAGTAGCCAATCTAGAGGAGGTAAGACATGAGGGTGGTATGGCTCATTTTAGAGTTGAAATTCGTAGAGAGTGGTCAGTCAATCCTGGGGCCTTTGTTGTACGTTTGTTCTGATGTAGTGTTATGTGACCATTATTGTTAAAATAACTATATGACCTGAAGGGTCACTAGTCACCATTCTTCTGTTTGGGTTTCTAAGGTTCCAATGTTGTGTGGGTTGACTATTATTTTCATTGATACTTCTTTCAAGCTGGTGATTTTGTTTGGACTATTCGATGATTGTTTGTATTTGAAGTTCTCTTAACCTTTCTTGTTGTTGTTGAATTACCTATTCATTTTGTTGTTGTTTAGGGTTGATCTCCTCTATCTCATTGAGGATTGTCTTCACCCACTCACCTCTAAGTCTAGGCACATTTGTGAGACTAAACAAGAGAGAGATGGTTTGATCCAACCTTGACTTGACCTAGGGTTTCAACTTAGGGTTTGTTTGACCTATGGTTTGACTTGTTTGATCTTGTGTCCACCTTGTGCTGGAATCAAGGGTTTTGCTAAAATATTGACCAAAGTTGACCTTGTGCTGGAATCAAGGGTTTGTAAACCTTCTACACTGCTAATGTTTTTGTTCTTTTTAGTTTTTGTATGCATGCAAGCCTATATGAGTTGAAACAATTTTTTTGTGCTTCTCTCTATTTATAGAAATGAAAGTGCTTTTTTCTATTCTAGGAATTAGAAAATGTATGCAATCTAATATGAAGTTACTTAATGCAATTGAATCTATGTGTTTGGGTTTTATTCTAAATATGTGGATCGATTACTCTAAGAAAAGGAAAATTTCTTTGAAATCAATTTAATCGATGAACTTAATGTAAACTGTTGATGCTCAGAATTGCACTGTTTCCAACACCAACATGGGAAACTCTGAGATGTGGGAATGCTCCTTAGAGTAACCTCCAGATTTTAAAGAAGCTGGCTCTTCTCTATCTTAAAAGTGTTTTGGGAAAAGGGATAGAATTTAAACAGAATCACAAATGTAACTGAAAAGGAAACTAAACTATGGCGATGCACCTGAATGTAACTTTGTTTCTCAATACTAAGCACAGCGAAAGCTATTTTTTAAGATTCAATTACATTAAAGAGCAAATAATGCATGATTAATGCAAAAGATGGAAAATAGATAGGATCAAAGGCTCACAACTTAGAAGACTTTGCAATAACACAGAAAATATCAGCAAAGGCACAGAACTCTATCTTTTATTAATTTTCTAGTCACATAAAAGGCACAGAATCATGCACAGTTATACAAACTCTCTGAATTAAGAAAACAAAACAAAGGCAAATGATATTACTGGCCACTACAAAAGATCTTCAAACTTCTCTAACAATCTGTAATATAGAAAAATCTCAATCTCCAATGTTATCAATGTATGTCTCCTGTATATTTTAAACTGCGATCTGAACCTATATTTATAGCATAGAACTGGCTCCAAGATTACCCGCATGCTCAAATCTCAACGGTCTAACCAAACTGGGACTTAACTGGAAGTCTCTGTCAGGAAATATATTTTGGATCTGAAACGGTTAGCCACTCTGCCAGTTCATTGGCTAAAACAGATTCATGCAACTCCACCTTCTTGAATCAGGTACGAATACGTGGCAGCTTCTGATAGTCTTTGCAACTATAAACCCTTGGAATAGCTGGCATTCATATGCACCTCTTTCTTGAAACTCCTTCATCTTTCCAGAACAATGAGAAACTAACACATGGCACTCTCTGCGCAACTTGCTTGATAAACTGTTTCATTAATCAGAGTCATCGGAAGTCGACACTTGGCAGCGTCTACGGCCGCGGCCTCTGCAAATGATACGTGGTGATCTTCACCTAACTTTGAGTCTTTACTATGGCTTATACTAGGAGTGCTCGGGCTTTACCATCTGTCGCAATCCGCTGCACTAAAATTTTAAGAAACATTAAAAATTGGGACCCACCAAAAGTCCGTGCCTGAGTAGCTTCAAAAGAAAAAGGGGACAGGTGGTGCTTCCCACTGCTTTGAGAAACATGTACATGGCAGCCTCCACTGCACTTAGAGAAACTTTAGAAACATTCAAAGGGTCTTGCGGAAGATGACACATGCCAGCTTCCACTGCACTGAGAAACTTAAGAAACATTAAAACAAAACCTCCGCGGACATTGCCACTTGGCGCTCTCCACGCTCACTCTGAGAAACATAAAAGAAACATAAGAAACTCATAAGAATCATGTGGACGGTGACACTTGTTGCACTCCGCTGAGACTAAAGAAACATTATCGGGGCCCATCATACTTCTTCACTTAACGATGAAACCAAAAAGGACCTCGCGGATGTTGACACTTGGTGGCTTCCGCAAAAACTTTATGGGACATGCGGCACCTTCCGCGTAACTTTAAGAAACTCTAAAGTTACCCTCCGCATCTGCCACTTGGTGACTTCCGCGCTCACTGAAACTTTTAAAAGGGACCCATCACATTATGAGAAACATTCGCTGCGAACGCTTGAAACTTAGAAGAAACTGCAATGGGTGCCGACACTTGGTGCTCTCCACTGTAACAATAGAGATACGTGGCATTCTTCACTGAAACTTTGAGAAACTTTGAATGTATCTCGGCTGTTGACTTGTGGCGGCTTCTACCGTTCTTAGGAACTTAGGAAAAATTTACAAAAATGAAACCCCCGCACACCCACGCTCTATGTCAAAACCCTACTGCCAAAACTGAAGCGCAGAAACTGAACTAGAACTCGCTTAACTGAAACTCTATGAAAATCAAAATGTAGAGTATTTTACTATATAGTTCTTGGCGACCCCGAGGACTTTTGAGCCTACTCAAAAAGAATCCAAAAATGTGTATCTATACAGCAAAACTTACAAATTTTGCAAGGCCATCTGGTATACAGACCACTCAGCATCAGATAATCCTTGTTTGTTCTACAAATCCTGGAAGGCTAAATCCAGGTTGATAATGTCTTTATGTGAAAAGCTTTGCAAAACATGGACTGCAGCTTTCAACTAGAAATCTAGCTGGGCCATGGGAATCAAAACAGCTTCCACTTCTCACACTGATGAGGCATCTGTTAGACCCTGGAAAACTAATTGGTCATTTTGTCTGGCTAGCAACAGAGGCTTGATTTCATCAACCATTAATACAGTGTTAATATCAAGAAAAGGGGAAGGAAGACCCAATTGTACCAGGTCTTCAATATGTTTCTTCATTTGCTTTACTCCCTCCTTGACCACATCTAGGAGCTCCTGGTAGGTAATTGCAGCAGTGTTGCAACTGAGAACCTCATTCACCCGTTTGGCAGCAATCATTCTATCATTGATCCCTGCTGCTGATAATGTTTCATCAGATGTCTCATAAAGTTTCCCCAGCAGCAATTAAGAATCAGAAACTCTCATGGAAACAATGGACAAAGTGGCCTGAACTGAGGTTTCCACCTTTTCACACAATTGCTATGCATGTAGCAAGAAAGTCAAAGAGGGTTTGAGCTAGATAATCTCTTCAGAGATTCTTGCCCACACTGATGCATATAGCTCCTTAACTAGGTTCAACACTCCTGCATTTTGTGGCCTATTTGCCAACTCAAGGGTCAACTATTTTGCTGTTTGTTGCTCTGCCTGAAGTTGAGCCTGTATGGCAGCAACATTGTTCTATTCCTTCAACAACTACTGTTGGAACTGTATGTCTTGCTGAGAGAAATCCTGATGCCTCTTCTGTAATGTGGCCTTTTCCTACTTTAGGGTAGCCACAACAGACTTCACCTGGATCAGCTCTTCCTTCAAGGAAGCATTTTGGCTCTATGTAGCTTGGTGAATCTGGCATGAAATAATATTTTGCAACTATTTAGTAAGATCCTCTATCTCATCATTTTTCAATTTGACTCAGCAGTCAGGGTCTCACTATGTGTTCTCTCTTGAGCCAGATCAGCCTCCACCTTCTGCAACTTCCTTGATAACTTCAAATAATCATTGGCTACAGCAGAAGTGATTTCATTTAGCAGCTCTACCCTATCTTGTGGCTTGAAGAGTGACATGTCCATCACCACTGCACTCATTGTATAATCTTGGGGCTACATCTGCTCATTAGGTCTAACTACATTTGGTGACAAATGAGTCACAGTTAGCTGCTGCTGAATTGGGTCAAATAGTGACCTCATATGTGGGACAGCCTAAGCTTTATTGTCCTTCTTTCTCTTTTTGTCCAGTCGGGTTTCCCTAGCTTTCTTAGCAGTGTCTGCTTGAGCTTGGAAGGTAGGGGGAGAGGCAATATACCCACCCGCAAAAGGATGACCATGTGGCAAGCCATAGGGTATAGCCAAATGTTGACCAGAAGGAAACTGAGGGGGTAATCTCCTTGGAAAGGAAGGAGAAAAGGGAGGTAATGATATAGCCTATGATGACATGGCTTGTGTAGTGATAGGTTGGGAAAACTGGGAAATTGGCACAGCAGAGGTGGCAGGGGATAAAATTTGGCCAGTTGGGATTGCCACCCCTATGGAAGAAGAAAAAGACTAAGAAGAAGAAGGAGAAGAAGCATGCACCTGAGGAGCAATAGATGTACTCAGTGGTGGCTGCAATAAAGGTTCTACCTCCTCATCTAAATCAGGCTGAAGTTTCAGCTTCTTATGTTTCCTTGGCCTCTCTTCTTCTTGCTGTGTTTCTTTCTCCTCAACATTTACCACTGTTATTAGTGGTGCTTGCACAAAACTGGAAGCTCCACTCATTAAAACTGATGGAGTCCCTCTAGGTGGTGATGACACCACACTCTTTTGCTTCTCTATGGCACTGAGAGATTGGGGCCAGGTAGTGATAGTAGCTGTAGATGATGCTTGTCCTGGGGCCTGCACTGTGTGAGTGGACTCAGGTTCTTCTTCAAACTCCTCACCCCTTTTATGGATCTTGCTTGTATCAAGGCTAGAGGCTAGAGAAGGATGCCATTCGTCCCAAATGGACTCCCATTTTTCATCTGTATCAACCTTGCCAAAGGAGTGGGTTGTTTCAGATATTTCCTGCCTATATTTCCAATAGGCTTCTATCTTCTCAGCCTTCCATTCTCTATCTCTTATTAAATTTTTCTTTAATCCAGCGCCCATTTTAAGCTTAGGGTCATAGGCCCTTTCCTTTTTATAAAATACCTCCCATGGCCTAGGTCCCTCAAAGGGCAAATCTGTCAATTCTACATATAAATCAGGGATGTCCTCCTTAGGGTTTCTTCTGTCTTCCCAAAAGGGGCGGCCCTCGTGCACAATTTTGGCACCAACCTTATTATTGTTGAGCCACAAGGTTATGAAACTATTTGGGTCAAACCTCCATTTATCTTCAATCAAAAGGAAACCTAGGACAACTAACTTTCTTAGTAATAAGTGCTCAGCATCTCTGACCAATAGGGTCATGTTTTTCTTCACCCTTGGGACATCATACATTTTCTTTTTCTTTTTCCCAGTGCCATAGTCATTATCAACCACAGACACTTGCCAGGTGACCTCTAAGAAGGCTAGCCTAGGAGTCAAAATCTTGGGTAGCAATACTGGTTCTCCATTAAAACCATGAACCCTAATAATAGTATGGTGAAACCCAAAGAAATAATCATAAGGAATGGGGGAATTTGCCATTAAGCCTCTAACACTTAATGTTAATCTATTCTCAACAGGATCTGGGCTTAGGTGACTAAAAGCAGGGGCGACAAAAAACTCCCAAAATTCATAGGGGTCAGAAGATTCAGACAAGACGTGTCCATGCAGACACAAGAATAGTGCTATTGGGGCTAAAAGTTGGGTCATACATGTTCAGATGCATATACTAGGAAAAGATGGCATAGTTTTGGTATAACATGAGGTGAAATAGATAAGAAGAATATCTGAAAACCCCTATTGATTTGAAATTGGCGAGTTGGTTAGCCATTGAGTAGGCAATCTGCTTTGAGAAATCCAGCCAAAACTCCTGGGACTTGTCCACGGTCTTCATTCTGAACAAAATAGCGAGTTGCCAATCATAAACAGTGATGTCTTCCTTCATTCCGAAGATAAATGCCATCATAGATAGCACTTCCTGACTGGCTTGTCTGAATTGTGCCCTTCCTGTTGGTAGCACTGGCATTTGGGTATTTTCATCTCCCAGTTGCATCTCTGAATTAAGAAACCTTAACTGAAACTTGACGTTTGCCCATGTCTTCTGCATTTTGGCAATGGTGGGAAACGTGGCTGTGCTATCATAGTATAGGGCCAACATGTCCCTGATGGCCTTTGGTGTGATTTGCACCATGAAGGGTCCCTTTTGAATGGTGCTTGAGGGTGCATGAAACAATTCTGCGCATACCTCAATCATGTCGGGGCATAAATGCATGCTTGGGACTATGAATTTCACTAGTTGAGAGGTCCATATCTGCATGCCAAATGTTTCAAATTGTTTAGCCTTGGCCTTCAGAAGGCATATTTGGTGTGCTTCCTCTCGCAAAGCTTTGCCAGACTTTTGAAGGGTTGGTTCAACAATACCGTCTGCAAAATCTTGCACCTTAGCTCGGTCTACCGCATATCCAACCTCGGGAACCCTAGTCCTTGGATAGGCCTTTAAGGGTTGTGTGGGGGCTGAAGCGTATGATTTACTCACGAGGAGCCTGTCAATAGACTCGTAAATCCTGAGTCCCTATTGTGAAGACTATGCCTCCGCCATCTCTGTGTTTGCTGGAAACTATAGAACTTACAAGGATGGAAGCTTTGTAACAAGGATAGAAGCTTTGCAACAGGGAAGACACACTTAGGAAGCAGGCTTTGCAATGAGAATGTAGCAACAGAGAAGACACTTAGCAGAAATAGCAACAAATGAAACTCAATTAAGCTTTAACTCATGCTGTTGGGGTATTTTAATGATGCATCAAATATCATAAATGGCATTAAAAATAGAAAACTGTTATAAAATCTTAAGCGATCTGAGTGGGATAGAGTGTCAGACACGTCACAAAAGTGGCTACGCTAGGTACCTTTTAGGAATTTTGGGGATTTGAGAGGTCTAATGAATGCGAGAGTTTTGAAACTTTCCAGAGACTTGAGTTGTGGCCACGTGTTTGTAAAAAACACTTATTCAAAGAAAAAGCAGGAAAAACAAAGCGGGAAAACAAAGCAACAACAAAAGGAAACTATCTAACTATAGTACACAGGAAAGACACTGTCTAATTGAAATGCTTCAAGTAGATCCCATTGACAGGAATCTCTTCAGGCTCACCCTCCATTGTTTCAAGCTCAAAAGAATTTTGCTGTTTACAGGAATAGATTTTATAGGGGCCAGTCCATAATGACTCAAATTTACTGTGTCGACCCGGCTTGGCAGCTCTCTCGTCCCATTTCAAAACAACTGATCCTACTTCAAAATGAGGGTTTGAAGTTTTCTTATCAAAACAGTCTTTGATAATTTTCTGATGTTTCAATAATGATTCATGTACAGAATCACTCTTTTCCTGAACTTCCAGGAGCTCATCAAGTCTGACCTGCATGGGGCCATTTTCTTCGATCTCAATCTGTTTTAATAACTAAAGAGCAGGAATCTCTAAGCTTAGGGGCATTACAGCAGGTTTACCATAGACCAATTCATATGGAGACATTTTTGTCACTTGTTTCGGTGTAATTCTATCTACCCATAGTGCTATATTAAACACTTTATGCCATTCTTTGTGATGATCAACCCCTATTCTTTTAATCAGTCTGATTAGATTCTTATTAGTTGATTCTGCTAGACCATTACCCTGAGGATAATAGTTTGAGGAGGTTTTCAGGTAGATTCCATACTTAAGTGCAAAGTCAGATATCTTTGCCCCCAAAAATGCCTTAGCATTATCTGAAATTACAGTACGAGGAGGCCCAAAGTGAGTAGTGATACCCTCCAGAAAGTCTAGAATCACCTTTTCTGTTGCTTCTTTTAGTGGCACTGCCTCACTCCATCTGGTAAAATAATCTGTGGCAGTTAGGATCCATTTGTACCCCATACTTGATACTGGATTGATCATTCCAATGAAGTCTAGCCCCCATTGGGCAAATGGTTCATCAACAATAATAGGACTAAGGGGCATTGCTACATTCCTTCTCTTCCCTACATAGTACTGACAAGACTGGCATTCTTTAACCAGTTGATAACAGTCTGTGAATAAAGTGGGCCAGAAGTAACCTGCCTAACTTATCTTCATGGCTGTGGTTCTTGTAGAAAAGTGTCCACCTGACACTCCATGGTGCATTTCATGCAGGATTCTTTGGGCTTCACCTTTCTCTATGCATCTTAAAAGTATGCCATCAGTGTTTCTTCTGAAAAGAACTTGGTCAATTAAAACAAAATGAACTCCCTATTGCCTATAGTACCTCTTCTTATCCTGAGAGAGTTCCTTTGGGAAAATCCCATGTTTCATAAACTGGATCCTATTCGTGACCCAAGAATTTTGATCAATTTCTTGTATTCTGAATACATTTTCTTCCTCTGTTTCTTTAGTTATCATTTTTTCCATATCTTGAACCATATACTGGCACAAACCCTTGCCTCTGACAAGTTTAGTTGGTCTGACCTCCACATCATATTCAAGAATTTTTGTTATCCAGTTTGCCCTTTTTTCAGTGATCTCTCCTTCCATAATATATTCTCTGACACTTGGATGGGCCACCAGTATCAGAATCTTATTACCTGTGATCATGTGTCTGAATTTCTTGAGGGCTTTTACCATGGCATATGCATGTTTCTCTACAAAGTTATACCTGGCTTCATATTCCCTAAGCGTCCTTGAGAAAAAGGCTATTGGATACTCTCCCTCTTGTTGATCTTCTTTCTGAGTTAGGACAACAGCAACATTGAATTCTCCTCCATAAACATACATTATAAAAGACTTAGAGAAATCAAGGTTCCTCAATACTGGGGCTGTTGATATTGCTTTCTTGACTTCCTCAAAAGCCTGTCTCCCTTCTGTAGTCCATTTGAATACCAGGTCTTTCTTTAGTAGCAGTGTAATTGGTCTTATTAGGCCTGCAAAGTCTGATATGAACCTACTGACAAAATTAATCTTTCCCAAGAAGGACTGAACTACTTTCTTATTGACAGGCAGAGACAGGTTCATTATGGCAGTGACTCTTTCTGGAACTATAGAGACTCCTTCCTTAGACACTATATATCCTACCTGGAGGTACTGCAAAAATGCATTTCTTATGATTTAGAGATATCCCAAACTCTTCGCATTTCTTAAAAACTACTTCTAAATGGTCAAAATGATCTGCAGCATTTTTAGAGAAAACAGTGAGGTCATCTAGGTAAATTAGAATGATTTTATTGATAATCTCTCCAAATGCTACATCCATTGCCCTCTGAAATGTAGCTCCAGCATTTGAAAGACCAAAAAGCATCTTTGCATAGGCAAATGTTCCCCATTTTGTGGTGAAAGTAGTCTTATGTTGGTCCTCATCAGCCAACCAAATCTGATTGTACCCAGAGAAGCCATCTAGCAGCGAAAATCTCTCTGATCCGGCCACAGTTTGTAGAATTTGTTCCATAGAGGGCAAAGGGTAGTGATCCTTCAAGGATGCCCTATTTAGATCTCTGAAATCCACACAAAGCCTTATGTCTCCATTCTTTTTCTTGACTGGTACTAGGTTGGATACCCAAGTTGAGTGTTTGATTGGGAAAATGATCTTTGATTCTAATAGTTTCTGTAACTCATCCACCATCAGAGGCTCAATCCTAGGGTTCACTGGCATCTATTTCTGTCTAACTGGTTTAGATCCTTCAGTCGGCTCTATAGTGTGTTGAATGATATTTCTATCATAACCATGGAGATCTTCATAGGTCCAAGCTATGACCCTATCATATTTCTCACATAAATCAATTAACCTTTTTCTTTCCTGTTGAGTGGCAGAATTCCCAACCTTCAATTTTCTTCCCTCACTAACCTGAATCTTAGAGTAGTCTTCTTTATTTGCTTGATATCTCTTCCTTTCTAGGCTAGCATCTTCAGGGTCAAACAAGTTTTCTAGGGTAATTAGTCCTTTAGGGAGCTTGTTTGACTTTAGTTGAATGATCTGATCACCATATGCCTCTTCAATTTTTGGTTGTAACTGATCAGCAAATTCTCCTAACTATTGCAAAAATGAGAGTACTTGAAAATCATTTTCAAAAACTTGCTAATTTTCATCATTGTCTGGGATGGTTGGCCTCACAATAACTCTGACTGAATCATTATTGACCATTAGATCAGTTACTAGATCAAACTATGAACCAATTTGTGTCATCCTATCTGCCTCAGAATTTTGGGCTCTTGGGAATACTTCTATATTGAAGGCTTCAAAATTTTCTATTAAGTCCCAAATTTTGTGCCTATAAGATCTCATCCTTACATTTTTGGCTACTGCCTTCTCTCTTATTTGTTTCACCACTAGTTCTAAATCTCCTTTGACTATCAAATTCTTTACTCCTTTCCCTTTTGCCAATATAAGTCCATGCACTAGAGATTCATACTCAGCATCATTATTGGTACAAGCAAAATGAAAGCGAATAGCTCTTAAAATCTTTTCACCATTAGGGGCAATAAGGCAAATTCCTACTCCAGCTCCATTTTTACTTCTAGCCCCATCAAAATTTAGGGTCCAGATTCCTAAGTCATTTATGGATTCATGAGTCTGAGAGGGCTCATTTCTTAAGACATTAGGGATCTCCTAATCTTCCTCAAATATAACATAAGTGCCCAACCCTGTTGAGTCATAGTTTCCAAAGGGATCACTCTGCATCATGGTTAACAACTGGTTATCCTCTACTTGGTGATCATATTCAGTCCAATCCCCTATTTCTTCAACAAAAACCCTTTCCTCTTTGTTTAGCATGGCATGGGCTGCTTCTAACTTTGGGGTTGCTTCATTAGTGATATGGTCTTTTGACAATGGCTGTCGATAGTACCTTCATTTTAGTCCCATATTTGGTTCTTATGATGAGATGAGACCAATCAAGTGACATATAACCTCCTATCTTGGCTGTAAAATCTCTGGATAGACATAGCCCAAAAACAGGAGGAATATCTATGACAGAACATCTTGATTAACAATTATATTGGGACAGGTATACAACTGTAGTGGAAGTTGCTTAATTTTCCCTATTGTTTGCACAGACTTCCCATCTAACTGCATAACTCCTTTTGCAAGTGGCTCATATTTTATGTTCAAAGCATCTGCTATTTGCTTTGGCATCACTATGGTGCTAGCCCCAGAGTCTATCATTGCATTGTGCAATAGTTTCTTCCCAACTATAAAAGTTAAATAAAAGGGATCTGGCTTGGATTTACTTACCTCTAGTGCATTGTTTAGAAGGGCTGTTGTCTGCAAAGGAACAGTGTCTTTGAGCTTTTCTTTATCAGTAGGTCCTCCTTTGGCAACAGTCTATTTAGGCACAGCTTGGCCCTGTAAAGCTTCTTGCAACAGTGTCTTTTGCTCAGGAATGGCTAACATGTCCCATATTGACACGTGTGCTAGAGTCCTCTTTAACTTATCCACCACACTTACAGGTCCTAGTGCTTGTGTTCTTGGATAGTAAGGGTACCTTACTTTTTCTTGAACTTGTCCAGGAACTACTTGATTATGCACTAGCTGAGGTATTTCTTGTCTAGTAGCTGTATTTTGATGATCTTGAAATGGTGGAATTCCCATAATTTCATTATTTGTGACACCAGGCTATTCCATCATCCTTCTCTTGGCTCTAGTATAGTAGTCTGATTGTACCAATGGCTTCTTAGAAGTTGAAGCTTCATTTAAGAATACTGACTCTTCATCCTCAATCCATGAGAAAAGAGCATGTTCAAGGGCTATTTCTTCTTCTTGCTGTAAGGACATTCCTTGCATCTGAGCCACTAGAACTAAATTTTGCATACCAGGGGATTGGTAGGGTTGAGTGTCAGAAGTATTTGCAAATTGCCCATCCACTCTTCCTTGCTCTGCTATCTTTTGCTGTAGATTACCCCTAGGACAATCTCTGGGTATATGTGTATTATTACAAGGGAAACACCAGGCATTGGTGCCATCTGCATAATTATTCTATCTTGGGACAATCTCTTTGTTTGGATTAGGAGGGACAGTCTGCAAGGGTGTAGGAACTGCAACCAATTGGTTTGATGGTTGAGGGTTAGTTTGCCTTTGAGGGCCCTGATACTGATTTGGCTGTGGAGGAGGTCTATTCCCTTGATAGCCTTGATATTGGCGTCTAGGGTAAGGATTTTGCTGTCTTTTTAGGTTAATTATCTCATTAGAAAAGGTTCTTAGGATGTTCTTGACATCATCCATCTCAGAGGACTGGGCAGGGATAGCAGCTTTAGCAGGTTGCTGGGGAAACGTATACATGGACACATGTGGGGTTAGGAGCTTCTTGAGGCAATGGCAAGGTAATCTCTGGAAACAAAGGCATGGGGGGCCTTGGGGGCAATTTTCCAGCATCTATCAAATTGTTTTCATCTCTGACTACATAGTCATAGGCTTCCAGCAGGGTCTGGCCTCCAAGTGATTGAATCATTACTGCTATATCCGAATTTAGGGCCTTAAGATAAAATACTATAGCCATACCTGGTAATGGTCTTGTTGTAGTAGGAATCCTTTTCTAAGTCTTCTAAAAATCTAGAATTGAAGTCAGTCATTGCTTCTTGTGGTGCCCTCTTGATGGTAATCAGTTGTTGTAACAGAGAAGATTTATCACCCTTCTCTTTGAATCTGGCAAAGAAAGCATCTCCAAGCTGATCCCATGTAGCAATTGAATTTGGGGTCAAAGATCTGTACTAGTCTAGAGCCTTCCCCTTAAAAGAAGCTGCTAAAAGTCTTGTACCACGTTCTGCTGTGTGATCACATGTATCGCACAGACATCAGACACATCTTGTAGATGCTCTTCAGGTGTTTTGAAATCCTCCCCACTGAATTTGGGTAGAGCCTTCAAGGCATTCGCTGGAATAGGATCCCAAGTGGGTGGTGGTACTGGGAGAATCAGAGCACTGCCAGTGTTCCAATTTGCATAATTCCTTGGGGCTATAGGTGCTCCCATGTTTGCACTTAGTGTTGCTGTAGGCTGATTTACCCTTCTTCTTGAATTTGTTATCAATGGTGATAAAAGAATACCTGGGTTCATAGCAGATTGAGCTCTTGTCACAGGTCCATAGCTCTGACTCCTCGTGACTCTCTGGTTCATACAATCTTGAATGAAACTTCAAGAAATTGGTCCCACTGGGCGTGCCAAAAACTGTTGATGCTCAGAATTGCGCTGTTTCCAACACCAACATGGGAAACTTCGAGATGTGGGAATGCTCCTCAGAGTAACCTCCAGATTTTAAAGAAGCTGGCTCTTCTCTATCATAAAAGTGTTTTGGGAAAAGGGATAGAATTTAAACAGAATCACAAATGTAACTGAAAAGGAAACTAAACTATGGTGATGCACCTGAATGTAACTTTGTTTCTCAATACTAAGCACAGCGAAAGCTATTTTTTAAGATTCAATTACATTAAAGAGCAAATAATGCATGATTAATGCAAAAGATGGAAAATAGATAGGATCAAAGGCTCACAACTTAGAAGATTTTGCAATAACACAGAAAATATCAGCAAAGGCACAGAACTCTGTGTTTTGTTAATTTTCTAGTCACATAAAAGGCACAGAATTGTGCACAGTTATACAAACTCTCTGAATCAAGAAAACAGAACAAAGGCAAATGATATTACTGGCCACTACAAAAGATCTTCAAACTTCTCTAACAATCTATAATATAGAAAAATCTCTATCTCCAATGTTATCAATGTATGTCTCCTGTATATTTTAAACTGCGATCTAAACCTATATTTATAGCATAGAACTGCCTCCAAGATTGCCCGCATGCTCAAATCTCAATGGTCTAACTGAACTGGGACTTAACTAGAAGTGTCTGTCAGGAAATATATTTCAGATCTAAAATGGTTAGCCACTCTGCCAGTTCATTGGCTGAAACAGATTCACGCAACTCCACCTTCTTGAATCAGGTACAAATGCGTGGCAGCTTCTGATAGTCTTTGCGACTATAAACCCTTGGAATAGCTGGCATTCATATGCGCCTCTTTCTTGAAACTCCTTCATCTTTCCAGAACAATGAGAAACTAACACATGGCACTCTGTGCGCGACTTGCTTGATAAACTGTTTCATTATTCAGGAGTCACCGGAAGTCGACACTTGGCAGTGTCTGCGGCCTCTACAAATGATATGTGGTGATCTCCACCTAACTTTGAGTCTTTATTGTGGCTTATACTAGGAGTACTCGGGCTTTGCCATCTGTCGCGGTCTGCTGCACTGAAATTTTAAGAAACATTAAAAATTGGGACCCACCAACAGTCTGTGCCTGAGTAGCTTCAAAAGAAAAAGGGGACAGGTGGCGCTTCCCGCTACTTTGAGAAACATGTACGTGGCAACCTCCGCTACACTTAGAGAAACTTTAGAAACATTCAAAAGGTCTTGCAGAAGATGACACATGGCAGCTTCCACTGCACTGAGAAACTTAAGAAACATTAAAACAAAACCTCCGCAGACGTTGCCACTTGGCGCTCTCCATGCTCACTCTGAGAAACATAAAAGAAACATAAGAAACTCATAAGAATCATGCGGACGGTGACACTTGTCGCACTCTGCTAAGACTAAAGAAACATTATTGGGGCCCACCATACTTCTTCACTTAACGATGAAACCAAAAAGGAACCCGCGGATGTTGACACTTGGCGGCTTCCACAGAAACTTTATGGGACACGTGGCACCTTCCGCGTAACTTTAAGAAACTCTAAAGTTACCCTCTGCATCTGCCACTTGGAGACTTCCACACTCATTGAAACTTTTAAAAGGGACCCGCCACATTATGAGAAACATTCGCCGAGAACGCTTGAAACTTAGAAGAAACTGCAACGGGTGCCAACACTTGGTGCTCTCTGCTGCAACAATAGAGATATGTGGCATTCTCCGCTGAAACTTTGAGAAACTTTGAATGTATCTCAGCTGTTGACACGTGGCAGCTTCCGCCGCTCTTAGGAACTTAGGCAAAATTTACAAAAATGAAACCCTCACGTGCCCACGCTTTGTGTCAAAACCCTACTGCCAAAACTAAAGCGCAGAAACTGAACTGGAACTCGCTCAACTGAAACTCTATGAAAATCAAAATGTAGAGTATTTTACTCTACATAAACTACTTTAACAATGCAAGATTTACTTATCCTATGAAGGACAAAGCAATGTGCATTTACTATTCCTACGAGAAAATGTGATTTTCTAATTACTATGAAATAAAAGAATGAAGGAACCTAAAATAAAGAGACATGCTTAAGCCGCCACTACCCTAAAAAATCCTTGTATGGCAACCTCTTAACCTCTTGCAACAATAGGGTGATCCTCTTGGTAAAATAATAAATAGATGCAAAAAGAAGCTTTTGGAAGCTTTGAAATGAGCTCCATGAGAGCTTTGTGAGCACTCTGGCTTGTGATGTGAGCAATGTATGGATGCAAAATGAGCTTTTAGGAAATCTTGATGAGATAACAAATAAAAGAAAAAGACTCTAATGTCCTATATAAGCATATGGATGCTTGATTTGGAGAGAAATAACTTGCAAGAATTGTGTGCACCAATGAAATTTCCTCCCAAAAGGGGGAGCTTTGAAGCTATGCAACAATGAAAGCCTTGAACCTTTGAAAAACTAAAGAAATAAATGAAGAACGAGACTTAAAGGCTTGTGAATAAGCTTGAAAAAACTTGTGAAGAAGGGAAGAACATTCTCCAAATTGAGAAATAATGAAGAGGTGAGGGGTATTTATGAGTTGGAAGAGGTCATTAAAGGTGGAATTGATTGAGAAATTAACTCAATTTCATTGAAGAGTTAACATGCTTGATTAAGGAGTGAACTAGATTGATTATAGAGTGATGAAGCAATGATAACTTATCACTAAAGAAGAAATGGAGTGAAAAGAATTTATAGGTTCAAAAGTTAAGTTAAGGAGTTAAATATGCATTCTTGGATGCATGAAATAGTTAACTCTAAGTTTAGGACAAAATCCCATGCAAACAGAAGAAAAAATAGGTCAAAACAGAGCTATTTTTGTTTAAAAACATGAGTTATTTCATGGCTAGAAAATATGGTAGGGTCGCCCATGGGTCACCCCTTTCACTAGTTAGGGTCACCCAGGGAAGAGCCTTTTGTACAAGGGGAGATCATGTTGCATATGGTTCTAGGTGAAAACTTATAGTTGGAGAACAATTTTGGAAGGATAAGGAAGCCATCAAGCTCCATAAATAAGTCAAAAATGATGCAAATGAGGTGGGTACCCCTTTCATCAGTCTAAATCACCCAGGGGTGACCTAAACTAACATGGTGCAACCCTGAAATAATTTTTCTAACTTGGTCATAAAACTTTTGGGAGCTTGTTTGAACACATACAAACTCCTTTTTGGGTGCCATTTTTTTTTTAAAGTGCATTATTTTTCAAGAGATATGCAATGATGCCATTAGTTTTTCTTGAAAGTGTCACAAAATTATACTTTTAGATCATTTTTATCAGTGTATCTTGTCGATCTCTCAAGCCCTAAAAAGTTTAGTAGCCAATTAGAAGGTGAATTGGATGGGTAAGGAAGAAAGAATGGATAGGAAAGGTCAATTACAAAAAATATATGAATAAGAGGCTTAGGGACAAATTTGCAAGCATAGGAAATGAAAATCAACGAGTGTCAAAAAGTGTTGAAAGCAAGGAAAGGGTTAGCAAGACAAAGGGGAAAAAATGAAAGGAAGAAGAAACCACATGCTATCAAGGGAATCACTACTGAAGGTATTATTTCACACTTACATGTACGTGGCAAGGATTGTGAGTCAATATCAGGGTCCTCATGGAGGTTGTGCATGATTTAGGTACTTACATATTTACCCCATCAGGGATTGTAGTCTACATGAAAGGTAGGTACCATTCCTGAACTAGGCCTTACCTGTTGTTGATTTTTCCACAATTGTACCTACAATAACTAGTATTAGTCTGGAATATGAATATATAATTTAATGAATAATGAGAACTAAAATGGTGAACATATCATAGATCATGTGAATTTGACTAGTTGTTTTCCTTTGTCAGAGAGATCTGTAGGGATGAAAGAGCACAAAACAAGAGCATGAAAGATGCATAAAAGAAATAGAATGCATGCTCAACTAGAGAGTAGGAGAATAGATTCTCCTATTATTGCAAATTTTGAAGAACATATTCAATTTTTAGGGATTCTTGATGTTTTGCAATTTTTAGGTTTTTCATTTTTTCTAGCTTTTATGATTTTTTGTGGAGATTTTATGAAGGTTTGGTCTTGATGTTCCTTGAGGTCTTTGATAGACCTATAATGAAGATATTTTTACCCTTGCCCCCTTGCATGGGGAGACTTGTGTACTTGATTACATGGTTTTGTTCTTTTGACTCCATTTGGAGGACGGACTTATGCTTAGACATTGCTTTACAGTTATTGTTACAAGACCTGATTGGATGAGATCTATACATAGCTTTAGTTGACATTTTGTACTTCACTTTCCCTTTTGTGCATATGGTTGGATAGAGCTCTTATATTTCTTATGAGAATGCATACCTTAGATGATCACATATGGATGATGCAAATTTATTGGATGTGATTCACGAATATGAAATGCAAAATACTATGTTCTAAGTGTTATGAATGCCATTATGTTATGACATCTTTAATTACTTTTTATTTTCTATGATAGCATGTATGCAAGTGGAACAAACAATGTGACTACTCTTAAGTAGGATTTTTGACCTAGTGGATTGTGAGTTAACTTGGTATAAAGAGACTTATTGATCTTTGGGATGGGATTAGGAACTCAAGCAGGAGCAGGTAGGAGATGGAATGCTTCTAAATTTTGAGCTTTGCTAAAGGCTTAACACTGATCCTTATCTAGATAAAATAATTTGACAAGCTTTCAACTTGGACAATTAACAATTTTTTTGGCATTCACTGGACTTAGATGGCAAATAAGATAGACCTGGGGTAAAGGAGAAATGGGGATGAACAAGGGTCCATAGATAGAAAATGATCCTCAAGACTATTTCACTCTTGTCTTTGCTTAGCTAGCACATTTGTGTGCTTTGTACCTTTCTCTTTTATTTCCTTTGGTAGAATGTCACCCTTGAAGCTTTGAGCTTAGATTGATCTCCACCCATGGGTATGGACATTCAACAATCTTCTCTCTACCAATATTTTTTGTAAAAAAAATAAAAATGATATTTTCCTTTTTTTCTATTTTCTGGAATGCCTCACTTGATTTTCTCATTTTTCTAGATTTTTGACTTTTTATGAAAATGAATGCCTTTGAACTTTCTGAGTAATTTTGGATATGCAACAGCTTTGATTCTCTCTATTCTCACCTTTCTCGATACTCTTATTTTGATCACTCATTTTTTTATTCACTCGTATTTTAGATTGCTTCCTTCAAAGTTTTTATCTTCCCAATATTTTTTGGCTAGGAAAGATAAGAGGCTGAGCACCACCAAAAGTTTCATAATCCAGTTGGAATTCTTTTCTACTAGGGAAGAATTAGGAAGGTCTACTTACAAACTTCCTTTGAACATTGTAGGTTTGAATAATGACTTTGATTGGATCTAACATCATAGCTCATTAAGACTGGGATCAGTGTAAAGGTAAGAGCTAGGCTTTGGTTAGAATCACTAGGAAATGTGAATAGTGGAATAGTGATAAGTGGTAAACATGTATTGTTATGTGATCTCAAAGGCTCAAAGGGTCAACATATACCTAAGCAACCTTAGACTCCTTACTAGGACAAAAATTGAACAAGAGCATGACACTCAAAAAATGCATGATGGAACAGAATGAAGAATACAAAATTTTGAACTTTCATGATTTTATGCTTTATATGAATTATTTTATTTCTTTTTTGGATTTTATAGGCTTATACAATGTTATGAGATGTTGTACTCTTCTCCTTCCATAATTCACAAGAGGCAAGTGTCATTTATGATGTCTTTCTTAACTATGTGTGGACCTATCCAATTTGGTCTGAACTTTGCTTGAAAGTCTTTGCAAGGACACTTGAAGACTTGGTGTGAAAATGTCTTTGTATTTAGTGAGAAGTTTTGTGTATTCACATGTTTCATTATCTGATGATTTGCCCCCTAGCTTTATCATTTTTTGTTCTTGTTGTATGTTTCATTTCTTTTTTTAACGTTTTGAGGGGAAAAGGAGGTTGGTGTTGACTCTCCTAGTTTCTGTCAGGGTTATGGTTCTTCTATAGTCATGATTTCAATCAAATGAATGTTTATGTCTGGTTTAATTGGAATGGCCACTAAGTTCAATGGAGCATAAGACTTTGTTGAGTGGGGATCGAAGGGGAATTCTTCTGTTGCCCCCTTTCCTACATATTTTGAGGTCTTCACTACGTTTGCAATTTGTTTTGATGTCTCTCCTTTTTCAAAAGTGTTTTTTTTTGGGTCACTAGTGGTTTCTATGGTCTTTCCTTTCTTTTTGACTTGTTCAACTCTATAAAGGTTGAAAGGATCAAGGTCTCATTTGATGACATGGGCTTTTTGCAGTGTGAGAAGTGGATTTCTTGAAATAATGTGGAGGGAACAACCCTTATCCTATGTATCCAAGGTCTTCTAAGGATCATGTTCTAAGTGGTTTCTTTATTTATGACATAAAATTTAGTTGGGAGTGTTTTGGGACCCAATGTGATTTGAACAATGACCTTACCCATGGTTCAAATGTTTGGGTTATCATGAATTCTAAAGATGGGAGTTTGTTTTGTCATTTGAGTTTAATCATAACCCATTCTTTGAAGTAGAGAGAAAGAAACTATGTTGATTGTAGACTCATCATCAATCATTACATGTTTAATGGAATAGTCTTGAACTTGGAATATCAGCTGGAGGGGGAGATCAGCCTATTTAGTTATGTCATTGTCTAAGGACAACTTTTTAAAATCAAATGTTGAAGAAGAACAATTTTCAGTTAGAGTGTTTTGAACTAGATGGGCTAGATCTAAGGCTTTAAGGAGAGTGTTCTTGTGCATAGGAAAACTTTTGAGAAGTTATAACATGTGAGAATAATTTGAATTGTTGGAGGCATCATCTAGTCATTATGGTCCTTGGGTGATAGAAATTTCTTGATCTTTATCTAATTCCACAAGACCTAAGGTGTTTTGATCAAAGGCCTTTTGATGGCTTTTGGGACTAACTTCATCTTGTGAGAATGTGTCCATGAATGTTTGTTGTTGATATTTTGGGAGGTTTGATATGAAGTGATGGTAACCCCAACATGACGTGATCTCATGCCCCCTTTTCTTGTGAAATGAACAATATTATCATGATTGTAATCTTGAGGTTTATGACTATTGTTGTACGACTGCTTGTTGGTTCTTGGGAAATAGTTGTTGGCATTTTGGTTCCCCAAATTTATATGACTATCATACTCACAATTAGTGTTGGTTCTAAATGGTTAAGTGTTTTTTGACCCATCTATGTTATGATTGTTCATCAAGGATTTGTTATTTCTATTGTGGTTTACAACCTTCCATTGGAATCATACTCCCTTCTTCCACTATCAATAGCGGCTTGGTCAATTGTAAGAGCACTTTCAAGCACTTCTTCATATGATTTGTAAGGGATTTTTTGAACTTCTTCTCATATGTCATTGTTGTGAGTGTGTAAGAAGAGATCACAAAGTTCCTTATGATCCATGTTTAGTGCGCTAGTTAAAGAATAGAGAACTTTCCTCCATCATGTGATAAAATGTGTAACCGACTCATTGGCTTCTTGTTTGATTGTTAAAAATTCTCATATTCCTGTCTTGACCAATTTTTTATGTTGAAGGCAGCCACACATTGATCGATGAGTTGCTTAAAAGAGTGGATTGGTGCTTCTAGAATTCAATAGTACCAATCTAGAGCGATACCCTCCAAATTCTTTGGAAAAGTCTATGATACCACCCCATCCCAAGGAAGGAGTTCTCGTACTACTGTGATGTATGCCTTGATATGAGAGTTGGGATCACCCCCTCCTTTCAGTTTTGGGAGCTCAGGAACAGGATATGGTAGTATGGCTTGATGAATTTTTTAGTCAAGGGGCTCCTTTATATACTTGAGGTATGTTCCTAAGAGGGAGTTATGTTTAGAGGATTTTATTCCTCCAAACATTAGCCCTCGAAGTGGATCTTGTTGCATTTCTTGAAAGGGTATGCTAGATTGTTGATATCCTAAAAAATTTGGAAGAGCAGATGGTTTCATGCTTGTATTTTGAGAATTAGGTGGGATTGTTTGTGGTTAATTTTGCATTATAGGAATCCCACCTATTTGATTGAGACTTTTCATGTTGGATAATGTGGGTAAGAAAGGATTGAATGTTTCATGGAAGTTTAGATGAGGGGATTTTATGTTGCCCCCTATTTTGATTCAATCTTATCAATGTACCCTAGGATTTCCATGTACCCTAGGATTTTCTTGAATTTCACTTTGACAAACTTGCCCAACATTTCTAGCTTCAAGGGTCCTAATTCATTGGACCAAGGTTTCCATAAGGTCTATGAGTGAGGCTCTATCTATTATTTGAGTTTTATCACCTTATGGTGGATTGTTTTTTCTTTGAGGTTTGAGTGACCTTGTTTGTTCTTTCTGATGACACTTCACATGTTGTGGACTTTTTATCTTGATGTACTATGTGGATTGATTTTTGTACCTCCTCAACTTCTTGTAAGTTCTTCTCTTGACAACACACTCATTGTTCATTTTGGTGGCCATTTTTCTATGGCTTGTTATGGTTTGATCATCTTGATGGAACTTAGATTGAGTGCTCACTAGTTTTGTTTTAATTTGGTCAAGTTGAATGACCACGTTGTCATATGTGGGGTTGTTAAAAACCAAGAAGTTGTGGAGCTTCTATTAGATGTCCTTTAAATTTGTGTTTTTAAAATTTAACTAATCTGAGATCGAATCCATTGGATTTGAAGGTGTGTTAATTTTACTAGAGGGGACATTTCCCTAGACTTTTTATGATTTTATCCTAGTTTTTTGATGCATGAAATATAGTGAGATGCACATAAATTTGAAAGAACCCATCCAAAAAGGATTTGCTCTTCACATCAAGTTCACCAATAGATGTGGTGAAGTTGATGCCGTATGTCATAATGATGATGGAAATGGGATCCAAGAAATGGGAACACAAAAATCATAACTAAGAGGCTTTAGTCTTTCATGCCAGGCTCATCAGAATATGTACACTAAAAAACATGACTCGGTGGCTTGGGGCAATTGAGTTAGATTTAGCATGCACACGAACCCTCTCTCCTTGCCATGGGGTGAACCTTCATGTCACTCTCTCTCTCACGGAAGTAGCCAGTCGAGAGGAGGCAAGACAGGGTGGTGGTCTATGTCGTTTGAGAGCTAGACTTCACAGAGGGTGGTCAGCCAGCCCTAGGGCTTTTGTTGTGCATATGTTCTGATGTGGTGTTCTGTGACCATTATTGTTAAAATAACTATATGACTTGAAGGGTCACTAGTCACTATTCTTCTATTTGGGTTTCTAAGGTTGCAATGTTGTGTGGGTTAACTATTGTTTTCATTGATACTTCTTTCAAGTTGGTGTTATTATTCTAACTGTTGGATGATTGCTTGTATTTGAAGTTCTCTTAACCTTTCTTGTTGAATTACATGTTGGTTTTGTTGTTGTCTAGGGTGGATCTCCTCTATCTCATTGAGGATTTCCTTCACCCACTCACCTCTAAGTCCAAGGCACATTCGTGAGCCTAAACAAGAGAAATATGTTTTAAGCTAGCCTTGACTTGATCTAGGGTTTTGATTTAGGGTTTGTTTGACCTAATTTTTTTCCTTTTTTTGATCTTGTGTTGACCTTGTGTTGGAATCAAGGGTTTGTAAACCTTCTACATTGCTAATTTTTTTGTTCTTTTCAATTTTTGTATGCATGCAAGCCTATATGAGTGTAAAACATTTTTTTGTGCTTTTCTCTATTTATAGAAATGAAAGTGCTTTTTTCTATTCTAGGAATTAGAAAATGTATGCAATCTAATATGAAGTTGCCTAATGCAATTAAATGTATGTTTTGGTTTGTTTTGTGAATATGTGGATCAATTACTCTAAGAAAAGGAAAATTGAGCTTTGAAATGAATTCAATCTATGAACTCTTGAAAGTAAACTACTTTAACAATGCAAGATTTACTTAGCCTATCAAGGAAATAGCAACATGCATTTACTATTCCCAAGAGAAAATGTTATTTTCTAGTTACTATGAAATAAAAGCATGAACAAACCTAGAATAAAGAGATGCATGAGCCGACACTACCCTCAGAAATCCTTGTATGGCAACCTCTTATCCTCTTGCAACAACAGGGTGATCCTCTTGGTAACAATAAGAAAGAGATAATAAAAAAAGCTTTTGGAAGATTTTAAATGAGCTCAATGAGATCTTTGTGAGCACTATGTCTTGTGATGTGAGCAGTGTATGGACACAAAATGAGCTTTTAGGAAATTTTGATGAGATAACAAATAAAAGAAAAAGGCTCTAATGTCCTATATGAGCATATGGATGCTTGATTTGGAGAGCAATAACCTGCAAGAACTATGTACATAAATGAAATTCCCTTTCAAAAGGAGGAGCTTTAAAGCTATGCAACAATGAAAGCCTTGAAGCTTTGGAAAACTAAAGAAAGAAATGAAGAAAGAAATTCAAAGGCCTATTTAGAAGCTTGAAAAAGATTGAGAAGAAGGGAAGAGATTTATCCAACCTAAGAAATAATGAAGATGTGAGGGGTATTTATAAGTTTTAAGAGTTCATGAAAGGTGGAATTGATTAAAGAGTTAACAAGATTGATTGAGGAGTGAACTAGATTGATTATGGAGTGATGACGCAATGATAACTTATCACTGAAGAAGAAATGGAGTTAAAAGAATGCATAGGTTGACAAGTTAAGTTAAAAAAAGATAATTATGCATTCTTACATGCATGAAATAGTCAACTCTAAGTTTAGGAAAAATCCCATGCAAATAGAAGCAAAAACAGGTAAAAACAAAGCTATTTTTGGTCAAAAACTTGAATTCTTTCATGGATGGAAAAGATGGTAGCATTGCCCATGGGTCACCCCTTTCACCAATCAGGGTCACCCTTGGACAACCTTATTGCACAACAAGGTTGCCCAGGGGAGATCTTATTGCATAGGGTTTTAGGTGAAAATTGATAGTTGGAGAATGATTTTTGAGGGAGAAGGAAGCCATCATGCTCCAGAAATAAGTCAAACTGATGAAAATGATGTGGGTTGCTCCTTTCATCAGTCTAAATCACCTAGGGGTGACCATGGGTTGCTCAGGGGTGACTCTAAACTAATAGTGGTCGGCCCTAAAACATTTTTTTTGAATTGGTGATAGAACTTCTAGGAGCTCGTTTGGGCACATAGAGACTCCTTTTTGGGTACCATTTTTTTGAAAGCGCATGATTTTTTGAGAGCTAAACAATGGTTCCATTAGTTTTTCTTGAAAGTGTCATGAAATTATACTTTCAAATCATTTTTCTAAGGGTATTTTGTCAGTCTCTCAAGCCCTAAAAAGCTTAGTAGCCAATTGGAAGGTGAGTGGGATGGGTGAGGAAGAAAGAATGGATTAGAAAGGTAAATTACAACAAATAGATGAATAAGAGGCTTAAGGACAAATTTGCAAGCACGAGAAATGAAAATTGACAAGTGTTGAAAAGTATCAAATGTGAGGAAAGGGTTAGCATGACAAAGGGGAAACAACAAAAGAAAGAAGAAACCACATGCTACTAAGAGAATCCCTACTGAGAGGGCATTATTTCATGCCTACATGTATGTGAAAAGGATTTTGAGTCATCATTGGGGTCCTCGTTGAGGTTGTGTGTGATTTTGGTGCTCACAGAGACCATCGATCTATGGTTGGAGGAAAAGTAGCAGGGTGATCCTCTCCCTCTTGCAGTTGACTGCTGAAGACTTGTGAACAGAAGACATCATTTCATTGTCCATGTATTTATGTAAAAATTTGTAAGTCACATGTAAAGCAACTATCAATTGATGTATTATATCATGTAGCTTCTAAATGTAGATGTACCTACTTTACTTTGTATGATATTAAAAAAATTATGAGATTGTGGCATTTATTGCTTGTATTTTTAAATGTTTTATTTAACATTTCAGTTTGAGATGTTACAGAATGATTCTATGGTATATGCATGTTAGTTAATGTGAGTTGTGAACCTTGTGCTAGTTACTTATATATTATTGGGATTTATAATTCATGTATATGTTGTGGATTAATTAAAGGAATGAATTAAGAAAGCTAAACATTGGTGCCATCATGTACCACACTTTCGAATTATGAATGGATAATTCTTTGCCTTGGCTAATGGATGCAATGCAATGGGACTTCCTCTATGGCAGGTTTAATGCCCTCCCTATATTTTCTATAGATAATCCAAGGAATCATGAAGATTCCATAGGAAGACTTGAGCTTGATTGTTCTTCATGTTGTATTTGTAAGGCCACTTATTGATATTGTAAATTTAGCTAGATGGCTTAATGTTTGTGTGTATTTTTATTGAAGGGTTATAGTTCTTGACTCTTGTATAATTAAGATAATATATTAATGAGTTAACTTGATGGTACCTTCTATCATACATTGTAATTTATACTTAATGAAAATTGATTATTTATTCATCCATACATCTAGTAGGTTTTGGCCATCAACAATGGGCTCCTAGCCTGTGATGGAATTTTTTTAATCTTTATCTTCATTTTGTTGAGTAGTAGCATACATAGGTGAAATGAAAAGGTCCAAGAAATGAAAATTTCCACTATCTAGTCAACCAAGATGACCATGTTGAGAAGTAGAGAAATGTCCATGTGGTAGAGAGGTCCATCCTTACTGCCAATGATGTGAACTGCCCTGGGAACTATAGTGACCTCATCTAAATCTATGGTTGCATGAACATGGATACCCAAATGGGAGAGAGGCATGCTCCCATGATAGAGAAGCATCCCTACTAGTAGTCTAAGTAAGAACACAAGTAATTGTATAGGAGGCGTTGGCCTAATTCTCAATTAAAATTTACAGATGTGTATCTTATAGAGCCATTTTGTTGTTTTGGACTTGGATCTATAGCATGACATTAGAATAGATACTAGTTTTAGCATACAAGGAAAAATCCTTATTACTAGTTGAGCCAACAAAGAATGTAGAATTTCTATCTTTCCAAATTAAGCATAGTATCTCTACTCTAAAAGCATGTCAAATCTTAGTGTATTAGCTAGTATCTTGGGTTAGTCACCTAGAAGTATCATAAGCTAGGAGAAGGGATCGAGGTAGAATGAATTGAATTAATAATGTATCCAAGACCAAGTAGCCTCAACTTGAGGATAGAACTAGAAGAGATCATTGATAGTTTCTAAGTGACCATATAGAAAGGATAATGATGAGGTACCACTGCCAAGTGAACCAACTAGAACTCCATTGAGAGGCCCAAGTAAAAATGATACCAAAAAAAGAGCTAGCTTGGGTTCCACCAATGTGGACTAAACCATTTGAATTTTGCATCATTACTAAGAGGTAGAGGACTAAATATTCCATCTCACATAAAGCTTGGAAACCCTAAGGAAATAAGGAGAAAGTCATGAGTATCCTTTGCAAGGCTTGTAAATCCTAAAAGGACTATTCTAAAACCACTCCAAGTCCTTTCACCGTGGATTTACATAGCGAATTCCTACCTTGTGAACCATTTTAGGGGGAACTGAATCCAAGTTAATTTAAAAAGACTCTAGACTTTGATTACCAAGATTGACTTTATCTATGAAATATAGCCAAGGAATCCGTGTTGTAGCAATTCTATAGAAAATATCATATATAAAATAACCCCCATGTTTGTAAAACCTTAAGGCATTGACCCAAGGAACTTTTGTAAGGGGTCTATCTTGACAAGTTCACCTAATACCACCATAAGAAATTCCAATTTATTGAAATCTCATTTTTGAAGCCATTCTTGCTCTAAATGAGCCATGGATTGATTACTTCGTACGATTGTCAAATTCTCTAGGAAACAAAGGTGGCTTGAATGTGTGCTTGCTCCTTGATGATGACAATGACATGAAATCCTAGGCCACACCAAGCATTATGTTGATGGTGTTTTTAGCACACAACAACACAGGTGAAATACAAGTATATCACCTCTCCTGAAAAAGGTATCCTATCCAAGATAGGACTGCCCCAAGGATAATACAACTAGGTCTTAGCTTGCAGGAATATCTCAATGGGATGTACTAGTTGTGCCAACAAGGGGTCTTACATTTGATATTGTTTATAAGATATGAAATCAATATGTATATAGAAACCCTATGATTCCTTCAGCAGATTTGTAATGTAGATGTTGCTTATAACCTAACCTAACAAAGCTTGACTAAATAAAATGCAAAAGGTAAAGGGCGAGAGGAAAGGGATATGAAATCCTATAGACAATTGCAGAAATGATCAACACACAGATAGATAGATTCCCAACAATAAAAAAATCTCTACTTAACTAGGCAGCCCACAATACCACAGAGATTGTGCAATCTTCTAAGGAAACATAATAATTTTTAAATTGTAGAAGGTTCATCAAACACCCAATTCCTAGCACAGCTCAATGAAATCATACAATCAAACTTATCTCATAAATTATGCCCAGACTAACCATGCACAATGACATATAATCAGCAAGCCATCAATGGTATTGACATGAAATCTGTCAAATATATGGATAATTAATCACAAATGCAACCAAATATCAATTAATTTCATATTGACCTGAACCATGAAATCCAAAATAAGACAACACATAAACACAAATTCCCAGCAACCTGCAAAACTTGCTTTGTATTGACTATATTTTGGTAGAGTCTCAACAATTCATTATCAAATCTTACTTACAAATGAGAGAAAATGATGGCCCTTTTATAGACAAGGCACCATACCAAGTTTTTGAATGGACGATGGAGATTAACTCAACACCAATGGTCTAGATTACATGGCATTTAATCAGTTTGATGTATTTTCATATTTGCATTTGTCCTCTAGGAAAAAGACAAAATATAGATTGCAAATACATTGAATCTGGACAACATGGATACCCATGTGGATATACATGCCAAAGAGCAACTTTCCAAGGTGAAAAGAAGTCAAAATGAAGTCATATGACATGTGAAAACTTGAGCTGATGTGGACTGACAGGATTGCACATGCTGATTGGATCATCTTGTTGCTTGCCACATTTGAGTCATCTAAAAGGACAAATGACTTCTCTAATGAGCCAACTGATATTAAGGTACATCCAACTAGATGCTTGTTGGATACAAATTTTGATGACTGGGTTGTTGGAACAGCTACAAACATGTCTTGGACATTGGGCTGGATCTGCAGGAACTTCCATGAAATAGGCATGATCTTCAGTTTCTCCTAGTTCCTGAGGCCTATCTTCATCATATTGGATGTTATACCAACTTCCTTCTTCATGTGCAGCAGCAATTTGGTTGATATATTGTTGATTCTACATTTATGGGTCAGCAGGGTACCTCTATTTGTTCGCCTTCCAAGACAGCTCCAACAAGCTCCTATGTCATCGAAGGCCTACAATTCACAATGTAGAGCATCAATTTCATCTTAAACAATCAAATTTTCCATCAATTTGGATAAAGATATGTTCACTTGCAGTCATAGATTTAGTCTAGGACAGCCTAAACTCAATGTCATCTTCTTATGAACAACCTCATAAGTCTAGTGATTATTGCATGACTTTTAGAGTTTTTCTACCATTTTCAAGTACCCATTTGGCCAATATGATGATATAATAAGTTTTTACAACCATTAGGATCCATTTGGGGACTTTTATTTTGCATTTTTATAGCCTTTTTTTGTAAAAAGTGGAATTTTTTTGGGTACCGACTTTTCATGTGCAGTAGCATTAATTGTTGTAAAACATGCCCAAAATCCACACAAACATGGTAAAAATGTTTATCAAGATGTGATAACTAGTTGTGCAATCCAAATCCATAAAGAAAATCCAATTTCCCCTTCAAGAAATGTGTTTTTTGGCCCAAATTGGAAAAACTAGTTTTGGGTCTCACGGACTAAAAGTCTGTGGAGGTCAAATTTAGCGCTAAGTTCACTTCATGCCTTTGGCAGGGATTTGGCTAATTAGAATGATGCTTCATGAGGTCAGTCAGTTCACTTTTTAGCGCAGGTCCGTCAATAGTTTTTTTAGCACTAAACATCTTAGGTGCTTCTAGGGGGGGAATTTGGGTCCAACCGACTAGTGCGACTTTCACCTCCCACTGACAAAAGGCAGTGCGATGCAATTTCAGTGCAAGTTGGTAAGGTCTAACTTTAATACTAGGGATGCATTAAGGAGTTAGTGGGGATTTTGGCTAGCATGGACTTTGGCGGGTTGTGGATAAAGTCGGTTGGACTGCCTTTTAGCACAAGTCAGGAGGGACTATTTTTGGTACAAGGCAGTGAGGTGATGTTTTAGCGCTGAGTGCAGTAGGGGTTGTTTTTGGTGCCAAATTTTGAACTTCCCAAGGGCAAGGTATATTTAAAATATATTTAAATATAAGTCTTATACTTCAAATATTTTTAAATATATTGTTAGGATGTTTGAGATGGGTTCCAGATCCATAGGATTTAACATGCAGATTCTAGATTTTTGAAGTTCCACCAGATTTTAGACTTAGTCATTTTTTAGGGTTTTCAGGGTTTTAGACTTAGCCAAATCAGGGCTTCAGGACCATGTGACTGGATGAAAGTATATGAACCCTTTAGTGAAATCTTATGGAATTTGACATGATTTTGCAACTCTAAGACCTGGAAACTAAGAATTTCAACATGACACATCCTACAGAAGTAGTTTCAGGGGCAATATCTAGTGACAAAGGATTTTAGAGCAAAGTGTAGTAACACCCAATTTTAGTGCAAAAGGCAACAAAGGTCTATTTTTAAAGCACAAACCAAATCAAGACAGTTCCAAATCAATCCCAAAAGGCATCAAATGACTCCACACATGTCAAATCCTGAAATTTGGAACAAATCTTGCATTCTAGGCACAAATTTAGCTTCCCATTGTCATAAGGAAAAAAGATTGAGACTCTAAGCCAAAGCAAAAAAGGGGGTCTCCATTTGATAAAATGGGGCATGTGTGTGAGGCACAACAAATAGCGACTCTGTTGGGGAAATGCTCCAGAGCATTTCAAAGATAAATGATAGTTTCAAACCTAGAATCTCTATGTTTCCCACATATTAGACTGGAAAACATGATACCATATCATAGAAGTAGAAACTAAAAACATAGTGCAGCGATTCATATCCTGAAAGCTTGAGTGTGTGCAATTACATTAATTCCCATCCTTTGGCAACTAAGCTCATCTAAGATCCTTTACATTAAGCTACGTTATTAGTACACAGCTCATGAACTATTTGGGCATTGCCCCACTACCATTGACCATTTGTAGCCTTGATACGTTTGTCTCAAAATTCCACTCAAGCATAGCCCTACTGTCAGTCAGGTGTCCATAGCCCCGGTAGAGGTTACTTGATTGTCCATGTAACTGAGTTATAGTGTGTGATTGTGATTTTCTAATTTTCTTTTCTTTTCATAATTTCTTGATATTCCATTAAGCTTAGATTTGGTAGAGTGAAATGCAACACTGCTACCCTTGCAACACATGCTTTTGATGACATGCATTACATTGATAACTTAGCTAGTTGGGTGTGGAATCCTGATGGTAGCAAAGGTGGACCTTAGATTTTTCACTTAATGTAAGATCACCAAGACTTACTTAGGTACTTTTAGGATTTTAAGAGTGTAAGAGATATATGGCTAGAAAAGATTTCAAGTGCACCGACTAATGATTCATTTCCCATGAACAGACATCATACCATCCAAATATAACTGTGGAACCCAGAAGAGGACCTAAGTAGAAAACATCAGCTTCTCAAAGGAAAATTCTAGATTACTTACCAAACAAAGGATCACTTACAAGCCTGCACAATGGCCACCACATTCAAGAAATGAAGATCCCCAACAAAGCAAGTGCAACAGGCAAAAACAAAGTAGGAAAGAACAACTAGCCTAAGAAAAAACAAACACCTAACAACTATAGAAAGAAAAAGTGGAAAGAAGAAACTAATCTAAAAGCAACCTAATTATCTAAATCCTAACTAGAAACAAGCAAGACTATGTACAAAGACTTTGGAAAGCAAGTATTTACATTTCCTTGTGATTTATTTCTCAGGACATGCAGGAGTAACAAGGTGCGGGTCAATGTCTTAAGTCTGGAAAATTCATCTTTGTACTCTGAATAGTAGGGTACGGCCATGCTAGGTTCATGTTCAAGGTTCCAATCATGCATGATCAGCAATTGGGGTAGTTCATTAGGGCCATGATCAATCCAAATGCAAGTTGTCTTACCTAAATAACCATAATTGAATTGATAACTATTGAAATTGAGTGAAGCAAGGGAAGACACAACCTGATTTGTAGTACCATCAGTGAGAGATGAAAGTTCATCACCTTGTTGCATTGCACCAAATACCTTTTCATCCTCATGGGTTCTCAGTTTGTGGTGGGTCATGTCTGGTACATCATTGAATACCTCTCGATCACTAAATGCTACAACAACCTTCCAAGCAATTAGAAGATTTGGACAACCTTCTTTAGAATGTGAATCATGTGGATGAATTCTGCATGAAGTGGCTAAGGAAAAATTTGACATATGCAGTGAATTCCCATGTAGTAGCATATCCTTGTTCATTGTTGACACCAACTCAATGATGTGATCAAGTGATTGACATGAAAAATCTTCCAAACCATCACCCTGCATGACTGATTTTTATTCTTAGAATGCAGACCTTTCTCCCATCTGTCAGTAGCATGCCAATATCAGTCATGTGGAGATCTTCTCTTATGTAAGTATGAATGGGATCAGTCTAATGAGTACATGATATACTTGAATCCACTTCATCCATATCAGGAATATGTTCTACACAAACCTTATCTATATCAGTTGGCAACCCCTCTGTTTCAACTAGTGGTTGATATGGGACTGAAAATTCATTGTCTACCGTAGAAATAAGGTCTTTTTCTTCTTGCACAACTCAATCAATGTTTCTTTGAAGTGATGCCTCATCTTGCTCTTCTTCATCTGACTCATCTAAAGACTCAGTTAAAAACTCTATTGGAGTGAATGTATCAGTCTGATATGGCTGATCATGATGGCATACTGTGCTAGTACACTCAAGAGCCTGATCACTCTTCATCAAACAATCAGATTGTGGGTCAAATTTGCCAATTGAAACAACTTCTTGCATTGATGTCCATGACTTTTCTTCATCTAAGTGACTAGTTTCTTCTTGTTGTTTCATATGTTTGACCTGATCTAACTGCTATTCAAACTTAGAATTGTCAACCAACTGAAGTGAACTATTGTTCTGCATCCCCAACATAATTACTCATCAAATCTAATTCATTATCTATCTTACCAAAGTCCTTAGTAGTAGAAATCTAATCTTGGACATTGCTTTGTTCATTGTCCTGTGACTGAAAAACTAGGCTTCAACCATGCTGGAAGTTCTAGTGAATGGAAACAAGGTTTTAACCAGTCAGGGACTAGATACTCCTTGGTTAAGAGATTTGTAGACCACATGCATTGTCCAACATCATCATCTGGATATGTACTCTGATGAACAACCTCAATTTTTTCCATATACAGACTACCCTTTTGACTGTGATCAATTATGAATGGTGGATATACAGCTCCTATAGCCTCAACTCTTTGGGTATGCTTGACTAAGACATGACCATATCCATATGTATCCATCCATACTGTATCTCCTCCATGTGTTGTCTTACTCTGGATATGTCTATCATACTTACATCTTGCATTAGGCTTACATATTTCCAAAATAGGGAGGACTCCTTTCAAATGCAAATCAAATCTTTGGAGAAAATTTAAACAATCAATTTTATCATGCATCTCTCCAGGATGTATAGTGTAGACCTTTAAGGTGAAATAAAATCAAGCAATGTTAATGGAGGGTACTTCAGCCTAATATGCCCATCTAGCACTTCGTCGAAGAGTGGGATATCTACTTGGAAGTTCTCTTCATGATATGACTACTGAGATGGTCCTCTGAAGAATGAAGGGATTTCATGATTGAAACCCTTATGTGTATCCATTGGAACTAAATCTCTTGAGTATTCAATTCATTTCAACATGTGCAGTAATACACTAAAATTGAAATCTTGCATCAAACTCAGTTCTACCCTCCTTCTAGCACCAATTCTATTGAAGGTGTTTTTAGCACACAACAACGCAGGTGAAATACAGGCATATCACCTCTCTTGAAAAAGGTATCCTATCTAAGATAGGGCTGCCCTAAGGATAATACAGCTAGGTCTTAGCTTGCAGGAATATCTTAGTGGGATGTACTAGTTGTGCCAACAAGGTGTCTTATATTTGATAGGGTTTATAAGATATGAAAGCAATGTGTATTCAGAAACCCTATGATTCCTTGAATAGATTGTAATGTAGATTTTGCTGATAACCTAACCTAACAAAGCTTGACTAAATAAAATGCAAAAGGTAAAGGGGGACAGTAAAGAGATAAGAAATCCTATAGACAATTGCAAAAATGATCAACACACAGATAGATAGATTCCCAAAAATAAACATATCTCTACTTAACCAGGTAGCCCACAATGCCATAGAGATTGTACAATCTTCTAAGGAAACATAATGATTTTCAAATTGTAGAAGGTTCATCAAGCACCCAATCCCTGGCATAGCTCAATGAAATCATACAATCAAACTTATTTCATAAACTATGCCTAGACTAACCGTGCACAATGACATAAATCAACAATTCATAAATGGTATGGACAAGAAATCCATCAAATATCTGGATGATTAATCACAATGCAACTGAATATAAATTAATTTCATATTGAAATGAACCATGAAATCCAAAATAAGACAACACATAAACACAAATTCCCAGCAACATGTAAAACTTGCTTTGTATTGATTATATTTTGACAGAGTCTCAGCAATTCATTATCAAATCTTACTTACAAATGAGAGAAAATGATGGCCCTTTTATAGACAAGGCACCATACCAAGTTTTTGAATGGACGGAGGAGATTAACTCAACACCAATGGTCCAGATTACATGGCATTTAATCAGTTTGTTGCATTTTCATATTTGCATTTGTCCTCTAGGAAAAAGACAAAATATAGCTTGCAAATATATTGAATCTAGACAAAATGGATACCCATTTCGATATACATGCCAAAGAGCCACTTTCCAAGGTGAAAAGAAGTCAAAATGAAGTCATATGACATGTGAAAACTTGAGCTGATGTGGACTGACGGGATTACACATGCTGATTGGATCATCTTGTTGCTTACCACCTTTGTGTCATCTAATTAGACAAATGAATTCTCGAATGAGCTAACTGGTAAAGGAGAGTATGTAGCATATTTTTTATGAAGGCACATTCAACTAGATGCTTGTTGGATACAACTTTTGATGACTAGGCTGCTGGAACAGCTATGAACATGTCTTGGACATTGGACTAGATCTACAGGAACTTCCATGAAATAGGCATGATCTTCAATGTCTCCTAGATCCTGAGGCCTATATTCATCATCTTGGATGTTATACCGACTTCCTGCTTCATGTGCAGCAGCAATTTGGTTTATATAGTGTCGATTCTACATTTCTGGGTCAGCAGGGTACCTTTGTGTCTTCACCTTCCAAGATAGCTCCAACAAACTCTTGTGTCCTCCAAGACTTGGAATTCACAATGTAAAGCATCCATTTCATCTTAAATAATCATTTTCCATCAATTTGGATCAAGATATGTTCATTTTCAATCATAGATTCAGTCTAGGACAGCCTAAACCCAATGTCATCTTCTTATGAACAACCTCATAAATCTAGTGATTCTTGCATGACTTTCTGAGTTTTTTACCATTTTTAAGTACCTATTGTTGTTAAATGGATCCCAATCAAACTTAGAGGTTAAATTTTACCCACTTTTATCGATGTGGTTCCCCCCCAATTATTTAACGGGGGAGTGCAGGGGGGACAGAGCCCCTCCTGCAGGGCCCGGGGAGCTTATCCACCCGGTAAGGGCCCGGGGGCAGAGCCCATGATGGGGGTCTGTGGGCAAAACCCCTAGTGGTGGCTGCTAGGGGCAGTAGGCCCAGCTGAGTGCTTGGGGGTAGCACCCCTGAAGTAAAAATTGCATGTTATTTTATAAAGGCATCGAGAGTTATTTTTCTATTGGCCAACATAAAAAACCCTATTTTGTAACCAACATAAGTCTTGATAAAATAGCTAAGGGTTAGGGTTTTCATTGAGACATTGTATTGTAACATTTGCAACAGTATTGAGTTGCAAGGATTGTTGGTTGTAATCGGTTTGATTTGTTGGATAATAATATTTGACTCTCTGTTGGTGGATGTAGCCTGAGTTTGGGTGAACCACATTAAAAATTAGCTCTCGCTATTATTATTTCTGTGCATTTTTCATTCCTCTATTTAATCTTTATTTGCATTTAATTGATATCTTTTGCATACAATTCCTAACACCTATTTGGCCAATATGATGATCTGAGAAGTTTTTGCAGCCATTAGGATTCATTTGGGGACTTTTATTTTCCATTTTTATAGCCTTTTTTGCAAAAAGTGAGATTTTTGCGAGGTACTGGCTTTTCATGTGCAGTAGCATTAATTATTGTAAAATGTGCTCAAAATCCACACAAACATGGTAAAAATGTTCATCAAGATGTGATAACTAGTCGTACAATTGAAATCCATCAAGAAAATCCAATTTTCCCCTTCAAGAAATGTGTTTTTTGGCCCAAATTGGCAAAAAGCGCTAGTTTTGGGTCTCACAGACTAAAAGTCGGTGGAGGTCAAATTTAGCGCTAAGTTCACTTCATTCCTTTGGTGGGGATTTAGGCTCGGACTGACTAATTAGAATGATGCTTCATGAGGTCAGTCGGTTCACTTTTTAGCACAAGTTTGTCGAGAGCATTTTTAGCACTAAACATCTTAAGTGCTTCTGGCAGGGAATTTGGGTCCAACCGACTAGCGCGACTTTCACCTCCCACTGACAAAAGGCAATGCGATGTGATGTCAAAGCAAGTCGGTAAGGTCTAATTTTAGCACTAGGGATGCTTTAAGGAGTTAGAAGGGATTTTGGCTAGCGCGGACTTTAGCAAGTTGTGGATAAAGTCAGTGGGACTGCCTTTTGGTGCAAGTCAGTAGGAGTTGTTTTCCGTGCAAGGAAGTGAGGTGACTGTTTAGCACTGAGTGCAGTAGGGGTTGCTTTTGGCACCAAATTTTGAATTTTCCATGGGCAAGATATATTTAAAAATATATTTAAGTATACTTTAAATAGTTTTAAATATATCATCAGGACGTTGAGATAGGTTCCAGATCCATAGGATTTAACATGCAGATTCTAAATTTTTTAAGTTCCACCAGATTTCAGACTAAGCCATTTTTCAAGGTTTCAGACTTAGCCAAATCAGGGCTTCAGGACCATGTGACAGGGTGAAAGTATATGAACCCTTTAGTGAAATCTTGTGGAATTTGACATGATTTTGTAACTCTAAGACATGTAAACTAAGAATTTCAGCATGACACATCCTACAGAAGTAGTTTCAAGGGCAATATCCAGTGACATAGGATTTTAGAGAAAAATGCAGTATCACCCAATTTTGGAGCAAAAGGCAACAAAGGTCTATTTCTAAAGCACAAACCCAATCAAGACACTTCCAAATCAATCCCAAAAGGCATCAAATGACTCCAAACATGCCAAATACTAAAATTTAGAACAAATCCTGCATTCTAGGCACAAATTCACCTTCCCATTGACATAAGGCGAAAAGATTGAGACTCTAAGCCAAAGTAAAAAAGGGGGTTTCCATTTGATAAAATGGGGCGTGTGTGCAAGGCACAACACATTATAGAAAAAGGGAATGCCAAAAGCAATACAATGCTAGAGAATTATTCTCCACTCTTCATACCCCTCCAAGGCATGGATGATCCATTTGGCATAGAAAGAAAATTGATCTAATGAAAGGATCAAAGTGTGTACATTGGGTCTATGTTTCTTTATTTGTATGTATATTCTAAAATTATATTTATTTTTACTAAAGGGTTGCAATTTAATTCATTGAGTTCAGTTGGTGAGGATGATAGTATGTTTTTTATTGCTCCATCCACCAAGACCCAAATATCTTGAGGGTGTGATTGGGTCAAATTCAACCACTGCATGTATTTGACAAATTGTAACACCTTAGTCTATGCTCTCTTATAATATTGTAATCTATTGTATAAAAATAGAGAAGTCCATATTTATGTAATCAAAGTAGTTCTAAAAATATCTATGTTATGTTGTAAAATGTCTCCCTAGGACTTTTACATCCTAAGTTTAGCTCTCAGGTCCCTTGCTTTGCATCATGCATATTCATTTTGACTCCCAATGAAGAATCCCTAAAAACCCATGCCAAATGGGGTTAAGGGGACCTTATTGATCTTTGTCCTACCTTGAAATAGGGGCCTAGGGCTTGGGCGCTCACACCCTAGTCCTGCCCTATTTTAGGTAGGTCCTAAATTTGAATGTCGATTATATGACTATTAAAAGGTTCCATTGCCAACATCTTATGTTTGAATTACAAAATTAAAGCATGAATGCATATATAAGTATAATTAAGGTTTCATTTGCAAACTAGAAGATGATTATGAGCTTTTGGTGAACTTATGATTTTAGAGCATTCAAAATATTCATTGTTGCAGAGTAGAATATTATTGTTGTGTTTGTGATTGTAGATTTTGCTTCATCTTCACATGTGTTGAAGGATTTTTATCTACATGTGAGCTAAACCTCTGAGGTGCTATCTATTTGTGTTTGAATTATTTATCAATTTTTTTTTGCCTCTATCTCACAGGGATATGCACTCTTTTATCTAACAACGGTGTTTGGAAGAATTGAATGTCCTTCCGGGGGCTTGACTGAGGCAAGCTCCTAAATACCACAACCCCCAACCCCATTCTCTACGATTGCAGGTTACAAGTGACATGTTTGAAGGAGTGGAGTAATAGGAGGATAGAACAAAGTATTTAGATCCTATATCTCTGTAGAAAAGAAAAACTTGGAATTGGGCACCTTACACCAAAGACCCCCAGATCTCTGATACTAAAATCTTTAGAACAACAAAAATAAGTTGCAGACATCTTTCGGAGTTATCAAAAGAAAACTATACCTTGGGCTTGGTCACCTACTCTTTGGCCCCTAAATTTTCCAGATTCAAAATCTCAAAACCTGGTATTTATCTACTCTAAATATTACATCTTTGTCTGTGACCATTTGTTGTGATTTATCCGTTTGTTTACAATTTTGCGTAATTAGGGTTTCTAGCATAATCAGACTTTAGTTAATCAGTAAATTCCAAGTTTCCACAATGTTCCAAGTGACCCTCTACCTATAGGTGAATCTTATTGCAAACGTTGTGATTCAACTTGGTTAAATGTCCTTGAATGTATGTAGTGAAAGGAGGATCTAGCCATTTACCCATTTCCCCCTTTTTCTATTAAACATTTTAGTGAACCCATGTTTTTACTTGAATTTTCCACCTTGTTGAGTGTTGTACTTCATATTTACATTCATTCATTTAATTTTCATATTATTGCATTTGAAAATATTAAAAAAATTGAAATATTTGAAAAAAATTGGCATCATAGGCTAGTGTTTTGACATAGTTTGCATTAATTTTATTTAATTTCTAATATTTTCATTAGATCTGATATAAATTATAGTTTTACATCATTAGACAATCATTGGCATTGCATTTTCATGTTTAAATTGTTAAAAATTGCTTGATATTGTGCATTTTTCATAAAACCTAATCTTTGCATTAACTAGGGTTTGTAGTTAAAATCTTGTTTTAGATTTTACTACTCTTTTAAAAAAATCATTCAAATCTTATTTTGTTTCTAGTATTGCATTATTGTGTGTCATTGCATTTTACATTTAAAAATTTGCATTTTCACATAGTTAATTTCAATAAAAACTAGCATATTCACTCATCTTTACTTGAAATTACACTTGCGTTGAACATCTTAGGATTTTTGAATCATTTTCAGATCTGAGTTGAGCTATTTTGCATCAAAAATCTGATTAGAAAATATTCATACATCATTTTTCATAGTTTCATGTCTTAATTTCACAATTAGGATTTGAAAACCTTGCATTTTCACTAAATTTCTACTTATCTTGCATTTAGATTTGCATCATAGGTGTGTTGTGAAAGATATTGTTTCATTATTGGACTAATAAGAAGCATTTAATTTTTGACCCCTCTTTAATTTCTTCACAACACTTCTTTTAGGCATTCAAAAAAGTGAAAAATCAAGCATTTTAGATCTTTTAAAGCATATCTTGGTTCCTTGAGATTGTTTTATTAGTTTGTGAATTGAGTGTTGTATGATTTTGCATAAGTATTATAACCCACTACCCTAATAGAAATATCACTTTAAGGTGAAGTATTAGACTAATGGGTTCTAGTGCCCCTAAAACAAATGGTATTCCTACCTCTGAAAATCCATTGAACACCTTCTTTACAAAAGGAGAAACACAAAATTTGCAAGATAACATACCTCCTACAACTACATTGGAAGAACAAATATTTCATGATGTTGAGGACCCTATTAATGTGGTAACACATGTAACCGATGAGAAAATAAACAAACTTGATAAAGAACTAGCCGATTATCAAGAATTTATGGAAAATGAAAGGATAGCAGATGAAGCTATACCTGTGATTCATAACATAAGAGAATTGTTAAAAGAAGGACAAGATGGTGTTAATGCAATTTGAGGCTTAATGCATATAGTGCTTCATAATGTTATGCCAGTGACTGAATGTGTGAATGTTATTAATAATCTGTCATCACCGTCTCATATGCAAGTATCAACACCTATAACGACTACTGGTATGTCTACATTTACATCAACAATTCTAATTACTAATGCAAATGCTTGTAGTAATGCTACCACTGGTATTGGAGTATCTAATGGCACTAATTCACAAAATGACAAAGCTATGGGATTCAACTATCAAAACTTAACACCTAAGGTCACCTCTTTTATGAATACTCACTGTCAACCACCTACCATTCACAATTACTCTCAACCACCTTTCGTTTCCACTCACAACTGATCTCCTCAAAATGTCATGCACATGGCTTCAAATTCTCAAACTGCATCTCCTAATGATGCCCTCTTAAACCAACTCTTGCAAGGCATGACCTCTTTACAACAAAAGGTGATGAGCTTGACTAATTCATCGCAACCTAATATACCAACTTATCATGCTCGTAATCCTCTATCCTATGCAATCTTAAGAACTCCTATTTCTGAGAAGTTTGAAACTCCTCGCTTTAAAAAATATGGTGGAAAAGGTGATCCTAATACTCATGTGGCAACATTCACATCCATGTGTAGTGATTTCTACTTTGAAGAGGACTTGTTAGCAAAACTTTTCACGCGATCTCTTAAAGATACTGCTTTAGAATAGTTTTTCTCTTTACCTCCAAATTCAATACACACTTTTTTGCAACTAGTTGATCAATTCTTACAACATTTTCAAAAAAACATTGGACCTCAAGACTCTTTGATTGATTTAGTTCATTGCAAGCAAGGTATGAAAGAGAAGTTAACTGAGTTTATCAGTCGGTATCAAGCTCTTTATGCACAAATTCAATATTAGATGAAGGATGGGGATGTTTAAAATCTATCTATTATGAATTTACAACCTAACATCTGTGATAAGATTCTCTTGATGAAGTATAACTCTTTTCAACATTTATGCACTGCCCTTCGTGATTACAAACTTTCGTCTAGTCAGTATGAAAACTAAAACTCATCGGCTCAAGTTGGTCAATTCATGAGTGGATCTTCACAAAACAAATTTAAGAGGAGTAATAAGAGTTTTCTCAAGTTTAATGGGCTGATTTCAAAAAATTTTTTGCAAGTGTTTTCTATCACTAATCTGAAGAGGACACTGTTTCAAAATAGACAACAACAAAGAAAATTCACTGTGATATCCGACTCCTTACATTCTATCATGAATCGAGTTGTGAGTAATAATCTCTTAAATCTTCCTCCTATTAAACCATTGGATCCTAGTAGAATGCCAGTACCTTACTTCAATACTAATACTTTTTGTCATTATCACCGACAATAAGGACATGATACTAAACAATGTATGCATCTCAAACATGAATTACAAGACCTCATCGACTTGAATGTTATTCAAGTATCTGGTGTAAATGATAATAGAAATAAGTCAGTTGCTCATCCGAATCAAAATTTACAGATCTTTACTAATCCCTTCCCTAAGCATGCAAATAACAACATGATGGATCAAAATACACCTGAACTGGAAGAGGATTATCTGAACAATGATGAGATAATTGCTACAATTGAGGTGGATAAGGAAAATACTGAAGTATTACGTCATCCATGAAGAAATGGTATATATGCTGAGGTTCCTCCTCCATTATCCCTTCAAGGATCAGGAGTCAACCAAAATGCATTGGAAAGACAAACAGAACAACCAGAACAAGAGATTATGACACAAGAAAAGGTTCATACGGTGGAAGATAATCCTGACTATGATAGAAAAATTCAACAAAATAAGAAATCAAAGGATTAGAAAAGAATAAGATGGTTATCATCAGTAGGAAATAATAGTAGTTCTCCTCGTAAGCAATAAAAGATTTCAAACATACAAGGATTTGAAAAACACACACTGTAGGAATATCCTACCGGGAACAAAGAACAATCGGATACAAACCACTCAAGCTTCACACAAAACTTGATGGAGCATCTTTCTAAGATTTTCACAAGTCACAAATTCTAGTTCGGTTGTGTCTTCAGGTAAGTATTTCTAACCCTTTACATCTGTGTTGTGTTTCCCTCGTGACGTTTTATATGTTGTTTAGGCCTCCTTGGATGACCCTTGATACTCTTGTAAGGTCAAGACCACCTCTGTTGTGACACTTCTTCTATTTGTATCATCATTCTTCTATCTTGCCTCTCCTCTATTTTTATTTTTTGTGTTTTGTGTCTTGGGGGCATAGCATTGTGGTTGGTGACCTGGGGGCACCTTCCTACATGATGAATCTAAGACACTTGTTCTCCTCTCTTGATTTATTGGTACCTTCCTCTAGTAGTTCTATCTAGCTGGCAGATGAGAAAAAATAAACATATACTGATACAGACCATGTGTCCCTTCAGTGAGTAAGCAAAAATGGACCTAGTTCATACATGAGGACAAGGTTGATATACATTATCCAATGCTTGGATAGTAGAATCACTCCGTGTGATATTTTGATGATGTCTAATATTTTCTAACAAACCATAACTATATAGCTACTCTGTGCACTTTGTTTATCTTAGGTCTTGCCTTGGTTACACTCGGTTCTGAGATCTTTGTGGTATAGCCCTACGATTATACTTGATTTCTGAATCCATAGTATAGCCTTGGCTCTTGATGTGATTATGTTTATGCATTTCTTTTTATCATGTGATGTGGTTGTTATCTTAGAGAAAGATTTCTAACCTCTCTTCTTGTAGGAAATTGTGTGTTTGTGGGAACATTCGACGATCGTAAAAGTACATGTCACCTTTGGTGGCATGGGCTTTGCAAGACCTCCTGTTCCCTTGTGTGTTTTCTCTCTATCTTAAAGTGCTTGATATCGGTACACGATATCAACCACCTTAATGTGGGGGCATATAAGGTAAGCTATCTGATCATTTTAGTACTAACAAAGCATGTTTGTAAGCCCTCTACGGAGGTGAGATGTTGTATCTCTGTGCGAGTGCACATTTTTATTTTATATTGCAATTGGAAATCCCTCTGTAGAGGTGAGATATCATGCATATACTTTTATTTTAAGCCCTATGTGGAAGTGGGATTTCGTGCATATCCTTTTATTCAAAGCCCTTTGCAGAGGCGGGGATGGTGTATCTCTTGACCTAGTGCATGTCCTTTTTATTTCAAAAGTCCTCCGAGTAGGTGGGGTTGTTGTATCCTCCCCTAAGTGTGTCTTTGGCAATTGTTGTGGCATAAGCCCAACCATCAGGGGTGCCTATAATGTGCCTGAGATGGTGGGGGCTTATCAATAAGTTCCTTCCATTGCCTTGTTTGTCATGTTTTAGACGTATAGTATGTCTTTGGCATGCTATACGGAGCTCGTGTTTTCCATGTGTCTTCCATGTGTTTGTTCCAAAGTATAGTCAAAAGAGCATGGAGAAATGCCCCTCCTATTCTTTGGGATTTGTATGGCATGTTTGTTCCCAAGTATAGTCCAAAGAGCATGGCGAGATGCCCCTCCTATGCTTTGGGATTTGTATGGTGTGTTTGTTCTCAAATGTAGTCCAAAGAGTGTGCAAAAATATGCCTCCTACACTTTGAGATTTGTATTGCATGTCTATTGCCGCATATGTAGTCCAAAGAACATGGCAAAATGCCCCTCCTACATTTTGGGTTGTGTGTTGCATTTTTTACTTTCCATGCATCTGTATCTGCATTCATTTATATTTGAAAATGAAAAAGAAATAATCACTGCAATTCATTGTGATTTGCATGTCTTCAATACTGTCTTCTCCATGTTTTGTATGAGTGTTACTGTCTTCTCCGTGTTTTGTGCCTGTTACTATTTTTATTGTGTTTAGCGTGTCTATGGCATGTTTTCTCTAATGTCTACCTAAGACTGGGGGCTAGAAATAGTTCCTTAATTTTTGTGTATACATTAGCTTCAACTACCTATGTGTTTGCAGTGTTTTGACCATACTTTAATGCATGTATGGGTCTTCCGTTCATACATACATTAAAGTGGGGGCTAAATGTTATATCGTAAAATGTCTCCCTATGAATTTTACCTCCTAAGTTTAGCTTCCAAGTCCCTTGTTTTGCATCCAAGGTGATGGAACCTTCAAATTTTTCAAATTTGAAGTGCATATCTCTTTCCAATGTGTCGAGAGAGGCTAAGTCGGCATACTACTAAATCTACCCCGGGGCCATATTCACCAATTAAAATTTTGCAACTCAGAAGTGATCAGGTAATTTTGTATGGTACAATATTTCTTGGTAGATATGGTAGTGTACTTGTTCAGTTTCATGCTTCCAGGATGAGTTTTGATGGGATATTTAATTATTTTCTGACTACGACCAGGCTAAAATTGGTGATTCAGAAAGTTACAAATTTCACAAATCTAAAGGCAACCCATTTCTCATTTTGGCCTGAAACATCTTCAGTTCCATTTTTAACAAAATTGAAGATCATATGATGCATTATTTTAATGCATCTCAGTTGCTGTGAACAGGTTTTACGAGCCAGTTTACAAAAGAGGTATATAAATTTGGTGAGTTGGGCGAGATCCGTCGACAAAACCATATTTTAAATAATTGATTATGCCTATTTGCAAGTTTTCACACCTCCAAGTGTCACGGTTTGTCCACAATGAATTTCCTCTATTTGATCCACAGACAAAATTAAAATTTTGCTATTTTTTCAATGTTCCAAATGCAAATGTTTAAAATATTTTATATATTTTAAATAATTTTAAAATGGCAAAGTAAATTGAACGTGATTAGGGCAAATTTGATATTTGCCATATATTACAAAGTTCAAAGTTTACATAAAAATTACCATATGAGGATTCCACAATTCTGTCCATGGAATAAGGTAATCACCACATAGTAGCGCAGAGCAGCGGAAAGGCATTTTAATGGTTTAAATATTATTAGTGAAGCTTTGTTGAAAATTTTGAATGCCTTAATATTTCTTCTCCACCATTCTATGGAATGCAAAGGCAAACGCTCAAAGTGGATATGCGGAAGTACGGAAGGCACTTCAGGAAAACATTTTAATATTCTATATTTGCCAAAGGTTAAAGTTTGCAGAAAATGTATTTCATAATTGCGTTTTGCCATTCCGTGGAGAACAGAGAGTGAACACACAAACAAGGGTGTGGAAAGAGTTGCAGAGGATTGCTGAAGGTATAGTGATCACGTTTTCTATTTTTAAGCTATGTTTTAGGGCCTCTCATGAGCTGTAAATGGTGGTTTTTGCCTTCCATTGAGTGGCCAGACCATTTGCCTTGCCTTGGAGGCCATTTTAACATTGTTATGGGTGATTTTGAAGTGCCAATAAGCCCAAAAATGACCCAGCATTTGGAAAAACGGGACAACAATCAAATAATGCCTCTACAATTTTTATTTTGAGAATGTTTGTAAGATTTAATTTCATTTTTTGGCAAAAGCAAAGTGTTTTATTTTAATGCTATAGGAATGAAAGAGAAGGCAAAGAGTAGATTTTTGAAGATGAAAACATAGAGGTAAAATGTGCCCGAGAAATTGAAAATTATTTCTTCAGAATGCATAAGTTAATTATGGGAAAATTGTTTGGTTGCAAGTGTTAAAATGGAGGGTAAAGACAAATTGTAATTATTTACCAAATGAGTATTTACTTAGAAGTGAAAATTTTCACTTCCTAGTGAAAAAGGAGGCAGTTAGTGGGTTTTTACACCCAGGTGAACAATTTGCATGGGAATGCAAATCAAATTTGGGCCAAATCAATTTCAGTTGCAAAGGGGAAGTGGACATATTGAAGAGGGAAAATGAAGAGTTGAGGAGCATCTTCTAGAAGCAAATCAGTTGTAGAATCAAGGAAGCTGAGATGTGCCATGTGTCATCAGTGGATTATTTTTAGGGTTTTTTCATCTTCTTCTCTCTTTCTCTATAAGGCTGTAACTTCTATATCATTGTATGGGTTGATTCCAGGTTGTCTTCTCAGACTAGGTCTAGAAGATAAGGTTCAATCTAGGGGTTCTATTTTACTTCAATAGTTAGGTCTTTGTTTTATGATATAATAAGTCTATTTGTGTATGAATTTCTATATTGGATTCGCAAGTCTTTTCAATAAACCAATATAAGTCCATGCTTTTGTTGTCAATACTATTTTTTGTCTTCATCAATGTTTGAGTATTTTAGGGGATCTAAGGGGTTTTTGGGTGTGTATTTACTACACTCTCCATTTGATCTATATTAGTCTGTATTTTCAAGGAGATACAGTAATAATACTGTAGACACCCAAAATTGGCTCATGTAGAGTTAAGTAAATATTTTAATATTTATCTTAATTCTTATTTTCTTCTGTCAATTAAATAAATATTCTAAGTTTATTTGATTGGTTCATTATCCCAAAATTAAATAAAATTATTTTATTTAATTAAATTCCCTAAATTCTTCTAATGTCTCACATAAATTAAATAATCCTATATTATTTAAGTAATCCTAAATCCCTCTATCCTAAGTCCTAAATCCACCTCACAAATCCACTTCATCAATCCACCTCATTAATCCACCTCATCTTTCCACCTCAACTTTTCCACCTCAACTTTTCCACCTCACCATGTTGCACATGTAATTAAATATTTTTAATATTTAATTAGCTAATATCCCCTCACCCACATAAAATTGAATTTTTAATTCACACTCCCCCATGAGTTGAATTAAAAATTCAATTTGTCATTCCACTATCTAAAAATGAATCTTTAATTCATTTTTGTCCTCCACTCCCCAAAAATAAATCTTTAATTCGTTTTTATCCTCCACTAATTGAATTAAAAATTCAATTTATCCTTCACTCCCCAAAACTAAATCTTTAATTCATTTTTATCCTCTACTAATTGAATTAAAAATTTAATTAGTCCTCCACTCCCCAAAAATGATTCTTTAATTCATTTTTATCCTCCACTAATTGAATTAAAAATTTAAATAGTCCTCCACTCCCCAAAAATGAATCTTTAATTCATTTTTGTCCTCCACTAGTTGAATTAAAAATTTAATTTGTCATATCCATTATCCAAAAATGAATCTTTAATTCATTTTTGTCCTCTACTAGTTGAACTAAAAATTCAACTTGTCATAATCCACTCTTCCCAAAAATAAATCTTTAATTTATTTTTGTCCTCCACTGTGAATTTAAAATTCACAAATAATGAGGGCCCTTGATCTCAATACTTGATCCTCACCCTCCATCCTTTTTTCAAAAATCTATAAATGAGACCCTTCTCTAAGCCATTAAAGGAAGAGGGAAACAACTTCTTCTTGCATCAAAACCATGCCTAAATTTCTCTCAAATCTCTTCATCATACTATCATCATATTGTGTAGAAAAGAAAAAGCAATCCACATTTGAATCAAATAGGGTTATCTAATCTAGGAGCTCTTGGGTGCATAGTTTCCTCTCCTTCTTTGATGAGATTGGGTCTTCATGTGAGATATAACTTTGTGTTTTTATGCATTTAGTTTGTGTGACTATTTACCTTACTGTTGCTGTTACTTTTATATTTGGGGGACTATTGATCCTAGATTTTTAAACTATTAAACCTTATTATGTTAAAGGAAAACTAATTGGATGATGTTAGATAGATGTTTGTTTTAAGAGAAAATGAATTGGGTGATGTTAAATAGATGTTTATTTTTTAGGAAAACTAATTGGGTGATGTTTGATTAATGTTTACATTACAGGAAAACTAATTGAGTGATAATAGAAAAAAAAATTATAATGTGATTTCATTATGTTTATGATAATCCACTTTTAACCCCTCCACCCATAAACCCCCTAAAATTCCCAATCAAGACCAACAAAGGCACGCATCTTTTAAACATGAAGCTTCCCCCAAATCCATGGGATTCAAAAGTAATAATTTGAATGCGCCAACTCATAAAGCATAAAAGCCTAAAAATGTCATCCCTTCCAAGCAAAATGAAAAATCCAAAAGGCTATCAAATCCCACACCATCATAAGAAAAAGTAAAAACAAAAATGGTGTGGGTCCCCAAACAAAAAGCACAAAACTCTAATGAAGCATCTACATCCCAATCCACCCCAAAATCCCAAACATCTCCCTCCCCATCTAAAAATCCCATAATTCCTAAGTCCATGTGGGTCCCTAAAACCCCAAATCAGCCATCTAAAAATCCCCCATCCCAATCCCCATTACTCCCAACTCCACATCCAAAATACAAGCTTCCAAATACATCATGGTGTGTGCAGCCATTGGTATTGGTTTCCCTCCATCACTTGACACTCCCACATACCCCCATTTCTCCATATTTCATTCACTATCCTACATATCTTCCCCATCACGTTTCTATGGTCCATGCTTTTGCATAATCCACATCATAATCCGCATAGTCCACATCATAATCCACATAATCCACACCATAATACACTACCCACCATACATTCCATCTTTTCCTATCTACCAACATCTAAGCAATCATCATCCATAATGCTATCCAACATGGGACCATATTCACCTTGCTATGGAAACAAACGCTAGAGTCCCACTTCCATCAAAAAAGCAGAAAAAAATTAAAAAATAAAAAAAAATCAAGAAAATAGTAAAGAGAAAAAATCCATCCAATGGTGAAAACCACTCCTCGTGGCACCTTGGGCAAGTACCATGATGAAAACCCCTTGTGGACATCATGCGTAATCCCTTCTCCATCCATTTTGTATCCCTACGCTTGGGGGCAAAACCATATCCTTCATCCACATCCATAACATCCTTTTGCATATTCTATCCATGTATCCTTATCCTATCATATTCCTATCCACTACCCCCTATTTATCCTATCATTTCCCACCCATCCTATCTAGTATATCTTGCTTTTACCATCTCCCACCTTAGATCTTGATAAAGACAATGGGCAAAATATCAACAACATGCTTTGGAGGCCTCTTGGCATACTCCCTTTGTAAGTATATCCTCCATCCATCTACTGCAAACTCCATCCATTCAAACAAGAACACATCATGCAAAATTCTAAGCATTGGGGCATACGATTCCTTGCAACCTAGCCCTTGGAGAAAATCCTAAAACCCCCCATCCATCTATCATGTATCTCTACCCAATTCTTTATCCCCCATCCTACCCCTTATCTGCATGTATCTATATATCTACCACAAAACTCCTATCCATTATCCTTTCATCACCAATCCCCCTATCCAACCCCATCACCTTCACCTCTAGACTTGGTGTTCCCTTGTCATTGGTATCTAGCACAAAGGCTATCCATATGAAATCCAATTTAACCATGATAATAAACCAAAAAAACTAGAAAATCCAAAAACACCAAAAAAAATTAGAAAATCCAAAAAATCCAAAAAATCTAAAAAATCAGAAAATCCAAAAACACCAAAAAAAATCTATCACAAAAAATCAACATCTCATCATCTTCCAACATCCTCAAAATCACCCAAATCATCCAACAAATCATCTTCCAACATCATCAAATCTATCCTAGGTCATCACACATCACCATCACAAATTAGAACTACATATCATCATCACCTGCATCTTAATGTGCCTTGATCCCGTGGATACAGAGTATGTAGGTAGTCTAGAATATGCAAGAAGTTTCTAGTACTTAGGTATGTAAGATGCACCCATCTATCCATAATAAGATTACACTAGATCCAAGCATCGTAATACCTATCAAAGCATCATCCCTTAATCAAAATCATCAACTATCAAATCAGCATCAACCACAACTTGTCACCATCATATCTTGAGTCAATCTTACAAACATCAATTTAGCATGATCTAATCATCAATCAATTCCTGCCTTAGGATATATTGTTCCTACGATAGGTAGAATCTATCAAATCATCATCCATCTTGGCAAAAGATACAATGGTTACTTGTTTGGTTCGTTGGTCTTTTAGTTTTTGATTTTTTTTATCTTTTGTTCTATTCGAAGATCACATCAAAGCTACCTTGATCTTACTATATCATGGTATGTGGCGAAAACATCTAAAATGGGGCATAGTCTTGTTTTTGTATGCTATGCTTATGGGTTGGTTTTATTTCTCCAAGCTAGTTTTCATATCTTGTTGATCATAGGGTCGGTTCTAGCATATTGATCTCCTTATGCATCTAAGGTTCATCATACCTTTTGTGTACTAAGGGCTTATGCTATGAGTCCCCTTCCCTCGTCTAGACAAGGTTGTACTATCTTGGGCATGCATGGGATTATCCCTTTGTCTGTGTGTCTAGTCCATGCAAATGTTGGATAAACATCATCACCCTGGTCTTCTATACCTTGGTGAAAATATCCACTTTGCTATATCAAACCTAGGATTGCTCTAAATCATTTTCAGCACAATGATCATCCACCAATCAATCTCCCAACATTATCACACTTTCATCTCATCCCTTATCCTCCAACCACATCTACCAATCTGTTCCATCCATTTAAAGAACACAACCGTGTTCTTGCAACCCACCTATCCTCTCGAGGGGACATCACCCTTACCAATTATCCCCAAACCTTACCCTATTCTTCTAAGCCAAAATCTTTTTTCTATCTAATCGAACTCTATGTTTTAACTTCTTTGAAATGATGTTACTTAGCCGCAACACCATCTCAAAGAGGGGCAAATGTAGACACCTAAAATTGGCTCATGTCAAATTAAGTAAATATTTTAATATTTATCTTAATTCTTATTTTCTTCTGTCAATTAAATAAATATTCTAAGTTTATTTGATTGGTTCATTATCCCATAATTAAATAAAATCATTTTATTTAATTAAATTTGCTAAATTCTTCTAATGTCTCACATAAATTGAATAATCCTACATTATTTAATTAATCCTAAATCCCTCTATCCTAAGTCCTAAATCCACCTCACAAATCCACCTCATCTTTTCACGTCAACTTTTCCACCTCACCATGTTGCTCATGTAATTAAATATTTTTAATAATTAATTAGCTAATATCCCCTCACCCACATAAAAGTAAATTTTTAATTCACACTCTTGTTGTGATGCTCACAACATGCCCCATTTTACTCATTAGCAAAATGAGGACCCTTGTTGAAGTTGGTTTGCTTTGCTTGTATGTGTGGTTTGCTTGGTGGTAAAGGGAAGAAGAGTTGAAAATACAAGCCTTGTAGAAATAGGGAAAATTTGCATTCGAGTACTAGGTCAAGTATAGGTGAATTCCTTGTTGAAAAAAAACAGGGGTTGCTTTTTGAATTATTTTAAAATTTGCTATATTTTGTAAGTTATGGATGTCTTGGGTAAATGTACAATTAGAGGGTTTGTGCCTTGTATATACAATGTTCTTTGTATATGCAATGTCATTTCGTATACAAGTGTGTTTGTATATCGGGTTTGTGTTAGTCACAAAAAGGAAGGGTAATCGGGTTTTATATAATGTTACACTTGTATACATTCTGTGATAATGTTTTATATCCATATACAAGTCGAACCCAAAAAAGTTAAGGTTGAGATGAATAAACGATTGAAATCCACTATGTATGTTTTGGGTTTGTATATTTGGCGAATGAAAAATGTACAAGGTAAATATACAACAAGTTATACATAGCGCGGAACTAAAAGGGTATTAAAGTTGGCATAGTTGTTGTATATTTTGCACAATGTATATTTATGTTCGGTTATATACATTGTCGTTTATATATGAAGTGGAATCAAAAGTAAATTGAAATACAGTATAAATGATACATTTGGACTTAAAGTATATTTCGTTATGCATTGATTTATACATAGCGTAGAATTGAGGAGGTATTAAAGTTGGTATAATCGATGTATGTTTGGCACTTGTATATTTGCCGGATGCAAAATATACAATTGAGAGATACAATGAGTTAGATACATCACGGATTCAAAGTGTTATCGAATAATGCATAATGGTTGTATATTTGGGTTTGTTGTGCAAGGTATCGAGAGACATGCATTGTGAAATATACAAAGCGGAATTGAAAGTAAATTGAAATACAGTATAAATGATGCATTTAGACTTAAAGTATATTTCATGATGCATCGATTTATACAAAGCGTGGAACTGAAAAGTTATCAAAGATAATAAAGTTAATGTATATTGTGCATTGTACATTTCTTATATACAACTCCGATATACATTGCACTTTATACAAACTGGAACCGAAGATATTATGGAATAACGTTAAACTGTTGTATGTTTTTGTCTTTGTATGTTTAAGAATGTACAAAGCGAGATATACAAGGTTTTATATGCATTATGGATGCGAGGGTTGATATAATATAATTTATAATGGTTTGAGGTCTGAAAGCTCAATAAAGAGTAAAGGCATAGTGGAAGTGGCAAAGTTAAGAGGTAAAGTGGACCCCACTATATGTACATTTGTTGCTTGTATAATAAGAATGTATATTTTATGATGTACAAGTAGATGTACATTCAGAGATACAAAGCAGAAATACAAGCCAGATGTCAGAAAAGAGTTAAAAACAAAGAAGTCCTTGTATATCTCACTTGTATATTCTAATGTACAATCCTGATATACAAATAATCAAAGGGCATTGCGAAAGAATAAAAGGTAAAGAATGTTTGTATAATGTGTTTGTATATGCGAAAATTCAATAGAATATACAAGTGAGGTATACAAGCAGGAAGTACAAAGGCTGTACGGAAAGGGTAAAGGGGAAAAGGCTTTAGTTCAATTATATGCATAAAATGATTGTATGTTCGAAGATACAATGAAAAGATACAAGGAAAACATACAACGAGATATACAAAAGAAAATACATGTTTAATTAAGCTAACGGTCAAAAGTTAAAAAAAAACATAAACACTAAATTGAAAGCTGAGACCGTAGCACATTAATGGTTGTAATTAATGTAGGCTTAACACTCAAGCAAAGGGGAATTTAGCGAGGGTTAGGGAAGAATTATTGTTATTGTTCTTTCAAGATATATTGTTAGCATTGAAATTTGTAGCAGGGGCGCTGTCACAGTAAAATCGAACAGAATTTACCAGATTAACGAGGTTACAGTTGCTGGATAAAAGCAAAAGGTAAAAGTAAGTCAGCGTCAAAGGTTAAATGGTCACAGAAACAAGTATTTATCTTGGAACCCCGTTTAATTTTCAAATGGTAAAACGCAACTGTTAATTCCAGTAATTTTGGTTTCAAAATACATGCATTTGTCAGAATTAATGTGTTAATTGTTAATTAGCTAAATAGAGCTTAGTCCGTTTAAAGGTGAAATGTAAACAAACAAGTTAGGGTAAATGGTAGAAAATAGGTATTCACAGTAAAACCCTAGATATGAAGTGGAAGAGAAAATTAAGACATGTATACTCCTATAAGATGGCCCCTAAACTGAAGAAAGATATAGGGGAAGTTATAAAAAAGGAAAGAAAACCACGGAAAGAGGTGGAGAAAGAGGAATTACTGATACACAAAGGGTATCCAACCCTGATCAGTATGAATGGAGTGGGGACAAATACTAACATAGGAAACTATGATGCAGGAGATGTGCTAAAAAAGATTACTGTTGCAGATGCTACTCCTGGTATGAAGTGTATCTGGGAGAGTGGGTTATACCGAGCTACGGGTTTCCCATTGGTGATGGAAGCCAGGGATTTGTGCTTAGACTGTGTAATTATGTATAGCCCAAGTACTAGGATGGTTATGCTATATGATAAAGTAATTGTTGATTTGACTCCAGAAGGGATTGCTAAACTTTTGGGTTAGAGATCACTGATAAGATGATAGATATTGATATTGATCAGTATAATGAGAGTTTCTACACAAATGAAGGAGACTGTAAGGGTAAAATATTTCGCAACTGGTACAGTCCAGAGAACAAACCAAAGGCAGTGGCTAGAATTCCTAAAAATCTGATGAGGATACATTTCAAGGAGGAGATATATTTGATGATCACTATGCTGATCAGACTGGTTGGATTGAGGGATGGCACCAAATGTGAGCCCTGGATGTTCACTAGCATAGAATACCTAAGAACATGGGAAAAGAAACAAGGACAAATTCATTGGGCCAAAGCCATTAGTACCGCTATTTGGAGGCAAGCCATGCAGAGACAACAGAAAAACTAGCCCTTCTATCTATCTTCTTATGTGTTATATGCATGTGCTATAGAAGTTAGGCCTTTTATTCATGGGATAGAGAGGATTGGTGTTTTAGGGAATGGCCTTAATCAGAGGCTAGTGTATGAACATTACCTTGTCTTGTAGGAGGAGAATGCCTTAAAGAATTTTGCTTTAGTCAATGATGTTTTTTCTACCTACCTGGTAAGAATATTAAGGGAGGAACCTGATAAAAGATTGTCCAAGGATGCAGAAAGTGCAATTGGATTGCACAGTTCATGGTTCATACAGTTTGAGCACTTTACTTATATAAGAACTGAGGGTTTTGAAGGGAAACCATTCATGCTCCCAAGATATCCTTCTGACAAACTGATTGTCTTGGAGTTTTCAAGACAGAATTTGAATGTTTTCAAGATGTACAAAAGGAAATTCAATAACAAGGGGAATGTGAAATTGCCATGGGCAATTGGTAGATATTCTTGTTTTAGTGAAGAGGTGGCAAGTTATTCAGAGTAGGAATTGAGGTATTATGGCTTCAAAGAGTTTGATTTAGCCAAAAAATTTGACCCTTTCCACAGAATTTAGAATTTTGTAGATAAAAGGTACAAGCAGTAAGTACATATTGAAGACTTCTGGACAGACTGCAAAAATGATAGAGAGGTGAGGAAAAGAGCTCACAAAAGATTGACTATTGAATAGATGAAGTCTATTGGCAACATATACGTGCCCCCTGAGGTGCAAGATGATGATAGATTGTTGCACCATAGTTATGCACAGGCAAGACTGGCTCCCATTACAAAGCCTGATTGGTCAAAGCCATGGAATACATCTCTGGATGTATTGTCTGAACCAATAATTTCATTTTCAAAAACATGGCTGAAGGACAGGGTTGAAGAACTTAGAGCTGAGGGTATAACAGTCACATACCCGCAGAAAGGAAGGAAAAGAAAGATAGAGCCCACTGAGGACTTACAGTGCTTCTATGAGAAGAAAAGAAAAATTGTTGAAGCAAGGATAGTAGAAAAGGATAAGAATGCTACACTAATGGATCCCTATGCACTGGGAATATCAGTAGCGGTTGCATCAGAAATGTTTGTGGATCCAAAATCCATGAGCCATGAAATAAGCCCAGAGGAAGCACAAGCTACCAGTATAATGGCAAGGCAACAAACAATGAGGGCAATCCCAATAGGTTTGTCTAGTGGTGAGTCTTCGAAACCAAAAGATACAATTGGAGCCCAAGAAGTAGGGGAGAAAATGAGAAGTATGTCTCGTACTTCTGCTCCAATGGAACCAGGACAACGTTCATAAAGGTGAAAATAGAGCTGGCTGAGGAGAGGCGGCAAGAATCAAGAGCACAAAAGGACAAGCAAATTGTGCACACTGTGAACATTGTAAGCAGTGACAGTGAGGAAGGAGTGATGTTCAAAGGGAAATAAATTGACATAGAGGTAGAGTCAAGTGATTTCCTTAGTGAAGAGGAAGAATCAAACCTGCAAGCTAAAATGGAAACAGAACAAAATATAGAAACTGAAGAAGAAGAGGTGCAGACAAAAATAGGATCTTGTTGGTGATTGTTTTGATGCAATCATAACAATAAGTTAAAATTCACATGAAATGAACTGAAACTATACTTGAAAAATAAGAAGGAATCATTTGAGATTCAACTAATCCCAAGTCTACAATGGTTCGGTTGGTCAAGTTCAGTTGGTCAATGTGAAGCTGTAATGTTCAAGGGGCCTTACGTAGTTTAGGTTTGTTTGGTGGTTTACTGGACTAAGAATATGCAAAAAGGTCATGAGATATGTCAATACTTTTCATTCCTTTGCATAAAAGTGATACTGTGCTGCAAGTTTTAGATGGTTTTCTTGAATTTTTGCAGCTTTCTTCTTTATCTATTTATGAAAACTGTCTACTTATAGCTCTGTTATGCATGCTTCTTCAAATTTGAGACAATTTTCTTTAGATTTCTACGTTTTCAGCTAAATATTTCAGATGGGTTGGGAAAAGTTAGAAAAATCTAATCTATACCTCATTTAATCTACCGAAGGATCTAATTGTTTCTGTTATGCACTATGTAAATACCACAGTAATTTGATCAAATCCACAGTAAAAACCTTAAATGTAAGTTCTGAGCATTTTCACAAACATACATTTAAAATTGCAAGCTCTCAAAGAAAATATTTCAAAACACAAAGAAGAGCAGGAGAACACTCAGAAGATAGATGCAGAACTCCAGATTCTATTGTATTAGAAATGAATAGTCATACATGATTTAGAATGTAGGAATGACTCTTAGTTTCATTGATCATACTACAGAGAACTTACAAGCTTTACAGATACAGTAAGGCAGCCGGACATTCCACACGCACCTTACTGTAGAAAAACAGGCGACCTCCTTCTTCTACCTCTAAACTATGCTAAGCTAACTCTCTGTGTGCTTCTAAAGAAAAAATCCCTGTTGTAGCCCCTGTTGTTTTCCTAAAATCCCTGTTGTAGCCCCTGTTGTTTTCCTAAAATCCCTATTGTAAAGTATTACAGTGTAGAGAGGCACAATATAAAGACATTCTGACTGTCCTCACTACAGCAGAAACCTAACTGAACCCCTGGTTCAAACCCCTAGTTACAGCAATAAATACAGGTGAACCAACTCTTCAAAATATCTCTGAGCAGTGTCAAATCTGGGCAAAATATGCCCCTTCTAAGAAGTTCCAGCAGCTCAGCAATAACTTTTGTTTGTCTGTTGTAGTAATACTCTCAGCTGCAACCTTGTTCTTTACTTGAATGGCCTTGACTTTTTCGCACTTCGTCTTTATCTTCCTGCTCCTGAGATCAGATTTCCTTCCTCCATGAGGTCACTGTGTTGACTTTCCAGCTGCTTCCTCAACTGCAAGCCTGTAAGACAAGACAAGCAATAAGTATTTCATTTATCACATAAACAGTAGGAAATTAAAATAATCGTTTAAATCCAGGTGACTACGCAAAATTGTGGAAATCGGATTCAAAATACTCTTAAAACGCGTTCAAAACACATTTAGACCGCTCAAAACCCATCGGGTCAACCATCGCTGACCGAAAAAATGCCACGGGCGCCAAAAAAATGGTTTAAAACTCCACTGCTTCATTTCCCGCCCATCGGCATGACTATCGCTATCGGCGTGTCAAAAAACATGTTGGCCGATATTCACTTCATCTGCATGATATTCTGGAAATATGATGCTCTCCCTTCTGAAGGTCCAGATGACGTCATCAGGATGTTTCGCTTCTGTATATTGGGGAAAAGAACAACATCATCATCATCATCATCATGTTGAAGGAGAATAGGAGGATATGGAATATGATCCTGCTGCTGAGGAAAGGAAAATGATGGTGACGTCATCGTCATATTCGGGCTTCATTAAAATGCAAAAGATGACATCATCATCATGTTCAGTTAAGATCAGGGGATAATTGTAATATTGGGTCACCTAAGGAGCATGATCAGGATGATGAATGTAATATGACCCCTTTGGGGCCAAGGCAACCCTCTCGAAAGATCAGGACGATGATGATCATCAGGATATTTGGGGCTTTTGTCAAACTTAGAATAAGACGTCATAGTCATATTCGCGAATCGGATCGTGTTTTGGAAAATATCCTGCCGAAGGGAAATGTGATGATGATGATCATCAGGATATTTGCTTCTTCGTTTATCAGATCGGGATGACGTCATCATGATATCCGGAGCCCTTGTTAAACTTAGAACATGACGTCATCAGGATGTTTCGCTAACCGGATCATGTTTTGGAAAATATCCTGCCGAAGGGAAATGTGATGATGATGATCATCAGGGTATTTGCAAAAGGTCATACTTCTCGGCAGGAGGACTTCATGAAATATCGGGTAGATAAACAAGATCATGATGATCTTGACAATATGACAGGATAAAAAAATATGATGATCCTCCTCATCGAATTATCATGATGACGTAACCATCATATTTCATCTTCGAAGCATGAGGATGAAATGAGGTCATCATCAGGTTAGCGCTAGGGTGATATTTAAAATATGATCATGCAAAAGGAGATCAGGAGGATATGAAGACGCCATCATCATCTTAGCGAACTTTAGCAAATATGACCCTCTTGTGAAAGATCAGGATGATGACCCTCCGATAGGATTTTGGCATGCGCATGCAAATTATGCAGATGGTGGATTTTCTAAGTCAGGGTGATATTGTAATATCAGCATGATATTATAATATCAGGTAATGTTAAAATATCAGCATGATGCTCGCGATACAAAAGACTGCTCGACGGGGAAAACTTACTATGACTTAAAGTTGACGTCCAGATATTTGAACCTCAGGATATTATTGGGGGGGCGTTTCAAATATGATGATGATGTTCTTCATACAGCAAAACCATGTTTATAAAATATGACCCTCCTAAAATCATGATGCTCACGATGCGCATAAGGTCATTTGACGGGTAAAGGGCGCTATCACCTAAGATTGACGTCTAGATATTTCGACTGCATGATTTTATCAGGTGATAGATCAAGATCATGATGACCTTGACAACATGAAAAAATATGATGATCACTTGCGATTATCAGGTTTGACCAAAACTTTGACTGCTCATAACTCCCTCATATGGACGAATTTTCAAGTGATGTAAAAGGCAAACCTGCATGGAATTTCAAGCTCCTTCTAAATATGAGGTCACAGAAACAAAATATGAATTTTGACAAACTGACCTCATGATGATGACCAACCTCATCCTGACCTTCATGATGATGATGCACCTGACTCATTTTTACCAAACCGCTAGAAAGCAGACAAACACAAACAGAAGCAAAAAGCAAAACATCAGCAGGGGTCCCCATTTTGCTAAGGAGCATAATGGGGTGTGTTGTGAACATCACAACAACTAGCAACCAAAACAAAACAATTAAATTCAGAGTGTTCAAGGAAACTAGATGAAATGAACTCATAACTTCCAACTATCTTTCCTGCAAATTACTATTCAGCTTGAGACTCAAAGTATTCAATAAAGATGCATGAATTTCCATTTTCAGTTTAGTTGTGTGCACGTGATTAATTATCCTCATCTTGAAGATCGGTTGAACAAATCAGTGACTGACATTAGCCTACGTAGGTGAGGATATTCCCTCATAGCTGACCGGATAGAGCCTTGCTGCCAGCGAGCGTCTATAGCCCAGGCAAGGTTATCGTTACAATTCTCCTAAGTAGAGCCCCACTGCCAGCGAGCGTCCATAGCCCTGGTAGAGTTACTTAGATGGCTTAATCTGGATTTTCAGTATAATCCGCTTTATTTATTTATTTATTTATTATTATTATTATTTTTTTTTGTTTTCTAATTTTGAAAGATTTCATAAGATATAGCAATATGTAACTTCATGATGCAAGGAGTGGACACTTGCTGAAATTAAGCTGAGAATTGTAATGGTAGCAAGGGTGACCTCTGATTTTTCACCTAATATCTACACTGGTAAGTTCAACAAACCCAAGGATTTTAGGTGTGTCATCGTGAGAAACCTGCTTCGAATTCTCAATCACATTTATTGAATACAAAACTTCAGAAGATGAACAACTCTCTACATTCATGACAGTAACAAGTTATGTGTAAATTGCAAATGGTTAACCTGAATATCCTAAATTTTATACCGTTTTGAATGGTTGCAAGTTTTGCTCCTTAATACTCTAAAGTAAAATAAAGACCCCTGCTGAGGAGACAACAAACAAACCAAACAAACAGGCTGTACAAACAACACAGCAAAAGAAAAACTGTACAAACAGAAAGAAACAAAAAGCAAAAACAAACAAAAAGGAACTATACAAACAACTAACCTAAAAAGAAAACACAAAAGAAGAACACAAAAACAAAAACAACTACCCTACCAGACTATATACAAGCCTCTACAAGGCAATTAGAAACCCAGGAAAAAGACCCAAAAACACCCCTACTTGCATATTTCTTTAGGTTGTGCAGGAGTAACAGGGTACTAGTTATGGTCCTCATCCTAGCAGATTTATCTTTGAATTCTGAAAAAAATTCTGATATTCTAGATTCATTGTGTTTATCAGAATAGCTCTTAATAACTAGTAACTGAGGCGACTCATCGGGTTTATGACTAATCCATATGCATGTCCTATCTCTTGAATTTCCATAATCAAAATAGCATTTATCATTGTTTACTAAGGAGAGGAAAGAGACAACCTGATGTGCCTTTAGCTCTGTGGAACACACTTGTTTATTAATAGCTGGCTTTTCATTTAGCTCTGCATTTTCATTGCCCAGCTCTATGTCTAGTCCTTTTTCAAGTTGAAAGATGAATGACTCTAGATGTATCATTTCTTCATCTTCATCCAGCTTCATTCCTTCATTCTGGATGTTTAGTTTATCCTCAAATTTAGCAAACCTCTCAATGTTCTCATTAGTTTCCTGCACATCAGCACTTGAGTAAGTATCCTGATCATCATAATCTGATATACAGAAGTTAATTATTTCTAAATCACTTAAGAGTAAAGGTGGGACAACATCCTTCGATTGACAGGAGTACTCCCCTGTTTTATTTTCAACATGGCATGGGGGTGATGTCTGATTGTGTACAGCAGCTACATGATCCTATGTATCCTTTTTTTTCAAGAATTGCTCATCAGATGACTCATATTTGTCATTTAGTGAAGAGTATAATCTTATGGACCTGCAACAATCTTGATTTTGATCATTTAATTCAAAGAAGTCAGTCGTAACACTAGGATTTACTTTCTTTTCTATGAATTCACTAGTTTCTACGGTAGGGATCTTATCAATTTTAGTGTATTTTAATTTTGCCAATGCTTGTTTACATTTCTTTGCCAAATCATGTTTGTTAAAACTTTTCAAGTCAGACCCAGAGGTTTCTTCTTGACAAATATTCCTTAGTAGTTCTATATATTTATCAAATGTATCAAGATGAACCTCACTTTCCTTTTCTTTTTCATTAAATCCTTTTTGCTTATTATCTAGAAAAGGGACATGAGCTGTGATTTCTTCTCTGCATTTTTTAGGATATTTATACTTTTCACTAACTTTAATCACAGCCGGATCCTGACGAAAAGACAGATTTTTTTTCTTACCATCACATGATTCCTGCCAAGAGATCTTATTATCCTTTATTCCTAGCATTGGTTCCATCTTTGTATCCTCTGCACATTTAATGACCGTTGATGCTGCATCCTCCTGTCGCTCAATAATCTCCTCATTTCCCTGCCAACTTTCAGCCTTATACACATCTGAGAGAGAGATTAGTCCTTTCAAATATAAATCTAATCTTGTAAGGAAAGCTATACAATTAAGCTCACCATGCTCTGCGGACTCATGTATCCTACACCTTCCAAATAAACCATAGCTATATAAATTTTTAGGATAAAGCTGGTTATTCAAAGCTTTCTGAAATGAAGGAATATCAACTTGAAAACTGTCCCTATATGAGTCCATTAAAAATGGGACCTTCTTTCAACTTTTTAGGCCTTTGAAATTTTATGAGATCTAACATATCTCAGAATATAACATTTAAAACTCAAAATTTTAATTTTAACCCTAAACCAAATCAGGCCCTCCTTCTAGTGCCAGAAAACTGTTGGTGATTGTTTTGATGCAATCATAACAATAAGTTAAAATTCACATGAAATGAACTGAAACTATACTTGAAAGATAAGAAGAAATCATTTGAGATTCAACTAATCCCAAGTCTACAATGGTTCGGTTGGTCAAGTTCAGTTGGTCAATGTGAAGCTGTAATGTTCAAGGGGCCTTACGTAGTTTAGGTTTGTTTGGTGGTTTACTGGACTAAGAATATGCAAAAAGGTCATGAGATATGTCAATACTTTTTATTCCTTTGCATAAAAGTGATACTGTGCTGCAAGTTTTAGATGGTTTTCTTGAATTTTTGCAGCTTTCTTCTTTATCTATTTATAAAAACTGTCTACTTATAGCTCTGTTATGAATGCTTCTTCAAATTTGAAACAATTTCCTTTAGATTTCTACGTTTTCAGCTAAATATTTCAGATGGGTTGGGAAAAGTTAGAAAGATCTAATCTATACCTCATTTAATCTACCGAAGGATCTAATTGTTTCTGTTATGCACTATGTAAATACCACAGTAATTTGATCAAATCCACAGTAAAAACCTTAAATGTAAGTTCTGAGCATTTTCACAAACATACATTTAAAATTGCAAGCTCTCAAAGAAAATATTTCAAAACACAAAGAAGAGTAGGAGAACACTCAGAAGATAGATGCAGAACTCTAGATTCTATTGTATTAGAAACGAATAGTCATACATGATTTACAATGTAGGAATGACTCTTAGTTTCATTGATCATACTACAGAGAACTTACAAGCTTTACAGATACAGTAAGGCAGCCAGACATTCCACGCGCACCTTACTGCAGACAAACAGGCGACCTCCTTCTTCTACCTCTAAACTATGCTAAGCTAACTCTCTGTGTGCTTCTAAAGAAAAAATCCCTGTTGTAGCCCCTGTTGTTTTCCTAAAATCCCTGTTGTAGCCCCTGTTGTTTTCCTAAAATCCCTGTTGTAGCCCCTGTTGTTTTCCTAAAATCCCTGTTGTAAAGTATTACAGTGTAGAGAGGCACAATATAAAGACATTCTGATTATCCTCACTACAGCAGAAACCTAACTGAACCCCTGGTTCAAACCCCTAGTTACAGCAATAAATACAGGTGAACCAGCTCTTCAAAATATCTCTGAGCAGTGTCAAATCTGGGTGAAATATTGCCCCTTCTAAGAAGTTCCGGCAGCTCAGCAATAACTTTTGTTTGTCTGTTGTAGTAATACTCTCAGCTGTAACCTTGTTCTTTACTTGAATGGCCTTGACTTTTTCGCACTTCGTCTTTATCTTCCTGCTCCTGAGATCAGATTTCCTTCCTCCATGAGGTCACTATGTTGACTTTCCAGCTACTTCCTCAACTGCAAGCCTGCAAGACAAGACAAGCAATAAGTATTTCATTTATCACATAAACAGCAGGAAATTAAAATAATCGTTTAAATCTAGGTGACTACACAAAATTGTGGAAATCGGATTCAAAATACTCTTAAAATGCGTTCAAAACGCATTCAGACCGCTCAAAACACATCGGGTCAACCATCGCTGACCGAAAAAATGCCACGGGCGCCAAAAAAATGGTTTAAAACTCCACCGCTTCATTTCCCACCCATCGACATGACTATCACTATCGGCGTGTCAAAAAACATGTTGGCCGATATTCACTTCATCTGCATGATATTCTAGAAATATGATGCTCTCCCTTCTAAAGGTCCAGATGACGTCATCAGGATGTTTCGCTTCTGTATATTGGGGAAAAGAACAACATCATCATCATCATCATGTTGAAGGAGAATAGGAGGATATGGAATATGATCCTGCTGCTGAGGAAAGGAAAATGATGGTGACGTCATCGTCATATTCGGGCTTCATTAAAATGCAAAAGATGATGTCATCATCATGTTCAGTTAAGATCAGGGGATAATTGTAATATCGGGTCACCTAAGGAGCATGATCAGGATGATGAATGTAATATGACCCCTTTGCGGCCAAGGCAACCCTCTCGAAAGATCAGGATGATGATGATCATCAGGATATTTGGGGCTTTTGTCGAACTTAGAATAAGACGTCATCATCATATTCGCGAATCGGATCGTGTTTTGGAAAATATCCTGCCGAAGGGAAATGTGATGATGATGATCATCAGGATATTTGCTTCTTCGTTTATCAGATCAGGATGACGTCATCATGATATCCGGAGCCCTTGTTAAACTTAGAACATGACGTCATCAGGATGTTTCGCTAACCGGATCATGTTTTGGAAAATATCCTGCCGAAGGGAAATGTGATGATGATGATCATCAGGGTATTTGCAAAAGGTCATATTTCTCGGCAGGAGGACTTCACGAAATATCGGGTAGACAAACAAGATCATGATGATCTTGACAATATGACAGGATAAAAAAATGTGATGATCCTCCTCATCGAATTATCATGATGACGTAACCATCATATTTCATCTTCGAAGCATGAGGATGAAATGAGGTCATCATCAGGTTAGCGCTAGGGTGATATTTAAAATATGATCATGCAAAAGGAGATCAGGAGGATATGAAGACGTCATCATCATCTTAGCGAACTTTAGCAAATATGACCCTCTTGTGAAAGATCAGGATGATGACCCTCCGATAGGATTTTGGCATGCGCATGCAAATTATGCAGATGGTGGATTTTCTATGTCAGGGTGATATTGTAATATCAGCATGATATTATAATATCAGGTAATGTTAAAATATCAGCATGATGCTCGCGATACAAAAGACCGCTCGATGGGGAAAACTTACTATGACTTAAAGTTGACATCTGGATATTTGAACCTCAGGATATTATCGGGGGGGCGTTTCAAATATGATGATGATGTTCTTCATACAGCAAAACCGAGTTTATAAAATATGACCCTCCTAAAATCATGATGCTCACGATGCGCATAAGGTCATTTGACGGGTAAAGGGCGCTATCACCTAAGATTGACGTCTGGATATTTCGACTGCATGATTTTATCAGGTGATAGATCAAGATCATGATGACCTTGACAACATGAAAAAATATGATGATCACTTGCGATTATCAGGTTTGACCAAAACTTTGACTGCTCATAACTCCCTCATATGGACGAATTTTCAAGTGATGTAAAAGGCAAACCTGCATGGAATTTCAAGCTCCTTCTAAATATGAGGTCACAGAAACAAAATATGAATTTTGACAAACTGACCTCATAATGATGACCAACCTCATCCTGACCTTCATGATGATGATGTACCTGACTCATTTTTACCAAACTGCCAGAAAGCAGACAAACACAAGCATAAGCAAAAAGCAAAACATTAGCAGGGGTCCCCATTTTGCTAAGGAGCATAATGGGGCATGTTGTGAACATCACAACAGATCTGTTAATCCATTTGGTACTCTAGTACCACCAGAAATCATTAGAGATGTGCAAGAGGAAGCACATAAGATTGAAGAATCTGAAAAAGAAAAATCATCTGAAGAGGTAAACATAAAAGGACATGCAGTATAGGAGGACACCTCAGAGGTGGATGCATTGGATATGCTAAATATGTATGACGGGCCTAGTGAAGAAGAGAGGAATGAAGAAAGTGTGCAAGACCAAGGACAGGAAACAAAGGAAGATAGCACAAGAGAAGGGTCCCCTGCACATACTAAACAAGTACAAGAAGAAGAAACAGATAAAGCACAGTATGAGATCAAAGATCCTGGGGAGCTAGGAGGAACCAAAAAGCAGGATGAAAATAAATTAGATGAACAAGCAGAAGAGAGTAATCTACAAAATGAGGAACAAATAAATGAAGAAGAAGTTTCTGAAGAGGAAAATCCTGAAGAAGAGGCAGAGGATGGAAGGGATACTGAGATAGAAGGAGAGGGAGATGAAGCTAAATCAAAAGGGAAAGGAGAGGACCCTATAGGACAAGAGCCTCCACTACAACAGCAAGTCCCAGAAGAGGAACAACAAGATCAGCAACAACAACAAAATCTAGAACAGCTACTTGAGCAACAACAACACCATGAGCAACAACAAGAGGAAATTGGAATAGATAAACCTCATGAAGAGGTGATTGATGCAAAGAAAGTTGCAAAGGGCACAAAGAAGGTTCCTACATGGCTAGAAGGAGAAATAAGGAAGGAGAAGAAAGAAATACATCTGGCTCCTATTGACATCAAAAGCTTACTAGGCAAGAAAACTACTCCAAGAAGAGAAAAGAGAAAAGCTAGGATGGTGTCTGCAATACAGACAGATCCAAATGGATCCAGAACTTTGAACCTAGCTATACCACAAAAGGAGAAGGAAAAAGGTGAAATTACCTTGGATGAATACAAGATACTTAATCTAGACCTCGGGCATTCCACAAGGGAATAGCACATTGCTAAGTGGAAAGATATGAACTAGGTGACAACAGAAAATGTTGAGGAAAGACAAAAATAAATAGGAGGTATTGAAAGGACACATTGTCCAACTCTAGCAGTTCATTAAGGGGATATTTGACCCCAGTGCCATAGTGCCTGACTTACCTACTAACATAGCAATAGTATCTAAAGAGGAAGTGCAGGAAATCGAAAATAAAAGGCTCAAGGCCAATATTTTTGATGAATGGTTTCATGATTTTTTGCAAGAAGGTGAACAAACCATAAGACAGGCTGTGAAGAGCAGGAAAGTGAACATAGAAGAGAAGGACAAATGTATGGTATTAATAAATAATTTTTAAGCAAGAGTAGAAGAGTGCAGGTCTGAAATTGAACAACTGACTAAAATTGACAAAAGGGCAGAGGAATTGATAAATGAAGGGACACTTAGTGTCACATTAGCAAATCAAATGCCAAAAATAATTTTGGAGCTCAAATTTGAAGAGGATAACCTCAAAAGAAATGTAGTAGTCATGAAAGAACTAGTAAAAAGAGTAGAAGAAATGATAAAAATGCATAAGAAAATCATAGAAAAGCTCCTGCAGCATGAATGTGCAGAGACACCAACATATAACTTAGACAGAGCATTGACAGAGTTCAGGGCCATATTCACACCCTGTACAGAAAAACCTAATGCAATCCTCAACAAGCAGATGATGGATACATTGATGGAAGAGAAGGCCAAAATGAAGAAGTACAAGAAAAGAAGAGAAAACTAAGAGAATGAAGAAAAAGAGTTGAAAGAAAAGGTGGTGATGCAAGGGTTTATTTTAGCAAAAAGTCCAGGAGGGGACCGCACCTTTGTGGAGGGTGTGATTGACAATTTCAAGAATTATTTGAAGAAAGGGTAAGAAGATAGGAGCAAAGAATGTTGAGAGGAAATTAAATGAAGAGCCTCGATGGGAAAAGATCACATGAGATGGGAATCTTATTTGTGAAAGATTCCAAGAGCATCCTTTGAGAGGAAAAGATGCCAAATAGTGGATGGGCACATGGTTATGAAATAAAGATACACCATTGGTCAATAGTAAAGGGATCTCAACCGTAGAATAAAGGTTGTAACCGTAGCAAGGGAGGGAATTCAAATTCTATATAAGAAGCGTTGCTACTTGTATACTATTTACATAGGGATTTTTAGCATTTAGCCAGAAGTTGTAAATTCTTTTCTAAGAATTTTGAGTAGAATACTTTAGTTTAGAGGAGGTCGCCTGTTGTCTGCATTAAGGAACGCGTGGAATGTCCATCTTTCTTAATGTATCTGTAAAGCACTATGTAGTGCCCCTCACCTTGCTTCTGTCAGACTGATAGTACTCCTAGTAGGATTAGATATCATGACATGGATTCCTTGTTATTACATTGAGTTGTTTATGGACCTATTTCTTTGATGACGATTGACGAGATTGGATTATTGATATTTTATGTTTCATAGTTTGATGGACATATTTAATATAATGGATTAATGCTATTTCTGAGTTTAATGTGATATTTAATCAGGGTTATGATGCTCTAACAATAATTGTTTTACTAGATCATATCGTATTGATTGTTCTATGTTCTTGTAGACAACTGAATATTTAATTGTGGATGTATGTGAACAGAACAGTGTCGCATTACTCGTGTCCGAGTACCCTGCCACGCTGCGATTTCTGTTCACTGTGCGCATGACTTCATGTTTGTATATATATGTTTAACCTTGAGGTTTGCTGTAGGATGCAAGTACCGGGCATCGACTCCACCTGTACTAGCAGGTCTGAGCGTGCCCTAGCCAATGGAATTGTTGATGGGAGTTAGCATAAGGTTCCCTAGGTTATCTGTCATCCTTGTAGAGGATAAGTCTTCAGTTTTGCGGCTGGTCATTGTTCTCAGTTTCGTTTGTTCCTTGGGTTGTTGTCTTGCTTTCTCTACATGCTTGATGGTTGAGTAATCACATGATTATGATTGGTTAATTGTGGTATACAAATAGATAAATTTGAATAATGTTTATTAAATAGATTTATAAATAATCATTGGTTGTTATATAACAAATATATATTAAATATTAAATAAATAAAAATAAATAATTAAGGAGATAAATTAGTTACAAAGTGTTGTTATAGTTGTGGAATTATCCTATTATTAATAAAATAAACTTGAAAGTAAATATATGCGGCCAAGTAAATAAATGATTAAATAAAGTAATAAATGTTTATGAGTTCTTATATATTAATATTAATATAAAATACTAAATTAAATAAAGTAAAAATTATAAGTTGTATTTTATTAAATGAAAGTTACCCTTGAGTAAATAAAAGAATCGGGGTTATATTGTAGGTTATTAAAAAATTAAATGATTAGGCTGTATTTCCCTTGTCGGTTGGCATTGGATCGTGTGTTTCCCTAAAGGTGGAGTGCAAGCAATTAGGGTAGGGGGTACTATAAAACAAGCAGAGAGAAGAAGAGAAGGGGAGGAAAAAAAAATGGAGTTGGAGATCTGGGAAGGAGAACGAGCTGCGAAGAACAGATTGAGGCCATTGCAGCGTAAACAAGTTCCTTCAATTGTGTTAATGTTATTTTCTCTTTTTGCAATCAAGGATTATATCTAGGGTTTTTTCTGCGCATTCCTTTACTCATTCAAATCATTTTTAAGTTATTATGTGGTCATTATACTCTGAATTTCCGTATTATCCAATTCATTCCTGCCGAGTGCAATTGCTTGAAAGTTTGTAAGGCCAGAATAGCAATTATTTGTTCTCCGAGTTTGTGTTGATATAAAAGTGTAAGTCTCTGTGAATTTATCTGTTGTAAATTAGACCTTTTGACATTTAGCCAGGGAAATAAATCAAATTTTGTGTTTGGCAGCTCTCGTGGCTTTGGTCACCTTCCATCATTCTTACCTTTTCTCATTTCTCTACTGCCTTCCTGGCTATATGGCTGCTCCATTCGCCTTATCTGCACTCCAAATGCCACAGACACAGGCAATTTCTCGTCTTTTATGCGAATCATGTGATAATGTGTTAGGGTTTATTATGTGTGTTGTAAATGTCGAGCAAATTCTTTTCTGTGATGAATGTATCAAAGCTCAGAAATTTCACCCTGACCTTACTTTCCTACAAACCTAGGATAAAGTTATTTTCGTTGAACCTTCCACCGATTTCTCATTGGAGGGAAGCGATGGAGGAACTTTGAGGGCATATAAGGTTGTTTTGGCAGGGAAGTCTAGAGTTTTTAAGGCAATGCTGAGGGTAGGAATGTCCGAGTCTGTTAGCTATAAGTGAAAATAGCAGATATGACCGCTGAAGAATTGCCTCCATTGATTGATTTTCTAGAGTGAAAAATATTTGTTTAAAAGCTAAAACCATAATATGCTGCTAGTTCTGACTATATCTAGACTAATTCACTCAGGAAACACTCACGGACTAACGGAGATTTGAAATATCAGATCTCCAAGTTCACTCCTGAGGATGCAATAATATAGCAAATTTATGAAACTTATCTACTCAACACTGTCAATAATATAGCAATTTTCTTAGATTTAACTACTCAATACTGTCATTTTTTTATCTTCTATATAATGTATATAATTCAACCGGGTTAAAAGAATTATTCAACAACAGAAATTGCAGCCACTGAATTTCAGTTTCGAATAGTCACTGGTTCGAATCACAGCAGGAACAAAATTAACAAGACAACAAACAAATAAAACATCCCAGCGTGTCGCTTGTTCAATTCATAGAATCTCCCGCATTACTGCAACAAAGAAAATTGGGTATGAAAATAAAGATACCTGTAAGTGTACAACGTACTCTGTTGTGGAACTTAGGGATTGAAGAAGAAACAGAAAGCTTGTGTGGAGAAGTCAAGTAAGAACATGATGGCCATGGCTGATGAACTGAACAAGACATTGTAATTTCGTTCTACAACAAAACAGAAGCTGCTTCCGCTTTTTCGACAGATGGGCTTATCCAAGTTGGTCGATTTAAACGCTGGTTTAGAGATATTCATGGAGTTTTTGAGCTTGCTGTAAGTCATGATGTGAACAAATTTCAGGAAGCTGTGTTGTCCAACCAAGGTTTTGCTGAAAGCGATGCGAGCGGCTTCCCAGTTTGAATGCTTTGCCGAGTATCGAAAGAAGAACTTTGTAGTGGTTTCTAACCCTATGGAGCACGCTCTATATCGAATTGCAGATCATCTGGACGGCCCACAGAAGAAGAGGTCGAAGAAGTAAACGAAATTATTTACCATTCTTGAATCTATGGTAATTATTATTATTATTAGAAGTATTAATAATCAGAGTACAATTCTTTTACCATTCAATTGAGTATATAAATGCTTAAATAATGGGAGTTAATTTACTAGGGCAATTAGGGTTTTAAAATAGTTATGAATCATAACGGTAATTGTTCAGATTGTGAAATATCTATATTTCGAAGAGTAATTAATTAGTAAATTAGCTGACATATTATTATTATTATTATTAGTATTAGTATTAGTATTTCAAAGTAATAGTTGTAATCCCCGAACTATTTGGGGAGTGTATGAGTGAATATTAATTGAAATTGTATAAACTTCTTGATGGAGAAAACCATTGGGAATAAATGGGTATTAGATAAATGATCAAGTGAAAATATATTTTGTTAATTGCTAAAATCAAGTATAGGTTAAATACTATAGTTTAGTCATTCAATTTATTTTAATCAAGGTATTGAAATTTATAGGATTAAATTATTGGGCTTCTTAAACTTATTATGGAAATGGAATAAAATAAGCCAATTTTGTGATATCGATTGATAAATAAAATTTTATATGAATAAATATTAGTGTTGATGAATTTAATTCAACTTAGTATTGGATTTACTACATTTTCTTATGATGTTTGGGTTAGGAATAAGTATATAATTAATGGAAGCTTGATTTATAAGTATTGCACTAAATGGTGAGTCTAATTGCAAATTGTAGGTGAAATTTGTTGGTCGTAATAGGGCCTTGTTGTGGAGGTTAGTTTCCAGAGGCGTAGAATGTTATGTCTTGATTTTTTATGCTAAGATGTAAATTCATCAAGATGTGTAAAAAGGTACTTCATGGATGTTATGATGTATTTATTTGTTTGAGATGTTGTGTTGGTTTAGACAATGGGAGACATCGAGTACGGTAATGGAGAAATGTTTATGAAATGCTATGGACAATGTTTTGTTAGTTGTTCTTGTGATTAAGATGACATGCAAGATGGTTAATTCCTTGCATTGTCATATACACATGTTGACATGAAGATAATTGCGTGCAAGATGGTTGATTCCTTGCATGGTTCATGTATCATCATTGTCATGATGATGGTTGTTGTACTTGATGAGTAGGGTTTTCTAGTTGCAAGTAGGGGAGTGGCTCTCAATGGGGGTCGGAGCCCAAAGTGGTGTCCAGGACAACCCATGTGGGAGTTTGTTAACTCAGTGATAACCTAAATAATGAATTAGGGCGTTGGGTAGTTAATCACACCTAAATAAAGATAAGTGGATGCCTCACTCATGGCTCAAGTGCTCGTTTAGGCTTGAGATGAGATGAGAAGGCCTGGAATGGCAAGATCAACTACCTTGTCCTCACGAAAGGTATGTTGATTCTGCATGAGCATTGTATGGGGGCCGGGAGTTGGGAGAGGCTACCAGGACAACCCAAGATGGGGGCCGGGGCCTAGGAAGGCTTACCAGGACAACCCAGGACAAGCCATGTGATGACACTTTTTCCTACTGTAGCATAGCACTCCCTAGTTGTACTCTCCCCATTCGTTATGTGGTTGCCTCTGGAAGTGTTGTTAAGTTGTTTGTGATATTGACTTGTGTTGTTCGAGTTATGTGTTGTCTTGTTCTTATAGTTTACTGTCTACCTGACTGTATGTTGTAGTGGGAACCTTATGTTAACTCCTAGCTCGAGGGGTGGACCTTAGGGTTCCACATGGTCGGGTGGAAGAGCTTTTATCCATTGGTTTTTTGAAGATGAGGTACCTTGTGTATCAGTCGTCAGATCTTGTACCAGATATGAAGTAAGTAATTTGTATTCATGTACTTGTCTATGTGTCAGTTGATGTATAATGTATGTATTTTGCAAGTGTTAAGTATCAATGTAGAGATGTATGCATTTGTGAGAAGAAACTGTAACTATGTACTAGATCTTGATGATTACTCATCTAATGTTATAGAGATGTAAATGTTTATTGATTAAGTGCAATAGGTTTTGAATGATCTATTAATGTTAGTTAATGTTGTATGTTAGATTATGTTGTTGATTTGACAAGTAATGCTCCCATGATATCTTAGAGAACTAGTTGATAGTTGAATGATGTGTAGTGATGTGTTAAACATTACTTCATTACTTTATTCATTTGAAAAAAAAATTATTTTGTTTTGCATAGTGTAGATGGGTTGTTTTCTAAGGTGTTCTTGCGGGGCGTTACACACTATAAGTTTTTTGGTATATTCGATTAATAAAGCTAAGAGTCATTCCTACATTATAAATCTTGCATGACTGTGTTTTGAATATAAGTGAATCTAGAAGACTGCGTCTATTTTCTGAGTGTCTTCTAGCTCTTCCTTGTATTTAAAATAATTTCTCCTAAAGCTCGCAATCTTGAATGCAATATTCATGAAAATACTTAGGATATTTGCATTTAACGATTTAGTCTACTGGTTTAATTGAATCTGTTGTATTTCTTATTGTGTGCATGACAGAACACTTAGATCATGTAGTGAATGATGGTAGATTTAAATTTCTTTAACTTTTCCCAACAACTTTGAAATACTTAGCTTAAACGTTGAAATCCAAAGGAGATTATCAGACATTTGAAGAATTTTAAGAGCAATAAGTTGATATTTGATAATCTTCATAAATATTTGAAAAACAAAGCATGTTTGAATATAAATCATATAAAGCTTTGAGGTACAGTAACGTTTTTATACAAATAAATGATTAGAAAGTTGATATTTGTATTAGTTTGCATAATAAGAGTCCAGTAGGTCACAAACTCACTTTAAATCACGTAAGGCCCCTTGCATATTACAGCTTCATAATAACCTACTGAACTATCCAACAGGTCAAGACCTGACCAATAAGGAAACTTGGGATCAAGTAATCTTAGTTGATTTCTTTGTATCTTTCAAGATAGTTAGTTTCATTTATGAATTTTAACTTTTGTTATGAGTGTGTAAAAACAATCATCAACAACTCCCCCATGCATTGAATTAAAAATTCAATTTGTCATTCCACTATCCAAAAATGAATCTTTAATTCATTTTTGTCCTCCACTCCCCAAAAATGAATCTTTAATTCATTTTTATCCTCCACTAATTGAATTAAAAATTTAATTTATCCTCCACTCCCCGAAAATGAATCTTTAATTTATTTTTATCCTTCACTAATTGAATTAAAAATTTAATTAGTCCTCCACTCCCCAAAAATGAATCTTTAATTCATTTTTATCCTCCACTAATTGAATTATTCAATTAGTCCTCCACTCCCCAAAAATAAATCTTTAATTCATTTTTGTCCTCCACTAGTTGAATTGAAAATTCAATTTGTCATATCCATTATCCAAAAATAAATGTTTAAATCATTTTTGTCCTCCACTAGTTGAATTAAAAATTCAACTTGTCATAATCTACTCTTCCCAAAAATGAATCTTTAATTCATTTTTGTCCCCCACTGTGAATTTAAAATTCACAAATAATGAGAGCCCTTGATCTCAACTCTTGATCCTCACCCTCCATCCTCTTTTCAAAAATCTATAAATGAGACCCTTCTCTATGTTAAAGGAAGAGAGAAGGGACTTCTTCATGCATCCAACCTCTACCAAAATCTCTCCAAAATCCTCTCATCCCAGCATCATAATGTCAAAATCAGGCCTTATCCCTATCTCCATCTCCATCTAAGTCTAAATCACTCATCTACATTGTGTTGAAAGCCTTGAGCAATCCACATTTTAATCAAATTGGGTAAAATCTGAGGAGCTCTTGGGTGCAACTCCTTCCCGCTATCTTGGATTTGTGGTCAAGTGAAGGTATAATCGTTTGTATTTTGCATCTGATTTGTATTTCTACTTTCATTTTGATTTCATAGATCACAAATACTTTTCTTGAATATTTACTTAAATATCTAAGTGAACATGCTTTCATGGACAAATATTTGGAATGTTTCAGTGCATTGTGGATAACTAAGAATGGATGTAGTGTTGAGTGTAGAAGGGATATTGAGGATTCAATGTTTCTGTAAGGCAGAAACCTAGTTAATTGAATTCATTTTGAATGTATGCTTTGCTTTTCATTATGGATTTGTATCCAAGTGTGATTTTGTTGCACATGGGATTAGGCACTGTTCTAGGGCAGTCAAGTATAACCCTAACCCATTTCGAAATTGAAAAATATTTTAGTTATGTTTATTATTATTTCTAGGTTAGTTCTATCCTACACTTATGCATCAAGTCCAGTATTTTGAACTTTGTTAAACCTCATGAGAAACTTGTAATTGATGCAAATCTTCAGAGTACTTATGCATATTGTATCTCCTAGGTCAATGGTGTTGTAAGAAGTTGTCAATGAGTACATTCACAAGGATTATAACCAAGCTTATCATATGTTAACACCATTTGAACCTAATTGCCTAAATTTAGAGATCTCCCTTGCTGTGTATCTATTTCCTAAATTATTTTGAGGTCTCTGGGAACACCCTCCTGAGCTTGGTAATGCTCAAAGAGTAGAAGGCTATGTTTAGCCTTATTCATTGGCCTTTCTTGTCCTCAGTTTGATGTTATTTTTCCTTAGGATTAAGGGTTGCAAGAAAAAACACCAACAGATTGGCACTCTACTGGGGCTTTGAAGTGAAAATATTATCAAATCTTTCCCTAGAGTTTTTGCTGAAGGTTTGCCCATTCGAGTCACCAACAGATGGCGACTCTAGTGGGAAATTTTGGTCATAAATGTCAAGATCAATCCAGTGGTCTATCATGGGTATTTAGAGTTAGTATATGTACAATATTTTATCATTCCCTTTAGAGGGTGGCAACTCTGCCTATGTGAGGCCTACCCTTTTTACATTCTGTTCATGTGATTGCTTACATTATTGTTACTGATACTTTTATATTTGTGGGACTGTAGTTCCTAGATTTTCAAACTATTAAACCTTATTATGTTAAAGGAAAACTAATTGGGTGATGTTAATTAGATGTTTTCTTAAAGAGAAAACAAATTAGGTGATGTTAGATAGATGTTTATTTTATAGGAAAACTAATTGGGTGATGTCCGATTAATGGTTACATTACAAGAAAACTAATTGGTTGATGTTAGAAAGGAAATTGTTATGTGATTTCATTATGTTTATGAGAACTGTGTTATGTATTAGGAATTCATGTTTTAAGTTGCTTCGGCTATGATATTTATATGTGAAATTTACTTTGTAATTGAGTGCGCAGGTTTTGGCTAACAAACCACAGATACTAGAGATCATTCCGCACCTTATGTTGTGATCCCTTGTGAAGCTGATCTAGTTCCACTAAGAACCGAGATCAACTCTGTGTTTGATTTAATATTGTATTGTTGTCTTTCATGAGGCCAAATGGGTTAGGTCTACCCTTTTGTAAAGTTGAGTTATGATTGTGTTGTAAGAATTTTATTTGAATTTCATTTTTTAAATTTAAATTTTTTTGAGACCCTTTTCTTGTGTCTTGACTTGACCCTGAGTGTCCTAACTAGGTTAAAGTTGACCTTGGCTTATACCCCTTTTGACTTGGGTCCCTTTTGATTTGGGTAACCTCCGTATGGTCACCTTAACTTCACACTGAAGTTAAGTGATGAATTTGGAGGTATGGGATGGATGGGATGGGTGGTACCAACACTCAAGCCCATCCCTTTTTTATTCCCAAGGTAAGAGATGACTCCAAGACCCACCAATATTGGAGAAATTGACTTCAATTCACCCTCACAATTGGTGAGAGTCCCCATGGAGTTGTGTGGTCATTCATAAGGAAGGAAGGGGAGACATGTGTCACCTTTTTCCTCCTGTAACTCCTTTTATTTCTCTCATGCGTAAGAGAAATGACATGTGGTATGGGGTAAGGAAGACTTTAGGGATGGGTGAGTGACATAAGCCAACACTCATCCCTTGGGACATAATAGTAGTTTGGGGAAGAGTGAGGAGGTGACAAGTGTCACCTCCCCATTCCTCTAAATTCATGGAATTTGGGTTATTTTAATCCCACTTGGGATAGGGAGAAGGCGTTGTTGAATTTGGAGGAATTTTGTTTATTGAAAAAATTGCCTTTGAGAGAGGAAAGAGAGAGGGAGTTTGGTGGCTTAGGTTGGAGGAGATTTTTGTGGAGCTCTACGTCAACTTCATCCATTAAAGGGCTTTGTAAGGTTGGTTTTCATGGCCTTTCTTTTGTATTCTAATTGTTGCATGAAGGATGTGCGGAAATGTTTATCTTGTTTGTGTTGTGAATTTTGTTACCATGGAGATTTTTATTGGGATGTTGACAGAGCTTCTTCCACTTGGGAGAAATGCTCATCAAGTGTGGGGTAGGGGAGGAGTGATCCTCCTCAAGTGCATGCCTTGTTTCTTTTAGGATGTTGAAAGCCTTGAGGACATTTGTGTGACTTTGAAAAATTGTGTTATTTGGCTTGAGAGTCAAAATACGAACTCCTTGGAGAATTTTGTTATCAAGTTTGGCTTGAGGCCATGAGAAATTGTTTTGATTATATTATCTGAAAGGGTGACACTCTAGAGTTGAGTGTGTCCACTCTCCTACCCCTTGTTAAACTCATTGTGGTTAAGTTTTTGTGTTGTGTAATATCCATCGGAGTATGTGTGTTTTGGTGTGTTGTTTATACCTTATTGTGAAGTGAAATTTTGGAATACCCTAGGTGTGTGGATGATCTCCCTAGCTCAGGGGTGACCCTCTTGCAAGTCTATGGTAGGGAGGAGAGTAGCTTGTGTGGTGTTCTTCTCTTGTGTGATATGCAGGTTTTCTGGGAGCTTATTGTGAAGCTTGGAGAAAATTATTTGATCTTAGCAAATAATTTATTTTCCTTAAGTCTTAAGGAGAGCATAATATTTTAATAGCTCCTTCCTTGTTGATTTCCAAAAGGAGAAAATTATCTCCCTATTGTTGTATAAATTGGTATTTTTGGATTTGTGAGGAAATCCTCCTTTATTGTGTTGACAATTGTGATTTTATTATTCATTAAGTTTTACCATTTTGAAATGGGAAAAGGAAAATAAAATTTATTTTTAAAAGGATATTAGAATTGTTTATTTCCTTCTTCTCCTACTTGCAAAGTTGTGCAACTAGTTGTAGCTGTAAACAAGTTTGTAATATTCACCTCTTTAGATGAATTGTGAAAATGATAATTTTTAATGTGTAATATGAAAGTTGCAAGTTGATATTTTGGAAAAGAAATGAAATTTTGTTATATGCATGCATTGAATTGTAGTGATTAATTGAAATTAAAACTAAATTCTTCCCTTTAAACTAAGGCTTACTATAAGTAAATTACATCATTTGTATTGGAAATTGACCTTAAATTAAAGGGAAAAATAGATTTTAATTTTCTATTGTATTATATTATTTTGTGTGAAGCTTAACTTTAGAGTTGCTTGAAATTAAAATTGTAAAGCCAATTCAAAATAGGTAAATCTGATATTCAACCATCAAAATTTAATTGACATTAGGTAATAATTATATATATATATATTTTTTTAATTAATTACTCTCTGTATTATTCAATTATCTGTTTAAGAAATAAATATGAATCTGAATAAATTGTGGATATGTGGTGATCATGTCATATATCTATATATATATATATAGATAGATATGTATTGATATGTATATATGTATACATATATACATATATGTATACATATATACATATATGCATACATATATATATATATGTATATGTATATATATATTTATTTAAATTGAAATATATGAAAATACAATTGGAAAATAAAATTATATTCGTTGTGATATTTGTGGGGTTGTAATGCAAAACATAGTAGAAATAATATTTAAAAAAAAAACAAATTTAATTAACAATGGTGGGGGTTCAAACCCCCACCATGAGTAATGCTAAGGGTGTGGGGAGGGGCGGAGCCCCCACCCACACCCCACATAGTGGGATGTGGGTGGGGGCTCCGCCCCTCCCCACACCCCCGCCATGTTCCTACCCCCGCGGCCTACACACAGGCCCCCACTCTGATCACCACGAGCTCCCACAGACCCCTCCTCCCACGGCCAAACTCCACACCTCCGCCAAGTCTCCTCCCCTGTGCGGCCCTTGATCCCTGTGTTGTGTCCTTACCGCTCCCTGTGGCCACCACACTCCACACCCCGCCACTTCTTCCCCGCCGCGACTTCCATCCACCACTCCTCCTCAGTCGCGGCCCCCTCCTCTGTGCCCACAAAACCTCGACCATCTCCACTGTCCGCCACCTGACCTCCCCTCTGCGGCCACTCCAAAACTACGTTCTCTGCTCCATGGCTGCCGCCGCCCTCCAAATTCTCTGCCCTAAAAAAACAACAAAAAAAAAGAGTTAGGGTTATTTCATGAGCCTAAATAGAAATATGAGATGAACATTTAGTTTGGGGATTTTATAAAAAGAAAAGACTATTCTATTTAAATACCATAAAATATTAATATATATATATATAAATTGTTTGTTATAAATTTAAAAGAGAGGCCATAAATTGTTAATAAAAAGAAGAAAGAAGTTTTTATTAGAGGGGGATTAATAATGACAAAGGAAAAATATATTTATAAATTAAAAGGGAATACTATTTTTATATCTATATATATATAAACTCTATTTTTAAGGAAGAGTTTCTTGGAAGTTTCAACAATTATCACAAATTAAATACCAGGAAAATGAAGAGGAAAATATGATCCTTCCATTTACAAAGGACACTAGAAATAAATGCAAACAAGCCATCACAGGCATTCCATGTGTGGCCATCTTAAACTCAACTGTAGATTTAGAAAACGTCCAATTGAGAAAATAATAGAGAGAGAAAGAGAAAGAAAAACTAACATTGGAAAACAAAGAGGAGAAAATGTGTGGCAATTCCGAACTAGGCTAAGAGAACTAAGTAAGATTATCCTACCGTTAATCTTGATTAGGAACAAGTTGATTATTAAAATTAATTCAAACGTTGAGATGAAACCTAGAGTGGAAACTTAGGAGACTAAGACATGTGAAGTTAGTAAACCCTGTTTCAGTGATCTGGTCTTCTAAGAAATTAGGGATAATGTAAAGAATATAGTGATAACTCTAATTGATGAAGAACATGAAGAAAAAAAAATAGGATAAACATAAAGAAAATTTAGAAATAGAGAGAGAGTGATAGAAATACAATCAAAATAAATTTTAGAGAAAAAGGTAAGGTGAACATGATAGAAATACAATCAAAATTAAGATCCAGAGAAACGGAAGAGAGGGCAAATGAATGGGCTTTGTTGAAAAAAAATGAAGTCCGAAGGAGGAGAAATAAATATTAAATTTCAGAAAATGAAAAAATGAATGGATGATCAGGCTTTGCTGAAAAATGTTCCATAAATGAGACCAAGTGTAAAATCATCATTATTAGGGAGACGTAGGAAGTTTGTTAACTCTATTAGGGAACCACGTATTAAGAATAGAATTTGTGTATTAAATTCCACTCAAGCCCATGAGGCGTTATGCTATCGGAATCTTCTAAAATTTAGGGTTTAGGAGCCTTGAAAGTTCAAACCTTGTAGCGACATTAACAGCGTCGCGATGACCCCCTTGTTGGCTTTCTTGCGTTAGGATGTGCGTACATGTACTTAGTACCCTACTAACAACTGTATTATTTTCACCTTAAGTGTACGCCACCGAGCACGCGTACGCGTGTGAGGGGGTTTCTAGGGAAGCGTGGAAATTTTTTGATATTTTGTGTCATGACCACATGGCACATGTGGACATGACACATGTGATGCGTGTTGTGACCACATGGGAAATGCGGGCATGACAGCTTACTTTTGAATTGGTTGATCAAAGGGGAAGACTGGATGTGTATGTGAGAAAGATTGTATGTGGCTCTGTTGTTGGAGAAGACCCATAATGAAAGAAATCTGTTAAGGAGGTTCCTACTTCTTAAAAGTTAGTCCTCTTTTGAGAGAGGTGGTGACTCTATTTTCAAGAACCTTATGAAGGATACAAAGAAGTTCTAGATCTGCATAATATTTCATATCATCAAAAGAGTTGGTTGCAGTAGTTCTCTAGTATTTTTTTATTGCAAAACTTTTGTATGAAGATTTGCAACAAATGTTCTAGTAAATAATGTCCCTTATCCGGTACTCTAAGGTACTAGTAGAAAAGGGAAATGAGAAAGCAAGATATTCTGAAAGAAGTATCAAGAAGTAGATAGTTGTAGAGGGGATTAACTCATTTGTAAATATGGATGAATGTTCTGGTTCTCCCTCTACAAGCTATAATGTCATGCCTAAAACACAGTCATATCATCAAAGAAATTTTTCTATTGAAGGATATAGAGCCATAAATTTTGGTGGTATTCAAGGTTTCCCGAACCCTGTTCCTAATAAAGTTATTGAACGCTTGTCGGAGTTCAAAGGACAAAGCTCAGAATCAGCATGTAGACATTTGCAAAAGTTCATGGACCTGATGGGAGATTATGAGATAGGTCATGAAGATGTTGTCATGAAGTTCTTTGTTCAATCTCTAAAGGAAGATGCAAGAGATTGGTTTTCATATTTGCCAATATGTTATATCTCTTCATGGAGTGAGTTTATGACAACATTCATAGGGCAGTTTGGTGAGAGGGTCAATACAAGCTTTGTGATCAACAAGTTTATGAGCATTGAAAATGAAGAAGATGAATTGGTTCCTACATTTTATCTCAGATATTCAAAGGCAATAGAAGATATTCCATAAAGTATAAGACCAAATGATGCATTATGTTGGTTTGTATATCTAGGTACATTTGATGAAGAATGAGTTACCAGTTGAGAATCAAAGAGCATGCAACACTTCATCAAGCATATCAAATTGCCATAGATATTGAAAACAACTCAAGGTATTCAATGATGAAATGACATGTTTTAGCAAGTGTTGGTTGTCCTAGAACATCTTGTGCATACAGCCAACCCAAGGAAGAAGATGAAAACTATTATCAAGATAGTTATATCTCTACTGTTCTGATTTGTCCATCATTACAACATGCATATCACAATGAACTCCAAGCTATGTATGATTAAAATTTGATCAGTGTTAATCATATGTCTTTTGTTCGAGAATTGTGTGACATAAAGAGAGGGGAAGATGCTTTTTCTAGTAAACCCATGGAGGAGATATATGCAGATGAAGATTGCAGCACTAATAGCTAGGATATAAGACATGATGAAATAAATGAAACATATGAAGTCGTGCTTTCTTTTGACTTTGAAAATATAGAAGTAGAGAACCAGCTCTCTATATCAAATGAAGGTTGCAGTGATGCAAATAATGTTAAAGATATGATCTCTCATTAATGAGGAAAGGATATACTATAATGAATCCATTAAATCAAATATATTAATATCATCTGAAAATACATTAGAAATTGAAGATTCATTTTTAGGTCATCTTACTGATTATGTTGATTTTGAAGTTTCAAGTCATCATGATGACAACATTTTTGAAGATTCACAAATGCATGGTTATGTTGTGAAAATCTGTGATGGTGTTCACATTCCTTTGAATGATCATCCCAATTCAAATTGTGTTGATGATATAAGATTTTCAGAATCTTGTATGGAAAGGATAGATGCTGAAAACTAGGGTAATACTCTTGAGATTAGCAGCATATCAAATGCAAATAACAGAGTGTGAGATGATTTTTAGTTGGATAAATCATCTGTGAGAAGCTTCAACGAAGAAATAAATCATGATTTCTAGTTTGATAGTGAGGAATATGACCCTGTTGATCATTGTAGCAGTATAGACAAAGAAGAAGAGATATGTGCAAGAGATTCATTAGATGAATCAATTCAGGTAGATGATCTTGTAGAGCATGCATATGTTGGTGATGTAAGTGGTGAACAAGGAATTGCCTTCTTGTTTGATCTTTTACCTTCTTCTATCCCTTTTTCTGGTTTTGAAGTTATCACTGAATGTTTTCAAGAGGATAGCATCGATGTAGCTATACATGAAAGTGAAAATGTAAAGACAAATGTTGGTAAAACTGATGGTCCAATTTTTATGATGAGTTTGTACTTGAAGAATGTGATTGTGTCAATTACATGGATGCATATGAGAACCTTTTTTTGGGGTGTGCAACTTCTAATCTTCCCCATGAATAGTGTAATTCAAATGAGTCATGGGAGGGCAGCATTGTTGAATTAAGCATGACAGATATGTGTCACAGATCTGATTTTTATGGCAGATATGTTTTAACAGATTACCAAGAGATTGAAATAGAGAGACAATCTAGGGAGTATGTCTCTTCACATAAAATGTCTCATGATATGGATGGAAATGTTGATGAGGTTTGCATCAGCATAAATGACCCAAGCATACATCTTGCAGTGATGATGAGAAACAATAAGATATCCAGGTTGGTGATTCTCTGGTTGCTCATGTTTCTTATGTGCCTGAACTTCAATGTTTTAAGTTTGACATGTTAGAGGATGTGTTTCCCTCTCCAAGTCAACATAATGAAGGGGCATATTAATCTTTTCCATGTAGATTGGAGGCATTTTCTTTTTGCCTTGATTAATTTGAGGAGATCAACAAGTATTAATGTTCCATGTTTTCATGTGCTATTGATTTGAGGTTTCAAGTTTGTCCACCACCTACTACAAAAAAAAAAATTGCATGACAATGTGGTGGCCTATGTTATGTGGTTTCTATGCAACAATAGGGTCAAAAGTGAAGCAAACTTATTCACTTGTTCAGTGGTAATCACATATTTATGCTTGTGAGAAAAGGGCTATACTTGTTGCAGTGGTGTAGCAGAGGTAAATGTGGGTTGAGGGAAATCAATTCCTTCAACAAGCTGGTGTTTGACAGAGGCAAATATTGGTTCTTCTTTTCATTTGGTGGCATGGGGCCATCAAATAATGTTTGAAAATTGTGTGTTGGAGCTCTGCAAGTTGCAGGTTGAATTAGTTTTCAGAGCCCCCAATGGAGTAGGCACTTGGTCTACGTCCCAGAGATCTGAAATCTTTCCATGCTTGCAGGGGGTATGCGTCCCCAACTAGAGCCACTGATGGAACCTTCAAATTTTTCAAAATTGAAGTGCATATCTCTTTCCAATGTGTCAATAGAGGCTAAGTTGGCATACTGCTAAATTACCCTGGGTCCATCTTCATCGATTAAAATTTTGTAACTTAGAAGTGATCTTGCAATTCTGTATGGTATAATGTTTCTTGGTACATATGGCAGTGCGCCTATTCAGTTTCGCGCTTCCAGGATGAGTTATGATGGGCTATTTAATTATTTTCTGACTGCGACCAGGCTAAAATTGGTGTTATGGAAAATTACAAATTTCATAAATCTGAAGGTAACCCATTTCTCTCTTTGGCCTAAGACATCTCCAATTCTATTTTCAACAAAATCAGAGTTCATATGATGCATTAGTTTAATGCATCTCGGTTGCAGCGAATATGTTTTGTAGGCTAGTTTACAAAGGAGGTATATAAATTTGGTGAGTTGGGCGAGGTCCGTTGACAAACCCATGTTTTAAATAATTGACTATGCCTACTCACAAGTTTTTGTGACTCCAAGTGTCACAGTTTGTCCATAGTGAATTTCCTCTGTTTGCTCTGTAAGCAAAATTAAAATTTCGTTATTTTTCCAATGTTCCAAATGCAAATGTTTAAAATATTTTATCTTTTAAATAATTTTAAAATGACAAAGTAAATTGAACGTGATTAGGGAAAATTTGATATCTGCCATATATTACAAAATTCAAAGTTTACATAAAAATTGCCATACGAGGATTCCACAATTCCGTTCATGGAATAAGGTAATCACCAAATAGTAGCATGGAGTAGCGGAAAGGCATTTTAATGGTTTAAATATTACTGGTGAATCTTTGTGGAAACTTTTGACTGCCTTAATATTTCTTCTTTGTCATTCTGCGGAAGTGCGGAAGGCACTTCAGGGAAACATTTTAATATTCTATATTTGCCAAAGGTTAAAGTTTGCAAAAAATATATTTTTAATTGCATTCTGCCATTCTGTGGAGAACAAAGAGTGAACACACAAATAGGGGTGCGGAATTGCGAAAAGAGTTGGAGAGGATTGTTGAAGGTATAGTGATCATGTTTTCTATTTTTAAGCTATGTTTTGGGGCCTCTCACAAGCTGTAAATGGTGGTTTTTTCCTTCCATTGAGTGCCCAAACCATTTGTCTTCCCTTGGAGGCCATTTTAACATTGTTACGGGTGATTTTGAAGTGTTGGTAAGCCCAAAAATGACCCAGCATTTGCAAAAACGGGACAGCAATCGAATAATGCCTCTGCAATTTTGATTTTGAGAATGTTGGTGAGATTTGATTTCATTTTTTGGCAAATGTAAAGTGTTTTATTTGAATGCTATAGGAATGAAAGAGAATACAAAGAGCAAATTTCTGAAGATGAAAACATAGAGGTAAAATGTGCCTGAGAAATTAAAATTATTTCCTCAGAATCCATAAGTTAATTATGAGGAAAATGTTTGTTTGCAAGGGTTAAAATGCAGGGTAAAGACAAATTGCAATTATTTACCAAATGGGTATTTACCCAGAAGTGAAATTTTTCACTTGCTAGTGAAAAAGGAGGCATTTAGTGGGTTTTTACACCCAAATGAATAATTTGCATGAGAATGCAAATCAGGTTTGGACCAAATCAATTTCAGTTGCAAATGGGAAGTGGGCTGATTGAAGAGGGAAAATTAAGAGTTGAGAAACATCTAGAAGCAAATTAGTTGCAGAATCCAGGAAGCTGAGATGTTCCATGTGTCATCAGTGGATTATTTTTAGGGTTTTTTCATCTTCTTCTCTCTTTTTCTATAAGACTGTAACTTCTATATCATTTTAGGGGTTGATTCTAGGTTGTCTTCTTATACCAGGTCTAGGAGATAAGGTTCAATCCAAGGGTTCTATTTTACTACAATAGTTAAGTCTTTATTTTATGATATAATAGGTCCATTTGTGTATAAATTTTTGTATTATATTTGGAAGTCTTTTCAATAAATCAATATAAGTCCATGTTTTTGCTGTCAATACTATTTTTTGTCTCCATCAATGTTTGAGTATTTCAGGGGATCTAAGGGGTTTCTGGGTGTACATTTGCTACTCCCCATTTGATCTATATTAGTCTGTATTTTCAAGGAGATACAGTAATAATGCTTTTCTTGAATATTTACTTAAATATCTAAGTGAACATGCTTTCATGGACAAATATTTGGGATGTTTTAGTGCATTGTGGATAGCTAAGAATGGATGTAGTGTTGAGTGCCAAAGGGCTATTGAGGGTTCAATGTTTTTGTAAGGTAGAAACCTAGTTAATTGAATTCATTTTGAATGTATGCTTTCCTTTTCATTATGGATTTGTATCCAAGTGTGACTTTGTTTCCCATGGGATTAGGTTCTGGTCTAGGGTAGTCAAGTATAACCCTACCCCATTTCAAAATTGAAAAATCATTTTAGTTATGTTTATTATTATTTCTAGGTTAGTTCTATCCTACCCTTATGCATGAAGTCTAGTATTTTGAACTTTGTTAAACCTCATGAGAAACTTGTAATTGATGCAAATCTTTAAAAGACTTATGCATATTATATCTCCTAGGTCAATGGTGTTGTAAGAAGTTGTCAATGAGTACATTCACAAGAATTATAACCAATCTTATCATATTTTAACACCATTTGAACCTAATTGCCTAAATTTAGAGATCTCCCTTACTATTTATATGTTTCCTAAATTGTTTTGAGGTCTCTGGGAACACCCTCCTGAGCTTGGAAATGCTCAAAGAGTAGAAGGATATGTTTAGCCTTGCTTGTTGGCCTTTCTTGTCCTCAGTTTGATGTTAGTTTTCCTTAGGATTGAGGGTTGCAAGAAAAATCAGCAACACAAGGCATATTCATTTTGACTCTCGATTAAGAATGTTGGAATTGGTCTAGACAACTGAGAGGGGGGTGAATCAGTTGTCACACAATTTAAACGTTTTTGCCTTTAATCTTCTTTTACAACTTCTAATCTAATTAATGATATAAATATTAAAGCATGAATCAATGACACATGAGCAGAAACATAAGTAACACACTTCACACCAAGATTTTTTGTCGTGGAAATCTGGTTAAGGGAAAAACCATGGTGGGGGTTAACCCACAAAGATTATACTCTGTTAAAAGTATTACAAAGGGAATGCACATTCATTCAGGCTCACTACCCAGAGCTCACTGCTCATGAAGAAGGCTCACTACCTATAGTAGGCTCACTACCAATAGAAAGAAGATTACAATGAATTTAAACTGATAATTAGCATCCATCAATGCAGGGATTCAGTTCTAGTTAAACACAAAATACTGACTTGATACACTTCATCTTCACTTATGCTCTGCTTACTATTATGCTAACATTTGAACCTCAGATCTCTACCCTTTTCACACTTATTCCATAGTCACATCCCCACACTCCACACATCATTCAAATCCATTAGCTATATATATATCTACATCCAAATTTTCAACCACTTTTCAGTTAGCTTCAAGAACACTTGAACTTTATTGAAAATTCTGCTCTGTCAACTAAATCCATGTACACTTGTAATGCAGACCAAAACTTGCACTCACAAATCATTAATCAGGATGGCTACTATCACTGATCATCACAACTTGTCCAACCAACAACTTCCATATATCCAGAACCAAGATTAATTTCAGGGTCGGCTTGTTCTTCTTCTGTCTGCTCTGTCAAACTGTTAACTCGATACTTGAATGCTAATAACTATTGAATCCTTCATCCCTGGAGACCAAAACTATGGATTTAGATTATCTTGACAATGCTTATGACTCCCTCAGATCTGCAGCAAACTCTGATCTACCCCTGGGAAGATCCAAACCAAGATACCAGTCCCTGTCACACACTCTATTCTTGACTTCCTAGACTTAGACAAATCTTCAATCTGATTTCTAGTAATGGCAAATTATGTAATGCGGATGTGTAGTAGAGACTTAGTTGCCATCAATGACAACACTCATCATGCCTAGCAGTGTATCTTGCCAACAAAGAATCCCTGAAAACCCATGTCAAATGGGGCTAAGGGGACCTTATTGAGCTTTGTCCTACCTTGAAATAGGGGCCTAGGGCATGGGTACTCACGTCCTAGTCCTGCCCTATTTTAGGTAGGTCCTAAATTTGAATGTCAGTTATATGACCATTAAAAGGTTCTGTTGCTAACATTTTAAGTTTGAATTACAAAATTAAATAGGGAATGCATATATAAGTATGTTTAGGGTTTCATTTGAAAACTAGAAGATTATTATGAACTTTTGGTGAACTTATAATTTAGAGAATTCAATATATTCATTGTTGCAAAGTAGAATATTGTTGTTGTGTTTGTGATTGCAGATTTAGTTTCATCTTCTGATGTGTTGAAGGATTTTCATCTACATGTGTGATACACCTCCGAGGTGATATCTATTTGTGTTTGAATCATTTATCAATTTGTTTTTGCCTCTATCTCGCAAGGATACACCTTCTTTTATTTGACAATGGTGTTTGGAATACTTGAATGTCCTTCTGGGGCTTGACTAAGGCAAGCTCCTAAACACCACAACCCCCAACCCCATTCTCCATAATTATAGGTTACAAGTGACATATCTGAAGGAGTGGAGTTGCAAGAGGCTAGAACAAAGTATTTAGATCCTATATCTCTAAAGAAAAACATGACCTGGACTTAGGCGCCTTACACCAAAGACCCCCGGATCTCTGACATTGAAATCTCTAGAACAGTAGAAATAAGTTGACATCTTTTAGAGTTATCAACAAAAAAGTATACTTTGGGCTTGGGTGCCTGCTCTTTAGCCCCTGACTATTTTGGATTCAAAATCTCAAAACCTGGTATGTATCTACTCTGAATATTACATCTTTTTTCTGTGAGCATTTGTCATGATTTGTCCATTTGTTTACGATTTTGCATAATTAGGGTTTCTAGCATAATCAAACTTTAATTAATCAATTAATCACTAAATTCCAAGTTTCCATAGTGTTACAAGTGACCCTCAACCTATAGGTTAATCTTCTTGCAAAAGTTGTGGTTCAATTCAGTTGAAAGTCCTTGAATGTTTGTAGTGAAAGGAGGATCTATCCATTTATCCATTTACCCCTTTTTCTATTAAATAATCTATATTTATAAATTTATTCTTATTATTTATTATAGGTGTATATGTTTATTTTGGGCGTCATAAAAAGGGGTATACATTTATTCTCTATATTTTGGGTGAGTTAAAAATTAATATTTATGAATAAACACAAACTAATTTTTAAGATTCACCCAACATAAACACAAACATAAAAAATTAGTATCTAAAAGGATATGTACTATTTATGAATAATCTTAAAATAGTTTGGTAAAGTGAAGAAAAAGTGAGAAGAAATGGGTTACACAAGGTTTTAGGGTTTGTTGTGGCTAGTTGCCAATGGGAGAAACCACTGTTATTGTAGATTCAGGAGTGTTGATGATTGTTTTTAGACAAGTCAACAATAGAGTAAAACACTAAGTATCCCACTTTCTCTTGAATAAAGTTCTTCAAAGGCTAATCAATGTGATCCATTAAAGTAACTTCAAGGTTCCTTACTTATGATTGCAGTGGATAGACTCAATGATTACATGTGATCTTGCTGATAATCACAAACGGACTTACGCAGACTTCTTCTTACTTCATTTAACTTATTTCTCCTTTCAGTGTGGATGAAATATGTACAATGCTTCAACAATAAAGAAAAGGAAAGAGATAAAGGTTTAGAGAAACTAATGTAAGGTTAATGAAGCAATGATGATGCAAGAATAGACAAACTCCTTAATCAACCTAACTCCACTTCGCCATGGATGCCTACAACTACATGAAGTTGGTAAAATCTCCTAAGGATAGTGAAAGGTTTTCAAATCATGAAAACTTATATAAGAACCCATTAAATGGTGCAGATCAAACAAGCATCCATAATCAAACTTAAACAAATGAAAAGGCTCAGACTAGCTTTACACGACACTTCACCAATGATAAATGTCAAAAGCATGAGCTAGGAGTTGATCAAATATTCAATACAACATGCATAACATCAATGAGCTGCTAATCTACTTAGAAATATCTCTTCCTTCCATCAAGATACAAGAAACCATGTTATTCCACAAGATAACACTTACCACCAAACAAGCTCCAATGTCTTTGCATTAATCTTAAGAAATATTTACAACAACTTCAAGTACTCTCAGAGAATTTCGAGAGTCTCTTCTACTCTACTACACTAACTAATATCTATATCATCTTTTTACGAATGAGGCAACAAGGCCTTTATATAGAAGTCCAGAATTACAATGAAGGGCCTGGATCAAACTAGATAACCAAGGGTCCAGATCATGCCATCTCAGCAGGTAGTTACAACATCTTTCTATTTTTAGTACATAAGAGAGGCAATGAAGGCATGTTTTCCAAGAAGATAAGGATGAAATAGAATCTTTAGAGTATCTTCCACATGGACATCATCTTTTGACGTCTTGCTTGTTGAATGATGTGGCGAATTATGATTGGATTGATGATGTGTATCTACCACATAGGTGCCACCTTAGCATATTCCCAAATTGTATCATCTTGTATGATGTCTTCAATGTGATTGCTTTGAACTTGAATATTTGGAATGTATCCTTGTTGATCTTGCATTGTTTATCTTCTTGTAAACTGGATGTGTATGATATATGTTACTCACTTGCATGACTTTGTGATACTTCTCTTCTTCTTGTAGGACATAGGTTGATCAACTTTGATGTTTCTTGATAGAGAGTAGTGTAGACGATGACGATGCTTTCTTCATGACTCGAAGTAGAATACTTCTCTTGGACTTGAAGATTGAAGAGTCTTGAAGCTAGATGAATGGATGTCTTCTCTCGATACTGCAAATGATGAAGTGCTGAACTTGATGTAACCTCTTGGAACAATAGCATGATCCCCTCTCTGACATGGCAACCTTTTTACTTTACCCTTTGCATAAAGGTGGTTCCAAACACTTGCTCCTTGGATAATCATTCAGGCCATCCTACAAGACATAGACATGAATAGGTAACTTTGAAAACAAATCACTTTGGCCTCCTATATCATTTGAAATATGATTTTTCAAGGATCTAAAAATGGAATTTTTACAAGAAGATTATGACTTTTATCATTATAATTTACTATCCTCTATGCAAAAATTCATCAACACTTAAACATTTTTTTGCTTGAAATCAATAAGTCTGCTGAAAATGAAAGAAAAATCAGAATATTACCTTCATATCAGACTTACAAATGGACTGATTTGGATAAATACCTTCAACAATTGATCAAAATCAAATCCAATTTGACAAAATAAGACTGTCCTTGCTAAAACTCACTTTTACTTCTGCTCCTTGAGGTGAATCTATTGTTTGATGAATAATAAAATAAAAACCAAAGGCAGATATATATACAATTTGCATCAAAAATTAAAATTCCTCCCTAGGCTGACCTGATTTTGTATAATAAAAACATTTAATTTATTCATGTTTTATCACATGTGGCACAAAATTCTATGTGTCTTGGGTTTTGGCTTAGAAAATCTAAATGTTGCATGGGCACATTAGATGAATGTTTTGATCTCCCTTTAGAATTGGTGCACTAGATCCACATTTTCATCTCTTCTTGATATTGGCGCAGCAGATGGACATTTTGAATCTTCTTGGTTTTGGTGCGTTGGATGAGTATTTTGCTTTCTCCTTGATACTTACCAAAGCAACGCACTAGATAGTTACTTTGTTCTCTCCTTAGAACTGGTGCAGCAGATGTGGTGCATGAGTTGAGGATCTTGTATCCTTCTTGAATGCTCTCAAAACTTAACTTTATCTCCTTGTAGATGGCGCATGAGATCAAGCGCATTAGATCAGCATTTTGATGCTTGGTTGAAACTTGTTTTGAAAACTTCATTGTTAACTCCTTAAGGAAGAAGGTGCATTGGATGAGGTGCGGCAAATCAACCTCTTGAATCCTTATAAAACATTCAAAAACTACATTGTTCACTCCTTGAGGAAGGTGCATTAGATCAAGTGCAACAGATCAATATCTAGTTTCTCCTTGAAAATGTTCTAAAAAATTGATTTAAGCCTCACATCAATTAGGTGCATTAGTTTAAGGTTTCGAGCTCCACTTGAAATTTGTCTTAAAACTTTACTTAAAACTCCCATCAAATTGGCGCTTTGGTTGAAGGTTTTGATGCGTGGTTGAAATGATCACTTAAAACTTGAAACAAGTCATTTCATCTTTGGGCACATTGGTTGAGGCACATCAGATCAGCATCTTGAATCCTCTTTAAAATCGCTTAAAACCTTAATCAACACCTCTTTCTAGAATGGTGCATTGGATGGGGCACATTGGTTCGGGATTTTGTGCTCTGGTTGAAAGATCTCTTGAGATGGGCACATTGGATCAGCATTTTGATCTCCCTTAAGTACTTAGCCATTTTTCCAGCATTCCCAAAGTAAAGTATATTGAAAAATATATTTAAGTATAAATTTCTTATACTTTAAATATTTTTCAATATACCTTTCAGGATGTTTGAGATAGGTCTCGGATCCACTGGATTTAACATGTAGATTCTAGAATTTGTAGGATCCACTAGATTTTAGACTTAGTCAATTTTCAGGATATCAGACTTAGTCATTTTCAGGATCTCAGAACATGCATCGGGATGAAAACTCGATAGAGAACTCCCCTTAGATTAAAGAATAACCACTGACTTCATCATGAAACAAACCAAAGACATCATCCAAAACTCAATGCAAAGCATTAGAGCTCAAAAAAAGGGGGGTCCCCATTTGCAATGGGGTGATGTGTGATTAGGTCACAATAGGGAGTTATTGGTCTTGATCTACCCCCAATTTTTCCTAAAGGTATTTTCTCTATTTTTTATTTTGGGCTTCATGATTTTGATTTTTTAGTAACAATAACTAGTGTTTGGGCCATAATTTATTCATTCTTGTTTTGTAAAAAAAATGAATATAACACCCAAAGTTTCTCTTAATCATGATTTTCCAAGGAAAAATGCTTTGGATTTTTTTGAGACTTTTAATTGGAAAGTTTATGGGTCTTGGAAAAGACCCTAAACCACGAATGATTAGATTAATCTCCTTTAGAAACACTTGTTAAAGGGTGCAGTAGGCATTTGGTTTTGTGGAAGATGATTCTAAGATTTCTTCGTTGAACTAAATGAGGACAAAGATCTAATTTTTAGAAGTTGTACAATTTTAGGGATCCAAGAGGGTTGTATTTGAATCATTCATCTATGGATTTTAACTCAACTAAAAATATACTTAATTTAGTCCTTGATTAGGTGAAACTTTGTCATCTCCCTCTTATTTTTTGGGATGACAAATCTTTGGCTCCATTGGTAGTACTTTGGGTCATTTCAATGATAAGGTTGAGTTGAAAGGAAAATTTACATGTACTCAAATCTATGTAGAAGTAGATTTGGTAAAAGATCTCCCTAAATACTTCAATTTAAACCTAGATTAATCGTCATATTTGTAGGATCCTGGCTATCACCAGTTGTCATTTAAATGTAATAAATGTTATGAATATGACCACTTTTATAAGGACTAAAAAAAGAACAAAATGTGCCACAAGAACTTCAAAACTCTCAACACACCTTTATCATAGCCAAAGTGAATATAGATGTCCAAGCAAAGAACTGTTGCTAGAATTATGGTATCAAACAAGGTAATGCTACTACTATTTCAAACATGTTTAAATTTTTAGGAGGAATTATTCAAGGCCCTTTGGATGAGGAAACACAAAATCATATTGAATTGATTTTAAGAGAAGTGTAGAGGAAGGTAGGACAACAATAGATTTAGAGGGAAAGACTAGAGATGGTTTGAGAAAAGAGTAGAATGAGATATGACATAAAACATATACATACTCCAAATATTGAGGAAGGGGTTAGCCTTGTTTTAACTCCTAGACAATGATAAGGGTTTTATTCCATTCAAAACTTGAACTCATCCCTCAGTTTAGGGCCAAGGTGCTTCCTTTCTCAAAGTTCTGTAGTTCATGAAAAAAAAACAATGATGAATATGGATACCCTAATTCATTAAAAAAAAAAATAGGTCAAGGAGAATACTATGGATGAAGAATGAAAATCACCCAATCTTCAAAAAATATTGAATTTTTTAGGTACATGATGATTTTATCAACCCATGTTGTAGCCTTTTGGTTTGTCTCTATTTGGTTTTTGTATCTTATGCTTAGCCTAGCGTATTAGCTTTATGGTTTTTTTCCTCATGTCACCTAATGTTTTGTGATTAGTATGTGATATTTATTCAAATTAATATAGCTCTTTTCATCAAAATAAGTATTTATCTTTATTTTGAAGTTCTTATTTCAGGTATTTTATAATGTCTATTTTTAATAGTATTTCATTACTTTTTCTAGTAGAAGTGGATATCAAATTTCAAATTACAAGGAAGATGAAATCCAATTAGAAAAAAAATGAAAATATATAAGAACAACTACATTAAGAAAGTAAATTACCTGGTGAAAGTTTTTCAATGTGCTACAAAAATAGTAATAGACAAGTGGGTCAAATTTCACTATCTATAAATGGGGAAAAGTGATGGGAGGAGGTGATTGAGGGTTAACAACTAATGGGTGAGCACCCATGTGCATTGACATGTGCTAGTTTGGCAAGTGGGATTTGCCAAGTAAGAATAATAAGTGGTATTATAATTTTGATGCTTTCCTATTGCTTTCAGACTATTAGTCATGAATGAGGACAACTTTAGATAACTAATTTTTCTAGTGTCTTACCATTTCAAGGGATGATGCATATTTAGGCTTGAAGAGAAAGCTTATCAATTAATAATTATACTAGAACTTGTAGTATTAAAAAGTGTAATTATGGGTATGTTAATAGGTAATGTTGAGTGGAAGTTTATGGACGACACTAATTTTGGCTTGTGTTATTACAAAAGTAAATTTGTTCCATGTAATTTATTTTAGTTTTGATCAACAAAAAATAACAAGAGGTTGAAATCATTTATGCATTCATGTAGAATAATTACTAGGACTTTCATCATTCAAAATATGTCATTAAGATGATTTTGGGTAGTGTATTTTTCTTAGCTCAAATGAGATATAGGTTGTTTATGCTAGTTGTGAGTTATTTATCTTAACTATAAACCTAAATTTCATATCTTAACCTATAGAGAATATATATTATGAGAAAAAATGTACAAATTTAAGATGTAAATTGGGTAAAAAGTTTAATGTTGGAAGTTAGTGTGATGTCAAGAATTCATACCCTACAATTTTAACACTAAAAACTACACCCTTTTTTATCATCAATTCTTGTAGTATATTTCTATGACTTGTTTTAGCATGTATTAAGCCTGTATCATAGTTTAGATTCCTAGTGTTTTTATGTTTGTGTTTTAATGTTCGTTTTCTTAGAGTTGTTTAACATTTTTTACGTATTGACAAGAAATTACAAACTAGATATCTATTGTATTTCTATGTGAGTGTTGTGTTTTACCCTAGTGTGATGGATAAGAAATATAATTAGAACATGTGTGGTGGATTATAGAATAGTGAGGTGGATTTTAGAATAGCACAAAGTAAACTAAACATACATTTATACACCATTCATACATATAACATCCATGTACTTGTCATGGACTCGTCATACATTATAATATCCATGTACTTTGTCATGATAGCATATAGCATCCATCTACTTTTCCATTCATACATATAACATCCACGTACTTTGCCATGATAGGTTTGAGTTGAAAGGAAACTTTACATGTACTCAAATCTATGTAGAAGTAGATTTGGTAAAAGATATCCCTAAATACTTCAAGTTAAACCTAGATTAATCATCATATTTGTAGGATCCTGACTATCACCAATCATCATTTAAATGTAATAAATGTTATGAATATGACCACTTTTATAAGGACTTAAAAAAAAACAAAATGTAGGCATATGGTTTTGTGGAAGATGATTCTATGATTTCTTCGTTGAACTAAATTAGCACAAAGATATAATTTTTAGAAGTGGTACAATTTTAGGGAGCCAAGAGGGTTGTATTTGAATCATTCATCCATGGATTTTGACCTGACTAAAAATATACTTAATTTAGACCTTGATTAGGTGAAACTTTGCCATCTCCCTCTTATTTTTTTGGATGACAAATCTTTGGCTCCATTGGCAGTACTTTGGGTCATTTCAATGATAAGGTTGAGTTGAAAGTAAAATTTACATGTACTCAAATTTATGTAGAAGTAGATTTGGTAAAAGATCTCCCCAAATACTTCAAGTTAAACCTAGATTAATCATCATATTTGTAGGATCTTGACTATCACCGGTTGTCATTTAAATGTAATAAATATTATGAATATGACCACTTTTATAAGGACTAAAAAAAAGAACAAAATGTACCACAAGAATTTCAAAACTCTCAACACACCTTTATCATAGCCAAAGTGAACATATATGTCCAAGGAAATAATTGTTACTAGAATTAGGGTATCAAACAAGGTAACGCTACTACTATTTCAAACATGTTTAAATTTTTAGGAGGAATTATTCAAGGCCCTTTGGATGAGGAAACACAAAATCATATTGAATTGATTTTAAGAGAAGTGCAGAGGAAGGTAGGACAGCAATAGCTTTAGAGGGAAAGACTAGAGATGGTTTGAGAAAAGAGTAGAATGAGATATGACATAAAACATATACATACTCCAAATATTGAGGAAGGGGTTAGCCTTGTTTTAACTCCTAGACAATGATAAGGGGTTTATTCCATTCAAAACTTGAAATTATCCCTTAGTTTACGGCCAAGGTGCTTCCTTTCTCAAAATTCAGTAGTTCATGAAAAAAAACAATGATGACGATGGATACCTTGATTCATTAAAAAAAACAATAGGTCAAGGAGAATACTATGGATGAAGCAAATTAAAATCACCCAATCTTCAAAAAATATTGAATTTTTAGGTACATGATAATTTTATCAACCCATGTTGTAGCCATGTGGTTCGTCTCTATTTGGTTTTTGTATCTTATGCTTAGCCTAGCATATTATCTTTATGGTTTTTTCTCATGCCACCTAACTTTTTGTGATTAGTATGTGATATTAATTCAAATTAATATAGCTCTGTTCATCAAAATAAGTATTTATCTTTATTTTGAAGTTCTTATTTCAGGTATTTTATAATGTCCATTTTTAATAGTATTTCATTACTTTTTCTAGTAAAAGTGGATATCAAATATCAAATTACAAGGAAGATGAAATCCAATGAGAAAAAAATGATAATATATAAGAAAAACTACATTAAGAAAGTAATTTATCTGGAGATAAAGTTTTTCAATGTGCTACAAAAATAGTAATAGACAAGTAGGTCGAATTTCACTATCTATAAATGGAAAAAAGTGATGGGAGGAGGTGATTGAGGATTAACAACTAATGGATGAGCACCCATGCGCATTGACATGTGATAGTTTGGCAAGTGGGATTTGCCAAGTAAGAGTAATAAGTTGTATTATAATTTTGATGCTTTCATATTGCTTTCAGACTATTAGTCATGAATGAGGACAACTTTAGATAGCTAATTTTTCCAGTGTCTTACCATTTCAAGGGATGATGCATATTTAGGCTTGAAGAGAAAGCTTATCAATTAATAATTATACTAGAACTTGTAGTATTAAAAAGTGTAATTATGGGTATGTTAATAGGTAATGTTAAGTGGAAGTTTATGGGCAACACTAATTTTGGCTTGCGTTATTAGAAAAGTAAATTTGTTCCATGTAATTTATTTTAAGTTTGGTCAACAAAAAATAACAAGAGGTTGAAATCATTTATGCATTCACATGTAGAATAATTACTAGGACATTTCATCATTAAAAATATGTCATTAGAATGATTTTGTGTAGTGTATTTTTCTTAGTTCATATGAGATATAGGTTGTTTATGCTAGTTGTGAGTTATTTGTCTTAATGCTAAACCTAAGTTTCTTATCTTAACCTATAGAGAATATATATTATGAGAAAAAAATGTATAAAATTACGATGTAAATTGGGTAAAAAGTTAAATGTTGGAAGTTAGTGTGATGTCAAGAATTCATACCCTACAATTTTAACACTAAAAATTGCACCCTTTTTTATCATCTATTCTTGTATTATATTTCTATGACTTGTTTTAGCATGTGTTAAGCCTCTATCATAGTTTAGATTCCTAGAATTTTTCTTTTTTTGTGTTAATGTTCATTTTCTTAGAGTTGTTTAATATTTTCTACGTATTGACAAGAAATTGCAAACTAGATATCTATTGTATTTCTATGTGAGTGTTTTGTTTTACCCTAGTGTGATGGATAAGAAATAGAATTAGAACATGTGTGGTGGATTATAGAATAGTGAGGTGGATTTTGGAATAACACAAAGCAAACTAAACATACATTTATACACCATTCATACATATAACATCCATGTACTTATCATGGACTCATCATATATTATAATGCGTTCTCATACATCCTTTATTTGACCTTCAATAGATTATTTTCCTCACATATAACTCTCTCTCTCTCTCATGTTTTGTATCTTTCATATTACATTCTCTATATATATTCTTTAATTCATATCTATGTTTCATACATATATGTCCATCCTTACTAGAGTGATGTGTCCTTATCGATATTCCTTCATAGTTATTCCTATTTGGAGTTGTGAAAAATCATATGTATGTGTCATACTACTATTCTAGTGAAATATGGTAACTCTGACTAATTTGGTCTTACTTATGGATATGTTCTCTTTCAACCAGCATTTGTCACCCTTGTGGGTTTTCACTATTGGCATCCAAACACAAAACATATGTCTTAACCAATGTATTGTCCTCAAGACATTATATCTTACAACATCGAAAAATGTCCCCTTGGGGGCTTTTCCCTCATAAGGTTTAGCTCCTGGGTATTTTATCAGCATTTAGGACATCTTGCATCATATTTTGGCATCCCGATGAGATGAACCGTAATTTTCATGGCAAATGGGACCTAGGGGGATCCCTTGAAATTAACCCTACCCAAAATAGGGGGTGGGGGGGAACTTGGGTGCTCGGGCCCTAGTCCTACCCTATTTTGGGTTAGGCACAAATTTTTAAGTGTCAGCTTGTGACCGTTACTTAGGTCCTATGCCAACATGGTAAGTTTGAATTACAAAATTATTGGTAGGAGTGTTTGTAGTTGCATATATAAGCATGTTTAGGCATTCATTTGTAAACTAGATGATTACTAGAAAGCTATTATGATATTTCAGCATTCTAAAGGTGATTCAAGGCATTCATTGTGTAGCAAGAACATATTTGTGTTGTTTATGTGTTCATATTTATAGATTTAAGCAATCATCTCCTCATGGCATGAAGAGTTTCTTCCTCCCACGAGATCTTCACTACAAGGTGACATCATTTGTATTTTCAATCATTTATCATTTGGTTTTTTCCTCTACCTCCCAAGGGCACGTACTCTCTATCTAACAATGGTGTTTGGAAGACTTGAATGTCTCTCCAGGGCTTGACTGAGGCAACCCCCTAAACACCACAACCCCCTCCCCATTTTTTTATAATTGTAGGTCATAGGTTGAAGAAGTAGGAAAAGTGGAGTTGTAGGAGAGTGTTACAGAGTGTTGGATTTACATATCAGAGTTGAAAATAGGGCCCTGGATTCAAGCGCCTCTCTTTAGTCCTCCAGGTTCCGCAATGGATAAATCTCTCAAACAACAGGAACAGGTTGCACCTAAAGTTTCTAAATCCCAACAAAAAGTAGGGCATTGGACTAGGGCACCCACTCATTAGTCCTTGACTATTCTACTTCCCAAACTTCAAAACTAGGTGCTCATTTATCTGTCATTTCATAGCTTTATGTAGCAGCATTTGTAGTAATTTGTCTGTTTGCTTTTGTATTTGCATAATTAGGGTTTTGATGTATAATTGAGCATAATTGAGGATAATTGGCAATCAAATCACATAAATCCAATCTTCCCAATATTTCTAAGTTACCAAGGATCTGATAGTACATTGCCACTCGACCCAAAGTCCTTGAATGTAATTGGTGAAAGAAGGATAGACATCAAACTAATCAAACATCCACTATCTAAAATTTACTCATTACATTTTGGTGAGCCTGTGTTTTTAATGAATTTGGCATCTTGTTGAGTTTTTTTCTTCAGATTTACATTGATTTCATTCATTCATATCATCACCCATATTATTGCATTGGAAAACTTTTTAAAAAATGAAATTTTTTAAAAAAATTGCATTCTAGGGTTTCTATTTTGCATTAATTAATTTGAATTTCATTAAATTTATAATTTTTGAATTAGATATGAGATATATTACATAAAATTAAAAAAATATATATATTGCATATCATTTTCATCATAAAATTGCTAGGGTTTTGTTGAAAATTGCGATTTTTGCATATAACCTAGTAATTTCAAAAACTAGGGTTTGTAGGTAGAATCTTGTTTTAGATTTTTCTACTGATCTTAGACACTCATTAAAATTTTAATTTGGCTGTAGTGTTGCATTTTAGTGTAAATTTTCATTTAGATCTCAAAATTTTGCATTTTTACATAGAAAATTTCAATAAAAACTAGCATTTTTCATTAGATTTGCACTTGGATTTTGCATCTTAGGAATTGGAAATCATTTTCAGATCTGAGTACATTTAATTTTCATCATAAATCAGATTGAAAGTCATTTATATAGAATTTTACATCAAGATCTACAACCTAGGGCTTGAAAAGCCTTGATTTTCACTACATTTGGCCTTATCAACTCTATACATTTGCACCATAGGCATGTTGTGAAGGATATTTTACACTAATTGGCTATTATTAGGGTTATTATCTACTGCCCCTCCTAAAATTATTTACAAAATCTCTTTTTTGGGCTCTTAGTCATGAATGAGGACAACCTTAGATAATTAATTTTTCTAGTGTCTTACCATTTCAATGGATGATGCATCTTTAGGCTTGAAGAGAAAGATTATCAATTAATAATTATACTAGAACTTGTAGTATTAAAAAGTGTAATTATGGGTATGTTAATAGGTAATGTTAAGTGGAAGTTTATGGGCGACACTAATTTTGGCTTGCGTTATTAGAAAAGTAAATTTGTTCCATGTAATTTATTTTAATTCTGGTCAACAAAAAATAACAAGAGGTTGAAATCATTTATGCATTCACATGTAGAATAATTACTAGGACATTTCATCATTAAAAATATGTCATTAGGATGATTTTGGGTAGTGTATTTTTCTTAGCTCAAATGAGATATAGGTTGTTTATGCTAGTTGTAAGTTATTTGTCTTAATTCTAAACCTAAATTTCTTATCTTAACCTATAGAGAATATATATTATGAGAAAAAATGTATAAAATTAAGATGTAAATTAGGCAAAAAGTTAAATGTTGGAAGTTAGTGTGATGTCAAGAATTCATACCCTACACTTTTAACACTAAAAATTGCACCCTTTTTTATCATCCATTCTTGTAGTATATTTCTATGACTTGTTTTAGCATGTGTTAAGCCTCTATCATAGTTTAGATTCCTAGTGTTTTTATGTTTGTGTGTTAATGTTCATTTTCTTAGAGTTCTTTAACATTTTCTACATATTGACAAGAAATTGCAAACTAGATATCTATTGTATTTCTATGTGAGTGTTGTGTTTTACCCTAGTGTGATGGACAAGAAATAGAATTAGAACATGTGTGGTGGTTTATAGAATAGTTAGGTGGATTTTAGAATAACACAAGTAAACTAAACATACATTTATGCACCATTCATACATATAGCATCCATCTACTTATCATGGACTCATCAAATATTATAATGCATTTTCATACATCCTTTATTTGACCTGTAAAGAGTGATTTTTGGATAGTTGAGTTTTTTGGTAGTTTGGTGTATATCCTCCTTTCACCCTTACATTCAAGGACCTAAGATCGAGTTGCAATGTACTATCATACCCTGGGTCACTATTGATATGTAGGAAACTTGGATTTTTATTATTTGATCGCCAATTATCTTCTCTTATGCTCAATTATGTCTTAAAACCCTAATTATGCAAATACAACAACAAATAGACAAATAATAGAAAATGCTGCAACAGGAAGATGTAAAATAACAAATTACTGCGTAACTATTTTCGGGGTTCAGAGATGGAAAAGTTGGGGACTAAGGAGTGGGCGCCCAAGTCCAAGGTACTAGTTTCTTTGCAGGATCCTGACCTCCTTCTAACACTAATCTGCACTGTAACTTCTATTTTTGAAACTTCAACTGCAGAGGACACAGGGACTAGCACCCAAGTCCCAAAAAGGCTCCTGTGTCCTATTTCTCTTCAGATCCAGAATCCTTGATGTTTGTTGACCCTTCCTGCAACTCCACTTTTTCTAGATGTGGCAGCGGTAACCTACAATCATGAAACTTCGGGAGGGGGTTGTGGTGTTTAGAGGCTTGCCTTAGTCAAGCCCTGGAGAGATATTCAAGTCTTCCAAACACCATTGTTAGATAGATAGTGCATGCCTAGGGAGGTAGAGGAAAAACCCAAATGATAAATGCTCAATAATCACAATAGATATCACCTTGTAGTGAAGATCTCATGGGAGGAAGAAGCTCTTCATTCAATGAGGAGATGGATGCTCAAATCTGCAAACACATAGACAACACAATTCTTCTCTTGCAACACAATGAAAGCCTTGAATCACTTCTAGAATACCAATGCTCATGTAATGATCATCTAATTGAAATCTAGTTTACAAATGAATACCTAAACATGCTTTTATATGCAACTACAAACATGCCCGCCAAGATTTCATAAATTCAAACTTATCGTGTTAGCTTAGGGACCAAATAACAGTCATAAACTAACACTTCAAATTTGGGCCTGACCCAAAATAGGGTAGGACTAGGGCACAGGTGCCCAAGTCCTCCCCCTATTTTGGATAGGGCTAGGTTCAAGGGGTCCCCCTAGGCCCCATTTGTCATGATACCCAGGGTTCATTCCATCAGGATGTTGAATTATGATGTAAGATGTCCTAAACGCACACTAAAGACCTGGGAGCTAAACCTTTTGAGGGAAAAGCCCCCAAGGGGTGCTAAACATGAGGCCAATGCATACATTAAAGTATGGTCAACAAACACACCAAGCACAGAGAAGACACACCAAACACATTGAAAACAATGACAAGCACGCAAAACACAGAGAAGATAGTTACAGTCACGTAAAACACGGAGAATACAATAATGCATAGAAGACACATTAATGCATAGAAGACAATTAATGATCTCTTTTCTTTTCTTTTTCTCATATATATGAAATGCAGATGCAAGTACAGGAAAGTAAACAAACCTCCCATAATGCAGGATGTACTCATTGCACAAGTCTTTAAATTGCATATATGGGGAAACACACATGCAAGACATGCAAAACCTCCCAAAATGCAAGATGTACTCATCGCATGGGTCTTTAGACTGCATATGGGCCAACAAACATGCCAAACAAAGCAAGAACGCCAAAACACACACTTTGAAGACATGAAGAAAACACGACAGACAAGCGATGGAGTGTTCCTATCTCTAGGCTCAGCACCATCTCAGGCACATTATAGGCACACACCGATGATTGCGCTTTGCCACAACAATCACTGAAGACACACTTAAGGGTTGAGTTAGTCATAGAACCACTCCCTACCTCCATAGAGGACTTTTGAAAATGTCAGGATGATGTAATCTACTCTGAGAAATACACCACCCCTGCCTCTGCAGAGGGCTTAAGATAAAAAGGATATACGCGATATCCTGCCTATGCAAAGGGTTTAAATAATTGATTGATTGGCTGGTTGCAACAAACTCAAAGTGCAGGATGTACTCATCACACAAGTCTTTAAACTGCACCTGAGAACAAGCACATTGCTAACATCTACAGCAGATAGCTTACCTTATATGCCCCCACCTTAAGGTGGTTGATATCATGCATCGATATCAAGCATGTTAAGGTAGGAACACAACACACAAGGGAACACAAACTTTTGTAAAGCCCATTCCCCCTAGAGGTGACATGTACTTTATGATCACCAAATGTTCCCACAAACACATCCCTGCAAGAAACATGCTAGTGTCCACATAAAAACAACAACATCAATGCATATGAAATCTGACGCATGAAAGATTCAAGATAGATAAAGTGCAGAGAGGAGAAGTATTATTATGATTTGTAAATGAGATAGAAAACCATCAAAATCACTACACAGAAAGCACAAGTGCTTCCACTAGACAAGTGTCGAATAAGATATACAACCCCATTGTCATATTAGGAACTAAGTCCATTTTTTGACTTCTCTCGAAAGGGACACTAGGTCTACATCAGTATAAATGTTTTTCTTCATCCGTCCACTAGATAGAAACACTAGAGGAAGGGAAACAATAAATAAGAGAGGAGAAACAAGTGTCTTAGGGATAGTCACATAGTAGGGTGCCCCCAGGTCACCAATTGTAATGCTATGTCCGCAAGATACAACACACAACAATGAAATCAAAGAGAGGCAATATAGAAGAATGATGATACAAATAGAAGGTCACAACAGAGGCAGTTTCTTGGTATCCCAAACCTTAAAAGAGAATCAAGGGTCATCCTAGGAGGCCTAAACAACACAAAACACATCATGGGGGAAGCACATCATGAGAGAGATAAAGGGTTAGAGATAATTACCTGTAGGATCTTTATATGAAATTTTGGAACTCATAAACCTCTTGGAGAGGTACTCGATCATGTTGAGTGCAAAGTTTGAGTGGTTCTTATGAAAGTCTTATTTATTATTGTATGATGCTTGTTTTGTGATTCCATGTTGAAGTGAGACTTTTTGTTGTTTATGAGGGGGACAACCACTGTTATTTCCAACTACTAAAAGTTGTCTTACTCTTTTGCAATTTTTAGCGAGTTTTCATTAATGAATCTTTCTAACACAGTAACAAGAATTATCTTGTACCTTCTCACTCATCTATATCAGTTGTTCTACTTGTTTTTCTAGTGCATTTTTGTTATCTCCTGATCCATATAAGCATAACGAAGGAGGAACCTCAGCATAAATTCCTTTTCTTCATGGGCGAGGTGGGTTATCCACATGCTTTTTATCAACTTCAATCATACCCATGATATTATCATAGTCTAAATAATCATCATCGACTTCCACTAAACCTTGTTCCTACATATTGCTATCAGTATGTCTAGGGAATGGATTAGTGAAGATTTGTAAATTTTTGATTTGGCAGAGCAATCGATATATTTCTGTTATCATTCACACCTGATACCTGGATTATATTTGAATCAATAAGGTCTTGTATCTCATGGTTAAGATGCATACATCATTCCGTATCATGTCCTTGTGTCCAATGAAAATGACAAAAGGCATTAGCATCAAAGTAAGGTCCTTGTGCTTTACTAGGATCAATAGGCTTAATCAGGGGAAGCTTTAGAATGTTATTACTCATAGCTTGATTCATGATAGAATGATAAGACATAGATATCAGAGTAAACTTTCTTGGTTGATATGATGTCATCTTCAGATTTGTGATAGCAGACACATTAGAAAAGTTGTTTGTATCTAGTCTATTAATCTTGATGAAACTCCTATTATTATTATTTCTCTTAAAGCTATTTTGTGACAATCCACCCATGGATTGACTAACTTGAGCTGATGAGTTTTGTTTTTCATACTGACTAGACGTATGTTGATAATCACGAAGGGCAGTGCATAAATGTTGAAAAGAGTTATACTTCATCAAGAGGATTTTATCATGGATATTAGGCTGTAAATTTATTATAAACACCTTCTGAACATCCTCATCTTTCATCTAATATTGAATTTGTGTATACAAAGCTTGATACCAACCAATGAATTTAGTTAATTTCTCTTTCGGACCTTTCTTGCAATGAACTAAATCAATCAAAGAGACTTGAGGTACAATATTTGCATGAAAATATTGTAGAAATTGATTAATCAATTGTGAAAAGGAGTGTATTGAATTTGGAGGTAATGAGCAAAACCATTCTAAGGTAGTATCTTTGAGAGATCGCAGGAAACGTTTTGCTAACAAATCCTCTTCAAAATAGAAATCACTACACATAGCTGTGAATACTTCCACATGAGTATTAGGATCACCTTTTCTATGATATTTTTCAAAGTGAGGAGTCTCAAACCTCTCAAGCATAGGAGTTCTCAAAATTGCATAGGAAAGGGGATTATGGGCATGATATGTTGCTATATTGGGTTGTGAAGAATTTGTTAGATTTGTTCCCTTTTGTTGTAAAGCGATCATGCCTTGCAAAAGTTGGTTTAGGATGGCATCATTAGGAGATGCGGTTTGCTGTGAGGAGTTGGAACAAAAGTGAGGAGGTGAATGAGCTTGAGATACGATATGTGGAGGTTGAGATTATGTCAATGGTGGTTGGACATAATGGTAGGTGGAAGATGGTTGTGAGTAGGTAATAGGTGGCTGGAAATGAGTGGAATAGATAGGTCGCCGTGAACAATTATGCGTAGAGGAGGTCCCCTTAGAAACTAAATTCTGATAATCAAATCCCACAGCTTTGTAATTAGTGCCATTAGATACTCCAATACCAGTTGTAGCATTACTACAAGCATTCACATTAGTTGTTAAGATTGTGGATGTAAAAATGGATATTCTTGTAGTCAGTATAGGTGCTAATACTTGTGTATGAGACAGTGACAAAGTGTTATTTATCACTTTTACACATTCAGTCACTGGCATGATATTGGTTTGTACAATATGTACTAAACCACGGATTGCATTAACATCATCTTGTCCATCTTTTATCAATTCTCTTACATGGTGAATCACAGATACAGCCTCTTCATCTATCCTCTTAGTTTGCACATAGTCTTGAAATTGACCTAGGTCTTTATCAATTTTTTCTACCTGCTCATCATATACATATCCTGTCACTTCAATAGTATCATCAACATCATGAAAATTTTTCTCTTCCATTGTACTTGTGATAGGTGTAATATCTTGTAACATTTGTGTCTCTCCTTTTGTAAAGAAGGTGTTCAATGTGCCAACTTCTTCAAGAGTATTGGATCCCATGTATCTTATGCTTCTTCTTAAAGGAATGTTTCTCTTAGGGTATCAAGTTATTAGACTCATCCAAATCTAGGATAACGACAAGTCAAAATATAGTGAAAATATGCTAAAACATGTGATTTTTCACCAAATTTTCAATGCAAAAGAGCATGACAAAGGGTGTTGTGAGGAAAATGATTATGGATAGAAAATTATATCAGTAATAATAGCCTCTTAATGCCAAAATATCTATCACAACACACTTGCAGTGTCTCCCAAGGTCAAACCCTATTGAAAATGTAGCAAAATAGGCAATTTTTCATAGTTTTTCAATTCCAAGACCTAGAAAAAGGGGTGTTGTAAAGAATTTTAGGAGGTAAAGAAAAAAATACTGATGATATCAGTCATCTCAATCCATAAAATTTGTCACAACACACTTGGAGTACAAACTAGGCCAAACCCTAGGGCAAAAATAGCAAAAATGTGTAGTTTTTCACCAAATTTTCAATACCAGAGCCCGTTAAAAAGGTGTTGTGAATATTTTAGGAAGGGCACAAAATGATTACCCTGATAAAAATAGATTAGTACAAAAATTCCCTTCACAACACGCCTATGGTGCAAATTTAGAGAGTCAATAAGGCCAAATCTAATGAAAATCAATGTTTTTGAAGCCCTAGGTTTAAGATCTTGACACAAAATGCTATATAAATGTTTTAAAAGCTGGTATATGATGAAAATTATATTCTTTCAGATCTGAAAATGATTTCTATACTCTAATATGCAAAATGCAAGTGCAATTCTAATGAAAAATCAATGAAAATGCTAGTTTTTTGTTGACTTTTTTCTATGCAAAAAAAATGCAAATTTGTTCCAAGATGCAAGACTACAACCAAATGCAAATTTGAATGAGTCTCTAAAATCAGTAGAAAAATCTAAAACAATATTTTACCTACAAACCCTAGATTTTGGAATTACTAGGTTATATGTAAAATTGACAATTTTCAACAAAACCCTAGCAATTTTATGATGAAAATGCAATGCAAATTATTGATTTTTTGTGATTTTCTATAATTTAAATTAGATCTAATGTAAAAATCATAAATTTGATGAAATTCAAATTAATTCATGTAACATGCAAAACCCTAGAATGCAATTTTTTTCAATTTTTCCAATTTTTCAATTTTTTTGTAAGTTTTCCAATGCAATAAGATGAATGACTAAATGAATGAATGAAATCAATGGAAATCTGAAGTGCAACACTCAGGAAGGTGCAAACAAGTACAATAACATGGGTTCACCAAAATGTAAAGAGTGATTTTTGGATAATTTAGTTTTTGGTAGTTTTGGTGTATATCCTCCTTTCACCCTTACATTCAAGGACCTAAGATCGAGTTGCAATGTACTATCATACCGTAGGTCACTATTGATATGTAGGGAAACTTGGATTTCTATGATTTGATTGCCAATTATTTTTTCTTATGCTCAATTATGTATTAAAACCCTAATTATGCAAATACAATAGCAAAGAGACGAATAACAGAAAATGTTGCTACAAGAAGATGTAAAATAACAAATCATTGCATACCTATTTTCAGGGTTCGAAGACAGAAAAGTTAGGGACTAAGGAGTGGACACCCAAGTCTAAGGTACCAATTTCTTTGTGGGATCCTGACCTCCTTCTGACACTGATCTGCACTGTAACTTCTGTTTCCTAAACTTCAACTGCGAAGGACACAAGGACTAGCACCCAAGTCTCAAAAAGGCTCCTGTATCCTGCTTCTCTTCAGATCCCAAATCCTTGATGTCTACTGATCCTTCCTACAACTTCATTTTTTCTAGATGCGGCACCTGTAACCTGCAATCACGAAACTTTGGGAGGGGGTTGTGGTGTTTAGAGGCTTGCCTCAAGCAAGCCCCAGAGAGATATTCAAGTCTTCCGAACACCATTGTTAGATAGAGAGTGTGTATCTAGGGAGGTAGAGGTAAAAACCAAATGATAAATGCTCAATAATCACAATAGATATCACCTTGTAGTGAAGATCTCATGGGAGGAAGAAGCTCTTCATTCCATGAAGAGATGGATGCTCAAATCTGCAAACACAAACACATAGACAACACAAATCTTGATGAAGGGGGTAAATCATAAAACACACAACAAAAATTGCACACAGAAAATAGAAATTTCTTTATTGATTTGCATTACATTACAAAAGCTCAAATAAAATCAGAGGAATCGACCCTCCATCGGCTCCAACATATTACAGCTTCCTATCACAAGACTCTAGAATCATCTGCCTTCTGTAACCCCAAATCAGCTAGGGTTTCTATTTTCCCACCTATTCTTGACTCTACACTTCCCCCTTAACTCTCTACTACCTAGGGTTCCCAAAAATGGTTATTAATAGCCTTTTTGGAGGCCAACAACCTAATTTCAAAATTTGCATCTCCCTCCAAAAATAGGTCAACTTTCAGGAGCCATAACTTTTGATCCAGGTGTCCAATTGATGAACTGTTTTATGTGTCAAAAAGCTCACAGAGTACTCTACGCACTAAGAACCTTCTTTGTTAGTTCTGGCCATTTTTGAGCCTGTACATGGCTATTTAGTGCCTCAAACCTGAGTTTGAATAATTTTCAGGCATTTTTCAGGAAACATAAATTTTAATATCTTTCAGCTCGCAAATGATATTTACATGATTCCTTCACCAAAGGTCTTATTTTTCAGTTATGAAGCTTCATGTAAATTTTCACTTCAATCAATGCCCGAACGTAAACTTTCTAAAAATAGCAGGTTGCTATTTTTAGCAGTTTGGAAAAAAATAAAAGTTCTACATCATTATTCAAGCGATTATGGAACCAAAACCACAAATTTTGAAAAGAAATAGAAATAACATCAACAATTTTGAAACAAATTATTTTTTGGGTGATGCAAGATTGCCCTTACACCACTGGATGCTCCTACATCAGACACCTAGGGTAATTTGAGAAGTGACCCTGTCACGTCTCAGGTGTTTGTGTAAGGAAAACCCAAATGGTTAACCTCTGCCTTAGACAACCAAGAAGAATCTTCAACAGGCCTTCCTTTCCATTTCACCAGATATTCTTCATATTGCCTATTCTGAGTACTTCTTCCCACACGGCTATCCAAGATCTCTTCTATCTCCTCTGTTGAAGTAGATGCCAGAATACACCACTGTTCTTCTGTTTGTTCATCCTCTATTCCACCTTTATGTTATTCTGATAAATCAGCAATGTTGAAAATAGGAGAAATGTTGATCCCACTCGGTAGTTCTACCTCATATGCATTTCTTGAATCATGTTTCTTCAAAATTTTGCATGGTCCAAATTTCTTCATTTTCAACTTATTGTATGTTCCAATTCGGAACCTTTCTTTTCTCAAGTGAACCATGACTTCATCTCCTACCTAGAACTCCTTATATCTCCTCTTCTAATCTACCTTAGCCTTGTACTAAATATTCATCTTATTAATGTGCCTTTTCACCTCTTCATACAAATTCTTCATGTGCTCTACAAAGTCTTCAGCATCGGCACTTGTCTTTTCTCCTTTGTCTAAATTCCTTAGCTCTGAATCATTTCTTGGACTCTTCTCATATACAATCTAGAATGGTGATTTACCAGTACTCCTATTGAAAGAATTGTTGTAAGCAAATTCTGCCTATGGTAAAATCAAATCCCATCCCTTGGACTTATCTCCTACTAAGTAGGTTACCCAAACTCCTATTCACCACTTCGGTCTATCCATCAGTCTGTGGATGGTGTGCAGAACTAAACTTCAAGTCTGTCTTCAACTTCTTCCACAATGTCCTCCAGAAATAACCAACAAACTTGGTAGCTCAATCTGAAACTATGCTCTTTGGTACACCGTGCAATCTCACCACCTCCCTAAAAAATAATTTAGCAATATGAACAGCATCATTAGTCTTCTTGCAAGGAATAAAATGTGCCATCTTTGAGAATATGTCCACCACCACAAAAATGGAATCATGTCCTCTCTGTGTCCTTGGTAACCCAAGAACAAAATCCATACTAATATCATCCCATGGCTTCTCCGATATAGGTAATGGATGATATAGCGATGTATTATGACTTGTTCCTTTTGCCATCTGACACACTCTGCAACTCTGCACAAATTTCCTCACATCCTGCTGCAACTGTGGCCAATAATAATTTTCACCAACAATAGCAATGGTCTTCTCTCGACCAAAGTGTCCAACCAATCCTCCACTATGCTTATCCTTTATTCTCTCTCATGGAACTCCTCAAAATGCACAACTGGCTTCCTCTAAACAACATGCCATCTTGGATTATAAAATCCAATCATTTTGTCATGTCCAAAGTAGCAGGTTCGAAACAAGCTTTCCAGGCCTCTGTAAAATCTAGATCTTTAGGATACAAAATTTTGAGCTCATCAAACCCAACAACCTCTATCTTCATTTCTATCAACAAATTTTGCCTTCTGCTCAAGGCATCTGCAACTCTGTTGGACTTCCCACTCCTGTGCTTCAAAACAAAATTATAGCTCTACAAAAACTAAACCCATTTTAAGTGCCTTTGGTTCAACTTCCCTTGACTATTAAGATATTACAAAGCTTGATGATTAGTATATAAAACAAACTCTTTTGGAAACAAATAATGTCTCCATTTCTTCAAAGCCTGAACTATTGCATTAAATTTCTGATCATAAACAGAATACTTTTCCTTGGCATCATTAAGTTTCTCACTAAAATAGGCAATGGGCTTACCTTCTTGACTCAAAACAGCACCTATAGCACTGCCACTAGCATCACAATCTACCTGAAGTACCTTATTAAAATTTGGAAGTGCCAAAACATGTTGCTTTGTGACTTTCCACTTCAATGTATCAAAGCTTTTATCTTCTCCTTTAGTCCATCTAAACTCTTTTATATCCCCTCTCATTGTCTCCAATAGGGGTGCACAAATTCTACTAAAATTCTTGATAAACTTTCTATAAAAACTTGCCAAACCATGAAAAGATCTTACCTCGGAAGCATTCCTTAGCGTAGGCCATTCAATGATAGCCCTAACCTTCTCTGGGTCCATCTTAAGACCTTCCTCTGAGACAACAAATCCTGGGTATACCAACTCTTTCTTTGCAAAACTGCATTTCTTCAGATTAATCAACAACTTCTTTTCTCTTAGCTTCTCTAAAACTCTTATGATATGCATCAGATCCTCATACCAAGTCTTACTAAAAATCAAAATATCATCCAAATAAACAATAACAAAACTTTCCAAAAATTATTTCAATACCTCGTTTATGAGCTGCATGAATGTGCTCGGTGCATTGGTTAGCCCAAATGGCATGACTAACCACTCATACAAACCTTCTTTGGTTTTGAAGGTTGTCTTCCACTCATCTTTATCTCTGATTCGGATTTGGTGATACCCACTCTTCAGGTCAATCTTCATGAAGTACTTGGCTCCACTCAAATAATCCATTATGTCATCCATTCTGGGTAATAGAAATCTGTACTTGATCATGATCTTGTTGATGGCTTGAGAATCTCTACACATTCTCCACTCTCCATCTTTCTTCAATGCTAGTACTGCAAGTACTACACATGGACTTAGGCTCTCTCTTATCAGCCCCTTCCTTAACAGCTCTTGAACTTGTATGTTTAGCTCTTCACTCTATGCAGGATTCATTCTGTGGGCTACCTTATTCGACAAACTAGCTCCTGGTATCAAGTCCATTTGATGACTTATCTTCCTCACCGGTGGTAAACCTTCTGGTACATTATCAGAGATAATATCCTGAAATTCTTCCAATATATCTAAGACTTTTTCTAGTACATCTTCACATTTCTCTTGACTGATTTTAGGAATCAATGCAAAGCAATGATGCTCATGCTTCATACCTTCCAAAAAATTTCTACCATCTACCAAGAAAATTATGGTAGTACTACATACCTTTTCTTCCACCTCCTTCAAGGGCTTCAACTTATGATGAACTCCATCCTTTGTTAGGGAATGTGTGTTTTCACGACCATCATGGATAGCGCTCCTATCATACTGCCACGGCCTCCCCAATAGCATATGACATGCATCCATCAGTATGATATCACACAACACCTCATCATGGTAGTCCCTAATCTTGAACTTCACTAAACACTGCTCATTGACCAAAGCTCTATGGTCCTTCTACAACCATGCAATCTGATATGGATGTGGATGCTTTCTTCTTGGCAACTTCAACTTATCAACCATCTCCTCTAAAAAAAGATTGTCAGTGCTTCCACTGTCGATAATAATATCACAACACTTACCTTCACATTTGAACCTTGTCTGAAATAAAATCTTCCTCTAATTGGGTTCTTTCTCCTCATTCAACAAAGTTCTTTTGACAACTAGGGTTTCTCCCATTTCAGCATCTTCAGAATGCTCAGAATGTGCATCTTCATCTACATGTGCAACTCGTGCATTACCTTTAGGTCTTCTATTTGTCCTTCCTTGATGTTGCAGACACTTGTATGCTTGATGCCCTTCTTCTCCACATTGGAAATAGGTTCCTTTGAAACCTCCTCTTCCAGGTCCTTGCCCAGTTCAACCTCTTCCTCTTCCTCTTTGCTCTCACTTGTTCTGGTCATGAGGGCGGTAGGTATTATCTCCTCTCTGATTTCGACTGGTGTCAGCTTCTTCACTTTTCTTTGAATCTTCACTTTTCTTTGAATCTTCACTTCGGCCCCCATAGGGTCTTCCACTAGTCCTTCCACCTTGACCTCTTCCCCTTTGCTTGCTGTCAAATCTTTTATTCAACTTCTCTTCTATCTTCAAGGAAAACTAGTATGCATCTTCTATGGTGGTCATTCTGACTAGGCTCAGCTCCTCTTGAATACTTGACCTCAACCCATTAATGTAAGGGGCTACCTTCTCCTTATTGGCCTCTGCATGATCAGATCTAATAGTAATCTTATAAAACTCTTCTATATACTCCTTAACAGACTTGTTGCCTTGCTTCAATCCTTGCAGCTTCTTCAATAACTCCATCTCATAGTCCATAGGAATGAACTACTTCTTCAATTTTTCCACCATCTAATCCCATCTGGTGATCTTTCATTTTCCTCTTATGTTCCTCTCTAACTGGACCTCCTTCCACCAAATACTGGCATGGCCCTTCAACCTTGTTTTTGCAAACTTGACCTGATCTGGGTCCTCCACATCTTCATACTCGAAATATTCCTCCATGTCATTGATCCAATCAATAAGCTATTCTGGATTCAAATCTCTAGAATATGTCGAAACTTTGATCCTAGGCCTCTTTCTAATCTTAGAAATGGCCCTTAACAACCTAACTTCTGCAAGATCTCTTGTAGCTTCTTGTTCTTCCTCAAATAGCTCTTCTTCAGCTTCATATTCGCTTTCTTCTCTTGTTCTCGGATCAAACCCTCTTTACAATTCCTCTTGCAATGCATCGATTTGCCTTTGTAGGGCTCTGAAACCTTCTTCCATCAAAGAATTCCTCCCAATATGATTTCTTTGTGGAGGCATCTTGATCTTAGCATAAAACCCACAACCTCTGGTCCTAGTGCAAATTGCCTCATAGTTGGTGATCTGTCAACACACTCAAGAACGCGATCTATCTACACAATCAAGAACCCTTGCTCTGATACCACTTGATGAAGGGGTAAATCATAAAACACACAACAAAAATTGTACATAGAAAATAGAACTTCTTTATTGATTTGGACAACTTATTACATTACAGAAGCTCAAATACAATCAAAGGAATCGACCCTCCACCAGCTGCAACACATTACAGCTTTCTATCACAAGACTCTGGAATCATCTGTCTTTTGTAACCCCAAATCAGCTAGGGTTTTTATTTTCCCACCTATTCTTGACTCTACACTTCCCCCTTAACTCTCTACTACCCAGGGTTCCCAAAAATAGTTATTAATATCCTTTTTGGCAGCCAACAACCTAATTTCAAAATTTGCCTCTCCCTCCAAAAATAGGTCAACTTCTGGGAGCCATAACTTTTGATCTAGATGTTTGATTAATGAAACATTTTATTCATCGGAAAGCTCACAAAGTGCTCTACACGCTAAGAAATCACTCTTCTATTTTTGGCCATTTTCAGGCCCGTACGGGGCCATTTAGTGCCTCAAACCTGAGTTTGAATAATTTTCAGGCATTTTCTAGGAAACAAAAACTTTAATATCTTTCAGCTCGCAAATGATCTTTACGTGATTCCTTCACCAAAGGTCTTAGTTTTTAGTTATGAAGCTTCCTGTAAATTTTCACTTCAATCCATGCCCAAATGCAAACTTTCTAAAAATAGCAGGTTGCTATTTTTAGAAGTTTGGAAAAACTGAAAGTTCTACATTATTATTCAAGCGATTATGGAACGAAAACTACAAATTTTGAAAAGAAATAGAAAGAACATCAACAATTTTGAAACAAATATTTTTTTGGGTGATGCAAGATTGCCCTTACACCACTGGATGCTCCTACATCAAATCTGCTCTTGCAACAAAATGAAAGCCTTGAATCACTTCTAGAATGCCAATGCTCATCTAATGATCATCTAATTGAAATCTAGTTTACAAATAAATTCCTAAACATGCTTTTATATGCAATTACAAACATTCCCGCCAAGATTTCGTAAATTCAAACTTACTGTGTCTGCTTAGGGATGAAATAATGGTCATAAACTAACACTTCAAATTTGGGCCTGACCCAAAATAGGGCAGGACTAGGGTGCGGGCGCCCAAGTCCTCCCCCCTATTTTGGACAGGGCTAGGTTCAAGGGGTCCCCCTAGGCCCCATTTGTCATGATACCCAAGGTTCATTCCATCGGGATGTTGAATTATGATGTAAGATGTCCTAAATGCACACTAAAGACCCGGGAGCTAAACCTTTTGAGGGAAAAGCCCCCAAGGGGACATTTTCCGACATTACATAACCTTTAATAGATTATTTTACTCTCATACAAATCTCTCTCTCTCAACATTCGGTATCTTTCATATTGCATTCTCTATATATATTCTTTAACTCATATCTATGTTTTGTACATATATGTCTATCCTTACTAGAGCGATGTGTCCTTATCCATATTCCTTCATATTTATTTCTATTTGGAGTTGTAACAAATCATATGTATATGTCATACTACTATTCTAGTGAAATATGGTAACTCTGACTAATTTTGTCTTATTTATGGATATGTTCTCTTTCTACCTGCCTTTAACACCCTTGTGGGTTTTCACTATTGGCATCCAAACACAAAACATGTCTTAACCAATGTCTTTTCCTCAAGATATTATATCTTGTAACATCAGAAAATGTCCCCTTGGGGGATTTTTCCTCATAAGGTTTAGCTCTTGGGTCTTTTATCTGCATTTAGGACATCTTGCATCATATTTTGGCAACCTGATGAGATGAACCCTAAGTTTCATACCAAATGGGACCTAGGGGGATCCCTTGAGCTTAACCCTACCCAGAATATGGGGGGACTTGGGTACCTGCCCCCTAGTCCTGCCCTATTTTGGGTCAGGCCCAAATTTTAAGTGTCGACTTGTGACTGTTACTTAGGTCCTATACCAACACGGTAAGTTTGAATTACAAAATTTGAAAGGAAGCAAGGTACACGGAACACACTTCCTACACCAATCTAATAAGGGGAATGGAGTGCAAATTCATTTTAATCCTTACAATTGCAACAACATTAAACTAATAACATAAAGATTATAGCAGCAACACAACACAGAAAGAAGGTGACACAAGATATACTGTGAGGAAAAGATTTTCAGGTAAAAAAAACCCACTCTAAAGCTGCATAATGTATTATCAAAACAACAATAGTTTACAATACACTTGCAATACAAGTCTTCCAAGAGTCTACAAATGTCAATTTTGGAGTTATTCTAGCAACATAACAGTACCTGTAAAGACACTATGCAACTACAACTCCAAATTATGCATTTTATAGAGATTACAAGGCATATCTTGAGAGCATCTTTGGATAGGTGTCCACCTTGGCCACATGGCCATTTTTAGCATCAAAGGACACTTGTCCTCGTTGTCCTTACATCCCTTACATCTGTCATACATGGTAGATTTGACTTTCCCAATGTAGAGCGCTCCAAGATAAAAATAGACTATGATAGATTCTCTTACGCGACTTACAACTGTCATAAAATCTTCCCACAATAACAATCATAAATGTTGTAAGAGAATCCGTCATATAATGCTAAATATAGCATATTCTATTTACAACATGTCATAGCCCAACTTGGGTGCCCAAAGATGCCTTTCCCTCATGCAAAGATGCCAACTGACACTTGTCATCACTTGTCATAAGAATCTCCAAACTTGGCCCTTACATGTCATAGATTCTATCATATGGAATATTGCCTTCTACATACCAAAGATGTTGACCCATGGAAAATTAATGCCACCTCAATATGGGATGCCCAAATCCATGTAGGATTGATTTGACCATCCAAGTCACGTTCCATGTAAGCTGACATGTCACCATGCCACCTCAACTATGTGACCAAACTGAATGTGCAAGTAAATACAATATTAGGCAATAATTATATATACAATTAAATTACCAATGCTAGAAAATTGCAAAGGTTGAGACACCTTAATTCCCAACAAAATTCTTGGTAGGAGTGTTTGTAGTTGCATATATAAGCATGTTTAGGCATTCATTTGTAAACTAGATGATTACTAGAAAGTTATTGTGATCTTTTGGCATTCTAAAGGTGATTCAAGGAATTCATTGTGTATCAAGAGCAGATTTGTGTTGTTTATGTGTTCATATTTGCATATTTAGGCAATCATCTCCTCATGGCATGAAGAGTTTCTTCCTCCCACAAGATCTTCACTACAAGGTGACATCATTTGTATTTTTAAGCATTTATCATTTGGTTTTTGCCTCTGCCTCCCAAGGGCACACACTCTCTATTTGACAACGGTGTTTAGAAGACTTGAATGTTTCTCTGGGGCTTGACTAAAGCAAGCCTCTAAATCCCACAACCCCTTCCCCATTTTTTTGTAATTGTAGGTCACAGGTTGAAGAAGAAGGAAAAGTGGAGTTGTAGGAGAGTGTTACAGAGTGTCAGATTCAAAGATCAGAGTTGAAAATAGGGCCCTAGACTCAGGCGCCCACTCTTTAGTCCTCTGGTTTCTACAATGGAGAAATCTCTGAAACAACAGGAACAGGTTGCAGCTCAAGTTTCAGATCTTGACAAAAAGTAGGGCATTGGACTAGGGCGCCCGCTCATTAGTCTCCAAATGTTCCACTTCCTGAACTTCAAAAATAGGTGCCCATTTATCTGTCATTTCATAGCTTCTGGTAACAGTATTTGTTGTAATTTGTTCGTTTGCTTTCGTATTTGCATAATTAGGGTTTTGATGTATAATTGAGCATAATTGAGGGTAATTGGCAATCAAATCACATAAATCAATCTTCCTAACATTTTTAAGTGACCAAGGATCTAATAATGCATTAACACTTGATCCAAAGTCCTTGAATGTAATTGGTGAAAGGAGGATAGGCATCAAACTAATCAAACATCCACTATCCAAAATTTACCCATTACATTTTGGTGAACCCATGTTTTTATTGAATTTGGCACCTTTCTGAGTGTTTTGCTTCATATTTATATTGATTTCATTCATTCATATCATCATCCATCTTCTTGCATTGGAAAACTTACAAAAAAATTGAAAAATTTGAAAAAAATTGCATTCTAGGATTTCTATTTTGCATTAATTAATTTGAATTTCATAAAATTTCTAATTTTTGCATTAGATATGAGATAAATTGCAGAAAACTACAAAAATTCAATAGCTTGCATTGCATTTTCATCATAAAATCGCTAGGGTTTTGTTGAAAATTGTGAATTTTGCATATAACCTAGTAATTTCAAAAGCTAGGGTTTGTAGGTAAAGTCTTGTTTCAAATTTTTCTACTGATCTTAGACACCCATTCAAATTTTCATTTGTCTATAGTGTTGAATTTTAGTGTAAATTTGCATTTATATCTAAAAAATTTGCATTTTTACATAGAAAATTTCAATAAAAGCCAGCATTTTTCATTAGATTTGCACTTGCATTTTGCATCTTAGGACTTGGAAATCATTTTCAGATCTGAGTGCATTTTATTTTCATAATAAATCAGATTTCAAGACATTTATATAGCATTTTACATCAAGATCTAAAACCTAGGGCTTGCAAAACCTTGATTTTCACTAGATTTGGCCTTATCAACTCTATAAATTTGCACCATAGGTGTGTTGTGAAGGATATTTTTGCATGAATTGGCTGTTATCAGGGTTGTTATCTTGTGCCCCTACTAAAATTATTTACAACACCTCTTTATTGGGCTCTTGTATTGAAATTTAGGCGAAAAATTGCACATTTTAGCTATATTTGACCTAGGGTTCGACCTAGTTTACACTCCAGGCGTGTTGTAAAAGATTTTATGATTCTAGGTGACTGATATCATTTCTATTATTTTATTCACCTCATAAAATTCTTTACAGCACCTCTTTCATTAGGTCTTGGGATTGAGAAATTGCGAAAATTTGCATATTTTAGGGCATTTTCACTAGGTTTTGACTAGTCATCATTGTGGATTTGCATCAAAAGCGTGTTGTAAAGAGTTTTACTATTTAATTGGACTGAAAATATACATATTATTTTCTGCCCCTGATCAAAATTCTTACAACACCTTTTTCTTTCATATATTTGCAACGAAAATAGTACAAAAAATCAAGCATTTAAACATATCTTGCGCCTAAGGTTTGTGCATATTTTTGTATGAACATCATAACTCACTACCCTAAGAGAAATATTCCTTTAAGAAGAAGCATAAGACACATGGGATCTAGTACTCTTGAAGAAGTGGGTACCTTGAACACCTTCTTTACAAAAGGAGAGACACAAATATTACAAGATATTACACCTATCACAAACACAATGGAAGAAGAAACTTTTTATGATGTTCATGATACTATTGAGGTGACATGACATGTATCTGATGAGAAAATAGATAAAATTGATAAAGACCTAGCCAAATTCCAAGACTATGTGCAAACTGAGAGGATAGTTGAAGAAGTTATACCTATGATTCACCATGTAAGAGAATTGATAAAAGAGGGACAAGATGGTGTTAATGCAATCCGTCGTTTAGCACATATTATACAAACCAATATCATCCTAGTGACTAAATATGTAAAAGTGATAAATAACACTTTGTCACCATCTCATACATAAGTATCGCCACTTATACCAACTACAGGAATATCTACCTTTACATCAACGATCTTAACAACCGATGTGAATGCTTGTAGTAATGCTACCATTGGTATTGGAGTATCTAATGGCACTAATTACAAAGCTATGGGATTTAATTATCAGAATTTGGTTTCTAAGGGGACCTCTTCTATGAATAATTTGTCTCAACCACCTCTTCATCCCACTCATTCTCAACCTCCCATTACATATAGTTACTCTCAACCACCTTCCACCTACCATTATGTCCAACCACTATTGACCTATTCACAGCCTCCACCTATCACATCTCAAGCTCAATCACCTCCTCACTTTGGTTCCAATTCCTCACAGCAAACTACATCTCCCAATGATGCCATCCTAAACCAACTTTTGCAGGGCATGACTGATATACAACAAAAGGTAACAAATTTGAGAAATTCTTTGCAACCTAATATACCAACATATCATGCCTACAATCCTCTTTCCTATGCAATCTTGAGAACTCTTATGCGCGAGAGTTTTGAGACTCCTCGCTTTGAAAAATATTGTGGAAAAGGTGATCCTAATACTCATGTGGTAGCATTCACATCTATGTGCAATGATTTCTATTTTGAAGAGGACTTGTTGGTAAAACTTTTCCCATGATCTCTCAAAGATTCTTGCTTTAGAATGGTTTTGCTCTTTGCCTCCACATTCAATACACTCCTTTTCGCAGCTAATGTAATGTCCCCTTCTAGCAAGCCAAAATTTTTGCAACCTTGCAAACAATTTCAACTTGTAAAAGAGCACATTACTATACAAATCATTTCATCATGTTCACATAAAGTGCTTAACAATAATAAACTCTATCTATTTCATATCCTTTCTAGTCACATATCCATGTTCATGATCTATCTTTTATCATTAATCACACATGAGTCATGGACATACCGTAGGGAGGACATTTGTAATCCTACCCATTAATCAGACCACTCACCTAATATGAGAGGGTGTGTTAAGGTTTCCAAGACCCACGGCCGTAGGCCTAAGGTTTTGCCTCAATATCCAGAGGTACTTCACACTTGGCTCGAAGGGGCTTAAAGCTACCTCGAGGTTCACCTACCCTTAGGCCATTAACACTATCTAGGTCCTTCACAACCATAGGATCAAGAACTTCATGCTACACCTGACAATACTTCATTCTTACCCTAGGTCTAAAAGCTTCATCCTACACCTGGCAATACTTCATTCTTACCTCGGAGGGGCAATGACTTGCTAGTTTGAGTTCTAGACACTAGATTCCCTCTAACCACCAGTCTTATACTTATAAGGTGTGTAGGTGGATTAAGAGGAAGGCTACTAATCCTAGCCTGGTACTCCATGGTCATGTTTATTACTTATTAAAGGTGATCTCATAATCAATCCGTTTGTAGAGATGTACTTATTATTCTAGGCATCAACATGCCTTCAATTTAAAATCACTATCTTGGATAATCACAATATCCACTTGTATATTGTCATTTCTCTTTGAATGCTTATGTCTTCATGGCTATGAAAAGATGTTTACACTATTACTACTAACCTTGGAATTAATCTAATATGAGATTCAACATTAAGAGTTATATAACATCCAGCTGATTAAAAGATTCATAACATTCATATAACCTTTATGAAATGCATCTATTATTTAAGTGGTTGGTCTCATGGTTACTTCTATCATTTTATATATATATAATCTAAACTACCTATATATATTCAATATTTATAAATCAATTTATCTATGACAGTTGACGTACCTATTCAAACTGCTGCTATTGGATCAGAAAAATGCTTTCTTTACTTTGTTGTATATAATCTACCTTCTCTCTGATAATTATTGATCGATCCTATGTTGTGTTTTGATTTATTTTCACTTTTATCTCCTACAGATCGATGCTATGCTTGTTATTTATTTATTTTCCACCAATGCTATACTACTACTCTTAGTGGCTACGATAAGGGTCTATTATTCTTTAATGCTTCGATGATATGATGAGATTTAATACTCTATCAGATATACTAGAATGTATTCTATCATATGCAGATCCAATATTATATGATGTTCAATCCTATGCCTTGATTTGAGCACTCAACAATTGCTAGCTGATAGGGAATGTTGTTGTATCAGATTGTTGATATCAGACTTTAACTATCACTGCCCCAAACTGCTGCCACAATGTAGCTGATGGCTATCACAAGGATGATCACTACTCTAATATAATCACTGCCTAAAATAGATGATTGATGATGGTTACTAAGCACTGTAGAGTGAACTCCTAGGATGATGGCGAATGATCCAAGTCTCATGAATGACGAGCTACCAAGGGTGGTGGTGGTAGCTATACTCTGTTGTTATACAGATCACACAAATTGGCACCTAGGGTATGTAATATCTCAGCGACTTCAACACGGATCTGCAATCGGCGCTCACGGATAATATGAATCTCATGCAAAATGACCTTCAATTGAAATGCAATTTGGCTTTTGCAAGAATCGGCGCTATAAGGCATATAGAAATACAACAGTCCTCAATATAGTCCGCCAACCTTTCAATTTGGTGCCCAAGGAAATTTGAACTAATGCAATCGAGTCTTCTTTAATATTTGTAGGTTATATTTGTTGTGCTTTTGATGCTTTTTGGAAGGATCCCCCTGTAATTCCCTTGCCCCGATCCTCTTTAAGTTTTCGCGGAGGTGTATCTTCAATAGACGCCTCTCGTAGAGATGTCGATGTCTCATAAGGATTTCAATTAATAATTAATATGAGTCTCGTGTTAATAAGATCGAACCATTCGTGCCATAAGAGTCTTGTGACTCTAATCTAAATGACTTCTTTTATTTTTATTTATAATATTGATACTTACTTTATTTCATTATTCTAATATTTATTTGATAGTTTCCTCTTAACTTTTAAAAGTATATTATTTATATTCATATAATATATAAATATATTTATTTATATATTTAATATTCATAATAATTAAAAATGATAATAATATTTAAATATTTATATTTTGATAATTATAATCATAGTATTATCTCATGATAATTATAATTATTACTATTATTAAAATATTCATATAATAATAATATTATTTTAATAATACACACTATTTTGAATTGATATTTTAGGAATGTACTTTCATCGTTTCTTTATCATGATGTTTAAATCTTTAATTTAAACAATGCCTAATATGGGGGCATGGCAGGCCTCCCCTCTTGAGATTGCTTGTCCTCAAGCAATCACAACAATTTCTTTCATTATTTTGCACCTTTTTATGTCTATGTGTTGAGACGAAATCATGGTTTGAACATGCTTTAGTGAAGAGAGTTTGTTTGTGATTCCATGAAAGAGAATTTGTGATTAAAAGAGCTTGTGTTTGATGTTTGAATAATAATGATGGGATGCAAGTACCGTAGATTAAGAAAATTTGAGAGTATTGAGATTCCAAGATTGCAAGGAACGATGAAAATATCTTCAAATTTTGGAGAGATGGATCCAATGATGTTGTAGAGGAGGTAAATTTGGTTCTCACATGAGACCTTGATTATTGAGCAAGTTGTAGATCACTGAATGATGATAAGATGACATTGAGAATGATCCGAGGAATTTGTGGGTTATGGACCCATAATATAACTTAGTATTGGTTTTATGTTACTTAAATCACGAGAAGAACTCAAAGAGATTCTTGGAAGAATTGATCAAAATTGTATTTGGTTTATGGGTCATTCATAGGATTGTAGGATGACTACTCTAATACCACTATAATGTCCCCTCCTACCAAGCCAAAATTTTTGCAACCTTGCAAACAATTTCAACTTGTAAAAGAGTACATTAGTATATAGATCATTTCATTATGTTCACATAAAGTGCTTAACAATAATAAACTCTATTTATTTCATATCCTTTCTAGTCATATATCCATGTTCATGATCTATCTTATATCATTAATCACACATAAGTCATGGACATACCTCAGGGAGGACGTTCGTAATCCTACCCATTAATCAGACCACTCACCTAATATGAGAGGGTGTATTAAGGTTTCCAAGACCCACGGCCGTAGGCCCAAGGTTTCACCTCAATATCTAAAGGTACTTCACACTTGGCTCGGAGGGGCTTAAAGCCAGCTCGAGGTTCACCTACGATTAGGCCATTAACACTATATAGGTCCTTCACAACCATAGGGTCAAGAATTTCATGCTACACCCGATAATACTTCATTCTTACCGTAGGTCTAAGAGCTTTGTGCTACACCCAGCAATACTTTGCTCTTAGCTCTAAGGGGTAATGACTTACCAGCTTGAGTGCTACACACTAGATTCCCTCTAACCACCAGTCTCATACTTATAAGGTGTGTAGGTGGATTAAGAGGAGGGATACTAATCCTAGCCCGGTACTTCATGGTCATGTTGATTACTTATTAAAGGTGATCTCATAATCAATCCCTTTGTAGAGATGTACTTATTATTCTAGGCATCAACATGCCTTCAATTTAAAATCACTATCTTGGATAATCACAATATCCACTAGTATATTGTCATTTCTCTTTGAATGCTTATGTCTTCATGGCTATGAAACTAGATGTTTACACTATTACTACTAACCTTGGTATTACTCTAATATGAGATTCAACATTAAGAGTAAGTGGCTGATCTCATGGTTACTTCTATCATTATATATATATATATATATATATATATATATATATATATATATATATATATATATATATATATATATATATATATATATATATATATATATATATATATAAAATCTAAACTACGTATATATATAAATTAGTTTATCTATAATAGTTGATGTACCTATTCAGGTTGCTGCTATTGGATTAGCAAAATGCGTTCTTTACCTTTTTGTACATAATATGCCTTCTCTCTAATAATTATTGATCGATCCTATGTTGTGTTTTGATTTATTTTCATTTTTATCTCCTGCAGATCGATGCTATGCTTGTTATTTATTTCTTTTCCACCGACGATATACTACTGCTCTTAGTGGCTATGATAAGGGTCTACGATTCTTTAATGCTTCGATGATATGATGAGATTTGATGCTCTATTAGATATACTAGAATGTACTCTATCATATGCAGATCCAATATTATATGATGTTCAATCCTATGCCTCGATTTGAGCACTCAACAATTGCTAGCTGACGGGGAATGTTGTTGTATCAGATCATTGATATCAAACTTCAACTATTTCTGCCCTAGACTACTGCCACAATATAGCTGATGGCTATCACAAGGATGATCACTGCTCTAATATAATCACTGCCTAGAATAGATGATTGATGATGGTTGTTGAGCGCTATAGAGCAAACTCCTAGGATGATGGTGAATGATCCAAGTCTCATGAATGATGAGCTACCAAGGGTGGTGGTGGTAGCTATACTCTTCTATTATACAGATCACACAAATTGGTGCTTTGGGTATGTAATATCTCAGCAATTTCAATAGGGATCTGCAATTGGTGCTCGTAGATAATATGAATCTCATGCAAAACAACCTTCAATTGAAATGCAATTTGGCTTCTGCAAGAATCAGTGCTATAAGGAATATAGCAATACAACAATCCTAAATATAGTCCGCCAACCTTTCAATTCGGTGCCCAAGGAAATTTGAACTAAGGCAATCAAGTCTTCTTTAATATCTGTAAGTTATATTTGCTGTGTTTTTATGCTTTTCAGAAGGATCCCCCTCTAATTCCCTTGCCTCAATCCTCTTTATAGTTTCTGCTGAGGTGTATCTTCAATAGACACCTCTCTTAGAGAGGTTGATGTCTCATAAGGACTTCAATTAATAATTAATATGAGTCTTGTGTTAATAAGATCGCACCATTTGTGCCATAAGAATCTTGTGACTCTAATCTAAATCACTTTTTTTTTTATTTATAATATTGATACTTACTTTATTTCATTATTCTAATATTTATTTGATAGTTTCCTCTTAACTTTTAAAAGTATATTATTTATATTCATATAATATATAAATATATTTATTTATATATTTAATATTCATAATGATTAAAAATGATAATAATATTTAAATATTTATATTTTGATAATTATAATCATAATATTATCTCATGATAATTGTGATTATTAGTATTATTAAAATATTCATATAATAATAATATTATTTTAATAATACACATTATTTTGAATTTATATTTTATGAATGTACTTTCGCCATTTCTTTATCATGATGTTTAAATCTTTAATTTAAACAATGCCTAATATGGGGGCATGACAGCTGATTGATCAATTTTTACAACATTTTCAAGCAAACATTGGACGTCAAGTCTCTTTGATTGATTTAGTTCATTGCAAGCAAGGCCTGAAATAGAAGTTAACTGAGTTTATTAGTTGATACCAAGCTTTATATATGCAAATTCAATATCAAATGAAAGATGAGGATGTTCAAAAGGTGTTTATTACAAATCTACAACCTAACATCCATGATAAGATCCTCTTGCTGAAGTATAACTCTTTTCAACATTTCTGCACCGCCCTTCATGATTATCAACTTTCGTCGAGTCAGTATGAAAACCACAATTCATTGGCTCAAGTTTGTCAATCCATGGGTGGATCGTCACAACACAAATTTAAGAGGAATAATAATAGGAGTTTCATCAAGATTAATGGACTGAATACGAACAACTTTTCTAATGTGTCTGCTATCACTAATTCGAAGAAGGTATCATATCAACCAAGAAAGTTTACTCTGATATCTGAGTCTTATCATTCTATCATGAATCAAGTTGTGAGTAATAATCTTCTGAAGCTTCCCCCAATTAAGCCTTTAGATCCTAGTAAAGCACAAGGACCTTATTTTGATGCTAATGCCTTTTGTCATTATCATAGGACACAAGGACATGATACTGAACGATGTATGTGTCTTAAACATGAAATACAAGACCTCATTGATTCGAATATCATACATGTAACCAGTGTGAATGATAATGGAAATAAATCGGTCGCTCCGCTAAATCAGAATTTATAAATCTTCACTAATCCTTTTCCTAAGCATACTGATAACAATATGTTGGAACAAGGTTTAGTTGAAGTCGCTGATGATGATTACTTGGAATATGATAACATCGTAGGTATGATTGAAGTGGATAAGAAACAAGTGGATAACCCACCTCGTCCACAAAGAAATGGGATTTATGTTGAGGTTCCTCCTCTATTATCCTATATAGGATCGGGAGATAACCAAAATGCATCAGAAAAACAAGTAGAACAACTGATACAGATGAGTGAGATGGTACAAGATGATTCTTGTTATTGTACTAGATGGCATCCTGGTATTGTACTAGATGGCATCAATGACAAAAACTCACTAAAAATTAGAAAAGAGCAAGATGACTATCAGCAGTTGGAAATAATAGTGGTTCTCCCCCTCATAAGCAGCAAAAAGTCTTATTTACACAAGGATTTAAGCAACAAGTATCATATGATAATAAACAAGACTTCCATAAGAACCACTTAAACTTTGCACTCAACATGATCGAATACCTCTCCAAGAGGTTCACAGATTCAAAATTTTGATATAGAAATCCTACCAGGTAATTATTTCTAACCCTTTATCTCTCTCGTGATGTGCTTCCCCCGTGATGTGTTATGTGTTTCCTAGGCCTCCTGGGATGACCCCTGATTCTCTCGTAAGGTCTAGGATACCAAGAGACCACCTCTATTGTGACCTTCTATTTGTATCATCATTCTTCTATATTGGTTGTCTCTGATTTCATTGTTGTGTGTTGTGTCTTACAGACATAGCATTGCAGTTGGTGAATTGGGGGCACCCTCCTACATGACTATCCCTAAGACACTTGATTCTCCTCTCTGATTTATTGTTTCCCTTCCTCTAGTGTTTCTATCTAGGGGGTGGATGACGAAATACATTTATACTAATTCAGACCTAGCATCCCTTTAGTGAGAAATAAAAAATTGGACTTAGTTCCTAATATGACGATGGGGTTTTTATCTATTTTCTGACGCTTGGCTAGTAGAAGCACTCCATGCTTTTTGTGTAGTGATTTTGAAGATGTTTTTATCTCACTTACAAAACATAACAATACTGCTACTTCATGCACTTTGTTTGTCTTTGAATCTCACCTTGGTGACACTTGGTTCTGAGATTTTTGTGACATAGCCCCACAATTATCCTAGATCTCTAAATTTGTAGTATAACCTTGGGTCTTTGTGTGATTAATCATATGCATTAATGTTGTTGTTTATCATGATTATGTGGACACTAACATGTTTCTTGCAGGGATGTGTTTGTGGGAACATTTCGTGATGGTAAAGTACATGTCACCTCCGAGGGGCATGGGATTTGTAAAATTTTGTGTTCCCTTGTGTGTTTTATTCCTACCTTAACATGCTTGACATCGATGCATGATATCAACCACCTTAAGGTGGGGGCATATATATAAGGTAAGCTGTCTATTGTAGATGCTAGCAATGTGCTTGTCTTTAGGTGCAGTTTAAAGACTGGTGGCGATGAGTCCCTCCTGCACTCTGAGTTTGTTTGCAATCAATCAATCAATCATGTTAAGCCCTCTACAGAGGCAGGGGTGGTGTATCTCTTGCAGAGAGTGCCCATCCTGTCATTTTCTAAAAGTCCTCTATGGAGGCAGGGACCAGTTCTGCAAATAACTCAACCCTTAAGTGTGTCTTTGGTGATTGTTGTGGTGAAGCCCAATCGTCAGTGTGTGCCTGTAATGTGCTTGAGATGGTGATGAACCTAGAAATAGGGACACTCCATCACTTGTCTGTCGTGTTTTCTCCATGTCTTCAAAGTGTGTGTGTTTGGTGTGCTTGCTTTGTTGGGCATGTCTATTGCCCCATATGTAGTCTAAAGATTAGCGCAGTGAGTGCTTCCTACATTTTGGGAGGTTTGGTGTGTCTTGCATATGTGTTGCCTCATATATGTAGTTTAAAGACCAACGTGATGAGTGCTTCCTGCATTATGGGAGGCGCGTTTACTTTCTTGTACTTGCATTTGCATTTCATATATATGAGAAAAAGAAAAGAAGAGAAATCATCTTTGTCTTCCATGCATTAACTGTCTTCTATGCATCTATTGTCTTCTCCATGTTTTGTGTGACTGTAATTGTCTTCTCCATGTTTTATGTGCCTGTCATTGTCTTCACTGTGTCTGGTGTGTCTTCTCTGTGCTTGGCGTGTTTTCTATGTTTGTGGACCATACTTTAATGCATGTATTGGCCTCATGTTTATACATACATTAAAGTGGGGTTTAAATGTAACATCAGAAAATGTCCTCTTGGGAGCTTTTCCCTCATAAGGTTTAACTCCTAAGTTTTTTATCTGCATTTAGGACATCTTGCATCATATTTTGGCATCCCGATGAGATGAACACTAAGTTTCATGGCAAATGGGACCTAGGGGGATCCCTTTGAGCTTAACCCTGCCCAAAATAGGGGGGAGGACTTGGATGCCCGCACCCTAGTCCTACCCTATTTTGGGTCGAGCCTAAATTTAAGTGTCGACTTGTGATCGTTACTTACGTCCTATGCTGACATGGTAAGTTTGAATTATGAAATTCTTGGCGGGAGTGTTTGTAGTTGCATATATAAGCATGTTTAGGCATTCATTTGTAAACTAGATGATTACTAGCAAGCTATTGTGATCTTTTGGCATTCTAAAGGTGATTCAAGGCATTCATTGTGTAGCAAGAGCAGATTTGTGTTGTTTATGTGTTCATATTTGTAAATTTAAGCAATCATCTCCTCATGGCATGAAGAATTTCTTCCTCCTACGAGATCTTCACTACAAGGTGACATCATTTGTATTTTCAAGCATTTATCATTTGGTTTTTGCCTCTGCCTCCCAAGGGCACACACTCTTTATCTGACAACAGTGTTTGGAAGACTTGAATGTCTCTCTGGGGCTTGACTGAGGCAAGCCTCTAAACACAACAACCCCTCCCCATTTTTCTATAATTGTAGATCACAGATTGAAGAAGCAGGAAAAGTGGAGTTGCAGTAGAGTGTTGTAGAGTGTTAGATTCATAGATCAGAGTTGAAAATAGGGCCCTGGACTTGGGTGCCCACACTTTAGTCCACTGGGTTTTGCAATGGAGAAATTTGTGAAACAGTAGGAACATGTTGTAGATCAAGTTTCTAGATCTTGACAAAAAGAAGGGCATTAGACTAGGGTGCTCACTCATTAGTCCCCAAATGTTCCGCTTCTTGAACTTAAAAAATAGGTGCCCATTTATCTATCATTTCATAGCTTCCTGTAGTAGCATTTGTCGTAATTTGTCCATTTACTTTCGTATTTGCATGATTAGGGTTTTGATGTATAATTGAGCATAATTAAGGATAGTTGACAATCAAATCACATAAATCCAATCTTCCCAACATTTCTAAGTGACCAAGGATCTAATAGTGCATTTCCACTTGACCCAAAGTCCCTAAATGTAATTAGTGAAAGAAGGATAGACATGAAACTTGTTAGTAGTCATTTTGGTCTGGAGTTGGGCTTTTGGTGTTTGCAGGTTTTCTCTTTTGGTCCTATGTTTTTTTCTAACTCCATCGGTGTGAGTTCCCCTTTGTCTTGGCGACCATGTTCTTCACAATGGTATTTTCTTTCATCGCCAAGAGTTTTTCCATCGGCAGCCATGCTACATGTTCCACCGATGATGATGGTCAGGCTGATGGATGGGTCGTTCTAAGTGGTCATCGCCAAGACATTATCTATTGGCGAAGGAGGTTATTGTCATTCCAACAGCTTGGGTCTCACTGATAGGGGATGTGAAGTGTCTATCGGTGGAGGAATTTTGTGGTTGGCTAATAGTGCAGATGTCACCGATCGGGTTGTATTAGCGCATGTTTTGCCGAAGGTGAGCCCGTCGGTGAGAGTAGTTGTATCGGTGAGGGAGTTTTTGATTCCGCCGATGTGTCAGGGTCTGGCCGACGGTGTCATCGATGTATGTGTGGGCATCGGCGAGGGATTTTTGTGTTGCCCCGATGGTTGATGTTTGGTTGACGGTGGATGCGAAGTGGTCATCGGAGTGACATTGTGTATTGGCCCAGCTGATGAAGGATTTGCTGATGGCTCGGGGTCTGGCCGACGAAGGCAGTTTGGACATGGTCATCGGGGTGACTGGGTGTGTCGGTGAAGGTGTTTCTTATCACTCCGATGGTCTATGTCTTGCCAAAGGGTGTAGTCATCAGTGAGAGTTGTGGATCAGTTGGAGAATTTCTAGGTTGGCCGATGGTTTGGGTCTGGCCGAGGACCAAGCCAGGTGAGTTGACATCGGCGTGATCGGTGCGGTCGGCGGAAGGATCTTCAGGCTCGCCGATGGAGTTAGTCTCACTGAAGGAGGTGGGAGTTGGGATGGTGACCGCTGGCGGTAGGTTCATGGGTTGAGCGGGGCAAAATGCTCAACACTTAGTATGCTAGTGGCCCTGCTTATAAATTATTAGAGTGATCCCTATAGGGAAAATGTGGGATTTTTAATCTCACAGAGTTTGAAGAGTAAACGAAAGCAAAGGTGCCTACGTGGCACATTCTTAGTGGTTCTCAACTTTTCAAAGTGATTTGAGGCTGTAGATCCTGCAAAAGGAAATGATCGACGGCTATATTTCAAAGATTACAGTGGTAATCCTTCCCTATGTCTTCAAGCATATTTTGAGTAGAAAAATTCCATGGGAGCACTACGACAGTCTCCATGAGAAGATGTGGGTGGTTGAGCCATCAATGGTGATTTGCAGAGGCATGGGCAAATGGTCAAACAGTCATGTACTTGATTTATTGACAGAAGATTTTCTAGCGGCGGCACAGGGATTGAGCTCAGCTACCCCTCGCCCTTTTCTTACTCTCTCCCATTTTGTTCTCTACTGCATTTATGACTTTTAAGCGCCATTTCTCATGATCTGTATTTGGCAAATTTTGAAATCTGACCTTGTAATTAATGCTGAGGACCTTCCTTTCTGTATTTAGTAGGTTGTGTTTCTCATTTTTGTAGTGGTCGAAAATTGGACACATCTGGCTCTGTAATAAGATACAACTAGTTTTGGTTGCTCAGTGCTGGAGGTCTTGTCAGTTTATGTATCTCTTGTTGTTTGTCTCATGCATGAATTTACTAATTTCATGATTGGTTTTATATGAGTAATGTTGTATATGCATGTGTTTTGTTAATTCTGTCTCCAGTATTGCATGTGTCCTTCTGAGTCTAGATATCTAAGGGATGTTTGAGATTCTAGAATATAGAATTCCTATATTGAGTGCCTGATCTTTTAACTTCTACTCAAGGGGTAGATTAAAGTGTTTTCAGATTGAGTATTGGGAAAGATATAGTGCAATAGGGATGCCATAAGTAGAGATAACTTAACACTCTATTTTGGGAGGTGTTTGTAAGCCAGATACCATAAAATCCCCTTGAAATCCAGTTTTAGTGTGTTCATGCTGATCATTCACAGGTGTATGTCTACTGACTTCGAACCCTGGATAGGCACCAATCTAGCTCTGTGTTGAGGTTACTCAGCAAGTCCAGGTTTGCATCCAAACATAAATCAAATTCAAACTTCCAAAACAACCATTAGGACTGTAGAAGTAGTTTAGGACCAAGATCCTCTGATTCACAACTAAACATAAGCCCAAAGCTAGCCCCTTTGCACTTATCTCATAGTTTTGGTCTTCACATAGGAGGATTTATCTGCTTTGTATCAACATCCCAAGCCAACCCACAAGCATATTCTCATGGATGTTGAATAGGGAATACCCCCTAGGTTTTGCAGAGCCTAAAGAAGAAGAGGAGATAAAAATAGAGTCTATCTCCTACACTGTTGGCCCCTGGCCCAGAGATCCTGTTGATCACTGATGGCTACCTTGTAGGAAAATCTGGGAATGAGCATCCAGTCAGGGAAAAAACCAACAGAAATTGGTGACTCTACTGAGGAGAATTGAAATAAAATAGAAAATATTTGTGGCCCATCTGAGTCGCAACATTTTTGGTGACTCCGCTGGGGATCTGAAGTCAAAGTACTATCTAGTCATCTCTGGTGAGATATCTATGGCCCATCTGAGTAACCAACAAATTGGTGACTCTACTGGGGATGTGATTTATCAAAAGTACTATCTAGTCATCCCTGGTGATATATTATTGCCCATCTGAGTCACCAACATTATTGGCAACTCTGCTAGGGAATGAACAGGAAAAAGTGATATCTTATAGCCTCTGGTGAGGTTTTGCCTGACTCTGCTGGTGGTATGAACCTGGAAAAGTAGCTTTCAGCTATTGAAAATTTTTGTCCTCTCTGGAGAGGTGGCGACTCTGCAAAAGATTCAAGTGCACATGAAAGTGATGGGTGTGTTGTGACAAAAAAATGTGCTATTCAGACTTCAACATCTGGATGAGAAAAGGTACCTAGCTTCTTCCCCTTTATATTTATTGTTTACTGCATAAATTAGATGTCAGGGGAAAGCCTTAGGACTTAGGCAGACAAAGGATGTCTAAGATTGAAAATTTTATGAATCCAAACATGTATTCACCCATACTCAGTGAAAAGGGGGATAATATGTTGAGTAAAAGAATAGAAGAGATAAGAAATAGGTTGATATTCTTAGAGGCTAGGTATGCTCAGTCGAATAATGATAACCCTATTGTGTCTACCAGTCAAAAAGCTAAACCTCTTGTCAGCCCTTTTGATCCTTTGTATGACTAACTGGATTTGTCATGGGTTGATTATCAAGTAGAAAGTTTGCCTGCTAGGATATACTATCAAATGCCTAGATTTAGTGGTCACAGTGTATGTGATGGGGGTGCACATATCCAAAAATTTTGTGAGTTTATGGAAAAACATTCATTTAGAGATGAGGATATGTGGATAAGATTTTTTGTTAGGTCCTTTGATGCAAAAGCAAAAGACTGGTATTTGGGCTTTCCAAAGAGATCCTTTGCCTGTTGGGATGAGCTTGCTAACTATTTCAAAAAAGAATTTGTAAGAAAACTAGTTGATCTTGTTGCAGAATTAATGAAAATTAGAAAACAAGATGAAGAGCCATGTGTTGATTTCAGTCATAGGTTTGCATTATCCCTTTCACAGATCCCAGAAGTCTTCAAACCTGATATTTCAGCCTGTGTTGGCATATATTTTGAGGCTTTTGAGGAGGGCTCTAGTGCATTATTGAGGGAATTTAAGGTGACAAGTATACAGATGGCATACATTTTTTTAAAAATGTAGAAAAAATGAGAAATGAGCACCTACAGAAATCCCTATCTTCAAGCTTTGGTGTGAGAAATGGTTGTGAAACTGCAAATGACCAAGAGATTAAGGCATCATGTGAAGACGAAAAGATGAATACTAAGGATGCCAAGGAAAGGACTAATGAGGACTCCCATTGCAATGATGAGGCATCTGGCCATGAAAGCAATAATGAGGTTGTGGACAGCAATGAGCAACTTTTTGAATGGATTTGTGGAGATAATTGTGAGTATTGTACTCAAGACAGAGAAGATATAAGCAAATAGAGAAATAGTTCCATGTGTGAACCATTGCCTTCTTTTCAAACACATGGAGATCATGAAAAGTAGTCAGAGATTGAAACAAGTGCTAGTGTAGGGCATGATTATTTTTTATTTGATGATTGTTTTGCTTATGACACACAGGTTGATACTCTTCCACAAAGGGAACCCATTGGTGATGAAGATGCATGTTTTGCTGCCCATGAACAAATGGCATATTATGATCAAGCTGATGTACCTGGATCACCCATTTTTGACACATATGGTGATGAGGATCTATTTGAGTATGGTGAGGGTTTGAGCATTGTTTTTTATTTGGATTATGTTTCTCATACTGATGAAAGAGGAACCAACATACATCAGGTAAGCGACTGTAAAAATGTGCCTGATTGGAAAGAGGTACCAGAGCCTAGTCTTTTCAGGTTTGGTGCTACTATTGGTTGTGTGCATGATGTGCACAATTATGAATTTGAAAGCTTTTCTTTTGATAGGCCAGCTGATGAAATGAGCCCTGATCTTCCCAACTATGTGGTGGACTCTGAGTGTTTCCTATTTTCAGTCGAGCTAGAGGATCACTTTGCAATGCATAGTGATGATAACCTATGTTCTATGCCATTTGAACATGCATTGCTTGATAGATACTGCATCCACTTGTTGCCTGATGCTAAGGGTTGTTTGCATAGTGTTGACAGTGACAAGCTAAATCAGAGCGCTGAATGTGCAAATGACCAAGGTTGCTTATGGTCAGATCATGGTAGCATTTTCAAGCTTGACCCAATGTATGCAGATGAAAACAAGGTGTTTGACAAAGGGAGATACTAATTTTCCTTTTCTTGGTGGCCTTAGGCCATCAAGTGTGTTTTGTGATGTAGATTTGTAGTTTTATGACTCTGTACCTAATGGATAAGGGACTAGTCTGCATCCCAGAGATCTAGTTCTCACTACACTTTTGCACCTGCACGTCCCCAATCAGAGCCTATGTTAGTACTCATTTTGGTCTGGAGTTGGGCTTTTGGTGTTTGCAGGTTTTCTCTTTTGGTCCTATGTTTTTTCTAACTCCATCGGTGTGAGTTCACCTTTGTCTTGGCGACCATGTTCTTCATAATGGTATTTTCTTCCATCGCCAAGAGTTTTTCCATTAGCAGCCATGCTACATGTTCCACCGATGATGATGGTTAGGCCGATGGATGGGTTGTTCTAAGTGGTCATCGCCAAGACTTTAGCTATCAGTGAAGGAGGTTATTGTCATTCTGACAGTTTGGGTCTCACCGATGGGGGATGTGAAGTGTCTATCAGTGGAGGAATTTTGTGGTTGGCCGATACTGCAGGTGTCACCGATCGGGTTGTATTAGCACATGTCCTACAGAAGGTGAGCCCGTCAGTGAGAGTAGTTGTATTGGCGAGGGAGTTTTTGATTCCACCGATGTGTTGGGGTCTGGCCGATGGTGTCATCGGCATATGTGTGGGCATCAGCAAGGGATTTTTGTGTTGCCCCAATGGTTGATGTTTGGCTGACAGTGGATGCGAAGTGGTCATTGGAGTGACACTGTGTATCAGCCCAGCCGATGAAGGATTTGCCAATGGCTCGGGGTCTGGCTGACGAAGGCAGTTTGGACGTGGTCATCAAGGTGACTGGGTGTGTCAGCAAAGGTGTTTCTTATTGCTCCGACAGTCTATGTCTTGCCGAAGGGTGTAGTCATCAGTGAGAGTTGCGGATCAATTGGAGAATTTCTGGGTTGGCCGATGGTTTGGGTCTGGCTGAGGACCAAGCTAGGTGAGTTGACATCAGCGTGATCGGTGCGGTCGGCGGAAGCATTTTCAGGCTCGCCGATGGAGTTAGTCTCACTGACGGAGGTGGGAGTTGGGATGGTGACCACTGGTGGTAGGTTCATGGGTCGAGCGGGGCAAAACACTTGACATTTAGTATGCTAGCGGCCCTGCTTATAAAGTATTAGAGTGATCCCTGCAGGGAAAATGTGGGATTTTTAATCTCACAGAGTTGAAGAGTCAATGAAAGCAAAGGTGCCTGTCTGGCACATTCTCAGTGGTTCTCAACTTTTCAAAGCGATTTGAGGCTGTAGATCATGCGAAGGGAAATGATTGATGGCTATATTTCAAAGATTACAGTGGTAATCCTTCCCTATGTCTTCAAGCATATTTTAAGTGGGAAAATTCCATGGGAGCACTGCGATAGTCTCCATGAGAAGATGTGGGTGGTTGAGCCATCAATGGTGATTTGTAGAGGCATGGGCAAACAGTCGAACAGTCATGTACTTGATTTATTGACAGAAAATTTTCCAGCGGCAGCACAGGGATCGAGCTCAGCTACCCCTCACCCTTTTCTTGCTCTCTCCCATTTTGTCCTCTACTGCATTTATGACTTTTGAGTGCCATTTCTCATGATCTGTATCTAGCAAATTTGGAAATCTGACCTTGTAATTAATGCTGAGGACCTTCCTTGCTGTATTTAGCAGGTTGTGTTTCTCATTTCTATGGTGGTTGAAAACTAGACACATCTGGTTCTGTAATAAGATACAACTAGTTTTGGTTGCTCTGTGCAGGAGGTCTTGTGAGTTTATGTATCTCTTGTTGTTTGTCTCATGCATGAATCTACTGATTTCATGATTGGTTTTATATGAGTAATGTTGTATATGCATGTGTTTTGTTAATTCTTTCTCCAGTATTGCATGTGTCCTTCTTCTGAGTCTAGATATCTAAGGGATGTTTGAGATTCTAGAATATAGAATTCCTATATTGAGTGCCTGATCTTTTAACTTCTGCTCAAGGGGTAGATTAAAGTGTTTTCAGATTAAGTATTGGGAAAGATACACTGCAATAGGGATGCCATAAGTAGAGATAACTTAACACTCTATTTTTGGAGGTGTCTGTAAGGTAGATACCATAAAATCCCCTTGAAATCTAGTTTTAGTGTGTTTATGTTGATCATTCACAGGTGTATGTCTACTGACTCTGAGCCCTGGATAGGCACCAATCTAGCTCTATGTTGTGGTTACACACCAGGTCCAGGTTTGCATCCAAACATAAATCAAATTCAAACTTCCAAAACAACCATTAGGACTATAGAAGTAGTTTAGGACCAAGATCCTCTGATTCACAACTGAACATAAGCTCAAAGCTAGCCCCTTTGCACTTATCTCATAGTTTTGGTCTTCACACAGGAGGATTTATCTGCTTTGTATCAACATCCCAAGCCAACCCACAAGCATATTCTCATGGATGTTGAATAGGGAATACCCCCCTAGGTTTTGCAGAACCTGAAGAAGAAGAGGAGATAAAAATAGAGTCTATCTCCTACACTGTTGGCCCCTGGCCCAGAGATCCTGTTGATCACTGATGGCTACCTTGTAGGGAAATCTAGGAATGAGCATCCAGTCAGGGAAAAAACCAACAAAACTAATCAAACATCCACTATCTAAAATTCACTCATTACATATCTTTATCCATTGCTACTAAAAAATAATGTCTAACTGTATTTCTTATCAAAATTTCTACTCAAAAACTATACCAAGAATCCCTCTTATGGTAGGATATTCTTATATATGCTTCAAACATAGTTATAAGTGTTTTCCACTAAAGGATACTTTGTTACATCTAGTGGACATGCCCATTAATTTCCCCATCATTGATAGAGGAAGAAATGTCAATATAATCTCAGCTATTATGCATTTATAAGAAGACCTATCATTAGAGCTAACCATAGACTTACCACTTCTCTTTGGATTCCTAATTTACGTGTCTTCATCCCCCTACTTGTTGGTGAACCTACCTACAATGGAATAATGAACACTATTTTACTTCAGGAGGTGCTTGAAATTGACTGCGATAGTGTTGAGTTCACCGTCCTCTATGTGTTTGGTTATTTCCTATTCTAGCCAGAGGAAAGACAAATGAAGGGTTCAGAGATCGCATCTACATTCATCTCCAATATCTTTAACTTAATGTAGGACCAGGAGTATACCCATGCCATCATCTTTGGTTTGGTCCACCCTTCTTTTTCAATGCAGAAAGGTGGCATTTGACTTTAACAGTCGACTACCAAGAGAGCTTAGCACCCATTCGTGATATCTTTGGCTATTAGCTACTGCAATCCTCCCATCATGATGCATGTGTATATACAGGTTTATAGAGGGGTCTCCAGTTAGACTACACCAATGCTTTCAATTGCCCTCTCAATGCTCATAGGTTTCAGCTTCCAGATGGACTCGCGGGCAAAGCAAAAGAGGTGCTTAATGCTATTCATTTTCTACATCACCATGCTCCTGACCTCGCTCCAAGTCCTCCAAGGGCTCCAAGCACTCCTTCATTTTCCCTTCACTTTCCCTTATTACCACCATAGGAGCACCATGATTCTAATTCAAATTAACTTGTATGGTTGTGGGGTTGCCTTCTTCTAGGGTTGGTTTTGTAGACACCTAAAATTGACCATGTCACATCATCACCTTGTTAATACATCATCTGAGACACCTGATGAGATGTTTTACCCTAGTAACCTTTCCATCACCTAATTAGTTAAATAAATCATATTTATTTAATTAATCCCATTTTAATCACATTTTAATCCCATTTAATCCCTCTTTTCAATTAATTAAATAAATTAAAGATTTATTTAATTAATGCATTCCACATCATTCCTTTCCAAAATTAAATAATTTTATTATTTAATTCCACCTTTGTCTCTATCTCCACATGGCTAGAAGCTTCTAATCCTTGTAAGGTGGAAGCCATTTGACTTTAAATCCTCTCATTCAACCTTCATGAGACACTTATCAAATGACTACAACTCCTTGTATCATTTAATCCTAGCCATCCATTCCTAATCTAACCCTAGTCATCCATTCCCATTACCCATCTCCAATAAATGAAGCCTCACCCAAGTCATTTGGCATCCACATTTCAAGTATCATTACACTATTGAAATCATTCTAGGTCTTCTCATTCATCATCTTCAAACTGTTGTTATGCTACAGAAGTGAGCAATCAACATTCCAACCAATCATCCATCAAAGAGAACAAGTCTGGTAGATTTGGGTGCATCTACCACGTTCTATCATGTGTGGAGGACTTGGTTCAAAGGTAAAGGTATTGTGTTGTTATCATTATCTTTGTGTTGTCTTTGTACCAAATTTTTCCATCGATAGGTTCTTTTTGGTTTTTCTTCGCTCTCCTTTCTATTGTAAGCTTGATTTGTTTTTGTTTTGTTTAAATCAGATGATGCATTCCTAGTTTCTCTTCTTTGGGACTCTGTAATTACTTCTTTGTATATAATATAGTATAGGTGTTCTATCACCTTCCTTTAAAAAAAAATTCATTTATCATATAATGTTGTTATTTTACTCCTAGAAGTGGTGGAATTGATTGTGCATATTCTCAATTTGTATACTTGTGGCTCTATCTAAATTTTTCATTGTATTATATGTATTAGGGGCATGTAGTATTTATGTCGCAAAGTTATCAATCTAATTTTTTAGAGCTTTTCTAGAGATAGGACAAATCAAATAGTATTAAAATAGGGTATTGATATTCCCTCACATCTCTTCCATTTTCTTATTTATTTATTCATCTTTGTATGACATGTTGTACATTTCTCCCTAATTGTTCTTAGGTGATTTTCCTCATATTCTACCAAAATTTTCTCCTTAAACATGGCCTTTTTTTCATCCCAAATTCTCATCTATGAGAGTATTAATTTGATTATTGTCCCCAATTATTTTTCTAGAGATGGAGAATCATCCATAGTGATTTCTAGTAGTTGTGTCTAATTTTTTGTCATAGGGACTCATTTGTAGTTCTGTATTATAGAAAAAGTCTTTCCCTATCTCTACTCTATAGTATGTCCTTCATTTCAAACTACTAAATTGGTGAGATTTATATTAATTCCATTTAATGCCCCAACGACATAGATGTTAGAAAAGTTGGTACTAGAGTAACCACTAGTTGCAACTATTTCTATGGAGAAATGAGTTTTTTATCTTCTTGATGTTGCAAGTATGTGCTAACTAGTGTTATCATTGATATCAACATGTTTTTGTTGTCATTGGTGCCAACTATATCTTCTAATATTACCGTTTATTGATTGATTGAGTTGTCATGTTAAGAACACTGTCTGAGTATTTTGCTTCACATTTCCTCTATATTGAAGACCGGAGTATGAGATTTGGATATGATTTATAGAAGTCTTTGAACATGTTAAATCCAAAATTTGGTGGTCTGGATCACTGTTAAAAAAAAGTTCTATTCACTAGTTTGAAGACTGTGCCTGGCAATGTTTGTAGAGTGACAAGGAGATAGTGTTTTGCTCTGCATTTCTCTGCAGTCTAGAATTTGGTCTCATGGTTATGGACTTAATCTTATAAGGTTCTTAGTTATCTTCATTCTAAAGGATTTATTATTTGGTTATTTGAAAAGCAAGTTATTAATTAACAAAGTTTGACAGTGTGATGAGAAGCAGTCTGTGATGTGTCTTCAAGTGATATTTGATGTATTCAAGTGAGATCTATTGCGATTGGGTTTATCAGCTCCCAAGTGATTCTATGTTGTTCTTGGATTTACCTAGAATGTATTTAAGGTGTGTGCTTGATCTGCAAGCTATAATGAAGTTCTTGAATTCATGTATCTAAGTGTTCTTGACGTGTGCATGTAACGCCCTGCCCTGAACACCTTAGAGAAATTCACATCTAAGCCATATGAAACCAGAAATTTTTTTTTTAAAAGATTAAGATAACACAGTAATGGTAACATAACTAATTATGACATATTCTCTAAGGATTCAAGGCTACATTACTTTACAAACCAACTAACATAATTTAACATTCATCAGTAATTGATCTAAATCCAATGCACAATTGGATAACTGATTCATATTCATTACATATCGTCAAATAATACAATCTACATGATCAAAAACATAATTGAAATGCTTTTATTACACATAAGTACATCATGACATCATGACATTGCCATTTTTAGACTACATCAGAATGACTTACATTATGAATGTTCTGTCACACAAATCTGGTACAAGATTGTACACCTACATCTCCATCAACTGGTACAAGTACAATTGTCTAAAAATTGGAATAAATCTATTTTGCATAAGAACTTGACAAGGAATAACCAATGGATAATAAAGCTCTTCCACCTGACCATGTGGAACCCTAAGGTCCACCCCCCGAGCTAGGAGCTAACATGAGGTCCCAAACAATGACAGTCAGGAAGATGAAAGACAAACAAGAACAAGGGACGACCAAACACCAATACAACACATGGCAGTAACAATACAACACAACTTAACTTCCAGAGGTGAAACATAACGTAAGTGGAGAGACCAAACAAGGAATGCTAGGTTGTAGTAGGGAGAGTGTCATCGCACGGTCCTAGCATGGGTTATCCTGACAGCCTCTCACTAGGCGCCGGCCCCCATCTATGGTTATCCTGACAGCCTCTCACTAGGTGCCAGCCCCATAGGGTGACACATGTGGAATCGACCTTCCTTTCGTGAGGACAAGGAAGTCAATCACATCAACCAGGCCTTCTCTACCCATCCTTAGTCTATACAAGCACTACAGGCCATGGGAGAGGAATCCATTAATCTTGTTTAATGTGAAAACTACCCTTAACCCCCTAGTTCATTTTAGGTTATCACTTGATTAATCTACTTTCAGCGGGTTATCCTGACTGCCACTTTGGGCGCCGGCCCCACGTTGAAAGCCACTCTCCTTCCTAACACCTAGGAAACCCTAACCACCATACAAGGCATTATAACATTACTCATACATATTCTCTGCAAGGTATAATTCCTCTTGCATTACAAACAGAATCAAACACTAATTGTAATCCATTTCCTATCACATTACAATGCTTTACTCTTTTATAGATTCCAGGTCTCTCCATATGACCATTACGACAAAACAGGTACAAGACAGTCACAACTAAATAAAATATCTTATCCGGGGAATATTATATCCACAAAATACATTAACAACTTTCGACAATTCTTCATTTGTGATAGATTGTACTTCATACTCAATTAGAATCACATGTTTAAGACAACACAACACTAGAACACCTATCCACATGTTGGTTGTACTCAGACATGACATACTATGCCTCTGGAATTTTGACCACTAGCAATTTATCATATTACGACAACAAGAACTCTTAATTTCATACAGTTTAAATTTAATTTCCAGAGTTAAATCACTGAAACTCCTTCTTAGTACAATGTGAATGACTTGTAAATTCAACATTAGATTTCATCATCTCTTTAATCAAACTGATTGATTTAAATTAATTGCAACAAACATATTAATACATTACAACTAATTTATCCAAATATACTACATTTTGTTTCAAAAGATAAATTACTAAATAGTTTACAACATTTCATTTGTAAAAGAATCACTTAGTACCCTTATACTATTTATTTCCTACTTATCATTACACACTCTCATTATCCATACGATCTTTATCATTTATCTTTCAAACTTGCCCAATTAACTTAACTCTTTCAAGTAATAAAATGAATAAGAATGCTAAGTCAAGTATAACTAAACGATAATTACAACAAGGAAAAATCATCAACAATGAACATTATTGTTTTATTTTCCTCAAGACTCTGCCTTCATACGGTCATTCCAGATATTCAGTCAACCTCAACCAAATAAGATGCTTGCATGTCTCCATCGTAACGAAGTCTCGGAAAGATTTTACTAAGAGTAATTAATTCTGCCAAAAAGATCAGAATGGTCATTTCACAAGCGATCATCACTTGATCGTTGTAGTTATTACTTTTTGTTCCTGTGGCATTCCGATTCCTATGCAGATGCTTCTACTACAATCGTTTCAGCTGTTGTTATCTACTGAGCAGCAATCATATGTCGTAGAAGAGGTGTAAAATTGTTATTGACTATTTTACCATTGAAATGGAGGATATTAGTTTAGTCTAACAACTTCTGGTAGTGTCCGTCTAGCTCCCTTGGACTGTGAATTGATTGTATTGACATCACAAACTTAGATAGCTTAATCTCTCTCCAGAGATTTATCTAACGGGAAGCTATGATGATAGTAACTGGATTTGTTGGATTGACTCTAAGCAATTTTAATAAATGGTATTATTGTTGCCCAATGTCCATCTGATACTCCTCACGGTTATGCAGATTTCCATATATGAAAGGTAGGGATACAAATTAAAATACAACAGGAGGTGCCTCCATCTCTGATTTTATTGCCTGACTGAAGTTGACACCATTTAATTCTCCTTTGTAATCCATATAGCAGAATACAAAATAGCTATTTGTTGGTGAGCATAGTAGGCCTCCTTGCTACGTTGGCCTTAAGAACATTAACTTTATCATTGAAGTACCTGTTGAGTCTGTGCTGATGGAGTTGCATTTATTCTAAAAGCTTGAAACTTAAACACTGGTGCGATTGACAGGGTGGATCACCCCATTGAAAGACATCTCTGCGCACTCTAAAACTCACTACAAGATCTGTGATTGGACAAACTTGCCTAAAATGTTTTGAGTCGCCATTTCCTGCAGCAAGTCATAGCAGTAGCAAGCACTCTCTAAACCACCGATTTAATAAGCTTGACTGTGTTATCAAGAAAGGATTCGTATTACATTCTACACATCGTGATGGAATACCAACAGCATTAATATATTATATGGAAATATTTAAAATGAGTTGTCTAAGGCCTCAGTAAGTGAACTACGGTCTTAGTAACTGTAAGTGCTACCAACTAGACTATTTCTTTTGTAGCTCTACTATTTCTTCAACATAGAAGTGATACAATTTGAAGTAGATAGGAGACTTATTTGGATATTGGTGGAACCATTTATGCATCAGGTGGAGATGGAAGGTACAGAAAAACATTCTAAAAATTAGACCTAGCAAAAATAACAATTTTGGTAGATCTGAAGAGAAGGAAACAATTTGCAGTGATGGGTTTTGATTTTGCAGCAAAAGATTGTGGGATTTCTTTTTCCCAATTAGAGAGAAGCTGCAAATAACTCAATTTAATTTGTTTGTCCTAAGAGTAGAACAATTTACAAACCATGGTGGATGTCTTAGATTTGGGTAACTGAAATTTCTTAAACACAGTAAGCTAATTTAGTGTTCCCACAGAATTAAACTCAGAAAGTTATTTGAAACAATGATTTTGGGTGAAATGAAAGAACGGTAAAGATGATCCGTATGTTTTTATGTTTCGATCAAATGTAACAAACACTTACCTCAAACGCCTATGCAGATGTGGGCAGGTTGGTGAGGTCGAGTGGATGCCCAAGTCGTATCGCTTTATTTTTAATAGATATTCCAAAATTATTCCCTGATTCATAGATCGATCCCACTTCAAACCTATCTATATGATCGATCAGCGGATCAGAGCTAAGCTAACCCTATCGTCCGCTGCACACCCAGTGGAACTCTCCCCCATCCACCACTATCTAGATCGATCTCAATCTATGGCCTATGGCCCATCCACCGAAGCTGGGGATTCTCTTCTCAAATCTAGGGCACAGCGGATAATCTATACCTATACAAGCGGACTCCCTGACCTCTAGGGGAAGGTTGGTGAGGTTCAACTACTGCCTCAGAGAGGCTATCCCTTGAAACCCACGATTGCATGATATGCACATAATAGATTCGTTAAAAGGATTTAGAAACTTTTAACCAAGTGCAAATCGGCAGAGGCAAAGCGAAACAAGTAACCTTTCAATTGACCTGCCTATTTGTTTGTTTCTGCCGCTCCATAAAAGTATTAATCAGACCAATGCAAATGCCCTTTGAAAGTCTATATTTGTTCTCCTTCTAGACGCTAGGTTTTGGTGGTTGACAAGTGAAACAATGCTAGATCACAATCTTTGCCAGCGCCCCTTTTAGTCTGCGTCAGAGGAGATGTGGAACAGGTAAAGACCAACATCGTAGCATGAAGAATAGCAGGATTCTGTCAGGTTCTTAAAGTAAATGATGATTGATTAGACAATATCTCACAGAAAATGTAGAGTTATGGTCAACACATGGCATGAGATCGATGCCTCAGGCATAAATCATTTGGAGTGGATAGGTTACCAGTAGCAAAAAAAAGGAAATTGTTGGAATGGCCCTCAAAATTTTCAAGACAATGCGATTGGTAGCTATATAACTTGTTCAACCTGTGATGAGGGTGCGAATGTGTTTTCTTGGTGTCTGCAAATCACACATGATATAGTCTTAAAGTATCTACAGTGATACAGTTTCTTAATTTGGATCCCTAAACTATAAAATACGGCTCATTTTCTCTTCTCAAACGTTTATGCAGAAATGGCAAATGAATAATTAAATCATAACAAAAAATTGTTTGAAATGTAATGGTTACGGAATAAGTATAAAATGGATTATCAAATAGACTCTAGAACTTTCAAGCAATGCGAATTGGAGGAGTAAAACTAGATTCTCGTCAATCATTCTAAAGAAAACAAGGATAGAATAAGGAAGACATTAGAACCTGTATCCGTAGCTTAGATTCGATGCAGAATTCAATTCTTCAGTTGCAGAAAACTCGATCCTTCTTCCTGCCAAATTCCCCCCTCTTTGCCTCTACAACCTTCCCTTTTATAAAACAGTCCCTTTCCTCTTCCAAGGAACTCGGCACACGATCCCGTGCATCTCCCTTCTAAAAATATATATTTATTTAATTTAAAGATCCCAAGAGGTTACTCTTTTTTTAATATTAACACACAATTTCGACAACATTTAATTTCTTTATAGCTGACCAACCATATTGTAATTAATAAAGTTATAACATTACAACAATCTATAATTGTACAACTACATATTAATTTATTTTATTAATTAAGTTGTAAATCACAAATTACGACATAACTTACAACTATTTTATTTATTTATATATTTATTGTAAATAATATTATATTAAATAATACAAAATTTCTTACAATCTTTATTTAACAACTATACTTCTAATAAAATAATAATTTATTTACATCAATAATTAACAACTATTGACATTGTGCTCAAATATCATCTTTTATAAATGTATTTAATTATCAACATTATAATTTCTGTAATATGATTCTATCTAATGCACAATGATACCTAACACATTCAGACATCTTCAGACCTAATTAGACTTCAAAGTACAACATTACCTGTCAGCAGTCATGATCAAACGACAGACAACAACCACAAGGGTAAACTAACAACTGACATGGGACCTCACGTTAACTCCAAACAACTAATCCATTGGCGAAGGCATGCTCAGACCTGGTAATCAGGTGGAGTCAGTGCCTAGTACCTGCATCCTGCAGCAACACACAGTTAAACATACAAGATATATATCCACATGCAGTCCTATAGTGAATGGAAATCGCAGTGATGTAGGGTACTTGAGAGTGAGTAATACGACACTATTCCATTCATGTTTATGAATAAACAATTAACTATGTTGAACAAGGTATCTGATTACTAGTCACCAACATAAAATGATCAACTATCTCACAATCCCATATAGTGAATAACATCAAAACATCTGTAACATCTAGTTCATTTATCAAATTCTAAAGCATAAAATAACATAATCCAACATCAACATCTGTTATCATAATAATTAGGTCCATAATGAATTAGCAAAATAACAAGAGATCCATCATCTATAGTCTAAGATACTATCCTAAAGTCTAATAGTACTAAGCAAACATCAATCTGATAGATGACAAGTTGAGGGACACTACATCCTCCCCCCCTAGGATTAGGCTTACTCCTGGAAGCCTGTAACAAGTATGGGTATACTTCTAGCATAAAGGTTGCATCCTCCAAGGCAACTAAATCCATGTCATTAGGATCCCATTGGACCCCTACCTATGAGGGTTAGCCCCTGATGTTGTAGAACGCGCACGAACTCCAAAGAAAGCTGCTCGTCCCCTACCTGCAGTCTCTGAGACTATCCCTTGATGCTCTATCTGGTGGTGATCAACCGATGAGAACACTCTATGAGACTTCCCTGCATCACCCACTGTTGGCTCTGAAGTTGTCAGCCTCTGACTAAATCCTACAGTGTTCTTCTGTGGGCACTGCCTGGCAATATGGCCCTGCTGTCCACAAGAGAAACATCCTGTTCCTCTGCCAAAACCTCCACCACCTATAGGTGCATTAGACTGCTGAAAACTTCCTCTACTAACTACAGGTTGTGATCTCTCAACGGGTTGGTTGGGATGGTAATTCTTGGCTTGTAGCCAATTACGGTTTTTCCCTAACTGAGAAACACCACCTTGCTGTGGTTTGGAATTCTTTGGTTTTGATTGAGAATACTACTGCTGCTACTGTTCTCCCTTAGCGGGTGCATGATGACCTCTAGATGCACTTGTTGCTTGAGATTGACCATCTCGAGAACCTAAGCCTGTTGAGGGTGCACTCCCAATCTGTACACCTGTATGACCCCCTAGGGCCATGGTTAAATTCTCCTCCACTAGTCGAGCCTTCTCAACTACTACCTCCATGGTCTTCAGCTCGAAAACACGAACTCCTCCACTGATGTGTGCATTCAGACCTCTAATAAAATGCTGAACTAACATGGCCTCATCGTTTCCAATGCCTGCATACTGCTTGAGTTCATAAAACCTGCGCTGATACTGTTCCACTGTCATGGCCGTCTGTCTCAACCCATGGAACTCGTCCACTCTACGTTGCCTCCAATGGTCAGATAGGAATCGAGCTCTAAACCTATCCAGAAATAGTTCCCATGATATTGTCGCAATATCTAAATGCAACTTTTGTTCCTCAAGATGCCACCATGTAGAGGCGAATCCTCTGAGATGTATGATGGCACATCTTTCCTTAGTGTTGCTACCATATGGATGCATAGCAAAACACCTCTCCAAATCAATCAGCCATGTCTCTGCTTCCATACCGCTACCAGAACCATCAAACGTAGGAGTACGGGCTCTCATCAGGTCTCTCATGTGGCCCGCAAGAATAGCTTCTTGTTCAGCTGTGATTTCTCTCCTTCTGGGAGATCGTTCTCTTTATCTCTCTTCTGGTTGTTCCACCTCCTGCCTAGGACCAAGATGAGCCAGAACCTCCTCAAGGAGCTAGCGTAGTAGAGCACCCTCGGACTCACCCTGATTCTCTTGATTCTCACTTCCACCTTCTTGTGTACTCCCATGAGGAGAACTAGGAGGAGGGCTGTTATCAACACCTCTCCCACGACCCCTACCTCGTCCACGTCCTCGGCCTCTTACCCTAGGCATCTTCCTGGACAACACATCCAAGAACAACTTCAGGTTGCTAGGTGAGGACTATGAATGAACATGTTCTTCAGAGTTTAAGCAACTAGTATAGCTTAATGGGCTAATTATAAATCCTAGAGTACCCAGTGTTAGAAACTTGGCTCTGATACTAGATGTAACGCCCTACCCTGAACACCTTAGAGAAATTCACATCTAAGCCATATGAAACCGGAATTTTTTTTTTAAAAGATTAAGATAACACAGTAATGGTAACATAACTAATTACGACATATTCTCTAAGGATTCAAGGCTGCATTACTTTACAAACCAACTAACATAATTTAACATTCATCAGTAACTGATCTAAATCAAATGCACAATTGGATAACTGATTCATATTCATTACATATCGTCAAATAATACAATCTACATGATCAAAAACATAACTGAAATGCTTTTATTACACATAAGTACATCATGACATCATTACATTACCATTTTCAGACTACATCAGAATGACTTACATTATGAATGTTCTATCACACAAATCTGGTACAAGATTGTACACCTACATCTCCATCAACTGGTACAAGTACAATTGTCTGAAAACTAGAATAAATCTTTTCTACATAAGAACTTGACAAGGAATAACCAATGGATAATAAATCGCTTCCACCCGACCATGTGGAACCCTAAGGTCCACCCCCCGAGCTAAGAGTTAACATGAGGTCCCAAACAATGACAGTCAGGAAGATGAAAGACAAACAAGAACAAGGGACGACCAAACACCAATACAACACATGGCAGTAACAATACAACACAACTTAACTTCCAGAGGTGAAACATAACGTAAGTGGAGAGACCAAACAAGGAATGCTAGGTTGTAGTAGGGAGAGTGTCATCGCACGGTCCTAGCATGGGTTATCCTAACAGCCTCTCACTCATCGCTGGCCCCCATCTATGGTTATCCTAACAGCCTCTCACTAGGCGCCGGCCCCATAGGGTGACACATGCAGAATCGACCTTCCTTTCGTGAGGACAAGGAAGTCAATCATGCCAACCAGGCCTTCTCTACCCATCCTTAGTCTATACAAGCACTACAGGCCATGGGAGAGGAATCCATTAATCTTGTTTAATGTGAAAACTACCCTTAACCCCCTAGTTCATTTTAGGTTATCACTTGATTAATCTACTTTCAGCGGGTTATCCTGACTGCCACTTTGGGCACCGGCCCCACGTTGAAAGCCACTCTCCTTCCTAACACCTAGGAAACCCTAACCACCATACAAGGCATTATAACATTACTCATACATATTCTCTGCAAGGTATAATTCCTCTTGCATTACAAACAGAATCAAACACTAATTGTAATCCATTTCCTATCACATTACAATGCTTTACTCTTTTACAGATTCCAGGTCTCTCCATATGACCATTATGACAAAACGGGTACAAGACAGTCACAACTAAATAAAATATCTTATCCAGGGAATATTATATCCACAAAATACATTAACAACTTTCGACAATTCTTCATTCGTGATAGATTGTACTTCATACTCAATTAGAATCACATGTTTAAGACAACACAACACTAGAACACCTATCCACATGTTCGTTGTACTCAGACACGACATAGTATGCCTCTGGAATTTTGACCACTAGCAATTTATCATATTACGACAACAAGAACTCTTAATTTCATACAGTTTAAATTTAATTTCTAGAGTTAAATCACTAAAACTCCTTCTTAGTACAATGTGAACGACTTGTAAATTCAACATTAGATTTCATCATCTCTTTAATCAAACTGATTGATTTAAATTAATTGCAACAAACATATTAATACATTACAAGTAATTTATCCAAATATACTACATTTTGTTTCAAAAGATAAATTACTAAATAGTTTACAACATTTCATTTGTAAAAGAATCACTTAGTACCCTTATACTATTTAATTCCTACTTATCATTACACACTCTCATTATCCATACGATCTTTATCATTTATCTTCCAAACTTGCCCAATTAACTTAACTCTTTCAAGTAATAAAATGAATAAGAATGCTAAGTCAAGTATAACTAAACAACAATTACAACGAGGAAAAATTATCAACAATGAACATTATTGTTTTATTTTCCTCAAGACTCTGCCTTCATACGGTCATTCCAGATATTCGGTCAACCTCAACCAGACAAGATGCTTGCATGTCTTCATCGTAACGAAGTCTCAGAAAGATTTTACTAAGAGTAATTAATTCTACCAAAAAGATCAGAATGGTCATTTCACAAGAGATCATCACTTGATCGTTGTAGTTATTACTTTTTGTTCCCGTGGTGTTCTGATTCCTATGCAGATGCTTCTACTACAATCGTTTCAGCTGTTGTTATCTACTGAGCAGCAATCATATGTCGCAGAGGAGGTGTAAAATTGTTATTGACTGTTTTACCATTGAAATGGAGGATATTAGTTTAGTCTAACAACTTCTGGCAGCGTCCATCCAGCTCCCTTGGACTGCGAATTGATTGTATTGACAGCACAACCTTAGATAGCTTAATCTCTCTCCAGAGATTTATCTAACGGGTAGCTATGATGACAGTAACTGGATTTGTTTGATTGACTCTAGGCAATTTTAATAAATGGTATTATTGTTGCCCAACGTCCATCTGATACTCCTCATGGTTATGCAGATTTCCATATATGAAAGGCAGGGATACAAGTTAAAATACAATAGGAGGTGCCTCCATCTCTGATTTTATTGTCTGACTGAAGTTGACACCATTTAATTCTCCTTTGTAATCCATATAGTAGAATACAAAATAGCTATTCGTTGGTGAGCATAGTAGGCCTCCTTGCTACGTTGGCCTTCAGAGAAAACATTAACTTTATCATTGAAGTACCTGTTAAGTCTGTGCTGATGGAGTTGCATTTATTCTAAAAGCTTGAAGCTTAAACACTGGTGCGATTGACAGGGTGGATCGCCCCATTGAAAGACATCTCTGCGCACTCTAAAACTCACTACAAGATCTGTGATTGGACAAACTTGCCTAAAATGTTTTCAGTCGCCATTTCCTGCAGCAAGTCATAACAGTAGCTAGCACTCTCTAAACCAACGATTTAATAAGCTTGACTGTGTTATCAAGAAAGGATTCGTATTACATTCTACACATCGTGATGGAATACCAACAGCATTAATATATTATATGGAAATATTTAAAATGAGTTGGCTAAGGCCTCGGTAAGTGAACTACGGTCTTAGTAACTGTAAGCGCTACCAACTAGACTATTTCTTCAACATAGAAGTGATACAATTTGAAGTAGATAGGAGACTTATTTGGATATTGGTGGAACCATTTATGCATCAGGTGGAGATGGAAGGTACAGAAAAACATTCTAAAAATTAGACCTGGCAAAAATAGCAATTTCGGTAGATCTGAAGAGAAGGAAACAATTTGCAGTGATGGGTTTTGATTTTGCAGCAAAAGATTGTGGGATTTCTTTTTCCCAATCAGAAAGAAGCTGCAAATAACTCAATTTAATTTGTTTGTCCTAAGAGTAGAATAATTTACAAACCATGGCAGATGTCTTAGATTTGGGCAACTGAAATTTCTTAAACACAGTAAGCTAATTTAGTGTTCCCACAGAGTTAAACTTAGAAAGTTATTTGAAACAATGATTTTGGGTGAAATGAAAGAACGGTAAAGATGATCTGTATGTTTTTATGTTTCGATCAAATGTAACAACCACTTACCTCAAACGCTTATGCAGATGTGGGCAGGTTGGTGAGGCCGAGCGGATGCCCAAGTCGTATCCCTTTATTTTTAATAGATATTCCAAGATTATTCCCTGATTCATAGATTGATCCCACTTCAGACCTATCTATATGATCGATCAGTGGATCGGAGCTAAGCTAACCCTATCGTCCGCTGCACACCCAGTGGAACTCTCCCCCATCCACCGCTATCTAGATCAATCTCGATCTATGGCCTATGGCCCATCCACCGAAGCTGGGGATTCTCTTCTCAAATCTAGGGCGCAGTGGATAATCTATACCTATACAAGCGGACTCCTCGACCTCTAGGGGAAGGTTGGTGAGGTTCAACTGCTGCCTCAGAGAGGCTATCCCTTGAAACCCATGATTGCATGATATGCACAGAATAGATTCATTAAAAGGCTTTAGAAACTTTCAATTGACCTACCTATTGGTTTGTTTCTGCCGCTCCATAAAAGTATTAATCAGACCAATGCAAATGCCCGTTGAAAGTCTATATCTGTTCTCCTTCTAGATGCTAGGTTTTGGTGGTTGACAAGTGAAACAAAGCCAGATCACAATCTTTGCCAGCGCCCCTTTCAGTCTGCATCGGAGGAGATGTGGAACAGGTAAAGACCAACATCGTAGCATGAAGAATAGCAAGATTCTGTCAGGTTCTTAAAGTAAATGATGCTTGATTAGACAAGATCTCATAGAAAATGTAGAGTTATGGTCAACACATGGCATGAGATCGATGCCTCAGGCATAAATCATTTGGAGTGGATGGGTTACTGGTAGCATACAAAACGAAATTGTTGGAATGGCCCTCAAAATTTTCAAGACAATGCGATTGGTAGCTGTATAACCTGTTCAACCTGTGATGAGGGTGCGGATGTGTTTTCTTGGTGTCTGCAGATCACACATGATATAGTCTTAAAGTATCTACAGTGATATGATTTCTTAATTTGGATCCCTAAACAATAAAATATGGCTCATTTTCTCTTCTCAAACGTTTATGCAGAAATGGCAGATAAATAATTAAATCATAACAGAAAATTGTTTGAAATGTAATGGTTACGGAATAAGTATAAAATGGATTATCAAAGAGACTCTAGAACTTTCAAGCAATGCGAATTGGAGGAGTAAAACCAGATTCCCATCAATCATTCTAAAGAAAACAAGGATAGAATAAGGAAGACATTAGAACCTGTATCCATAGCTTAGATTCGATGCAGAATTCAATTCTTCAGTTGCAAAAAACTCGATCCTTCTTATTCCTGCCAAATTCCCCCCTCTTTGCCTCTACAACCTTCCCTTTTATAAAACAATCCCTTTCCTCTTCCAAGGAACTCGACACGCAATCCCGTGCATCTCCCTTCTAAAAAAATATATTTATTTAATTTAAAGATCCCAAGAGGTTACTCTTTTTTTAATATTAACACACAATTCCGACAACATTTAATTTCTTTATAGCCGACCAACCATATTGTAATTAATAAAGTTATAACATTACAACAATCTATAATTGTACAACTATATATTAATTTATTTTATTAATTAAGTTGTAAATCACAAATTACGACATAACTTACAACTATTTTATATATTTATATATTTATTGTAAATAATATTATATTAAATAATACAAAATTTCTTACAATCTTTATTTAACAACTATACTTCTAATAAAATAATAATTTATTTACATCAATAATTAACATCTATTGACATTGTGCTCAAATATCGTCTTTTATAAATGTATTTAATTATCAACATTATAATTTTTGTAATATGATTCTATCTAATGCACAATGATACCTAACACATTCAGACATCTTCGGACCTAATTAGACTTCAAAGTACAACATTACCTATCAGCAGTCATGATCAAATGACAGACAACAACCACAAGGGTAAACTGACAACTGACATGGGACCTCACGTTACCTCCAACAACTAATCCATTGGCGAAGGCACGCTCAGACCTGGTAATCAGGTGGAGTCGGTGCCTAGTACCTGCATCCTGCAGCAACACACAGTTAAACATACAAGATATATATCCACATGCAGTCCTATAGTGAATGGAAATCGCAGTGATGTAGGGTACTTGAGAGCGAGTAATACGACACTGTTCCATTCACGTTTATGAATAAACAATTAACTATGTTGAACAAGGTATCTGATTACTAGTCATCAACATAAAATGATCAACTATCTCACAATCCCATATAGTGAATAACATCAAAACATCTGTAACATCTAGTTCATTAATCAAATTCTAAAGCATAAAATAACATAATCCAACATCAACATCTGTTATCATAATAATTAGGTCCATAATGAATTAGCAAAATAACAAGAGATCCATCATCTACAGTCTAAGATACTGTCCTAAAGTCTAATACTACTAAGCAAACATCAATCTAATAGACGACAAGTTGAGGGACACTACAGTGCACTAGTTCTGGCCGATCTAGTTATTTACAATTGCGGAGATTATTCGTAGATTGTAGAAGCATGTACAAGCATGTGAAGATGTATTTGGGTCTGAAATAAGCCATGAAGTGTTCCTCTTTCATTCATTTTTGTCGCAAGTTTGTTTAAGTTAAGTCCTAATTTGATTTTTGTATGTATGCCGACCTTGGGGATAGTTCCAATGGTTGTAGAATGTAATGCCGACCTTGATGTACATTCTAAGGTTGATGATGTGTATAAATATATGTAATGAATTCATGAGTGAAGTGTGATGGTGTGAAGATACAAAATAAAGTGTGAATTGTAAAAGCAGAGTGGAGTAGAGGAGATGTATTGCGCTTCAATGGAACTGAACTCAGGCATGTTGTAGATCTATATTGAAGTTCTTGAATGCATGTATCTAAGTGTTCTTGATGTGTGCACTAGTTCTGCTCGATCTAGTTATTTACACTTGTTACAGAGGTGATTCGTAGATTATAGAAGCATGTCCAAGCATGTGAAGATGTATTTGGGTCTAAGCTAAGCCATGAAGTGTTCCTCTTTCATTCATTTTTGTCGCAAGTTTATTTAGGTCTAGTCCTAATTTGATTTTTGTATGTATGCCGACCTTGGGGATAGTTCCAATGGTTGTAGAATGTAATGCCGACCTTGATGTACATTGTAAGGTTGATGACGTGTATAAATATATGTAATGAATTCATGAGTGAAGAGTGATGGTGTGAAGATGCGAAATAAAGTGTGAATTGTAAAAGCAGAGCAGAGCAAAGGAGATTTATTGCGCTTTAATGGAACTGAACTCAGGCATGTTGTAGATGGTACTATATCAGTTCATGGCAGTGAGCCACCCATCCTAGCAGTGAGCCATGCTTTAGTAGTGAGCTACCCTTTGGCAATGAGCCACCCTTTTGTACTGAGCCACCCTTTGGCAGTGAGCCTTTCCTTTGGGAACTGAGCCCTTTGGCAGTGAACCTCTTTTTTTATTTGGTATTCTTACTACATTATATTGTGAGCTAACACTCACCATGGTTTTTCCCTGTTTAGGTTTTTCCACGTAAAAATTTGGTGTTTCTGTGTGCATGGTGTTGAAGTGTTTATGTTTTGATTCTATTATTTATGTTTAATCTTCATAATAGAATAAGGAGTTAAAGTAAGTGAATGTGAAAGTGATTTTGTTTAAAGAAGTTAATGTTTTGATATAGCTGATTCACCCGCCCTCTCTGTTGTCCCGTGCCTTTCAACAATTGGTATCAAAGCGAGGTTCCTTAGAAGAAAACCTAATAGATTAATGTAGATCTGAGATGGCACACAAGAAAGACATTCCTCAGTTTGATGGATCTAACTATGCTTACTAGAAGGTATGAATATAAATTTGTCTTATTTCTATTGGTTATAATGTTTGAAATTTGGTTAAAGATAACTACACTGTATCTGAACATGGTCCAAAGACTGATGAAGAGATTAAGGATTATGAGACTAATCACAAAGCTAAAAATGCTCTATTAAATGCCTTGTCTAACACTAAGATGGCAACAGTTGTGGATCTGGAAACTGCTCATGAGATCTGTGACAAATTCAAAAACATCTATGAAGGTGATGCATTTGTCAAGAAGGCTAAGTTGTAGAACTTGAAGACCACATATGAAACCACGTGAATGTCTGAAAATGAGAACATAACAAATTACATATAGAGAATTGATGAAGTTGTTAGCAGCATCAAGGGTCTTGGTGGAAAGTTAGAGGATGGGGATGTCGTAGATAAGATACTCAGAACACTTTCTAAATCTTATAGTCACAAGGTATCTGCCATTGAAGAATTGTTTGATATGGGCAAGCTTTCAAAAGATCAATTGCTTGGTAAACTGGCTGCTTTTGAGATGAAAGAATTTGGCACTACTGATGGCCATGTGAAAACTGCGAATGCCTTTAAGGCCAAGAAAGAAAAGACTGCTAGATCAGATAAATATGTCGTGGAATCAGATGAAGAAGATTTTGCAAAGCTTGAGGCAAAATTTGCAAGCAGAATAAAAAGAGGTAGCAGAAGAAAGTTCAAAGGTAAGTTACCTTTCAAATGTTTCAATTGTGGTAAAATTGGTTGTCATGTCCCCATATTAAGGCATTGTCTAAATTAAAGATTTAAACATCTGGATAAAGAAAACAACTAAATTGCCTTAGTAAATATCAATTCGAAATAATATATATATTATTAAAATAATAATATTATTATATGAATATTTTAAAATATAAAAAGAAATAATAGTAATTTAATCATAAATATCATAAGATAATATTATGATTATAATTATCAAATATAAATATAAATTATATAACATATAATATATTAATATGATAATAAATATAAACATAAATAATAAATATATATTTTCATTGCATATTATAAACGGCACTTTATATATATATGTGAAGATCAGGCCTCTTAAAAGAGACACTGATTCCTTAGTAAATGGTGTTTAACAAAATAGGTGAGAAAATATATTAATGGTAATTATTATCACCAATAGTGGTGACGGTTGGGTATGAAGCCCATCAAACACTTAAATAGGGAATCATAATAAGATATATATGATCATCAACATATGAGAAAACAAAGGGCAATCTAATAAAAAGAAAAACAACAGATCAATAAACAATAACAGCATTGAGAGTTATCAAAGACACAACAAAGAGAAATTACAAGGAAGATATGGGACAGACAATGTATGTCTGCAATTATATCATGTATGTTTTTCATTAAGTATTTAAATATAGAATATAATATATGTTAGTAATATTCTAGTATAGACTATGTAAAATAAATAGTGGATTCATAAATGAATAAAATTAAACAAATAAAGATATATCAATAGAATGAACTAATTTCATGATCATAAATAAGAAATGTAATGATGGAATAATATAATTATGACAGAAGTAAATGAATTATGATTAGAAGTAAAATTAAGTATTAGTTAGAAGTAAAATTAAGTATTAGTTAATTGTCTCATGCGTGAAAGTAAATAGGAATGATATAAACTATAAGATAATGATGTGAATCTAAGATATGGGAAATAAATAAAAAAAGAATATTGATAAATAAATACAATTAGTCTGAGTCATAAGTAGGAAAGATATCATAAATATATATAGGGAGGAATTATTCAAGTAAATATATATATATATATATATATATATATATATATATATATATATATATATATATATATATATATATATATATATATATATATATATAGAGAGAGAGAGAGAGAGAGAGAGAGATTATTAATATTATAACAAATACTATAATATATAAATATTAAAGAATAGGTGAAAGAAAATAGAATCCAGTGAGTAGATTCAACAAGACAAGTAGCATAAAGAGGTATGTGCACTTTTCTTATTAATAGGTTAGGCGATATAAATGTTGTAGAAGAATAATATGAATATAAATAAATGAATACTGCTTATATCATGATAATAATAATTGGAATATATTACCATCAATGATGTATATACATTCATTTTGTATAAGTATGCATATAGAATAGGTATAATAATATGAGAATAAATAGGAGTGTAGAAATAAGGTATATATCCATACATATATGAATGGAATATGGATATAGATGTGAACATTGTTAAATTGAATACAATGAAATGAATGTTGTAATTGATAGCTAAAATCCTTAGACAATTAAGTGTATGAACAAATGATAAGTTGGAAACATTATATAAGGACATGAATATACAACTTGAATATGAATGAATAATGATTATATTGTTAATATGATGAAATGAAAAGAAAATGGAACTCTAATGTTCGAGCTTTTGTGAGTTGAATTGTGCAAGGTCAAAGGAAAAATTTGGACTCACTAGAAGGGGACATTACATTGGTCACTATGCTTCAAGATGTCTTGACAGAGCTTTGAAAATCAATGAAAGTATAGGAAAGATGGTAAGAAAGAGTTACTATGTTAGAGATGATGATGGTGTAACTGATGATGAACCTAATTCTCATGATGGTAATAGTAGTGAATTCTTGTTTATTGCACTTAGAGAACAACATATTTCTACTAATATTTCAAGTTGTGTGAAGGAAGGAAGTCCAGGAGAGTTGTCTGCATTTCATGCTGAAAAGGAAGATGAATGGATCATTGACAACGGATGTTCAAATCATATGATAGGAGATAAGAGTAAGTTTTTTAAGTTTGAGAAATATGATGGAGGACTAGTTAGGTTTGGTGATGATGCAACTAGTAAGATTTGTGGAAAAGGATCAATTACCTTTGATGACAAGCATAATACAGATGATGTTCTTTATGTCAAGGGCTTAAAGAATAATCTTCTAAGTGTCAGACAAATGTGTGACAAAGGGTATAATCTTGTGTTCAAGGACAATGGGTGTCAGATAAGGAAAAGCTTTGTAAACTTAATTATTGCTAGTAAGAAGACTCATGGTAATGTCTATCATTTGAAAGGTACTAAAAATTGTTGTTTGTTGGCTAAGATAGATGAAAGTTGGCTATGGCATAGGAGAATGTGTCACATTAACTTTAATAATCTAGTGAGAATAAGCACTATTCAAGTTGTAAGAGACCAACCTAAGATTGTGAAGCCTGCCAATGTTATATGCAAAGAATGTCAGTTTGGGAAGATGAAAAAGACTACTTTCAAGAGAGAAGAACAATCCTCTACTAGTTTGTTGGAGTTAGTGCATATAGACCTATGTGGTCCTACAAGAATAAGAAGTCTGCAAGGTGAAAAGTATTTCATGCTTCTTTTTTATGATTTTTCAAGAATGACTTGGGTTACTTTCCTTAGAGAAAAAATAGAAGCACTAGATAAATTCAAGGCATTCAAAGCTATGGTTGAAAATGAGTTGGATTTGAGAATCAAGTGCTTAAGGTCTGACAGAGTTGGTGAGTTTGCTTCAGGTGAGTTTAATGCTTTTTTGTGAGGGACGTGGAATAAAGAGACATTTGTCTATCCCCCGAACTCCTCAACAAAATGGAGTGGTTGAAAGAAAGAATAGAACTATTCAAGAAGCTACCAGAACTATGATCAAGGAAGTAGACCTACTAGAAGTATATTGGAAAGAAGCAATACACATTGCTTTCTACATTCATAACAGAGTGCAAATCAGAGCAAAAGAAACAAAGACACCTTGTGAGCTGTAGTATGGTAGAACTCCTACTATCAAATACTTCAAAGTTTCTAGAAGCAAATTCTACATCAGAAGAGATGAAGAGTTAGGAAAGGTTGATGCTAGATGTGATGAAGGCATATTTCTTGGGTACTCTACTAAGAGAAAGGCTTACTAATGCTATAACAAAAGACTGAGAAAGATTATTGAAAGTGCAAATGTAAAGATATTCAACCAGACAGATATGAGTCAGATGGATCTACTAATATAGAAAAGGTTGAAAAAGGAAAAGAAAAGGAAGTTCAGACTGAAGTGTGTTGGGATAAGGTGCCATTAACCTTGTAAATCCCATTATTGTATTATTCCATTTATTATTTGTTATTACCCATAAGGGATGTACAATTTTCAACGGTAGTGGTAAAAAATATTTACTGTCTACGGTAATTATGGAGTTACTACACGGTAAGTCCCAGAGTTACCGGCGATAGTTATGAGATGTCATTTACTATGGTAAATGGTAATTGGTCAAAGTGGGGTGCACATGTGGAGGAATAATCTATTTTTAGTGTTATGACTCACATCATAGATGTTGTAAGAAGGTGTAAGAGATTCTATGACAATTGTAAGTTGTCATAAGAATCTATGACACTAATAATAGCATATGACGCATCATAAGATGTTGTAAGTGGCTATTTTTGGCCCCAAGGTGTTCAAGCTTGCATGGGCACATTTTTCCAAGTGTAGGATGCATGTATGACAGCATTTATGACCCCATAAGAGCCTATTCTTGTCCATGGACGCCCAAGGTTGTGTTGTTGACTCTTGACAAGTGTTATGGGCTTGTAAGAAGTCATTTAATGTCTTGAGGTTGTGTAAATTCTATATAAACTATAGCACAGTAGATGAGATGTATATAACAGTTTATAGGTACCCAGGTTCTACTGGAGTGAAGGTTGAAGGACAGAGGAAGTGAATGTATTTGTAATCTCCTTTTGTGAAGATAATACAACTTGGCCTCTTTTCTTGGTGGAGTTTTTTACTCGCAAGGGTTTTCTCCACGTTAAACACTTGTGTTATGTGCTTCATTCTAGTTCTGGTATATTTATGTATTGTGGGTTTTATGTTTTGATTACAATCTCCATTGTTAATGCACACTTGAAAGACTGTTGAAATTTATTCGAATAAGATTTCCGTTGAAGTAGTGTTGCTTTCATTTCTAACAAAGTGCAAGCTTTTTCGGAAGAAGAAGAAATTCAAGTTGAAGCTCTGGTAAGAATTCCTAAAACTCCATGGTATGTGCAAAGAGATCATTCTGAAGATTAGATTATTGGTGACAAAAGGAAAGGTGTGATGACAAGAAGCAGGACTACAAAAGAACAAATAAATCTCTATCTATATTCAAAGGTGGAAACTAAAATAGTAAATGAAGCATGCAATGATGAATATTGGGTTAATGCAATGAAAGAAGAATTAATGGAGATTGAGAAGAACAAGAATTGGGAACTTGTCCCTAGACCTACAAACAAGAATGTGATTGGAACAAAGTGGGTTTTCCAGAACAAACTGAATGAAGTTGGAGAAGTTGTGAGAAACAAGGCAAGACTTCTATGTAAAGGCTACTCACAAGTGGAGGAATTGACTATGAATAAACCTATACTTCGGTGGTAGGAATGGAAGCTATCAGACTATTTTTGGAATTTGCAACACATAAAAATTTCAAGGTATATTAGATGGATGTCAAATCTGCCTTCCTAAATGGTGACCTAGAAGAAGAGGTCTACATAGAGCAATCAGATGGGTACCAATTATCAAACAAACTAGACATGGTATGCAAGTTGAAAAAGGCTTTGTATGGTTTGAAGAAATCTCCTAGAGCTTGGTATGCAAGATTGGACAAGTATCTGTTACAACAAGGTTTTAGTAAAGGGTCTGTAGATAGTAATTTGTATATCAAGGCAAGCAAAGATCAAATCAAAATTATTGAAGTCTATGTGGATGATATCATATTTGGTGGAAATGAAGAGATGTGCAAGAATTTTGTAAATGAAATGCAAAAGGAATTTGAGATATCTATGTGTGGTGAGATGAACTTCTTTCTTGGATTGCAAATCAATTAGACTGATAAAGGCATTTTCATTTCTCAATCAAAGTATCTTAGGGAATTGTTAAAGAAGTTTGGAATGGAGGACTCTAAACCAGTATGCACTCATATGGTTACTGGCTATTAAATGAGAAAGAATGATGAATCTCCTAAGGCTGATCAAAGCAAGTACAGATCAATGATTGGAGGACTACTTTACCTGACTACTACTAGACCTGATATCATGCATGTAGTCTATCTTGTGGTCAGATTTCAATCAAATCCTAGAGAATCACATGTGACAGCAGTAAAGAGGATATTCAAGTACTTAAATGGCACTCCAGATCATGGTTTGTGGTATTCTAAGAACAATGACTTTCCCTAAGTGCCTATACATATGCAGATTGGGCCAGATATGTTGATGATAGGAAATCACAAGTGGAGGTGCATTCTTCCTTAGAGATAGGGTAGTGTCCTGGCATAGCAAGAAATAAGAATTAGTCTCCTTGTCTACTGTAGAGGCATGACATATTTCTGTAGTATCATGTTCCACTCAGGTGCTATGGATGAAATAGAACTTAAAGGATATCAATGTTGAGTATGATGAGCCAAATCCTATTCTTTGTCATAACACAAGTGCCATAAATATTTTAAAGAATCTAGTGATGCATTCAAAGATAAAACACATTTCAATTAAGTATCACTTTTTGAGAGAGAAAGTTGCACAGAATGAGGTGAAGCTTGAGTATGTACCTACAAAAGATCAAGTTGCTGACAAATTCAGTAAGGCTCTTTAAAAAGACACATTTGAGTATCTCTAGGAAAAATTAGGGGTTATTTGCCCTCCTTCCTTGAACTAGATGCAAAAGATAGAGTGAGTTCTGATGCAGAATTATGTCTTGATGGAGGAACATGTTATTCAATTTTTCACATCATATATTGCCATCCAGTTTTTCACATCATATTTTGCCATCAATGACAAAGGGGGGATTTTTACAAGTATGTGCTAACTATTGTTGTCATTGATGTCAACATGTTTGTGTTGTCATTGGTGCCAATTGTATCTTCTGATATTATCATTTGTTGATTGATTGAGTTGTCATGTTGAGAACACTTCCTGAGTATTTTGTTCCTCATTTCCTGTATGTTGAAGACTGGAGTATGAGATTTGGATATGATTTATAGAAATGTCTGAAGATATTAAATCTAGAATTTGGTGGTCTAGATCACTGTGCAGAAAAAATTTCTATTCACCAGTTTGAAGACTATGCCTGGCAATGTTTACAGAGTGACAAGGAGATAGTATTTTACTTCACATTTCTCTACAGTCTAGATTTTGGTCTTGTAGTTCTAGACTTAATCTTATAATGTCCTTAGCTATCTTTATTTGAAAGGATTTTTTATTTGGTGCTCTGGAAACAAAGTTATTGATTAACAAAGCTTGACAGTGTCTGTTGAGAAGTAGTATGTGATGTGTCTGTTGCAAGTATGGGCCTAATCGGTGTTGTCATTGATGTCAACATACTCCTATTACATTAATGATAAGGTTTGTATGAGCTGTGTGCTGAGGATATTGAGAAAATTAGTCTCAATCTAGAATAGTGAAGAACAGTGATAACAATAAGGTAAAAGTCCAAGATAGGATGAGGATCAGAGGATGCGGATTAAAGGATTTATAGATATGTATCTTAAGGTGATCCAGTAGAGATTTCAGAGGTCTGCATGAAAATTTGAAGTTGTGGCCACTCAGGTAAAACCAGTTCTGGCAGATGTTCAGTGGTGACAGAGTGATACAGATAGGTCTAGTGATATCCAGAAATGCATTATCCTATTCTACAAATTTGAAAGTGTGTTTAGGAAGTCTTTGTGGAATGTCAACTAGATTGGTTCATGGTTTAAAGGTCCACAAGCATCTATTTCTTTATGACAGTAATGATAGACTGTGTTCTTGAGGTTCCGGATAAAGGAGAGATGGATTTTAGTAAGTAGATGAAGTGTGGATGTTCTTGGTGATTCAGGCAAGCTTGTGGTGGTCTTTGGATTGTGTCCAATTCATGTTGGTGGTCTGCATTGAAGTTAGAGTTTGCATTTGAAGAACAACTTCTAGATGATGGTGTTCTTCCTAAAATAGGCTGATCGGATCAGTTATACATCTTGCGGATGTTCTTGTGGATGTTTCCTGACTTAGATGATCATTCCTAAGTTGATGCCTTGTATAAATAAGGGATTACGAAGTCTTTTTAGAGTTGTCCCTGAAAGATGAGTGTGTGGTAGCAAGGAGGAGAGTGAAAGGTAGAGCAGAAGTATTGAGCTTAATGGAACTGATTCAAGCATGGTGAAGATGCTATTTTCCAGTTCAAGTAGGTGATACTTATTTTCTTTGTAGACAGTGTGTCTCTTGTAGGCAGTGAGCCTCTTGTGAGCAGTGTGCTCGGGCAGTGAGCCCTAATTGGCATGTGTCATTTTGTTCTTTCTATTCTTCTAACAGAGAATACATTCTTGGGTTAATCACCCCGTGGTTTTTCCCTTAACCAGGTTTTCCACGTCAAAAATCTTGGTGTCTCATGTGTTGATGTATTCTTGCTCTTGATTTGTTGAATTGTGCTTTTATGATCAATTAACTATTAAATAGCTAAATAACAATGTGGATTTAAGTGTTTAAATTGAGGAAAGTTTTGTACAACTGATTCACCCCCCTTTTTAGTTGTCTGTCCTAAATCTAACAATTGGTATCAGAGCCAAGTTCCTCTAGAAAGAGCTTAACCACTTGAGGAGATCCAGGATGTCATCTTACAAGAAGGATAGCCCGAAGTTTGATGGAACAAACTTTAATCTATGGAAAGGTTACATGAAGTGTCATTTGCAATGCATGGAAATAGCACACTGGACTATGGTTACAAAACAGTATGTACCACCATAGGGTGGCCCGAAATCCCAAAGTGAAATCACAGATGCTGAAAATAATTTGTGGACTATAGAAGCTCTTCTAAGTGCATTATCTGATTCAGAACTCTCAAATGTTATTGACCTACCAACTACTTTTGACATCTGGCAAAAACTAGAAATTTTGCATGAAGGAGACAAGTATGTTAAAAATGCAAGGCTATAGAGTCTGAAAGGGAGATTTGAAAATTTGAAAATGAGAGATGATGAAAACATTACTACTTTTATGCCAAGAGTAAATGATATTGTTTGTGGAATTAGAAATGCTGGTGGAGTCTTGAATGAAGATGAGATTTTTGGCAAAGTTCTCAGATCCCTTAATGCTTCTTATAAAATCAAGGCTGCTGGAATTGAAAAATTTAGAGCTCACACAACCATCACAAGAGATCAATTGGTTGGTAAATTGGCTGCATTCAAAGACTGAACCCCCAAAGACTGAATCTGCATTCAAAACTAGTGCCTCTGTAAAAGGTAAACAAAGGTTTGAACTAGGAGAGAACTCTTCAAGAAAACTATTATGGTATGCAAAAGCAAGAAAAGATCTGGAAGAAGAAGAAGTTGAAACTACTCAACTTGAAACCCTTATTGCAAAGAGACTACCAAGAGGATCTAGTAAGTATGAAGGAAAATTGTCTTTTAAGTGTTTTAACTGCAATAAGATCAGTCATTTTGCCTCTAAGTGTCCGAAAAGATTTTCAAGGCCAAATCCGAATAGATCAAGGTTCAAAAAGAATTGTTACTATGTTCATGAAGAAGATGATAATGAAGGAGTAACAGATGATGAATCAGAGATAGGAAACAAATCCAAAAGTGAATGGGTGTTTATTGCCATCAAGGAAGAAGAACCAATAACCTCTGAATCTATCAATCATAATGTTGTAGAAAAAGCTCTGGCTGCCCAAGTTGAAGAAAAGGATGATTGGGTCATTGACAATGGATGCTCTCACCATATGACAGGTGACAAAAATAAGTTTGTAGATTTGGAAAGATATGAAGGAGGAGTGGTAAAATTTAGTGATACTTCTGCTAGTAGAATAAGAGGTAGAGGAACTATTTTCTTTGATGGAAGAAACAAAACTAGTAATGTATTGTATGTTGAAGGATTGAAGCACAATCTTCTTAGTGTTGGACAGTTGGTGGACAAAGGCTATGATCTCTGGTTCAAGGATGGAAACTGTAAGATCTTTGAAAGCTCCAGAACAGAGATTGCATCCGGTACTCAAACTAAAGGTAATATCTTTCACTTGGTTGGTACTGGTAAAAGTTGCTTATTTGTTCAATTTTATCAGAATTGGTTATGGCATAGGAGGATGTGTCATGTGAATTTTGATAATATCATTAAGATAAGCAATACTCAGGCTGTAAGAGATCTTCCAAAATTAGTGAAACCTACTAATAGCTTGTGCAAAGAATGTCAGTTGGGTAAGCTAAGCATAGTCTCATTCAAAAGTAAGGAACTGTCTTCTACCAGATTATTGGACTTAGTTCATACTGATCTTTGTCATCTGGCAAGAATTAGGAGTATGCAAGGTGATAGATACTTCATGTTACTAATTGATGACTATTCCTGAATGATGTGGTTAACCTTTCTAAAAGAAAAATCAGAAGCTCTTCAGAAATTCAAAATATTCAAGGCTATGGTAGATAATGAAACCGGATTAAAATTGAAATGTCTGAGGTCTGATAGAGGTGGTGAATTCACATTCAGAGAGTTCATAGAGTTCTATGAGAAACATGGAATAAAGAGACAGTTGTCTGCTCCTAGGACTCCACAGTAGAATGGAGTAGTGGAGAGAAAGAACCAGACCATCTAGGAAGCTTCTAGGACCATGATGATGGAAGAAAATGCTCCTCAGATCTATTGGAGATAAGCTACCAGCACTACAGTCTATACCCTCAACTGAGTTCAAATTAGAAGCAATACCGGTAAGACTCCTTATGAACTTTGGTTTGGCATCACTCCTACTATGAGGTATTTCAGAGTTTTTGGTAGCAAATGGTACATTAAAAGGGATGAAGATCTAGGAAAGTTTGATGCTAGAAGTGATGAAGGAATATTCTTGGGTTACTCTACTCAAAGCAAAGCATACAGGTGTTATAACAAGAGACTGAGAAAGATGATAGAAAGTACAAATGTGAAGGTTGATGAGGGAATTGAGAAACCCTCAAGGTTCTATGAATATAATGAAGATGATCAGAATGGTGTTCTGACTCAAGGAGGCCAAGGCTCATCTGTTAGTCAGATTCAAACTAATCTGGTAAACCAGGAAGAAGAAATGAGTTTCAATGAGCCAAATCAAGAATCAGAAGTGCAAGAAATTCCCAAAGTTCCCAGGTATATAAGACTGAACCACTCTGAAGATTAGATCATAGGTGATAAAAACAAAGGAGTACAAACTAGAAGGAGAATTGCTCAAGATTTAGAAGAGTATTGTCTGATTTCAAAGATTGAACCTAAGACAGTGAATGAAGCTTGCAATGATGAAAACTGGACCAAAGCAATGGAGGAAGAGCTGATGCAAATTGACAAAAATCACACTTGGGATCTTGTTCCCAGACCTAAAAACAAGAATGTAATTGGAACAAAATGGGTCTTCTAGAACAAACTGAATGAAGCTGGTGAAGTAATCAGAAATAAAGCCAGATTGGTCTACAAGGGTTACTCTCAAATAGAAGGAGTTGATTTTGAAGAAACTTTTGCTCCGGTGGCAAGAATTGAAGTAGTCAGATTATTTCTTGCCTTTGTTGCCTTTAAGGATTTCAAGGTATATTAGATGGATGTCAAGTCTGCCTTCTTGAATGGTGACTTGGAAGAAGTGTACATAGAGCAACCAGATGGATTTCAATTGTCTGATCATGGTGATATGGTCTGCAAGTTGAATAAGGCATTGTATGGACTAAAGCAAGCCCCAAGAGCCTGGTATGAAAGACTAGACAAACATCTTTTGAAGATTGGTTTCAACAAAGGTACTGTTGACAGTAATTTGTATTTCAAAATTGATCATGAAAACATCTTGATTGTTGAAGTGTTTGTTGATGATATCATTTTTGGAGGAAGAGATAATATGTGTAAAACTTTTGCAAATCAAATGAAAAGTGAGTTTGAGATGTCCATGCTTGGTGAAATGAATTTCTTCTTGGGTCTACAAATCACTCAAACAAAGAAAGGAATCTTCATTTCTCAGACCAAATATGTGAAAGAATTGTTAAAGAAGTTTGGGATGGAAGACTCTAAACCAATGAATACTCCCATGGCAACCGGATGTACATTGAGAAAAGATGATGATTCTGTAAGGACCTGACTCATCCTAAACTAAATAATACTAAACTCTAAATTCAAAAAAATACCGAGGAACAAAATTTTTGATCTAACAGATACAGGAAATGAGAAATTTTTCTAAGAAGTGCTAAATGCATGTCATAGAGAAGGGACAACTTGAATTTAGTTTTCTAAAACCATCAAGTCGTAAAGGATCACCAATTTTAAACCTAGTGAAGAGGGATTATGTTACACAAGATAACCTATATGAACAATAGATCACACATACCTTAAGTTCTTTGTTATGCCCTGCATTCACTTCTGACAACTTACTTTCTTCCTAGTGACCATATCCTTATCATCTGCACAAAATTAACTAGACAATCTCTTGTTAACATAAATCAGAAATTACTACATACAAACTATAAAAGAATACCCTACATCCAAGGGAACTGAGTAATGGGGGCATCCTTCACCGTCCAGACTACCTACATACCCTGTATCCACGGGATCAAGGCCCCGTCCTTTGGATGTGACTAATGTGGGGAATGCAAACATGTAGTTCTATTTTGCACTATGTTTGGTGTAACTGTGAGTGAATACCCAGCCCTTTTTAGGGTTATTCCCTACCCCAGACAGTTCTTCGTTGGCTGCCACCTACTCGGTGAATCAGGGATGGAAGTTAGTCCACTACCACAAACACCTAAATGGGTGTTTGTCAGTTAGTCCTAGTGTGGAGGAATCCCTATAAGGTGTCTACCCATGAAATCTAATTTACTCCCCCAAGCCAAATTAGGTAATTTTCGTGACTAAGTCTATTCCTGATCCCCTAGTACTTTCACCATGATATACGAGGGTGAGGTGAAAGTATATGATAGATAGCATTTCTAGATTGGCCTAGTTGCCCTATCTAACATTTCACATGTCCTGCCTAATCTATAATCACGTGTCAATAAGCCTCTTTTTCTGTTAGTAGCTTGAAGTGATTTCCAAATGAGCACCATGGTAATAGACTCATCCTCTTTTTTAGTTACTCTTCTTAATGAGATATCCAAGCAGATTTTCCCTTCCTGTGGATTTAACTTCGACATGTCCCTTATTACTCCCCGACGATTTAGAGGGATGGTGCCCAGACGTCGTTGTTGCATCTATGTTAGGCATGAGGTACTTGGTTCAACATGATAGCATTACTCGTAAACGTGACACAAAGGTACTGCAAAAACTGAACACTATGATTTGTTTTATGTTTGGACTTTTTTTTAAAGTTTACGTAGCTAATTTGCAAAGAAAAATCAGAATAACTCGAAAGGGAATAATGTAAGGAATAAAATTCATGATTAATTAATTCAAAATGTTTGAGTAATCGATAGATGTTGTTAAGTCAATTATTGCACAATAAAGAAAATGCTAAATTAATTTCTCTATTCTAATGTACCACATAATGTAAATCCCAAGCTATAATTAAAACACTTGAATCCTTAAACACATATTTGTGAAGAAAACTAATATACTTAACTTTGCAAGTCCGTCTCCTTCAACTTTTCTAGCCCTATCAGTACTCTATCCTTAATAATCCTAGCCTTAGCATGTTATGAACATATGATCATATAATGATTGAAATGAATTTATGCTAATGGACAAGTGGTCTTATCTGTTGTAAGCAACTCCACTAATGGAAGATATTGTTCTCATATATTTATTATGCTCCATGTACTACCCATGCAAAAGAGATTATGCAACTTAATTGACCCATTTCAATTGGATGTTAGTCTCTAGATGGTAGGTAATACTAAACTTGATAGTTATTCCTATAGCTACCTAAGGAGTTCCCAAAATTTATGAGTCATTCTAGTGTCCCTATTAGACATTCCATGAATTTGATAGATTTCTTTTACAAACCTTATTTCCGGTGTAGGTGAGTAATTTTTAAGTTGCTAGGTATATAATGCATTACTTTTGATAGTCCATCTATTGAGACATAGAGTAAACTACTATGGTGAAAGATTGAAAAGTGAATAGTGAACTAATTAAGGTAGCATATGATTAATAAATAATTTCACATGAGGAAGCATGTAGAAATGTATATTTAAGAAAATCAACAAACATGCTTATAACACTAGATGCACATATAGAAAAACCTTTCAAGGACAAAGTCCACCACCATATACATACTAAGATTCATTAATAAAAATAAATCTATTACATTAATTTATAACCCAACTAACTTCTTAGTCTAACAACATTTTGATATCATAATAGTGCTCAATCTATAAAAGACCCTTAAAACCTCTATACAATACATCCAATTTATAGAGAAATGAGAAGAAGAATGACAAGTATGTTTCCAAAAAATCATATTCCCCAAAATTGTGCTCTTCAATAAAAACTTCTGCCCCAAGTGTATAGTCAACCTAAAAGTAACTTATGTTTATATCATTGATCCATGACACATGATGGGCACACACACTTCCATGTATAACACTCTATGATGGAGTGAACAACTAATATGGACCATTAAATGATTCTCCACTCTCACAAATGTAACTCACAAGTTCTCCATGAGGGAGTTGATCAATTACATTTATGGCGATGGCTATGTAACTCCTATTGCTGACCTTTTTGTGTAATCTCCCTTATTCAATACCATTAAAACAATATCCTCAGTATAATAATAAAATAATCTCTCAACAAATCACATGGGCACATAAGTACCCAATTCCAAGATTGCTCAAAACATAGATATTACATATAAGATTGAAATGATATAACATGAAACATATAATGGATTATGTGCTAGAAGAGGCAAAGGCCATAGTTTCCATGTACCAATAAACTAACAAGTCATTAGTCTCCATACTTCTCTAGTTGTCGTTGTCATAAAATTGGATTTGGATACAAAAGTGTTGAAATAGGATAGCGTACTTGACATCTTTTTATCTAATTTGATTTACATGAGAAGATAAGTTTGTAGTTTACATTGATTAAATCCCCAAGAGCCACCTTACTAGATTTTAAATGTCTAATGAGTTTAATTTCATTCACTCACTTGGATCTAGACTTGACAAAGATCGACATTAATTAATTGAAACTATGATTAATATCTAGTTGATCAAGCAACTTGATGACTCTGAAAGTAAAAGGACTATAGAGTTTCTTAGATATGTGTCACATCCCAAAGATATACATGATGAAATTAAAAGCTAATTTATTTTCATGTATGAGCTTTAGTAAACCATTTGATCTAAAGTCGCGCAAATTGGAATGAAGTAAATTTTGGGTTTGAATGATGGTGTTGACATTGACATTGACTAAGACTTTTAGAGAGCGTAGAATCGCCGACAAGGTACATGAACTATTTGATGAAATGCCTCAAGAAATGTGGTCTTTGCAATGATTGCAGGATATGCACAAAATGGATTTGTGGGAAAAGGATTTAAAAAAAAAAACTTCCAAGCAAATGAATTGTCAGCTATAAATCCAAATCCTACAACCTTTGCCAGCAGACTCCTAGCTTGTGTGAAAATGAGAGCTTTGGAACAGGGCACAGACATCCATCAAAGCATAATGGAAGGGGGATTCAGACATGGCATGCGAACTGTTTGACAAAATGACTCGATGAAATGTGATCTCATAGAATGTCGTGATGGTAGGATATGTTCAGAATGGGTTTGTTGAAAAGGCTTTAGAAGACCTCAAGTGAATGTGACTAGTTGATGCAAAGTCAATTTCCACAACCTTTGCCAGCATCCACCTGGTTTTGCAAAATTGGGTGCTCAGGAATAGGGAATGAATACCTATAAAGGTATTTAGTATTTTGTTTATAGTTGCGACTGCCCTTGTAGACATATATGCAAAATGTGAAAGCATAGACAAGTTACGTGAACTATTTAGATGTCATCTCATGGAATGCATGATCGCAGGATTAATTAAAATGGATTTGTTGAAAGGGCTTTAGAAACTGACAAGCAAATGCAGTGCCAGGCATAAATCCAAATTCCACATCTTTTAACAACATCCTCCTAACTATGCCAAAATAGGTACTCATGAATGGGGTATGGACTTACATCAAGCATAATGGTAAGGGGGTTTTCATCAAATATTATATTTGGAAATGCACTGGGAGATATATATGAGAAATGAGGAAGCACAGACAAAAATCATGACTGTTTGATAGAATGCCCAACGAAATGTGGATTTAAGGACTACAATGATCGTGGGTTATTCACAAAGTGGATTTCTTCTAGCAAATGTGACTGGCAGCTGTAGAGATAAATTTGAAACCTTTGCCAATGTCCTCGTTGCATGTGCCCAATGGGCGCTTAAGAACAGAGTATGGGTTTAGAGCATAACGGAAGGGGCGATTTTGGCTAGCATGTCAAAATCCCTCAAAGAACTGTCACCTCATGGAATGCAATGATTGCAGGATTTCACAAAATGGGTTGAAAAAGGCTTTTAAAACTTTCGAGCAAATGCAATTGGCCAGCATAAGGCCAAAATCCAAAACCTATGCCAAAGTCTTCCCTTCCTGTGCCAAATGGGTGATTAAGAATAGGGTATGGACTTCTATCAAAGCATGATGGAAGGGGAAATTCTTTTCAGATATTATGATTGGAATTGCTCTGGCGGACCAATAAACACATCGTGGAAGTATAGATAGAGCACGTGGACTGTTAGCCAAGATCCCTAAAGTAAGTATGAACACAAGATATGCATAATATGGATTTGATAAAAAAAGCTTTAGAAACATTCAAGAAAATACAATTGGCAGGGACGGATGCTCAGGAACAGGGTATGGATAGTCGTCCAAGCATAAAGCAAGGAGGAATTTTTTTTTTGTCTGATTTTATAATCAGAATGCTCTAGCAGAAAGAAATGCAAAACATGGATGCTCAGACAAGGCATGTTAACTATTCGAATGTCTAAAATTTTGATTTATAGGGTTGCACAAATCGGGTCAGAGCATAGACATCCATCAAAACATAATTGAAGGTGGATTTTTGTTAACTGCTTCATACAAATTTTACTATGAATATTTTAACAAACTCCATGCACAAATTCATTCTTGAATGATTTCAAATTAGTAACTAGCCTAAGATAATTCATCATACCAAATTGAATAAATTTATTAACAAAACTTCAAGAACTAGTATGTCAAAAGAGACAAGGTAGAATGATGAAGAGGAGACTTACAGGTTTCTCCAGCTCTCCCAAACTAGAGATCAGTGTCTCTTCCTCAAAAATCCATCCAATTTATAGAAAACTTGAGCCATTTGGAGGAACTCCAAGTCTTGAGTCAAGTCTTCCAATTAATTGCCCGCTCCCTCTTTTTCAATTTGCCATTTAATTCTTGTGGAAAATGACTCTCCAATTTTTCACTAGTCATAAATTTTTAGGAGAAAAATCCCATTTCATAAATTTGAGCCTTGACTTGAGAATGAGGGGGAAAGTTCCTCATTTATTACCCATTCTAGAAGAATTTTAAATTGGGGCTATATTTTGTTTTTATTATTTAATTTTATTGGCTTTTATATTATTACAATAGTATTTCAATTTGAATTCAAAATTCAAATGTGGGTTGTGACATCCTTCTCCCCTAAATTTATGCATCGCCTCGATGCATATAAGGTCAAAACATATACATATAGAAATAAGCATCATTTACTATCAGTATGCTTGCCTACCTTCATAGTCCATCGCATAACAAAGTAGTCTATCATAGAGTATCATCTAAATATAATTGTTGTATCATCTAAACATCATTGAAGTTAGAGTTCATAATTAAAATTCTACTAGGTTCCAAAATGATAAAGTATCCATGTATTATCATGACATTGTGAGTTTAAGAAACATCTTTAACTTTTCAAACCTAATTGAGCATATCCTTGTAGCTTGTCTAGAATGCTGAATGTTCATTTGAATTTTCCTGTGTCTAGAATAAACACTTGCAATTCACTTTAAAATTCCATCGTCAAAGATAAATCAACTTTCTAAGTGCGGTAAATAAAAATTTAGGTTCATAGATTCTACCTTGGTAATCCAGATCATTATCAAAAAATTTAGTTAGATTTGAAGTTTACTCCAACATGTCCTAGAATCCAAGAGTAATGATGCACCACTGTAGATTAGAAGAATTATATTCTCTTAGTCAATCTGAGTACTCAGGAAATAGCCAATCTAGGCTAAAGTGTCCAAAACGGGATATACTGAAATAAAGCCAACTGGGCTCTTCTGTCCTTTGGGCAAATTGGTAAATGTAGTTCAGTCACACTATTATCTTCACTTCCATTTTCTAAACAAACTTCTACATCATGAAACATCACAAAGTTCAGGCTTAGATTTCAGGTTTTCATTTTCTTCTCTACATGCTACAAGTGACTTTTCCAACCGATTAAGTTCATGTTCTTTGAATCCTGCTATTTCACTCTTCTGTAAAATATTCTCCCTTTTTAATTCTTTCAAACCTTCTTCAGTTCCTCTGTTCCAACTCTTCAAGTCTTCAATATCTTCAAACAATGTCAACTCTGCTTCGAGTTCCTCATTTTTTTTGTTCTTCTTTAAGGACATCATAATTGTCTTCCCTAGTTCCTCTATCAAAAACTTTGAATTACACCTTTTTGATTTTGCACAATTTTCCAAAATAATGGCCAAATGGTATGTACTAGTCAAATGGATCAAAACTTTATCCAATTAGTAAACACAACAGCCATACAGGCTAAATAGGACAGGAATCATTATGCTCTGGCCAGAGACTTCTAACTCCTTCTGGATCAATACGGTCCATGAGTCACTTCCTGGAGACCACAGTACCTGCCCAAGAACTGTGTTGAGGATGTCAACTAGGGATACACAATATCAACTTGTACACACCTCAGTTTTAGCAAAGCTAGGTACAAGTAATCCACCCCGGGGATTCTTCTGAGTACCAATGAATTCCATTATTTTGATATCATATAAACATTATACACATCAAAACTCAAGTGAAAGGTAATAATTCTAGCAATCCTGTATGTTGATTTATCAAAAACTCTTCCAAACTTTCCATCCATCTCTCTTCGCAATTGTCACATCAATTGGTGCCACCTTAGAGCTTGTTATCTAAAAGTAGTGCTAGCATCCCAAAATTGATAGTAGCTTCCCAAAATAGGAGTCCATGAATGTCATCAGTTTTTCAAAAGTCAATAGTTGTCTCTAGTATTCATCATATAGTCTCACCTCCAAGGAAAACCAATATTATTGATATCTTAGTGCCAAGTAACCGAGAAATAAAGATGGTTTTTAGGGCCCTCTCAAGAACCCCTCCACATGTTTCCTAATACTTTGCTTGCGTTTGTTTAAGGTGTTATCCTCCAAGAGGGAGGTATGCAAGAGACAGACACATAGATCTAGGGGGATGGATGGATTATGACTATCCCATACCAGTCCCATCTGCAACCCCATTCTCACAGTAGAATCTCCCCAGGCCACCTACTCCCCCATACAACCTGCCAAGGCCCTACCTATATATGGCAGTTTTACAGAAGTCACATTACTCCACACATGCCAGCAATTGTAAACTTAAAAATGCCTCAAAACAAGAAGGATTAAGTAAAACAAGTTCATAAGTTAAATCCTCAATTAGAATACATTAAAATAAAACAAGCCAAGAAGAAGTGAAGATCAAAGATAGAAACTATTGCAACATCCCAAGTTCAACAAAGAACAAGTCCTTGAGGCAAAAGGACCATCTAAAAATTTAAATAAAAAAGTAAAACACTGCGGCTTAACACTTAAGTAAAATCTTTAACACAAGAATAAATAAGGCAACAATCTCATAAAATTTGCACATTACAAGCACCGTGTAGCCTTACAACAAGACCACCTAAGGGGAGTATGAAAACTGGGTGGACTTCTATCACTCAAATAGCTAAATCATACAGTGGTCTCAAACCACATAGAGAACAATGATAATCGCCATGTCACATTAAGCATTCACCACACAACCTGAAATAACCTTATCATACTTCTATATCAAAAATCCACACGAATAGTCATATGACCCCATACAACCCAGGGCATGCCATTCTAAAAAGATTACAATGTGCCACAAGAGGAATTAGCCATGGAATATGATATCCACTTCACAAGTCTTATGGTTGTCATGTACCCAACTACTATTGTCTCGTTACACATACCATTACTGACATCAAGCTATCCACTTTACCCTCTAGGGAGGGTTTACTTATGACCTTATCATTTCCTTTTCATGTTTCTATCGATGTTTATCATTAACTAGATGATCATTAGATCGCAAGAGGGGGAATACTATTAACCTTATGTCTTGAAGCTTACCAATCTTTAGGTTAGCGAATCTTCAGGCCTAGTGTCCGAACCAAAAGCTCTGATACCACATGTAAAGACCTAATCATCCTAAACTAAATAATACTAAACTCTAAATTCAAAAAAATACCGAGGAATAAAATTTTTGATCTAATAGATGTAGGAAAAGAGAAATTTTTCTAAGAAGTGCTAAATGCATGTTATAGAGATGGGACGACTTGAATTTAGTTTTCTAAAACCATCAAGTCCTAAAGGATCACCAATTTTAAACCTAGTGAAGAGGGAGTACGTTACACAAGATAACCTATAAGAACAATGGATCACACATACCTTAAGTTCTTTGTTACGCCCTGCATTCACTTCTGACAACTTGCTTTCTTCCCAGTGACCATATCCTTATCATCTACACAAAATTAACTAGACAATCTCTTGTTAACATGAATCATAAATTACTACACAGAAACTATAAAAGAATACCCTACATCCAAGGGACCTGAGTACTGTGGGCATCCTTCACCGTCCAGACTGCCTACATACCCTGTATCCATGGGATCAAGGCCCCCTCCTTCGAATGTGACTAACGCGGGGAATGCAAACATGTAGTTCTATTTTGCACTATGTTTGGTGTAACTGTGAGTGGATACCTAGCCCTTTCTAGGGTTATTCCCTGCCCCAGACAATTCTTCATCGGCTGCCACCCACTCAGTGAATCAGGGATGGAAGTTAGTCCACTACCACAAACACCTAAATGGGTGTTTGTCAGTTATTCCTAGTGTGGAGGAATCCCTATAAGGTGTCTACCCATGAAATCTAATTTACTCCCCCAAGCCAAATTAGGTAATTTTCGTGACTAAGTCCATTCCTGATCCCCTAGTGCTTTGACCATGATCTGCGAGGGCGAGGTGAAAGTATATGATAGATGGTGTTTCTAGATCGGCCTAGTTGCCCTATCTGACATTTCACATGTCCTACCCGATCTATACTCACATGTCAATAAGCCTCATTTTCTGTTAGTAGCTTGGAGTGATTTCCCAATGAGCACCATGGTAATAGACTCATCCTCTTTTTTAGTTAATCTTCTTAATGAGATATCCGAGAAGATTTTCCCTTCCTACGGATTTAACTTCGACATGTCCCTTATTACTCTTTGACGATTTAGAGGGATGGTGCCCAGAAGTCATTGTTGTAGCTATGTTAGGCGTGAGGTACTTGGTTCAATGTGACGACATTACCCATAAATGTGACACAGAGGTACCATAAAAACTAAACACTGCGATTTATTTTATGTTTGGACTTTTTTTTAAGTTTACCTAGCTAATTTACAAAGAAAAATTAGAATAACTCGAAAGGGAATAATGTAAGCAATAAAATTCTTGATTAATTAATTCAAAACATTTGAGTAATTGATAGCTGTTGTTAAGTCAATTATTGTACAATAAAGAAAATGCTAAATTAATTTCTCTATTCTAATGTACCACATAATGTAAATCCCAAGCTATAATTAAAACACTTGAATCCTTAAGCACATATTTGTGAAGAAAACTAATATACTTAACTTTGCAAGTCCATCTCCTTCAACATTTCTAGCCCTATCAGTACTCTATCCTTATCAATCCTAGCCTAAGCATGTTATGAACATATGATCGTATAATGATTGAAATGAATTTATGCTAATGGACAAGTGGTCTTATTTGTTGTAAGCAACTCCACTAATGGAAGATATTGTTCCCATATATATATATATATATATATATATATATATATATATATATATATATATATATATATATATATATATATATATATATATATATATATATATATATATATATATATATATATATATATATATATATTATGTTCTATGTACTACTCGTGCAAAAGAGCTTATGTAACTTAATTGACTCATTTCAATTGGATGTTAGTCTCTAGATGGTAGGTAATACTAAACTTGATAGTTATTCCTATAGCTACCTAAGGAGTTCCCAAAATTTATGAGTCATTCCAGTGCCCCTATTAGACATTCCATCAATTTGATATATTTATTTTACAAACCTTCTTGCCGGTGTAGGTGAGTAATTTTTAAGTTGCTAGGTATACAATGCATTACTTCTAATAGTCCATCTATTGAGACATAGAGTAAACTACTATGGTGAAAGATTGAAAAGTGAATAGTGAACTAATTAAGGTAGCATGTGATTAATAAATAATTTCACATGAGGAAGCATGTAGAAATGTATATTTAAGAAAATAAACAAACATGCTTATAACACTAGATGCACATATAGAAAAACCTTTCAAGGACAAATTCCACCACCATATACATACTAAGATTCATTAATAAAAATAAATCTATTACATTAATTCATAACCCAACTAACTTCTTAGTCTAACAACATTTTGATATCATAATAGTGCTCAATCTATAAAACACGCTTAAAACTTCTATACAATACATCCAATTTATAGAGAAATGAGAAGAAGAATGACAAGTATGTTTCCAAAAAATCATATTCCCCAAAATTGTGCTCTTCAATAAAAACTTATGCCCCAAGTGTATAGTCAACCTAAAAGTAACTTATGTTTATATCATTGATCCATGACACATGATGGGCACACACACTTCCAAGTATAACACTCTATGATGGAGTGAACAACTAATATGGACCCCACCCATCATTAAATGATTCTCCACTCTCACAAATGTAACTCACAAGTTCTCCATGAGGGAGTTGATCAATTACATTTATGACGATGGCTATGTAACTCCTATAGCTGACCTTTTTGTGTAATCTCCCTTATTCAATACCATTAAAACAATATCCTAAGTATAATAATAAAATAATTTCTCAACAAATCACATGGGCACATAAGTACCCAATTCCAAGATTGCTCAAAACATAGATATTACATATAAGATTGAAATGATATAACATGAAACATATAATGGATTATGTGCTAGAAGAGGCAAAGGCCATAGTTTCCATGTACCAACAAACTAACAAGTCATTAGTCTCCATACTCCTCTAGTCGTCGTTATCATAAAATTGGATTTGGATACAAAAGTGTTGAAATAGGATAGCGTACTTGACATCTTTTATCTAATTTGATTGACATGAGAAGATAAGTTTGTAGTTTACATTGATTAAAGCCCCAAGAGCCACCTTACTAGATTTTAAATGTCTAATGAGTTTAATTTCATTCACTCACTTGGATCTAGACTTGACGAAGATCGACATTAATTAATTGAAACTATGATTAATATCTAGTTGACCAAGCAACTTGATGACTCTGAAAGTAAAACGACTATAGAGTTTCTTAGATATGTGTCACATCCCAAAGATATACATGATGAAATTAAAAGCTAATTTCTTTTCGTGTATGAGCTTTAGTAAACCATTTGATCTAAAGTCGTGCAAATTGGAATGAAGTAAATTTTTGGTTTGAATGATGGTGTTGACATTGACATTGACTGAGACTTTTAGAGAGCGTGGAATCGCCGACAAGGTACATGAACTATTTGATGAAATGCCTCAAGAAATGTGGTCTTTGCAACGATTGCAGCATATGCGCAATATGGATTTGTGGGAAAAGGCTTTTTTTAAAAAAATTCCAAGCAAATGAATTGTCAAATATAAATCCAAATCCTACAACCTTTGCCAGCAGACTCCCAGCTTGTGTGAAAATGGGAGCTTTGGAATAGGGCATAGACATCTGTCAAAGCATAATGGAAGGGGGATTCAGACATGGCATGTGAATTGTTTGACAAAATGACTTGATGAAATGTGATCTCATAGAATGCTGTGATGGTAGGATATGTTCAGAATGGGTTTGTTGAAAAGGCTTTAGAAGCCCTCAAGTGAATGCGACTGGTTGATGCAAAGTCAATTTCCACAACCTTTGCCAGCATCCACCTAGTTTTGGAAAATTGGGTGCTCAGGAATAGGGAATGAATATCCATAAAGATATTTAGTATTTTGTTTATAGTCACGACTGCCCTTGTAGACATGTATGCAAAATGTGAAAGCATAGACAAGTTAAGTGAACTATTTAGATGTCATCTCATGGAATGCATGATCGCAGGATTACATAAAATGGATTTGTTGAAAGGGCTTTAGAAACTGACAAGCAAATGTAGTGGCAGGCATAAAGCCAAATTCCACATCCTTTAACAGCATCCTCCTGACTATGGAATAATAGGTACTCATGAACGGGGTATGGACTTATGTCAAGCATAATGGTAAGGGGGTTTTCATCAGATATTATATTTGGAAATGCACTGGTAGATATATATGAGAAATGAGGAAGCACAGACAAAACTCATGACTGTTTGATAGAATGCCCAATGAAATGTGGTTTTCAAGGACTACAATGATCGTGGGTTATTCACAAAGTGGATTTGTTCTAGCAAATGTGACTGGTAGCTGTAGAGACAAATTCGAGACCTTTGCCAACATCCTCCTTGCATGTGCCCAATGGGTTCTTAAGAATAGAGTATGGGTTTAGAGCATAACGGAAGGGGCGATTTTGGCCAGCATGTCAAAATCCCTCAAAGAACTGTCACCTCATGGAATGCAATGATTGCAGGATTTCACAAAATGGGTTGAAAAAGGCTTTTAAAACTTTCAAGCAAATGCAATTGGCCGGCATAAGGCCAAAATCTAAAACCTATGCCAAAGTCTTGCCTTCCTATGCCAAATGGGTGATTAAGAATATGGTATGGACTTCTATCAAAGCATGATGGAAAGGGAAATTCTTTTCAGATATTATGATTGGAATTGCTCTGGTGGACCAATAAACACATCATGGAAGTATAGAAAGAGCATGTGGACTGTTAGCCAAGATCCCTAAAAGAAGTATGATCACAGGATATGCACAATATGGATTTGATAAAAAGGCTTTAGAAACATTCAAGCAAATACAATTGGCAGGGATGGACGCTCAGGAACAGGGTATGCACATTTGTCCAAGCATAAAGCAAGGAGGAATTTTTTTTTATCATATTTTATAATCAGAATGCTCTAGCAGACAGAAATGCAAAACGTGGATGCTCAGACAGGGCATGTTAACTATTCGAATGTCTAAAAATTTTGATTTGTAGGGTTGCACAAATCAGGTCAGAGCATAGACATCCATCAAAACATAATTGAAGGTGGATTTTTGTTAACTGTTGTATACAAATTTTACTATGAATATTTAAACAAACTCCATGCACAAATTCATTCTTGAATGATTTCAAATTAGTAACTAGCCTAAGATAATTCATCATACCAAATTGAATAAATTTATTAACAAAACTTCAAGAACTAGAATGTCAAAAGAGACAAGGCAGAATGATGAAGAGGAGACTTATGGGTTTCTCCAGCTCTCTCAAACTAGAGATCAGTGTCTCTTCCTCAAAATCCATCCAATTTATAGAAAACTTGAGCCATTTGGAGGAACTCCAAGTCTTGAGTCAAGTCTTCCAATTAATTGCCCTCTCCCTCTTTTTCAATTTGCCATTTAATTCTTGTGGAAAATGACTCTCCAATTTTCCACTAGTCGTAAATTTTTAGGAGAAAAATCCCATTTCATAAATTTGAGCCCTGAGTTGAGAATGAGGGGCAAAGTTCCTCATTTATTGCCCATTTTAGAAGAATTTTAAATTGGGACTATATTTTGTTATTATTATTTAATTTTATTGGCTTTTATATTATTACAATAGTATTTCAATTTGAATTCAAAATTCAAATGTGGGTTGTGATAGATTCTCCTAAGGCTGATTAGACAAAGTATAGGTCAATGATTGGAGGATTGTTGTATCTCACTCAAACTAGACTAGACATTATGTAGGTTGTTGGTCTTGTTGCTAGATTCCAGGCTGATCCTAGAGAATCTCATGTCATGGCAATCAAGAGGATTTTTAGATATCTAAAAGGGACAGTTGAGTATGGTTTGTGGTATCCTAGAGATCATAATTTCTCTCTTCATGCATATACAGATGCAGATTGGGCAGGAGATGTGGATGATCGAAAGAGTACTAGTGGTGGAGCTTTCTTTTTGGGGAAGAGATTGGTTTCTTGGATAAGCAAGAAACAAGAGGCAATATAGCTGTCTACAATTGAAGCAGAATATATTGCAGTAGTAGGTAGTTGCACTCAAGTTTTGTGGATGAAGCAGATGCTAAGAGATATCAAAGTGGAGTATAAGGAACCTATCACAATCTTCTGTGATAATTCAAGTGTAATAAACATATCTAAGAATTCGGTGTTGCATTCAAAGACTAAACACATATCCATCAAGTTTCACTTTTTGAGAGAGCAAGTGAACAAGAATGAAGTCAGATTGGAGTTTGTACCTTCCAAGGATCAGATTGTAGACATCTTTACTAAACCTCTACCTAAGGATTCTTTTGAGTATCTCAGGGAGAAGCTAGGGGTTATTGTCCCTCTGATGATGAACTAATGTGCACTGAGATGCATCAGTCTAGTGGATATCACAGTCATATCTTGTGATCTGGATTGATGATGGGGAGCTGTTACTCAGGGGGAGCAGTAGGTATGTTTCAAAAGTGTTGGAATTGCAAGTATGTGTCTTTTGCCATTGATGTCAAAGCGGGAGAGAAGACATGTGAAAAATAAATGGTTCTTGATCAAAGGGGGAGCAGTAAAGGGAAAGAAGACATGTGAATGGCTGTTGCTAATAAGGGGAGTTGTGACAGTAAGGAGAAGTCCTTGTGTTGATGGTTAAAATAGTTTTTCACATCATATGTTGCCATCAATGACAAAGGGGGAGATTGTTGCAAGTATGGGCCTAACTGGTATTTTCATTGATGTCAACATACTCCTATTGCATTAATGATAAGGTTTGGATGAGCTGTGTGTTGAGGATATTGAGAAAATTAGTCTCAATCTGGAACAATGAAGAACAATGATAACAATAAGTTAAAAGTCCAATATAGGATGAGGATCAGAGGATACGGATTAAAGGGTTTGTAGATATGTATCTTAAGGTGATCCAGTAGAGATTTCAGAGGTCCGCATGAAGATCTGAAGAAGTTGTGGCTGCTCAGGTAAAACTGGTTCTGGCAGATGTTCAGTGGTGACAGAGTGATACAGATAGGTCCGATGAGATCCAAAAATGCATTATCCTATTCTGTGGATTTGAGAGTGTGTTTAGGAATTCTTTTTGGAATGTCAACTAGATTGGTTCATGGTTTAAAGGTCTGCAAGCATCTATTTATTTATGATAGTAATGACAGACTGTGTTCTTGAGGTTTCGGATAAAGGAGACATGGATCTTAGTAAGTAGATGAAGTGTGGATGTTCTTGGTGATTTAGGCAAGCTTGTGGTGGTCTTTGGATCATGTCCAATTCATGTTGGTGGTCCGCATTGAAGTTGGAGTTTGCAATTGAAGAACAACTTCTGGATGATGGTGTTCTTCCTGAAATAGGCCGACTGGATCAATTATACATCTTGCGGATGTTCTTATGGATGTTTGTTGACTTAGATGATCATTCCTAAGTTGATGCCTTGTATAAATAAGGGATTGTGAAGTCTTTTTAGAGTTGTCCCGGGAAGATGAGTGTGTGGTAGCAAGGAGGAGAGTGAAAGGTAGAGAAAAAGTATTGAGCTTAATGGAACTAATTCAAGCATGGTGAAGATGCTATTTTCCAGTTCAAGTAGGTGATACTTATTTTCTTTGTAGACAGTGTGTCTCTTGTAGGTAGTGAGCCTCTTGTGAGCAGTGTGCTCGGGCAGTGAGCCCTAATTCGCATGTTGCATTTTGTTCTTTCTATTCTTCTAACAGAGAATACATTCTTGGGTTAATCACCTCATGGTTTTTTCCTTAACCAGGTTTTCCATGTCAAAAATCTTGGTGTCTCATGTCTTGATGTGTTCCTACTCTTGATTTGTTGCATTGTGCTTTCGTGATCAATTAACTATTAAACAGCTAAATAACAATGTGGAGTTAAGTGTTTAAATTGAGGAAAGTTTTGTACAACTGATTCACCCCCCTCTTAGTTGTCTGTCCTAAATCTAACAGTGTCTTCATGTGATATTTGTTGTATTCAAGTGAGATCTGTTGTGATTGGATTTGTCATCTCCCAAGTGATTCTATGTTGTTTGTGGATTTCTCTAGAATGTATTGAAGGCATGTGCTTGATCCGCAAGCTATAATGAAGTTCTTGAATGCATGTATCTAAGTGTTCTTGATGTGTGCACTATTTTTGGCCGACCTAGTTATTTACACTTGTTGCAGAGGTGATTCGTAGATTGTAGAAGCATGTCCAAGAATGTGAAGATGTATTTGGGTCTGAGCTAAGCCATGAAGTGTTCCTCTTTCATTCATTTGCTCCACAAGTTTGTTTAGGTCTAGTTCTAATTTGATTTTTGTATGTATGCCAACCTTGGAGATAGTTCCAATGGTTGTAGAATGTAGTGTCAACCTTGATGTCAAGGTTGATGATGTGTATAAATATATTTAATGAATTCATGAGTGAAGTGTGATGGTGTGAAGATGTGAAGATAAAGTGTGAATTATAAAAGCAGAGCAGAGCATAGGAGATGTATTGTGCTTCAATGGAACTGAACACAGGCATGTTGTAGATGCTACTATATCAGTTGATGGTAGTGAGCCACCTATCCTGACAGTGAGCCAACCCTTGGCAGTGAGCCACCCTTTGGCAGTGAGCCTTTCATTTGGGCAGTGAGCCCTTTGGCAATAAGCCTCTTTTGTTATTTGGTATTATTACTACATTATATTGTGAGCTAACACTCACCTTGGTTTTTCCATGTTTAGGGTTTTCCACATAAAAAATTGGTGTTCATGTGTGTAAGGTGTTGAAGTGTTTATGTTTTCATTCTACTATTCATGTTTAATCTTCATAATAGAATAAGGAGTTAAAGTAAGTGAATGTGAAAGTGATTTTGTTTAAAGAAGTTAAAGTTTTGATACAACTTATTCACCCCCCCTGCCCTTTTAGTTGTCTTGTGCCTTTCAACACTCCATTGGGTCAAAAACTTCAGGTGGGAGCAGGGAAACTATAAATTTCCCTATCCAGCTATTTTCTGTTTAGATGGGTCAACCATAAAAATTTTCCCTTCATCATCCTTTTGTTCCTCTTTTTTACTTTGATCAAACATACTATCTATAATATCATTGTGCAGTGTCTCCTATTGTGGATTCTCAATTTGTTCCCCATTACCTATGGACCCTAATGTACCAATTTCACCCATTTATATTTCCTATCTTTTCTCTCATTCATCTTTCTATATAACAACATGTTGGATGTATTTGACTAGTTCTTCTAATGATATTTTTTCTAATTCATACTCTACCTCCTTCTACTCTCTAAATTTATCTTCTCCCAATGTGGGCTTTTCTACTATTAGCTTATATAATCCTTCTTTCTGGCCTCTACTATTTCATTCCTTACTTTTTCTTTTGTCTCCTCTATTTGTGATAATAGAGTACCAATCCCTTGGTTGGATCTTAACTCCTCATTATTTAACTATCTCAATTTTGTCCTACTATTTGGAGATAAGTATAACTTTTCGGAGATCTACTCTAATGCATCCTTCTTAATGTTTTCCTCTATTTGAGCTACCTTCTCTCTCTTTGTTTTGATTGCCTCTACCAACTCCTCTATAAAATATTTTATTAAATCCAGAATGGGGCAAGGGCTTCTAGAGATATATAATCAAGCATTTCCTATAGAATGACCTATTTATTTTGTGCAAATGCCAACTTGTAGTTTTGTGCCACCTCTAAGTGTTTTCCTTTTGTGATGAGTCAAGTATATAGGACTTGTGCATTCCATCCTTCTTTCTTCTCCTTCTCTACTTGACTTTTTATAATTTTTGGAGGTGTGGTGAGTAATTCAAATTTCTTCTTTTTAGTTACCTATTCTTCCCCTTCTTTGATTTTACCCAACTAACTTCTGATCATCCTTTACAATATCTCCAATTTTGGTTTCTTTAAAGGCTTGGCTATAACTTCTTCTTCCTCCACATTAGATATTTGGAGAAATTCACACTTGTATTTCTATTTTTTCTTGTTTTTCCTTGTGAATGTTTGTGGATGTGTTCTAAAGGATGAAAGTTAAGTAGGTGTGTGGTGCTAACTATCCTATTTAGCATGTTAGTTAGAGATTGACTATCTCCCTTATTCTTGTTTGTTTGCTTCCTTGAAAGGTGTTTGGGATAGCATGGTCCTTCCCCTTACTTTCATTTAGTTACTTGAAATAGTGAAATGTGGAAAATGTCACTCCTTTGATGTTACACATTGTATTTTTCTTTCTTTATTTTATTTTATCACGTGGGTGTGTCACATGGAGATACAAGCCATCTTTCTTTTGAAGAGATATTATGTATCTCTCCTTATGCATTTACCTTTACATCTCTTTTGCATATTAGGTGTTTGGTGTTGGTATTTTTAAAGAGAGAGAGGAAAATAGAGATATAGAGTAAGAGAGAAAGAGAGGGGAAGAAAGAAAGGAGAGGGAGATATAGAGACATGAAGTGAGAGAGAGAGAGAGAGAGCGTGCTTTTGCTATCAACAATTGACATTTTCATAGAATGATGCAAGACGATCAAGGTAATCTTAGTTGGACATGTTTCTAACTTCTAGTTTCTTGGCCATCTATTTGAATGGTGTGAATCTTGTTGTCCATATGGCTCAATTTAGTTTCCATCCAAGCCTCTTCAAAAACAATTTTCATAAACAAAATGAACTTTTGTTGTTTTCCTCTCTTTTAGGCGAGTCTGAATTTATATTTGGATTAAGTTGCCATGTAGTGGGAACCTTACATAGTATTATATACCATACAAAATATATTATATTTTGATGTTTATAAGTATACTATAATATTATAAAATTATATATGTAGATTTAATATATTATATATTTAATATTAATATATTTTTTAGCTTATTATACTTATTTTATATATAATATATAATATATAATATCAAATATAATTATATTTATTTTTATATAGTATATTTTATATAATGTAGATTATTTAATATATTTGTAAAACAATATTATATAATAATAATAAATGCCCTAGGGTTTGTGTGTATGTTTTTGGTGAAGAGACTAATGGGAAATCGCTCGAGGAATTATCAATAAGTGACATTGTTTTCAATTGTATTGGTTGTGTCATGTATGAATCAATGAAGCTTGGAGACAAGATGTTGCTATTGTTTGAGAGATACCCTAATCTAATGTTCAATGTACTCTTTCTCTCTTAATTATATAATTGTTATTTTGTTAGTATGAATATGTGTATATTGTGCAATGGGTACACCTAGAATGGTTGTAGAAAAACAAAAATTACATGTGTAAACTATATTAAATCTGGTAAACAATTGTATAATGGAAAATTAGAAGTTCTTATAATTGACAATAAAATAGGAAAATAGTGTTATGTGTTTTTAAAGTAATTATAATTTGATATTGATAACCATTATTCATCAAAAACACACACACCCCTAAGGAGCTCTAGATATTAATTTAAATTAGCTAATTTGAAGATGGAGGTGAGTGGTGCAAACAATTCTCCATCTTAAAATATATGAAACAATTCAAAGCCTTACACCCATCTCACTTTTTTGCAACTCTAAATATTTAAAAAGCTATCTAAAACTTTAGAAACCATATTTGAATTATGCTTTCTTTTATGTTATTATTTATTTTTTATTATGTTAAGAGGCATTCTACACTCACAAAAGCAGTCATTTTCAATGAAAATATATAAAAATAAAAATAAAAATAAAAACAAAAAAGAAATTGGAAAAAATAAAAAATATAAATAAAAAAGGAAATTGTAGAAAATAAAAAATAAAAACCAGAAGGATAGAAAGGTGGAGAAAATCATAAAAAAAATGGAAAAAAAAAATTGAAAAAAAGTGGAGAAAATAAAAAAATATGGAAAACACAAAAAACAATACATAACCTTAAAAGATATCTCTCCACATACTAAAATATTTTTAAATATAAATATATAGTTTTAGATTTTTCCAAAGATACACCCTTCCAAATTTCCAATCCCTTTGTCTTAAACCAAATTAAATCTCTTTTAAATACATAAATTAAATTAATAATATGATCCTCAAACTCTTTCTTCAACACTTAACAAGTACAAAGTCGTTGACCTGCTTAAATAGGGACCCACATTACCGCCAGCAATTTACAAATGATATTTCATAGGCATTTCTAGGTCCCACAGGCTGCTGTGGCCTCGTGGACGTCATTAAAAACTTTCATTCATTCATTCATTCATTCATGTATCTTTCCCAAACCAAAGCGAATATACAACAAGACATCCAAAAGTTGTTATCATAATACTAGGCTTCCACGTGGCAACAATACTCTTAAAACCACCGAGTCCAAGGCTTAAATTTGATGGCTGTATAGTTGTACTTGACCATTTTTACGGTAAAATACAATCAAAATTTTAGGAAGATTGTATCGTATGATAGGGTATATTTTAGATAGAACGTCAAATTTTCTATAGAGTTATTCGATATATATATTTAGTTTATATATAATTTTTTATAATAAAAATATGTCTTCGTATTTAAAAGGTAAGTTTAAGTAAATAACCGTCATGAAATTTTAAGAAGATTGTATCATATGAAAGGGTATATTTTAGATAGAACGTCAAATTTTCTATAGAGTTATTCGATATATATATTTAGTTTATATATAATTTTTTATAATAAAAATATCTCTTAGTATTTAAAAGGTAAGTTTAAGTAAATAACCGTCACGAAAAATTTGGTTGACACACAAGGTCGACTGTCAAATTCAAGCTTTCACAAGTATTTTGCTTCATTTTGTGTGCATTATATAAGACTATTTATTAATCCTAGTCGTCTTCCGTGGGTGAGGGCTTAAATTTGACAGTCAGCCTTGCTTGTCAAACAATTTTTTTATAATTATCTATTCAAAGGTGCCCTTCAAATACTATGACATGCCTTAGTATAAGTAAATCATATAAAAATCAAATATATATATATATCATCATAATCCTATATAAATTTTGACAGTTTGTCCAAAATGTCTCCTTTCATATGATACAGTCTTTTTAAAATTTTGATTGTATTTTACAGCAAAAATGCCCAAATACAGTTATACAAGTGTCAAATTTGTCAAATTTAAGCGTCGTGAGTGGGTTTAAATATCGGCGTTGCTCGTGTAAAAAAAACATAGGGGAAATGAAACGAAAACACAAATAACGAAGAAATCTGCCCCGAAGACGTTGGGCGTTGCGCGCCTGAAACGACATGAGACTTTCTTCTGACACGATTTTTTTCTCGGCGTGAGAACAACCGACGAGTTCAGAAATTTTCCCGACGTGAATTTTTCAAACAGTGGAGTTGTGTTGGAAATTATGTTACGGTTGTGATTTTTGTTTCCCCTGGTTTAGTATATTAGTTCTATTCTGTTTTCCTCCTGTCTTCTCCCCCTTTCTCTTCTTTTCTTAGTTTTACACATCCTCATGGCTTGGAACTTGGGCAGTGCCAACGTTGGGATGAAGTGCTTATTAAAACTTATATATGGTATGGATAAGGCTTTGCCTCACTATATAGACTTAGATAGTATGCTGCATTGTTTCAAGTGGCTTTAGAGTATAAAAGCACTAGACTGGCAATGTAGTATGGAATCAATTCTGTTGATTGAAGAAATTCAAGCAATTTTATTATAGAGAATCACTACACTTAGAGCATATCACCAATTATCTTGTGGCAATACCAAAGGAATTTGGAACAAGTGCAGACTCTGTTTTCAAACCGTGAATTCAAAATCTTAACTTGAAATCTGAAATGCCTTCTGCATGCAGTCCGATAGCATAAATATGTTTCCTACCACCAACTCTCTCCCAGAGGTTTGCAACCTTGGATGTCAGGCTCTTCTGAATATCATACAGTATGGTCAAGTAGTGTTCATGCAATATAGTTGCAAAAATGTACATAATACTGCAACTATGGAACATCTGTCAGTTTTATAACATGATTTGTTATTTGAATTTTTAGGGGACTGTGATAAATATGAATGATATTCCTATGCAAGAGATGGTGTAAGATATCATTTACAGTTCTACTTATGGCATTATAACTGAAGCTCATTATTTACATGCTACATGTTTAAGGCCTATACCATTGTATAAAACTGGTAAATGCATCATAACTTTTTTGTTAAAGCATTACATAAAACATCAACATTGCTTTAGCCTATTCTAATCTCTCTTTTTATGCCTCAAATATGCGTCAATTTGATTAATGTTTCCAATATTGCCTAGCATTTTTATTTTAGTGTTACTAAATTACTTATGTATGTTTAAACCATTTCTTAGCTTGCATAAAGAGGTTTGCTTTCTTTTGTTGAGTGATGATATAGAGTCACAGTGACCTATGGCAAATCTTTTCACGGACATATTGCCAAAGTGATTTTTAGTGGTTGCCGAAGACATTAGAATTAATCCTGGCAAGTGAGTCTTTTTTGTTGCACCACATGTTGGTTGAAATTAGAGTTAAACCAGGCCATTAGGGATTAAAAAAAACTGTATCATTGAGAAATGAATGAAATTGACTCTAGTAATTGAAGAAGGTATCTGTTTAACATGGCGGATGGCTTGTAATCAAAGCACGGGGTATAAAATGGAAGAATGTGAGGCTGTTATTGGTTGCTGATTAGGTGTACAATTGATGTATTGCAATTTTGGTGGCAATGTAATAAATGCTTGCAATACTGGAAGTAGATTGTTGAAATCAAAGAAGACTGCATGGCGCTAAGTGTTACACACTGTAGTTGCTGAAAGTGAAATGCTCATGAGATTCAAGATTGACTTGGTGTCACTGAATGAGATTTAAATTCACACCAAAATATGTAAAGGTAACTACTTTTTTTTATAGATTAGTGAGGGTTCTATTGGGGCCCTTGTCCATGCAAAGCCAAAAAAAAATATATATTACAAACAAAAAGGCAGCACCGAGGCCTGACTAAAGAAGCTAAGGCCTTACAAGCCCAAAGGTATACAAAAATACCAACCAAGACCACCTAAAGGATGCAACAAACTCGGCAGCAAGAAAGAAATCCCACCCACAAAAAAAAAGCTTGCCAAGAATACATTCAAGCTTAGTCATCTAAAAACAGGGCCTTATCATTCTGATGACCATACACCACATCACCAATTGCAGCAGCACTGCCTCCACCATCTAGCACAAACCCCACACCCTCGACACCAACCCAACAAGACAGAATTTAGAATGGTGCCATCGTCATGACAGTGAAACAACATTTACAGAATGATCTCAGCTTTCATTGCAGACCCATACAACACTCCACCCAAAGAGAGGGCAAGGGAGAATGTCTTGCAACAGCTAATTTTCCACCTCTGTAGGTAATCCCCAACATTTTCATCACCAAAGCCAAGTTAGAACAAAACTCATCCAGCTCTCCCTTTTGTTGGTAAACCATTTCAATTTCATCCCTTGGGGTTCAAATTTCTTAATGGATACAAGTTGCCTAAGCAACCGGCATTGTCCTAGTTGATTCTCTTCCGCAACAAACCCGGCTGCCATTGAATCAGGAAGCACAGTGGAAATGATCCACTCACGAATGGCCAGCCCAGGCACCATATCTGCCGATTTGGAAATAAAGTGCACTGCAGTGGAGCCATGTGAACAAAAGACCCAGGTTAAGGGTTGAAGGAAGGGTAGGTGATTGCTAGAATGATGTATCGGGGGACCAATCAACAAGTGTGAAAAGGCTAGGTAATAAGTAATATACTCATCCGCATTGTTCTTGGGTTTGGGCTGTAGAAGAAAGGGATGTGGGTTTTGGGCGGGTTGGCTATAAGGGGCTAGAAGAAGGTAAATGCATGGCTCTGCCCATAAGAGGGTATAAGCAGATAATAAGAGGATATAAAGACTAATTCCTTCTGTATAGTGCAGCTCGGGCCCGTTACAGAAGCACTAACTAATCGACATGGAGGATCATGGCCAGTTCTAGGAGATTCTTCTCACGTCCATCCTGCTGAACCAAGCCCATCCCATGATGGAGTTAGTGGAATTATTCGCCAGCAGTTTCGACAGACCTACCTATATGGTGGCACTAGCTTTGGCACCGACAATATTCTTTTTTCCATCCAACCTGAAAACCACCTTGACCATCGTGAGCATTGCAGCATTAGGAGAGAAGAAAATATTTATCAATCATTCATCAGACACAACCCCTCTAAAGAAAGGATCCCTCATTCTTCCTCTCATCTGAAGCCTTGCCATTCATCCCCAACCAACCTTGCAAAAAAGAACCTGAGGAGAAAACCTCTAAAGGTTTGAAATTAAAGGACGAAAACCCCTTAATTTCTATTGCCGAGTTAGTGGACAAAAACCCCTGATTTAGGCAGACTCAGACGTTTCAAAAGCATTTTAAATAAAGATAGATCACTGCAGATTTGAGAAAGATTAACAACAGATATAGAGGATAAGTTCTATGTTTATAGAGATATATTCTAAGCATTAAATCTGAATTATATAATAAATTGTTAAATCTACAATTTCTAAGTTGATTTCATACTTATAATTAATTGTGCAACTATTATTGTGAGCTAGGGTTTTGTTGATGTGTTTTTTATGACTGCAACAACATTAGAATAAAACACTAAGTGCTCTATCCTCTCTTGAACAAAGTATCTCAAACGCTAAACTATGTGATCGAGTGAGACTACTCCAAGGTTCCTTGAATGTCAGGTCTTGATGTGTACATGGATAGACTCAGTAAAATGATGTGATCTTGCTGGTAATCACAAAGGGACTTATGCTAAATTGCTCCTTCTTCATCGATATGGATGAAATTCATTACTCCTTAGATTTGTGAATGAATGGAACTCCTTCAAACAAACTTAAAAGAAATAACAAAAGGGAAGGGTTAAGAAATCTAATCTAAGGACAATGAGATAATGAACAATGCTTTGATAGACAAATTCCTTCAAACCAAGCTTTGTTTCGCCATGAGAACAACTACATGAAACTAGTGCAATCTTCAAAGGAAATGAAGGATTTTCATATTGCAAATATGCATTCAAATACCCATAGCTGGCGCAACTTGAATGAACACCCACAATCGAACTATTGCATAATGGGGGTTCAGGTTAACTTTGCATTGCAAATTACCATCGGTAATCCACAAAAGTATGAACCAATGAATTCATCAAATATCTTCACATTCATTCGCCATATCAATGAACTGTATCTAAAATCTATCTAAATTGCTTTGAATCATCTACAAGGAATTGGAAACCATGCTAACATCCCAAAATAACACAATTTCACCAATCTTCAATGAGAATGTATTATTTTTGGTTGTATCTTTACAACAATTTGCCAATAGTCTCTTCGACTCTTAAAAAGCTTTTACTCTAACTTCCTAATCTAATCATAAGAACCTTTACAAATGAAGAGAGTGAGCTTTATATAGAGCTCAAGATTACAACCAAGGGCCCAGATTGATTCTAGACTCAATGGCCAAGATTAATACAACACAAAGTAGTTACAAGTACTACTATTGACCAATGAGATGTTTACAACATGATTTTCTAGAAAGCTCCATCCTTATGTCAATCTTGGTAGCCAGGTTCGATGTATCTAGACATGTTGATGTGGCGTAATGTGATTCGATGCTGATGACTGGATGCCACCTCAACATGCTTATCCTTTGAATGTTCCTTGTTAGATGGTTGATTCATGTACCTCTTGATGGATTTCAAATTTACTCCAATCTATTGTTATATAAATTATCTCTATTGTAATCAACTATTGCATATATATATATATATATATATATATATATATATATATATATATATATATATATATATATATATATATATCACTGCTGATATATTCCTTGCAGATTAAGCTCTGCCCAAAGATATATTTCTTGCTGATCGATTGATGTCCTTAAATTGCTTTGGATTCTTGATTTATATCCTTCTTGGAGAGAAGTCGCACCTTTTACACACATCCATTCCTTTTTTTTAAAAACCAGCGCTGGCATTTTGTTTATCATTAGTTAAGGTTTGGTCTTTTGTCCTCTAGTGCTGACCTATTATTTGTCTCTAGCACTAACCTTTGTCTTATTTGGCTGGTGTTACCCAAATTCTTGAAACTGGAAAATTTTGAACTTTTCACTGCTGGATCACAGTAATTCTCCCATATCAAGTGCTCAAAGAGAAATTTCTTCATCTACACTTGGAGGGCAGTTGCGCAGATTAAAGTGTTCTTCCCAGAAATAATTAAATACAGAGACCCATTGGTGCATGTGCAAAATTGTTTTATAGGCAGGATGTGGAATCATTTTGCATCATTCGGTTGGTTTCTGGGTAAAATTTCTTCTTAATCAAAAGTTATAAAGTTATTTACTTCCCGTTGCCTAGCAGTTTTGGATGTCTAAAATCATGAAGTATAAAATATTTTCTTTAAATAGTTTTCCTAAGTTTGGAAAGTGAAAGGGTAAATTATTTGAAGGAGTTTTTGGCTGGGGATAAATATTATTTATGTTTGGGATGAAAAAATGTTAAAATAAGATTTTTAAGGTTTGTTTGATTCAAGTTTAAGTTGGGAAATTTTATCAAAAGTAAAAGAATTAGTGTAATCGACAATTTTAGGTTTTTGAGAAATGGCCAATCATGTGGAAAAGTTTTGAAACTTTATTATGTGGCGATATGCACTTTCATTGGCAATTCCAAAAGTTTCAAAACTTATTTTATCACTGATGAGAGGGTTTTTGAACCCTTGTCTTTGTCGATGCCCTTTTCATGGACGGAGAAAATGGAGCCTGCAAATAAGACATGAACAAAAATGTGTTTGTTGAGAAGGTTTAATAAATTTCAAGCAAATGTCCTTCAACAATCAGATAGACAACCTTGTTGTTGTTGAGCAGCATGTTGTGGATGAAAGAATTCGCTTGGAACAACTCCATAAAGAGGTTCTAGAATCAGAGGAAAGGAAAAGAATTACTTTCCTAGAATATAAAGAAGAACTGGGCTTCCTGTGGGTGGTGTACAGCTACTTCAATGTTACAGTGGTCAAATAGAAAAATGGGGCTGGCACTACAAGATTGTTTCTCACAAGGAAGGCACACCAACTGCATAGGAGTGGTTGTAAGGCCATTCTAACTGCAGTCCCTCGCATTTTGGGTGCCTTGATGGTGGAAGAGCCATCCATGGCTGCATTTGGGAAAAACGCATTGGTTGGTTTTGGTCACTTATGTGAAGTTTGTAAGGACCCGACTCATCCTAAATCAAATAGCACTAAACTCTAAATTCAAAAATACCGAGGGATAATTTTTTTGATCTGGCAAATGTAGGAAATGTGAAATTCTTCTAAGAAGTGCTTAATGCATGATATAGAAATGCGATAAAACTTGAAATTTAGTTTCCTAGATTCATAAGTTTCTTAAAAGATCCCCAATTTTAAATCTAGTGAAGAGAGAGTACACTACGAGAGAAGGTACATTATGTAAGATAACCTAGAAGAACAACAGATTAGTTCATACCTTAAGTCATGCATTACATCCTTCATTCATTTTCGATAGCTTGCTTCTCCTCTAGAACTGCAGCCCTATCATCTGAACAAAATTAACTTAACAATCTCCTGTTAACACAACTCAGTAATCACTACTCTGAGAATTAAGATCACGATGCTAATCGTAGAACACCCTACATCCAGGGGACCTGAGTACTAGGGGTATCCTTCGTCATCCAGACTGCCTACATACCTTGTATCCACGGGATCAAGGTCCCCTCCTTAGGATGTGACTAATATAGGGAATGCGAACATGGAGTTCTATTTTGCACTAAATAAGGATGGTTTTTAGGGCCCTCTCAAGAACCCCTCCACACATTTCCTAATACCTTGCGTTTGTTTAAGGTGTTATCCTCCAAGAGAGAGGTATGTAAGAACAGACAAATAGATCTAGGGGGATGGATGGATTATGACTCTCCCATACCAGTCCCATCTGCAACCCCATCCTCACAGTAGAATCTCCCCAGGCCACCTACTCCCCCATACAACCTGCCAGGGCCCTACCTATTTATGGTAGTTTTACAGAAGTCACATTACTCCACACATGCCAGCAGTTGTAAAATAAAAATGCCTCAAAACAAGAAGGATTAAGTAAAACAAGTCCATAAGTTAAATCCTCAATCAAAATATAATAAAATAAAACAAGCCAAGAAGAAGTGGAGATCAAAGATAGAAACTATTGCAACATCCCAAGTTCAACAAAGAACAAGTCCTTGAGGCAAAAGGACCATCTCAAAATTTAAATAAATAAATAAATAAAACACTGCAGCTTAACACTTAAGTAAAATCTTTAACACAAGAATAAATAATGCAACAATCTCATAAAATTTGCACATTACAATCACCATGTAGCCTTACAACAAGACCACCTAAGGGGAGTACGGAAGCTAGGTGGACTTCTATCGCTCCAATAACTAAATCGTACAATGGTCTCAAACCACATAGAGAACAATGATAATCGCCATGTCACGTTAAGCATTCCCCACACAACCTAAAATAACCTTATCATACTTCTATATCAAAAATCCATATGAATAGTCATATGCCCCCATACAACCTAGGGCATGCCATTCTAAAAAGATTACAATGTGCCACAAGAGGAATTAGCCACAGAATATGATATCAACTTTACGAGTCTTACGGCTATCATGTACCCAACTATTGTTGTCTTGTTACACATACTATTACTGTCATTAAGCCATCCACTTTGTCCTCTACAGAGGGTTTACTTATGACCTTATCATTCTCTTTCCTTTTCATGTTTCTATCAATGTTTATCATTAACTAGACTATCATTAGATCACAAGAGGGGGAATACTATTAGCCTTATGTCTTGATGCTTCCCATGCTTTAGGTTAGCGGACCTTTAGGCCTAGTGTTTGAACCAAAAGCTCTCATACCACATGTAAGGACCCGACTCATCCTAAATCAAATAGCACTAAACTCTAAATTCAAAAATACCGAGGGATAAATTTTTTGATCTGGCAGATGTAGGAAATGTGAAATTCTTCTAAGAAGTGCTTAATGCATGATATAGAAATGCGATAAAACTTGAAATTCAGTTTCCTAGAATCATAAGTTTCTTAAAAGATCCCCAATTTTAAATCTAGGGAAGAGAGAGTACATTACAAGAGAAGGTACATTATGTAAGATAACCTAGAAGAAAAATGGATCAGTTCATACCTTAAGTCATGCATTACATCCTTCGTTCATTTTCGATAGCTTGCTTCTCCTCTAGAACTGTAGCCCTATCATCTGCACAAAATTAACTTAACAATCTCCTGTTAACACAACTCAGTAATCACTACTCTGAGAATTAAGATCACGATGCTAATCGTAGAACACCCTACATCCAGGGGACCTGAGTACTAGGGGTATCCTTCGCCGTCCAGACTGCCTACATACCCTGTATCCACAGGATCAAGGCCCCCTCCTTAGGATGTGACTAATGTGTGGAATGCGAACATGTAGTTCTATTTTGCACTATGTTTGGTGTAACTGTGAGTGGGTACCCAGCCCTTTCTAGGGTTATTCCCTGCCCCAGACAGTTCTTCGTTGGCTGCCACCCACTCGGTGAAACAGGGACGGAAGTTAGTCTACTACCATAAACACCTAAAGAGGTGTTTGTCAGTTAGTCCTAGTGTGGAGTAATCCTTATAAGGTGTCTACCCATGAATCTAATTTACTCTCCCTAAGCCAACTTAGGTAATTTTCGTGACTAAGTCCGTTCCTGATCCCCTAGTACTTTCACCACGATCTATGAGGGCGAGGTGAGAGCATATGATAGATAGCGATTCTAGATCATCCTAGTTGCCCTATCACATGTCCTCCCCGATTTATACTCACGTATCAATAAACCTCATTTTCTATTTGTATGCTTCAAGTGTTTTCCAAATGAGCATCATGGTAATCATTATTTCAATAGACTCAACCTCTCTTTTTAGTTAATTCTTCTTAATGAGATATCCGAGGAGATTTTCCCTTCCTGTGGATTTAATTTTGACATGTTCCTTATTACTCCCCAATGATGTAGAGGGACGGTGCCCAGACGTCATTGTTGCAGCTATGTTAGGCATGAGGTACTTGGTTCAACGCGACAGCATTACCCGTAAACGTGACATAGAGGTACCGTAAAAACCGAACAGTGCGATTTGGTTGAGTTTGGACGTTTATGTAAAAGTTTACCTAGCTAAGTAGAAACGTAAAACTTGCATCAAAACTAATAAATAAATTGTTAAAGGAAAGATACATCATTGAATCTTGATGCAAGTTAAGTACAAAAATTATGCTTGATCAATTTATTTATGCGAAATAAATAGGACTAGAAATGTTCAATGTCATCCATTCATAAACTAGAAAGGATATTCCATCAATAATGCACATAAAGATTTAGTCTTGAGAGAAACAAGGGAAACTCATTTCATCATACAAGTAAAGAATTGATACAATTCATTGGAACCAACGAGGACTTAATGAAAGTTGTAAATTAAGATAGTTATCTCAACAAATAATATTCTAACATCATTATTGGAAATATATTTTTTATGATTAATCTACTTGTGGATCACAAAACAACTATACAACTTGATTGGACAACCCTGACCACATTTATAATTGCAAACTCATAATAATACTTTTCTTTAATTTAATTGATCCAAAAAGCATAAGACTAGAAAAACACTTAATCAATCAAGTACATAATGATCTAGTCTTGTAGAAGACCAAGAATTAATAAACATTGTCCAACAATATAGTACGAGGAGCAATTTCTTGCAAAAGCATTTGACTTACCTATATGTGAAAAATGGATAAGAACTTACGATATCTGAATCTCAATAAGTTTCACAACTAAAACTTTTCTCAATGTTAACACACTAGATTTACTTCTTTCCATAAGTCATATTGGATGAATCTTTGAAGTTGTTCTATTTATACCCATAAAGTTTGACAATTACTTAAATATTCATGGTGTATTTCTAGTTATGATTCTTACTTCAATCCTATAACAAGGATAATTGTGATATAACATCACTTACTATGCTAGTTGAAAACTATAGCTTAACATATTTATACACAATATCATATACTTGTAATTAGTTAATCAATATATTTAGATTATTTACCCTTCACACTTTGTTATTACATGCTATATAAAATCATTTAAGTGGATGATATAGAAGGTAGAACAAGACCCTATTCACATTACTATCTAGCAAGATAAGGTATTACAATAGTTCTTAATTTCTTCTATATTCATATTCCTTGAATACATTTTTATAATATCATAGGTCTGACTTCCTTAGTGTTATTAGTCTTTATACATAGTTCCTTTGTCCCCAATATTACGACAAAGTTGTAGTTGAACATCAAAGTGATCTTTGATTATAAAGTTTATTAACTTAAGCTTAAGTCCAGTAACTATGTAATTTTTACCCAATTAACACCTTTGTAGCTAAGTTTGAAGAACATCGTTAATTATTTCAAAACCAATAACCATCCATCTAGTTTACTCTAATTTGGATATCTTGATCTTATTCTTTTAATTATCTTCAATGCATCCCTTATGTTAAACAACGAATGTGAATCTTCAAGTTGGTTCATCCCAGTTACTATGTGTATGGAATACATTTACCATTTTGCACATTTGACACCATGAAATTTGAAATCACTTCCATATATATTCATTAAAATTGGTCATGAATTACTTATGTTCATGATCAAATCTAATTTCCAGTTAATATTCCTATTATATCTATGATTAAAATCTTACTATCCTTACTAATCCTGTGCAGTACATTAATTCGTATCATTATATCTTAACTAATATATTTGTACATGATCATGGTTATAAATTTTCTAATAGATCTGAAGGCATGGCTTATTAGTTCTAATTTCAATTAATTATAGGGTTAACATTCAAGTATGTTTATCCAAAGATCATTAAACGTATTACATTCTCTATGAAATGTCTTTCAGGGGAAGTCAACCAGTTATGGTTATCTACACAACGCAATATAACTTAATGTGCCATATAATCCATAAGAAAACTAAGGGGTATGAGACAGGGCAAGTGAATTGTTCCAAACTAAATGATTGTAAGAAACAAAGATGGAATTATTGAAAAGGCGTTACCAAACTTTCTTACTATACTAAATGAAATTTCAAAACCCGTCTCAGTAAAACACCCATAAGTTTTTCATTTCTTAACGAAATTAAGAATTTTAAAATGTTTCGGAAAGATTGGAACATATAGTCTAAAACCCAGAAGTTATTTTGGGAAATACATCTTAGTGAATGAGCAGTTATATGCAAAAGTATGACAGGTTTTAGAAGTGAAAATAGCAAAATCTGTAAGCATTTTTTTTTGTTTTTCTTTGAGAAAACACTTCATTAAAATGGTCTGAATTCTACTTTTCATTCACTGCATAGATGTTTGTTACTCATAATGCAATGATCTATAGGTTTATTTATAAAAAAAATATAAAATATGGAATCAAAGACAAGGCACGGAATTTGTTTGATAGGATGCCTAAAGGGAATGTAATCTGACAGAATATAATGGTTGCAGGATATGCACAATAGGGATTTGTTGAAAAAGTGTTAGAAACTTTCAAGAAAATGAATTGTTAGCTATAAATCCAAATCCTACAACCTTTGCCAGTGGACTCCCAGCTTGTGTGAAAATGGTACCTTTGGAATAGGGCACAGATATCCATCAAAGCATAATGGAGAGGGGATTCAGACACAGCATGCAAACTGTTTGACAAAATGACTCAATGAATGTGATCTCATCGAATGCCTTCATGACAAGATATATTCAGAATGGGTTTGTTGCAAAGGCTTTAGAAACTGTCAAGCAAATGCAATGGGCAGGCGTAAAGCCAAATTCCAAACCTTTGCCCACGTCTTCCCTATCTGTGCCAAAATGGGAGCTTCGATGCAGGATATCAAGCATACACAAATCGACAGATGTGAAGTATACTAATACAACCTTTGCTAGCATACGCCAAAATAGGGACTATAGGAAAGGGCGTGGACAATCATCAAAGCATAAAGGAAAGAGGAATTTCATCAGATGTAGCTCCTATGCCCTGGTACTCATATATACAAAATGTAGAAATATGCACAAAGCACATGAACTGTTTCTCATCTAACGGAAGGCAATAATTGCAGAATATGTTCAAAATCGGTTCATTGAAAAGACTTTACTAGCAGCTGCGATTGGCAGGCATAAGTCAAATTCCACAACCTTTCTAGCATTTGCCCTGTGTGTGCCAAAATGGGAGCTTGGGCATAGGGAATGGACACACAAATCACAACAAAAAAAAGGGAAAATTTTGTCATATGTTTAAGCTAATCACCAAAGTGCTCACAAATTCTCTCTTGAATGATTTCAAATTGAATTTCATTGAAAATTAATACAACTCATTAAAAGATTCTATATACACAGAAATACAACTAAAGATTTATGAATTCGTAAAAATGATCTTTATCAGAAATATTTGAATAAAAGAAATTATGGAAGGAAGGATTGCATGCGAAAAGAAGACTGCGTAGGGGAAAGGAGAAAGTCTGTAAAGTGTGGAAGTATAGACGAGCACATGAACTATTTGACAGACTACCTCAAAGAGGCATGTCACAGTAGGGGAACAACCTCCTCTTCACCCATAAAACAAATAAAATTATAAAATTTAATTGTAAGAGAATAAAATCTCTTTTACATAAAGCTAAACTAATTAAATTATGCAAGCAACATATAGAAATTCAGCAATGTTCATAAATTTCTAAAAGGGAAAGGAAGAATTAACTCACAAAACACTCCAGCTATCCAGCAAAAACTATCTCCATGTGTGTCTTCCCTTTGATATCTCCATCCTAAATATAGAAAACTCAGACCTTACCTAGAACTTTATTTTCCAAACACATGTTTGGAAAATCTGAAAGACTTTGGAGTCAAGTCTTCCTAATTAATTTCCCTCTCTTCATTTTCCAACTTGTCATTTAATTTTGTGAAAAAGGACTTTCCAATTTTTCCAATAGTCATAAATTTTTAGGAGAAAATTCTCATTTCAGAAATTTGAGCCTTGACTTGAGAATGAGGGGGGGGGGGAGTTCCTCATTTATTGCTCTTTCTAGAAGTGTCCCCTCATCATTTATTTATTTAGAATTGTTTATTATTTTATTTTTATTATTTAATTTTATTGGCTTTAATAGTATTCCAATTTGAATTCAAATTTTCAAATGTGGGTTGTGACAAAATTGTTCCTTGTGATCTATTGCCGGACTTTTACAAATGATATTGTAAAGGCGCACGCCCAAGATCATTTCTTTGATGTCATCAACAATTCAAATGGTCACCTTGCAGTAGTTCTTGCAAGTAGATTTTATCGGTGGATAGATCTAGTTGGAGCAATAGTGCTTGCACTCTACACAATCAGGACATAGTCAAAAATAGTTCTAGAAAATGTGAATTCTTTGGTGGAGAAAACAACTTTACTTGGTTTTTTTTACAGAAATTGACATATCTCTGGTGGAATCATCACAGTGCCATATGACATATTGATACAGTCAGAGCTTACACATTTGATTGCAATTACTTTTTTGAAGTTGACATCATGCTACCCAGTGATATATTCGGGCTTTTGTGCATATAGATTGTGAATATACTCACAAACATGAGCATTATAACATCTTGCAGAACCTTTCAAGCCAGCTACTATGTAATGTCCCCTTTTAGGAAGGACAAAATTTCTTAACCTTACACACAATTTTACTTCTTGTATGATCGATTGCTCTTAGTAATGCTTGTTGATATAATACCTTATGCTGATCTAATACTTGTATTTAATGGAAGACCAATCTGTTGTCTGGTGATTTATATTACTATATGATCTTTTTTACTTCACACTTCCTTTTTATATCTTCAATGGTGTATGGCTACAACTATTGCCAAGAGAGGCAACACTTCATAAAGAGAATTATTCCCTTTTAATATATTTCTTTTCTTTAATTCAAACCATATATATTATATCTCAGATATATCTAATGTTCTTATAAGGCTGCTAGTGTACATAAGTATCTTTGAAATGGTATATTACAACTCAAAATATATTATTCCTTATATAATGTAGATTTAAATATGCCATGAATATATTTACCATTTCCAAAAATTCTATATTATATCCTTCTTGCTGTTATATTTATAAATTAGAATTATATTCCTTGTGTATTCTTTTCTATTTTCCTTACCCTCTCCAGATATATATATTTCTCATTCCTTTCTTTCTCTTCCCTTACTGTTTATGCTTGGTCACATATAATCAGCAATAAGTATTTTCCTTCCTTTATATTCAGCAGATATATATTGATTGCTTGTTTCTCTTCATGGAATGTATGATGATACCTTATGTTGTTCACTCCTTTCCTTTTATACCTTCATGTCATTACGAATGGATGTATCTTTTATTAAAGAGGGTGTCCTTCCCAATGGACATGACCTATAGTTAAGACTAATCGCTGCCTTAAACAAATACTTGATGACTCTTTAATATTATATATGTTGCCTTTTATTACATATAAACATTTATATTATTATTTATATTTTATTTATATCTAATATTTAATAATAATTAATTCATAATAAGATTTATATTTATTATTATATAATATATTTGTATATCATATAATTTATATTCATATAATATATTATATATTGTATTTAATAATATGTATTATATTATAATATAATATTATATATTTATATTATTATTATATATTATATATTATATATAATGATATTTAATATTTGATATTTATCAATATATATAATTATATTATTATGGGGACATGACAGCCCTCCCCACTCAAGATTGCTTGTCCTCAAGCAAGCACAAGTTCTTTCATCACCTTGCACTTTAATCGTCTATCTTGCAATGTGTTGAGATGAAATCATGGCTTTGATTTAAAATGAACATGCTTGAGTGAAGAGAAATTGATTGTGATTCCATGAGAGAGAATTTCTGATCAAAAGAGCATTTGTTTGATGTTTTGAATAACAACGATGGGATGATTTGAGAGTATTGAGATTCTTTGATTATGAGATTCAGTCTTGTACTTGTCATCTTGTAGTTTTAGCTTGTGATGTGTTATTGATCTCAAAATTGTGAAGAGTTATGTTCTTGAGGCATAATTGATTATATGATGTCATGGACAGAAAATTTATGATTAAAGAAGATTTGGTAAGCTTTTATTTAAATAGCGATGTGCTTGATGAAATATAAGTGTTATAGATGATTATGAAAAATGATCCTGGGAATTTGTGGGTTATGGGCCCATAATATAACTTAGTATCAGTTTCAAGAGAAGAACTCAAGGAGGTTGGAAGAATTGATCTAAGATGAATTTGGTTTATGGGTCTTTGTGATTAATAAAATTAACTTTTATGTTCTATACTTCTCCAATGTCCACTTGTAGGTTATACTGATTTCTTCACCTGCACACAAGAATAACTCTTGAAAGGGACATTAGCAATATTAAAGATCAATAAATCAGTAATGAAATCAATACATCATAATATAATTAATGATATAACATAAATAACATTCAATTTCAACATATAGTTATCCATACCTCAAGTTGATCATTTAATAGAATCCATAGAAATACTTGCAATTTAGAGTGTGATGGAGGGCACACTTCCTACCTATCACCTCTATAACATTACGGATCAAGAGTGTGATGGAGGGCACACCTCCTACCTATCACATCTTGACAAGAACATGATGGAGGGCACACTTCCTACCTATTATATCTTGATGATGGCGGGCATTCTTCCTACCTATCATCCCTTTAACATAATTTGATGAGAGCATGATGGAGGGCATTCTTCCTACCTATCATCTCTTTAACATTAAGGATCAAGAGTGTGATGGAGGGCACACTTCCTGCCTATCACATCTTGACAAGAGCATGATGGAGGGCATACTTCCTACCTATCATGTCTTGATGATGGAGGGCATTCTTCCTACCTATCATCCCTTTAACATAATTTGATGAGAGCACGATGGAGGACATTCTCTCTACCTATCGTGTCTTGTTGAGGTATGATGGAGGACATTCTCCCTACCTATCATCCTCTTAGCATAATTAGACAAGAGCACGATGGAGGACATTCTCCCTACCTATCATGTCTTGTTGAGGTATGATGGAGGACATTCTCCCTACCTATCATCCTCTTAACATAATTAGACAAGAGCATGATGGAGGACATTCTCCCTACCTATCGTGTCTTGTCGAGGTATGATGGAGGACATTCTCCCTACCTATCATCCTCTTAACATAATTAGACAAGAGCACGATGGAGGACATTCTCCCTACCTATTATGTCTTGTCTTGGTTTACTCATACTTGAGCAATTATAAACTTTCTTCTTCATTATATTTCTTTGTCTTCTCTTTTGGTTCAAAATTTTCCTTAGTGTATGCTTGCATAAGATTGTTTCACAGAATGGCAGGATACACTGCTCTGATACCACTTGTAATGTGTAACATCCACATCCGAAATGACAAGAAGTTACTAAGTTTTCACCACAGTAAAAATTTTTTTTTACAAAGTAATCAAATACAAAAGTAACTCATCTATAATCCAATACAACATTTTTTTTTCATTTTATCATAAACATGATTGCATTTTCATAAACTAAAGGAAATGATATTCATAATACACTTTGTTTTCTAACAAATGAAATTTTCTTGAGATAACAAATATCAGAAACATATCATTACCATGCATCTCGATTGTCAACCCATCACGTTCAAGACTCGGCAATTCCTCAATATTTGGAAGAGAAAGTATCTTCAAGGAGCTTAACCTCCAACCACAGACCGTCGGTCTCCCACACTCCTTCCTAACCAGAAGTGGCCCTACCCTACTCAAAAGGATAGACTTAGGATAACCATCAGTGTTTGCCATCTGAGCTTTGGTGTTGTAACCTATGTGTCTTGTTATCGTGCAGATCCCTAGATACCCTCTAGTCATGCATGACCCTCCACAAGAAACGCCATCCAGTTACGGTGAACGTTCGATGCACTTGAGGATAGTACACCACCTTGGCCAAAGGATTTGTATTTAGTTAATGTTCTAAAAACACATGAACTTGGTTCACCCACCCTACTCGACTTGAACTGGTCGAAATCCTACAGTTTCCTATTTGTATAGTTTGAACTATTTTGCCGACCTTGATGACCTCAAGGGCTAGGAGATCCTCCTATAATAGCGCATTGCGCAATATTTACTCTAATCTCGAGTTCAGACTTTCATAATCCTATTATCTTGTAAAAAAAAATCATTGTTTAGACACGTCCACTCCTAAGTGGTTTCAAATTTGTTTACTTGGTTCCCATGTTAACACAACATACTCAAGTATCTAAATCATTTTTCGTTATCCTGAAATTCGAGGATTCTAGACTCATATGGTCTACAAGGTTAAACGATTCTAGCATCGTTGCATGCAACGTAATCTCAACTCACATGCAGGTTTTCAACTCAAATTGTTCATTTCAGAACCAAGACGGTTTCCTAAACATTACCAACACTTTATCTTCCTACTCCTCTTTCTGAGTCATTTAGTTTCATATGATTCATATAGCTGAGAGTTGTAAATATATCTAAAAGGTTTGGGAATCCTTCATATGTAGATAAAGATATTAAACAGATAAGACGTCGGCTGTTTACAACTGCATTTTCTAGCTATCAACAAACTAAATTTTACGTCAAAACATGCATAAGAACTGCAGTTTGACTCCTGCACAACATGCACGTGGAGCATCGTGTTTTCTTGCTATGGAGCTATCGTTTAAAACCTCCAAGGGCAGTTCTAAATTCATAATACAGTCTTAAAGGAAACTCTTCTATCTTACGTCATTGTCTATCGTTCGCAGAAGGTAAATTATGTCTTGCACCAAGATAAGTTCGTTCCTAATTGCATATACTTTAGAGAATAGCATTCTTTTGTTTTACAATGTCATTTATGACGAGAAATGTTACAGTTTCTAAGTTTACAATTCCTAGAAGGCAGTAACACTTCTATTTCTGAGTTTTTCTAATCTTAAAACACAGTAATGAGACAGCATACTTCAGTTTCTAAGTTTTTCACATATCATACATAGCAATGAAGCTATTTCATGGAATTAACCGCACACTGAAATTGTAGTAAACTTACGTTGTCATTCTATTCTACTCATATTAAACGTAATAATCTTCCATAAATATGAGACTCTCTTTCTTACTGTTTTAAACTAAGACAAATGGTAAAGGAAATGAACCTGTTGTTAAAAACGGAGGTTGCTGTGGCAATTCCACGATCTTTCCAGTCTCTTCCCACTGCTGCCTTTTACTCTCTTGCAGCTTCTATCTACCCGTGGATGTCTCCTACACAATTACCTCTCTTTTCCTACGACTATCCTCTAATCCCACTTATGCTATCTTCCCACCTTGTGCTCTTTTCACACCGAATGCTCTCTGCCTCTCGTTACTTCACAGCACAGTAACTATCTCTCTGCCTCTCGTTACTTCACTGCATAGTAACTATCTCTCTGCCTCTCGTTCTCCTCACTACACAGCTACTATACTCTCGCTGCCTTTCGTTCTCCTCACTACACAGCTACTATACCCTCGCTGCCTTTCTACACAGTTACTCTCCTCTCACTCTCCTCACTATCCCATTACTATACTCTCGCTCTTCCTAAAAATGACCTCCTCCTCTGCATTACTTCGCAGCCTCCTCTACTAACTGCCCCCCAACCTTACCTGACTCCTAGATTCCCTCCAACGTTGGAGTAGATCCTCTCCACTCTAACTTCCGTGATCGCCTTCACACAAGCACTCCCTTATCCGTAGCAACAGATTTCCTTTTTCTGTCGACGGTGCACAGGAAAATAACTCTCCCTTCACAACCTTTCTGTCGTTTCTCCCTCCACGACGGCTTCTCCTTCCTCCCTCAACCTTGCGAAGATAACTCTCTTCAAAAACTACCGTTCCACGCTGCCCTCCACTCCTTCTGCCCACGAAGGAAGTTGCAACAACTTTCCATGATGCGCAGAGATAAAGGAAAACATTTTCTCTCTCCGTAGATTCTTCTACTTTTACACCACAACCACCGAAGCCTCTCCACACTCCAAGGTGATGGAGTATTAACATTTAATAATGTTTACACCCTTTCTAATCCGCAAGCTAACCTCTCACGTCTTGGTTAAAAAAAAATCCCTCCAAAGAATTCTCGGTTGACGTAAATCTAAACACATGGGTTGACATAACTAATTATGAACCCGACTTCTCACGTAACATGACCATACAAAAGGTGGTGGCTCCTTTGGCGACGTGGTCTGCTAGAAGACATAACAACTCCATCTTCACTTGATAACCAAGGTATCTAATTCCATCCAAAAGCCACTACAAGATGTATTACGGAGTTGAGCTCGACATGGCGGTGGTTAGGCAATGGCTAGAGCATCGTGTTGATCGAAAATGAAAAGGAGACAAAGACCAACTTATTAAGAAAGCTTCAAGGTTAAATTGACAACAAATCACGGTCATAACAAAAAGGAAAGACTCACGCTACATGATGACTAAAGTAAATTACATCACGCCATGGCTTCAAATCGACATTCGTCAATCTACACGAAAAGAAAATATTCACAACACAAGTTCGACGCGATTTACGACAATCACGCTAGATTGATCGTATCGCAAACAAATTCTTACAACGTTAGACGCTCAAGGTCAACTTCTCGCGTCTTTCGACTACAGAACAAGATTTACTATTTTGCCACACCATGGTTCATTAAATACTTATAAATGAAAATAGTAAATGTCTAACTAAGTCGACCTGCTATTATGGACTTACGACGCCAACGATGACTCCAAGATTCTACAAGACGACTTTCGACTAGGATGTTATACTTTATCCTTTGACATCGACAACAAATTAACTACCCAAACCGACAAACAAGACTTACTTGTTGGTTCCCAGGTTTATCTATCTGTTTGGCGATCTCAATGACAAACACCTTTGGTTAGTTTCCAGAGTCTATACTCTCTCTCGAAGATACTTTCTCTTCTGTCGAACATGATCCACTTGTTCCTGCATCGACAGACTCGCATACAATTTTGTGGTCAAAGCATCTATGATCCAAATATAATATATTCAAACATCATTGCATTTATTATAAAGACATTTATTCTACATATCACCTTGATCGTAATCAATAGATTCCGCAATTTCATATAACAACTTAGTAAGATAAATTGTTAGTTTTCATGTCATTCTCAACATAGTAATTTACTGAAATTTGCAAGAAAGTAAATAGCATAATTGTTTTCAAAAGGAGGGATGTAATATATCCTTCCCCTTTAAAAATCATCGTCCCCGATGATTAAGTTTATCAAGCAAAAAATTAAACTTAAAACAAACTTTCTATAATGCAACATTAATGTCTTTAAAAAGTTTTGGAAATCTTTGATAAATGTCTTTGTAGTCTTCCCAAGTGGTGCTATCCTTGCCATATTGGTCCCACTGTATTTTGCATTGCAAAACTTCTCGATTACGTAAACGAAGTTTACGCATTTCGAGCACCTTGAGTGGCTCAATCACAACCACCCCAGGTTCTTGCATCTGTAAGGAATTCCAGTTAAGGATGTGGTTATTACCTACAAAATATTTCTTTAAGTTTGAAACATGAAAAACATTATGCATCTTAGACAAGGCTGGAGGTAGAGCAACTTTGTAGGCAACCGGATTGATAATCTCAAGAACTTCGAAAGGTCCGACATAACGAGGAGCCAATTTCAAAGATTTACCGAATTTTATAGAACTCTTTTGGGGTTTCACTCGCCAAAGCACCTTCTCGCCAATAGAGAAGTGCCTAGGCACTCGCTTGCGATCTGCATAACTCTTTTGCCTGTCATTGGCTTCTGCCAACCTCTTCCTAATCACTTTAACTTTTTCTTCCATATCAGCAAGCATTTCAGGTCCAATGCTTATCCTATCTTCCAGCTTATCCCAGCTTATAGGAGTTCAGCATTTCCTTCCATATAATGCTTCAAATGGCGCCATCTTAATGGTAGAATGATAGGAGTTGTTATAGGCAAATTCGACAAGAGGTAAATATTCCTCCCATCTGTATTGCTGATCCATGCAATACATTCTCAAAAGGTCTTCTAATACCTGGTTTACTCTTTCTGTCTGACCATCAGTTTCGGGATGATAAGCAGTACTTACATTCAATTTAGTCCCTAATGTAGAAAATAAGGTTTGCCAAAACCGTGAAGTTATCTGAGCATCTCTATCAGATATTATCTTTTCAGGTACCCCATGCAATCTGAAGATTTCTTGCACAAATTTTCGAGCCAAAAGATGTGCTCCATCTGTCAAATTTCCCGGTATGAAATGTGCAACCTTGGTTAGTTTATCCACAACAACCAATATTGCATCATGCCTATTCTTAGACATTGGCAACCCTTGGACAAAATCCATACTAATAACTTTCCATTTCCATTCCGGAATATCATGTGGGTACAACAACCCAGCAGGATGTTGGTGTTCTTCCTTAACTCTCTAACACTCCAAACAACTGGCTACAAACTTTGCAGCATCACTCTTCATTCCCTTCCAGAAATATAATGGCTTGACATCCGCTAATAGCTTTGTTACACCAGGGTGTCCAGAGTAAGGAGCACAGTGAACTTCCTTCCACACAAGGTTTCTAAGTTCCACTGAATCAGGGACATAAATTCTTCCCTTGAATCTTAGCAATCCATCGGATTCAAAACTGAATCTGTCATATCTTGGGTCCTTAGGGTTTAGGTGCAGAGCCTGTTTCACTTGTTCATAATACTCATCCCCAGATAGGTTTTGCAATACTAACTCTTTAAAGTTAGCATCTATGGAGATTATAGAGGCTATATGCCTTCTTCTACTTAAGGCATCTGCTACTCAGTTTTCCTTGCCCTTGATATAAGAAATTTTGAAGTCATAATCTGATATTAGTTCCAGCCATCTCCTTTGTCTTGCATTGAGATTAGGTTGTGTGAATATGTAGCGAAGGCTTTGGTGATCAAATTTTAAAATAAAAGTCCTTCCAAACAAGTAATGTCGCCACATCTGAAGGGCGTGAACCACTGCTGCCATCTCTAGGTCATGAGGAGCGTAGTTCTGTTCATAATTTTTTAGCTTCCTTGACTCATAGGCTACCACTCTACCATCTTGCATAAGCACACCTCCCAATCCTTCCCCTGAGGCATCAGTGATAACCTCAAACTCTCCCTCTGGATCAGGAACTTTCAAAATTGGAGCGGTTGTTAATTTTTCTTTTAACAAGTCAAAAGCCTTTTGACATTCATCCGTCCAAACAAACCTTTTTCCTTTTCTCTGCAAGGAGGTAATGGGACTAGCAATGCTTGAGAAATTCAACACAAATTTCCTGTAATACCCAGCCAAACCCATGAAGCTTCGTACCTCTGACACATTGGTAGGTTCAGGCCATTCCATAATAGGTTTTATTTTGGCCGGATCAACTGATATCCCATCGGCTGATATTATGTGCCCTAAATACTGCACTTCTTTCTGAAAGAAAGTGCACTTGGAGAGTTTCGCATACAATTTATGCTCTCTTAATCGTTGCAACACTATTTGAAGATGTCGTGCATGCTCCTCTTCATTCTTGGAATAGATCAGAATATCATCAATGAAGACTAGTACAAACTTATCAAGACAATCTCTGAATACACTATTCACGAGATTCATGAAAGCAGCAGGTGCATTGGTGAATCCAAACGGTAACACCATGAACTCATAATGACCATACCTCGTTCTGAAAGCTGTCTTGGGAATGTCTTCGTCTTTCAACCTTAACTGATGGTATCCAGATCTTAGATCTATCTTGGAAAAGACTGATGCGCCACGCATTTGGTCAAATAGATCATCAATTCGTGGCAAGGGATACTTGTTCTTTATAGTTGCCTTGTTAAGCATCCTATAGTCTATGCATAGCCTTAGAGTTCCATCTTTCTTTTTGACAAAGATAACCGGGGCTCCCCACGGTGATACACTTGGCCTAATCAAATTCTTAGACAAAAGCTCCTACAACTGAGCTTTTAATTCCATAAGTTCAGTGGTAGTCATACGATACAGAGCTTTAGAGATTGGCTCCGATCCTGGTTTAATATCTATACCAAAGTCAAATGTTCTCTTCGGAGGCAAACCAGGTAACTCTTCAGGAAATACGTCTCTGAAGTTGCATAGAAATGGATATCTTTCCTCAAAAGATTGCTTCTCCGAGGTTTCCTCTACTAGGTCCATCTTAACTGCAAAAAGTTGACACCCCTTTCGCCTAGCCCGCTTTAGTTGTTTTGATGAAATGGATCTAACCTTTATTTCCCTCTGAATTCCTTGGAGATTTACAGTTTTGCCCATCTCATCCAGACACTCAATGGTTTTATGAAAACAATCTACTTTAGCTCGATGTTTCCACAACCAGCTCATTCCTAGGATGACATCGTAGGACCCTAAAGGTGCTACGTATAAGTTTGCCTCAGTGGTGAAGTTAGAAGCATCAATCCTAGCTTTGAACAAACATTGCTCTACCTATGCCTTTGAGTTATTTGCATACTCTACTATCCAAGGTTTTGACATAAAGCTAGCTTTTCTAGAAAATTTACTTAGAACTCTAGGTGACACAAAATTTTCTGTTGCACCAGTATCAAATAGAATAGAAATAGGGACTCCAAATAAGGTACCTGTCATCTCAATAGGAGTGATTTGATACTCCGCTTTCCGATTGTCAAGAGCGGCATGAATCCTTTGCTGAAAGGCTTCCTGTTGTGAAGGAAGCTCTGTGTTCCTAGGCCTCCCATTCGGCTTCTTGTTGGGACAACGGTTGGCATAATGATCTCCTCCACACAAGAAACATCCTCCTATAGGTCCTCGCTTCTCAGATGGTCTACTTGCAGAATCACCATTCTTCTTGAAATTTGCATTTCTCTTAAAATCTTCGCCTCTGCGCTCATTACCAAATCCTCCTTGATTCTTTCAATTTCCCTTATCAAACCTCCTGTTTCCATATCCCTTATCATTTTTCCTTTTAAAAGACTGATCGTTGTAGTTCTTATCAAACTTCTTGCGTTTCTTGTCACGGTAAGCGGAGATAGACTTAATCTTCTGCTCCTATTTTATTGCCTTTTCATAAACTTGATCCATTGTGCTTGGACCATGCACCTCCACTTCACCACCGATTTGAGGGTTGAGTCCCATGATGAACTTTCTGATTCAGAACCTTTCGTCCTTTTGGTATTGGGGAACATACTTCAGTAGCCTAGTGAATTTTTCTGCGTACTCAACCACAGATAGTTCACCTTGCCTGAGGTTTTGAAAATCTGTTAGCTTCTGATCAAAATACAACTATGGTAACCATCATTTTTGGAATAGTTCCACGAACTCATCCCATGTCACCTTCAAGGGACTTAGTTCCAACTCCATTTTCTTATTCATCCACCAAGTGGATGCTTCCCCAGACAGCTGATAGGCTCCCCACACGGCTTTAGTAACCTCAGAGTAGTTTCTGATCTCAAAATATTTCTCCATTTCAGTCAACCATGCTTCAGCTGCATCTCTAGTTTTCATTCCATCAAACTTTGGAGGGTTAACCTTCTTCATATCCTTAGATAACTCTAAGGCAAGTCTATCCTTGGTTCTTCTTTGTGCTTCACTGTCATCATGATGTTCACTTGACGTGCCATTTTCCCAATGCTTACTCTTGCTTGTGAAGTGTGAGTTCTCGTTTCCATCCTCTATGTTACCAGTTTCATCTATTTTCCTTTCTAGTTTGTTCAACCTTTCCTTGGTTTCAGTGAGCATGTTGAGGATTCTATCCAACTTGTCAGTGGAGTTTTCCCGAGAGTTATGACCTTCCCGATCCTCCCCCTCATTAAACCCTGATTGGTCCATGCTAATGAAATTTCACACCTGTTTAATCATATACTAATCAGTTTTACGCTTAATAAATTAAACACCATCAAAAAAACACAACATTTGATCATAATCATCATTGTTCTCAAACCAAAATTTTGTCTTTATTCATTTTGCAAAATTGTTTCTACATCATTAGAGATAGACAAATCTCATGTTTCTACATAGTGTTATCTAGTGGAGTGTAACCTTTGGATTCATTGTCCGACACATAATCACGAGGTGTATACCCCTCAGACTCACTCTCAGAAGATAACTCAATAATCTCAGCTCTAGGCATTACACGTGGATCTCTAGTGATCATGGGTATAGTACTAGGTACAATCTCAGGTACACTAATAGGTACACTATCAGTTTCAATCCAGGAGCAACGGTTGATCATGGTTCAAACCGCCATCGCTGCTCCCTCTAGGAGTTCTCTCCTCACTCGCTTAAGTCGTGACATTGCATTGGCTAAAGTTTCCACATCATCGAGCCAAATGTCGTTCTCGTCATTGGTTTTCTCTATGGTCTTGACCATCGCAAGTCGTTTCTGCTTAGCTTGCAGATAACGCTTCTTACCCGTGAAGGATTTTCTTGCGGTTCTCTTGGTGTATGCCATCCTGGCACAATAAACCAAATCATTAGCTACCCGCATAATGATGATTTCCTAATCAGGTTAGTGGACTCATCAGCCCTAGTGCTGAACTTGGTTAGCTTTGATACCATATGTAACATCCGCATCCGAAATGACAAGAAGTAACTAAGTTTTCACAACGGTAAAATTTTTTTTTTACAAAGTAATCAAATACAAAAGTAACTCATCTATAATCCAATACAACATTTTTTTTTCATTTTATCATAAACATGATTGCATTTTCATAAACTGAAGGAAATGATATTCATAATACACTTTGTTTTCTAACAAATGAAATTTTCTTGAGATAACAAATATCAGAAACATACCATTACCATGCATCTCGATTGTCAACCCCTCACGTTCAAGACTTGGCAATTCCTCAATATTTGGAAGAGAAAGTATCTTCAAGGAGCTTAACCTCCAACCACAGACCGTCAGTCTCCCGCACTCCTTCCTAACCGAAAGTGGCCCTACCCTACTCAAGAGGATAGACTTAGGATAACCATCGGTGTTTGCCATCTGAGCTCTGGTGTTATAACCTACGTGTCTTGTTATCGTGCAGATCCCTAGATACCCTCTAGTCATGCATGACCCTCCACAAGAAACGCCATCCAGTTACGGTGAACGTTCGATGCACTTGAGGATAGTACACCACCTTAGCCAAAGGATTTGTATTTAGTTAACGTTCTAAAAAAGCATGAACTTGGTTCACCCACCCTACTCGACTTGAACTGGTCGAAATCCTACAGTTTCCTATTTGTATAGTTTGAACTATTTTGCCGACCTTGATGACCTCAAGGGCTAGGAGATCCTCCTATAATAGCGCATTGCATGATATTTACTCTAATCTCGAGTTCAGACTTTCATAATCCTATTATCCTGTAAAAAAAAAATCATTGTTTAGACATGTCCACTCCTAAGTGGTTTCAAATTTGTTTACTTGGTTCCCATGTTAACACAACATACTCAAGTATCTAAATCATTTTCCGTTATCCTAAAATTCGAGGATTCTAGACTCATATGGTCTACAAGGTTAAACGATTCTAGCATCGTCGCATGCAACGTAATCTCGACTCACATGCAGGTTTTCAACTCAAATTGTTCATTTGAGAACCAAGACGGTTTCCTAAACATTAGCAACACTTTATCTTCCTACTCCTCTTTCCGAGTCATTTAGTTTCATATGATTCATATAGTTGAGAGTCGTAAATATATCTAAAAGGTTTGGGAATCCTTCATATGTAGATAAAGATATTAAACAGATAAGACGTTGGCTATTTACAACTGCATTTTCTAGCTATCAACAAACTAAATTTTACGTCAAAACATGCCTAAGAACTGCGGTTTGACTCCTGCACAACATGCACGTGGAGCATCGTGTTTTCTTGCTGTGGAGCTATCGTTTAAAACCTCCAAGGGCAGTTCTAAGTTCATAATACAGTCTTAAAGGAAACTCTTCTATCTTACGTCATTGTCTATCGTTCGCAGAAGGTAAATTACGTCTTGCACCAAGATAAGTTCGTTCCTAATTGCATATACTTTAGAGAACAGCGTTCTTTTGTTTTACAATGTCATTTATGACGAGAAATGTTACAGTTTCTAAGTTTACAATTCCTAGAAGGTAGTAACACTTCTATTTCTGAGTTTTACTAATCTTAAAACACAGTAATGAGACAACATACTTCAGTTTCTGAGTTTTTCACATATCATACACAGCAATGAAGCTATTTCATGGAATTAACCGCACACTGAAATCGTAGTAAACTTACGTTGTCATTCTATTCTACTCATATTAAATGTAATAATCTTCCATAAATATGAGACTCTCTTTCTTACTATTTTAAACTGAGACAAATGGTAAAGGAAATGAACCTGTTGTTAAAAACGGAGGTTGCTATGGCAATTCCACGACCTTTCCACTCTCTTCCCACTACTGCCTTTTACTCTCTTGCAGCTTCTATCTACCCGTGGATGTCTCCTACACAGTTACCTCTCTTTTCCTATGACTATGCTCTAATCCCACTTATGCTATCTTCCCACCTTGTGCTCTTTTCACACCGAATGCTCTCTGCCTCTCGTTACTTCACAGCACAGTAACTATCTCTCTACCTCTCGTTACTTCACTGCACAGTAACTATCTCTCTCTGCCTCTCATTCTCCTCACTACATAGCTACTATACTCTCGCTGCCTTTCGTTCTCCTCACTACACAGCTACTATACCCTTGCTGCCTTTCTACATAGCTACTCTCCTCTCGCTCTCCTCACTATCCCATTACTATACTCTCGCTCTTCCCAAAAATGACCTCCTCCTCCGCATAACTTCGCAGCCTCCTCTACTAACTGCCCCCCGACATTACCTGACTCCTAGATTCCCTCCAACGTTGGAGTAGATCCTCTCCACTCTAACTTCCGCGACGGCCTTCACACAAGCACTCCCTTATCGGTAGCAACAGATTTCCTTTTTTCGTCGACAGTGCATAGGAAAATAACTCTCCCTTCGCAACCTTTCTGCTGTTTCTCCCTCCACGACGGCTTCTCCTTCCTCCCTCAACCTTGCGAAGATAACTCTCTTCAAAAACTACCGTTCCACACTGCCCTCCACTCCTTCTGCCCACGAAGGAAGTTGCAACAACTTTCCATGATGCGCAGAGATAAAGGAAAATGTTTTCTCTCTCCGCAGATTCTTCTACTTTTACACCACAACCACCGAAGCCTCTCCACACTCCAAGGTGATGGAGTATTAACATTTAATAATGGTTACACCCTTTCTAATCTGCAAGCTAACCTCTCACGTCTTGGTTAAAAAAAAATCCCTCCAAAGAATTCTCGGTTGACGTAAATCTAAACACATGGGTTGACATAACTAATTATGAACCCGACTTCTCACGTAACATGACCATACAAAAGGTGGTGGCTCCTTTGGCGACGTGGTCCGCTAGAAGACATAACAACTCCGCCTTCACTCGATAACCAAGGTATCTAATTCCATCCAAAAGCCACTACAAGATGTATTACGGAGTTAAGCTCGGCATGGCGGTGGTTAGGCAATGGCTAGAGCATCGTGTTGATCGAAAATGAAAAGGAGACAAAGACCAACTTATTAAGAAAGCTTCAAGGTTAAATTGACAACAAATCACGGTCATAACTAGAAGGAAAGACTCATGCTACACAATGACTAAAATAAATTACATCACGCTATGGCTTCAAATCGACATTCATCGATCTACGCGAAAAGAAAATATTCACAACACAAGTTTGACGTGATTTACGACAATCACGCCGGATTGATCATATCGCAAACAAATTCTTACAATGTTAGACGCTCAAGGTCGACTTCTCGCATCTTTCGACTACATAACAAGATTTACTATTTTGCCACACCATGGTTCATTAAATACTTATAAATGAAAATAGTAAATGTCTAACTAAGTCGACTTGCTATTATGGACTTACGACGCCAACGACGACTCCAAGATTCTACAAGACGACTTTCGACTAGGATGTTATACTTTATCCTTTGACGTCGACAACAAATTAACTACCCAAACGAACAAACAAGACTTACTTGTTGGTTCCCAGGTTTATCTATCTATTTGGCGATCTCAATGACAAACACCTTTGGTTAGTTTCCAGAGTCTATACTCTCTCTCGAAGATACTTTCTCTTCCGTCGAACACGATCCACCTGTTCCTGCATCGACAGACTCGCATACAATTTTGTGGTCAAAGCATCTATAATCCAAATATAATATATTCAAACATCATTGCATTTATTATAAAGACATTTATTCTACATATCACCTTGATCGTAATCAATAGATTCCGCAATTTCATATAACAACTTAGTAAGATAAATTGTCAGTTTTCATGTCGTTCTCAACATAGTAATTTACTGAAATTTGCAAGAAAGTAAATAGCATAATTGTTTTCAAAAGGAGGGATGTAACATAATGTCCCCTTTTAGGAAGGACAAAATTTCTTAACCTTGCACACAATTTTACTTCTTGTATGATCGATTGCTCCTAGTAATGCTTGTTGATATAATACCTTATGCTGATCTAATACTTGTATTTAATGGAAGACCAATCTGTTGTCTGGTGATTTATATTACTATATGATCTTTTTTACTTCACACTTCCTTTTTATATCTTCAATGGTGTATGGCTGCAACTATTGCCAAGAGAGGCAACACTTCATAAAGAGAATTATTCCCTTTTAATATATTTCTTTTCTTTAATTCAAACCATATATATTATATCTCAGATGTATGTAATGTTCTTATAAGGCTGCTAGTGTACATAAGTATCTCTAAAATTGTATATTACAACTCAAAATATATTATTCCTTATATAATGTAGATTTAAATATGCCATGAATATATTTACCATTTCCAAAAATTCTATATTATATCCTTCTTGCTGTTATATTTATAAATCAGAATTATATTCCTTGTGTATTCTTTTCTATTTTCCTTACCCTCTCCAGATATATATATTTCTCATTCCTTTCTTTCTCTTCCCTTACTGTTTATGCTTGGTCACATAAAATCAGCAATATGTATTTTCCTTCCTTTATATTCAGCAGATATATATTGATTGCTTGTTTCTCTTCATGGAATGTATGATGATACCTTATGCTGTTCACTCCTTTCCTTTTATACCTTCATGTCATTACGAATGGATGTATCTTTTATTAAAGAGGGTGTCCTTCCCAATGGACATGACCTATAGTTAAGACTAATCGCTGCCTTAAACAAATACTTGATGACTCTTTAATATTATATATGTTGCCTTTTATTACATATAAACATTTATATTATTATTTATATTTTATTTATATCTAATATTTAATAATAATTAATTCATAATAAGATTTATATTTATTATAATATAATATATTTGTATATCGTATAATTTATATTCATATAATATATTATATATTGTATTTAATAATATATATTATATTATAATATAATATTATATTATAATATAATATTATATATTTATATTATTATTATATATTATATATTATATATAATGATATTTAATATTTGATATTTATCAATATATATAATTATATTATTATGGGGACATGACATACTAAACACTTGCAGTAATGAAGTGAGGTTTCATACAGATAACAATAGCTATGAAGGGCGCACAGTTGAGCCACAAGAGAATGGACAAGTTTTCTCAGTTAGCAGAAGGGTGGAAACAACTCCAAATTATGAGAAAGGGAGGATCCCAAATAAAAGAGACATCTTTAGTCAAAATCAAAATGCCATGGAACATAAATCACAATCATGGAATCAAATGGATTACCGGTGTCTCCAGCAAAATTCTTTAGCATGAAGATAACAAATTCTGGAAATGAATCTCCAAAAGATTCTAATGTTAAAGCAACTGGACCTGTTTCACCTAAAAAGTGAAGCCATGGGGGTGGGTTTAGTAGATTTCTCAGGCAAAAGAAGAAAGGATATTGACAGGGTCAAATTGTGAAATTGGTGAGAGTTTTGTTGTGAGTTTTGTAATAATGTCTCCCTTAGAAGTTTGATGCATGCGAGTAGCTTCCTAGAATGGTGTTTACATGAAATTGGCATCATCACTGTTAATTAAGACAGGCATCAAGTGTCTTTGGAGGGGTCACAGAGTGATTAGGATGACCAGTTATTGTTTGGTGCTCTATGTTTGATTATTAGCTCAAATGCAGTGATATGATGGGTGAGGAATATTATATAACAAATTAATCATCCATTTATGGTGATCTCTTTGATATTTTTTGGAGCACTCTTTCAGGCAAATGATTTGACAGAGAATTTTTGGTATACAAATTTTAGATATACCATCTTGCTATCCTTATGTCATTGGTTCAATTCCTTTCAAGTGGATTGCTTCACGGAAGAGAATGTGTCAAAAAGAAATTACTAAGGGGCCTGATCTTGCCTCATTTGTTTCCTCATCACTTTCTCTATGAAATGGGATTTGAGGCCTTTGGATAGTCATATTTCTTACCATGATGATAAACAAAGGGTTTTGTACAAAAAATTGTAACTAAAGAGTATGTGCAATTGTAAGCAGAACTACAGGGAAGGTTGAGAGTTAGCTTGAATGCAACAGAAACAATGATCGAGTTTAGATAACAAGAAGTTGTAGGCATACTTCTACAATGAATTCCATGTCTATTGGCTTATAGGATGGCCTACAACCAACACTTAAAAAGACCATTTATATTATGTGTTTCTACTGAATTCCTATATATGTTTAAACAAACAAAGCACTGACCTATGCCTCCTTGGCATATTACGCATGATCAATAGAATTTGGGTTGTCAAACTTTGACATGCATGCTTTTTAAAGATGTATATGACATGAATAACGAACTAGAGGCAATGTATGATGATTTTTTTTAGCTAAAAGGTAGATAAAGAGAGAAAATTTGGGATGCCAAGAGTCATCCGGGACTCCTCAATTTGTTGTCTTTTATAATATTTCTTTTAAAGAAAAAGGGAAAAAATAGTCTTTTCAAGAAACGGTTATGGGGAAGTAAAAGAGGCCCTTTAAAAACTCATCGGGAGTTCATTGTAAATCTTTTGCTGCCCTTTGTAACTAGAGAGTTGTGTATAGGAGATAGACTGGAGACTTTGAGCCCAATTTTGTTTTTTGAATATTAATAGAGAATGTTGTTCTTATGTTCATCATTCCTCTAATGGAGAAATGTGTTCTTATGTTCATATATTCTCTTTGTGTGTTGATTGTTTGTATGTTCAGTCAGTACCTTCATATGTTGTAATCTTTTGTACTTGCTCTTGGTGTACAGGTATTGGGAAGATTTTTTGCTTCTTGTCATTGGTTATTCTTTCTCTCTCTTGGAGATTTGTGCTTTATTTCCCGAGTTTTACAAGCAGATTTCCCCTCTTTTCTTATTCTTTTCTCTTTTCTTCCTTTTTTGTGCTTTCTGGTTAAAGTACCCAAAAACCCCCATCATATGAGGGAGTTGCCCCTCTCAAATGCAGAGGAGAATCATTGAACTCAAAACAATTTCTCCATTTATTAGTAAAGTTTGTTGCTACACATTGGGTGAGTCTTGTAAATCTAGCAGCGACAAAACTATTTAGTAACAGCTGACAGATGGTTTCTTAATTTTATTCCTTGTCTAATAAGATCTTCCTTGGTCGGGGCATGACAAAATCCTTCATGTGCATGGAATAGTAAATCCATCAGTCACAATCACAAGGTCATTTGTCTTCAACTTCATCCTAGAAATTATGGGTAGCTCCACTATCAACCAAGATTGTCACCTTGTGGCCCTGCAATACTCTACAAACTTGAAAAGGGTGATACATAGGTGCTCCTTAAAGAGTGGCAAGTGTGCCTCCTAAAGAACCTTCTGCCGCTTCATGTTCTGTTGCCTCCTATATAATGTCGGCCTTGAGTTCTTCTGTTTCTGAATCATTATTTGGTACTACCTCTATGAAATGCACATGTCCCTTGCCCAAACACTTATGCACAGGTACCCACGACTCCCTACATGAAAAACATAGTTTCTTCCTTAGGAGTTTGTTCTTTTCCTTTTCATTTTGGTTGGGTCTTGGAGGTAATGCCTTGGGTGGAGGGAAATTCTTTTGGAAGAGTTTCTTTTGCTACACTATTGGAGATGGCTTGTGGTTGAACTTGCCTTTAGCCATTGAATCCTCCAAACCCAAAGCTCCTTGATGGCCTCCTGCAAGAATCCTGGCTCAAATGCTCTCACCAACCCTTTGAGTGAATCATTTAGAGCTTCCACAAAAAGTACTATGAGTCTTCTCTCCGTCACATCTGGAACCATCACTGAAAGCCTTTGAAACTCTACTACATAGTGCTCAACCAATCCCTTCTCTCTCAATTTGTAGTGTCCCTTTTTGGGATATTCCCAATTTCTTAACCTGCAACTAATGATAATCACTAGAAATGATATTAGATATATTAAAGATCAAGAAATTATTATAATATTCAGTTCATCACATCATAGCATCATTAATATTCATATCAATACATTATAACATAATTAATAATGAGATCAAGACATCATAGCATAAACAATATTTGGTTCAATCTATCATAACACAATCCCTCAAAGCCAATCCCATAGTGAATTCCATAGGAATACTTGCAGCTACCAGTCCACCTTGGAGGCACACCCTCCTTGATCAAGCTCAACAGGCACACCCTACTTGATTAGGCTCAAGAACATGGTAGGGCCACACACCCCAACCATGGTAGGGCCACCCACCCTCACTACTTTGCTGACTTGATGAGAGTATGTGAGGGCTATCCTCTTCATCTCTCGTGAAGTAAGAAGGGCCATCCTTCCTACCTACAAACATCTCCCTGAATTCAATTGGATTGCTCAGGAATTTGTTAGACGATTGATATAGTGTACCTCTTGATGGATTTCAAGTTTACTCCAATCTGCTGTTATATATATTATCTCTACTGTTATCAACTACTGCATATATATATATATATAATTGCTGATATATTCCTTGCAGATTTATTTCTGCCAAAGATATATTTCTTGCTGATCACTTGGTGTCTTCAATGATCTTTGGATCTTTGTTTTATTCCCTCTATAGCAAGGAATCACACCTCTTTAACACAACCTGTTGCCTTTTGACAACCACCACTGCCCTTTGGATTAATATTAGTTAGTGTTTCCTTTTTTGTCTTATAGTGCCTTTGTTTCCTAGCGCTGACCTTTGTCTTATTATGGCCAGTGGTGGGTTTATTTTATTTAATCTCTTCTTTAACAAGTTAGGGGCATGACACAAACCTTTTTATCAATCTCTAAATGAACTCCTTAAAGGTGGTAATGGAACCATGCCCTTGTGTCACCATGCCATGGTACCACCATTCATGGGCTACACCCTCCAAATGTAAAGTAGTGAACTTAATGGCTTCTTCTTCAAACATGGGATTCAATGAAAAATATGTATCCAACTTTTCCAACCATGCTCTAGCTGAACAGCTGTCTGTTCCATCATATGTGGGTATAATGATCTTTCCCAAATGCTATTGTATATCTCTATGGGGCTGCTCCTCATACCTTCAACTCCTATGCCCATTTTTTGTTTTCATCTCATAATATTCATTGAAAGACATGTCACGACAGATGGCTGGGTTTAGAGTATTATATTCAGTGTGATACCTTGCCATCTCATCCTTTTGTCATGGTGGTATGAGTTGTTCTTACTCAAAGGGATCTACCTCTTCTTTGTAAAAATTAGGCTTCGAATGTCTTCGTGGGTGGGTTAATTGAAACCTTGTAATTAGTTGAGTTACTTCCTTTTGTAAAAGGCTGATTGGACCTCCCAACACTCCATTGTTGATTCATTCCCCTTAGGATTCAAGCTATCTCTGCCATAGAGTTTCTTATAGAGGATTGGAATTCTCTATTTTCTTTGATAACCTCCTGCATATTTTCTTCATTTATGTCTCATATGGTTTCCTCTTTCTTCTTCTCTCTTCTCTAGTATTTGATTTCCCTATCACTCAAAGGCATGAATCTGCATTATAACAGTCCCACACGATGGCAAGAAAAGTGGCTCTAGTACCACTCAAATATCCTTGAGGTATTAAAGATATGACCCTGCCCCCTATTTTAGCTCCAACAGTAATTGTTACCACCAAATTGTTAACAGACAATAGATAATCACAACAAACTAAATTAAGAGCACACCAATAGTCTAAACACAAATTGATATATATTTTGTCATTGAATGAGTTTAGTGCAACTTTTTGGTTGCAATATCATCCACACTACAAATTTTGAACCAAATTAACATACACTGACCATACAAAGGTTGTAGCCATGACAAATCTGGTTGACGTTCCTTACTAACTCTTGATGATGTTGTTGTGGAATAATGGCATGATCGTGTTGTGACCAAATCACACATCACCCCATCGGACTGGGGACCCCCTCTTTCGAGTTCAGATGCTTTGCACAAGGGTTGATTGTTTAGATAGTTCTGAGTACTTTATCCCTCCTTGTTCAAACTAGGAACTCACTGTGAATTGGAGCAGCCTTTGCACCTTCACATCAAGTCAATTGGCATTTCGAAGGCAATCATAGTATAGGAAGATTTACACCTTGAATAAGAGAGTCACCACTAAATGCAGGAAGCACCTTTGAGGAAAGGTCCCTGTTGAGCGCCTAGGAGTTTTGTGCCTAGGAGGACATGTGGTAGCACCTTAACCTTGATGGTGAGGTCAGGAGTGAATCTGCGCCTTAAATGGACGAAGGTTTTGAGCGCCTAACCTAGTTTTAGCACCTTGATGTAAGGAGAGGGTTTTTTGAGACAACCATTCTGGCGCCTTGGACTAGAGTGCCTTGGAGTGTATCTTCAGTTTGAGCGCCTAGGTGATTTGGAGTTATTAGTTGTTGTTAGCACCTTCCCTTGCTTGGAGATATGGTGCCTTAAGAAGGATAACACTGATAGAGATTTTTTCACCTTAAAGGGGGTACTGGCACCTTGAGTTTCCACCATGTAACAAGAGGAAGTAGGATTTGGTTTCCACCATCTTTAGCGCCTTGATGGGGAGAGGTCTTGATGGGGAAAGGTCTTGATGAGGAGAGGTTTTGATGAAGTAAATGAACACCTTGAGTGCTCTAGACATGTTGTGAGCGCCTAGGTGATGGAGTCTCTTCAAGCTATTCACAATGGACTAAAATATGAAAATGACAAACATGAAGTTTAAAGTGGTTTTAGCACCCTCAATAAAAGGTACTTTAGCACCTTGAGCCTAGGACTTCTAAATGCGCCTTGGAGTAAGGTAAGCCAGTGTGCGCCTAAGAGTTTTAGCGCCTAAAGCAAGAAGGTCATTTTGGAGCATTTAGGGTAAGAGTCTCAATCAAATTGCACCTTTTGCGCCTTGGAGAGTTTAAGTTGAAGGTTTAAGTTGAGAGTTTTAGAGAGAAGTGAGCTCCACTACAAAGTGAAGTTATGCGCCTAGCAAGTTCAAGAGGAGTAAAAGTGCCTTTGATGAAGTGTGTGCACATAGTCTCTTTTGCGCATAAGTCTGGGACCCTCAATTGGAATGCCTTGAGTGATGTTGGAGTGCCCAAGAGGTGATATGTGCCTTAAGATGAAGCCAAGTTATAAGAAATGAGTTCTGGTGCCTATATCTTGTTAAGGAGAATGAACTATCAAGTTGCATCCTTGAGAGAAGGAGTGTTGGTGAGGTTAAAGAGTCGAGAGCAAGTACCCAAGTAGTCTTCAAATTGCAGAGGAAACATCAATGACATCATGTTAATCATATCAAGTAGACTCCATACAAGCTTCAAGTCAAGTTCTTACAATCTTCAAAGTTTCAAGGTCTACACTCCAGAAAGGTCACTTTAAGGGTCATCATGATGGATTATGTCATCAACTTTTACATCAAACAAAGACACTTCAACTATCATACTTCAAGTTCCAGTGAACTTCAAGTCCAAAAGAGGCTATGATATGCGCCTTGGAGATATGCGCCTTGGAGAGTTGCCTTAGGTTTTAGCATGGGGGTTTTAGCACCTAGGATGAGAGTAACAGGTGGAGTCTCAATCCAATTGCGCCTTGAGGAATGAGTTATGCGCCTTGAAGTGGGTATGAGGATTGGAACACCCCAGAGAATTGAAACTTGGAGATATAGCACCTTAGAGAGGTAATATGAGCACCTTGAGAAGGTGTTGGTGCCTTAGGTGTTTGAGAATGGTAGATTAAGCACCCTAGAGTCTTGGAAACATCAAAATCTTCCTTCATGTGTTTAAGCATCTAGCATCAAGGAGTTTAGGATATTGGCGCCTAAGGGAGGATATACTTTAGCACCTTGAGCTTCAAGAGCTATATGTGCGCCTAAGGTGGGGTTCAAAATGTGCCTTCAAGGAAGAGCTTCCAGTGAGCTCCTAGTAGGTTTTGGTGCCCAGAAGAGCGGTCATTATAAGTGTGCTTATTGGAAAGAGCTTTAAATACCATTAGGATACTCAAATTGCACCTTTGTTTAGAGATAAATGTATCTTCGAGTGAAGGAGTATCCTCTAAGGAGTGCAGTTTGGAAGCAAAGATGGAGCGCCCTAACTTTGAAAGTGACTTGGTTTAAATGCCATTGAGTGCCTAAAGACAACATGTGACTTGATCAAGATTGGCGATTGGCAATGGTTATTTAAACACCTTAGAGTAGATGAGCACCTAGAAGCATAGGCCATCGTCAGGAAATGTTTGGTTGAGTTGAATTTGGCACCTAGATCCAAAATGTTTGGTTGAGTTGAATTTGCGCCTAAGAGCTCATGAGAAGGAGTAGAAGCGCCTTACTAATGGAATGAGAGCGCCCAAAAGGTGATATGCATCTTCATCTGCCTATGTGAGCACCTTGATGATTGAAGTCTCCAGAGATGAGTGCCTTAACCAATCTAGCGCCTTCAAGAGGATGGCATTTAATGAGTAATGTGAGCGCCTTGATGGGGGTCTTCGAGAACTTATAGAAATCACTTAAGTCATGTTAGGCGCAAATTCATGAAGTTTCCACTCATTTTGGCGCCAAAAGGAGGATTTTAAACTTTTGAAAATTGCAAAAGAAAACAAATACCATAGGCCGACTCCTCTTTGCTAGCCGACCTCATTAAATGAGCCGCCCACATTTATTAAAGAAAGAACTACTATATAAAGTGGCGCTCCTTTTCATTTTTTTTACATCATTTACCTTGCACTATTCTTAAGGGCAGCAAATTTCTATTAATGAGGTAGTGAATTGTCTAAGGAGAGCATTGAATATTTAAGAAAAAAGCATTGAAGGCTGATCCTACATTGTCATTCTTGATTTTTGACATTTTTTTAACTGATTTGCATCATTTAACCTAGAAATTTGCATTTACTAAGGCAGAAATTGAACATAATGTACATCTTGATTACTTCTACTTTGTAAAATTACCTTGTTTTCAGATTTATATTTAGAAATCAGATAATGCTTTGATGAAAAATGACTTAGAATATGTTGCTCATACTTGAAAAATTGAATTAAGACATGATAACATGATAAAAGTAATGTAGAAGACTCATAAAATCCATTATTTCAATCCACGTATTCTAGTATAGTCTCACAGGTAAATGGGAATGACGGCCAAAGAAAGACAAGTCCTTATCAAGATGGATGCCAAGTCCAACATACCGGGGTCCAAGTTAGAAATGCAGTGGAAAGATGTTGGTGACACCAACATGGGACACGTCAACCTAGATGAGGTGAAGGACTTCTTGCTCACCATCACAAGAAATGAAGATATCAAAGCCATCGCGAAGAGCGGGATTGTACAAGCAGCTTGCTTTCCACCTGCCTTGCCAAGCGCCGAGCTAGTGTTAGAGTGTGTTCAGCACTGTGACAAAGAGAAAAGACAGATTATAGCAAAGGATGGAACTGTTCTCACCTACCTACAAAGGGAAGCTATTCAAGAGATCTTCAACATCCTGAAAGTGAAAGGAATCTTCATATGCCCTACAACTGCTCAGATGACGTTCGAAGGCAACTCAAAGGTTTACATGCAAGAAATCAGGAAGAAGTGGATGAATGATTCGTCGATGAAGATATACAACTCAGAAGACCCCAAGTATCACAAGGCTGACTTCAAGCAAGAGATAAGTTACTTGATCATGTTCCTGAATCGAGTAACAGGTAGGCCACAATCATCTACTTTCGAAGGATGGATGTATACCTATTTTGATCATATGTTTACAAAGAACAAGATGATTGACTGGGCTGGCCTTATAAGCCACTGCCTGGATGAACAGTTTGAAAACTTTGATGAAATGAAGTCTTTCTTCATGACTTCATACCTTGTGTATATCTTGGCAAGAAATGTAATCTACAAAGGACTAACAGCTAAAGGGCAAGTAGGTACAAAGTCAGGATAGATTCTCTCGCATCAGTGTTATCCTCAGCTCCACCTGAAAAACATTAATCACTACAAGAGATTCAGTGATGCTTTTGCCATGTTCATAGTGAGGTAGTTGAGAGGTGAACTGTATCGGAGACTAATAGGTGCTACCAGGAACTTCATCAAGCAGTATGGAAGGTATTACATTCAGTATGACAAATTCACTTATATCAGGATTCAAGGATTTACATCATTCCCATATAGACTGCCTAGATACCCTTCAAACAGGATGGTGTTGTTAGAGGTTTCCAGACAACTGTTAGAATTTCATAAGACACAAAAGGCATGGAAGAAAGCAGGAGTTCAGTTTCCTCTTCAGCTAGGTAGGTACTATTCTTGTCCATCATTACAGGCAATTGAGCATTCAGAAGTTGAGCTTCAGGCTTATCATCTGCATCCACACGATTCAAGGAGAGAAAACTTTGATCCACATGGAGCTATCAAGCAGTCTTATTCTTCCTACAAGCATAAAGAACAACTGGAGGATCACTGGGCTGATGCTATAGATGATGATGACATCAGGATGCAAAAGTGTTCAAGATTGAAATGGGACCTGATAAGAGCTACAAAGGTACTAAGAATTCCTGATCAGTTAGAAGGTGAAAGAGCTCTTCTTGGTGATGAATATGATAAAATCTGCAATTTGTCTTATGAAGTCAACTGGGCAGATAGAGAAAAGGTCGATGATGAAGGATTGATTCTTGCTATCACTGAAGAGCAAATAGACAAACAAGTACAAGCCTTGCTTGATGAAGGTAAGAAACTCACCTATACTAAGATGGGAGAAATGGATCAACAAGAACAACATAAAGCACCTAGTAAAGATTCACGAAGCAGAGGAAGTGAGAAAGATTCAGGACAGGGAAAGAAAAGAAAACAGCTTGAGATTGTTCAGGGAGAATCTAGTAGAAAGAAGAAAAGGATAAGTATTGAAACTGCTTCTTCTAGACAGCCAGGTGACATTCCACTGAATCAAGACATAGTGATACCTGCTGAGAATGTAGTTCTAGAAGCTCCAATGGAAGAAATGCCTTCTAGCCCACATGATACTGAGATCATCGATGAAGCAGATACTGAAGATAAGGATGAGGCTGAAGAGGAATCATTGCCTGCACAAGGAAGACAATTACAATAGTAGCAAGATCTTTCATCATTGCCGGAGTGGCTACAGGAAAGAATCAGAGAGAATTGTGAACTTGAGAACTGTCCTCCCCTTCCAGTTGATGAGTTACTCTTGGACATGTCGAAGGAGAAACCAAAGAAGAAGGCAAATATCCTTTCAAAGATCACTAAAGATGAAACAGGAGTAAGGAAAGTGCATGTAGTAGTTCTTAGGCTTGAAAAGAATATAGAAGATGTAACACCTAATGATTATGACATCAATATGATCAATCTGGGTCCGTTAATTGGAAAGCAAGTTGAGGAAGAACTTCAGGATTCAATTGATAATGCTTGAGCTATCATAAGACAAGAGACAGAAGGTAGAATCAAAGCTGAGCAGAGATACCGAGCCTTAGAGAAATACATTCAGCATTTAGTGCATCCTATTCATCAGCATGAAAGAGTGACTACACCTCCATCTCTCCTTCCTCCTGAAACAGTTGAACATCTAGAAGAGTTGAAGCCTTCATCTTACAGAATGAAGGATTGGATGAAAATATCAAAGGAGGCTACATTTAGACATCTGGGATTTATTATGCAAGTAAGTGATAAGATTACTAGTCTTAAGGAGAGGGTACTTGCACTTATGACATCTTGTGTTGAATTCAAAGACCTCAAGGATCAATACTTGCCACACTTGAAGAGCTTGATGGAAACATCAGTTGATGAGTTGTTACATGCTGGAGTCATTGAAGAAGGTAGAACATATAACTTTTCCTCTTGGTATTATAGCCTTCGCATGAAAGGACAATTGCTGGATAAGATAGAGATAGATATGTCGAGAGTTAGAAGTGTTCTTCAAAGGATTCAGGATGGGATACATGCCTCTTTGATGAAGATCTGTAATCCTTTTGGGGAGATGACCCTTGAGAATCTGAAAGAACAAGTTCAAGTTTTCTATTTTCAGGAAAATGATGTTACAGATGAGAGACTTGATAGTATATTTTCACTTGCTGTCCACCTTGGCGACAACAAAGCAAGAATAATTGATTGGGAAAGGACACTTGGCCTTTATTCAATTGATGTACTTGAAGCTGAAGGAACCATTCAAAATGTGCCAAGTGTACCTGTGGAGGAAGTCAAGCAAATAGTGTCCAAGTTCATTGAATGCCAAGCTTCTAGTGATGGATATTCACATGGGGATTCTTCATAAGATAATGATATATCATTCTTATCTTCTTGCGAGGCGTGCCTTTGTTCTTTTCTTCATAGCCTCCCTCATTTAATTCAGATAACCTCATTCATTTAATAAAGCTGGCCTCTTTCATTTAATAAAGAGAAATTTGTTACAACTACTTGTGATGTGGCTTGATCTGGTCCGCTGACTTGGTCAATCGATCTTGACCCTTCATTTCTTTTGAGGTCTATAAAAGGGCTCTTGTTGCTCTCATTTGTACGATGGAAAATTTTGAAATTGTTGCAAGAGCTCTCTGAGATAATAAAAGATTCATTGCTTTGGTGATTCTATTTATGTTTTTGAGTGTTGCATGGTTTAGATTTTCAAGCGAACATTAAGTTATATTAAGTTTTCTTTAAGTTTATGTTAGTTAATGGAAGGTTTCTTTATTGCTTTGTGGTGAAATCTATAAGTTCATACCATTTGTAGTTTGTGGCTTGCAAATTGCAGTGCATGGTTAGTCTGAACGAAATTGGACATCAATTTGATCTTTATGTTTGTTGAATCCTTCATGAGCATAAGTGATTTAAACATCTTGTACACCCTAGAAGATTGCATCAATCTTGTGTAGTTGTCTATCTTGGCGAAGCAGGGTCTGGTTTGGTTTCACCTGGAGCAGTAATCATCCTTACATCTAGGATTAGATTAGTATCTCTAAACCTTACACCTTTTGTCCTTTTTTTACCATTTAGTTAGAATTAGAACCAAGAACATCAATTGCCAAATCATACGACATCAGTTGTAGTACTTAGACTCTCTAGTATTCGCTTCCGTAATCATTGAAACAACACTTTATTTGAACAATTGCATAAGTCCCTTTGTGTTTAATAGAAAAATCATACTTAGTCACTGAGCTATCTCTTACAAACTCATCAGAAAGGAACCTTGGAGTCATCTTGTTTGATCACATAGTTCAGCATTCGAGAGGCTTTGCTCAAGAAGGAGTCAGATACTTAGTATTTCACTCTAATTGTTGACTTGTCCAAAAACAATCATCAACAAATCGTTGTTCCCAAACCTAGTCCACACTAGAGAAAGTAGATATGCGGCTACAAAAATATGCGTTGGAATGATGGTCAGCAAATGACACTATGACTAGTTATCTACCTTCATATGTGCTGGTAAAAAGATTAATAGATGTAGTTGACGCTAGGTTTCTAAGACGCACCAATTGCTCCCTCTCAAATTGGACCTACGACCTGGTGTTGTAATCCACCTCCCTCTTTCACCCTCGAAAAGTATGATGCTTCTAGCTGAATGGCTATAGGCACCACCTCTTCCACACTTCGAGATACAAAATATCAACCTGTAGATGTATCCGCCCGCGCCACTAAATGAGTATGGTTATTGCCTGGATCACTTCCAGATCTCGCCTAGGCTCCTGGCGTAAGTTTCATGTGATGTGACTACAACATACAATGCAACCCTTCCAGTGTAGCAATCCTTCTAGATATTCACCTCAATAAGTATTGATGATCAATTCTCCATAGCCTAGAAACACAATAGCTCAATTAATGCAATGCAAACTTCTAAAATGAATTTTTCTCACAAGTTTAGATAGGGTTTTCATCTCAGGAGCTCAACTTAGTCAAAAAATTGAAAACTCAGTAATTGTGAATGTAAAAAGGATAATAGAAATGGTCCAATGGGACTTGTATAAATATGGATTTGAAATAGGACCCAGGGTCCTAAAATTGGCCGACCTGTGGATGATTTTGAGGGATTCAATGTGATTGTGGTCAATGGATTTACTATCCCTTGCACTAGGAGGATCCAATAGCTTGACATCACCCTATGTAGGCATAGAGTATGTGATGACCTTTATGTGGTTGGTATAGGTGAGACAAATGTTGTTTTGGGTGTGCAGTAGTTGCATTCACTTGGCGAGTTTACCTAGAACTATCAAACTATGGAGCTGAAATTCAAATTAGAAGATAAGGAGGTGGTTTTTCAAGGTTTGTCTAACAGAGCTCTGAGGGCGGTTTCAACCAAGAGGATGGAGAGAGATTTTTGTAGAGGATAGGCAGTTTGGGTGGCACAATGTTTGATCACAAATGGGGTTTCACCCATGGGTTAAAAGACTACTCATGTGAGTATTCAGTCCATTATGGACAAGCATAGCATGGTCTTTAGTGATATTCCTCCAGAGTTACCACCAGATAGAGGGTTTCGGCATGTCATTGAGTTGGAGGGATTGAAGTTGGTCATCACTACACCTTATCATCATTTGAGGAGGTACAAGGAAGAGATTGAGAAGGTGATTAAGGAGTTGTTGGATATGGGACATATACAACCGAGCTCTAGCCCTTTTGCTTCTTTCGTGGTGTTGGTTAAGGATGGTACCATGAGGATGTGCATTGACTATAAGGCACTCAACAAGAAGACAATCAATAGTTCGGCTACCCTATTGGAAGGATTGATGAGTTGATAGATGAGCTTCATGGCACAATATATTTTTCAAGATTGATTTGCAGTCCAAGTACCATCAGATAATAATGAGAGATGAGGATGTGCATAAGACAACCTTTAGGTGTCACTATCGGTATTACAAATTTCTAGTCATGCCATTTGGATTTACAAATGCACTTGCCACATTCTAGTCTTGCATGAAGCAAGTATTTGTCAAGTAGTTGAGAAAATTTGTGTCTATTTTCTTTGATGACATATTGATCTATAGCAAGACTTGAGAGGATCACTTGAGGCACATAGATGAGGTACTCGTTATTCTTGAGCAACAGTCACTCTTCGCCAAGGCCTCCAAATGTGAGTTCGGGTTTGTTGGGTCCCAAAACCACAACTCCACTTCCTAGGACAGAATCACACTCACAAGGCTAGGGCTTGTTGTTATATGGAGCCCAATTAGACTGGGAGGTTAAATTTTCCCTACTTTCGTTGGCGCGGTTCCACCCCAAAGTATTTAACAGGGGAGTGTAGGGTGGGTAGAGCCCCTCCTGTGGGGCTCAGGGGAGCACCCCCGAAGAAAAAAATGCCTATTATTTTATAAAGGTGTCAACAATTATTTTTTCTATTGGCTGACATAAAACCCTATTTTTTAACTGACACAAGTTTTGATAAAAATGGATGGAGAAGGCAAAAAGGGTTAGTTTTTCCATTGATATTGCATTGTAGCATACTGCAGTGGTATTGAGTTGCAAGAGATTGTTGGTTGTAATTGGTTCTATTTTTGCTGGATAATAATATTAGACTCTCTATTGGTGGATGTAGCCCAAGTTTGGGTGAGCCACATTAAATTGTAGCTCGTTGTTTTATTCTTGCGTATTTTCATTCCTCTGTTTAATATTTGATTATCTGCATTTAATTGATATCTTCTGCATGTTCTTCTTAACAAGTGGTATCAGAGTGGGTTGTGTTTGATTATCGTCTGTAGGAAGGTCTCACGGTTGAGTGGGAATCTCATGGTTAAGTAGGAGCAATGGAAGACAAGGGTAAATTGAAGGTAGATAAATTCAATGGGTAGAACTATCAGTTATGGAAGATGTAGATGGAGGATTATCTCTATCAGAAGGATTTATGAAGGCCGTTGCAAAGGAAAGCCAAGAAACTGATAGCAATGACTAATGAGGATTGGGAACTTCTAGACAGAACGGCACTAGGAAGCATTCGTTTATGCTTGGCACCATCGGTGGCATTCAATATTTCAAAAGCAAAGACAACAGATGAGTTGATGCAAACATGGGCAAAGTTATATGAAAAGCCTTCTGCTTCGAATAAGGTATTTCTTATGAAGTGTTTATTTAATATGAAAATGGTAGAAGGTGGATTAGTTACTGGTCATTTAAATGAGTTTAACACAGTTATGAGCTAATTGACTTCTATAAATGTAAATTTTGATGAAGAAGTTAGAGCTCTCTTGATATTATGTTCTTTGCCTGAAAACTGGAATAGTTTGGTAATGGCAGTTAGTAACTCTGTTTTTGTTTGAATATGTTAAATTTGATGATGTTGTTGGTGTTATTCTAAGTGAGGAAATTCGTAAGAAAAGCTCAGGTGGAATATCCACATCAGACAGTGTTTTGAATGTAGAAAGCAAGGGCAAATCAAAGGAGAGGAAAAGGTTCTAGAGGTCATGGGAAGTCACAATGAAAATCAAAAGATAAGAGGTCCCAATCAAAAAGAAAGAAGGATTGTTGGTATTGTGGGAAACTGAGTCATCTGAAGAAAGATTGTTGGTCTTAGAAGAATAAAGGAGACAAACAAGAAGGAAATAAGGAGGCAAATGTGGTAAGTAATAAATCTAAAGATGATGCTTTGATTCTTTCCCTAGATAATGTTGATGATTCATGGGTTTTAGATTCAGGGACCTCATTTCATGGTACACCCCATAAAAGTCATTTTCTTGATTATGTCCAAGGGGATTTTGGGCTAGTTTATTTGGGAGGTAACGGAACCTATCAAATTGTTGGAAAGGGAAGAATTATGATTAAGCTGTAGAATGGGATCATTGTCTACTACAAGAGGTAAAGCATGTTCCAAGGCTAAGTAGGAATCTAATTTCAGCGGGGCAGCTAGGTGATGAAGGTTGCATAGTTACTTTTAGTGATAAAAATTGGAAGTTTACAAGAGGTGTCGTAATAGTAAAAAAATGTGTGAAAGTAAGCACCTTATATCTTTGTATAGGTCATAGTGTTTCTTCTACTTTAGTTGTTGTAGAGAAAACTCAAACAGGTTCAGGAATAGTTGCTGTAGGTTCGTAGGCAAAGACTGAAATAGTTGTTGAGGGTTCTATGACAACACTATGACATAACAGACTTGGGCATATGAGTGAAAAAGGTATGATGGTACTTCATTTTAAGAAAGTTTTACAAGGTCTGAAATGTATTAACATGGATTTCTGTGAAAGTTGTGTGTATGGAAAACAAAATAGAGTTTTCTCAAAGATGGGAAGCAAAAAAAAGATGAAAAGTTGGAGCTTGTGCATACGGATGTATGGGGACCAACTCAGGTATCTTCTCTCAGTGGCTCTCGGTATTATGTTACATTCATAGATGATACAACTAAGAAGGTTTGGATTTATTTCCTTAGGCAGAAATCTAATATATTTAAAACATTTAGGAAATAGAGAAGCTTGGTTGAGAATGAGATGGGTAAAAGATTAAAATCTCTTAGATCTGATAATGGTGGTGAGTATTGTAACAAAAAATTTGAGGATTATTGTTCCTTTAATAGAATTCGTAGGCAAAAAATGGTTCCAGGGACTCCACAGGAGAATGGAGTGGTTGAGCACATGAATAGGAGAATAATGGAGTGTGCAAGGAGTGTTGAACACCTGGAATACTAAGAGGGGGGTGAATCAGTATTCTATAAAACTATTCACACATTAAATCTTTAATTCATTTCCCAATTCAATAACTGAAAGACAGGTCAAGCATTGAAAATATAACCACAAAGCATAACACTTGAACATCGGGATTTTATGTGGAAAACCCAAAAAAGGAAAAACCACGGTGAGGATTAGCTCACAATATATTATAACCGATTAAGGTAATACATAAATGCTCACTGCAGGTGGACTTACTGTCCACTGAGAAAGAAAGAGAGAAATGGGATGGCGCACTGCCAATGATGAATTGTTATATTTGCATCTACACATGCATGGATTATAGTTTCAATTATGCACAATCAGAATCTTCTTCCACTGATTTTACTATAACCTTACAATCCAATTTTGATCTCTAATTTTTGTTTCCTTCTAATCATAGTTGACTCTCTAATCATTGTTTCCATTAATGACAACACTTCTTGACTGTCATAGTCCTCAGTATACTAGTAGTGTCTCTAACAATCTCCAACAAGGAGCATGAGATTGCATACTGCTGAGGTTGTCAATACTGCTATATATTTAATTAATAGAGGTCCTTCAATTCCTTTGGGCTGTGGTATTCCAGAGGAAGCATGGATAGGTAAGAAGCCTGGTTATTCTTTTTTCAAAACCTTTGAATGTGAAGCATTTGCACATGTAGATTCTGAAAATAGAACCAAGTTGGATGCAAAATAAAAAAAGTGTATCTTTGTTGGATATGGCATTGGTGAATTTGGTTATAGACTTTGGGATTTTAAAAATTGAAAAATTGTGAGAAGCAGGGATGTTGTATTTAATGAGATGGTGTTGTACAAAGATCAGTTGCAATAACATAAGAAGAAAGAAAAGGATTTTGTGGTACTGAATGCTACTTTGGACAATGATGTTCTAGTGGTTCCTCATGCTCTGCAACAACAACAACAAATACCACAAACTCTAGTGAATGTTAGATGGTCAACAAGGATAAGTAGACCTCCCGAAAAGTTTTATCCCTCTTTCTATTTTATTTTGTTAACAGATGTTGGTGAACTGAAAGGGTATGATGAAGCATACAGGTGGATACAAAGGTTTAGTGGGAACATGCAATGGAAGAAGAAATGGGCTCGTTGCTGAAAAATTAGACTTGAGAATTATATAAGTTGCCTATAGGTAAAAAGACTTTACCAAAAAAATTGGTTTATAGGATGATAGAGGAAAATGGAGGTAAGAAAAGATTTAAAGCCATATTAGTTGTAAAAGGATTTGTACAGAAAAAAGACATTGATTTTGATGAGATTTTTTCTTCAGTTGTTAAGATGACTTCTATTCATACTGTTTTAAGTATTATGGTTGCTGAAGATTTGCATTTGGAACAACTAGATGTGAAAACTACCTTTCTCCATGGTGATTTGAAGGAGGAGATATATATGGAACAACCACAAGGATTTGAGGTCAAAGGTAAGGAGAAATTGGTGTGTAGATTGAAGAAGAGTTTATATGGCTTGAAACAAGCACCTCGGCAATGATACTTGAAATTTGATAGTTTTATGGCTGAGCAAGGCTACAATGGGTGTAATTTTGACCATTGTGTTTATTTTAAGAGGTTGGATAATGATAGCTACATTGTTTTATGTTTATATGTTGATGACATGCTTGTAGCTGGGGTCTAACATGGATCACATAAGTGAGTTAAAACAACAGTTAGCCATGTCATTTTCTATGAAGGATTTGGGGGCAGCAAAACAAATCCTTGGTATGAGAATTTGTAGAGATAGGAAGAACATAAAATTGAATCTATCTCAGGCTGATTATGTTGAAAAGGTGTTGTAGAGATTCCATATGGAGAATGCAAAAGCTGTCAGCACACCTTTGCCTAGTCATTTGAAATTGACTAAGGAGATGTGTCCAAAGACACAAGAGGAGGAAGATAAAATGTCCAAGGTACCATATGCTTCAGCTATAGGAAGTTTAATGTATGCCATGGTATGTATGAGACCGGATATTGCACATGTCGTAGGAGTTGTAAGTAGGTATATGAGTAATCCCGGAATGGAGCATTGGAATGCGGTAAAATAGATTCTCAGAGATTTGAGAGGTACAACCAATAAACATTTATGTTTTGGGGGCTCTAATACTAACTTAGCAGGGTATGTAGACTCAGATTTGGTAGGGGATATTGATTATGTCTTTACTGTAGGTGGGACAGCAGTGAGTTGGATCTCAAGGTTGCAAAAGGTAGTTGTTTTATCCACCATGGAGGTAGAGTATGTAGCTGCAACATAGGCAAACAAGGAGATGATACGGATGCAATTTTTCATTGAAGAATTGGACAAACAATAGGGTAAAAGTTATTTATTTACATCTTTCAAAGAATTTGCCTTGCATTCAAAGAACAAACACATACCATTGAGGTATCACTTCACTCAGTCAGTGTTGGAGGATGGACAGTTAAGGCTGGAAAAGATACATATAGATGACAATCCAGCGGATATGTTTACGAAGGCGGTGACAAAGGAGAAGCTAAGCTCCTTTTCAACTTCGGTTGACCTTCAAGATTGAAAACAATAAAATTAGAACAGGGTCCAGGGTGCTTATTTCCAATGGAAGCTACAGGGGCAGCAGTGTTATGATCAGTCTCCAAGTGGGAGATGATATGATGTGGAGTTTGATCAGTCTCCAAATGAGAGATTGTTGTTAGATGGAGCCCAATCAGACTTGGAGGTTAAATTTTCCCCACTTTTGTCGGTGTGGTTCCCCCCCAAAGTAGTTAATGGGGGAGTGCAGGGGGGGCAGAGCAAAAATTGCCTATTATTTTATAAAGGCGTCAACAGTTATTTTTTCTATTGGTTGACATATAAAAACCTATTTTTGTAATTGACATAAGTTTTGATAAAAATGACTGGAGAAGGCGAAAAGGGTTAGGATTTTCATTGATATTGCCTTCTAGCATAATGTAGCGGTATAGAGTTGCAAGAGATTGCTAGTTGTAATCGGTTCTATATTTGCTGGATAATAATATTGGACTCTTTGTTGGTGGATTAGCCTCAGTTTGGGTGAGCCATGTTAAATTGTTTCTCACTTTTTTATTTTAGTGTATTTTCATTCCTCTGTTTAATCTTTTGATTATTTGCATTTAATTGATATCTTCTGCATGCTATTCCTAACAGGGCTGTCGTCATGCAAACATAATCGATCCATCAACATAAGATGAAGGGTTGAAGGTCAATTCTATGGCAGTGGGTTTCATCCCTTACACTTCGAGCTCAGCTGAACTCTGGAGAGATATTCCAAAGGAAATACCTTAACAGGTATTGAATTCAAACAACATGAACAACTAAAAACCAATGAGCAGCCAAACCCAACTTGTTGTCTTGATCCCAAAACTGTCACTAGATCAAGAAAAATTGGTTGCCAGACCCCAATATAGCTGATGTAACTATGCATGCCTAACCCACATGAAATAGATTCATTCATATTCACTTGAAATAATTCTTGTTTATACTGACAATTAAGGATGCACATAATTAATGGTTCTTCCCTTAAACCACCTGTAAATGTTTTTGTTTGTTTAAAATGATGTGAGGCTGATAGGAATGGCTCTAGATCGATGCCTAATCTATGGGCAACAGAGTCATAGTTCATTAAGAAAATAACAAACTGAAACCAAAAGGACAATGAGCTATGTATTTGCATACATCATAGAATATGAGATCTTGAAACAATAATATACTTAGTAATCCAAAACATAACTGCATATACTCATATATAACATGAGAGAGATTATTATAAAGCTTGCAATATTTTCATAATGTCGTCACATTCATTTGACCCAATATAACATTCGTGCCATCAAACATGGCAAAGGAAAATACCCAACTGCGACTGAAAAATCTTCCTGGATACATACCTAATGACCTGGAGACATTCTACAACAAAAAACATATGCAATATAACTCCTTTAACTTCACAGGTCTGCACTCCTTAATGAGTTGAATTGGCATTTTAATAGCTACCTTGCAACTTTGTCCACCTATAAATGTCTTTGGGAGACCACCCACAACCAACTTCTTTTGAAATAAGTTTCAAACTTCTATTTATATCACTTGTAACTCAGATTGGAAGGAAAAATGGGAGGGAAAACCTCTCCAACTCCACCAACTGCATTAAAAACATCAAATTCAACCACCTACTTTGCATTAATGGTGATTTGGAGAGTCGACGATACTTTTTCCTATGTTTTAGGGTGTTTTAGGGCCTCTAGTGGGTGTCGGTATGGCAGGAGAACTTGAAACTTTTGGGAAAAGCCAAAACTTCTTGGTGGGTCTAGAAATCCCATCAGAACCAAAAGTGATGAAAGTCAAAAATGAAAGTTTGACCCGAAACTGCATAGAATTCTTAGCCCTTTCCTCAAAAAATTATATAAAAATTCATTTTTTTGCACCTCCAAATTCGTCTTGAAAAATGAGGGGGTCCGAAAAGATTTTGAACTTCCTAGCAGGTTGCGAGGTCGTGGGGGATTTTGGAACTTTTGGGAAAAGTCCCAAAGTCCCTGTGGGTCCTGAAGTCCTGCAAGAATCTAGTCCAAAAGTCCTGGTAGGTCCCAAAAACCCGTAGGAACAAAAGGGCCCAGAAAAGAAAGAAGTTTAAGGATAGTATATACATAAAATAAGCATTTTTTATCATTTACCTAGCCAAACTTTTAGGGTTTTAGAGCCAAAATCAGGGGTTCAACAACATGCATTAGGGTAAAGGCACAGATGGTGCAAATATGAGGCTTAAAAATAGGAATCCTAATATTGACTCTAGTTGGGGATGTGTGTTAAACATTGACACAACAAGAATCTAGAACATCTTTGGGCAGACCAAAAGGTAAAAACAAACAGGGGGAACAACGTATTTACAACAATGGCGTATATACAAGACAACATACAATCATAGGCATGAGGGCACAAAAGGAGAGTTGACTGTAATCAAAATTTGCAGGCACTTGTAGGTGAAACCTACACAATACTGATGAAACTACATTCCTCTGTCAAAGACAAGCTGAATGGAGTTGATCTCCCTCAAACCAAAACAATTTTCATCACTTGGCTACAACAACTGAAGTCTTTCATCCGCATGTACCAACTTGCAATCACTACTCATGAAGCCAAGGCTGGCTCTACCAATGAAATCATTGTTGCAATGCAACCATAAGAAATAGGTGCTTGACCTATTCCAATCCATAGCATTCACTTTTATAACATCGGGGGGTGCAAATTCAAGAACCAGGTCAACAGAAAAAGAAATGGATGAATACAAACCTTGATCATCAATTGTCACGATGTCATACTTGTTGACATTATCATGCAAATTGAGGGAAAAGAACACCTCCAATTCACATGGAAAAGAGAAACGTGCTTGACTGCATTGCTGATCCACAAGAAGAAACACATCTTGCAAATCAAAAAATCCAACTCTGTCATATCTTCAAGTTGGGCAGCAACATGTTGATCTTGAACTTGGCACTCATGTTGTTGATGTTCAACATAATATTCATCTACATGCTCAACCCAATTGAATGACTCCATCTCAGGCATATCACCGTTATCCAAAATAGTAGAAGTTGCATCTTCGTCACAAAGGAAAACTTCATAATCAACAACATTCACATCAAGCCCTTGGACAATCGGTGACTAGCTGACATTGCTCTCACACATGCTGATGTCTTGTTCCACACTTGTATCAAGGTCCTGATCCATATTGTAAGGACCCCAATCCTTATTAACAAAATAATATTAACTCTGAATTGAAAAACATCGAGGATAAATTTTCTTTGATCTAATAGATGCAGGAAATGCAGATTCATGAAGTTTTATTATTAATTCTAAGAAGTGCTCAATGAATGTTATATTGGTTAGACAACTAGAGCTTAGTTTTATAAAGTCATCAAGTCCTGAAAGGATCACTAATCTTATTATAATGAAGAGAGAAGGTGCGCTACACAAGATAACATGTAGGAACAATGGATCAACACATACCTTACATCTTTCGTTGTACCCTGCATTCATTTCTGACAACTTATTTTTTCTCCAGTGACTTGTATCCTTATCATCTGCACAAAACTAGCTAGACAATATCATATTAACACGACTTAGAATCACTACATAGATAGTTAAGATCACAATATTTATAGAAGCTAAAAATTGAATGTTTCACCATTCCTTTGAACCTGAGTACTAGAAGATTCTTGTTATCTGACTTGCTCTTTTATGTTTTTGAGATTATGAAGTTAATTATAAAAGAACAACCTATATCCAGGGAACTTGAGTACTGGGGGCATCCTTCGTCGTCCAGACTGCCTACATACCCTGTATCCATGGGATCAAGGCCCCTCTAGATGTGACTGACACTGGGGTATGCGAATATGTAGTTATGTCTTGCACTATGTTTGATGCAACTTTGAGTAGGTAAGTAGCCCTTTCTAGGGTGATTCCCGACCCGAGACAGTTCTTCGTCGGTTGCCACCCACTCAGGTGAAACAGGGACAGAATTAAATCCACTATCACGACCACCTAAAAGGGGTGTTTATTGTGCAGCCCTTGTGTTGAAGAATCTCTATCAGGTGTCCGCCCGAGGCATCAAGTTTACCTAAGGCAAGTCTATCTCCAAATTCATGTACTATTTTTACATCAAAGGTTTCCTAATAGATCTATTCACGAGATTCCTAATCTTATTGGGAATAATACTTGCAAGATCAACAAGTAATTCAATACCCTAAAATCACATTGTAATTCTTGTCACATAAGTGAATACTCTATGATTTCTAAATTCTATGAGATTCAACCTCAAGGGTTAAGAAATATATCAATTACTGAAGAGAAGAAATTTAATTATTCTTAAAGTGCAATGATTATAGCATAGCTACATCTCTAGTTCCATTTAGTCAACTTGGGGAGGTAAAAGTCTCTGAGGTTACTACTATCACATAACTAGACTCGAGGTTATAAACATAATTTTCTTCAAGGAGAAGACATAAGCTATATTAGTCCTACACCATGATGGCATACATATAGTTCGAGCCCTAAGGAATGCACTTCAATCTCTTAGATAGAATCTGCACCTTCTACGTTTGGACACCATTTCCTAAACTTGCAAATTCCTTGGTTATGCACTTCCATCCTCTGAAATCCTTTCCCCGCCCCTGAACAAAGGGGTTCTTAGTCAAAATATATAGATGTGGCATTATAGAAATTGGGTTTCTCTTGAATTGACTGGACAAGTTTTGGAAAGTGCAAGGAACCTCCCAATTGATATTCAGTCTCCCCAAAACAAAATGGCTGACCTCCTACCTTTGCGTCTAGGAAAGACCTCTCTTCCACCGATTTCAAATCATTCACCTACTACCAACGCTCAGTCAAGGAAGAAAAACTAGAAGCATTAAATTGTATTGAGTTCTAATTTTTTATGGCAATGTGAGGATCTCCCAAATAGAGATATGAAATCCAATGACATTTAAATCTGCCCTGATGCAGAGAATGTGAACTGGCTAAGGCATGTGGGAGCATCTAGAGGGGTATGGTGGTGGAGTAAATCTGATTTGATTTTCTTACCTGCCTTCTTGCCACATACGCCACTCCTTAATTTAATGTTGCATTGACTATAAGCATACTAATATATATCTACCCATACATGATATTATAAAATAATATGTATATATATATATATATATATATATATATATATATATATTCTTATATGAAATATTATACAAAAAAATTCATGTATTAAATACTTATATTTTAACTAATTTTCAACCAACAATTGTCCCTATAATTATTAGCATTTTAAAACCGCAACCAATTTAGGGTCGTGACACATCTTCATCATCATCATCACTATAAGAATCGTAATGAGGTGTTTCAAATGATGGATTGCATCCATCCTAGAGCCTCTCTGTTTCAATCTCAACAGGGCAACTTGTTGCATCACAATTGCTACTACAAATAGACTGTTGACACATATCTTCTTCCTCATTTATTCTATCACTTTCTTGTGGATGACCTAAAACACACTCTGCATGAGGAAGACTACACATTTCACACGAAAGAAACATGTTCTCATATGTGTCCACATGATCACCATCTTCACAATCCAGGGCAAATTCATCTGAATGGAAATCCATGGATGCACCAACAATTATCTCTGATCGGTTATCATCATGTGTATCCACCTCAACCTCATGCAAACAAGCACTAATTGCTTCCTTATCACAAATAGGAATAAAAGAAGGCAATACATCAAATAAGAAATAAGTTCCTTTCTCACAATTTATTTCATTTACCTGTGCACAATCTATATAATTAGTGTCACAAGCTGATTCAACTTGTTGCTCACTCATGCACACACCCTCCTCATTGTCTACCAAGCCACAACAAACAACAGGGTCATACTTTTCTTCACTAAACTAGGAATCATCATTGATTTTTTCATTTTCATCATCCACTGATGACTGATCTAGTTGAAGGTAGGTGTAGACACTACTATTTTCATTTGCGTCACTATCATACATTGCACCGATACCTTCATCTACCCTCCCACACACACAATCATCACTTGACATTCTGCTTGAATCATGTGAAGAATCCATGTCCTTGCTGCCTACAACAACCTATTCATTATAAGGTGCCTTTGCATCAGAGGATAAAGATTTTGCAATCATATCCCACTTCAAATCATCAATGAAATCAAGGCATCTATATGTTTGCTGCATGTTCATTATATTGAACTCCTCCTGTAGTGAACCCAAACTATCATCATAGGCGATGAGTAACATGTCAATACAGGTAGGCAAGTCAAGTCTAAAGGTTTCTAGTATATTGGACAAAGCATCTGCAAACCTGTGACTAAACTCCATGCTAGACTCTCCCTCTTGCCATCTGATATCTTCTAATTCCTGGACAATAACTACAGGGTCCAAACCATTTGCAAACTCCTCAAATGCAACCACCAAGTCATTCCAAGAGGTAAAATGGTGTGCAGGGAAACCAACCAGCCACTTCAGTGCCATCCCACATAGAGATCTAACAAAAAATCTCATCCACATATCGTCATCTTTAAATCAAAATTTGTCCATGAAGTATGAAAATGCCTCAATATGTGCCTTCCCATCATAAACATCACACCCATCAAATAGAGGCATCTAATAATATATTTTCTTGGGCATGGGTTGTTTTTCATAATTGACCCATGAGAGATCTAGCTATTTGTATGTGGTTTCATTAGCAATGGGAGGAGGCCAAAAAAATGAGCTACTGGCAATAACAGGAAGGGCATTAGATTGTGGCTTGGACTGATGTAGCATGATTTGAATTTCTATTTCCTTTTCTTGTTGCAAGAAAGATTCGAGCAGTTGATTTCCTTTTTCAATTTCATACTGCAGCCTAGCTGATTCGTTTTGATTATACAAAGGTGTTTGACATTGAGGTAGGGGAATGCAAGATGCAGGGTAATCTAAGTAATAGGATGAAGAATCATCATAAGAGAAATAAGCACCTTTATCCTCATAATATTCATGGATTGAGATATAGGATGATGCATAAGAAGGATGTCTTAGGGCCATCAGCGTGCCAAGAAGCCATGACTAAAATTTTCTCACACAGGGAAACACAAGACTTAATAGATTAAATGCTTTTGTATTTTGGAGGATGTTTGAATTGGTTATAAAAGGAAACCATGTGTACCTTAATTTACTAGTTGTTGCTCACAAACTTGGGGTATTCAGATCACCGACACAACTGGAACAACAACAAACAAACTTTTCCTTTTCTAACAATAGAGTTGCCGCCTCACTAAATGAGGAAATTCCTTGAAGTGTGAGCGATCTTCAAGGTCACAAAATAATTCTGGGTTCTCCAACTAGGAGAGTCTTCAAATTCTTCTCAATGCAACAATAATCTGTCCCCGACAATGATGCCATTTTGTTGGGTCCTAAAACTATAGCTCTACTTCCTAGGACAAAGTCACACTCACAAGGCCAGGGTTGCCATCATGCAAGCATAATCGGTCCATCAACAAAACATGGAGGGTTGAAGGTCAACTCTACGGGTGTGGGTTTCATACCTGCACTTCAAGCTTAGCTAAATTCTGGAGGGACATTGCAAGGGGTATACCTTAACAGGTATTGAGTTCAAACAACATGAACAACTAAGCCAAACCCAACTTGTTATCTTGATCCCAAAACTGTCACTAGATCAAGAAAAATTGGCTGCAAGACCCCTATCTAGTTGATGTAAAGTTGTGCATGCATAACCCACATGAAATAGATTCATTTGTATTCACTTGAAATAATTACTTGTTTATACTGATAGTTAAGGATGTACAAAATTAATAGTTCTTCCCCTAAACCATTGGTAAATGCTTTTGTTTGTTTAAAATGATGTGAGGTTGATGGGAATGGCTCCAAACTGGTGCCTAATCTATGGGCAATAAAGTCATAGTTCATTAAGAAAACAACAAGCTGAAACCAAAAGGACAATGAGCTATGTATTTGCATACACCGTAGAATATGAGATCTTAAAATAGAACATACTTAGTAATCCAAAACATAACTGCATATACCCATATATAACATGAGAGGTTATTACAAAGCTTGCAATATTTTTAGAATGTTGTCACATTCATCTGACCCAGCATTACATTCGTGCCATCAAACATGGCAAAGGAAAATACCCAACTGTGACTAAGAAAACTTCTTGGATACATACCCAATACCCTAGACACATTCTAGAACAAAAACCATACGCAATATCAATTCCTTTGACTTCACGGATCTGCACTCCTTAATGAGCTGAACTAGCATTTTAATAGCTACCTTGCAACTTTCTACACCTGTAAATGTCTTTTGGAGACCAACCTCTTTTGAAATGAGTTTCAAACTTCATTTAATATCACTTGGAACTTGAATTGGATGGAAAAATGTGAGGGAAAACCCCACCAACTCCACCAACTGCATTAAAAAACATCTAATTCAACCATCCACTCTGCATTAATGGTGATTTGGAGAGTCGATGCACGTTTTCTTGCATTTCTAGGCCTCTGGCGGGTGTCAGGACGATAGGAGAACTTGGAACATTTGGAAAAAGTCCAAAAGTTTCGACTGGTCTTGAAACTCCGCTAGAACAAAAAAGTGGTGAAAGTCAAAAATGAAAGATTGACCCAAAACTGCATAAAATACTTAGCCCTTTCCTCAAAAAATTATTTGAAAATTTGATTTTTTTGCATCTTCAAATTTGTTTTGAAAAACCAGGGGGTCCAGAAAGATTTTGAACTTTTTGGCAGGTCACGGGATCATGCCCAAAAGTCCTTGCGAGTCCTGAAGTCTCGTAGGAACCTAGTCCAAAAGTCCTGGTAGGTCCCGAAAACCCATAGGAACAAAAGGGCCCAAAAAAAAAAGTTTCAGGATAGTATATACATAAAATAAACATTTAAGTATAAGAAAGGTATTTATCTTTCTTATACTATAAGATATATTTTATGTGTATACTATCAGGATGTTTGAGAGTTGTTTCAGATCCATAGGAGTTAAACTATAGAATCTAGAGTTTGGAGGACCCATCAAATTCTAGACAACCAAATTATCAAGGTTTCGAACTTAGCCAAAATTAGAGGTTCAACAACATGCATCAGAGTAAAGGCACAAGGACCCCTTAGGAAAAATTTGAGGAATTTGACAAGATGGTGCAAATATGAGGCTTGAAAATAGGAATCCCAACAAGGTTGACTGAGATTTTATATTTAGGGCATAAGATTAGTGGCCAACGAATCAGTGTGGATGAGGAGAAGATTACAACAATGGTGGATTGGCCTTGACCCAGGACTATATCACATATGAGGGGGTTTGTGGGACTTTGCAGTTATTACCATAGGTTTGTCCAAGGTTTTTCATAGTTGGTTGCCCCATTGACCAATTTGATGAAGAAGGGAGCTTTTGATAAGCTCAAGGAGGTAATGAGTTCATGTCCTGTTTTGGCTATTCCAGATTTTTCCCTTTTATTTTAGAGTGTGATGCCTCAGGAGAAGGTATAGGAGCAACGTTAATGCAAAACAAACATCCCATAGCTTTCGAGAGTAGGAAGCTCAAGGGGTTGGAGATGAGCTTTTCTATTTATGATAGGGAGATGTTAGCCATCATGCATGCTTTGGTCAAATTTAGACAGTATTTGGTTGATGGGAGGTTTGTGGTGAAGACAGATCACAATAGTTTGAAGTTCTTCCTCAACCAAAAGGATTTGAATGATAGTCAGTAGAAGTGGGAAAGTAAGTTATAGGCTTATGATTTTGTTATTGAGTATGTTAAGGGGAAGGATAATGTTGTTGTTGATGCCTTGTCTAGGAAGCCCTATTTGTTTTCCATGAATGATATATCTGCTGATTGGAGGGTTAATATAATAGTTGAGTATGCCAAGAAAACATTTGCTTCTGATATTTTGGATGGTAAGCTACAAGATGATAGGTACAGGATAGCGGATGAGTTCATACTCTACAAGAATCAGGTGTACCTTGTTCCTGAATCAAAGATTAAGGAGAAGATTTTGAGAGCATGTCATTACACACCATTGGCTGGTCATCAAGGGTATTATAAGACTTAGGGGTAGTTGAGAGAGTGGTTCTCATGGAAGGGCATCAAAGGAGATGTTCTAAAACATGTTAGAGAGTGTTTTGTTTGCCAACAGGACAAGGTAGAACAAATATTCCCAACTGGTTTGTTACAACCCTTGCTCATTTCAAATAAGAAATGGGAGAGCATTTCTATGGATTTTATCACCGGTCTTCTGCGAGTACAGGGCAAGGATTGCATTTTTGTGGTTGTGGATAGGCTCACTAAGTATGCTCATTTTTACACTATATCTTTAGAGTATAAGGCTCCACATGTGGCTGATTTGGTTTTTAAAGAGGTGTTTAGACTACATGGGCTGCTTAGGAACATTGTCAGTGACAAGGACAGTAGGTTCATTAGTTTTTTTGGCAAGAACTCTTCCAATTGACAAGCATAGAATTGACTCCTAGCACTAATTATCACGTCCAAATGGATGGACAAATGGAGATTGTGAACAAATGGATTGAGGGGTATTTAAGAAATTATGTTATAGGGCAACAAACATGGATTAAGTGGCTTCATCTTGGGGAGTATTGCTATAACTCCACTCATATGTCTATAGGTATGACTCCTTTCAAAGCACTATATGGGTATGATGTACTATCTTTTGTGGACTTGATTCTTTCAGATAGTGGAGTCCTGGAGCTAAGGATTTGGTTCAGCAGAGCATAGACATCTTGAATGCACCCAAGGAGAATTTGTAGCAGGATCAAAATCAACAAAATATGTATGCTAAACATCATCATTTGGAGAAGAATTTTGAGGTAGGAGACATGGTTTTTCTAAGGTTGCAGCCTTATAGGCAATCCTCTCTCAAGGGTAGTGGTGTTGAGAAGCTTAATCCATGATTTTATGGGCCTTATAAGATCATATGGAGGATAGGAGAGGTTGCATATGCATTGGAAATGCTGGAAAACAACAAAATTCATAATGTTTTTCATGTGTCATGCCTTAAGAGGGCACTTGGATAGCAGGTCACACCTTTGGAGTTGCTACCACTTGACAATGAAGGGAAATTGATTTTGGAGCCTAAAACCATCATTGACATGAGTGAAGATTAAGAAACAAGGTCATCACAAAGTACTTGGTGCGTTGGAAGAATCTACCACTCAAGGATGCTACATGGGAAGGGGTGGAGATTATTAATCATCCAAATCTGAAATTACTTGAGGACAAGCAATATTGGGGAAGGGAGGATTGTCATGTCCCCTCTATTCCCACTAATTAATACTATTATTATTATTAAAATAAAAGTGTTTTCAACACTTATATATATTATATATAATTTAAATTATAAATACAAATATAAAAAATACAAAAATAAAAATAAAAACAAAATAAATTAATCTTTGAATTTTCAAACTTGGTGCCCAAAATTTGGGACCCATGGGTCCTAAACAAAAGGTATATCTACAAGCTTTGGGAGCTCCTTTTTGGTTTCCAATTTTTGTTACTGAAATTGCAAATTGAATTCAATGTTCTCCCAAGGATGAAATCCCTTGTTGCAAATAGCAAACTGGGAAGACGAAACCCTTCTTAGATTGTACTTCAAAGGACTAGGTGCTAGTAATGTGCAAGGCATTGCCATTTTCAAGATCACTCCCAGATCGCCGCTTGAGAGAAGTTTTAAAACTGTTATTAATTGCACCTAAATGGGAGTCATCAAATTATTGAGGAAATAAGGATTCATCGGAGTTGTTGTTCCTATATAAATATCTAGAAGCTTACTACAGATCCATCGAGGTGAAGTACATCATTAAAATCAAACCCTAACGAAGTGCCATTCAAGCTATTTGCATAGCAAATCTTCTATCGCTAGTCACCTACATACCAACTGGGATCGCAGCTAAAGTGTAGAAATTAGTGCCAACTTCTTCATCAGTTTGAAAGGACCTACATACCCGTGCATATCATCTTAGCGCCAACTTCTAGTAATCTACAGCCTATTTGCGCCATCAATTTGAAATTGCTCCACTCGCCAATCAACAAATATTCTTAGCATGAGCAATAAAGAATATAGGGTAATCAATAGTGATGAGAAGAATTAATATGGCACCTTTGACCACGGTTCGCTTGAACCACAACATCAAGATCTGGGTGTTAAGGGACAAGATGCTAGATCGACTAATGTGAAGGAAAGGCTCAGGGCGCACCCAGCTATTTACTAGGCTGACTATGGAGCAGGTATTAGTGAGTACTTTCTACATTGATGTAATTTTCTAAGTGAACAAACTCACTATTGGTGTAAATAGTTTTAGGATTATTGAAATTCAATTAATAAGAGTCTATTTACTACTGCAACTATGTATTACGCAAGTTTATTTAAGTTTCCATTTAGCCATTCAGATTGTGTTTCTACCTACAAAGTAGAAGGGATATTTCAAGAACCTAGAGAGTAAACATAACTAGATGTTGATTTTCTATCATCCACTAAACCAACCCAATTAGAGTCTGTCTAACCAACTAGTTCACAGTTTTTAGTGGAAGAATAATGGATGCTAAAATTTTGTGTACCACTCACATACCTTAATATTATTTTTGTAGCACACAAATGAGACTCATGGATCTTGAATGAACCGAGAGATGAGGCTCACAACATACATAATATTGGGTTTAGTTGTAGTGAGGTACATGAGGCTCCCAACCAAACTCCTATACAAAGTAGCATCCACCTTGGAACTTGCATCTTCCATAGTTAATTTCTCACCAAGTGCTAAGGGAGTTGCAATTGTTGTGCATGTAATCATTCTAAACTTTTTCAATAAATAAGCTACATAGTTGGTTTAAGAAATGAATATACCTTCTGATTGTTGTTGCACTTTCACACCAAGAATGCAATGCATTAGTCCCAAATCTAACATTTAAATTTTCTATTTAATTTTTTCCTAAAATTTCTCCATAAGACTTTTGTTGTTACTTGTATAAATAAGATCATCAACATAAAGACAAATGATGTGAATATCATTACCAACATGTTGGATGTACAAGGTTAGCTCTGAGTGGACTGCTGAATATCTTCTTTAAGAAATAACTATCAATTATTGCATACCAAACATGAGGAGCCTGCTTCAACCCATAGAGAGCTTTTTTCAACTTGTAACCAATTGTTCTTTGCCTGGAATTTAATAGCCCATGGGCCTCATCTATATAATCATTAAGGAAGGCTGATTTTACATCCATTCGATGTACATGTCACTTGTATTGTGTAGCAATTGCCAATATAATATTCATGGTATAAAGTCTTGCAATTAGAGTGAAGGTTTTTGAATAATCTACTCCAAGTGTTTGTGCAAATCCCTTGGCAACCAATCTTGCCTTGTGTCATTTCACAAAACCATTAGAATGATATTTCACTTTATAAATCCATTTGATACCGATCACTTGTTTATCTTCTGGAAGCTGTACTAATTCCCATGTATTAGTTTTGCCAATTGCTTCCATCTCTTCATTCATAGCATCAATCCATACTTCATCTTTCACTGCTTTGTCATGCATAGAGGGTTCAACTTAAATTTGACAAAGCAAAGCAAAATTAACAACTAGATTTATATTAGTACTTTGATAAATTTCATTTAAGCTTTGTACCTTCTTGAAGAGCTTGGACTTGGTGATGGACTTAAACTATCACTAGAATTTGTGCTATCAGGAGAACTTGGTGAACTTGAGCTTGTGGGAAGAGGAGGAACACTATCATTTTCTATATTCATTATTATTGGTTTTTCTTGCTATACACCTTTTTGCTATTACCATACTCCATCAAAAACCACATCACAACTTACAATCCATTGCTTTGTGTCTGGATTATATAATCTATACCCTTTAGTTGCATCAGAATATGCCATAAAGATACAAAGTTATGATTTTGCATCCAACTTCTTTCTTTTTTGAACTGGAATGTGTTGGCATAATAGTCATATAGTATTACATTGTTAGTTTATGCATATTAAATGAATGTTAGCATAATACATCATTGTATTACATTGTTATGGTTCAATCAAGTTCAGTCAGTTCAGTTTCATATAACCATATAACTATTATAACTGTCAACTCCCTCATAGTATATGTACATGGATGTATCTGCACTTTCATCATCGAATCAATAAATAGTTTAATTTACTTTATATGGTCTCAGAGCTTAAACAGTTGCTATGTCTGTGACCTACGAGGAGGAGAAGGGAGAATAGAAAGGTGTCCCTGTGCATGATGGATATGCTATAGAAAAGGCCCACCAGTATTGCCTATTGCTTGGAGACGCTGAAATCTCTCATGAGATTAGCTTGTTCCAGATTTTGGATAGAGAAAGCTTTATATATCTTGACGATGAGGAGGGCAAGAAAGTGGATAAAATAGAGGGCAGTGTTGATATCATTGGCATTGCGATTACCATGCATTCTGGCTATGATTTGATCATTTCTTTTACAAATCTATTTTAATTATTAGCATATCTGCAAGCAATGATTTTTTTTCTGAAGAGTTTCAATGCCTGGAGATTGAGTGAATGCTGTCCATCTAAATAGAAGTGCATAGAAATTTTTTATAGCGATAAGGATGTCTAACAAGGAGGTAGGGTGACGTTTTCTTATTCTTTGTGTAAAGAAGAAGCACATTCTCATTGTAAGGCAGAGAGATTTATGGTGGAAGAATGGTATTCATTTTTGTATTACTAGAGTTGCATCTGCACAGTAAAGTAAAATACACTGATTCTTATCACCGATGACTAAATGAGATTGGAAGCAGAGTCTAATTTATTGTCAAGTCTGAAATCTTCCAGCAAGAGGTGATGTATGCTTCCATTATCAATAAAGATTTATGTTGTTCTCTATTTGGGATAAGAGTTATTGTTCAGAATCTAAAGATATACAGGCATCATAAAATTTATACATATTAAAGGTAGTGAAACTGTTTGCTCTTGGAGATATAAGGTTTTATTAGTGTGGAAGTTTTGACATATATATTTGAATTCATGTTGTTTATGATTTCATTTTCTTTTTAAGATGAGCATCAAAATCATATCTCAAAGGTGATTATGTAGATGAGTTGGAGGAGCAATAAGGGATTTGATAAGAAGTTTGACTACTTTGTAAGAGAAGCTTATTATTTGAAACTTTTATGCATCCTAGAAACTATACCGGAGATAGTTATTTGTGTAGTCAGTGAAAATCACTTGTTGTGCAAAGTATAGAGGATAAGGTGTTTTGTGAAGGCATTTAAATGTGAATGTGTTTTTTTTCGAAAGCATTGGAAGAACCCATTTTGTTGGTTGAAAATCTCCTATCAGAAAATCTCAGTGGTTGAATCTGAAACCTTCATTTTTATAATGTTCAATTGCATTATGTTATCAAATACCTGTGCTCTCAGAATCCTTCATACCACATCTAACAAGGCCTCTAAAGACTCATCAAAGATATCAGATGGATAAAGTGTAACAGGGTCATATTGGAGGCAGGCGGCATCGAAGGATGGAGGATTTTCCATCATCTCAAGTTAGCTTCTCGCTTTGAGATGATGCTTTGCATGAGAAGTGTTTTTGGTTTTGGTTGTTTTTCTTTTCTTTGTTGATGCTGACAGGTTTGAAGAATGTATGTTTTGTGAAGATTTTGTCCAGTGAGCTTCAAGAGTATATGATCAAGAATTATACCTTTTCGCGGTCACTAGACAATGATAGAGATCTGGCGTATCTCTTAGGGATCATTGTTGAATAGTTCAAGGCTCTGTGATTTGAGAGTTCGGGACTAAAGAGCTCAAGAACACAGCTCGAAGCTATGCCTTTCCGAGGGTAGACAAGACAGCATGATGGAGCCTTGCTTCATTCAAGATTTGTTCTTTGGGAGAAGATCTTCTATAAAATATGTATTCATATTATGTAATTAGCTGTGTTGAGTATGTTAGCATTCAGAGGGGGTCCTTTGGTACTATTGCAGGAACAATGTAATAAGGGGGGGAATGTTGGCATAATAGTCATATAGTATTACATTGTTAGTTTATGCATATTAAATGAATGTCAGCGTAATACATCATTGTATTACATTGTTATGGTTTCATCAAGTTCAGTCGGTTCAGTTTCATATAACCATATAGTTCAGTTGGTTTAGTTTCATATAACCATAGAACTATTATAACTATCAACTCCCTCATAGTATATGTACATGGATGTATCTGCACTTTCATCATCGAATCAATAAACAATTTAATTTACTTTAATATGTACATATGTTGGACAACCAAATACACAAAAATGAGCTATTAAAGGCTTATGACCACTCCAAGCTTTCTTTTGAGTGATGTTTTAAACTAATTTTGTGGGGCTTCGATTCAAGATGTATACTGATGTTGCTGCTGCTTCTACCCAATAATAATTGTGAAGGTTTTTGATTGAAACATATTTCATGCCATTTCCATAATCATACGGGTCTTTCTTTCTGTAATACCATTTTGTTGGAGGGTATAATCTGCAGTAAGATGTCTTTTTATGCCATAATTGTACAAACATCAGAGAAATCTTTTGAAGTGAATTCTCCACCTCTACCTATTTTGAGTATTTTGAGATAATACCCACTTTGCTTTTCAACCATAGCCTTAACATTCTTGAAGCAATCAAAGGCTTGCAATTTTTATTAAGAAAATAGATCCATGTGTGGCGAGAAAAATCATCAATAAAAGTCAACAAGTAAAGATTCGTACCCATGGATTGCTCCTACATATCACCACAGATGTTAGCATGCACAAGCTCAAGAGGAGTTTTTGCCCTCCATGATTTGTTCACCGAAAAACTATGTCGGTGTTGCTTGCCAAGTGCACACCTTGAACAAACTTCTTTTGCTTGAATTGTTGGAAGTCCTCTCATCATATTCTTCTTGTGAAGCAAACTCAATCCTTGAAAACTCAAACGTCCATAACTTTTGTGCCATAACCACAAATCATCTATGGCTGCTTTAAGGGCATGCACTTCACTAGAAAGCAATGTGAGATGAAATAAGTAATAACCTATTCTCTGCCATTGAAGCCTTTCCTACAAGATGATAATTAGTTGATTTATCAAATATTTTGTAGCAATTATCTTCAAATACAACTTCATAATTTTTTGCTAAAAGTTGCCAAATACTTAAAAGATTATGATGTAATTTTGGCACATGCAAAGTATCATGAATACAAGTAGTTTCTCCTTGCTTAGTCTTTACAGTAAGGGTACCTTTTCCCATTACATCAACCTTTTAATAATCACCAAATTTTACTTGAGTTCTCACAGATTCATCTAATTTGACAAAGAGATCAAATTTACTTGTCATATAGTGTGAGTATCCGTTATCTAGGAACCACACATCTTTATGATGTTCTTTTGCCAAGTTACATGTGAAGAATGTGGATTGATTTTCATCTTTAAAAGACTCTTTAATATAGTTGGCTTATGACTTATTAAGGTCAGATTTCTTCTTTCTACACTCAGACTCATAGTGTCCAAAACATTCACAATCCCTACATTGGATGCTTCTGCGATCCACAAAACTTCTTTCTCTTCCCACGTCCTCTACCAATAGAAGGCTTCCCTTGAGATTTATTTGTTTGAGAAAGAAGAGTTGTAGATCTTTTTTCAATTCTTACCATAGACTGCAAAGCTTGCACCAAACTCTTCGTAGAACACTGCATAGGGTCCTCATGAGATGCAAAGAACCTACCAACTCTACCACTTGGAATGTGGTTAGATCTTTGCTTTCTTCAATGGCTATCACCATTGGATCAAATTTTGGAAGAAGAAATCTTAGACTCTTCTTTACAATCTTCTACTTTGTTATAATTTCCCAGTGAGTCCTAAGCTTGTTCACAATACCTTGAGTCCTCGTGATAAAATTTTGAATGAACTCAGCTTCTTTCATCTTTAAATTTTCAAAATTTCTTCTAAAGGTTTGAAGTCTTACCAATCTAACTTTTTTAGATCCTTGATATGCAACTTGCAAAGCCTACAATGTATCTTTTGATTTTGTCATGCCAGCAATATGGGGGAAAATTGAAATATCCAATGTAGATTAAATAGTGAATAGTGCTGGGGCGGGGGCCCTGGCTCAATTGGCTAAAAAATTTCATTGCGGTAAAGAAGGTCACAAGGTCCAGTTTCCCCCTATCCCCATAGTACCGGAGGGCATGTCATGCCAACATCACCGGTACGTGAAAAAAATTTACCAGGCACACTGCAGTTTATAGGGGGCCTACCCGATTCCTACAATCTTAAAAAAAAAAATAGTGAATAGAGCTTGATTGTCCTCCTCTATGTCATCTTTCAACTGAGTTTGTTGATTTGTCGTCAAAGCATTGAAAGCATTCTGCTTTGTAGATTCAGTGTATCCTACTTGTACTAATTCTGAGAGATATTGGAACAATAGTAGGGTCTTCATTTTGATGCTCCAATAATCACAGTTGCCTCTTGTAAATAATGGAAGTTGGAATGGTAAGCTACTGACATTAGCCATTCTGATAATGATTTGGAGAGAACTGCCAACCTGTACTTATCACCTGCACAATAAGATTTCTGCAACTTGCTCTGATACCAATTGAAAGAAATGTTGACAAATAGCACTTACACTATACTGAAATATAAATGAAAAATGATCATAGTTGCATAGAAAAAATTATGTAAATGATAATAAAATTGTAGAATTATGTGCTGGAAATATAATTATTGTGCAGCATTGAGCAAGGCAAGAAAAAAAAGCATAAGAAAGAACTTTTTAATTCTGAATTTGACTGTTTCTCTATGAAAAATAGTGAACAAAGACTGTTATATATAGTTTTTAATAACTGAAAAAACATTAAAAAAAAATTGCTCACATGAACACCTTCAGCAGTCTTTAAAAATAGATTGTTCCAAAAAGACTCATGCAAACTGACTGCACGGAAATAAAAATAAAATCAAGAAAAAATCCTGGAAGTTAAATCTGAAGATTTTTTAAACAAACAAATATGATAGCAGACAAACAAATGACCATAAAATGATATATATAGACACAGAGAATAAATTATTTATTGCTGTTGAAAAACCAGAGAGATACAGCTCTTTATTACATTGTATTTATTTTCTACAAAGGAAACTACATAGAAAAAACAGAAACAACAAACCAAAGATAGCATGATTTACATGCATCACCATGCAACACAAAAGTTGCCAAATTCCTAAAAGTATCTAACTAAAACTAACTAAGAAAATAGAAATTCTAAAATGGAAACTGCACATGTGGTTGTGCCACATCAGTTATCCAACATACTCCCCCTTGATGCGGAGAGGAGTCACAATATGATCTCGAAGCATCAAAAACTGAACCTTTGCAACTGCCTTGGTGAAAATGTCTGCAAGTTGTTCTGTAGTCTTGATATACCTGAGTTCTACTTCTTTCTTTTGCACCAAAGACTTGTATTCACTTCAGTTTCCATTTTAGAATTTCTATTTTCTTAGTTAGTTTCAGTTAGATACTTTTAGGAATTTGGCAACTTTTGTGTTGCATGGTGATAGCATGATTATCACCATGCAACACAAAAGTTGCCAAATTCCTAAAAGTATCTAACTGAAACTAACTAAGAAAATAGAAATTCTAAAATGGAAACTACACATGTGGCTGTGCCACATCAGTTATCCAACAGAAAGGAGACAGTTTATTATAGTTTTCTTTTATAACAGAAAAAATGCAAACATAGATAAAAACTGAGATGAAACAACAAATGGGTTAAAACATTATGTTCCTACATTTTGATGGAATCTAAACCAGCACTTGGGGGCTAACCAAACTCTGTAGAGTTGTAGGAAAACTCAGCTTGAGATAGTATAATGATTGATGTCAAATGATGATGGATCATGTTTGTAAAATTTATATCAGTTGATATTGAGATATACTTTTATTTGATTCTAAAGGAATGATAACCTTATAAGGAGAATAATATGAACTCTCTGGAATGGAATTAAGATAGTATTGTAACTTGTTTGATTGTTCGTCTCATAGTCATGAGCCCTATTTGAATTGTCAGTATAAGCTTAAGGCTGGTGTATGCTCTAAAAGCATGATATCATTATATTAATTCATTCATTTCTAGTTAATTGTGAATGTTTGTTTACCACTTACTTGACTAGGATATTGACTAGGATATTGGGTATTACGTATTGTATACCTACCAACCAAGTTAGTGATTGAAAGACATTTTTTTAGTGCAAAAGTACTATTTCATATGTAATATACCTTGTCATTATATTTAAGCGATTAATTTGTCTCCTAATGATAAGATGAAGATAGATGTGTGTGAACAATGACACACATCTCTATTTTAGGAATGTGTTATTGATATATTAAAACTTTGGACAAAGTAATGTATTATGCTACTTGTATTGTCAGTTCACATAGTCTGTTAGGCTGCATGTAAGTTGGAATTTTCATACTTATCTAGAGAGTATCTAGAGTTGTATGGCAGATTATATGTAATAGGATACCATGCTAGTTCTTGGATAGCACGACGTTCTTGCGAAATTTGTTTATATTCTATTTCCAGTTGGAAGGTGTGTGGGGGACCGCCAGTCTGTGGTTGGAGGTAAAACACTCAAGTGATGCTCTCTTTCACTTGCGTTTAAAGAATGTTGAAGCCATGATCAACTATTTTATATTCCACATGTTATATATTTATATTTGAAAGCCTGCAAATTTGTATATGTTTATGGCATTATGAGGTAAATGCTACATTGTACTGAAAATTTGTTAGGTTGTGAAATGGATACTTATTCTTTATGAATCTCTTTATGTATTTATGGATTGTTATCTATGTGGTCTAATTCATCCAAGTGTGGATTTATAAGTGTTGGTGTCAACCACCGAGCCTAGGATCACAACCTGCAAAATAAATATTCACGAGAAGTGAGAGAAGAAAAAGCTATTTCACCAAAAGAAAAAAATGTATTGCTCAATGCTATGAAATACATAATGTACAGAGGGCCTTATAATGGCATGAAAAAAGTGGTGGGTGGGAAAACTACCCACATGGGAGAAAACCACCCAACTAAATAAATGCAAAACTAATGCCTATGTAAATTTAAGTATAAAGGCAATTTACTCTAACAACCCCCTTAAGTGCAACTTAGGGAGAATGAAGATGCAATATGGGTCGGTCCTGGCTACACATCCATTTTAGGTACCGATTTACAATGCAAAAAATAAAATCTCTCACAACCAGAGAAAAGGAGAAAAACCCAGTGGGAAAAAACCCCTCTCCAAAAGAGAGAAAAGAAAAAAAAGAAAAGATGCATGGATGGAGGACTCAATAACAACCCCCAAGGAATACATACATCATGTATATACAATCAATGATCCCCCCATAGGAAGGAAAAAATGAGATATTATATCGTCCCCATAATGAAGAAGCTTCAATGCCGATGAAATATGCATGAAAAGAAAAGATGATCTAATGCCTACAAGAAAATCCTCTCCCCTTAGGAAGAAACAAATCCATCATTTGATAAAGAAGTCACTTCTTATCCAACTAAAAAAAGGAAGGAAATCATGAAATAGAAAATTCCACCATATAATCATGATTAGAAACAACCAAGAAATGCAACGAATCAAGTGAAAGTGAAGGATCAACAATGTCAACCTCCAAAGACAATCCAGATATATCAGCTGCCATGCTGAAACTATCATCAAAGAGGAGAGAAATCCCCTCAAGTATATCTCCCAAATTTGCAAGATGAGACTCCACAAACAAATCTGAGATGCTTTCCAAATACTCATCCAATAAAATAAGATTTGAAGGATCAAACTTAATATCCTGTTATGCTAAAGGAGCAACCTCTAAAACAATAGGAGATGTATCGACATGAGTCTAAAGAAATCCAAAGTGCAGATGACCAATATCCCCTAAGGAATTTCTATCAACACTAGCAAGAGGAGTACAAGGAACAAAGTCATCATCATCAACAAAGTGAGAGAAGGTATACAAATGAGACTCATGATCCACATTACCAATTGCAATGATTTTTCTAGAATCAACCTCTCTAATAAAAACAAAATCTATTGTGAAATCTATAGTCTTTGAGACCTCACCATGTGTAATATGATAGATGGACATAAGATTTGTGTGCAACTCAGGTATACACAATATATCCCTAAAATAGCCATCACCTATCTCAACATTTCCTACCCCCGTAATATCCAAAAGCTTATTATCTCCAAACAAAATCTTGGAGGTGTCAGCAGGATCAAGACCCAAAAAAGGATAAGGAGAAGATCCCATGTCATGAGATGCTCCTAACTCTATGAACCATCTTTCATGTCTAGAATGTGCTATAGAAGTCACCAAAGCATGTCCTTTACCCATATAGGGTTTATCTCCTTTACTACTTGCGAGTCCTTCATTCCCAAATTGAGTAGGCTTGGATGATGATGGAGATGCAAATGCAGATGCAATTGAAGATGCAGAGGTTGTAGAAGCATTCATATATGAGGGTAGTAGGATATTGTTTTTTGGAAGAAGGTGTGAGAGCTCATCGACCTTCTTCATATAACAATGATGTTCATCATGCCCTTTCTTTTTGCAATATACACAACTAATTTACTCCTTCTTAGGCTTGTCCTCTTTGAAGAGGTAGAAGTCTTATTTGACTTTGTTTTAGATTTTGGCTTCTTCTTCCCTTTACTCTGAGAGATTTTTGCAACCAATGCATAATTTATAGGTACCCCCTGCAACTAGGCAAGTTTGGCTTTGTCTTGTGTCAACTGGTCACAGAAAGTCTCAAAAGAAGGCATTTGGAATGCAGTGCCCAAAGCATCCATTGTGGAGTAGATGGTAGAAGAAAACACAACAAATGGGCCTCTCAACTTAGACAGTATAAAAAAGATGGACTCCTTATCAGTTTTTCTCTTCCCATATCTCGCTAATTATGACCTTAAAGATTTGAATTTCACTAGAAAGTCATCAATAGAAGGAAATGCTTTAGGGGTAAGAGCGGTTAATTCAGCCTCTAGTTGTAGGGCACGAAACTCACTGACCTAACAAAATAGGTTATGTAACTTATCCCATATGTCCTTGGGTGTATCCAACTCATCAATACAAAAGAGGAGACTATCAGAAACATTCAGTTTCATCAAGACCATAGCTTGTTGACACTTCTTTCTATATGTAAATATTTCAAGTACCTTGGTAAGAGTGGGCTGGTTAATAGTTAGTATGGACCATACACCCTGAGACTAAAGCAGCCTACATATTTTCATCTTCCACATATGCTAAAATTATTGGGACTTAAAAATTCAATAGATTCAGGAGTAGCCATGACTATAGTTTGCACCCAAAGGTAGAATAACACAAAACTAATCCTCCAAAAATATCAAAAGCAAATAAAGCCTCTCAAAAATTACTTTTCACTTTTCTAAAATCCAAAAAATAGGCTCAAGTTTTGTACCTTGGAAAAAATAGGCAAAAAATAAAGGGGCCTTTCAGGCCAAGTAGAGTCCAAATCACCAAGTTTGAGCACAAGGGACCAAGTCATGCCACCAAGTGGCCAATTAGGTAAGAAATGTCCAAGTCACCACTTCACCTATCAGGCTTGCTCCACACGCAAGAGACAATAAGAAGAGTCTCACTTGCTCACAAAAATTGAATTTGTGATTGGGCTATTTTAATAGCCAAAGAAGAATGTGTAGTACAAATGTAGGATTAAAATCCCTACCAAATTTGCAATCTCTATCCAAGTTTACCCATCATGCTTCCCTTGTGCAACAAACGCTAAGAAATATTTGTTTGCAAAACTTTACAAAGCTAAACCTTGCATAAAAATTGGTGTAGGGGCACCTATAGGTCCAAGGGGCCTGCCAAGAGTCTATTATTTCTTTTTATGTTTTGGTTGTTCATTTGAGATGTAATAAGGTCTTGAGGACCATCTTGAAGCATTTTGAAGTCATTTGACATCACCTTGTAAGGCATTAGTGCCATTGTTTGCATGTAGTCAATAAGGACCTAGTTGGTCAAATTTGGTCAAACCCTCCACAAATGTGAAGATGGAGTGGAATTCATGTAATTCATGTTTGAAATCCATTCGTGGAATGTAGACATTGTTGTATAGGAGTTTGAAGTGGCCTTGTGTGGTCTTGTGAAGAAATTATCCAAATTGCAAACAAAGTGCAATTATTACCAATTGGTTTCCCAACGTCCAAATAATTCAAAAGATAGTTAGAATTGGTTGGGAGCATTGTACAAGGTTCAAATATGCCTCATCATGGTCAAGGCAAGGTGATTTTAGAGTTTGGAGCCAATATTGAATCATTAAGATCCTAATCTCCTGAGAAAACACTACACAATCTCTATTTTTACTACTTGCACAGACAGTCTCATTCATTGTACGGATAATGGTTGGTATGGTTGGATAGGTGACTAAGTCATATTTGATTTAAAGGTGGTTTGGAGTGATTTCATAGGGTTTGGAGGAATTTATATCAGTTTTTATTCAGGGAGGTCTGTAACCATCCATTACTAGGGTTTGATTAGAAAAATGGTTATATCTCCACTTTCCACCAATTAGGAATTCCATCTCCTAGTGGAAAATGGAGGTGTTTTGGATGCTCTTTCAAATGAATTTAGTCTCTTCATAGGAAATGTTGTGGATGAAGTGTTATAGATCACTGTAGGCCTGACATCCTCTTGTGACAGGCCTAAAAAAAGTAGGAGTTGAATGCCAAGAGGTAGGACAATGGAATATTTAAAAGGTTTAGGCACTGTAAATTGGTGGAATCCCTAGTTTGAAGGTATTTGTGACATGTCCCAAGTGGTAGTTGGATAGGGTGAGGTGTTTAGAGGGTACTTCATTTGCAAAAGAGGCCTAATTAGCCCAGAGAAAAACCCTAAACAGTCAATATTTGACAGTAATGATCCAAAAGACCACATGCCAAGTTTGACATATGTTTTGAATCTCCCAAGAGAGTATTTTCAAATGGTCTTGGTTTTTTCAGTTCTTTGTGGTCAACAAGTTAGACGCAAAAGCCTATTTGAATAGGGTTACAAGGCCTAGCTTCCTCCATGTGGCCAATGGTAAGGAATAGTATCGTGGGCTTGTAACAGTGGAAGTTTGGATTGATTTGGAGTCACCTGAGTCTGTAAACAATATGAGATTCATGTTTCTAACCTTGGGAAGGTCTGATGCTTTGTTGCCTCATGTCATCATGTTGTGTGTCCCTTCCTTATTTTGAACAATAATGTCTTTGAATGCCTCCTTGTGTAAAGAGTGTTTGAACCTTGGAACTAGTGCCTGATTGAGTTATTTTTTTCCCCCTCTAGGATCTTCTACATCATAGTGGTATTAGAGCTAAGTTATGACTAACAAATGGAGAAGAGTAGTTGAACCAATAAGCCATCATGTGAAGCCAAGATGCCTCCAAAAGGTGGGTCAGTGATGGCCAAGAGAATGGTAACTCTAGAAGATAAAATTTAGGCCTTGAAAATAAGAGAGAGGAGAGATAGTGGTGAAGAGAGTGATAGTGACCCCAAAGAAGAGGAAGGAGAGGGTGAAGGTGAAACCCCTCCTGCAAGATCTCACGAAGAGGATATTGCTCCTAAAGAAAAGCGGTTCATTAATGCTCTGAAATTAGTAAGAGGGGATGGTACTGATATGAAAATGGAGCTTCCTATGTATGGAGACAAGATGGGTGTTAAGGAGTTAATAGAGTGGATTGATGCCTTGAACAATTACTTTGAGTATAAGGAGGTACCTGAAGACAAGAAGGTAAAGTTTGCTAAAACAAAGTTGAAGGGTTATGCCTTGGTTTGGTGGAACTACACCCAAGGAGAAAGGGTGAAGAAAAACAAATCCATGATCAATTCATGGGAGAGGATTGTGAACAAACTAAAAACCCAATTCCTACTTGCTGATTATGAGGTTCAAATATTTAAGAGGATGCAAAACCTAAAACAAAAAGATATGGATGTGGCGGCATATATTGAGGAGTTTCACAGACTCAACTTGAGGTTTGCATGTGGAGAATGAAAAGGAGAAGGTGGCCAGATACCTTAATGGATTAAAGTTCAATATTCAAGATGAAATCAGTATCTTAAACCCTATGACTGTGGATGAGTGCTTCCAACTAGCATTGAGGGTAGAAGAGAAGTTGAAGATGAAGAGTGATTAGCAAAATAGAGGAAGAGGTTGAAACTTTAGAGGGAGAGGGTCCTTTGGGAGAAGGAATCAGTCCTAGAAATAGTAAGGGGAGTCTAGTCAAAATGACAAAAGTGGAGACTCAAGTAGTAGAGAAAGTTTTAGAGGAAAAAGAACAAATGGGAGAGGAATATTTAGTGGTCCAAGAAGTGGTTCTAACACCATCACAGGCAGATGCTATAACTCCAACCAAGTGGGACATCCAACCTTCAAATGTCCAAAGAAGCAAGGCTCTAGTTCTCAAGGAGGAGAGAGGAGAAGTCATCTAGTGCAAGAGGAGGATTGCCAAAGTGTCAACACACCACCTAAGCCTATAGATCCAGAGTCTAGAGAGAGCCCAATGACGGGGAGAGCTCTCTTGAAGGTGCCAAGTAATAAGGAACCACCACAAAGGAAGTCACTTTTCAGAACTTCTCGCAAATCTGATGGAAAGGTATGTAAAGTCATAATTGATTCAGGATCCACAGACAACTCAGTGTCATTAGAAATGGTTGACAAGTTAGGATTGAAGAGAACCCTTCATTCTATCCCTTATAAGGTGTCTTGGTTGAATAAGGGTTAGTAAGTACTTGTAAATGAGCAATCTTGGGTATAATTTCAAATTAGGGGGTATAGGTATAGAGTCCTATGTGATGTGATCCTCATGGATGTTTGCCATCTGCTTCTAGGACATCCATGGTAGTATGATCTCAATGCACAACATGATGGGTAGACAAACACCTAGACTATCACAAAGAATGATGAGTCTTTTACCTTGAATCCTTTATCGGATGAAGACATAGATAAACAAGTTGGTTTTAGTATCATGGTGGTGGGAGAAAAGGAGGTTTTGTAGACCTTGAAAGAAGAAGGGGGCCTAGGAATTTCTTTGATTGTGAAGCCAAAAGATAGATTAGATTTACCCAAAACCAAAGGAGAAGCCATACATAGTGAAGTTCAAAATTTGCTAGAGAAGTATAGGGGCATTGTTGTAGAAGAACTACCTAACTCCCTCCCTCCAATTATAGATATAAGTCACCACGTAGACCTGGTTCCAAGAGCCACATTACCTAATAAGGCTTCCTACAAGATGACACCAACCCAAAATGAGGAGATTGCAAAACAAGTGCAAGAGTTGTTAGACAAAGTCTAGTGAGGAAGAGTTTGAGCCCATGTTCTATACCTACTATCCTAGCACCTAAGAAGTATGGAAAATGGAGGCTTTGCACTGATTCTAGAGCCATCAATAGGATAACAATTAGGTATAGATTCCCTATGCCTAGGATGGAAGATCTCGTGGACTATTTGCGAGGAGCATGCTACTTCTCAAAGATTGATAATTTGAAAAGTAGTTACAGTCAGATAAGGATGAGAGAGGGAGATGAATGTAAGAGAGATTTTGAGACCAATGAGGGCCTCTATGAATGGTTTGTGAGGCCCTTTGGGTTGTCCAATGCACCTAGTACCTTCATGCGCCTAATGAATGAGGTATTAAAACCTTTCATTGGAAAGTTTGTTGTGGTTTATCTAGATGACATTCTTGTTTTTAGTAGGTCCAAAGAAGGACATTTGAGGCACCTTGACATGGCACTAAGGAGGCTACATGAGGAGAAATTGATGATAAACTTGGAAAAGTGTGATTTCATGAAAGAAGAGTTAGTGTATCTTGGTTTTTTCATTTCCAAGGGAAGTTTGAAGATGGATCCTTCAAAGGTGGATGCCATTCTTAGCTAGCCAACTCCAAGGTCTATGGGAGATGTGAGGAGCTTCCATGGACTTACAATCTTTTATAGGAAATTCATAAAGAACTTCAGCCACATATGTGCACCAATCATTGACACCATCAAAGGAGGTAATAAGGGTAAGTTTTCTTGGACTAATGAAGCTGATAAAGGGTTTGAATATTTGAAGAAAAGAATAGCCTAGCAACCTGTACTTGTACTCCCTAATTTTGATGAAGTTTTTACCGTTGAGTATGATGCTATCAACTAAGCAATAGGGGCTATTTTAGCTAAGAGGGTAGACTAGTTGCATTTTTCAGTGAAAAGCTTAATGAAGCAAAGAGGAAGTATTCATCACATGATTTGGAATTATATGCTATGGTTCAAGAACTTAAAAAATGGAGGCATTACTTATTACCCAAATAATTTGTTGCTTTTACTAGCAATCATGCTCTAATTTTCTTGAATGGGCAGGACAAACTCAACCATAGACACATGAAGTGGGTTGAGTTTCTACAAGCATATACCTTCACAATAAAGCATAAGAAAGGCCAAGCCAATAAGGTGGCAGATGCACTTAGGGAACTTGTGGTTCAAGAAATATAACTTCAAAGCATAGGGGTAGATGCACTCAAAGACATGTACCATGATGACGCTAACTTCAAAGAGACTTATAAGGTCTGCGATCAGTTTTTGAGCACTTTCCATAGTGAATACTCTAATTTTTTACTTAAGAATGGTTTTCTTTTCAAGGGAAGTCAATTATGTGTGCCTAGATGCTCAATGAGAGAGAATATTATAAAGGAGAAACATATTGGGAACCTTGGGGGTCATTTTGTGCTTGATAAGACTTTGGATTAGGTTAAGAGGTTCTATTATTGGCCAAATATGCAAGTGGATATAAGGAGATATGTTGAGGGGTGCACTATATGTCAAAGAGCCAAGCGAACTTCATCAAATGCAGGGCTTTATCAACCCCTTCCCATTCCCAATAGGCCTTGGGAGAGTGTAAGTATGGATTTTGTGTTGGGGCTACCTAGAACTCAAAGAGCTTTTAACCGTGTTTTTGTGATTGTTGACTAGTTTAGTAAGATGGCACATTTTCTTCCTTGCAAATGCACCAATGATGCATCTCATATTGCAAGTTTGTTCTTTAAGGAGATAGTAAGAATACATGGTTTACCTTTGAATACTGTCTCTAATCAGGATTCTAAGTTCATAGGTCACTTTTTAAGGACCTTGTGGAAGAAACTAGGTACAAAGGTGTCATATAGCTTTGCATACCATCCCCAAATGGATGGACAAACTAAAGTGATAAATAGATAATTGGGAAACCTCTTGAGGTGTCTAACAAAGGAGCATGGACAGGCTTGGGATCTGATTTTACCCCAAGCAGAATATGCATACAATGACTCCATGAATAGGAGTATTAGAAAGAATCCATTTGAGGTGGTTTATGGAATGCATCCTAGGGGTGTGTATGAATTGAGAGATCTATAAGGGATGGATAGGAGAAGTGCCCAAGGGGAAGACTTTTCTATTGTAATCAGGGACATACATCAGCAAGTAAGAGAAACTCTTCAAAAAAATGTAGACAAGTGCAAAAAAAGAGTAGATTTAAAGAAGAGAGATCTTCAATTCAAGGTTGGTGATTTGGTGTTGGTACATCTGAAGAAAGAAAGCTTCCTCAAGGCAAATATACCAAATTGATGATGAAGAAGATAGGACCTTGCAGGGTGGTCCATAAATTTGGGCAAAATGCTTATGAAATTGAGTTACCCCCTGGGGTAGCCATCTCGCCTATTTTCAATGTATCTTATTTGTATCCATACAAAAGCCCTGTGATTGCTGGTTCTGATGCAAGTGTAGCAACATATGAGGATGATAATTGGGTGAAGGAGTTGCCACCTAGCCAACCCATGAAGCTTGAGTGTATTCTAGATACAAAGGAGGTGAAGAAAACTAGGAGGAAGACATAAAAAGAGTATCTCATCAAATGACAAGATCTACCCGCAGAAGATGCCACCCAGATGTCTGAGACTAATATCAATCAGCATGGGGTATCTGTTGAAGACCTCATCTTAAGAGGAACTTGAGATTTTTCTCTCCCCATGAGCATGGTTTAGGGGCACCTATAGGTCCAAGGGGCCTGTCAAGAGTCTATTATTTCTTACTATGTTTTGGTTGTTCATTTGAGATGTAATAAGGTCCTGAGGACCATCTTGAAGCATTTTGAAGTCATTTGACATCACCTTGTAAGGCATTGGTGTCATTATTTGCATGTAGTCAATAAGGACCTAGTTGGTCAAATTTGGTCAAACCCTCCACAAGTGTGAAGATGGAGTGGAATTCATGTAATTCATGTTTGAAAGCCATTCATGGCATGTAGACATTGTTGTATAGGAGTTTGAAGTGGCCTTGTGTGGTCTTGTGAAGAAATTATCCAGATTGCAAATAAAGTGCAATTATTACCAATTGGTTTCCCAACGTCTAACTAATTCAAAAGATAGTTAGAATTAGTTGGGAGGATTGTAAAAGGTTCAAATATGCCTCATTATGGTCAAGGCAAGGTGATTGTTGAGTTTGGAGCGAATATTGAATCAATAAAATCTTGATTTACTGAGAAAACACTACACAATATCTATTTTTCTTGCTTGCATGGATAGTTTCTTTCATTGTACAGATAATGGTTGGTATGGTTGGGTAGGTGACTAAGTTAGCTTTTGTTTAAAGGTGGTTTGGATTGATTTCATAGGGTTTGGAGGAAGTTATATTAGTTTTTGTGTAGGGAGGTCTATAACCCTCCATTCCTAGGGTTTGATCAGAAAAATGGTTATATCTCCACTTTCCACAAACTAGGAATTCTGGCTCCTAGTGGAAAATGGAGGTGTTTTAGATGCTCTTTCCAATGAATTGGTCTCTTCTAGAAAATGCTGTGGATGAAGTGTTATGGCTCACTGCAGGCCTGACATCCTCATGTGACAGGGCTAAAACAAGTAGGAGTTGAATGCCAAGAGGTAGGACAATGGAAGATTTAAAAGTTTGAGGCACTGTAAATTGTTAGAATCCTTGGTTTAAAAGGATTTGTTACATGTCCCAAGTGGTAGTTGGATAGGGTGAGGTGTTTAGAGGGTACTTCATTTGCAAAAGAGGCTTAATTACCCTACAAAAAAATCTTGAACAATCAAGATTTGACCATAATGATCCAAAAGACCCCATGCCAAGTTTGACATATGTTTTGTATCTCCCAAGAGAGTATTTGCAAATGGTCTTGGTTTTTGCTAGTTGTCTGTGGTCAACAAGTTAGGGGCAGAAAACTATTTGAACATGGCTATAAGTCCTAGCTTCCTCCATGAGGCCAATGGTGAGGAATAGTATTGTGGGACTATAATAGTGGAAGTTTGGGTTGATTTGGAGTCACCTGAGTCTACAAACAATATGAGATTCATGTTTCCAATGTTGGGAAGGTCTAATTCTTTGTTACCTCATGTCATCATGTTGTGTGTCCCTTCCTTATTTTGAAGAAGAATGACTTTGAATGCCTCCTTGTGTAAAGAGTGTTTGAACCTTTGAACTAGTGCCTGATTGAGTTGTTTTTTTCCCCTCTAGAATCCTCTACATCAAAAACATATCCAAAAATGCTGTAGGCAACTCCAAGGAAAATTTTGTTGCACAGGTGAGTGTGAGCAAAGGTGGCCAAGCAAGTGGAAATGGTGAAGCTCTCTAAAATGAGTTGACACCTTTCACATTTGGGTAGTATATATGCACTCGTAGTGCATCCAATGAATTGATCACAGCTTTCTAGGGGAAAATTGCTATAGTACCTAATCACAACAGCCTAATCACACCTCCAATGGCTCACAATGATGACCAAAAAATGCAAAGAATGGCATGCATGGGATGCTGGAAGGAAAAAAGCCCTTCACAGAGGTAATATGGGGCTTGCAGATGAAAATTGCTTCCTCCTAGAGAAGAAAATCATGCCTCTACCAAGAAATACACTAGTTTCATAGCTCACCAGAAAGAGAATGATGACCTAGTCTTCAAGCAAAAAAAAAAATAGTCACCTCTTCAAATGATGCAAATCACAACAATGAATTGGCAATAGGTAACTTTGAAATTTGATAAATTTCAACTGCTGGAAAAACTTCAACAAATAAATTATCTCAAAATAACTTCAATGAAAACTCTCAATGATGGAAGAAGGCACAGGTTGAAATCTTTGATACCATGTTGGTGTCAACCATTGAGCCAAGGATCACAACATGCAAAATAAATCTTCACAAGAAGTGAGAAAAGAAAAAGCTATTTCACCATAAGAGAAAAATGTATTGAGATGCTACGAAATACATAATGTACACAATGCCTTATAAAGGCATGAAAAAAGGTGACAGGTGGGAAAACTATCCACACAGGAAAAAATCACCCAATTAAATAAATACAAAACTAATGCCTAAGTAAACTTAAGCGTAAATGGAATTTACTCTAACAATAAGAATAGCTTTGTCTTTAAAAAAATAGTGTATTCTTGGTAAAATTTTAGCATGTTTTAAGGAACAAACATTTCATCCATCTTTTCAAACCTCAAGATTCTAGGATTTCTTCAAACAAATTTCTAAAACACAATTGTCCTGCACTCTAATACCAATCTGAAGGAGGATAGAGGCCAAACATGGAATTCTATAGCATTCATACACAAATAGTTTTCTTCTTTTCAACTAATGAAAAAAATTACAAGATGCTTCAATATTTAGATTACTTTACTAGTACAAAGCATTTAATATTTGTGCCAAGCCATACTATAATAAATAAACATTATTTAATAATTTCCCCCTTCTAGAAACTACCTAAACAAATATTTTATGATTTTCCCTCTTTATTTAATTATGATGGCAATTATTTAATGACAGTGGTGGGAGAAATTATATTATTGCAACATGAGATATAGAGTTTAGGGACAAAAATAAGTGTACATGAATAGTTTTATTTTTTAATCACAAAATTTTATCTTTTTTAGTTGTTTTGAGGACATGAACTAATTTTCCATGGAAATATCTAGATCATATTTTTGTGTAAGTTTTGGCAAAGACAATGGTTGAATACATATATATTGGTTAGAGATATATAGTCTTTAGGGTATTTTTGGGGACATGATCTTTACTAACATGAGAGGATCTAGATCACAACTTTGTGGGAGCTTTGTGTAGGAACATAGTTGGTTATCTTAATTTTATCTTCCTATGTTTGGAGATGGTGGTTCTACTTTTCCTTTTGGGATATCCTAGAAATTTAGGTTCTTTGATTGTGTTAAGAGCATGGGAAATCTTCAAGTTTTAAGAGATACACATTTTTGTTCATTATTTCATGTGAAGCTCATGTGTGTATAGTGAGAGTTTTGGCATGACATGGTTGTGTTTGAAAATTTGTCATAGGTTTATCATGATACTATGGGAATATTTGAAACACTTTTAGTGGGAGATTTAATACTGATGTATTATTGTGCCATGTAGAGTTTGGAAATTGAATAGGTGTGCTGGCATGATATAGTTTTTTTAAAGCAGATCTATTAGATGGAAACAAAGGATCTTCTAATATGAACATGTATTATGATGGAGCCATATGGAGTTCTTGGAGTCTAAATTTTTCACAAATATGTAGTAGGAGAATTGGTTAGGATTTGTGGATAATCTTCTAGTTGAGTACAATAATGGTTTTTCCATTGAGAGACACTCATAGATATTGTAGTGTTGTAGTTAAAGTTTTGGTTCACATGAGATGATCAGTGGTGTACCTATTTTTGTTAGATAGATTTGAGTGAGGTGAAACATCTCATGCGTGTTTAGAGATGTAGTGTTTAAAAGGAACGTCTCTTTATGAGGTTTCAAAAGAATGACTAAGGAGCCTACATCTATAGTTAGAAATGTATTTAGCATACTTAGTTAAGAATGGTCTGATAGGTATTGCCAACTTTTTCTTTAGATGTGTTCTAGTTTTCCTTTATTTCTTGTAAATAATGAATTTTGAATTGTGTATATTTAAATTCCAGGGATGTTTTTGAGAAGAACAAGTCATGGTTATTGACTATTGATCAATTCCCTAGATGTGGGAATATATGTGTGAGGAGATTTTTCTTTTGAAATATTGTTGCAACTTTAGTTTTTAGCAAGGTTTTGTGATCTAACATCTCATAGTTAGAGCATCATCTATGTGGAAGAGAACACTACTTTTCATGTGTATTTAGAGTACTTTGATGTGTAGTTTTGGATGTTGTTGGTTTGCTATAGTTTATGAGCACAACAAAATTTAGATGATGCAAGACAATTATGCGGATATTTTTCCTTGAATAGAAATTTTGTCTTTTTGTCTATGTTTAGCCTCATATATAATGTATACAACAAGTGTGATAATTTTAGGAAAAAGGTTGTACACCTTGCACAAAATATTTATAATTTTGTAAAGTAATACGCTACACTTTAGGTAGATCAATATTTTCCTAGGAATTTGTTATAGTAATATTGGATTTTAAATATATTTAATATAATATTGGGGGGCCTCACTTGAAGACACATCATCTTGAAAACAAGAATTAAATTAATCATGATGTAGGTTTTTCCATGGAGGTTCTAATAAATCTTGATTCTAGAGTCAAACTTGGGTTCCATCCTTAAAACTAAGTTGATCCTTGTCTATATATAGAGTTCTCAAGAATAAATTTGTGTGCAGATAGTGATTGGAAGGTAGGGTTATGCTAAGTTAAATTTCTTCCATGGTTGAAGTGTGTTGATCTCTTGTTGTTCTTGGTTGTAATATTCCAGTATGGCTATTGATATATGGTTGTGATGCTACTAGATTACTTAAAGGTTAGAAATCATGTGTCAGAGGTGATAGATATGATCTTCTCTTCTTTTGATAGAGAAGTAGTATTCTAATATAATTTTATTGTAATAGATTTCTTTACAATAATACCTTGGGTATGCTTTAGAGGCTGGAATTTTTCACAATAGTACAAAAAGAGCAATATATTACTAAAAAGGCTACTAAAAATTGCTTATAAATGACCAAACATGGTCACATGACCATTAATAGTTTATTGCCAATCATTTATAACATGACCAAATTGATGACTAAACCATTTTTAGTCATTTATTTTTTGTTTTGATTGATCAATTTGGTAGTATATCTAGTCTTTAAATTAGTCATTGATTGTTGTAATCTAGTCACTTATCTAATAGCTTTTTATTCACTAATATATTTAATCATTAATTTAGTCATTGATTCTTGTTAACTGGTCACTTATTTACTCATTTTTATTCACCAATTTTCATCCATTGGTAGTGTATTTAGTCATTAATTTTAATCATCATTTTGATCAATTTGGTAGTATAGTTAGTCATTTTTATTCACTGATTTAACACTGTTCATATATTTAGTCATATTAATTCATTGTTCACTAATTTCTGTCAATTGGTAGTATATTTAGTTAATTTAATTATTAATTGACATCAATTAGTAGTGTATTTAGTCATTTCAAACCTTGCAAACTATGTAGATTTCTATCTGGCATTAATCGTTTGCTTCACACATGTCTCTTTGATTATATTCATTGGATGATCTGTAAGAGGAATGTTGCAAGATAAGTAATATATTCCACATTTGGATCTCATCTACCTTGGTTTTATTTCCTTGCCATCTTAAATGACTTCAATTCATTATTTTTACTTGTGTGATCCTCTTTTTATGCAAGAGGCCATGGTATCTATGTCATTATGTCATTCTTGCCTCTTCATTTTGCTCTTGTTGTGTATCTACAATGTCTATCTATCCCCACAATTTTCAACTTCATATGCCTATTTAACCATGGGAACAACCAATGCACGTTAGCATCAACTCAAATTTCATGGCTAGGGCCTTCAAACTGCCTAATGAAGAGGTTGAGTATGCTTTGATAGATGTATGTGATAGAGATTTTCTACTGCAATCTAGGGTATGTTATGATTCGCATCTAGTATCTCATTTTCTCTCAAATGCAATGGACTTATTTTGTCAAGTTGATAAGGTTAAAAGGATATCATCAATTTTTGTTCATGACTATCTAATCCCAGATGTCAAGCTATTTGAAGCTTTTTCTACTTATAATCTCCATGATGGCTCAGCCTTGGTAGGGGGACACTTCCTCCATGAAGATATCATTAATAAACCTAGTTTTAACTGTGTTTATCAAGCGATGATTTCAAGTTTGCAATCAGGTAATAGAGAGCTCTTTGACAATTCACTACAACCTCACAATTTTGCATTTGGAAGGTCCAAGAGGGAAAGGATACAGGAAGTATTCAATTCATGGAGCTTCTTTTGAAATTTCAAACCATTAGTAGTTCCCTTCACCAATAATGTTGACACAGTCTTTTCTATAGAGAATCCAACTAGGGGTTCATGGCTTTAGGGTTGCAGGTTTAAATATAGATAGCATGTGAACTACTCTTTCTATTTTAAGTGTTTGGTCTCATTATAACTTTGGTTTCCTTTTTGGCCATAAAGGGCCTTTTATATTTGTAGCTCTATTTAGGACTCTTAGTTAAAATGCTCTGTTATGTTATCCTTTTTGTCTATGAAGGGCCTTTTTTGTAATCTATAAAAATGTTTTTATTAATACTAATATATTATGATGCTTTAAGCATCCTTATTGATTCAAAAAAAAGTTCAACCCTAGTTCATGTGTTGTCTCAGTAAAGACATGCACACCATGAAAGAATCCATTAATTATATATAAATTCTAAATTAAGTTGATGAGAAAAGATCTTTGATATCCAACTGGGAAGCCTTAACATCCAAAAATTACTAACCTAATGTTTCACAACAAGTTTCTCAACTATGACATCATCTTTACTTAAGAAACTGAATATAGATCCACCTCCACATTGGATCCCATAGGATTCTCCTTCACAAACAACAAATGATTTATATTAATTGTTTATAAAATTCCTTAATATCCCCATGTAAGTAGACCAACCTAAGTGAGGTTGAGGGTTTGAAGTAGAGTACCATCTTCTTGGTATGTGCTTGACTTTGATGACTTGTATATTGAATGAAAATAGCAAGCTAGTTGCATTGTAAAATTAATGTTAATCATTGTTACAAAAATAACCAAAAAATCCTCTTTAATTAAAATAATCCTTCTAGATATTTCAAGATAAGACATTTTAGTTAATTTCTAAGAAAGCTAATTTCACTATCCAAACAACCATTAATCTATTTATTGTATATAATTTCCTAGAATTTAGAATTTGAATGTAATGAAACTAACCATAATTACCAAATAGTTATTATTGAAGCACTCTAGAACATCGACACTATAATATTTGCTTGTGTTCTAGATGCACACAGTCATGCAGGTTTAGTGGAGGAGGGCTGCACATACTTCACATGTTAGTAACCCTTGTTGCATTACATATATAGTTGATCACTAGGTGTACATGGTTGACCTTTGTGCCTATGTTGGCTATCTTGAGGACACCATAAACATTATTACTAAGATGTGAGTTAAAACTTTGGTGCCTATGGATAATAATGAAGGGACATCCATCAAAGAATAGCAACAAGGATTTTATTTGTCATATGTTGTAGTTACAAGTGCCCTACTAGACATACATGAAAATGTCAAAGCATAGATAAGTCAAGTGAACTGTTTTAAAAAATGCCTCAAAGAAATGTGATATCAAGGAATGCTGTGATTAAAGGATATGTTTAAAATGGGTTTTCTCTGAAAAGTCCTTAGAACATTTTAAGAAAATGCAACCAGCGCATGTAAAGCCCAACTCCTAACTGAGACTTAGATTTAGCTACATATATACAATCCGCATCCCAATAATCAAATCCATAAGATTTTGATTTGATTTTCACAAACTCGAGCTTTTAGCTTGGACCTTCAGCTATAAAATCTACAAAAGAACTCAACCCAAAAGAAACAGCCTAAATTTTCAAAAAATACTTCATTGCTTTAGCAAGCATGCACTGCTTTTGTTGAATACTGATTCAACAAAAAGACACAGACCAAAAGCAACAAATGCCTTATATTAAAATCCAATCTTTCAATAATTATATAAGTTACAGATCAGCCCATAATGTTTCATTTAGGATTTAAAATTTTACCTTTGAATAGCATGACAAACTTATGTATGTATGGTTTCATAATAGGTGAAATACAACTAAAAGTTCACCATCAACAAGGAGATTACTTACCTAGAGTAGCAACTTGATAAGGAATTGGTAGTTGTGAAGGTGATGTTCACTGGTCATTAAGAGGTCCTAAAGTAGGACTAGGTCTTGCTAGTGGAGGACCTTACATAAACCATGAGAAATTTTGCATGATCATTAGGAACTCTATCAGTCAACTAAAGGTATGCATAAGTTTTTTAAGGGTCTGTGAGGTTTCCTAAGGGTTTATGAGACATTTGTAATGTCTATATAGATAGACTTCTAGAAATCCTATGGAACCCATAATAGGCTTGTACATGGCCCAGCCAAGACAAGAATAGAAAGGTTTGTAGTCATTCATTAGGACATATTTTGATGCTTACAACATGCCCCATTTTACCTCCTACCAAAATGGGGACCCTTGTTGTGGCTGTTGCTTTCGGCTTGTGTGTGGTCTTGCTGGGTGGGAAAGGGAAAAGAGGTAAGGGTTACAAACCATGTTGAAAATTGAAAAGATTTAGCATTAAGTGTGAGAAGGGAATAGAGGTGAATTTTTTGTCAAAAATGAATAAGGATTGCTTTTGGAATCAATACAAAAATTCCCAATATTCTATAAGATATACATGTTTTTGGTAGAATGCATTATAGAGAGGTTTGTATGTTGCATATACAAATCTGTTTGTATATGGAGTCATTGTATAAGTCACATAGAGTATAGTCAAATTTATATAATGTGGTAGTTTGTATGCATGTGCTTAGTGTTTTTATTTTGTGTACAAGTCAAACCCAATAGGTTTCAGAAATGGAGCAAATAATTTGTTAAGTTCACATTGTATCTTGATTTGTATGTTTATTTGAATAGAGATATACAAGGAAACATACAAGGTGATATACATGTATGGATTTGAAAAGGTTGTACAATATGGTTAAGAAAAATGAAGAGTCTGAGATGGTTGTATAAGAATTTGCATGAATAGAAGGTTGTATCTAAATGAAGATACAAGTGTTGTTGTTTCGGGGAGATACAATTGGGTAAGTAAAGTGGTCCCATAGTTGTATGTTGCATAGATAGATGGGTATACAAGAGCATACACGAGCTAAGATACAAGCAGAGATGCAAAGAAGTAAAAAGGTAAGATACAACACAGATTTTAAAAGAAAGTAAAATAAAGGTAAGGTTTTGTATGTTTTAGTAATTGTATGTTAACAACATACAATCCTAATATACAAAGAAAGGAAAGACACCGTCGGGGACTAAAAGGTAAAAAGGGTTTGTATGGGTTGCACTTGTATAATTGTTTGTATATATCTTACATACATTGCAACATACAAACAAAATATACAAAGTCATATATAATGAAAAGGGTAGGCTTGTTTTTAATCTGTTGCATATAGGCTTGTATATTGAGAAGATACAAAGTGACATACAAGAATGGATATACAAGGAGACATACAAGGAAGTGCAATGTATGCAAAGAATAGACCAACAGATAGAATGTTTAAAAATAAAATGTTGAAATAGAGAGCCGAAGCCATATGAGCATTGATTGCTGCAATTAATGTTGAACTACCACTGGAAAGATGAAATTTAATGGGTTAGGGTAAACAAAAGTTATTTTTCTTTCAGAATTGCATTGTTAAAAGTAAACTTATAGAAAGAGGAATTGTTGCAGAAATTAAACAGAAAATTCATAGTGAGAGAAAATTTCAGAAATGGGAACAGATCGGAATAATGGTAAAGTGAGTCAACAGTTGTAAGGTTGAGCTATTAAGAATATAGTTATTTATCTTGTATGCCATTACCATTCAGTTAATCGAAAATGTAAAATGATTATTAGTAATTTCATTTGAAAATGCAAGCAAATGTTAAATTACTATTTTTGATACTAAATTAGTTAATTTGGGTTAAATAATATGAAAGGCAAAAAAATAAAAAAGACAAAAGGGGTTAGGGTAATTGTAAAAATAGAAAATTAATGGTAAAATCCTAGGTTAAGGGGGTAAAAACAACCAGTTAAAAAATGTGCTTTTTATAGGATGGCCCCAAAACAAAAGAAGGTAGAAGGTGGATACAGGGGGTAAAGAAAACATTAAAAAGGAAAGAAAGCCCCACAAAGAAATAGAGAAAGAAGAGTTACCAATACACAGATCTTACCCTTCACTAATCACCACAAGCGGAGTAGGAATGAACACTAGCATAGGAAATTACGATGATGTGGAAGTTTTGCGAAAGATTATAGCATCGACTACTATAGCAGACATGAAGTGTCTATGGGAAAGTGGATTATACAGAGCTGCAGGTTTCTCACTAGCTATGGAGGCTAAGGACTTATGTCTAGACTATATAAACCTATATGACATAGCTACCAGAAGAGTAATACACCAAGATAGAGTCATTGCAGACTTATCTATGGAGGGGATCACAAGAACATTTGGTCTAGAGATACATGAAAAAATGTTAGATATTAATATCGACCAGTACAATGAGGATTTCAATAATAATGAGAGGGATTGTAGAAGCAAGATTTTTTATAGTTGGTATAATGTGGAGAATAAACCCAAGACTATGGCAAGAGTACATAAGATCTTGCAAAGAATAGATTTTAAAGAGGAGATACAATTGATGATAACAATGTTAAGTAGACTAGTAGGTTTAAGAGATGCCACTAAATGTGAACCTTAGATGTTGACTGTTATACAATTCATGAGGGAAGCGAAGAAGGAACAAGGAAAAATTCACTGGGCTAAGGGTATTAGCACAACCATATGGAAGCAGGTAATGTTAAGAAAACAAAAGATGATGCCTTTCTTTTTGTCATCATATGTATTATATTCATGTGCATCAATGATTCAACCATATATATGGGATTGATAGAGTTGGGACCTTAGGGAATGGCCTAGATCAAAAGCTTGTATATGACCATTATCTAGATCTCTAGGAGAATAATGCATTAAGAAAGTATGCTTTAGTGAATGATGTATTTTACACATACATGGTAAGGGTTTTAAGAGAAGAGCTGGATAAGAGATTATCTATAGATGGAGAGGATACAATTGGTTTGCACAATTAATAGTACATACAATTCCAAAATTTCACATATATTAGAACTGAAGGTTTTGAAGGAAAACCTTTTATGCTACCTAGGTATCCTTCTAACAAGTTGATTTTTTTAGAATTCTCAAGTCAAAAATTTGAATGCCTTCAAAATGTATAAAATGAAGTATAATAGAGTGAACCTTAACCTCCCTTGAGCAATTGGTAGGTATTCCTGTTACAACGAAGAAGTGGCTGGCTACTTAGAAAAGGAGCTGAGATATTATGGATTTGAGGAATTTGAGTTAGCAAGGAGGTTCTATCCTTTTCATAGGATCCAAAATACTATTGATTCTAAGTTTAAACATCAAGTACACATTGAGGACTACTAGTCAGATTGCAAGAATGATAGAGAAGTGAGAAAGAGAACTCACAAAAAATTGACATTAGAGAAAATGAGTACCATGGGGGACATCTATGTGCCACTAGAAATTAAAGATAATGGCAAATTATTGCACCACAGTTATGAAAGTGATAGGCTTGCTCTTATTGGAGAGCCTGATTGGTCACAACCATGGAGTACATCTTTGGACGCATTGTCCATACCTATCATTTTGTTTTCTAAAACATGGTTGAAGGATAGAATTGAAGAGCTTAAAGCTGAAGGCGTGGAGCTCACATATCCAAAGAAGGGTAAAAAAAGGGTGAGGGAGCATCAAGATGAGTTCCAGTTTTTCTATGGGAAAAAGAAGAAAATTGTGGAGGCAAAAATTATGGAGAGAGACAAAAATGCCACTCTGATGGATCCATATGCATTAGGTGTGATAGTGGTAGTATCATTAGGTACATATGTAGAAGCAAAATCTTTTGATCATAATATCAATGCAGAACAGGTACATCGTGCTAAGGAATTAACATGATAGAGGGTCATGAAGGCAGTACCAATAGAAACATCTGAAGGAGAAACATCAAAAAAAGGGGATGTTATAGGAGCCCCACAAATAGGAAGTAAATTGAGTGGCATCACTACTAAGACCACATCAGAAGAAAGGAGCAAACATATGCCAAAGTTAAAATAGAATTGGCTGAAGAAAAGTTGCATGGATCAAATGTACATGAGGCCAAATGAGTGACAAGGACCGTTAACATTGAGGATGATAGTAGTGATAGTGGGATTAGGGCAGTAAGTCCCAAGGAAAGAAAAGAATCTAGTAGGGATGAGGAGGAATCTAGTGAATATTCAAGTGAGGAAGAGGAACAAGATACTCAAGCTTATATAGAAGTAGAGTAGGGTCTAATGTTTGAAGAAGATAATGTACAAGAGGGAGTGGAAATAATGGACCCATTTGGTACATTGGTACCTCCTGAAGTCATAAGGGATGTGGAAGATGTAGCACATCAAATAGAAGAATTTGAAAAGGAGGATTCACCTAAGGAAGTAGTGAAGGAAACACCTTCTCAAGCTAAGGAAGAAATAGGAGCTAGCACTTCTAGCATAGATGTGTTGAATAACTTGAACATGTATGGAGAACACAGTGAGGAGGAAGAGAATGTAGAAAAAAAGGATGAACAACAAAAAGATACAAAGGATTCTGATGAGATTATAGGTTCACCTTCACATGTAGAGCAAGCTGACATGCCTGAAAAGGTACAAGAGAAAGTTCAAACAACAAAGGAAACCATAGATAAACTTGAAAGCAAAGAGAACATAGAGAATATTGATGAAGATAATTTTGAAACTGAAAAGAAAATAGAGGATAAGGGCATGGAAAATATGGAACAAGAAAATAAAGAGGAAGAAGAAGAAAAGGAGTCATTAGAAAAAGAAGGTCTAGAGGAAGGGAATGAGGGTGGAGGAGATACAAAAATTGAAGAAGATGATAATGAGGGTGAATCTAAACAGCAAAATGATCCAATAGTACAAGAACAAGCCCCTCAACAGTAGCCTCCTCCATAGCAACAACAACAACAAGAACAAGGATAAATAGAGAAGCCTCAAGAAGAGGTAATTAATGAAGAAAAGGCTACTGAAAGTGCAAAAGAGGCTTTGACCTAGTTAGGTTTAGAAGTTAGGAGGGAAAAGGTGGAGGTACAGTTAGTACCTATAGATATCAAGAGTTTGTTGGGTGATGCCACACCATGGAAAGAAAAGAGGAAGGCTAGAACAATGTCAGCAATAAGAAGGGGTCTTGATGGATCTAGAATCTTGGATTTGGCCATACCATAGAAAGATAAATCTAAAGGAGAAATAACAGTAGATGACTACAAAATACTTAATTTTGACCTGGGCCACATGACAAGAGACAAGCATACAAATGAGTCAGAAGATATGCACCAGGCTACTGCAAAAATGCTAAGGAAAGACAAAGATAAACATGAATATTTGAAAGGACACATTGTCTAGATACAACAGTTCATTAGGGGGATATTTGATCCCAATTCTACAATACTAGAATTACCCAATGAAATAGCAGTATTGTCAAAAGATGAAGTAAAAGATATGGAGAATAAAAGGCTTGAGGCCAATACTTTTGAAGAATGGTTCAGGGAATTCATGCAAGAAGAAAAAGAAGTGACCAAGTAGGCATGATAGGCTGAGAAATGGCTGCAACAAAAAAGAACAAATGCAATGTGCTTATACATAATTGTCAATTCAGAAGGGAAGAATGCAGGTTTGAATTGAGGTAGCTAGAAGAAATTGAGGAAAGATTAGAAGAATTGATAAATGAAGGATCCATTACTCCTCCTATATCTGATCAAATACCATGGACTAGGTTATAATTGAAATTTAAAGATGACAGTCCCAAAAGATGCATCACAGCTACTTAGGATTTAGAGGACAAGGCCGATAGCATGATCAAGTTGCATATGAAGATAATTGAGAGGCTCATTGACCATGAATGCATGGACATACCAGCATATGAACTACAAAACCTATTAACAGAGTTTAATGCCATCTTTGCACCATGTCTGGAGAATTCAAAAGCTTATTTGAGTAAGCAAGTGATTGATTCGTTAATAGAAAGAAGTGCCAAATAAAAAAGTAGAAGAAAAAGGTTAAAGGTTTGAATAAGGAAGAAAGGAAATTGAAGGAGTTAAAATGCAAGAATACATATGGACAAGAAGTCCAGGGGGGAAATTGCACGTTCATAGAAGGTGTAACAAATAATTTCAATATATATCTGAAGGAGTAGGAAAGTATCAAAAGGGGCAAATAATGCTTAATAAAAGTTAATTGAGGGGTATCAACGAGCAAAGTTAATGAATTAGAAGTGGTTACCAGGTATCTTGTTTTAAAAGATTCCAATGGCATCCTTTGAGTTAAGCAAAGATACCACAAAGAAATTTTGGGAAATGGTTAGGAATGAATGCACATCCTTGATCAAGAAAGTTTGAATACTGACCGTAGATTAAGTTTTGTAGCTGTAGTAGCATGAAGCTTCAAATTCTATATAATAAGCTCTGCTACTTGTATAATATTTACACAGGGATTTTTGAGTTGTAGCTTGTACTTGTAATTTGTTTGAACATTTGAATAGAGAAGTATTTCTTTTAGTTTAGAAGAGGAGGTCTCCTGTGTCTACACTATGGAATACGCAGAATGTTTGGTTTCCTTATTGTATCTATAAAAATATTTGTAAGTTTTCTAGCAATTTGATTAATGAAACAAAAGGTCATTCATACATTGTAAATTCTATATGACTGTGTGCTTTAAATACAAGTAAACTTGGAATTCTACATCTATTACAGAGTATTTTCTAATTCTTATTGGTATTTGGAGTACTATCCTTTGAAAGCTTGCAATCTTTGATGTGTGTCCATGAAAATACTCAGGACTCTACATTTGAATATTTACTATGTTGATTTGATTAATTTGTTATATCTCTTAAAGACGTGAGTAATAGAACATTCAGATCCTGTAGTGAAATAATTTTTAACTCGATTTTCTCTAACTTTTCCCTAGGCATTTGAAATAATTAGCTTAAATGCAAAAATCTTAAGGAAATTGTCTTACATTTGAAAGAAGCATGAAGAATTATGTTAATATCTGACAATTTTCATATCAATTGGAAAGGCATAACTTGTTTTACTATAAATCGTACAAGGCTTTGTAATACAGTAGTAATTTTATGTAAAGAAATGAATCATTTGTCTATATTTGTAACAATTTGCATAATTTATGTCCAGTAAATCATGGATTATCCTAAATGAAGTAAGGCCCCTTGAATATTATAGTTTCACATCAACCTGCTGAATTGTCCACAATGTCAAGACCTAACCATATAGAAACTTGGGATTAAGAATTCTTAGTTGATTCTTCATATCTTTCAAGATAGTTTAGGTTCATTTTGTGAATTTTAACTTTTGTTATGACTATGTAAAAACAATCATCAACAGTTTTTTGGAACTAGGAGAGCCTGAGTGTAGTTAAGATAGGAATCATACAAAGTTGGCTCATAATAGATGTCAAGTGACCACGTCTAGATCTAGTTCAGAAGACATCTTTTTCCAATTACCTGATAGAAGATAGAATAAAGGTCCTTTGATTTGGAATCCTAGAATATCACACTTAGGATGTTCATCTGGAACTCCTTGGAGATCACCTTTCAATATACATTATATCGTGAGTCCTAATAGTTCTTCGTTTAGATCTCTGAATCTCAGTTCAAAATCTCCTAGAGGTCCCAGTCCTTCCTTAAATACAAATCCACCTAGATGTCTAAGCTTGCCACGTGGTCCTGTAATGGTGTATTTCAATGTCAATTGTCCTATAACATTCAATGATTATCATGAGATGCCAAAAAATCCTAAAAAGATAGGTCCTAAATATCAATTGCATTAGGATATTCAAGGAGGCATGTTTTAGAGCTAGGTTAGAATATGAGGATGTTGTGTGTAGGTTGTTTCTTTACACATTTAATGAGCAGGCTTCTAATTGGTATGTCAATTTTTCCAATGGTTATATTTCTTCTGGGGAACTTATGGAAGAGGCATTTTTGTCTAGGTTTAGGGGACCATTTGATCCTTCCACCTTATATCATAAATTGGCTGCAATTAAAAGAGGTGAAGGAGAGATGATTGATAACTTTAATGATAGGTTCCAAAAGGCTTACTCTAGGCTAGTTGCTCCTTACACAGTAACTCTAGATGCATTATTAGCAATGTATTACGTCACTCTTGATCCATTAACTTCTATGTTTGTCAAGAGGAAAGTGGACATAGATACTATATCCAAAGCTTATAAAGAAGTAGCCACAGTGAACCAAGAAATTAGACAAACAACCTATAGTCCTTTTCTTAATGGAGGAAACCTTGGGATGCAGAATCAAGCACAACCTTGGAATGGAGTTCCTATGCATCATACTCCATTATTGAATCCAATTCCTACATACACACCTGTGTATAATCTTTCCCCAATCCAAATTATAGTTCCCTATACTAGTAATAGTAGTAATAACAATTAGAATAATGGTCAGTCATTCTTACAGCCTCCTTAGGATACATTTGTAGAAAAGGTACAAGAGGATAGGGAAGAAATCAAATAAATCACTACACACTTGAGAAGATTGACCACTGAAATGACACAACTAAGAAATGAAAATTTCTATGGTAGAAATAATCAAGGGTACAGTTAGAACCATAACCAAAATTATAACCAGGGTTAGGGTTGAAATCAAAACCAGAATTATAATCAGAGTCAAAATCATAATCAGGGATAGGTAATAAAAAATAGAGGACATGCTGTAGATAACAAGACTTGGGGTAGTAACAATAGAAATTATAATCAACCAAAGCCACCTAGGACATGGAACACAGTGCCAAATAATGGCACTCTAGTTTCTCCATTTGAGAGTCTAGATAGTCAGGAAGCAAAACAACCAACCAGAATTCAAATGGCCAATGTAGCATTAAAAAACTAGTGTAGGATCCACAATAAAAGTGCACATGCTAAATTAGATTGCCCTCAGTTTCATCTAGTGGCTAGCATCTTCACTGTGGATGTACAAGATCCCACATCATAATTCCTCATTCCAAAAGGGAATGAAATAGTACCCTTAGGATTTGAGACTGCTTTAGTCTTAGAAACTTTTACCTTTGCAACTAGGGAGGAAGAGGATCAACTGTTACAAGATGAACCTTACTTTTGTGAGAACATATACCCTGAATCAGCCTTAGTATTGGATGCATTTCAATTTCCCTTTGAAATTAAAAATGAAGTGTTATATGAAACAGAGGAGGTACATGCTTTTGAAAAGTGTAACAAAAATCATACTTATAATCTGAGAAGTAACATTAAGTTTGGAGGTCCTTTCACTACCTCCACCCCTCCTAACAATTTCAACACTCCTCTAGATCAGCATGCCAATAATAACCCCACGATACTGAAAGCTAATCATCATGGGAATGGTGGGACAGAAGCATCAAAATTCCAAATAGGGAAAATAGAGTCAATGGAAATAGTGAGGTTAATGAGCTATTTGTCTGAAGAAATAAAGAAAATCAAGGTCAGTATACCTCTATGTGAGTTGTTGAAAAGTCCAGGGGTTAGAAATGCTTTCATAAAATTCTTGGATACATCCATGGCTAACAAAATGTCTATTGATATGAATGTGCCTAGTAGAGATACACAGTCTATGGACAAGAGTAGGAAAACTAAACAACCTTCCAACACTAATGTAGTCATGTACGCAGATAAGAAGGAAGATCCTCCTTTTTTGTTAACTATTCGGATGGTGGGAAAGAGCATACATAATTGTATGGTGGATTCTGGTGCATCATCCAATGTTATGCCTTTAGGGATATGTAAAACTTTAGTGTTGACTCCTACCAAATCTACCAAGGTTGTTACACAATTGGACAAAATTGAGGTCAATGTGATAGGAGAATTAATGCATATTCAAATGTAGTTAGCCTATGATCCTAGGGTGAGTCAGTTTATTGACATTCAGGCAGTGGATATACCTATGAGTTATGGTATGTTGTTAAGTAGGGACTGGTCCAAAACATTAAATGGACATATGGCCACTAATTTTTCACACATGTGGTTACCTTGGAGAGGTGTTCCAAATCAGATCAGGATAGAAGCTGAGCCAAGAATGAACACATGATTACAGAATCCAATAGAACTAACAAGATATTATATGCTTCTGTTGAACTGGGTGTTTATAGAGTCACTAATAAATGATTGCAAACTGAAGAAGTCCTGATGTTGAATTTTAGAGAAAAACCTATCAGTAAAGAAACGTAGTGTTCATTGATTCTGATTACAATTCTTCTGATGAGGAAGACAATGTAGTAAATAGTTTTGGTTAGAACATAAGGCAGGAAATAGGAAGGTGCATTGAACAAAAAATATTATGGTTCAGTGCAAGTTATACAAAAGTATGTATAGAGTCCATAGTAAGACTCATTTTAAAGAGAATTGTGGAATGTGTAGAGATATTGTAGACTATCAATACAGAAAGTGCACAAAAAGGATGGAACTGCAAGAGAGAAAAGTTAATCCTGAGAAACTTGAGTTATATTTTCATGACAATATAGAGGTACCAATTTAGGATTTAGAGAAAGAAACAGAAGAGAAAAGTGTCTGTCATTCTGATTCACAAGGTAAAAATGCAAATATATAGGTAGGCCAAAATGAAGCACTCATAAATATACAAGATGATACAACACAGGTGACAAAAAGGATGAGGCATGCCAAAATAAAAGGTCAAACAAATAAAGGTGACATGTGGACACTAAAATGTGACAGGTCTAAGTCCAAACAAGGTGTAGGAGCAGGTGTTGAACTTATAGATCCTAATGGTAAGTTATTTTAAGCAGCATATAGGCTACAATTTCCTTGTACTAACAATGTAGCAGAATATGAAGCTTTGATTTATAGACTTGTTATGGATATCAAGAAGAGGATGAGAATGATCCAATTTTTTTCAGACTCTGAGTTAGTGTTAAGACAAGTGAGTAAATTATATGCATGGAATTATAAGAAAATGGTGTGTTATAGGCATAGAGTGTGTGATTTAATTTATTTATTTGATGCCTTTAACATAGAGCATATCCCTAGGGATTTGAATCAAAGACCAGATGCATTAGCAATTGTTGCTAGTACCCTAGAACCTATAACATTGTTATGTCTAAAATGATTTGCTATTGAATTAGTGTATGTCCCAAGTATACCATATAATGTTACTCATTTTCAGATATTTGAAGGGGATCAACAAATTGTGGATTTTCTTACCTGTAATGAAGTGTTTGATGCTCAAATCATTGATGAACAAGAAAGGCCTGATGTGTCTTCATATGAAGAAGACATAATAAACTTGAAAAGCAATTTCTTACCTAAAGGGCTAATTGAGTTGGAAAAGATTTTTGACTTTGATGGGGGTAGTTAGATAGAAAGATTAGCCCAAAACTGAAGGGGGTAAATATGATCTCTATAACCTGGGAACAAAGCAAAGGCCACAGAATGTACTGATTGGAAAGGCTTTCTCTAAAGAGTTAAAAAAAGAAATTGTGGATGTTTTGAAAGAATACAAACACGGAGTACCATGGACATATGAAGATTTGAAGACATGTGATACATCCATCATAACTCATGTAATACCCTTGAAATGAGAAGTTAAACCATTTAGACAGAAATAGAGGCCTGTGAATGCTATTCTAGAGCCTTTGTCAAAAAATTGTTGTCTTCCACAATAATTTTCTCAGTAAGACATTCAACTTGGGTAGCTAATTTAGTACCCTTGAGAAAGAAAAGTGGAGGCATTAGATTATGTGTTGACTTTATAAATTTGAACAAAGCATCCAAAAAAGATAATTATCCCTTGCCTTCAATAGATGAAATGTTGTAAGTAGTAAATGGAGCTAAGATGATGTATTTTTAGATGGATTTTTAGGATATAATTAGTTCTTGGTTGATAAGGAAGGTAGGTTGAAGACTACTTTTACTTGCAAGTAGGGTAATTATGCATATAGGAGAATGCCTTTTGGCTTGATCAATAGAGGTGCCACCTTTCAGTGAGCCATGGACATTGTGTTTCGTGGATTGTCAGGTAAGTGCATTGTTATTTATATGGATGATCTAACTGTGTATTCTAGAGATGTGTCTACTCATGTAGAAGATTTGAGAAGAGTGCTTAAAAGATGTGAGAGGTATGGAATTTTTCTCAATCCCAAGAAATGCTCATTTGGTGTAACTGAGGGAAAATTGTTAGGACATGTCATTTCTAAAAATTGGATATCCATTGATCCTGACAAAGTAGATGGAATAAGAAAATTGCAATTACCTAATAGTAAGAAGGAATTAAATTCTTTCTTTGGAAAGATTAACTTTGTCAGGAAGTTTATTATAGGGTTTGTAGAGATTATGCAACCATTAAATGCAATGCTCAAGAAAGATGCAAAGATAGAATGGACACTAGTAGCCAAGGCCACATTTGAAGATATTAAGGAGGCCATTTCTGATGCTCCTATGTTAGCAAGTCCAAATTATACCAAGTCATTTTACATATATTCTTTTGCATTTACACATTCAGTTGTAGCTGCCTTGACACAAAAGGAGAAGATAATGAAGAAAAGCCCATAGCTTTCATGATTACACCTTTGAAGGATGCATAGGTGAAGTATTTAGACATAGAGAGACAAGCATTTGCATTAGTAAGAGTAGTGAAAAAGTTTAGACACTACATCCTATGAAGTCAAGTTAAAGCCATAGTACCAGATGCAGTAGTAAAAATGCTGCTGATGCAAAATGAGCCTGGAGAGAAAAGGGCCAAATGGATTATAATATTGCAAGAGTTTGATATGGAGATCATTCCAATGAAGCTATTTCAAGGACAAGCATTAGTACAAACCATCGAAAACACAAATCCAAATTTGGTAAAACAACAATATGTATTGAATTTCAGTAATGCATCAAGGTGGTATGATGATTTGAATACATTTATGATATCAGGTAAATATCCAAGTAAGATGAAGTCGTCTCAAAGGAGAGATTTAAAGATTATTGCACAAAGGTACATGGTACAAGGAGGTATTTTGTTCAAGAAGAACCATGAAGGTATATATTTAAGGTGTTTGAGTAGAATTGAAGCAGATAAGGTATTGTCGGAGTTACATGATAAGTATGGAACTACTCATGGTTCTCATTTGGCTACTACACATAAGATTTTAAGAACTAGATACTATTGGCCAACAATGTTTAAAGATACAGAGAGTCATATTCGAAGTTGTCACACCTGTTAGACTACAACAGACAAGGGAAGAAATCATGCTAATCCATTACAACCAGTCATTGAGTCTAGGTCGTTTACACAGTGGGGCTTGGATTTCATTGGAGTTATAAATCCTCCATTATTTGGAGGACATAAGTTTATATTGATAGTGACATACTACTGTACAAGGTGGATTGAAGCCACATGTTGCAAGTTTTCTACTACTAAGGTAGTTATCAAATTTCTTGAAGAAAATGTCATAACAAGGTTTGGAGCTTCATCTTCACTAGTATGTGACAATGGCCCTGCATTTTCTTCTCTAAAATTTTCTAAACGGGCATTTGAGTATGAGATAGTTTTAAAATTTTCTTCAAATTATTATCCTCAGGGGAATGGTTTAGCTAAGTCTACAAACAAGATTTTACTTGATATGATTAATAAACTAATTGTAAAAAATCCTAGAGAGTGGAATACATTGTTAAAGTATACAATGTGGGTAGATAGGACTAAGTTTAAGTTAGACTTAGGCAATGCACCTTATCACCTAGTCTATGGGACCGATCCCATACTTCTAGTGAATTTAAGAATACCCATTTGGAAATTTGCTAATGAGTATTTAGGATTTGATGATCATAGAGAAGCCAAGTTAGTCCAAATGTTACAATTGGATGAGAAGAGAGATCAAGCTATTGAGAAATTTGCTAAACATCAAGTTGTGGTCAAAAGATGGTTTGACAAAATAGCAAGGGTCAAAACATTTCGAATATCAGACCTAGTGTCGAGTTGGGATAAAGCACATGAAAAGAAAGGAAATCATGGGAAATTTGACAGATTGTGTTTAGGTCCACTACAGGTCACAGAGATAATAGGAGACAATATGTTTAGGCTCAAAAATTTGACTGGAGAAGATGTGCCATTACCTGTTAATGGCCAGCATTTGAAACATTACTTTTAGGCTTGAGGTGACATTGGTTATCTTATTATGTATCATAGTGTAAACAATGTACAGTTATTTTTGTTTTTGTTTTGTCTTGTTTTGTTTTGTTTTGTTCTATTGTTTGGTTGGTTTGTGTGTTGTGTTTCCTTGGCAGGGATGTTTGTTTTGATTTGAAGTATACAAGAGCAAATTAATAACCATTGAAAACAATAGAAAATTTAGAACATTCAGGTTAATTATTTGAAACTTATGCATAACTTGTGACTTTCATGAATGTAGAAAGTAGTTTGACCTATGAAGTTTTATATTCAGTAACTATGGGTTGAGTATTCAAGGGAAGTTTCTTACAATGGCACACCTAAAATCCTTGGGTTTGTTGAGCATACCAGTGTAGGTCTTAAGTGAAAAATCAGAGATCACCCTTGCTAACATTACAATTCTCAGCTTAATTTCACCAAGTGATCATACCTTGCATCATGAATTTACAATAATAATATCTTATTAATTTCTATCTTACACAAAGTTAAAAAAATAAAGAAATAAACAAAATAGATTTTACTAAAAATCCAAATTAATTCATCTAACTCCATCGAGGCTATAGACACTTGCTGGCAGTAGGGCTCTACTTACAAAAATTATAATGATAACCTTGTCAGGGCTATGGATGGCTGCTGGTAGCAAGGCTCTATCTGGTTGGCTATGAGGGAATGACATCAACTATGTAGTTTAATATTAGTCAATGGTTTATTCAACTTATTTTCATGATGAGGATTATTAATCACATGCACCCACTTAAACTCAATTAGAAGATTCATACACCTTTTTGAATACATTAAGTCTCAAGTTAAATAATGTTTTGCAGAAAAGAAAGTTGGAAGTTATGAATTTATTTCATTTAGTTTTATTTAATGGTTTTAATTTAATTGTTTGGTTTGGTTTCTAGTTGTTGTGATGCTCACAACACACCCCATTTTACCTCCTAGCAAAATGAGGACTCCTAATTTGGTTGTTGCTTTTGGCTTGGGTGTGGTCTTGCTGGGTGGTAAAGGGAAAAGAGGTAAGGGTTACAAACCATGTTGAAAATTGAAAAGATTTAGCATTAAGTGCTAGAAGGGAATAGAGGTAAATTTTTTGTCAAAAATGAATAAGGGTTTCTTTTGGAATCAGTAAAAAATTCCCAATATTCTGTAAGATATACGTGTTTTTGGTAGAATGCATTATAGAGAGGTTTGTATGTTGTATATACAAAGCCATTTGTATGTGGAGTCATTGTATAAGTCACATAGATTATAGTCAGGTTTATATATCGTGGTAGTTTGTATGCATGTGCTTAGTGTTTTTACTCTTTGTGTACAAGTTAGACCTGATAGGTTTTAGAAATGGAGAGAATAATTTGCTAAGTTCACATTGTATCTTGATTTGTATGTTTATTTCAATAGAGATATACAAGGCAATATACAAGGCGATATACATGTATGGATCCGAAAAGGTTATACAATATTGTTAAACAAAATGAAGAGTGTGGGATGGTTGTATAAGAATTTGCATGAATGGAAGGTTGTATCTAAATGAAGATGCAAGTGTTCTTGTTTCGGGGAGATACATGTGGGTAAGTAAAGTGGGTCCCATAGTTGTATCTTGCAGTTGTATATTGCATAGACAGATGGATATACAAGAGCATATACAAGCTAAGATACAAGCAGAGAAGCAAAGAAGTGAAAAGGTAAGATACAACGCAGATTTCAAAAGAAAGTAAAATAAAGGTAAGGCTTTGTATGTTTGGGTGATTATATGTTAACGACATACAATCTCGATATATAAAGAAAGGAAACACACTGTCGAGAACTAAAAGGTTAAAAGGGTTTGTATGGGTCACACTTGTATAATTGTTTGTATATATCTTACATACATTGCAACATACAAATAAAAGATACAAAGCAAATATAATGAAAATGGTAGCCTTGTTTGTAATCCATTGCATATAGGCTTCTATATTAAGAAGATACAAAGTCAGATACAAGAAATGATATACAAGGAGACATTCAATGAAGCAAGATGTATGCAAAGAATAGACCAATGAATAGAATGTTTAAAAATAAAATGTTGAAATAGAGAGCCGAAGCCATAGGAGCATTGATTCATGTAATTAATGTTGAACTACCACTCAAAAAATGAAATTTTACAAGTTAGGGTAAACAAAAGTTATTTTTTTTTAGAATTGCATTGTGAAAACTAAAATTACAGAAAGAGGAACTGTTGCAGAAATTGAACAGAAAATTCATAGCGAGATGAAATTTTAGAAATGGGAACAAATCAGAATAATGGTAAAGTGAGTCAATGGTTGTAAGGTTGAGTTGTCAAGAATATAGGTATTTATCTTGTATGCCATTATAGTTTAGTTAATTGAAAATGCAAAATGATTATCAGTAATTTCATTTGAAAATGCAAGCAAATGTTAAATTACTATTTCTTATAGTAAATTAACTGATTTGGGTTAAATAATACAAAAGGCAAAAAAAATGGAAAAGACAAAAGGGGTGTAATTTTAAAAGTAGAAAATTCATAGTAAAACCCTAGGTTAAAGGGGTAAAAATGGCAAGTTAAAAAATGTGTTTTTTATAGGATGGCCCCAAAACAAAAGGTGGATACAGGGGGTGAAGAAAAGGTTAAAAAGGAAAGAAAGCCCCACACAGAAATAGAGAAAGAAGAGTTACCAATACACAGAGGTTACCCTCCACCAATCAACACAAGTAGAGTAGGAACAAACACCAGCATAGGAAATTATGATGCTAAAGATGTTTTGCAGAAGATTACAATAGCAGATGCTACACTAGACATGAAATGTATATGGGAAAGTGGATTATACAGAACTGTAGGTTTCTCACTAGCTATAGAGGCTAAGGAATTATGTCTGGACTATATACACCTATATGACTTAGCTACCATAAGATTAATACACCAAGATAGAGTCATTGCAGACTTATCTATGAAGGGTATCACAAGAACATTTGGTCTAGAGATACATGAAAAAATAGTAGATATTGATATCGACTAGTACAATGAAGATTTCAATAATAATTAGAGGGATTGTAGAAGCAAGATTTTTTACAGTTGGTCTAGTGTGGAGAATAAATCCAAGGCCATGGAAAGAGTACATACGATCCTGCAAAGAATAGATTTTAAAGAGGAGATACATTTGATGATAACAATGTTAAGCAGACTGGTAGGTTTTAGAGATACCACTAAATGTGAACCTTGGATGTTCCCTGTTATCCAATTCATGAGGGAAGCAAAGAAGGAACAAGGACAAATTCACTGGGCTAAGGATATTAGCACAGCCATATGGAAGCAGACAATGTTAAGGAAACAAAAGATGATGCCTTTCTTTTTGTCATTGTATGTATTATATTCATGTGCATCAATGTTTCAGCCATATATATATAGGATTGACAGGGTTGGAACCTTAGGGAATGGCATAGATCAAAAGCTTGTATATGACCATTATACAGATCTCTAGGAGGATAATGCATTAAGAAAGTATGCTTTCATGAATGATGTATTTTACACATACATGGTAAGGGATTTAACAGAAGAATAGGATAAGAGATTATTTGCAGATGCAGAGGATACAATTGGTTTGCATAGTTCCTGGTACATACAATTCCAAAATTTCACATATATTAGAACTAAAGGTTTTGAAGGAAAAACTTTTATGCTGCCTAGGTATCCGTCTATCAAGTTGATTCTTTTAGAATTCTCAAGGCAAAATTTGCATGCATTTAAAATGTATAAAAAGAAGTATAACAGAGGGAACCTTAAGTTCTCTTTGGCAATTGGTAGGTATTCTTGTTACGGTGAAGAAGTGGCTGGCTACTCAGAAAAGGAGCTGAGATAGTATGGATTTGAGGAATTTGAGTTAGCAAGGAGGTTTGATCCTTTTCGTAGGATCAAAAATAATATTGATTCTAAGTTTAAACATCAAGTACACATTAAGGACTACTGGTCAAATAGCAAGAATGATAGAGAAGTGAGAAAGAGAGCTCAAAAAAGACTAATAGTAGATCAAACGAGGACCATGGGGGACATCTATGTGCCCTCAAAAGTTAAAGGTGAGGGCAAATTATTGCACCATAGTTATGAAAGTGTCAGGCTTGCTCCTATTAGAGAGCCTGATTGGTGACAACCATGGAGTACATCTTTGCATGCATTGTCCAAACCTATCATTTTGTTTTCTATAACATGGTTGAAGGATAGAATTGAAGAGCTTAAAACTGAAGTCTGGAGCTCACATTTCCAAAGAAGGGTAAAAAGAGGGTGAGGGAGCATCAAGATGAGATCCAGTGTTTCTATGGGAAAAAGAAGAAAATTGTGGAGGCAAAAATTATGGAGAAAGACAAAAATACCACTCTGATGGATCCATATGCATTAGGGGTGAGAGTGGCAGTATCATTAGGCACATTTGTAGAAGCAAAATCATTTGATCATAATATCAGTGTAGAACAGGCACATGATGCTAATGAGTTAACATGAGAGAGGGTCATGAAGGGAGTACCAGTAGAAACATCTCAAGGAGAAACATCAAAACAAGGGGATGTTATAGGTGCCCCAAAAATAGGAACTAAATTAAGTGGCATCACTAGTGAGACCACATCAGAAGCAAGGAGACAAACATATGCCAAAGTTAAAATAGATTTGGCTAAAGAAAAGTTGCATGGGTCAAATGTACATGATGACAAACAAGTGACAGGGACAATTAATGTTGAGGATGATAGCAGTGATAGTGGGATTAGGGAGGTAAGTCCCAAGGCAAAAAAAAGAAACTGGTAGGGATGAGGAGCAATCTAGTGAATATTCAAGTGAGGAAGAGGAACAAGATACTTAAGCTTATATGGAAGTTGAACAAGGTCTAATGTCTGAAGAAGAGAATGTACAAGAGGGAGTGGAAATAATGGACCCATTTGGTACACTGGTACCTCTTGAAATCATAAGGGATGTGCAAGATGTAGCACATCAGATTGAAGAATCTAAAAAAGAGGATTCACCTGAGGAAGCAATGAAGGAAACACCTGCTCAAGCTAAGGAAGAAACAGGAGCTAGCACTTCTTGCATAGATGTGTTGAATATCTTGAACATGTATGGAGAACACAGTGAGGAGGAAAAGAATGTAGAAAACAAGGATGAACAAGAAAAAGATACAAAGGACTTTGATGAGATTATAGATTAACCTTCACATGTGGAGCAAGCTAACATGGCTAAAAAGGTACAAGAGAAAGTTGAAACAATAGAGGAAACAATAGATAAACCTGAAAGAAAAGAGAACATAGAGAATATTGATGAAGATAATTTTGAACCTGAAAAGCAAATAGAGGATAAGGGCATGGCGAATATGGAACAAGAAAATAAAGAGGAGGAAGAAGAAAAGAAGTCATTAGAGAAAGAAGGTCCAGGGGAAAGGGATGAGGGTCATGGAGATATAGAAATTGAAGAAGTTGATAATGAGGGTGAATCTAAATAATAAAATGATCCAATAGTACAAAAAGAAGCCCCTCAATAGTACACTCCTCCATAGAAACAATAGAAATAATAGAAACAAGAAGAAGGAGAAATAGAGAAGCCACAAGAAGAGCTAATTGATGAAGAAAAGGCTACTGAAAGTGCAAAAAAAGCTCCGTCCTGCTTAGGTTTAGAAGTTAGGAGGGAAAAGGTGGAGGTACAGTTAGTACCTATAGATATCAAGAGTTTGTTGGGTGATGCAACACCGCATAAAGAAAAGAGGAAGGCCAGAATAATGTCAGCAATAAGAAGGGGTCCTGATGGATCTATAATGCTGGATTTGGCCATACCATAGAAAGACAAATCTAAAGAAGAAATAACAGTAGATGACTATAAAATACTTAATTTTGACCTAGGCCACATGACAAGAGAGTAGCATATAAATGAGTGGGAAGATATACACCAAGCTACTTTAGAAATGGTAAGGAAAGACAAAGATAAACATGAATATTTTAAAGCACACATTATCTAGTTACAACAGCTCATTAGGGGGATATTTGATCCTAATTCTACAATACCAGAGTTACCCAGTGAAATAGCAGTATTGTCAAAAGATGAAAGAAAAGACATGGAAAGAAAAAGGCTTGAGGCCAATATTTTTGAAGAATGGTTCAGGGAATTCATGCAAGAAGGAAAAGAAGTGACCAAGCAGGTAGTGACAGGATGGGAAATGGCGGCAACAAAAAAGAATAAATGCAGCGTGCTTATAAATAATTGTCAATTCAGATTGGAAGAATGCAGGTTTGAATTGAGCCAGCTAGAAGAAATTGAGGAAAGATCAGAGAAATTGATAAATAAAGGAGCCATTACTCCTCCTATGGCTGATCAAATACCAAGGGCCAGGTTAGAATTGAAATTTGAAGATGACAATCGCAAAAGATGCATCATAGCTACTCAAGATTTAGAGGAGAAGGTTGATAGCATGATCAAGTTGCATATGAAGATAGTTGAGAGGCTTATTGACCATGAATGCATGGACATACCATCATATGAACTACAAAAGGCATTAACAGAGTTTAATGCCATCTTTGCACCATGTTTGGAGAATCTAGAAGCCTATTTGAGTGAGCAAATGATTGATTCCTTAATGGAAAAAAGTGCCAAAATAAAAGAAAGTATAAGAAAAAGGTTGAAGGTTTGAATAAGGAAGAAAGGAAATTGAAGGAGTTACAATGCAAGAATACATATGGACAAGAAGTCCAGGGGGAAATCGCACTTTCATAGAAGGTGTAACAAATAATTTCAACATATCTCTAAAGGAGTAGGAAAGTATCAAAAGGGACAAATAATGATAAAGAAAAGTTAATTGAGGGGTATCAGCAAGCAAATTCAATGAATTAGAAGTGGTCAGTGGGTATCTTGTTTTAAAAGATTCCAATGGCATCCTTTGAGGCAAGCAAAGATACCATAAAGATATTTTGGGAAATGGTTAGGAATGAATGCACACCCTTGATCAAGAAAGTTTAAATACTGACTGTATATTATGTTTTGCAGCCACAACAGTATGAAGCTTCAAATTCTATATAATAAGCTATGCTGCTTGTATAATATTTACAGAGGGATTTTTGAGTTGTAGCTTGGACTTGTAAATTGTTTGAACATTTGAATAGAGAAGTATTTCTTTTAGTTTAGAAGAGGAGGTCACCTGTGTCTACACTAAGGAATACGCAGAATGTCTATTTTCCTTATTGTATCTGTAAAAATGTCTATAAGTTTTCTAGCAATTTGATTAATGAAAGAAAAGGTCATTCATACATTGTAAATTCTATATGACTGTGTGCTTTAAATACAAGTAAATTTGGAATTCTGCATCTATTACAGAGTGTTTTCTGACTCTTACTGGTATTTGGAGTACTATCCTTTGAAATCTTGCAATCTTTGATGTGTGTCCATGAAAATACTCAAGACTCTACATTTGAAGATTTAGTATGTTGGTTTGATTAATTTGCTATATCTCTTAAAGACGTGAGTAATAGAACATTTAGATCCTATAGTGAAATGATTTTCAACCTGATTTTCTCTAACTTTTCCCCCAAACATTTGAAATAATTAGCTTCAACGTAGAAATCTTAAGGAAATTGTCTTACATTTGAAAGAAGCATGAAGAATTGTGTTAATATCTGACAATTTTCATATCAATTTGAAAGGCAAAACTTGTTTTACTATAAATCATACAAGGCTTTGTAATGCAATAGTAAGTTTATGTAAAGAAAGGAATAATTTGTCTATATTTGTAACAATTTGTGTAATTTGAGTCTAGTAAGTCACAGATTATCTTAAATCAAGTAAGGCCCCTTGAATATTACAGTTTCACATCAACCTACTGAACTTTCCACAAGGTCAAGACTTGACCATACAAAAACTTGGGATTAAGAATTCTTAGTTGATTCTTCATATCTTTCAAGATAGTTTAGGTTCATTTTGTGAATTTTAACTTTTGTTATGACTGTGTAAAAACAATCATCAACAGGACTATTCAAAATTCTCATAGTCCCACTTGGTTTGATAAAAATTTCCTTAAAATTACTCCAGGAGTCATTTATAAGCACCCCATACCAAGTCCATGTGAAACATATTTGTATTTTTTACCATTGTTGTGTTTTTATCTCTCACCACAGTCCTACAGGTCACTCAAAAGGTCTTGGCGAGTGTGCGAGAACCAAGGATAACAAGGGAGTGGTTATTGCTATCTTGCAACATGAAGAGATTGCACTTACGGCATCACGATATGCTGAGATCTATTATCGTAGCCCCACAACGATCTCAAAATGCAGTAGTAGACTGGCAATATAAATTTAAGTGGCATATGATACTTCATCATGGTCCCACAACAGTCAAGAAAATAACTAGCGGTGATACGGTAAAGAGTAGAGGAACACAATACACCACGCTCCTAGAGCAACCTCAAGTGAAGCTTGTAGTATGGCGGTAAGAAGGAGTAGAGGATAATAGTACACTGCACTCTCGTAGTGGCCTCAAGTGAGGCTTACGGTATGGTGGTAAGAAGATGCAGAGAAAAATAGTACACCATGCCTTCATGGTGGCCTCAAGTGAGACTTGAGTTATGGCGGTAAGGAGTAGAGGAAAATAGTACACTGTACCCCCGTGGCGGCCTCAAGTGAGGCTTGCGGTATGGCGGTATAAGGAGTATAAGTTATGTAAGTGTTGAATACCATGGCCCCATGACAGTTTCAATGAAGGAGTGCGGTAGTGCAGCAAAAGGCTTCAAGTGATGTTTAATATACCGTGGTCCCTTGATGGTAAAAGAAATTGTTTGTGGTACTGTGGAAAGGAACAAATCATGGTGATATAGTTGAATTTTTGAGACAGTATTTCTCATTGTCTCGATAAATCAACGAAAACTTTTTCTGCCTTTTCTCCACTATTCTTTTATGAGCTAAGTAATTTCAAATTTGATTACTATCATTTGTAATGCATTTCTATTGCATTTCAATATGAAATATTTGATCCATTATTGGATTGTTATTACCTTTATAGACATAAAAATGTACATGTTCTTATATTTTGAACTTATGACAAGTCAAAGTGGGTTGTGCTCATTTAGTATTTTGTTTAAATTTAATTTGAATATACTGCTTCTTGATGTTCCCCTTGAATCATTATCATTTTTGTTTATCATCTTGCTTTTTGGCTAGAAACAAACATGTGATGCATCTGTTGTGATGTCCTATGGATGGTGGCTTTTTCCAAATTATATTCAAACTATTTTGAGTTCTAGGTGTACACCTTATGGAGACTTATAGCATATTTCTATGTTTAATTTTTTTTAAGGTTATAGTAAGTTGGTAAATGCAATTATTCCAAAAGGTAGTGGAAATAATTTTGGAATAATAATCTAATGTTTTTCTCTTAATGTTTAGATTTGTGTAATTTTTTATTTTGGATATTTTTAATAGCCTTGTTTGATGAGTCTTGGAAATTGGTTTCAATTTATAGGGTAAAGCTTCCATCTAGAGCTAAGAAGATTGTGCCAAGTAGTTGCAAAGCCATGATTGGTTAGGTTACTAGTGGTGGAGGGACATAAAAGCCAATTCTCAAATATGGCAATGCATATCACAAATATAGGGTCAGAAGAAACTATTCGCCCAAGGTTTGTGGTGTGGCAATGAATCCTGTTGGGCATCCTCATGGTGGTGGTAATCATCAACGCATTGGACATGCTAGTATTGTGCATCATACAGAGAAGGATTAGCATGTACATGTACTTAATCATAATTAAACAATTATAGAACTCTGATTATTTAAAAATGTTGTCTTTTAGTTTCTTTTTTCTTTAGGTTTCCTTGTGTCAACAATTTATGGGGACCAAGTTGTAAACCATGTTCCTTATTATTGTTTCTTATCATTAGTGGTTTACTCTTGATTCAAAATTTTGGGAAAGACTTCAAACTAGGTTGTAATCCTTATTTCCTTGTATTGTTGGAGGCTTACTTTAGGCTTCCATATTAATTGACTTTGTTATTTTTTATTCTTTCTTGAGTGCTTGTTATTTTCTTTTAGATCATATAAATGGCAAAATGATTGATGATTTTTTAGTATTATAAACTATGAACTTTCTATTTTAAAAAAAGGAATAATTTTGAGGAGTCATTTGACGTATCAAAAAATTTAACATTTGAAACCATTTCAAATGTTCTCAACTATACAACAAAATGAGAAGATAATGTGCCAATTTATCATCACTTTTGCTAAGTATGTTTCTTGCTTTGTTGTTTTTTTTTTAACTATTTGGCTTTATACGAGATGCATTGAGGCTTTCCATGGTATTGTGTTAGAGATCTTATGACATGATAATGCAAGTATGTGATGAAGTGGAAATATAAAGACCTGAGAAACCAATGACCATATGATTATGAATGAAAGGAAGTAGAAAGATAAAGACTTCAGAACCCAAAGAACTATTATCTTACACAGTAAATTGATAGATTTTAGAGTTGAAATTTGAGAGGTCATATTGTTGAATTATTAGGCTTGATAATTTTGAGGGTAAATTAATTGGATAATCGAGCTGAAATCTAAGGGGTAATTTTGTTGAATTGTATGTTGGATTTTGGAGTTAAATTTGAAGGGAAATGTTGCTATCAAGTGCCCTTTATTTTTTGTTTAGTTTTTGAGATGTGCTAAATGCAAGTAAACATGTGACAATGAGTGTTTCTGAGTGCTAGGAAGCATGAGTATCATTTGCATGTTGCACAGAAGAATATAATTTTATAGTGTTGATATTGACGATTAAAATTGGTTGTGTCATCTAGCTACTAACAATTGCAAAGGGTGTAAGGCAATCATTATGATGCACTATGAAACTTGTGACTAGCATTGGTCTAGAGGTATAGATCTTTGCAAGCATCTAAACTATCTTCACCGCACTATAAACTAGAGGGAGGTTACAGAAGTGGGATCAAAAAGGGAACCTTCGAAAAAGAGACGATCTAGGTCTAAAAATGGTTGCCATAGGACATAAAAATAACCCATATTTGCCAAAAATATCATGACCCTTGTTTGAGAAAACTCTCTATCCTTGGCAGACTTGAAGAAGAAAGAAATACTTAAAAGGAAGAATTTAACTATGTATCCAGCCTTGTAGATTCCATATCCATCCAGAGTTTTACGTCATCTAGTCTTCCTCCCATGAATTTTCCTAAGAGGAAAACCATCATGCTAAAAGGAAATTTTAGTTAGATGATCATCAGGGAGAGAAACATCCAAAAGGGTGACTTCCATATCACAGAAACAAGCTAGAAACCCTAGATTGATCTGCAAGCTCGTCACTTGGGCATTTTAAGCCAAACTGAACCACCTAAAATGACCCCAATTAAGAAAAATCAAACCCCATTTTAACAACAAAGCATATTGAATACTCTTCATAACACACCAACACTAGTATTAATAACTAATACTTCAACACAATCATGACTATTTAGGGGACTAAACTATCATAGGGCTAGCAAAAACTGAAATGGGTATTAAACAATATAAGATTATTTATTATTTTCTTTGAAAAAAGTTTGCAAGGTTGAGGTAGTTCTTCTACAATTAGGTGAAACCCTAATCCTTCATAACTAAGATTTGAACTTTATACACCCCTAATAAGAGTGGGGTATTGTTTGAGTTTTAACAATCCTTAGATTGAATTAGATTTCAGTGTCTATATTTATAGCATCTAGCAAATGAGCATAACTGAAATAGAGTACCAAACACAACAAAAAATTAGTTTAAAAAATGCATTAATACTAGACCTGATAGTAAGGTTCCCTAGTGAATGAAATGCATGTGACCATTCCCTCCTCTAGAAACTCTTCTATCACTTCTAGGAAATCCCCCTAAAATGGTCTACTGAATACATGCTTTAACAAAATAAAATAAAATTAACATCCTAAAGCGATTGTGTTCCAATTCATCAATGCAAAAAGAGGGACATCAATGAACCTTACCTATTTTTGAATGCAAATTCAACCCCTCTACAGTGCGTCCAATGCATGAACAATGTCTTGGGCGTAGAGGTGGTCAGGTTTCTTTTGTTTGAATTATTTTTCATGGAAAAAAATTCCCTCTCTAAATTTCCCTCTTTCTAATTCGAAATATTTTTTTAATTTTCTAATATTTATTTGTGTGACTAATTATTTAGTCATTTATAGCTTTTTTTTACCCACCATCAAATTAGTCATTTATTTAGTCATTTATAGTCCTGTTGGAAAAAATGACTAGAATTTAATCATTTTAAGTTGTGCCAAAACGTTTTAGTCATGTAGTCATTTATTTGCCAAAATTCTACTAGTGTCATGATAGTGTTTTCCTAGCCCGTACATATCTTATGTGTTTATTTCTTTCCAAGAATTCTTTGATTCTATTCATCTTGCAACTATTCATTTAAATATATTAATTTGATTCGCCATAATTATAATTTATGTTAACCAATTGATAGTTGGTAGTTGCATTGGATATCTTAAAAAGGTTACCCCCAATATTGTGATGGGACCCTAAATGGGTAAAAACACCCATGTAGGTACATAAAATGAATTAGGATGGGCATATTACTCCAATGTGATATCCAAAAGCATGAGCACACAATCTTAGAGACTAGGTAATAGGTCCTTGTTTATAACATAAAGACCTATGAATGTAATATGAATTTAATTGTAGGAAGGTGTGATTCCCCTATTGTAAAAGGGATAAAGCAATGATTCCTTAAGGAAATGAGTGAGAAGGAAAATATGCCTCCACTAAAAAATGGTAACTCAAAAACATGATATGAATATTACATCGATACAAATGACATGTGAGAAATGATAATAGGTCCCAATGTAAAGATATGAGAATGGAAGATCAACTCTTGAGGGGAACACATGATCTTCTTGATACAAAGATAACTCTATGAGTGTGTTAAGGAAATATAAGTGCAACTTCTAAGGGGGAAGGCACATTTCCACAATGAAGTAAGAGTAGTCTAAAAGTATGATATAGAAATGAAAACCTAATATGTGAGATCTAAAAGATATGTATGGAAATGTAGGATAATAAGAAGTAACCAATGTTAATAAGATAAAGCATAAGTATCATATCCATATGCTCTAGATATGGTAAATTTCATAAGCATGGAAACATGTATGAGAAAGAATGATGATCAAAACTAAAACATCATGGAAAGCATAAAAATACAATCAAGTCGTAATAAGGAAATGTGACAATCCAAATAGGTAAATGAATATCATTAAAAGACAAAGTAGATGTACACATGTAAAATGTGAAGAAGGTAAAAGAAAATCATAGGAAATGGAATTGGTGAATAGAAAATAAGAAAGATGTCAACAAATAAGGGTGCAAAGGTATGATGCAAGAAAAATGGAAAGAAGCAAATTCCACCCAAGTTCATGAAAGTAAACATGTAAACAACAACAAAGAAGGAGAAATAAAAAAAGGCTAAATTATGAAATAAGAAACTTTAACAAGAAAATAAGAAATATAAGATATACGTATATATGCTAAGGTGATGCTAGTGAACTATTGAACAAACTTTGAAGGATCAACCTTTTTCTTCAAAGGATCCTCTAACAAATAATTATCATTTGGCTATGTGCATGGAAATGGGGGACAGAATGAGGCTAAAAGTGACCACTTTTTTTCTTGAAATTGGATTTGTAATACAAGATGTATACACTAAAAATTTTAAGATATGATAAGAAAAAAAATTGTAGTACTCTGAATCTAGTTTTCAAACTACTAAGGATTTTAAAAAATAGTTAAGAATGAGAGCATGAATTTTGAGAACATGGAAAAGTGTCCCTCTTTTTAACACTATAACATAACATATAGTGTCTACTGTGCACCCCCTTTCTATTGCATTAGGTATTTTTAAAAACTAGTTGGTAGAAATGTAGCCAAGAGTAATTACTACAAGTTGTGTATTTTGTTATATTTTTTATTGAATATTTTTTGTAATTTTTTGAAGTGGACACATCTTGAAAAATATATCACTAAGCATGTGCATTACATAACTTGCACAAAAATAATGAAATATGTAATTTTTTTGAATGTGTGTAAAATGAAAGATACACACACATATACTCCTGATAATGGGAAAGATCATTATACAGATAGTAATAAATATCCAAGTGTTGGAGGATACGTGCAGAGGTGATTGGATAGATTGGCTTCATCATTTTGGAATGTAGTCTAGTGCTGTTGGGAAAGATGTAAGTCCTTTAGGCAGATGGTGGCCTTGAACTGAGGTGACTTGCATTTTCATTATGAATTTTCATATAGTGGAGACTGGTAATGGGGAGTGTTTTGTTTGTATGGGTGGTGCTGGTGGTGTTGGTGGTGCTTGTGATAGAGAAAAAGGTAAGGTGGCATACAAGGTGCCATTGTGGTGGGAAGTGAAGTGCAAGTGCAACTCAACTATTATTGGCAATGGTGGGGTTCGTGAACAATATTGAGGCTGAGATGAGGAATCCCATCTTAAGTGAATGACTGTGCTACATGCTTAAGCTGAAAAAGGAAGTGGATGGATAGGAAAGGATGAATGTTCATGAGGCCATGGCTAATTTACTACTGGATCCCAACACCTCTAAGGAGAGATGGAATGTTTTCAAGGCTTCTTAGTCACTTACTGTGGCCATGATGTTGAGTATTGTTTCTACCTTTTTGATGGCTCATGAAGCTATCATTGACTTGACTAAGTAGGCTGGGGAAAACCACAAGTTGATTTTGGGTCATTTACGTGATATTCTATTAGGTGTGCTTGAGATACGCAAGATGATTGATGGTGGATCAACTAGGAAAGGGAGATAAGTAGTGGTTTGTTTATATGGTTTGGTATTTTCTATAGCTAAGTAAACATTGTTCTATGTGTGGAGAGGGCTTGTATTTTGCCCTGCTCACCCAAGTTTTGTTTGTATGGAGTTATGGTCTTTTTATGTCTAAGAATACTAGATGCCTTGGGCTTGGCCCAATTTTTGATGGGTTCCTAGTCCCTAACCAGGTTTTATTACCATATATATATATATATATATATATATATATATATATATATATATATATATATATATATATTTATATATATATAAAGACATAATTCAAAGAAAATAAAAATAGAGACCTTAACTTATTTAAAATATTAAATAAAATTATTTTTCTAGAAAGGTAAGAAGTAGCTTGTCATTTTGGTGGTGGCTTTGTTAACTTTTATTATAAATAAATAAATGTAATGATGTTGAATTTTTAAATGTTATGGAATGTAAAAAACACATCTTTGGGAGGTTTGAAAGAGATCCAACTCTTAGGCCTAGTCATCTAAGTCTATTCCAAGCTTAAAAGGGTAGGACCATATCACAAGTTACCACGTTTATTCTTCATTTATCTCACATGTAGGTAATACATGTAACATGAGTACATTATAAAACATGTTTGTGTTATGTTATGTGAGTGAATTTTGTAATATGCCCATGTTTTGTAATGTCAATGCATTCTTTAACATGTTTTTGTTTCATATCATGAGCATGTTATATAATGCACTCATATTACATAACAAAAGAATTTGGTATAATGTACTCATTTTATGTGCATTACCTACAAGTGAGAGAAATTAACAAAAGACATGGTAACTAGTGATATGGTCCCACTTACAACATTATACATGGTTTGGTAAACAGTTATTTGGCCCATCTCCCTCTATTCCTTTCCCTACCTCTCTATTTGTCCCTCTCTCTCTCTCTCTCTCTCTCTCTCTCTCTCTCTCTCTCTCTCTCTCTCTCTCTCTCTCTCTCTCTCTCTCTCTCTCTCTCTCTCTCTCTCTCTCTCTCTCTCTCTCTCTCTCTCTCTCTCTCTCTCTCTCTCTCTCTCTCCCTCTCCCTCCCTCTCTCCCTCACTATCTCTATATCTATATCTCTCCCTCTATCTCTATCTCTCTCCATCTCTATATATTCCTCTCTCTTTATATCTCCCTCTCCCTATAGGTTATATCTCTCTATCTCTCCCTCTCCCTCTCCCCCTCTATCTCTCTCAATCTCACTCTCTCCCTCTCTATCTATATCTCTTGCTCTATCTCTCCCTCTTTATTTCTTGCTCTATATTTCCCTCTCTCTCAATATATCTTTCTCCCCCCCTCTCTCTCGGTGTACATATTTGACCCTCTCCCTAGAGCTATCTCTCTATCTCTCCATCTCTCTCTACCTTTATATCTCTACCCTACTCTCTCTCTCTATGTATGTATATATATATGTATATCTCCCTTTCTATCCCTCTCTTTCTCCCCCAAACTCTATCTTCCCCACATATGTCTCTCTCTCCCTCTATCCCTATCTTTCTTCCTTTCCTCTATCTCTATCTCTATCTTTCTATATTTATCTCTCCCTTTCCTTCTACCTCTATCTCTCTATATTTCAAAATTTATCTCTCCCAGTCCCTCTCTATCTATTCCCCTCCCCTCTCTCTCTTCTATTGGTAATATGTGTTTTCATCAATGTCAACTCAATATGTGTCTACCTAAGGTCATGTTTGTAAAAAGATTTTTTGTATAGAAGTTGAAGAGGTCGAGATAGGTTAATGAAGTTGATGAGTAGTGGAAGATTTGAGTGAGATGTTTTACATAGGGTCAACATGTTTCACATAGTAGAAGATTTGAGAGAGATGGTTTGACACAGTTGGAGACATGGGGTCAACATGTTCAAGGCAAGTCTTTCCAGAAGACCTATAATATGGAGAGAAGTTTTCTAAGTATAAGGAAAAAGAGTGATCAATATGATGTCTAAATGTGATGCAGAAAGTGGGTACACTTGTTTCAATATGTTTATAGTAGCCCTACATTGAATCTCATTAGTATGGTGTACCACACTTTGAGATAGGTTGCAGAAGTTTTGTTAAGACTTTCAGAGTCTCTGAGACAAAGCCATGGTGTTATGTTCTGTATCCTTCTGCAAATCAAGATTTAGTCTTTTGGTTTGAAAGATATGTTGGTTGAGATGTGAAGGTTTTATATCCAAGATTTCAAGTCATTAAGCTTTCTACAATAAAATTTATACGTGACCGAGTTCTGACCTGTACTCTAGCAGTATAAAGTAATGATGGTGGTTTGTTGGAATGCTCAACATTGCTCTAGAGTGATAGATATGGTTGGGTGGATTTAGGGATATGTTTAGAGTGGTATATAGGTGCATCCTTATGTGTTTGAGATGTTTTGGTAAACTACAACACAATATTCTAAGTATTGATGAGTCACAGTCAATTTGGGATACTCTATTTTTAGCAATTCAATATGTTTCTCTTCTTTTGATAGCATATAATGATCAAATAGTTTAGGAGAAGATTGTAAGGATGTTATTGATAAAGTAAATTTCACACATTTTGGTTCGCATAATGTTTTTGGTCTCTCCCCAGTGATGGGAATAGTTGGTAGTGTTGATACTATCTAGGCCGACAATATGGTTTCCTTCATTTGCAGTTGATCCTAATTAATTAATTTTTCCTTGAAGGATGTGTTGTGATGCATTTGACCCTGTTATGCCATGTGAAGTGATTCACAACTCATTTTATCTTCATAATGTAGTTTTTTAAAGATGACCTATGTAATATGATATGTTTAACCTAAAGGTCATCTTGGTGCCAACCTAGTTTTGGTTTTGAGTTGTTGTGGAGGGTATTTATAGAAGAACAAAATCATTTGTGAGAGGGTAGATGATAGATTGAGGTGAATGTTAAGCATGAAGTGTGCGAAGTTAGAGTGATTGAGTAATTGTGTGAAATAAGGGACTGCAACATTAACATATGTTAGATCCATTCTTTATAGTAGTTCATGTACCCTACTATCAAATAGTGAGTCTCTTCAGTAGGTCCTTGAATATTTCCCTAATCTTGTAGCCTTAGTCTGCAAGTCCAATAGGGACTAGTAGATTCCTTGGGTTGTAGCCCTAAAACAAAGTTGTAATTTTTATTTAAGTAGTGAGCTTCGTATATTGTGAGTTAATCCTCAACATGGTTTTTTCCTCATTGGTTTTTCCATGTAAAAATCTTGCTGTCTTTGTTAGATTTAGGACAAACAACTGAGAGGGGGGTGAATCAGTTGTCCAAAACTTTCTTCCAATTAATCACTTAAACCCTTTCTTAATTCAGCAGCATAATAATAAATCAATCATGGAAATATAATGCAGCAACTCAAGAGAAAAAACACAATAACACATATGAAACCAAGATTTTTGATGTAGAAAACCCGGTTAAGGGAAAAAACCGTAGGGTGACTAACCCAATATTGTATTCTCTGTTAGAAGAATAGAAAGTACAAAATGGAACATGCCAGTTAGGGCTCACTGCCTGAGCACACTTCTCACAAGAGGCCCACTGCCTACATGAGACACATTGTCTACAAAATAATAAGTATTACATACATGAACTGAAGAATAGCATCTTCACCATGCTTGAGTTAGTTCAATTTAAGCCTAATACTTCTGCTCTACTTTTTACTCTCTTCCTCTCTACCATACTCTCATCTCCACAAGATACATTTGAAATGACTTTACAACTCCTTATTTATACAAGAAATTGACTTGGGAATGATCATCCAAGTCAGCATACATTACAGAGAAAATATACAAAAATAACATGATTAATTACAAAAAGACTTCATGTAGATCAACACACTATTGGCCACATAGATTTGAGACTTCAATCTAATTTTAGAAACATGACATCTTCACAAAACATCTTCAAAATCATCAGTAGGATGTGTAACTCATCCTGTCAGCCTGACTTGGGAAGAACATCATCATCCTAAAGTAGTTCCTCTATTATGATCTCAATCTTCAATCAGGATCATCAACATGAATTGGACACGCTCCAAAGACCTTCACAAGCTTGCCTGAATCACCAAGAACATCCACACTACATCTGCTTACTGAAATCATTCTCTCATTCATCTAAAACCTCAAGAACATAGTTTGTCATCACTGTCATAATGGAATAGATGCTTGCAGACCTCTAGACCATGAACTAATTGAGTTTTCAATTCAAATTGACCTACTAAACATTCCACCGAATCTGTAGAACAAAATATTGCATTTTGAGAGCTCACTGGACGTATCTGTGTCACACTATCACCTCTGAACATTTGTCAAAACCGGTTTCACTTAAGCGGCCATAACTTCTTTAGATCTTCATGTGGACCTCTAAAATCTTTACTAGATCATATTAAGACACATATCTAAAAACCCTTTGAAGTGCATCCTTTGATCTTCATCTTAGTTGGAATTTTTACCTCACTATCTTCACTGTTCTTCTCTATTCCTAATAGAACTAATTTTCTCAATATCCTCAGCATACAGCTCATCCATCCTCATCATCAATGCAATAGGAGTATGTTGACATCAATGACAACACTGATTAGGCCCATACTTGCAGCAATCTCCCCCTTTGTCATTGATGGCAACATGTGATGTGAAAAACTATTTTAACCATCAAGATGAGAACTTCTCCTCACTAGCACAACTCCCCCTATCAAAAAAAACCATTCACACGTCTACTCTTTCTTTACTGCTCCCCCTTTGATCCACAACAACTTGTTTTTCACATGTCTTCTCTCCCCCTTTGACATCAATGGCAAAGGGCACATACTTGCACCACTTTAGAATCATACCAGCTACTCCCCTTGAGTAGCAACTTCCATAATCAATCTAGACCACAAGATATGACTATGAGATCCACCAAATTGATGCACATCAGTGCACCTTAGTTTATCACCGAAGGGGTAATAACCCCTAACTTCTCCCTAAGATACTCAAAAGAGTCCTTAGGAAGAAGTTTAGTAAAAATATCTGCAATCTGATCCTTGGAAGGCATAAACTCCAATCTAACTTCATTCTTGTTCACTTCCTCTCTAAAAAAGTGAAATTTGATGGATATATGTTTAGTCTTTGAATGCAACACTGGATTCTTTGAAATATTTATTGCACTTGAGTGATCACAGAAGATTGTGATAGGTTCCTCATACTCTATTCTAATGTCTTTTAGCATTTTCTTCATCCACAAAACTTGAGTGCAACTACCTGCTGCTGTAATATATTTTGCTTTTACAGTGGGCAGAGATATTGCCTCTTGTTTCTTGCTCAACCAAGAAACCAATCTCTTCACCAAAAAGAATGCTCCACCACTGGTACTCTTCTGGTCATCCACATCTCCTACCCAATCCGCATCTGTATATGCATGAAGAGAGAAATCATGATCTCTAGGATACCACAGACCATACTCAACTGTCCCTTTTACATATCTAAAAATCCTCTTGATTGCCATGACATGAGATTCTCTAGGATCAAATTGGAATATAACAACAAGACCAACAAAATTCATAATGTCAGGTCTACTTTGAGTGAGATACAACAATCATCCAATCATTGACCTATACTTTTTCTGATCAACCATAGGAGAGTCATCATCTTTTCTTAATTTACATCTGGTTGCCATGGGAGTACTCATTGGTTTTGAGTCTTCCATCCCAAATTTCTTCAACAATTCTTTCACATATTTTGTCTGAGAAATGAAGATTCTTTCTTTGTTTGAATGATTTGTAGACCCAAGAAGAAATTCATTTCCCCAAGCATGGACATCTCAAATTCACTTTTTATTTGATTTGTAAAAGTTTTGCACAAATTATCTCTACCTCCAAAAATGATATCATCAACAAATACTTCAACAATCAAGATATTTTCATGATCAATTTTAAAGTACAAATTACTGTTAGCAGTACCTTTGTTGAAACCAATCTTCAAAAGATGCTTATCCAATCTTTCATACTAGGCTCTTGGGGCTTGCTTGAGTCTGTACAATGCTTTCTTCAACTTGCAGACCATATCACCTTGATCAGACAGTTGAAATTCATCCGATTGCTCAATGTAAACTTCTTCTTCCAAGTCATCATTCAAGAAGGCAGACTTGACATCCATTTGATATACTTTGAAGTCCTTGAAGGTAGCAAAGGCAAGGAATAACCTGACTACTTTAATTCTAGCCACTAGAGCAAAAGTTTCTTCAAAATCAACTCCTATTTGAGAGTAACCCTTGCAGACCAATCTGGCTTTATTTCTAACTACTTCACCAATTTCATTTAGTTTTTTCCAGAAGACCCATTTGGTTCCAATCACATTCTTGTTTCTAGGTCTGGGAACAAGATCCCAAGTGTGATTTTTCTCAATTTGCATTAGCTCTTCCTCCATTGCTTTGGTCCAACTTTCATCATTGCAAGCTTCATTTATTGATTTTGGTTCAAACATTGAAATCAAACAATACTCTTCTGAGTCTTGAGTAACCTTTCTTCTTGTTTGAACACCTTTGCTTTTATCACCTATGATCTAATCTTCAGAATGATTCAATCTTACATACCTGGGAACTTTGGGACTTTCTTGCACTTCCATTTCCTAAACAGGCTCATTTAAACTAATCTCTTCTACCTAATTTACTGGATCATTATGAATCTAAATTTCAGAAGGGGCTTGAACTCCTTGGATTAGAACATCATTCTGATCATCTTCATCATATTCATAAAACATTGAGGGTTTTTCACTCCCTTCATCAACCTTCCCATTTGTACTTTCTATAATATTTCTCAGTCTCTTGTTATAACACTGGTATGCTTTTCTTTGAGTAGAATAACCTAAGAATATTCCTTCATCACTTCTAGCATCAAATTTACCTAGATCTTCATCTCTTTTAATGTAACATTTGCTACCAAAGACTTTGAAATATTTCATAGTAGGAGTGATGTCAAACCAGAGTTCATAAGGAGTCTTACTGATATTGCTTCTCATTTGAACTCAATTAAGAGTGTAGACTGTAGTGCTTACAACTTCTCTCCAGTAGATTTAAGGAACATTTGCTTCCATCTTCATGGTTCTAGATGCTTCTTGGATGGTCCAGTTCTTTCTCTCCACTACATTCTATTGAGGAGTCCTTGGAGTAGACAATTGTCTTCTTATTCCATGCTTCTCATAGAATTCTATGAACTCACCGAATGGGAATTCTCCACCTCTATCAAACCTCAAATATTCCATGTTCAATCCAGTTTCATTCTCCACCATAACCTTGAATATATTGAATTTCTCAAGAGCTTCTGATTTCTCCTTTAGAAAAGTTACCCACATCATCTGGGAGTAGTCATCAATTAACAGGATGAAGTATCTATCACCTTGCACACTCCTGATTCTTGGCAGACCACATAAATCAGTATGAACTAAGTCTAATAATCTGGTAGAAGATTGTTTCTTACTTCTAAATGTGACTCTGCTTTGCTTACCCAACTTGCATTCTTGGTACATACTATTAGTAGGTTTCACCAGTTTTTGAAGATCTCTCACAACCTAGGTGTTGCTTATTTTAATGATATTATCAAAATTCACATGACACATTCCTCTATGCCACAACCAACTCTGATCAATTTGAAAAAATAAACAACTTTTACCAGTACCAACCAAATGGAAGATGTTACCTTTAGTCTGGGTACCGGATGCAATCTTTGTTCTAAAACTTTGAAAGATCTTGCATTTTCCATTTTTGAATCGAAGATCATAGCCTTTGTTCACCAATTGTCCAACATTGAGAAGATTGTGCTTCAATCCTTCAACATATAATACATTACCAGTTTTATTCTTTCAATCAAAAGAAATAGTTCCTCTACCTTTGATTCTGCTAGCATAATTATCACCAAATTTTACCACTCCTCCTTCATACCTTTCCAAATCTATGAACTTATTTTTGTCACCTGTCATATGATGGGAGCATCCACTATCAATGACCCAATCATCCTTTCCTTCAATTTGGGCAGCCAGAGCTCTTTCTACAATTTTATGATGGACATATTCAGAGGGCATTGGATCTTCTTCCTTGATGGCAATAAACACCCAGTTACTTCTAGATTTGTTTCCTATCTCTGATTCATCATCTGTTACTCCTTCATCATCATCATCTTCATGAACATAATAACATTTCTTTTGGAACCTTGATCTGTTACGGTTTAGCCTTGAAAATCTTTTTGGACACCTTGAGGTAAAATGACCAATCTTATTGTAGTTAAAACATTTAAAAGGCAGTTTTCCCTCATACTTACCAGATCCTCTTGGCAGTCTTTTTGTAATAAGGGCTTCAAGTTGAGCAGTTTCTGCTTCATCTTCTTCTAGTTCTTTTCTTGCTTTTTCATACCATGATAGTTTCCTTGAAGAGTTCTCTCCTGGATCAAACCTTTGTTTGTCTTTTATAGAGGTACTACCTTTGAATGCAGATTCAATCTTGGGGTCATCTCCAAACTCGGTCAATTCAAATGCAGCCAATTTACCAACCAAATGATCTCTTGTCATAACTGAATAGGATCTGAATTCTTCAATGGCAGAAACCTTATATTTGTAAGAATCAAGAAGGGATCTGAGAACTTTTCCAACAATCTCATCTTGATCCAAGACTCCACCAACACATCTAATGCCACAAACAAGCTCATTTACTCTGGGCATAAATGTAGTGATATTTTCATCTTCTCTCATCTTCAGGTTTTTGAATTTTCCTTTCAGACTTTGTAGCTTGGCACATTTCACATACTTGTCTCCTTCATGCAGAAGTTTCAATTTTTGCCAAATCTCATATGCAATTTTTAGATCAACAACATTTTTTAATTATAAATCAAATAAGGCACTTAGAAGAGCTTCTTTAGCCCACAGATTGTTTTCAGCATCTCTGATTTCATCTATGGTGCAAGGACCATTATGTGGGGGATCATACGTCTTTGAAGGCATAGTCCAATACTGCATTCCCATACATTGCAAGTGCAATTCCATGAAACTTTTCCAAAGAACAAAATTGGTTCCATCAAACCTCAGACTATCCTTCTTGTAGGATGACATCCTGGATCTCCTCAAGCATTTAAGCTCCTTTTAGAGGAACTTGGCTCTAATACCAATTGTCAGATTTAGGATAGACAACTGAGAGGGGGGGTGAATCAGTTGTCCAAAACTTTCTTCCAATTAATCACTTAAACCCTTTCTTAATTGAAAAGCATAATAATAAATCAATCATGGAAATATAATGCAACAATTCAAGAGAAAAAACACATTAACACATATGACACTGAGATTTTTGATGTGGAAAACCTGGTTAAGGGAAAAACCACAGGGTGACTAACCCAAGATTGTATTCTCTGTTAGAAGAATAGAAAGAACAAAATGGCACATGCCAATTAGGGCTCACTACCCGAGCACACTACTCACAAGAGGCCCACTGCCTACAAGAGACACACTGTCTACAAAATAATAAGTATTACATATTAAACTGAAGAAAAGCATCTTCACCGTGCTTGAGTTAGTTCCATTTAAGTCCAATACTTCTATTCTACTTTTCGCTCTCTTCCTCTCTACCCACACTCTCATCTCTGCAAGATACATTTGAAATGACTTTACAACTCCTTATTTATACAAGACATTGACTTGGGAATGATCATCCAAGTTGGCATACATTACAGAGCAAATATACAAAAATAACATGACTAATTACAAAAATACTTCACACGGATCAACACACTATCGGCCACACAAATCTGAGACTTTATCTTCTTTAGAAACACACCAATCTTCACATAACATCTTCAAGATCATCTGCAGGATGTGTAACTCATCCAATCGGCCTGACTTGGGAAAAACATGATCATCCGGAAGTAATTCCTCTATTAAGAGTTCAATCTTTAATACGGATCATCAACATGAACTAGACACGATCCAAAGACCTCTGCAAGCTTGCCTGAATCACCAAGAACATCCATAGTACATCTACTTACTGAAATCATTCTCTCCTTCATTCAGAACCTCAAGAACACAGTCTATCATCACTGTCATAATGGAATAGATGCTTGTAGACCTCCAGACCACAAAACAATTGAGTTGTCAATTCAACTTGACCTACTAAACATTCCACCAAATCTATAGAACAAGATATTGCATTTTTGGAGCTCACCGGACGTACCTGTGTTGTTCTATCACCTCTGAACATCTGTCAGAACTAGTTTCACTTAAGTGGCCATAACTTCTTTAGATCTTCATGTGGACCTTTGAAACCTTTACTAAATCATCTTAAGACACATATCTACAAACCCTTTGAAGCGCATCCTCTGATCTTCATCTTAGCTAGGTTTTTTTACCTCATTGTCTCCACTATTCTTCTCTGTTCCTGATAGGACTAAATTTCTCAATATCCTCAGCATACAGCTCATCCAATCCTCATCATCAATGTAACAGGAGTATGTTGACATCAAAGACAACACTGATTAGCCCCATACTTGCAACAGTCTTTGGGTGGTGCCTGCTTTTCTTTATGTTCATCTTCTCTTGGTTGAAGTAATTTGATGTTTAAGATGCAAATGGAATTGATTAAAATTTTAAGAACAGACTGATTCACCCCACTCTCAGTCTCTAGATGTGTTCAACAATTGGTATTAGAGCTAAGTGCGTTTGAGAATCGTAACAGCTAAGGTAGATCCTACACATGAACACATGGAATCTAAAACAATGTCTAATGATGTGTTTTCTCAAGATCTAGATCTAGAGTCAATGGAACATGAAGTTTGGGACTTAAATCTAGATGATTGTGAGGTAGACTTTGAAGGAGAACTCTGATCAGCTTTTAAATATCCAGATAAAGCAAGAGAACTAAATCTGAAATATGTGGTCATGCTTGAAAAATAAAAGGAGACAATTTTAAAATTAAAGACATGAGCTGGAGAATCAAAAGAAGAAATTGGTAGACTAAAATCCCAAATAGGGAGAGACAAAGGATGTGATATTAAACTGAAGGAGGTAGAAGATGTGATTTCAAATTTTAAAGTCAAAGTTGAAGGAGGTAAGAGGATTGAATATTTCTTAAATACCAAGCTCAATGAGAAAGCAACTAAACATTCCAAACTTGAGGAATAAGTTCACTCTGAGAAAAGATTGTAAAAAATAAAAAGAACAAATTGGGAAGGGTCTAAAATTGAAAGGAGGTTGTGAAATTCTTCATGAGTTAATTAACTTTCAAAATCCATCAAAAGAAAAATCTAGTCTTGGTTTTGAAAAGGGAAAATTCCTATAACTAGTACATCTACAAACTTATATGATAGCTTCAAAGAAAAAGGAAAGTATGAAATAAAGAAGGAAAAAGATTGCACTAAAGATCCTAAGAAAATGCCTCTGAATATACAAAAGGAGATGGATTCATTCCTTTTTGGAGACAAAGAAGAATCAGAGGTCCTCCACCTGCAAGAGAGCATTCCCCTACTAGGTTCAATCAATCTTTTCAAGGTCATTGTTTTCCTACAATAATTTTGGGTATAAGGTTGTTGATTGTAGACCTAGGCAAAGAAGAAATGATTACATGAGTAGAAGACCATTTGTGCCTTAAATATATGGTACTATTTCATTTCATGGTTAGTGCTATTCTTGCAAAAAGATTGCTCATAAGGCTAATGAATACGAAAGTAAAGTCACGAGGAATAATTCTATGACTTCTCAATCCTTCTATGGTACTGGTACACGTGCAACAAGTCTTCTCCTAAGGTTGTTGATTGTAGATCTAATGTGAGAAGAGGTGATTATGCTCAACAATCTAGGATCACCTAATACAATTGCAATAAATCAAGACACATTGCAAGGTTCTGCAAGGGAAAGAATGTAAGATCTTCTTCTCCTCAAAAGAAGATTGACATTGATCAACAAAAGAATGAAATAAACAAGATATGGAAGAAGGAATAAAGTGAAGTAAAGGAATGATCTATACCCCTACCTAGTGCAAATGGATCTTCTGGTAACAAAAAGAAAGAATTGGCTCGGGGAAGTTGGAATTACAAATCTTTGCAAACCCTTGTAAAGTATAAGATGTTGAAATCCTCAACATAATGGTTAATGGTGACATGTATATGTTTGGATAGTGATATATTTAGAGAAAATATACTCTTTACAAAGGTTTGTTGAAGGGTCATGGATCTCTATGTTATATCAGGATAGTAAGAAACTATGTATTTAATGTGGATCAACTAGGGTAGATGTGAATTTTATTTATTCCCCACTTGATCAAAATTGATCCCATTTGAATGATAACAAGTGTGTACAAGAGCTAAGGAAGATGAAAAGGTTTCCAGTGAAGCTTTTATGCAAACCCTAATGGCAACATTCACATGTATTCCTTAGTTTTTCTTGTAAAACCCTAGTCTTTAAGTGTTATCATGGGAACAATTGTGCTTATTGATGTTGTAGAAAGGCCAAGACCAAAATTCAAGAAACATTCATATAAATCTACTGAGACCGATAAGGATGGATCATTTTCCCACATTCCTATCAATGTCTTAGTCATAGAGGATGTCCACATATACATTCATTTGTAGTTAGATAAGTACAATCATCTGAAGTTGGAACAATTTAGAAATGATCATCTCTTAGGTGATGATTTCAACTCAAACCAAAGTATACAAATGTTGAGGCAAATCAACTAGATGTATGGAAGGGTTTCCCCAATTTTTGCTATGAAGATGAATGGGTTAGAATTTCTTTAAGCCAAATTAATGAAGATATCTTTTTCCTTGATCAACCCTACATGATCACAAAGCAAGCTATCCAAGTTGTGACCAGATTATACTACTCTAGACCTATTCCTACATTAAAAGTTGTAAAGAATTAAGAGGTTATGAAGCTTATAGGAGCAAACTTTGACAAGAGAACCCTAACTGTTGATGACATCACTGACCTAGGGGTTTGATATGGAGCAATGGTTATTGCATACAAAGTCTATTACACAAACAAAGAGGGGTCTACTACTGCCACTGCCATCTACACTACTCATTAGATGGTGAAGGAAGGAAAGGATTATGACCTTTGTGAGCTCTTTCTACAACAATTGATGGATAACCTAAAGAGAACTAAGGAGGCTCGCTATAAATTCTAATATGGCTCTTTGATCATTTGTCTTATTTTCTATTTCCTAAAGGAATTCCCTAGTTTGAACAATGTGGTCTAGAGAATGGATATCCCTATTTGTAATCAGATTAGGAAACACATGCATAGGTTTCCAAATACCAAGCAACATTACATAATGTTTTGGGGATTTTTTAAAACCTTCCAAAATGATATGCAAAGGAGGGATATAATACCATACCAAATTGTGGAGAAATATAAGAATGATATCACATTTATGGTGGACAAGGATAACTACTACATGGATAACCACATTACCCTATGAGGTCTCCCCACCTTACTGGACTAGATATACTGAAATCCTACTTAGTAAACCTAGGGATCCCACTACTGAGAGATTTGTCACATAAGAAGAGATAATTAACAAAAGAGTTAAAAAGTATGTAGAGGAATAGGTGCAGAAGATGAAAATGAAATTGGAAAAGATGTTTGATACCTTTGAGGGTACTGCAAAAGAATGCCAAACCACTTTTTGCCACACCTACTTCTAGAAGGACTAGTAGATCTTCATCTATCTCTACCACTCCCACTTCTTCTAAAACTTCTAGACCTACTCAAAAACCTCCTAAAAGGACTACTGCTATTGCAATAGAGAAAACTAAGACTAGTGAGAAGAAGAAACCAAGGCCTAAAGTATAGGAAAAGAGGGGAAAGGGAAATCTAGTGAATATAGAAGATGATGAAGAGGATGAAGAAGAAAAAAATTAATCCTTTGTATTGAGGAAAAGAAATAGAGAAAGAGAAGATGAAGGAGCATCTAAAGGAAAAGGTAAAGAAAAGACACAGAAAACAAACAAGGCTCTTTCAGAAGTATCTAAACATGGGACTCTATAGCTTGAAGCTACTATTAATGCAATTGCACAACACAGTGCATTAAAAGGGGTTACAAATATTAATGATCAAATGCCTCCTATTTACAAAGATAATATTGAAAAAAGATATAGTTATGTATATGATGGGATTTAATGTGGCTCTAAATGAGATCATTGATCAGCTACCAACATGTCTTGTAGAGACAGTCAACAATAAGAGGAATGAAGTTGTGGTGGAAGAAGCCAAAATGAGGAAACAAGCATTAGAGAAAGCCAGTGCATCTATCTCTCATTAGGAAAAGGTTAAATTAGCCCAAATATAGGCACAAGAAATTAGAACCAAACACAAAATAAATACTCTAATGGGGAATGATAAAGAAGAGATAGAAAGAATGGAAAGAGAGACTGAAGAAAAGAGAACCCATATTCTTGCAGAAATGAAAAGGGATGAGGTGATTATTAAGGAACAAGTTCCTCTAGATATACCTGATATGTCTACTCAAGACATAGATCTATCAACTTTTGAGGACAAGGTGGTAGGTGGAGATGAGATAGAGAAAAATGACAAGAAAAATGAGGAGACTGCTCCTCTGAAGAATACAGATGCCCAAGATGAAGGAAATCAAAGGGAAGAGAATGTATCTCCTCCAAATAATACTAATCCTAGTGGAGAACATAACATCCACCCTCTGAAGAACTTAGGAAATGATGATTTAAGAGGAAAGAAGATAATCCTAATACAATAGAGAAGAAGCAAGATGCTTCCATACAAGTAGGTAAAGATTCTTCATCATTAGATTCTTTCAATGACCTATTAGGGCTACAGATGCAATTTCAACCTATGTTGATACCCCAACTCCTATAGATTCCTATTCATGAGGGACAAGTTGACTTGTCCAATATTTCTCATCTTCATAAATTATAGCTTGGTGATATTTTGCAAGCTTCTGCAAAGGAGTTTCTGTAGGATCATTTGAAGAAGACTAAACTAGTTGATGATGTAGTGAAGATCATTCAAAAGAGTCTACCAGAGGTAAACATTGAATCCTTCTTACCTCCAAAACAAAGATTGAAGATCCTAATGGGTTCTTTCATAGATCATTCCACTCATATTGAGCAAGAGGTAGAACATGAGGCCTTGAGAAAAATAAATGAAAAAAAGAATGACCGATGCATCAGACTGGTGTTCTAATGCACACAACAAATTGTAGGAAAATTTGAATATGTTTAAGGAATGTATTGATGAAGCTACTACATTATACTTGTTCCACTTGAAATGACCAAATTTCACCAAGAATATCATAACTCAAATTAACTCCATTGAGTCATAGATCACTAAATTGGTCCAGATATATGAATGGTCAAAAGATAAGGATAGATCACAAATAAAAAATCTTTATTCACGTATGTCACAACTTTAGGACCAAAGAGAATATATAAAGAAATAGTTTTGCCAGCTGAGGAAAACAGTCAATTTGAGAATTGCTTCATTATCTAGGTTGCTAGGTGAAGCAAAAAAGATTGAGTAGAAAACAAAGGCTCTAAGCAGTATAGATGAGGATGAGGATTTATACATACAATCTAAATATCAGAATCACATTCTTTGCTCGGGAAAAGCAAATTAGGTATCTACGCTTGCTCAACTAAAGGTAATCTACAAAAGCATTTTACCTTCTAAGTGAGTTGTAAGAGTATTGTAGATAAGACAATTTTGTCTTTGTATAGAATTATGGAGGCTTGTGGTGTCATTCTTGATGAAATACTATGTACATAGCATCAGTTTTTGGGACATCTCCATCTCAGGGGGAGTGTTGTTTGAAAAAAACATACACTAAGGGGGAGTACATACAGTTTTTGGCCTATTATAAGTAGAAGATATTTTTCCCTTTGTACTTGATGTGAAAGGGGGAGAGTGTGCTAATGATTGTCTTATCAATTGGGAGAGAAGAATTGTAGATAAATGTACGTTTCCATCAATGACAAAGGGGGAGATTGTTGGCAATATGTGCTGCCATTGATGTCAAGTCAACGTGTCAACCTTAGGTCATGTTTGTATAAGAGTTTTTGTATACAAGTTGAAGAGGATGAGATAGGTTAATGTAGCTGATGGGTAGTGGAAGATTTGAGAGAGATGGTTTGACACAGTTGGAGACATGGGGTTAGCATGTTCAAGGCAAGTCTATCTGGAAGACCTAGGAGATGGAGAGAAGTTGTCTAAGTATGAGGAAAAATGGTGATCAATATGATGTATAAATGTGATGTGGAGGTGGGTACTCTTCTTTCAATATGTTTACAATATCTCTATATTGATATATCATTAGTATGGTGTACCACACTTTAAGATAGGTTGCAAAAGTTTTGCTAAGGCATTCATAATGTATATGTTACCAATTTTCTCTACAACCCAAATTGATAGAGTTGGAGTGCATTCAATCCATGTTTAGATGAGAAAGTTTTAACATTTGTGTGATATCTTATTTTCATAGTTGGAGTGTTTGAGATATTTAGTTATGTTGTAGTTCAGTTGTTCAAGAGAGAAAGAATTTTTAGATCATCATTTATTTGTAGAAGGTTGCTTGAAAGAAAAGTTATTTCATTTCATTATAATGATTATTCATTTTATAAATGAGATACATAGAAGAAATAAATATTGCATTGAATGAAAACATGATAGATCAAATGTCCCACACAAGCTGTGGGAATAGCTAAACAAGTACAAATATAAGAAATATACCATGCATCTAGAAATAGGAGGGGGGAGGATCATAGCCATCATTTCCTAATCAATGTCTTTAGTTTCCAAGGTTGTCTTCTGTCCTTGCTCCCGATCTTCATGAGAACCTAAAAATTTGGAAGAGACATGTTAGAGCTTTGGTTATGAGTTCCCTATGGTCCTATCAACAGAGGCATAATTCATTGCGTATAATGCACTAGATCAAATACATCTCATTCACATAAAAGAGAGATTGACAAGAAACAATCATTGTACTTCACTGATTTTATCTAACATGTTTGTTGCATTTGTAGGTATAGGTGAAATCATGTTGCTATTTTGAATACCAATTCAACATGTGGTGTAAAGTGGGCTCCCACAAGGGTAGACCTCAATATGCTGCTCCAAATTCTTAAGGGGGATGGAAAGGAGCATATATCCATGTTGTTCAAATCAAAACATATCTGGCTAAGAGTCTTACATTCACTTGGTACATGAGCTTTAACCTCATTGTCCATCCATGACTTCCAGTTAAGGAGTGAAATGAAAATCATGAAGGAGTAGTGAACTCATTCAAAATAGCTAAGTAAAGGTACTCTTAAAATCATGATGATGTTACATCTTTTGCTGTCATAATATCATAGATTGTCATATGTATGCATTCGAATAACTGATTTGGGACAACAAAAGCCATAGAACAGCCATAAAATATCCAGAATCAGTCATAATATACATAGTAAATACCATATTCATAATTTACAAGTGCAGCTACAAGAAGTAACCACAAACATGCAATGAGAAACTTATTTAAGATAAATCAAAGAGGCATGAAGCTAAATAACATTAAGAGCCATAGAGTATTAGGTTATGTTTCAAATGCAATGGGACATCCAAGAGATCATATGTTACAAATGTTGCTACGTGAGGAATTCTATGTATAGAAGCATTTTACCTTAGCCAAGTGAAATAAGAGAGTTATTGTCATTGAACATGACAATTTTTACCATGAACTATATTAGCCTCATGACATGTATGAAAACTATGGAGTGGCAGCAATTGTAAGAAAATATCTGTATCCTACAGGAATAGACAGTCAAACTAGAACAGTAGTAAATTAGACTTAGAAATATACATGTTACATAGAAATTTCATGCCTTAACTAGTATAGTCAACAGTTGATACGCCAACAATAAAGATGATCATGCTCAAGAAATTGAACCAAACAACACTACACAAATGGAAGAAGCTACTGGAACTAAAGCTATTGATCCTAATCAATAAAATAGAATATCCAGTGCCAGTATAGAATTCATAAAAGACTAAAGGTAAAGTTGTCAAAAGATACAGGAGACCATAGTGGACAATACTTGTTTGAAGAAATAAGACATAAATTGTCCATGTATATTTACAGGAGGTACAAAGAAAATAGCATGTGTTTCAGCTCTTTTTATTTCATCATTAGATGTAGGAATTACCATATGCATAGTGGAACAACCAAGGCATGTGAGGCTACACATAGAAATGGTGTCCTGGTTTTCATTACTACAAGTGATGTGTCTTGTGTAATGAGGCATCAAAAGAAGTTTTGGGATATCATAGTTGATCATGTAGATATTGTTTTTTGCAAACAGTAATGAAGCAAAAGATTTGTGTGGTTTTAGCATAGGAGCAAGCCTAGAAGTGGCTGTGAGATACTTGAGTCATTATTCTTCCCTCATTTCTGTCATACATGGTATCAAGGGTTCCTACACTACAATTAAAGGTGAAGTTATATATGTCCCTCCTTCACCCTATGTTCCTGTGGATACTTGCAGAGCAAGTGATGCATATGCAACTGGAATCTTATATGGACTATTGAAAGGATCCTCAAATTTAAAAGGGCACGGGTGATTTAGCTGCCAGAGTAGCTGTAGTTGTTGTAGGTCAACAAGGGACCATGAAGAAGATGCCAGTGGTATTCTCAATATAAGAGGAGAGGATAAGAGTACAGAAAATCACCATTTACAAATGATAAAGGTTAATTGAATTAGGAAGAAATATAACACGTGGTGCAGGTGAAATCTCAGATACATGGCAAAATATTTTGTTTAAGGGTTTGACATGAGTGTTTGATGTAGCCGTAGCCTAAGAGCGTGATTTTCTTCCAAACCCATTTTCTTTCAGGTGAAGATAACTTAAAATATAGAAGAATCTTGTATGCTAAGGAAACATAAAGAAAATGTTTTCATTTCATGACCTTTAGAGCTCATATCTAGTTTTATTCCAATGGTGATGTAAAGAAAACAACACAGTAATTAGAAGATGAAAGCTTACCTCTATTTTGAATGACGAATATGCACAGGGCTGTAACACTTCCTCATTTTACTTTCTTTTTTTTGAGATGTCACCCATAGAGGCACAAGATAGAGGAGAAGTAACAAAGGATAAGAGATATATTAGAAAATGTATTCATAGAGCCATAGTTTATGAGCCAAAAATGCTTTTGAAATAGGAAACATTGTTTTGATTCATGAAATACGACATACCTCAGTGTTTTCCTTTAAAATAATCATAGAAAAATCTCAGAAGCAGAAGAAAGATAGAGTAAAATGATTTGAATCCTAGTTCCATGGCCGCGGCTGGGAAGAGAGCAACACTCCAGGGTTTGAAGTGTGAAATGGGGCAAAATTAGGGCTTCGAAGTGTTTTGGTGTTAGGGTTTCTTTTTCCGTAGCTCAATAAAACATTTTTATCACATTGAAATTGAATTTTAGAACCTCAAACTAATACCCATGGGGCATGTGGTCCACCTTTTCATTTACCTAGTCATATGGCTTAGGATATGATACGCCTTAGCCCCTTTTTGTCCTTATGCTTTAGAGCTCTCAATTACAAGCTATAGGTCATAGGCCTTAGTGATATTTTTGCAAACCAGATAGAGGGCAAACCCAAAGGGGTTTTATTTTTTCAGAACTTTTAATAATGCCTTCATAATTTTTATGATTTTATAGAAATCAAAATGCACAAGTATGATTATACAAGCCTTGTAATAGTTTTTTTTGCAAGGAATCAAAGAAGTATTCAAATCTAGATAGAATAGTAAAATAAAACTGCAAATATTGTAAGGCAATATTTAAAGCAATAGTCCTTATAAATTGTTTTCAAATATTTGTCATTTAATGTAGTTAAAGCAGGACCAAAATGGACAAAATCTATTTTTTTAGATTTTCTTTCTTCTAGGTTAAGTTGGATAGATAAGGATGAAATAGAGCCTTTATGAAGCAGATAAAGCATGTTTTAAAGGAGATCTTTGTGGGGGCCACTTGACAGAAGATTTTGGCAGTTTGTTTCTTCAGTTTAGAGGCAGTTTGGTGGGCTTTTTGTTAGTTTTTCTGAGAAGCTTGAAAATGGATTGGCATGGCTATTTTTAGGAGTTTTTTCTCTACCTTTTTTGGAGATCTCTTGGCAGGCATTTATAGGAGAAAAACTTATCTTTTTTGGTAGTTTGAGATTATTTTTTCTTCTCTCTTGAGCATAGGCAGAGAGTCTGTAGACTTATTTTTGACTCAATTTTTATCAGTTTTCATGTACTCCTTCTAATCGAATACAGCAAAGCCTTCTTGTTTCACTTCTTCTTGCCTCATAATTGTAATATTGATTTGATGTCTCACTGTGGTAATGAATATTTTATCCTCTATCATGTCTCATTATTGTGAAAGTGTTGTGCAAAGTTTTCATATAATTCTGGTTTTATATTGAGTTCAGAGAGAACCTTCATATAAATTACTTTTGAATTGTATGATTTAGGTGGAATTTTGAAAGTTTATGTTTGAAGGGTTGTTTGTGGGTAAAAACCATTAGATAGCTTAGAATTATAGTTAAGTTATTTTTCATTTCAGTTGCCTTCTGACCTTTTTCCTTCTGCAAATCATTTAGACTAGTAAATTAATTAGGAGAGCCAGCCCACTCTGGAGATTCACTCCAATCTTTAGGCAACCCACAAGCCTAGGAGTGTCCCCATGTGTCAACAAATAGTTAAGTTGAGTAACTTAGCATAGGGTGCATATCTGATTGATAACAATTTTTGGCATGCCCAGTGGGACTTTGAAAGTGTTTTTAGAAAATTTTTCAATTCTTAAAGCTATTGTTATAGTATATACAATAGTGTTCCAGCCTTTGGAGGCTTTTTACAAGTATGCCTAGTGACTCAATTTTTTGGTCTTGCATGCAGAACTAGTGCATTCAACTTATAAAAAAAAGATCGGGATAGATTGGACTAACTCAATTCAATAGCATGTTCATATATCACTGATATTTGGTGTGTGTGTGTCAGTGATCTTAGCCTTTGGAGGTAGAAAATCAAACACATCTGGCAACTCCAAGATCAAGTTTTACTAGTTTTGGTACGATCAAGTGCTGATATGTTACAAAAATCATCTATTCATTCCATTTTCCAAATTTGATATGAGTAAAAATGTCAACTTTTCATAGCCAACATGTATACCCAGCACCATACTATGAAAATGCCACTTATCCATCTCCATGTCAGCCATATCAGACCAATTATGTTGTTTCCAATCCCATGGTTTTCTAAAATTAGTATCCACAATAAAATTGCCACCCACCCACCCCTACTCAACCTCCTTACCAGCCATATACTAGTAGCCATAATGTTGGTTTTAGTCTAAATACTCAGGATGCTTACCGCATGCTCACTCCTACCGAATCTCCTAGTCAGCCAAAACATTCCAAAATGATGGAGCTTAAAGACATGATTAAGGACACTTTGATAGACTTCATGCAGCAGATAAATGAGATTAACATGGAACTTGAGTATAATTGATAGTAGGAAGAGATGGTTTATCAAGCCTATCTTCATGAGTAGGAGCTAAACACTCAACAAAGGCAATTTGAGGAGAATCTTGCTCAACAGCTAGCTATAAAGGAGGAGCAGATGAGGCTTTTGCTTTCTCAAACACAAATGCATGAACCCCAAGTAGTTCCCATCATTTGAAATCAATCTATCTAAGAAGAGGTTTGTAAGTATAATTTTCCAAGTTTCAAACAAAATGAACCTCCTATTCTTGCCAAGGTCAAGATTCCCAGTTTTAAAATTCCTTTACCCTTGCAAGAATCTAGGTTGGTATAGTCTGAACTTGTTATGCTTCAAAACCAACCACTTGAAGAATCCTTTTCCCTCCAAGATCTTACTTTTGAATGCAAGCAGACTCTCCAAAAAATCAAAATCCCAAGTTTCAGAGGTTCTGACTTTGCTGAGGAGTCTGTTAGCATTCAAGACCAATCCATTAACCAATAGTTTCAGTCATATCAAGAAATCCAAGAAGTTCCCCAAGTTTCCCAACCAGATAAATTTGATTGTCCTATCACTATTTGCATTTAAAAGGATGGACCTATTGTCTTACAAAATGACTCATTCACCATGAAGGAAGCTAGGAAGTTAAATTTACTGCATATGGCTATGGAACAATATCAGTTAGAGTAGAAAAGGATCGAACAAGAGAAGAATCCTCCTAATGAATCTATCAATATTCACTGAAGAGCTTCCTTCTTTTGTAAAACATGATAAATTTTTTTCAGAAAATCAACTAGTGCAAGAGGCTGATTCACATGGAAAGGTTGTTGTTGTTTGTGCTGCATCCCTAGCTGAATATGAGCATAATGCATGTGTAGAGGAAGTTGATTCAAACTCAACCCTGAATCCTTTGCTTTTCAATTTCTTTGATCATTTTTCTAGTGCCTTTTATAAGATGAATCAAAGCAGGATATAGAAGTTGGAAGGTGAAAGTCTTCAATTGCAAAGATTGAATGCCCAAGTTTCGTTGTAGGAAGCATCGCATGAGGAACAAGAATCGACTACTTTGTTCAATCAGTTACCTAGTTTTGTGGAGTCAGATGATGAAGGCATGCTCATACCAGAGGTAGCAGTTTCAGAGCAATATGAGGATCCTCAACCATCTGAAGAGTTGCTGATTGAAGATGAGCAATCTAACAATGGGGTCTTGGATCAAGTAGAAGATCTTGAAGGTAAGCCTATCATGCAACCTAATTAGCTGGGTAAGAATGACTACAACATAATAAGCAGTGCATTCAAATAGAGCTTGCAGTGCACATAGATCATCCTATAAAATATGTTTAACACGAAATGGCACATAAGGCTAGCCATCGCACACATTCAAAATTGAATGACAAGGAGATCATGACTAAAAAAAATTTTAATGGACATGCTTCAAGACGATGTTCGATGCATAAAGGATACCTTCACAAGGATACGGTTTTAAAGGCTTCACACCCTGGACCTTGCACCTCATATTCCTAGGAACACATTTGAAGACCTGAAGGAGGGCGATGATGATGTTCAAGGGGTTGTTGGACAACTTACAGGCATTCTATATATGGCCTCCCTCCCTGCCACTAGTTCGGTTGCTTAATTCTATGTTCCAAGGGAGTTGGGGTGGTAGTGAGGCTCTTGTGTGCCTGGGTGATGTCTGTGGGTGATTGTAGTCTTTTAGTTGGTTTGATGCTAGTTCGTTTACCTTGATGGAGATGTGGCATGATGTCGTGGGTGGTTTTTTGGTGGCGATTGGGTATGGGTTCTTCTTAGTTTTTTCCTATTCAGAACATGTTATCGTCTCATGGAAGGAGATGTTTTTGTTATTTTTAAAAATCTTTAGCTTTTAATGTTTGTATCAGGCTAGCTTAGGGCCATCATGGTTGTTTTCTTGCCATCTATGGATATGGCCTTATTGCTATAAAAACTCTTATTATAATATTTTGGGTGGTTCACCAACTTTTTTGTTAAAAAAAAAAAAATCATTATATGCTTGTAATATATGTGAATGCTCATTAATGCTGAGATATCACTGTTAATCAATTTTAAAGAACTTATTTCTCCCCTTTCCTTGAAATTTACATGCAAAATGAATAATTAAGAAATTAATTAAAAGAAAAAACTATTTAAATTTTACTTGGAATGTACACAACTCTCTTTACGAACCACACACTAAAAATACACTCTAAAGCTACACACTGATATTTTACTACACTAAGAATACACTCTAAACCTACACTGATATTTTACTGCCCTAATAATTAACATTAGTTGATATTGTTGTAGTTGGAAAATGCATTATATCACTACATGGATATTTAGAGCTTTCTTTTTTTTTAATGAAAAAGGTGGGATACAACCCATAAAATTGCATAATAATAACTTTTTACAAATATAGCTCCAACACAAATATTTAGAGTTACCTCACACAATTCTATAGTAAACTAAATATTACTTTTTATAAAAACAGATTTGTGGGGTAAGGTTTCTACTGATTTGTATTCTTATAGAGTAATATAATTCTATAATTATAGTTACATTATTTGATAAACTTGTTACAAATACAACATTGATATAAATTACAACCCTCGATTTTAATTCTAAAAATTGTGGTCTAATTCATTTAACTTGGGAATGTTCCAAATTTTTTGAAATGTACTTTGATGAAATCTCTAAATTTGTTTTGAGAAAGCCAATGATAGTTACAAGAGAGTCTGATGTTTAAAACATACTAGGTTTTGGCCTCTCTCACACAAAAACAATTCCTAAAATCAAGAAAATTGAAACCATAGGCTTTTGTAGTTCTCAAAAAAATTGCTACAAAAGAAATTCATATTTAATTGCATGTTGAGTTTATTGAACCACAAACTTATTAGACCAACAACAAAAATTTTGACCTTTGTGGTAGTCACCTTTAAAATCTACATAGAATAATGATTCATTTTGGGATAATAAAAAAATAGAAGAGAAGACATTATTCAATGATGTTGAATGCATTGTGAAAATGAATCATCTTTTATGTTGTATGATGTGTTTATGATTCTTTTGTGAAAATGAGTCAGCTTTTAGTAAAAATTTGAGAGATGGAAATTGTAAATTTCTTTAATAAGTTATATTTAAATTTATATAATAAATGTTGATAGTTTTAAATTTTTTCTTATTTCAAAGATTTTAAATTTAGATCCTTGGTTTTAAATGCAATAGCTATTCCAACAATCAATGTGTCCAACAATATGTACTTTATTTTTCTTGTTAGGCATTAATTAGAAAAAAAGAAGTCAGTAAGAAATTTTAGTCTCTTAACCTTGGACAATGAGTTTTTCTAGTATATAAAGGAAATATTTAATAATAACCATTATGAAAATTTTATGAAATTGTTATATAATAGATAATTCAACTATCAGTTTTGATTTGATTTGATCTACCTTTCATTTATTCTGATTAAAATTCTATAGGTTTAATGAAGGATTTAAGTTTCTTTTCGATCTTGATTCATCAATTGCCTTAAATTTGTTTTATTTATTCAAGAACATAATGCAAGGGAATACATTGGTCATAGAAAGTATAATGCCTGCAATAGGAGAAAAATAAGAATCTCTACCCACAACTCATGTAATTGTTCCACCCACTTACGATGGTCAATGGTAAATCCTCTTAGAAATAGCTTGGCCACATAAAATTTATAAAAGCACAAGATCTCACAATCAATAGAGTAACAATTGATATTGTGTTTGATCTATACATCTCTCTTACATTCTTACTCTAAGAGTATAAATGCATGCCAAAAAATACATGTAATCTTATAAAAGAAGGAATAGGAGTGATTCGAATTCAGTTAGAAATTTAGGTAATAATATTTGGTAAGGAACTGGCGATATTGTAAAACAAACAAATGAAGAATTTGGCAATCTCATTGAGAGAGATGTATGCCTATTTGAACTACCCTTATTCACTCCGGACAAACAATATTTGGACATTTTTTACCAAGCTTCAAGCTCCAACATCCAATGACAAAAATTATAATGTTATAGAGAACCCTTCCTCTCCAAGCTTGGTTGGCCTAATTATTTTGGGTTGAAATGGATTGATCATGGGGAAGTTTTTATATTCCTTGGGATTCCTTTTTCCTTCTAGGCTTTTCATGCCAACTTTTGGCACGTTGTCATTGCTAGAATTAAGAAAGAACTTTAGTATTGGATAACCAAGCCTTTCTCCTTAGCTGGTCAATTTCAAATTTGTTCTAAAGTTCTTGCCACCACACATGTTTACTATTCTTCTTCTTAGGTTGCTTCCAAAGCCTCCTACTCTAAGATTCAGAAACTCATCAGGAATTTTCTTTGGGGTTCCAATAATGGGCACCAAGGCTTCCATTGTGTTACCTAGGATTATTGTTGCATTCCCTATGAAGCTAGGGGACTTGGCATTATTTCTATATGATGGAAGGGCATTTCCCTTTGTTCTAAATGGCTCATTAGAGCCCTTGAGGGCAATGAAGCCTGGAATGTTCTTGTCTGACACTATATTAGCACAGGAGTCTCTTTAGGATGTCCTACTTAGAAAGGAATAGATATGTGCACTCTTCTTACAATGTAGGAGCCCATCATTATTCATGGTACTTTTATCATCAAAAGTATTTGGAGAGCTTGGGAAGCTATCAAGCCATAGGTTTGATGGGCGGGTGATGATTTTTGTAATGGGTTGAAAGACAAATTTGAAACTTACCAGGTAAGGAGAAAGGCTTGAAAGACCAAAAGGATTGAACTTTATGCAACTACCTGTTGAGCTTGAAAGACCAAAATAGGGGCTTGACCATTCTTGGCAAGCTCCCAAGCAGTCATAACTATTTTTTATATTTGTAGATATAGGTTGTTTGGATTCTCTCTCTTATGGAGGTTTACACTTCTCTAAGGTGCTCCTCTTGTGAATTTTGGTTTCTTCTTTATAACTACAAAAATTTCTATCATCTTAGATATGTTTTACTTCTTGTTAGTTCTATTCCTTGATATCTTTGTTGTGCTCATCTCTTAGTGATGCAGGAGCATCCAGTGGTGTAAGGGCAATCTTGCATCACACAAAAAAAAAAAAGTGTTTCAAAATTGTTGATGTTCTACCCATTTCTTCTCAAAATCTATGGTTCTAGTCCCATAATTGCCTAAATAATAATGTAGAACTTTCAGTTTTCCCAAACTGCTAAAAATAGTAAATTGCTATTTTTAGAAAGTTTGCATTTGGGCACAAAATGAAGTCAAAATTTATAGGAAGTTACATAATGGAAATATAAGACCTTTGGCGAAGGAATCATATGAAGATCATTTGTGAGCTGAAAGATATTAAAGTTTTTGTTTCCTAAAAAATGCTTGAAATTTATTCAAACTCAGGTTTGAGGCACTAAACGGCCCCGTATGGGCCCAAAAATGGCCAGAACTGGTAGAGCGGGTTCTTAGCACATAGAGCACTCCGCGAGCTTTCCTGTAGTGCCCCTCAACTTGTCATCTTTTGGACTGACGTTTGCTTACTAGTACTCGACATTATGACAGTATTTTAGATTGTTTGATGATGGATTTCTAGTTATTATGCTATTTCAGTATGAACCTAATTGTTATGATAACAGATGTTGATGTTGGATTATGTCATTTTATCCTTTACAATTTGATAAATGAATTGGATGTTTTAGATGCTTTGATATTATTTACTATATGGGATTGGAAGTTAGTTGATCATTTTATGTTGTAGACTAGTAATCTGATACCTTGTTCAATATAGTTGATTGTTATTCATAAACATGAATGGAACAGTGTCGTATTACTCGTTCTCGAGTACCCTACCCCACTGTGATTTCCATTCACTATGGGAGTGCAGGTGATGTATATGTATATCTTGTTATGGTTAACCGTGCGTTGCTGCAGGATGCAGGTACTAGGCATCGACTCCACCTGATTACCAGGTCTGAGCGTGCCTTCGCCAATGGATTAGTTGGTTGGAGTTAACGTGAGGTCCCTAGTCAGTGTTCCTTGGTCGTCAATTACCCTTGTGGTTATTGGTTGTCGTTCGATCATGTCTTGCTGTTAGGTAATACTGTACCTTGGAGTCTAATTAGTTCTGCAGGTGTCTAAGTGTGTATGGTAATGTTGTGCTTTAATTAGAATCATTATACGAAAGAGTATAAATGTTGTTAAATGGGCATAATGTCGTTAGTTGTCGATTATTGTTATAAATAAATTATTATTTTATTAGAAGTGTTGTTGTTAAATAAAGTTGTAAGAAATTTTGTATTGTTCGATATAATATTATTTATAATAAATATTTAAATAAATAAATAATTGTAATCATGTTGTAAATTGTGATTTACAACTTGATTAATAAAATAAATTAAAATATAGTAACAAAATTATAGATTGACGAAATAGTACAATTCTATTAATATCAATATATTGGGTCGGCTATAAAGAAATTAGATTTTGTCTGAAATTATGTGTTTACATTTAAAAAAATAATAATAATAAAATAAAATATATAATAATTGGGGATCTTTAAATTAAATAAAAAATATATATTTTTAAAGGAGAGATGCACGGGATTGCGTGCTAAGCTCTTTGGTAGATGAGAGAGACTGTGTTATAAAAGAGCGATAGAGGCATTAAGGATGGCATTACAGGTGAAAGGAAATAAGCAGCTTGGAACTGTAGCGATTGAAGCAGATTCGTCAAGTTGATTGCGTAGCCAGGTTTCGTCGAATGCTTTATCTCTGAACTTTATTTCGAATCTGTAAATGCTGTTGTAGTTTATTTGATTCCAAATAGTTTGATCTAAAATCAGTTTGCATTCTGTGTTGTGCCATCAAAGTTCATGTCTGTAGACTGTCCTCTCTGTGTTAAACAACATCTTCTCTTAGGATTTTAAATTCTTCTTTTCTGCTCAAGGATCCCGTAAGTCAATTGTCTTCCTTCCACTGTTGCCGAATCATTCTGTATGCACTCTCAGACCGGCATAATATTGGTAGGGTTTGTAGATGTAAAACGACACTGTGTTGTTTGGTATTGCGGAACCTTGCATCTGAAAAAGAGACCGTACTAGGCTGTGAATAGGGTGTTCGTATTTCATTCTTAGAAAGCCCATCATAGGTTAATACATCTGATTCGCAAGTTGAGTAGTGTTCTCTGATTTGGTATTTACCCCATGTCGTCCTAGATTTCTTTAGAAACGAGTTTCCTGTATCTTCCATTTCTGTTTCTACCATTGCTATCTTTAACAAACTTAGCCGGCATTGAGATCGCATTGCTAGTCAGTGTCGATGAGAGAATTGTAGTAAAAACAAAGGTCACATAGGGGTTTTTCCGGCATATTTCCGTCCTTACAGGCTCATATACCTCTTTAAATGTTGAGACCTGTGTGATAAGCTGATAATCATTTGGTTCTCTTTTAGGGTTAGCGGACACTTTTTTTAGTACATGGCATCTTATAATTCGGCAGTTACTTTTAATTGAGGGATAAAACCTTCGGTTACTTTTAATTGGAGTTTCCTTTGGTCCGTTTGGGCTAAGCATTTATCCTACGGAGGTTAGTCATGAGGTTCGCACCTGTATTGCAAGTGCAATGCAGAAATACTTAGGCGAATCCCTCATATACTAGACGTGAGACTAGCGAGCAGTGGTGTCAAACTTGAATATCGGGCTGCCTGAGTTTCTTTTTATCTAATTTTGTTTCTTTAGGTATTATTGACTAGCAGATTGATATTATCAAGCATCGCTGCAAATTGTATACTGGGCGTGAGAGAGAGATCGCTGCCGTAACCTAGTATTCGCATTGATTGAAAATTTCTGAAGCCTTGTCATTTCGCTTTTCCTCCAGTGTGGTGAGACGAATCCCATGTATATTGTTTTTGTGTGTTTGGTATTATTTCTTTTGTGGATCGATAGTATTAGGTAGTCCGCTGCCTTGTTATCATTCGTTTTGAATGAAAGTCCCAAATTCTTTTTCTCCGCCATTTACCTAGTATTATACTATGCTTCTGATGACTAGCCTACTCCGTAGCTTGAGTTATCAACATCCTTTCATGTTCGACTATTGAAGTTTTCTTGTTAGGATACCTAATCGGCACTCGTCCCATTGTATTCCTAGCCGTTTGGGCTAGGCGCATATCTGCCAGAGGGAGGATGGCCTGCAGACTGTTGGTATGTTGTTTTCTAAGGTCGAAAGGATGGATTACTAATCTCTTAGCCAATATGAAACCCTAAACCACTCTCCATTATGGAGGAATATATTGGAGTAAAATATTGGGTGTTAAACCATGGTTTCCCCACTACCAAATGAAGTCGTTATGCCCCAGGGAGGCCGCAGTCTTGGCTGACAGTTGGTGTTTGACAGCCACTGTCTGTAGGTTTTTTGATTTTTGAGTTGGGCGTATATTACAGTGTTCTAATGTTTATCTTTCACAAACCTAAGTTGTAGTGCAATTGCTTTCTGATAACTATAGCCTAGCAGTGTGCAAATCCCCGTAGATAGTTGACTGGGGTATTATAATTGGTTCTATATATGTTTAGTTTTTGAGACGTTCATCCTTGTACTGATAGCAATGTATCTGGTGAACAAGGATCCATGGCTGCACCAGGAAATTCGTACTTATATTGTGTAAACTGCAATAAGATCATCTCTAGAAACCATTGCTGTAACATAGCATTCTTCCAGATTTGAGTTCAGTAGAATGAGGCTTGAAACATTCAGTACCGTATCCAGTGCAGTAAGAAGATCAACTCAGCAAAAACAGCGATAATTGGTTAGCATTCTGTGGTCATAGTTGCAAGTAAGATTAAACCATGTAACCTTCTGTCAGACCATTAAAATAAAGGGCACCTCTGTAGTATTTGAAATGTTAATCATACCTTTATGTTTGGAAATCTGCACAACTGTAGAAGGAATCATTTTGGCTTGGAAATAAGAAGAATACTGTTAGAAGCCGTAAGTAGTCTTTGCAACAACTCCAGTTTGTCTTTTCCAGATTTTCACCGTCTTTTGTGATTATTGCTTTTCATTAGAAAATGAGCAAACTATTTATGTGGATACCGTCAATGCAGTAAATTTGCAAGTTTAGCGAACATAGTCAGAAGTCGTTAGACTGGATAAATACCATTCACGTCAAAGGTAAAACAGTCGATAGCAATTTTACATATCAGTAGTAAAATATCCCAAGCTTTTGGCACAGGGCGCATTTACGATCGTTCTCCTTGAGGAATTAAATCACCATGGATAAGATCAATTTCAGAGACATCTTCAAATCATCATAAAAGAATTCATTTGGTTGAGCTCACTAGAATGTCTGAAAGACCGTATGAAGGATAACGAACATTTCGTGATTGAATTTTCCTCGTGTAATTGTCATTCAGTCGTGAGACATCTTTCCTAGCATTATTATTCATTTCATCCTTGATAGAGTAAAGATAATTGGACAAGTTTGAAGGAAAGATTATAAAGATCATATCGTTATGGAAGTGTCGAATGGTAAATAGGAATTAAGTGGTTCTTTTATCAATTATTGTAATGATTTAGTTAACCAATTAATTTATCTTTTGAAGCAAAATAAAGATTAGTTAGATATTTAGTTGCAAGGTGTTAATTTAATTGTTGTAACTTAACGTTCTTTTATTACGGGAGTTGTTTACATTAAGCCGAGAATGAATTGTAGTATTTCATCTCCTGAATCTGAATTGAATTGATTGAGTGTTGTAATGAGTCGAATTGAGGTTGTTCAAACTCGAATTCTAGAGGCTAAGTTGTCATTGTTAAGTATTTGTAACTTGTGTAATGTTGTTTTTGTAATTACGATGTAATAACGAGTATGTGGATCAAACATAGTATGAAGTATGCTGAGATAATGTCAAATTGTTTATGTGTATTGAAAGTAATATGTTCTAGTGGGAATATTAAACCACTTATGATCTTATTGTACCATTTGGTCGTATGGAGAGACCTAAAATCTGTAAAAGAATAAAGTATTGTAATGTTAAAAGTGTTGGATAACAATTGATGTTATGATTCTATTGTGATGCAAGAGGGTTTATGCCTTGCAGTGTACATATATGTGTACTGTTATAAGTCTTGCATGATGTTAAGGTTACGAGGTGTTAGGAAGGAGAGTGGCTTTCAACGTGGGGCCGACGCCCAAAGTGGCAGTTAGGATAACCCGTTGGAAGTAGATTAATCAAGTGATAACCTAAAATAAACTAGGGGGTTAAGGGTAGTCTTCACATTAATAAGATTATTGGATTCCTCTCCCATGACCTGTAGTGCTTGTTTATACTAAGGATGGGTAGAGAAGGCCTGGTCGGCATGATTGACTTCCTTGTCCTCATGAAAGGAAGGTCGATTCCGCATGTGTCACCCTATGGGGCTGGCGCCTAGTGAGAGGCTGTCAGGATAACCATAGATGGGGGCCGGCGCCTAGTGAGAGGCTGTCAGGATAACCCATGTTAGGACCATGCGATGACACTCTCCCTACTACAACCTAGCATTCCTTGTTCGGTCTCTCCTCATTTGTTTTGTGTCGCCTCCGGAAGTTAAGTTGTGTTGTATTGTTATTGCCATGTGTTGTATTGGCGTTTGGTCGTCCTTTGTTCTTGTTTGTCTTTTGCCTACCTGACTGTCATCGTTGGGACCTCATGTTAACTCCTAGCTCGGGGGGTGGACCTTAGGGTTCCACATGGTCGGGTGGAAGAGCTATTTTATCCATTGGTTACTCTTGTAAAAATCATATGCAGAAAGGATTGTTCCAGTTGTACTTGTTCCATTGATGATGATGTAAGTGTATAACCTTGTACCAGATTTGTGTAACAGAACATTCTTTATGTATGTAATTTTGATGTAGACTAAAAATGGCAATGTAATGATGTCATGATGTACTTATATGAAAGCATTTCAATTATGTATTTAATCATGTAGATTCCGTTATTTGATTATATGCAATGAATATGAATAAGTTATTTATTTGAGCATGGTTTTGGATCAGTTACGGATGTATATTAAATTATGTTAGTTGATTTGTTAAGTGATGCAGCCTTGGACCCTTAGAGAATATGTCGTAATTAGCTATGTTAACGTTACTTAATCATTTGAAAAAAATATTTCCTATTTCGTATAGCATAGTGTCCATTTCTTTAAGGTGTTCAAGGCGAGCGTTACATTTCCGACGCATAAACCAGTTCATTAATCAGAGTCCTGGATCAAAAGTTATGGCTCCCGGAAGTTGACCTATTTTTGGAGGGAGATGCAAAAATTTGAAATTAGGTTGTTGGCCGCCAAAAGGCTATTAATAACAATTTTTGGGAACCCTGGGTAGGAGGAGAGTTAAGGGGGAAAGTGTAGAGTCAAGAATAGGCAGGAAAACTGAAACCCTAGATAATTTGGGGGTTACAGAAGGCAGAAGATTCCAGAGCCTGGTAATGGTAGTTGTAGTGTGTTGCAGCCTATAGAGGACTGATTCCTCTGATTGTAATTAAACTTCTGTAATGTAATGTGTTGCCCAGATCAATAAAAGAAAGTTCTATTCTCTGTGTTTAATTTCTATTATTGTGTGTTTTATGATTTACCCCCTTCATCAAGTGGTATCAGAGCAAGGGTTCCTGAGTGTGTAGACAGATCACCGATCCTGAGGTAGTTTGCACCAGGACCTAAGGTTGTGGGTTTGCTGCATAGATCAAGATGGCTCTATGAAGAAACCATGGTGGGAGGAATGCTTTGACAGAAGAGGGTTTTAGAGCCCTGCAAAGACATATCAATGCATTGCAAGAGGAGCTGTGAAGAGGGTTCGAGCTGAGAAGGAGAGAGGAAAGTGAAGATGAAGCTGAAGAAGAGCTATCTGAGGAAGAACAACAAGTTGCCAAAGATTCTATAGAAGTAAGGTTGTTGAGGGTCATTTCAAAGATCAGAAAGAGGCCCAGGATCGAAGTTTCTACATATTTTGGAGATTTGAATCCAGAACAACTTATTGATTGGATCAATGACATGGAGGAGTATTTTGAGTATGAAGATGTGGAGGACCCAGATCGGGTTAAGTTTGCAAAAACAAAGTTGAAGGGCCACACCAATATTTGGTGGAACGAGGTCCAATTAGAGAGGAATAGAAGAGGAAAAGAAAAGATCACCAGATGGGATCAGATGGTGGAGAAACTGAAGAAGCAGTTCATTCCTGTGGACTATGAGATGGAGTTGCTGAAGAAGCTGCAAGGACTAAAGCAAGGTAACAAATCTGTTAAGGAGTATACAGAAGAGTTTTATAAAATTACTATCAGGATAGGTCATGCAGAGCCCAACAAGGAGAAGGTAGCCCATTACATTAATGGGTTGAGGCCAAGTATTCAAGAGGAGTTGAGCCTAGTCAGAATGACCACCATAGAAGATGCGTAGCAATTTTCCCTAAAGGTGGAAGACAAGCTAAATAAAAGATTTGATAGCAAGCAAAGGGGAAGAGGTCAAGGTGGAAGGACTGGTGGGAGACCCTATGGAGGCTGTAATGAAGATCAAAAGAAAAGTGAAGAAGTAGGCACCAGTCAAAATCAAAGAGGGGATAATACCTACCACCCTCGTGACCAGAACAATGGTGATTAAAGAGGAAGAGGAAGAGGCAGACCTGGACAAGGACTTGGAAGAGGAGGTTTTAGAGGAGCCTATTTCCAATGTGGAGAAGAAGGGCATCGAGCATATGAGTGTCCGCAACATCAAGGAAGGACAAATAGAAGACTTGAAGGTAATGCACGAGTTGCACATGTAGATGAAGATGTACATTCTGAGCATTTTGAAGATGCTAAAAGGGGAGAAACCTTAGTTGTTAGAAGAACCTTGCTGAATGAGGAGAAAGAACCCAATCAGAGGAAGAGTTTATTCCACACAAGGTGCAAATGTGAGGGTAATTGTTGTGATATTATTATTGACAGTGGAAGCACTAATAATTTGGTTTCAAAAGAGATGGTTGACAAGTTGAAGTTGACAAGAAGAAAGCATCCACATCTATATCGGATTGCATGGTTGCAAAAGGACCATAGAGCTTTGGTCAATGAGCAGTGTTTAGTGAAGTTCAAGATTGGTGACTACCATGATGAGGTGCTGTGTGATATCATACCGATGGATGCATGTCATATGCTGTTGGGGAGGCCGTGGTAGTATGATAGGAGCGTTGTCCATGATGGCCATGCAAACACATATTCCCTAACAAAGGATGGAGTTCATCATAAGTTGAAGCCCTTGAAGGAGGTGGAAGAAAAGGTATGTAGTACTACCAGAATTTGTTTGGTAGATGGTAGGAAATTTTTGGAGAGTATGAAGCATGAGCGTCATTCCTTTGCATTGATTCCTAAGATTAGTTAAGAGAAATGTGAAGATGTACCTGTAGAAGTTTCAGATATGTTGGAAGAGTTCCAGGACATTATCTCTGATAATGTACCAGAAGGTTTACCACCAGTAAGGAAGATAAGTCATCAAATAGATTTGATACCAGGAGCTAGTTTGCCAAACAAGGCAGCCCATAGAATGACCCCTGCAGAGAATGAAGAGCTGAACAGACAAGTTCAGGAGTTGTTGAGGAAGGGACTGATAAGGGAGAGCCTAAGTCCATGTGCAGTACCTACAGTACTAGCACCAAAGAAAGATGGAGAATGGAGGATGTGTACAGACTCTCGAGCCATCAATAAGATAACAATCAAGTATAGATTTCCATGGCCAAGAATGGATGACATCATGGACTATTTGAGTGGAGCCAAGTACTTCACAAAAATTGACCTGAAGAGTGGGTATCACCAAATCCGTATCAGAGAAGGGGATGAATGGAAGATAGCCTTCAAGACAAAGGAAGGTTTGTATGAGGGTTAGTCATGCCATTTGGGCTGACCAATGCACCGAGCACATTCATTTGGCTCATGAACGAGGTATTGAAAGAATTTTTGGGAAATTTTGTTATTGTTTATTTGGATGATATTTTAATTTTTAGTAAGACTTGGGATGAGCATTTGATGCATATCAGAAGAGTTCTAGAGAAGCTGAGGGAGGAGAAGTTATTGATTAATATGAAGAAATGCAATTTTGCAAGGAAGGAGTTGGTATACCTGGGATTTGTTGTCTCAGAGGAAGGTCTTAAGATGGACCTAGAAAAAGTAAAGGCTATCATTGAATGGCCTATGCCAAGGAGTGCAACAGAGGTAAGATCTTTTCATGGTTTGGCAAGTTTTTATAGAAAGCTTATCAGGAATTTCAGTAGCGTTTGTGCACCCCTAACTGAAACAATGAGAGGGGATAGAAAAGAGTTTAGAAGGACTAAAGGGGCATACAAGAGCTTTGATACATTAAAGTAGAAAGTTGTAGAACAACCTGTTTTGGCACTTCCAGATTTCAATAAGGTATTTTAGGTAGATTGTGATGCCAGTCGTAGTGGTATAGGAGCTGTTTTGAGCCAAGAAGGTAAGCCCATTGCCTATTTTAGTGAGAAGCTTAATGATGCAAAGAAAAAGTATTTTGTTTATGATCAGGAATTTTATGCAATAGTTCAGGCTTTGAAGAAATGGAGACATTATTTGTTACCAAAAGAGTTTGTTTTATATACTAGTCATCAAGCTTTGCAGTATCTTAATAGTCAAGGAAAGTTGAACCAAAGGCACTTAAAAAGGGTTGAGTTTTTGCAGAGTTATACCTTTGTTTTGAAGCATAGGAGTGGGAAGTCCAACAGAGTTGTAGATGCCTTGAGCAGAAGGCAAAATTTGTTGACAAAAATGAAGATAGAGGTTGTTGGGTTCAATGAGCTCAAAAGTTTGTATCCTAAAGATCTAGATTTTGTAGAGGCTTGGAAAGCTTGTCTAGAGCTTATTACTTTAGACATGACAAGATGGTTGGATTTCATAATCCAAGATGGCATGTTGTTTAGAGGAAGCCAGTTGTGCATTCTGAAGAGTTCCATGAGAGAGAACCTAATTAAAGAGAAGCATAGTGGAGGATTGGTTGGACACTTTGGTCAAGATAAGACCATTTCAATTGTTGGTGAAAATTATTATTGGCCACAGTTGCAGTAGGATGTGAGGAAGTTTGTTCAAAGTTGCAGAGTATGTCAGATGGCAAAAGGAACAAGTCAGAATATAGGGTTGTATCACCCATTACCTATACCAGAGAAGCCCTGGGATGATATCAGTATGGATTTTGTTCTTGGTTTACCAAGGACACAGAGAGGAAATGATTCTCTTTTTGTGGTGGTGGACAGATTCTCAAAAATGGCACATTTTATTCGTTGTAAGAAGACTAATGATGCTGTTCATATTACAGAGTTATTTTTTAGGGAAGTGGTGAGACTACATGGTCTACCAAAAAGCATAGTTTCAGACCGAGATACCAAGTTTGTTGGTTATTTCTGGAGGACATTGTGGAAGAAGTTGAAGATAGACTTGAAGTTCAGTTCTACACACCATCCACAGACTGATGGACAAACTGAAGTGGTGAATAGGAGTTTGGGTAACCTACTACGATGCTTGGTAGGAGATAAGCCCAAGGGATGGGATTTGATTTTACCACAGGTAGAATTTGCTTACAACAATTCTGTCAATAGGAGTACTGGTAAATCACCATTCTAGATTGTATATGACAATAGTCCAAGAAATGCTTCAGAGTTAAGGAATCTTGATACGGGAGAAAAGACAAGTGCCGAGGCTGAAGACTTTGCAGAACATATGAAGAATTTCCATGAAGAGGTGAGAAAGCACATCAATAAGATGACTACTCAGTACAAGGCTAAGGCAGATTGGAAGAGGAGGTATAAGGAGTTCCAGGTGGGAGATGAAGTCATGGTTCACTTGAGAAAAGAAAGGTTCCCTATTGGAACATACCATAAATTAAAAATGAAGAAATTTGGACCATGTAGAATCTTGAAGAAGCATGATTCTGGAAATGTATATGAGGTAGAGCTGCCGAGTGGGATCAACATTTCCCTATTTTCAACATCACTGATTTAACAGAATATCATGAAGGTGGAACAGAGGATGGACCAACAGAAGTGCAGTGGAGTATTCCGGCATCTACTTCAATAGAGGAGATAGAAGAGATCTTGGATAGCTGTGTGGGAAGGAGTACTAGAAACAGGTAATTTGAAGAATATCTAGTGAAATGGAAAGGAAAGCCTATTCAAGATTCTTCTTGGTTGTCTAAGGTAGAGGTTGACCATTTGGGTTTTCCTCACACAAACACCTGAGACGTGACAAGGTCACTTCTCAAATTACCTTGGGTGTCTGATGCAAGAGCATCCAGTGGTGTAAGGGCAATCTTGCATCACCCAAAAAAAAAAGGTGTTTCAAAATTGTTGATGTTCTACCCATTTCTTCTCAAAATCTGTGGTTCTGGTCCCATAATTGCCTAAATAATAATGTAGAACTTTTAGTTTTCCCAAACTGCTAAAAATAGTAAACTACTATTTTTAGAAAGTTTGCATTTGGGCACGGAATGATGTCAAAATTTATAGGAAGTTATATAACGGAAATATAAGACCTTTGGTGAAGGAATCATACAAATATCATTTGTGAGCTGAAAGATATTAAAGTTTCCATTTCTCGAAAAATGCCTAAAAATTATTCAAACTCAGGTTTGAGGCACTAAACAGCCCCATACAGGCCCAAAAATGGCCAGAATCGATAGAGCTAGTTCTTAGCACGTAGAGCACTCTGTGAGCTTTTTGACGCATAAAACGGTTCATCAATCAGAGTCCCAGATCAAAAGTTATGGCTCCCGGAAGTTGACCTATTTTTGGAGGGAGATGCACAAATTTGAAATTAGGTTGTTGGCTGCCAAAAGGCTATTAATAACCATTTTTGGGAACCCTGGGTAGGAGGAGAGTTAAGGGGGCAAGTGTAGAGTCAAGAATAGGTGGGAAAATTGAAACCCTAGCTGATTTGGGGGTTACAGAAGGTGGAAGATTCCAGAGCCTGGTGATGGTAGCTGTAGTGTGTTGCAGCCTATAGAGGACTGATTCCTCTGATTATAATTAAGCTTCTGTAATGTAATGCATTGCCCAAATCAATAAAAGAAAGTTCTATTCTCTATGTTGAATTTCTATTATTGTGTGTTTTATGATTTACCCCCTTCATCACTTAGTGTTTATAAAATTCTATTTCTATTACTAAAACAATATATTACAAGTGTTTTGGATGCCAGCAAGAGACCTAGACAACAACACTTAAATTGGATAATAGTACATCATGTAGATGTCTACACATCACAATGGAGTCTCAAATAGTGAGCTTCATCTTTTGGTACCAAGTTCATTAATCATGTTATTTCATATTTTGTATCTCATTCATCATTTCACAAAGTATATTTCTTGTAAGGGGAAATAATTCCAACCTACATCATTGTTTTAGCTTAGCAAAACTTACTTTTTTGTAAGTTAAAATATTTTAGAATATTTCTACTATGTTTTTGTTCATTTTACAATAAAATAGTATCATAAAAATTCTTTCAAAACTAGTTATATTCTATTTTATGATTGAGAACATTAACCTTAGAAATAAAAAAAACATTCTTGGTTAAACTACTTGTCATCATTACATTTCGGCGAACTAGAAATTCTTCATGACTTCGACTATGTCATATTTCTTTCTTCAAAACATTAATACATTCGATAATCCCTTTTCTCAAGATGACTTTGACATGTTTGATGGGGCATTTGATGGTTTTAATGTGTTTCATTCTCACAAAGTTTTTAAACTACATCTTCCAATTCTTCTCTAAATGTTTCTCTTGAAACTACATTTGTTTCTCTATTTAAACATGTGAATCAAACTCCTAAGATTATTGTGAGTGGGGCCCCTAATACATCCCACATTCTCATCCTATCATTATTGTTAAGGGTATCCCTGATGCATGAGTGAGTATAAAAATAAGGCTAAAATAAGAGTGAATTTGAACCTTATAATAAACTATTGATCAAATGGTTTTGATTGAATTATGTGGCACTATAAGCATGCACCTTTTGAAAGGTTTACCTAGGTAAACATTTCTTTTGGGCCATATGATTAGATTATGAACAACCATTGATCATAATCTAATTGCATGACTCAAAATAAATTTTTGATTGGGAAAAACTTTTAAAAGGTACATGCTTATAAACCTATAAAATTTAAGTTAGAGACCTCAAATCATTATGGGAATCAATAATGGCAAATGAAAGCTCCATTCCTTAACACATTTAAACTATAGAAATGCCTTAGTTTCTATATGGGCATCACTATCAATGATTCATGATCCCTAGTCCCATAGGGATCAAGAGAAAGTAAACTTTGCATTTTTCACTACAATCTAGTTTGCATTTGTTACAAAAGGTTTAGATGCTGCTACTTACTATTTGGAAAAAATAGAAGCAAAAATATTAAGATCGTAGTTTTCATAGGTGGATTTTAACAAATAAAGAGCCATTGAAATATATAAAGTAAATACCTTTCACAAATTACAATAGAATCTTAATTTCTTATCTATGAAAACCTTAAGAAATAATATTAGTACATAAACTCTATATGCTACGTATATTCTTTGTAATCATTAGATTTGAGGCTCTAGTTTCTAGAGACCATGATAATAAAAGAGACAAATTCCTTAAAACCTAATTATATACAATTTATAAGTGGAAAACCACACCAAATGTTAATTTCAAAGTGAAAATTACCCTAAAAGTAAGTGGGAGTTTATTAGTAGTGGCGAGAATGTAATTTTAATCTTGAGTATGATTAAGATTTATAATTATATTATAAATTACTGATGATTAGGCTCCAATCATACATCATTTTCTATGGAAAAATAATTCAATTTAAAGTTTAATAAAATAATGCTTCAGCAATTTAACCAACTGGTGCAGGTGCACCTAACCCACGTGGCACCCATGAGGCATTTAGTTGTTTTATGTTCATTTTTATGTTTTTAATAAGGTCCTAAATGACCATTAAATGTAATAAGGTCAGTTTGACAAATGCTTACTATTTTTAGGTTGTTAGTTTAGAGTTAGTTGGAGTCTGTTGGACAGTTGTATCTACCAGCCGCCTGGAAGTGATTCCCAGCCGCTAGGAATCCAAATCAGTACTACTCTTTATGAGTAGATAAATACCCCCAGATGATCGAATGAATAGAGTAGAGTATAGTGTGGTGGTCAGTTGTAGTTCAATTCTATTGTGAAGTTGTAGACAGAGCATCTGTAAACATTTCTAAAAACATCAATATAAGATCCTATTGTGTTATTTTCTAGGTATTGAATTTATCATTTTACTGAGGTCAGATGGATTCATTTATCCATTCCACTAGTTGATTCTTTGAATCAGTGGAATGGTTGTGTACATAATAGTTAGGGTTTATGGTTGTTTTCTATTTTTCATGTTCATGCATTGTAGGATCAGATATAGTGTTTTGTTAAAGGCTCCTAGCATGTGTTTATGCTAGATTGTTGAAGTGCAGAGAGCTGCATGATTGAAGGTGAAACAGATCGATTCCATCGCTAAGTGGAAAGCGGATCAAAACAGTGAAAATCTGCGGGAGTTGTAAAAGACATACAAAGTGTGAGTATATCACTTTTGTATGCGAGATAGATTATCCATGAGTATATTGCTATCGCATATTGTGAGTATATTGCTTTTGGTCAATCGTTGTTGTATGTTGAAACATACATCGAAATATACAAGTCTATCGGCATATACAAGGGAGGGAGAAAGCTTTGGTGCATACAAAGCAGTCAACGTGGTCAAAGGATACAAAGGAGTTAGCAGATGTATAATCAGTTTGTATGTTGAGTATGTACATTTTGAATGTACATTGAAGATATACATTGTTTGAGTATATCACAAATGCATGTCTAGCATATTTCCTATATATTCCATGTTGAATGTTGTATTTGTCGAATGCATATTTGAAAATGCATGTCAAAAGTTGAGAAGATTGAATATACAATCTCTGTGTATACTGTAGATGTATATTAGATGCAATGTATGTGTATACCCCTATTGCATGTGAAGACAGTTCATGTGTATCTGTCAATTGCATTTCGTGGTTGTATGTTATGAAGATACAACAAAAGATACATTGCCAAGTGATGCAAAGGGTGACTAGCCGAGGTGGTAGCCAGAATATATGTTTGAAGGGTTTTGGGTATGCGGATACAAGAGTTGACTGGCAGTCGTAGGTAAGGAGATTGATAGAACAAGTTAAGAATTGTATGTTTATTACAAATGTATATCAGAATATACATTTTGCAGATACAAGCTTGAGATGCAAGCAGCGACTGATAGGAATAGTGTAGGTAACTAGCACCGACGGGTTAGATGTTGTATGTCTGAAGGTTTAGCGTGAAGCGATGCAAGAAGATTACAGGTGCAGCAGGTAAGGATTTGTATATGAAAGGAGGAATGTATCTCATAATAGATACAAGTGCTACAGTAATCAAGAATAAAGTATTTTGTGAAGCTGATGGTGTTTAGGTGTTGCGATAGGTGAGAGAAAGGAACTTTTATGAAATAAAGTTTGTATGCATATTAAATAATGCATAGACATACATTTGAAATATTATGTTAGGGTTTTAGTGGTGGATTCTCTGCATCATAGTGGTATAAGAGCTCAGCAAAAGGTCTGGGCTATTGTGTGTTGATTCTGTCACTAAGAAGGCAGAAGTAGAAGGGTTGAGAGGTTGACAAGATGCCTCTGAAAGGTAATGGTACTGCTAGAGAGTTGCAGGAGATGAAGGAAAAACATGCTAAAGAGATGAGGAAGATGAAAGAGCTTGCTGAAGAACTTCAAGATAGGTTTGCAGCCTTGGAGACAAACAAAAGAAGAGAAGTGGAAGAAAGTGAATCAGAGAAGGAAGAAGATGATGCTAAAGAATTTGAAGAGGTAGATGAAGAACTGAATGCTGAAGATCAAAGATTTGCAAAACTGTTAAGGGCAGTCAAGAATGACAAACCCAAGTTAAAGATTGATGTTCCAAAGTACACTAGAAGTTTGAATGAGGAAGAGTTGCTTGACTGGATTACTGCACTAGATAATCATTTTGAATGTGAAGAAGTTCCTAAGGACCAGAAGGTAAAGATTGCAAAGACCAAATTGACAGGTCATGCTTTGGTATGGTGGGATTATGTACAATCAGAAAGGAGAAAGCAGGGTAAGTCAAATATTTCTTCATGGGACAAGATGGTAGCAAGGATCAAAGGTAAATTTTTACCGTAGGATTATGAAATTCAAATGTTTAAGAAGCTACAATTTTTCAGACAAAAGGAAATGGATGTGAAGGCATATACTGAGGAGTTTTAAAAGTTAAGTATGAGATCTAGTCATCATGAGAATGAGGTTGAAAAGGTTGCTAGATATTTAACTGGTTTGAGATTTAACATACAGGATGAATTAGTTTTGGCTAACCCTAGGAATGTGTAAGAATGTTATCAAATGGCAATTAGGATTGAATAAAAAATTAAAAGGAGACAAGATAAGTCCATGAGAGGAAGAGGTAGCAATATAAGGGGAAGAGGATCAGCCCCTGCAACAAGGCAAACCAATGAGGATCAAGAAGAAACTGGTAAAGGACAGGAACAGTCTGATTTTAGAGGTGGAATGAAAGGTATAAGAGGTAGATTTGGAAGTGGAAGAGGTTCTAATACATTTTCAAGAAAGTGCTATACCTATGGCTAGTTTGGTCATCCATCCTGCAAATGTCTAGAAAGGCAAGGTTCATCATCCAAAGATGATAGGAAGAATGACAAGAGAGTTCAACTTGTGCAAGAAGAGAAAATAGAGGAAAGTGTGCAAAGTTCAAACACTTATCAAAGTGTGATGGCTCCTAACAGTTATGGATATCCTGAGCAAGGAGAAGCATTGATGTTAAGAAGAACAATCTTGAAGACATATAAGGATATGTTGCAAAGGAGAGCTCTTTTTAGGACAAATTGTAAAAGCAAAGGCAAAGTATGCAAGGTAGTAATAGATTCTGGTTCAATAGATAATATGGTATCTCAGGAAATGGTGGATAAACTGAAATTGGAAAGGATTCCACATCAAAATCCTTACAAAGCATCTTGGGTAAGTTATAGTCAATCACTTTTGGTATATGAACAGGCATATGTTGATTTTCAGATTGGAGACTATTAGGATAGAGTGTTGTGTGACATATTGCCCATGGAATGTTGTCACCTATTGTTGGGTAGGCCATGGCAATTTGATAGGAGAGCATTGTATGATGGATATGCTAATATTTACACCATCAAGAAGGATGGGAGAACTATTCTGTTGGCACCATTATAGGAGGATGCTAAAGCAAAGATGACAGGTAAGATTATTTTGGTAGGTAAGAAAGAGTTTGTGAAGATGCCTACAGTAGAGTCAAAGGTAGTTGAGGATATCTCAAGGAAAGGAGATAAGAGTTGGGAGAAGATTTCAGTTATGACTGACAAAGAATAGATGGATCAGCCGAAGGTCCAGAAGCAGGTTTTCACATAGCCACAGGCTAATTGGGATGACAAGGATGCAATCATCGTAGGGACTATTGTTTGCCCCCTAAATGTTGAAAGACAGACACATTTTGCCACAGCAGTAAATGAGGTTTTCACTGTCCATGTTCAAACAGAGGTGATGGTCAGAAAGGATGACCCACAAGGAGTGAGAAGAGCCTACAGTGCTAGGCATGAGTATTTGCCTCCATGGCTGTGAAGCCTACCTATTTCACTTCTGTTCATGAGACTATTTGCAATAATATTGCTATTTCTTTTATGTTGAGGGACTATTGATCCTAGAATTTTGTTTATTAAACCTAATTGATTCTTAAGAAAACAAATTGTGTAATGATAGATAGATGTTTGCTTTTAAGAGAATGATGTATGGATAATATTAGAAATGGAACTTTGATGTGATTTTAGTATGATTATATGTTAGAATATTTAGGTATGCTTGTATTTAAATTACTTCGACTATGATATCTTTATGTGTTATTAACTTTGAAATTGAGTGTGCAGGTATTGCTAATGAAACCACAAATACAGGAGATCATTCCACACCCTATGTTGTATCCCTTGTGAGCCAATCTAGTTCCACGAGGAACTAAGACCAACCTGGTGTTTGGTGAAATGTTGTAATGTTGCATGAGGTTAAGGGAATTAGGTCTATCTTCTGATTTACTTATATTGTGATATGTGTTGTAAGAACTGTTGTTTTGAATCTTGTTTAAACTTTATTTCTTTTAGACCCTCTTCTTGTGTTTTTACTTGACTCTGGGAGTCCTAACTAGGTTAAAATCAACCTTGGGATATACCCCATGGGTCTAGGGACCCTTTTGACTAGGATAACCTTGGGATAACCTCCATATGGTCACTTTAACTTCACAGTGAAGTTAAGTGACGAATTTAGGAGCATGGGGATAATGGGATGAGTGGAATCCACACTCAAGCCCACTTCCAAGTCATGGAATGACTCCATGATCCACCAATAATGGAGTTCTTTGTCTCTTTGTGCCTCTCTTTTGGTGGGAGTTCCCCATAAAAATGGTGGTGTGTCATCCACTCCCTTTTTATTTCTATTTTACTTATTATATTTTATTCCTCCATGTGTTGGAAAAGGGCTATAGTGGGGGACCTCTTGAGTGTGGTTAATTGTTTTAAGTCCACTAGCGATAATGGATAAGGAGTGGGTTTAGTTTTTTAATGCCACTTGGGAATAAGGGAAAATGGAGGGAATTTGTTTTAAAGAGGAGAGGAGGGAGAGGGTAAGGGGGTTGGAATATTGTGGAAAGAAGGAGAACTTGGAGGAGGAGACTAAGGGTGGAGCTCTTCTTCAACTATCATCCATAGTAGGGCTTGTAAAGGTTAGTAAGCAAGTTTACTCACCCTTGTATGTTCTGTTATTGTTTGATGAATGTTGATTTGCAAGGGTTGTTTATGTGTATTTCTGTTATTTTGGGTTTGTGATGGGTGTTTAAAAGAGCTTCTTCTTGTTGGAGGACAATGCTCATCATGTATGGGGAAGGGAAGTTGTGAACCTCCTTGGGTGCATTCTTGTACTTGGTATATGGAAGCCTTGAGGGCATGTTGGTAATTTTGAGCCAAGAGGGCTATAAGACTTGAGAGCCTATTTGGGATATCCCTATGATTTTTTATTATTTGGATGGCTTGAGGCCATGAGAAAGAATAATTTGGTTGGCTTGAGGCCATGAGAAAGAATAATTTTTTTGGCTTGAGGCCATGAGAAAAGTTGTGATAAATGTTGAGAAGAATGACACCTTGGAGTTGAGTGAGTCTACTTCCCTACCCACTTTAAACTCACCTCAGCTAATTTTTTTGTGTTGTGAGTAAAACCATGGGTGTTGTGTGTTGTTTTGCTTTCTATTGTTGTGAAGTGTTCTGGTCTATTCTACCCTGGGTGTGTGGATGATCTCCCTAGCTCGGGGGTGACCCTCTTGTGGGTCTAAGGTAGAGAGGAGAGCTAGTTGGTTGGTGTTTTCTTCCTTGTTGTCATGCAGGTTGCTCTTGGAGCTTATGAAGAGAAACAGGAAAGTTTTATTGTTTGGGATAAATGTAACTCATCCTTACTGGCAAGGAGAGTTGGTTCTTAAGTTTGTTCCTGGATAAGTTCCTTTAAAAGAGGAGAGATTTCTCCCTCTGAAAGTTGTAAAAAAATTGTATTGGGAGAAGAAAGTAATTCATCCCTTATAGTGTTTGTGAGTTGAGGTATCTTACAGTTGTTTAATCTTTTTTATCAAAATAGTAAGTTGTGATATTGGTTGTTGATTTAGACCAGTTGTTAAAGTTTATCTCTTATATTATTTAGTGAGAAAGTTACAATTTACTAGATTATAGAAGATGTAAATTTGCCTTTTGTTGGTAGCCCTGCACATAAGGAAAAAAAAAAATTCTACAAAAGAATTTCGAATTAGGGTTTCTCTAATGAAGCTATAAGAAAGAAATATAAGTGGGGTATAGTTGTAACCCATGTTTTATTTAAAACTAACATATATTAATAATGTATGATTAAGATTAATAATATTATATATATTTGTATATATATATAGAGAGTTATCTATATAATAATGTATATTTAATTTCGAATAAGGTTTTCTCATATAAAACTAAAAGAAAGAAATGTAAGTGGAGTACAGTTGTAATCCATGTTTTTATTCAAACCAAACATATTGAAATTGTATGATTAAGAGTAATAATTATTATATATATATATGTATATATATATATACATATATATATATATGTATATATATATATATATACATATATATTATAATGTATAACTATTTTTGATCTGGTTATATATATATATGAGTATATAAACTTATATATAAGTATATATAGATATACTTTCGAGATGGTATTTATCGACTATAAATAAATATATGTTTATATATATATATATATGTTTATATATTAAAAACATATATTTACATTTTGTAATAATGGAATACAATAATATTGGTCGACGATTATATGTATATCAAAGCAGATAAAAACTTACAATGGTTGTTCTTTTGAAATGTAAATTTTACCAATTAAATATATATATATATATATGGATCTCTAAATAGAGAGTACCGAATTTGATATAATTATAGGAACATTGTTACCGTACTTTAAATGATTAATTAGAAAGAAAAAAAATAAGGCAAGTTTGAAGTTACCTGAGATAACTAATTTAGGGGCCAATATGCTATCCGTAAGACTTAATGTTTCAAATCAAACCGAGTGTAAATTAGAAACGACCTCTTAACACTAATAGGAAAGTCCAATATAGATAATGTCCACGTATGTGAAATCCTTCCATTAATAAGGGTAACAATGATGACTTAAAACGTATGCACCCGAGCATGCTTACGCGTGCGAGGAGGAAATACAGATTAGTAAGGGAATTTTTTTGATAGTTCGTATCATGACCACATGTCGCATGTGGCCATGACATGTGTGTTTGCATGTTGTGATCGCATGGGAAATGTGGGCATGATATTTGGTATCAGAGCCCAGGTTGTCTTAAACACTGGGCTTGTTTAGGCATATTATCACTTCCACAACCAAACTGATTGGCAGTTACCTTGTTTTTTAGGATGCCTCCCAGACGAGTTTGGTGAACATTGACCCACCATACTCCACCCACCGAGGTGCACACTGATTCTTCAGCTGTGGGACCGGATCAGCCAGTGCCACTAGATCAGCCAATTCCACAGGTTCAGCCAGTTCTACAGACACAACTAGTTCCTCAAGTACCACAAGCACCACCAGCCTCACCAGATATGGGACCACAAATATTACAGGCCTTACAGGCTATCTTAGATAGGCTTCCATTGGCTACAGTTGAGCCGCACATAGAGCCACGTGTCGAGCCCTGTGATGTTTCACGAGAGGAGCCATGCATGGAGCCACGAGCTGAGACTCATGTTGAGCCACGTGTCGAGCCCCGCGTAGAGCCACAGGGGATACCACATGTGGAGCCTTATGTCGACTTGCCTGATACAGAGAAGGTTGGTTCGGCCGACAGGGCTCGTAGCAAGAGCCCCACACATCATGCCAGGCATGATGAGATAGTGCGAGTAGAGCAATCAGGTCCTAGGCTTTATGATAATCATACAGATGAGCCTATCAGGGGGCATAGATATAAAGGAGATTCCATCAGGGACATATTGAGATTGAACCCTCCTACTTTCATCAGAACCACAGAGGGAGCTGAGGCAGAGGCCTATCTTATCAATTTAGACAGGTGCTTCACGTTGCATCCTTACGAGGGCAACACGAAGGCCCGTGTGGCAGTATACTTATTACGAGATGCAGCAACTACCTAGTGGCGCACTGATGAGTGCAAGCATCGCCTCTCCTTAGACACCCTCTAAAGGGAGACCTTTATTAAGCGCTTCAACACGTGATACCTATTAGGCTATTACAGACATCATTGGATAGACGAGTTCCATGACCTATAGTAGCAGGGACTCTCAGTGGCATAGTATGAGAGTAGGTTTACGGAGTTATCTAGATATGTGGAGTATCTCCACGATGAGAAACTCCTATGCATAAGTTTATCAGAGGACTAAACCATAGTATAGCAGGACCTGTTCAGATGGCAGATCCCCAAACTTTGAGTGATGCTACCGAGAAGGCTTATATTACTAAGGAGATTCAGGGACGAGGGCAGAGTTCTCACCCTTAGTTCCAGGATCTGGGACAATAGCAACATCAATAGAGTTTCTTTAGGCCAACACAACCACCACCTAGAGGAGGATTCAGTTTAGCATCATTACCTCCTAGGCCCCCACAACAACAACAGTCATAGTAGCAACAGAAAGCTAGAACACAGCTGAGGTCACATGGGGCAAATAATAGAGGTTGGTAGCAGCATGCCCCGCGCAGGGATCAGAGACAACAGGGACCACCTGCGGGACCCGCGAGGCCGTAGCAGTTGTATAGGGGCTCACAGGGGTCCACTAGAAGATCAGGACAGTAGCAGTCGAGCAGGACTCAGACTATACAGGTACAAGTTAGGGGCCCTTGTTATGTTTGTGGTGAAGCTGGACACCTAGCTAGAGAGTGTCCATAGGGTTTTACAATAGGGGGACAGCATCATGCAGGAGGATCCGAGTAGACTGTGGGTGATGTCGGTAGATCCCACCATATGTTTGCAGCGGTTGACAACCACCAGGCTAATTTCCAGGCTTAAGTCATAGAAACAACAGGTACGATTGGAGATTTTTCCATCTCTATCCTGTTTGATTCCAGAGCTACTGACTCTTTTATGTCTACATCATTAGTGGAACATTGCAGGCTGGTGGCTTCTAGGAAGGACATTAGGTGGGAGGTTGAGTTGGCCTCTGGGGCTAGAATGTCAGTTGATACCATCGTTAGAAATTGTGAGGTTTCCTTGGGTTCTTTCTTTACAACTTGGGATCTTAGGGTTATGCCATTAGGGTCCTACAACGTAGTTCTTGGTATGGACTGGCTTGCGGTTCATAGAGCCAAGCTAGATTGTTACCTGAGGATGATTAGTTGCATAGATGATCATGGCACACTAGTTGAGATAGTGGGCATATAGAAGCCCACAACTGCTCGTACAATATCCACTCAGCAACTTAAGCGCTGCACGCGGAGGGGTTGTCAGATGTTTGCTATCACAGTCAGTGATAGATTAGAGGATGAACCTGAGGTTACCTTAGATGATCACCCTATCCTGAGAGAATTTTCTGATGTTTTTCTGCTAGAGTTACCGGGTATGCCTCAACATAGGGAAGTTGACTTCCACATCAATTTGGTACTAGGGGTAGAACCAGTGTCTCATGCACCTTATACAATGACTACACATGAGCTTACAGAGCTTAAACTGTAGTTAGAAGAATTATTAGAGAAGGGACACATCTGACCTAGCATTTCACCATGGGGTGCACTAGTTATCTTCATAAAGAAGAAGGATGGATCTCTTCAGTTATGCATGGATGACAGATAGTTAAACAAAGTGACGATGAGGAACTGATATCCTCTGCCTAGGATTGACGATCTCTTTGACCAAATGCAAGGAGCCAAAGTGTTTTCAAAAATTGATCTAAAATATGTGTATCATCAATTACGAATCATTGAGGTAGATATTCACAAAACTGCTTTCTGAACTAGATATGGTCATTATGAATTTACAGTGGTACCTTTTGGTTTGACGAACACCCCTACAGTGTTCATGAGTCTCATGAACAGGGTGTTCCACACTTACCTAGATCGGTTTGTGATCATTTTTCTAAATGACATTTTGATCTATTCACGGACTGAGGAGGAACATGTGGACCATTTGCATCAAGTATTGCAGTGTTTACGTGAGCATCAACTTTATGGCAACCTGGTGAAGTGTGCCTTTTTTAGGTCAGAGGTGTAATATTTGGGGCACATATTATCAGGCAATGGTATCTCCATAGATCCATCAAAGATCAGAGCAATTCAGGATTGGCCAGCACCCACCAATGTAACAGAAGTAAGGAACTTTATGGGACTAGCTGGTTACTATCGTAGGTTTGTCGAAGGTTTCTCCAGGATAGCACATCCTATCACTTTCCTTCAGCGAAAGGGGAAAGGATTCACTTGGACTAACCAGTGTGAGAAGGCCTTTGGGATCCTGGAGGAATGTCTTACCAGTGCTCCCATATTAGCTGTTCTTAATCCGGTAGAAGATTTTGTTGTTTGCACGGATGTATCATTAGAGCGATTAGGAGCTGTGCTTATGCAGGGTGGTAGAGTGATTGCTTATGAATCATGAAAACTTAAAACACATGAGCTAAACTACCCTACTCACGATTTAGAGCTCGCAGCTATTATTCATGCTCTTGTATGTTGGAGACACTTTCTCTTAGGTCGACGTTTTGAGCTCCATTCGGATCATCATAGCTTACAGTACATTTTCACTCATCCTATTTTGAACACCCGCCAGCGGCGTTGGATGGAGTTCATGTGTGAGTATGACTTTGATGTCCACTACATCAAAGGAAAAGAGAACGTGGTCGCTGATGCTTTGAGTCGAAGGCGCGACGAGATCCTGACTCTAACTTTGAAGGTGGATTTGAGAGGACATATTTTACAGCATCTGCCTGAGGACGAGTGGTTTCTTGAGGTGCAATAGGAAATCTAGAATCAAAGGGTCCTAAAGGACAAATTTGTAGGATATTCCCTTAAGTCGGATGGATTGCTTATACATAGGCAGCGCATCTATGTACCCCGTGCGGGTGACCTACATACAGTGATACTCTCTGAGGCTCATAGAGCACCCTATGCAGCTCATCTAGGAGTGAAGAAGATGCATGCGAATTGTGGCAGTTATATCATTGGGCTAGGATGAGACGCGACATTGTAGAGTATGTTGCTCGATGTCTTTAGTGTCAGAGGGACAAGGCTGAGCATTAGCATCCAGCAAGACTTTTGTACCCTCACGAGATACTTGAGTGGAAATGGGACACCATTTCCATGGACTTTATTGTTGGTCTACCTATGTCATCGCAATGCCATGATGCCATCATGGTGACAATTGACAAGTTGACCAAGGTGGTGCATTTCTCACTGGTACGCACAATGTACAATGCACCATCGGTGGCAAGAGTGTTTCTAGATCAGATTGTCAGACTGCATGGAGTACCTTGCCGCATCATATCTGATAGAGACTCCATATTCACATCATCATTTTGGAAAGCCTTACATCAGGCGTTGAGCACACAACTCAACTTCAGTTCCGCTTACCATCCTGAGACTGACGGCTAGACATAAAGAGTTAATCAGGTGTTAGAGGACATGCTTCGCATGTATGTTATGGATCATCAGTCTAGATGGGAGGAGTACCTATATCTAGTTGAGTTCACCTACAATAATAGGCATCACAGCTCGTTGGGTGTGCCTCCTTACCAGGCTTTATAGGGCAGACCTTGCAGAATACCTTTGAGTTGGGATCGGTTAGAGGACCGAGTTACCATTGGTCCTAAAATAATTCAGGATATGGAATAGCAGGTCACATTGATTAGACAGAGACTTTAGGAAGCTCAGGATAGACAAAAGAAGTATACCAATGCGAAGAGAATGGATCAAAGTTTTTTAGTGGGTGATAGGGTATTCTTGAGAGTGCAACCGCAGAAAAGTCCAATCTGTTATGGAAAAGGCTCTAAGCTCGCACCCCAGTTTGTAGGACCTTTTGAGATTTTGGAGAGGATGGGACCTATAGCCTATCATTTATTCTTGCCACCTAGCTTGTCTCATATCCATGATGTCTTTCATGTTTCAGTTCTACATCATTATATTTCTGACTTATCTCATGTATTGGATTGAAGTGCTCTTCAGGTAGAGGCAGACGGATAGCTGGCTTTGGAGCTAATATGCATATTGGCTTGTCAGACGCTGGGCCTTCGAGGTTGAGAGCTGGACCAGGTTAGGGTCCAGTGGGATATGTATCATGAGGACACTGCAACATGGGAAGATGCAACGAGACTGAAGACACTTTACCCTCACCTCTTTGATGACTTCCAAGAGGAAGTACAATCTTAGGGGGGGAGGATGTGACACCTACCTTTTTCACTTCTGTTCATGAGACTATTTACAGTACTATTGCTATTTCTTTTATGTTGAGGGACTATTGATCCTAGAATTTTGTTTATTAAACCTAATTGATTCTTAAGAAAACAAATTGTGCAATGATAGATAGATGTTTGCTTTTAAGAGAATGATATATGGATAATATTAGAAATGGAACTTTGATGTGATTTCAGTATGATTATATGTTAGAATATTTAGGTATGCTTGTATTTAAATTGTTTTGGCTATGATATCTTTATGTGTTATTAACTTCGAAATTGAGTGTGCAGGTATTGCTAACGAAACCACAAATACAGGAGATCATTCCACACCCTATGTTGTATCCCTTGTGAGTCGATCTAGTTCCACGAGGAACTAAGATCAACCTGGTGTTTGGTGAAATGTTATAATGTTGTAATGTTGTAATGTTGCATGAGGTCAAGGGAATTAGGTCTATATTCTGATTTACTTATATTGTGATATGTGTTGTAAGAAATGTTGTTTTAAATCTTGTTTAAATTTTATTTCTTTCAGACCCTCTTCTTGTGTTTTTACTTGACTCTAGGAGTCCTAACTAGGTTAAAATCAACCCTGGGTTATACCCCATGTGTATAGGGACCCTTGTGACTAGGATAACCTTGGGATAACCTCCATATGGTCACCTTAACTTCATAGTGAAGTTAAGTGACGAATTTGGGAGCATGGGGATAATCGGATGAGTGGAATCCACACTCAGGCCCACTTCCAAGTCATGGAATGACTCCATGATCCACCAATAATGGAGTTCCTTGTCTCTTTGTGCCTCTTTTGGTGGGAGTTCCCCATAAAAAGGGTGGTGTGTCATCCACTCCCTTTTTATTTATATTTTACTTATTATATTTTATTCCTCCATGTGTTGGAAAAGGGCTATAGTGGGGGACCTCTTGAGTGGGGTTAATTGTTTTAAGTCCACCAGGGATAATGGATAAGGAGTGGGTTTAGTTTTTTAATGCCACTTTGGAATAAGGGAAAATGGAGGGAATTTGTTTTAAAGAGGACAAGAGGGAGAGGGTAAGGGGGTTGGAATATTGTGGAAAGAAGGAGAACTTGGAGGAGGAGACTAAGCGTGGAGCTCTTCTTCAACTATCATCCATAGTAGGGCTTGTAAAGGTTAGTAAGCAAGTTTACTCACCTTTGTATGTTCTGTTCTTGTTTGATGAATGTTGATTTGCAAGGGTTGTTTATGTGTATTTCTATTATTTTGGGTTTGTGATGGGTGTTTAAAAGAGCTTCTTCCAGTTGGAGGACAATGCTCATCATGTATGGGGAAGGCAAGGTGTGAACCTCCTCGGGTACATTCTTGTACTTGGTATATGGAAGCCTTGAGGGCATGTTGGTAATTTTCAGCCAAGAGGGCTATAAGGCTTGAGAGCCTATTTGGGATATCCCTATGATTTTTTATTATTTGGATGGCTTGAGGCCATGAGAAAGAATAATTTGGTTGGCTTGAGGCCATGAGAAAGAATAATTTTGTTGGCTTGAGGCCATGAGAAAAGCTGTGATAAATGTTGAGAAGAATGACACCTTGGAGTTGAGTGAGTCTACTTCCCTACACACTTTAAACTCACCTCAGCTAAGTTTTTTGTGTTGTGAGTAAAACCATGGGTATTGTGTGTTGTTTTGCTTTCTATTGTTGTGAAGTGTTCTGGTCTATTCTACCCTGGGAGTGTGGATGATCTCCCTAGCTCGGGGGTGACCCTCTTGCAGGTCTAAGGTAGGGAGGAGAGCTAGTTGGTTGGTGTTTTCTTCCTTGTTGTCATGTAGGTTGCTCTTGGAGCTTATGAAGAGAAATGGGAAAGTTTTATTGTTTGGGATAAATGTAACTCATCCTTACTAGCAAGGAGAGTTGGTTCTTAAGTTTCTTCTTGGAGAAGTTCCTTTAAAAGAGGAGAGATTTCTCCCTCTGAAAGTTGTAAAAAAATTGTATTGGGAGAAGAAAGTAATTCCTCCCTTAGAGTGTTTGTGAGTTGAGGCATCTTACAGTTGTTTAATCTTGTTTATCAAAATAGTAAGTTGTGAGATTGGTTGTTGATTTAGACTAGTTGTTAAAGTTTATCTCTTGTATTATTTAGTGAGAAAGTTACAATTTACTAGATTATAGAAGATGTAAATTTGCCTTCTGAAAACAAATTAAAACTTGATTTAAGTATACAATGAAAAATAATCTAAATCGATTTACTTGTTTGTTTGTTTGTTTGGTTATTGAAGTGGAAGATTTATTAAGTTCCCTATAATTACTCTTAAATTGTAATTTTATTTGAAATAGAATGTATACTTGATAGACTAAAATTTAGTTGAAAAAAAATACGGATTTATATGGTTATTTACTTTCTGCTTCACTCAAGTATTACTATATTGTAAATTAAAATGTGGACAAAATGTGAAATGAATTTGTTAATTTGTGATCAAAAAGGTTGTAGGAAATATGAAATTTCGTTATGAATTAAATATATATATATAGATTAATGTAAATGAAAATTTATATTTAACTAGTTTATTTTAAATGAAAATTGTGAAAATGTGCTACACTTGTGTATATATATATATATTTAATTAGTATTAATTTAAAATTACAAATTAGCAAATGAATGGGAAAAAAGAGTTCGTTGTTTATACAACCAAAATGTACATGTTATAGGGTGGGGGATTAAAACCCCCATTGAAAACCTTAAGTAAAAGGGTGTGGGGAGGGGAGGAGCCCCTCCCCACACCCCCACCTTGACCTAACACCCACGCCCCTGCCTCACCGCAAACCCTGCGGCCTGCGCACAGGCCCTTCACATCTGCCATCGCCTAAACCCCCGCGCAGACTCCGTTCCACCCCACGCTCCCCTCTGCCACTCACTGCAGCCTCCTCACCACCCACCTCCAGTCCGCTCCCCTTTGGCCTCCCCTGCAATCTCCACTTTGCCCTTCCTCTTTGGCCTCCCTACGATCGACGCCCACACCACTGCCATTGTTGGTAGCCCTGCACACAAGGGAAAAAAAAAACATTCAACAAAAGAATTTTGAATTAGGGTTTCTCTAATGAAGCTATAAGAAAGAAATATAAGTGGGGTATAGTTGTAACCCATGTCTTATTTAAAACAAACATATATTAATAATGTATGATTAAGATTAATAATATTATATATATTTGTATATATATATATATATATATATATATATATTTGTATATATAAATATAGATATATATATAATAATGTATATTTAATTTTGAATAAGGTTTTCTCATATAAAACTAAAAGAAAGAAATGTAAGTGGAATATAGTTGTAATCCATGTTTTTATTCAAACCAAACATATTGAAATTGTATGATTAAGAGTAATAATTATTATATATATATAAAGTTATATATATACCTACATATATATATTATAATGTATAACTATTTTCGATCTGGTTATATATATATGAGTATATAAACTTATATATAAGTATATATAGATATAGTTTTGAGATGGTATTTATCAAGTATAAATAAATATATGTTTATATATATATATATATTAAAAACATATATTTACATTTTGTAATAACGGAATACAATAATATTGGTCGATGATTATATGTATATCAAAGTAGATAAAAACTTACAATGGTTGTTCTTTTGAAATGTAAATTTTACCAAATAAATATATGACCTCTAAATAGAGAGTACCGAATTTGATATAATTATAGGATCATTGTTACCGTACTTTAAATGATTAATTAGAAAGAAAAAAAATAAGGCAAGTTTGAAGTTACCTAAGATAACTGATTTAGGGGCCAATATGCTATCCGTAAGACTTGACGTTTCAAATCAAACTGATTGTAAATCAGCAACGACTTCTTAACACTAATAGGAAAGTCTAGTATAGACAATGTCCACATATGTGAAATCCTTTCGTTAATAAGGGTAACAATGACGACTTAAAACGTATGCACCTAAGCACGCTTACGCGTGTGAGGAGGAAATACAGATTAGTAAGGGAAAATTTTTGATAGTTCGTATCATGACCACATGTCGCATGTGGACATGACATGTGTGTTTGTGTGTTATGACCGCATGGGAAATGTGGGCATGACAATGGCAGCAGGTTGCAGCACAGAGATCATGGGGCAGATATGCAACAACCGCTACAGGTGGATTCAGTCAAAGACTTAACTCATGGGAAATGAGTTCTTCTCAAATTGTGGAGTATGGTGTAGGTGCACCTAACCCATAGTGGCCTCCATGAGGCATTTAGTTGTTTTATGTTCATTTTTATGTTTTCAATAAGGTCCTAAATGACAATTAAATGTAATAAGGTCAGTTTGACCAATGCTTACTATTTTTAGGTTGTTAGTTTAGAGTTAGTTGGAGTCTGTTGGACAATTGTATTTCCCAGCCGCTGGGAATCCAAATCAATACTACTCTTTGTGAGTAGATAAATACCCCCATATGATCGAATGAATAGAGTAGAGTACAGTGTGGTGGTCAGTTGTAGTTCAATTTTGTTGTGAAGTTGTAGACAGAGCATCTGTAAACATTTCTGAAAACATCAATATAAGATCCTGTTGTGTTATTTTCTAGGTATTGAATTTATCATTTTGCTGAGGTCGGATGGATTTGTTTATCCATTCCACTGGTTGATTCTTTGAATCAGTGGAATGGTTGTGTACATAATAGTTAGGGTTTATGTTTGTTTTCTATTTTTCATGTTCATGCATTGTAGGATCAAATACAGTGTTTTGTTAAAGGCTCCTAGCATGGGTTTATGCTAGATTGTTGAAGTGCAAAGAGCTGCATGATTGAAGGTGAAACAAATCGATTCCATCACTAAGTGGAAAGCGGATCAAAATAGTGAATATCCGTGGGAGTTGTAAAAGATATACAAAGTGTGAGTATATCGCTTTTGTATGCGAGATATACAATCCATGAGTATATTACTTTTGGTCAATCGCTATTGTATGTTGAAACATACATTGAAATATACAAGTCTATTGGCATATACAAGGGAGAGAGAAAGCTTTGGTGAATACAAAGCAGTCAATGTGGTCAAAGGATACAAAGGAGTTAGTGGATGTATAATCAGTTTGTATGTTGAGTATGTACATTTCAAATGTACATTGAAGATATACATTGTCTGAGTATATCGCAAATGCATGTCTGACATATTTCCTATATATTCTGCGGTGAAGGTTGTGAGTATCTGTCGAATGCATATTTGAAAATGCATGTCAAAAGTTAAGAAGATCAAATATACAATCTCTATGTATAGTGTAGATGTATATCAGATGCAGTGTATGGGTATACCCCTATTGCATGTGAAGACAGTTCCTGTGTATCCATCAATTGCATTTCGTGGTTGTATGTTATGAAGATACAACGAAAAGATACATTGCCAAGTGATGCAAAGGGTGACTGGCCGAGGTGGTAGCCAGAATATATGTTCGAAGGGTTTTGGGTATGCGGATACAAGAGTTGACCGACAGTCGTAGGTAAGGACACCGGTAGAACAAGTTAAGGATTGTATGTTTATTACGAATGTATATCAAAATATACATTCTACAGATACAAGCTTGAGATGCAAGCAGCAACCGATAGGAACGGTGGAGGTAACCGGCGCCGACGGGTCAAATGTTGTATGTCTGAAGGTTCAGCGTGAAGTGATGCAAGAAGATCACAGGTGCAGTAGGTAAGGATTTGTATATGAAAGGAGGAATGTATCTCATAATAGATACAAATGCTACAGTGATCAAGAATAAAGTATTTTGTGAAGCTGATGGTGTTTAGGTGTTGTGATAGGCAAGAGAAGGGAACTTTTATGATATAAAGTTTGTATGCATATTAAATAATGCATAGACATACATTTGAAATTGTATGTTAAGGTTTTAGTGGTGGATGCTTTGTATCACCAACACTGAACTAAAATTTCATAAAAAAATAAGTGATTTAGTCCTCTTCATAGCTTTTACTATTTGCTAAAAATAGAAACCCTAATTTCAACTATTGACCAATTGGTGATGAGTCACCACTAAAAGAATTAGTGATATAAATAAGGGCTTCACCTTCTTGTAAATATATTGTCTAATTTTAATATAAAACTAGCTTTTGGCTCTCTATACTAAAAGGTTGATTGATCATGGTTTGTTAGCCTATAGGAAATGTGAATGTGTTTTAGCATTTTATATTTCTCTACTACTCAACTCTAACCCTAGTTTAATTTTGTGAACATGTGTACATTTTTTTTCTTATGCCCCTTATATTAAAGTGGATTAATTATGTGCATTAAATATCCACTAGCCATATATTCTAGTTAATGATGTTTCATCATAGGTAAATCCATGAAGAGTAAGTTGAGATAGCCCTACCACATACTATTGTTTGTTCATAAAGGAGTATTGGTTACATGCTATAAAGACTTAGTTAACATGTCACCCCTCTTTAGGACTCCTTAGGCCACCTCTTTTCATTTATTTCTCTAAAACCTATTTTTTTCAACCATTATCCTCGTTCTATCCCTTTTCATCAAACCATTTACTATAAGGTAGGTTAGATGTCAAAGCAAGTTTTGTTCTACACCATCTCTTATTGGTAGTAGTACTATGCATTTAGTTTTCTTTAGTCTTAGGCATATAATATAAAAGGAAGTTGGCCTTATCTATATGTTCTCACATTGTTACTCAAAAGAGAACTATTTGCATGTGAGATCCCCATCTATTTGAGCTTCTCAGATATCAACTAAAATTAGCAGGTGCATATTCTATATTTTTATTACATCTAGTAAGTGGTTTTTGCAGTTGCAAATACTTAAATAATCAAGTGACTTAGTGTCTTCACTTATCTATGAGTATGAAAAATCCTTCTTATCTACCCCTTCTATGACAGCCTTGTTCCCCAATGACTACAAGTAAAAATACACCACCAACAATTAACTGTTTTACATGCCTAGTGGGATTTGACTCAATCTTTCCATTGGCTTTGATACTTGATCTCATATGTATGAACATTATTTTATGTTTCAATTGGCTTCTCCCCTAGCTTTGGTGAATACTAGGAGAGCTTCTCTTTTCTAAGAAGTGATCATTCACTAGCCACTCCACTATTCTAATACTCTTATGTAGATTGTGTGCCCTTGTATGAGACAAATCCTCACCATGTCTTAGATAAGAAACTTATTTCCAGGTTATTTTAAACCAAAAGAACTTCCTCCCCTAAGGAGAAATTATAGAAAACCCCCTTGTCAAGGTCTAGCTACTTTCCCCGTGTTTACTTTTGTGAGAAATTATGCTTTTATCTTGTAGGACATTGGTGACCCTCTCATGCATATAAATTGGGATGAGATACCCATCAACACAATGAAATCTATTCCTCTATTTAATTTTGAAACTTTTATCACACTTGAGGAATACATTAAATACATAGATAAAACATATTTGTTGCGCCCCATTTTTGATGAGAATATGGCCTTACCACTTATATCCACCTCTTTCAAGGGTAAAGCTATATATTAGTTTTGTATTCTTGATTTTGGAACCATTCAAATTTGGGATAGGCTAGGAAGGCTCTTCTATAAATTTTTCAAAGAGAGAGGAGACTCTATCTCACTATTAGATTAGACCATTCACATCTAGCAATTCCACATGGAATCTCTTTATGAATACAATATGCAATCTTCTAGAAGAATTGGGAAGGATTTCTTTAGAGATCCAACTATCAATTGGCATGATCTTCATCTACTATCTCAAAGATATAAACCTTGATCCCACTCTAATGATATAGTACCTAGGAGCATTTTACCTTAGTGTTGCCTTTGATCTAGCCATGTGAGCTAAAAACAACTTGATTTTGGTTGGAAAGATTGCTCCAAGATTGGCCATCCCTATCTTCCCAAATATTTCTCCCTCTTTACTCTTTCAATCACCTATAGTTCCTACATAAGTGAAGTCCCATCTCCCTAACCATCCTCTTCTCCTTTGGCCCCACTTAGAAAAGAATCTTTATTTGTAGGACAAAAAGTATATATTTCAACAAAGTCCTATTAGACACAATGTGGAGCATGTTGAGTCCCAAAACTACAACTCACATTCCTAGAGGGATCAACTCATCACAAGGCTAGGGACTTATCATCTTGAGGGTGAATTGAAAAGCTCATCAATAGAATGTGAGTGGTTAAAGCTAATTGCAAAGAGTGGGTATGCTCTGTTAGAATCTGAAAAGATTATTAACCCATAAAACTAGTACAAAAAATAGATATCTAAACTATGAATGTAAATGATACAAAATCAAAATACCAACATAGAGTTAGTCTCCAAGAGAGTAATGCAAATACTAGAAGCAAAATATCATTAAGAGGATACAAAAGCAAAATATATGAAATACAAGCTAGGTAGAAATCTTATATAGACTAGGAAGAGGGACGAGGTGGCAACACCGACCAATCAAGAGCAACCATCTATCACACTAAAGATAGCAAAGTATCTTCCCAAGATAGCTAATGGATTCTCACATGTAGGAAGGTGACACCTCACAACCACTCACCTAATAAGACATGCTTTATTAACCTAAGTGAGATTTAAAGAAGTGTAGGAAAAACCTAGGAATATAGGGAAAAATAAATAACCCAACTAGGAAATAAAAACCTACACTAACACCCCCCATAAGCAAAGCTTAGATGGATGTAGAAATGGGTCCCAAAAAGTCAAGCTTGTAGAAATCTAGAGCATACTTGGACTGTGTGATGGTGATCCCAGAAGAAGACTGAAAGATCTTAATCTTGAGAAAGTAATGCAACAAGCCTAAGTTAGTCATGAAAAACCTATCATGAAGGGAAGTTCTGACAACCCCAATGGTGGATGAAGAACTCCTTGTGATCAGCAAGTCATCAACATAAAGAACTAGAAATAGGAGTGAATCATCCCACTACAGAATGTAGACATTGGGATCATAATGGCACTGAGTGAACCCAACTAATAGAAGGAAGGAGTCCATCTTGGTATACCAGGCCCGAGGAGCCTGTTTGAGGCCATAGACTTTCGAAGACGGCACACAAGTGAAGAATACTGAAGGAACCCCTGTGGTTGCTCCATGTAGATTTCCTCCTGAAGGTCACCATGAAGAAAAGAACTCTTCACATCCATCTGGGGTACTTCCCAATGATTAGCTACAGTAATGGCAAGAACAAGTCAGATGGAATTCATTCAGGCAACTGGCACAAAAGTCTTAGAGTAGTCAATCCTAGGAACCTGGGAGAATCCTTTGGCAACCAAGTGAGCATTATGCTTGTCAACTGATCCATTTGCTGTAAATTTTGTCTGATAGATCCACTTACATCAAACAAGTTTTCTTCCCTTAGGAAGAGGGTCAAGATCCCAAGTGTGGTTCCTCATCAAGGAACTATACTCCTCCTACATAGCTATATCCCACTCAGGAATACTAGAAGCCTCATGAAAAGACTATGGATCTGAGGCAGTAGCAATGAAGACATGTGGAGCATCCTAGAACTATGAATGAGTCTGTCTGGTGTCTAATGGATACCCAACCCAATCACCTACAGACTACAAGGCCTGTCTAGCCCAAAGTGGACTGAAAGATGGAGAATCTAGAGGAGAATCATCAACCTCTGAATGATGACTAGGAGAGGAAGGAGGTGAGTCCTCTGAATCACTCTCTGCATCAAAAGTGGAGGTAGAAGAATGATTAGGTGAATCTGACTCATCAGAAGATCTGTCATGTATCCCAAGTGACTCCAATGTCAAAGTAGAAAGAGTTGGAGAAGTGGTAGAAAGTGATCTTGAAGAGCCCTCCTCAAACTAAACACTCCTCTCAATGAACAACTCATGTGTAGTAGGGTGGAGCAACCAACAACCCTTCACACCATCAGGATAACCTACAAATATGCAAGGTCTGCTCTGTGGATCCAAGGCCTTGTATTTCTCTGCAAGAATGTGGGCCCATACAAGAGAACCAAAAAATGAAAAGTTGTTAACTAATGGTTTCTGACCACTCCAAGCTTCAAAAGGAGTGACTCCCTTCAAGGCTAGGTGAGGAACACCATTTTGGATATAACAAGCACAGTTAATGGCCTCTGCCCAATACTGTGGTGCAAGAGATCTGGAGTGAATCATGCAGTTTGCCATTTCCTTCAAGGAACTATTCTTCTATTCTACAACACCATTCTGCTAAGGATTGTATGGAACTGAATGCTGCAAATCAATCCCCTCTGAAGTGAAAAACCTCTCAAACCAATGGTTGACATACTCACCATCATTGTCAGTGCACAAAACATTGATGGCTTTCTCGGATTGCTTCTCTACAAAAGTTTTGAAGTCCTAAAAATATTCAAATACCTCTGACTTCTATTTGGGAAAGTACACCCAAGTATATCGAGAAAAGTCATCAATGAATGTGAGGACATATTGGTCCCTGCTAAAAGAAGGATGCTAAAATGGACTACCCAAATCACAGTGAACTAACTCCAATATTTGTGAATCTCTCCATACCTTACCTTTGTCAAACTTTTCCTTAGGATGCTTACCAAGAATGCAACCTTCGCAAGCACCACCTGAAAACTAAATTGAAGGCAACCCTATGACCATGCTCTGCTAGTTGAGCTGCTACAAGTAGCGGAAGTTTAGATGGCCAAACTGCTCATGCCATAATCTACTCACATCATTAGAATGAGTAAGCAAAATAGTTGAAGGAGGATTAAGAACAAAGTGAGAAAATAGATAGAGCCATGACTGATGATTTTCTCTCCCAACTACAACTATAGAACCACTGTGCAACTCACGAATCTCCACTGAATCAGGAGTGAACTCAACCTACTTGCCTGAACCTGTGTGAGTGATTTGGTAAACCGATAGGAGATTAGTTGATAATGAGGGAACACAAAGAACATCATGGAATGTGCCAACCCCCACATCAACAGACCCTCTCCCACACACCTCAACAGGAGTGTCATCACCCATCAAAATAGAAGGCATAGTACATGGCTCCAAAGATGCAAGTTCTTCCTTAGATGAAGCCATGTGGTGAGAAGCATCCAAATCAAGAACCCAAGTGGATGGTGAAGAAGAAACTGCAACAAGGGCCTTGTCCTTTCCTTTCCCATTGCTATTTTCTTTTGCCTTATTAGACCCCTCATTAGAACTCTATTTGATAGACTCAGGAACACTGATATTATTCTTCTCAAGAATGTGTGTCAAGTGATCAATTTGTTACTTCAGATATTTATGTTCATCATGACTGGGTCTTTTACAATAGGCACATTGGACCCTCTCTTTCTTAGGCTTGTCACCCTTGGAAGATTGGGTCTCATTAGTTGCTTTTGAAGCAACCGATATCTGATCCTTCTTCTCCTTTCTATTCTTATGTTTCTTATCCTTACTATTGTTGTTACTACTTTGTCCTTTCTATTCTTTTGTGCCTTGGTTTGCAACCAAGGCATGTGACTTAGAGGACTTAAGAGTGCCCATCTGGATTAGCTTGTCCTATTCCCTAGTGAGATTGACAACAAAATCATGTAAAGATGGCATGGTGAATTGAGTACCAAGTGCACCCTTAGTAGCATAGAAAGTAGAAACAAAATCATAATATTCTGAACTTAGTTTAGACAGAATACTAAGAAACAGTTGTTCATCTTTCTTTTCAATTCCACATTGTTTTAACCGCAACTTTAGTGATTTCAATTTAGTGAAGAAATCTTGGATTGTGTTGAAATTACCTGGACTTAAACTAATCAGTTCATTTTCCAATGTATGACCCCTCATTGAATCTTGTGTGCCAAATAGTGTTTCTAGCTTTGTCCAAATTTCATTTGGTGTATTCAAAGACTTAATGTGAAAGAGCAAATTGGGATAAATAGACAAACATAATATTCCATATGCCTCATCCCATTTGTTAAACCACTTAGGCTTATCTTCATCTTTCGCAGGTTCAGTTTCAAGTCCCATAGTTATCCTATTTAATCTATCTTTCCTTAAGTGAATTGTAATGCTTGATTTCCACTCAAAGTAATTGTATGGAGTTAGGATGGGCACATTTGTTTGATCCATGATGAAGAAATGTAGAGAAGAAATGTCAAAAAGAAGATAACCCAGTGAAGACAACCCCCTCCCTTTTCACTCAATCAAAGAACCCCCCAACAAAATATGATTTGGTACTTTATATTAGTGCATTTACAACTACCACTAGCAAGAAATACTAAGCAGTCTTGATTTCAATGCATTATAAAACCCTTACAAAGAGCATATGTGAATAATACAACTTTGGCACAATACCCATAGAAATAAATATCACCACTGCAATCTACTCAAAAAATAATGCACTTTCAAAATGGGAATCTCCTCGATACGAGGTCATATGTGAAATTTATGATCCTCCGAAGTTCCCAAAACGAGAACTGTGTAGTGTCATGACTGAGAATCTAGAATTTCTGAAACATCTCTGCATCAAAATTAGAAAATGACTACACTAGTGCATAGAGCACAAAAAAATAGCCAAAATAAAAAAAATCATGGGAAATGTTGTCCGTATGAGCAAGAACGGAGCATTTGAAAAATGCCTTCAAAATTGCAACTGCCAATAGAGAGGGGTCTTGTTGTAGCTTTCTAAGTGCATTTCTACAAAATATGTACACTGCATGTAAAAACTAAAACATACCCAAATGGTTTTTCTGTGCTATGAACAAAACCCAGAAGGCATTTTTCTTGTTGATGTACAAAAGTTGTTGATCTAGTGTAAATAGAATGCCTTTAGCTACAAACAATGACCCCAACAACCAAAAAATGGCATACAATGGCTGAGTCAGCTACCTCACACAAGCAATGGCATTTTAGAACCTATGATATTCATTGAAAACACCAAATATGCAAGATGGTTGTCAGATTTGAGCTTTAAACCTTGGTTCCACAACTGTCTATGACAATCTCTAATTTTGGTGAAACGAAAGCCAAATATGACTTTCTCAAGCCTCTTGGACACATTGGAATAGCCAAAAATGCTATCAGTATAACCATAAATTTTGTAATCACCTAGATTTCATAAAACACATGTGCAAACCTAAGAAATTAAAAAGGTTCCATCAAACTTTTTTGATTCTCAAGATCATCTAAAGATACAAGAGAAGAGCATACTGGGTTTTTCCAAAAAATTGTAATAATATTTACTAGCCCCCCCCCCCCCCGAATCTCTCAAATATGGAAACTAAAATCTACTCTTGCACATATAATAGCTCTGATACCATGTTAGAATCTGAAAAGATTATTAACCTAGAAAACTAGTACAAAAAATAAATATCTAAAGTATGAATGCAAATGATACAAAATCAAAATAGCAACACAGAGTTAGTCTCCAAGATAGTAATGTAAATGATAGAAGAAAAATAGCATTAAGAGGATGCAAAAGCAAAAGATACGAAATACAAGCCAGGTAGCATGCTTATATAGACTAGGAAGAGGGAGGAGGTGGCAACATAGACCAATCAAGAGCAACCATCTATCAGACTAAAGATAACAAAGTATCTTCCCAAGATAGCTAATGGATGCTCACATGTAGGAAGGTGATACCTCACAACCACTCACCTAATAAGACATGCTTTATTAACCTAAGCGAAATTAAAAGAACTATAGGAAAAACCTAGGAATATAGGGAAAAATAAACAACCCAACTAGGAAATAAAAACCTACACTAACATGCTCTCCTTCACTTTGGGCTTAACTAGATTCAAGAGGGTGTTCCTAGAGGTATCCTTAATAGGACTCTAACCTATCAAGATGATTCATGACTAGAATAGAAAAGCTATATCCAATGTATGGTTAGCCCTAATAGTTGTCACTATGTCAAAGATTGACTAGCTTCCTATAAAACTTCTAATTAAGATGAAACTACATCTTGCATGTGCAACTATAGATGAAAAAAAATATCCCTATAAGATGAGTCCACTTAACATTTCATACACAGTAGAAAGATCCAGACATGCACAATGATGAGGCACTATTGAACCTCATACTTTAGTAGCATAAATTCTTGTCAAACCAGATGATGTACAAAGGGTATCTATATAAGGTTGACCAAAAGTATTTCTAGTAGGTTATTATCCTATTGAGAATAAAATACACACACACCTAAATCTAGTGTTCAAGATTCCAAATGTCTAACTATTGATTTGAAAATGCTAGACTGACTAGAAATGATTAACTATGGAATAAAAATGTTGAAACTACAATGTACATTTAACTATGAAATAGAAACTTGCTTAGGATGGAAATAAAACTTTAACTATAAAACTAATCAAATGGAAGTTTTCCAAATAGAAATGTACTTCTCAATCACACTTAACGACTATGAGAGCAATATTTTTTTTTCAACACAACTAGCTATGAAAACTCACACAATAGTATTTATTATAAATTCACTATAAATGTTCAACAACATATGCAGTTCTTAATAGAAACTAACACACACACACACATCCAGGCTAACCACTATGTTGAAGCTACGATAGCCTAACATAGTATCAAATTAGCCTATACCAATGGGTATAATCGAGTGTGGATAGAAGGGGACTCCCTAAATATAATAAGTGCCTAAAAGAAGTTCAATTTCCTAGTTGGACCATTCAAATGCTCATTAAAGACTCGATCACCATGATCAATTATTTTAATGATATTCATATATCTCATATTACCAGGAGGGTAACAAAGTTGCCAAAATCATGGAAAATGAGGGGGTTAACATCCATGCTCCTAAATGATGGGAATTGCACTCTGATTTTCCATCTAAAGCTCAAGACATTATGTCTAATGAGATCCAATGAGGATGGACTATTTGTTTTATTGCAGAGGCTAAGTTCATGATTACCATCCAAAAGCCCATATGCTTTCTAGTTGCTTCAAGGACTTTCCTCTTCAATACTTATTGGTTAGTGTTTAGCCTTTTGCAGATGTGTTGGAAGATTAGCAAAGACAAAGTTACTGTGACTATTTTCTATGTCGATACTAGACACTACAAATCAAGAACACATAAACCTAGAAAATAAGGAATAGAGTAATAGGGAGTTAGAGATCCATGTTGCAATTGCAACTAGAAACATCTTCAAAAGATTAAGATCTCAATCTGAAACATTATTGGAATTGTACTTTAGAAACCGGAGTTAAAAATATAAGTCAAGAAGACTATGGGTGAAATTTATTTAAGACACCCCATAACTAAAACTGGTCAAACTAAATTCACTATAGGATGAGATAGTTTCTAAGCCAAGTTAGAAGTGTGTGAAAAATCAACCATGCTCATTGCAAAATGTCTATTTTTATTAAATCTTTGGCCAAACTAATGCATTCATCTCAGCATGGATTAGTCAGTTCACTATGCTCTAGAATTGTATAACCATCCAGTAGCATTATACTTAGTTAGAAGGGATCTATAGTTGTATCTACGTGTTGGTTATGTAGGACACAACACTATAAACTCATATTGTAAAAACTTGTCAATTAATTATATCTATTCCCTTCATGAAGGGTAGGGCTACTTCTAGGAAAGAAGGTGTGCGAGGGACTACTGGTCTATGGTTGGAGGAAAAGCACTCAGGTGATGCTCTTCTTCCCAATCACATGACAAGCGAAGACTTACGAAGACATATATCAAAACTCTAGATATAATATATTTATTATTATGACTTGGCAATCATATTTATGTAAACTTATCCTAATTTCCATGAGCAAAATATTGGAATTGTAAAGTGAAAGATTTCACTAAAATGCTATCTTTGAATATGTTTTAATTTTGAGGTTTCAAAATATTTAGAAAAGATATGCTTTTTATTTACTTGATTATAAAAATGTTAAATATGTTAACAAAAAAATTCTTATGATGTTTATGTTCATTTAACTTACTAGTAAATTTAGTGTGTAAATCTAGGTAATATGAGAAGACATGTTACATATGGTTTTGGAGCTACCAAGTTCAATACATGGACCTATGAGCTCATTGCAAGAAATTGTCCTCAGACATTAACAATTGCCAATGTTTAAATGTTCTTTTTCTAGAATGGTAAGAACAAGGTTAACCCTAAGGAAGAAGGTAATAGGAAATGGACATTACTGAAAGTCTCAAGATTGAAAACCCTAGGCCAAACTGGTTACACTGAAGGTAGATGGTTAACTGACCCTAAGACCTTCGCTGACGCTATTAAGTGTATCAAGCAGGAGAAGGACAAGAAGCAAAAAGTAGTTAAGGCTATTGTTCCTATCTCTGAGGGTGAATCAGTTAAACCCTTTGTGCATAAAGACTTACCATTTGGATGCAGTCCTAATGCTCATGTTATTAGTTGGGAAGTTATGGATGAGTACCTACAAGTACATCCACCTCTTAAGTCTGATTTGGTAAACCTCAAGGATGAGGATGAACCTGAGAAGATCCCACTTTCTGATAGTGACTTGCAGTTGCAAGATGTCAAAGTTTGTAATAAATGATGGATATTATGTGATCCACAGATAGTATATTACACTTTGGGAATTTTGGCAAAATTTTCCTTTCTTATTTAAGATTGTATAAATGAGAATGGATTTATGTTTATGAATGAATTCAATAGTATGAAAAAATAATTGAATGCTTAACATGAAAAATTTAGGAGAAGTAGAATTTTAGCATGTTTCGAACATGAACTGATCTTGGGGGTAGCCAAGAGGAAGGGCAACCTTCTAGCAACACTAATGCAAAACATGACCATATTCTTGCAATGCTTCATGAAACAATGTCAAGGATTGGAAATTTAGAGAAAGAAGTTAGAGGTCAAAATAGACCAAGAGATGAATCCTTCCATGAGGGTGAAGACAAGGGTCATCATGAACATACCAACTAGAGTGGGCATGGAGAGAATTACTCAGAATTGAGATAATATGAGGATAAGAGGAGGCATTTGCCCCTCGAACTATCCAGAGATATGAAAAATCTCACACCTCCCAAATTTGATGAAACTATGAGAGGAGATGTTGGACATGCATGGCTCATAGAAATGAAAAAATATTTTGAAATGAGGAACTATTATGAAATAACCAAAGTAGTATGGGGCACATACCAACTAGCTAGTGAAGCATCCACCTGGTCGATGAATAAGAAGATGGAGCTGGGATTGACCTTTTTGAGTCTAACTTGGGAAATGTTTGTGGAACTCTTCAGGAAAAGATGGTTGCCACAATTGTATTTTGACTGGAATACTTTATTTGTCCAAAGGTTTTAAATAAGATATCTAAAAGAGCTAGTTACATGGAAAAATCATGGTCAATAGAGTATGCTAACCAAACAAGAGCTCAGGTAAAGCAATGTTTGTTCAAACCCAAGGTTGAACTCCTGAGCTTCTCGACTGAAGTAAACCTTTATGTAGCCCCCTTAGGATCATATGATGTTTTCCTTGGAATAAATTGGTTATGAAGACATAGGATGAGGGTGGATTGTTTTTCTAAAACAATAGAATGTCTAGATGACCTTGGGAATAGAGTTTTTTCAAGGTACAGCTAGAGAGGTCAAACTGAGGTAAATATGTGCCCTACAAATGAAGAGAGCTCAACAAAAAGGGTGTCAACTCTTTGCAATCAAAATGGAGAAAATGGATGATCACAAAGAATCTAGTTTCCAATATGATTTAATGTATTATGAATCTTAAAAAATCCAAGGAGTTGAAGAAGGAAAATCCATAGATCAAGAGAGATCATATATGGACAAGTATCCCTTTCTTTGAGATTTTGAGGATGTATTTCTAGATGAATTACTTGGATTACCTCCTAAGAGAGATTTTGACTTTTCAATAGATATAATTCTAGGATCAGAACCTATATCCAAAGCTCCTTATCAAATGACTAAAATAGAGTTGATGGAGCTAAAGGCTCAGTTGCAGGAATTGCTAGAAAAAGGATTGAAAAGATCAAATGTTTCACCCTGGGAGCACCAACAATTTTTGTTAAGAAGAAAGATGGCACATTGCACATATGTATAGACTATCGTATGCTAAGAAAACCAATGATATAAAGAATAAGTATCCATTGCCCTGTATTGATTATCTCTTTGATCAAATGCAAGGGGTAACTATATTTTCTAAGATTGATATATGATCAAGATACCATGAATTGAGGCTAAAAGATGAATATATCCATAAAATGACCTTTACAATGAGGTATGGACACTATGAGTTCACTATCCTATCCTTTGGAGTGATGAATGTACTTGCAACATTCATGAACTTAATGAACAGTGTGTTCAGAGATTGTTTGGAAAAGTTTGTCCTTGTTTTCCTAGATGATATTTTGATTTATTCCAAATATGAGGAAGAACATCTCCAACATTTATGGATTGTTCTTCATCATTTGAGAGAGCATAAACTTTATGGAAATCTCTCAAAGTGTACTTTCTTCCAAAAATAAGTACAGTACCTGGGTCATGTAATTTCAGCTAAGGGAATTGTAGTGGGGGTAAAAGTACAAACCTATGTCACACTTTGGGCCAACTAAATAATTTTGCTTGAGTGAGTTTTGGCTAAGTTGGTTCTAGTCAAGTGAGTTTTGACCAAAACCATGTGGTGGCTACTTGGCTCTGACGTGGCCACAAATATTCAGTCGACAAGTTGTCAGCTGAGTAAGTTTTGAGCGAGTGTGTTTCAGACGAATACCTCATTTATAAAAACAAAAGAAGAAATGGGTGTGGGTATTTTGCATATTCAACTGAATTTGTTCCAATTGAAGAGTGCTCAACCAACAACTAGGCCTACAAATCACTATTGGACCTTGGGTAAGATCTTCATTTTGCATTATTTCTTGCATCAATTTTAGCTTTCAACTGAATTGTTTTTGTTAGCTTTAAGTTATGTTTTGTAGTACTTTTGTTTGTTTTTCTGTATGTTATGTGATAGGGTTTTGTGGTTTTATACCTTTTTATATTGTCGATGGTTTTGTTTTTATCATGTCTGAGACTTGGCTTATTCAATAATCATGAAACACCTTGGATGAAATAGAGATGTTTTCAATTTATATTAACTTTTTCTAAACCCTATTCACCATGATTAGGCACTGATTTTAGGGAAAAATAAATGGAAGTGGCTAAAGTTTGGGACAATTTCTTGTCAGATATGCACTCCTAGCTCTCTGGATTGAATCTACACATTTCACTTTTTTGAAATTTTATACCTTTCCTCATAAAGCTCACGTTATAATTTTGGTTAGGTTTTAATTTTTATGGCTAGAGTTTTGTTTGGCCAAAGAAACCTATGAAATTGGATGTAGGCTCTCCTCCCCCTACTAGACATGACCCTGACTACCCTAGTCTCATACAAAATGGTCTAGGGTTTGGGAATATTTCCATTTAGTTTATTCAATGAAAAATCTAGATACTCTAATTGTTCCATGCCTCCTAATGTCTTGGGAATTTTGCCACTAAGATTGTTTCTTGAAAGATTAAGGTTCTTATATAATTTTCCTTATAAATTTGATGTACATAGCTGAGTTGTTATAGGTGAGTATTTACTTACCTCTTCTTGCAGCTAATAGCTTTCTATTTATCAATCTATATATTTTTTATTTATGGATTTTCCTTTGAATTTATGAGACAAGTTTTGTCAACCCTTGATCAATACAATAACTGAAACTTTGTGAGGTAGAGTGCATACCCTCAAGATATTCATGCTTTGTGTGTTTTGTTTGTAGGGCTTGATTATGGGCCTTTGGCTTGGTAGAACTTTCATCAACTAGTTGACTAGGCATGACAGATTAGAAAAAATAATGGTCAAATCTGGTTAGTGCTTCATTTCTTGGAACTATGAAATCATTGTGTGCACTTCCATGCCTTAGAAATCTAGTAGAAATTATTTTAAAGAATGACCTTTCCATTTATTTCTATTTGGTTGACTTTTCTTGGTGGATAAAGGAATTACAAAGGACAAATATGAGTTGAGATTGATATGCAATTCAATGAGTTCATGAAATGCATTGGACACTGATACTCATGGCTTCTATATTCAAGAGATGCATGTATAAACCTTTGTCTAACTCGCATGATTTAGAAAATAAATGTCAACTTGTTATGTTCTCAAACCTATTCTACTAAGTCTAATTTGTGACAATTTCAAGAGTCAACTGATTTGAGATAGGAAACTGAGGAAAGATGTGGTGATTGTTTCAAGTCAAAGGCTCTATCTTTTGTTAAGGATTTGTGCAAGAATATTGAATGATACATTTAAGCATTTTTTGATTTTTTAAAACAAATGTGGTCTTCTCAATAACATAAGTAGGAACAGTGGGTCTATTGTTATCCAGGCCTTCTAACTCCCACAAATCATTGAAGATTAAACTACTCTTTACCAGTGTCATTTTCCAATCTATGTAGTCTGTGCCATTTAACTTATCTGAGTTGGTGAATAGTTGTGAAATCTTCAACATCATTAGGAGGGTAAATTAACAAAATGAAGACCCAAAAAATTAAAGACACCCTTCAAAAAATACTCAACGAACATACTTATTCTTCCCACATTATAACTACCAAAAATTATTTTCGTTTAAAACTAAAGCAAGTAAATGCCACAGTAGCTCATATTCAAATTGTTTTCCTATGCTCTTCTTTTGAGTAGCAATTAGAGGAAAAAAGACACAATGATGGATGGGGGAACAAGATAGAGCTTACCATCACCAAACATAAATATTTTAATCACTCATATTATCCATACATCCCTTCACCCAATTATTTCATCCATAACACTTTTCTTCCATGATGCTCTAATACCTCATGTACAAAATAGTGGCCTCCCCAATTACTCCTCCTTCTAAGGTAATTTTTTCAATCTGTAAAATAAAAGGGGTCCTAGTAAATAAGTCAATTGTGTGCTATAAATGTACATGTAGTTACTAATACAATACAAGTGAAACACTAATGCTTGGATTAGATTAATCCATTTGATAAAATAAATACATTAGTTTTATATTAGGTTTTATCCTTATATAAAAGATCCATATATCCCAATTTAAAGTGTTTTGGCATAAAAGATGAAGGGTAACATACTCATTATTTGAAAAATACTTGAAAAGAAATAAACATTTTTAATTAGGAGGAGCAATCTGCATTGAGATGATTTGCCCATCTAGTCTACCACCAACAATGATCAAACATATATTACACACTTTCCTATACTTATAACACACTTGTATGATTGTTAAATATGGAATTTAGAGATATCTTACTGTTGATGATTGCGATATACAGCCTTCTAGCCCTCCTTCTAGCGCCAGAAAACTGTTGATGACTGTTTTGATGCAATCATAACAATAAGTTAAAATTCACATAAAATGAACTGAAACTATACTTGAAAGACAAGAAGGAATCATCTGGTGATTCAACTAATCCCAAGTCTACAATGGTTCGGTTGGTCAAGTTCAGTTGGTCAATGTGAAGCTGTAATGTTCAAGGGGCCTTACGTAGTTTAGGTTTGTTTTGTGGTTTACTGGCCTAAGAATATGCAAAAAGGTCATGAGATATGTCAATGCTTTTCATTCCTTTGCATAAGAGTGATACTGGGCTGCAAGTTTCAAAGGGTTTTCTTGGATTTTTTTGCAGCTTGCTTCTTGATCTGTTTATGAAAACTGTCTACTTATAGCTCTGTTATCATGCTTCTTCAAATTTGAGACAATTTCCTTTGGATTTCTACGTTTTCAGCTAGATATTTCAGATGGGTTGGGAAAAGTTAGAAAGATCTACTCTATACCTCATTTAATCTACAGAAGGATCTAAGTGTTTCTGTTATGCACTATGTAAATACCACAGTAGTTTGATCAAATCCACAGTAAAAACCCTAAATGTAAGTTCTGAGCATTTTCACAAACATACATTTAAAATTGCAAGCTCTCAAAGAAGATATTTCAAAACACAAAGAAGAGCAGGAGAACACTCAGAAGATAGATGCAGAACTCCAGATTCTATTGTATTAGAAACGAATAGCCATACATGATTTACAATGTAAGAATGACTCTTAGTTTCATTGATCATACTACAGAGAACTTACAAGCTTTACAGATACAGTAAGGCAGCCAGACATTCCACGCGCACCTTACTGCAGACAAACAGGCGACCTCCTTCCTCTACTTCTAAACTATTCTAACTTGCTGTATGTTCCTAAAAAAGAAATTCTGTTGTAGCCACTATTGCTTTCCTAAAATCCCTGTTGTATAGCCCCTGTTGTAAAGTATTACAATGCAGAGAGGCACAATATAAAGACATTTTGATTGTCCTCACTACAGCAAAAACCTAACTGAACCCCTGGTTCAAACCCCTAGTTACAGCAATAAATGCAGGTGAACCAGTTCTCAAAAATATCTCTGAGCAGTGGTCAAATCTGGGCGAAATATTGCCCCTTCTGAGAAGTTCCAGCAGCTGGGTAATAACTTCTGTTTGTCTTTTGCAAAAATACCTCCAGCTGCGACCTTCCTCTTCACTTGAATGGCTTTGACTTTTTGCATTTCATCTCTATCTTCTTGCTCCTGAGATCAGATCTTCTTCCTCCATGAGGTCACTGTATTAACTTTCCAGCTGCTTCCTCAACTGCAAGCCTGCAAGACAAGACAAGCAATAAGTTTCACATTTATCATAAAAAATAGCATGAAATTAAAATAAGCGTTTAAATCCAGGTGACAGCGCAAGATTGAGAAAATCGGATCAGAATGCACTCAAAACGCGTCCAAAATGCGTTCAGACTGCCCAAAATTGATCCGGTCAACCATCGCTGACCGAAAAATGCCAGAGGCGCCAAAAAAACACTTTAAAATGTCCACTGCCTCATTTCCCACCCATCGGCATGATCATCCCCGTCGGTGCGTCAAAAAACATGCTGGTCGATATACCTCATCATCATGATAATATTCAGAAAACATGATGCTCTCCCCCCTGAAGGTTTAGATGAATGTCATCATGATATTTGACTTCTGCATATGGAGAAACGAACAACATCATCATCATCATATTGTAGAAGAATAGGAGGATATGAATATAATCATGCTGCCGAGGAAAGGAAGATGATGGTGACGTCATCATGATATTCGGGCTTCATTGAAATGCTAAGGATGATGTCATCATCATGTTCGTTTAAGATCAGGGGGATATTTGTGATATCGGGTCACCTAAGGAGCATGATCAGGATGATGAAGTGAATATGACCCCTTCGCGGCCAAGGTAACCCTCTTGAAAGATCAGGATGATGATGATCATCATCATATTTGCTTTTGTCGAACATAGAATAAGACATCATCATGATAATTGGGAACCGGATCGTGCTTCAGAAAATATCCTGTTGAAAGAAAGAATGATGATGATGATCATCAGGATATTTACTTCCTCGTTTATTAGATCGGGATGACGTCATCATGATATTCGGGTCCTTTGTTAAACTTAGAACATGACGTCATCATGATATTTCGGGTCCTTTGTTAAACTTAGAACATGACGTCATCATGATATTTCGGGTCCTTCGTTAAACTTGAACATGACGTCATCATGATATTTCGCCAACCGGATCATGTTTGGGAAAAAATCCTGCCGAAGGGAAAATGTGATAATGATGATCATCAGGATACTTGCAAAAGGTTGTATTTCATCGGCAGGAGGACTTGGCGAAATATCGGGCGAACCAACAAGATCATGATGATCTTGACGATACGACAGGATAAAAAAATAAATATGATGATGATGTGAGTATCGAACTATCATGGTGACGTCATCATCATATTTCGTCTTCGGAGCACAAAGATGAGTTAAGGTCATCATGATATTCGGGCCAGGGTGATATTGCAAAATATGATGATGCTGTTGAGAAATGTAATATCGACCACTTCTGAATAGATAGGGTGATCATCATGATATTTCGCTAACCGGAGATCAGGAGGATATGAAGATGATGATCCTCTTTCTCGAATTATCATGATGATGATTCTAGCACTTAGCGAATTTCAGCAAATGATCCTCGTGAAAGATCAGGATGATGTGAAGTCGTCATCATCATCTTCGTGAAGTTCAGCAAATATCATGATGATGACCTTGCGATAGGTTTATAGCACGCGCATGCAAATATGCCGAAGGTGGATTTTGTTAAGTCAGGGTGATCTTATACCATCAGCATGATATTTTAAGATCAGGCGATGCAAGGATATCATGATGATGCTCGCGATACAAAGGCCGCTCGACGGGAGGAACTTACCTTGACTTAAAGTTGATGTCATCATGATATTTCAAACCTCAGGATATTATCGGGGGGGGTGCGTTTAAAATATGATGATGATGATCATCATCATGCAACCAAAATTGAGTTTATAACATATGACGCTCCTAAGAAAATCATGATGCTGATGATGCGCCCAAGGCCTTTTGACGGGTAAAAAGCACTACCACCTAAGATTGACGTCCGGATGTTGCGACTGCATGATTTTTAGCGGGTGATAGACCAAGATCATGATGATCCTGTCAACATAACTTAGGATATAAAAATATGATGATCCTCCTGTGAATATCAGGTTTGACCAAGACTTTGACCATGCATAACTTCCACATATGGATGAATTTTCAAGTGAAGTAAAAGGCAAACCTGCATGAAATTTCAAGCTCTTTCAAAATATGAGGTCACAGAAACAAAATATGAACTTTGACAAACAGACCTCATGATGATGACCCACCTCATCATATATCATGATGATGACGCACCTGACCTTCATTTTTACTAGACCGCCAGGAAGCAAAAAAAAAAACACAAGCAGAAGCAAAAAGCAAGACATCAGCAGGGGTCCCCATTTTGCTAAGGAGCATAATGGGGCATGTTGTGAACATCACAACACTTACATTTTTATATTTTCATGTATGTAAACCTTGACAATTAGATCCAATCTATTTTATTTCTCAATATTATTATTTGATATGTTATACCTTCTTATCACATGATGCTACATATGACACATTACTTAAATACATGATTTATGTATTTATATGCTTATAGAATATGCTTACATTAAATACATCAGAAACAAAATAAATATTCTCTACATCATTCCATCTACAATGAAATGAAAATATATCATAAATTAAATTATTGTGCATATTCTATGAATGTCACTCGAAGAATATTTACACATGGGATGAAAACTTATCATGTTTCCAACATAGATATAACTTATATCTTCGTTTCTCCATAATACATATCATATTGATTTATAACTATTAACATGGATTTGTATTTGTTTTCATATGCTTATGTAGTGTAAAAATTATAATTCTTATCACATTATTATAATCCTTTCCATACCTTAATGAAAACTTTATGATGTCTATTCTATCTTTAAAATGAATAATCATTTATCTTATGCCTAGTATGAACCTATGTTCCACTACCTAGACTATGGGTGAAATTTATTAAAGACAACCCATGACTAGAATTGGTCAAACTAAATTCATTTTAGGATGTGATAGTTTCTAAGGTGAGTTAGAAGTGTGTGAACAATTGACTATGTTGATTGTGAAACGTCTTTTTATATTAAATTTTTGGCCAGAGTAATAAACCTATCTCTGCATGCATTAGTCAATTCACTATGCTCCAAAATTACATAACCATCCAGTAGTGTCATACTTAGTTAGAAGGGATATATAGTTGTAGGACCATGTTTGTTATGTAGGACAGAACACTAGAAACACAGATGGAGAAACCCTATTGTTTCTTTATATCTATTCCCTTTGTGAAGGGTTTGGCCACTTGCAGGAAGGAAGGTGTGCAGGCAACTACTGATCTATGGCTAGAGGAAAGTGCTCAGGTGATTCTCTCCTTCCCAAGTAGATGACAAGACAAGACTTATGAAGAAAATAATCAAAACTTCAAATACAATAAATTTATTATTATGACTTGATAGTCAAATTTATGTAAACTTATTCTGATTGCCATGAGAAAAATATTGTAATCGCAAAGTGAAAGATTTCACTAAAATACCATCTTTGAATATGTTGTAATTTTTAGGATTAAAAATATTTAGAAAAGATATGCCTTTTATTTATTTGATTATACAAATGTTTAATATGTTGAAAAACAAATGCTTATGATGTTTATGTTCATTTACCTTACTAGTAAATTCAATGTGTAAATCTAGGTAATATAAGAAGACATGTTATAGAAAGGAACTGGGTGGAGCCCCTATCCCATGATGGGGTCTGAAGGAAGCCCCAAGTGTGGAAAGTGATGGAGGAAGGGGGGCTCATCCATTTTATAGAAAAATTGCATGGCTCAAATCAGAAAAAACACCAATCTATTTGTCAAGGGCTAGAGAAACATGAAGGTTAAAGTTTATGGGGTGGAGATGGAGACATCAAGGAACTTATTTCTCATATCACTGGTCTCTTAGAGGATGTTAAGAATATTTTCACAAATTGCAAGGCTAGTGAGGAATCCCTCAAGTTTTTCTTCAAAGGGAAAGAGAGAAGCTAGTTGGTGAGGTTTCACTTAGGCGGCTATGAACGCATGTCTATCAAGTCCATCTGGGAGGAGGTGGCCAAGGTGCTGATGAGATATATTTCCTTAGAAGTTAGGTTCACTACTATCTTCAGCTACCATTTCACTCTTTTGAGCCATTTTAGGCACAAGATGGTGGTTTCCTTCCCCTTCTCTCTACTTTCATCAATGGATTTTTCCATTAAGGAAAATAAGAGGAACCCCAAGCTCCCCATTCTTCAGCAGGGGCTAATCCTTTTAATTATGGAACATATCAAATCTGAAGTGAACCCAACTTGGAGGTGAGGGGTAGTTCAAAGAAGTAGGGTAAAATGCCAATAGTGGATTATACTAAATCTATAGAATGTGATATAGGGGAGGAGAAGTAGGACTCTGATTAGGTTGAGGAGGAGGATTCAGTGGAGGTTTTATCTACTCCCTAGTCCTCTTAGCTTGAGGAGGCTAAGAATTTGAGGAAAATGAAGAGAAATGAGGGGAATAATATCCTTAAGAACCAGAGCCAAGAGGAGAGAGGTTCCTAGTCTACCAATTCTCCCTCGAGTGAGGGTAATGAAAGAGAGAAAATGAAGGAGATGGGATCCCACGATAGAAATTTTGAAGACAAGAAGGGTACCCTTAGCCAGAATGCTAGCGGTGATATAGAAGAGGAGCTTGCTAGTCGGAAGAAGAAAGGGAAGGGTAAGGAGAGTGGCTAGAAGGGGCTAGAAAGGCAGCCCAAAGGTAAGCCTAATATGACCGATGTATTTCTTACTAATAAGCCATGCATTGATGTACATTTCCCATCAATTCCTGACCCCTCTTGTAACTTGAGAACTTTTCTTTTTTCTCTTATCTATTATTGCTTATAGGGAGGAGTTGTTAGAGGTTCTTGAGCTAGTGAGGGATGATGTGCCCCGTCAGTACCACATGAGTAAATGGTTTTTTTATTGAATTCAATAAAATTAATATTAGGTTGAGTGCTCTGCAGGAGAAAATGGGCAACAAGGTGGATATAGATGATAGACTTGATTTGGAAATCCAACTTAGCTGGGATGTCATTCCAATGGTGGGATAGTTGGAGAAGGATTTGGAGAAATGGATCCAAGACATTCATACATGTATTGCAAATTAAGAGAATGAACTAAATGAGATTAAGCAAAACATGGAGAGGGTGGTTGAAATCAGTAAGTGCACAATTCATATTAGTGCTAAGGGTATTAGAATTATGACTAGAAAATTGAAGGAGCTCATAGAGGAGTAGATTACTGGAAAGGACAACTAGAAGGATGATGGAGGTAAGGAGCAGTTGAGTGGAGGCAAAGGTAAACAGGGCAAGAGCATTGAGCAGGGTGGATTGAGTTCTCATACTCAGGGAAGCAAGAAGAAGTTGTTTGAAGCTGAGAAGGAATATCTCCTAGGCTTTGTGAAGATGCATGATGAGCTTTATAAATAGGAAATAGAAGTGGCTAAAACTCTTAAGAAGCTATGACTTTGCTGGTGGTTTTCTATTGGATTATTGTTTGTTTGTTACTTTCTATTTGCTAGCTACCAGTTTGTATTGTTTCATCTGAATGGCAACTTTTAGTTGTTGGGTTTTGATTTCTATGTGTTGGTTTTTGGTTTGAACTATTTAATCTTTGGGCTAGCATTTTGATGTAGGGTTTTAGGGTCCCTTCAAAACCCATTTTACGCCTTTTATAAAAAACACACAAATCAAAATACAACCTACAAGTTAGAAATAAACAACTACAATAGTAAAAGCATCACATATAAAATAGTTAAAGATATACTTAGCTACATCTATAGCTCCATTTCTTCCAAGGAGTGGCTAGCTCTTCAAAGGAAATGAATGTTTCTTAACGCAACATCCATTCATTCAACATAAAAAATAACACTTCAAATTTTTCTATATCTCATCTTCTATTCAAAGTAATAGAAAAATGATTGTATATCCTATCCGCACACATTTAGAGATAGATTCATTGATCAATTGATTATTTTACACCAACATAACTAACTACTTTAATAGAAAATTTTAAACTAGAATCCTAACATATAGCTACGTGTTGTACATGCATGAGTTGTTTAAGCCTTGTTATGTTTTTTTTAATAGAAAGAAATAAATAAGTTTGTTATACATAAATAGAAATATGTTTGCATGAATTTGGGAAATATTTCCAATGATCACTTCAATAGAAATCCTATTTACTACTTTGAGTCTTGAGTTGTCTTTCTTTAAACATTAACATTTAAAAAGGATTGTGCATGTCTCTGGAGTCTTCAATTCAGCACAAGATTTATTTAAGCCTATCGTCCTGGTCCCTCTTGAGTCCTTCCACCTTTTTGAAACTTAGATTTTTCAGAGTTGGTGGAAAAAATACCTGAGGTCTCCTTTGTGCCACCTGAAGTCTTGTGGAGTTGTCCTCTATTTTTCTAAAAGTGTCTCCAGGTCATTCTATAGAGGAAAACTTAGAACATTTTCATGTAATTTATTAGTTTTTCATCATGGTTAGTTAGAATAAATAAACAAAATAATTGAAAACTTTTTCTACTACAAATAACAGATAATTATTCCAGTCAAACACAATCTTCATAAATAATTAATGGGGAAGGGGAAAGTGGGTACTTTGATAAATTTGGATGTGGCTAAGTTTTTATGTCATCACTCTCCCTCGACCTATTGTCATGCATGTTCTCTTGTAGGTCAAGGTTTAGAAGTATATGTCTAGTTCTACCTCCTTATTTTATCTTTTCATTTATTATTGTCCTCCCACATTTAGATGCAATCATATTGTTTAAACAATGTCATACCATTTTCCTTATCATCCTCCATTAATCCTCTATTCCTGTAAACTTCATTCTGTCAGTTCTCAAATTCTCACTTGAATTAATCATCGATTATATGCAGAGGTGGATTAAATTGAATTTTTAAAGCTGAATGTTGCAGGGAAAATCTTCACACTGATAGTTGAGTAGTGTAGGGACTTTATCACTCTGCCATAGTAGAAGTAACATTCTTATTACGTAGAGGTGTGTTCTTTTTGGAAGCTCAAAGGTAGTTTGTTTATCATAATATCCTTAATCATTCAGAGATTCTTCATCCTAGCTTTGTTTAAGGGCATCTTTTGCCAAAAACATTATCCATTTCTATTCTATAGAATGGTGGTGAAGGATATGGTGCTTCCATATGAGCATGATTAGTCCATGATATTTTAATGGACTAGTCGCCTACTTATTTTTTTCTATCATGTTTGTCAATGAGGTAAACAAATACAAGGGTAGGTTAACTCAGTGTAACAAATATCTATTCATTAAATTTAATCAACAATAACTTAATTAAACACATTTTTTTTAAATCATTACAAAAATAATCATTTCATTTAGTAAAGATAGTTACAAGAATAGTATTTCAATTTCAATTCAATACAATAAAGTATAAATAATTCTGATGCTTTTACAATATCATTAAGATTGTTATACAATCAAATTAAATAATAATGTTTGAATGACAATGATTTTTTTAATAACCAAGTCTTCGGCAATCTTCAACTATAAGAGGAAGAGCATCACCTGATTGCTTTTCCTCCAACCATATACTAGTAGTCTACAACACAAGTTCCTCCTAGAAGTGGCCCTACCCTTTGCAAGAGTAGTGCGTCATGGGAATCCACAAGATCGAATATGCCATCTGAGAACTAGTGTTGTGTCTATACTACAAACAATTAGTCATACAACTCTAGAATTCTTCTAGCTAAGTATGACCTTAGCAACTAAATTGCAAATCAAAGACATTATGGACTGAAAAATGCAAGTAGTGATTTTACATTACTTTGGCCAAATATTTAATAATAAAAAATGCATTGTAGAAATGGTAATGTATATCGTAAGTTCACACACCTCTTTCTCTAACTAGTTTTCAACACTCATTGTATTTCATATAAATAAATAAAAGACAAAATTAATAATTCAGTCATAAGTTTTCCTATCCATAAACTTGGCTATCTACATTTGATTCTTTTATAGTTTCTATAGTTAATCTTAGGGTAGAAAATTAATCAATTAAAAAAAAATGTGAATTGCTCTATAATTATGCATTCATTGAATGTTGTCATTCTAATAGTCTTTTCACATTTTGACAGTTTGTTTCCATAAGTCTGTTAAAATCCTTTCCAATTTTTTAACTTCATACCCTTTCAAACTTGAAAAGAATAGATTATCAACAATTGCATATAGATTATATGATACTTACTATTATCCTTTAAACAATTAAAAATAACAATGATTTATACTCAACTAAAGTGAAGTTATGTTCCTTTAGTCCAAGAAACCCATACATATATTTTTATACGAGTATATGTAAATTACATGTATTCATTTAAAACTATAATGTATGCTATAATAATCTTTTGTTCCTAACAATATACTATCCTCACAAATAGTTTCCAAAAGCACAAATCTATCAAAGACTATCTTTCTTCAAAAGAATTTCTAAGCTTTATGCTCTGTTTCAAATAGTTTTCTAGTCTCTATAAATATTCAACTCTACATGTTTTCAAACATTTGTTTAATCCTACTACTCGAAGTCTCTAGACTCACAATTTTTCTTGAACCATATGTGAAACTCAATGTTCAAAATAGTTACATAAGAGTATTATGCACTCTATTCACAGAAGGCTTTTGAGCATTTTGTACCCATTAATAACATAAATTTATAAACATATAACCTTCGATCCCATAGGCTCTTATGTTGCATTGATTCTTTTCTAACTCAATCAGTAATATAACACAGTAATTATACTTCATTACTCTAAGCCCAAGAGTTTTACTTAATATGTATCATTCTAAGAATGATTACTACATCTATTATGTCATACAACATCATCTCAAATAACATGCTTATTCTCAAAACAATATAACTGTGAATAACATCTGAGAACAATATAAATTACAACTTATAAATGGAAGTCATAACCATTTAAAAAACAAAACTCATTGTATAGAACTTTATACAACCATATGACAGTCTGTAAACAAGAATATATGAATAGTTTCTAATGAAACTATCATACTAGCATATAATTCCTTCAGAGACACCAAATATATCTATTTTATAGATATAATATAGTGAATAGACTCTACCCAAACCCATATTAAATCTATAACTCTTATAGAAGGGTTTCCGGTTTAGCGTACTACAACCCTTGAATATAGCTAAGTTCAAAGCCTTGAAAATTTGACTGAGTCTAAAATCTAAGGGATCCTGCAAATTCTATACTCTATAATTTAATTCCTATGGATCTGAAATGACTCTCAAACATCCTGCTAGTATATACATAAAATATATCTTAAAGTATAATACCAACTTATACTTAAATATTTTTCTTTATGTATATACCTCTAGTCTCTTCCTAGAGTGAAGGAAGTTCAAGGATTCCCTTTTTAACTACATTAAAATGTGTGTGTGTTATAATGTGCTCATATTATAACGTGAGCACATTTTTGCCTACTTTGGGAAATCCTAACCCTAAGGGTTGGATTTACCTTGGGCATCTCTCCCAATGGGTTGGAGGTACCTTTTGGACTCCAAAGACGTGTTTTTAACAAAACTTAAAAAATTCAACCAAATATTGTGTGTGCTCCCCCTATGGTTTATGTGATGCCACACCATGCAACCCTAGAGTGCTAGACTAAAAGTGATAATATTACAGAAATAATTTTTTTTTAAACAAGGAAATGCATTATACTTCCGATATATCTGCACTAATAAACACAATAAATGAACAATTAACACTTCTAGGGAACATAACTGCATCAGATAAAATTTAAAATCATATAAATGATATGCATCACGATACAACTAAAGAATAATTCATTCTACATTAACAAAGATGAATCATTAAAAGTTTTAATTCAAGAGTACAAAACCAATTACATCAGTTTGCAGATAATACAATTATGAATGTATGCAATAATTTGAAGGTGTAGAACAACTCTAGAACTAGAAACACATCTGCATTGATCTTGAAACAAACATCCAAGAGAACCAATAGATAGACCTGCCTCCCAACCATGTGGAACCCTAAGGTCCAGCCCTCTGAGCTAGGAGATAACAATGAGGATTCCACTAGGTCAAGGTTACAACCATGAACACAATAACAAGATCCAAACTCCATGCAGACAACCAGGATAACAAGACTACATAGACAAAATAGTATTCACCAAGACAAGACAAATTGAAGAATCAATCTAAGTTCAATCATCAAGACAAGTCTACACTCCAGATGTATCCAAAGAAAAGAGAGTAACTGAACTGTGTAAGGAGAGTGTCGTCGCATGGTCCTAGCATGGGTTACCCAAGTTATCTCTCACTAGAAGCTAACCTCCATATATGGTTACCCTAGCAGTCTCTCTATAGGCACCGGCCCCATAGGGTGACACGTGCGGAGATGACATGTCCTCTCATGAAGACAGGGAGGTTGGCCTTTTCCAACTAGGCTTTCTCATCCCATCCTTAGCCTGTAAGAGTGCTCAAGGCATGGGTGAGGTATCTTACTTATCTTGTTATGTGATTTACTAGCCCAACCCTCCTAAATTAGTTATTAAGTTATTACTTTCTTACAACTTCCATTGGGTTACTCAGGTGACCCCTCTAGCACTGGCCCCACCATGAAAGCCACTATCCTAGCAATCTCTGACAAATCAACAAAAACCACAATATGCAAGGACAAGGTTTACAATAGATTCTGATCCAATACACAAGTCATTAACTTGACCACAACAATAAAAATCCCATTGTCCTCCCTAAATAATACCTCATGAAATAGTATGACACAAGTATCAAATTGAAAACCCAAACGGCTAGACCTCTAGAGTCGGTGATAGAATTCTCTACCCAGTTACAACTACACCTTTCTTGATAGGGAAACTAGGTTTCAATGACCATGACAATATTGTAAGATCAACAAAGGATAAGAGCAAGAAATGCTAACTCAATACAAATTGATAAAATAACCCATTTTGTTTGAAGGATGACTTCACACTAATACCGGACAAGGTATGCAAAATTAAAATATTTCAAATAAATAAAATATTACAACCCATAACTAAAATATTCATACTTCCTTGTATTAACGACATAATGATCTTCAAACCTTACAAGACACAAACTCCTTTCAAGAAGAATACTATTATTAGACTGAAACGATGATGATTTAAGAGATGAAATAAGACAAAATTCAATGACATGTTTAATTCTTACTCTCTATATAATACAAGATTAATGGGAAATTATCTATACTAACATGGATTAAAAGAAAGATTTCAACAATTTTCTATTCAACTACAAGGTCTAAAACTATTATTCCAAACTCTATTAATTTCATTCCTAATTGTAATCAACAAAATAAGTGACTCTATCTTAACTAGTTGGCATGAAAATGTAAGTTATTAACTATAACATTATTAACAATATGCTAGAAATCACAAGGCATAACACTTACTACACAAGGCTAGAAGTATTTATGGATTCTAATACAATTAGATAGAGGCATTAAAGATATATTGAAATACCTATTGTTAAAATCAAAAGATCACTCTAAATGGAATACTAATTCTCAATTAGGCTTTATACCATGCAAAGGTAAGGTTACAAATTTTGTTCAAAAATTAAAAAGTGAAAACAAGACTTTTAAGTTATAACTATCTCAACTTCTACCTAGAGTCCTATGACTTCCATGAAGACAACAAGTATTAAGGAAATGGGACTTAAGTTACAATTTCTAGGCTAGGCTTGACCGACATTGGATTCCCATTAAAGACTTCTTTACAGATTCACCGACAGATGAGTTTTTAACTCTAAACATTAATACTACCTTATTTATATAGATCACTAAAATCCAACCTAACCCAAACGTAAATGAAAAGGAAAACAAGTTAGAGTCAATCTTAAGTAATGGTAATCACTAACGGCAATAAATTTGCTTAAGATTTAACATAGGGAAAAATCACTATGAAAGAAGACAGGGTTGTGTATCTATCACAAAAGATGGGCTAAAAGAAGGAAGGCCATGCCACCACATTTAACAAACTCTATAACTTAAACAAAATAGAACAAGATTCTAAATCGACTTGTTGCCTTCTAAAACTAACGTAGGTTGAAATAGTATGAAAACATCATAAAGAAGATGCATTCCTTCCTCGATGAGCTGACCCTATCATAGCATGTGAAGCTAAAAGATTTCAAGTCTGGGGATCGAGACAACAGTAGATTCGAAGGAATGGAAAAACAAGGTCACATTTAAATCTGATGTCTATGGTCTATAGATACCAGATTACGCCCTTGATTCCATTAGTCCAGACGATGAGAGGATGACTTGATCGCGACATATCCCAAGAGCCAATGAAGCAGAGGTCGAAAGAGAAGCATTGCAGGGGCATTGAAAGAACAATCGAAAAGGCACAAAAGAGACAAGGGTTTAAAGAGAACAAAAGACTCAAGGGAATAATACCTGAGTTTGGTTGGTACAAATGTGAGAACAAAAGACTCAAGGGAATAATACCCGAATTTGAGCTACTAAGAATTTAGACCCACGCAACACTGATTCTAAAATATCAGAGAAAACAAAGAATAATAATTAGAAATACCTGCGGGATCTAATGAATATCATGAGTTGATGCCTCGATAAGGAATACAAGTGATGCAAGAGTTTGCCAATCATGAAAAGGTGGCAAGGTGATTCAGAGAGAAAAGATGAACCCATAGAGAAAAAGAAAAAGGCAATCATATGGCTATTGTATCTACCTTAGAGGATATTGACAAGGTAATAACTAATATAAAGAACAATGACTTCATTGAAACCTTGGAACACTATTTTGAGCTTGAAGAAAGGAACTATTGTGACAATGAGTAGAGATACAAGAAAATTGAGACCAAGATAATTTTGACTTCAAGCAAATCGACCAAAGGGAGGTAAGTAAAATTTGATTTGATTTAAATGAAGGTGCATAAAATTTTTCCATACCCTAGTTCCTTCCAGGAGTTACATTGATTGTAGACTGAGTCTAAATAAGCTCTGTCATAAAGATTACATTTGCCTCCACCAATTTAATGTGGGCTGCTACAGAAGATCTTCACTAAGAAGTTGAAAGTTAAATTGCTGGTTGAAGGACATGATAAAATAGTGATAACGGAATTTGAAGAATGATGCAAGAAATGATTGAAAGCTCATCGATTAAGTTAGAGGAGAGAAATGTCACAAATTAGGAAAAGTTCAAATTGATCTATAGGTGAAGATTATAGTTAAACCATTTGAGAAAGAGGTTAGGGTTGAAGAGATGATTTGCAAATTTAAATGTTTTATCAAGCCTTTCCAAAGAGCAACCAACAAGAAGCAAGGAGTTTATAAAGGTGACAAGGGTGAATAATAGATTGATTTCATGCTAGAATAACCAAACAACAAAGGAATCTAATTCTTCAAAGAAAACAGAGACTAAGCAAATACATAAAGTCATAAGACATACCTGTACTATTCACACTTCCAAAATTGAATCATCTTTTCAAACTTCCCTTCCTTTCTCTGAAACAATCCTTTGAAACATGCCTTTCAAAAATCTCTCCCGGGACAAAAATAACCTTAGTCATAAAAACCCACTCACACAAAAACCTCCCCCCGAGACCAAAAATAGATAACCACCATTAATTTCCAGTACCCCCAATTCTATTACACATTCCCCCTAGTTTAGAGGAATTTGAAATTTTACTTAACATAGAATTTCCATATCTCAAAAGATATTTGACAACTAGCCAACAATAAATTATTATCCAAGATCATTAAATTACTAACCAATACTATTCTTTAAATAACGATATACTAATTAACCATATTAAACTTATGACATAGAAACTAATAAAACCATTAACATAATCCATTATAATCTATATTACAATTTACTTAAAATAATATTCCAAGTTAAGAAAAATACCATAATATTTGACAAGCTATTAATATTCTTAATATAATATTACCTCATTACGCATTACCAAGATACACATGGGATAACTACCCAAAACTTGACAGTAAACATTCAAACCACAAGACTACCAACCAACTGAAGGTTGAACTGACCTAGGGAATAAACCTCCTGTTATCTCTATCAACATTATCCATGGTGTAGGGCCCGCTCAGACCTGCTACATTAGGTGGAGTCGAGGCCCAGTACTTGCAACCTGTGTAAGAATAATGGGTTGTATATAATCAACTGCATATATATCAAACACATCGAGACAGAGAATTATGGTGCAGTAGTGTGCTCGGACCGAGTAGTACTACACCATCCCTATTCTGAAACAAAACTATAACCATTTCTATTTAAAAATTAAATGCATAAAAAATGATAATATTAAACCATTACTAAACATGTCCATCTCATCAAAACTGTAACAACAATAATGTCAACATAAACTCATACCACATGTCAAAACTAAAGCAGTCGAACATAGTCTATCACGATCAAAATAAGCATAAACCATAGGCCCAATAACACAATGTCTCAAAATTGTCTAGACACAATGGAAGAACTGACAACTATCTGAGATCAAACAAAGAATAATCTAGAACTAACAACTATCACAAGACAAAATGAGGGGGCATTACACCCTCCCCCCTAGAGTCAGGCTTACTCCTAGAAGCCTGCAAACAAGTAAGGGTACAACTCTCTCATCCTAGAAGCATCCTCCTAGGTAGTAGAAGTCTCGTCATTAGGATCCCACTAGATCCTAACCTGCTCCATGTCTTTGCCCCTGAGAGCAAGTCTCCTATGTTGTAGAATGTCTCCAGGCTCCAAAGCCAGTTGCCCATCCTCTACCTATAGAGCAGTTTAATCAAGAACATGAGCAATATCTGGATAGTAAGGTCTAAGTATAGAAACATGAAACACATCATGGATGCGTGAAAGGCTGGGTAGCAAAGCAAGATGATAAGCAACAAGACCAATTCTCTCCAACACCTCAAAAGCTCCAACAAAGTGTGGTGCTAGCTTAGAGCCCTTTCTATAATGGATTGGACTCTTTCGTAGTCGTACATGCAAGAACACCCGATCTCCAACTGAAAACTGTCGATCGATCCTATGAGCATCTGCATACTTCTTCTATTTGTCCTGAGCTACTACCAAATGCTCTCTAATCCTCTCAACCTAGTGCTCCATATCTCCAAGCATATCTGGGCCAAGAAGAACTTTGTCCTCAAGATGATCCCAACTAATAGGGGTCCTACAAGGGCAACCATACAAAGACTCAAATGGAGACATGCCAATAGAACTGTGATACCCATTATTATAGGCAAACTCTACTAGGTATAGGTAGTCCTCCCAATGACTCTACCAATCCATCACATACATCCGAAGTATATCCTCGAGGACCTAATTAACCCTCTTGGTCTGACCATCAGTCTCAAGATGGTAGGCTAAACTAAAGTTCAGCTATGTCCCCAAGGCATGCTACAGAGAAGTCCAAAAAGTAGAAGTGAACACTAGATCCCTATCAGAGATGATCCTACGAGGAATCCCATGAAGTCTAATGATGTCCTCCATGAACACTCTAGCCACCATAGAAGCATTTTAAGAAGAACGGATAGGAGAGAAGTGAGATACCTTCATCAACCTATCCACTGTGACCATAATAGCATCATGTCAACGAGAGGATACTAGAAAACCAACAATGAAGTCTATCCAAATGATGTCCCACTTCCACTCTAAAATGAAATGAGGCTACAAAAGACATAGGGTGATGATGCTCTGCCTTCACCCTCTAGCACTCAAGACACCTCGACACAAAATCAGCAATATCTTGCTTCATGCCACTCCAAAAGTATAGCTGACGCAGATTTGCATGCATCTTCTTGACACCCAGATGAGTAGAATAAGGTGCCTGATGCACCTCTGATAACGCTAGGGTATGAAGACCCTCAGAACTAGGAACATAGATATGACCCATATGTCATAGAAGACCATCTAATGCAAGAGAGTAACTAGAAAATCTACTCTCTAAAGGTCTACCAGACTCAATCTTGGACCTCACCTCCTAGCACCAACTATCAATAGGAAGTGTTGTGAGAATCTAACCTCTCAAATCAACTATGAGAGAGACCACTAAGATCTTATGTCACCGACGACTAAGATCATCTTCTACCACATGCTCTTTTCCTTGAATATACTTGACCTCAAAGTCATACTCACACAAGAACTCCATCCAATGCCTCTACATTGCATTAAAGTTTGGCTGCGTGAAAATATACTATAAGCTACGATGATCACTGTGCAGCTAAAACTGATGCACCAAGAGAAAATGCCTCCACCTCACCAAGGCATGCACAACTGCAGCTAACTCGAGATCATGAGTGGGATAGTTTAATTCACGATCCTTGAGTTTGTGAGACTCATAGGCAATCAGGCAACCATCTTGCATCAGAACTACTCCTAAACCCTCCAAAGAAGCATCTATACAAACAACAAAGTCCCTAGTAGGATTAGGAACTGCTAAAATAGGTGCACTAGTCAACTGCTCCTTAAGGGTCTAAAAATTTGCCTGACACTACTCTGACCAAACAAACTTCTTCCCTTTCCTCTGAAGAGAAGTAATAGGGTGAGCAATCCTCGAAAACCCTATAACAAAATAGCGATAGTAGCCTGCCAAACCCATAAAATTGTGGACCTCAGAAACATTAGGAGGTACAGGCCAATCCATAATAGCTTGGATCTTTGAGGGATCTACCGTAATACCTGTTGGATCTAGGGCATACAACTGAGAGGGGGGGGTGAATCAGTTGTATAAAACTTCTTCTTCTTTCAAACACTTAATTCTCTGTTGTTAGTTAGCAGTATATCAAATAATCATCCATGGAAGCATAATACATAAACACAAGAGCAGATAAGCATCAACACATTGAACACCAAGATTTTGATGTGGAAAACCCGGTTAAGGGAAAAACCACGGGGTGATTAACCCAAGAATTATTCTCTGTTAGAAGAATAAAGAAAAATGAATGGCACATGCCAATAAGGGCTCACTGCCCGAGCACACTGCTCACAAAGAGGCCCACTGCCTACAAGGAGACACACTGTCTACAAAGTGATAAAAATCACAGTCTTGAACTGGAGAATGACATCTCTACCATGTCCGGATCAGTTCCAATTAAGCCCAAAATCTCTGCTCTACCTTTTGCACGTTTCTTCGCTATGCCACACTCATCCACACACCACACTTTGAAATGAACTCACAAACTGTTATTTATACAAGACATCGACTTAGGAACAAACATCTAAGTCGGCAAACAACCATAGGAGTATCCACAAGATGAATAACACATCCGGTCGGCCATCACAAGAACATTCGCAGGATGAACAACTCATCCGGTCGGCTAAACAGAGCAAGAACTTCATCCGGAAGAATAACTTCAATTCTGGGCTCTACCATCAATGCGGACCAACAACACAACCTAAACATGATCCAAGAACCTTCGCAAGCCTGTTTGAATGTCCGGATACATCCGTACTTCCTCTACTTACTGGGATCTCTTGTCTTCCTCATCTGGAACTTCAAGAACACAGTCTGTCGCCACTGTCATAATGCAAGAGGTACTTCCGGACCTCCAAATCATACACAAATCAGGATGACACATCACAAGAACATCCCAAACACTCCGTCCAATCCGCAGATTAGGATAATACAATTCCGGACCTCACCGGACCTTTTTGTGATCCTCTGTCACCTCTGGATACTTGCCGGAACCGGTTCTATACCGACAGCCACAACTCCTTCAGATCTTTATGCGGACCTCTAAAATCTTAACTGAAGTATCTCAAGACTCATATCTACTAACCCTTTAATCCGCATCCTCCGGTTCTCATCCTATACAGTACATTTGCCTTCTTCTCATCACTGTTCTTCACTGTTCCTGACTGAGGCTAATTTTCTCAATATCTTCAGCACACAGCTCATCAAATCCTTCTTGTCAATGCAATATGAGTATGTTGACATCAATGACAACACTGGATCACCTCATACTTGCAACAATCTCCCCCTTTGTCATTGATGGCAACATATGATGTGAAAAACCATTAAGACAAGAACTTCAACTTTTCATATGTCTTCTCTTCCTTTACTGCTCCCCCTTTGATCATCAACCACTTGTTTTTCACATGTCTTCTCTCCCCCTTTGACATCAATGGCAAAGGGCTCATACTTGCAATTCTCATACATCAGAATCATACCAGCTGCTCCCCCTTAGTTGCAGCTCCTCATTAGTCCGGATCACAAGATATGACTGTGATAGCCACCGGACTGATGCACATCAGTGCATCTTAGTTCATCACCAGAGGGGCCATGACCCCTAACTTCTCCTGGAGATATTCAAAAGAGTCCTTGGGAAGAGGTTTTGTAAAGATATCTGCAATCTGATCCTTGGAGGGAACATACTCCAATCTGACTTCTTCCTTGTTTACTTGTTCTCTCAAAAAGTGAAATTTGATAGATATGTGCTTAGTCTTAGAATGCAATACCAGATTCTTAGAAATATTAATTGCACTTGAATTATCACAGAAAATTGTGATAGGCTCCTTACATTCAACTTTGATGTCTCTTAGCATCTGCTTCATCCATAAGATTTGAGTGCAACTACCTGCTGCTGCAATGTATTCTGCTTCAGTTGTAGACAGAGATATTGCATCTTGTTTCTTGCTTAGCCAAGAAACCAATCTCTTCCCCAAAAAGAATGCTCCACCACTAGTGCTTTTTCGGTCATCCACATCTCCTGCCCAATTTGCATCTGTGTAAGCATGAAGAGAGAAATTCGGATCTCTAGGGTACCATAGACCATACTCAACTGTTCCTTTCAAGTACCTAAAAATTCTTTTGATTGCCATAACATGAGATTCTCTAGGATCAGCCTGGAATCTTGCCACGAGACCAACAGCCTGCATTATATCTGGTCTAGTTTGAGTGAGATACAACAATCCACCAATCATTGATCTATACTTTGTCTGATCTGCCTTTGGAGAATCATCATCTTTGCTTAACTTACATCCGGTTGCCATAGGAGTGTTCATAGGCTTTGAGTCTTCCATACCAAATTTCTTTAACAATTCTTTCACATATTTGGTCTGAGAAATGAAGATCCCTTCTTTTGTTTGAGTAATTTGCAGACCCAAGAAGAAATTCATTTCACCAAGCATAGACATTTCAAACTCACTTTTCATCTGATTTGCAAAAGTTTTGCACATACTATCTCTTCCTCCAAAAATGATATCATCCACAAACACTTCAACAATCAGAATGTTTTCACGATCAATTTTGAAATATAAGTTACTGTCAGCAGTACCTTTGTTGAATCCAATCTGCACAAGATGCTTATCCAACCTTTCATACCATGCTCTTGGGGCTTGCTTCAATCCATACAAAGCTTTCTTCAACTTGCAGACCATATCATTATTATCAGACAATTGAAATCCATCTGGTTGTTCAATGTAGACTTCTTCTTCCAGATCACCATTTAGGAAGGCAGACTTGACATCCATCTGATATACCTTGAAGTCTTTGAAGGCAGCAAATGCAAGAAGTAATCTGACTGCTTCAATTCTTGCCACCGGAGCAAAAGTCTCTTCAAAGTCAATTCCTTCTATTTGAGAGTAGCCTTTGCAGACCAATCTAGCTTTGTTTCTGATTACTTCACCAGCTTCATTTAGTTTGTTCCGGAAGACCCACTTGGTTCCAATTACATTCCTGTCTCTAGGTCTGGGAACAAGATCCCAAGTATGATTTTTCTCAATTTGCATTAATTCATCTTCCATTGCTTTGGTCCAGTTTTCATCATTGCAGGCTTCATTTATTGTTTTAGGTTCAATTTTTGAAATCAGACAGCATTCATCCTGATTTTGAGCAATATTCCTTCTAGTTTGTACACCTTTGCTTCTGTCACCTATGATCTGATCTTCAGAGTGGTTCAGTCTTACATACCTTGGAATTTTGGGAGTATCCAGCACTGCTGTTTCTTGATCAGGCTCATTCAGACCTATCTCTTCTTCCTGATTTACCGGATCAGGCTGACTCTGTCTCACCGGAGAGGATTGAGGTCCTTGAACACTGTCTTGGTCATCTTCATCAAACTCATAAAATCTTGAAGGCTTCTCAATTCCTTCATCAACCTTTACATTGGTGCTTTCTATCATCTTCCTCAATCTTTTATTGTAACACCGGTATGCTTTGCTTTGAGTGGAGTAACCCAAGAAAATTCCTTCATCACTTCTAGCATCAAACTTTCCTAGATCTTCATCTCTTTTAATATAACACTTGCTACCAAATACTCTGAAATATTTCACAGTAGGAGTGATGCCAAACCAGAGTTCATAGGGGGTCTTACCGGTGTTGTTTCTGATTTGAACTCGATTGAGAGTGTAGACTGCGGTGCTGATAGCTTCTTTCCAAAACAATTGAGGAACATTTGCTTCCAACATCATTGTCCTAGCAGCTTCCTGGATGGTCCGGTTCTTTCTCTCAACTACTCCATTCTGATGTGGAGTCTTAGGAACAGACAACTGTCTCCTTATACCCTGTTTCTCACAAAAGTCAATGAATTCACCAGATGTAAATTCACCACCTCTATCAGACCTTAGACACTTTAGTTTCAATCCGGTTTGATTCTCCACCATAGCTTTGAAGATTTTGAACTTCTCAAAAGCTTCTGATTTTTCTTTTAGAAAGGTAACCCACATCATCCGGGAATGATCATCAATTAACAACATGAAATATCTATCACCCTGCAGACTCTTGATTCTTGTCGGACCACATAGATCAGTATGTACTAATTCCAACAATCCGGTAGAAGACTGATCTTTGCTTTTGAAAGAGACTCTGCTTTTTTTACCTAACTGACATTCTTTACACACACTATTTGTAGGTTTCATCAATTTTGGAAGATCTCTCACAGCCTGAGTATTGCTTATCTTGATGATGTTATCAAAATTTACATGACACATTCTTCTATGCCATAACCAACTCTGATCAATTTGAACAAACAAACAACTTTTATTTGAACCAACCAGATGAAAGATGTTACCTTTTGTCTGAGTACCGGATGCAATTTCAGTTCCGGAGCTTGTAAAGATTCTGCATTTTCCATTCTTGAACCGGAGATCATAGCCTTTGTCCACTAACTGACCAACACTGAGAAGATTGTGTTTCAGTCCTTCAACATACAGTACATTTCCTGTTTTGCTCTTACCATCAAAGGAAATAGTTCCCCTACCTCTGATTCTGCCAGCAGAATTGTCACCAAACTTTACCATTCCTCCTTCATATCTTTCCAAATCTAAGAACTTATTCTTGTCACCAGTCATATGGTGAGAACATCCACTGTCAATAACCCAATCATCCTTTTCTTCCACTTGAGCAGCCAAGGCTTTTTCAACAACTTTGTGATTGACAGATTCAGAGAGTATTGAATCTTCTTCCTTGATGGCTATAAACACCCACTCATTTCCGGATTTGCTTCCTAGTTCTGATTCATCATCTGTTACTCCTTCATTGTCATCTTCTTCATGAACATAATAGCAATTCTTTTGAAATCTTTGTCTGTGAGTATTAGATCTTGCAGATCTCTCCGGACATCTTGAGGCAAAATGACCAATCTTATTGCAGTTGAAACACTTAAAGGGTAGTTTTCCTTCATACTTACCAGATCCTCTTGGCAGTCTCTTTGCAATGAGGGCTTCAAGTTGAGCTGTTTCTGCTTCTTCTTCTTCCATGTCTCTTCTTGCTTGATCATACCATGACATTTTCCTTGATGAGTTTTCACCCGGATCAAATCTCTGTTTGCCTTTCACATAGGCACTGGCTTTGAAAGCAGATTCAGTCTTGGGAGGATCATCTCCAAACTCGGTCATTTCAAATGCAGCTAGTTTGCCAGCCAGTTGTTCTCTTGTGACAGTTGTGTGGGCTCTGAATTCATCAATGGCAGCAACTTTGATTTTGTAGGCAGCAGGAAGGGATCTTAGGATTTTGCAGACAATCTCATTTTCATCTAAAGTTCCACCAGCATTTCTGATTCCACATACCAGCTCATTTACTCTTGGCATAAAGGTAGTGATGTTTTCATCATCTCTCATTTTCAATCTTTCAAATTTCCCTTTCAGACTTTGCAACCTTGCACTTTTGACAAACTCATCTCCTTCATACAGAAGTTCCAGTTTAGTTAGGATCTCATATGCAGTTGGTAGGTCAATGACATTCGAGAGATCTGAGTCATTCAATGCGCTTAGAAGAGCTTCCTTGGTCCGCAGATTGTTTTCAGCTTCTGTGATTTCATTCAGAGTTGTCGGACCACCTTGTGGAGGTATATATGGTTTTGAAATCATAGCCAAGTATGCTTTTCCCATACATTCCAAATGACACTTCATGCGACCTTTCCAGAGAGTGAAGTTGGTTCCATCGAACTTCGGACTATCCTTCTTGTATGACGACATCCTGGATCTCCTCAAGCGGTTAAGCTCCTATCAGAGGAACTTAGCTCTGATACCAATTGTTGGATCTAGGGCATACAACTGAGAGGGGGGGGTGAATCAGTTGTATAAAACTTCTTCTTCTTTCAAACACTTAATTCTCTGTTGTTAGTTAGCAGCATATCAAATAATCATCCATGGAAGCATAATACATAAACACAAGAGCAGATAAGCATCAACACATTAAACACCAAGATTTTGACGTGGAAAACCTGGTTAAGGGAAAAACCACGGGGTGATTAACCCAAGAATTATTCTTTGTTAGAAGAATAAAGAAAAATGAATGGCACATGCCAATAAGGGCTCACTGCCTGAGCACACTGCTCACAAAGAGCCCCACTGCCTACAAGGAGACACACTGTCTACAAAGTGATAAAAATCACAGTCTTGAACTGGAGAATGACATCTCTACCATGTCCGGATCAGTTCCAATTAAGCCCAAAATCTCTGCTCTGCCTTTCGCACGTTTCTTCGCTATGCCACACTCATCCACACACCACACTTTGAAATGAACTCACAAACCGTTATTTATACAAGACATCGACTTAGGAACAAACATCTAAGTTGGCAAATAACCATAGGAGTATCCGCAAGATGAATAACACATCCGGTCGGCCATCACAAGAACATTCGCAGGATGAACAACTCATCCGGTCGGCTAAACAGAGCAAGAACTTCATCCGGAAGAATAACTTCAATTCTGGGCTCTACCATCAATGCGGACCAACAACACAACCTAAACATGATCCAAGAACCTTCACAAGCCTATTTGAATGTCCGGATACATCCGTACTTCCTCTACTTACTGGGATCTCTTGTCTTCCTCATCTGGAACTTCAAGAACACAGTCTGTCGCCACTGTCATAATGCAAGAGGTACTTTCGGACCTCCAAATCATACACAAATCAGGATGACACATCACAAGAACATCCCAAACACTCCGTCCAATCCGCAGATTAGGATAATACAATTCCGGACCTCACCGGACCTTTTTGTGATCCTCTGTCACCTCTGGATACTTGCCGGAACCGGTTCTATACCGACAGCCACAACTCCTTCAGATCTTTATGCGGACCTCTGAAATCTTAACTGAGGTATCTCAAGACTCATATCTACTAACCCTTTAATCCGCATCCTCCGGTTCTCATCCTATACAGTACATTTGCCTTCTTCTCATCACTGTTCTTCACTGTTCCTGACTGAGGCTAATTTTCTCAATATCTTCAGCACACAGCTCATCAAATCCTTCTTGTCAATGCAATATGAGTATGTTGACATCAATGACAACACTGGATCACCTCATACTTGCAACAATACCCTCTCTAGAGATGACATGACCCAAATGCTTCACCTCTGTCTAAAAAAACTCACATTTTGACAAATTAGCATAAAGCTAATTTTCTCTCAGACACTGCAACACGTAACATAAATGCTCCTCGTGCTCCTCCATAGTCCTTGAATGGATCAATATATCATCTAGAAATAGAAGGAAAAACCTATTGAGATAAGTGCAAAAAACACCATTCATCAAGCTCATGAAAACTAAAGGTGCATTCATCAACCCGAATGGTACTACTATGAACTCATAATACCTATAACGATTATGAAATGTCATTTTGTGAATATCTGCCTCAAATATCTGTAACTGATGATAGCCTAACTTAAGGTAAATTTTAGAGAAAACCTTGGCTCCCTTAATCTGATCAAACAAATCATCGATCTGAGGCAAGGGGTATCTATTCCTCACTGTCACCTTATTAAGCTGACGATAATTGATACATAGCCGCAGAGATCCATCCTTCTTTTTCATAAAGATCACAGGTGTTCCCCAAGGAGAGACACTAGGTCAAATGAATCCCTTGGATAATAACTCTTCCAACTATAGTCAGAGGTCCTTAAGCTCCTGAGTGGTCATCCTATAAGGAGCTCATGAGATGGGCTCTGTGCCAAGAACAAGATCAATCATGAAGTCGATGTCCCGCTTAGGTGGCATCCCCAAAATCTCAAAAGGAAAAACATCAACATACTCCCTCAAAAGAGGATGATCATCAAGAGATGCCTCTCTACTCTCCTCCACCTCCAAGTCACTAACAAAAACTACAAAAAGCTGACATCCCTGACGCATGCACCTCTTAAGCTGCATAGAAGAAATCATACGTAGGGAAATAGGTCTCTGAACTCCTACAACCTCCATCTCTACACCGGAATCATCCACACATCTAACAGACTTATGCCAACAATCTATCATAGCCCAATGGGCCTCTAACCAATCCATCCCCAAAACTATATCATATGATCCAAGGGGTAGGATGCGAAGGTCTATAGTAGTAGATAGAGAGCCAATCCCCAACTCACACCTGGGAACTAGAGACTCAACTACAATCTTAGCCCCAGAAGCTAACTCAACCTACCACCTATCATCCTACTTTGTTGCCACTAAGCCACAATGCTCCACAAGGGAGGAGAAATGAACAAATCAGATGCACCAGAATCAAAAAGAACAGAAAAACCAATACCTCGCATGAAACTAGAAGTCTCCACCATGGTGCCCTAATGCTCTTCCTTTCAGTTATCCACCACTGTAAAGACTCTGTGTGATCTACCTGCATCACCAACCATTGGCTTTGAAGCTGCTGGTTGATGTCGAAACCTTGAAGTACCCTTCTGTGGGCACTGTCTCGCAATATGGCCCTATTGGCCACAAGAAAAGCACATGGTGCCTCTACCAAAATGACCACCACACCAGAAAACACTAGACTAATGGAAACTACCTCTACTCACTGTAGACTGTGTACTCTGAGCTAGCTAATCAAAGCAATTGTGCTTATTGCGCTGCCAAGAATGGTCTTTCTTAGACTGAAATCTATTACCCCTGTGTGCATCACCTAGATGCAATGAGTGCTAAGTGGACCATTCATTAACATGAGAGATGGGTTCATGTGAACCACTACTCATGAAATATGGGTCATGTCTTTGACTCAAAAACTACGCAGTTAAACCCTGAAATAAAATTTCATCTATTACCTTGCTGAGGATAATAATTCTTTAGTTTGGCCTAAGAGTACTGCTTCCATCCACCCTTTGAGGGTGCATGAGATCCTAAAGCTTGAGTATGTCCACCTCGTGAACCAAAACCTAAAGAAGCTGCACTGCCAATATGCACACCTATATGCCCACCGAGAGCCATAGCCAAATTCTCTTCCACTAATCAAGATTTCTCCACTACCACCTCCATAGACTTAGGTTCAAATACATGAACCCCTCCACTGATCTGGGCATTCAGGCCCTTGATAAAAATGTTGCACCAACATTGACTCGTCATCTCTAATAACCGCATACTGCTTGAGCTCATACAATCTATGCTCATACTACTCAACTGTCATGGCCATGTGTCTCATCTTATGAAACTCATCTACGTGACACTGCCTCCAATGATTAGATAGAAAACAGGCTCTGAATCTCTTTAAGAACAACTCCCAAGACACAGTACTAATGTCCAAATGCAGTTTCTCTTCCTCTAACCACCACCAGGTTGAAGCAAACACTAGGAGATGTAAAATAGCATATCTGGCTTTAGTGTTTCTGCCATAAGGATGCATGGTGAAGCACCTGCCTAAATCTAGTAACCAAGTCTCTACCTCTAGACCTCTATTAGCTCCATCAAAGATGGGAGGGCGTGCCCTCAGAAGATCTCTCATATGGCTGGCTAGTGTGGCCTCCTACTCAGCTATCAACTCTCTATGCCTGGGTGATCTCTCTCTTTCCTAAGGCTCTAGTTGCTCTACCTCCTGACCCCCTCTAGGTTTCTCAACCTCCTGTCTAGGACCTAATCGGGTAAGAGCCTCCTCAAGTAATTGTCATAGCTGGGCTCCCTCAGGATGGCACTGACCCTCCATATTTTGACCTTCGCCTTCATGGGCACTCTCACGAGGAGAACTAGGAGGAGGTGTACGACTACCACCTCTCCCACGATCCCTACCTCTGCCACAACCTTGGCCCCTACCTCTAGGCATCTACATACAACACCTAAAGATGATTTATTATACACAGAGAGGAAAACAACATGGATGAAGTTAAGCTACAGAGTTTAAGCACTAAGTCACATAATGGGCTCAGTTATAACCAGAGTACCTAGTGTTTAAACCTTGCTCTAATACCAAATGTGATGCCTCGCCATGCAACCCTAGAGTGCTAGACTAAAAGTGATAATATTATAGAATTTTTTTTTTAAAAAACAAGGAAATGCATTATACATCAGATATAACTACACTAATAACCACATTAAATGAACAACTAACACTTTAGGGAACATAATTGCATCAAATAAAATTTAAAATCATACAAATGATATGCATCATGATACAATTGAACAATAATTCATTATACACTAAAATTGATGAATCATTAAAGGTTTCAATTTAAGAGTACAAAACTAATTACATCAGTTTGCAGATAATACAATTATGAATGTACGCAGTAACTTGAAGGTGTAGAACAACTCTAGAAGTGGAAACACTTCTGCACTGATCTTGAAACAAACATTCAAGAGAACCAATGGATAGCTCTACCTCCCAACCATGTGGAACCTTGAGGTCTAGCCCTCTGAGCTAGGAGATAACAATGAGGATTCCACTAAGTCAAGGTTACAACCATGAACACAATAACAAGATCCAAACTCCATGCAGACAACCAAGATAACAAGACTACACAGACACAATAGTATTCACCAAGACAAGACAAATCAAAACATTAAGCTAAGTTCAACTATCGAGACAAGTCTGCACTCCAGAGGTATCCAAATAAGAGAGAAAGTAACTAAATTGTGTAAGGAGAGTGTCATCGCATGGCCCTAGCATGGGTTACCCAGGCTATCTCTCACTAGAAACTGGCCCCCATCTATGATTACCCTGGCAGCCTCTCTCTAGGAACCCACCCCATAGGGTGAGACATGCGGAGCCAACATGTCCTCTCATGAAGATAAGGAGGTCAACCTTGCCAACCAGGCCTTCTCATCCCATCCTTATCTTGCAAGAGTGCTCAAGGCATGGGTGAGGTATCTTACTTATCTTGTTATGTGATTTACTAGCCCAACCCTCCTAAATCAGTAACTAAGTTATTACTTGCTTACAACTTCCATGGGGTTACCCAGGCAACCCCTTTGGCACCAGCCCCACCATGAAAGCCACTCTCCTAGCAATCTCTGACCAATCAACCAAAATCACAATATGCAAGGACAAGGTTTACAATAGATTTTAATCCAACACACAAGCCATTCACTTGACCGCAACAATAAAAATCCCATTGTCCTCCTCAAATAATACCTCATGAAATAGTATGACACAAGTATCAAATTGAATACCCAAATGGTTACACCTCTAGACTCGATGATAGAATTCTTTAACCAGTTACAACTAAACCTTTCCTGATAAGGAAATTTGGTTTCAATGACCATGACAATATCATAAGATCAACAAGGGATAAGAGAAAGAAATGGTAACTCAATACAAGTTGATAAAATAACTAGTTTTGTCCCAAGGACGACTTCACACTAATACCGGACAAGGTATGTGAAATTAAAACATTTCAAATAAATACAATTACAACCCATAATTAAAATATTCATACTTCTTTGTATTAATGACATAATGAACTCCAAACCTTACAAGACACACACCCCGTTCAAGAAGAATACTATTATTAGACTGAAACGACAATGATTTAAGAGATAAAATAAGACAAAATTCAATAACATGTTTAATTCTTACTTTCTATATAATACAAGCTTAATGGGAAATTATCTATACTAACATGGGTTAAAAGGAAGATTTCAACAATTTTCTATTCAACTACAAGGTCTAAAACTATTATTCCAAACTCTACTAATTTCATTCCTAATTCCAATCAACAAAATAGGTGACTCTATCTTAACTACTTGGCACGAAAATGTAAGTTATTAACTATAACATTATTAAAAATACACTAGAAATCACAAGGAATAACACTTACTACACAAGGCTAGAAGTATTTACAGATTCTAATACAATTACATAGAAGCATTAAAGATACATTGAAATACCTAATTCTAAAATCAAAAGATTACTCTAAATGGAATACTAATTCTCAATTAGGCATGATACCATGCAAAGCTAAGGTTACAATTTTTGTTCAAAAATCAAAAAGTGAAAACAAGACTTTTAAGTTATAACTATCTCAACATCTACCTAGAGTCCTAAGACTTCCATGAAGACAAAAACTATTAAGGAAAGGGGACTTAAATTACAATTTCTAGGCTAGGCTTGACTGACATTGGATTCCCATTAAAGACTTCTTTACATATTCACTGACGGATGAGTTTTTTACTCTAAACATTAATACTACATTTTTTATATAAATCAGTAAAATCTAACCTATCCCAAATGTAAATGAAAAGGGAAACAAGTTAGAGTCAATCTTAAGTAATGGTAATCACTAACTGTAATAAATTTGCTTAACATTTAGCATAGGGAAAAATCACTATGAAATAAGATAGGGACGTGTATCTATCACTAAAGACAAGCTCAAACAAGGAAGGCTACACCACCACATTTAACAAACTCTATAATTTAAATAAAATAGAACAAGATTCTAAATCGACTTTCTACCTTCTAAAATTGATGTAGGTCGAAATAGTATGAAAATGTCATAAAGCAGATGCATCCCTTCCTCCATGAACTGACCCTGCCACAGCACGGGAAGCTAAAAGATTTCAAGTCTGGGGATTGAGACAAATAGTGGATTCAAAGGAATGGCAAAACAAGGTCACGGTTAAATCTAACATCCGAGCTCTGTAGATACTAGATTACACTATTGGTTCCATCAGTCTAGAGGATGAGAGGACGACTTGATGATGGCAGATCCCAAGAGTCAATGAAGTAGAGGTTGAAAGAGAAGCATTGTAGGGGCACTGAAAGCATAGTTAGAAAGGCACAAAAGAGACAAGGGTTTAAAGAGAACAAAAAGGCAACAATACCTAAGTTTGGCTGGTGCAAATGTGATAGCCACACTAAAATCAGAGCTACCAAGAATTTACACCCATGCAACACTGATTCTAAAATATTAGAGAAAATAAAGAATAATGATTAGAAATACTTGCGGGATCTAATGAATATCAGGAGTTGATGCTTCAATAAGGAATACAAGTGATGCAAGAGTTTGCCAATCATGAAAAGGTGGTAAGGTGATTCTGAGCGAAAAGATGAACCTGTAGAGAAAAAGAAAAAGGCAATCATATGGCTATTGTATCTACCTTAGAGGATATTGACAAGGTAATAACTAATATAAAGAACAATGACTTCATTGAAATCTTGGAACATAGTTTTGAGCTTGAAGAAAGGAACTATTGTGGCAGTGAGCAGATATACAAGAAAATTGAGACCAAGATAATTTTGACTTCAAGGAAATTGACCAAAGGGAGGTAAGTAAAATTTGATTTGATTTAATAGAAGATGCATAAAATTTTGCCATACCCTGGTTCCTTCTAGGAGTTACATTGATTGCAGACTAAGTCTAAATAAGCTCTGCCATAATGATTGCATTTCCCTCCACCAATTTAATGTGGGCTGCTATAGAAGATCTTCACTAAGAAGTTAAAATTGAAATTACTGGTCGGAGGAGGACATGATAAAATAGTGATAACGAAATTTGAAGAATGATGCAGGAAATGATTAAAAGCTCATCGATTATGTCAGAGGAGAGAAATGTCCCAAATTAGGAAAAGTTCAAACTGATCTACAGGTGAATATTACAATTAAACCATTTGAGAAAGAGGTTAGGGTTGAAGAGATGATTTACAGATTTAAAAGTTTTACCAAGCCTTTCCAAAGAGCGACCAACAAGAAGCAAGGAGTTTACAAATGTGACAAGGGTGAATAACAGATCGATTTCATGGTAGAATAACTAGAAAACAAAGGAATCTAATTCTTTAGAGGAAATAAAGATAAAGAAAATATAGAAATTCAGAAGACATACCCATACTATTCATGCTTCCAAAATTGAATGCTCTTTTTGAACTTCCCCTCATTTCTCTAAAACAATCCTCTCAAACATGCCTTTCAAAAATCTCTCCCAGAACAAAAATAATCTGTCATAAAAACCCACTCACACCAAAACCTCCCCCCGAGACCAAAAATAGATAACCACCATTAATTTCCAGTACCCCCAAATCTGTTACACATCCCCCCTAGTTTAGAGGAATTTGAAATTTTACTTAACATAGAATTTCCATATCTCAAAACATATTCAACAACTAGCCAACAATAAATTATTATACAAGATCATTAAATTACTATCCACTACTATTCTTCAAATAATGATATACTAATTAACCATATAAAACTTATGACATAGGAACTAATAAAACCATTAACATAATCCATTATAATCTATATTAGAATTTACTTAATAATATTCCAAGTTAAGAAAAAAACCATATTATTTGACAAGCTATTAATATTCTTAATATAATATTACCTCATTACGCATTACCAAGATACACATGGGCTAACTACCCAAAACTCGACAGTAAACATTCAAACCACGAGATGACCAACCAACTAAAGGGTGAACTAACGTAGGGAATAAACCTCCTGTTATCTCCATCAACATTATCCATGGTGTAGGGCCCGCTCAAACCTACTAAGTTAGGTGGAGTTGAGGCCTAGTACCTACAACCTGCGTAAGAACAATGGGTTGTATATAATCAACTACATATAGATCAAACACACTGAGAAAGAGAATCATAGCGTAGTAGGTTTCTTGGACCTAGTAGTACCACACGCTCCCTGCTCTTAAACAAAACTCTAACCATTTCTATTTAAAAATCAAATGAATAAAACATGATAATATTAAACCATCACTAAACATCTCCATCTCATGAAAACTATAACAACAACAATGTCAACATAAACTCATACCATATGTCAGAACTAAATCAGTCGAACATGGTCTATCACAATCAAAATAAGCATAAACCATAGGCCCAATAACTCAATGTCTCTGAACTATCTGGATGCAATGGAAGAACTAACAACTATCTCAGATCAAAGAAAGAGTAATGTAGAACTAACAACTATCACAGGCCAAAACGAGGGGGCATTACAGTTAACATGTTTTTGAATGTCAATAGGAAAAAATGCTAGGATGAATTCACATTTTTTATTATCTTTCAAACCCTGTATTTTTCAAAAATCTAATAACATTAAGGTTTCCATCTTCACATTCTTTTGTTAATGTGTTTTTTTTTTCAGAAAAAACTATGTCTAGTATTTTTGGTGTCATTTTATACATGTTTATCAAAATTTGAAACAAATTTTATGTTTAGATTCTAGACTCAATTCTATACACATTGAAAAAAAATGATTTTTGATTAGTTTTCAAAAAGACTAGGGGGGAGCACACTCAAATTTTCATTTTTCAAGGTGTGTCCACTTTAAAAATTCATTAAAAAATCATGTATTCATAAAAAAATTAACAGAAAAAACAAGCATAAACTAGATGGTGTGATTTGTCTAATACTTAAAAAAAGTTGACATTTTAAGGGGAGCACACCAGACACTATGTTATATTTTTCTGACAAAAACAAAAGCACTTTGTGTGCTCCTCCTATTTGAACCTCTTAATCTCCACCATTTTTAGAAAAAAAATAGTAGTTTGAAACTAGACTCAAAGCACTACAAAACTTGATTTTATCACATCTTCTAATTTTTAGTGTAGATATCTTACTTTTGTCATGCAAGATCATTTTTTTCTGATTTCAAAAAAAAGTGACCACTTTTGACCCCCTTTTGGTCCCACATTTCCATGCACTTACCCTTTATTATATATGTTATCACAACCTTTGTTTTTATGATTCTTCATCACTGTACAAGTCTATTTTATTCTTTTCACATGGTCGATGACAACATGTTGGGTGTGTGCAAGAAGTTGGGTCCAATTTTTGGCCAAAAAGTGGAAGTTTTTTTCCCAAAAATCAAAGTTCTTCATAGTTGGAATAAAAATTTGAAGTACATAGACATAGAATATTTAAAAAGTACAGTAATATGAAATGTAGGATTCAGAGTCTAGTTTACAAATATGAAATTTATTCTAGTACCCAAATGATCAAATTAATTTTTTATAGGCTTGTATAAAAACCAATTTTTAAAAGTCAAATTTTTAAGACCATACCATGCACGTGTTTGACAAGCATAATTTGTCCTAAATTAAAGTATTTTTCTAATTCCTTATAGGAAAAGATGTGTATTATACTGAAGATTGATGAGGATATATTTTAATAATTTTTTATTGGGCCTAATTGCTATTTTTGAAAACCCCTCATGTTTGACAAACATAATTTGAGCTAAAATAATCATTTTTTAAATTTTTTTCATTGTATAAAGAATTGTGTGTATATTGATGACATATAATTTTTGTAAAAGAAATTTTAAAAATTAAAAGTTATTAAAAAATACAAACACTTGGCATTTCAAGTTTATGGACCAGTATCCTTAGAAATTAATTTAAAAATAGAAAAACAAATCCAATCAAATGAAAAAAAAACATATGTAAAAACTAGACATCCTCATCTATAATGGGTTTTAATTTCATAAAAAAATTCTCAAAAAATAGTCATAAGCCATATTGTCAAAGTTAGTGTTTTCTCTTTCTATTGACATGACCTTGTATTTGCAGGTCCAAGGCTAAGGGTCAGGTTACCATGTCTTTCCCAAGCCTAAAAGAAAACTTAAAGGGTAGGTTGACATTTCAATTTTTTTGGAATGGGATTGCGCTTTAAAATGGGTACCCATTTTAAAAGAACTAGCGGGACACCATTTAAAATAAATAAATAAATACTTTTGAGAAATGGGGCTCCATTTCTAAATGAGGCCCCATTTAGGCTCAAGACCTCAGGATCAACAGGGTCCCATTTAAGCTTGAGACCCTGAAATGTTATGGTGCCCCATTTAGGCTTGAGACCCTAAGCCTAAACAGGATCGCGTTCATGTCAAGATTTTTTTTGCCCGATGCTTCCCCTATATGTGGACCCAACTTATTGAACACACCCTATTGGTACAAACCATAATGTGACTACAATCTAGTCCAAAATCATGATTTGGTCCAAAACATTTTGTTGTTTCTATTTTTGTACTTTATTTTGTATTGTTCTAGACTTTTCATATATTTACTATTGTTAATGCATTTCTTTTATGTAATCAGACTTACACATCTTAACATATTTTCTATTTCTATATAACCCAACTCTTTCTTATAGTGTGTTAATTAAATCAATATTTATTTAATTCACTCATGTAGCTTTGGATAAATTTAACTTATTTTCAATAGAGTAGTTTAAAGTTTATATTACAATAATATAGTGGGTATGTTCTTTAGAGGTTGAGGTTTTTCCAAAATGGTTTTCCCAAGGTATATGTATTCCACTCTTTTCTACTGTTTTTCTTTTCTTCTTCTCTCATTTTTATTTTTTCTAAGTGTTTTTTTACATGATGAAATGGTACTAAAATTTTATTAGATTATATATTTGTATTTTTCTTCTCATAGGTTTAATGCGGAAGGTAGTTGCATATTTATATGTAAGCTTTGTTTTGAGTTTATATGCTAATAGTTTGTGAGCATGTTTTTCTATGAGAAGGGGCTAATAATCACTCTACAAATATAGCAAAACATTAATTTTATATCTCATACAAAGAACTACTAGAATCCTTGAAAATAAATTAAAAGTTGTGAAATTTTCTTTGATAACTATAAATTTATAAGCAACAATCCTTTGAAACAAATATATATAAAAATATTAGTGAAGGTTGTATAATTATCACTAGTGGTTCTCAAATCGTGAGTAATAATTCCACCACACAAAATAACAACCCTTCCTAAGTGTAATTTTGGAAATAAATTTATCATTTACAAACATTTTGATTAAGCATTTTTATAACTAAAGAAGATTTGATGTAAGAAAGGGCACATAATATGTGCTTATATAAATTAGAACAAAAGGACACAATGATCATTATATATATGATATAAAATTGCTATGGGATTAGAAAATGTGAGTTGTAGTGCATGGATGTACATGTTGGCATAGTATATATAGTGTTGCAAGGTGTGACCCTTGGTCTCCTTGTTTAGCGTTGCGCTATGGTGGTTTACGACAAGGGCTTAACCGCCTCCTGTGTTTTTTAAGTCAAGTGGTTGTATCAGGCATTAATAGGTGGATCTTTTTGTACAACGGAAGCTAAAAATTGGTATCAGAGCTGTGCTCATGGGTTAAAACCCTGCGCTTGTGCTGGGGGGATTGTTGCAAGGTGTGACCCTTGGTCTCCTTGTTCAGCACTACGCTATGGTGGTTTGTGACAAGGGCTCAACTGCCTCCCATGCTTGTTAGGTCAAGTGGTTGTATCGGGCATTAATAGGTTGATCTTTTGGTGCAATGGTAGCTAACATATAGAAAGTTGAGACAGCAAACATGGAAGTACATTATTATTTTGTAAAATTATTAACGTAGTTCAATTTACTATAGATTAAAGGTAACTGATAAAGATACTTGAGATATTTTAGAGTGGAACTCTATTAATCTCTTTGTAATTTTTTAATTTAGTAAATAGGAGAAGTGGTGATTAATTAACCCTACCAAGATGGTTTTCATTAGAGTATATTTTTATGGTAAATCTCTTGTATTATATTTGGTTTTGTTGTAAAAGTATTACTTATTCATTGTCATTATTATTTGAATTAAATTCAATTAACATTACTTAAAAATATAATCTACATTTAACTCCCAACAATCAACTTTTTAAGAGGGAAATTAAAAATCACAAATTTTCATTATTTCATATATATTATACTTCAAGTTGCTACAATTAGTATATGTATGTCATTACTATAATCTTCAATTGTAACACATAAAATAGTGTTTACTTTCATTTCTTTCAAAAGAATCTAATAACAATAAATTATGTGTAACATGTTTTTAATCACCATTTCATTGTATAGATATATCCTAAACCAATAATATTATTGCATGTGATTGAAATAAGAAAAATTAAGATACATTGATGAATACATATTTAAATATATGTGAAATGGAAAAAAATGACGAGGACAATTTTATACCAATAATATAATAATCTTATATTATATAGATGCTTATCAAATATTTAGAAGTACATGGAAAGAATGGACAAATGATGTCCATTTATTTTCTATATAGTCTATATATAGCATAGGAAAGTAACAAACCTAAAGATTTTCTATTGAAAGATAATTATATTGAACCATTTCTTATAGTTTAATCACATCCAATGAGTAAACTTATTTTATGTTTCTTATTCCCACTTAGCTTTTATGTAGTTAGAATTTCAAAAGGAGTAAGTCAATGCAATGCTCCCATCCATTCTTTTCAATACATACCTTTCCACCAAAACATAACATGTAAATTTTCTTCTAGAACCCCTAAATGATTTATCCACTCTTACATCTCTCTATTCTTTTGATCCATGTCTACCTTGGTCTACCCACATTTTTTCTATTATGGGCTAGCTAAGCTTCACTCCTATTACTTTTACACTGCTTCCAACTTGACTCCCTATTGCATCGAATGAAATGCTTCCATTTTCATCCCTAATTTCCATAGTTTCCACCTTTCTAAACAATAAAACTTCTTCAATCCTTATTGTCTTTTGTACAACAACTTTAGTATCAGTATTGTGGGTAGAGTATACCTCTTCCTAAAAAGTTTCTAGATCCATCTTGTAAAAGAGAGACTCCATGAGTTGATCCTTTGGTTGTTCTAAATTGGTACCAAATTCACTGATAAATATAAAGGGGCAATACTACTCACTAACTCTAACAATTGCAGGTGCATTTTCACCCAATGGGGGCAATTGTGCCCAAAGAAAAAAAAATTCTCCCATAACATGTTGAAGGAGGTGTCTCCTATGGTTACCATGCAACTCCATTGACCTCACAATTGAACTATTTTTGCAAATCATTTCAAGATGCAAATCATCATAAGCAGTGCAATTTGAGATGAAGTGTGGAGGTGTCCTATTATTAGCAATGCACTTTGAAATGAAGTGTTCCTCTATTTTAACTATCTGTACTTGTTGATATAGGTTGTTTGGGTCAAAAGATTTGTAACTATCATGTCCATCCACCATACAACAACAAGACTTTATCATGCCTTGTTGTGAAGGACATGTCTCCACCAATCTACCATAGACAATAAACTATTTGTTAATCAAAATTACTAGAATCTTAAATGTGAGTAGTAAAAACATTCACAAAAAATGGAGGAAGATATTTTTTAACAAAATAAATATTTTAAAATAAAATCCAAACCTAAAAACATACGTAATTTGTAATTTAACAAATATTCAATACACATTGACTATATACATTATATTAAATTGTTAATTTAACAAATATGATTAATTTGTTAATTTTGTGGATCAAGGGATAAAATTAGCGTACCCAAAATATGTTATACTAATTTTTTAATATACCCCAGTATGTGTGGTGAGAGAAGATTTAGGGATCATGGGGTATATTAAAAAAGGGTGTGGTAGAATATAATATATATCATATAAAATTAGCATATATTAATTCACCATTTATACATATCTCTCATATATATATTCTGTATAACTCTCTTATATATATATATATATATATATATATATATATATATATATATATTCCATTCTCATTCTCTCATATATCTTCATCTTACTCATCCATGTCCTTATCTCTCACTCATATGTATTCCATGCCTTTCTCTCACTTTCCCTTCCTTATACAGCCACTTAATGCTCTTTCATCTTGCCTTCTCCTTTTACCAACCTTTCATAAATACTCTTAATTATCATTTTCCCATGAATACACCTTTCCCTTTATGGTATTTAACCTTATTATATCCTATTTATGGATATTTGTGTATGTTTAATGCTATTTAAGGGATATATGACTCATATATGGATCTCAATGACATGGGTGATTGGAAACAACCTCCTATATCTCTCTATTGGGTGTCTAATGCTCATATCTTATACTACAAGACCTCTAATGCTCATATGTGGTACTACAAGGCCCTTAGTATAGTGTGCTATATTGTACCATCTTCATTTATGTCTCTATAGGATGTGGAATGGTTCTTGTACATAATCACAAATCCTTTGCAGTATATAGGATAATATCAAAGAAGGTTGTATAATGATAATTGTGGTGCTACTACCACCTACCAAAATACTCCCCTAGCCTAAACTGTTATCTCATCTTCGATATGATCTCATAAAAATTCCTTTCCATCAACTTTCTTCTTTTTTTTGTTGATGTTGTTGTGCCTTGCACACATGTCCATTTTATTTTGGCAAAATATGGACCTCCCTTTTGCTTTTGCTTTAGTTAGGTTTTTTTTCTACTTTTCTTTTTCCACCCCTTTTAGTCATTGAGAAGTAAGTTTTGAAGTCTTTATAATGGCTATTGATTAATGTATCAAGTACTAAGTCATTAGAAAAAACTTTTTTGCTTCTTTTCACTTATTTTGACATCTTGGTTTTCCCCACAAGGTTCATTTGATCATTCTAAGTATACTTAAATTTCTTGTATATTAAAGTTTTTTGGATCTTGACTTGCTACCAGACATGTATAACTTTGCCTATTTCATTAGATGTCCTAACTTTAACCATAAAGTTGTCTAAATGTGTTAAGAAGTATGTTTGTAGAATATCGACTTCTAAATATTTTACATTGTTTTGTGTGTCCATATAATCATATATTTTCTATGAAGTTGCAGCCATGAGTAAAAGTTGAAGATGTTGAAGTCTTGTAAGATGTAGAGTTTTAGGGTCTTACATCTATTTTGTAGTAACTAGTAAAAATGTCTATTAGTCCTATTGATTCCTACAAAGGTGACATTATTCTTGCATCTACATTCTACCTACCCTTTTCTTGCATTAATGGTGACACAAATTAGGAACCAGAAAACTATAAATTCAGCCTAAATGATAATTTCTCTACTTTGCAAATAAATCAAATTCTATCAAGCTCCAATGATTTGAAACCCTCTTGAGACCACAAAGCAACCTAAAACTACAAATTTCAATTGCATCAAATAATATTATCTCATACTAGTTTCATGAAACTTGGTAGTGAAGACTTTGAAGTATGTTTTCACCTCTTCAAATCCTTGTTGTGAGCTAGGGATTCTCAAACTCAACCATTTCAACATCTTCAATGAGTATTTAAAACCAATAGGTTGATTTCTCCTTTTTGTGTTTGAGATTTTGCATAATTTATTACAACATTCAATTTAAAACCATTGATTCAAGAATGTAGTTCCATTGATAAATTGTGTTTTTTTTTTATTAAACCTAAGGGCATTGAAACCTAGCAGTTAAATCCAACCATTGTTTATGAAAATGATAATGAAAATTTAAATTTGGAACTACATCCAAAATAGTTAGGTTTTAAATTTTTTTAAATGCCCTAGTTTGGAATATCATGAAGTGACCTAGGTCAAACTCATGCAAAAGATTTTGAGTTACACTAAACTTTTAAGTCCAATGGAAATCCCTTAAGGAAGTGCTTTACAAATTTTAGGTAGAGAACTATAGTCTTGGTCTTTAAGATTGACCTATAATGTCTTGAAAATCTCTACACTTAAGCCACTTAAAGGAAATTTTGAAGACTAAGAAAAATCCTTTAGGAATATAGTTGTGGAATTTTGGAAGAGGAGTGAACTTAGAACTTGTACTTATATCTTGGCCTCTTCTATTTTCCTCTGTGTTTTTCTTATAAAATCAAGTTTTTATTGAAAATTGTAGAGTTTTGGTGTAGAACTAGAGTTTTAAACCTTCAAATTGATCTCCAGAAGTCTTAATGATTTCTACAATGTAGCCTATCATGGGAAGCATCTAAAAAAAACACTTATTGAAAATTGAGCATATGTCACATCAATAAACATTGTAACATAAATGTTTTTCATTAGATAGTTTTGTTTATCTAGTTTCCCTATTAAAAGCAATAAGTTATAGAATTTCAACCAAGCTAAATTGTTGGAAAGCCACTAGTGATGGTTAATAATATCAAGATATGATCAACTAGACACCAAACTCATTTGCACCTAGAAAAAATCCCTTAAAGCGAATAGTCATTATATAATGAGGAGCTCAATCTAGTTAATAATTCACATATATATTCCAATCAAAATTTAAAGTAGCTAGCATGGAACCTATTACCGATGTCAAAAATTGCATTGACATTGATATAATAATTTTGTCTATGCAAATATTCAACTATACTCTAATGTAACACTTGTGCCACTTCAAATCACACCTTAACCTTGCAACCCTTGCAAGGGATTGTAGCAGCCTTGTAACCCTTGCTTTTTTTGGTTTGTAGATAATTTTATATAGGAAATTATCTATGAGATACTATATTTAAGCAACTTTCATACAACTTTTATTTAAGTCTACATTGGTATTGATTGTGAAAATCTTTTATATACTATGTCAACCTTTCAATGAATATGCAACTTAGATTTTTGTCGAATGCATCCCTCTTACCAAAATAATGTCATTTCAATTATATCAACATTATTAATTGAGTGTTACTCTGGACACTCTGCAACTGTATAGACAATGTTTAAATTTTGAATTGGTTCTAGGTGGGAATGGATGGAGATAGTCCGAGGGGACATGATTCAGTCCCCTTCCCTAACCCCAGGGGATGCTATTGATGGCACAGGTTGTTGGAGGGATCACGTGGCTTCAGCCTCGAAGCTAGATCCCAAGAAGTGGAAGGGGGCAATTGTGGGTGTTGTTAATGCTTTTGAAAAGACTTCATTCAATCATCCAGTTTTCTAAGAGGCAGATGGTGCTATGGTGCTTAAACTATTGGTCCAGATGGTGTTCCAGGTGATGGCATCAATGGATAATATTTTGGTGGGGAAATTCTTTGCCTTCAGACCTAATATTGACTTGGTTCACTGTTAGATGATGACTAAATGGTCTATTAAGGGGAGTGTCTCAACCAGCGCAATAGCGGGAGATATGTTATTGTTTAAGTTGACCTCTCAACAGGATATGCTATCAATTTTGGTAGCGGGTCCATGGCTATATGGAAAGCATTCCTTATCTGTATGCAAATTGAAGCCTAGTTTTGACCCCAAGGCTAACCTTAACCAGTCAATACCGGTGTGGGTTTGTTTGTTGGGTCTTTTCTTAGAGTTTTGGTATGAGGAAATCTTTGTATGGATAGGCAACACTTCTGAGGACTATGCTACTGTTGACAAAGTAATGAAGGCTAAGGAGAGACTTGTCTATGCTCAATTATGTGTGAATGTTGACATTCTCAAAGTTATCCCCACTTCTATCATACTGGAATCCTAGTTTGGGAAGTGGACCTAGAGCATCTAGTATGAAAACTCTAGAGTCTTCTGTCAAAACTGCATGAAAGCTAGCCATGTCTTTACCCAATGTAGAGCCCCAAAGTGCCACCCTCCTTTGAAGATGAAGCATGTCAAGGAGATTTTGGAGGATTACCCCTTCGAGAATGATATTTTGAAAAAAATTGACTCCCCCAGCTTCACCAAGGAAGGAGGTAGTTTTGGAGACCCTGGAGGAGGTCATTTTATAGGTCTCTTCAACAACACAAGGCACTCCACAAGAGACTCTAGTCTCTCTGATTCATGTGGAGGAGAACCTCACGAGAATTGAACTCTTAATCATTGTTGATGAGGAGACACAAAAAGATGAATGGTGAGAAGCTGGTGGACCCCCTTGTTATGCAAATGACTGAAGCTATTGCTGAAGGTCAGGAAGCTAGGGAAGAAGGAGAAATAGAATCATATCTTAGTCCACGGAAGAGTGCCATCTCACAATAGAGTATGGCCAATGTAGCTTGTAGCCCTGGTGATCTATTGGAGTTCCTTAAACCCAAACCGAGGTTACTTGAAAAGAACGTCCCCCTATCCCCAGGGGCAAGTTCAAGCAGAGGGATGGAGGATCTGGAAGGATGGTCCATTGCAAAGAAGAACAGAAAAGGTAGCAGTCGAAAGAAAACTGACATGGGGGGAGATAGCTACAAAGGAAGGCCATCCCACATGAAGACCAGATAGAGAGAGATGGAGCAAGAGATTGCTAGGGGGAAATAGTCCACCTTGGTGGCCCCCCTAGATAGAACAAAAATTGAGAATCATCCCATGGAATATAAGGGGGCTGAATAGCCCCCACAAGTAGTTACTTGTTAGGAACTGCATCTTTGATAACAAAGTTGATATGCTTCTTTAACAAGAAATTAAAATGATGGAGGAGAATTTTAGGATTGTGCTTAAAAACATTTGGCCCAATGTGAAGTATGCTATTAGTGAGGCTATGGGGGCTTCAGGAGGCATTACTACTCTTTGGAGACAATATCTTCTTGGTAACTTTATTTCCTACTCTAAACATCACATTAAAGTTTCATTTCATTATATTCTTGAACGATGAACTCTGATTAACATTTATGCCCCTATAGACACCCAAATTTGTCCATGTCTTGCAACACCTAGTTAAAAACATTATCTTAGACATCATGTAGCATTTGTCCTAATCCCACTCTTAATCCCATTTATCCATTAGCCAATTCATTACATAAATTTTATTTATTTAATTAATTTTCCATCTTAATCCATTTCATAATCCACTTAGCCATTTAATTAAATAAATTTTATTTATTTAATTAATTTCCACATCATATCCCAATCCTATCTTAATCATCTTCCCAATTAATTAAATATTTTTTTATTTACTTAATTTCCAACTCATATCCCAACTAATTCAATAAAATATTTGAATTAAGTCCTCACCTTTCATCACATTCCAACACTTGTCCACCTCTGACTTGAATTATCTATGGTACTATATCTTTTAATAAATTTCACATGTACTATTTTTGATATACACAATCACACATGTAGTGCTTTTTGGGGACACAGTCACACATGAGCCTTATCTTCCTTTGTACACTTGTCACATGACTACAACTCCCTTCAAGAGTGGAAGTAACTAATCAATCATAGCCATCCACATCAATCAATTAACCTTTTAATTGCAACCATCCATTCGAACCAAGTCTTTCTTCTAAATCAAGCCTTCTACAAGACATTTGTAAGATGCATTGAGTTGGAGTATCCTTATGCTGCCGAAATATCATTAGAGCCTTTGCATCAATCATCCATTATTATCATTCATCTATCATCTTCATCTTATTGTAATGCTATGAAATTGAGCAACCAACATATCAAATTTTCAAATCAATAAAACAAGTCATCTTGCATATATCTATTCGAGGTATTGAAGGGTTTGGACAAGGTAATGCATTTCATTTGTTTTATCATTTTCATTTTATCCAAATTTTTTATATACATTTTTAGTGAACCCGACATGAGCATGCCCTATTGGATCTAATCATTAGTTTTTGTAGCTTTTTGTTGCAAAAAATTGCCTTTTTCTGACCCTAGTTTGTCAAGATTTGGATGAAACTATATGTATATGATCTCCTAGCTCTAATGTAACCTCACCATTGCATCCAAGAGGCTGTTTCCATAAATTTTGAGTACAAATTTGCCTATATTATGTGAAGGAAAGAAGCATTAACTAGATGGTGGCGGTGGATCTTAACTCCCACCTATATCCCTATTGATAACTGAGTGGGGGGGGGGGGGGGGGGGTTGAATCAGTTATCTTAATTATTTTACCTTTATGTTCTTCTTTAACAACTAGTGCAGCATCAAATCATAAATGCATGCATAACCATGAAAGAAGAAATAAAAACATTACACATAACACAATGATTTTGATGTGGAAAACCTTGTTAATGGAAAAACCACAGGGTGATTAACCCAAGATTGGATTCTCTGTTAAAAGAATAGAAGTACAAAATGGTACTTGCCAATTAGGGCTCACTACCTGAGCACACTGCTCACAAGAGGCTCACTGCCTACAAGAGACTCACTATCTACAGGGTATAAAGAAAGTAACCAGGTGATTGAACTGATGAGAAGCATCCACATATGCTAAGGTTTAGTTCCGATTAGGCTCAATACACTAATCTATTGCACTTCATTCTTCCTCTTCTTTGTTGCTATTTTTTTGTCACATATTGGACGTATATTGTTGCTTCCACACTATTCTTTGCTTTTCTTTGCACAACACAATATACCACACATGTCTTCACATCTAAATCCATCTGGTATATATATTTTTGCACTAGGGATTTCAACATCTCTCTAGTCAGCATCTAGAATACTCAATATTTTCCCAAACTCTGATCTGTCAGTTGAATCCTTGCACACTAAGTGATGCGTATCAAAGAAATACTTATAGAATTCATCAATCATGTCAGCTAACCATGAATGATCCCTCAAGCAACTTGATCACAATCAATTTCTCATCCAGATTAAGGTCTGATGCTCCGTCGGTCAGTTCTTCCTTAGTCTACTCTACCAAATAGGAACCCAACACTTAGGTGCTCATATCTCTTCACTCTTTCATCACCGGAGGCTCAATCTTTGGAATGGATCAGTCATGGTACTCCTCTTGACTTCCCCAAGCCTGCACTTTGCTGAGAAACTTCCTCTGAGAGATCCAGACCTGATTGTCAGACCTTGCTGCATGCTCTGTTCTTGGTCACCGAACCAAAATACTCTTCAATATGACTTTTGGTATAGACATACCATGTTCTACAGATGTGTGTGATGGACTTTGTTGCCATCAATGACAACATTCATGAAGCCATATAGTGTATCTTGCCAACAATCTCCCCCTTTGGCATTAATGGCAACACTTAGTGAAAAATGACTAAGTGTCACACTACACTCCCCCTTGGCTGATGCTCTATTCTAAGGTACACTTTTCTGGAGCTCCCCTCTTAGCTAGATTCCACATTTTTCACTACTCCTCCCTCCCCCTTTGACATCAATGGAAAAGGGTAGAATCCATACACCAAAATTCCCAAAAATCCAACTATACTTAGCCGCATAAGTATATATACATATTATACTTACATATACTAAATTATATCTGCAAAAGTTGTCTTGAACTGGACAAATTCTATTGCCCAACTCTACTTCATCCTGTCCAAAATTGAGATGTGACCACTCAACAGGAATGCAAAAACTTCTACCCTCTTTAGATCTGTCAGATCACCGGTTCAGGCTATGGTCTGAGCATCTGTTAGGGATTCATGCATGGCCTCCAATTTAGGGATAATTATCCCTCTAAGTTCACCCATCCTACTTATTATATTCTTACTTTCTTTTTAAAGTTTCTTTAGTTCATTTACAATGCCAATAGTTTGACATTCCTAGTTTATTATGGATGTGGCAAGAGGATCAAAATTTTGGGATACACTTGACAGTTTATCCTCTTGCTCTTTCACTTTCTTCTCAATATCCTTTGTCACTTTAGACTAGGATAAAAAAAAATTATATATTTCTTTGCCATCTTTAAGAGCATTTTCTAAGCTCTTTATCCCAATATCCATAGTTCTCCTATCATTTGTTACTAGCCCTTGTACTTCTGAGAATCTCTTACCCAAAAACTCTTTCCAAACTTTCTCTTCTACTGCTTTCTCTAAAGAGTCAAAATGTGTATTAACAGAATTAACAAGAGACTTTAGATTACTAGATGTGGAGGCCAAAGGATCCTTTTGGAAGGATGGCATGATTTTCTCTAGCACATTGGATGCAATCTCTATTAGCTCATAGTCTTCCATGTGAGACTTTAGAAGCTTTTCTTTTTCTTTGGCTTGAGCAAAATATGCTACCTTCATTGTCTGGACCAGAGAGAGGGAATCAAAATTGAATGGTCCTTGAAGTAGCTCTGGTTCATCTAATTCCATCATTTCTTTTGTTAGGAAGTCTTTGACTGCTTCTACAGTGTCTCTTGTCGAAGACAGAGTTTTCTTCCCTTCTGCAGCCTCAGCACTATCACTTGTGGTCTTCTTTGTTTGACTTTCTTCTCTTCCCTTCACTTCTTCTCCTTGATTGATGCTCTCTTCTTTTCTTTCTTTTCCTTCAATTCTGGAATCAGCAGGGCGATCCAGAAGAGAGGTGTCTACTTCTCCATGAACTTCCTCTTTTAGAACAAATGAATCTAAGTCCTTAGCTTTCTCTTTACTTATCTCCTTTGTCTCTTCTGCAACTATCTTAATAGATTCTCCTTTGTCATTCATGGCAGAGGGTTCATCATCTATGTCCTCTATAATAGGAAGATTGAATCTTTTAAAAGCATTCCGGAGGATATCTTCTATTTCTTTAGCCACCTGATCAGTCTCTCAAGGCATAAGCTTATTCATTCTGGCTTTTCTCCAGAACTCATCCCTACAATCCTTGAAGATCATGTTCTTTTGTTGAGGAGTGATGGAAGGATAAAGTTGGATAGCAATCTGCTCCTGGATTTCTAGGTCTTTTGCCATGGCATTGTTCTTTCTCATTTCAAGTTCCTTTTCTAAACTTTTGGGAATCAGAGATATAATTTCAATGAATGCTTTGTTATAGATGTTTATATACCTGACTATGGTATCTTACAAGATCTTTTGATTAGCTTCATTATATTCATCATAAAATTTAGTCATTGGTTGTAGGTTTCCATCCACAGTAACTAATTTGATGATATCATCAATGTAAAGAGTAGGCTTTTCAACGAATTCTTTTTCCTCTTCTTCCTTGTTATGACCAGTAGAGGGTTCACCGAAAGTTTTCTTCTTTTTCTTCTTCATTTTCTTTACTTCCTCATTGGTCTCACTTTCTTCATCATCCTTCTGACTTGTATAGGACCTTGTTGCCTTTTTCTTGGTTCTCTTCTCTCTCCTTCCAGATGTCTGGGCTTTCAGTTTTGATGCTTTTTGGCTATTGGGGTGGTAGGTGCAAAGCTTTTGGAGGATTTGGTCTGGGAGGGGGCTTGCACCAGAGCACTTTCTGTTTCTTGCCTTTCTTTTCCTGCCCTTTCCATCTTCTCTTTGTTGTCATCAATTGCCTGCTTTGATATTCCATGCATCTTGGTGAATTCTTCTACTTCCCTTCTTACTTTTCTCTTGATCTCATGCTATCTCAGTTCAACATGAACTTTTACACTCAACTCTTGGAAGGTCACAAATATTTCTACCTTAGGGTCCTTGGGCACACTCAGTAGGTGTTGGATGTGTAACTCTAGGATTTTCTCATCAACCTCATACCCCATTGGAATTATCCACACTATTCTAGGTTCCACTGCCTCCATCAGACATTGATCAGTGTCTACCATAAAACACATTGTATCCTTGTACTTCTCAACCAATGATTGGGGGATTCTTTCTCTGGCTTGCATCATGCTTTGAAAGTTCTTGAAATAGCCCCAAAGTGTTGAATTTTGTGCCTTGGCATCACCAAGCCCATGCATATAATCTTTGATTTGTATGGCTACTGGTTTGTCATTTTTCCATATCCAACCACTGGATCTGGGTAGCTCATTCATAAAGTAAAAGAACAAACATAGTATTAGCCCACCATACTTGAATGAGTTCTTCTTGTCCTTCTTGATCTTTTGTAGGTTTTCCAATAGTTGGCTTAGAAGAAGCTCACAAAGATCATAATCTACATTCTCCCTTAACATCTGATAAGTAGCATAGATTGCAGTTCTAGATACAAAATTCTCCCTGCTGGAGTGATATATCTTATACCCAATTATCATAGATGCAAACTTGATATCCGCATCAGTGATATCTTTTAGTCATTGCTCTCTTGTCAAATTTTGATCTGATAGCCTCACTAACAGTTTGGTTTTTGATAGATTTCAGAGCAAGCAACCCACCAGATGAGTGTAATCTGGTTACTGCCCTAATTGTATTCTTGGTTATCTTGAATGGCCTCATCAACCACATAAATTTTTCATGTATTCTACTCAGAACATACCGGACCCATTCATCTTCTGTAAAATAGGGGAAATGGATGCAATGTTCGAAATGCTTATCCCATATGGCTTTGTACTAAGGTTTGAGTTCAAATGATTCATCTATTAAGTGCTTGTGGTATATATCCATCAGCTGGGATTCCCCAAATTCTTCAATGTTCACATGAATGTATGCCCTAACATCTTCTACATGCAAATCCCCATGTAGAATGCTAGAAAATGCGCCTAGGGGATCAACTTCTAGGGATTTGTAGGGATGTTTCTTGAATTTAGGGCATGACCTATTGGTGATCTTCACAATATTCAGAGTAGCCATCTTTCAAAAGATTCATAGAGAGATTTTAAAGAGTAGGAAATACCTTTTATGCTTCTAGGGTTCACAAAATGAGTTGGATCAGATTGCTGGATGAATCGACTTCTACGGTTGATCTTTGAGAGGCTTGAGACAATTTTGATGCAGAGCTCCTTCTCTCTTCTTCTCGAATGCAAGTGTACAAATGATGAACAAAAGAACCCTTTTATTTCTATGCAAACCCTAATTCCATTTTGCAACAAATACACAATTTAAGTTATTCTGGTTGCCTTGTTTTCTTTGTTCTGAGAGAGATATTTCCAAATCACTGAGATGCACCTAGAATGATAACTTACAAAGTATCTCCTTTTCTCCAATCATTCCATCTACCGGATGACTGTCAAACTAGATTAATCTTGAATGATTAACCTTTTCAAATTCCTTGTGGATCTTTCATATCTTTACGAAGGGTTATTTAGATGTTTCTATGAGAGCCCTTTCAATCCGCAACTTTCCATGTGCCAATTTCAGGCACCAATCGACTACGTGGGGGAATTTAATTTCCTTTGTGACTCCCCCTAAGCCAGAGCTTATCTATTCAATTTCCAGAAGGAATATCAGCACCAAATTCTGATGCGGATCCATCCCCAACATTTTTTGTACTTCTCTTCACCCAAATCTTGTTCATCTCCTTTTGAATTTCATCTGCATTCACTTTTCTTTTTCCTTTGTCTTGGTTTTAATTATGATGCACCGAACCCCTTTTGTCCTGAATCTTACTTCTACAGAATTTGGCAATATGACCGGATCTATTGCAATTGTAGAAAATAATATTTCTTTGCATATTTGAGTGATAACCTCTAGATCTACATTGATTAGCCATATGTCCCATTCTATTGCATGCAAAACATCTACCATTGAATGAATTGTTCATTTGCATATTTCTACACTCATGAGATTTGTGACCATACCTTTTGCAATTAAAACATTGACCGGAGAAGTATGAATTAGTCTGATTCATTCTTCTTCTACACTGATTTGCTTTATGAGCAAAGTTATTTCAATTGTGGTAGTATCTATTGAATGATGGATATCTTTGAGCATTTGGTTACCTTACCAGAGGTCTTCTAGGCCTATTCCTTGGATTTCTTGATCCAGAGTTCTTCTAACCGGATCCAAAGCTTTCACCTTTCTCATACCCCAAGCCTTGCTTGTCATCTACCCTCTTTTGGCTTTCAAGAAGAACTTCAAGTTGAGAAAAGATTATCTTGAATTTCTCTTTGTATTCATTTGTTGTTTGAAGATCTCTTTTAAGAGTGTCAATCTGATTCTCAAGTTGTTCTTTGTTATCTCTAGCTTCTTCAAGATCAGATTCTAAATACCTGATTATTCTATCCATTTTGTGGCAGTCTTCTGACTTCTCCTTGAGAGATTGTCTTAGATCATCTTTAATTTTTTTTTTTCTCTTCAATTTCTTGGGTGAATTTCATAACCACTGATTTCATTTCATGTCTTACCATAATGACCTCTTTTGATAGCCTCTCACATAACTTGTTCTTATCATTTAGATCTTCATCAGTATTATTGGCTTAACTTTGACTTGCAAGTTGTTGAAGTAGTTCCTTTCTCGTTTTCATAGAGATACTCAGTTTCTCTTTTAGTTCATTTATGAGATCATCAGCTTGTTTGAGTCTTTCCTTTAAGTCATTGACTTTAGAGTGACACTGCTCAAGATCATCTAAGGTAGATTGAAGTTGTTGACTCAAACCATACATATCCATTGAGATTCCCAGATCATCCTCAAGTTGTTAGGCTCTGTTTGGAGGAACTTGGCTCTGATACCAACTATTGATAATTGAGAGAGGGGTCAATCAGTTATCTTAATTATTTTACCTTTCTATTCTTCTTTAACAACTAGTGTAGCATAAAATCATATAAGCATGCATAACCATGAAAATAGAAATAAAAAAATTACACATAACACAATAATTTTGACATGGAAAACCTTGTTAAGGGAAAAACCAGGGGGTGACTAACTAAAGATTGTATTCTCTGTTAAAAGAATAGAAGTACAAAATGACACTTGCCAATTAGGGCTCACTGCCTACAAGAGACTCACTATCTACAAGGCATAAAGAAAGGAACCAGATGATTGAACTGATGAGAAGCATCCACATATGCTGAGGTTTGGTTCCGATTAGGCTCAATATACTGTTCTACTACACTTCATTCTTCCTCTTCTTTGTTGTTGTCCTGTCACATACCGGACTTGTGTTGCTACTTCCACACTATTCTCTACTTTTCTTCACACAACACAACATACCACACACATATTCACATCTAAATCCATCTGGTATTTATATCCGCACCAAGGATTTCAAAATCTCTCTAGTCAGCATCCAGAATACTCAATATTTTCCCAAACTCTGATCTGTTGGCTGAATCCTTGCATACTAAGTCATGTGTATCAAACAGATACTTATAGAAGTCATCAATCATGTTGGCTAACCATGAATGATCCCTCAAGAAACTTGATCACCATCAATTTCTCATCCAGATTAAGGTCTGATTCTCTACCGGTCAGTTCCTCCTCAGTCTACTCTGCCAAACATGAACCCAACACTTAGGTACTCATATCTCTTCACTCTTTCATCACTGGAGGCTCAATATCTAGAATGTATCAGTCATGGTACTCCTCTTGACTTCTCCAAGTCCATATTTTTTCAAGATACTTCCTCTAAGAGATCCAGACCTAATTGTCAAACCTTGTTGCATGCTCTATTCTTGGTCACCAGACCAAAATACTCTTCAATCTGACTTCTAGTATAGACATACCATGTCCTTCGGATGTGTGTGATGGACTATTGAAATTAATGACAACATTCATGAATCCATACAATGTCTCTTGCCAACAATCCCTCAGAGAAAATAGAGTGCTTAATAGACTATTTTGATAGTATGTTTAACCTTATTGATTTCCTTGGGAATTTTAGCCTCATGGATGTGGAGTTATCGGGACAGGCTTTCACCTAGTCCAATAGAAGATAGGGGAGTAATCTGATATAGGTGAAAATCAATAGATTCTCAATCTCTTCTTAATGGGCTATAATGAATGGATTACATCTATCAACTCTCCCTAGACTCGTCTCACACCATAGCCCTCTTTTGCTTGATTGGATTGGGAAGGGTGGTAAGGGTCCTTTCCTGTTCAGATTTGAAATGATGTGGGCTCTACATTTGGATTTTAGAGATTGCCTATTTAACTGGTGGAAGACCCCAATTCAAGGGCCAGCAATGTTCAGGCTAGCTAAGAAATTTGCTAATGTGAGAAATAAGGTGAAAGGCTGGAATAAGTTTACTTTTGGAAATTTTTTTGAGCAGGAAGAAAAACATTATGAAAAAACTAAAAGAAGTTCAAAGCAAAATCAAATAGGGAGATGTTTCAGAGGATCTGTAATCTCTGGAGAAGAATCTCTCTACGGAATGGACCCAAACAATCAAGGAAGAGGAGGTTTACTAGAAGTAGAAGTCTAGAGTTCAATGTCTTTGGGAGGGGGTGATGAGGAACGCACTGCGAGAAGCCACAAACTGATGTCCTAAAACTTCACATGTGAGCTGCTGAACTTTTCCATCGGCCAAGTCTCTCATCATTCCCTAATGCCCCAATTGCATTCTCTTTTGTAGGGATGTGTTCCATCAGTGGACACCTATAACCTTTGGTTGAATCACCAAAACTACCATCATATAGCTTCCTCTTGTAAACCCTAGCACATGAAGATGCTAGGTCATTCTTACTGCACGAAATGCCCTAACAGGATCCTCTACAACACTAAACAAGAAAAACAAAACAAAGAACAAAATAGATATTCATACAATGAAGCCATTCCACTAATTTCGATGGAAATCTCACTAGTGGAATGCTTCACGGTGACATACGACAATAATGGAAAAAGTACAAATAAAAGAAAACTATAGTTGTGCAATTTACAGTTGAAAAAAAAATAGAAATCAAATGGATAGAACATAATTGCTTTATTTCTCCTCAGCACAGTACAACCACATTCAATCACACACTTAGATCTGACTACATTCTATCCTCCTTTGATTCCTTCCTCAAGGTATTTATCAACTCACCCTGAGTACTACTGAACTAACCCCAAGCAGCTGGGAGATTAATCCAAGTAGTTGGGAAACACTATTGCCTATGTTTAGCATTATTGCTATTTTTAGCATTATTCAATTACAAATGACTAATGTCCCCTAAGTCACTTGGGACTTACAAAATAAACCTAGATACAACTAAAATGAAAATGTATTGGTAAAAAGATCTTATTACAAAAGTAAGCATAATGTTCTAGGTGCTCCTACACCATACTCCCTAGGTGAAATTTGTCTCAAGTCCTCTTAGAGACTAACTACTGTAAATCACCACCTGACTTTTTGATATCTTCTTCTAGCATCCATGTGGCTTCTGAGTCTGGAAGTCCTTTCCATTTGACTAAGTGCTCAAAATATGTCTAATTTTTGGTCTTCTTGGCTATCCTACTATCCAAAATGCATTCCATTGTAAATAGTTCCTTAGATGGTAATTGCTACACCCACTCTGGATTGTCTTGAATAGAATCTGTTGTACCTTCACCTATAACAAGACTCCTATACAATGTCATATTAGCAGCATTGAAGATAGGTGAAATAGAAATATCTTCAAGGAGTTCAATTTTGTAAGCATTAGGACCATATTTTTCTAGAATCTGACAAGGTCCAATTTTCTTCATCATTAACTTGTTGTGTTGTCCTTTGGGCAGTCTGTTCTTGTTAAGATGAACCATGACCATATCTCCTACTTGGTACTGCATATCCCTTCTTCATTGATCCACTCTAGCCTTGATCTTCTAACTATTCTGGTGTAGAGTATCTCTGACTTGTTGATGGATATCTTTCATAGCTTCTACAAATGCATCAGCATGTCCACTCCTTGTGTCTAACCCTTGAACATCTCGTAATTCAAAAATTCCTCTAGGATGACTACCATAAACAACTTCAAAAGGACTTAAACCTATGCTTCTATTTATAGAATGATTATAGGCATACTCTTCTTGTGGGAGTACCACATCCCAACTACTACCATGTTCTCTTGTCAAACATCTCAGTAGATTGCCTAATGACCTATTCACAACCTCCATTTGGCCATCAATCTGAGGATGATACGCTGAACTGAAAGATAAATTTGTACCCAATCTTTTCCACAAGGTTCTCCAGAAATGTCCCACAAATTTTTTGTCTTTGTCAGATACAATACTCAAAGGTAACCCATGAATCTTGATAATTTCTTTAAAGAACAAACCTGCAATGTAACTAGCATCATTGGTCATCTTACAAGGAATAAAGTGCACCATTTTACTGAACCTGTCTACCACAACAAACACATAGTCATAACCTATCCTTGTCTTGGGCAATCCCATCACAAAATCCATACTCAAACTTTCCCGAGGTTTGTTTGGTATGGGCAAAGGTTGGTATAGTCCTGCATTGGTTGAGACTCCCTTTGCATGCTGGCAAATCATACCACTCTTAACAAACCTTCTGACATCAGATTTCATCTTTGGCCAAAAGTAAAATCTTCTAACAAGATCTAAGGTCTTATTGAACCCAAAATGTCCTCCTAAACTACCACTATGTTTTTCCTTTACTATATTATCCCTCATTGAACATTTTGGGATACATAGCTGACTACCCTTAAACAAAAGTCCATCGTACAATGTGTAATATGAAAACTCGTGTGGAAAACATTAGCAAACTCACTGCATACACTATAAATTTCCCTAAAATCTTGGTCCTCTTCATACAATCCTTTGAGTGACTCAACACCCATACTTTGTAGCTGCACTTCTTACACTGTCAACACCCTTCTGCTTAAAGCATCAAGAACATTATTTGTGACCCCCTTCTTATGTTTGATGATGAAGGTATATGATTGAAGACTTTCCACCCATTTCATGTGTCTATGACTGAGCTTTTCTTGTCCATTCAAAAAACTGAGAGCATGGTTATCTGTATATACAATAAATTCCTTAGGAAGCAAGTAGTGCCTCCATTTTTTTAGAGCTTGTACCATAGCATACAACTCTAAATCATAAGAGGAATATTTCCTCTTGGCTTCATTTAACTTTTCACTGAAAAAGGATACTGGTCTACCTTTTTGGCTCAACACTACTCCTATGGCCAACCCACTTGCATCACATTCAATTGTGAAAACCTTATTGAAATCAAGTAACACTAAAATAGGGAATTTAGAAACTTTTTGTTTCAGATTCTCAAAGCTCCTATCTGCTTCTCTTGTCCACACAAACTTCATCTTACCTCCACCCTTGATGGTCTCCAACATAGGTGCACAAATCTCACTATAATTCTTAATGAATTTCCTATAGAATGTGACCAAACCATGGAAACTTCTGACCTTGCCTGCTATCTTGGGTGTAGGCCAATTCAAAATATCTTCTACCTTGGAAGGATCCATTTTCAAATCACCCTTAGAGATGACAAAACCTAGGTATACCAATTCTTGTTTCATGAAGTCACACTTTTCTAAGTTTATCAGTAGTTTATGATCTTGCAACCTCTTCAAGACTATATCCAAATGTTTCAAGTGCTCTTCCTTTCTCCTACTGAACACCAAAATATCATCAAGGTAGACTACCATGAATTTTCCTATGAAGTCCTGAAATACCTCATTCATCAGCCTCATAAAGGTACTAGGGGTGTTTGATAGACCAAACGGCATCACAAGCCACTCATACAACCCTTCATTGGTTTTGAAAGTTGTCTTCCACTCATCCCCTTCTCTTATCCTTATCTGATGGTACCTACTCTTCAAGTCTATTTTAGAGAAATAAGTAGCACCTCCCAAACAATCCATAAGGTGTTCAATTCTAGGAATAGGAAACCTGTATCTGATGGTTATCATGTTTATTGTCCTAGAATCAGTACACATTCTCCATTTTCCATCCTTCTTTGGTGCTAAAATTGTGGGGATTGCACATGGAATCAAACTCTTTCTTATTAATCCCTTGTCCAAAAGTTCTTGAACCTGCCTAGCTATCTCCTCATTCTACTGAGGGGTCATTTTATATGCTTCTTTATTTGGAAGTATTGCTCCTGGTACGAGATCTATCTGATGACTAATATCTCTGATTGGTGGTAGGGAATTAGGTATCTCCTTTGCAATCACTCCTTTATAACTCTGAAGTAAATCTCTGACCTCTTTAGGCCCTACTCTCACACTTTGCTTCTTTTCCCCCTGAGGCTTCACAATCAAAGCAAAACCTACTCCATCGCCATCCTATAATGTGTCCATGATTTCTTTTTCTACCACTAGCATTATACTAGACCCTACATGTTGTGGATCCTCTTCTACCACTGACTGTATCCTATAAGTCATACCATCCTTTTGGAATAAATAAGCATTCTTTTCTCCGTCATGATGAACCTTTCTGTCAAACTGCCATGGTCTGCCTAACAAAAGATGGCAAGCATCCATTGGAAGGATGTCACACAAAATTTTATCTCTATACCCCCCAATACTGAATTCTACCCATGCCTGTTCATTGATGAGTATGTCTTGCCCCTTATTCAACCAACTGACTTTATATGGACTGCTATGGGGTATCTTTGCTAACTTCAACTTATTCACTACTTCCAAAGATATGATATTATCTGTCGAACCAAAGTCAATAATAACTTTGCAAACCTTACCTTGGATCTTGTAGTTGATTCTAAATAAAGCCCTTCTTTGTGATGGTTCTATCTACACTGGTTCCTTGAGCAGCGTCCTCTTGATCATCATATTTTCTCCCACTTCCAATGCTAGATACACTTCAGGAGATGTCACACTCCTTGCATCTTCTTGAATCAAAGTGGTTCTCTTCTCACCACCATGAGAAGTTAAGGCCTTCTCCGAACACTTGTATGTCGGGTGCCCTATCTAATTGCAGTTATAACATCTCATATTAGAGAATTTGGATTCTCTACCTGATCTATTTGTCCCACCTCTTCCATTAGGCCTTTTTCCTCGGTAGCCTCCTCTGCTACTTGAGTCCCCAACATGTTCTTCTTGGTTAGACTCACCACTAGGCCTTTGGTTAGGACTTCTTCCTCCAAAACTACCTCTACCTCTAAAATTCCTTCCACCTCTACTTCTATTGTTCTACTCACTCTTTATCTTTATCTTTTCTTCAGTCCTTAAGGCCATCTGGAAACACTTGTTTATTGTGTCTGGTGCTAAGATGTTGATCTCATCTTGAATGTTCATCTGTAGGCCATTCAAATACCTGGCCACCTTTTCTGACTCATCTTCTTGTCTCTTTGATCTGAGACTGAGTTTATGAAACTCTTGTGTGTATGCATTCACATCAAGGTCTCTCTGTCTGAGGTTCTGCAACTTCTTATACATCTGCACATCATAGTCCAAGGGTAAGAACTGTGCTTTGAGTTTGGCCTTCATCCTCTCCCAGGAGGTTATCATATTCTTCCCCTCCTTGATTCTCTCTCCTTGTACATAATCCCACCATGCAAGAGAAGATCCCTGCAACCTTACCTTTGCCAATTTAACCCTCTTATCATTAGGGATTTCTTTATATTCGAAGTGATTGCTTAATGCTTCAATCCAATCAATCACCTCTTCAGCTTCCATACTTCCACTGTACATAGGTAACCCATCTATGGTGTCCCTATTGACTGACTTCAATGCATTTAAAAATGCCCACTAGTCTACTAATATCTCCTTTGCCTTTTTACTGGTTTCACCAATTTCTGCATCTCCTTCATCACTGTCACTTTCATCTTCTCTATCTTTGCCTTTGGACTACTTGAACTCTCCCAACTTGGATTCAAGCATCTCCTCAATCAACTTCTTGATGGCATCCTGTGACATATTTTTGGGAGGCATGCTCTCCACGTCTGTGTCGCTGTCTCTGTTTGAAATAAACATTCACAGACAGCACCCAAATGCTAACAATCTTGCATATTGTCAATTTGACTTACCACCCAAATCTTTTCAGGCTTTGGTACCAATATAATGAGGAGCACATAGTGGGAAACCACAGACCAATGTCCTAATTTCTCATGATCAATAAAAATTCACATGTGAGCTGCCAAACTTTTCCATCGGCCAAGTCTCTCATCAAGGGGATAGGAATACCTCCTTCCACCTATCAACTCTAAGACATAGGAAGAGAAACACTATCATGTCGCTTAGGGATGACCAAGGGAGACTAATTGAGGAGGAAGAAGAGATGGGGGGCCTGGTGACTAAGTTCTTTGAAACCTTGTTGATGGGACAACAGTCAAAGGTGCTTGAGGTGGACATGACCTCCCTTTTGGAGGTGATTACTTACATTCTCTCTGAGGATGATAACTACTTATTGACCAAACCTGTTAACCTGGAGGAGGTAAGAGTTGTTTTCTCTATGGGTGCTTTCAAAGCCCCAGGTCCAGATGGGTTTTCCCTAGCCTTCTTTTAAACCTTTTGGGAGATTCTTGGTAATGATGTATTTTTGGCGGCCCAAGATTTCTTTAGGATAGGAAGAGTCCTATGGCAGCTGAACATCACATTTATCACCCTAATTCTGAAGAAGGCAGAGGCTAGGACTATGATAGATTTTACACCCATCAGTCTTTGCAACACGATTTACAAAGTCATCACTAAAATCTTGGTCCTCAGATTACAACCTCTACTAAAGAAACTCATTGCCCCTAATTAGAAGGGTTTTGTCCTAGGCAGGCAGATACTAGATGCAACAATCACCACTCACAAAATTATCCACTCTATTCATAAGAGAAACACCCCAAATATGATATTCAAATTAGATATCTCTAAATATTATGATAGGGTCAACTTGGACTTTTGGTTAAAAGTTCTCAGAAAATTTGGATTCAATGAAAAAATTGTTAAAATTATCAAAGAATGCATAACTATGGATAGATTCTCAGTTTTGGTTAATGGATCCACTAGAGGTTTTTTCCCTTCTGGAAGAGGCATTAGACAAGGTGACCCTCTGTCACCTTACCTTTTCATTCTAATTGCTGAGGTTTTGGGGAAAAATGCTTGTAATCTCTTATTGCACAGGACTCTCAGTGGGATTAAACCTACTTCAATAGCCTAGAATTTGGTCATTCAGCAATTTATGGATGACACTATTCTGTTCGAGCTGGCCTTAGTGGTGGAAGCTAGAAGGTGGAAGGAACTTCTAAAGAGCTATGAGAGAGCTTTAGGCCAGGGCATCAACTTTGAGAAAAGCCATATCTACTTCCTAAACACTGAAGAAGATCTTCAACAAAACATACCAGAGTCTTGGGTTGTTCTAGTGAAAGACTACCTGCCACTTATTTAGGACTTCCCCTTACAATTACCAAAGTTTCCATGGAATTCTGGAAGGGTTTGGTGGAAAGAATTTAGAGAAAACTAGCTGGGTGGAAGGGTGCCCTTCTGAGTCAAGCTGGGAAGTTTTAGCCTCTCAAAGTCTCTCTTTAGGGGATGCCCAATTATGTGCTAAGTGTTTTCAAAATCCCTAAGAATGTGGCTGAGAAGATTGAATAGATTCAAAAAAAGTTTCTTTGGACTGGGATGGAAGAGAAAAGAGAATGGCTCTTGTGGGTTGGCAGGAATTTTGTACCCCTAAAGGAGAAGGAGGACTGGGCCTAAGAAGAATCCATCTAATGAAAAGGGCACTGCTAGCTAAAATTGGGTGGAATCTGGTCCAAGGATGTACTGATTGGGGAGAAATCATGATGGCCAAATACCTCATTGGAGATCAAGGCAGAAGATTCCTATCAGAGGTGAGTCTTCCCAAAGGCTTAGTTTTATGGAACGGGACTATCAAAACTAGCAGCCTGATTCGACAAGGTTCAAGATGGAGGATAGGTGATGGTAAGGAGGTTAACTTTTGGAAGGATTGGTGGTTGAGGGATAAACTCTGATCAATTCAAATTATGAAAGGATAGCGAGTAGGCTTAGTGAAGTCCTTGGCTCCAAAGTTTGTAACTACATAAGAACATGTGGAGGTCTCCAGAGCTAGAAGTAGTTTTCTATCTATGCTCATGAGGGTAGCAAGGGGATGATGGTGGCTCACCAACTCCAAAAAGATCTTGAAGGCTATAAACTCTCACTTTTTCTAAGAAAGACAAGATCATATGGGATAAAGATAAAAAGGGATTGTTTACTATCAAGAGTGCTTATAATTTGTTGTTAGGCCCTGGTAAGGTTGGAGTGTGGAGAAAAATCTAGATCCGTAAACTTCTTCTGGTGGACCCTAATACACAATAAAGTCCTGACTCTGGACAATCTAAAATAAAGAGGATTTCAAATGCCAACCAGATGCATCCTTTGTGGTTCAGAGGAGGAGTCATTGGATCATCTCTTTGTACACTATAGTTTAGCCTGGGAAGTTTGTGGGCTTACGCTCCGAAAGCTAAATTTAAACCGGTCTTAGAATGCCAGTCTTGAAATGGTGGTTTCAGAATGGAAGCCCCCTACATCCTAGTGCTACCAATCTTGAAGGAGCTCTAGAAACAAATTCCCCCCCATTTAGCCTAGAGTCTGTCGAAAGAACATAATAATAGAATCTTCAGGGAGAAGAGTAGAACTCCTCTAGAAGTTTTTCAATGTTTTTTTCAAACTGTTGATTGAGAACATTAACTCCTGCATATTTAAAGCTTCGAATAGCCCCCCGGGAAGAGAAGAACAAAGTATGATAAATAATTGGAATATTGATTCCTACTAGGTGCACACTACAAAAAAGTTAGCCCAAGCAAAGACCAAAGGGACTCCACCTCAATAAGGGTAGCTCAAACTTAATGTTGATGGAGCAACTAAAGGAAACCCAGGTGCTGCAAGTGGTGGAGGTATTATAAGAACTGATAATGGGGTGTGTGTTGCTGCTTACTCTAGAGGGATTGGTATAAAGAGTAATAATGAAGTGGAAGCCATGGCCATGCTCTAGGGAATCAAGCTTGTTATCTCCATGAATATACAAAGACTACATTTTGAAGGTGACTCTCAAATAATTGTCAATGCTGCCCTTGGTCAATCTTAGATTAGGGGAATCTAGAGGATATCATGGGTGATATCAAGATCCTCCTCAATGGGATGGAGGAGTATAGGATTACCCATACCTATAGAGAAGGAAATGTAGTGGTTGATGCCCTGGCTAATGTGGGTAATGACAGGAATGGGTGGCAACCTTATTGTGCAAGATGGAAGAGACCATAATGCATAAGTGGTTAGTGATGATGATTGCCCTTTGGGGTTACCAGGCTGATGAAGGGGTCAGTGCTTTTTCTCCAACTGGGAGAAGAATAACAAAAACCCCATAGCAGGTGGGACCAACATTTTGAATTTTCAAATTATTCCTAGCAAGATATTCGAAGGTGAAGTGGCTAGGTAGAGGACTAGCCGATGGCGTCCTGTTAGCAAGAACTAGAGGAGAGGGGTCCACACAGATATAGGGAATGACTTTGTTGATCGTACTAAGTGGAGATTGATGGGAAAGCCTGGTTGGCACACTAAAAGGCTCAAGGACATTAGTTCTAGTGGAGATCTGGGTATTGGATCCTACAACCTAATAAGGATGAAGCGTGGAAATGTGGAAGGGATACAGAGGATGGATGGGATAACTATCTTCATGGCTAGTTATGGTTGGGTTAAGCCTGTAGCTGGCATCACCTATCTTCGCATGAGGTGGCAGCTAAATACTCCCCTCAATGAGATGTATCTAGGTGGCAATCTTGAGGTGAATCATAACAATAATTACTCTTCCATCATTACCCTTACCAAACAAAAGTGCCATTTTAACAATTTTTTTGCTAATTCCAAGACTGTCATTTGTAAACATTACCACTTTGAATGTCTCTTGCTCAGTTTCTTCTACTATTCTTAGAATGGTGAAATGCAAGGGTACATTGTAAAAATTAAACCCATCTCAGTGGAGGAATTCAAACAAGACCCTCTCATTTGGAATATAATTCAGGAAGGAGAGGTGGTTCCCTTTATCAAAGGAATGGCAGGTTAAGATGAAAACCTATCATGATAGTTCACAGAAACCTAGGATGAGGAAACTTGAGAGGTTAGAATTGGGAAGATTGGCTTCCAATTTTTAGAAGAGGTTATTGGACAAGCCATGGGGTTACCTATGAAAAGAAAAAAACACTCGAGGAGAAGCAGAGTCTTTGACCCCAAACACATGAATCTTTTCTTCCGTGACAGTGAGGTGCCTATGAAACTTCATGGAGGGTTTGAGAGGGAGAAGTTGCCAGATCCATGGAATCAAATCTACTTAATGATAATGAATTTTTTCATGCTAGAAGATTTTAGGTATACAATCACTACCACTTTGCTCTTCTAAATCATTTCAGGAATAAGGTTGAGATTAGCTTTCCTTTCTTTTTCTCTCTTTGTTGGATAATTCTATTAAGTCTATTAGGGAGCTTAGGGCTAAGAATGCCAACCACCCCTTGTTCCTATTCACCAAGGACTTATTTTGAGGTTGTATCACTTCCATCTTGCTTTGTGCTGGCCTAAGCAAATCTAAGTTAAGATCCTTAAGGACCCACAACCGAGCACATCCCATGGGGGTAAGGGCAAAGTGAAGATTTGCAAAGAGACCCTCAAGATTAAAGGTGGTCCCCATGCAGTGAAAAGGAACCCTGTTGAAACCCTTATTACTATTAAAAATAAGAAACAAAAGTACACCACCCCGACGTTATAAGGGAAGAATGCAAAAAGAGATAGGGTGGAGGTTGAGGAAACAAAGACTACCCTGAAGAAAAAATATAGGGAAGGCAAAGGTGTTACTGTTGTGGATGCTCATGTGAAGATAGTGGAACTAGAGACTGGACTAGAACTGAAGGATAGCATTGAAGGTGGTGGGACTACTCTCTCAAGCATTCGTTGATCCAAACAGATTACTCGGAAACTGTTGGTAAACACTCTGGGTGTGGAGGTTTCTAAAGACTCTAATTTTGTGGAAGAGACAGTGGAGGAAGGCAAGGATGAAACCCCCACAAATTTTGTGCATGAGGTTTAGGGTACCCATCACTTTGCCTTAATGAATCAAAGTAGCGCAGAGGGTCGGGAGGATACTGCGAGGGCTACTGTTGGTAAATATACTATCAAGGATACTATGGATCAGGACAAGAAGGGGATATGTGTTTTGTGTGACAAGAATGCATAGGATATTCAAAGCCTCTAGAAGAGAATCGATACTATGCAAAAAAAATGGAAGGTTATGGTTGAATTTGCGGCCAAAGCTCTGCATCAAGCTGCATTCATCTTCACCGCAGTCAAGGACATGGATGAGAAGGTCAAACAAGTGGGTATCGATAGCCTGGGTGACTATAAGGAGATGATGGACTTCCTTGCTAAGTTTGGGGTGACTGACAGCCCATTGTCTCTTGTTGTCTATTGTTTTTTGGTTGTTTGTCATTGTTTCAGTGGTTTTTGGTTAGTTTTTTTGTCTGCTATTACTGTGTTGTTCATCAGCTGTTTCTAGCAAACTAATGGGCTGATGCCCTGGGGGCTATTTTGTTAAAGGGATCTAGACCCTCTTTTCTAGCTAACCTAATCAGAAACATTATTAATTGAGTTGACATTTGAAGACAACCTTTATTACACATTTTTAAACTTTAATGAAACAAAAACAATGAAAAAACTCTTGCATTTCATTAGTCACTGGAAGAAAATAATAAAAATTAAAAAGAATATATTGACCAAAACTTTAAAAAAAGAATAATGCATTCCTTTGGTTGACATAATTTCAAAATTATCTCCATTGTTGTAGAATCCCTAGACTAATAGCCTAGTCAATATCAAAACAAACATATTAATGGTAACTAACATTTAAACTTATCTTGTGTACAATCTCCTACTTAATTGTAAAATACAATCCCTACTTACATTATTCCAGTTAACAACATCGCCATTACTGTCACTATCAGCGTCACTTTAGCCTGCTTGCTTCTCCATGAGTGCATAGCTTGGAATGTGTAGATTTTGAGGGTCTATCTTCCCTTCCAGCATCCACATGTCACTATCTAATATCAAACTCCACAACTATCGAGTTTGAGGGTCTTAACATGTGTGCTTGTCAAAAACAATTTTATAGATTTCGTCAAAGTATATTTCAGAAAATCTAAAACATTCCCAAGTTATATTGATTAGGTCACATTTTTAAAACTAGCAATGGGTACCCATATAGCTATATGGAATGAGTGTAGTTCTTAATTAATTAGAAAATCACAATGAAATTTAACATTTTTTTAGCAAAAGAAGCCATTAAACATAGTGTAGTGTAAGGGGGTGAAGTACATTATTAATTAAACCATTTAATAATCTAAGATTGATATTATATGTAGGCAATCCTCCCCCTCCTTGAGGGAGAGACATGCACATTTTTGTCTTCTTTGGGAAATCCTAACCCTAAGGGTTGGATTTACCTTGGGCATCCATCCCAATGGGTTGGAGGTACCTCTCTCTCTCTCTCTCTCTCTCTCTCTCTCTCTCTCTCTCTCTCAATATGCCCCCTCTCTATCTCCTTCCATCTCTATCCCCTTGTCTCTATATCTCTCCCTCTCCCTCTCCCTCTCTATCTCTTTATCTCTCTCTATCACTATCTCTCCATCTCTCCCTCTCCCCATATCTATCTCTCTATCTCTATCTCCCCCCCTCTCTCCCTCTATCTCTCTCTAACTCTATCTTTATATTTCTCCCTCCCTCTCTATATGTCTCACCCTCTTTCTATATCTATCTCTATCTCAAATATTTAGAGGGGGAGGGAGAAAGATGTGGAGAGAGATAGGGATGGAGGGAGAAATACAAAGCTAGAGTTAGAGAGAGAGGAAGAGATAGAGATAGAGAGAGGATAGAGAGATAGAGATGGGAGAGGGAGAGATGGAGAGGAAGAGGGAGAGATAGAGATAGAGAGATAGCATTATAGAGGGAAAGATAAAAAGAGATATATATAGAGTTAGAGAGAGGGAGAGATAGAGAGGGATCTACATAAATAGACAGACAGGAAGAGGGAGAGGGAGAGGGAGAGAGAAGGGGAGAGATAGAGTTAGAGAAAAGGAATATACATATATATATATAGAGAGAGAGAGAGAGATTTGAAGAAAATAAGGGAGAGATAAAGAGATAGAGATGGGGAAAGAGAGAGTTAGAAATAGAGAGAAGAGGTATAGATAGAGATAGATAGAGGGACAAATGGAGAGATAGAGAGATATAGAGGGAGAGGGAGAGGGACAAGGGGATAGAGATAGAAAGTGATAGGAGAGATAGATACCATTAGAGAGAGGGAAAGATATAGAGAGATAGAGATATAGAGTTAGAGAGAGGGATACATAGAAAGAGGTAGGGGGAGAGGGAGAATTAGAGAGAGAGAGAGATATAGAGAGAGGGAGACATAGAAAGAGATTGAAAGGAAGCTAGGTGTGTGGAAATCACTTCCTAGACTAATCTAATGAGGAGATATGAGTGCAAATTTGTTCTAATATTTACTTTTACAATAATCTTAAACCACTAATAGAGATATTGCAGCAAACACATACACAAGAATGTAAGATAGAAGAAGAGAGAGACAAGATATACGTGGGGAAAACCCTTACAGGTGAAAAACCCCATACTCCAAAACACAGCTCAAATGTATTCTAGTAAACATTCATGGTTACAATATAGTTTCATAGCCAATGCTCTTGCAGGAGTCTTCGACACTCATATCTATAGATAATATGGAAGCATAAGAGTACTTGTTAATCACATAATAAATCTCCTCTTCAAAGCTCCTGATTATATAGAAAATACAAGGCAAAAATGGCTCTATCTTGGGATGGGCATCCAACATGGCCTCATGGCCCAAATCCTGCGCCTATGGACATTTGTCCAACACTGTAGGATGTTCTTGACACTTGTCAAGTCACCCCATCCCAAAGAGGTCAACTATTCCCAAGATGGGCAATGACAGATGCTCTTACGACTCTTACAGTCATCATCAAATCTGTCATATTGACATATCTTACAGCTGTAAGAGAATCTATCATAAATAGGCTATAAATAGCATATTCTCTTACAACATGTCATAACTCTCCTTGGGGCATCCAAAGATGCCTTCTTCCAAGATGCCTTATGACACATGTCTTCACCTGTGATAGAACCTTGTATTTCTGACTCATACATGTCATAGATTCTGTCATAGGAATATGTCATAATTGTTTCGGTCAAGATTCACTTACACACTAGTCGAGATGTCGACACATGATAGAAAATCTCTACCACACAAAAGGAGGCATATCTCCGCACGGAGTGTGTTGACCATCCTATTCATCTTACAAGTGGAGTGTCAACTCATTGTGCCACTTCACTCTAAATGACAAAACACGATGTGCAACAAAATTACAACATAGGCTAAGTAAATAAATTACATTACAATAATAAATGCAAGGAATTACCAAGGTTGAGACACCTTAATTCCCAACATCCTCCTGCTTGTCAAACACCTTGTAAGAGCCAATAGAAATAACAAGATTTAACTGCTATAGGTCGAGAGGCCCATAGACTTTGAACACCATCTAAACTTCTCTGTGCCCAATGGTTTCATCAATGCATCCACAACATTCCTCAAAGTGTCTACCTTCTCTAAATTCACCTTCCCATCATCTACCATGTCTTGCATGAAGTGAAACTGCACATCACTATGCTTTGTTCTGGCATGGAAAGTTGAATTCTTTGCTAGGCAAATCGTACTCTGACTGTTACAACAAATCGTAATCTATCCTGCATCAATACCAATATCTGAACACAATTGCTTAAGCCAAATTACTTCCTTACAAGCATGAGTTTCTACCATATACTCAGCTTCTATAATGGACAAAGCAACCATAGGTTGTCTTTTACTCATCCAACTAATTACACCACCGAACATAGTGAACACATAAGTACTAGTGGATCTCCTACTGTTAATGTCACCCACCCAATCAAAATCCATGAATCCATGAATACAAACAAAATGTGGAGGTCCTGTAGCATTACCATGATAGCATATAGAATACTCAGAAGTACCCCTCAAATATCTAAACACTCACTTAACTGCATCCCAATGTACCCATCCAAGATTGGCCATAAATCGACTAAGGACTCCCACTGCTTGGGTAATGTCTAGTCTTGTGTGAACCATAGCATACATCAAACTGCGAACAATACTAGCATAAGGTACTTTGCTCATGTCCTCCACCTCACTAGGAGATTTTGGACAATTATTAACAGACAACTTTGTCCCCAATGAAATATGAACACACAATGGTCTACAATCTATGATGTTAAACCTATCCAACATAGTCTTCACATACTTACTCTAGCTTAACCAAAGTTTTCTATTAGCTTTGTCTCTTCTAATTCCCATTCCTAGAATGTACCTGGCTGCCCCTAGATTTTTCATCTCAAATTGTTTTGACAAGTGAGACTTCAAATAAGAAATCATATTCTTACCATTCCCAATAAACAACATATCATCAACATATAATGCAATAATGAGAATGCAATCATTGTGAAACCTGTAATACACACAATGATCTAATTTTGATCTTAGATATCCAATTGACAACACAAAGGCATCAAATTCAAGTAGCACATCCTAGGAGACTGTTTCAAACCATACAAAGACTTTTTCAACTTGCAAACCAAATTTTCTTTATCTTTCTCTATGTAATGCTCTGGCTGTGACATGTAAATCTATTCCTCCAAATCACCATTAAGGAATGTTGTCTTCACATCCATCTTCTCCACCTCTAAGTCATAACCTGTCATAAGAGATAACAGGAACCGAATAGATGTCATCTTTGCAATAGGAGAGAAAATTTCACCATAATCAATTCCCTCCAATTGTGAATACCCCTTCGCAACCAGTCATACCTTGTACTTTTTAACATTGCCATTTACACTAAATTTCTTCTTGAATACCAATTTGTATCCAACAAGTTTCTATCCTTTAGGCAAAGGCACCAAGTTTGATGTTTTATTCTTTTCCAAAGAAGTCATCTCATCTTCCATGGCCTCTTTCTAGCAACCTGTATCTTTCATGCCCATACCCTCTGTCACAGTTCTAGGCTCATCAGTGTTAGTAAACAAGGCAAAAGCACAACTAGAATCAAGTAATGAATAATCAAACCCTATCAGGTTGCTTCCTTGTTCATGTAGACCTCCTTAATGGCTAAGGTTGAGGTTCTGCTTCTTCTGAGCTTTCAGAGCTGCTAGAGCTCTCCTCATCATCAGGTCTCACAGGGTTTGTCAGATTAGTTTTCTCAAAGGTAGAAGGAAGCTACACCACATCTTCTTTCTTTCTGTCTATCCCAACCGCAGAACAACATAAGAAGGTGTTAGCTCTCTGAAGATAACACTTCTTCTATACAAAAATTTTTTGGCCACAGGATCCCAAAGCTTGTAACCTTTCACACCAACACCACAGCCAATGAAAATACACTTAACAACCTTGTTCTCCAATTTAGACCATTTCTCCAAGGCACATGTGTATATGCCTCACAACCAAAACCACGTAGATTTCTAACTGAAGGCTTCTTATCAGACCACACCTCCATAGGTGTCTTACCAACAAGAGATGATGTAGGAGACCTATTTACCAGGTAGAAAGTAGTGGCTATAGATTCAGCCCAAAACTTTTGTTTGAGGCTTGCTCCACTAAGCATACTCCTAGCCTTCTCCATCAATGTCCTATTCATCCTCTCTACAACTCCATTTTGTTGTGGGGTGTATGGATTTGTCTTATGTCTTTCAATCCCTTTCTCTTTACATAACTTATCAAACTCTGTCAAACAAAACTCGCCACTGTTATCAGTTCTCAAACACTTAATCTTTCTACTAGTTTGATTTTTAGGAAAAACTTTAAACTCTTTAAACCGACTAAAGAATTTAGTCTTGCTTTTGATAAAATAAACCCATGTCCTTCTACTGTAATCGTATATCAAAGATACAAAATATATAGATTTGGAGATCAAAGGAACATTAACAGGACCAAACACATCAGAATGAATAAGATCCAATACACTAGAAGACTTGTGAGAGCTAGAGTAAAATTGAACATGTTTTTGCTCTCCATATACACAATGTTCACAAAAGTTGAACTCGAGATTACAATCATTTAACACCTCAACGAGGTTTTTCCTTTCTAGGGTTCTAAGACCCTTCTAACCAATGTGGTCATATCTCAAATGCCATAACATAGTCTTTTCAACATGAAGTTTGAATTCCAAAGCATGTGCACTACCATCAGAATGTGTTACAATGGATTTCTTCACTACTCGTTTAGATGGTGGGGATGAAGTGATTGTAGCTCTTTTCTTCGAGTCAAAAGAACTATTGCACTATGAAGTGCATGTCTCCAGCTTAAACAAAGTACCTCTCTGAGTACCCATTGCAAGCACCATAGATCTTGTAGTCATCTTGCATCCATCCTTCAAAAAGACAACCTGCACACCTGCATCATTCAACATACTTACAAAAAGCAAGTTCTGTGCTGAGCCTGGGATGTGAATGACCACAGTGATCCCCTTTACTCATCCATCATGGAATCAGATTGAGACTCTTTCATGACCAACAATCTTCAAATGAGAATCATCACCCAAGTACACTCTTCCACCATCGAACTCTTCATACTTAGTGAACCAGCTTCGATGTGAGGTCATGTGGAATGATGCACTAGAATCTATCAACCACACATCATCAAATGCATGGGTGGCCAGGACTACAATGAAGCCATCACCATCATCTTGTGATTTGTAAGAATCTGAATCTGGGACATTCTTTTTCTTCTTTTTCTTTTCCTCCTTGCATTCCTTTCATAAATGCCTAGATTTTCCATTGTTCCAACAAAGAGCCTTGGACTTTCTAGGAGATTTGGATCTCCCACGGGATTTGGATCTGCCCTTCTCATCTTTCTTGTCCTTCTTTTTCCCTTTCTCCTTTGGTCTTCCATGAACCGCAAGAGCCTCTTTGGTTGCCTTAGAAGACTATCTCAACATCTCTTCAAATAATAGTGAAGATACCACTTCATCCATTGTGAAAGTGGATGTGGTGCTCCTAATAGCCATCACAAGATGAGCCCATGAGTCCAGAAAAGAACAAAGCAAGGTCATACAATGATCCTCCTCCATCTTCACACCAATTGATGTCAATTGTACAATTAACAAGTTGAAGGCATTCAGGTGATCTGGAATAGATCCTCCATCCTCCATCATCTAAGAATACAATTTTTTTCTCAGAAAAAGCTTTGTCACCAGGGATTTGGCCTGATAAACATCACCCAACTTCTTCCAAAGGTCTTTCATGGTCTTCTCCTCATGGACATTCAATAGGACAGAATTAGCTAGACTGAGTCTTATGAGACCCTTAGCCTTCCGATCTTTGAGATCCCCATCACCATGTGGCATTGCAGTTGGTTTTACATCAGATACGATTTCCCATAGGTCATGATCAACAAGCATGTCTTCCATCTTAAGTTTCCATAACTCAAAATTAGTGCCATTGAATTTCTCCACCTCTAATCTTTTGGATATACCTACCATCTCTTTTATGCAACAAGATTAAAGAATACTTTGCATAAAGCTACCACTCAACCCAAGATTAGCTCAAAAAACCCCTACCCAACAACTAGGACCAAAGGTGATCAATCTTTGATACCAACTGAAAGGAATCTAGGTGTGCAAAAATCGCCTCCTACACTACTAATGAGGAGAGATGAGTGCAAATTTGTTTTAATCTTTATAGTTACAACAATGGTAACCCACTAATAGAGATATTGCAGTAAACACATACACAAGAATGTAAGACAAAAGAAGAGAGAGATAGGATATACATGGGGAAAACCCTTACGGGTGAAAAACCCCACACTCCAAAACATAGCTCAAATGTATTCCAGTAAATAATCAAGGTTACAATACAGTGTTAGAGCCAATTCTCTTACAAGAGTCTTCAACACTCGTATCTAGAGATAATCTAGCAGCATAACAGTACCTGTTAATCACATAATACATCTCCTCTTCAAAGCACCTAATTATATGGAAAATACGAAGCAAAAATGTCTCTATCTTGGGATGGGCATCCAACATGGCCTTAAGGCCCAAAACTCACGCCTATGGACACTTTTCAAGTCACCCCATCCCAAAGATGTTGCCTATTCTAAAGATGGATAATGACAAATGCTCTTACGACTCTTACAACCATCATAGAATCTGTCATACTGACATATCTTATAGCTATAAAAGAATCTATCATAAACAGGCTATAAATAGCATATTCTCTTACAACATGTCATAACTCTCCTTGGGGCACCCAAAGATGCCTTCTTCCAAGATGTCTTGTTACACATGTCTTCACCTATCATAGAACCTTCTATTTCTAACTCTTACATGCCATAGATTCTGTCATAGGAATTTATCATAACCATTTTGGTCAAGATTCACTTACACACTAGTCAAGATGCCAACACATGGAAGAAAATCTCTACCACACAAAAGGGATACCTATCTACACATGGAGTGTGTTGACCATCGTAGTCATCTTACAAGTGGAGTGACAACTCACTATGCCACTTCACACTAAATGACAAAATAGGATGTGCAACAAAATTACAACATAGGCTAAGTAAGTAAATTGCATTACAATAATAAATGCAAGGAATTACCAATGTTGAGACACCTTAATTCCCAACAGAGATAGGGGAGAGGAAGAAATAGAGAGAGATAGATAGAGGGAGACATAGAGGAATAGAGAGACAGGTACATACAGACATAAGGAGAGGAAGACATAGAGAGAGAGAGAGAGGGAGAGGGAGAGGGAGAGGGAGAGGGAGAGGGGGGAGAGATAGGAAGAGATAGAGACAGATGGAGATAGAGAGGGAGACATAGAGATAGGGAGAGGGAGAGGGAGAGGGAGAGGGAGAGGGAGAGGGAGAGAGGGGAGAGAGATAGAAAGAAATATCTAGAGAGAGATGGAAAGATAGAGTTAGACAAAGGGAAATATAGAAAGTGGGGCAAAGAGAGAGGAAGAGAGAGAGGGATGGAGGGATGGAGGGAGAGAAAGGGAGAGAGGGAGAGAGGGAGGATAGATAGATAAAGAGATAGAGGGAGAGATAGAGAGGGATCTAAGGGGTCCTTTTGCCTTTACCTTGATGGGTGTTATTGAACCCCTGAATTTAGCTAAGTCTAAAGCCCTAAAAATTTGACTAAATCTAAAATCTGAGGGATCTTCCAAATTCTAGAGTCTGTAATTTAATTCCTGTGGATCTAAAACTACTCTCAAACATCCTACCAGTATATACATAAAATATATCTTAAAGTATAATACCAATCTATACTTAAATGTTTATTTTTATGTAGATACCCCTAGTCTCTTCCTAGAGTGAAGGAAGTTCAAGGATTCCCTTTTTAACTACATTAAAATGTGTCTGCATTATAATGTGCTCATGTTATAACATGAGCACATCTTTTCCTGATTTGGGAAATCCTAACCCTAAGGGTTGGATTTACCTTGGGCATCCATCCGAATGGGTTGGAGGTACCTTTTGGCCTCCAAGGACGTGTTTTTAACAAAAGTTAAAAAATTCAACCAAATATTGTGCGTGCTCCCCCTATGGTTTACATGTATTTCAATGTCAATAGGAAAAATGCCAGGATGAATTCAAGTTTTTCATTAGCTTTCTAACCATGTATTTTTTCAAAAATCTAATAACATTAAGGTTTCCATCTTCAAGTTCTTTTGCTAATGTGTTCATTTTTTTAAAAAACCTATGTCTAGTATTTCTAGTGTCATTTTTTACATGTTTATCAAAATTTGAAACAAATTATATTTTTAGATTCTAGACTCAATTCTATACACATTAAAAAAAATTGATTTTTGATTAGTTTTCAAAAAAACTAGGGGGAGCACACTCAAATTTTTATTTTTCAGGGTGTGTCCACTGTAAAAGTTCATTAAAAAATCATATATTCATTAAAAAAAATAACAGAAAAAAGGCATAAAGTACATGGTGTTAGCTAATTTTCTTCCATTGTGATTTGTCTAATACTTTTAAAAAGTTGACATTTTAGGGGGAGCACACCAGACACTATGTTATATTTTTCTGACAAAAACAAGAGCACTCTATGTACTCCCCCTATTTGAACCTCTTAATCTCCACCATTTTTAGAAAAAAAATAGTATTTTGAAACTAGACTCAGAGCACTACAAAACTTGTTCTTATCACATCTTCTAATTTTGAGTGTAGATATCTTAAATTTATCATGCAAGATCAGTTTTTTCTAATTGCAGAAAAAAGTGGCCACTTTGGACCACCTTTTGGTCCCACATTTCCATGCACTTACCCTTTATTATCTGTGTTGTCACAACTTTTGTTTGTATGATTCTTGATCATTATACAAGTCTATTTTATTCTTTTCACATGGTCGATAACAACATGTTGGGTGTGTGCAAGAAGTTGGGTCCACTTTTTGGCCAAAAAGTGGAAGTATTTTTCCTAAAAATCAAAATTCATGATAGTTGGACTAAAAATTTGAAGTACTTAGACATAGAGTCTTTAAAAAGTCTAGTAATATGAAAGTTACAATTTAGAGTCTACTTTACAAATATGAAATTTATTCTAATACCCAGATGATACAAATTAATTTTGTATAGGATTGTATAAAAACCACTTTTTAAAAGTCATTTTTTAAGACCATACCATCCATGTGTCTAACAAGTATAATTTGTCATAAATTAAAGTATTTTTCTAATTCCTTATAGGAGAATATGTGTATTATACTAAAGATTGATGAGGATATTTTTTTATAATTTTTTCCCAAATATAATTTTAATTAATTTTTTATTGGCCCTAATTGCTATTTTTGAAAACCCCTCATGTCTGAAAAACATAATTTGAGCTAAAATAATCATTCTCTTTAATTTTTTTCATTGTATAAATAATTGTGTGTATATTGATGACATATAATTTTTTTAAAAGAAACTTTAAAAATTAAAAGTTTTTTTAAAAATACAAACACCTGGCATTTCAAGTTTATGGACTAGTTTCCTCATAAATTAATTTAAAATAGAAAAACAAATCCAATCATACAAAAAAATACATATGTGAAAACTAGAGATTGTCATCTATAATGGGTTTTAATTTCGTAAAAAAAATTTGAAAAAAAAAGTCGTCAACCACATTATCAAAGTTAGCATTTTCTCTTTCTATTGACATGACCCTGTATTTGCAAGTCCAAGGCTAAGGGTCAGGTTACCATGTCTTTCCCAAGCCTAAAAGAAAACTTAAAAGGCAGGTCGACATTTCAATTTTGTTGGAATGGGATTCCCCTTTAAAATGGGTACCATTTTAAAAGAATGAGGGGGAGACCATTTAAAATAAATAAATAGATACTTTTGAGAAATGGGACCCCATTTCTAAACGGGGTCCCATTTAGGCTCGAGACCCCGGGATCAATGGGGTCCCATTTAAGCTTGAGACCCTAAAATGTAATGGGGCCCCATTTAGGCTTGAGACCCTAAGCCTAAATAGGATCCCGTTCTCCCGACACTTTGCTCACACCCTATTGATACAAACCATAATATTTTGTTGTTTCTATTTTTATACTTTATTTTGTATTGTTCTAGACTTTTCATATATTTACTATTGTTAATGCATTTCTTTTATGTAAACAGATTTACACATCTTAATATATTTTCTATTTCTATAAAAACCAACTCTTTCTTATAGCATCTTAATTAAATTAGTATTTATTTAATTCATTCATGTAGCTTTGGGTAAATTTCACTTCTTTTCAATAGAGTAGTTTAAAGTTTATATTACAATAATATATTGGGTATGTTCTTTAGAGGTTGAGGTTTTTCCAAAATGGTTTTTCCAAGGTATATGTATTCCACTCTTGTCTACTATTGTTATTTTCTTCTTCTCTCATTCTTATATTTTCTAAGTGTTCTTTTACATGTTGAAATGTTACTAAAATTTTATTAGATTAGATATTTGTATTTTTCTTCTCATAAGGTTAATGTGGAAGGTAGTTGCATATTTATATGTAAGCTTTGTTTTGAGTTTATATGCTAGTAGTTTGTGAGCATGTTTTTCTACTAGAAGGAGCTAATAATCACTCTACAAATATAGTAAAGCATAAATTTTATATCTCATACAAAGAACTACTAGAATCCTTGAATATAAATTAAAAGTTGTGAAATTTTCTTTGATAACTATAAATTTATAAGCAACAATCCTTTCAAACAAATATTTATAAAAATATTAGTGAAGGTTGTATAATTATCACTAGTGGTTGTAAAATCGTGAGTAATAATTCCACCATACAAAATAACAACCCTTCCCAAGTGTAATTTCGGAAATAAATTTCTCAATTAAAAATTTTTATTAAGCATTTTTATAATTAAAGAAGCTTTGATGTAGGAAAGGGCACATAATATGTGATTATATAAGGTAGAACAAAATGACACAGTGATCATTATATATATGAGAGAAAATTGTTATGGGATTAGAAAATGTGAGTTGTAGTGCATAGATGTACATGTTGGCATAGTAGATATAGAAAGTTGAGACAACAAATATGGAAGTACATTATTGTTTTGTAAAATTATTAACGTAGTTCAATTTACTATAGATTAAAGGTAACTGATAAAGATACTTAGAGAGATTTTAGAGTGGAACTCTATTAATCTCTTTCTAATTTTTTAATTTAATAAAAAGGAGAAGTGGTGATTAATTAACCCTACTAAGATGGTTTTCATTATAGTATATTTTTATGGTAAATCTCTTGTATTATATTTGGTTTTGTTGTAAAAAAAATTACTTATTCATTCTCATTATTATTTGAAAAACAACATTATACTATATATGTCATTATTATTTGAATTAAATTCAATTAACATTACTTAAAAATATTATCTACATTTAACTCCCAACAATAAATTTATTAAGAGGGAAATTAAAAATCACAAATTTTCATATATTTTCATATATATTACACTTTCAGTCGCTACAATTGGTATGTGTATGTCATTACTATAATCTTCAATTATAACACATAAAATAATATTTACTTTCATTTCTTTCAAAAACATCTAATAACAATAAATTATGTGTAACCGTTTTTTAATCACCATTTCATTGTATAGATATATCTTAAACCAATATTATTATTGCATGTGATTGAAATAAGAAAATTTAAAGATACATTGATGAATACATATTTATATATATGTGAAATGAAAAAAAATGAGGACAATTTTATACAAATAATATAATAATCTTCTATTACATAAATGCTTATCAAATATTTAGAAGTACTTGGATAGAATAGACAAATGATGTCCATTTATTTTCTATATAGTCTAGATATAGCATAGGAAAGTAACAAACCTAAAGATTTTCTAGTGAAAGATAATTATATTGAACTATTTCTTATAGTTTAATCACATCTAATGACTAAACTTATTTTATGTTTCTTATTCCCACTTTGCTTTTATGTAGTTACAATTTCGAAAGGAGTAAGTCAATGCAATGCTCCCATCCATTCTTTTCAATACATACCATTCAAACAAAATATAACATGTAAATTTTCTTCTAGAACCGCTAAATGATTTCTCCACTCTTACATCTCTCTATTCTTTTGATTTACTCCTAGAACCGCTAAATGATTTTCTTCTAGAACCGCTAAGATTTACTCATATTACTTTTACATTGCTTCCATGTTGACTCCCTATTGTATTGAATGAAATGCTTCCATTTTCATCCTTAATTTCCATAGTTTCCACCTTTCCAAACAATAAAACTTCTTCAATCCTTATTGTCTTTTGCACAACAACTTTAGTACCAGCATTGTGGGTAGGCTATACCTCTTCCTAAAATTTTTCTATATCCATCTTGTAAAAGAGAGAATCCATGAGTTGATCTTTTGGTTCTTCTAAATTGGTACCAAATTCACTGATAAATATAAAGGGGCAATGCCACTCACTAACTCTAACAATTGGGGGTGCATTTTCACCCAATGGGGGCAATTGTGCTTGAAGGAAAAAATTTTCTCCCATAACATGTTGAAGGAGGTGTCTCCTATGGTTACCATGCAACTCCATCAACCTCACCATTGAACCATTTTTGCACATCATTTTAAGAGGCAAACGATCATAAGCAGTGCACTTTGAGATGAAGTGTGGAGGTGTCCTATTATTAGCAATGCACTTTGAAATGAAGTGTTCCTATGGTTTAACTATCTATACTTGTTGATATAGGTTGTTTGGGTCAAAAGCTTTGTAACTACCACATCCATCCACCATACAGAAATAAGACTTTATCGTGTCTTGTTGTGTAGGACATGTCTCCACTAATCTACCATACACAATAAACTATTTGTTAAACAAAATTACTAGAATCTTAAAAGTGAGTAGTAAAAACATTCACAAAAAATAAAGAAAGATATTTTTTTAACAAAATAAATATTTTAAAATAAAATTCAAACCTAAAAACATACTTAATTTATAATTTAACGAATATTCAATACACATTGACTATATACATTATATTACTGTTAATTTAACAAATATGATTAATAATGTTAATTGTGTGGATCAAAGGATAAAATTAGCATACCCTAAATATGTTATACTAATTTTATCATTATACAATAACAAAATACAAAATCTTTAAACATGTCTAATTAATATATACTTACTAATTATTTTCTTAAAATACTATCATTATATATCTATGGATTTTGAAAATATTATAAATATATAAATTTTTTATTGTGTAATAATGAAATATTAGAACAATGATTTTTTTTATTAAAGGGTTAAAGACTTTTGATCCAAAAAGAGGGGCTTTGGAAGCCCCCCTTTACAAGGAACAGACATGAAGCATCACAAAAGTTCAACCAGCAACAAAAAACAACAGCATAAGACAAACCAAACAACAACAGCAAGACTACAGCAAACCAGCAGCCCCTAAATAGCAGTGGTAAGAAGACATCATAGTTAGAATAAAATAAAATATTAGGACAATGTTTATGAGGGTCAGTTTGGTTGGTTGGGTTAGGATCATAAAAGATGCGGGAGTTTCCCATCAATTTGAATTTGACTCTTAAGGACTCTCAATTATAGGGGAGGTCTATATATATGAAGGACTGCTGGCAGACTCATTCAGAACCATTCAACTTCGCCAGTAGACAAAAAACCCTTTGACATTAATTATATTTTTAATTAAATATTATTTAAAATAAATTTATAATAAAATAAAATTAGCTTAAACTTAATGAGCTTTTTAAATAATTGATTATTAAATTTCCGCTTTCTGTTTCATTGGCATCCAGACTGTAGGTCTAGCATATGATTCTCTGTAAAAATATGAAATTGCTATGTGAGTTAGTAAAGATCAACATAAAAAAGAAAATCCTAAATATGGTGAGCCTTACCGTTTGTTCCTGCCATCAGCTTGCACTACGTAATAGCAATGGGAAGAGATGGGCTGACCCAGAACGGGAATAAAATACGCCATATCCCATTTTCTTGGAAATGACGGATTAGTATTACCGACTGTAAGTGGAACTTTATCAATACGCATGCATTTATCTTGAGGGAATGACAATTCATACAGAAATCTGTCTAGGGAACCTTGGAAGAAATGAAATACGCATGCATTTATCTTGAGGGAATGGCAATTGCCCCAACGGGAGGTGCCAGTCACAATGTCTTCAAGCTGCTCTTGGTCTTCATCACCTTGTAATACCAGATATCCTGAGTAAGCGTCAGGTGGCGGTTGGAATAAAGCTCCAAAGTTATTGGCCTCCCTGTAGGCTGCCAGAGATATTGTGGAATACATTGTGAAAGAATGAAACACCAGTGCTCAAATTACAGAGATCGTAGCGCTGGAAGTTTTAGTATTGTTTTCAGATTATATGGAGGGTTAGTCCTGTAATCAGGACAAAGCCAATCTAAGATATTTGTTGGAACCTAATAGTTATATTTGTTGGAACCTAATAGTTATATTTGGGTTTTTCTCCATAATATTTTGGTCATGTTATGTAGGAAACAAGAAGTTTGGGGTAATATGTGAGGGAAGTCATAATTTAAGAATTTTTTAATTTGTATAAATCTTAAAGTCAATCTAAGAATCTTCCACAAAAGTAAATAAGGCAATATAACCCTTAATTTTCTATTTTAGAAAACACAATATTATGGGAAAAGTAATATTTATGGGTGCTTTTAGAATGGTCCATAAGTTTGATAAAATTTTTGTTGGAAACTAATAATTATGTTTGGGTGTTTGTCCATAGTATTTTGGTCATGTTATATAGGAAACAAGAAGTTTGGAGTATAAGTGAGTCAAGTCATCATTTAAGAATTTTATAACTTCTAAAAATCTCAATGTCAATGGAAGAATCTCCACAAAGTAAATAATATTGTGTTTCTTAAAATAGAGAATTCAATTATGGGTTATATTGCCTCTAAAAAGTATTAGAAAGCAATATTTATAGGTGTTTTTAGAATGGTTGATAAGTCTGATAAGTTATTTGTTGTATTTGGTAATGTTATGTAAAAAACAAGAAGTTTGATAGTATAAGTGAGTCAAGCCATCATTTAAGAATTTTTTAATTTCTAAAAATTTCAAAGTCAATGGATGAATCTTCCACAAAAGTAAATAATGTTGTTTCTTAAAATAGAGAATTAATTAGGTGTTATATTGCCTCTCAAAATTATTAGACAAGCAATAATTATAGGTGTTTTTACAATGGTTGATAAGTTTGATAATATATTTGTCGGAACCTAATAATTATATATGGGTGTTTGTCCATAGTATTTTGGTCATATTATATAGGAAACAACAGGTTTCGAGGCATAAGTGAGGTAAGCTATCATTTAAGAATATTTTTAACTTATAAAAATCTTAAAGTCAATCCAAGAATCTTGCACAAAAGTAAATAATATTGTGTTTTCTAAAATGGAGAATTCAATTAGGGGTTATATTTCCTTTGAAAATTATATTTATAGGTGTTCTTAGAATAGTTATAAGTTTGATATTGTAATGGTAAAATTAAAATATTTGTGTTAATTTCTATTTAATTTTGGGTTTATTTTAATGGAATGTTTTTAGTGTAATTATATATCAATAAGTGTTATACTTTTATATTAGAATTGACTCATACCTAGATTTTTATCCATCTTCGCTCACTTTCATTTACACTTGTTCCCACACATTCATCATTTGCCCCTCATTTGTTACAACATATTCACACTCACTTCAATACAATCACTCCCTACCTCAAGATTATTAGTTAACTATCTAGGTCCTTTTCAACACCAATTCGGATCAATCTTGTGGTACGTCAAAATGAACCTCAAATTTAAATATTTAAATTCACATTCCAAGATTCTTGCTCCTTCCTATTAGCCATTATGAGCCAATGTAACACATATTTGTGTGACAATGTTGCTATGTCTTGGTATATAAAGACTGTCAATGTGCCCTCAATTCATATGCTAAAAAAGAAGAAAATCATTAGTGCACACTTCAATTTCTAAAGGGACAAAGAATCATTTATGTGTCATCTACATATAGGCTACTTTCGTTCTTCTATATGATGTCTTTGAATCTTTAGTCCAAGCCAGAAAGCTAGCCCAACTAGGGGTCTAACCTAGGAGAACTTGACCTTAATAATTCAACATATTCCCATAAGGTGTCTACAAACATCATAATCCTTACAAGGTTACAAGAGATAAGAGATTAGGGAAAATAAGTGTTGGAAGTTTGCATTTTTCAATTTAGATCCATACAACATAGATAAAATCAACAATAATTGGGATCAAACACACAATGCTTGGGATTGACCTGTAGAGATTTTTGTGCATATTTATATGCCAAGACATTCATTAGATAGAGAGCATAAATTTCCTAATAGTGGTAAAGTAAGTCCATGTTTCATCAACATTAATATTTTGTCATCAATATTAGAGCTTAGTACCTAATTCCTTTCATTTAATTATATTATATTTATTACTATTTCTTTATTGGCCCACATCTAATTTATCTACATGTTAATGTATGCTCATTGATTGCATTTATTTAGTTAGCTTAGATAGATTTATTTACAGATGTATGATTTATTATCTTTACAGTTTTAGTGAACCTAATTTATCTTATGACCCCATGGTTTCTCCTTAGGTTTTTTCCTTCTTGATTAGGGTTTTACAAATTTGAATTTTTTAGTGCTTTTTTATATTCTTTTTTTTATATCTAATTAAATTTTAATTTCAACCTAACTTAACTTACGATCCCTAGATTTTTCCTTAGGGTTTAGATCTAATCAAATTTTAACTTTCCCTTCCTATTTGTGTACAATCTTATGTCATATTAGAGTTTATGGTACATTATATGATCTTTTTTTTACCCATTGTACCTAATGTTGTTGCACTTCTAGGGTTTCATTTTTGGATCTAATTATAGATTGAATTTATAAATTATATATCAGCCCTTACCCCATTCCCATATCATTTATCAATTCCCATTATGGTTTGAACCTTTATTATATGATCTTCTTTCAATTCCTACCAACCCACCCATGCTTGCACATTATTGATATATATTTTACCGTGGACCATTATTATCCTTTCTTTGGAAGGCCCTCTATACTGACATTATATACATTCACCCCTCATGTTTTATACCCCATTCACACTTCAACACATTCACTCTCTACTTTGAGATTATTATTTAACTATCTAGGTCCATTTCCACACATTGGGATCAATCCCATGGTATGTGGGACTGAAGTGGGAATGAACCTCAAATTTAAACTTTTAAATTCAAATTCCAAGATTCTTACCCCTTCCTATTAGCCATTATGAGCCAACTTAACACATATATTTATGTGACAATATTGTTATATCTTGGTTTTTATAGAAATTCAATGTGTCATTAATTCATATGCTAAGGAAGGATAAAATCATTAATTACACACATCAATTTTGAAGGGATATAGAATTAGATCTACACCAATTGCATATATGCCACTTGCATGATTGTGTATTCAATGTCTTTGATTCTTCACTCCAAGCCATAAAGATAACCCATCTAGGGGTTTAACCTTTAATAATTTGACCCTGGTGATCTAATAGCCTCCCTTAAGGTGTTTATAAACATCTCAATCCTTACAAGCTTACAAGACATTAGAGATTAGGGTGGATAGGTTTTTCAAGTCTATATTTTACCAATTTAGATCCACATATCATAGATCAAATTTGTGACAATTAGTATCAAATCCAAAATGCTTGGGATTGACCTTTAAGGTTTTTTTTACTTTCTTAGATTCCAAGACATTCATCAAATAAAGGGCATAAATTTCATAATAGTGGTAAATTAATTCTATGTTTCATTGGCATCATTATTTAGTTAGTGATAGGAGGGATAAGTACAAAATTCCTCTCATTTAATTATATTATATTTATTACTATTTGTTTATTGGCCTATGTTGGGAAGAACTAGGCATAAACCAAAGATCTGAGCTTTAGTCTCTTAAAAGTTGTATTTATACCCCAGTAAGTGTGGTGAGAGAATATTTAAGGCTCATGGTGTTTATTAGAAAAGGATGTGGTAGAATATAATATATATCAAATAGAATAAACATATATTAAGTCACCATTTATACATATCTCTCATATATATATTCTCACTATATATTTTATATAACTCTCTTACTCATGTGTCTATATATATTCCATTCTCATTCTCTCATATATCTTCATCTTACTCACCCATGTCATTATCTCTCACTCATATATATTCCATGCCTTTCTCTCTCACTTTCGCTTCCTTATATAGCCACTTAATGCTCCTTCATCTTGCCTTCTCCTTATACCAATCTTTCATAAATACTTTTAATTATCCTTTTCCAATGAATGTACCTTTCTCTTTATGGTATTTAACCTTATTATATATTATTTATGGATATTTATGTGTGTTTAATGTTATTTAAGGGGTATATGACTCATATATGGATCTAAATGACATGTGTGATGTGAAACAACCTCCTATATCTCTCTATTGGGTTTCTAATGCTCATATATTATACTACAAAACCTCTAATGCTCATATGTGGTACTACAAGGCCCTTAATATAGTGTGCTATATTGTACCATCTTCGTTTATGTCTCTATAGGATGTGGAACTCTTCTTGTACATAATCATAAATCCTTTCCGGTATATAGGATAATATCATAGAAGATTGTATAATCATAATTGTAGTGCTCCCCTAGCCTAAATGGTGTAGTGTACCTAGAGTAATCTTCAAGTCAATTTTTTATAAATTTGTTTGTAAAAGGAAAAATGAGTTTCAAAATAATGTAATAAAGCCTAAAAAGGTCATAGGTCAGTAACTGGGGGATGATTTTAGTCATTTTATGTTAGTGAAGTTTGAAAATAGTCAGTTTCATTTAGTGGTCTGCAGTCATCAAGAGTATGACAGTCTATTTTTAGTAAAATCACTTTTTTAGTAAAAATTAGTAGTTTTAGGCTATTTTGAGCCTTTCCCACGATGGGAATCTTGGAGAAAAAATTATAAACAATTTTAAATGATTTGTAAAGGAATAGGGGTCATGGGTATGGAGATTTGGTTGAAGTTTGAAGAGAAAGAAATAAAGATTATGACTATTTTGTTGTCCCATCAATATTTTTCTGAATATTGTTGTTCCCTCTTATTTTTCTTGGCCGTACATTAATAATACAAAGTTATAGTGTTTTTAATGTTGTATTGTGTGGTCTAATATTTGTTTTAAGCTAGGTTGGAGGAGATTTGATGGAGATTTGAGCACCTTCCCAATGTTTTCTTTGGGACTGCTCTTTTCACAGTTTATGATTGTTTTATTGTTGTTCCTCTTGTTCATACTGGGCCCTACCACACAACCAAGAGCCAAAATATTAATCATGGATTTAAGGCCTGTCTTACCTTTCATTTAAACTTGGTTGGATCAAATTTCATTGTAAAAGTAGCATTTTATGACTGTTTTGTGCAAGTGGGTCTGTAGTAGGGTTTTAGAGGGTTTTAGTACTTTTTCATGAAATTGATGGATTTACGAGTTTCCACACTTGCCCCATAGGTGGAAATGAGAGTAAAAAGTTTTTTTTTCATGTTCATTAATTGGGTTTTGTGAAGGAATGGTGTAGTTGGTGTGAAAGGACAGATTTGTGTTTCTTGAAGTCTAATAACACTATGTTTTGACAGTCCTAACATAGGTGGAGTTGCTTTTTGAAGGCAAGGTAGTTTGTATGGTGGCTAAAACCTTGAAACTAGTTAATTGTACCAGTATTAAACATATCCTACACCTAGGAACAAGAATTTTTGGAGTGGATTATCATTTTCATGTATTTGTGGTGTTGTGGGAGGCCTAATTAGCCCTTGGGGCAGCAGGGTACAGTCAAGTTTTGGGTATAGTGTTCCAAAACAACCTATGTTGCATGTTTATTATGTTCAAGAAAAAGGTAATGGGTAGTCAAAAATCCCATGAAAGTTTCGAGAAGAGGTTTGAAACTAAAGTTATTGCATGACAGTCCTAAAAAGAGGGCTACAAGGAAGTGAGTGGGTTTCTGAAGGAAGTGGTATAAGGATGTACCCTCAATGCATTATGTGAGTTTTGTGAGCTTGCGACAGTCAAACCTAGTTAGTCTAGGGTCCCTAGAAGGTTTGGGAAGGTCTCCATATGTTTGAACCTATAAATGGTGATATTGTGTTGTGTTGAAGTCATGGACTGTGAGTGGACAATCATGTCCAAATTGAAGTTAAGTGTTGTTTGGTCCACTAAGGCCTAGATGAGTTGTTTACCCTACCATTCCCTATATCCTTTTACTCCTGTGTTGTTGGTTGTGATCCTTTTTGGTCTTTGTGTTGTGAGCTCTGCATCAAATTGGTATCAGAGCACAGTTAGTAGGTTATGAAGTGTTGAGTTGAAGAGGCAGTTTGTCAAGATGTCTCCAAGAGTGAGAAACATGGATCAAGAAATGAATGAGCTGAAGGAGAAGAATGCCAGAGAGTTGAGGGAGCTAAAAGAATGAATGGCTACCCTAAAACAAAATCAGAGAAGAGGAGTGGCTCTAAGTGAAGAGATTGAGTCTAAGGAAGAAGAGGAAGCTGAGTATGAAGATGTGGAAGAAGAGTTGGACCCTAAGGACTAGAGGATGGTAAATTTGCTGAGGGAAATAAAAGAAGACAAGCACAAGATAAAGATAGATGTACCAAATTTTGGAGGAAGCTTGAATGATGAAGAGTTGTTAGACTGGATTGCAACATTAGACAATCATTTTGAGTGTGAAGAAGTTCCTAAGGATCAAAAAGTGAAGATTACAAAGACCAAGATGACAAGTCATGCTTTATTATGGTGGGATTATCAGCAAATAGAGAGGAGAAAGAAAGGAAAGGCAAATATTGTTTCATGGGACAAGATCGTGGCTAAGATCAAAGGTAAGTTCTTGCCTAAAGATTATGAAGTCCAAATGTTTAAGAACCTTCAAGGTCTAAGGAAAAAGGAAATGGATATTAAGACATACACTAAAGACTTTTATAAGCTGAGTATAAGGTCTGGTCAAAGTGAAAGTGAAGTACAAAAAGTTGGTAGGTATATTGGTGTTTTGAGGTTTAACATATAGGATGAGTTGGTGTTGGCAAATCCAAGGAGTGTTGAAGACTATTATTAGATGGTAGTTAGAGTAGAAGAGAAGCTAAAAAGAAGACAAGATAAGTCAACCAGAGGTAGAGGCAATAGCTCTAGAGGTAGAGGATCTTTCAATACAAAGCAAGTTAATGAAAGTCAAGAAGACATGAGCAAGGCACAAGGACAAGGTGCTGATATCAGAGGTAGAGGTTCTAGAGGTAGGTTTGGTGGTGGAAGGAGTGCAAATACCTTTGTAGGTAAGTGTTATATATGTCAAGAGTTTGGGCACCTAGCATATAAATGTCCTAAGAAGTAAAACTTTTCAAATGATGGTGAAAGAAAGAGTGAAAGGACTTAATTAGTCCAAGAAGAAGAATGTGGTTCTAGTTCCACAAGGTGTGATGCTAAGGTAGGAGAAGCATTGATGCTGAGAGAAAGAGCACTACTAAAGACCTCTACGGGGAAGGAGCTGATTTAGAGGAGAGCATTGTTCAATACAACTTGCAAGAGCAAGAACAAGGTATGTAAAGTGATAGTAGATTCTGGTTGTACTAACAATATGGTGTCTAGTGAGATGGTAGATAAGATGAAGTTAAAAAGAGTTCCTAGGGAAGTTCCCTAAAAAATTTCTTGGGTGAGTGATCATCAATTCATTTTAGTGACTGAACAAGCATTAGTAGAATTCAAGATTGGAGCATATGAGGATAAAGTCATTTGTGACATCCTACCAATGGATTGTTGTCATGTGATATTGGGAAGACCCTGGTAGTTTGATAGGTTTAGATTTTATGATGGGAGAGCTAATACCTTCACTATCAAGAAGGATGAGAAGAATTTTGTGCTACTGCCATTGGAGGAGTAGTCAAGAATAGTAAATATGATTATGTTCAGCAAGAAGAAGCTAGTGATGTTTGAGGAGAGCGCAAACAAGGAGTGTGTAGCCTTTTCAAGGCATGAACTTGTTGAGACAACAAAGAGTAAGTATGGAGCTAATTTGCAGCTAGTTATGAGGAAAAATATCCTCATGTGGAAGGAGGTGAGTGAAAATGAGAACTGTAAGAGTGTAGAGCCTGTGGTAAGGCAAGAAGTGAGTGAAGGAGTCTTAGTAGGGACAATCATGTGCCCTGTAGTGAAGAAAAGATAGCCAAGAGAAGCTGGTGTAGCAGTTGACAAGATAACAAGGACAATGAACACACAAACTGTAGGCCTGACAGAGGTTAAGAAAGATAATGAAAGTGGAAAGAACAGTATGAGATAGTGGTGTAAACAAGAAGTTCAAAAGACAAGTTTGAAGACAGCTAAGAGAAGCATAGTTGCTGATGAAGGTGACAAGGTCAGAGGACCAAGAGTGGGACAGTCCACAAAGATTGCTTTCGGTCAAACAACAATAAATGTTGGCAAGCATGCCATGGATAGTGAAGATGGACTTGATGAAGACAAGCATGGAGCAATGAAAAATAATTTGCAAGAATATTTCCAAGGGACTTGGAAAAGTTTCAAGTTAGGTTGTATGGTGTAGTGCACCTAGAGTAATCTTTAAGTCAATTTTTTATAAATTTATTTGTAAAAGGCAAAATGAGTTTCAAAATAATGTAATAGAGACTTAAAAAAGGCACAGGTCAGTAAGTGGGGGATGATTTTAGTCATTTTATGTTAGTGGAGTTTGAAAATAGTTAGTTTCATTTAGTGGTCTGCAGTCATCAAGAGTATGACACTCTATTTTTAGTAAAATCACTTTTTTAGCAAAAATCTGTAGTTTTAGGCTATTTTGAGCCTTTCCCACAATGGGAATCTTGGAGAAAATATTATAAACAATTTTAAATGCTTTGTAAAGGAAGAGGGGTCATGGGTATAGAGATTTGGTTGAAGTTTGAAGAGAAAGAAATAAAGATTATGACTGTTTTGCTATCCCATCAATATTTTTCTAAATATTGTTGTTCCCTCTGATTTTTCTTGGTCGTATAGTACTAATGCAAAGTTCTCATGTTTGGAATTTTGTAGTGTGTGGTCTCATCTTTGTTTTAAGATAGGTTGGAGGAGATTTGATGGAGATTTGAGCACCTTCCCAACATTTTCTTTAGGACTGCTCTTTTCATAGTTTATGACTGTTTTATTGTTGTTCCTCTTGTTTGTACTAGGCCATACCACACAGCCAAGAGCCCAAATGTTAATCATGGATTTAATTCCTGTCTTACCTTTAATTTAAACTTGGCTAGAGCCAATTTCATTGTAAAAGAAGTATTTTATGACTATTTTTGTGCAAGTGGGTCTGTAGTAGGGTTTTAGAGGGTTTTAGTGTTTTTTCATGAAATTGATGGATTTAGGAGTTTCAACACTTTCCCTATAGGTGTAAATGAGTGTAAAAAGTTTGGTTTTCATGTTAATTAGGTGGGTTTTATGCAGGAATAGTGGAGTTGGTGTGAAAGGACAGATTTGTGTTTCTTGAAGTCCAATAACACTATGTTTTGACAGTCCTAACATAGGTGGAGTTGCTTTTTGAAGGCAAGGTAGTTTGTATGGTGGCTAAAACCTTGAAACTAGTTAATTTTACCAGTATTAAATATCTCCTACACCTACGAACAAGAATTTGTGGAGTGGGTTATCATTTTCATGTATTTGTGGTGTTGTGGGAGGCCTAATTAGCCCTTGGGACAGTAGGGTACAGTCAAGTTTTGCATATAGTGTTCCAAAACAACCTATGTTTCATGTCTAATATGTTCAAGAAAAAGGTAATGGGTAGTAAAAAATCCCATGAATGTTTGGAGAAGAGGTTGGAAACTAAAGTTATTGCGTGACAGTCCTAAAAAGTGGGCTACAAGGAAGTGAGCGGGTTTGTGAAGGAAGTGGTACAAGGAGGTACCCTCAATTCATTTTGTGAGTTTTGTGAGCTTGGGACAGTCAAACCTAGTTAGTCTAGGGTCCCTAGAATATTTGGGAAGGTCCCCATAACTTTGAACCTATAAATGGTGATACTGTGTTGTGTTGAAGTCATGGAGTGTGAGTGGATAGTCAAGTCCAAATTGAAGTCAAGTGTTGTTGTTTGGTCCACTGAGGCCTAGATGAGTTGTTTGCCCTGCCATCCCCTTTATCCTTTTTGTCCTGTGTTGTTGGTTGTGATCCTTTGTGGTCTTTGTGTTGTGAGATCTGCATCACTAAACCATTATCTCATCTTTGCTGATGATCTCATAAAAATTCCTTTCCATCAACTCTCTTCTATTTTTTGTTGATGTTGTTGTGCCTTGCACACATGTCCATTTTTATTTTGGCAACATATGGACCTCCCCTTTTTCTTTTTCTTTAGTTAGTTTTTTTTTTGTCTACTTTTCTTTGTCTACCCCTTTTGGTCATTGAGAAGTGAGTTCTTAAGTCTTTATAATGGCTATGGATTAATGTATCAAATGCTAAGTCATTAGAAATTTTTTTTTTCCTTCTTCTAACTTATTTTTACATCTTGGTTTTCCCCACAAGGTTCATTTGATCATTCTAAGTATACTTAAATTTCTTACATTAAAGTTTTGGGGATCTTGACTTGCTACCAGACATGTATAACTTTGCCTATTTCATTAGATGTCCTAGCTTTTACCATAAAGTTGTCTAAATGTGTTAATAAGTATGTTTGTAGAATATAAACATCTAAATATGTTACATTGTTTTGTATGTCCATATAATTGTATATTTTCTATAAAATTGCAGCCATGATTAAAAGTTGAATATGTTTAAGTCTTGTAAACTATAGAGTTTTAGGGTCTTACATCTATCTTGTAGTAACTTGTCAAAATATCTATTACTCCTAGTGATTCCTACAAAAGTCACATTATTCTTGCATCTACATTCCACCTACCTTTTTCTTACATTAATGGTGACACAAATTAGGAACCAGAAGACTATAAATTGAGCCTAAACAATAATTTCTCTATTTTACAAATAAATCAAATTCTATCAAGCTCCAATGATTTGAAACCCTCTTGAGACCACAAAGTAACCTAAAACTACAAATTTCAATTGCATCAAATGATATTATGTCATACTAGTGTCATGAAACTTGGTAGTGAATACTTTGAAGTATGTTTCCACCTCTTCAAATCCTTGTTGTGAGCTAGGGCTTCTCAAACTCAGCCATTTTAACATCTTCAATGAATATTTAAAACCAATAGGTCAATTTCTCCTTTTGTGTGTTTGTGATTTTGCATAATTTATTACAACATTCAATTTAAAACCACTGATTCAAGAATGTACTTTCATTGATAAATTATGTTCATTTGATTAAACCTAAGGGCATTGAAACCTAGCAGTTAAATCCAGCCATTGTTCATGAAAATGATAATGAAAATTTAAATTTGGAACTAGGTCCAAAATAGTTAGGTTTTAAATTTTTAAAAATGCCCTAGTTTGGAAAATCATGAAGTGACCTAGGTCAAACTCATGCAAAAGATTTTGAGTTACACTAAACTTTTAGGTTCAAATTATAGGATTATGTTAGAGGATTAGAGATTTTTCAATTTGAAATCTATGTCAAGACCTCCCTAGATTCCTTGCATTTATGTTTAAAGAGAATGAATTTTTAAGTTCAATGGAAATCCATTAAGTGCTTTGCAGATTTCAAACAGAGAACTATAGTCTTGGTCTTTAAGATTGACTTGTAATGTCTTGAAAATATCTACGCTTAAGCCACCTAAAGAAAATTTTGAAGACTAAGAAAAATCCTTTAGGAATATGGTTGTGGAATTTTGGAAGAGGAGTGAACTTAGAACTTGTACTTATGTCTTGGCCTCTTCTACTTTCCTCTTTGATTTTCTTATAAAATCAAGTTTTTATTGAAAATTGTAGAGTTTTGGTGTGGAACTAGAATTTTAAACCTTCAAATTGATCTCCAAAAGTCTTAATGATTTCCACAATCTAGCCTATCATGGGAAGCATCTAAACAAAACACTTAGTGAAAATTGAACATATGTCACCTCAATAAACATTGTAACATAAAAGTTTTTCATTAGATAGTTTTATCTAGCTACTTTCTGTATTAAAAGCAATAAGTTATAGAATTTGAACCAAGCTAAATTATGGGAAATCCATTGGTGATGGTTAATAATGTCAATCTATGATCAACTAGAAACCAAACTCATTGACACCTCGAAAAAATCCCTTAAAGAAAATAGTCATTAAACAATGAGGAGCTCAATCTAATTAATAGTTCACATATATATTCCAATCAAAATTTAATGTAGCTAGCATGGAACCTATTACCGATGTCAAAAATTGCATTGACATTGATATAATAATTTTGTCTATGCAAATATTCAACTATACTTTGATGTAACACTTGCCCCACTTCAAATCACACCTTAACCTTGAAACCCTTGCAAGGGATTGTAGCAGCCTTGTAACCCTTATTTTTTGTGGTTTGTAGATAATTTTATATTGGAAATTATCTATGAGATACTATATTTAAGCAACATTAATACAACTTTTATTTATGTTTAGGTGCATATTGATTATGGAAATCTTTTATATTCTATGTCAACCATTCAATGAATATGTAACTTACATTTTTGTCGAATGCCTCCCTCTTACCAAAATAATGTCATTTCAATTACTTCAACATTATTAATTGAGTTGACATTTGAGGACAACCTTTATTACACAATTTTAAACTTTAATGAAAGAAAAACAATGAAAAAACTCTTGCATTTCATTAGTCACTGGAAGAAAATAATAAAAATTGAAAAGAAAGTTGATCCAAGAAAAAACAAAAAATTGTCATTTCATTGAACTTAGACTAATAAGACATGAGAGAAATCATTCATCTTGCTATTTTTCAAATTATTAATAATAAAATATATTAACCAAAACTTTAAACAAAGAATAATGCATTCCTTTGGTTGACTTAATTTCAAAATTATCTCCACTGTTGTAGAATCCTTGGACTAATAGCCTAGTCAATATCAAAATAAACATATTAATGGTAAGTAACATTTAAACTTATCTTGTGTGCAATCTCCTACTTAATTGTAAAATGCAATCCCTACTTACATTATTCTAGCTAACAATGTCGCCATCGTTGTCGCTGTCAGTGTCGCTTCGGCCTGCTTGCTTCTCCATGAGCACAAAGCTCAGAATGTGTGAAGTTTGAGGGTCTATCTTCCCTTCCAGCATTTGAAGGTCACTATCTAATATCAAACTCCACAACTATTGAGTTTGAGGGTCTTAAAATGTGTGCTTGTCCAAAACAATTTTACAGATTTCATCAAAGTTCAAAAAATCTGAAACATTCCCAGGTTAAATTGATTAGGTCACATTTTAGAACTAGCAAATGGGTACCTATATAGCTATATGGAATGAGTGTAGTTCTTAATTAATTATAAAATCACAATGAAATTTAACATTTTTTTATAGCAAGAAGCCATTAAACATAGTGTAGTGCAAGGGGGTGAAGTACATTATTAATTAAACTATTTAATAATCTAAGATTGATATTGTATATAGGCAATCCTCCCCCTCCTTCTTGAGGGAGAGATATGCACATTTTTGCCTACTTTGGGAAATCCTAACCCTAAGGATTTGATTTACCTTGGGCATCCATCCCAATGGGTTGGAGGTCCTTTTTCATCTCTCTACCGCACTTTCTATATTTTCCATCTCTCTCTCTCTCTCTCTCTCTCTCTCTCTCTCTCTCTCTCCTCTCTCTCTCTCTCTCTCTCTCTCTCTCTCTCTCTCTCTCTCTCTCTCTCTCTCCTCTCTCTCTCTTCTCTCTCTCTCTCTCTCTCTCTCTCTCTCTCTCTCTCTCTCTCTCTCTCTCTCTCTCTCTCTCTCTCTCTCTCTCTCTCTCTCTCTCTCTCTCTCTCTCCATGCATATACCCATTAGGTAGGCTATTTTGCATATGATGGTCATATCCTTTAGGTCCAATCACCTCCAAATGTCACAAATAGATATAGAGCATAATTCTAAGAATCTTTCATAAAGACCACTTCTCTACATAGGTGCAAATAATACCACTTTGTCATTGTTTTTCCACATTTAATACTTATTCTTTTCCATTTTCCAATTCCTACATGTGTCCAAGTTGTACTATTTGTCAAGTTTCTAGTCTAATTGTTAGTCGTAGCTCTCATGGATATTAAAATGTTATTATAGTTAGAATTATCCCATAAGTAACATTAATTTACACATTGTTGCACAAACAACCACACTCAAAAATAGCCTTACCTAATTAAAGTTAACCTTTAAAGTTCTTTCATTTGGTGAGCCTAACATATCCAACTAGTTCAATCTTCTTATAGTCCATTCTTAGCCTACCAAGAGAGTTCATGCCATGTTAACTTTGCATTATGTCCTCACTTTCCTCTTGCTAGTTGTAGTACTCTTTTTTTTTCTAATCCTATCGCTATATCATACTATTGTTGTTGACTTTTCTTTCCATCTTCATCATCATAGTCCTCGTTATCCTATTTTGAGCCTACCATTTATCCTTAGCCATGTCTTGTACTTTTTCTAATTCATGTCAATTTTAATGATCTCCATATTTTCCATAAATTCTTCTACACCAAACCCTAGAACCTCACCCAAATCCTTACTTTCCTAAGAAAAGTCCTTCCACAAGCATCATTTGATCATGTGGCTCCTTCCATGACTAGATAGGTGCCCCTACTTTCTATTATTCATCCAATACAATCCCAATGTCATAGCTCACATTCACTCACCTACATTCATAGACTCCAGTTTCCCTATTGACTCCAACATTCATAATCATTTTAAGGAGTCTCCCTTGAATAATAATTAAACCATGGATTATCCCATATCCCCATATTACACTTTCCTCACCTTTGAACCCTTAGAAAATGTCATTTAGCTATCCCTACCATTACCAATCACACTTTCTAGCAATCCCACATAAGACACCTTACCCATCACTTCACCTAGGTCATCACTAATTAAATCACCTCATTACTCCATTCAGCCATACCCATACCACCCCTTTCTCACTCCACAAACTGTATTAATGCATGATTCACCCCATGACATGCTAGAGTTACAAAAATGCCAATTCAATCTACCCTCATTCTTCATATTATCTTATGAATCACCATCCTTTCTTCCCATTCCTTGAGACATCATACCATGACACACCAATGAAAACAATTAAAAACCCAATAAAAAGAATTTAAAAAAACCATTTTTATAGTTTCAGGGAATGGATATCCGTTGTGGGAATATTCTAGAAATGGATATCCATTTTAGGAATATTCCAGAAATGGATATCCATTTCCTGAAACTATAAAAATGGTTTTCTAAACAAAAAAATGGATATTTGTTTTCAAATGGATATCCATTTCAAATAGATATCCTTTCTGTTTTGGTATCCAAACCAAAATGGATATTTTTAACATGCCTATGAATGTCAAAGTTAGCCAATTCATGAATTTGGCTAAGTAAAGACACGATTTTTTTTCCATTACCACTACTTGACCCATGATGATCCTGCACATACCCCAAAGAAAACTGTGATGAGGATCTTCCTTGGCCTTGACGTCAACTTGTAGGACATTGCCCTTTCTTTTGAGCATGGGTAGGCTAGAGGCTATCCCTTTGCATGAGTACGCTAGCCTATCTCCTCCCCTGCACTTGCCACAAAAACCCTACACTCACACACAAGAGTGGCCACAAGAAAAAAAATTGCACTTAGCAAAAGAAAATGTGGCCTTAGGCCTTTGAATCACCCATTGTGGCATAGCAAAGATGCTTGTTCAAATGGGTTACAGGTAGGTTTAGGTCACTCATGAAGGGCATATGGGAGGAATCTACACTAAGGATGAGCCCCTCTCTACCTCCACGATGGCACAAAGTGCCCTCTTTCAGACACAAGTAACTGTTTCCTTGCAGGGCAAGGTCTCCTTTCTTGGCAATATTTATTCTTTACTCTTTATCCACCTCAGAACCTTCACAGGTTGCACTCTTATGCACAAAAAATGACTCAGACCTCTTCTATGTGAAACAAAGAATAACAGGATGAAATATGGGCAATCAATGCCTGCATTTTTTCCTTCCTGGTGTAGCATTTAAAGTCCTCCAAGATAGCTATTTTGACTTAAAAAAATGAAGACGCAAACTAACATAGTTTCTGCTCTCATACCATGTCAAAAATTAGAGCCAAGATCACCATGTAGAATGCAAGTATCAAATCTTGAGTATATTGATTAGATTCATAAAGGAGTACATATAGGTGAGGATAGGCAACCACTCACCCACATAATGAGGGTAGGACTCCTCACAAGTAGAGTGGTGATAAGATGCTTCCCACTAAAATAGAGAGAGGTGTCGAAACAAGGATGACACCTCTATGAAACTCCTAACTAACTTGAAAAAGTCATATGAACAAGTGTCAAGTATAATGAACAACTAAGTAGGCTTAATAAGATTAAGTATATGCATATAATAATATATATACACTAACATGAAAGATGTGACAAATATCACAGAGGAAATCAAGACCATTTGGATGATTGTTTAACATGGTGCACATGTCAATAACAAGAGGGGAAACAACATTACACATACTCTAACTTCTTAGGAATTCTTGGTAGTCCACTAGGTGTTGATCTAAGTCATGTGCCTGGGTTTCAGAAATATCACCTAATATGGCCTCATGGTAAAAGGGTACTTCTGCATCATGGAAACTTGTTATGAGAGGAGTTAAAAAAGTTGAAAGATAAGGTAGAGCTGTTGTAGTAGGGTTAGAGGAGAAGTTTGTGAAATTTATTATTATTTTAATAGGAGTGGTAGAAGCACAAGATTGTTCCATTCTAGCATTTCACAAACATATTTTCATGATGTTATAAGAACAAATGGATTGGGTTGTGAATCTCTTAAACTAAACCAAGCTTCTCAACACACAATGAAGAGAAATGAAAAGAATGAGAGATTGTTGTCTAAATGATTAAGTTTAATTAAAGCATCAGATTCACCAAAATGTAGGATGAACCACAATAGAAAAAGATGTTTGCATGTGAAAGAGTGGAAGTTTCACAAAAATGTAGTGTATGAAATTTGGTTTAGTAAAGAAAAGTGTACTTCCCTTCACCAAATGATTTCAAAGTACTACACTAGGAACAACTAGTTCACTTAGGATGAATTTAATCTACTAATATATTTATAAAAGAGAAGATTTTACTCATTGTGCCTAATGTATTTCACCCTTGAGAAAAACTAGGTTTTCTAATCAAGCCAAAACACTATGCAAATAGAAAGAAACTATTGATGGTTGTGATGCTATTGGATTTTTCACATGTTAGAGAGCATGTGTTGGAGGTGTTAGATTTTTTATTCTATTTCTCTTAATAAAGAACTAATACTCTGATATTGTATTGTAACATATTTATTTTTAATAATACGTTGGATGTGCTTTAGATGTTGGATTTCTTCATAAAAAGGTTTTTCTAGGCTATATCTTATGTTATGTGTTGGAAACTTGCTGGTGTTGTCATTGATGTCAACCTTTAGTAGATGATTCAATTGGTTTCCAAGTGCTTTTGTGAAAATTTGAATAAAAGGATGTGTAGTGTGACAGAGGTGTGTTCAGTGTTTTTCTTCGCATTTTCTCATAGTTGAAGATCTGTTTGTGCAGTTTGGAAGTATTGGTTAGAAGTGTTCAGAGGTGTTATATCCAAAGTTTTAGGTTCTACATCATACAGAAGTAGAAGGTGTTTTTGACAAAGTATTTGACTGTAAAGAAGGTTGTCTAGGAGAAATGAGAATGCTCTACATTTCTCTATGTTAAGGTCTCTTGTCTTGTGGATCTTGGAAAGTTCTTATATTATCTATATCTATCTTCCCTTGAATTTTCTAGTATTGGGGGGTCCTACAATTTTAGTTCTTGTATTGGTGTTTACTAGAAGTGTATCTTGATGTGCAAAATAAAGACATTATTTATTTCAGGTGGTTGCGATAGTATTGCAAAAGATTTTGATGATGTTGAATATTTTGGGAAGGTCCATGAATGATGTAGAGTGTCTCTCTCTAGTTTGCATGATGATTTTGGACTTGAGAAGTGTGGATATGGTCATTAGCTTAGGATTAGCCGATCTAGATTACTAGCGCCATGTGCAAAGGTACCTCATGGATTGTGGGTGTGACGAACAGTTTGGTGATAAATATTTGAGTCCTAGTTAACCCTTGACATGGTCCACTATCACTTCTTTCCATTGCAGAAGTGTTTAGTGACAACCTAATTAGTGTTGCACATTTGAGTTGCACACGTTTCATTAGGACCAAACTTATTGAGATAGGTCTTGGTTGTAAATGGTATAATTGCAAGATGAATTTGAGTGGAGAAGGGTAGACAAGATGCGAATGTGAGTCAAGGGTGGTGAATTGTGTGTGATCATAAATTCTTATTACTTCTGGATGTAGTGAGCATAAGGTGTCTACATTTTCAGCTTGCTTAAAGCTACTAGAAGTAGTGAGACAAAGGTTGTGGATGGCAAGAAGTGGTAATGGTGGATCTCTCCTATTGCTTTGAGATAGTGAATCTCTCTGTAATAGTCTCCTATTCTTCTCTCTTCTAGATAGTGAGTCCTTCTAGCAGTGAGCCTTTCTTTTGGTCATGAGTCTTTCTTCTAGGTAGTGAGCCTATTTGATTTTTTGATGTTTCTATTCATATATATGTGAGATAATCCTCACCATCATTTTTCCATTCATGGTTTTTCCACATAAATTTGGTGTTATTATCCGTTTGGATGTTTTTCATTTGTGCTTCATATGTTTACATTTTGCTAATGCATGTTAAGTGGTTTATATTTTGAATTACTTTGAGGATTTAATGTTTTAATACATAATTCATTCACCCCCCTCTTAGTTGTCTTGTGCATTCTAACAATTGGTATCAAAACAAGTTCCTTGAAGAAGCTCAACTTCTTGGGCTAGATTCATATGGCACAATGGAAAGCTATGGAGGTTCCAGTGTTTTATGGAACAAACTATGCTTTTTGGAAGGCCAAGATGGAAAGTTTTCTTGTCTCACTAGGCTATGGTGTCTAGATGATAGTAAAAAAAAAGTATACTATAAGTCCTAATGTGACTCCAAAGGATGAAGATGAGATTATATAATCTGATTTAACAATGGAAAGCAAAGGAGTGCTCTTCTAAATAGTCTCTCAGATTTTGAATTAGTGAAGGTGATGAGCTACAAAACTACTCATGAGATATGGAAGAAGTTATAAAGTACCTATGAAGGAGATGACAAGCTCAAACAAGCAAAGATGTAGATTTTGAAGACCAATTTTGAAACCCTAAAGATGTTAGAGGATGAAAATATTGCAAGCTACATGTAGAGAGTGGGTGAGGTTGTCAATTCCATCAATGGTCTAGGTGGGAAACTGGAGGAAAGTGAAGTGGTAAAGAAGGTACGAAGAACTCTTCCAAAATCTTATAGTGCTAAAATTTCTACTATTAAAGAGACACAAAATTTGGATCAATATTCTAGGGATCAAATGCTCGATACTCTAACTACTTTTGAAATAAGAGAATTTGGTCAAGATGATTAAAGAAAGGAAACTACTTTTATGGCTAGCAAGAAAGAAAAGAATGTTGAATTAGATTCAAATGTCTTTGATGAAGTGGAAGCAAATTTTGTAAGCAAGATGAAAAAGGGCTCTAGAAAATACAAAGGTAAGTTTCCCTTCAAATGTTTCAACTGTGGAAAAATAGGTCATTATCCCTCTAAATGTCCAATCAAAATTTCAAATGACAAATACAATGATAATAAGCATAAATCATTCAAGAGAAGTTATTATGTTAAAGAAGATGATAGCATATCAGATGATGAGTCTAACTATCTAGATGATGACGGTAATGGATGCTAGTTCATGGCCTTGAATGTTAGAACTAATTCTGAAAGGGAAATGAATGAAATTGCTTTGGAAATAAAGCACAATATTAAAGGAACTTTGGTAACTACTTTCCATGCAAGAGAAGAGGAGAACAACTGGTTAATTGATAGTGGGTGTTGAAATCATATGATAGGTGATAAGAATAAATTTTTGAAGCTTGAGAAGTTTGATGGAGGTCTTGTTAAGTTTGGAGATGATGCTTCTACTAATATCTGTAGAAAAAGGTTCAATGAGTTTTGATGGCAAGGACAATACATATGATGTTCTTTACTTCAAGGGTCTGTGATATAATCTTCTGAGTGTAAGAAAAATGTGTAGTAGAGGATATAACCTTTTTTTTTAGGATGGTGGTTATGAAATCAAAAAAGAAAACATCAGAACTCTAATTGCTACAGGAACAAGGACAAAAGGAAATATATATATCATCTCAAAGGTGCTAATGGTATGTGCCTTATGACTCAAATTAATAAAATTTGGCTATGGCATAGAAGAATGTGTCACATCAATTTGGACAACCTAGTGAGGATCAACTCTAGTCAAGTAGTGAGGGATCTGCCAAGAATTACAAAGCCTATCAATGCAACTTGCAAGGAATGTCATATTGGGAAGCAAACAAGGAAGATTTTCAAGATCAAAGAGTTTTCTACCACTGGACCTCTAGAGTTGGTACATACAAATCCATGCAAACCTATAAGAGTAGGAAGCTTTCAAGGTGACAGGTATTTCATGTTGTTGATTGATGATTTCTCTAGAATGAATTGGGTGACTTTTCTTAAAGAAAAATTAGAAGCTCTAGAAAAGTGTAAATCATTTATGGCTATGGTTGAAAATGAAATTGATATGAAAGTCAAGTGTTTGAGGTCTAACATAGGTGGTGAGTTCACCTTCAATGAATTTAAGTGTTGTTGTGAAAATCATGGAAGAAAAAGGGATTTGTCAGCCCCTAGGACTCATCAACAGAATGCAGTTGTGGAAAGGAAGAAGTTAGGGGTTATTACCCCTCCTTTTAACTAGATGCATAAGTGTGTGCATCTATCCGAGAAGCATTTCAAGATGCATTATTAGGCCTAAACAAGTGTTGAAGGCTACCTCTCAGGGGGAGTAGGTAGTGATACTATTGGTTGGTACAGTCAGATGGAGCATATTTTATGATACTAAGGGGGAGAGTGCAATGGAGATAGTGCAGGTACTTGTTGGTGTTGTAGTTTTTGCCCTTTGCCATTGATGTCAAAGGGGGAGACAGTTGAAGTGATTAAAAAACCATTATGTAGAGAGTTGTGTGAAGAGTAAGAATTGCTTCTGTCAGGAGGAGTATTACTGGTTATAGATATACTAATTGATTGCTTTAGGTTTTGATGGTTTTTAAATGAGTTGGTGTTGCCATCAATGACAAAGAGGGAGATTGTTGGAAACTTTCTAGTGTTGTCATTGATGTCAACCTCCAACAAATGGTTCACTTGGTTTCTAAGTGCTTTTGAGAAAATTTGAATAAAAAGATGTGTAGTGTGATAGAGGTGTGTTCAGTGTCATATTGCACATTTTCTCATAGTTGAAGATATGTTTGTGTGGTTTGGAATTGTTGAGTAGAAGTGTTCAGAGTTGTTATATCCAAAGTTTTAGGTTCTAGATTGTGTAGAAGTAGCAGGTGTTTTTGACATAGTATTTGACGATAAAGAAGGTTATCTAGGAGATATGAGAATGCTCCACATTTCTCTGCATTAAGGTCTCTTATCTTACAAATCTCAGAAAGTACTTATATTATCTATATCTATCTTCCCTTGAAGTTTCCAGTGTTTGGGTAATCTGCTCTGCAAGTTTAGTTCCTGTGCTAGTGTTTAGTAGTAGTGTATCCTAATGTGCAAAATAAAGATATTCTTTATTTCAGGTGGTTGCGATAGTATTGTAGAAGATGTTGATGATGCTAAATATTTTGGGAAGGTGTGTGAATGCATTGGAGTGTCTCTCTTTGGTCTGCATGATGATTTTGTACTTGGAGAAGTGTGGATTGTTGGAGTACTTGGTAACACTAAGACGGGGGTGAATTAGTGTTACAGAGAACAATACAAATTTCCATACGTTCATTTTAGGTTTAAACAAAGGTTTAAACAACAAATATAAATGCTAACTCAAATGCTTATTAATGCATGTAATAAAGCATTAATGAGACAAGCAAACAAGTACTATGAGCATATGAAACAAATAACATCATATGGCAGATGGCAAATAAAAACAAGTAACAAATGACACCATAACACAGAAATTTTTAGAAGTGGAAACCCTCTGCAGTAGAAAACCACTCAGTAAAAGTGCCTCACTAGCTTATTGAATAAACTTGCCTCACTGGCTTACAAAAACTATCTCACTGACCTTTCAACACTACCTCATTGGCTGTTTATGTGCCTCATTGGCAAATTGTTACCTTTTTTACCTCAGTGGCTTATCCCAATCAATACAACAAATAGAGTAAACCAATTTTCAAAGGGACACTCTATCTATATAAAGTCCAATCCTTGAATATCTCATTAATTATGATTCAAATATCAATAGAAATCTAATCTAATAAAAACATTTATCCTCAACATTACATCAGGTCTCTTCAGTACCTTTTTTCTTGTTACAACACAAATAAGGCTTTCAATCAAACTTCAAAAAGATCAAGACTACCATGGATTAAAATATATGCTTCATGTACTATCATACCTCTATAATTGATGTTAAACTTCTGATTCGACAACAAATATTATGTCCTTAACCTTACTATCATGCTTCTTTAATCATTTCACTCTCATATCATTTTTATCATGAACTTTGTGATGGAGTCAGGTTGTCATTGATGTCAAAAAGGTGATGGAGTTCATTTGACATCATGTTGTTTACAAATGATAGTGGCTTGATACAAATAACACGGAATGGTCTTCATAGTGATAGCTGTGGCATGATCTTCATTTGATCACAGTTGTGTTGAGGGTTGACTTGATAAATTTTAGCTCATTGATAAGAAATCACTCATTTTGGTGACAAAAGGACGATAATATTACAAGTGTTTGATAACATTCATGTATCAATCATACTCACTTTATTGGTGTCTCAAGTGCTTACAAGATCACAGGAATACATTGATGACATGCCTTCCTTTGTGGATTTCAGTTGAACAATATTTGATGCTCTATGTCATGTTTGTCATGGGTTGTGTCTTCATCAAGTTGTAGCTTCATAAAATGGTAATGATGGATAGGTATTGGCTTGATATTGGTTCTCATCATGTTAATAAGAAGGGTCGATGCTTATACTTCATGTCAGGGGATTATGTTACAGTTCATCTTGTTGAGGTTTCATTTTGGTTGTCATATTGATGTCAAAAATTGTGATTGAGTTTCCTTGAAAAGTACATCATTAGGAGTTAAGAATGTTGTATGCAGAGGATGTGTCTACTTCATGATGTCCTTCATAGCAGCTTGTTGTTGGCACTATTTTTATGTTCTCAAATTGAAAAAGTTGAAAGCTCTAATTTTTCATAAGGACTCACAATGGCAGTATTGGTTAATGAGCCTACTTGCTTACAGTGCAATGCATTGCATGAGGTTTAAGTCTTGATGAAAAGCCTACTTGTCATTGATAATAAGTATATCTCTACAATGAAGAAATCTTCAAAAAGAACCGGTAGTTTCTAATTTCTTGAAGTCCAAAGAATAATCTTTGTTTTGGGCCTTTAAGTGTTCTTAAAATAGATTTAGATCTTAAGTGAAAGCAGTCCATACATAGCCTTTTATACTTCAATCTACCTGTCATCATTGGAATGCACTTTTCTTCTATTTAGAAGATGATCTGCTATAGCAGGTTAGACATAACTTAGGTTATGTCTTGAAGGGTCTAGGCAACGTATGCTACCGACCTCCTTTACCTCTCTAGGTGGTCACCAAATATGTGTGCGGGGCGCCAAAACTAAATCAACAACCCATGTTTAAATCTTGATGGGCACGAAGCATAAAATCTATGGATGACATTTAAAATGTGACCCTCTTTCACGTGAATACACTTTGAAGTGTATTCAGTTGTCATATGCCTTCAAACTACAGAAAAAGTTATTTTTTAGTATTTTGGAAAAGGCAAGATTTTGAGGAAAGATTTTATTCCTTTTTATCTCTTCCTCGGGGTAGAAGGAGAATGTTATAACTATAGTGTTTGTGCCTTTTTTAAAAGGCTATTATTTTTAGAATTCTTTTTAAGGCTAGATGTAGAAGGTTTTGAAAGATTTTTTCAAGTTCTAATTTTTTGATGAAGTTCTTTGTGAGAAGAGGGTAAGGATAGATTGATTGAAGTTTGTTTTTGCAAAATATTGTTGAAGATAGAAGGAGATTATTTTATGGGAATTTGAATGGATTTTGGAGTTTTAAAAAGAATTCTTTATATGTCTAGAATATTGTGAAGGAGAAGATTTTTTTTAGAAAAGACAAAGAGAACTCTTGCAGATGATTTGAAGAACAAAGAGAATATGAAGTGGTTCTTGGAGATTTTTTTTTAAAAAAAAAGATGAATTGATTTATTTATTGTTTAGGTTGCATTCAGATATTGTGTTTTTATAGGAATATGAAGCATCATTTAAGAGATGAAGGATCATGTTTTCTGATGAAATTTTTAGAAGAAGGAATTTGAGAAAATTTAAGACTAAAAATGTGAAAAGACTTCTACAGATGATTTTAGAGAAAATAAAAATGGAAAATGGAAAGATTTTTTATAAAGATCATATTTGTAAAAGAAATTGATTTTATTTTGCAAAGCAAGAGGAAGATTTTGTGTGATCAGATGCAAACAAATATTTTTTTTTTGGAGAAGAATTTGAAGAGGTTATTGAGAAATTGAGTAGACATAGAGGAATATAAAAAGATTTTTCTTTGCAAGTGGAAGGACTTTCAATTTATATAAAATTGTTTTCGAGGTGCATTGAAGTGTGTGGAACTGTATACAGAATGAAGACATTTTCTATGACATCCTCTTGAATGATATAGATTGAATTAAGCTAGAAGATAATATGAAATTGAATATGCAGGAATGAATTGTTTGAGCATCAGATGCAGGATTGGAGACATACACATGGAGAAATCACAAATGGAGTTTGTATTATGCAGAGATGAAATATTGAATTGAATGGAAATAGAGTGTCCCTTTAATCTGGTTTATTACTTCAAGTGAAGATTTGGTTTGCTAGTGAGGCCTTGTATTAGCCAGTGAGGCTTGTTGGTCAGTGAGACCTATTTGTTTACCAATGAGGTATATCAGTGTTGGAAGTGGGTGCTTCTGTTTGGTATTGGAGTTGGTGCTCCATAAGGAGTTAGTGCTCCTAGATACATATTGTAGCTAGTGAGGCATGTTTTTTCAGTTAAACTAGTGAGGCAGTTCTGGAGTGGTTTTTCTACCCCTGGAGGGTTTTCCACTCATGCAATTCTTGTGTCTTGATTCATATTGATCTTCTCTCTGTGGTTGTGTGTTTTACTCATGAGTTTTTATTTTTCATTCTCAGTTATGTGCATATGTGTTTGATAAATCAATGATAGCTTTCTCTCCTTGTGCTCTGCAAGTTAAAGTTTGTAAAAAGATTTGAAAATTCACACAAAACTGATTCACCCCCCCTCTCAATGTTGTCATTGACTCCTACACTTTGAATACTCTATTTTGCATATTATTCCCCAACAAAGGAATACTTTTTCTTATGACTTTTCAACTCTATAGAAGACCATCTCTATTTGGTTCTTATTTTTAGGCCCCAGTTCATGAATTATTTCTCACAATTTTACATATACACTTATCATACTTTACATTCAAAAGAAACATCTTTTTAATCCCTATTCCAAACCATCAAACCAAAAAGTAGTTATTAGAACTACCATAACAATCTTCTGAGATGGGTAGATCCCTGTCAATCTCCTACTCCATAGATGCTTGTTAAGATTTGAAAAACTTTTAAATATCATCTATAGATGATCTCCTTTGTTCCCTATCAATGTTTAATGAGCACCCTTGATGTAAAGTTGGCGCCCGATGGTAAGAGGATTTACTGGGCTGAGTTTGTGCCCTAGGTAAAGGGGCCAGTTTCAACATGTGTTAAGACCCTTAATTATATAACTTAAGTGGCATTCACCTCTAGGGCTTGTCAACAACAAGTTATAACATAAAGTGAAAGGTATAGATAAAAATTTAGACTTAAATACACTTAGGAGATTTAGGGTTAGTAATAGGTTTAGGAATTTAGATATAAACCCTAACTTTACATAAAGACCATTGATAGAGAATAATGGAAACCCTACATAGGCTCTAATATAGAGAAAGAGAACAATGGTAATGGTATACAATATAGGCATAGGGTTTTAAGTTAGAGTTTTAAGACTTCAATCTTGAAACAACCAAAAGCATGAAAGGTGACCAACCTATTCTACCAACCTACATCATGTGTGACAAGCCTCTATGATCTGAACTAAAGTTTAATGATGCACATTATCAACTATAATGAACCAGGAGAAAAATCCTTAAGCATGTGAAGCATGGACTTGAACTCATGAATAACTATTTCCTTTTATAGGGTAAAGCATGAACACTCATGTTATGAAGACAACCTGATAATGTGAAGGCATCCAAAAGAAATTATGATCTCTTCAACATCATGACTTCATGTGACAATGAACAACATTAATTCAATCATATCAACTCAGCCAAACATAATAAAATCTCTTGAGATCCTGACATCCTAATGAATGATGAAGACAATTAGATATGAGGCACACCATCATTACTATCATACAATTTCAGGAATCTGCATCACTTCACCATCTTTGCCATAGCTATATCCTACCTACCACTATGAACAATCTTTGAAGCATGAAGATGCTAAAGACTTGCAGCACAAGGAAGTATAAAGATATGAACATACTCCAAACACAATTCTATCAGTCAAATCATGACAACATACTAGATTGCTAAGGATAGATCATCAAGTCTAAATCAATCACTAACATAGATCTTCCTTTCAATATGACAATAAAGAAATCTTGATGAACTCTGATAGAATAAACTCTAATAATCCAACTCCTTTGTATCATTACCCAACATCTTTTGACAACAATGGCAAGTTCCTTTTGTATTGCGTTATCTAACATTATAGATGAATTATGAAAATGATTAACACCACCTACAAAAGAATACCATCAAGTCACTATCGCTATAGGTGAACTCTATCAGGTCATGAAGCAACCTCCTAACTATTCCATCAAGTCACTATCACTATATGTGAACTCTATTAATCATGAAGCAACCTCCTAACTATTCCTAAACTTTGAAGTATAAAAAACTTCAAAACATGCCATATCAACAACTCAACCACACAACTCCTTTGATACTAACAAGCATGAGTACAACTCTTTGAGCAAGCTTGATACCTCTCGAGCAAGCGTGAACAACACATTGACATCATCCACCAAATCAAACTATCACATGAACACACATTTAATTAAGCATGAGTACTATGAACAACCTTTTGACATCAATGACAAAATCATGAACATCCAACAAACTCCCCCTTTGCCATTGATGGCAAAACTTGACAAAAACACTCCTCTCTTTCTTCCCCTCTTACATCATGGACAAAGAACTCCATTATTGCAAATCAATCACTTAAACACTACCCCTTGATGGATGCCATACCGTGTTCCACAGTTGCCAATCTTCACAAAGATTGTTGTTTGAACTGCCTCATTTTGAACATTTCTAAGACCTTTGAAAGCACCATACTATATCAACCATATCACATTTATTGTCCTAACATAGAGAACATTAGCACTATTAGGGTTCATTTTTAGGATTATGGTCATAAATCACTTGGATTGTTGTTATAAACACTGCTATGGTCATAAACATAATCAACACTATCTATCAATATTGAGTATTGACATAACAACATGAACCTCATAAAGATAGAATGTCTTTGTTTAGACATCAAATACCACTGTTTCCTTGTTTTGTGAGCAGTCAAAATAGTCAAACCATTGTCCATTTGGTAGATAGGGTTCCTTAGTTTAGTTCTCCCTCTTTGAAAACAATAACAAAGAACTACTAACTCCTCCTGGTAAGAAGAGATCATTTACTAATTACAGAACATCATTGACACACCTCATAAATAAGACACTGTTAGTTTTGCAAGAAAGTTGGTAACATAGGACTGGCAAGAAGATGTATGAATACTGGTAAAAAAAAGATGACATTCCATTTATAGCCCCTGTTAGTGTTGCCAATAAAATGTACCATGCTGAAAGACTAACAGACCAATTACTCTGTGACTGAAAAATGAAGAGGATAAATGTTGTTTCATGTGATTGAGAAGGCATTGTGTACACATGCCAAAGAAATTATTCTTTACTTTTATTCACTCCCATAAACCACTATCAAATCAACCAAAAACATGAATAGAACTGTGCAAGAACATATGGTCTGAAACTTATCACTGCTTTCTACCTTTATCATCAATCTATCATCAAAGTAAAGTATAATTCACTATCCCAAAACATGACCACTAAACCATGAAGTGAGAACTCATTGTCTTAAGTATTCACTATTCACTATCAAAGAGTAGCAAGATACAAATACAAAAACAATAACACTATTTTTTCTACAGCATGAGGAAGGGGTACACGACTAACCATCACTATTTCATGAAGATGCAAAGCATCATCAAAACAATAACTCTGTCCAAATCAAGTGCCTATTCATTATCACTAATCTAAATTTAATCACTATGTTAATTCATTGTCACATCATAATGCCAATCAAGATCACTCTTTTGATAGATACCACCTGAGTACTTTGGCTATGTTGACCAAAAAAATATCCCTACTGAGTTGTGAACAGTCAACATCATAAAACCACCAATATCACTGCAATACTTGCAACTACTATACATTTTCAACATCACTGTCAAAGCTATATGTCTGATCAACTTGTCATTACACATGTAAACCTCCTTTTAGAAAATCTTGAAGATCTGTACCATGCAAAATGTCACAAAGAATGTAACTTCATCTACATAACAAGTATGTTGTCTACTTGGACTTGTCTGAATCTCATGCTATTTTTGACTAGCTTGGAAACCATTATGACATAAGGTATGGAAGCCATAGCAACAACCATGACAACATGAACACATAGCAATAAACTATCAAAGACATCAAGAAATCCATCGTATCACTAAAGACATCAAGAGAAGTATAGCAACAAGAATCATTGTAACAACACTAAGAACACTGTAGTACCAAATAAGACATCAAGAAACACTGGTAACAGTCACTGTATAACCACATTTTACTATAATAAACTCCATACCTGATTTCAAGGTCTGTTCATGGCAACAAGATTTGTCACTAAGTTCAAACCTACAACCTCTATTAATGATTTGTTTAAGGGGTTTGAAAAATACATTACAAATAAACTCCCTCTAGACTCATACTATTCTTTATGCATTCATGGATTTCTCTTGTGCAGTATGCACATGCCTAGATCCTTCCATCTCTTGGTTTTACTTTCTTCTCCAAACCATCTTTACACCTATCATCTCATGGTAATTAACTGATCTCATTTTATCATTATTGCAAATCCTAGCAACATGTCCAAACCTATAGTACATGATCTTGTTTCTCTTGTTTGACCATTCAAAGGAGTTCTTATTATAACCCATTTTCTTTCCATCCATCCAATAGTCTCTTTTCATGTACCCAACCTTATTGTAGTTATAGAAAACAACATTGTAGTTTTGATTTGATAACCCATAATAACTACAATATCTAGCTCTATGATCATACTTATAACATACATAGCAATAGCCAGAAAAGAAATTGTGCATTGCTAATTGATTTTGTCTGAAAAGTGAAGATCTTGAGAAGCTTGTCCTTCTTCCTTCATCAACACATTTATCTTCAATCTTATCTGTAGGAGTAGTAACATGATGATCCAATTCTATCTTCATCCTTGGGGTATTTCTGACTTTAAAACTCTGTCCTTTCCCATTTGTAGATACAAAAATTGTTTCAATTTTTTATTGTATTCCACTGTAAGATGCTTGTCCTTCCTTATACCCTAAGCCAGTAAGATCACTAGAATATTTTTGTCTATATAGCCTATCATCCAGTGCATTAATACTTTTCTCAAACTTCTTATATCTCTCTATCTGAATCTTATGGTCTTTAAGATCTTTCCTTAGAGCAATAAACTCTTCTTCAAGCTTTTGGAACTCAAAGGTTTTGGCATCCAAGGTATATTTAGTGACTTCTACTATTTTCTTAGCCTCCTCTATCTCTATTTTCAGATTTAAGATCATGTTATCTGAATCATTATGATCTTTTAATAGATAATTTTGTTTTACACTCTTTTTCAAATAATCGAGTTCATCCTCTAACTTTTTACACATTTCTTCTTTTTCTTTCAACTTGACTTCCCTTTATTTTTTCATTATTTTTATTTCTTCAATTTGTATCTTGAGTTTCTGATTTTCTCTTTCAAGATCCTTGATCACATTTAGAGCAAAAACAAGCTCTCCTTCAAAATCAATAGCTCCTTCAAGGTCACTAACACACTCTTCTATATGTAATTCACTCATATTTACCATGAATTCATCTAGTTCTATATTACACATCCTTTCTTCTATAGGATTGTTCTTATTATCACTTATTGAGACAACTAACAAGAGCTTTTATTGAGACAAGACTTCATTAGACTTCATAGGAATTGCTTGATTATTCTTTTGCTTGGCACTAGTGTTTTTCTTTTCACCTCTATTTCTTTTGCACTTAGCCATGACAAGTACTCTTACCGAGAAACCCTAAGGTTGATTAGACCTATTGGACAAGGGTCTGGCTCTGATACCACTTGTTGGAGTACTTGGTAACACTGAGAGGGGGGTGAATCAATGTTACAGAGAACAAGACAAATTTGCATACTTTTATTTTTGGTTTAAACAAAGGTTTAAACAATAGATATAAATGATGACTCAAATGCTTATTAATTCATGTAATAGAGCATTAAAGAGACAAGTACTATGATCATATGAAACAAATAACATCATAAGACAAATGGCAAATAAAAACAAGTAACAAATGACACTATAACATAGAAATTTTCAGGAGTGGAAACCCTTTGGGGTAGAAAATGATTCGGTAAAAGTGTCTCACTAGCTTATTGAATAAACTTGCCTCACTGGCTTACAAAAAATGTCTCACCAACCTTTCAACATTGCCTCATTGGCTATTTATGGGCCTCGCTGGCAAATTGTTATCTTTTCTACCTCACTCACTTATCCCAATCAATACAACAAATAGAGTAAATCAATTTTCAGAGGGACACTCTATTTCTATAAAGTCCAATCCTTGAATATCTCACTAATTAAGATTCAAGTATCAATACAACCCTGATCTAATAAAAACATTTATCCTCAACATTACATCAGGTCTCTTCAGTACCTTTTTTCTTGTCACAACACAAATAATTCTTTCAATCAAACTTAAAAAAGATCAAGACTACCATGGATGAAAATATATGCATCATCTACTATCATACCTCTACAATTGATATTAAACTTCTGTTTATGCAACAAATATCATGTACTTAACCCTGCTATCATGCTTCATTGATCATTTCACTCTCATATTATTTTTATCATGAACTCTGCATACTCTATTTTGTATATTATTTCCCAGCAAACACAAACTTTTTCTTATGACTTTTCAACTCTATAGAAGACATATCTATTTGCTTCTAGTTTTTAGACCCCATTTCATGAATGGTTTCTCACATTTTTACATATACACTTATCATACTTTACATTTAGAAGAAACGTCTTTTTAATCCTTGTTCCAAACCATCACACCTGAAAGTAGTTATTAGAACTACCATAATAGTCTTCTGAGATGGGTAGATCCACGTCAATCTCTGGCTCCATAGATGCCCATTAAGATTTGAAAAACTTTTAAATATCATCCGTAGATAATCTCCTTCGCACCCTTTCAACATTTAATGAGCACCCCTGATCTTAAGTTGGTGCCCGATGGTAAGAGGACTCACCGGGCTGAGTCAATACCCTACGTAAAGGGGTCAGCTTCAACATGTGTCAAGACCCTTAATGATATAACTTAATTAACATTCACCTCTAGGGCTGGTCAACAACAAGTTATAACATAAAGTGAAAGGTATGGATGACGATTTAGGCTTAAGGACACTGAGGAGATTTAGGGTTAGTAATAGGTTTAGGAATTTAGATACAAACCTTAACTATACATAAAGACCACTAACAAAGAATAATGGAAACCCTACATAGGCTCTGATATAGAGAAAGAGAACAATGGTAAAGGTATACAATATAAGCATAGGGTTTTAAGTTAGGCTTAGAGTTTTAAGACTTCAACCTTGAAACAACCAAAAGCATGAAAGGTGACCAACATGTTCTTCCAACCTACATCATGTGTGACAAGCCTCTGTGATATGAACTAAAGTTTAATGAAGCACATTAGCAACTATAATGAAGTAGGAAACGAATCCTTAAGCATGTGAAGCATGGACTTGAACTCATGAATAACTATTTCCTTTCATAGGGTGAAGCATGAATACTCATGTTATGAAGACAAACTAGTAACATGAAGGAATCCAAAAGAAATTATGACCTCTTCAACATCATGACTTCATGTAACAATGAACAACATCAATTCAATCAATATCAACTCAGCCAAACATAATGAACTCTCTTTAGATCCTAGCATCCTGATGAATGATGAAGACAATTAGCTATGAGACACACCATCATTACTATCATACAAATGTTGCAAGTATGGGTTTAACTGGTGTTGTCATTAATGTCAACATACTCATGTTGCATTAATGAGAAGGATTGGATGAGATGTATGCTGAGGATATTGAGAAAATTAGTCTCAATCAGGAACAGTGACGAACAATGATGACAAAAAGGTAAAAGTCCAAGATAGGTTGCAGATCGGATGATGTGGATTAAAGGGTTTGTAGATATGTGTCATAAGATGTTCCAGTAGAGATTTCAGAGGTCCATATGAAGATATGAAGAAGTTATGGTAGTTCTAGTGAAACTAGTTCCGGTAGATGTTTAGTGGTGACAGAGTGATACAGATAGGTCTGGTGAGATCCGAAAATGTATTCTCCAGTTCTACAGATTTGAGGAAGTGCTGGGGAAATCTGTGTGGTGTGTCAACTTGATTGGTTCATGGTTTCAAGGTCTGAAAGTATCTATTCCTTTGTGACAGTAATGGCAGACTATATTCTTGAGGTTCTGGATGAAGGAGAGAAGGGTTTCAGTAAGTAGACGAAGTGTGGATGTTCTTGGTGTTTTAGGTAAGTTTGTGGAGATCCTTGGATCGTTATCAGTTCATGTTTATGGTCTGCATTAGAATTGGGGTCCCAGAAATGAAGAATAACTTCCAGATGATGGTGTTCTTTCTGTAACAGGCCGACTGGATGAACTATACATCTTGCGAATGTTCTTATGGATGTTTACCGACATAGATGGTTGTTCCTAAGTTGATGTCATGTATAAATAAGGCGTTGCAAAGTCATTTCAAAGTGTGTAGTGTGGAGATGAGTATGTGATAGCGAGGAGAAGAACAAAAAGCAGAGCAGAAGGTTTGGGCTTAAATGGAACTGACTCAAGCATGATGAAGATGCTATTTACCAGTTCAAGTATGTGATACTTATTCCTTTGTAGACAGTGTGTCTCTTGTAGGTAGTGAGCCTCTTGTGAGTAGTGTGCTTAGGTAGTGAGCCCTAATTGGCATGTACCATTTTGTTATTTCTATTCTTCTAATAGAGAATACAATCTTGGGTTAGTCACCCCGTGGTTTTTCCCTTAACCGGGTTTTCCACGTCAAAATCTTGGTGTCTCATGTGTTGATGTGTTTCTGCTCTTGATTAAATGCATTAAGTTTCATGTTTGATTTATTGTTATTCTAATGAATGAATATAAGTGTTGAAAATGAAGAAAGTTTTGGACAACTGATTCACCCCCCCTCTCAGTTGTCTACCCTAAATCTAACAATTAGTATCATAGCCAAGTTCCTCTAAAAAGAGCTTAACCACTTGAGGAGATCCAAGATGTCATCCTACAAGAAGGATAGTCCAAAGTTCGATGGAACTAATTTTGCTCTTTGGAAAGGTTGCATGAAATGTCACTTGCAGTGTATAGGATTTGCATACTGGTCCATGGTTACAAAAGCTTATGTACCTCCACAAGGTTGTTCGACAACCCTAAATGAAATCACAGATGCTAAAAACAATCTACGGACCAAAGAGTCTCTTTTAAGTGCATTATCTAACTCAGAACTCTCAAATGTTATTGATCTACCAACTGCCTTTAAGATTTGGAATAAACTAGAACTTTTGCATGAAGGAGACCAGTATGTTAAATGTGCAAGGTTACAAAGTCTAAAAGGGAAATTTGAAAAACTGAAGATGAGAAATAATGAATTTATTACCTCTTTTATGCCAAGAGTGAACGAGCTGGTTTGTGGAATTAGAAATGCAAGTGGAACCCTGAGTGAAGATGAGATCATTGGAAAAGTTCTTAGATCCCTTCCTAAGTCTTATAAAATCAAGGATTTTGCAATCAAAGAATTCAGAGCTCACACAACAATTACAAGAGATCAATTGGTTGGCAAGTTGGCTATTTTTGAAATGGCTGAGTTTGGAGATGATCCTCTAAAGACTAAATCTGCATTCAAAGCCAGTGCCTCTGTAAAAGGAAAACAAAGGTTTGATCTGGGAGAAAATTCCTCAAGGAACCCATCATGGTATGAGAAAGCAAGAAAATACTTGGAAGAAGAAGAAGTTGAAACTGCTCATCTTGAAGCTCTTATTGCAAAAAGATTGCCAAGAGGATCCAGTAAGTATGAAGGGAAATTACCTTTTAAGTATTTTAACTGCAATAAAATTGGTCATTTTGCCTCAAGATGTCCGGAAAGATTTTCAAGACCAAATCCTAATAGACCAAGGTTTCAAAAGAATTGCTACTATGTTCATGAAGAAGATGACAATGAAGGAGTAACAGATGATGAATCAGAGACAGGAAACAAATTTGGTAATGAATAGGTGTTTATTGCCATCAAAGAAGAGGAACAAATATCCTCTGTATCTGTCAATCATAAAGTTGAAGAAAGAACTCTGGCTGCCCAAGTTGAAACAAAGGATGATTGGGTCATTGACAGTGGATGCTCTCACCATATGACAGGTGACAAGAATAAGTTCTTAAGTTTGGAAAAGTATGAAGGAGGAATTGTAAAGTTTGGAGATAATTCTGCTAGTAGAATTAGAGGTAGAGGAACTATTTCTGTTGATGGAAAGAACAAAACCAGTAATGTACTGTATGTTGAAGGATTAAAGCACAATCTTCTCAGTGTTGGACAGCTAGTGGACAAAGGCTATGATCTCAGATTTAGGAATAGAAAGTGCAAGATCTTTGAAAGTTCCAAAACAGAGATTGCATTCGATACTCAAACTAAAGGTAATATCTTCCACTTGGTTGGTACTGGTAAAAGTGCTTATTTGCTCAAATTGATCAGAGTTGGTTATGGCATAAGAGGATGTGTCATGTGAATTTTGATAATATCATCAAGATAAGAAATACTCAGGCTGTAAGAGATCTTCCAAAATTAGTGAAACCCTCTAATAGCTTGTGCAAAGAATGTTTGTGGTCTGGCAAGAGTTAGGAGTATCCAAGGTGATAGGTACTTCATGCTGCTAATTGATGACTATTCCCAGATGATGTGGGTAACTTTTCTGAAAGAAAAATCAAAAGCACTTGAGAAATTCAAAATATTCAAGGCCATGGTGGAGAATGAAACTAAATTAAAATTGAAATGGCTGAGGTTTGATAGAGGTGGAGAATTCACATCCGATGAGTTCATAGACTTCTGTGAGAAACATGGAATAAAGAGACAGTTGTCTACCCCTAGAACTCCACAGCAGAATGGAGTAGTTGAGAGAAAGAACTGGACCATCTAGGAAGCATCCAAGACCATGATGATGGAAGCAAATGTTCCTCAGATCTATTGGAGAGAAGCTGTCAACACTGTTGTCTACACTCTCAATTGAGTTCAAGTTAGAAACAATATCGGCAAGACTCCTTATGAACTTTGGTTTGGCATTACCCCTACTGTGAGATATTTCAGAGTTTTTGGTAGTAGATGTTACATTAAAAGAGTTGAAGATCTAGGAAAGTTTGATGCTAGAAGTGATGAAGGAATATTCTTGGGTTACTCTACTCAAAGCAAAGCATACCGGTGTTACAACAAGAGACTGAGAAAGATTATAGAAAGTGTAAATGTGAATGTGGATGAAGAAGCTAAAAAACCCTTAAGAATTCATAAGTATGATGAAGACAATCAGAATGATGTTCAGATTCAAAGTATCCAAGCCTCTTCTGAGAAACAAAGTCAAGTTGATCCGGTAAGTCAGGAAGAAGAGATAAATCTCAATGAGACTAATCAAGAGTTAGTGGTGCAAGAAACTCCCAAAGTTCCAAGGTATGTAACTCTAAACCATTCTGAAGATCAAATCATAGGTGACAAAAGAAAAGGAGTGCAAACAAGGAGGAGAATTGCTCAAAATTCAGATGAGTATTGTCTAATTTATGAGATTGAACCTAAGACAGTGAATGAAGCTTGCAATGATGAAAATTGGTCAAAAGAAATGGAGCAAGAACTAATGCAAATTGAGAAAAATCACACTTCAGATCTTGTTCCCAGACTTAGAAACAAGAATGTGATTGGAACCAAATGGGTCTTTGGGAACAAACTGAATGAAGCTAGTGAAGTAATAAAAAATAAAGCTAGATTGGTCTACAAGGGTTACTCTCAGATTGAAGGAGTTGATTTTGAAGAGACTTTTGCTCTGGTGGCAAGAATTGAAGCAGTCAGATTATTTCTCGCATTTGCTGCCTTTAAGGATTTCAAGGTGTATTAGATGGATGTAAAATCTACCTTCCTAAATGGTAATTTGGAAGAAGTGTACATTGAGCAACTAGATGGATTTCAATTGTCTGATCATGGTGACATGGTCTGCAAATTGAAAAAGGCACTATATGGACTTAAGCAAGCCCCAAGAGCTTGGTATGAAAGATTGGACAAGCATCTCTTGAAGATTGGTTTCGACAAAGGTACTGTTGAGAGTAACTTGTATTTCAAAACTGATCATGAAAATATCTTAATTGTTGAAGTATTTGTTGATGATATCATTTTTGGAGGAAGAGATAGTATGTGTAAAACTTTTTCAAGTCAAATGAAAAGTGAGTTTGAGATGTCCATGCTTGGAGAAATAAATTTCTTTTTGGATCTACAAATTACTCAAACAAAGAAAGGAATCTTCATTTCCTAGTCAAAATATGTGAAAGAATTGTTGAGGAAATTTGGGATGGAAGACTCAAAGCCAATGAACACTCCAATGGAAACCGGATGCAAGTTGAGAAAAGATGATGACTCTCCCAAGGTTGATCAGACAAAATATAGGTCAATGATTGGAGGATTGTTGTATCTCACTCAAACTAGACTAGACATTATGCAAGCTATTGGTCTTGTTGCTACATTCCAAGATGATCCTAGAGAATCTCATGTTATGGAAATCAAGAGGATTTTTAGATATCTAAAGGGGACAGTTGAGTATGGGTTGTGGTATCCTAAAGATCATGATTTCTCTCTTCATGCATATACAGATGCTGATTGGGCAGGAGATGTGGATGACTAGAAGAGTACCAATGGTGCAACATTCTTTTTGGAGAAGAGATTAGTTTCTTGGCTAAGCAAGAAACAAGAGGCAATATCCCTATCTACAACTGAAGTAGAATACATTGCAACAGTAGGTAGTTGCACTCAAGTTTTGTGGATGAAACAGATGCTAAGAGATATTAAAGTAGAGTATGAGGAGCCTATCACAATTTTCTATGATAATTCAAGTGCAATAAATATTTCTAAGAATCCAGTGTTGCATTCTAAGACTAAGCATATATCTACCATGTTTCACTTTCTGAGAGAGCAAGTGAACAAGGATGAAGTCAGATTAGAGTATGTGCCCTCCAAGGATTAGATTGCAGATATCTTTACTAAACCTCTTCCCAAGGACTCCTTTGAGTATCTCAGGGATAAGTTAGGGGTTATTGCCCCTCCAGTGGTGAACTAAGATGCACTGATGTGCATCAATCTGGTGGATATCACAGTCATCATCTTGTGATCCAGATTGATGATGGGGAAATGCTACTCAGGGGGAGCAGCAGGTCTGATTCTGAAGTTGCAAGTATGCGCCCTTTGCCATTGATGTTAAAGGGGGAGAGAAGACATGTGAAAAACAAGTGCTTGATGACCAAAGGGGGAGCAGTATAGGAAGACAAGACATGTGAATAGTTGTTATTGATAGGGGGAGTTGTGATAGTAAGGAGAAGTTCTTGTCTTGATGGTTTTTCACATCATATGTTGCCATCAATGACAAAGGGGGAGATTGCTGCAAGTATGGGTTTAACCAGTGTTGTCATTGATGTCAACATACTCATGTTGCATTAATGAGAAGGATCGGATGAGCTGTATGTTGAGGATATTGAGAAAATTAGTTTCAATCAAGAATAGTGACAAATAGTGATGACAACAAGGTAAAAGTCCAAGATAGGTTGCGGATCAGAGGATGCGGATTAAAGGGTTTGTAGATATGTGTCATAAGATGTTCCAATAGAGATTTTAGAGGTCCACATGAAGATATGAAGAAGTTATGGTAGTTCCAGTGAAACTAGTTCCAGCAGATGTTCAGTGGTGACAGAGTGATACAGATAGGTCCGGTGAGATCCAGAAATGCATTCTCCAATTTTGTAGATTTCAGGAAGTGTTGGGGAAATCTGTGTGGTGTGTCAACTTGATTGGTTTGTGGTTTGAAGGTCTGGAAGTATCTATTCCTTTGTGACAGTGATGGCAGACTATATTCTTAAGGTTCTGGATGAAGGAGAGAAGGGTTTCAGTAAGTAGAGGAAGTGCAGATGTTCTTGGTGTTTTAGGTAAGTCTGTGGAGGTCCTTGGATTGTGATCAATTCATTTTTATGGTCTGCATTAGAATTGGGGTCCCAGAAATGAAGAATAACTTCTGGATGATGGTGTTCTTTCTGTAACAGGCTGACCGGATGAACTATACATCTTGTGGATGTTCTTATGGATGTTTTCCGACTTAGATGGTTGTTCCTAAGTTGATGTCATGTATAATAAGGGGTTGTGAAGTCATTCCAAAGTGTGTGGTGTGGAGATGAGTATGTGATAGCGAGGAGAAGAATGAAAAGCAGAGCAGAAGGTTTGGGCTTAAATGGAACTGACTCAAGCATGATGAAGATGCTATTTACCAGTTCAAGTATGTGATACTTATTCCTTTGTAGATAGTGTGTCTCTTGTAGGTAGTGAGCCTCTTGTGAGTAGTGTGCTCGGGCAATGAGCCCTAATTGGCATGTGCCATTTTGTTCTTTCTATTCTTCTAACGAAGAATACAATCTTGGGTTAGTCACCCCATGGTTTTTCCCTTAACCAGGTTTTCCACATCAAAATCTTGGTGTCTCATGTGTTGATGTGTTTCTGCTCTTGATTAAATGCATTAAGTTTCATGTTTGATTTATTGTTATTCTGATGAATGAATATAAGTGTTGAAAATGAAGAATGTTTTGGACAACTGATTCATCCCCCCTCTCAGTTGTCTACCCTAAATCTAACAAAAAATTTAGGAATCTACATCACTTCAACCTCTCTGCCACAACTATATCCTACCTACCACTATGAACAATCTTTAAAGCATGAAGACACTAAAGACCTAGATAACAAGGAAGTATAAAGATATGAACATACTCCAAACACAATTCTATCAGGCAAATCATGACAACATACTAGATTTCTAAGAATAGATCATCATGTCCAAATGAATCACTAACATAGACCTTCCTTTCAATATGAAAACAAAGAAAACCTGATGAACTTTGATAGAATAAACTCTGATAGTCCAACTCCTTTGTATAATTACCCAACATCTTACAACAATGGCAAGTTCCTTTTGCATTACATTACCCAACATTATAGATGAACTATGAAAATGATTAACACCATCTACAAAAGAATACCATCATCTACAAAAGAAAACCATCAAGTCACTACCACTGTATGTGAACTCTGTCATGTCATGACACAACCTCCTAACTATTCCATCAAGTCACTATCACTATATGTGAACTCTGTCAGTCATGAAGAAACCTCCTAACTATTCCTAAACCTTGAAGTATAATAAATTTTAAAACATGTCATATCAACAACTCAACCACATAGCTCCTTTGACACCAAGAAGCATGAGTGCAACTCTTTGAGGAAGCTTGATACCTTTTGAGCAAGCTTGATACCTCTTGAGCAAGCTTGAACAACACACTGACATCATCCACTAAATCAACCTATCACATGAACACACATTTAATGAAGCATGAGTACTATGAACAACCTTTTGAAATCAATGACAAAACCATGAACATCCAACATGGATATGGTCATTAGCTCAGGTTTGGCTGACCTGGCTTACTAGCACCATGTGCGGAGGTACCTCATGGATTGTGGATGTGATGGGAAGCTTGATGATACTTATTTGAGCCCTAGTTTACCCTTGACATCGTCCACTATAACTTGTTTGCACCGCGGAAGTGTTTAGTGCTGACCTAATTGGTGTTGCACATTTGAGGTGCACACACTTAATTAGGACCGACCTAATTGAGACAGGTCTTGGTTGTAAATGGTATAAACATGATGAAGTCGAGTGGAGAAAGGCAGAGAAGATGATGTGAGTGTGAGTCAAGAGTGGTGAATTGTGTGTGAGCTTATATTCTTATGGCTTCTAGATGCAATGAGTAGAAGGTGTCTACATTTTTAGCTTGTTTGAAACTACTAGAGGTAATGAGCCAAAGGTTTTTGATGGCAAGAATTTGTAGTGGTGGATCTCTCATGTTGTTTTGAGATAGTGAATCTCTCTATAACATTGTTCTTCTATTCTTCCCTCTTCTAGACAATCAGTACTTTTGCCAATGAGTCCTTTTGGTAGTGAGCCTTTATTCTGTGCAGTGAGCCTATTTGATTTTCAGTGTTGCTATTCATATATATGTGAGCTAATCCTCACCATGGTTTTTCCCTTCTTGGGTTTTCCATGTAAATCTAGTGTTCTTATGTGTTTTGATGTGTTTGCATTGGTGCTTCATATGTTTACATTCTGCTAATGCATGTTAAGTAGTTTATGTTTGGAATTGCTTTGAGGATTTAATTTTTTAATACACAATTGATTCACCCCCCCTCTCCCTCCTCTTAGTTTTCCTATGCATTCTAACATTTATTTATTTATTTATTGAGGAATACCATGATTCTATTTTATCTTTCAATTATTTTTTAGATTATATTAATGTGATTTCCCATCATTTGTATCAATGTTAACCTATTGAGGGTTGGTACTCACATTGTATTTATTACATTTTGTATCAGAGCTAGTTTTGTTTTGGTTGATCCATGAGAGGAAGGGAATTTTTAAGCCTATATCAATATTGGCTATTAAAAGGAGTATCTTGTATAGATTGAATCTTTTTCAAGTATAGAGAAATGGTGAACACTTCAAGAAAATAAAAATTAGAGATCAAAGGTCACATAGAGGTTGTGAAGATGATCTTTGTATGACCTAGAAGATCCTAAAATAACCCCTGGATTCATGTCCCATCTGCCACTCTATTGCCTTCCCTATAGTAATGTGATATCTAGAAGTTATCCAATTTCTACACAAGTATCAATGCTTGCCTAAGGATGTATTCCACCCGCTAGTTTTCAATTCTCTTTTATTTGAGCACCCTTATACTATTTAATGAATCCCCCTCTAGAGCGCCCATGCCTCTGCTTCATTCTTTGCTCCTTGCTGGATTTTGGTTGATTTGGTCACAAACAATTTCCCCTAATGATTCCTAATGATGTACCCCATTCTTGAGAGCCCTAGATTGCCTCTAAAATCTCCATCAAAATTTAGTTTTACAAATGGTTTTGTTGGGGGACTCCACCTTACTAGTGTCCTATCCACTTTAAGACCATTTGCCTTGGTTGTTGATCCATTAGAATTCAGCTTAAAAAAATTCTATGTCTTTAACATCAACTCATCCTTGTTTGTCCATTTAGAGTTTTGATTATTTACTTTCCAGACTTTAGCCATAACCACTTTCAATATTGCTTTATCTAAGTCCCTGCAAATCTTGTAAAATTTTGATGTTGTTTTTCTAAAGATATAGAAATTTCTCTCTCACCAAATGGTCCATATAACCATGGAAGGGATCACATCCCATAGGTTGGTAAAGGTTGATTCTGGATTCAAGTTTGACCAACTCTTGAAGAAAGCTAGTAATGTCCCCAATAGTGGCATAGCCAAATTCAATCTTTTAATGAGCCAATACTAGCATTCCTTACAAAAAGGGCATTGAAGTAGTAGGTGATCAATGTTCTCCTCTTCTTCCCCACACAAGACACATTTGAATCTTATCACAATGAACAATTTCTATATTCTATCCCCCATGAGAATTCTACTATGCAAAGCCAGCCATGTGGAAGATCCTACCTTTGGTCGTACTACATCATTCCAATAAAGGTGTGTTGGCCATTTAATTTTAATTTTGGATTTCACCATCATTAGCCTTGTTTAACCATGTACAGACTAGAATTATCTATTGCCCAAATTATTTCATCCTCTTGTGCTGACAAGAAAATAGTCCTTGAGTCTAGGATGCATTGAAGTATACTCTTTTGATCAAGGGGAAAGTCACAATTCTCTAAACTTTTCCATATAGCTTTATGTGGGAAAGCACCTAGATCTAAAAAATAATAGTCTTGTACCTTATGTCCCTAAAACCATTCTAGATATATCTTTGCACCCTTTAGTTCTTCTCTTGAAAAGATTTTGGGCCATCCATTCCATGAGTCCTCCAAAAATTTAGCTTTCACTCCATTGTGAATTATCCATGTGAATTTAAGCAATAATAATTCCCTACTTCTTACAATAAAATTCCACATGGATGAGCCACATGGAGGGTTTTTAACTATGAAAATCCTCTCCCTCTCATTATTATCTAGGTACTTTGACTACACAAACTTGGCCCATTTGGAATGTGGTATCTTGTTCATGCTCCATGCTAGCTTAGCTCCTATAGCTTGATTTTGTAGATTTTGGTTTAGAATCCCTGCAATGTGTTTTGGTTTACAAATCCTCTCCCATGATATCAAATGGATTTTATTTTTATCTATAGCTCCTTGCCATAAGAATTGTCTACATATTTTTTCCATGTCTGAGATTATACTTTTTGGAGTTTGGAGGGTGGACATCATGTATGTTGGAATAGCTACCAAAACTTCTTTGATGACCATTGATTTTCCTTCCAGGGTCAACAATCTTCCTGTCCATGTCCCTATTCTATTTTTTAGATTAACCACAACATCCTTCCAAAAATCCTTTCTATGTCTACTATTAAATAGTGGAATCATGAGATACTTGGAAGGGCTTCCACTTTGAAATTGAAAAGTTTGGAGATGTATTCTTGGAAGGCTATTTCTGAATTGACTAAGAAAATCTTGGATTTTTTAGCGTTCAATAGCTGACTTGAGAAGCTATAGTAATTATCAAAGATGCCTTCAATTGTTTGAGATTATAAATGTGTCACTTGACCAAAGAGTATGATGTCATCCGCAAAGAGAGCATGGGTAAAATTATTCTTCAGATTCCTCAATCAAATTCCTAGCCACCATTTTCGGTGATTGACCTCCTTAATTGCCCTTGTCAAATCCTCTATCATTAAAATGAATAGATAAAGGGATAGGTGATCTCCTTATCTTAAGCCCCTAGTGGATTCAAATGAGCTTATATCCATGCCATTTATTAGGACTAAAATTCTAGTGCATGTGATGCATTATGAGATCTATTTCCTCCATTGTTTTGAGAAGCCTAATTTCTCCAAGATGTGCAAAAGGAAATCCCAATTTACCTTGTCGTATACATTAGCCATGTCTAGTTTTACTACCATGCAAAGATCTTCGTTATCCTTAATAGAGTGAAGGATTTGATGAGTGATGATCACCCCATCTGTCATGTCCTTTCCTAGGACAAATTCATTATGTTCCACAATAATTATATCTAGAAGAATACTCACCAATCTTATCGTTGTCACCTTGGCAAAAATATTGTACACATAGTTGCAAATAGAGATTTATCTAAATTAATCAAATGAAAGAGGTTTAATAACCTTGGAGATAAGCATGATGCTTGTATTTTTCATTTCTTTGAGAACATTAGTGAATTTTCTCAATTTTTTGACTACCATAAAGGCATCTCTTCCCATGATTTTCCAATAATTTTGTAAGAAGTTTCTCAACCATCCATCCGGACCTAGTGCTTTGTCTCCTAACATTGAAAAATGACTTCCTTGACTTCCTCTATTGTAAATTCCTTTATGAGCTCTTTATTCTACTCATCCAAGACCAATTTGGGTATGTTGATCTTGTGTTCTTCCCATTGAGGTGGTGTATTTTACTTTGAAAGTAATGCTTTGTAGAATTCCTTTGCCTCCTTTTTAATCTTTGCCATATTATTTGTCATTGTTCCATCCATCTTTCTTTTGTTTTAGATGGAATTAGAGGCATGTCTTATTTTGGTAGATAGATGGAAAAGGGTTGTATTTCTATCTCCCTCTTTTAGCCATGTTTCCCTTGATTTCTATCACCAAAAAACTTCTTCTCTCATCACTATTTCTTCAAGTTCCTTTTTCAATGCCTTCCGTGTTTCATACTTTTCCCCATTCATGCCTTATATATATATATATATATATATATATATATATATATATATATATATATATATAACATCAAAATATTTTAATTTTTATATTAAATTCTCCATAATTCGTAAATTATTTTTTAACTAAAATTTATAAAAACATTTAAAATCTATTGCATATTTTGTAGGTAGAGTTTATAATTATTTTTAAGATTAGGGATATTCTAAAATTTATATAAAAAGAAAAGTGTTCATTATATTGAGAGTGGATTCTTTGTTAACTACTCAATTAATCAATAGATCAAAAGTCACTTCACATTCTACTTATATATCAAATAATTCAATTATCAAAACAATCAATAACAATTTTAAGCTCATTAATCCATAAAAATAATAATGTTGTGAGTATTGTTTTTGTAACTCCCAATTAGTTAATCCCTTTAAATATCAAAGGACGTAAAGTATGTGGAAATGCTTCCTACACCAATCTAATGAGGTGAGTATTTTGCAAATTCTTAATCCTTACAGTAATAGAGAAGAAGATACACAACATAAAACATAAATCAACAATATACCATACAAAAATGTACATGGGGAAAACCTTTTCGAGAGAAAAACCCCACACTCCAAAATCTTGCTCAATGTATTACAAATCTAAAACAAGATTACATACACTTGTAGAGCAAGTTTCTTATAGGATTACAACAACACTTAATTCTTGGAGCAATTCAGATAATATAATGGTACTTGCAAACTCAACCATTCAAACTACTCTTCAAGCCTCATATTTATAGCCTTCTGACAAATAGGAAATTATTTTTGGTTTACCAAAACCATGTGCTAAACCTCGCACGAGGTGTGGTACCCAAGCAAGATTCCAGTCCAAAATTAGACTCTTGTGTCCAAAGTAAATTCCCTTAATTTTGACCCCTATAGTTGTCATAGAATCTGTCATAACATGCTTAAAAATAACATTTCCATAATATGCCACTAAGTGGGCATCTTTTGACAACTAATATACCAATTTTCAAGGCACCCATGTGGCAAAAGTGTCAAGTAAAAAGAAAACTCTCATTTTGATGGAGCACACATATTTAATGCTACAGGAAAATATTAGACAAAAATAAACATAGGAATTATCAAGGTTGAGGCACCTTAATTCCCAATAAAATACAATGGTGAAGGATGAATTGCAATTTGAAAAAAAAAAATGACGTCAAAGCACTACAACCATAATAGAATGGTGAAGAAAATGATCTTTGATCGATATTACCTAACAGCTATTCTCTTCAAATTTGTTATCATTTTATATGCAAATTTAATTGTTCGGTGACTATGTCATGCTATCATAGGCAAGAAAGGTGCCCTAGAAAATGCTCTCTTCCTTGTCCTACCTGTTGATAACTGAGAGGGGGGGGGTGAATCAGTTATCCTAATTATTTCCCTTATTGAACTTTCCTTTTAATTGATGCAGCATAAAATCAAACATAAAAACATTAACCATGAAATAAGAAACACATGACACAGTATTTTTGACGTGGAAACCCTGTTAAGGGAGAAAACCACGGGGTGATTAACCCAAGAATTATTCTCTGTTAGAAGAATAGGAAATTACAAAAATGGCACTTGCCAATTAGGGCTCACTGCCTGAGCACACTGCTCACAAGAGGCCCACTGCCTACAAGAAGACACACTGTCTACAAAGTGATGAGAATCACAGTCTTGAACTGATTGGAAGCATCTGCATATGTTGGAGTTCAGTTCCGGTTAGGCTCAGTACACTGATCTGCTGCACTTCATCTTTCCTCTGTTCTTTATTCTGCTATCTTTCACATACCGGATCCTTTTTGCTACCTCTGCTCTTATCTGGACTTATTCGCATATATCTCCACACCATCATATCCTTCACAACTAAATCCATCCTCTATATATATCCGCACAAGTAATTTCATCACCTTTCTAGTCGGCATCTGGAACAGTCTAGTTTCTTACAAGCTCTCATTCTGTCGGCTGAATCCTTCCTCACCAAGCAATGCTGATCAAGCATATACTTGTAGATATCATTAATCATGTCGGCCAAACATGATTCATGCCTTCACAACCTCTGTCATCAACAGTAACACATCCGGAAAGCAGTCTGATACTCTGCCAGTCAGTTCTTCCTCTGTTTTCACTGTCTCTCAGGAATCCGGTACTCAACCATTCATATCTTTTTCCTCGTCCATCACCGGAGGCTAAATCCTTGTAATATACCACTCAAGGTAGTCCTCTTGACTTCCCCAAATCCGCACTGCACCAAGACACTTCCTCTGAGAGATCCGGACCAATCTGTCGGACCTTGCCACATGCTCTGTTCTTCTTCACCGGACCACAACATTCTTTATTCTGACTTCCGGTAGAGACACATTATGACTTGCGGATATGTGGGATGACCTTTGTTGCCATCAATGACAACAACCATGAATCCATATAGTGTCTCTTGCCAACAATCTCCCCCTTTGGCATTGATGGCAACACTTAGTGAAAAATGACTAAGTGTTTTCACTATGCTCCCCCTTTGCTGATGCTCTATCTTTATATACAATTTCCGGAACTCCCCCTTAGTTGGATTCCTCATTTTTCACTGCTCCTCACTCCCCCTTTGACATCAATGGCAAAGGGTGGGGTCCGCACACCAAAATTTTCAAAAATTTTCTATACATAGCCGCATATTTACATACTCACATATACTGAAGAATGTCTGCAAAGGATGTCTACAATTGAATCATTTCTGTAGCCCAACTTTGCTTCATTCTGTCCAAAATTGAAATGTGATCACTTAACAAAAATGCAAACACTTCTGCCCGCTTGAGATCTGTCGGATCTTTTGTTTGGGCGGTGGTCTGAGCATCACTGATGGCCTCATGCATAGTTTCCAACTTAGGGATTATAATCCTTCTAAGTTCTCCCATCCGGTTAGTGATGTTCTTTCTTTCCTTCTCAAGATTCTTTATTTCATTCAAGACTGCAATAGTCTGACATTCTTGATTTATTATAGAGGAAGAGAGAGGATCAAAACTTTGAGATAAGCTTTGTAGCTTATCCTGTTCCTCTTTTATTTTCTTGTCAAATGCTGATGTTGCCTTTGACCAGGATATACAAAATTTATAGATGTCACCGCCATCCTTAAGAGCATTCTCTAAGCTCTTTATTCCAATGCTTACAATCTTCCTATCTTTAGAGATTAATTCTAATATTTCTGAAAATCTCTTATCCAAAAATTCCTTCCGGACCTTTTCTTCAGCTGATTTTTCTAGAGAATCAAAATGTGTATCAATACTGCTGACTAAGGTTTTTAGATTACCGGAAGTGGAGGCTGTCGGATCTATCTGGATTGATGGCATGATCTTTACAAGTACTCCGGAAGTAGCCTCTATCAACTCACAGTCTTCCATATGAGACTTCAGGAGCTTTTCATTTGCCTTGGCATTTGCAAATGAAGCTATCTTCATTGTTTGTACCGGAGAGAGAGAGTCAAAATCAAATGGGCCTTTTAGAAGCTCCGGTTCATCAATCTCTAAAGTTTCTTTGCTCAAAAATTGTTGAACAGTTTGTGCAGTGTCTCTTGCCAGAGACAGATGTTTCTTTTCTTCTGCAGTCTTAGAACTGTCAACCTCTTTGTCTTTCACCACTGCTTCCTTCTCCTGTAATTGCTCTTCTTCTTTGGATCCGGAGACTGTGGGGGAAACCGGAGGAGAGATGCTAGCTTGTTCATGGGCCACTTCTTCTGGAGCAGAGGGTCCCAAGTCCTCAGTTGTTTCTGTACCTAAATCCTCTACAACAGGAAGATTGAACCTTTTGAAGGCCTTCCGGAGGATCTCTTCTGTTTCTTGGGCCACTTTGTCAGTCTCACCAAGCATGAGTTGATTCATCCTGGCTTTGCTTCTGAACTCATCTTTGCAGTCCTTGAAGATAATGTTCATTGTCTTGGGATCAATTTGAGGATATAGCTGAATAGCTATCTGCTCCCGGATCTCAAGATCTTTAGCATGAGCATTATTCTTTCTTACTTCCATTTCCTTCTCTAGGCTTTTAGGAATGAGAGATATGATCTCAATGAAAGCCTTATTGTATATGTTCAGATATTTAACTGTGGCTTCCTGCAGAGTCTTTTGGTCAGCCTCACTGAAGTCATCATAGGATTCAGTCATTGGTTGAAGGTTTCCATCCACCGTGACCGACTTGATTATGCTCTCTAGAGACAGAGTGGGCTTCTCAACAAATACCTCTGCCATTTCATCCTTGTCTTGGCCTGTGGAGGGCTTACCGGATCCTTTCTTCTCCTGTTTCTTTACTTCTCTTACTCCCTCATCTGATTTTGTTTCCTCTTCATCCTTTTGGCTTCCATAAGCCCTTGTGGCTTTTGTCTTGGATCTCTTACCGGATGCCTGAACTTCCGGTTTTGAACTTTTGGTTGTGGGAGGTGCAGGTCTCTTTGATGATCTGGTCCGGGTGGGAGCTTCAACCAGAGCACTTTCTTTGCTTTTCTCTTCTTCCTCGGCCTTCCTCCTCTTTTCTCGGCTGGCATCAAGTGCCTCCTTTGAGATACCTAGGCCTTGAGCAATGTGCTCTACTTCTTTTCTTACTTTTCTTTTAATCTCAGGTTCCCTGAGTTCTACATGTATTTTTACACTCAGCTCCTCAAAGGTTCCAAACCTTTCTGCCTTAGGATCTTTGGGCTGACTTAGCATGTGTTGAACATGCAGCTCCACTATCTGTTCATCCACTTCATACCCCATGGGCATGATCCAGACAGTCCTTGGCTCTACTGCCTCCATTAGGCACTGATCAGTGTCAACCATAAAGCACACTGAGTCTTTGTATTTTTCAACAAGAGACTGGGGAATTCTCTCTCTTGCTTGCATCATGCTCTAAAAGTTTTTGAAGTATCCCCATAGAGCTGTATTTCTCGCTTTTGCATCCCCAAGTCCATGCAAATAGTCTCTTATCTGGACTGCAACAGGTTTGTCATTCTGCCATACCCATCCACTTGTTCTGGGTAGCTCATTCATGAAGTAGAACAATAGACATACAATAAGAGTACCATACTTAAAGGAATTCTTCTTATCCTTCTTGATTTTCTGTATATTTTCCATTAATTGGCTTAGCAGTAGTTCGCAGAGATCATAATCTGCATTCTTTCTTAGCATTTCATAGGCAGTGTATACTGCAATTCCAGATACAGAATTCTCCCTGCTGGAGTGATAGATCTTGTATCCTATTATCATTGATGCATATTTGATATCCGGATCTGAAATATCTTCAATGGTCATTGCCCTCTTATCAAATTTTGATCCGGTGGCCTCAGTTACAATGTTATTCTTGACAGATTTGAGGATAGGTACCCCTCCGGAAGAGTATAGACCAGTTACTGCTCTAATTGCCTCTTTTGTGATCTTGCAGGGTCTATCTAGCCATAGAAAGTTGTCATGCATCCTGCTCAGTACATACCGGACCCATTCATCTTCTTCAAAACAGGGGAAATGAATAAATTGCTCAAATTGTTTCTTCTGGATATCCTTATACTCTGGTTTAAGCTCAAAAGCATTGTCTATCAGCTGCTTGTGATAGAGGTCTCTTAATTTGAATTCCCCAAATTCCTCAATGCTTGCATGTATGTAAACCCTAATGTCTTCGATATGTAAAACTCCGTGAGGAACACTAGAGAAGGCTCCTAATGGATCTACCTCCAATGATTTGTAGGGATGTTTCTTGAATGAGGGGCGAGGTCTATCAGAGATCTTAACTATGTTTGGAGTAGCCATTCTTCAAAGATTTGCAGTGAGGTAATGAAAAATGGAGAATACCTTATGCGCCTTCGGTTTGCACGGAGTGGTTGGATTGATTTCTTTATGCAATAACTTCGGCAGGAGATCCTTGGTGTGCTTGATGAACCTTGTTGCAGAGCTCCACTTTTCGCTTCTTCTCGAGTGCAGAATGAGCAAATGACCTTTGAGAAATCCCTTAAATTGCTCCGCGAACCCTAATATCTGTCTGCAATAAATGCTTCACCTACATCATTCCGGTTTGCCTTGTCTGGATAGCTTGGAGTAACCCGGATTAGTCCTGATCTGTGGATATCATCCGGATCTTTCAATCATGAATAAATCGAGGTAACATATTACAAGAACATCCCAAACACTCTGTCCAATCCGCAGAACAAGATAGTGCATTTCCGGATCTTTCCAGACCTTTTTGTAATCCTTTATCATACCGGAGCATCTCCCTAAACAGGTCTTATTTGATCGATCACAGCTTCTTCATAACTCCATGCGGACCTCTGAAAACTTGACTGAAGTATCTCAAGACTCATATCTACAAACCCTTTGATCCGCATCTTGTGCCACATCCGGCACCCCTTGTTTGGCTGGGGGAACAAGATTTTCTTTGAGTCTCCCCCTGAACCTGAGCTCACTTTTTAATTTCTGGAAGAAATATCAGCACCAGAGTCTGGTGCGGATCCAACCTGTACATTCTCTAAACTTTTCTTCACCCAAATCTTGCTCATCTGATTCCTAACCTCATCCGCATTCATCTTTTGTTTACCCTTGTCTTGATTCTGATTATACACCGGACCTCTTTTGTCCTGATTCTTGTTTCTGCAGACTTTAGCATTATGACCGGACCTATTGCAGATTTGGCAAATAACATTTCTTTGCATATTTGATTGATATCCTCTTGATCTGCATTGATTAGCCATATGACCTACTCTATTGCATGTGAAGCATCTACCTTTGAATGATTTGTTTACTTGCATAATTCTGCATTCATGGGATTTGTGTCCATACCTTTTGCAGTTGAAGCACTGTCCGGAGAAGGATGAATTAATCTGATTCATTCTCATTCTGCACTGATTAGCTTTGTGACCAAAGTGGTTGCAGCTGTGGCAGTATCCATTGAAGGATGGATATCTTTGAGCATTTGGCTGTCTTACCGGAGGTCTTCTAGGCCTGCTTCTTGGATTTTCTGATCCAAGATTCTTCTGACCGGATCCGGAGCTTTCTCCTTTCTCATATCCCAAACCATACTTGTCATCTGTCCTCTTTTGACTTCCAAGAAGAACTTCAAGTTGAGCAGAACTTATCTTGAATTTCTCTTTATATTCATTTGCTGTTTGAAGGTCTCTTTTGAGAGAGGCAATTTGATCCTCAAGTTTTCCTTCATTATCCTTGGCATCTTTAAGATCAGATTCAAGATGTCTGATAATCCTGTCCATCTGGTGGCATTCTTCTGATTTTTCTTTAAGAGATTGTCTTAGATTGTCTTCAGCCTTTCTTTTTTCTTCAATCTCTTGAGTAAACTTTATAGTTCCTGATTCCATTTCATGTCTTAACATAATGACTTCTTTTGATAACTTTTCACATAACTTGGTTTGCTCAGTCAATTCTTCATTTGTATTGCTTTCTTCACTTTGTCTTGCCAACTGTTGAAGCAGCTCCTTTCTCTTTTTCATAGAGAGACTTAATTTGTCTTTTAATTCTCTCATGAATTCATCAGCCTGTTTGAGTCTTTCCTTTAATTCACTAACTTCAGAATTTGACTGTTCAAGATCCTCAATAGCAGTCTTGAGTTGCTCCCTTAAACCATATGCATCCATTTGAAATCCCAGATCTTCCTCAAGCTGTTAGGCTCTATTAGGAGGAACTTAGCTCTGATACCAATTGTTGATAACTGAGAGGGGGGGGGTGAATCAGTTATCCTAATTATTTCCCTTATTGAACTTTCCTTTTAATTGATGCAGCATAAAATCAAACATAAAAACATTAACCATGAAATAAGAAACACATGACACAGTATTTTTGACGTGGAAACCCTGTTAAGGGAGAAAACCACGGGGTGATTAACCCAAGAATTATTCTCTGTTAGAAGAATAGGAAATTACAAAAATGGCACTTGCCAATTAGGGCTCACTGCCCGAGCACACTGCTCACAAGAGGCCCACTACCTACAAGAAGACACACCGTCTACAAAGTGATGAGAATCACAGTCTTGAACTGATTGGAAGCATCTACATATGCTGGAGTTCAGTTCCGGTTAGGCTCAGTACACTGATCTGCTGCACTTCATCTTTCCTCTGTTCTTTATTCTGCTATCTTTCACATACCGGATCCTTTTTGCTACCTCTGCTCTTATCTGGACTTATTCGCATATATCTCCACACCATCATATCCTTCACAACTAAATCCATCCTCTATATATATCCGCACAAGTAATTTCATCACCTTTCTAGTCAGCATCCGGAATAGTCTAGTTTCTTACAAGCTCTCATTCTGTCGGCTGAATCCTTCCTCACCAAGCAATGCGGATCAAGCATATACTTGTAGATATCATTAATCATGTCGGCCAAACATGATTCATGCCTTCACAACCTCTGTCATCAACAGTAACACATCCGGAAAGCAGTCTGATACTCTGCCAGTCAGTTCTTCCTCTGTTTTCACTGTCTCTCAGGAATCCGGTACTCAACCATTCATATCTTTTTCCTCGTCCATCACCGGAGGCTAAATCCTTGGAATATACCACTCAAGGTAGTCCTCTTGACTTCCCCAAATCCGCACTGCACCAAGACACTTCCTCTGAGAGATCCGGACCAATCTGTCGGACCTTGCCACATGCTCTGTTCTTCTTCACCGGACCACAACATTCTTTATTCTGACTTCCGGTAGAGACACATTATGACTTGCGGATATGTGGGATGACCTTTGTTGCCATCAATGACAACAACCATGAATCCATATAGTGTCTCTTGCCAACACTACCTTTTCCCAATCGTCTTTTCGTGTTGAGCCTTTCAGGCTATGTATAGTTACGTTTCTAGTATGGGCAATAACAGAAAGGCATACGATACTGAAACTGGTCGGTTCTTTGACACAGTCTGCCATTTCATGAACCAAATAGAAAAAGAAATATATAAACTGTCAAAGAAAAGAAGTGCCCCTCAATTTGTTTGGATATCTAGGGGATAAGTGTTGGATATGAAACCCAATGGTCACCTCTTGTCCTTTTGCAGTGACTCTTCATTGTTTCGGCTCTTTCTATCTTATCTCTTCACGGATATTGTAATCTATATAAGCATAAGTATATCCTACTGTAAACACATCTAAGAACATATAAATAAAAGATTTTTTCCTTGCTTTGTGGATGTAGCCATACATATGGTGAACCACGTTAAATAGCTTTACACTGTGTGATTGTTTTCTGTTCTTTTGCTTTTCCCTGTTCCATTGTTTTAACAATTGGTATCAGAGCTTGGTCAAGGAGCTGGTTGAGAAATTTGTGATGAATTTTGAAGAAATGGGAGAAGTAGACAAGTGGAGAATAGAGAAATTCTCAGGGTAGAATTTTGGACTTTGGAAGCTGTAAATTTGTGCCCTACTAATTCAAAAAGACCTAGCTATCATGCTGAAAGGAAAATCAGCAAAAACAGAGAAGATGACAGATGATGAATGGGATGTGATGGATCAAAAAGTAGCTGCTACAATTATCCTCTCACTGTCCAGCAACGTCTTATTTAATGTTACAACAGAGACTTTGGTAAAACAAATTTGGGACAAGCTTTGCAACATGTATGAGATGACATCTGCAACCAATAGGGTCTTCTTGTTAAACAAGTTATTCAATCTGAAAATGAAAGAGGGAAAAGGATTTTCAAATCACTTGAATGAATTTAACATTGCAATCAGCCAACTTGCTTCCATAGAAATCAATTTTGATGATGAAATGAGGGCTTTGCTACTCCTGTGCTCAATTCCTGACAGCTGGGATAATGTCATGATGACGATCAACAATTGAGTACCTGGGAGAAGAGGATCCAAAGACAAGGAAAAGAAAGCAATGTTAAAATTTGACGATGTCACTACCACCCTCCTCAATGAAGACATGAGGAGAGGACAAAATAAAATATCTGGTGAAGCCTTAGTTCTAGGCAATAGGGGAAGAACCCAAGATCGAGGAAAACAAAATAGGAGAAGATCTAAATCAGTGAAGAGATCAAAGTCAAGAGGAGGGAAAGAAAGTTGTTGGTTTTGTAGAAAAGATGGACATGTCAAGAAGGATTGTTAGTGTTACAAGAAAGCCCAAAAGTAGCTGAAAGAAAATAAGATTAACACAACTCTTTAAGATGATGGAGGAGCTATTGTCTTGGCAACATGTGAAGCTGAAGCTGACTCATGGATTTTAGACTCTGGTGCTTCGTTTCATGCAACTTCAAACCGAGATGCCTTACAAACATATCAAGAAGGAAAATTTGGCAAAGTTTATCTTGGAGATAATGAGTTGTGTGAGATAGTCGGCAAAGGTGACATATTGCTGCAACTAAAGAATCGAAGCAAGTGGCTACTAAATGATGTAAGACATATTCCTAAACTTAAGAGGAACTTGATCTTAGCTGGACAACTTGATGCACAAGGCTATAGCATCACTTTCTCTTCCAACATTTGGAAAGTAACTAAAGGCACTTTAGTTGTTGCGAAAGGTGATAAATCAGGATCTCTTTATGTGCTTGAATGTACCGCTGAAGTGGGAGTGGTGATGGCCATAGTTGACAGTGAGAAAAAACTATGCCATAGGAGACTTGGCCACATGAGCAAGGAGGGAATGGAAGTATTGCTCAAAAGAGGCCAACTTTCTGGTTTACAATCAACAGATTTAGAACTATGTGAGCATTGCATTTATGGGAAACAAAGATGGGCCAGCTTCTCCAAAACCAAACACAACAAGAAGGCAAGACCCTTGGAACTCGTGCATTCAGATGTCTTTAGTCCCACAGAGGTAACCTCCATTAAAGGAGCAAACTATTTTGTAACTTTTTTAGATGATTGCACCCATAAACTTTGGGTCTATATGCTCAACAAAAAATTAGAAGTGTTTACAAAATTCAAAAATTTTAAGGCTGTTGCTAAAAATCAAATTGGGAGCAAAATTAAATGTCTTAAAACTGACAATAGGGGGGAGTTTTGCTCTCTAGATTTTGATGCTTATTGTGCAGATAATGGCATTCAGCACATCAAGGTTGTACCATTCACAACTCAAGAAAATGGTGCAGCCAAAAGGATGAATTGCATGATTCTAGAGAGGGCATGAAGCATGCTCTCTAATGCTAGTTTGAGTAAAGAACTCTGGGCTGAGGTAGTTAACACGGCAGTTTATTTGATCAACCGAAGTCCTTCCACTAAACTGGACTTTGATATTCTGGAAGAAGAGTGGTTTGAAAGGAAGATCTCCTACAATAATCTCCGAGTCTTTGGCTATGAGGCGTTCTATCACATTCCAAAGGAAAAGCAAACAAAATTAGATTTCAAATCCAAATGATGCATCTTTGTCAGTTATGGGGAAGAGCAATATGGTTTCAGATTGTGGGATCCTATTGCAAAGAAAATCATTCACAGTCGTGATGTGGTATTCAACGAAAAAGTGTTCCCAGCCCTACAAACACAAAAAACACAAGAAAGGAATATATATCAGTTGATGATATTGGGATGGGTGTGATTCAAAATCTTTACATCCAAGTGTGGCATCACATACAGATGGACATTCAAATCCAGGTAACCAAATTACTCTCCCACCACTTAATTTTGGTTCACTTTCTACAAATATTGATGAGCACTCAGGATCCTTTTTGCCATCAAACACATATGCAATGGGTGGTATTCCTATGCAGCCACATGTATATGCTAATGACTGTGGTGCTAAGGAATCAAATGCATCACACAATAGTTCTCATCTACCATCTCTGCCCTCTCCATATGAAACGCAACTTATAGATTCTCCTCTCCAAACAATGACCCCACCTTTAGATGCCATGTCCCCTACGTCTAATGATTCATAGCCTTCTTATAGTCAATCATAGTATGATAAGTATTCAATACAGCATACAACGTAGCCACTCTATATGAAAATGTTGCCAGTTGAAAGTTCAATACAACAAACACCTTCTAATTCTGGTCCAAGTCTTCCTCCTACGTAGCATGTCTAGAATCCAACACAGACTACATATGGTGACTCAATTCATAGTGGCAAATAAAATATAGTGGAAATTACTCCCACATGACCTGAGGATCAAAGTTGTATTGGTCGACAGTCTCAAAACAATGTAAAAGACATTTCTACGCAGCTTAAAATTGATGAGCCTGTTCTTCATAACAGCATCATTCAAGACTCAAAGGGACTTTTCCCCACATGGGCTCAATAGCCAGTGACTTCCACTATGGGATAGTGCTCTATGCCATAGTCATGCCAACATTCTCCCACACTGGCAATAAGGGAGTCACTTGAAAAATAGAGGAGCAGTGATGTTAATAAAAAATAGAGGAATGTTGAAATTGGACAAAGCACTGCACATGAACAAGGAAGAATTCAAGATCAAATTACCACATTGAGGAGGTCTACTAGGGAGAGGAAACCTCCTCCTAAGCTGGATGATTATCAATTTCTCATTGCTGACCTATCAGAACCAAATACATTTCGAGAGGCTTGCAATGATAGGGATAGTGAGAAGTGGATGGCTACAATGACAGACAAAATGGAGTCACTAATGGAAAACCATACATGGGATCTAGTCCAGCTTCCACCTGATCACAAATCTTTGAAGAATCGATGGGTCTATAGAATCAAAGAGGAAGAAGGTGGCACAAAATGCTACAGGGCTAGACTTGTTATGAAAGGATATGATCAACAAAAGGGAGTAGACTTCAATGAGATTTTCTCACCAGTTGTGAGGATGAACACAATTTGAGCCATTTTGGGTTTGGCAGCAGTTTATGACCTTGAGCTTGAGTAACTCGATGTCAAAACTGTATTTCTCCATGGTGATATAGAAGAGGAATTGTACATGCATCAGCTAGAAGGTTTTGTCAAGCAAGGGCATGAAAATCTATTTTGTAGATTAAGGAGGAGTTTATATGGGCTGAAACAAGCCCCAAGGTAGTGGTACATCAAGTTTGATAACTTCATGATGGAAAATAAGTTCATACGTTCTAAATCTGATCCATGTTTATACTACAAGGTCTTGCCAAGTGGTGAATTTATTTTATTGCTACTCTATGTTGATGACATGCTCATTACCAACACTAACATGAGAGTCATTGCTGATCTAAAGAAACTCTTGGGAAACAAATTTGTAATGAAGGACCTTGGGGTAGGAAAAAAGATTCTTGGCATGACCATCATTTGGGATAGAAAGAAGAAAGAAATCAGATTGTCTCAACAAGAATATATTGAAAAAGTTTTGGACAGATTCAATATGAGAAGTGCTAACCCAGTTAGCACTCCACTTGCCGATCATTTTCACTTGTCTTCTACATTGTACCCCAAGACACAAGAAGAACAAGATTTCATAAAGAACATTCCATATTCTTCGGCCGTGGGAACTCTTATGTATGCAATGATATGCACTCGTCCTAATATTTCCCAAGTAGTGGAAGTTGTTAGCTATTTCATGAGCAATCCCAAAAAAACTCATTGGGAAGCTGTGAAGTGGATAATGAGGTATCTAAAAGGCACTTCAGATTGTGCCTTATGCTTTGGTGGGAAAGTTGTACAACTACAAGGCTTCGTTGACTCTGATATGGCAGGTGACTTGGATAAAAGAAGGTCTACATCTGGCTATGTTTTCACTTTTTTCGGGCCAGCTCTCAGCTGGGTCTCAAGATTGCAACAAATAGTTGCTCTTTCCACAACTGAGGCTGAGTACATTGCCCTCACTGAAGGAGAAAAAGAAATGGTTTGGTTGTAGCGTTTGTTCATTGAGTTGGGATCCAAACAGCAAGTTTTTACACTCTTTTGTGACAGTAACAATGCTATCCATTTGGCCAAGAATGCGACACTTCACAACAGAACCAAACACATTGAGCTGAGATATCACTTCATCCATAGCATGATTGAAGAAGACAAGTTGCAAGTTTAAAAGATCGACACAAAAATCAATCCAGCTGATGCATTGACCAAGGTTGTACCAAGAGAGAAGTTCAAATTCTACAGGGCTTCTCTCAGCATTGTCAAACTCTGACAATAGGCTTAAAGTAGGGGAATAGCTCTGAAAGTTTGCAGCAGTCATTGGGTTACAAGTGGGAGATTGTTGGATATGAAACCCAATGGTCACCTCTTGTCCTTTTGCAGTGACTCTTCATTGTTTCGGCTCTTTCTATCTTTTATCTCTTCACGGATATTGTAATCTATATAAGCATAAGTATATGCTACTGTAAACACATCTGAGAACACATAAAAAAAAGAGTTTTCCCCTGCTTTGTGGATGTAGCCATACATATGGTGAACCACGTTAAATAGCTTTGCCCTGTGTGATTGTTTACTGTTCTTTTACTTTTCGTTGTTCCATTGTTTTAACAATAAGCACTGCAAATAGTTGGCAATAAATCTATATTGTCTAGTACACAAACCATTTTAGTACTGGCCTAAAGCAAATTAATACTAGCTTAAATGAAGGAAAAGAGAATACCAACCGTTGCTTAGCTGTATTTTCAGTCCTGTGTCACTACCCTTTGTCTTGAGGAAAGAATTAAATTCTCCAACTAGCAAAAAGTACTGGGAAAATGAAATCCTTGAGTGTTATGTAGGATTCTCTATGCATTCAATCTTTTACTTAGTACTGCATGTGGAGATATATATGGAGATGTCCACATAATAGTAGGGTTGCGCTAAAACAAATGAAATAATACAGAAAGAATTTTTATTTTTTAAGAAAAAGGTGCGAAGAACCCATACTAAATATATAAAAATTCAAATTGGAAGTACATTGGGGGCCTAGATAGGGCAAAGAGACACAACGGCCCTTAGGAAGTGACTATAAAACAATATTTGAAGGCCTACAGCTGGCTATTACAGGTATTCAAAGTACCACGTAGTAAGTGAAATGTCATTCAATTACGGACAACAAAAGCAACCAACCGGTGCTCCTCGAGTGGCAAAAACAACTAGCCATACGCAAGCTTTTAATGTGGAAAACATTAACAAGCAACCCCAAGACATCTGCCAACACCTAGCAGGAATTTCTGGCAAGACCCACCTAGGATCTGCTCGTTGGGAAAAGAAAAGGACACAACAACGACTGTATCCATAAATGCTGAGATTTGAAAAATCTCTAGTGCATAAGTCCGTAATCCAATCAGATCAACCCACCACCTAGCCTTCAGATACCATCAAGATCACCGCTGCCGCCGCCAACATCACTTTCACCAACCAGGACATTTACTTCCCCTCCACCGTGGCCTCTCTCAACCACAACAGCATGGCCTCTCTCAACACCGCCACCCACCAAGATCATCGTCACCACTCCGCTCCATGCTAAACCTTCCTACCTAAACCACCACAACTCAGCTACTGGTTCTAGAAGACTACAACAGCTCAATCATCTGTTCCTCCCCTCCTCCAAAGGTAAGGTCACCAACTACCCCTCCCTTGAAACCAAAACCAAGAACATCTGACACCTCCACCAATCACCACCTGCTCCTCCACCCATGCAAGATATCAGTAGTTTGCGACATCAACATGATACATACCAAAAGGGGGAAAACACGCCAACAATGTCGCAAAGCTTCAAAATTAATGGCGTATAAGAGCCAACAAAGACGCTTCCCAACTTAGTCCTGGGCATCTGCCAAGGCACACCGCCTCCTCTCTCAGCATCGCCCAACAACTCAATCAATGGCACCACCACCCAACCATCACCGTGACTTCCACCAGGATCAGCTCCTCTTGTAGATCCCACAAAAGCACCAGATCACTCTCACCAAATCTGGCACTGCCACCAGCCCCATCTCTAACACCAACGCCTGAACAAACAAGTCGTCTTCAATGCTTGCACCGCCAAGGGAAAGATGTGCCAACAGTGGCGCTAAACAAGAGCAACTCTTGAGCTTCTAGCTCCACTGCCATCGATGAGCCAATAGAAAAGCCTCCTTACTCAGATCAAGCCACAAACCAAAAGTGCCACCTCCTCCAAACCTGACACCTCAACCGACGCTGACCCTACCACCAAAACCCCACCATCCTCCTTCTCCATCCTTAGATCTAGAGCTACCACCTGACCCACCTCTAATGCTATCGCGTGAGCCACTACAGGAATGTTTAAGCCCTCCTCAGAGCCTGTATCTCCAACACCATGGGGAGGCCTGCTCCTCATGCAGTCTAAATCCCCATCACCTCTACTAGAACCACAACTTCTACACTTTGCCATAGAAGTCTCTCTCCATCAACGTGGTCTAGCCCCCAGCATCTTCACCAAAAAGTCTAGCTCTGTCAACGGCGAGAAAAATGCCAAGCCCGAAACCCACACAGAGGCAACCACTAGAGGTTGGAACAACTATAAGGTCAGCAGCTAATCTACCTCCATAACTACAGCCATCAGCGCCTTTACAAACCCAGTGCCGCAACTTCTAACACCTTCAATCCGAATAAACATCCTCCCATTCACCTCGCCATCCAACCACCAAGCCTCCACCAACACCGAGGCCGTCCTTCAACTCTATCTTCCACGCCTCCACCAAAACCCTGTCACAAGACTCCCAGCTTCTCCCTTCAAAGTTGTCTGCCTTCAAATTGCGCCAATACAATTGGGTGGTTGCAAAAAACAAACTTTTGATATTAGAAATAACAATGATGTTCTAAAATATTTACCACTTTTTGTTGTAAAAGAAGTGTAAAATTCTTATTGACTGTTTAATCATTGAAGTGGATGATATTTAAGTGGAGTGGTTCCAAAGGGATAATTGACATTTTAAACTATTTTAGTATTGCCAATTTTATTTTTTATCTTTTTAATGATGGAGCAATAATTGTAAACAATTTTTTTTTAAACTAAATTTTTTAATATTGAAAATCACAATACAATATGAAATCACACTTCAAAATTTCAAAAAATTCAACATTTTAAATAAAAATAGTAATATTAGAAAAAATATAAAATCATGTTATAGGGTTTAAAAAAATTCAATATTTAAAAGAAATACATAATGGAAAAAATTATTATTCTAAATTTCATTAGTTATGAATTTCAAATTAATTAAAAAAAAAAATTGTAATTTCTATTAGAACTTTTATATTATGGAAGTTTTTTAATCCATATACAAATTCAGAATGACAAAATTTATTTGATTCATATACAAATTGATGAATCTTTGATTCCTTAATTTTTAAAAAAAATTTAGATTAAAGATTCTAAATCACAAAAATCATTTAATTTATATACAAATCCAAAACAATAAATGTTGCTTAATTTAAATACAAATTTATTTAAATAATCAAATTCTTGATTCAAAATAAAAATTTCATATCATAAAAATCATTTAATCTATACAGAAATCCAATATAAATTGCTTAATGCATAGAAAAACTCAAAATAATATAAATTAGTTAATTCATAAACAACCAAATTGTCATTTAATTTACATATTCAAATCCTAAATGATAAAAATCACTTAATCCATATACAAACCAAAAATAATAAAAATCATTTAATCCCTAAAGGAACGGAAAACAACAAAATTAAAAATCATTTAATCCCTAGAGGAACCGAAAACAACAAAAATATTTAGAATTCAAGTAGACATAGAAATATAAGTACCACTGAACATGCAGACATTGCTGAAATACACTCACAACTAAGAATTTAAAGAATTTAGATCCCCATGTAGGAATATTGTGTCTTCAATATTATAACCCCAACCTAGTTTAGATTAAGAGCAATAATTACCTTCCAGATCAACACACTATTAGATCAACCATTTCAATAGTCAAAAGTGAATTTTAGCCAATAAAAATAAGACAAATATTTATCATTTTTAGTGCGGATGAAATATATGACCATTGAACCAGATGATGCTTAAATAGAGTGATCTAGTATCAACTAATTTATAGATTGTGGTCTGTTATTATCAGACTTTGCAGCAAGAAGATATGTCGGCAGACTGCACCTCTAATACAGAAACTATGTTTGATGATGAGATCATAACTGACTAGATTAAACTGAACATGAACATCTAGAAAAGTTAAGGTGGGTATCCATTGAACAAACATTAATCCTAAGTCTTAGGAATTTAGATCCTCTGTAACATTTAAAGAAATACTAGACATGCAATCATCTAGTTCAGAGAACTGAGAGCAAGGTTATTAGCAGCCAGGTCAATTAAAATAAAGTGAAGAAATCAAAAACAATAAGCACGTCATAATGTCTATGATCATTTGGCTGAAGGTATTTCTTGATCATTAACCACAATTTCTGAAACATCAAAATACAGTGGCAGACTGCAGCTTTAATATAGACGCTATGTTTAGTGGGAATATAACTAAACTAAGCATGCCTGTACACATAAATGCAACATGGCCCACCATGTGGATTTGAATTCAAAGCCAAAAAATACCATACTTACCTGGCTGTGGATCAAAGTGTACGACTCTAAATTTAGGGAATCTATATAAAAGTTTTAACATAAATAGAACATTACCCTAAACATTTGGCAAACATAAATGAAATACACAGTTTTTACAGAGTTTTTACATAGTGGAAATCTTTAAATCCGAAGATACAGTACTACCTTACAAACCCTATCATCGTTAGATGCCAAAATCCAATTTAAACCAAGTCAAAGATACTTAAATCTGTACATAGCATTGATTGATCCATGCTAGGATCTCAGAATTTCAGACTGGGGACACTATAGCCATTGCCATAACTACAATTTGTTATATAGACAAAATACAACGGACAAACAAACTAATATTTATCTATATTTACGTCATCGATAGAAAATATATAAAACTCATGTCGAAAGCATGAGTTGGACTAAAGCCAGGATGCCAATGCAAATACAACTGAAAAGAAACGAAGAATTAAGCATGCCAAAGCAAATACAAATCTTTAAGTAAAAACAAAGGAAAGATTTGTACTCTGCATGTTTGATGGAAATATACTGTAAAAGAAATCATGCAATTATTAAGTTAATGTGTCTACCATTGTGGTGTCTAATGGTTAAGTATTATATAGTTTAAGCTGCCTTAGATGTATGCACACTAAAGAAGAGAGAGAGAAGTTTAACATAAAAATTAATATTGAGAAAGCTTATAAAAGAAAGACAAGGCTTATAAGAGAAAGAGAAGGATTTATAACAGAAAGGGTTTAAGAAAACAAAAGATGAAAAAGTTGTAAATCAATTAATCCAAACTATCCTTCTGAAATCAAATCATCGGTAGCAGTACAGTAAAAACCACAGATCCACAGATCTTTCATCAGGCTCCATGAATTTCAAATCATAAATCAAAACAAATAAAATGATAATTATAATTGTCTCTATTACTCTAGAGTTCAATAATTAAGCATTATATAGTTTAAGTTTGTCTTAAATGCCTACAGACAGAAAAGGCTTGATAAGAAAGGAGAAGCTTTAATATAAATGTTGAGAAAATTTAACAGAGAAGAGATGAAAAAGAGATTGGCAATCGATGTATCCAAAGTACACCTAAGAAAGCTCATAAGAAAACTTGATAAGAGAAGAAGAAAGTTCAATATAAATGATGAGAAAATTAAAAGAGAAAGGGTTGAAGAATATAGAGAAAGATGAAGAAGAGATTGGCAATCGTTCTGAAATCATTGATGGCAGTAAAGCCACAGATCTTTTGTCAGGCTCCACGAATTCCAAAATCATAACCAAAAACTCATTAAAACATAAAACTGAAAATAAATAAATCAAAGATCACCACAGACGTTATACCCAGCATCGAAGATCGTCTCGTCTCGAATAACCAGCACCATATTATTGCAGAATCTCCATATAATTGCAGAATCTTTCATTTTTTCCCACAGCTTTCTTGAACTTTCAACACAGATAGAGATGAATAAAAATTTCTCATCCAACACACGTAAAGTTCAAGAAAGCCGTGGAAAAGCATAACAAGGATTCTTCAGAGAAAATTTACAGCCATACACACTAACATAAACCATGCAGATCCAAACACATCTTCCCTTGACCCTCTGCTCTCATTTATATACACAGAATTGTAAGGAAATGAAGACCAATGGACACATTATTTCCTGCCAATTGTTTGTCTATTCACATTCCTTATTTGATGTATGATGAAGCATTATATATGCTGAACATCTCATTGTAAAACTCAATTCTTTCAGCAATAATAAATTCCTCTGCTCAGTGTGGATGTAGCCAAGTTTGGTGAACCACGATAAATCTGGTGTCTCTATTATTTTTGCTTTCTAATTAATCTGTGCACTGTTAATTACTCTTTTCTACAATCAAGTTGTACTTTCAGTCTTAACAATTTGTATCAGAGCTGTATAGTGATGGTATAGCTCTTGGCAAAAATCGGCGTTGGTTTTTTGAGTCATGGAGGAACCGAAGATTGAGAAATTCTCCGATCAGATTTTTGGACTGTGGAAGGAGCAAATGGAGTCTTTGCTGATAAAACAAGACCTCTCACTCGCACTTGAAGGGGTAGCAAAGAAGCCAAGCTCGATGAAGGATGAAGAGTGTGACAAGATGGATAAGAAGGCAAGAGCTACAATTTTCCTTTCACTGTCCAACAATGTATTGTTCAATGTTTTAGCGGAGAAGACTTCGAAGGAGTTGTGGGATAAACTTTCTAAAATGTATGAGATGGCTTCTGCATCCAATAAAGTTTTTATTATGAAAAAGCTTTATAACTTGAAAATGAAAGAAGGTGGAATTATGTCAAACCATTTGAATGAGTTTAATACCTTACTTACCCAACTAGATTTAGTAGAGATAAAGTTGGAAGATGAAATTAAGGCAATCTTGCTGCTATGCTCATTACCCAACAGCTGGGAAGGTGTCGTGATGGCCATAAGCACTTCAATTGCAGCCAAAACAAAATTGGTTTTTGATGATGTAGCAGCTACACTCCTTAGTGAAGATATGTGAAGAAAGAACCAAGAAATATCTTCTGGTGAAGCCTTAACCACTGTTAGTAGAGGAAGGCCTCAAAATAGAGGCAAAGACAATAACAGAAGAAGATCAAAATCAACAAAGAGGTTAAAATCCAGAGGTAGAGTTGGTGACTATTGGTTTTGCGGTAAGCCCAGTCACACAACGAAAAATTTTTATTCCTATAAGAAAGCGCAAGAGAAGGTTAAAGATAGCGAGGTCAATGCTATTTATGACAAGGATGATAATATTTTGGTTTTATCTATAAGTGAAACCACTTCATATTCATGGGTTCTAGATTTAGGTGGATCCTTTCATGCCACCTCTTGTACGGATGCCTTCTCAAATGATCAAGGATGATAGTTTAGGAAAGTCTACTTGGGGGATAACAATTCATTGGACATCATTGGTAAAGGTGATGTTCTCCTACAATCAAAGAATGGAAGCAAATGGCTTTTTCAAGATGTTAGGCATGTCCCAAAACTGAAAAAGAATCTAATTTCTATAACCCAATTGTTCTCACAAGGCTGCAATACTACCTTCTATCTAGATTCATGGAAGGTTACTAAAGGTGTCCTGCAGATTGCTAAAGGAAATAAAGAGGGTAGTTTATATGTTTTTGAAAATGACTCTCAAGTGGGAGCTATTATGACACTGATGGACAACAAAACTAAGTTGTGGCACCAACGGCTTGGACATATGAGTAGGAAAGGTCTTGAAGTCATGATCAAAAGAGAACAATTACATGGGTTGAAATCCGTGGATTTTAATTTTTGCCAACATTGTCTTTACGACAAGTAGAAGCAGATTAGCTTCATAAAGAAAGGTCATGAGAAGAACACCTCACCTTTGGATCTGGTTTATTTAGATGTTTTTGGGCCAACTAAGGTAACTTCTCTTGGAGGTTCTAATTATTTTTTGACTTTCCTTGATGATTGCACTAGGAAAGTTTAGATTTTTATGCTCAATAAAAAATCTGAAGTGTTCAGCAAATTCAAAAATTTTAAAGTTCTAGTTGAAAATCAGAGTGGGCATACTATCAAGTGTTTGCAAACTAATAATGGCGGTGAATTTTGTTCACTAGAGTTTGATAGTTTTTGTGCTGACAATGGTATTCAAAGAATCAAAATTGTTTCTTATACACCACAAGAAAATGGGGCTGTGGAAAGGTTAAATAGAACAATTTTGGAAAAAGCACAGTGTATGCTTTCCAATGCTGGACTAGGAAAAGAATTCTAGGTAGAAGCTTGCAACACAATGGTTTATCTCATTAATCGAGCTTCCTCATCTTGGTTATATCTTGACATTCCCAAGGAAAGGTGGTTGGCCAAGCGTATTTCTTATAATCATCTACGAGTGTTCGGATGTGAAGCGTTTGCTCTTATTCCTCATGAGAAACGATCCAAATTCGATTGCAAATTGCAGAAGTGTATTTTTGTCAGGTATGGCGAGGATCAATATGGATTTAGGTTGTGGGATCCAGTTGCCTAAAAGGTCACTTGCAGTTGGGATGTCATCTTCAACAAAAAGTTTTCCTAGGTTTGCATAAAGAAAACACATCTTCAAAAGATTTCATATCAATTGATTTGTTTGATAATGGAAATGATATGGTTCAAAAACAACGAAATGCTTCTTTTGTTAGTTTCCAATCTTCTTGTGATTCTATGCAGCCTCCTACCACTTGCTTGCTGCCTCCTAATACCTCCACACAATGTTTAATTGGCTCCCAGCTCCCTTCACATTCTACACAGCCTCTAAATGGTGCATCACTGCCCACAAATGTGAGTTCGCTGCCTTCAAATAATACACAGCCCTCCGCTGTTCCCACACTACCTCTGGCAATTTGTCATCCAATGCAACCTTTAATTGGTCAAGCGCTACCAGCTAATACAACTCTACCCCCATATAAGAGTTTGCTGCCTCTAACCACACCGCAACCTTCTATAGTCACTTCGCTACCTGGCCTTACACATCATACTCTAAACTCACAATTGTTTGAGGTTTCTTCTACTATTGAAATGCCATCATTAGCTCCTACGTAACCTTTTATAACCTAAATGTAGCCCTCACTACATTCAACGCTGCCTTCCTCCAGTCACACACAGCAATTGATTGGTCAACCGCAGCCTAAGAATGATAATCTGCCTTGTATTGGTAGTTCGCAGCCTACAAATCATGGTAGTATGGCACCTAGAACATGGGTTATACAACATTCTTCGCACAGGCAGGTGATTAGAGGTGATATACAGAGTCAGGCATTTTTGCCTAAACAAAGCACTATAGGTGCATAGAAAACTCTTGATATGCAATAGGGCAGTATGCAATCTAAGACAAAAAATATCCAAAATCACTTACAAAAAATGATTTTGGAAGACACAAATTTGCAACAGGAGGGTCCTCAATTAAGGAGGTCTACCTGAGAGAGGAGACATCCTTCCAAATTTTTTGATTATGAGTTATTGTATTTAGAGGAGGTAGAGCCTGAATTATTGCTTTTTTGATCAACCTAAACCAACTACTTACAAACAAGCTTGCAAGGCAGTTGACTCTTTGAAATGGCAAGAGGCAATGTAAGATGAAATGAGGTCATTGCAGGCTAATAACACTTGGGATATTGTGCCACTTCTGCCTAATTGAAGACCCTTGAAGAATTGTTGGGTATACAAGTTGAAAGAGCAAGATGGGGGTAACAAATGCTATCGTTGTAGATTGGTTGTCAAAGGGTATGATCAACAAAAAGGCATAGATTTTAATGAGATTTTCTCACCAGTTGTGAGAATGACCACAATCCAGGTAGTTTTGGGTTTGGTTGCAGTTTGGGATCTTGAACTTGATCAGTTGGATGTCAAGACGGCCTTTTTACAGGGTGACGTTGATGAAGAGCTATACATGGAGCAGCCAGAAGGATTTAAAAAATAGGGACTAGAACATCTTTATTGCAGATTGAAGCGCAGTTTGTATGGGCTCAAGCAAGCCCCGCGCTAATGGTATCTCAAGTTTGATCCCTTTATGACTGAGAAAAACTTCTTGAGATGTGAATCAGATCCTTGTGTCTATTATAAGTGACTTCCTAATGGTGAGTTTGTCATTCTATTTCTCTATGTTGATGACATGTCGATAGTTGGCACAAGTATGAGGAATTTTTCTAAATTGAAGTCACAATTAGCTAAGAGATTTGCTATGAAAGACTTAGGCCTAGCCAAGAAGATTCTTGGAATGATCATCACTAGGGATAGACAAAAGAAGAACATCATGTTGTTAGAACAGGCATACATTGACAAGGTTGTAGACAGATTTGGTATGGCTGATGTGAAGGTTGTTTCTACTCCTCTTGCTACCCATTTTCATTTATCTTCTGATTTGTGTCCAAAAATACAAGAGGATAAAGAATTTATGCAAGGTGTTCCTTATACATCTACTATTGGTAGCATTATGTATGCTATGGTCTCCACTCGTCCCGATATTGCTCATGCAGTGGGAGTTGTGAGCAGGTTCATGAGCAATTTTGGTAAGCCTCATTGGGAAGCCATCAAATGGATATTAAGGTATCTTAAAGGTACTTCTGATTATGCCTTATGTTTTGGTGGCAATAAGGTATAGCTGCAAGGTTTCACTAATTCTGATCTTGTCAGAGATTTAGATAAATGGAAATCTACTACTAGCTATGTTTTTATGTTTACTGGAGCTAGCATTAGTTGGGTCTTAAGGCTACAACACTCTGTTGCTCTTTCTTCTGCCGAAGTTGAGTACATGGCTCTTTCCGAATGTACTAGGGAGATGCTTTGGTTACAATGATTGTTTAGTGATTTGAGATGTCAATAAAGTGACTGTTATGTTTTGTGATAGTCGCAATGCCTTTTTTATGGCTCACAATCATTCATCTCAGTGTCGTTCTAAGCATCTGGACATACATACTCATTTCATTTGTCATGTGGTTGAAGAGGGCAAGTTACAAGTTGTAAAAATTGACACAAAGATCAATCCGGCAGACATTTCACCAAGGCTGTTCCCAAAGAGAAGTTTGAACGTGCTAGGACTTCTCTTGGTTTGGTTAAGAAGAAGTGATCAAAAGTTTAGAGCAGGGGACTGATTCGTGAGTTGCAACATCCGTTCACCTTCAAGTGGGAGATTGTAAGGAAATGAAGACCAACAGACACATTATTTTCCTGCCAATTGTTTGTCTATTCACATTCCTTGTTTGATGTATGATGAAGCATTATATATGCCGAACATCTCATTGTAAAACTCAATCTTTCAGCAATAATAAATTCCTTTGCTTAGGGATGTAGCCAAGTATGGTGAACCACGATAAATCTGGTGTCTATTATTTTTGCTTTCTAATTATCTGTGCGTTGTTAATTACTCTTTTCTACAATTGAGTTATACTTTTAGTCTTAACAAAAATAACCCAGCTTTTATTGCCATGAAAACTATGCTGGTTGAATCGCAGTTGACTAGAATGACATGAAATCCTTGGATCAGCTTTCTCCAAAAAAATTGCAGTGCAAAAACTATAACAAAACCCTTGTGGCATTTAAAAAACAAGGAAAAATAAGGTAGGAAAGAAAAAATAAAAAGCTAAAAGATCTACAACACCAAGATGGAGGAGGATAGAGGCCAAACACCAAATGCTATAGCATTCATACAAAATAGTTTTCTTCTATTCAACTGATGAAAAAAAAATTACATGATGCTTGATGAAAAAACATTACTAGATGCCTCACTATATAGAGGATTTTACTAGTACAAAGCATTTGATATTTGGGTTAAGCCATACTATAACAACTAAACATTATTTAATAATTTGTCCCTTCTAAAAACTATCTATTATATTTGCCCTCTTTATTTAGTTATGATGGCAATTATTTAATGACAGCGGTAGGAGAAATTACATTATTCCAACACTCCCCCTTAATTTCTACCACTACGACTTCAACATCCATAATGTCCAAATTTTGCCTTAGATATTCAAAATTCTTGTTTGCTAATGCCTTTGTGAATACATCTACCTACTAGTCTTTAGATCTGCAAAACTCCAAGTAGATTTCTACATTGTTTACTAATTCTTTAATGAAATGGTACGTGGTATCAATGTGCTTCCTCCTCTTATGAAAAACATGACTAATTGATAATGCAATTGTTTACTTGTTATCAAAAAATATTGGTGTTGGATCTTCTTGAACATGTATTAAATCTAACAATACTCGATGCATCCAAACTTCTTGACATGCTACTAATATTGTTGTCACATACTCTACTTTAGCTGATGAATTTGTCATGATAGGTTGCTTCTTTGATGCCCATGAGACTACACCTTATCCAAAGTGAAAAACATATCCAAAAGTACGCTTCCTATCATCTATGCTACATGCAAAATCATTGCTAGTATAGCCAATCAAATCAAAAGCATTAGTTGTGGAATAGAGTATTCCATGTCCTATTGTTCTTGCTACATATCTCAATATTCTCAAGTCCCAACTTATCACTGTGTCTTTCGGTGACTCCATAAATCTTGAAATTAGACTAACACTATACATTTATATTTGACCTTAGCTTTGTGAGGTACATCAATCTTCTAATGTGTCTTTTGAACATTGTTGGATCAACATTGGATCCGCTATCTTCTTTGTTGATTTTAGATCATGTTGCAACTAGAGTTGCTATTGGATTACAATTCAACATCCCAAATCTTCTTAACACATCCTTGGCATACTTAGACTAACAAATGAGAATCCCACTATCTGATTGAACAACTTCAATGCCTAGAAAATATCTCATCGATCCTAAATCCAGCATTTCAAACTCATTCATGGTTTCTTTAAACATGTCTACAAACAAATTTCTTGTAAAGATTAAATCATGAACGTATAAACATACGATCAAAATCTAACCTTGCTTCTTGGTCTTTATACACAATGTAGGCTAACTACTACTTCTATGGAATCCGTTGCCAATAAAGTATGAATCAATTAAACTATAACACACTCTTGCTGCTTGTTTGAGACCATAAAGAGATTTCTTCAATCTACATACCTCGTCTTCATGCCCATACACTCCATAACCTAGTGGTTGTTGCACATACACTTCTTCCTAGATAGAAAACCATTCAAAAATATTGATTTGACATCCATTTGGTATACATTCAACTATTTTGTGCTACTATGGCTAAGACAACTCTGATTAATCAAGCCTTCTTATTGGTGCAAATGTTTCATTGTAGTCAATTCCATACTATTGTGCAAAACCTTTTCCTACTAACAATTTACTTTATACTTTTAAACTTTACCATCTGCAAATTGAATTTGGTCTTATAGACCCATTTGACTCCTATACATTCTTTACCTTTAGGTAGATCTATTAGCTCCCATGTTTCATTCATTTCAGTAGAATCCATCTCTTCATCCATAGCTTTGATCCAATGTTCTTCTTTGATTTCGTCCTCAAAATCTCCAAGATCATGAGAGAATAAAATAAAATTTGAATGCAAATCTAGAGTTTTTTCTCCTTGATCATAAATCTCTTTCAAACTTCTTATTTTCTTACCTCTATACCTTGATCTTAATGAGGCAAGTGTAGGATTACATTCATCACTTACTTGTGAGTTGGGTGTATGGTGGCATGATCGTTCATCTTGTAAAAATTTCCTTGGTGTTCTTAATTCTCTTGAATTATTTCCTTGAAGATTTCTTGTTGGATTACTTATTACTACTTGTGGACTTGGCAAGGACCATCTTGTACATTTTGTTCTTTTGATTCTTCTTCATTTTGAGGTATTATTTCTACAATTGTAATTGATCTATCAACACTTCCATCCCATGCTTCTTATTTGTTGAACTCAACATCTCTACTAATAATTACCTTCTTGGTAATGGGATTGAACATCTTGTAGGCTTTTGGTTACTCAGTATAACCAATAAAGATACTTTCGATGCCTCTATCATCTAATTTTATTCATATTTCTTTTGACACATGCATATGCAACACATCAAAAAATCCTTAAGTGAGATACACTATTATCCTTATCATTCCATGCTTCTTGTGGAATTCTATCTTTGACACTCTTTGCAACACATATGTTTACAATACATTTCATACACTACTACTACCCAATATTCATTAAGAAAATTCTTGGCCTTTAACATGCTCTTGGCCATATCAATTATTGTTCGATTCTTCCTCTATGTGACACCATTTTGTTGTGGTGTGTACCTTGTAGTAAACTACTTTTCAGTTCTATGATATCTAAAAAAACCTATAAACTCATTTGACTCAAGTATTCATCACCTATATCTGACCTGACTACATGTTGATGTATTGGCCACTTTATTTTTCAACTATTTCTTTAAAATATATGAATATTTTGTAGGCTTTAGACTTCTAATTGAGAAAATAAATCCATGTTTTCCTACTGAAATCATAAATAAAAGTTAGAAAATATACACTTCCATCTACAGGTGGATTCTACATCCAACTACATAAAGCAATGCACATCAGCTCTAATGGTTCCCTTTCTCTGTAGGACACTCCTATTAAAAAAACATTTCTATGTGGTTTTTCCAAAATACAATTCTCACATGAATTGGTTGGCTCTTTATTTCATGGTAATCCTCTCACCATTCACTTCTTTTATAATAAACTCAATCCCCCAAAATGAAGGTGTCCATACCTTAGACGCCATAGCAAAGTTTGGTCTAAATAAGTTTCCTTGAAATTTTCTTCAAGCTCTCCTTAGGCTATCTTTTGAGTTTTGCTCTTGATTTGGAGTGGGGACATTCAATGTCTTGTTATCTCAACCTTATGCAATCAATCTATCACTAGTAGGTCTCTCCAATATGATACACACATTATCTTCAAAACTACTCTGTAACCCATATGTATAAGTTAGCCAATACTTATGTGATTATTCTTCAATCTAGGCACAAAATAAAAAACTTTGGAATATGCATTTCTTTCACCATGTTTGATTTTAGATACCCATTTAATACTTGATTAATGTTACCTCTAGTTTGACATTAGACTACATAGAATTGTGTAACATTGCAAACAAATCTCTATTTCTTGTCATATGATTAGTACATCCATTATCTATAAACCAAATGTCACTAGAGTTCTCTTGAGCAACATGACATGTAATGAATATTGACTCTAAATCACTTTTATATACATTTGAAAAATTTACATTTTATTTGTCCACATTTGCTAGGTTTTTTCCGCATTCATATACATAGTGACCAAATTTATTTAGTAGTAACACAAATTAGACTTTGTTGTTGTGTCCTCTAGAGTTTTGAGAAATAAAATTCTAAAATGTCCTTCCATCTTGATCTAGATTGATCCTTCCATCTATTGGATTTTTATTTCTACCCTTGCCTCTAGCCTTGACCTTTCTCTTCTTCTGTTGAATGAAACCTATGATTTAAATGCATTCTCCAAAGAGGAATTATTATTCTTATTTAGTTTAGAGTCATGGGATAACAAAGATCCCATCAACTCATCTACAGATGCCCATGTTAGAGCTTTGGATTATTCAATTGCAACTATACTAGCATGAAATTTACTAGGTAGACTTTGAAGAACTTTTTCTACAATATTTTGATTGGTAATCTCCTTTTCATGTGATCTAATTTAATTAACAATATTCATGATTTGGCTCAAAAATTGGTCTACAAAATCTGAATCCTTCATTTGCAAATTTTCAAAACTTTTCTTAAGAGATTGTAATTTACTCACTTTCACTTTAATTGTTCCTTGATAAGCAATTTCCAAAATATTTCATGCCTTCTTAAATCTAGTTGTTTCTACAACCTTGAGAAAAATAGACTCATCCATTGCTTGTTAAATAAAAAATAGGACATTTGTATCTTTTTTATTATTTTGTCAAAATTGATCTTTTTGAATTTGTGTCAAAATCTAATAGGTTGTCTAATCCCGAGATTCTACAAAACCACTATTCACTAATCCCAAACTTCTTGTGAATAAAACTAGTAAAAGCACCAAAGGTGCTATCAAATGGCCGATAGGCACAAATATTTATAGACCTATTGTTAAATAGTTTATATTTATATTTTTATGGAAAGTCATTACATGTAGTTGTTGGTAGACAAGACTATAAATAGTATAAGAAAATCATTTTTTTTTTTTTGTAAATAAAAACTAAAGAATGGTATTAAATAAATAAGCACATGAACTAAATGGTGAATGAACTAAATTCATTCTAAGAAATCAAGACATTAGGTGAACAGTGCAGTACCTTAATAATGTAGGATAATAGAAAATCCATGTTATTAATTTCCCTCTTGATAGACACGCATTTATAGCCACATTGTTAAATAGTGTGTTTTTAATTTTTGTCAAAGTTATTATATTTATAGCGATATTGTTAAATAGTCTTATGGGCCAAGCATTGCACAAAATAACTTTTAAAATACATATATGTATGAAGTGCATGTTTGAATAAACTATGTGTGAAGTGATTGATCTAACTTTGTGTGAAGAGTGTGCTTTAACTTTGGCATTCACTAAATGTGTGTGTTTGTACTTTGGCATATTTGAACATAAGTGTTTATTTTGTGTGTGATTGAACTAAATTCTTGCATGAAGCATGTTTAAAATTTGACACATGTTCACTTTTTATGTGTTAATAGTGTGTTTTAACTTTGAAATTCATTTTGTGTGAATTGTGTGTGTGAAATTTAATTTTGGCATTGTGTGTGTTTGCACATTACCCTATTTTATAAATTTGTCACTCACATTTATGAGTGTGTTTGTAATTTGGAATGTTTGAATTTAAGTGTTCATGCATGCTTGTACTAAATTTGTGTGAATGAATTATGTTTGAACATTGGCATATTCACTTTTTGTTTATGTAAATTGTGTGTGTGGGAAAGTTAATTTAGGCATTCACTTTGGGGTGTGTGTGTGTGTGTGTGTGTTTAAAAATTAATTTTGGTATTCACTATGTGTGGTATGTGTGTTTGAACCAACTTTGGCATTTGTTGTGTATGTGTTTTAGCTTGAAAGAACTTTGACATTTAATTTTTCTTTGTTTATGAATGAACTTAAGCTATCATATTTTGTGGAGTGAATGAACTTTAACTATCACATTGTGTGGAGTGTATGAAAAAACTTTGATGTTCATTTTGTGCTAGAATACAATTGAAAGATTTGACATTCTTTTTTTGTGTGTACAGATGAAGCTTAGCTATCATTTTGTGTAGAGTGTATGAATGGACATTGATGTTCACTTTATGTGGAATGTACTTGAAAGAACTAACCTTATTTGTGTGTGTGTGTGTGTGTGTTTGTGTGCGTGCGTGCGTGCGTGCATGAATTAACTTTGACTATCATTTTGTGTAATGTATGAATAAACTTTGATTTTAACTTCATGTGGAATGTGTTTACAAACAAACTTCAATGGTGTTCATTGTGAGTCTTTGTGTGTTTGAATAAATTTTTGCTTTCATTGTGTATGAATAAACTTCAACATTCATTTTTTGGATGTTTGAAAGTTAACTTTGACATTCACTTCATGTGAAATGTGTGTGTGTTTGAAAGTTAATTTTGTCATTCATTTTGTGTGAAGTGTGTGCCTATGTATTTTGAATGGAATTTCACATTCACTTTGTGTGTGCATGCATGTGTGTGTGAATGAGCTTTCACACTCACTCTATGTGTGTACAAAAAAGACTAATATTCACTTTGTTTTAAGTGTATGCATGTGTGAATGAACTATGGATTTCATTATGTGTGGGTGGGTAGGTTTGAAATTTAGGTTTGGTTTTCACTATGTGTGCACATGTTTATGTGAATGAACTTTAGCATTCACTTTATGCGTATAAAATGTGTATGAACTAAATTTCACATTCACTTTGTGTGTGAGAGTGAATTAACATTGAATTCACTTGGACTTGAGCCATTTATTGTTTGTGTATTGGCATCCAATTTTCTTATGTGAAGCATATGTTCGACCTTTGTCATCACTTTAATTTGTTTGAGTTAATTGTGGATTCATTTTTTGTGCACAAAACCTGAGTGAAAAACCTTTGTCATTCACTTATTTGATCTATTTACTATTTTTATGTTTAGGTAAGTTTGAACTTTTTCATTCACTTAGTGTGAATTGAAAATTAGCATGTTGAATTATTTTTAATTTTGTGTGTCTGTGTGTGAAGTGTGTGTTTAAACTTTAGTATTCACTTTCTTTGTGTGTGAGTGTTTCAACTATCTTTGGAACTTACTTGACACTCATCATGGGTGTCAAGACAAGGAGCAAGAAAATTTTGAAACCTACTAAAGGTAAGAGTGAGATCGGTCTAGATGAAAGCCAAGAGGATGATGGCTTGTATGAAGGAGATATGATGGGGATGAAAATGATTTGGAACTCAAACCACCCTAAGCATTTTCCTTTATTATTGTCATGTAGTTTTTTAGATTCTTGCTATAAGATGCTACTCTTTGTTGTAGTGTTGCTATTGTTTTGTTGTGGATCAACTTGATGTTTAGTGACATTTTGTTGTATGCAATAGGGTTCCAGGATCCCATCAAAACCTTTTAGCCCTTTTAATTAAAAACTTTGGCATTCACTTTGTATAAAGTATGTTTCAATTTTACCTTTCCCTTAGATTTGATTCTTTTATTGTGTGTGAACTTTAACATTCACTATGTAAAGAGTGTACTAACTTTGGCATTCACTACATACTTGAACTTTGGTATGTTGAACTTTAGTGTTTACCTTATATATGTATGAAGTGTGGTTTTCACCAAACTATGTGTGAAATAATTGAACAAACTTTATGTGAAGAGTGTGTTTGTAACATTGGTATTTAATTTCTATGTTTAAACTTTCACATTCACTTTATCTGCCTATTTGAACTTTATGATTTACTTTGTAAATGTATGAACTATGTAGTTGAACAAACTATGTGTGAAGTGATTGAACTTTGTTTGAAGAGTGTGTTTTAACTATGGCATATTTGAACTTGATTGTTTATGTTGTATGTGTGTGAGGTTCAATATAGAAGCATCAACATCTAATAAAACATATAACATTGTGTTAAGACACTATGGAATTGATATTAATATCATAATATAACAAGTTATTGAGACATGTGAGGAGACAATGGTGAGCTTTTTCCTTGTTGATATCTTTGTTAAAAATAAATTTGAAGCTAGAGGTCAAAATTCACCCCATGAAAAAAAAGTGCTCAACCTTTCGTCAATTGTTTGACAGGTTCAATAATACCAGATAAACAATGATTGTTCTTTTTCATTGTATGGCTATAAAAATTAAGTGTTTATGAGAAAAATAGAAATGCACTCCATCAAATTGAAGCAAGAACGGGAAATGCGACCATTCCTTCCACATGTTGGCATCTAGAAGAAGGGTTGGTCATCCATTCTACAATATTACATTTTTGGAAGGTCAAAAACTAGATTTTTAGAATGGTTAGCTAACCCCTCTCCATGTGACTAAAAACTCAATGAAGTGGTTGAAGTTCTCTTAACATGCAAAAATAGAGATGTGAGATCATGTGGAAGTGGATGGAGGTGGTGTTACACCCCCATTCTTAATGCCTAAACAATTGAAATGCAATCTCCAATAAGTAGTTCAAGAATCACCAATTCTAAGCACTCACATTTTTTAAAAAGTTGACCTGCAAGTAGAGTTGTAATTGAAGGAACAACCATTCATTTCCCCATTGCATGAAAATCCATTAGGGCACTAAGTTGAAGGTTGCTAGAGAAAAGGATGACCATTCTTTTAGTGAAAGGACAAAAATTACATTTCCTTAAAGCAAGAAGTGACATTTTTTGCTTGTTATTTCAAGATGAGTGGAGAACAACCAACCCTTTTCTCCCTACAAATATGATAGTCGGCTATGATTGGACAAGGAACAATTGACACACCTCCCTCTAACATAAAATATGGCTTTCCCTAAAATGAATGAGATGTTTCTTTAAAGATTATGTTTTGCTTTCCAAGCATACCATGTGTCGATGGTTATTAAGGCATGTGTCAAGCTTTTGACAATTAGCTTAATTTATTTACCTGTAATTATGTGGCCTAAGATTTAGCCAACACTAAAAACCTTGTAAAGATTTCATGTAAGGAAAAGAATCAAGTGCAGGTTGTAAGAAAATTACCAAAACACCAAAAAAATGTACAATTTTGTTGTGATTTGAGTTCGAGAACATGTATGAGTGTGTTGTGTTTTATGTATTCATGCAAGGTGATGATGTATAACACCGATAAATTAAATAAGAGTGACATACGTTCCATTCATTGTGGGCCTTCAAAAGTTCTGTTGTGCATTGCAACATGACCGGGTGACATACTTTCCATTCTACTGTTGATCATGCCATAATGTAGCTTGAAAAAGGCACATATTGCCTAATGAGTTTAGAATTACAAGCCTATTCATCTTGCCACAAATATAATTGAGAAATTACCCTTATGGCACTACTTGTTGGTTGTGCTACTTTCAATTTAAATGACCAAATTTAGTTTCTTGAGGAATGGCCACCTCAAAGTAAAGTTCGAACAGAAGCAAGGATCGTGAAATTTGGTCATAGGGTTGATGCATGCAACTAATGATTGAGAAGTAACAAGGGTAACCAAATAAGCAACTGGTCCATGGAATAATTATCTTTAAATAATAACATGATTATGCATTAGTGATGATTGCTAAAGTGTAAGATTAGTTTTGGAAACAAACAAAAGTGAAAAGCAACTTGACAATCCATGGCATACAGATCAATATTAGAAGCATATGTTGCACAAACCTTAACTACATGATTTAGGAAAATATTACAACAAATGTACATGAACTTGACAATGACAAGGCTATACTGAAAGAAACAAAACACAACCATATACAAGAATTTTTCATATTCACAAAGAAACCAAAAATCCATTACAAAAAATTGTACATCTATTTAAAAAAAACCCATCTACAACAGTATAGAATCCATGGTCCACTAGAAAAGAATAATACAATTGGTCCAATGATCTAAAAAACCAAAAAATGGTGAAATTGAGATGTCACTCCATTTGCTTCTCTCTGTGTCTCTCTTTCTCTCTCTCAAATAGCTATCTTATTTGGGTAGCTTGTTTAATTCTGTTGAAAAAAGCAAGCACTGCACACATAGGCTTTTCACTTGGTAGACCTCACAGTCTCAAAGTCTCTAAAGTGATCTCATAGTCTCTACAGAGACAGAGATGCCTGCATTGTAATAGCAAAATGGAAACAACATTCCTTTGACAGACTTTACAGGTTATCTTATCTCTGGGATCATTTATACCTCTAAATGATTTCACATGGTAGACCTCTACATTAAGATCTAAATGAGCTGATTTAGCATCATCTACTTCACTATCACATAGTCCTTCATTGCTTAGTTCCCTGCATTGAAGATCATTTTTTAAGGTTGCCACCATTGCCTCATTAATAATAGAGAAACCCTTGTTTTACCTAAATCAGAAAATGTATGATCTTTCTTTGAAAACCCTTTTATCTAAAGAATTAAGGGAACAACTCTGCATGTTAAAGAAAGTACAAAGAAGGAGGCAATGTAAATAACTTGCATTGAAATAAACTTTGGATGGTTAATGAAATTGCACGAAAAAGAATTTAGTTTTTAAGAACTGATGCAAATACTTTTACGAAAAAAGATTTCTTCCACGGCCTTGATCGATTCCTGCAAAGGCAATTCTTTTGTTTTTTGTTCACACTCCCTTCACCTCACCTCAAATCTTGCAATTTGAACTATAATAGGCCATTGAGAGGATTCTCTGGAGCATCCACTCAAATTTCAATGCCATTTGAACGAGGAAGAGGATGATTTATAGTTGTGGTGTAAACTCATCATTCCATTGAAATAACTCTAATCAAAACAGATTAAAACATAAGAGCAAAGGGCACAGGCATGTAAATTTTACCATTTTCACCATTTCATAGTATGAAATTATAAGAAAAGCTCTAAGTTCTGTAAGTGAACTCTCCAAAAACTAAGAAGAAATTGAATCAAGTAGAGGGGAATAATTTCCTTATTCCATTATCTTTGTAATAAAGCTTCAGAATTCCAGGTAAATAGAGATGACTAATCGAGAGAGAAGGTGCATATATAAACATACTAGATGAAACCAAAGTAGCCAATATTATTGAGTAAACGAATAGAACTGGATAGAAATTCAAAACAATCCCCAAAAAATCCCAGACCCACAAATCAATGATCCATAAATAAGCATCAAACAAATCAGTTATTAAAAATACTTCGAAATCACACCTTCATCAAACAAAAGGAGGAGATTTCTCTCTGTAGAAGCATATAATCAATCTGTGTCTAAGGCTAAAAACCCACAGACAAATTGTATGTCAGTTCTAATACCAATAGATTACGAATATCATCTAAAAATGTCTGTGCACACCTATTATAATCTTCAAACCCTCAAGATAGTCTTCATTTCAAGTAAAGAGGAAAAGCAAGCCAACCAAATCCTCAATCCCTATCGTTACAACGTGACTGTAGCACTCCATTATGATTTAGGCTGCATAATCGAGCATTGCTCTCTCACCACAGGTGCGCTCTAGAAATATCCTAGCACACTTGGCATCCGAAGAGCCTGTGAGGCCAATTACAACAAACCAGATTAGTAACAACATTTGAGCACTGCCGCAAATATAAACACATCAAACCGCCCCCTATCCATTCAACCCCTAACAGTTTCCCTTTTTCGCCCTAACCCTAACCTACAACGCTTAACATGACCCTAGACAAGGAACGAGGCAATGTAAATATCTTGCATTGAAATAAACTTTGGCTGGTTAATGAAATTGCAGACAAAAGAATTTAGTTTTTAAGAACTGATGCAAATACTTTTAACCAAAAAATATTTCCTCCATGGCCTTGATCGATTCCTGCAAAGGCAATTCTTTTGTTTTCTATTCACACTCCCTTCACCTCACCTCAAATTTTGCAATTTGAACTGCAATAGGCCATCTAGAGGATTCTCTGGAGTGTGGATTCAAATTTGAATTGAACGGGGAAGAGGATGATTTATAGTTGTGGTGCCAACCAAGCATGTAACTCATGAGAATCAAAAACACATTCTTGTGCATGCAGGCCTTATAGGCAACACTTGGCTAGAAATACCAGAAAGAAGTGGAAGCCAGTGATAACTGAAACCAAATTCTAATTTTAGTTGTGGCTTGATAAATTTTCTAACAATTTTATATTTTAAAATTTTGAAGGAAAAAAAATTGAAGCACTACCAAAAATAAATGACTAACAAAATTTGGCAGTTACAAAATGTGTGCACATATAGAATGGCTGGCCAAATAAATTCTTCATTTTAATAGACTAGAAATCGTAATTCTTACCTACGAATATGGGAATTTGAGGCTGTGATTCAATTTTCTATAGTGATTTCAGTTTTATTTTCTTCCTTCTAGATGGTGATTGATTCGCGTGGCTTCACACAGCTTCACTCTTCCTTTGTGTCTTCCTTATTTTCCACTCTTTCTTTAATAATTATCTCAAAAGATTAATCTTATAAATATTATATTGGTATATCTTCCATCATATGATACTTTACGATCCCTTCTTCCAATGATTTATTTCCCTTGGTAGTAGCAATTTACATCAAGCTTGTTGATTCTAATTTTTGATGCGGGAAAAATGATATTACTTTCTATAGCTTCAAAATACAATTGCAACAAATCATATGATATGCTTTCTATGGCTTATTAGGGGTCGGGAATTCCACCTTATTTCCTATGAGATGGGATTCTTTTGAAAGCGGCTTGTTTATTAATAAAATGCAATGGTTTCCTTAGCAATAGTGGCTAAAAAATTATGATTCCATTTTTCTTGCTGACGGCTATTATGATGCAACCTAATTTTTTCTAATTATCTCCAGCCTTCTTTTAATTTTTGGACTTCAGTTTAAATTTTCTTTTAACAATAGTGGCTAAAACAATTATGATTCAATTTTGCTTTTAATCTTTGCACTTCACTTTTAATTTGTCCACCGTAAACAGCTGATACATTGTCCTGCTGGCTGTGTACAAATTTTTCAACTCTAATCATGTCGACTTTTACTCTCGATCAGTCGATTGTAATGAATTTGACCAGTTTAATGGCATTGTTTATCGATGAATTTTCTTGACACCATTTCCATCAACAGTTTTTCAACCAACAGTTTGTTTTACAATGCATCAGCTGGTTAAGCTTTACCCTTTTAATTGCAGTGTTAACTTCAATTCATTCTTTTCCAATCAGTGGCTTTGGCATGATACTATGATCTAACTATGATCTAACTTTTTTTTCTAACAAATTGATTCAGCTTTCTAATTAATTTTGGTGGCTCCCTTGAAATCAACTCTTCACCGTGTTTTTCATTGGTAGCTATAACCTCTGCAATCAAACTTTCATTTCATGTCACACCTTGGTTTTGGACAGTTAGAATATGTTATCCTTAACTGATTACTTGTTCGACATTTTCTCATGCATTTTAAAATTATATTCAAGAAACTAAGATATGAGGACATTTATGATGAGTATTCATGTAGAATGTGAATATCAGATTTGATGATGTTGGATGAAATTGATATGATCTTTAAATATAGATAAAAGATTTTTATTATGTTTTTTGTTTATTTGAATATTAATTATGATAATAAGGTTGATGGACTAACTTTTTGCTGACAAATGAGGTGAATACAAGACAATTAGTTCCCTCAGGAGAGAGATTATCACCAGAGAGAGAGTAGCAGATTGGGAAAATGGATAGGATATCATGATCCGAAAATGCACACACGCATGTTGCTAGAGGTTATGGGTATGTGTAGTTGGAAGTGTTAGTGTATCATAAGTCTTTGAGGCATTTTAGTCTTTAGGTCATTGTTTAAATGTTTCCTTGGTCATCCTTTGAATTACTAAAGTTGTTATAATGTTGTTCAAATAGAATAGATGAAAGTCTCTTACCTTGCATATCACATTGTTTTTCTCGAAACGATGATAAACTTCCTTACACAAGTTGTGTGCATATGATAGTTTATATATGTAGGAAATTATTTATGTTTATATATAGAAATACATATCTATATGAATTCATATCTATACAAATACATATCTAAACAAGGGCTACACTGCAGCAGCAGTCCCTGCCTAAAGTCGATGCATCAAACCCTAACCAAATTGCTATATATTTTTTAAGGTATATAGACATATATGGCATGCCATTAACACCAGTGATATCTCCCAACAACTTGCCATAACATGTATGCTCTAAAATATAGGCACTTGTAATTTGATCAAAAGATAATCCTTGGTTGCTTTGCATAGTGTAAAGTAGCATCTTCAAGATAACTTCAAAGTCATCAATACAAGCTGTACGGTTCACTAAAGAGAACATATAAGTAGCACAGGGTTTATACAAACTTCTAGGAGAATTTGTGCACTACATGACATTGTTAAGAAGAATCCTAGAAGTCTTGTCTAGAATTGAATTCAAATACATAAGGCAACTGGATTTTCTAGTGTGCATTGGAGCACATGCAGTTGTAGAGGGAGAATCAAAGAAGGTTTAAATACATAAGGCAACTAGATTTTCACCTATGCTCTAAACACCCTCAACTATGAAATTCAAGGATGGGTTATACTCATTCATATGAGTTCTTAACCAAAAGAACAATTGACAAAAATACCTAGTATTAAAAACCATACCTTGAAGAAAGGTTGTGAGATGAAAAAAATGACTTCAGATATTTGCTTGATCATACAAAGAACAACATTTCATAAAATGAACTAATATAAACCTTGTTCCCTTACTAGTTGCAACACTTCATAAAACATCGGGGCCACAAGTCTGTTGACTAGGATCAACACATATTGCTCTATCACCATCACACATCCATTGCATAACTACCCTGAGCTATAACATCCTGCTACGTAACCCTGAAGGGTAAAAGCCAAAAGGAGCAAGATAATTTTTTTTTTGACATAAGTAAACAACAGACACAGATTTAGCTGTCAATTCGATAGATTGATACCATTCATTTTAAACACCGAAACAAATGTTTGAAATCTCATATGATAAAAACATGAACCCATAAGCATAAAATACAGGTGGATCCGATACCCACACCGGAATCCATAAAAAAATAAAGGAACATCACATTTCTTCTCATTAAATACAATGATTACAACTTCTCTTCTAAGAGAGTTCAATTACATCACTGCATATATAATTACAATGATATATTCCAAAATATGATACAAGTATATGGCATAGTCCTGAGTATAACACAAAGACTGAATAGGTACAATAACTGAATGAAGTGATGGAAAGAGAGATCATCTCAAACTGGTGCTCCAAACCTATTCCCTGATCCCCAATGGTGGTGGCAACACCTCCCAACCTTCTGGACTCCTAAGAGACCACCCCACCGTGCTTGGAGATAGTCACAAGGCCCAAACAGATGAATAACAATAAGGGGATACAAGATGGCCAACACTCACATCAGACACAGGGAATAGTGCATACAATCAAAGTCATAATATAGGTGTACTCATCTAAGTCATAAGTCAGGTACTACTCATGACCGCTAAGGTGCTAGATACTAGAGTGTAATCATATAGAGTGTCATCATATGTGCTCGAAGGGATGGCACACACGGGACCAAGTATCTCTCATACAGACGAGGAGACTCAATCATGCTCGAATGCATGTCCCATAGATGGATGACTCAACACCCCGCAGATGGATAGGCCTTCTCATTGCATCCTTGGCCTTTACATGCGCTCAAGGCTATGCACAAGCTTTAATTATCTTATTAGTGTTTTTACCCAAATGTTTTAGTTTTAGTTATCACTTATTAATGTAACTCTGCTACTAGTTCCCTTGGCAGCCACTTGCAGGCCCTGGGCCCGTAGAGAGCCACTCCAACAGACCACTCTAATGCCTAAACCTTGTTCATCTCATTTGACTAAACGAGGAATCCAAACAGAATAAAACACTGGTGTAGAAATTAGAAATAGAGGAATGTGGTCTACAAGACAAAAGATTTCATAGGTAGTGTCATGTTATTGAAAACAACCCTATGCCAGCTAGATCAGTTGTATAATAACTCCAGTGACCCAAATTTGGTCACATTAGCAAAGGTATGAAAGGATAAAAATAAGAATAAGCACGACAAATGGCATTCCAAGCCTTCTCACAGACTAATATTACATATAGACTTGCATATTTAACATAGCAAAATAAAATATTACCAAGACTTACAAAATGGAAACCTTAATTTTCCCTCCTACAGTAGTTCCCTCATATTGTTGTGTTGCGTGACTGGTTTTCTTAAAGAGAAATTATGTGACTAAAGCTCAATGGACAAACATAGATCGCTACCTCTACGATATTTTAGAGCCATAACATTCTTTCACTCAAGGTCAATGGTATCCAAAAGGTTGGTGATTCCGTAGACTACCCAAAATGATCAAAACAAAAGACCAATCGATTTGTGTTTAAGAAGAGTTGTAATGAAATTCTCTACAGAGAAATCATCTAATATCAAAAGGGTTTCATGGGACTTAGATCTCTTCATATTCTATCATTGTGTCCCTAATTTAGTATGGTAGCCTTCATCTTATTCTCTACAAGATCAAACCCCTATTTACTACCTAAAACCATAAATCAGAAAATATAATACATTTCTTGAAAAACCATTAAAAAAAAATACGAGAAATAGTTCTACAGATTCAAAACCAAATTCAAGGGCAGAGGCAAGAAAACATCTTGAATTGAAATAACTTTTGGAATATTATTTTGTTTCTTAAAGGCAACGATAGGGTTTTAGTTTTTCTATGCTTACTGAAATACTAGCAAACATATATTAAATTTTATGGACAGTAATGGGGTTTTCGATTTCTCTGTGCTTCATGAAATCTCAGAAAATATATTTTAGTTTCTTCATGGCAGAAATGATGTTTCAGTTTTTCTGAGTTTAATGAAAGCAATAGTAAACATATATTAAATTTTTGTGCTAGAAAAACAATAGACAGAGGTAAATACCTCTACCCTAATCGTGGCTGAGCGCACTCCCCTTTAGCGCACCTCAAATTGAGCAATTTGATATGCTCCCTGGGTGATTCATACTCCCCTCAGATCAATTGCTATCCTGTTGCATTCTTTTCTATGTTTTTGAATCACCTCCCCTCTCTACCTCTGTTCTCTCTGCCTCCGTTATCTCCGCCTCCGTGATTTCTCCTTTTTTTTCTGAAGGATGTGTGCATTTCTTTTAAAACTATTTTTCCATAGATATTTTCTTCCTATCTTTAATGAACTCCCCTACACACTCAATATTTCTCTATTTTTTTTAAACTCTCATTTTTCTTCTGCCCCCATGCGTTGACTCTACTCCTCCAATCGGATTTTTTTTTCTTATCCTTATCCTCACTTCATCGGTCACTGACTCAGAAGATATTTCTTCCTCGCATTAGCTATCTCTTCAGATATTTTTTGCAGCTATAAACAGTTTTACCTACTCCTCCCAAGAGCCATCATATATGGCATGGGGAAAGAAAGGATAAAAAAGAAAGAGAACTAACTTTCTTTATGCCCCCATGCAGATTTTTCTTCCCATACGAATGAGTGACGTAATGATATCAAATCACTCCTACATCTAGGCAGCCAGCTCCTATTTCTCCTTCCACCAACTCACCACCGGACAATAGGGAGCGATGTTACATCCTACCCCCTAGAAATAGGCTTACTCCTAGAAGCCTGCAAATGCTAAGATGCAGCCAATGCACACACTAGGGCAAGAAACTTGATACCATCAAAGGAAGCCAAGGAGAAAAGTCTCAACAAATGAACTGGCAAACTACACATTACCATAAGGGCAATCCAGACATTACTATTAGGTAAACGGAAGATAAGAAAACAATGTGGAAACACAACATTGACAAGGTACTGTGGGCTAGGGTCGGGTATAGGGAACAGGGCCTATGACTATCTCCAGTAACCACCATCAGGGATAATAAGAGTACATTTAGGCCTGTGAATCCACGCGGAGTTGGTATTCAGTACCTGCAACACTCCAAGCACACATCAAGGTATATATATAGCCGAAGCAACATCAATCATGTAAGCATGAAATCTATCATAAGTAATAATAATGTCCACATCATAATAGTATCAAGATTGCACATCACTTGTGCCAATATAAAATAATAACAAGATGTGTAATCCAGAAATAAACTATATAGTCATCCAAGTCCAACAAGATAAGAAAAACATAATATGAACACAAGGTCATTACATCCCCTAGAAGTCTGCAAAAAGATATGGATGAAGGTCTCTCATCCTCGTCGCATCTTCTGAAGATGCTGAGGACTCACCATTAGGATCCCATTGGACCCTTACCTGCTCTATGTCCCGACCCCTGACTGTCAACCTCTAATGTTGAAGGATGTGTATGGGTTCCAAAGAAAGCTGCCCGTTTGCCTCGACCTGCAAAGCAATCCAATCAAGAACATGGGTCACATCAGGAATATACTGTCTAAGAACTAAAACATGGAACACATCGTGGATGCGTGATAGACTTGGTAGTAATGCAAGGTGATAGGCAATAGGACCAATCCTCTCAAGGATCTCAAAAGGTTCAACAAAATGAGGTGCCAGCTTTGAACCTTTCCCATAATGGATGGGGCTTTCCACGGATGAACTCTCAAAAACACACGGTCACCTATTGAGAAGTGGCGATCCAACCTACAAGCATCGGCATACTTCCTCTGCAGATCCTGAGTTGTCACCAAGTGCTCTCTAATCTGCACTACCTGCTACTCCATATCCTGAAGCATCTCTGGACCCAAAATAACTTGATCCTCTAAGCGATCCCAACTCAACGGAGTGCGACATGGCCTACCATACTAGGCATGGAAGGGAGACATACCGAGAGAACTGTGATACCCATTGTTATAAGCAAACTCAACTAGGTACAAATAGTCCTCCCAATGAGACTGTCAATCCATAATGTACATTTGAAGCATATCCTCTAAGACCTGATTAACCCACTCTGTCTGTTCGTCAGTCTCGGGATGGTATGTAGAGCTGAAATTAAGCTGAGATCCCAAAGCATGCTGAAATGAAGTCCACAAAGTTGAAGTGAACACTGGATAACTATTAGAAATGATCCTACAAGGAATACCATGCAGATGCACAATATCCTCCATAAACACTCAAGCTACAGACGCGACAGTGTAGGAAGATCTCATGGGTGAGAAGTGTGCCACCTTGGACAACTTGTCCACTGTAACCATAATAGCATCATGACGACGCGAAAACATAGGTAACCCCACTATGAAATCCATAGATATCGTATCCCACTTCCATCCAAGGATGGAATGAGGCTGCAACAATCTTGCTGGGTGCTGATGCTCTGCCTTCACCCACTGACACTCAATACATCGAGCCACAAATCAGCATTATCTCATCGCAAACTTGCCCATTGATACAATTGTCGAAGATCGGCATGCATCTTCATGACACTCAGATGAGATGAATAGGGTGCACGATGGGCTTCTGATAAAACCAAGGAATGAAGATCACCATAATCTGGAACATAAATATGACCAAGATGTCAAAAAAGTCCATCAGGCTCGAGAGAGAACCCTACAAACCTGCCCTCAAGGACTCTCCTCGACTCAATCTCTGCTCTCACCTCCTGATACCAAGTATCACTAGGAAGTGACTCCAAAATATGGCTCCGCAAATCCACTCCAAGAGACAAAACTAAAATCTCATGTCTCCTCGTGCTCAAGGCATCCACAACAACATTCTCCTTACCCTGAATGTAGCGAACCTCGAAGTCATACTCACAAAGGAACTCCATCCAACGACACTGTCGAGCATTCAAATTTAGCTGAGTGAAGATATACTACAAACTACGATGATCACTATGTAACTCAAACCGATGTCCCAAAAGGAAATGTCTCCAATGCACAAGTGCATGGATGATAGCTGCTAACTCCAAATCATGGGTGGGGTAGTTCAACTCATGATCCTTGATCTTACGGGACTCATATGCAATCACTCGTCCCTCCTGCATGAGAACTACCCCCACACCCTCCAATGAAGCATCGATGCACACTACAAAATCACCTATAGGATCTGGCACTACCAGGATAGGTGCACTAGTCAGCCTCTCCTTAAGAGCCTGAAATGCTAACTCACACTGATCTAACCACACAAACTTCTTCCCTTTCCGCTAAAGAGAAGTGATGGGATGGGCTACCTGAGAGAAATCTCTCACAAATTGGCAATAGTAACCCGCCAATCCCATGAAACTGTGAACCTTAGTCACATTCGTTGGTGCTGGCCAATCCACAATAGCCTGAATCTTAGAAGGATCCACTGAGATACCTTCTCTTGAGATGATGTGATCCAAATATCTCACCTCAGTTTGGAAGAACTCACACTTAGCCAAATTGCCAAACAACTAATTATCCTATAAGCACTATAACACTTGCCACAAATGGCCTTCATGATCCTCCATAGTCCTTGAATAAATCAAAATATCATCAAGGAACATGAGAACAAACTAATCAAGATAGGTGTGAAACACCCCATTCATCAAACTCATGAAAATTGATGGAGCATTGGTCAACCCAAAAGGGACAACCGTGAACTCATAATGCCCATAACGTGTACGAAATGCTATCCAATGAATGTCTGCCTCATGAATGTGAAGCTGATGGTATCCTGACTTTAGATCTATCTTGGAGAACACCTTGGCTCCCCTCATTCGATCGAACAAATCATCTATCTGAGGCAATGGGTATCGATTCTTCACCATCACTTTGTTCAACTAGAGATAATCAATGCACAAATGAAGAGATCCATCCTTCTTCATGAAGATAACAGATGCACCCCAAGGGGATACACTAAGATAAATGAAACCCTTCTCCAGTAACTCCTCTAACTGCAACCACAACTTAGCCAACTCTTGAGTAGTCATATGATACAGTGCCCGAGAAATAGGCTCTGCACCCAAAATGAGATTGATACGGAAGTCTATGTCACACTAAGGCGGCATACCTAGAATACCACTCAAAAAGACATCTACAAAATCCTAAAGAATAGGATGATCATCAAGAGATACCTCCTAAATCCCACCCTCAGCAAGATCACTAATTGAAATAGTGAACATTTGACAACTTTTCCGCATGGCACACTTCAGTTGCATAGCTGAAATCACATGAAGAGAAATGGGTCTCTGAACCCCAACTAACTTGGCATGCTCTCCAACATCGTCAACACACTGAACTAACTTACGTTTACAATCTATACTGGCTAGGTGGGTCTCCAACCAATCCATGCCTAAAACAATCGCGTAGGACCCCAAAGGCAACACATGGAGATCCACTATGGTAGTGAAGGTGACCAAATCCAACACACAACCACAAACAAGGGAGTCTACAGCCACCTTGGATCCAGTAGCTAACTCAACCTACCAACCAATGTCTTGCCTTGCCACCACGAGTCCACAACACTCCATGAGAGAAGGAGAAATGAAAGAATATGAAGCTCCTGAATCAAATAAGATAGATGTGGTAATCCCACATAACACACCTAAATACTCGACTATGGTGCCTTGATGCTCAGCCTGACATTTATCAACCACGCGTAAAAACTCTATGTGATCTGCCAACCTCACCTACGGTAGGCTCTAAAGTAGCCTTTCACTGACTACCTCTAGCCACTGATCTCTGAGGACACTGAGCAACTATATGACCATGGTGCCCACAAGCATAACAACCACCCATGCCAAAACCTCAGCCTGAAAATGGTGCACGTGACTGCTGGGATCCACCACCCCTAGAACTTTATTGAGCACTGTGAAAACTCTGTGACAGACCACTCTACTGCCTATTCCGAGAGCAATGACATGAACGATCTCTAGAAAATGGAGTACTAGGATTCTGCCCACTCTGCTGAGATTGAGCAAGCCTATGCCTCTGTCACTGACCATGTCTAGGAGGTGCAGTATGTGATCTAGATTTTCCAGCTCCCTGAGATTGTGTACCCCAAGCAACTGATCCTGAAGGAGGCCCACTACCAATCTGAACACCTGCCTGACCACCAAAACCTCTAGTCAAATTCTCCTCTATCAACCTCACCTTCTCCATGGCAACCTCTAAGGTCTTCGGCTCAAACACACGGACACCACCACCTATATGGGCATTCAAGCCTCTAATGAAATGTTGAACTAACATCGGCTCATCATCAGAAATGCTAGCATATTGCTTCAGCTCAAAGAAGCGGTGCTCATACTGATCTACTGTCATAGTCAACTGACGAAGTTCTTTGAACTCATTAGCACATCTCTGTCGATAGTAATATGAAAGAAATCATGCATGGAACATCTCTAAGAATAGTCCCCATGACACGCAAGTAATGTCTAGGTGAAGTTTTTGCTCCTCTACTCTCCACAATGTAGATGCAAATCCTCTGAGATGCATAATGGCACATTGAGCTCTAGTATTGCTACTATAAGGATGCATAGCAAAGCATTGATCAAGATCGATCAACCAAGTCTCTGCCTCGATACCTGTACCAGAACCATGAAAAGTAGGGGGATGAGCCCTAAGAAGATCCCTCATGTGACCTGTAGTAACACTGTCTCCATCCATCCTATCCCTCACAACAACTACTCTCGAATGATCTAGACTACGAGAACACGCACGCTTAGCTCCAGCATCCTGACCATCCTGACGAGAAGGGTGTGACTCTGCCTTATGAGATACCTCCTAACGAGGTCCTAATTGGTCCAAAATCAGCTGTTAAAAAGCTAAAACATGGGCACCCCCAAGCCCTTTGGCTTAATTCTCAACATGCGGTTCCTCCCAATGCTCACCCTGATTGCCTTGATTAGCTTGATTACCCTGATTGTCTTGATTGGCATCATGCCGGGTGCTATGTCAAAGAACAGTGGCTATACCTCTAATTCTGCCTCTGGCTCTACCCATAGGAGGCATCCTAAAGGAACAAAGAACACATCAAAATAGATCATCACAAAGATGACCTAATCACCATACTAAGGCATGAAAGCATAACAACATGACTATAGAAAAATATAACAAGCTCACGCCAAACACAACAAAACATAGAAGGCTCAAGTACGTCAGAGCTCCTAGTGTGTGAACATGGGCTCTAATACTAGATGTAACATCCCGCTACGTAACCTTGAAGGGTAAGAGCCAAAAGGGGCAAGATAAATTTTTTTTTTTGACATAAGTAAACAACATACACAGATTTAGCTGTCAATTTGATAGATTGATACCATTCATTTTAAACACCGAAACAAATGTTCCAAATCTCATATGATAAAAACATGAATCCATAAGCATAAAATATAGGTGGATCTGATACCCACACTGGAATCCATAAACTAATAAAGGAACATCACATTTCTTCTCATTAAATACAATGATTACAACTTGTCTTCTAAGAGAGTTCAATTACATAACTGCATATACAATTACAATGATATATTCCAAAATATGATAAAAAGTACATAGCATAGTCCTAAGTATGACACAAAGATTGAATGCGTACAATAACTGAATGAAGTGATGGAGAGAGAGATCATCTCAAACTAGTGCTCCAAACCTATTCGCCGGTCTCCAATGGTGGTGGCAATGTCTCCCAACCATGTGGACTCCTAAGAGACCACCCCACCATGCTCAGAGATAGTCACAAGGGCCAAACAGATGAATAACAATAAGGGGATACAAGATGGCCAACACTCACATCAAACATGGGGAACAGTCCATACAATCAAAGTCATAATATAGGTGTACTCATCTAAGCCATAAGTCGGGTACTACTCACGACCTCTAAGGTGCTAGATACTAGAGTGTAATCATATGGAGTGTCATCATATGCGCTCGCAGGGATGGCACACACAGGACCAAGTACCTCTCATATAGACGAGGAGACTCAATCGTGCCCGAATCCACGTCCCACAGATGGAAGACTCAACGCCCCGTAGATGGATAGGCCTTCTCATTGCATCCTTAGCCTTTACAAGTGCTCAAGGCTATGCACCAGGTTTAATTATCTTATTATTGTTTTTACCCAAATGTTTTGGTTTTAGTTATCACTTATTAATGTAACTCTGCTATTAGTTCCCCTAGCAGCCACTTGCGAGCCCCGGGCCCATAGAGAGCCACTCCAATAGACCACTCTAATGCCTAGACCTTGTTCATCTCGTTTGACTAAACGAGGAATCCGAAAACAATAAAACATTGGTGTAGAAATTAGAAATAAATGAATGTGGTCTACAAGACAAAAGCTTCCATAGGCAGTGTCATGTTATTGAAAACAACCCTATGCCAATTAGATCAATTGTATAATAACTCCAGTGACCCAAATTTGGTCACATTAGCCAAGGTATGAAAGGATAAAAATAAGAATAAGCATGACAAATGGCATTCCAAGCCTTCTCATACACTAATATTACATATAGACTAGCATATTTAACATAGCAAAGTAAAATATTACAATGACTTACAAAATGGAAACCTTAATTTTCCCTCCTATAGTAGTTCCCTCATATCCTTGTGTTGTGTGACCAGTTTTCTTAAAGAGAAATTATGTGACTAAAGCTCAATGCACAAACACAGATCGCTCCCTCTACGATATTTTAGAGCCATAACATTCTTTCACTCAAGGTCAATGGTATCCAAAAGGCTAGTGATTTAGCAGACTACCCAAAATGATCAAAACAAAAGACCAATCGATTTGTGTTTAAGATGAGTTGTAATGAAATTCTCTATAGAGAAATCATCTAATATCAAAAGGGTTTCATGGGACTTAGATCTCTTCGTATTCTATCATTGTGTCCCTAATTTAGTATGGTAGCGTTCATCTTATTCTCTACAAGATCGAACCGCTGTTTACTCCCTAAAACCATAAATCAGAAAATATGATACATTTCTTGAAAAACCATTAAAAAAAAAATATGGGAAATAGTTCTGCAGGTTCAAAACCAAATTCAAGGGCAGAGGCAAGAAAACATCTTGAATTGAGATAACTTTTCGAATATTATTTTGTTTCTTAAAGGCAACGATAGGGTTTCAGTTTTTCTATGCTTATTGAAATACTAGCAAACATATATTAAATTTTATGGATAGTAATGGGGTTTTCGATTTCTCTGTGCTTCATGAAATCTTATAAAATATATTTTAGTTTCTTCATGGCAGAAATGATGTTTTGGTTTTTCTGAGTTTAATGAAAGCAACAACAAACATATATTAAATTTTTGTGCTAGAAAAACAATAGACAGAGGTAAATACCTCTATCCTAATCATGGCTGAGCGCACTCCCCTTTAGCGCACCTCAAATCTAGCAATTTGATATGCTCCACGGGTGATTCGCACTACCCTCGAATCAATCGCTATCCTGCTATGTTCTTTTCTATGTTTTTGAATCACCTCCCCTCTCTGCCTCCATTATATCTCCTTTTTTTCTGAAGGATGTGTGCGTTTCTTTTAAAACCATTTTTCCACAGATATTTTCTTCCTATCTTTAATGAACTCCCCTGCCCACCCAATATTTCTCTATTTTTTTAAACTCTCATTTTTCTTCTGCCCCCCATGCGTTGACTCTACTCCTCCGATCAGATATTTTTTTTCTTATCCTTATCCTCACTTCGTCGCTCACTGACTCAAAAGATATTTTTTCCTTGCATTAACTATCTCTTCAGATATTTTCTGCAGCTATAAACAGTTTTACCTACTCCTCCCAAGAGCCATCGTATATGGCATGGGGAAAGAAAAGATAAAGAAAAAGAGAACTAACTTTCTTTATACTCCCATGCAAATTTTTCTTCCCATACGAATGAGTGACATAATGATATCAAATCACTCCTACACCTGGGTAGCCAGCTCCTATTTCTCCTTCCACCAACTCACCACCAGACAATAGGGAGTGATGTTACATGAGCACATAATAAAATCTCAGGTAAAACTACCTAGCAGATGCTAAAATTAACTAAACATGGATGTGACACTAGATACAACATAGTTCAGTGAGTAGCTTGATTTCCAAAATGAATAGTGCAATAGGTATGTACTGTAAACGAGCCTATATGGAGATGCAATTTTTTGGGCTTTTTCCTAAAGTTGGGGGAAATGCAGAAAACTAGGAATTTGATGAAACTAGGGTGTCCAAACTGATTCAAATGAAGCTTCTAAGGAATGGTGCAAAGATTCTAAGAAGCTATGGATACGTGCATGTCCTGTAATCTTTTTTTCTTTCTTATTTAAAAGTAAAAGTAGTTTTCATGAAGATTTTGTCATATTTTGGCATGAAAATATATTTTGTAGAGATTTTGGAAACAATTGTATAGGTGTTGGAATACATTTTGTATAAGACTTTAGTAGGAAGACATATTGTAGAAGCTTTAATAGATGAACTGTATAGAAGTTTTTCAAGCCTTAGAACTTGGTGAGGATTAGTGAGTAAACTCTCAAAAAAGATGGGACAAAAGATAGACCTAGAAAAGCTTTGATATAAGTAGATTTACCATTAGTTTTATTTTTAAATAAGATCTTGCATTGATACTTAGTGTTTGCTGGCCAGTGACCCAGCAAAAAACTATGATCAAACTACATATGTATTATCTCCTATCATTCTTTCTCAATACTTGCTAGTATTGTCATTATAGTTGCTACAAAAACCAAACATTAACACAAAAAGGCCCTCAAATCAAGAAGAAACCATAACATCATGCAACCTAAAACATGTTGCAGGTATTGCAATTTTCATATCTCTATGTCAGCAGTCATTTTTGGCCACAATTTTGACCTTTGTCGGGCAACTGGGAACACTACAATTGGTTGCTGTGTCTATAGCAAATACTGTGGTTGCAGGGTTTTCATTTGGAGTCATGGTAGGCTTCTTCTGACAAGAACCACGCATTTTTTTTTTTGGGGGGGGGGGTAGTGGGGAGGTGGGTAGGGGGCAGAAGGTAATGTTTCAAAAACTAAACTAACAAAAAATTATTCCACTCACTTTTTCTAATGTTCAAAGATTTAATGTTTAGTTTTCTAAAATACATTTCTCAAAGAAATTTAAGGTTATCTTAAAATGTATTTACTAAAGGGAGAAGAAACATTGTTTTTATGCATTATAGTTGTGCAATTTTATTGAATTTGTTTCTTAAATCATACTTGAGATAGGCAAGTTACACTTTGAGACTAATAGTTCACATTAATATAGAAGCTTCTACTTACCACTCCACATGCTTCCATGGCCTATATTATAGCTATCTTAAAAATTGAACTTTTAGAAAAGTAAAATTAAATCTTTGTTTTTCAACTGAATTCAAGTGATGACAAAATTTTACAAAGATAGTTTATTATTTCCTATTGAGCGAAACTAAATTTTGAAAGTAATGTCAATGTACTTCTGGGCTTATCTGATAGCTATATCGAGTCCCAAGTATATCATATAAATCCACAACACCAAATTTATGTTGCATACAAGTTGATGAAAACTATGTAAAATTCCAAACAATTAAAACCATAAATACATTACAAAAAAAATTAATTTGCACACAAAAGGATTTTGAGTGTCGTACCATATAGCTAAAAAGTTTGTTGCAACTTCTTCTTTCTTTAGATGCCCGGCCATGAGAAATCATGTCCATAAAGTCCACGCTGTTAGAACTAACATATATAGGAAAAATAAATATGAATATCAGACCTCAAAATATCAAAATGTATAACATTTCAAGAGATAAAACTATGTTTTGAATGGGTAACCTCATCATAACGGCTGAGGACATTGAGAGACGTAATAGCTCTCACAAATTATGAAATGCACTTCACGAAAATCCAGTCCAAGTTCCATCATAGGTACCACTAAATATATAGGCTATTTGACCCAACATGACTATCCACCATGATAAATTTAGCATTGCTGCAACCACAACTAGTCCCCATCCCAACTTGAGCATCAACAACCAACTGAAGAAAACATGGTCAATTAAAGTAGCTCCAGAGATCACAGACATAACAAATAGCTTGTGTATCCAGCCTCACCATATTGCCTAAGAAAAGGAGAAGAACTAATTCTAAAACTTTTATATATGCCTTGCCAGGGAGAGCCATTTTTGCAAAACATGCTTTTGCTTCAAGATGGACATATATGGACACCTATTGGAGGTCTGCACTACCATGAAAACAATCATAGAAGGCAAGCAAGTCAATGTCTCTGTATCAACCCACCCTCATGGCAATTTGGAGTTGGTGAGTTCATTGAAGACAACAAGAAAATATCTCCTTGAGGGCAGTGTAGAGAACAAAATCAGGTGAGTAAACGCATTTGTGAAGGTAGATCTTAAAAAATAAAAATCAGAGAACCTTGAGGGGGGTCATGGCATGTGGAGATGGCAGAGTGTTTATTGAGAAGGGAAATATCTTGGAAGTAGGAGAAAAAGTTATGCTTGAGCAGAGGATGGTTTTAAAAACTCACGCCCCAGCATTGACTAAGTACTATGCCTGAGAGAGAAGGTAAAGAGAGGCATTTAAGATAAAGGAAAAGTAGAGAGAACAAGGGAGAGAAAGGTAGTGGAAGGATTTAATCAGGCAAGCGATCAAATTGGAAGAGAGGAGGTGAGCTGAAGAGAAGTGTGAATACGAAGAGGGCAGAGGAGAGGCATTTAAGAACGAAAAATAACAGAGTGAACGACTAAGAAAACAGAGGGGGGCAGATTTATCTTAGGCAAGCATATCTTTGCAAGATCTAAGGCGAGTTGAAGGGAGAGCAGCTCAATATAGAGGAAAGGAGGCATGAGAGGTATTTGCCTCTATTCCTTGTTTTTTCCAGCACAAAAACTAAAATCAGTTTGCTACTATTTTATTAAGCATAAGAAAACTAAAACCCATTACTACCTTTTAAACAAAACTACAACATGTTAACTGTTGTTTGAAATTTACCTTTGGTGTTCATTATGTGTGCACATGTTTATGTGAACGAATTTTGGCATTCACTTTATGGGTACAAAATGTGTATGAACTATATTTCACATTCACTTTGTGTGTTTGAGTGAACTAACTTTGACATTCACTTGGACTTGAGCCATTTATTATTTATGTATTGGCATCCAATTTGCTTATGTGAAGCATATGTTCACAATTTGTTATGTTTGAGTTAATTGTGGACTCATTTTTTGTGCATGAAATGTGAGTGAACAACCTTTCTCATTCACTTATTTGATCTATCTACTATTTGTGTGTTTAGGTGAGTTTGAACTTTTTTATTCACTTAGTGTGAATTGAAAATTAGCATGTTGAATTATTTTTAATTTTGTGTGTGTGTGTGTGAAGTGTGTGTTTAAACTTTAGCATTCATTTTTTTTGTGTGTGAGTGTTTCAACTATCTTTTGAATTTACTTGACACTCATCATTGGTGTCAAGAGAAGTAGTGAGAAAATTTTGCAACCTACTCACGGTAAGAGTGAGATCAGTCTAGATGAAGGCCAACAGGATGATGGCTTGTATGAAGGAGAAATGATGGGGATGAAAATGATTTGGAACTCAAACCACCCTAAGCATTTGCCTTTATTGTTGTCATGTAGTTTTTTAGATTCTTGCTCTAAGATGCTACTCTTTGTTGCAGTGTTGCTATTGTTTCGTTGTGGATCAACTTCTTGTTTAGTGACATTTTGTTGTATGCAATAGGGTTCTAGGATCCCATCAAAACCTTTTATCCCTTTTAATTAAAAACTTTGGCATTCACTTTGTATAATGTATGTTTCAATTTTACCTTTCACTTAGATTTGATTCCTTTATTGTGTGTGAACTTTAACATTCACTATGTAAATAGTGTACTAACTTTGGCATTCGCTACATACTTGAACTTTGGTATGTTGAACTTTAGTGTTTACCTTATATATGTATGAAGTGTGTGATTTTCAGCAAACTATGTGTGAAATTATTGAACTAACTTTGTGTGAAGAGTGTACTAACATTGACATTCACTTTATCTGCCTATTTGAATTTTATCATTTACTTTGTAAATGTATGAACTATGTAGTTGATCAAACCATGTGTGAAGTGATTGAACTTTGTTTCAAGAGTGTGTTTTAACTTTGGCATTCACTTTGTGTGTGTTTGTACTATGGCATATTTGAACTCTATTTTTTATGTTGTATGTGTTTGAGGTTCAATATAGAAGAATCACCATCTAATAAAACATGTAACATTGTGTTAAGACACTATGTAATTGATATTGGCATCCCAATATAACAAGTTATCAAAACATGTGAGAAGGCAATGGTGAGCTTTTTCCTTGTTGATATATTTATTAAAAATAAAATTTGAAGCTAGAGGTTAAAATTCACCCCATGAAAAGAAAATGCTCAACCTTTCCTCAATTGTTTGACAGGTTCAATAATCCCAGATAAACAATGATTGTTCTTTTTCTTTATATGACTATAAAAATTAAGTGTTTATGAGAAAATTAGAAATGCACTCCATCAAATTGAAGCAAGAATGGGAAATGTGACCATTCCTTCCACATGTTGGCATCTAGAAGAAGGGTTGGTCATCCCTTCTACAAGCTTACATTTTTGGAAGGTGAAAAACTAGATTTTTAGAATGGTTAGCTAACCCTTCTCTATGTGACTAAAAACTCAATGAAGTGGTTGAAGTTCTCTTAACATGCAAAATAGAAATGTGAGATCATGTGGAAGTGGATGGAGGTGGTGTTACACCCCTGCTCTTAATTCCTAAACAATTGAAATGCAATCTCAATTAAGTAGCACAAGAATCACCAATTCAAAGCACTCACATTTTTCAAAAGTTGACCTTCAAGTAGAGTTGTAATTGAAGGAACAACCACTCATTTCCCCATTGCATGAAAATCCATTAGGGGAGTAAGTTGAATGTTGTTGGAGAAATGGATGACCATTCTTATAGTGAAAGGACAGAAATTACATTTCCTTAAAGCAAGAAGTGGCATTTTTTGTTTCTTATTTCAAGATGAGTGGAGAACGACCAACCCTTTTCTTCCTACAAATACGACAGTCGACGATGATTGGACAAGGAACAATTGACACTGCTCCCTCTAACATAAAATATGGCTTTCCCTACAAGGAATGAGATGTTTCTTTAAATATTATGTTTTGCTTTCCATGCATACCATGTGTCGAGCTTTTGACAATTAGCTTAATTTATTTACCTATAATTATGTGGCTTAAGATTTAGCGAACATTGAAAATTACCAAAATGCCCAAAAACTGTACAATTTTGTTGTGATTTGAGTTTGAGAAAATGTATAAGTGTGTTGTGTTTTATGTATTCATGCAAGGTGATGATGTATAACACCAATAAATTAATTAAGAGAGACATACGTTCCATTCATTGTGTTCATCCAAAAGTTTTGTCATGCATTGCAACATGACTAGGTGACATACTTTCAATTCTACTCTTGATCGCGCCATAATGTATCTTGAAAAAGGCACATATGGCTTGACGAGTTTAGAATTACAAGCCTATTCATCTTGCCAAAAATATAATTGAGAAATTACCCTTATGGCACTCCTTGTTGGTTGCGCTTCTTTCAATTTAAATGACCAAATTTTAGTTTCTTGAGGAATGGCCACCTCAAAGTAAAGTTCGAACAGAACCAAGGATCATGAAACTTGGTAATAGGGTTGATGCATGCAACTAATGATTGAGAAGTAACAAGGGTAACCAAATAAGCTACTGGTCCAGGGAATAATTATCTTTAAATAATAACATGATTATGCATTAGTTACGATTGCTAAAGTGTAAGATTAGTTTTGGAAACAGATAAAAGTGAAAAGCAACTTGACAATCCATGGCATACAGAACAATATTAGAAGCATATGTTGCAGAATCCTTAACTACATGCTTCAGGAAAATATTACAACAACTGTACATGGACTTGACAATGACAAGGCCACATCGAAAGAAACAAAACACAACCATATATAGGAATTTTTCATATTCACAAAGAAACCAAAAATCCATTACAAAGAATTGTATATCTATTCAAAAAAACACATCTACAACAACATGCAATCCATGGTCCACTAGAAAAGAATAATACAATTAGTCCAATGATCCAGAAAACTAAAAATTGGTGAAATTGAGATGTCACTCCATTTGCTCCTCTCTCCTTCTATTTCTCTATCACAAATAGCTATCTTATTTAGGTAGCTTGTTTAATTCTATTCAAAAAAGCAAGTACTATACACGTAGGCTTTTCACCTGGTAGACCTAACAGTCTCATAGTCTCTAAAGTGATCTCACAGTCTCTACAAAGACAAAGATGCCTGCATGGTAATAGCAAAATGGAAACAACATTTTTTTGACAAACTTTGTAGGTTATCTTATCTATGGGATCATTTATACCTCTAAATGATTTCACACGGTAGACCTCTGCATTGAAATCTAAATGAGTTGATTCAGCATAATCTGCTTCACTATCACGAAGTCCTTCTTTGCTTAGCTTCCTGCATTGAAGATATATTTTTTTAGGTTGCCACCATTGCTTCATTAATAATAGAGAAACCCTCATTTCACCTAAATCAGAAACTATATGATTTTTCTTTGGAAACCCTTTTATCTAAAGAATTAAGGGAATAAATCTACATGTTAAAAAAAGTACAAAGGAGGAGGCAATGTAAATATCTTGCATTGAAATAAACTTTGGCTGGTTAATCAAATTACCAAAAAAAGAATTTTGTTTTTAAGAACTCATGCAAATACATTTACGAAAGAATGATTTCCTCCACAGCCTTGATCGATTCTAGCAAAGGCAATTCTTTTGTTTTCTGTTCACACTCCCTTCACCTCACCTCAAATCTTGCAATTTGAACTACAACAGGCCATTGAGAGGATTCTCTGGAGCATCCACTCAAATTTCAATGCGATTTGAACAGTGAAGAGGATGATTTATAGTTGTGGTGTAAACTCGTCATTCCATTGAAATAACTCTAATCAAAACAGATTACAGCATAAGAGTAAAGGGCATAGGCATGTAAATTTTACCATTTTCACCATTTCACAGTATGAAATTATAAAAAAAGCTCCAAGTTTTGTAAGTGAACTCTCCAAAAACCAATAAGAAATTGAATCAAGTAGAGGGGAATAATTTCCTTTTCCATTATCTTTGTAATAAAGCTTCAGAATTCCAGGTAAATAGAGATGACTAATCCAGAGAGAAGATGCATAGCTAAACATACTAAATGAAACCAAAGCAACCAATATTATTGAGTAAATGAATAGAACTGGATAGAAATTCAAAACAATCCCAAAAAAAATCCCAGACCCACAAATCAATGATCCATAAATAAGCATCAAACAAATCAGTTATTAAAAATGCTTTGAAATCATACCTTCATGAAATAAAAGGAGGAGATTTCTTTCCGTAGAAGCATATCACCAATATGTGTCTAAGGCTAAAAACCCACAGACAAATCATATGTCAGTGCTAATAGCAATAGAGTATGAATATCATCTAAAAATGTCTATGTGCGCCTATTATAATCTTCAAACCCTCAAGATGGTCTTCATTTCAAGGTAAGAGGAAAAGCAAGCCAATCAAATCCTCAATTCCCATCATTACAACATGACTATACCACTCCATTATGATTTAGGCTGCATAATCGAGCGTTGCTCTCTCACCACAGGTGCGCTCTAGATATATCCTAGCACACTTGGCGTCTAAAGAACCTGCGAGGGCAATTACAACAAACCAGATTAGTAATAGCATTTGAGCACTGCCACAAATATAAACAAATCAAATCGCCCCCTATCCATTCAACCCCTATAAGTTTCCCTTTTTCACCCTAACCCTAACCTACAATGTTTAACATGACCCTAGACAAGGAAGGAGGCAATGTAAAAAAAGTACAAGGAAGGAGGGAATGTAAATATCTTGCATTGAAATAAACTTTGGCCGGTTAATGAAATTGCAGAAAAAAGAATTTAGTTTTTAAGAACTGATGCAAATAATTTTATCAAAAAAATATTTCCTCTGTGGCCTTGATCGATTCCTACAAAGGCAATTCTTTTGTTTTCTTTTCAGACTCCCTTCACCTCACCTCAAATTTTGCAATTTGAACTACAACAATCCAGTGAGAGGATTCTCTAGAGCGTGGACTCAAATTTGAATGCGATTTGAACAGGGAAGAGGATAATTTATAGTTGTGGTGCCAATCAAGCATGTAACTCATGAGAATCAAAAAGACATTCTTGTGCATGCAGGCCTTATAGGTAACACTTGGCTAGAAATGCTAGAAAGAAGTGGAAGTCAATGGTAACTGAAACCAAATTCTAATTTTAGTTGTGGCTTGATAGATTTTCTAACAATTTATTTTTTAAAATTTTGGAGGAAAAAAAATTGAAGGACTACCAAAAATAAATGACTACAAAAATTTGGTAGTTACAAGATGTGTGCACATATAGAATGGCCTATGAGCCTAATAAATTCTTCATTTTAATAGACTAGAGATCATAATTCTTACCTACGAATATGGGAATTTGAAGTTGCGATTCAATTTACTATAGTGATTCCAGTGTTATTTTCTTCCTTCTAGATTGTGATTGATTCACGTGGCTTCACACACCTTCACTCTTCCTTTGTGTCTTCCTTATTTTCCACACTCTTTCTTTAATAATTATCTCAAAAAATTAATCTTATAAATATTATATTGGTATATCTTAAATCATATGATACTTTACAATCCCTTCTTCCAATGATTTATTTCCCTTGGTAGTAGCAACTGACATCAAGCTTGGTGATTCTAATTTTTTATGCAGGAAAAATGATATTACTTCCTATAGCTTCAAAAAACAATTGCAACAAATCATATGATATTCTTTCTATGGCTTATTAGGGGTCATGAATTCCACCTTATTTCCTGAGATGGGATTTTTTTTTTTTTAAAACATGCAATTTATCTATTTAAATAAAAAAACACTTCACAAAAAAAATAATGGGTGGTTAAAAGGTACACCCCCAAAGTCACATGGGCTAAGCCTAGAAATATCTAGAACAAAGTATTAAAGGGTACAGGACCCATATAAAAGCAAAGAAAAACCAGAATTAAGTGGCCAATGCCATTCTTGCAGATGGCAGATCCCTATCATCTAGTTTCCCCCAAATGTCTGCATGGTCCTAGTTGACATCAGGCATAGCCCAGCCATCTTCATTTTCCTTTTCTTCTTTCTAAACAATTAGTTCCTCGTGCTGAGGTGAGATAGCCAAATTTAACTGAGGGAAAACCTTAGTATCTCTTCTGGTATTGTACCAGAGCTTAGCAATTCTGGATATGGATTCATGATTTTTTTCGACCTTTCAGATGGGATTCTTTTGAAAGCAGCTTGTTTATTAATAAAATACAATGGTTTCCTTCTTTAGCAATAGTAGCTAATAAATTATGATTTCATTTTGCTTACTGACGGCTATTATGATGCAACATAATTTTTTCTAATTATCTGCAGCCTTCATTTAATTTTTGGACTTTAGTTTTAATTTTCTTTTAGCAATAGTGGCTAAAACAATTATGATTCCATTTTTCTTTTAATCTTTACACTTCACTTTTAATTTGTCCACCATAAACAATTGACATGTTGTCCTGTCAACTGTGTACTAATTTTTTGACTCTAATCATGTCAAATTTTACTCTCAATCAGTCGATTGTAATGAATTCAACTAGTTTAATGGCATTGTTTGTCGATGAATTTGTCGACACTATTTCTATCAATAGTTTTTTGACCAACTATTTGTTTTACAATGCATCAGTTGGTTAAGCTTTACCCTTTTAATTGTAGTGTCAACTTCAATTCATTCTTTTCCAATCAGTGGCTTTGGCATGATACTATGATCTAACTTTTTTTCTAACAAATTGATTCATCTTTCTAATTAATTTTGGTGGCTCCCTTGAAATCAACTCTTCGCTGTGTTTTTCATTGGTAGCTCTAACCTCTAGAATGAAACTTTTATTTCATGTCACACCTTGGTTTTGGATAGTTAGAATATGCTATCTTTAACTAATTACTAGTTAGACATTTTCTCATGCATTTTAAAATTACATTCTTGAAACTAAGATTTGAGGACATTTATGATGAGTATTCGTGTAGAATGTGAATATCATATTTGATCATGTTGGATGAAATGGATATGATATTTAAATATGGATAAAAATATTATTATTGTGGTTTTTGTTTATTTGAATAGTCATTATGATAATAAGGTTGATGGACTAACTTCTTTGTTGACAAATGAGGTGAATGCAAGACAATTAGTTCCCTCAAGAGAGAGATTATCACTAGAGAGAGGGTAGCATATTGGGAAAATGGATAGGATATCAAGTTCTAAAAATGCACAAACACATGTTGCTAGAGGTTATGGGTATGTGTAGTTGGAAGTGTTAGTGTATCATAATTCTCTAAGGCACTTTAGTCTTTACGTCATTGTTTCAATGTTTCCTTGGTCATCCTTCAAATTACTAAAGTTGTTATAATGTTGTTCAAATAGATTAGATGATAATCTCTTAACTTGCATATCACATTGTTTTTCTCGAAACGATGATCAACTTCCTTACGCAAGTTGTGTGAATATGATAGTTTATATATGTAGGAAATTATCTATATATATATATATATATATATATATATATATATATATATATATATATATATATATATATATATATATATATAGAAATACATATCTATATGAATTCATATCTATACAAATACATATCTAAACAAGGGCTACGCCACAACAGCAGTCCCTGCCTAAAGCTAATGCATTAAACCCTAATGAAATTGCTATATTTTTTAAGGTATATAGACATATATGGCATGCCACTGACACTAGTGATATCTCCAAACAACTTGCCATAACATGTATGCTGTAAAATATAGGCACTTGTAATTTGATCAAAAGAAAATCCTTGGTTGCTTTGCACAGTGTAAAGTAGCATCTTCAAGATAACTTCACAGTCATCAATACAAGCTACATAGTTCACTAAACATAACATATAAGTACCAAAGGGTCTATACAAACTTCTAGGAGAATTTGTGCATTGCAGGACATTGTTAAGAAGTATCCTGGAAGCCTTGTCTAGCATTGAATTCAAATGCATAAGGCAACTAGATTTTCCAGTGTGCATTGGAGCACAAGTAGTTACAGAGGGAGAATCAAAGAGTGAACCATCCTTACTCTTGTGTCTTGAAAGATTTATTCCAGTCAACTATACTCTGAATACCCTCAACTATGAAATTCAATGATGGGTTATACTCATTCATATGAGTTCTTAACCAAAATAACAATTGAAAAAAATAGGTAGTATTAAAAACCATACCTTGAAGAAAGGTTGTGAGATGAAAAAATGACTTCAAATATTTGCTTGATCATACAAAGAACAACATTTCATAAAATGACCTAATATAAACCTTGTTCTGTTACCAGTTGCAACACTTCATAAAACATCAGGGCCACAAGTATGTTGACTAGGATCAATACATATTGCTCTATCACCATCACACATCCATTGCATAGCTACCCTGAGCACATAATAAAATCTCAGGTAAAACTACCTGGCAGATGCTAAATTTAACTAAACATGGATGTGACGCTAGATATAACATAGTTCAGTGAGTAGCTTGATGTCCAAAATGAATAGTTTAATAGGTATGTTTTGTAAATGAGCCTATATGGAGATGCAATTTTTTGGGATTTTTCCTAAAGTTGAGGGAAATCTAGAAAACTAGGAATTTGATGAAACTAGGGTGTCCAAACTAATTCAAATGAAGCTTCTAAGGAATGGTACAAAGAGTCTAAGAAGCTATGGATACTGGTAGGTATTGTAATATTTTTTTCTTTTTTATTTAGAAATAAAAGTAGTTGTCATGAAGATTTTATCATATTTTGGCATGAAAATATATTTTGTAGAGATTTTGGAAACAATTGTGTAGGTGTTAGAATACATATTGTCTAAGACTTTAGTAGGAAGACATATTGTAGAAGCTTTGCTAGATGAACTATATAGAAGTTTTTCAATCCTTAGAACTTGGTGTGGATTGGTGAGTAAACTCTCAAAAAAGATGGGACAAAAGATAGACCTAGAAAAGATTTGATATAAGTAGATTTACCATTAGTTTTGTTTTCAAATAAGATCTTATATTGATTCTCAGTGTTTGTTGGCTAGTCACCCAACAAAAGAATATGATCAAACTACATATGTATTATCTCCTATCATTCTTTCTCAATACTTGCTAGTATTGTAATTATAGCTGCTAGAAAAACCAAACATTAACACAGGAAAGGTCTCAAATTAAGAAGAAACCATAACACCATGTGACCTAAACCATGTTGTAGGTATTGCCATCTTCATATCTCTATGTTGACAGTCATTTTTGGCCACAATTTTGACTTTTTTTGGGCAACTGGGTACTTTACAATTAGCTGATGTGTCTATAGCAAACACTGTGGTTGCAGGGTTTCCATTTGGAGTCATGGTAGGCTTCTTCTAACAAGAACCACACATTTTTTTTATATTTTTGGGGGAGGTGGGTGTTGGTGTAAGCCACACCTGGACCGACGATGGACTGGTCCAAGAGGGGCCAGTAGCTCAGTGGTAGAGCACTCCAGCAGTAAATGGAAGGTCCTAGGTTCGAGTCCTAGCTGGTCCATGTCTCAACAGTGGGTAAGCGGTAGAAGGCAATGTTTCAAAAACTATACTAATAAAAAATTATTCCACCCACTTTTCTAATGTTCAAAGATTTAATGTTTAGTTTTCTAAAATACTTTTCTCTCGAAAATTTAAGGTTATCTTAAAATGGTATTTACTGAAGGGAGTAGAAACTTTGTTTTTATGCATTATAGTTGTGCAATTTTATTGAATTCGTTTCTTAAATCATACTTGAGATAGGCTTGTTAAGTTGAATTACACAGTTACACTTTGAAACTAATAGTTCACATTAATATATAATCTCCTACTTACCACTCCACATGCTTCCATGGCCTATATTATAGCTATCTTAAAAATTGATCTTTCAGAAAAGTAAAATTAAATCTTTATTTTTTTTTTGACTAAATTCAAGCCATGACCAAATTTTACATAGATAGTTTATTATTTCCTATTGAGGGAAACTAAATTTTGAAAGTAATGTCAATGTACTTTTGGGGTTATCTAATAGCTATATCGAGTCCCATGTATATCATATAAATCCACAATAGCAAATTTACGCTGCATACAAGTTGATGAAAACTATGTAAAATTCCTAACAGTTAAAACCATAAATACAAGAAAACAAAATAATTTGCACATAAAAGGATTTTGAGTGCAGTACCATATAGCTACAAAGATTGTTGCAACTTCTTCTTTCTTTAGATGCCTAGCCATGAGAAGTAGTATCATGTACTTAAAGTCCACACTGTTAGATCCAACATAAACAGGAAAAATAAAATATGAATATCAAACCTCAAAACATCAAAATGTATAACATTTCAAGAGATAAAACTGTGATTTGAATGGGTAACCTTGTCATAATAGCTAAGGACAATGAGAGACGTAAGAGTTCTCCCAAATTATGAAATGAACTCCATGAAAATCCAATCCAAGCTCCACCATAGGTGCCACTAAATATATAGGCTATTTGACCCAACACTACTATCCACCATGATAAATTTAGCATTGTTGCAGCCCCAACTAGTCCCCATCCCATCTTGAGCATCAACAGCCAACTGAAGATAATATGGTCCATTAAAGTAGCTCTAGAGATCATAAACATGAAAAAATAGCTTGTGTATATAGCCTCACCATATTACCCAAGCAAAGGAGAAGAACTGATTCTAGAACTTTTATATATGCCTTGCTAGGCATAGCCATTTGTGTAAAATATGATTTTCCTTCAAAACAGACATATATGGAAACCTATTAGAGGTCTGCACTGCCATGCAAATAATCACAGAATGCAAGCACACCAATGTCTCTGTAATAACCCACCCTCATGGCAATGAGGAGTTGGTGAGTTCATTTAAGAGAACAAGAAAATATCTCCTTGAGGGCAGCGTAGATAAGATAATCAGGTGAGTCAACACATTTGTGAAAGGGGATTTTAAAAAATAAAAGTCAAAGAACCTTGAGGGAGGGAGGGTCATGGCATGTGGAGATGGTAGAGAGTGTTATTGAGAAAGGAAATATCTTGGAATTAGGATAAAAAGTTATGCCTGAGTAGAGGACGATTTTAAAAACTCACGCCCTAGCATTGACTAAGTAGTACGCTTGAGAGAGAAGGTAAAGAGAGGCGTTTAAGATAAAATAAAAATAGAGAGAACGGGGGAGATAAAGATAGTGAAAGGATTTAATCAGGCAAGCGATCAAATTGGAAGAGTAGAGGCGAGCTAAAGAGAAGTGCGAATAGGGAAATGCTAGAGGAGAGGTGTTTAAGAACAAAAAATAATAGAGTGAATGACTAAGAAAAGAGTGGGGGACATATTTATCTTAGGTGAGCATATCTTTCCAAGATCTGAGGCAAGCTAAAGGGGGGGCATCTCTATAGAGAGGAAAGGAGGCATGAGAGGTATTTGCCTCTATTCCTTGTTTTTTCTAGCACAAAAACTAAAATCAGTTTGCTTCTATTTTATTAAGCACAAGAAAACTGAAACCCATTACTACCTTTTGAACAAAACTACAATATGTTAACTGCTGTTTCATTAAGCATAGGAAAACCGAAACCTCATTACTGCCTACACAAAAGAGATTAAAATATGTTAGTTTTTGTTTTTATTAAGCACAGAAAACTAAAACCTTCTCACTGTTGTTTTAAATAGCATGCCAAAATATTTTTCGATGCAAGATATTTACATTTCCTCTTCCTTGAATTATGGTCTTTATGCAGAAGTATTTCCTAAATGCTATAGATATATGGGTTTTTTTAAAAAAAAGGATTGTGGTTTCCATGTGTAAGTTTAGGCAAATAGAGAGGGTTGATTTCCTTCAAAAAATTTAATGAAGGCATCCATAATGAAAAGAGGGACGTAATGATAGAGGCTGAACAGATCTGAGTCTAAAGAAATTTGTGTTAAATGATGCCTTCTCTGAAATGATTTAATTATAGTTCTTCTTAAGAATGTGGAATGACTTTTGGTTGGGTCATTACAGTCTTTTTATGCTAAATCACCAACCTTGTGGATACTATCGACCTTGAGTGAAAGAATGCTATGGCATTAAAATACCTTAGAAACATCTACCTATGTTTATGCATTAAAACTGGTCACATAAACTCTAACTAGGAAAAATATGCAACCCAAGGATCTAAAGGAACTATTGTATGAGGGAAAATTAAGATTTATGTTTTGTAAGTCTTTTTACATTTTATTTTGTTATGTTAAAGATGGTAGACAATATGCAAAATTCAGGCTATGAGTTGACATGTGTCACCATTTTTTGTACTCCTTTTATGATATCCGTGCATTCCTTTGTGAAGAGTGATTAAATTGGGGTCACAGGAGTTATTACAAAACTAATCTAACTAGCAAAATACTATTTTCAATAAAACTACACTGTTACCGCAAGATTTTGTATTGTAGATCACTTTTCTTTTTTTACTATTTCAAATTTAGAATTCAGTGTTTTAGTCATTTTGGATTCCTCATTGGTTAAATGAGATGAACTATGTCTAGGCATTAGAGTGGTCATCTAGAGTGGCTCTCTACAGGCCTGGGGCCCACAAGTAGCTGCTAGGGGAACTAGTAGTAGAGTTTTATTAATAAGTGATAACTAAATGAAAACATTGGGGTAAAAATATTAATAAGATAATTAGTCCTCGTGCATGGCCTTGAGCACTTGTAAAGGCTAAGGATGTAATGAGAAGGCCTATCTGTTTGCAAGGTGTGGATTCGGGCACAATTGAGTCTCCTCATCTGTACTTGGTTCCGTGTGGTGCCATCCTTTGGAGCATGAATGATGACACTCCATCTGATTACACTCTATTATCTAGTACCTTAGCAGTCATGAGTAGTACTTGACTTATGGCTTGGATGAGTACCTCTATATGATGACATTGGTTGTATGCATTGTGTTCTATGTCTGCTCCATGATTGATGTGAGTGATGATCATCTTGTATCCCCTTGTTGTTGTTCTTCCATTTGGGCCTTGTGACTATCTCCAAGCATAGTGGGGTGGTCTTGTATGAGTCCACATGGTTGGGAGGCATTGCCACCACCATTGGGGACTGGCGAATAGGTTTTGGAGCACCAGATTAGAGATGTTCTCTCTCTATTACTTTACCAGTTATTGTACTTATTTAGTTATTGTATATTATACTCATGGCTATTTGCCATTGCACTGTATATTCTTTTATGTATGTGTACTCTCTTAAGAGAGAAGTTGTAATCATTGAATTTAATGAGAAGAAATGAGATGTTTCCTATTTTGTTTACAGATTCTGGTGTGGGTATCAGATCTGCTTGTACTATAATGCTTTTGGATTCATGTTCATACTTGATATAATTTTAAGAACATTTTACTTGGTGTTTAAAATGAATGCAATTATTTTAATGTTTCCTCTGGAGAGTGATTTAGTCCTCTCATGTGGGTTGTGCATTTGGCCATACTTGACCATGAATGTTGTTAATCTATTGAATAGACAACTATATCTAGTTATGTTATCTACTTATGTCAAAAAAATATTCTAGTTCCCTTTTGTCTCTTACCCTTCGAGGGTTACATAGTAGGATATTACAGTCTCTCTTCCTCTCTAATTTCCTCCTTCTATCTTCTCAGCTCAGACTTATGGATGTTGTTGTTGTATACTTTCAAGAAAATACAATTGGCAGGTGTAAAACCAAATTCCATAACTTTTGCCATCATCCTTCATCCCTCTTTGGAACAGGGTATGGACATCCATCAAAGTATAATGTAAGGGGAATTTTTTGTAATCTTAGGAATGTTGAAAAATAGGCAGAGCAAATGATTGATAGAAATGGTTTAAGGTACAAATCAATCAATCCTTGAATAGTACTATAGCAGTGCCGTTGATCTATTTGCAACCTCTGTAAATGTCAATTTTCTTCAAACTAAAAAATAAAATGTACAAATCAAGGTTGAGGTTGTGGAAGGAGTGGTGTCAGGTGGGGTAGCCATGTCTCAATACATGCATCACAACTCCAGGTGGATGGTCACATGTCTATCAAAATACTCATCTGCCTTGAGGCTAAAAAATTACAAGCATATCAAATGTTAATCCTAGAAAAAATTTATGAAAGTTTTAAGAATTATAAAATTAAATGCCAATGGGCTAAAAGAGATTGGTCAATCAGAAAATCAACATACCCAAATTTCTTTAGCATAAAATTTCCAGGGGAAAAAAAAACATTAGGGAAAGCTTTATTTTTTAGCAATACACTGTCCAAAACAGATTAATAGTTTGGAGGTGAAAACAAGAGTACCCCTACCTATGATATGGACTAATAATATATTTATATAGGTTATGATATGATTTAGTTTTAAATTCAAATACTATGAGATGAAATCCACAAAGTGGACATGAACACATTGAATGTAAAAGTGAGGGAATTAATTAAACCTGGGGAATAACCCCATCACACTACACCATAGTGCGTACTCACACCAATTTGGTATTTATTATTTTATGGAGTGGACTTAACTCTAGAGAAGTCTCTGGCATCCATGGAGAAAGTGGGAGGATTTTTATCACCCAAAAATGAGGGTAGAATTCAGTGAAGAATGGAAAGCAAGGAAGAAAAGATGAGATTAGGAGGAAGGAGAACGAAAGATTCATGAGAGGAAAACACTCTTGAAGCACGAGTATGTTTTGTATTTTTTCGAGCATAGAATATAAGATTTTAATTTCAAACTCTGCATTTATAAATTATGGATTCATTCGAATCACTCTTTGTAAAGGAATGCATTTGGGAATTGTTTAAAGGAGGGTTTATCTCTATTCTTCATTAGTTTACTTATTTATTATGAAACCAACTTATTTAGAACCCATACTAGGTTAGGGTATTGATGTTGCATAATGTTATGAGTTTGAGACCATAACCGGCCTATATACTAAAAATATAGTGTTATATGTTTTGAGACCACAATAGGTCTGCGTCTTGTAAATTACTAGTGATACATTTTAGTGACATTGATCAGTCTACATTTTGATAAATCAGTGAACTATGCCTGAGAACATACTCAATCTATGTGTTGTTATTACAATGGTATTATTCAAAATCATTTTAGGTCAGACCTATGACAAAACTATGCCAAAATTTAAATGTTGGGAAACAAGGTGTTTCAACCTTGCTGCACATTTCCCATTATAGTTATTTTTATTTAATATTTTCCTACAGCTGTTACGCATTGTCGGTGCTTTAAAAATTGGTTTTTTAGGTGTCAAAAGATGCCCACATGATAGTATATTATGGAAGGCCTATTTTTAGGCATATTATGATAGATTCTATGACATCTGTAAGGATCAAAAATAGGGAATTTCATTTTGGACGTGAGAGCTTATTTTGGGACTAGAATCTTGGCTAAGAAGCCTCGCACATGGTTTTGTAAAAGCACAGACCATTTCTTGTATAGCCTAAAGTCTATAAAGTGGAGGCTTGAGGAGTTGTTTGTATAGTGTGAGTTTACAGGTATTGTTATGCTATCGAAATGCTACCAAAATTCTTCCAGAGTTGTTTATTGGTGATACTCCTGTAATAAACTTGCTCTACAAGTGTATGTAATCTTGTTATTGGATTTGGAATACATTGAGCAGGCTTTTGGAGTGTGGGGTTTTTCACTCGAAAGGGTTTTCCCCATGTATATATGGTGTTTTGTGTTTTATTGTTTATTTCATGTTTTGAATGTGTTGCTGGAATTTTTGTAGCTATTAGATCAGATTTAAAATTTTGCATATTGTCTCTCCTCAAGATTGGCATAGGAAGTTGTTTCCACTAATTTAACTTCCTTACAAGTGGTATTAGAGCCTGATCACCTTTGGTTTCAGTTGTGGGTTGTTGGTTTTTTTGTGCTAATCATGGTTTTAGTGGGAGCTTGTGTAGAGGATACTTTGTGATCTTGTTACAGGCTTTTTTTCAAATTGCGAGCACATCTGGGAGGATTGAGGTAGCAAATTTTTTTGGCATGAACTTTGAAATGTGGAAGCTAAAGATGGAAGATCTGTTGATTGACTGAGATCTATGGGATGTAGTGGATGAAAATGTCCATAGGCCTCTGGATCCAGATTTGGCTGCAAAGTATGATGGAATGGATAGAGAAGCTAAAGGTCTCATAAGATGGTGCCTTGCAGATTCAATTTTGATAAATGTCCATGAAGAACCCACTTCGAAGAAGCTTTGGAAGAAGTTGGGTGAGATATATCAAGCTAAATCTCTAGTGAATAAGATTTTCTTGAGGAAGAAGTTGTATTCCTTGAGAATGGAAGAAGGTGGATGAATTTTTGAGCATCTGGAAACATTCAATATGTTTGTGACTTAGTTGACCTTGGTTGGGATTAAAATGGATGAGGAAGAAAGGTGCCAAATTTTGTTGTGTTCATTGCCAGACTCATGGGATAGCCTAGTTATGGCTATTGGGAGTACTACAGTCGTCTTAACGATGGAGGATGTTGTTGGTTCTTTACTTTCCAAAGAGATAAGAAGGAAGGTCTCTCTGAATGCCAAAGAGGCTTTGAGTGTTTGAGGAAGACAAAAAGAATGAGGCAAAGATGAGAAGCAGCGTGGCCATTCCAAGTCCAAGAATAAGGGGAGATCAAAATCTCTTGGTAAGTCCAGGGCAATATGGTGGAATTGTGGCAAGATTCTGACTCTGAGTCTGATAAGGAAGATGGAGATGCCTTTATTGCAGCCTTGGCCACTTGTGTAGGTGATAATGCATGGTTGATAGACTTAGGTGCATCTTTCCACATGACTCCTAACAGAAACTAGTTTAGTAATTATGAAAACTATAATGGTGGTAAGGTGTATTTGGGTAATAATTCTTTCCTTGACATTGTTGGTCATGGTAGTATTCATGTGAAATTTTCTAATGGTAGCGTTAGAAGATTTGATGGTGTCTTGCATGTCCCAGGACTAGCAAGAAATTTATTATCTGTTAGCAAGCTAATAGATGTGGGTGTGCATGCACAGTTTTCTGAAGACTGTGTCAAAATGGTGAGAGGTGCTATGGTGATAGCAAGAGGAAGTAGATAGGGTACATTGTACTAGCTTGATGCATGCACGGTTGAGTAAAATAGTACTTCTAAAAACTACTTCTCTAAAAAAAGAGATGGTTTCCTCTTCTGCAGATGGTCATGGCTTCTGGGTACCCAAGGGTGCTCTGTCTACTGAATCAAATATGCCTATAGAGAAGACCATGTTATGGCACCATAGACTTAGCCACATTGGAGAGAAGGGTTTGAAAGCCCTAAAAAATAAGAACCTTGTTGAAGGTTTGAATGATTACAATCTAGAGTTTGATTTCTATAAACATTGTATTTATGGCAAATAGAACTGTGTTCAATTTTACTCATCTTCTCATAAGTCTTCATGTATTTTGGATCTAATCCATTCAGATGTATTTAGTCCTATTGATGTTGCTTCTTTTGGTAAATTAGTTTATTATGTTACTTTCATTGATGATTTCAGTAGGAGAACATGGGTATATTTTTTAAAGAGTAAATCTAAAGTTTTCAGTCATTTTAAGGAGTTCAAGGCTATGGTAGAAACTCAGACTGGAAATAAAATTAAATGTTTGAGGATTGATAATGGCGGTGAGTACTATTCTGTAGATTTTGACAAATTCTATAAAGATTGCGGGATTAAAAGACAAAAGACAACTTCGTATTCTCCTCAGCAGAATGGAGTTGCTAAAAGGATGACCAAAATGTTGATGGAGAAGGCTAGGAGCATGTTGAGTGGAGTTGGTCTAAAACAAAAGTTTTGGGCTGAAGCTATTGCCACTGCTTGTTACTTGATAAATAGATCTCCTACATCAGCGCTTGTTGATAAAACACCAATGGAGGCATGGTAAGGGGAAAAGCCTTCACTTAGACATTTGAGAGTTTTTGGTTGTGAGGAATATGCACATGTGCCTAAGGAGAAGAAAACAAAGTTGGATTCTAAGGCTATCAAAGGTATCTTCATCGGCTATAGCTATGGTGTGAAAGGATACAAACTTTGGGATGTTGTTGCACATAAGGTAATTCATCCCAGAAGTGTTATATTTAGAGAAACTAAATCTTCTCCTATTATTTTTTAACCAGAACAACATAAAGAAATTGAATAGAAAAAAGATGTGATTCAACTTCCTTCTATGCCTGAGGAAGATGAATCGACGCCCTAAGATAGACAAGAAGTTGAGGAGAGCTGATCAAGATCTGAATCTTCAGAAGAGGGTGAAGAGGAGGAAGAAGTGGAAGAACCTCCACCTTAGCTTTTTCAAAGGTCTACAAGGCATAGGCAACCACCTAAAAGGTATGGGTATTCACCTGATGATTGGAAGTGTATATTTGCTTTGAATACAAACATTGATGAACCGAGATCTATGCAAGAGGATTTGGGTATGAATGATGCACAGTCTTGGAAAGTTACCATGGATGAAGAGATGATAGCCCTTGAAATAAATGATACATGGGACCTTGTACCTTTCCCTGAAGGATGCAAACCTATTGGATGTAAATCAGTATGTAAGAAAAAGATTGGTTCAAATGGAAATGTTGAAAAGTATAAGGCACAGTTGGTTGCAAAGGGATACTCTTAGGTTGAGGGTATTGATTATGGTGAGATTTTTTCTCCTATTACTAAAATGACATCCAATAATTTTTTATTATCTATTGCAATAGCTTATGACCTAGAGGTTGAACAAATGGATATGAAAACTACTTTCCTTCATGGTGATTTGGAGGAAGAAATCTATATGGCATAGCCAGAGCACTACGTGGTAAAAGGTAAAAGCAAGGTGGTTTGTAAGTTAAAGAAATCTTTGTATGGCCTTAAACAAAGTCCTAGGATGTGGTACTAGAAATTTGATACTTATGTGTTGAGTTTGTGATTTGTGCGGTCTAAATCTAATCACTATGTATATTTTAAATTTGATGGTGATTATTTCCTAGTAATTGCTTTATATGTTGATGACATGTTTATTTGCAAAGACAAAGGTTTGATTACAAAATTGAAATCTTAGCTCTCAGTAAAATTTGAAATGAAAGATCTTGGTGCAGCAAAACACATACTTGGGATGGAGATCAAAAGAGATTGTTATAACAGAAAGCTATGGCTTGGCTAGAGTAAGTATGTTTGTTCAGTTTTGCAAAGGTTTAACATGAAAAATTGTAAACCACTTTGTGTTCCTATTACATTGGGAACAAAGCTCTCTATTTCACACTGTCCTACATCCCCATCAAAGATGGAAGACATGAGTAGAGTGCCTTACCAGAGTGCAATTGGAAGCTTAATGTATGCTATGGTCTGTACAAGACCAGACATTGCCCAAGCAATGGGAGTTCTTTCTCGTTACATGTCTAATCTTGGAAGAGTGCATTGGGATGTAGTTAGAGGGTCTTTAGATATTTGTGGGGTACAACAGAGTACTCTATTTGTTTTCATGGTACAAGAGATTAACATTCCTTGAGTATTCATGGTTTTGTGGATTTAGATTGGGCTAGTGATGTCGATAGCAGAAGATCTACTAGTGCATATGTGTTTACTCTTAATGGTGGTGCAATTAGTTGGATGAGCAAGCGACAGGCTATGGTCGCTTTGTCCACTACTGAGGCAGAGTACATGGCAGCTACTCATGTATGTAAAGAAGCCATTTGGCAGAAGCATTTGTGTTCAGATATTAGATTGAGAAAGCATGTAGTTACAGTTTATTGTGATAGTTAGAGTGCAATCTACCTTGTAAAGAATCTGACTGAATACCAGTCTATACTTGTGAATAAGGACTAAGAGTTAGTTTCTTGGTTTTTATTGTTCATGCTCAATCTGATCAGATGAGGGCCATTAGATATTATAGCCATTTGTAAGAAACAATCGATTTGAGTTATTTTATGGTGTTGATATCTCTGCAATTTTGTTAAAGGGACTTCGTCCCTAAACTGTCTATAGGCAACTATTGTATTAGTGAAGTATCCCTCAAATTTTTTTGATATCCCTGTATATAAATGTTTATCCATGACTTAAGCTGAACTATATATGTGTGTGTGTGTGTGTGTGTGTGTGTGTATAGAGATATATGATATAATTTTTCTCACTCAATAATTGTCTTATAAAGGAGGTGTCTGCATAGTAGCTACATCTTTAATAATACAATAATTTGAGGATCATTCTTGACTGTACAAGAATAATGTGTTTATTAATATTTATTTTTATTTTGGGAAAGCTTGTGAACTATGTTCATATCAGAATACTGTATTCTCTTTGTGTAAATAGATCATTTAGATCTAGTTCATGGTTTGTGAAGAAAGGAGACAGTTTATTATAGTTTTCTTTTATACCAGAAAAAATGCAAACATAGAGAAAAACTGAGATGAAACAACAAATGGGTAAAACCATTATGTTACTACATTTTGATGGAATCCAAACCAACACTTGGGGACTAACCAAACTCTGTAGAGTTATAGGAAAAATCAGGTTGACATAGTATGAAGATTGATGTCAAATGATAATTGATCATGTTTGCAAACTTTATATTAGTTTTTGATTATATAAGTCAAAAAAATCCAAGGAGGCTCAAGCACAAAAAGAGCCACAAGACCACTACAACATAAACAACATAAACAACCTATAGACATCAGATAGTAAGTAGCAGATGATAGACAACATAAAAAAGAAATAGAACTAAGGAGATACATTCTCCCAACCTTTAGCTAGAAATTCAACAAATTCATCAAGTTTTTTGAATTTCTCCTCCTCCTCTTCATTAATCCAAGTCCCAAGATCTTGTAATAGAGAGAGGTTAAGCATCACCATACTGTAGGAGTTAAGGACAACACTGAGAGGGGGGTGAATCAGTGTTGTGTAAATTCTTTAATTTTTTCAAACTTTAACTTTCTGAGCACAAGGAATGAATGATACCTTTGATTTGTCAAATACATATACACATGACTATGAATGCAGAAAGAGAATAAAACTTCATAAGTAAATTAAACATACACAAGGAAGACCAATATGAATCATAACATAAGATATGCACGAGTGGAAAACCCATCAGGGTAGAAAAACCACTCCAGAATTGCCTCACTGGCTTAACTGAAAACATGCCTCACTGGCAATACAAATTGTCTCACTGACAAATATTAAGGTCACACTGACCTATAAGCCTCACTGGCTAATACAATGCCTCACTGGCAAACCAAATCACCAATAGAAGTTATAAACCAAATCAGAGGGATACTCTCTTTCCATTCAATACAAATATATGTCTGTACCGATTCTATTCAATCTGACATCTCAACAATCCTTTATTCTGATCCAATCAACACTGCATTCTAACAACACTGCATATCAAATGTGTATTCTAATCCAACACTTCACAACACTATATATCAAATGTGTATTCTAATCCAACACTTCACAACACTATATATTTCATCTCTATCCTTCTTAAATCATCCATCAGTGCACCTGGAAAACAAATTTATACAAGTTGAATGTCTTTTCACTGCCTTGGAACCTTTCACATTCCTTCATCTGATCACACAAATTTTGCAATTATAAACAACAAGACTTTTGAAATTTCACTTCTCTGCAAAAACACATTTCCTTTTCTTCATCTCCCCTGCAAATAAACTCTTCAATTTTGATTCATATTCCTAAAAAAAAATTCATGATTTTATATTCAAATTCATTGTCTTCATGTAATTTTGTCAATCTGCCTTTAAGATAAAATAAAATCTCTCTTATTCGTATCCTGTAACAAATCATCTTCAAGACAAACTCTTCATCTTCCCTGCAAAAAAGAAATTTCCTTTGTCTTCAAAAATTTAATCAATCTGCTCCTAAGAGAAATAATATCTTCTTCACAAATTTCATCTGCCCCTGTTTATTTTTCTCCTCAGATCCAAAAGAAAAATTTGTCAATTTTCCTCATAAAAATCCATCATAAATCTTCTCAAAAAAATATATTCTTCACACTAAAAAAAACTTCAAAACATCTTCTACAAAAAAATTATTCTTCAAATTTTTCATCCTCTTAAAAAATCTCTTCATAAAGATAATAAAATTTCCTTATTAAAAAACTCCTTAAAAAAAGGACCGACCAAAAATTTTATAAGGAAATTTCTTAAGTTTTAAAAAAGAAATTCTATCTTTGATTTCGGGCTTCAAAGAAAAGATTCTAAATACTACTAAAAGCCTTTTCCTTTTTCCTTAATGCATAAACTTCCATTTTACATGCAATATGAATCGGCCTCCAATTTAAACCTCCAAGGCATTAGGCCAAACCGTTGCCCTCTTAGACTTTTGGCGAAGGTAGTTTTAAATTCAAAAAACTTGGAAGCCCGCCAATGTGAACGACTTGCTCTATCGGTAAAAAGAGCAAAAGGGGCCGGTGATTATATGTTATGGAGACCCTCAAGTGATGACTTAAGTCATCCTTTAACCTGTGCTCCAAGTCACCGTAGAAATAAGACATAAAGTGCATGACAACTTAAATGAATGCTTTGAAATATGTTTCACAAATTTTTAGGTCACATTAATATCCTTAGAGTTTGCCTTGATATGTACGAAACCTCTGCCCTAATAATAGAGACCTTTTGCTTATTGAAAACTTATAACCATATAGATCAACAGTATAAAAATTAGCATTCAGCTCCGAACTTGAACCTTGTGAAAACTTGAGAGATTTATTGTTTTGAATAACCATATGAAGTGCTCTGCCATCTGCCGTTTATAATACAAAACTTAACACATCTGCCATATGTAATACACAACATCTATCCTCTTGTGAAGATCCCTGATGATGATGACAACTTTAAGCAAGATCATTAGAACTTCTACGTAATATGAGACATTGGATTCTTGTATGATCAACATTTGAAGCACAAGACTATCCTCAACACATCACTGATAATTATGACATCAAATAACATCAAGTATTGTTCAACTGAGATCCAATTGAGATTCTCTTATCTAACCTTTGATTTTTTTCACATCATAACTTATATCAGAGCACATAGTATCTGACGACATCACCTTGAAGAAACTTGCATCACCTTGAAGAAACTTGCATGAAATCCAACTGATATCTGCATCTGTAGACTCAGTGGTATGATAACTCTTATGATCACTTCTATCAATCCTTGATATAGAGTATGCCACACAAAATGAAACCAATCCTTATTGTAGAGAAAGTCAGACAACATGATGAAGGCTACTGAGATCAAATTACCAGGTCACTACCACTACAAGTCATCTGTAAAGATCATAACAAAAAACAACACACAAGATGATGTGATGATATAAACTCTACACAGGATGATGTGAACTCTTTGCTCCTCTTGATCCTTTAACAAATATGTATCTCTACACAAAGAACATAAGGCCAAACCTGATCAACCAAGTCCTGATGACATCAAACTAACTGAGGACACCTTTTTGACATCAATGACAACCTGTCACCATCACATACGACTAAGCATGCTGCTTATGAACTCTCCCATAGAAGAAACCTTCTACTCCAGATCCTCCACATGACCCCTCAGGACAGCAAGATCATGCCTGTGGTCATCCCCTTCCTCAGTCTCATCACCAACCTCCTCCATGATCATCCTTTCCCCTTTTCTAGCATTGTCCATAGGATCACCATCAGCACCTCCTGAATCATCAACCTATTTCCTTTCATTCTTACCCGCATCATCTTCAGAGATCTCTTGAACATCAAAATATTTAGAATTTAGTTGATCATCCCCCTGCGTGGAGGCATTAGAAGCACTTTTAGATTAGTCAATTAGTTTACCTTGCGACGCAGGCTTACCAACAATTCTACCTGACCTCCTTACCCCAGAAGAGAATCCCTCCTTCTTATCTTTAGCAAACAAATTAGCTTTATGTTTATTGCCAAGTCCCATAGGGTCACTACTCAAATTCTTATGGGTCTTCACAACATCCCCCACAATATCTTCATCCAACTCCCTGATTTTTCTCTTCTTGCTTTTTGCACTCCCTTTAGAAGCTAAAATATGAGTAATCTTCACCATGGTGGTCTCCTTAGTGGTAATAAAAAAAGAAACCCCTTTCATTTTGTGTGAAGCAGGGGAAGGGCAAGGATCCTTAGAAATGGCAATATCAAGGGGATTAGGGTTGGCAGAAACCTCACCACTAGAAGTCTGAATTGGATTAGGTGGCTCCAAAGCAAGATGAAAATTATATAAACAAAGGATAAGACCTTGGTGCAAAGGGATAGGCTTTTTAGAGGGTTTCTTATCCATCCTAGCTTTAGCCCTAAAAATAGAGTGTTCAAAGGACGATAATAAATAGAAAGAGAAATTGATAAGAGCATTACGCCTGAAATTATTAAGAAAAGGGAGGTGGTAATTATAAAATTTGGTAAACTGACCCTGCAATGTGAAGTATTTCATGAGAAGGAAGCACATTTCATCCCATGGCTCTGGCAGCTTGGCCCATTCAAACCCTCCCTGGTAGGGAACTAGTTCCTCTCCTTCCCCAAAAAATAGCTTCTGGTTTGAATAATTAGCCACTTTCACCTTCCTTTGTAGCTTAGTCCCCTTAGTAGACATACCAGTCGCCATGGCAATGACTTGTTCAGAGATCTCAAAACCAATTCTCCCTACAGTAACTCTGTGATTTTGCTAGGACCGGGCAAATTGCATAGATGAATTCTCATCAAACCCATTAAGGCATTCTAGAAAAGGGCTGATTCCAACTTCCTTGCAATAATACCAAACCATAGTGTTATCCTTGAATTCACAGCAAGAAATTGGCTCCGTATGAATCCTGTCTCCCCCCATTCTCTCCTTTCTCTCAAAGATAGAAAACACAAAGCCAAGAATTCACAAAGTGTTTTCAAAAGGTAATTGTAACAACTTGGGAAGGAATAATGAAAATGAGGTTGCATGGGTCATCATTATTCAGGAACACCTTCCTAACAACTAAATGATGCTAGCCCTTTGCATGCTTGAGAATGATAATCATAAATTTCCTATGATTACCATATAGCCAACTCACCTTAACACGAGTAATAAATAATGTTGAAATGACATTAAACAAAGAAGTACAATAGAGCTTGTACTTCAAAATACACATTAGCAACACCCAAAAAATATAACTAAACAAGTTGGCACCCTCTGTATGATGAGTCATCCTTGACAAGTCATCTCTTTTTGAATCAATTCCATTATATTTATAGGAATGTTTTTAAATTGGCACTAACATCACCAATTCCAAAATTGTTGACCATAATCAGTAAGGGCATCAACAACCCCATTCCCCTCTCTATAAATATGAGAGATTTCCACTCTAGAGATCCTCTGTACAAGGATTTGGATATCTACAATAAGGTCCTTGAGTTTCCACCCACATGTCGACACCTTAGTAACTGTATTAATGATTAGTTTAGAATCCCCCTGGAGATGCAAATATGAAATATCAAGCAAAATAGCCAATTTCACCCCCCATAAGAGAGAAGAGGCTTCAGCATAATTATTGCTTTGAAAACTTATCCCACCAGCATAGGCAACAACTAGCCTCCCTTTGTCATCCCTAATAATCCCACCACCAGTAGCCTTACCATTAGACTTATAAGCTCCATCAAAGTTAAGTTTGAACTAATGGGACCTCGGAGGGATCCATCTAGTATTTAATCTTTGAATCTGTTTAGAGTTATCATATGCTGAAATTTGGTTTAAAATTCTACAATTGATAGAAATTTGTTCTTCCTCCTAGGTAAGAGATTTGTCAGCAGTTTTGATGTGGGAGCTAACAACACTTTCAATGAGGATCTTAGAAAAAGATTGGAAGACTTTAGAGGAATCCCTGACAACTTCCCTAAATGTTTTGTTATTTTGTTCCTTCCATAAAGTCCAACCAAGCAAGGGAAGAGTTTGGTTCCAAAGCTCCACAAGCCAAGGATGTGAGAAAGTAGGGCACTAATTAGCAATGACTTCCCTAATATTAGGATTACAAACCCATTGAATGCCAAAGTTCTTTAAAATTGTACTCCAAATTTTCATGGAAAAATCACAGTGAAGAATTAAATGAGAAACAATTTCCTCCTTCTCAAGGCACAAGAAGCACCTATTCACCAGAGTGAATCTCCTCCTCTGTAAATTATCTTGGGTTAAAATTTTATTATGAACAACAGCCCACCAAAATATATTAAATTTAGGAATAAGCTTATGATTGCAAACTTTCCTCCAAAGCTCCTTTTTATGAACATCAGGGATCAATAGATGGTAAGTAGAGTTAAGAGAAAAATAACCTCTTGTCTGGCCACCAATACAGCTCATCTTCCCTAGGAAAGAGAGGAATTCTGACACCCAGTAGTGTTTGTTTAATAGAACTTATCCTAGGGATAAACTTAGGGCGATGAGCACAACAAGCAAGAAGATTTTTCCAAAGTCTAATAACATTCTCACTATGGATATAATGGCAAACTTTAGACCCAAAAAACTGTTTGGCAATACCAGCAACAATCCCATAATCCTCCTGAGCATCAAGGGCCTTGTCATCACCCCAAATGTCCTCCCAGAAATTTATAGAATTACCATTCCCTAATTTCCACCTAAGCCCTTGTTTAAGTAAGATTCTAGACTTCAGCATTTTGTTCCAAATAACAGAACCCTAAGGAAACCCCTCTTGATAAAGGAAACTAAGATTGTCAGTTTCATATAAATACTTAGCTTGCATAATGGCCACCCATTCTTTATGGGTATGGACCAAATTCTAGTTAATTTTGGAATGGAGGGCTTAATTCATATATATTATAGATCTAATATTAAGACCCTCATGGGATTTGGGAAGGCAGACTTTCTCCCAACTAACCAGAGACATTCTCTTTTTATCTTCCACACATGTCCATAGAAATTTCTTTTAGATCTACTCCAATTTGTCAGCAATAAACCTAGGCATTTTAAAAACGGATAGAAAATAAGTAGGAATACATTGAAGAGAAGCTCATAAGATCTATAATTTACCAACACTACTGAAGAGCTTCCATTCCATTCCAAAATCCCTGAAAGACCTCTTTAATAGTGAGAGGAAGGCCAAGATAGATAGCAGGAAGACCAGCCTCAGTATAGCCAATGATATTAATAATTTTCCTTTGGAGATCACCCTGAGTGTTGAAAAAATACACATTGCTTGTCTAAAAATTTATGTATTTACCAGAAGCTTTGGAATAGTCATTGAGAATATTCTTCCAACTTCTAGCTTCAACCACAAATGAGATACCAAAGAGGATGGTATCATCCACAAACTGTTGCACAGGCATAGGAGGTATAGAAGAAGCAGGTTTAATGCCCACAATTTTCTTAGAGGTAATCTTAGAGTGAACATATCTCCCAAGGGCATCAGCCATCATGATAAACAAATATGGAGAAAGAGGATCTCCCTATCTAATCCCCCTCATGGAAGAGAAAAAGCCTCTGGGTACCCCATTAACCAAGACTGAGAATTTAGCAGTAGAGACAGCTTCCCAAATGACAAGGGAGAGTTTATCATTAAAACCAAATTTTTGAATAACCTTAAAAAGAAACTTCCATGAAACTTTATCATAAGCCTTAGAGATTTCTAGCTTTAGAACCATACCAGGGATCCTGCTCTTTTCCATAGAATGGATAGTTTCATGAGTGGATATAACAGCATCTAAAATTTGACAACCAGGGACAAAGATTTTCTAAGAAGGGGAAATAATTTTATCCAGAAAAGGTTGGAATCTCATAACAAGCAATTTAGTACACAGCTTATAAATGGTATTGCACAAGCTAATAGGTCTGAAATCAGTAAGGAGCATAGGATTAGGCTGCTTAGGAACAAGAACAGTAAAAGTATTGTTGGTCTGCTTTAGAAGTTTACCAGTTCTGAAGAAATCCCTAACAACAACAGTTACATCAAATTCCACAATATCCTAATATTCCTGAAAAAATATCAGAGGAAAGCTATCAGGGCCTGGAGCTTTAAAAGGATCCATGGAGAATAAGACAGCACAAACCTCTTCCTCAGAAATTAGTTTTAACATTTAGATGTTGTCCTCCTCCATAATCAATGAGGGGATTTTATCAAGGAACTAATTTATAATCTTCCCATTGACAACATTACCAGCTTGTTCCGACAGCAAATTCTGAAAAAACAAAGCAGCTTGATTCCCAATCTCATTATCGTCTATGATAATATTGTCATCCTCCAAACATAATTTAGAAATAGAATTATCTTTCCTATGCTTCATAGCTAAAAGATGAAAAAAAGCAGTATTCCAATCTCCTTCTTTGAGCCACTGAACTCTGGACTTCTGTTTCTAGAAAATTTCTTCTTTACTCATAATGTTCTTCCAGTCAGAAATCAGATTACTTTCCTCATGGGCAATGTCTTCTATACTAACTCCTTGAGCCATTAAATTTTGAAGCTCAACTAATTTACCAGAGATAGTTTTCTTCTGAACAAACACATTACCAAAACTATATTTGTTCCAACCATGAACCTCTTGTTTAATATGAAGGAGCTTCTTGACCAACCTAAACATAGGAGTACCCTAAACAAGAATTTTCCACCAATGAGTTAGAAGACTCCTAAAATCTTTATGTTTAATCCACATAGCTTGAATCTGAAAGGGAAGGGACCATGCCTGTGCTGTGCCATCCAATTAAAGAGAATAGGATTATGATCAGAAATGGTTCTCGATAAAGCCACCAAACTTAGATTAGGGTGATTATCCCAGTTGTTTGATATAAAGAATCTGTCCAACTTAACTTGTATCATTTGATCCCCTCTTCTTCTATTAGACCAAGTAAAATTCTGATTCTAAAGCTCCACATCCAACAACCCAAAAGTATTGATAAACTTAGCAAAATCAAACATACTATCAAAATAGTCAAGAATACCCCCATCTCTGATGGATATAAAGGAGTATTAAAGTCTCCATCCAACATCCAAAGAGAATGAGGGGAAGTGGAAAAGAGATTAGACAAATCTATCCACAAGGTTTTCCACAGGGCCCTTATGTTAGGGGCATAAATATTGATTAGGGACCAATTAAAAGAAGGCAAAGACAAGTTGACAATCAAAAAATACTTACTGGAAATAATAAGAGTACCATGAATTTTAGCATCATTCCACATAGTAACGATCCCTCCAGAATCACCCATAGCAGGGCTGATGTAAAAAGTAGCATTGAGCCAGATTCTATCAGCTATCAGCTTAAAGTTCTCATTCATTTTAACTTCCTGAAGTAAAAGAATACCTATTTTATGATCCAAAATACAGTTCTTAACTTCAAACTTTTTGGTGGGGCTATTAAAACCCCTCAAATAACAAGAAAGAATTCTCATTTAGGAAGTTTTTGAGATTAAATCTCCATTGTTTTTTGTTTACCACTGGAAATCTCTCATTGCCTTGTTTCTCTAAGGGTCAGTCTTCCTTGCCTAGAGTCTATTCCAACATCAACAAACTTTTTAGTCCTATGATTATTTTTCTTAGGGGTAATCCACTCATCTTGGTCATTACAATTACCTCTAGGTTCAATTCCAGTGGTTAGGGAAGGAATAGCAGATTGATTCTCAAAAAACCCCTCCTTGAGGGTCCCAACTATGGTCCTATCTATAGCAGGAGAAGACCTCTGCTTGGAAGAAGGTTGAACCGTCTCAACACTATTATTGCAATGAGATTCTGGGATTTGAGCATTCAGGACATTAGTTACAGGGGACTCTTCACCATCATTAGTAGCCTCAGCTGACTGGGATTGAATCTCACCATCATCAAGCACTAAGGGATTCTTTGTATCCTATTGATCAAGGTTCTAGCAGTCAACATGCTCAGCCTTCTAGGTACCCAACTCCATATTCCTCTCAGTAGTCTCTTCTGCAAGATAGGTAACATTTTCCTCATTATCCCCATTCCCTGATTGTCAGGGATGTCTTCTTTGGATGAGTTATCATCTCTCTCTTTATTAAGATCAAAATTTTCCCCCACTTTCTTAAGCTTACAATAGGTCATTAAATAACCCTTCTTCTTACAGATCTGACAAAATGTAGTAGCATTTTCATAAAGGATCGACTGAGTCCAGATCCCATATTCAGAGTTTAGCTCTATAGTCATGGGGAGGGTTTTGTGAATCTCCACATTAACACAGAATCTAGCATATACACAATGGGATTTAGATTGAGTGGTGTTATCCAAAGTCACATTTTGGCCAAAAGTATTACCAATAGCAGAAAAGATCTTTTCATCCCAATATTCCAATGGAAGCCCCCGGGAGCCTCACCCAAATTAGGGCAGTCAAGTTCAAATTAGTGGTAGGATCAAACCCAGGTCTCCAAGTACATAGAGAAAGAGAATGAGTGCCATATAGCCACGACCCTCCCACCAAAATGGCTAACATATCCTCTCTATTGGTAAATTTAAATAGAAACAATCCTCTCGTCATAGCTATGATATATACACTGCCTTTGACCTTCCACCGATTAGACACCCACTTCTGCACCATCTCAATATTAGGGCAAAGAGAAAAAAACTTACCAACTAGAGCCATGTCCATGGCTACCACAATTTCCTCAACTAGATCATCAGGTATGTCCAGCACCATACCTTTCACCAATTCCTTTTGAACTGGAACACCAGAAGTGCCTTTAGGAGAAAGATTCTCCTTTCCTATCAAAACCCCTTTCCATCCCTTGGAACAATCCTCACCCACCAACGGCTAGGTCTCGGAGGTACTACCTAATGCAGTAACCTCCATCAACAAAGGATTGAGAAAGCATAAACCCTGAAAAAGCCCTAGACAGCCATAGAAAGCAGATCGAAAGTAGAAGCTAGAAATTGTTTTCCCTTTGTTTTGGGTCAGTTGATATTGAGATATACTTTTATTTGATTCTGAAGGAAAGATAACCTTATTAGGGGAATAACATGAACTCTATGGAATGGAATTAAGATAGTATTGTAAGTATGATTGTTCATCTTAGAGTCATGAGCCTTGAATCCTATTTGAATTATCAGTATAAGCTTAAGGCTGGTGCATAATGTAAAAGCATGATCATTAAATTAATTCATTGATTTCTAGTTAATTGAGAATGTTTGTTTACCACTTACTTGACTAGGTTATTGGGTATTGGGTATTATATACCAACCAACCAAGTTAGTGATAGAAAAATTGTTTCTTTGGTGCAAAAGTACCAAGTCATATGTAATATACCTTGTGATTATATTTAAGTGATTAATTTGTCCCATACTGATAAGATGAAGATAGAGGTGTGTGAACAACGACACACATCTCTATTTTAGGAATGTGTTATTGATATATCAAAACTTTGGATAAAGTAATGTATATTATGCTACTTCCATTGTTAGTTCATAGAGTCTATTAGGATGCATGGTAGTTGGAATTGTCATATTTATCTAGAGAGTATCTAGAGTCATATGGAAGATTGTATGTAATAGGATACAACACTAGTTCTTGGATAGCATGATGTTCTTGCAAAATTTCTTTATCTTCTACTTCTAGTTGGAAGGTTTGCGGGGGACCATCAGTCTGTGGTTGGAGGTAAAGAACTTGAGTGATGCTCTCTTTCTCTCTTGCAATTAAATAATGTTGAAGCCATGATAAGGTATTTCTATTCCACATGTTATATGTTTATATTTGAAAGCCTATAAATTTGTATATGTTTATGGCATTATGAGGTAAATGCTACATTGTACTAGAAATTTGTTAGGTTGTGAAATGGATAATTATTCTTTGTGAATCTCTTTCTGTATTTATGGATTGTTATCTATGTGGTCTAATTCATACAAGTGTGGATTTATAAGAATAGCTTTGACTTTAAAAAATAGTGTATTCTTGGTAAAATTTTAGCATGTTTTAAGGAACGAACATTTTGTCCCTCTTTTCAAACCTCAATCTTCTAGGATTTCTTCAAACAACTTTCTACAAACACAATTGTCCTAGACTCTAATACCAATCTCAAGGAAGATAGAGGCCAAACATGGAATGCTACAACATTCATCCACAAATAGTTTTCTTCTATTTAACTGATGAAAAAAATTACAAGATGCTTCAATATATAGAGTACTTTACTAGTACAAAGAATTTAATATTTGTGGCAAGCCATACTACAATAAATAAACATTATTTAATAATTTTCCCCTTCTATAAACTACTTCAACATATATTTTCTGATTTTCTCTCTTTATTTAATTATGATGGAAATTATTTAATGATAGCAATGGGAGAAATTACATTATTCCAACATGAGATATGGAGTTTAGGGACAAAAATAAGTGTACATGAATAGCTTTATTTTTTAATGACAAAATTTTATCTTTTTTAGTTCTTTTGAGGACATGAACTATTTTTCTCACAAAGGGCTATCTCAAATAGGAAATGACTTTTTTTTTTGGGAGGGTGGAGACCTTAGTGTATCCACTTTGGTGTTTTGAGGACATGAACTAGTTTTCCATGGAAATCTCTAGATCACATTTTAGTGCAAGTTTTGGCAAAAACAATGGTTGAATACATATCTATTGGTTAGAGATATATAATCTTTAGGGTGTTTTAGGGGACATGATCTATACTGACATGAGTGGATCTAGATCACAATTTTGTGGGAGTTGTGTGTAGGAACATAGTTGGTTATCTTAAATTTATCTTCCTAGGTTTGGAGATGGTGGTTATACTTTTCCTTTTGGAATATCCTAGTAATTTAAGTTCTTTGATTGTGTTAAGAACATGGGAAATCTTCAAGTTTTAAGAGATACACATTTTTGTTCATTATTTCATGGGTTGCTCATGTGTGCATAGTGAGAGTTTTGGCATGACATGTTTGTTTTTGAAAAATTGTCATAGGTTTATCATGATACCATGGGAAGCTTTAATAGTGTTGTATTATTGTGCCATGTTGGAGTTTGGAAATTGAGTAGGAGTGTTGGCATGATATAGTTTTTAAAGTAGATCTATTAGATGGAAACAAATGATCTTCTAATTGGAAGATGTAAATGATGGAGCCATATGGAGTTCTTAGAGTCTAAATTTTTCATGTATATGTAGTAGGAGCATTGGTTATGATTTGTGGATGCTATTCTAGTTGAGTACAATAATCATTTTTGCATTGAGAGAGACATTCATAGATATTGCAGTGTTGTAGTTAGAGTTTTGGTTCACATGAGATGAACAGTAGTGTACCTATTTTTGTTAGATAGATTTGAGTGAGGTGAAAGATCTCATGGGTGTTTAGAGATGAAGTGTTTAAATAGGAAGTCTCTTGATGAGGTTTCAAAAGAATGACTAAGGAGCCTACGCCTATAGCTAGAAATGCATTTAGCATACATAGTGAAGAATGGTCTGATAGGTATTGCCCATTTGTTCTTTAGATGTGTTCTAGTTTTTCTTTATTTCTTTTAAATAATGGGTTTTGAATTGTGTAGATTTAAATTCTAAGGATTATTTTGAGAAGAAGAAGGCATGGTTATTGACTATCAATTGATTCCCTAGATGTGGGAATATATGTGTAAGGAGGAGATTTTTCTTTTGAAATAGTGTCACAACTTTAGTTTTTAGCAAGGTTTTGTATATAAACTATGAGATAGTTGGTTGACAGTTACAATAGTTATACGGTTATATATAACTGATAGTTGAAATTAAATTGCATAACAATGTAATACAATTATGTATTATGTTACACTAACATTCCCCCCTTATTACATTGTTCCTGCAATAGTACCAAGGGGACCCCCCTAAATGCTAAAATACTCAACAAAGCTGATTACATAATTTGAATACATATTTTATAGATCTTGTCCCAAACAACAAATCTTGAACAAAGCAGGGCTCCATCATGCTATCTTGTCTACCCTCAGAAAGGCATAGCTTCAAGCTATGTTCTTGAGCTATTTAGTCCCAAGCTCTCAAATCACAGAGTCTTGAATTATTCGACAATGAACCCTAAGAGATACGACAGATCTCTACCATTATCTAGTGACTACGAAAGGGTATAATTCAATATCATATACTCTTTGAAGCTTGTTGGACAACAATCCATATTGAGCTCAACACCAAATCCCAAACCTGTCTCCAGAACAAAATCTTCACAAAACATACATTCTTCAAATCTGTTAGCATCAACAAAGGAAAACAAAACAACCAAAACCAAAAATGCTTCTCATGCAAAGCATCATCTCAAAGTGAGTAGATAACTTGAGATGATGGAAAATCCTCCATCTTCCAATGTCGCCTACCTCCCATAGACTGTTAAAACTTCTTTGCCATCCTTGCACTCACTACTCTCAATTTTGAATAGACCTTGCCTGCAGGAGATCCTAAAATAAGGCTACACAAAGCATCTCTAAAAGCTTTGATATTCAAGAATGATCCTACATATAGGTCATCCAACCTCAAAAGTGCAATGGCATTAGGTACATCAAAAACAAACATATATGCATGGACAAAATCAATAGATTTCTGGAGGATACTAATTTCTGGGGTGTTTGGGCATGTCCTCAATTCAACTCTGCAGGCCTTAATATTCATCCGAATGTCAATCTTCATCTTCTCATAAATAGGAGTGTTAATTTCCATCCAAATTTTCTTCAGAGGTGTAAAATGATGAGGTCCAATAGACACTTTCCTAAACTCGGGGTGCCCACTAGATCTTTCATAAGTAGTCAATGGTTCAAATTCTGGCTTTGCAGGGGTAATGCTTGAAGCTCCATGGTGAGAATCAAGCTTCCAAGTGATATTATGGGAATTCATTTGTTCAACTACCATAGCTTCAGGCTCATTTGGTAAATGCCTTATCCATCTTATTGGCAGTTATGTGCTGACACTGGAGACTAGTTTCTTGTGGTACTAATATTTTTTGGTTCTTCAATCCTCTTCATAGCCAATATCACCATATATGTATCCATCATGGAAATGAAGTGTAAAAAATTTAATGGATTTTTCTTCAATGCTCAACACTGAATATAAATGATTTCTATCAACTTCCACTGTTGTGGTAGAAAATAAATAATTGTTTTAAACTTTTCAACAACAAAAGAGCAGATGGCACTTGATTGAACCAATGATCTATGTATGCACTAGCCTATTAATAGATAGTAGAGAGGCAACTGCAAAATTTCAAAATAGAAGACATCTGCTAGTAGATTTAGAACCAAATTCTTCCTTTCAACAGATACCAGGTACGGTACCACTTGAAAAATGATTAGACACCTTGAGGAAACTATTGTGCTTCTTGAACAGATTTCATAAAATGCAAATGCATTTCATGAAGGCAGACAAGTGCTAGATAATAGTTCAATTCTCCTCAACAAATGACCGGTTTGACTACTTATTAAAACCCCACACTGGAACTAAAACAATTTTTCCAGTAGCATATTTCATATTTATAAGTGCCTCAATAGTGGTTTCAACCTACAACACTATGCAATCATTCCCCTTCCATCATGGCAAACCGCTCAGGTCAAGAATAAATGAATCTATAGCCGAATACCTCACATCGCACAAGAAGCTTTGATACCATATGAAATTAGGAAAACTCTTTATTTATTCAATGATCAAATTGTAGATACAAACATGTATATAAACTATGAGATAGTTGGTTGACAGTTACAATAGTTATACGGTTATATATAACTAACAGTTGAAATAGAATCGCATAACAATGTAATACAATGATGTATTATGTTACACTAACAGGTTTTGTGATCTAACATCTTATAGTTAGAGCATCATCTATGTGGTAGAGAATGCTACTTTTCATGTGTAGTTAGAGTATATCAATGTGTGGTTTTGGATGTTGTTGGTTTGCTATAGTTCATGAGCACAAAGAAATTTAGATGATGCAAGACAAGTATGAGGATATTTTCCCTTGAATAGAAAATTTGTCTTTTTCTCTACATTTAGTCTCTTATGTAATGTATACAACAAGTGTGATAATGTGAGGAAAGGGGTTGTACACCTTGCACAAAATATTTATAATTTTATAAAGTAATGCAATTCCACACTTTAGGTAGCCCAATATTTTCCTAGGGATTTGTTATAGTAATATTGGATTTAAATATATTTCATAAAATATTGGGGGGCCTCACATGAAGACACATCATCTTGAAAATAAGAATTAAGTTAAGCATGATGTGGGTTTTTCCGTGGAGGTTGTAATAAATCTCGATTCTAGAGTCAAACTTGGGTTCCATCCTTGTCTATATATAGAGTTCTCAAGAAGGGATATTTGTGTGGAGATAGTGGTTGGAAGGTAGGGTTATGCTAAGTTGAATTTTCTCCATGGTTGAAGAGTTTTGATCTCTTGTTGTTCTTGGTTGTAATATTCTAGTATGGCTATGGATATATGGTTATGATGCTACTAGATGATTTAAAGGTTAGAAAGAATTTGTTAGAGGTGATAGTTATGAACTTCTCTTCTTTTGATAGAGAACTAGTATTCTAATATAATTTTATTGTAATAGATTTCTTTACAATAATACCTTGGGTATGCTTTAGAGGTTGGGATTTTTCATGATATTGTTTTCCTAGGGTACATATCTTATGTTATGTGTTTATTTCTTTCCAAGAACTCTTTGATTCTATTTATCTTCCAAGTATTCATCTAAATATATTAATTTGATTCCCCATTAATAGTATTTATGTTAACCAATTTATAGTTGGTAGTTGCATTGGATATCATACAAAGGTTGCCCCCGACATTGTGATGCGATCCTAAATGGATAAAAAAACCCATGTAGGTACATAAAATGAACTAGGATGGGCATATTACTCCAATGTTGCATCCAAAAGCATGAGCACACAATCCTAGAGATTAGGGAATAAGTCCTTGTTTATAACATAAGGACATATGAATATAATATGGATTTAATGGTAAGAAGGTGTGATTCCCCTAATGTAAAAGGGATAAAACAATGATTCCTTAAGGGAAGGAGTGAGGAGGAAAATATGTGTCCACTAAAAAATGGTAACTCAAAAACATGATATGAATATTATATAGGTACAAATGATATGGGGGGAATAATAATACCCCAATGTAAAGATATGAGAATGGAAGATCAACTATTGAGGGGAACACATGATGTTCCTAATACAAAGATAACTCTATGAGTGTGATAAGGAAATATAAGTGCAACATCTAAGGGGGGAGGCACAAGGCCCCAATGAAGTAAGAGTAGTCTAAAAGTATGATATAGCAGTGGAAACCTAATTTGTAAGATCTAAAAGATATGTATGGAAATGTAGGATTATAAGAAGTAACCATTGTTCATAAGATAAAGCATAAGTATCATATCCATATGGTCTAGATATGGTAAATTTCATAAGTATGGAAACATGTATGGGAAAGAATGATGATCAAAACTAAAATATCATGGAAAGCATAAAAATGTAATCAAGATGCAATAAGGTAATGTGAGAAGCCAAAGAGGTAAATGAATATCATTAAAAGACAAAGCAGATGTAAGGATACATAATGTGAAGAAGGTAAAAGAGAAACTAAAGTGGAAATCATAGGAAATGGAATGGGTGAATAGAAAATAAGAAAGATGCCAACAAATAAAGGTGCAGAGGTATGATGCAAGAAAAATTGAAAGAAGTAAATTCCACCCAAGTGCGTGAAAGTAAACATATAAAGAACAACAAAGAAGGAGAAATAAAAAAGGCTAAATTGTGAAATAAGAAACTTTAAAGATAAAATACTTGAAATCTAAGATATAGTTATATATAATAAGGAGATGCTGGTGAACTATTGAACAAAGTTTTAAGGATCAACCTTTTCCTTCGAAGGATCATCTAACAAACAATTATGATTTGACCAAGTGCATGGAAATGGGGGACAAATCGAGGCTAAAAGTGACCACTTTTTTCTTAAAATTGGATTGGTAATACAAAATGTGTACACTAAAAATTTTAAGATATGATAAGAACAAAAATTGTAGTACTCTAAATCTAGTTTTTAAACTACTAAGGATTTTAAAAAGTAGTTAAGAATGAGAGGGTGAAATTTTGAGCACATGAAAAAGTTTCCCTCTTTTTATCACTAAAACATAACATATAGTGTCTAGTGTGCACCCCCTTTCTATTGCATTAGGTATTTTTAAAAACCGATTGGTAGAAATGTAGCCAAGAGTAATTACTACAAGTTTTGTATTTTGTTATATTTTTTATTGAATATTTTTTGTGATTTTTTGAAGTGGACGCATCTTGAAAACCATATCACTAAGCATGTGCATCACATAACTTGCAAAAAAATAATAAAAATGTAAACTTTTTTGAATGTGTGTATAATGAAACACACACACACACATATACTCCCAATAATGGGAAAGATAATTAGATAGATAGTAATAAATATCCAAGTGCTGGAGGATATGTACAGAGGTGATGGGATAGATTGGCTTCACTATTTTAGAACGTGGAGTGTTGTTGGGAAAGATGTAAGTCCATTTAGGCAGCTGGTGGCCTTGAACTGAAGTGACTTGTGTTTTCATTTTGAATTTCCTTATGGCAGAGACTAGTGCCAAGGAGTGTTTGGCTAGTATGGGTGGTGCTGGTGGCACTTGTGATAGAGGAAAAGGTAAGGTGACGAACAAGGTGCCATCGCAGTGGCAAGTGAAGTGGAATTGCAGCTCAACTATTGTTGGCAATGGAGGGGTTCGTGAACAATATTGAGGTCGAGGTGAGGAATCCCATCTTAAGAGAATGTCTGTGCTGCGTGCTTAAGCTAGCAAAGGAAGTGGATGGATAGGAAGGGGTGAATGTTCATGAGGCCATGGCTAATTTACTACTGGATCCCAGTACATCTAGGGGAAGATGGAATGTTTTCAAGGTTGCTCAATCCCTTACTATGACCACAATGTTGAGTATTGTTGTTGCTTCTATTCTAGCTCATGAAGATATGATTGACTTGACTAAGTAGGCCAGGGAAAAACATGAGATGATTCTAGGCCATTTACATGATATTCTATTAGGTGTGGTTGAGATGTGCAAGATGATCGATGGTATTGCAGAGAAGGTCAGTGTGCCTATCTTGGAATGTGCTAGACATGAGCACTCATGCACCTACGATGATGCCAACAATGTGGTGGATCTACTAGGAAAGAGAGATAAGTAGTGGTTTGTTTTTATGCTTTTGTATTTTCTATAGCTAAGTAAAGACTATTCTTAGTGGGGAGAGGGTCGTGTAATTTTTGCTGCTCATCTAGGTTTTGTTTGTATGTAGTTATGGTATGTTTATGTCTAACAATGCTAGATCTTGGGCTTGGCCCAATTTTTTATGGGTTCTTAGTCCCTAACCAAGTTTTATTACCATATACCATACATACATAAGTGGGTCAAAAGTTATAAATAGAAATGAATACAGATACATTTAATAAATATGAAGACATTATTCAAAGAAAATAAAACTAGATACCTTAACTTATTTAAAATATTAAATAAATTTATTTTTCTAGAAAGATAAGAAGTAGCTTGTCATTTTGGTGGTGGTTTTATTAGCTTTTGTTATAAATAAATAAATCTAATGATGTTGAAGTTTTAAAATGTTATTGAATGTGAAAAACACATCTTTGGGATGTTTGACAGAGATCCAACCCTTAGGCCTAGTCATCTAAGTCTATTCCCAGTCTAAAAGGGTAGGGCCATATCACAAGTTACCATGTTTCTTGTTCATTTATCTCGCATGTAGGTAATACATATAACATGAATACATTATACAACATGCCTGTGTTATGTAATGTGAGTGAATTTTATAACATGTTAATGTTATGTAATCTGAGTGTATTCTTTAACATGTTTTTGTTTCATATCATGAGTGTGTTATATAATGCACTCACATTACATAACAAAAGCATTTTGTATAATGTACTCATGTTATGTGCATTACCTACAAGTGAGATAAATGAACAAAAAACATGGTAACTTGTGATATGGTCCCACTTACAACAATATACATGCTTTTCTAAACCATTATTTAGCCCCTTTCCCTCTCTTCCTTTCTCTACCTCTCTATCTCTCCCTCTCTCTTCCTCTCTCTATCTTTCCATCTCTCCCTCTCTCTCTCCCTCTATCTATATCTCTCTCCATCTCTATCTATTCCTCTCTCTTTATATCTCCCTCTCCCTATAGATTATATCTCTTGATCCCTCTCTCTCCCCCTCCCCCTCTATCTCTCTCTCTCTCTGTGTATATTTATATTTGACCCTCTCCCTAGATCTATCTCTCTATCGCTATCTGTACCCCACTCTGTATCTATATATCTCTATCTCTTCCTCTATCTTTATCTCTTCCCCTCTCTATCTCTATCTCCCCCTTCTCTCTCTCACTTTGTCTATCTCTCTGTATCTCCTATCTATCTCCCTCTTTGTCTATATATCTATCTCTCCCTTTCTATCCCTCTCTCTTTCTCCCCCTCACTCTATCTTCCCCACATATCTCTCCCTTTCCCTCTATCTCTATCTCTCTCTCTTTCAAAATCTCTCTCTCTCTCTCTCTCTCTCTCTCTCTCTCTCTCTCTCTCTCTCTCTCTCTCTCTCTCTCTCTCTCTCCTATTGGTAATTTGTCTTGTCATCAATGTCAACTCAATATGTGTCAGCCTGAGGTCATATTTGTATAAGATCTTTTGTATAGAAGTTGAAGAGGCTGAGATAGGTTAATGAAGCTAGTGGATAGTGGAAGATTTGAGAGAGATGGTTTGACATAGTTGGAGACATAGGGTCAACATGGTCAAGGCAAGTCTTTTCGAAAGACCTAGAAGATGGAGAGAAGTTGTATAATTATGAGGAAAAAGAGTGATCAGTATGATGTCTAAATGTGATGCAAAAGGTAGGTACACTTGTTTTAATATGTTTATAGTATCTCTACATTGATATATCATTAGTATGGTGTACTACACTTTCAGATAGGTTGCAAAAGTTTTGCTAAGGCATTCATAGTGTATACTCTAAGACAGAGCCATGGTGTTTTGGTCTGCATCCTTCTACAAAGAAAAATTTAGTCTTGTGGTTTAGAAGATACATTGGTCAAGATCTTAAGGTGTTATATCCAAGATTTCAAGTCATTAAACCTTCTACAGTAAAAGTTATAAGTGACAAAGTTTTATCCTACACTCTAGCAGTATAAAGTAATGATGGTGATTTGTTGGAATACTTTGCATTCCTATGGACTGATAGATATGGCTGTTTAGATTTGGGGATATGTTTGTAGTGGTATATAGGTTCATCCATATGTGTTTTAGATGTTTTAGTAAACTGTAATGCAATATTCTAAGTATTGATGGGTCACAGTCAATCTCAGATGCTATGTTTTTAGAAATTCAATATGTTTATCTTCTTGCAATAACATATAATGATCAAATAGTTTAGGAGAAGATTGTAAGGATGTTATTGATAAAGTATATTGCTCACATTTTGGTTAGTATAATGGTTTGGGTCTCTCCCCAATGATGTAAAGATGAATAGTTGGCATTGTTGATACTGTCTAGGCCGATAGTATGGTTTCCTTCATTTGCGGTTGATCTTGATTAATTAATTTTGCCTTGAAGGATGTGTTGTGATGCATTTGACTCTGTTATGCCATGTGAAGTGATCTACAACTCATTTTCTCTTCATAATGTATTTTTTTAAAGTCGACCTATGTAATATCATATGTTCCATCTAAAGGTCATCTTGGTGCTGACCTAATTTTGGTTTTGAGTTGTTGTAGAGGGTATTTATAGAAGAACAAAATCATTTGTGAGAGGGTAGAGGATAGATTTAGGTGAATGTTAAGCATGAAGTGTGTGAAGTCAGAGTGATGGAGTACTTGCGTGAAACAAGGGACTGCAACATTAGCATATGTTAGATGCCTTCTTTATAGTAGTTCATGTTCATGTTTTCATTGTAAATTTCATGTATCCTACTATCAACCAGTGGTTCTCTTTAGTAGGTCCTTGTATCTTTCCCTAATGTTGTAGCCTTAGTCTTCAAGTCCAATAGGGAGTAGTAGCTTCCTTGGGTTGTAGCCCTCAAACAAAGTTCTAATTTTTATTTAAGCAGTGAGCTTCATATATTGTAAGTTAATCCTCACTATGGTTTTTCCCTCATTGGTTTTTCCACATAAAAATATTGGTGTCTTTATGTGGTGCATGCTTTTCGTTAAGTTCATCTTCTCTTGGTTAAAGTAATTTGATGTTTAAGCTATAAATGGAATTGATTTAAAATTTTAAGAATAGACTAATTCACCCCCAAGTCTTTGGATGTGTTCAACAATTGGTATTAGAGATAAACTTGCCTTTGAGAAGCCTAATAGCTAAGGCAGATCCTACACATGAACACATGGAATCTAAATCAATGTCTAATGATGTGTTTTCTCTAGAACTGGATCTAGAGTCAATGGAAGTTGAAGTTTGGGACTTAAATCCAGATGATTGTGAGGTAGACTTTGAAGGAGAACTCTAGTCAGCTCTTGAAGATCTAGATGAAGCAAGAGAACTAAATTTGAAATATGAGGTCATGCTTAAAAAATCAAAGGAGACAATTTTCAAATTGAAGACACAAGTTGGAGAATCAAAAGAAGAAATTGGTAGACTAAAATTCCAAATAGAAGGAAACAAATGATGTGATATTAAACTCAAGGAGGCAAAAGATGTGATCTAAAATTTGAAAGTCAAAGTTGAAGAAGGTAAGAGGATTGAAGATTACTTAAATACCAAGCTCAATGAGAAAGCAACTAACTGTTCAAAATTTGAGGAAGAAGTTGTCACTCTATGAAAAGAATTGGAGAAAGAAAAAAAACAAATTGAAAAGGGTCTAAAATAGAAAGGAGGTTCTAAAATTCTTGATGAGTTGATTAAATTTCAAAAGCCATTAAAAGAAAAATCTGGTCATGGTTTTGAAAAAGGGAAAATTCCTATAACCAGTACATCTGTAAACTTATATCATAACTTTAAAGTGAAAGGAAAGTCTGAAACAAATAAGGAAAAAGATTGCACTGAAGATCCTAAGAAGAATGCCTCTAGAGATACAAAAGAAGATGGATTCATTCCTTTTCAGAGACAAAGAAGAATTAGAGACCCATCACCTACAAGAGAGCATGCCCCTACTAGGTTCAATCAATCTTTTCAAGATCATTATTTTCTTGCAATAATTTTTGGCATAAGGTTGTTGATTGTAGACCTAGGCAAAGAAGAAATGATTACATGAGTAGAAGACCATTTGTGCCTCAAAGATATGGTGTTGTTTCATTTCATGGTTAGTGCCATGCTTGCAAAAAGATTCATCATAAGGCTAATGAATACCAAACTGTAAAGTCATGAGGAATAATGCTATGACTTCTCAATCCTTTTATGGTTACTACTACACATGCAACAAGTTTGGTCATAAGGCTATTGATTGTAGATCTAATGTGAGAGAAGGTGATTATGCCCAGCAATCTAGGATCACTTGCTAATCAAGACACATTGCAAGGTTCTGCAAGGGAAATAATGTAAGATTTTCTACTCCTCAAAAGAATATTGACATTGATCAGTAAAACAATGAAATAAATAAGATATGGAAGAAGAAGAAGAAGAAGAAAGAAAGTGAAGTAAAGGAAGGATTTGTACCTTTACCTAGTGCAGATGGATCTTTTGGTAACTAAAAGAAAGAATTGGCTTAGGGGAAGTTGCAATTACAAATCATTGCAAACCCCTGTAAAGTATAAGATGCTGAAATCCTCAACATAATGGTTAATGGTGACATGTATATGTTTGGCAAGTGATATATGACATTTTCTCATAGTTTTGGAGTAAGTATACTCTTTGGAAAGGTTTGTTGAAGGGTCATAGATCTCTGTGTTATCTCAGGATAGTAAGAAGCTATGCATTTAATGTGGAGCAACTGGGATAGATGTGAATCTTATTTATTCCCCACTTGATCAAAATTCATCTCATTTGAACAATAACAAGTCTATGCAAGAGCTACAAAAGAGAAGAAGGTTTTTAGTGAAGCTTACTTGCAAACCCTAATGGCAGCATTCACAAGTATTCCTCAATTTTTCTTGTAAAATCCTAGTCTTTAAGAGTTATCATGGGAATGATTGTGCTTATTGATGTTGTGGAAAGGAAAAGACCAAAATTTAGGAAACATTCATATAAATGTACTAAGACTGATAATGATGGAGTGTTTTCCCGCATTCCTATCAATGTGATGCTCATATAGGATGTCCACATATACATTCATTTGTAGCTAGATGAGTAAAATAATCTGAAGTAGGAACAGTTCAAGAATGATCATCTCTTAGGTGATGATTTTTAACTCAAACTAGAGTATGCAAATGTTGAGGCAAAATGACTAGATGTATGGAAGGGTTTCCCCAACTTTTTCTATGAAGATGAATGGGTTAGAATCTCTTTGAGATGGATTCATGAAGATTTATTTTGCCTTGATCAACCCTACATGATCACAAAGGAAGCCATCAGAGTTGTGACTAGATTGTGCTCCTCTGGACGTATGTCTGCATTAAAAGTTGTAAAGAATGAAGAGGTGATGAATCTTACATGAGAAAAATTTGACAAGAGAACCCTAACTATGGATGACATCACTAACCTAGGGGTTCGATATGGACCAATGGGCATTGCATACAAAGTCTATTACACAAACAAAGAGGGGTCTACTATGACCATTGCCATCTACACTACTCATCAGATGGTGAAGGAAAGGATTATGACCTTTATGAGCTCTTGTGGTAGTAATTGATGGATAATCTAAAGAGAACCAAGGAGTCTCGCTAAAAATTCTTTTATGGCTCTTTGATCATTTGTCTTATGATCTATTTCTTGAAAGAATTACCTGGTATGAAGAATGGGCTCTACATAAGGGATACCCCTATTGCTCATTAGATTAGGCAACACATGTATAGGTTTCCAGATACCAAATAATATGATGCAATGTTTTGGGTATTTTTCAAAACTTTCCAAAATGATATGCAAAGGAGGGATAGAATACCATAGAAAATTGTGGAGAAATATAAGAATGATATCACATCTATGGTGGACAAGGACAATTACTACATGGAGGTATTTTAACCAAGAAGTGTATGGATAATCACATTACCCTATTCAGGTCCCTGCACCTTACTGGATTGGATATGCTAAAATCTTGCTCAGCAAACCTAAGGATCCCACTGCTGAGAGATTTGGCACATATGATGAGATAATCAACAAAAGAGTTAAGTGTTGGAAACAAGGTGGATAACTAAGAGGGGGGGTGAATTAGTTATCTTATTTGTTTAACCTTCTTTTCTTCTTTAATATATAATGCAATATCAAAACATATAACATACATGAACATGAGAGCAAAAAAGAATTCAACACACATAACACAAGGATTTTTATGTGGAAACCCCTATTAAGGGAAAAACCATGGGGTGACTAACCCAAGATTGTATTCTCTGTTAAAAGAATAGAAGTACAAAATGGCACTTGCCAATTAGGGCTCATTGTACGAGCACACTGCTCACAAGAGGCACACTGCCTACAAGAGACTCACTGTCTACAAAGTTATGGAAGGTAACCAAGTGTTTGAACTGATGAAAAGAATCTGCTAATGCTGAGGTTTAGTTTTAGTTAGGATGAATATACTAATCTACTACACTTCATTCTTCCTCTACTTAGTGCTGCTGTTTTATCACATAATGGATCTAGATTGTTGCTTCCACACTGCTCTCTACCTTTCCTCGCATATACTGACTCAACTCACACACCTTCATACCGAAATCCATTTGGTATATATATCCACATCAAGGATATCATTATCTTTCTAGTCAGCATCTGGAATACTCAAGATTTTCCCACTCTGGTATGTCAGCTGAATCCATGCTTACTAAGTGATGCATATCAAAGAGATAGTCATAGAAGTCATCAATCATGTTAGCCAACCATGAATGATCCCTGAAATAGCTTGATCACCATCTATTTCCCATCCAGATTAAGGTTTGATACTCTGTCGGTTAGTTCTTTATTAGTCTACTTTGCTTGTCAAGAACCCAACACTTAGATGCTCATATCTTTTCATTCTTTCATCACTGGAGGATCAATCTCTAGAATGTAGCAGTCATGATACTCCTCTTGACTTTCCCAGATCTGTACTTTGCTAAGATACATCCTTTGAGAGATCCAGACTTGATTGTCAGACCTTGCTGTATGCTCTGTTCTTGCTCACCAGATCAAAACACTCTTCAATCTAACTTCTGGTATAGACATACTATGTGCTACGGATGTGTGGGATGGACTTTGGTGCCATCAATGACAACAATCATCAAGCCACACAGTGTCTCTTGCCAACAATCTCCCCCTTTAGCATTGATGGCAACACTTAGTAAAAAATGACTAAGTGTCAGCAAACTCCCCCTTAGCTAATGCTTTGTCTGATGTACACTTTTACTAGAGCTCCCCCTTAGCTAGATCCTTCATTTTTCACTACTCCTCATGCCCCATTTGACATCAATGGGAAAGGGTGAAATCTGCATAATAAAATTTGCAAAAATTAACCTATACATAGTCCCATAAGTATATATACATGTTATACTTACATATTTTTAAATATATCCGCAAAAGTTGTTTTCAGTTGGACAAATTATGTTACCCAACTCTGCTTCATCCTATCCAAAATTGAGATGTGACCACTTATCAAAAATGCAAAAGCTTCTTCTCTTTTTAAGTCTGCCAAATCACTGGTCCAAGCTGTGATCTGAGCATTAGTTAGAGCCTCATGCATTGCCTCTAACTTAGGGATAATTATCCCTCTCAGTTCACTCATTTTGCTTATTCTATTCTTCTTCTCCTTCTCAAGCCTCTTTATCTCATTTGTATTGGCAATAGCCTGACACTCTTGATTCATTATGGATGAGGTGAGAGGATCAAAATTTTGAGATAAGCTTGACAGTTTATTCTCTTGTTCTTCCACCTTCCTTGCAATGTCCACTGTCACTATGGACCAAGATAAACAAAATTTATATAATTCTTTGCCATCTTTAAGAGCAGTTTCTAGGCTCTTTATCCCCATATCCAGATTTCTCCTATCATTTGATATGATTTCCTATACTTTGGAGAATCTCTTACCCAAAAACTCTTTCCAGACTTTCTCTTCTGCTGATTTCTCCAAAGAATCAAAATGTGTGCTAACAAAATTAACAAGAGATTTTAGATTACTAGATGAAGAGGCCAAAAGATCCTTTTGGAAGGATGGCATGATTTTCTCTAGCACACTAGATGCAATCTCTATCAGCTCATAGTCTTCCATGTGAGACTTCAGAAGTTTTTATTTTTCTTTAGCTTGAGCAATAGATGCTACCTTCATTCTCTGAACCAGAGAGAGGGAGTCAAAATTGAGTGGTCCTTGAAATAATTTTGGTTCATCTATCTCTAACATTTCTTTGTTCAAGAAGCTCTTTACTACCTTAGTAGTGTCTCTTGCCAGAGACAGAGTGTTCTTTCCTTTTCCCACTTTAGAGCTATCATTTGGGATCTTCTCTATTTGATCTTCTTCTCTTCCCTTTGCCTCTTCTTCTTGACTAATTTTCTCTTCTTTTCTTTCTTCTCCTTCAATTCCAGAGTCTGCTGGGGAATCTAAAAGAGAAATGTTTACTTCTTCATGGACTTCCTCTTTCAGAATAGAGGAATCCAAGTCCTTAGTCCTCTCCTCACTTATCTCCTTTGGCTCTTCTACATTTTTCTTAGTTAATTCTTTTGATGGACTTAGTCCTTCATCATCCATGGTAGAAGGTTCATTATCTATGTCCTCTACAATAGGAAGATTGAATCTTTTAAATGCATTCTGGAGGATATCTTTAGTCTCTTTTGCCACCTAATCAGTCTCTTCGAGCATAACTTTGTTCATTCTTGCTTTGCTCCGGAACTCATCCTTACAGTCCTTGAAAATCATGGTCATTTGTTTTGAAGTAATGGAAGAATAGAGTTGAATTATAATTTGTTCACAGATCTCAAGGCCCTTTCCCTTAGCTTTCTCCTTTCTTAGTTCAAGTTCCTTTTCTAGACTTTTTGAAATTAGAGAGATGATTTCAATGAATGCTTTATTATAGATGTTTAGATACTTTACTGTAGCATCTTGCAAGATCTTCTGGTCAGCTTCACTATATTCATCATAAAATCCAGTCATTGGTTGCAAATTGCCATCCATAGTCGTTGATTTTATGACATCATCAATAGAAAGAGTAGGCCTTTCAACAAATTCTTCTACCTCTTCTTCTTTGTTTGTTCGGGCAAAGGATTCACCTGAAGTTTTCTTCTTCTTCCTCATTTTCTTAACTTCCTCATTGGTCTCTATTTCTTCATCATCCTTTTGTCTTATGTATGACCTTGTGGCCTTTGTCTTCATTCTCTTCTCTCCCTTTTCAGATGTCTTGGCTTCTGGCTTTGAGGATTTTGAACTCTTAGAGGTGGCAAGTGTAGAGCTCTTGGAGGATCTGGTCCAGGAGGGGCCTTGTACCAGATTACTTTCTTTTTCTACTTCTTGTCTCTCCTTCTCAGCTCTTTCTAATTTTTCTTTGTTTGCATCAACTATCTCTTTTGAAATGCCATATCTTTTGGCAACTTCCTCTGCTTCCCTTCTCACTTTTCTTTTCATCTCTGGTTGTCTTTGTTCAACATGAATTTTCACACTCAATTCTTGAAATGTTCTAAACCTTTCTGCCTTAGGGTCCTTAGGCTGACTCAGCAGGTGTTGGATATGCAGTTCCAGGATTTTTTCATCTACCTCATAGTCCATTGGCATAATCCAGACTGTTTTGGGCTCTACTGCCTCCATTAGGCATTAATCAGTGTCTACCATGAAGCACACTATATCCTTGTATTTTTCAACTAGAGATTAGGGAATTCTTTCTCTGGCTTGCATCATACTTTGGAAGTTTTTGAAGTATCCCCAGAGTGCTGTACTTTGAGCCTTGGTATCACCAAGCCCATACATATAATCACTGATTTGTATGGCAACTGGTCTATCATTTTGCCATACCTAACCACTGGATCTAGGTAGCTCATTCATATAGTAAAAGAAGAGACATAGAATTAGGCCACCATACTTAAATGAGTTCTTCTTATCCTTCTTTATTTTCTACAAATTTTTGAACAGTTGGTTCAGGCGAAGCTCGCAAAGATCATAGTCTACATTTTCGATTAACATCTGATAAGCAGTGTAGATTGCAGTTTTGGACACAGAATTTTCCCTACTGGAGTGATATATTTTATAGCCTATTATTATGGAGGCAAATTTGATATCCAGATCTAGGATATCTTCTAATGTCATTGCCCTTTTGTCAAACTTTGATCTAGTAGCGTCACTTACTATTTGGTTTTTGACTGATTTGAGAGCAGACAACCCACCGGATGAGTGCAAGCTAGTTACTTCCCTAATTGCATCCTTTGTTATCTTGAAGGGTTTCAACAACCACATGAAGTTATCATGTATTCTACTGAGAACATACCGGACCCATTCATCTTTGTAAAACAAGGGAAGTGGATGCAATGTCCAAAATGCTTATCCGAGATGGCCTTGTATTGAGGTTTGAGTTCAAAGGTTTCATCTATAAGTTGTTTATGGTAGATATCCATCATCTTTGATTCTCCAAATTCCTTAATATTTGCATGGATGTAAACCCTAACATCTTCTTCATGCAGAACTCCATGCAGAATGCTAAAGAAGGCGCCTAAGGGATCAACTTCTAGGGATTTGTAAGGATGCTTCTTGAACTTAGGACGTGGCCTATTAGTGATCTTAAAAACATTTGGAGTAGCCATCTTGCAAAAGATTGAGAGAGATATTCAAGAATGGAAATACCTTTTTATGCTTCTAGGGTTCACAATATGAGCCGGAAAAGATCGCTGGTTGAATCGAATTCTGTGGTTGATCCTTGAGAAGGTTGAAGCAATCTTGTTTGAAGAGCTCTTTCTTTCTTCTTCTCGAATGCAAATGTGCAAATGATGAATAAAAGAAACCTTATATTTTTTTGCAAACCCTAATTTTATATTGCAATAAATGCACACCTTAAGTCATTCTGGTTCCCTTGTTCTAACCTTGTTCTGAGAGAGGTCCTTCTGAGTCACTGAGATGCACTTAGAATTATTCTTGGTAATAATTGACAATCTATCTCCCTTTCTCCAATCATTCCATTTATCAGCAGATTGAGATATTTCAATTTTGAATCATACCAGATCTAACTATGAGAATCCTTCTTTTACCAGGTGACTATAAAACAGGATCAATCTTGGATGATTAACCTCTTCAAAACTCCTTGCGGATCTTTCATATTTTACCAAGGGTTATTTAGACATTTCTCTAAGAACCCTTTAATCCGCAACTTTTCATGTGCCAATTTTAGGCACCAATTGACTAGCTGGGGGAATTTATTTTCATTTGTGACTCCCCCTGAGTCGGAGCTCATCTATTTAGTTTTCAGAAGGAATATTAGCACCAGATTCTAGTGTGGATCCATCCCCAACATTTTATGTACTTCTCTTCACCCAAATCTTGTTAATCTCCATTTGAACTTCATCTGCATTCACTTTTTCTTCTCCTTTGTCTTGATTTTGATTATGATGCACCGAACCCTTTTTACCCTGATTCTTACTTTTGTAGAATTTGGTAATATGACCAGATCTATTGCAATTGTAGCAAACAATATTTCTTTGCATATTTGACTAATATCCTCTTGATCTACATTGATTAGCCATATGTCCCATTCTATTGCATGCAAAGCATCTACCATTAAATGAATTTTTTATTTGCATACTTCTACATTCATGAGATTTGTGACCAGACCTTTTGTAGTTAAAACACTGTCTGGAGAAGGATGAATTAGTTTGATTCATTCTTCTTCTGCATTGATTTTCCTTATGACCGAAGTTATTGCAATTGTAGCAGTATCCATTGAAGGATGAATATCTTTGAGCATTTGGTTGCCTTACCAGAGGTCTTTTAGGCCTGTTCCTTGGATTTCCTAATCTAGAGTTCTTCTGACTAGATCCGGAGCTTCCACCTTTCTCATACCCCAAGCCATGCTTGTCATCTACCCTCTTTTGGCTTTCAAGAAGAACTTCAAGTTGAGCAAAGCTTCTCTCAAATTTCTCTTTGTATTCATTTGTTTTTTGAAGATCCCTTTTAAGAGTCTCTATCTAATTCTCAAGTTGTTCTTCATTGTCTCTAGCTTCTTCAAGATTAGATTCTAGATGCCTAATTATTCTATCCATTTTGTGGTAGCCACATGACTTCTCCTTGAGAGATTGTTTTAGATTATCTTCAATTTTTCTCTTCTCTTCAATTTCTTGGATGAATTTCATAACCCCTGATTCCATTTCATGTCTTATGATAATGAATTCTTTTGATAATTTCTCACATAACTTGTTTTTCTCATTTAGATCTTCATTTGTATCATTGGCTTCACTTTGACTTGCTAATTGTTGAAGTAGTTCCTTTCTCTTTTTCATAGAGATATTCAATTTTTCTTTTAGTTCATTTATGAAATCATCAACTTGTTTGATTCTTTCCCTCAAGTTGTTGACTTCAAAGTGAGATTGCTCAAGATCATCTACGATAGACTGAAGTTGTTCCCTCATGCCATACATATCCATTTAGATTCCTAGATCTTCCTCAAGCTATTAGGCTTTGTTTGGAGGAGCTTGGCTTTGATACCAATTGTTGGAAACAAGGTGGATAACTAGGAGGGGGGTGAATCATTTATCTTATTTGGTTAACCTTATTTTCTTCTTTAACAATTAATGCAGTATCAAAACATGTAAGCATACATGAACATGAGAGTAGAAAACAATTCAACAAACATAACACAAGGATTTTTATGTGGAAAACCATGTTAAGGGAAACACCACGGGGTGACTAACCCAAGATTGTATTCTCTATTGAAAGAATAGAAGTACAAAATGGCACTTGCCAATTAGGGCTCACTGCCTGAGCACACTGCTCACAAGAGGCACACTGCCTACAAGAGACTTACTATCTACAAAGTTATGGAAGGTAACCAGGTGCTTGAAATGATGAAAAGCATCTGCTAATGCTAAGATTTAGTTCTGATTAGGCTCAATATACTGATCTACCGCACTTCATTCTTCCTCTACTTAGTGCTACTATTTTATCACACACCAGACCTGTATTGCTGCTTCCACACTGCTCTCTGCCTTTCCTCACATATACTAACTCAACTCACACACCTTCATACAAAAATCCATTTGGTATATATATCCGCATCAAGGATATCAATATCTTTCTAGTCGACATTTGGAATACTCAAGATTTTCCTAAACTCTGGTCTGTCAGCTGAATCCATGCTTACTAAGATGTGTATCAAGGAGATAGTCATAGAAGTCATCAATCATGTCAGCCAACCATGAATGATCCCTAAAATAGATTGATCATCAAATATTTCCCATCCGAATTAATGTTTGGAGCTCTACCAGTCAGTTCTTTATCAGTCTATTCTACCTGTCAAGAACCCAACACTTAGATGCTCATATCTGTTCATTCTTTAATCACTGAATGCTCAATGTCTGGAATGTAGCAGTCATGGTACTCCTCTTGACTTTCCCAAATCTGTACTTTGCTGAGATACATCCTCTGATAGATCTGGACTAGATTGTCAGACCTTGTTGTATGCTCTGTTCTTGCTCACCGGATCAAAACACTCTTCAATCTGACTTCCAGTATAGACATACTATGTGCTGTAGATGTGTGGGATGGACTTTGTTGCCATCAATGACAACAATCATGAAGACACATAGTGTCTCTTGCCAACATTAAGAAGGATGTAGAGGAATAGGTGGAGACTGGATGAAAACAAAATTATAAAATATGTTTGATACTTCTAAGAGTACTACAAAAGAATCATAAACCACTTCTGCCACACCTACTCCTAGAAGGACTAGTAGCTTTGTATCTATCTTTGCCACTGTCAGTTCTTCTAAAACTTCTAGACCTACTCAAACACCTCATAAAAGGACTGCTACTATTTCACCAAATCAAACTAAGACTTGTGAGAAGAAGAAACCAAGGCCTAAGGTACAGTCAAAGAGGAGAAAGGTAAATCCAATGAATATAGAAGATGATGAAGAGGGTGAAGAAGAAAAAAAGGAAGCCTTTGTATTGAAGAAAAGAACTAGACAAGGAGAAGATGAAGGAACATCCAAAGGAAAAGGTAAAGAAAAGACAAAGAAAACAAAGAAGGATCGTTCATAAGTATATGAACATGGGACTCTATAGCTTGAGGCTACTATTAATGCAATTGCACAACATGGTGCACTAAAAGGGGTTGTAGATATTTATGATAAAATACCTAATATTTATAAAACTACTATTGAAAAAGATATGGTTATGTATATGATGAGATTTAATGTGGCCCTAAATGAGATCATTGATCATCTTCCAACAAGTCTTGTAGAGAGACTCGGCAATAAGAGGAATGAAGTTGTGGTGGAAGAAGCCAAAATGAGGAAACAATCATTAGAGAAAGCTAGTGCATCTATCTCTAATGAGGAAAAAGTTAAATTATCCCAAAGGCAGGCACAAGAATTTAGAACAAAACATAGAATAAATACTCTAATGGGGAAGGATAAAGAAGAGATAGAAAGAATGGAAAGAGAGACGCAAGAAAAGACAACCCTGATTTTTGTAGAAATGAAAAGGGCTAATGTGATTATTGAGTAACAATTTCATTTGGATATACCTAATGTATCTCTCAAGGCATAGATATATTAGCTCTTGAGGACAAGGTGATAGGTGGAGATGAGATAGAGAAAAATGACAAGCAAAATGAAGAGACTGCTCCTCCGGAAAATACTAATGCTCGAGATGCAGGAAATCAAAGTGAAGTGAATGTATCTCCTCCAAAGAATACTAATCCTAATGGAGAACATAACATCTCCCCTCTAGAGAACTTAGGAAATGATGATAAGAAGAAAGAAGATAATCCTGATGCAATAGAGAAGAAGCAAGATGCTTCCATGCAAGTAGGTCAAGATTCTTCATCATTAGATTCTTTGAAGGACCTATTAAGGTTGCAGATGCAATTTCAACCTATGGTGATACCCAAGCTCCTACAAATTCCTACTCATGAGGGACAAGTTGACTTGTCCAATATTTCTCCTCTTCATAATGTACAACTTGGTGACATTCCGCATGCTTCTACAAGGAAGGAGTTTCTACAGGATCATTTGAAGAAGACTGAACTAGTTGATGATGTAGTGAACATCATTCAAGAGAGTCTACCTAAGGTAAACATTGATTCCTTCTTACCTCCAAAACAAAGATTAAAGATCCTAATGGGTTCTTTAAGACATCATTGCATTCATATTGAGCAAAAGGCAGAACAAGAGGCCTTGAGAAAAATAAATCAAAAAAAGAACGATTGATGCATCAGACTGGTGTGCCAATGCACACAACAAATTGCAAGAAAACTTGAAGATGTTTAAGAAATGTTTTGATGAAGCCACTGCACTGTACTTGTTCTTCTTGAAATGGCCAAATTCCACCAATAATATCAAAACATAGATTGAATCCATTGAGTCACAAATCACTAAATTGGCTGAGATATATGACTTGTCAAAAGATAAGGATAGACCAACTAGGGCACTAATAGAAAATCTTCATTCACAAATTTCATAACTTTAGGACCAAAGAGAACATATAAATAAATAGTTTGGTCAGCTGAGGGAAATAGTCAATTTGAGACTTGCTTCATTATCTGGGTTGCTAGGTGAAGCAGAAAATATTGAGCAAAAAATGAAGGCTCCAAGTAGTATAGATGAGGCTGAGGATTTATGCATACAATTTAAATATCAGAATCACATTCTTTCCTTAGCAAAAGCAAATTGGGTATCTACTCTTTCTCAACTCAAGGTAATCTACAAAAGCAATATACATTCTATGTGAGGTGTAAGAGTATTGTAGATAAGACAAATTTGGCTTTGTATAGACTTGTGGAAGATTTTCATGTCATTCTTGATGAAATACTATGTACATAGCATCAATTTTTGTGGCATCACCATCTCAGGGGGAGTGTTGTTTTAAAAAATCATACAGTAAGGGGGAGTGCATACAACTTTTGGGTTGTTATAAGAATATAATATTTTTTCCTTTGTACTTGATGTCAAAGGGGGAGAATGTGCTGATGATTGTTTTATTAATTCAGAGAGAAGACTTGTAGATAATTGTATGTTGCCATCAATGACAAAGGGGGAGATTATTGGCAATATGTGTTATCATTGATGTCAACTCAATATGTGTCAACCCGAGGTCATGTTTGTATAGGAATTTTTGTATAGAAGTTGAAGAGGCTGAGATAGGTTAATGTAGTTGATAGATAGTGGAAGATTTTAGAGAGATGGTTTGACACAATTGGAGACATCTAGGGTCAGCATGTTCAAGGAAAGTATGTCTGGAAGACCTAGCAGATGGAGAGTAGTTGTCTAAGTGTGAGGAAAAAGGGCAATCAATATGATGTCTAAATGTGATGTAGAGGTGGGTACACTTGTTTCAATATGTTTCTAGTATCTCTACATTGATATCTCATCAATATGGTGTACTACACTTTAAGATAGGTTGCAGAAGTTTTGCTAATGTATTCACAAAGTATACTCTAAGATAGAACCATGTTGTTTTGGTCTATATCCTTTCATAAAAAAAGATTTAGTCTCGTCGTTTAGAAGATATGTTGGTTAAGATGTGAAGGTGTTATATCCAATATTTCAAGTCATTAAACATTCTACAGTAAAATTTATACGTGACAGAGCTCTAACCTACACTCTGGCAGTATAAAGTAATGATGAAGGCTTGTTGGAATGCTCTACATTCCTCTAGAGTGATAGATATGTCTGTGCAGATTTGGGGATATGTTCAGAGTGGTATATAGGTGCATCCATATGTGTTTCAAATGTTTTGGTAAACCACAATACAATATTATAAGTATTGATGGGTTACAGTGAGTCTGCAATGCTCTATTTTTAGTAGTTCAATATGTTTCTCTTCTTGTATATCTCTCCTTCTCACTCCCCATCTCTCTACCTCTCCCTGTATCTATCTCCATATCTTTATCTCCCTCCCCCATCTCTCTCTATATATATATATGTATATTTATGTGTGTGTGTATATATCACTTTAACTCTATCTATATCTATTTATCACTCCCTCTATCTCTATCTCTATCTCTATCTCTCCCTCTCCCTCTCCCTCTCTATCTCTCTATCTCTTTCCCTATCTTCTAGTCTCCCTCTATCTCTATCTCTATCTATTTATCTCTCCTTATATCTCTTTATCTCTTCCTCTCCCTCTTTATATCTCCCTCTCTTTGACTCTCTCTATGTATCCCTCTCTCCCTCTCTCTATATATCTCTCCCTCTCTCCATCTTCCTCCATCTCTTTCTATCTCTCTCCCTCTCCCTCTTTATCTCTATCTCCCTATCTCTCTCCCTCAAGATCCCTTCCCCCCTTTCTCTCCCTATATCTCTGTCTTTCCATCTCTCTATCTCTCCCTTTCTATATCTCTTTATCTTTCCCTCTCTATTTCTCTCCCTCTCCTTTTCTATCTTTCTATCCCTCACTCTCCCTCTTCATCTCTCCATGTCTCTCTATGTCTCCCTATGTCTCCCTATCTCTCTCCATCTATTGCTTTGTCCCTTCCTCCCTCTTTCTCCATCTCCATCTCTATGTCTAACTATTTCTCTCTCTCCGTCTCTCTTTCTCTCTCCATCTCTCTTTCTCTCTCCCTCTCTAAGGTTTATGTTTAGAGGTTTATCATTCTAGGTTCTTTGTCCATGGTTTATAATTCATCATTTCATACTTAGGATGTAGTATTGATTCATCTATATATCTCTCTACATTCCTTTCCATCTCTCTCTCCCTCTCCCTCTCTATCTCTTTATATGTCTCTCCCTCTCCCTCTCTATCTCTCCATACCTCTTTCTTTCTTTCTTTCTCTATATCTCTCTCCTCTAACTCTCCTTCCATCTATATTAATTCATTTAGGGCTTAGGTTTTAGTCTTCACATTTGACATTCAAATTTTAATTTTAATTTTTTAATATTAAATGTTTATGATTCAAGATTCATCTAAGTTTCGTGTTGCAATGTTTACAATTCTATATTATTTTTCCAAGGTTTAGCATTCATCATTTTGTAGTTAGAGTGTGGCATTCACCATTGTGGACACGGACATTTAATTTCATAATTCATAGAGAAAGAATGATTATGAATAAAAGTCACTAAAATTTTGTAATAATCCTCATAACACACAATATTTATAGTGATTTAGAGTTTATAGTTGATTACAATGTTGTTTGTGTTAAATAAAGTTATTATAATTATATGTACATACTATCTTACATTCTTGTCAATTCACATAGGAACTCTTTGTTTGTTAATCTACACTAGCTCCTTCTTAATCAATGGTAGAGGCCTCATTAGTGGTATATATTTATTTAGTAGCTCAAAAGTTTCTATTTATTGGTTTAAATTGTTTATTTACCATTAAAATAATTAATGAAATTTGTGGTATGACTTGTTGTTGCAACCAAATTTAAATCCATCAACTAACATGCATTATGACACCAAGAGACCAATTTTTGAGGATCCACCACATAAAGATTATGGTTTGATTTGTTACAGCCAAATTTGTTTCTATCAACTAGAAATTTTACTTGTCGATTGTATATATTTTGTTTGACATGGTATGTTCCACATTTTGTAAAAAATGTTTCAAGTTGGCATATATGTGAATTTTTTTTATATGTATATAATTATCATGGATTTTTATATATTCACTTTGATGTACAATATAATTTATTCCTTGTGTTCATGTATTCGTACTCTGACACATAGGTTACATGTATAAAATCATTTTGAGGTATGTGTACAATGGTCATTATTTAACATCAAATTTAGTTGTTTATATATACAGTTAAATGTTAAAGTTTATTATTTATGGTTTAGGGATTAAGATTCATCTTGAAGGTTTAAATTTGAATTAGATAGGAAGAGGGGAAGATAGGAAAAGAGATCGATAGATAGAAAGATAGAGAGAGAGGGGGGGAGAGAGGTGTACTTCTTTACATTCATTAATACCTGGATATAGATACTTATTATTTCAAACCATATGCATAAATCCCTAACAATATTCATATTTTTAAATTTATACTTTTCAATGAATACCTTGCAAAAAACCTTTAATTGATCAATCATAACCTTATGTATAATTACTAAAAATGTACAAAATGAGACCTTTACTAAAGAAAATAAAGATTCAGATAAAGAAAGCGTCAGATCATAATAAAATTTTTATCAAGTATTTTAATGAACTTAATTATATTGGAAAGATTAGTAAGGACAAAGATAAAAGAGTTTCTCATATAGCATTAACAACCTCAATAGTAAGAAAAAAATTAAGAAAGGCTCAATTAATAAAGAAAACTTGTCTTAAATCAAACCTAAATCAGACAATATTGTCAAGACCACTAACGTTAACACCAAGACTAGATAGTCCTCTTGAAAATGATACTTGGGCTTTTAGTGGTAGGATTCCACAAGTTGGTAAGAAGCTAATCAATAACACAAAGGATGAAATTTAATGATTTTGTCACTTTAACTATAGAGTATAGACCAATTTAAAAGATGTTTTAAAATTAAGAATTTTAGTGATGAAGACTGAACACCACATCCTAAACATTACTTGGAATGCATTCTTGAACAACATTGTACAAATAATTTTGTGAAGCCCATCTAGGTTTAACAATCTCACAAAGAGCATTTGAATCTTCTAACCACTTTTAGTGTACATGCCTTTACTACATGTTGTAAAAACCACATGGATTTTTCTATGTATCATGAACTATTATGTAATATTCATTCTACTTTAAAAAATAACAAAATGTTACAAGAGTGTGGTACAATTGAACTACCAAAGTCATCTAGGGACTTATTAGATTTATTTTTATGTGTTAGAGATGATGGTTACATTGTCTATAAAAATTATTGTTTAAAGAAAAAGATCTTACAATGTGGTGGGTTACCAAAGTTTATATCATGTATTCATGAGGACAATGAGCATGATTTTGTAAAGAAAATTGTTGAGAAAAAGAGATAGAAGATAGTGAAAACCATTTTGAAGAGTGGGGGTGAAGGTTTGAGATGTGAGTTAGTTATAAGAGAAGTGTTTCTGATTTTATTTCTAATCTTAGGAAAAATATTTTTTACAATTATATCACAAATAGCCATAGGTCTCGATGGCTAGATCAATAGTTTAGGATGTGTAAAGATTTCTTCTTGATCAAAACTATTGTCTCTATAGTTGATTTTGTAGAAAACTACATGTTGTAGCCACAAAATGAAGTGAAATCCCAATACTAAAATTCTATTCATATTGCTATTTTTGTGTACATCACATATAAACATTCCCATGAAAGTATAGAAGAGAATATGATGATAGTCAGAGAGTAACTTTTTTTAATGAATGATCAATCTCATTCATTAGAGTTTGTGCGGTATTATTTTCAAGAATCTTACAAGTTGTTACAGGAATAAAGATATTAGAATGGTTCAACATTTTATTTGGTAAGATAATTAGACTGGTCAATTCAATAATTCTTGTATATTCTATTAGTTGAGAAGAATGCATGCAGAGAAGGGTATACCTGATATTTGGCATTTTTTTAAAGTTAAGCATGGACAAGGGGGGCATGATGGAGTGGGTGCATGTGTCAAGAGAGCTATAGTTAATGAAAAAATAAGTATTCAAGGTGGTGCTGCATTTAGTGATGGAGATTCTATTATTAAGTGGTGTAACTATGCATTGTCACAAGGAGTAGCACTTGATTTAGAAGTACATAGGTTCTCTTAGTTGGCTGATGAGGAGATAGTGGAAGAGAAATTAGATTATTAGAGGATCAATTAATCATCAAAGATGCATTCATTTTGAAGCTCAGATGCAAGTACATAGACTATTTTGACATGACAATTAGCCTATTTTTGTTAGAGTTCTATTATCTGTGATTAAGATCACTGTGAGTCAAGTTAGTGGGTAGATACATGGATTCCATGATATCTAACCCCATTATCTCAATATCATTCATCTCTACTCAGTGACATAGAGAGCTCATTTGACTATGAATATCTTTTAGACCTTGTACAACTACATTATGTTTATGTTAGTATTGCACCACATGGGAATAAAGAGATATCAGACTATTGGTTGTCATAATGTGTATAAGAAAAATAGAAGCTAGCATAGGCTATGATAGATGATGATGGGTTCACATATCCTACAATATTAGTTGTTATTGTTGGCACTTGGCTTGATAGTGATAACTTTAAGAAATCCCCCCTAGAAAGCATATAAAATCTTGGTGAATCCTAGCATGAGGCAATAATTTTTGTGGTGAATGTACATGTCTATTCTTGGGAAAAATCCTTGGAAATTTTTTTCAAATTTGTCCACATTGGTTGTATTAGCTAACAAATTATAGATAGACTTTAAAAAAAATTGTTGGAAAATTATAGTTGTATTCAAAAAAGAAAATAAGTTACTTGGCAAATATACTGAAGATTTTTTTAAAAACCATAATTTGGATAGTGAATATATTATATGCTAGAAATGATAATGATTAACTTACCTGGAAAATTTATAGATTTAAAATGATTAAATAATTTTATAAATTTGCATTGTCAAATGATCATAAATCAATGACTTAAGTTCTAATTTGGGTTGAAATTCTGATAGATCCAAATTTGAATATAAAGTTTCCAGAATAGTGACAAGTGTTAGTGAGTGAATGATTCAAATTAACCTTATTGTTTACAAATATTCTGTATAATAATACTTACAAAATTAACCAATAATCATAAATAATAAAAGTTATGGAATTAAGTTATTAACCAGAAATAATTTAAATAATAAAAAAATTCAAAAGCAACGATACAATTACAATTTGAATACATATTATAATATTATAATAAATGTACATTGTCTAATGATCATAGATCAATGGCTTAAGTTCTATTCTAGGCTGAAGTTCTAACACACCCAAATTTGAACATAAAGTTTTTGGAATAGAGACAAGTGTCAATGAATGAATGATTCAGATTAACCTTATTTTTTATAGATATTTTGCATAAAGGTACATCCAAAATTAACCAATAATCATAAATAATAAAAGATCTAGAATTACACATTATTAAACAAAAATTATAAATAATAAAACAAAATTTAAAAGGCATGACTAAAATTATAATTTACATACATATTATAATAAATTTTCATCATCATATGATCATAGATCAACGACTTAAGTTCTATTCTAGACCAAAGATTTAACACAACCAAATTTGAACATAAATTTTCTTGAATAGAGACAAGTTGCAATGAATGAATGATTTAGACTAACCTTACTTTTTACAAATATTATGCATAATGATACTTCCAAAATTAACTAATAATCATAAATAATAAAAGATCTAGAATTATATTATTAACCAAAAAAATAAATAATAAAATAAAAATTTAAAGGGATGAGTACAATTACAATTTATATGTACATATTATAATAAATTTTCATTGCTAGATGATCGTAGATCAATGACTTAAGTTCTATTCTAGGAAAAATCTCTGACACACCCAAATTTGAACATAATTTTATTAGAATAGAGACAAGTGTCAACGAGTGAATACTTCATATTAACCTTTTTTTTACAAATATTCTACAAAATGATACTTCCATAATTAACCAATAATAATAAATAATAAAAGTTCTAGAATTAGGTTATTAACCAAATGTAATAAATAATAAAACAAAAAATTAAAATAGATGACTACAATTACAATTTATATCGATAGCCCATATTATAATATTATAATAAATTCCTGTTATAGAGTAGAAAAGCATGCTTTAGAGAGAGATGGAAAATGAATAAGGTAAGAAACTTTGTGAATGCTATCAATGGTGCTTGGAGAGAAGAAATAAAGTATCATGCATGCATTTTGATAGGCCTATATTACAAAAAGCCTATTTGTAGATAGTAGTAAGCACAACTGGCATAAAGACAACATAACAAGTAGAAGACAAAATAACTTCATATGGAATAGTGAGCACAATAGGTGGCACATAGGAAATCCACTATTGGACCAGGCATAACTTTTCCATCTCGAAAAGAAAACCCAAACTTGATAAATGTCAATACCATACAATGCAAGGCAAGAAAAGGGGAGACATGTAGCACTCAATCATGTTAAGGGAAACAAGTCTATCCCTAAACAGGCTTTCAAAAAATAACTAGGAGAATTTGGACAGCATCAGAGGATATCATAAAAGGAGTACATCCTAGTAACCCATCCCAAATGTCTATCAAGGTGACCTTAAAAATTACAAAGGGAGGGGGCTCTTTGTGTACAAATTCTTGAGCTTTACTTGAGGGTAGAAAGGAAGAACTGAAGGCATCCACATTGATAGGTAAGTTTTGGAAAAAAATATATTCCCAAATCTAGTTTGCTTGAATGAATGGAATAAATTTGGCTAGACATTGAAGAGTTAGTCATTATAAATGAAGGTTTTTTCATAGTTAAGTTTCAAAAAAAGGAAGATAGGAATAAAAAATGTTTGGTTTCTAAACGGAGTAGGGCTCTACTACTAGCCTTGGTAAGACAATTTTAATGTAGCGAAAGCATAAATCACTTTCGCTCCTTTTTGGGTTCACCTCAAGAACCTTCCTTTGGGATACAAGGATCTTGACATTTTTAAATTGATAGGTGATTCAATAGGCACATTCCAACTTCATGACAACAACACATTAGAAAATGCAGATGAAAGCATAAGGGTGTGCATTCTATTGGAAGTCAAGAGGGGTTTTCTTGAATTCGTTAGACTACAAACTTCATAAGGAATATAGGTGCAAGAAATATATTATGAGGGCCTAGAGCTTAGATGCTCAAACTATAAAGGACTCGAGCATATCAAAAGCAAAAACTAAAACTCCATAGTCTCAAGAGGTGAAAATCCTCAAATCACTCCTCATGAAAGTGTTCCAGGGACACCACATGACTCATGATTAGAATCTATCACTAGCATTTAGAACCCCATAGAAGTCAATCAGTCATCTCAACTAGATGGAGAAAATCAAAACATTTTTAAGAAAAATGGATTACACATTTTATTTTTTATTTTTATTTATTTTTTAACAAAATGTGACTAAGCACCATAACTATATTATATTATAAAATTTGAAAGTATTACAAAATTACAAGAAAGAGAAAACCTACAAGCTAGCAAGCAGAGAATCCTTCACAGTCCAAAGGCCAAAAGCCAACTATCAACAGACTAACCAGTAGAAAAAATGCCCTTATATTACAGGCTACAAGGATAAACACCAAATTAAATACTATTTACATATAAGAGAGAGAAGAATAATTAACCAGGCATTGCATCTTTCAGATCCTACACTACGAAATTTCTCCCATCTGCAACTGGTTCAACAGGAGACCTAGGAGGAGGAGAAATCTGAGGTTGAAACTGCAACAAGAACAGAAGAGCATGAAACTTTTCCTCCAGTCCATTCACCAATACCTCCCCCACTTCAGTATTGTAAGCATGTAGAGAAATGTGTAAGAGAGATTGGGAAATGTGTAGAGATTGGGATTACACATTTTATTACCCATACTTTCCCTAAGCAATATTTCAAAAAAATAGTTTGAAATGCTTGTAGAAGAAGAGGGCATGGAAGAAGAGAGATTGGGAAATACGCTAAGTAACATAATAGATGACACCCTTTTCAAAGTTAGAGGTGAGCTTTGTAATGATATTGCAAAAGAAGTATTGTGGAAAGAGTTAATCCCAATGCCCACAGAGAGTGAAATATAAAACTAGTTCTAATTAATCTACACATAATTAGATCAATATTATAATTAACATTAGGATATGAATCACCAAAGATGTTCACCTTGCTGCTGTCCCAAAAGGAGGAGCAAGGTTTTCCCATTTTTATCCCTTTGTCACTATCGAAATGGAAAAAGATATAACTAAACTAACTAATTTATGTAAATAAAGAAACTGAAGGACAATTTAGTAGAATATAGTATAGGAGTGAAAAAGTATGTGAGAAGGAAACTTGGTACCAAAGTATGGAGTTCCCTGTCCAAGACGCCATCGCCTAGCATAGACATCTGTGTCCAATGCTATCATCTATACAGTGTAGCACAACTCATATCCAAAATCTCAATCTTCGTGTAAACTCTTTCAATAATTTTTTAGGTCATTGGACTCCTGGAAGTAACTTGTAAACACACAGAATATGGGGAAATAGTTGGGCTATATAGGGGTTTTCCTTAGTCAAACCCTATTTTTGGTGTTTCCACCTTAACGATAGTTAGATTGATAAATGATAAAAAGTGTGCTCTCTTGTACTCTAAATGTATCTAGAATAGTGGCGAGTAGTGACAAGCAATAAATGTAATATCCAGATGTATTAAATCCTTCTCAATGAATTAGAGTAGATTCACACAATATGCCTATATACAAGAGATAAAATGGGAGATGTGTGTGTTCAACCCGTGAGACATGTGTAATAATATACAAGAGGAATGTAAATAATCAAAGCACAAACAATAGGAACTATTGAAACTTTATCACCTCAAAGTGAGGAGGTGAAAACTGCTCAGCTGGCAGTGATTCCAATGGGAACCCTTGAGACTTTGTTGAGCTTTGACAACAAGAGCATAGAGCTTGATATAATAAACTTCAATTATGTTGTAATCTCAATATTTGCAGAGCTTTGTTCATGAAAGTAAAATCAATCTCTATATCGAAAGAGCTTCGCTACAAAAAGAAATTGATCCTTTACAATGACAAATCTAAGTTCTTTTATAGAGAGAGCAAGGGAAAAAAAATCAAGGCAAGGAATTGTTTGGGCATGGATAAGAATGACGAAAATCATGGTGATTCACGTAAGTGAAAAGGCAACTTCTAAAAATGATCTGAAGACTAACAAAGGCTATTAGGATGCCTTTGTGTGGCACAAACATCCACACTTAGCACTGGAGTCTTAGCAAATACAATTCTTAAAAGGTCTAATCAACTCAGGACTATACCAGGATTTAGGTATTTATATTTCTAGATATGGCAAGCAAAATGGATTTAAGCAGTGCAAAGGTACATCTCATGGGTTGAGGGTAAGGCCAAGGTTGGAAATGGTCCTAAAACACACTAGAGCCATGGATACTAAAGCAAGTACCAAACATAGAGTGAAATTGTGGGTGAACACAATTTACGATGTTACATTTAGCCCTCACTTTAGTGGGCATATGAAGCTATATGCATAAATGCATGCTAAAGTACATGAAGTAAAATAGTAAATGAAAATAAGAATGAGAAGGATACCCAAAAGGATACTATTGATGGTGGTTTTAGCACACAACAACATAGGTGTGATTGCTAGTTTCACACCTCTCTTGAAAAATATCTTACCCTAGGCAAGACTACTCCATGGATAATATAGCTAGGTCTTAGCTTGCTTGGAATCTCTCAGTTCGCATGTTCTAGCTATGTCTACAAGGGGTCTTACATGGAATCTATAGATTTTCAAGTTGGGACAACAAATACACATAAAACCTTTTATAATTTTTAGCTGATAAAACAATGTAAAATGCTACTGAAATTCCTAATCTAACGATGGTTTTCAAAGAAAATGCAAAAATGTTAGGGTTTTAGAGATATCCTAAGTGACATTCACAATTTATTGGTTACTTTAAGTAGACAAATGCTCTAAAACTCAACTAGTTTTCTAAGTTACCAAATTGAAATGGGTGTTATAGTGCTGCAAAAAAATGATGCTATCTTCAATGGAAGTCAATAGATTTTTAGATTACATTCATTTGTTAAATACCCAATAAATGACACAATTTAACTTGTGAAATGCAATTGAACTTTAGCATAAGTGATCAACCTAGATTAACTTTGCACAGCTATCTACCATCAACAAATAACTAAAAGTATCGACTTAGAGTATTCATCAGATACTTTCAGCAAACCATGAACATTATAAAAACACAACTAACTAACTATGGGAGAGGAAGAAGCGAACCATGAAGAACCAAATAAGAAACACAATACACAAATTCTTAGAACAACTGCAAAAACTTGCTTTGCATTACTTCAAATAGCATAATGTCAACAATTCAGCATCAAATTCTCTCTTACAAATGGGAGAAAAGGATGGCCCTTTTATAGACAAGGTACCATACTATGTTTTTCAATGGACAATGGAGATTAACTCGACATCGATGGTCCAGATTACATGGCATTTAATGAGATACGTCAGTTTGTTACATTTTTAGATTTACCTTTGTCTTGTAGGCAAAAGACAAAATGGATACCCATTTGGTTATACATGATGAAAAGTCAATTTTTAAGGCCTAATAAAGCTAAAATAGAGTCACATGATGCTTGAAAACTTGAGCTTGTGTGGATTTATAGGATTCCAAGTGCTGAATGGACCAAGAGGAGTATGTGGCACATTATTAGTGAAGATATATTCAACTGGATGCTTGCCGGATTGATTCTCGATGACTAGACTACTGGAACAGCTATATGCATGTCTTGGTAATCCAGTCCATGGTCATTTGAGTGGTATTTTTGGGAAAATATCAAAAATATAATTTTAGGGAAAATTTCTAAAATATGATTTTTGGTATTTTCAACATTGTAGTAAATTGTATTTTCGGAGGCGTTCGAAGCGGAATGGGGGCTCGAAACTTCTTGGATGCTTGACATAAAGCCTTAGCAGTCAAGTAGCTCAAACTAGACAATTAGTTTATCTTTCCAATGAGTCCAAGAAGTTTAAATTCTGATAGAATAGCTAGGAGTTATGACTCCCGGATTGGATCACTTAGACATTAGACCGGATCTGCAGGAACATCATTGATTTGGCATGATCTTCGATGTCTTTCAGCTCTTGAGACTCATCTTTATAATCTTGGACATTATACTAACTTCCTTTTACATGTGCAATAGCAATATGGTTGATAGAATGTTAATTTGCACCTCTAGATCAGCAAGGTACCTCTATATGTTCATCCTTCCAAGACGGCTCTAGTTGGCTCCTTTGTGCTATTAGACATAAAATAAATAAGATAAAGCATCAATTTCATCATAAACAAGTCATTTTCCATCAATTTGGATCAAAACATGTCGATTTGTAGTCATAGATCAGTCAAAAATAGCTCATTGTCAATGTCACATTCTTATAAACAACCTCTTAAATCTAGTGATTTTCACATGAGTTTGTACATTTTTGAGTACCCATTTGGCCAATATGGTGATTAGGAAAGTTTTTGGGGTCAATGAAATCCATTTGCAGACTTTTCATTCATGTTTTTCTAGTATTTTCTAGAAAAAGCGAGATTTTTGAGGGTCACAAACTTTTCATGTGCAGTGGCATTAATTATCGTAAAACATGCCAAAAATCCACACATACTTGGCAAAATCTTAACCATGATGTGACAAATAGATATGCAATTCAAATGCAACAAGAAAATATAATTTGCTCCTTGAAAAACTTAATTTTAGGCCAAAATACCAAAAAGCGCTGATTTTGGGGTTTACCGACCTAGCGGGGATTTTGGGGTCTACCGACTAAAAGTCAATGCAATGCAATTCTAGTGTAGGTCGAAGAGGTTCATTTTTCATGCAAAATGCTTTTGCGCTACTTTTGGGTGCCACCGACTTGCGCGATTTTGGCCTCAAATCGACTAATAGCATCTCATAAGGTCGGTCAGAGTGGATTGTAGCACAAGTTGGTAAGGTCAATTTTTAGTGCAAAACATAAAAGTCTTAGTCGGTGGGGATTTTCAATGCAACTGACTAGCGTGGGTTTTAGCACCGATAGACCTACGTGACTTAAGTTGGTAAAAGGCCATTTCAGTGCAAGTCTATGAAGTGGGTTTTTAGTGCAAAGGTCGGTAGAGGTTATTTTTAGTGCTAAGGTCGGTAGAGGTTGTTTTTAGTACTTTTTGCAGTTGGGGTCATTTTTAGTGCTAGATTATGAATTGGCCAGGGTGAAAGTATATTTAAAAATATATTTAAGTATAAGTTTAGATATACTTTTAGGATGTTTTAGATAGGTTCCAGATCCATAGGATTTCATATGCGAATTCTAGAATTTTGTGGTTCCACCAGATTTTAGACTTAGCAATTTTTTAAGATTTTCAGGGTTTCAGATTTAGCCAAATTAGGGCTTCAGGACCATGCAATGGGATGAAAGTAGGAAAACCCCTTAGTGAAATCTTGTGGAATTTGACATGATTTTGCAACTCTAAGACCTGGAAAATAGGAATTTCAACATGAAACATCTAGTAGAAACAATTTCAAGGGTAATATGCAGTGACAAGATTTTTGAGAAAAATATAGTAACACCCAATTCCAATGTAGAAGGCAACAAATGGCTATTTTTTAATCACAAGACCACTCAAGAAACTTTCAAATCAATCATGAAATACATCAACTGAATCCAAATGTGAAATACCCAAATCTATAACAAATCATGCATTCTAAGCACAAATTCACCTTCTCATCATCATAAGCAAGAGAAGTTGAGACTCCAACCCAAAGCAAAAGAGGGGGTCTCCATTTGGCAAAATGGGGATTGTGTGCAAGGCACAAAAAATATTATAGAGGATGTTGATTATTGCCAAGTGAGAGTTTGAAGCCCCCAACTTAGGAATCTACAACACACCGTGTTAGTTTTTGCATCATGTAAAACCACTTGTCAGGTAGATAAAATTATCCTACAAGGCCAAAATAAAAATTCCAATTTGAAAATTTTCTAAGTGGAATAAGATGCGAAAGTGATCTAGAGAAAAAAATGAGGGTAGATGTGCGGCCCATGTTTCTGCTTTCTCATTTGAATGTAGAAACATGGTAGAAATCTACTACGTCAGTTTTTTTAAAAATTTATGAATAGGCCTTTGGCATGTCATTAATTAAAATAACACTGAGGCAAAAAGCATACCATGAGATGGAGGGTGGAACTAGGATTCCAAAACAATGAACATTGTTAGAATCAAAGTTTGAAGGCCTAAGTTATGAGAGTTTTTGTAACAAGTGCTTTAGAAAATGCTGAAATTTTTGAAAATTTACTATAAATAGTAAGTTTGATTTTATTTTTACTATTCATTTGTAAACTTGAGTTTAGAAAATTTAGTAGATTTTTGAGCACCCCTTAGCACAAATATTAATCAAAGACAAGCTTATCGAAACCATGACTGGACAAACTTATGACACGCATGGAGTAGGGCATTGCACTTCGCAAGGTAAGTTCAAAATTTAATTTTGCCTTCATTTATTACCTCATTTTTCATTTGGAAGGGGAGATCCAAGCACTACAATCCATCAGATGCACTAGTGTCCTAGAGATGCACTAGCATCTTTAGGATGTGATAGCATCCTAAAAAGGCGCTGGGTCTGAGAAAAGTGCTTGCATCTTGGGTGCTAGTGACTAACCACCTTTCAATGAATTTCAAGTTTTTAATGTGATTTTTGATTTCTTGTTGGTGGGATCATAGAGTTGTCCAATGATTTGGGAGCATGCTAGCATGCACTTATTTGCATTGTTGCAGATTCATGCCGACACGCTTACACCAACAAGGGTCATGTTACTATGGGATGTCGAGCTCTGATGGGTGCTTACCATGCCTATGATTAGATTTCACATGTTGGCGGTGCTCATGGAGCATTGGTATTCAAATACCTCTACCTTCCATTTGCCGACAAGAGAGATGACTGTCATGCTAGAGGATATGTACTGGATCCTTCGGCTACCTATGCACAGTCATCCAATTATGATCATCGACTAGAGGTCTCTGTCATATGTCTAAGTAGGACAGATGCATTGCTTGAGGCAAACCATGCTGATGGATGTCATGGGACATACCTATATGGGCTAGTTGGAGTAGGGCTAGGTCGTGTAGTGCCCCTCATTTTTCTTTCTATTAGACTGATCGTTGTTCTCTGTTAGATTGACAGTTGTTTTGTTGGATTGAGACATTATGGCTTTTTGTTTGATGTTGGACTCACTACTACATTGACAATTTGATGATACTTCTATTACTGGTTGTTATGCTTATGCTATGACTAGTTTATGGACTTAATTAATTTTGTGGATTAATCTTATTATGTGCGTCATATGATTATTTGATGATGTTTCTTATCTAGTTTATCAATTGCAGATTGTTATGTGTGATGTTGTTACTTGTTTGATGTGTTATTGTTGTGAAAGGGATAGTGTCACATTACTCATGCGTGAGTACCTTGTTATGTTGTGATTCCCTTTAACAATGTGTTTGATTGTATATATATATGTTTGACCATTTTTGTTTGCTGCAAGTTGCAGGTATCAGGCATTAACTCCACCTAAATTGACAGGTTTGAGCGTGCCTTAAAACCAATAGAAATTGTTGAACAGAGATAATGTAAGGTCCCTTAGTTAGCCATCATCCTTGAAAAGGACGAGTATCCAGTTTTGTATCCAGTCAGTGTGGTTCGTATGGTTATGATAGCCAGTCACTATCATTGTGGTCATGCTTTACGATCATTCATCACGGTTAGGTGTTGTTCATCACTTGGATTATTGAGGTTGTAATTGTTTAATTAATGCCTTGGTTAAATGATACATTAAAATAAAATTATTAGGTCAAGAGGGAACCTTGGATAAATAAATATAAGTGTTTATATGTAAATTTAAGTTTATGGGAACATATATTATATTGTAAATTAAGGTCAATAAATAATAATAATAATGAAATTGTTGCAAGTATGGGCCTAACCGGTGTTGTCATTGATGTCAACATACTCCTGTTGCATTAACGATAAGGATTCGATGAGTTGTGTTCTGAGGATATTGAGAAAATTAGTCTCAATCAGGAATAATGAAGAATAGTGATGTCATAAGGTAAAAGTCCAAGATAGGTTGAGGATCATAGGATGCGGTTTAAAGGGTTTATAGATATGTGTCTTAGGGTGATCCAGTAAAGATTTTAGAGGTCCGCATGAAGATCTAAAGAAGTTGTGGTCGCTCAAGTAAAACCAGTTCTAGTAGGTGTTCAGAGGTGACAAGGTGATACAGATAGGTCCGGTAAGGTCCGAAAATGAAATATCCTATTCTACGGATTTGGTGGAGTCTTCAAGAAGTCCTTGTGAAGTATCAACTTGATTGGTTCATGGTTTGGAGGTCCGTAAGCATCTATTCCTTTGTGATAGTGAGGACAGACTATCTTCTTGAGGTTCCAGATGAAGGAGAGAAGGATTTCAGTAAGTAGATGAAGTGTGGATGTTCTTGGTGATTCAGGCAAGCTTGTGGAGATCTTTGGATCGTGTCTAGTTCATTTTGGTGGTCCGCATTGGAGTTGGAGCTCACAATTGAAGAATAACTCTCAGATGATGGTGTTCTTTCTAAGACAGGACGACTGGATGAGTTACACATCATGTGGATGTTCTTGTTGATGTTTGTTGACTCAAATGATCATTCCTAAGTTGATGTCTAGTATAAATAAGAGATTGTGAAGTCATTTCAAAGTAGACTTGTGGAGATGAGTGTGTGGTAGCGAGGAGGAGAGTGAAAGGCAAAGCAAAAGTTTTGGGCTTAAATGGAATTGACTCAAGCATGGTGAAGATGCCATTTACCAGTTCAAGTATGTGATACTTATTCTTTTATAGATAGTGTGTCTCTTGTAGGCAGTGAGCATCTTGTGAGAAATGTGGTCGGGAAGTGAGCCCTAATTGGCATGTGCCATTTTGTTCTTTCTATTCTTCTAACAAAGAATACAATCTTGAGTTAATCACCTATTGATTTTTCCCTTAACTGGGTTTTCCATGTCAAAATCTTGGTGTCTCATGTGTTAATATGTTTCTGCGCTTGGTTTAATGCATTGTGTTTTCATGATTAAATTCTTACTATGCTACTGAATTACAAAGTAGATTTAAGTGTGTAAATTGGAAGAAAGTTTTAGACAACTGATTCACCCCCCCTCTTAGTTGTCTTCCCTAAATCTAACAATTGGTATCAGAGCTAGGTTCCTATAAAAGGAGCTTAACCGCTTGAGGAGATCTGGGATGTCATCCTACAAGAAGGATAGTCCAAAGTTTGATGGAACCAATTTTAATCTTTGGAAAGGCCACATGAAATGTCACTTGCAATGTATGGGAATGGCATACTAGACCATGGCTACAACACAGTCTATACCTCCACATGGTTGTCTGAAAACCCAAAATGAAATCACTGATGCTGAAAACAATCTATGGACTATAGAGACTCTTCTAAGTGCATTATCTAATTTAGAGCTCTCAAATGTTATTGACCTACCAACTGGTTTTGAGATTTGGCAAAAACTAGAACTTTTGCATGAAGGAGACAAGTATGTTAAGAGTGCAAGGCTACAGAGTCTGAAAGGGAGATTTGAAAATCTGAAGATGAGAGGTGATGAAAATATTACTACCTTTATGCCAAGAGTAAATGAGATTGTTTGTGGAATTAGAAATGTTGGTGGAGTCTTGAATGAAGATGAGATTGTTGGAAAAGTTCTCAGATCCCTTCCTGCTTCTTAAAAAATTAAGGCTACTGCAATTGAAGAATTCAGAGCTCACAGAACCATCGCAAGAGATCAATTGGTTGGTAAATTGGCTGCATTTGAAATGGCCGAGTTTGGAGATGAACCCCCAAAGACTGAATCTGCATTCAAAACTAGTGCCTTTGTAAAAGGAAAACAAAGGTTTGATCTGAGAGAGAACACTTCAAGAAAACTATCATGGTATGAAAAAGCAAGAAAAGACCTAGAAGAAGAAGCTGAAACTGCTCACCCTGAAGCTCTTATTGCAAAAAGATTTCTAAGAAGATCTTGTAAGTATCAATGGAAATTGCCTTTTGAGTGTTTTAACTGCAATAAGATTGGTCATTTTGCCTCAAGATGTCCTCAAAGATTTTCAAGGCCAAATCCTAACAAATCAAGGTTCCAAAAGGATTGTTACTATGCTCATGAAGGAGATGATGAAGGTGTAATAGATGATGAATAAGAGATAGGAGACAAATCCAATAGTGACTGGGTGTTCATTGTCATCAAGGAAGAGATCCAATGCCCTCTGAATCTATCAATCATAAAGTTGTAGAAAAAGCTCTGGCTGCCCAAGTTGAAGAGAAGGATGATTGGGTCATTGACAGTGGTTGCTCTCACCATATGACCGGTGACAAAAACAAGTTCATAGATTTGGAAAGGTATGAAGGTGGAGTGGTAAAATTTGGTGATAATTCTATTGGTAGAATTAGAGGTAGAGGGACTATTTCTTTTGATGGAAGAAACAAAACCGGTAATGTACTGTATGTAGAAGGATTGAAGTACAATCTTCTCAGTGTTGGTCAGTTGGTGGACAAAGGCTATGATCTCAGATTCAAGAATGGAAAGTGCAACATCTTTGAGAGTTCTGAAATAGAGATTGCATCTAGTACCCAAACAAAAGCTAACATCTTCCACTTGGTTGGTACTGCTAAAGTTGTTTGCTTGTTCAAGTTGATCAGAGTTAGCTATGGAATAGGAGAATGTGTCATGTAAATTTTGATAATATCATCAAGATAAACAATACTTAGGTTGTAAGATATCTTCAAAAATTGGTGAAACCTACAAATAGTTTGTGCAAAGAATGTCAGTTGGGAAAACAAAGCAGAGTCTCTTTTAAAAGCAAGGAACAATCTTCTACTGGATTATTAGACTTAGTTCACACTGATTTATGTGGTCCGGCTAGAATCAGAAGTGTGCAAGGTGATAGATACTTCATGTTGCTAATTGATGACTATTCCAGGATGATGTGGGTAAGCTTTCTGAAAGAGAAATTAGAAGCTCTTGAGAAGTTCAAAATATTCAAGGTTATGGTAGAGAATGAAACTGGATTAAAACTAAAATGTCTGAGGTCTGATAGAGGTGGAGAATTCACATCCGGTGAGTTCATAGATTTCTATGAAAAACATGGTATAACGAGACATTTGTCTGCTCCTAGGACTCCACAACAGAATGGAGTAGTTGAGAGAAGGAACCAGACCATCCAAGAAGCTTCTAGGACCATGATGATGGAAGTAAATGTTCCCCAGATCTATTGGAGAGAAGTTGTTAGCACTGCAGTCTATACTCTCAATTGAGTTCAAATTAGAAGCAATACTGGTAAGACTCCTTATGAACTTTGGTTTGTCATCGCTCCTATTGTGAGGTATTTTAGAGTTTTTGGTAGCAAATGTTACATTAAGAGAGATGAGGATAAGGCAAATTTGATGCTAGAAATGATGAAGGAATTTTCTTGGGCTACTCTACTCAAAGTAAAGCATACCAGTGTTATAACAAGAGATTGAGAAAGAGTATAGAAAGTACTAATGTGAAGGTTGATGAAGGAATTGAAAAACCCTCAATGTTTTATGAATATGATGAAGATGGTTAGAATGGTGTTCTAATTCAAGGAGCCCAAGCCTCTCCTGAAAAATAGATTCAAACTGATTTGCTAAATTAGGAAGAAGAGATGAGTTTTAATGAGCCTAATCAAGAATCAGAAGTGCAAGAAACTCCCAAAGTTCTAAGCTATGTAAGACTAAACCACTCTGAAGATTAGATCATAGGTGACAAAAGCAATGGTGTACAACACAAGAAGGGGAATTGCTCAATACTTAGATGAGTATTGTCTGATTTCAAAGATTGAACCTACGACAATGAATGAAGCTTGCAATGATGAAAACTGGACTAAAGCAATGGAGGAAGAACTAATGCAAATTGAGAAAAATCACACTTGGGATCTTGTTCCTAGACCTAGAAATAAGAATGTGATTGGAACCAAATGGGTCTTCTAGAACAAACTAAATGAAGTTGGTGAAGTAATCAGAAATAAAGCCAGATTGGTCTACAAAGGTTACTCTCAAATTGAAGGAGTTGATTTTGAAGAGACTTTTGCTCCGGTGGCAAGAATTGAAGTAGTCAGATTATTTCTTGCCTTTGCCACCTTCAAGGTGTATCAGATGGATGTCAAGTCTACCTTCCTGAATGGTGATTTGGAAGAAGAAGTGTACATTGAGAAACCAAATGGATTTCAATTGTTTGATCATGGTGATATGGTCTGCAAGTTGAAGAAAGCATTGTATGGACTAAAGCAAGCCCCAAGAGCCTAGTATGAATAATTGGATAAACATCTTTTGAAGATTGGTTTCAACAAAGGTATTGTTAACTGTAATTTGTATTTCAAAATTGATCATGAAAATATCTTAATTGTTGAAGTATTTGTTGATGATATCATTTTTAGAGGAAGAGATAGTATATGCAAAACTTTTGCAAATCAAATGAAAAGTGAATTTGAGATGTCCATGCTTGGTGAAATGAATTTCTTCTTGGGTCTACAAATCACTCAAACAAAGAAAGGAAACTTCATTTCTCAGACTAAATATGTGAAAGAATTGTTGAAGAAATTTGGGATGGAAGACTCAAAACCAATGAATACTCCCATGGCAACCGGATGTAAGTTGAGAAAAGATGATGAATCTCCTATGGTTGATCAGACAAAGTATAGGTCAATGATTGGAAGACTGTTGTATCTCACTCAAACTAGACCACACATTATGCAAGTTGTTGATCTTGTTGCTACATTCCAGGTTGATCCTAGAAAATCTCATGTCATGGCAATCGAGAGGATTTTTCAATATCTAAAAGGGACAATTGAGTATGGTCTGTGGTATCCTAGAGATCATGATTTCTCTCTTCATGCATATACAGATGCTGATTATGTTGATAACTGAGAAGGGGGGGTGAATCAGTTATCCTAATTGTTTCCTTTATTGAACTTTCCTTTTAATTGATGTAGCATAAAATCAAACACAAAAACATTAACCATGAAATAAGAAACAATTTTTGACGTGGAAACCCTGTTAAGGGAGAAAACCACGGGGTGATTAACCCAAGAATTATTCTCTGTTAGAAGAATAGGAAATTACAAAAATGGCACTTGCCAATTAGGGCTCACTGCCCGAGCACACTGCTCACAAGAGGCCCACTGCCTACAAAAAGACACACTGTCTACAAAGTGATGAGAATCACAGTCTTGAACTGATTGGAAGCATCTGCATATGCTGGAGTTCAGTTCCGGTTAGGCTCAGTACACTGATCTGCTGCACTTCATCTTTCCTCTGTTCTTTATTCTGCTATCTTTCACATACCGGATCCTTTTTGCTACCTCTGCTCTTTCTTTGGACTTCTTCGCATATCTCTCCACCTTACAACACTCATTTCACAACTAAATCCATCCTCTATATATATCCGCACAAGTAATTTCATCACCTTTCTAGTCGGCATCCGGAACAGTCTAGTTTCTTACAAACTCTCATTCTGTCGGCTGAATCCTTCCTCACCAAGCAATGCGGATCAAGCATATACTTGTAGATATCATTAATCATGTCGGCCAAACATGATTCATGCCTTCACAACCTCTATCATCAACAGTAACCCATCCGGAAAGTAGTCTGATACTCTGCCAGTCAGTTCTTCCTCTGTTTTCACTGTCTCTCAGGAATCCGGTACTCAACCATTCATATCTTTTTCCTTGTCCATCACCGGAGGCTAAATCCTTGGAATATACCACTCAAGGTAGTCCTCTTGACTTCCCCAAATCTGCACTGCACCAAGACACTTCCACTGAGAGGTCCGGACCAATCTGTCGGACCTTGCCACATGCTCTGTTCTTCTTCACCGGACCACAACATTCTTTATTCTGACTTCCGGTAGAGACACATCATGACTTGCGGATATGTGGGATTACCTTTGTTGCCATCAATGACAACAACCATGAATCCATATAGTGTCTCTTGCCAACAATCTCCCACTTTCGCATTGATGGCAACACTTAGTGAAAAATGACTAAGTGTTTTCACTATGCTCCCCCTTTGCTGATGCTCTGTCTTTATATACAATTTCCGGAACTCCCCCTTAGTTGGATCCCTCATTTTTCACTGCTCCTCACTCCCCCTTTGACATCAATGGCAAAGGGTAGGGTCCGCATATCAAAATTTTCAAAAATTTCTTATACTTAGCCGCATATTTACATACTCACATATATTGAAGAATGTCTGCAAAGGATGTCTGTAATTGAATCATTTCGGTAGCCCAACTTTGCTTCATTCTGTCCAAAATTGAAATGTGACCACTTAACAAAAATGCAAACGCTTCTGCCCGCTTGAGATCTGTCGGATCTTTTGTTTGGGCGGTGGTCCTAGCATCACTGATGGCCTCATGCATGGTTTCCAACTTAGGGATTATAATCCTTCTAAGTTCTCCCATCCGGTTGGTGATGTTCTTCCTTTCCTTCTCAAGATTCTTTATTTCGTTCAAGACTGCAATAGTCTGACATTCTTGATTTATTATAGAGGAAGAGAGAGGATCAAAACTTTGAGATAAGCTTTGTAGCTTATCCTGTTCCTCTTTTATTTTCTTGTCAAATGCTGCTGTTGCCTTTGACCAGGATATACAAAATTTATAGATATCACCGCCATCCTTAAGAGCATTCTCTAAGCTCTTTATTCCAATGCTTACAATCTTCCTATCTTTAGAAATTAATTCTAATATCTCTGAAAATCTCTTATCCAAAAATTCCTTCCGGACCTTTTCTTCAGCTGATTTTTCTAGAGAATCAAAATGTGTATCAACACTGCTGACTAAGGTTTTTAGATTACCGGAAGTGGAGGCTGTCGGATCTATTTGGATTGATGGCATGATCTTCACAAGTACTCCGGAAGCAGCCTCTATCAACTCATAGTCTTCCATATGAGACTTCAGGAGCTTTTCATTTGCCTTGGCATTTGCAAATGAAGCTATCTTCATTGTTTGTACCGGAGAGAGAGAGTCAAAATCAAATGGGCCTTTTAGAAGCTCCGGTTCATCAATCTCTAGAGTTTCTTTGCTCAAAAATTGTTGAACAGTTTGTGCAGTGTCTCTTGCCGGAGACAGATGTTTCTTCTCTTCTGCAGTCTTAGAACTGTCAACCTCTTTGTCTTTCACCACTGCTTCCTTCTCCTGTAATTGCTCTTCTTCTTTGGATCCGGAGACTGTAGGGGAAACCGGAGGAGAGATGCTAACTTGTTCATGGGCCACTTCTTCTGGAGCAGAGGGTCCCAAGTCCTCACTTGTCTGTTCAGGGCTCACTTCTTCCGGAACAGAAGATTCCAAATCAGCAGCTGTTTCTGCACCTAAGTCCTCTACAACAGGAAGATTGAACCTTTTGAAGGCCTTCCGGAGGATCTCTTCTGTTTCTTGGGCCACTTTGTCAGTCTCACCAAGCATGAGTTGATTCATCCTGGCTTTGCTTCTGAACTCATCTTTGCAGTCCTTGAAGATAATGTTCATTGTCTTGGGATCAATTTGAGGATATAGCTGAATAGCTATCTGCTCCCGGATCTCAAGATCTTTGGCATGAGCATTATTCTTTCTTACTTCCATTTCCTTCTCTAGGCTTTTAGGAATGAGAGATATGATCTCAATGAAAGCCTTATTGTATATGTTCAGATATTTAACTGTGGCTTCCTGCAGAGTCTTTTGGTCTGCCTCACTGAAGTCATCATAGGATTCAGTCATTGGTTGAAGGTTTCCATCCACCGTGACCGACTTGATTATGCTCTCTAGTGACAGAGTGGGCTTTTCAACAGTTACCTCTGCCATTTCATCCTTGTCTTGGCCTGTGGAGGGCTTACCGGATCCTTTCTTCTTCTGTTTCTTTACTTCTCTTACTCCCTCATCTGATTCTGTTTCCTCTTCATCCTTTTGGCTTCCATAAGCCCTTGTGGCTTTTGTCTTGGATCTCTTACCGGATGCCTGGACTTCCGGTTTTGAACTTTTGGTTGAGGGAGGTGCAGATCTCTTTGTTGATCTGGTCCGGGTGGGAGCTCCAACCGGAGCACTTTCTTTGCTTTTCTCTTCTTCCTCGGCCTTCCTCCTCTTTTCCCGGCTGGCATCAAGTGCCTCCTTTGAGATACCTAGGCCTTGAGCAATGTGCTCTACTTCTTTTCTTACCTTTCTTTTAATCTCAGGTTCCCTGAGTTCTACATGTATTTTTACACTCAGCTCCTCAAAGGTTCCAAACCTTTCTGCCTTAGGATCTTTGGGCTGACTTAGCATGTGTTGAACATGCAGCTCCACTATCTGTTCATCAACTTCATACCCCATGGGCATGATCCAGACAGTCCTTGGCTCCACTGCCTCCATTAGGCACTGATCAGTGTCAACCATAAAGCACACTGAGTCCTTGTATTTCTCAATGAGAGACTGGGGAATTCTCTCTCTTGCTTGCATCATGCTCTGAAAGTTTTTGAAGTATCCCCATAGAGCTGTATTTCTCACTTTTGCATCCCCAAGTCCATGCAAATAGTCTCTTATCTGGACTGCAACAGGTTTGTCATTTTGCCATACCCATCCACTTGTTCCGGGTAGCTCATTCATGAAGTAGAAGAATAGACATACAATCAGAGTACCATACTTAAAGGAATTCTTCTTATCCTTCTTGATTTTCTGTATGTTTTCCATTAATTGGCTTAGTAGTAGTTCGCAGAGATCATATTCTGCATTCTTTCTTAACATTTCATAAGCAGTGTATATTGCAGTTCCGGATACAGAATTCTCCCTGCTGGAGTGATAGATCTTGTATCCTATTATCATTGATGCATATTTGATATCCGGATCGGAGATGTCTTCAATGGTCATTGCCCTTTTGTCAAATTTTGATCCGGTGGCCTCAGTTACAATGTTGTTCTTGACAGATTTGAGGATAGGTACTCCTCCGGAAGAGTATAGGCCAGTTACTGCTCTAATTGCCTCTTTTGTGATCTTGCAGGGTCTATCTAGCCATAGAAAGTTGTCATGCATTCTGCTCAGTACATACCGGACCCATTCATCCTCTTCAAAACAGGGGAAATGAATAAATTGCTCAAATTGTTTCTTCTGAATATCCTTATACTCTGGTTTAAGCTCAAAAGCATTGTCAATCAGCTGCTTGTGATAGAGGTCTCTTAATTTGAATTCCCCAAATTCCTCAATGTTTGCATGTATGTAAACCCTAATGTCTTCGGTGTGTAAAACTCCGTGAGGAACACTAGAGAAGGCTCCTAGTGGGTCTACCTCCAATGATTTGTAGGGATGTTTCTTGAATGAGGGGCGAGGTCTATCAGAGATCTTAACTATGTTTGGAGTAGCCATTCTTCAAAGATTTGCAGTGAGGTAATGAAAAACGGAGAATACCTTATGCGCCTTCGGTTTGCACGGAATGGTTGGATTGATTTCTTTATGCAATAGCTTCGGCAGGAGATCCTTGGTATGCTTTGATGACCCTTGTTGCAGAGCTCCACTTTTCGCTTCTTCTCGAGTGCAGAATGAGCAAATGACCTTTGAGAAATCCCTTAAATTGCTCCGCGAACCCTAATATCTGTCTGCAATAAATGCTTCACCTACATCATTCCGGTTTGCCTTGTCTGGATAGTTTGGAGTATCCCGGATTGGTTCTGATCTGAGGATATCATCCGGATCTTTCAATCATGAATAAATCAAGGTAACATATTACAAGAGCATCCCAAACACTCTGTCCAATCCGCAGAACAAGATAGTGCATTTCCGGATCTTTCCAGACCTTTTTGTAATCCTCTATCATACCGGAGCATCTCCCTGAACAGGTCTTGTTTGATCGATCACAGCTTCTTCATAACTTCATGCGGACCTCTGAAAACTTGACTGAAGTATCTCAAGACTCATATCTACAAACCCTTTGATCCGCATCTTGTGCCACATCCGGTACCACTTGTTTGGCTGGGGGAACAAGATTTTCTTTGAGTCTCCCCCTGAGCCTGAGCTCACTTTTTAATTTCCGGAAGAAATATCAGCACCAGAGTCTGGTGCGGATCCAACCTCTATATTCTCTAAACTTTTCTTCACCCATATCTTGCTCATCTGATTCCTAACCTCATCCGCATTCATCTTTTGTTTACCCTTGTCTTGATTCTGATTATACACCGGACCTCTTTTGTCCTGATTCTTGTTTCTGCAAACTTTAGCATTATGACCAGACCTATTGCAGATTTGGCAAATAACATTTCTTTGCATATTTGACTGATATCCTCTTGATCTGCATTGATTAGCCATATGACCTACTCTATTGCATGTGAAGCATCTACCTTTGAATGATTTGTTTACTTGCATACTTCTGCATTCATGGGATTTGTGTCCATACCTTTTGTAGTTGAAGCATTGTCCGGAGAAGGATGAATTAATCTGATTCATTCTCATTCTGCACTGATTAGCTTTGTGACCAAAGTGGTTGCAGCTGTGGCAGTATCCATTGAAGGATGGATATCTTTGAGCATTTGGCTGTCTTACCGGAGGTCTTCTAGGCCTGCTTCTTGGATTTTCTGATCCAAGATTCTTCTGACCGGATCCGGAGCTTTCTCCTTTCTCATATCCCAAACCATACTTGTCATCTGTCCTCTTTTGACTTCCAAGAAGAACTTCAAGTTGAGCAGAACTTATCTTGAATTTTTCTTTATATTCATTTGCTGTTTGAAGGTCTCTTTTGAGAGAGGCAATTTGATCTTCAAGTTTTCCTTCATTATCTTTGGCATCTTCAAGATCAGATTCAAGATGTGTGATAATCCTGTCCATCTGGTGGCATTCTTCTGATTTTTCTTTAAGAGATTGTCTTAGATTGTCTTCAGCCTTTCTTTTTTCTTCAATCTCTTGAGTAAACTTTATAGTTCTTGATTCCATTTCATGTCTTAACATAATGACTTCTTTTGATAACTTTTCACATAACTTGGTTTGCTCAGTCAATTCTTCATTTGTATTGCTTTCTTCACTTTGTCTTGCCAACTGTTGAAGCAGCTCCTTTCTCTTTTTCATAGAGAGACTTAATTTGTCTTTTAATTCTCTCATGAATTCATCAGCCTGTTTGAGTCTTTCCTTTAATTCACTGACTTCAGAATTCGACTGTTCAAGATCCTCAAGAGCAGTCTTGAGTTGCTCCCTTAAACCATATGCATCCATTTGAAATCCCAGATCTTCCTCAAGCTGTTAGGCTCTATTTGGAGGAACTTAGCTCTGATACCAATTGTTGATAACTGAGAGGGGGGGGTGAATCAGTTATCCTAATTGTTTCCTTTATTGAACTTTCCTTTTAATTGATGTAGCATAAAATCAAACACAAAAACATTAACCATGAAATAAGAAACAATTTTTGACGTGGAAACCCTGTTAAGGGAGAAAACCACGGGGTGATTAACCCAAGAATTATTCTCTGTTAGAAGAATAGGAAATTACAAAAATGGCACTTGCCAATTAGGGCTCACTGCCCGAGCACACTGCTCACAAGAGGCCCACTGCCTACAAAAAGACACACTGTCTACAAAGTGATGAGAATCACAGTCTTGAACTGATTGGAAGCATCTGCATATGTTGGAGTTCAGTTCCGGTTAGGCTCAGTACACTGATCTGCTGCACTTCATCTTTCCTCTGTTCTTTATTCTGCTATCTTTCACATACCGGATCCTTTTTGCTACCTCTGCTCTTTCTTTGGACTTCTTCGCATATCTCTCCACCTTACAACACTCATTTCACAACTAAATCCATCCTCTATATATATCCGCACAAGTAATTTCATCACCTTTCTAGTCGGCATCCGGAACAGTCTAGTTTCTTACAAACTCTCATTCTGTCGGCTGAATCCTTCCTCACCAAGCAATGCGGATCAAGCATATACTTGTAGATATCATTAATCATGTCAGCCAAACATGATTCATGCCTTCACAACCTCTGTCATCAATAGTAACCCATCTGGAAAGTAGTCTGATACTCTGCCAGTCAGTTCTTCCTCTGTTTTCACTGTCTCTCAGGAATCCGGTACTCAACCATTCATATCTTTTTCCTTGTCCATCACCGGAGGCTAAATCCTTAGAATATACCACTCAAGGTAGTCCTCTTGACTTCCCCAAATCCGCACTGCACCAAGACACTTCCACTGAGAGGTCCGGACCAATCTGTCGGACCTTGCCACATGCTCTGTTCTTCTTCACCGGACCACAACATTCTTTATTCTGACTTCCGGTAGAGACACATCATGACTTGCGGATATGTGGGATGACCTTTGTTGCCATCAATGACAACAACCATGAATCCATATAGTGTCTCTTGCCAACAGATTAGGTAGGAGATGTGGATGACCGGAAGAGTACCAGTGGTGGAGCATTCTTTTTGGGGAAGAGATTGGTCTCTTGGCTAAGCAAGAAACAAGAGGCAATATATCTATCTACAACTGAAGTAGAATATATTGCAGCAGCAAGTAGTTGCACTCAAATGTTGTGGATGAAGCAGATGTTAAGAGATATCAAAGTGGAGTATGAGGAGCCTATCACAATTTTATGTGATAATTCAAGTGCAATAAACATATCTAAGAATCTGGTGATGCATTCAAAGACTAAACATATATCCATCAAGTTTCACTTTTTGAGAGAGCAAGTGAACAAGAATGAATTCAGATTGAAATTTGTGCCTTCCAAGGATCAAATAGCAGACATCTTTACTAAACCTCTACCTAAGGACTCTTTTGAGTATCTCAGGAAGAAGTTAGGGGTTATTGCCCCTCTGGTGATGAACTAAGGTGCACTGATGTGCATCAATCTGGTGGATATCATAGTCACATCTTATGGTCCAGATTGATGATGGGGAGCTGCTACTTAGGGGGAGCAGTAGATATAATCCTGAAGTGATGGAATTGCAAGTATGTGCCCTTTTCCATTGATGTGAAAAGGGGAGAGAAGACATGTGAAAAACAAGTGGTTGCTGATCAAAGGGGGAGTAGTAAAGGGAGAGAAGACATGTGAATGGTTGTCGCTGATAGGGGGAGTTGTGACAGTAAGGAGACATTCTTGTCTTGATGGTTAAAATAGTTTTTCACATCATATGTTGCCATCAATGACAGAGAGGGAGATTGTTGCAAGTGTGGGCCTAACTAGTGTTTTCATTAATGTCAACATACTCTTGTTGTATTAATGATAAGGATTGGATGAGCTGTGTGCTGAGGATATTAAGAAAATTAGTCTCACTCAGGAAGAGTGAAGAACAATGATGTCATAAGGTAATAGTCCAAGATAGGATGAGGATCATAGGATGCAGTTTAAAGGGTTTATAGATATGTGTCTTAAGGTGATCTAGAAAATATTTCAGAGGCCCACATGAAAATCTAAAAAAGTTGTGGTTGCTCAAGTAAAACTAGTTCTGGCAGGTGTTCAGAGGTGACAGGGTGATATAGATAGGTCCGGTAAGGTCTGAAAATGAAATATCCTATTCTGTGGATTTGGTGGAGTGTTCAAGAAGTCCTTGTGAAGTATCAACTTGATTGGTTCGTGGTTTGGAGGTTCGCAAGCATCTATTCCTTTGTCACAGTGATGACAGACTATGTTCTTGAGGTTCCAAATGAAGGAGAGAAGGATTTCAATAAGTAGATGAAGTGTGGATGTTCTTGGTGATTTAGGCAAGCTTGTGGAGATCTTTGGATCGTGTCCAGTTCATGTTGGTGGTCGACATTGGAGTTGGCACTCGCAATTGAAGAATAACTTCCAGATGATGGTGTTCTTTCTAAGACTGGCTGACTGAATGAGTTACACATCATGCGGATGTTCTTGTTGATGTTTGTTGACTCAGATGATCATTCCTAAGTTGATGTCTTGTATAAATAAGAGATTGCGAAGTCATTTCAAAGTAGACTTGTGGAGATGAGTGTGTGGTAGTGAGGAGGAGAGAAAAAGGCAAAGTAGAACTCTTGGGCTTAAATGGAACTGACTCAAGGATGGTGAAGATGCTATTTACTAATTCAAGTATGTGATACTTATTCTTTTGTAGACAGTGTGTCTCTTGTAGGTAGTGAGCCTCTTGTGAGAAGTGTGCTTGGGTAGTGAGCCCTAATTGGCATGTGCCATTTTGATCTTTCTATTCATCTAAGAGAGAATACAATCTTGGGTTAATCACACCATGGTTTTTCCCTTAACCAGGTTTTCCTTGTCAAAATCTTGGTGTCTCATGTGTTAATATGTTTCTGCTCTTGGTTTAATGCATTGTGTTTTCATGATTAAATTATTACTATGCTACTGAATTACAAAGTGGATTTAAGTGTGTAAATTGGAAGAAAGTTTTAGACAACTGATTCACCCCGCCCCTCTCAATTGTCTGCCCTGAATCTAATAGAAATAAATAAAGTGTTATAAAAGCAGGAATATAATTGATAAAATTAATATGAAAATAAATATATAAACAAGTAAATGTTTTGTCAAGAGGCTATAAGAATAAATTTATAAATAATTATTAAAATAAATAAAATAAATAAAAATATTATTGTAAGGTTGTAAATTAAATCTATTTGCAAAATGTGAGAAAGCAAAATGATGAGTTTTGTTGTCATTAACGGATTTTGGCATAAAAATTTGTGTTGGAATTTTTGTAAAATGGGTGGGGTTTGTGAGTTTTGGGGGATTTGCATTGGAGGAGGTTTTGAGAGGATGGAGCTACAAGCTGGGATCTGGGAGCAACATCAAATCTTCAACCCTATAATTTGTTAGAGTCCTCGTAAATTCATAGCAGAGAATCCTATAGTTTGATAATTTTGACCTATACACTACAATTTTCTCCTACTACATTACATAGGGGTATTGATAATCTATGATCTTTTAGACCTTTTTTTTATATGGTAAAAGATCAGCTTTTAAATTCTTAGGTATTCTTCTGTAATGAAACAACTTGCACAATATCTGAATATAATAGTAAATATGCTGCAAATACTTGATAATATTATGCCACTTCGAGGGGGCAACCTCCAAAACCACTTTGAGGGGGATACCTCCAATAGTCTTCAATGAGAACACAGTACTGAATATCTGATGAAATAAGACTCACTACCTCCTATATATACCTATTTATGCCTAGGATATCACCTAGGCCGACTTAGATGGGCCTATATAAGCCTTAGGCCGACCTAAACAACTAAATAACAATAAACTAATGATAATATGACTTAATTAAGAGTTAAGATAGCCACAAGCCAACTATTCATAACCCTATACACACTATAGGATTAAGGGCGTAGCATGCCCCCCTCTTCAAAGAAGCATTGTCCTCAATGCTAACCAAATGTGGATGCTTTTGAATGAATTCCTCATTCTCCCATGTAGCTTCCTCCACTGGAGAGTTTTTCCATTTAATTAGATATTCTATGATTTCCCTTGTCCTCAGCTTCTTGGTGCGTGTTTGAATAATTCTCTCAGGATCCACAACTATTCTTCCCTCTTCATCAAGCTCAGGTAACTTAGTCTGTGCTACCACTTTATTCCCAATAACCTTCTTCAAGTAGGAAACATGAAAAACTGGATGAATTTTTGTTGATATGGGCAGCTCCAATTTATATGCTACATTGCCAATCTTCTGCAACACCTTATAAGGACCATAGTACTTGGGTGCCAGCTTGTTAGCTTTATGTTGTTGTTTTAGAGACATTTGCTTGTATGGTTGTAGTCGCACAAAGACCCAATCTCCCACTTCAAAAGTTCTTTCACTACGGTGTTGATCAGCTTGTTGCTTCATTCTATTTTGTGCCATTGCCAAGTTCTCTCAAAGACTAGCCAATACCTCTTGCTGATGATGGATGTGTTCTTTGACTGTGTGAACCTTTGGTTGTACCCGCAATGAAGAGATGATTGATGGTGGGTGGTAACCATATAGTGCTAAAAATGGAGACATCTTGGAAGAAGTATGGAAAGAAGTGTTGTACCACCATTCTGCTAGTGGTAGCCATTGCACCCATCTCTCTTGTTTATCTGAAGCAAAACAACGGAGATAGCCTTCCAAGCATTTGTTGACCACTTCTGTCTGTCCATCTGACTGGGGGTGATATGATGAACTATGAGCAAGCTGAGTGCCCAAGCATGAAAACAAGTCAGTCCAAAAATTACTTGTAAATATAGGGTCACGATCACTGACTATAACTTTCAGAGTCCCATGCAATTTCTGAATAGTATTCATAAAAACTATTGCTACAGTGCTTGCTGCCAATGGGTGTGCCAAAGCACAAAAGTGACCATATTTGGTGAGACGATCTACAACAACCATGATGACATTTTTTCCTTCAGATCTAGGCAAACCTGTGATGAAATCCATAGATACCTCCTCCCACCTTTGACTTGGGATACATAAGGGTTGTAGAAGACCTGGAGTCTTAACTGTCTCCCCTTTATGTTGTTGACATACCATGCATTCAGCTACAAATTTTTGAACATCCCCTTTCAGCCCTTCCCAAAAGAAATCTTGCTTGATTCTATGATAAGTTTTGAGGAATCCTGAGTGCCCACCTATTGGAGAAGCATGTAGTTCTTCCAACACCTTAAGCTTAAGAGTTGAATTCTTGCAAAGGTATAACCTCTCCTTGTACCATAAAATATTTCCTTTCCATGAAAATTTGTCAGACACACTTGATTCCTGTTGGAGTTTCTCAATGAGCCTTAGAGTATCTATGACCTTCTCCCACTCTTCTCTTGCCTCATTTACCCAGTCTGCTTGTAACATGGAAATGGCAAATAAAAATGACTCTGTGGGTTCATCACGCCTTGATAGAGCATCAACCACAACATTCTCCTTGCCTTTCTTATATATGATCTCAAAGTCATATCCCAACATCTTTGTGACCCATTTTTGTTGTTCTTCAGATGATAACCTCTGTTGCAAGAAATATTTGAGACTATCATGATCTATCTTGACCTTAAAGTGTCATCCCATTAGATAAGGTCTCCATTGTTTGACTGCATGCAAGATAGCCAACATTTCTTTCTCATAAACTGGCTTCAACAAATTCTTACCTTTGAGTTGGCGACTTTCAAATGCTATGGGTTTTCCTTCTTGCATAAGTACTGCTCCTATTCCATGTCCTGAAGCATCACATTCAACAACAAATGTTTTAGAAAAATCTGGGGTAGCTAGGACTGGAGTTGTACACATGGCTTCCTTTAGTTTCTCAAATGCCCTTGTCGCCACTTCATTCCATTGGAAAGCATCCTTCTTTAACAAGGATGTGAGAGGAGATGCTATGCTACCATAATTCTTTACAAATCGGCGATAATACCCTATAAGCCCTAAAAAACCTCGTAAGTTCTTAAGGGTCTTAGGAATTTTCCACTCTACAATTGCTTGGATCTTATGAGGGTCCACCTTGACTCCCTCATGTGACACAATGTGACCAAGGTACTCCACTTCTTTGACACCAAAGATACACTTGGATGGTTTAGCATACAACTGATTCTGCTTCAAAATGTCCAACACTTGATTTACATGTTGAAAGTGTTCCTCCCATGTTTTACTATATATTAAGATGTCATCAAAAATACCAAAACAAATTTCCTCAAAAATGGCCTGAAGATAGAGTTCATTAAACTTTGAAATGTCGATGGTGCATTAGTGAGACCAAAAGGCATTACCAAAAATTCATAGTGGCCCTCATGGGTTCTAAAAGCTGTCTTATGTACATCCTCATCTCTAATTCTAATTTGATGATAACCAGAGCGGAGATCAAGTTTTGTAAAATAAATAGCACCATTAAGCTCATCTAACAAATCATCAATTACTGGAATAGGAAACTTATCTTTTATGGTGAACTTGTTAAGCTCTCTGTAATCTGGACACATCCTCCACGTTTCATCCTTCTTACGCACCATTACCACAGGAGATGAGTAAGTTTGACTATGCCTGATAATGCTTGCTTCTAGCATCTCTTGAACTATCTTCTCAATCTCACTTTTTTGAGCATATGGATATCTGTAAGGCCTGATGTTGGGTGGTTGGCTCCCTGGTACTAGTTGAATGGCATGATCATGATCTCTCCTAGGAGGCAATCCTTTTGGCATCTCCCCAAAAACTATAGAATGCTTATCTATAATTGCTTGTAGATCCAATGGTGTAGAAGCCTTTGAGTGATATGCTTCTAATGAAAATAATTGGGCTACCATCCCATCTACCCCCTTCTTCAACATCTTTTGCATTTGGTAAGAACTTACTATCTGTGGTGACTTTGCACTCATCCCTCATAATTCTATTGTTCTTCCCTCTGATTGAAAGCGCATGAATAGTTCTTGGAAGTTCAATTCAATTGTTCCCAAAGTGGTAAGCCACTGTACTCCCAAAACAATATCTGCCGCACCCATTGAGATAGCATACATTGGACAATTAAGATGATAATCTCCCATGGATAATTTAATGCTATGGCATTTTCCTGAACAACTAACAGTACCACCATCTGCAATCAAGACCTGAAATTCTGGAGATGGATATATAAAACAATTTAAACGAGTGGCCAACTTTTTGTTGATGAAGTTATGAGTGCTACCTGAGTCTATCAACACTGTTACTTTTTCTTTCTTTAAGAAACCCACTACCTTGAGAGTTTGTGGGGTACTAAAACCTGAAAGTGCATGGCAAGAAATGATTGGTTGAGTATCTCTTGACTCCTCCTCAATCTCATTGTCACTCTCTACTATTGGTACCTCTTCTTCTTCCTCACTTGGCCCTTCAATATAGAACAATTTCTTTTCAGTGTATTTGTGTCCTCTACTATATTTGCTATCACAATTAAAACATAATCCTTTTGCTCTCTTCTCTTCGATTTGTTGTGGTGTTAGCCTAGTAGGTTGTGGAAGTGACTGTGTAGGAGTGTTTTTATCTCTTATGTTTATAAAACCTTGCCTTTTATTAACCATAAATTTTTCCTCTACTTGCCTTGCCATAATCATTGCCTCTAAGATGGAATTTGGACGGAACATGCGTACCTCATATTTAATGTGATCCTTTAAGCCACCAATGAATAGCTCCAACAAATTTTCTGTAGACACATTTTCCACTCTTAAAGATAAAGTACGAAATTGATGAATGTAATCCTTGACCATACCTATTTGCCTTAATTTGGTAATTTGGCTGAAGTAGCTATCCATAAGATTTTCACCATAATGAGTAATGAGTTCTTCTTGGAAAACCGACCAAGTGACAATGCATCCTTTTGCTTTCTTTTCTTCACATAGCCAACGGTACCAAATGAATTGATCAGGTTCCAAGTATAAGGAAGCCATGGCCACCTTTTGTTGACATGGAACATGGTGGATATCAAAGAATTGCTCCATTTGACAAAGCCAATTGGTAGGATCTTGACCATCAAACTTTCGCATATCCAACTTTGGTGTGAAATTCCTTGCCATAAAATGAGTGGTGTGATGATCCATCTTGAGATTTGATTCGAACCCAAAAACACCCTTCCCTTTTGTAGAATCCTCTTCCTCCACATCGTGGTGTTGTGACTGCTTATGTTTGGAAAGTATCTCCAGAATTTTCTCAATATCACATGACTTTGCCAACCCTTTCATTTGTTCATCCATAATGGACAAGATTTCACCTTTTATCTTGCTATTTTCTTTATGAATAAGTTCAAGTATATTTTCATATTCTTTTTTATCAACATCCTTATTTTCCACCTCCTCCTTGCCTGGAGTTTTTCCCGGTGTGGTAACATTCTTTTTGTCCCTTGTTGAAGGACCCGTCATGATTGGAAAAAATAATTTTGAAATAAATCACACAAATGAAATGAAAATTCTCTGAAATTTTTACTGTAACTTACTAAGGCCAAGATACCACTTACCCAGAAAAAATTCCAAGAAATTAGCAAATTTACTGCCTTGAGAGTGAATTTGTTGCAAACCCTAATTTTGCAATAACTCACTTATTTTTGCTCCAATTCCTCTGAAATCTGGATTGTATCTTCTTTAATATTGTCTTCAAAAACCCTTTAAAAATCTTTAAAAAATTCGCTAAAATCTGAAAGTTATACTCTTCCCAAAATCGCCTCCAATGATGAGAAAAATTTTTGCCTCTACGGTGCCAAGATCATGCTCTGATACCACTTGTAATGAAACAACTTGCACAATATCTGAATATAATAGTAAATATGCTACAAATACTTGATAATATTATGCCACTTTGAGGGGGCAACCTCCAAAACCACTTCGAGGGGGATACCTCCAATAGTCTTCAATGAGAACACAATACTGAATATCTGATGAAATAAGACTCACTACCTCCTATATATACCTATTTATGCCTAGGATATCACCTAGGCCGACTTAGATGGGCCTATATAAGCCTTAGGCCGACCTAAAAAATTAAATAACAATAAACTAATGATAATATGACTTAATTAAGAGTTAAGATAGCCACAAGCCGACTATTCATAACCCTATACACACTATAGGATTAAGGGCGTAGCATCTTCATATTGTAAGAATCGACACACATCACCTCTAGATTGTCATACCCACATTTTTCATCTAGCTACAACATGAAACACATGTGTCATATCCACATTTGTCATGTGGTCATTACACGAAATATCAAAAACTTTTCCACATGTCCCTAGAAACCCCCTCACATGCTTTAGCATGTCTGGTGGCAATACGCATAAGGCGTAAACATGTCAATAAAAAGGAAGGTATTGTGAGTCTCTATCACAACCCTTGCACGATGGTAGCCTACTAACATGGTTTATGCAATGTGAGGAGCATGTCCATTAGGGTTAGAATCGATTTGATTCAAACCCTAAGTTTCCTAGATTAGTGGGTTTAGATTTTGACAAGCTGCCGCCCACACAACCACTTCCTTAGTCGAAGCGGGTGTGGGGAGGGGGGTCAAACCCCCACCCACACCCAATGGTGTAGGTGGGGATTCAGCCCCCCTCCCACACCATAGCTACCATCCCTTGTAAATAAAACTTGCACCCTTGAAAGAAAAATGCGGTGGCACTGTTTATGATGTTGTCCCTCCATGCATTCGGCCCTGCCAGTTATCATTCATTTGGCCTCTATTCAGTCTACCTAATATTTATAATATTTGCAAAATAATATATATGTTGTCTTCTCTATAAATTCTTAAAGCAAAAACTCAAAAAAAATTATACTCAGATCTGCAACACACACACACACACACACACACGCACACACACACATCTGTGTGTGTGTGAGCATAACAAAAGCAAAAGGAGACCTTTTATAATACAAAATGAATATATAGCTTGAGGTAGTATATTTGGATGCCCAAGCTCATGATGGAAACCCTACTTGCAAAACAAAGAGAAAATGAAAATGAAGGAAACAAAATGTGAAAGGATAATAGGATAGAGGAAAAGAAAGAGATAGGATTTGGGCAAAAAGAAAAGAAAGTAATATAATAATGAGGGGATTTAAGGGTTGTGGTTGAGGGGAGAAAATTAAAATGAATTTATTTTATTTTTTTTTCATTTGCACGTGATTTTTGGTTTCCCCTCTTCTATTCTTTTGAAATCACTAATTTTCCTTTGTGTGATTTTCTAAGTTGGGTTCTTTTCATGTGTGAAGGGATTTATTTTATTAATTATTTTTACTAGACTTTGATATTACTTAGGAATTTTAAATTATTATGTGTGATTTTAATTAGGTAATGTAGTTAGGGTTTAAGTGGGTTTTTCTACCGCTTTTGATTTTTAATTTTTAGACTTTGTATTATTATTTTCCTAGTGAGATTTAATTTAATTAAATCTGAGATCCCAATTATTAATTTAATATTGTTAATTAATTTTGTTGGGTTCGATAAGGTTGCTTTAATTCTTTTATTGGAGAATTTTACTTAAGACTTTTAATAAATATAATTGTTGAATTATATTTATTAGTGGATTCTATTTATTGTTGGGGTAATTATTTAATAGTTTAATTAATTTGATTTTCTATTAGTTGGGTGGTAATTTTTATAATGCTATTTAAGTAAATTTAATTTACTCATTTTGTTTAATTTTTTCTCCTAAATGATTTCAAGGGAGACCTTTTTAAAATACATATTTCAATCATTAATAACATGTTATGCCATCAAAATTTTCTGAGACTTAGCGCAGTTGTTTTAAATGAATTCCCTTGGCATTTATTTTTTCCTTGCAATTTTTATTTTAATGAAAGAGTGTTTTAATTTATTTTATGCTTTAGGATTAGGGTTGGATTTTGACTCTTGTCATAATTGTATCACTCACTTAGGAAACTTAGGGTTCAGGTCCATCCGATCCTAACCCTAGTAGTGACGCTCCTCACGTCACATAATCCCTTAGTCATCTATCATCACACAGGCGATTGTGTATGTAAATGTTCTACCCCAAGATTTGATTGACATGTTTACACCTTATGCATATTGCTACCAAGCACACTGACGCGTGCGAGGGGGTTTCTAGGGACATGTGGAAAAATTTTTGATATTTCGTGTCATGACCACATGACAAATGTGGACATGACATGTGTGTTGCATGTCGTGGCTGCATGGGAAATGTGGGCATGACATAGATCAAGCATCCAAACACCTTCTACATGTAGATTCTAAGGAAATTCACTACTTAGTGGATGCTTCTTGATGCCGCACACAACATACACTCAATACAATTTTGTCATTAATTATGTGAGAGCCAAAGATTTGAAGACTGCAACATAAAAAAATTCTATTCATCAACTCTACTGCTACAATGAGAGAAAACTCTCTTATATCCAAGAAAAACAAAAAAAAAACCTTTTTTGGTAGATTTCGACAATTGTCAGATTTTACCATTTTAGGTAATTTTACAATCATATCTTGAAAATCATGTTTTTTTCCAAAAGCTTCCTAAAACTAAGATAGGATGAAATGCCAACTAATATTCTAAATTTTAAACATGAGTTTCAATTTATTACAAAAGCAACTTTTTAAAAATCTAGAAAAAAACATGAAATTGCTATTTTGAGGGCCAAGATGAAAGTTTCAAGCCCCGAAAAAGTGCCAAGGTGCGGTCCAACCCACTTTCCACCTCATAACACATCCACTCGTAAAATCTCGTAGAAAACCCACATCCGAGTCAAAAGTTATGATCTCCGGAAGTTCCTACATCACTTCTACACGCTGCACCTTCATAGAAGAGATCGACCCTTCAAATAGGCTATGGGTCATGCCTTCCAAGCCACCCTCAATGGATTTGCACCTAGGTCAAGCTTTTCAATAGGCCACGATCTACCGATTGACAACCCTCAATCAAGCCTCTATGCAGGTCGATTTCCTCCTCCATAGAGATACACAATAGTCTCTACTAACACCTCTTTCATAGGGATACAATTGCATACTTTTATGTAGGAGAGAATGCCCTTCCTTTACCTTCTAATTGATTTTTCTTGATCATATCTAAAGTCTTTTCAAAAAATCTGTTTTGTGTAGGATTGCTAAATATTTTTCAACTAATCTATTTTATTAATTCCCTACTAATATTGCATACCATAAAACCATATTTCATCAAGGCTTTTTGCCAATCCTCTATGCCTTGTCTATGTTTCCAGTAATTTCAAACTATTATATTTGACAAAAATTCCCATATCCATTTTGTGCTGGTGGATGTCCATAACTTGTTCCAAGCACTCTTTTGGCATAGGCTGGATAGGAAGCTCGCAATGGTTGCAGATTGGCTTTACACCTGCCAATTGCATTTGCTTAAAAGTTTCAAAGGCCTTCTCAACAAAATTGCTTTTGTGTATATCCTTCAATCACTAAAATCCATGAGATGATGTCTCTTTAAGGCAACTATCAAACAGTTCACAAACCTTGTCTATGTGCCAGATTTGGTACACATAACCGCTAGAGGTTTATTTCTCAATTTACATTTGCTTGATCATTCTAAAGTCTTCTCAACAATACCATTGTGCATATTCTATAATCATGAAATCCATGAAATGACATCTCTTTGACGTGTCTGTCAAGCAGTTCACATACTATGCATATGCATCCAGATTTGCATTCCAATTGCATTTGCTTGATCATTTCCATAGTCTTTTCAACAAATAAATTTAGTCTATATGCATGTGTGATCTGTCGGCACCGAGAAAACTCATCCACACAATCGCTCTAGGTTTAACTGGCATCTTAATGACAAAGTTTAGGGTTTCCTCAAGGTAGTCAGTGGGCAAGAAGGTCAACCTTGCACACGTAATGATCAATTGTAGGTGTAATACAATAAGGGTTACAAATGTGATTAAAGTGTTAGCACGTGCTGGAAGAATGCTGGCAGACATTGTTGATTCTGGTTTTACACTTCTTAGTTGCATTTGTTTGAAAGTTTCTAATGACTAAGTTAATCTATCAATTAACCAGTGATGAGCCAATCCTCCTATAGATTTTCCTTCTATTTTATTGCAGTTTGGCCTAACATATCCTTAGGTCATCGATCATTGATCATATTTTGCCATTGACTTGCTAGACACTTTTCTAATATCATTTAGTCCATGTTCTGCTACATATTTTCCAAGTAGGTATTTTAACAAATTACAAGGGCTTGTTTTAGGAAATGCAAAGTTATGCAGTTTATGTGTCCTTATCATGTTGTTTGTTTGAATAGCTTAAGGCAAAACATTTGTTATAAAATATAGTAATTAATAATCAAGGAATATATATATATATAGTATTCGATTATTAAAATCAAATATAAATCAAATAAGATAAATAAATGTAGTGATATAGATTGTATTGTATCAGATGCATTATTTAATTTGATTAAATGAAAATCAATATGATTATATCTTAATGTTGATGAATTTAATTTATATTGATATTGATTTTATTACGATTTCTTTATGATGGTTTTGTTAAGTTGAAATTTGATTAATGGGTTTGGAAATAGGTTTATAAACATGGTATTTGAAATTTGATTTATAAGTATTGCATTTAGATAATTGGTTTATTGTGAGTTTAATTGCATTATGTAAGTGAAATTTATGTGAAATAGATCATTGGTTGTAATGGGGGTCTATATATAAGTTGTCAAGGTTTAATTCTAGAGGCTTAGGGAAAATAGTTGGTTGGTTGAAATTTTTATGTTTGTTCATATAAATAAGTTGATGATATACTTGAGATGTGTACATAAGGATTTTAGCCTTGCAGTGCTCACTTGTAGTTACGGTTGTGATTTGTGAGCAAGATGGCCCATGCCTTTCTCTAGATATGTGTTGCTTGTGGTTTTGTTATAATTTAAGAGGTTTTAACCCCATTTGGTGTGTGGGGTCATCTAGTTTTAATAGGGGAAGTGGCTCTCAATGGGGGCCGGAGCCCAAAGTGGTGTACAGGGTAACCCATGTGGGAGTTTCATAACTCGGTGATAACCTAATTAATGAATTAGGGTTTTGGGTAGTTTCAAACTAATCAAGATAATTGGATTCTTCACTCATGCCTGTAGTGCTAGTTCAAACTAAGGATGGGATGAGAAGGCCTAGTTAGCAAAATCCACTTCCTTATCCTCATGAAAGGAATGTTGGTTCCACATGTGTCACCCTATGGGGTCGGTGTCTAGTGAGAGACTGTCAGGGTAACCATAGATAGGGGCTGGCATCTAGTGAGAGATTGTCAGGGTAACCCATGTTAGGGCCTTGCAAAGACAATCTTTCCTATTGCAACCTGGCATTCCTTAATTGTGTTCTCCCCATTCGATGTTTAAGTTGCTTGTGATATTCATATAGACCCGTATTGTTTTGGAGTCATGTGTAGTCCTTGCACCTGTTAGTGTCTTCTTGACTCTTTGTTTTAGTGGAACCTTATGTTATCTCCTAGCATGGGGGTGGACCTTAGGGTTCCACATGGTTGGGTTGTTTTTCTTTATCTCCATTGGTTTCCCTTGATGTTGTTCGTGTGCAAGAAGGATGCATCTCTTATAGCAGATTTTAGATCTTGTACCAGATTGAGGAGACAATTACTTATGTTCATACATTCTAGTCTTGTATATCAGTTGCAATCATGTACTGTTATCTTGATGTATACATCCCAATGTATTCGAGAAAGTGAATTTGTAAACAATGTAATGATGTACTTTTATGTAAAGGAATTTGTATATGTACTTGTAGTTCTTTATATATGATCTTGATGATTCCTTATCTGCTGATATAATATGGAAAAGTATGTGTTTATTCATTTGATACAATAGATTTAGAATGAACTATAGTTGTTAGTTAATTCATGATGTATGTTTAGATCTTGTTAATAGTTTGTTAGTAATGTAGCCGTGGAACCCTAGAGGATAAAGCTTACTTTATATGATATGTATAGATATGATTTACATTACTTTGTTAGCTCTTTCTTTAAAAAAAATTGTCCTTTTGTATAGCATAGTTGTGTTTCTTCTCCAAGGTTCCTTGGCGGGGCGTTACAAGTCGTTGTGCCCTCTGTCCATCCCATCATAATCGCTACTGTCACCTTATGACTTACACAGGATGGGCAACAAACACACCTACATGGGGGCCTCATCCATACTATTTAGGTGATGGAGGATCAGAGTAGAGTGTCCACATGGTGTTGGAGTATGTTGGTGCATCTATACCCTGATTTGGGAAGCTATGTGCACTACGAGGCATAGAGCTTGATGGTTTACACACTTCTTCAGGTGTGATATTTCAAGATCATTACATGCACATGGTGAATTGGATTTCCATTGAATATCATTTAGTTAGATTACCAAGCGCACACCTATGCCTTAAGGAGACCATGGTAGTTTGGTGATTTACTATATAGGAGGGTGACATTTGATAGGCTATAGAGTGCATTAGTTGTCTAGAGACCCTATAGGAAGTTCAATGTCTGGATGAGGTAGCTATGACAACTTGATAGGATACAAAGGGACTATATTTTAGTCAGTCACCTTGGTCACACCATAGAGTCATTTTACTATGATCAGGTGACACATCCATTTGGGTAGGTGCAACATGTGTCAAGGGTAGTACAGACATACATGTACTCACACTACAGTGCAGTTAGCCTAGGAAACATCAAATGATTGACTATAGTAGATGTTGAGCCCAGTGACTCTGATGATGAGGCATAGGATGCAACACCAATACATCTATTGACGATGATGTGGGGGTGACCCCTATTGCAAGTATGGGCTTAACCGGTGTTGTCATTGATGTCAACATACTCTTGTTGCATTAATGATAAGGATTGGATGATCTGTTTGCTGAGGATATTAAGAAAATTGGTCATAGTGGAGAACAGTGAAGACAACAAGGTAAAAGTCCAAGTAAATGAGAGGATTAGAGGATGCAGATTAAAGGGTTTGTAGATATATGTCTTAAGGTGGTCCAGTAGAGATTTCAAAGGTCTGTATGAATATTTGAGGAAGCTGTGGCTACTCAAGTAAAACTGGTTCCGACAGATGTTCAATGGTGGTAGAGTGATACAGATAGGTCCGGTGAGATCCAAAAATGCATTATCATATTCTATAGATTTGAGGATGTGTTGAGGAAGTCTTTGTGGAGTGACGTCTCGATTGGTTCATTTGTAGATCTAGAAATGCATTATCTATTATTTTGTGACAATGATGACAGACTGTGTTCTTGAGGTTCCAGATGAAGGAGAGAAGGATTTTAGTAAGCAGATGAAGTGTGGATGTTCTTGGTGATTCAGGAAAGCTTGTGGTGGTCTTTGGATCATGTCCAGTTCATGTTAGTGGTCCGCATTGGAGTTGGAGCTTACAATTGACGAATAGCTTTCGAATGATGGTGTTCTTTCTATGACTGGCTGACCAGATGAGTTATACATCTTGCGAATGTTATTATGGTTGTTAGCTGACTTAGATGATCATTCCTAAGTTGATGTCGTGTATAAATAAGGGATTGCGAAGTCATTTCAAAAGTGTCCTTGTGAAGATGAGTGTGTGGTAGCGAGGAGAAGAGCAAAAGGCAGGGCAGAAGTTTTGGGCTTAAATGGAACTGACTCAAGCATGGTGAAGATACTATTTACCAGTTCAAGTATGTGATACTTATTCTTTTGTAGACAGTGTGTCTCTTGTAGGCAGTGAGCCTCTTGTGAGCAGTGTGCTCGGGCAGTGAGCCCTAATTGGCAAGTGTCATTTTGTTATTTCTATTCTTCTAACAGAGAATACAATCTTGGGTTAGTCACCCCATGGTTTTTCCCTTAACTGAGTTTTCCACGTTAAAATCTTGGTGTCTCTTGTGTTGAAGTGTTTCTTCTCTTGAGTTAAACGCATTATGTTTCATGATTGATTTATTGTTAAACTACTAAGTAATTGCAAATGTTTAATAAGACGAAAGTTTTTGGACAATTGATTCACCCCCCCTCTCAGTTGTGTGCCATGAATCTAACAATTGCTATGAGAGCCAAGTTCCTCTAAAGGGAGCTTAATCGCTTGAGGAGATCCAAGATGTCGTCTTATAAGAAGGATAGTCTGAAATTTGATGGAACCAATTTTAATCTTTGGAAAGGTCACATGAAATGTCACTTGCAATGTATGGGAATGGCATACTAGAACATGGTTACAACATAGTATGCACCTCCACAGGGTGGTCCAAAAACTCAGAATGAAATCACTGATGCTGAAAACAATCTGTGGGCCATTGAGGCTCTTCTAAGTGCATTATCTGATTTAGAGCTCTCAAATGTTATGGACCTACCAACTGCTTTTGAAATTTGGAAAAAAACTGGAAGTGTTGCATGAAGGAGACAAGTATGTCAAAAGTGCAAGGCTACAAAGTCTGAAAGGGAGATTTGAAGATCTAAAGATGAGAGATGATGAAACTATTACTACTTTTATGCCAAGAGTAAATGAGATTGTTTGCAGAATTAGAAATGCTAGTGGAGTCTTGAGTGAAGATGAGATTGTTGGCAAAGTTCTCAGATCCCTTCCTACCTCTTATAAAATCAAGGCTGTTGTAATTGAAGAATTTAGAGCTCACACAACCATCACAAGAGATCAACTGGTTGCTAAATTGGCTGCATTTGAGATGGCCGAGTCTGGAGATGATCCCGCAAAGACTGAATCTGCATTTAAAGCCAGTGCCTCTATAAAAGGGAAACAAAGGTTTGATCTGGGAGAAAACACTTCAAGGAAACTATCATGGTATGAAAAAGCAAGAAAAGACTTGGAAGAAGAAGAAGCTAAAACTGCTCATCTTGAAGCTCTTATTGCAAAAAGACTGCCAAGAGGATCCGGTAAGTATGAAGGGAAATTGCCTTTTCAATGTTTTAACTATAATAAGATTGGTCATTTTTCCTCAAGGTGTCCGGAAAGATTTTCAAGGCCAAATACTAATAGACCAAGATTCCAGAAGAATTGTTACTATGATCATGAAGGAGATGATGAAGGAGTAACAGATGATGAATCAGAGATAGGAGACAAATCCAGAAGTGACTGAGTGTTCATTGCCATCAAGGAAGAAGATCTAATGCCCTCTGAATTTGTCAATCATAAAGTTGAAGAAAAGAATGATTGGGTCATTGACAGTGGATTCTCTCACCATATGACAAGTGACAAAAACAAGTTCATAGATTTGGAAAGGTATGAAGGAGGAGTGGTAAAGTTTGGTGATAATTCTGCTGGCAGAATCAAAGGTAGAGGAACTATTTCTTTTGATGGAAAGAACAAAACAGGTAATGTACTGTATGTTGAAGGATTAAAGCACAATATTCTCAGTGCTGGACAACTGGTGGACAAAAGCTATGATCTCAGATTCAGGAATGGAAAATGCAAGATCTTTGAAAGTTTCGGAACAACGATTGCATCCAATACTCAAACTAAAGGTAATATCTTCCACTTGGTTGGTACTGGTAAAAGTTGTTTATTTTCTCAAGTTGATTAGAGTTGGCTATGGCATAGGAGAATGTGTCATGTGAATTTTGATAATATCATCAAGATAAGCAATACACAGGTTGTAAGAGATCTTCCTAAATTGCTGAAACCTACTAATAGCTTGTGTAAAGAATGTTAGTTGGGTAAGTTAAGAAGAGTCTCATTCAAAAGTAAGGGACTATCTTCTACCAGATTATTAGACTTAGTTCATACTAATCTTTGTGGTCCAACAAGAATCAGGAGTGTGGAAGGTGATAGATACTTCCTATTGCTAATTGATGACTATTCCTAGATGATGTGGGTAACCTTTCTAAAGGAGAAATCGGAAGCACTTGAGAAATTCAAAATATTCAAGGCTATGGTAGAAAATGAAACCAGCATAAAATTTAAATGTCTGAGGTCTGATAGAGGTGGAGAATTCACATCTGGTGAGTTCATAGACTTCTGTGAGAAACATGGAATAAAGAGATAGTTGTCTGCTCCTAGGACTCCACAATAGAATGGAGTAGTTGAGAGAAAGAACTGGACCATCCAGGAAGCCTCCAGGACCTTGATGATGGAAGTAAATGTTCCTTCGATCTATTGGAGAGAAGCTGTTAGCACTGCAATCTACACTCTAAATTGAGCTCAAATTAGAAGCAATACCGGTAAGACTCCTTATGAACTTTGGTTTGGCATCACTCCCACTGTGAGGTATTTCAAAGTTCTTGGTAGAAAATGTTACATTAAACGGGATGAAGATCTAGGAAATTTTGATGCTAGAAGTGATGAAGGAATATTCTTCGGTTACTCTACTCAAAGCAAAGCATACTGGTGTTATAACAAGAGATTGAGAAAGATTATAGAAAGTACAAATGTGAAGGTTGATGAAGGAATTGAAAAATCCTCAAGGTTTTATGAGTATGTTGAAGATGATTAGAATGATGCTCTAATTCAAGGTGCCCAAGCCTCTTCTAGAAAATAGATTCAAGCTAATTCGGTAAGTCAGGAAGAAGAGATAAGTTTCAATGAGCCTGATCAAGAGTTAGAAGTGCAAGAAACTCCCAAAGTTCTAAGGTATGTAAGATTGAATCACTTTGAAGATCAAATCATAGGTGACAAAAGAAATGGTGTACAAACAAGAAGGAGAATTTCTCAAGATTCAGATGAGTATTGTTTGATTTCAAAGATTGAATCTAAGACAGTGAATGAAGCTTGCAATGATGAAAATTTGTCTAAAGCTATGGAGGAAGAACTAACGCAAATTGAGAAAAATCATATTTGGGATCTTGTTCCCAGACCTAGAAATAAAAATGTGATTGGAAGCAAATGGGTCTTCCAGAACAAACTGAATGAAGTTGGTGAAGTAATCAGAAATAAAGCCAGATTGGTCTGCAAAGGCTATTCTCAAATAGAAGGAGTTGATTTTGAAGAAACTTTTTCTCTGGTGGCAAGAATTGAAGTAGTTAGATTATTTCTTGCATTTGCTACTTTCAAAGATTTCAAAGTGAATCAGATAGATGTCAAGTCTACCTTCCTGAATGGTGACTTGGAAGAAGAAGTGTACATTGAGCAACCAGATGGATTTCAGTTGCCTGATCATGGTGATATCATCTGCAAGTTGAAGAAGGCACTCTATGGATTGAAGCGAACCCCAAGAGCCTAATATGAAAGATTGGACAAGCATCTTCTGAAGATTGGTTTCAACAAAGGTATTGTTGACAGTAATTTGTATTTAAAAATTGATCATGAAAACATCTTGATTGTTGAAGTATTTGTTGATGATATCATTTTTGGAGGAAGAGACGGTATGTGTAAAACCTTTGCAATTCAAATGAAAAGTGAATTTGAGATGTCCATGCTTGGAGAAATGAATTTCTTGTTGGGTCTACAAGTCACTCAAACAAAGAAAGGAATCTTCATTTCTCAGTCAAAATATGTGAAAGAATTGTTGAAGAAATTTGGGATGGAAGATTCAAAGCCAATGAATACTCCCATGGCAACCAGATGTAAGTTGAGCAAAGATGATGACTCTCCCAAGGCAGATCAAACAAAGTACAGGTCAATGATTGAAGGATTGTTGTATCTCACTCAAACTAGGCTAGACATTATGCAAGTTGTTGGCCTTGATGCTAGAATCCAAGCTAATCCCAGAGAATCTCATGTCATGGCAATCAAGAGGATTTTTAGATATCTAAAAGGGATAGTTGAGTATGGTCTGTGGTGTTCTAGAGATCATGATTTCTCTTTTCATGCATATACTGATGCAGATTGGGCAGGAGATGTGGATGACCAGAAAAGTACCAGTGGTGGAGCATTCTTTTTGGGGAAGAGATTGGTTTCTTGGCTAAGCAAGAAATAAGAGGCAATATCTCTGTCCACTACAGAAGCAAAATATATTGCAGCTATAGGTAGTTGCACTCAAGTCTTGTGGATGAAACAGATGCTAAGAGATATCAAAGTAGAGTATGAGGAACCTATCACAATTTTCTGTGATAATTCAAGTGCAATAAACATATCTAAGAATCCGGTGTTGCATTCAAAGACTAAACATGTATCCATCAAGTTTCACTTTTTGAGAGTGCAAGTGAATAAGAATGAAGTTAGATTGGAGTTTGTGCCTTCCAAGGATCAGATTGTAGACATCTTTACTAAACCTCTACCTAAGGACTCTTTTGAGTATCTAAGGGAGAAGTTAGGGGTTATTGCCCCTCCGGTGATAAACTAAGGTGCACTGAGGTGCATCAGTCCAGTGGATATCATAGTCATATCTTGTGGTCCAGATTGATGATGGGGAGCGACTACTCAGGGGGAGCAACAGATATGATTCTAAAATAGTAAAATTGCAAGTATGTGCCCTTTGCCATTGATGTCAAAGGGGGAGAGAAGACATGTGAAAAACAAGTGGTTGTTGATCAAAGGGGAAGCAATAAAGGGAGAAAAGACATGTAAATGGTTGTTGTTGATATGGGGAGTTGTGACAGTGAGAAGAAGTTCTTGTCTTGATGGTTAAGATAGTTTTTCACATCATATGTTGCCATCAATGACAAAGGGGGAGATTGTTGCAAGTATGGGCCTAACAACTATTGTCATTGATGTCAACATACTCCTATTGCATTAATGATAAGGATTGGATGATCTGTTTGTTGAGGATATTAAAAAAATTTGTCAAAGTGGTGAACAGTGAAGGCAGCAAGGTAAAAGTCCAAGTAAATGAGAGGATCAGAGGATGCGGATTAAAGGGTTTGTAGATATATGTCTTAAGGTGGTCCAGTAGATATGTTAGAGGTTCGTATGAAGATCTGAAGAAGTTGTGGCTGCTCAAGTAAAACTAGTTCCAGTAGATGTTTAGTGGTGGTAAAGTTATACAGATAGGTCCGGTGAGATCCAGAAATGCATTATCCTATTCTACGGATTTGAGGATGTGTTGAGGAAGTCTTTGTGGAGGGACAAATTGGTTGGTTCATGGTTTGAAGGTCTGCAAGCATCTATTCTTTTGTGACAGTGATGATAGACTAAGTTCTTAAGGTTCTAGATGGAGAGAAGGATTTTAGTAAGTAGATGAAGTGTGGATGTTCTTGGTGATTCAGGCAAGCTTGTGGTGGTCTTTGGATCATGTCTAGTTCATGTTGGTAGTCCGTATTGGATTTGGAGCTCGCAATTGAAGAATAGCTTTCAGATGATGGTGTTCTTTCTATGATTGGCTGACTAGATGAGTTATACATCTTGTGGATGTTCTTATGGTTGTTAGTCGACTTAGATGAACATTCCTAAGTTAATTTCATGTATAGATAAGGGATTACAAAGTCATTTCAAAAGTGTCCTTAAAAAGATGAGTGTGTGGTAGTGAGGAGAAGAGTGAAAGGCAGAACAAAAGTTTTGGGCTTAAATGGAACTGACTCAAGCATGGTTAAGATGCTATTTACTAGTTCAAGTACGTGATACTTATTCTTTTGTAGATAGTGTGTCTCTTGTAGGTAGTGAGCCTCTTGTGAGCAGTGTGCTTAGGTAGTGAGCCCTAATTGGCATGTTCCATTTTGTTCTTTCTATTCTTCTAACAAAAAATAGAATCTTGGGTTAGTCACCCCATGGTTTTTCCCTTAACTGGGTTTTCCACATTAAAATCTTGGTGTCTCTTGTGTTGATGTGTTTCTATTCTTGAGTTAAATGCATTATGTTTCATGATTGATTTATTGTTATATTGCTAAGTAATTGCAAGTGTTTAATAAGAGGAAAGTTTTTGGACAACTGATTCACCCACCCTCTCAATTGTATGCCCTGACTCTAACAACCCCATCATATCTAGAATGGTGGGATACATTTGGATAATGGCCTATCTTCCCAATGGACCATCTTATTTGAGACCCTACACCATGGGTTGATCAGGGTCTAGAGGAAGTGGTTGCACCTAATGTAGAGCCCCCCAAGGAGGAGGAGAGAGAGGAGGCACTAGTGGTGGCAGTAGCAGGGAGGAACCAATGTAGAGAGGTAGGTGGTGGCATTTTAGATTAGAGGCCTAGGATTTGACCTCAAGTGTCATGGCCACATGTGACTGTGAGAGGTATCCCTGGCCAATCTAAGAAAGGGGAGTTATGAAGAGCAACCTCTATAGTGCCACCATAGGTCCTAGTGATGGCCGTGGCAACCCCTACTAATCTTGACTGGTAGGATGGAGATCTAGGTAAGAATTGATTTATGTTTCATGATTTGAGTAGAACAAGTGTAGATGTTTCATAGTTAGATGCACGCGGCACACTAGCTATGGTGTTAGACAACCCCAGGGTCTAGGGCTTATTAGATGAGACAAGTGAACTACAAGATCAGGTTTCCCAACTATAGCAGTAGGTTTTTGATGCAAGGATAGAGGTGGTCAAGCTCATGGGTACCATTCAAGGACAATAGACATGTAGTCATAGTCACTCACAATCAACAGCTTCCCAACAGAAGCTACCTATACAACAACCACCATTAGGGCCTGAGGGTTAAGACTCTCATGGGGAGAGCTGATTATGTATTTGTACTTATGAATATGTCACATTTTGTTATAGTGGCCATATTTTTTATATGTTGTACTGAGAAACATTCATTATTATGTATGCAAAAGTCTCCGTGTTGTTATTATGGATGCCTTGCCTGTAGACTACCAATGCCTAACACACCACACTATTATATCTATTGACCACTACCACATCAAATACCTTGGCCATGAGTCCATATTTAAGATGCTTGTTGAAGTTGGAGATTGCTGCTTGATGCAGCCTGATACATGTGGTCCTTGGCATAGCTATTTACCATTACCTTGCCATTGTTCTTCCTTCCCAAGATGAAAATAGAATTCATCAGAAATTCTTCATAGAGCACCCTATCATGAATATGTCCTTCGAGGAAGATGCTAGACCTGATCACCTTAAAGATGGATTTAACAACTCCCTTTGAGTCAAACTTGAATAATCATTTGATTTGATTGATTGGAGACTCTGCAACTTCCTCGACCTAATCCTCGCTTCCCTCCTCTTCCTCATCACCTTCTTCTTCTTAAACCTCTGAGTCCATTTCTTCCTCCGATTTTTCTCCCTCTTCCTCATCTTGACATTTACACATGCGCTTGATACTCCTTCTATTCAATATTGCTCCAAGCTTGCTTTGTTGAATCGAGAGCTCCTGCTATTAGTAACTGAAGAGGAGGAAGGTAAAGATACGGTCGCTCCCATGTGACGATTCTGGCATGCAATCTTAAGAAGATATGAGTCTGCCTTTGGGATTGAAATTGCATACTGAGGACAATCAACTAACTTGAGAAACCTTAGCAACATTTTGGCTAATAATGAAGTTTGTCTAATCAAACTTCACACCAAATCTTCTCTTTGATTACCTATATCTAGAATTACAATTTACTTGTGTCCTCTCACTTTGTGGGAAATGACAAATTTTGGTGTGCCCTATTGTTATAATGAATGCCACAATGTTTACAAGAACTAATAGTCCATAATCTCCTTGTTTACTTTCACTATGATTATTTTCTAAGAAACTTGTATCCTGAATAATGCATGTGACTCAATCTAAAAGGATTGAGTTGTCCTTCTAAAGTAGATCTTTTGTGGGTTAAACTAGTCTAGTTTATGTGACTTTTCTTACAAAGGAATACTCGAGGATTGAGCTCTACTAGGACTCAGAGGATTTGAGTCTCACTAGTGTCTTTGGCATGCTAAGATGCCAAAGATGGGGCTAACAACCCCTTAACTCTTTAATTTTTGGGATGGTTTTGGCACTCCACCTAAGGTTCCCCTGAGGAAGTCTAATAATTTCATGTTCACTACATGGTTTCCCTATTTTCATGGGAAGATTTTTCATACTTGGACCCACTGTCAATTCCTTTGGTGTCCTATCCCTTGAGCATCCCATATTCTCACCAAGCTTTGGATTGGATGTGTGGGCCTAGGAGTTGGAGATTGACATGACTAGATTAGAGTTGTCATTTAGTGTTTGGAGAGGGGCTTCCATGTCTGATTTACCTGCTAGAGCCAAAGCATGGGTACCATCTTCTACAACTCCTTCCTGAAGTGGCTAAGCCTCTTGACCCTTGGAAACTTGAGCTTCAATGTCTATGGAAGTACAAGGTTGCGCCTCAGTCTTTCCTTCAGTAATCTATCCTAGATCTAAACCTATGTCCCTTATGTTTGGGCATATGTCTTAAGAGTGACGTCGACTATAGCAATGTAGCTAGAAGATCCTCTCTTTGATCTCCAATTTTTGAACCCTTTGGTATTCCTTAGTGTATAAAAAAATTTTGGCTGGAATTTTATAAATGGCTACCACTAGAATTTAGGCAAACAAAAATGAATTGATGTTGAATAGGTCTTTGTCGATAGCTAACATTGTGCCTAGAGACCACCCAATTTTTAGAAAACAATCCTCTGTCTCGTATTCCGGTGGTAGATTGTATAGTTGGATCCATTTTGATTCCTCATATGGATCACACATTGTTTGATAAAAATTTGGCACCCATTTCCTCATGTAAAGTGGTGCTCCATTTCTTGTCCAATTCTTGCCTCTTAGAATCAAGTCTCTATCGGTGGTTGTTACAAAGGCAACAAGAAAAAAACCTTTAGGAAGGAATTTGAGAATACATTGGACTTGCCATATCTCTTCTGCTAAGATTCGGCCCAATGAAATTGAAAATTAATGTAGTTTATGCTAGAACTTCAGTTTCTTTTTTGCTCTCCATTGAGACATTGATTCAGAGAATGGGTTTCGATGGACCAGTCCCTTCATTTGCCTTTGCTGAAATATTTACAATTTGGTGATCGCCTCTTCTGCCTACCTCCTCATTCTACTTTTTTCTCAAGTTTGCCACTGAAACATTCTTTTACTCCCTGCTCTACTCCCTCATTTTTTTTAAAAAGCTTGTTATACATACATACATATATATATATATATATATATATATATATATATATATATATATATATATATATATATATATATATATATATATATATATATATATATATATATATATATATATATATATATATATATATGAGGTTTTATCTTTTTGGATCGATGTCATCGTGCTATATGGTTTTGCACTATGTGTTATGGATTATTTGACTAGATGCTATTGTGATTTAATTTAAACAATTTTTGTAAATTGTTTAAATAAATTCTACCAAGATCTAATGAAATAATATGATTTGAGATGCATGTGCTTAAATAAATGCAACTATGATTTATGTAAACAACCTTTGCTAGATTGTTTAAAAAATGCAACAATGATCTAATTAATACATGTGTGATGATGAGATAATATTGTTTTACATAAAACAATTGTGATCTAAATAAACAACTTTGTTATATTGCTTAATTAAATAGGATAATGATTTATTGGTTTTTAGAAATGTTTAATTAACTACAGTTGAGATCTAACTAAACAACAATGTATTATTATTGTTTAATCAAGTGTGACTATGATCAAATTAAGCATGTTCAAAGGTTGTTCAAATAGATACTAAGATAGATGTATTTAAATAATGGAAATAAACTAATTAATTTCATCTACAACTAATTAGAAAAATATGGTAACATGAAAGAAACAAATTTTCACCAATCAATGAAAACTACTTGCGAATTCAAGACAACTAAAATATTTGTCAAGAACAAAGAAATAAACTATAAATAAAGTATTGCATACAAAATCTACCTAATACTAAGTGCTTTAAGGAAATCATTAGTATATCTTACAAGAAAGGATGAAATGAGAGTTTAAGCATAAAATCTATGTAAATGTATTGCATTGATAGGTTCTTTAAGAGGCATACCTTCCATTGAAGAAAGTTGATATGCACCAAAACCATATACGTCAGTGATGATATAAGGTCCTAGCTAGTTAGGACTAAATTTTCCTTTCATTCCAAGAGTGTTGGCATTGCACTAATTTTTATAGAGAACTGGGTCACCAACATCAAAGGAGTAATGAATGACTCGCTTGTTGTAGCTTCTCATAAGACTCTATTGGTAAGCTTGAAGATGTTTGAGAGCATGTATGCATTGTTCATCAAGCATCTCAAGCTATTGAAGTTGCTACTCCCTATAGGTGTTATCATAAATAATGTTCTTGAGTGAAATTAACAATGAAAGAATTTTTAACTCCAAGGGTATGATTCCATTGACTCCATACATGATCTTGTATGGGGTAGTTCCCATAGTCATACGAATACTCGTGCGATAGGCCCATAATGTATATGATAGCTAGGTGTGCTAGTATTTACCATGTTTATTGACTTTTTTCCATAGAATTTCTTTGATAGTTTTGTTTGAAGCTTCTACTTGGTCATTTGACTATGGATTGTACGACGTTAAGAAGTAATGTTGGATGCAAAAATTTTCTAGGAACTTCTTCACATCTTTCTTCTCAAATGAGGAACTGTTGTCAAAAATCAAAGTAAGAGGAAGGTCAAATCAAGAAATTATGTTATCAAGAAGAAAATGACAGAATACTTCAGCAGTCGTAGATTGTAGTGGAACAACTTTGACCCATTTCATGAAGTAGTTTGTGGCTGTGATGATGAAGGTGTGACCTTTTCAAAAAATGAGGGGAAATCTTTCCAATAAGATCTAACCCCATTTAGAAAATGGCCAAGGGGATACATGGGTATGAAGTTCTTGTGTAGGATCTTAGATCAAATTATTGCATTGTTCACATTAAGGACACTTTTGGATGAAGGTGAAGGAAACTTGTTACATGCTTTGCCAATAGTAACACATATGAAGCAGCTTCTGAACTAAGGATCATACACCAAAATGCCCCCCACAAGCACTGGAATGGGCCTTTTCAAGGGAAATGGGAATTTAAGCTTTAGTTAGACAACAGAGTAGGAGACCATTGTAGCTATGACAATATAGAACATTAGAGAGTATGATGTATATTAATGTGAGCTTATGAATATGAGTTCAAAAAAATTTAGAGGAAGCATTCAGGAAGGTATTGTCACATAAATAGTTGAATATATGGGAGTACCATTCATCTTAAACTATCTTGTTACAATAATGGGGAGGATCTAAAGTATCAATTATGGTAGGGGAAGACAGAGTGTGAATAATCAATTGATAGTCCATGAGTGAATCTTCAAGGGGTACAAGGGAGGTAGCACTTGCCATTGCATTTACATGTTGATTGTCTTTCCTAGGGATTGTATCAATTATGAAAAAGGTGAAATGATTCAAGAGTGATAAAGCTAAGTCTCGATACTGAGATAACTTATCTTGCTTCACTTGATAAGATCCATTGACTTACTTTATGATCAACTGTGAGTCATTGAAGATATTCATAACACAAATGTTAGGGGACAACACGATACATAAATTAGAAAGAAGGGCTTCATACTCAATGATGTTGTTGGATACAAGGGATGTTGTTGGCAAGATATAAGTCAACAAGTAAAACCTACCACAAGTCACCACAAGTGGAGTGTGGAGGAAAAGGATGACATGGAGGATAGTAATTAGGATGTTTTGTAAGGGACACATCCATATTACATCATACGGTATTAAGATATGTAATGATATGATAATAAGCAAGCAAGGAAGAGAGATAGGTAATATAATATATATGTATAGAGAAGAGACTTAGACCTACCAATTTTGGATTTGATGTTATAATGAATGGATAAGGAGATAAAAGGATTAGACCTAATGGATGTGTGTATATGATTGTATATGATATGTTGTGTATGATGTATTCTTACCGCATTATATGATTCCTAACTATTATCTACAATTCTCTTACTATCACATCTGGAGTATAAACTAACTTTAAAGACTTGAATAGGCTTATATCTTTAGACTCTTTCCTCCCAATTTATTGCAAACATTTGGTTTTGTTGCCAGGATCCTATATAGAATAGAGAAGAATAAGTAGGATGAATCAGTAAAAGGAAAAAAAAGAGTAGAATAGAATGAAGAGATAAAAGAGTAAAAAGGGAAGTAACACAAAAAAAAATTGATGATCTGTGGTGAATAATCTTAGGACCTACCCTTGTGAGAGGGGGCATGCACCTAAGGGGGTGATAAATGGAAAGGGGAAGGATATGAAAAGATCCTTGAAAAGATGTAACTCTTCATACTAATCCAACCATGGGATACATAAGGATTAATGTAATACCAAACTTAAAACACCCATGACAAAAGGGGATAATAAGAAATTAAGAGAAGTTGGTGAAATTATACAAACCAAAATGGAGATGAGCATGGAAGAAAGAAGAAAACAAACTTATGAAAGACAAGAAAGATACCGTAGAAGATTGGAGAAGGTAGAAAAAATAGGGAGAGAACACACCAGGAAGGTTACAGAGGAAAAAGAACAAGAAATAGATGGCACCAATGAGGATGCTGCTAAACATATCCCAATAGGTGCAGCTGAACAAAGGAATACACTAGATGAATAAATAATGAATGAGAGCATCATAGGGACTATCAAAAACATGACAGAGAAGGACATAAACATCTTGGGACCAATCACAATACATTTTGATAAAGCTACAAAAATGTTTAAAAGTTTAGAAGGAAGCCTCATGACTATGATAATTCTAGGAGGACATGGGAGAACAAATATAAAAAAGCCCTAAACCTACCACAATTGGGTAAAGAACCATATATTCAACCTAATCTTAATAATGTCCAAATAAGGTTTGATGAACAATGGGAACCAATACTAAACCCCATGAAAAATATCCAACCTCTAAATTTTGATGAGGACTTCTTAGATCATCTGGTAAACTAAAGTGTGATGAAAACTAGTAAAAGAGAAGAAGATGTTGTATATGAAAACATCAGTTCTAGGAGTATAAAGAAATTGAGAGAAGCATCACCAATAAATAACAAGATGTCATTAACAAATGAATAATTATCCTCTAAAATAAAATGATAGTTTGAAGAGATGCAACCTCCTGACCAAGAGTCACCCCATGTGCCTTATAAGACAAGGATAATTTCAATTGACTATAACAATAAGGAAGTAGAAAAACAAAAGGAGATAGAAGAAGGAATTAGAAAGGATTGTAAAGAGATATTGGGAAAATAATACTTTGATATTAAGTGGCAGAGAGATAAAAGAAGGGAAAATAAAACTCTAATAAAGAGGAAGAAACCTAAGAAGAAAGACTAGAAGACAACACATCGCAAAGTAACACAAACACCAGAAAAATAGAAGAAAACAACAATGTACTCTCCCATCAAGATACTACTATTTGGAAAAGACACATCAAAAGTAGTCAAAGATGTATTTGTCCTGGAATCAATCTGGAATAGAAAGAATGTAATGAGAGATGAGACAAATCTATTTGATTTTGTGGGCACACTTAAAAATAATGCTTTAAAATGGTATATAAATGCCTGCCTCGACATGATAAGACATGTGAAGAGGTAAAGAAAGTATTCTTAGATAATTTTGAGTCTCCAGAAATCCCCACTGAAGAGGTAATGAAGATGAGAGATCTAATTCAAAAAGAAGGAGAATCCATAAAAGATTTTTACAAATGATTCAAAGAAATATCCCAAAAATCAGAAGAACCTTTATCAGAGATATAAAAATTTGAATGGTTTGTGTTAGGACTAAGCCCTAACATTAGGACATCATTGGATGGGAAAATTCTTTACTCTTGTTCAAAAGTGGTAACTATGGTCTTCTGCATTGAAGCATAAACTTGGCATAGAAATGATAAGACAAAGGAAAATATGGAGATGGTGAAACTTAAACTTGAATTAGAATAACTCAAATTAAAACAAGAAATCTTCTAAAGAAAGGAGGATAGTATACAAAAGCAAAGACCAAATATATGGTGTTCTTATTGTACAAAAGAAGGACATCTACAGAATGAGTGCCATATGATAAAAGGAGAAAGGAAGGCCATCGCAATGAAGATAGACCTTAAAACAATACCAAAAAGGAACAACATAGTCTATTACGATATTCATAGGGATTGGGATGATCTTGAAATAGAAGATTGCCTATCACAACTTTTCAGGTTAAGAGAAGAAGATGGTGATCATGAACCATGGTGTAACTCAAACCGCAATAATAAAGTGAACAATTATAACATGGAATATGTCAAAGGACTAGCTGAGAGACCCTTATACATCCATAATTATGGATATAAAGCTCCTAGTTGGGCTAATTAGAGAAATGTTAATATCCTATAGGACACAAACCCCAATCCATTACCATATATGAATAATTACAATAACAAAGATAGGGGTCAATATAATGGATACATAGGAGGTAGAGGACAGAAGACACATGTTATAAATGTGATAAACTAAGCCATTTTGCTAATGAATGTTGGGGTGAGAGAAGGGAATAGTGCAATTCTATGGTAGCATAGATCATGATCTATTTTCTTGTGAGAACGATCAACAATATTTTAGAAATGCATGACAACAATCTAAAAGTGATGAGTTGCAAGATATCAATTCATAGAAAGGAGCCCACATAGTTAGAAAAATCCCAAAAGTAGCACTGCAGGCAGCTAGAAACTATCGAAAGGAAGCTAGTTATGAGACCAACACTTCCTATCATTAAACTTGGATGAAGAAGACTATTCTGCAAAACTAAAGTATAAACAAATAAAATAGAAGGGAAATAAAGGAAAAACCAAAGTTGTGGTAGTTACAAGACAAGGTACTAATGCCACAAACATTCAAAACAAATGATAGTGAGGAAGAGGAAACTTTCTTCCCTAACAAAGCTCAACATGATGAAATTATAGAAAAATCAATATAAATCAAAACCAAAGAACACAATAAACAAAAACAACACATAATTCATTATTGAAGGGGAAGTTGTGGCACTAAAATAAACTCATAGATCTAACACAACACAATCTAATAGATAGGTTGAAGCAATTTTGTAAATATTGGAATAAGGAAAAGGACTAGAGACCACAAATTTAAGGACACACAGAGATACATAGCCACATATTGGGGTTTTTTCAAAGACCTATAACAACAAATCTAAGGAAGAGAGGATACCATATGAATCTATCAAACAATATATAAACAATATAACATTCCTAGTTGACAAAGATTATAAATATATGGAGGCTATAGAACCTAGGACATCATGGATACTGAGGTTAACCTATGAGATAACAACACAAGAGGTAGATGCATATGCAAAAAAAATCTACTAAACAAGTCTAAGGACCCAAATGCAAAGAGAACCGGGACATATAGAGAGTTCATGGACAAACAACATATGAATGATGCAAAAAACATGTAGAGAAACAAAAGGAAAAGCTGCATACACATTAGGGAATACCTAAGCAAATGGTACAAACTAGTTCATTAGCTCCACAACCTAGTGCTATATCTTTGCAACCTACCACATCATCCTCACAAGTGAGCATAATAACACAAACACCAATACCAAGGAGATCAGGGAGAAGACACTCTACATCATCTAGCACACAAACTATGGTAGAGCCATAGTCATCGACACAAATGGTGTTAACACTACAACACAAATAAAAGGAACCAACAATGCAAGAAGTATCATAAATACTTCTACAAATGAGCATGGAGAAAAAGACCACAAGAAAGAAATAATGGGTAAAGAGAACTTTAGTACATGCATCCGAAGAAGAAGAAAATGAGGAAGAAGAAGCTATAGAAGTAAGCAAACCAACACCAAAGAAGAAAACCAAATCATCAACAGTGGTGATAGGACAAAAACAGAAACCAGAAAAATAACAAGAAGATGAGATGATAATGAATTTAGACACATTAGTCAATACGATTTGATACCATGGCCTACTTAAATAAATAGTTGACATGTATAATGATGTTTGCCAGGAAAACCAAGAAATTATAAAAAGGGTAATCATCCTTTATATGTGAAGAAATGATCAAACACTAGAATATATCATGGAGGGTTTTTCTCAAGATCTGATAGAGGCAATGAGAAAAAGAAGGGAAAAATCCCTAGAAATAGAGGAGGAAATGAGGCAAAAAAGTAGTGGATGAAGTAAACTCATTCATCTCTACCACACAAAAAGATAAATTAATACAGATGCAAGAAAAGGAGCTGAGAACAAAATAGAGGGTCGATACCCTAATGGGCCTAATAGAGGAAGAAAAGGAAAACATACAGAAGGAGACAAAACACTAACTAAAATAGCATATGATGTGATGAGAGAAGATGAGATAGGAGAACAAGAACAAGGAAGGGAATCTCCTCTACATGATACATATGATAGATAACAAGGAGAAGGACCTCAACAATCAGATACCCAAGAAGTATCTACCTTTGCATCTCCCATCCAATCTATCAAAGACTTCTTAGCTCAACAGAAGCAAATACAACCAGTAGTGATCCACAACTACTATGACTCCCATTGCTTGGATCACAAGTAAATATATCTAGCATTTCCCCAATCCAAAAGCCACAATTGAGAGATATATTCCATGTCACAACAAGAAAGGATATTTTACAACATGTCAAAAATACTGAGAAGTTATAGAAATCAATAGAGGCAATTTAGAATCAGCTACTAGAGGCACAAAGAGATACATCACTATTTTTTTCACAATAGCTTAAACAATTGGTAAATAGCCTACAAGCACACATGAGATAGTAGGAGACAAAGGTAAAACTATAGGTGAAGGAGGAGATGACTACTAATAAGCTAACATATGCCACAAAGAAATATGTGACAATGCACACTCAGATAGAAACCCAAATCAATAACCTACAACAAGCTATAAGCGAGAAAAATGTATTATATTAATTTTGCTTACAATGGATGACAAATACAAAAGTAGAAAAGATCAAATTGACAATCTGGAGGCATAGGTAGTGCAAACTATACAACAACTTATGACACATTAAATTATATGAATGGAGAAGTTAAGGCACAAGTTGAGATGGTCCACACACAGTTGCAACATATGCAAGACTAGAGGGAGAAAATAAAAGGGCAGATTAAGCAATTAAGGGAAGTAGTCATCTTGAGGTTGGCTCACTTAATGGGAATATTGGCAGAAGCTAAGTAGATGGCCCAAAACATTCAGATTCTTTCTACTCTTGGAGATGCAGAGACAACAAACTTATAGATAAAAGGATATATATAGGTACTAAAACAAGCCAAAAAGTATTGGGACACCACTCTTACACAACTAAAGGTGATATACAAGAACACCCTCCAAGGGAATTAGCATTGCATGTCTCGAGGACAAGACATAGTTTTGAAAAAGGGGATGATGTTGGTAGGATACAAGACATAAAGTAGAACCTACGACAAGTAGCTGCAAGTCACTGCAAGTGTAGTGTGGAGGGCAAGGCCGACATTAAGGATAGTAATTAGGATGTTTTGTAAGGGACACATCCCTATTATATCATAGGGTATAAAGTTATGTAATGATATGATAATAAGAAAGTAAGGAAGATAGATAAGTAATAGAATACATATGTACAGAGTTGAGAGTTAGACCTACCAATTTTGTATCTAATATTATAATGAATGGATAAGGAGATATAAGGAATAGACCTAATGGATGTGTGTATATGATTGTATATTATATGTTGTGTATGATGTATTCTTACCAAATTATATGATTCCTAACTATTATCTATGATTCTCTCACTATCATGTCTGGGGTATAAACTAACTTTAGAGACATGACTAGGCTCAGACCTTGAGACTATGTCCTCCCCATTTAATCCCAACAAACATTCATAAATAGCTAGAGTTAGAACATGAGGATTGCCAAATAAATTTTAAGGTCCTTCAAATCTTTTTGGCAGTCCTTGTTCTAGTCAAAGTGGACATTTATTTTGAGATGCAGAAAAGGGAGAGTTTAATTCACCAGTTCTGAGATAAACTAGAAAACAACCTAAAGATTTCCCTGTAAACTACAAATGTGAGATATGTTCCTAGGTCGTGGCATATTTATAATGGCATCAATTTTCTTGGTTTTGACTTATATACCATGATGCAAGACAATGAATCCCAACAATTTTCCACTATCTATCCCAAAAACACAATTAATAGGATTCAAGCACATGTTGTAGAGTTGAATATACTCAAAAATATGTTAGAGAATATTAATGTGATCTTGGCATAAAATGGATTTTTTCCAAGATATGATCGACATAATCCTCTAGGATATTGTGAATAAAATCATGGAAAATAAAAGTCATTTCCCATTGGTAGGTTGCACTTGCATTCTTTAGGCTAAATGTCATGTCTACTTAATAGTAATTGCCCAAAGGTACTGTGAAAGTAATCTTGTACTAATCATGTGTGTTTATAAAGATCTAATTTTAACTAGAAAAACCATCCATGAAAGAATGTAAGGCATGACTGGTAGTAGATTCAATGATCATGTAAATATTATGAAGAGGGAAATCATCTTTGAGAGATGCTTTGTTGAGATCCTAAAAGTCAATACAATTTTGAATACAGTTGTCAGGTTTAGTGACAACTATGATATTTGACATCCAAGGTGAATAGTCAATAAGGTGGATAAAGCCAACTTGCAAGAGCTTCTCTATCTCATCATTGACCATGAGTGCTACCTTGGGGTTCATCTTTCAGATGTTTTTCTTTACTGTCTAGCCATTAGGATATAGCACAATATTGTGTCACAATCTATGGATCTATACTAGGCATATCCATATATGACCAGGTGGAGATTTCAAGAAATTCATGTAAGAGATAAGCATGATCTTTTTGTTCTTCAAAATATGAACACTTTCCAATTTGAATAAATTTCTCTGGGTTAGCTTGATCCATCAAAACATCAACAGTATCTTTGACTAGGAGAGTATTGAGATTTGGGGTATTAGGTAGATGAGTTGATTATTGACGTGTGGTGTGGGATGTAGAAGTGTCATCTGATAAATTAGAAGATTCCCCAAAGTATGCTTGAGCATTTAAATAATAGGGGAAACCTTGATCATGATAGAACTTAGGAATGCTATCATATAGACCTAAGAACTCAGTTAAAGCCTTATTGGTGGAGAAAGTATCAAGAGCCAGTGTATTAGAAGCATGACTCATTTTGATCATTTCAAGGTAGACCAAAGAGAGAGGAGAAGAAGTGGAATTTGTAGAGATCATGTTAACATTCAAAGAGGGATAATGATAAGAGTGAGAGGGGTGAGAAGGATAGTATCTTAGACCTTCGGAGTGATTGTTCAGATTAGTTTCCAAAGGGACTTTAATACCTTGTTCCTTTCATCCACATCCATTACCTCTATATTTGATTTGAGAGATAATGCGAAAACCACGGCCATAATGTGATTTCATCTCTATGAAAGGTAGAGGATCATTGTTAGTGGTGTAGTTGATGTTATATGTGTAATCACAATAATCAAGTGTAACAGAAGAGGTTGGAGTAGAAGGTTTAGATTCCTCATAAATAACAAATTGTGAAGAAAGAACAACCTTTGGGATCTTAGGTGTGGAGGTCAAGATTTTGTACTCTCCAACAAAGGAGGGTGTAAAGTCTAATGGACCCCAATAATCATTGAGATATTCAATAAAGCGTGAAATACTATCCTAATTATCATTGTTTTCAATAGTGGAGGACAGCAATTCTACTTTCATAGAAGAAGGATTTAGATTGTGAAGTAGTTTAGAAATAGTAGGTTGATGCCTAGAATCCACATGCTAAGAATGCTCTAGATTTGGATAGGCCTTAACTGTGTATGTCTTATTATTATGAATAAATTTTATAGATCCATGCAGGGTAGATGGGACCACACCCATGGCGTGAATATATGGTCTACCTAGAAGAAGATTGTATGAAAAAGATCTAGGCATGACATGTACTAGGGTAGGAAGAACAATAGTCCCAATGCAATCTGTAAAGTGATCATGCCCAATGTCTATCTTCCAACATTATCAAAGCCATGAATGTTAAGAGTGTCAAGTGAAATAAGAGACATATCAATATTGAGAATATGTAAGAAGTCTACTCGACAAACGGTAAGACCTAATCTATTGTCGATGAGAGTATGCTTTACCCCAGAATTATTGATAATAATTTATCAATAGAGGATCATATTGTTGTTGAACCTCTAAAGAGAAACTCACGCTTCTAAAAATAGAATGTCTGAAGTCATTGTGTGCATACAATCTAGTCAATCTGCTACATCATTCAGCCTAATAGAAGGTTGAACCACAACCTTTTGTAAATTTTCCTAGAGCATCTTGTGGTATGCAGGTGACATTTGAACCAATTCCCATAGAGAGATCTTGGATGGAGTAGTGTAAAGTTATTCTACCAGTTAATACTTTTTTCTAGCACCTTGAGTAAGATGGGAAGTTGGAGGAAGAAAAGGAGCAAATACTTGAAGGGAACTTGGAACAAATGGAATTTATTTATTTTGTCTAGTGTTGTATGTGTGAGCTACTACATGATAGTGAGGTGGATGTGACACAATTGAAGTAATTGATCATGCCACCTCAAATAGTGATTATAACCTAAGAAGGTTGTTGTGTTTTAGAGCGAGTATGCACAAAAAACTTTAGGTTTCGCAGGTTCTTATTGGGAAATAGAAATGTAAATTATATTTATCAACTTTGTAAAGAAAGATATCTAAGGAACTAGAGAGGAATACTCGATAGAGATGAAGTCAATGGCTTCATCTAACATATCGAAGTCATCACTACTCAACGGTTTGTCATAGTCTCGAAAGGTCTAGATGAAAAAATCTGACATAATCAAATACTCAATGCTTTCTAGATTAAAACAAAAGAAGTTTTAAATAGTTTGCAAATTATTTAATTACATCAGGTTCACCAAAATGTGAAGTATAAAAAATGGTTCTAATTAATCTACACATAATTCGATGAATCTTCTACTTAAAATTAGGATATGAATCATCTAAGATGTCTGCTTTATTTCTGCCCCAAAAGGAAGAGCAAGGTTTTCCTAGATTTTATCCCTTTGTCACTATCAAAATGGAAAAAAATACAATTAAACTAACTAATTTATGAAAATACAGAAACTAAATGATGATTTTGTAAAATAGAGTACAGGAGTGAAAACATATGAGAGAAGGGAACCTGACACCAAAGTACAAAGATTATTGTCCAAGATGCCAATGCCCAGTACAGACTTCTATGCGCAACATTGTCATCTATACGATGTCATATGACTCAAATCCAGAATCTCAATCTTTGTGTAAACTCTTTCAATCAATTTTAGGGTCACTGAACTCATGAAAGTGACTTGCAAACACACAGAACAAGGGAAAATGGTGTGGCTATATAGGTTTTTGCCTCAATCAAACCCTATTTTAGGTGTTTCTACCTCAACAATAGCTAGATTGATCAATGATAAAAAAGTGTGTTCTCTTGTACTCTAAGTGTATGTAGAATAGTAGTGAGTAGTGACAAGTAAAAAATGCAATATACAAATATATTAAATCCTACTAAATGACTTAGAGTATATTCACACAATATCCCTATATGGAAGAAATAAAATGGGAGATGTGTGTGTTCAACCCATTAGATATGTGCAATAATATACAACAAGATTATAAATAATCAAAGCACAGACAACAAAAACTATTGAAATTTTATCACCTCGCAATGAGGAGGTGAAAACTACTTGGCTAATAGTGGTTCCAATGGGAATCCTTAAGAGTCTATTGAGCTTCAATAGCAAGAGTGTAGAGCTTGATATAATAAACTTCAATAATGTTGTAATCTCAATATTTGCAGAGCTTTGTTCATGAAAGTACAATCAATCTCTATTTTGGCAGAGCTTTGCTACAAAAAGGAATCGATCCTTTGCAATGATAAATCTACTTGCTTTTATAGAGAGAGAGAAAGGGAGAAAAACCAAGGCAAATAGTCATTTAAGCATGGATAAGAATGACAAAAATCATGGTGAATTGCACAAGTGAAAAGGTAACTTCTAAAAATGATTTGAAGACTAACAAAGGCTATTAGGATGTTTGCGTGTGGCATAAACATCCATGCATAGCATTGGAGTGATAGAAAATATAATTCTTAAAAGGTTTGATCAACTCAGGACTATACCATAATTTAGGCATTTTTACTATTTCTGGATATGGCAAGCAAAAAGGATCTAAGCAATGTAATGTTACATCTCATGGGTCGAAGGTAAGGCCAAGGTTGGAAATGGTCCTAAAACACACTAGAGGCATGGACACTAAAGAAAGTGCCAAACATAGTGTGAAATTGTGGGTGAGAATAATTTATGATGTTAGATAGAGATTAGCAATATCCCAAATGGAAATGGAAGGAAAAATAAAACTATCCACTCTGGCTCAAAATAGAAAAGGGTCTAGAACTAGGGACAACAAAGTAGGATTAGAAATAGTAGTTGGAATCCAATCTACACTTGAGAAAACATTAGAAAAGAGGAGAGTGGACAACTCTCCATGGGTACAATGAGAGTCCTTTCTTGGAATTTTAGGGGCATCAATGCACCTAACAAAATTGTCTAATTAGGTGCCAAATAGAAATTTCAGTAGTAGATATTATCCTACTTCAGGAAACAAAATTAACTAAGGATCAATGAGATCTTATCTTCCAAAAATGGAATCAATGGGAATCAAATTCAGTGGCTGCCAATGGAGCCTCTAGGGGACTGGAGACCTTGTGGAGAAAATAACTCCACAAACTAGAGGGAGTTTATGTGGGGGCAAATGGATTGTGGGAAAATTCTGCAAAGTCTTTCTAAACATAGATATGACAATAATCAATGTGTATGGTCCTAATGGGATAGTACAAAAGAGAAACCTATGGAATATGCTCAATATAGTATTAGGAACCTTAAAGGATGAAAGAGTGATTATTGGGGGAGATTTCAACACTATTGTTGAAGAGGAAGAAATAGCTGGAGACATCACACCTCCTTCCAAATCATTAGAAGACTTCAGGGAATTCATGTTCCTCAATAACTTATTTGATTATGTACCAAAGAATGACAAATTTACATGGACAAATAGAATGAAATCAAAACTTCATAACAAATAGAACAAAATCAAAACTTCATAAGTAGCCCATTTTCCCATTTGTTTGGAGTTCATGCAAGACAACATCAAAAGAAGAAGCTCCTTTAAGTTTGAAGCATTTAGGGAGCCTAATTTTTCTTCCATAGCTATAGAAGCAGTGGTAATCCTCTCTTTACATCAAAGGATCTAGGATGGTTGAATTGGTAGAAAAGATGAAATACATCAACTGCCAGGTCAAGATATGGATTATTAACCATTTCAAAAATATCTTCAAAGAGAAGGAGAGGATTCAAAATTATTTATCAATATTATGTACTCAAATCATAGCTTTCAGAATGAATGTTGTAAGTTTTGCAGAGGAGAAACGTCTCAAAGAGGAACTACAAGAGATATTTCTTAGAAAAGAAATTTATTAGAGGAAAAAACCTAGAAAAAGATGGCTACATGAAGCAGATAGAAACACAAAGTTCTTCCATATCTTGACTAAAATTAGAAGGGCCTCTAATTTTAATAATATCAAAGATGTAGATGACATCTTAATTTTGAACCAAATAGAAATACAAAAGGAAGTCATGAGATACTTTAAAGGTCTACTAGCCAATGAAGGTAATAGGCTACAAGCTCAAGCATCCTTTGTGGTCTCTAATATTCCTAAGCTAGTGAATAAAGCACAAAATGAGTGTTTAGTGAAGGAATTCACTTTGGAAGAAATTAAAGTTGCTATTTTCTCCATGTAAAGAAACAAAGTGCCTTCTCCAGATGGTTTTACTAGTCTATTTTTTAGAAATGTTTGAGTTTTGTTGGTAGAGATGTGGTTTTAGTGGTAGAAAAATCTAGGAAACACAAGAATACTTTGAAAGAGTTGAATGCTTCTCTAATATCTTTAATCCCAAAAACCAAAAATCCCTCTTCCTTTGAAGAGTTTAGACCAATATCTCTCTACAACACCATATATAGAATTATATCCAAAGTTATTGCCACAAGACTTGTAGCTATAATTTTTTTAATAATTTCATAAGAACAAGGTGGATTTGTGCACTAGGGTGTGAGACTTTAGAAGGATATATTGTCACACATGAAATAATTCACTCTATTCATGCACTCAAAACTCTAACAATGATAATCAAACTAGACATGGCCAAAGCTCATGACAAAGTTAACTAGGAGTTGCTACTCCAAGTCCTTATGAGACTAGGATTCTCTAAGGAGTGGTATAAATGGATCGATTCATGTATTTCAGGTGTTATATTCTTAGTATTAGTGAATGAATCCACAACCAAAGATTTCAATTCCAAACAAGGACTAAGGAAAGGAGACCCTCTCTCCTCTTATCTATTCAATATTATGGTAAAAGAATTGATTTGGGCCATAAATTCAAAGAATCAAAGAAATAATTGGAAGGGTATATAAATACCAATGATTCAAGAACCCTTCACTCACACATTTTTTGTGGAGGATATAATGCTCTTTGGGAATGCATCATCTACAGAAGCTAGATCTATTAGAGAAACAATCAATGCATATTGTGGTCTATTGAGATAGACTATCAATGCTTTAACTCAATGGTGTATCTATTTTTTACTCTTCTAGTTGTACAAAAGTGTATTGTGAAAATACTGGGATTCAAAATGGAAGCATTGCAAAGAAAATATCTAAGTATTCCTTTGTTTGCAAGTACTGGTAAGAAGGAATTATGGAAAGACATTTTTTCCTCAATTAAGGATAAAATCTCCTCATGGAAGGGAAGGTGGTTGACTTTGGCAAGTAGATTAATAATGGTGAAATAAGTTCTTTAAGCCATACCCATATACATGATTTCAATACTCAAGATACCAAAAGGAGTGCTGTCAGATTTGGCAAAATTAGTGAGGTGTTTCTTATGGTAGAGCAGCTTAGAAAAGAAAAGAATTCTACTCATATCTTGAAAGAAACTTTGTAAACCTAAAACAATTGAGAGACTTGGTATCTTGAATGCGGGATTATAGAACATATCCCTTGGAGCTAAATTGGTATGAAGCATGTATATAAAACCAAAGGAAAATTTGGTAAGATTAATGTAGGCTAAATAACTTGATTCTTGGGATAGAGAAAGAATTTTCATAGTAGCCAATCTGCATATAAGCTCAAAAATGTTGAACTTCAAAACACAAGGAAGAGAAGTAATTCTTCCCCATCTAACATAGATTGTTCATAATGGGAAAAAACCCCTTTTTGGGAGGACTCTTGGAATAGACACCCCCCATTAATCTCAAGAACTAATCTTAATGAGACCAAGGAGTATCTAAAACACTATGGGGAAGCAATATAAACAAATATTGCGAAAACACCAATCAAGAGTGAAATGGAAGAACTTTGAAGGATGTATTTTACCAAGAAAACAAAAAAAATCTATTGGAAATAATCTTATCACAAAGAGTTATATTCAATTCATCCATTGAAGATGAGATTAATTAGGTAGCATCTATGTCAGGGTAGTATACAATCAATCAAGGTTACAAATGCCTCTCATAAGTGACAAAATAGAATGGTCATATAAGTTGTGCTGGAGTATTGCTTGTCTTCCAAAAGTAGGAGCTTTTTCATGGCTAGCTCTCCATAATGAAATTCTAACAATTAAAAGGTTGGAAAATATGGGAATATCTCCTATCTTCAAATATGTATTGTATGGTGAAGAGGAAGAAAATGTGGACCACCTTCTTCTTAACTATTCTTTCAGTAGTAGTTGTTGGAATGATTATGTGGAAAGCTGAATTGGGAAACTCCTTTTCATAAATATCTACTTGACCTTTTTAGAAGTTGGTCTCCCCTTTACATAGACTCAAAATTTGCATGCATTTGGGAGGTTAGCCCTTTGTTACTCATTTAGCACATTTGGAGGGAACACAACTATAGAATATTCAATAAATATCATTCTTCTATCACTAAGGTGAAAGATAAAATTGTAAATGCTATTTTGGAGGTAGTAATGTCAAACATAACTAAATGTTTAGTCCCAAATAACACTTGTTGAAAAGCTAGGACAATAATCTACTTAAACATTGGCAAGAAATTCATCCTCCTCCATCTCATGGCTCAATCTTGGACAACACATGTGAGATGAAGAAGTGTAAAGTTAAGTGGACTCCCCCTACAACCCCTTTCATAAAGATAAACTTTGATGGAGCCTCACAAGGTAACATAGGCTTATCCAGGCTGGGTGTATAATTAGAGATTCCAAAGGAAATATTTTAGCAACAAACTTGGTCAAACTCGTAGAGGGTACAAGCAATGAAGTTGAAGCATTAGCACTTTTGCATGGTCTAGAGCTCACCTAAAATCTCAAATTGGGACACATTTGGATTGAAGGGGACTCCATGATTATTATCAATGCCTTGAGAACTAGACATTCCTCTAATTGAAATTAAAGTGCATACTTTAACCCATTTTGAGAATTATAACACACTGGATTCATACCAATTTTCCCATTGTTACTATGAGGTGAATAGATCAGCTAACATGCTTGCAAATCTAGCTATAGACTAGTCCCAATTCTCAAGAATCTTTCTTCCTAACTCATGGGATTACCCTTCGTCCCTACAACATCAATTAGAAGTGGATAGATCTTTAATAATGTCTAATTTAGTAGCCTAGAGAGATTGGATGCCACAGGTGTGCCCTAGGGTCATAGAGAAAAAAATGGTGATAATATATATGTCCCATTAATCAATATAAATTGTCTAACATCAAATTAATTACCAAGTGAGATAGTGGCCAACATGGACTTCCACCTCATATTTGGAAGTCAAGCCATGGCTACTTCTTCTGACATCACTAACAAACCTATCGCTTCCCCTCCAACAATTTGATCAAGGAAAATATCTCTTGAAGTTGAATTCATTTAATGATTAGTTATTATATTCAATACTATGGTGATTTCTCAAGAAAATAGATTTTGTATCACATCATCAACAACTCATATGACCAAGTCTTGTGGTACTTTCTCTATCATCAACTTCATCAATTCTTGTGAAGTAATATGAGTTGATCTATTATGCCCACATTTTAAATGTGGACATGAAAACAAAACTAACAAAAAATTTCTATAACCTGACACTAAAACCCCCTCTACATGCTACATGCACACTTAACATTGTGGACACTCAATTTTGTTGCATGTTTAACAAATGTTAAGCATGCCACAATTAAGCGAGGTAGATAAACATGAGATACAAGAAGTACGAAACTCCTTTCGCATCCCTTTTGTATGGGGTTTATGTTATAAGATTGCGGTATTGGAACAAGCGTCGCCATGAGGGAGGGTCTCTTTCAAGAGACATTCCCTAGGGTTTCTAGATGAAGTGATAGGGTGGTCTTGCCCTAAGGTCAAGACCCTAGAAACATAGTCATGAATTAAATGAATGATTAAAGTAACTATATTGTGAAAATAAAAAATATTAAATTTATTCTAATGTCATCTAAGGTTTCATTAATACAAGTTATAACCAAAATAATCGTGTGACAAATTCAATGCAAATGAAAAAGCCTAACAAAATTAATTTACTAAATGACCTCAAAATGGTGCTAGAACATTAATTAAAAGAACTAGAAATAAATTTGATAGAGAATTAACTTTAACATTAACTAAACATTCACACTTTGCTATTAAATATAAATCTTCAAATTTAATTAAATAATATCTAGAAAATTATGAATTATTAGCTTACAATTTTCCATCTAGGGTCAAATAGGTTAAATCACTCAATAAATTAAATTTCCTAATACATAACCTAACAAAATAGCTTAATATTTCCTTAAGTATGTTTAATTGTTGAAAATGGGTTTAGGGTCCCTAAATGTTAGGGCAACCCTCCCAACCCTAGTTTAAGTTTATAAAAGCACACCATTCCTTTTTTCTCTCACAAATGTGTGTTTTGATTTTGCATGTTTAAAGGAAAGGTGAACATGAGAAATCTCTTCTCCATGAGAAGACAATTTCTCCAATAAAGCTATTTAGCTAGGTTTTCTATTTCCTCGCAAAGTTTGTTTCCCTATTTTTTTTAATTTCTCTCTATCCTTTCTCCAAAATATCAGTAGTTTTGCATTAGTTAAGAGGGTTAAAAGTTTTCCCTCTAATACATAGTTTCAAAATAAATTATGTTATATTAGGTTGTTGGATTTTCTATAAACATATTTATTTATGAATATACATCCTTCAATATATATGTTCAGTATATAAATAAAACAAATGAAAGCAACATATAAAGAAATACATATGCATATATATAAAATATATATATATATATATATATATATATATATATATATTTGTTCAAACTGTTAAACAAAATATAAACCTCAAGCTTTTGAGTATACACAAAACTGTGTATATACTCAAATCATGTATATACACAATACTGTGTAAGTACAGAGGGAATTGTTTCTATATATATGTATATTGAAGCAAAGAGGTAAAAGAAGGATAAATAATATTGCAGGTCTTAAGAAAAAAACATAGTAAATAGTAGGCATCATACACAGGGGGTCATCTTTCATTTTGGGGTAGGGGTTGGCTCCCTATGCAGTGTCGAGACCCCATGGGATCTACAACACCCCGCACAAGTTGAGTCCCTTATGGGGTGGGTGGTGCCTTATGGTTGCAATAGGGTTGTGGTAGGAGGCTGGACCGCCCATGCGCTAAACGGGCCAAAAAAAACACTATTTTTTTTTCTTTTATATAACATTTTTTAAAAGAACTTCAACCCTTCTTTTTTTTAACATGGTATTTATATATAACATTTTCATTTCTCTATCTTATAACAGAGAATTAAATAAGTGGTGAAAGTTTAGAACTATGTCACACTTTTATAAAGGGAACATCCAACAAAAACATATTTCTCTAACTTAAACGTAAAAAAAGTCATTTGTATGTTTTGAATTTTAAAATTACAAACTAATGAAATGTAGAATTTTTAATGTAGTTTATGATTATAATTTTTTTATAAATTTAATTGATGAATTTTAAATGCTAATATTTTTCAAAAAAAAGTGACATCGATGGGATGTCAAGAAAAATGTAGCAAAATTATTAGTTTTTCTTTCAATTTTTTCCTAATTAGCCAACTTAAATATCTAGTGCATGGTAAAAAAAAAAATTTTTGATAAATATTAATTTTTATTTTTTAAAGTCAATTTTAATCAAAACATATTAGTTTCCATAGGACATCAACTTTTTTACATTATATAATTTTTTAAAAATACCCTTTTAGAGAGGATTCCATTCTCTAGTGAACCATATGTTTTTCAAAATTTTTGAATATGTTTTTCCTTTTAATATATATTTTCTAATCAGCTTCATGCTTGATGGGAAAATCCTACTTATAATAAATATTAAATATTATATAATAAAAATAATCAAAATATGAAAAAAAATATTTCTACAATCTACGTTTTGAGCACTACAAAAGGGTATTCATCATTTTTTTTTAAAAAATGTATTTTAATGGCAAAAATTACAAGTAGAAGATGAAAGTTTTTGAAAATGTGGGGAAGGCGGGGTGGACAGCTACATAGGATGCCACATACATAGTTTTACCCAGAACTTTATCAAGCAGTATGGTTCTGCCTGGTAAAGTTCTAGGTGTAAATATCTAGGGCAGATTCTATAGGGGCAAGACCTTATCGACTGATAAGGTTCCGCTTGGAACTATTTTATATAATTAATTTTTTAAAGTAATTATTTTTTAATGTAGATTCCATACAACAATGTAAAATAGTGATAGGATTAAAAAATTTACATACAGGCAGACAGTGAAAACATAATATTTAAGAGGTAATTTTTTTTATGAACAATAATAAAGTTTATTTTTTAGAATTGATTTAATTTAATTAGGGTTTAATTTTTTAATTTAGTAGGGTTTAATTTTTTAAAAATTATATTTTAGGGTTTAATTGTTTCAATTTAGGGTTTAATTTTTTAAAGTAGGGTTTAATTTTTTAAAACTTATATTTTAGGGTTTAATTGATTTAAAGTAGGGTTTAATTTTTTAAAGTAGGGTTTGATTATTTTTTTACTTATGGTTTATAATCATTGATTTTTTTAATTGGGTTTTGATTGATATTTTTAATTAGGGTTTGATTTATTTTTGTTGATTAGGGTTAATAAAAATTGATAAATACTATACAAAAAGACTCCTAGATTAATAATAAAAAAATATGCAATATAAATTAACAAAAAATAAACTTAAAAATATAATGAACAATCTTAGATCTACATTATCCATATGTATTTATGTGAACTTCCCTAGTCCATATCTACATATGCTCTTTCCTCACATCATAAGATGATCTTAGAAATTAGAAATGGTGTGGTTTATGTGAACTTCCCTAGTTCATATCTATGTATGCTCTTTCCTCATGTCGTAAGATGATCTTGGAAATTAGAAATGGTGTAGTTTATGTGAACTTTTGCAATCCATATCTGCGTATGCTCTTTCTTCACATTGTATGATGATCTTGGAAATAAAAAAATGGTGTGGCTTATGTGAACTTCCACAGTCCATATCCATGTATGCTCTTTCCTCACGTTGTAAGACAATCTTGGAAATAAAAAATCGTGTGGATTTTTATTTTTTAATTTTTAAGGTTTTAAGCAAATTGGATTTCATCACCAAGCACTTGGCCAAAGCCCATGTTCTAGCAGGCTATATAAATTCCAAGGAGCTATCATTTTTTTGCTATGTGGTTGTGTGTTTTAAGCACACTATGAAGTGAGGTGGTTTCATCCCACCAATACCCAGGCCTCAGACAACATGTAGTGCCCCCTCGTCATTGGCTTGTGATAGTGGTAATTCTACATTGCTCTCTGTCAATTGGCAATAGTTGTTAGTCGTTCATTGCATTGATTCAGTTTTGAGACAGTTGAATAGTAGGTTATGACTTATGTTTGACTGGTATAATTAGATAGGTGTTATGAGTTCATGATGGCATTACTATTTTTTCAGTTATGATGCGAATTAATGTCATCATGTATCATTTGACTTGTGGTATTTGAATTCATATAGAAGATGTTATGATATTGTGTCAAGAGCAGAGACAGTGTAGTATTACTCGCTTCAAGTACCCTACTATGCCGCGATTCTCTGACTCTGTGTGTGTGTTGACATATATGTGTTTGATTTTATTCAACCAATTGCTCGGATGTAGGCTATAGGTACCGAACCTTGACTCCACCTGATATAGCAGGTTCGAGCGGGTTCTTACACCAATGGGTGTCAGTGATGGGGGATAATGTGAGGTCTATTCCACTAGGTCAGTCCTTGTCTTATGTTGTGGTCTCGAGTTGTGTTGTGTCACTTGGTCCTTGCTTGGTTATTATTGGTTGTCTTGTGTCACTTGGTCCTTTCCTAGTTATTATTAGTTGTCTTGTGTCGTGGTGTAGAGTTGAGTTGTGTTTTATAATGTTTAATTTGTTCATGTGTGGTTGGAAGATACTTTATTGAATTAGTGTTATTAATAATGCTCCTATTATGTTTATTGGATAATATTCGTTTGGCTTAGAACTTGGATTGATACCTTGGTTAAATTTTATAATAGATTAGAATTATTATTGCTTTCCAAAAGTATTTATGTCATAATTGGAGTCACGAGTAATTAGTATTTATTTGGTGCAGTATACGAAATTAATGCCTTGAGTTGTCAATTTTGAATTTGGAAGATTGGGATCTCTTTTTATAGAAAATTTTTGAATTTCTCAGAGGAGTGGGTTGTTGGATAACGGATGCATGTTTGCATTAATTTTATGAGTTGAACCATTTTTATATGGGAAAAATTTTGGTTGGGAAGGGAGTTGGAAAGACCACAGAGATATTGGGGAGAAGAATAGAGAAATTGGTTGCGGGAGTTGGAGAAAGTTTGAGGTGGGACTGAATTTTGGGTATGTGATTTGTCTCTCTCTGTGAATTTATAAATGTTGTAGCTGGTAAGTTATATTTTATTGCAGCATGTTCTATGTGTGAAACTAGTATGTCTTGTGTGTGAAACTTGCATGTAACTTGGAATTAATTGGAATTTAAAGTATCCTTGTGTGCCCTGTGAGATCGAATGTTGCTCCAATCTATGTAGATTCCTCCAAGATGGATTCTTCTGGTTTAGCCTTAGTCTCAATCCTTTTGAAATCATTAGCTAAATCATTTGTAACCCTGCATTTCTCAATCCTATAAAATAGATGACTCAGTGTTAAGCTTTAATCAAACTCTTGTCCCTATCATTTTTGCATTTTTTTTTAATCTCACATTTCTATCTCTTTGATAGAGGTGAAATGCCTTGTAAGAAGTGGTTTGGTCTTCACATATATTTATCTTGGCAACTTGTTAGTGCTTGCAACCATTGATTTGGTTCTCATATTATTCATGTTTCCTTTTTACCTTGAATGCCTTGCTTTTATCTATGTATCCCTGGCGAAGATTTTGTGACTCCAACACTACTTTCCCTAGAAAGCTACCCTACAAGCATGTCTAGGAATTTGACCAAATCTTGTGAAGTTTTCTTCACAATTCCCTTCAAATATGCTTTAAAATTTTTTTGTTGGCTGAAAGATACAATTTAAATCATCTTTTGCAATAGATTTAAAACTCAGGGAAGCTCTGGCTTTATTCCTTAGGAAACAATTTAACTATATGGTATTTCACACAATTTGCGTTACCTTAGCAATAGAAGTCTCTATATGTATTTATGCTATTGTAGATTGAGAAAAACTTCATTTTTTTCCATTGACCGTATGGCATAGGAGACCCCATCTCTATTTTTCTCCTTGTGATTGAAAATTTCTACTTACTTCCCTAGACCGTACGACTGTTAGAAATCTTATGCAATCTAAATTTTGAAGTTTTGCTGCTCTCTCTTGGGGATGTTGTACGGCTGCCATACAACCCTCTCCTTGCCTTCTTTTGGATGAAATTTGCTGTTCTTAATTCACCTGTAAATCTGCAATTTATGTGAATCATTGGCCTCCTCCTTGGTTTCTCTGGATCTTTTTTGTGCCTGAAATTTCTGGTTCTTACCTTTCCTTTAATCTTGCAACTTTTGTGAATTGTTTGAATTCCTCTTTGACTTCTCTGTATCTTGTTTGAGCCTGAAAATTATTTTAAAAAAAATATGTGATTTCATCTTGCTTGAGCCTGAAATATATTGAATAAAAATGATGTGATTATACCTTGTTTGAGGCTGAAATTTATTGAATAAAAATGATGTGATTAAACCTTTGCTTGAGCCTGAAATTTATTGAATAAAAATGATGTGATTGTATCTTGCATGAATCTGAAATTTATTTAATGAATACCATAGGATAGAAATCTTGAAATTTATTTCAATTTGAGCTCATAGAAAATAAAATAAAATAAAATAATTGTTGTGTTTGTTTTTAAATAGGATGCTTAGAGGAGATCTTGTTTGTAGGGAAACTTCTAAATTGTGATTGTAGTTTGGATTTATTAAGTCAATATTAGGGAGAAGTTGATTTTAGAAGGTTCATTTGTTAGTAATGTATCATTTTAGAATTTAATTTATTTAATTAATTTTATCTTTTTATTTTTATGCAAGAAGTTTAATAAATTAAGTTTTGCTCATTTTATTTTATATAATTTTGCTATTGTTATTCTCTAATTCAGTTATTTAGAAAATTGTAATTTTAGAATATATTTAATGGAAAGAAGTCTTTTTTTTTAGAAATAGATATCATGGTAGTTTCTTTTATTAGAAATCTTAAGTGGTAAAATAATAGATGGCAATCCATGATCATAGGAAAATACATAAGTTTGATTTTATATTATAAGTGGTTAATTGTTAGGAAATCTTATAGGTTATAGGAGTTGTTTGAAATTGTAGATGCTTATTAATAATTTATGCTTATAGTTATTGTTTTAGAAATTGGAAACTATTGGAAAATTGGAATAGGAAAAAAAGTATTTATGCATACTTAAAACATTATTTTAAAAAAAATAAAAATAAATATTATTTCTTGTATTCAAGTGATTGTTAGGTACTTGAAATATATTGTTCTTGGGTTATAACATAATGGTGTGTAATGTTAGATATTGTTTTAAATTAGTTGTAAATCAAATTATTATTCTTTCTTCTAGTCTCTTTTAGGTATAAAGGACTAGACTTATACAAAATAAATGATGAATGGAAGTTTATTATTTTTGAAAGAATTTATATAGTTATAGTTGTTTCTTGTTACTAAATTTGGTGGTTTTAGATTATGGAACTAGGTGTTTGTATAGAATCTTTGTTAGTGAGTTCGGTGGTGCCTCATTTGAATATAAATAGATGTATACACTTTCCTTTCATATATGCTTATTGGTAATTCTTTACGGTATCAAGTTAGTTAGAAATTCAATGTTTTGATTTGAATTAGAAAGTGGTTATATGTATGTAATTTTAAGAAAATCTATTTATGAATGATGTTGTAGAGCTTGTAGTTTAGGCTTGTAAGGGTTTAGATTAGTAGTTGGGGGTAAATAGTCTATTTCAATAGTAACATTATGTAATTAAAGATATTTATCCTATTCTCATGGATGTGTTCACTAGAAATTGTAGATTGGAAGATTCTTGATGGAAAGTTTGTGATATTCGAAAAATATATATTACAGTTGTTGATTATGATTGTAATTGGTTTAATGTTAAAAAAAAAGATTTTTGCTTATTGTAAATAAGTACTTATAGATGTTTTAATTAAAAATGGTAAGTGGCAAATCCTAAATGGTAAGTTACACTATTTAGGTTTATAATGATTTGATTTATGGGATTATTATATGAGATTGTCTTGGCTTTTGTTTATATAAGGATGTTCAGTTTCTGGTTCACCTTCCTTGCCTTATTAATTCCTAGAATGGTGAAGTTTTCCTATTCGTGTTAACTTGATGTGAGTTGATTTCTTGATTGAATCTAGAGTCCTTTGAACATCTTTGCTTTATCTCCTCCTTGGTCTTATCTTATGTTTGTATTGGAGTATTGTGTTACCTTGGGGTGGAGTTTGATCTATGTTGGTTTGTTGTGAAGTAGGAATCTTGTGTGATGTCATGGCCACTTGTTGTCAACGTGGAAGTGTTGACCTTGTCTGATTATGGTTTCTTTATCTTTGGTTGGACCTAACTCCAGAGGTGAGGTGTCTTGATCGTTGGTCCAGATAGTGGCATGTCAATGTAATGGGATATCTAAATTTTCTTATCTTGTAATGAATGAGAATGGTCTCTTGAATATAGTTCTTGGTTTCTTGATGTTATTACTTCAAATTTTGATGGGTTTCTATGGACTTATTGTTGTGGCCTAGTGAATGGTGTAATTTATGGCTCGGATCTGATTGGTGATTATTACTTGTATGTGTGGTATGTATGTTTGATCAGAGAATGCTAAGGGAGTGGCTTTCATGGTGGGGCCGGTACCTAGTGAGAGGTCGCCTGGGTAACCCCATGAAAGTTGTAAGCATGTGGAAAACTTAATAACTTAATCAAGAGGGTTGGGGTATTAAAACACTTAACAAGATAAGTAAGAGACCTCACCCATGCCTTGAGTGCTCTCACAGGCTAAGGATGGGATGAGAAGGCCTGGTTGGCAAGGCTGACCTCCTTGTCTACATGAGAGGACCTGTCGGCTCCGCATGTGTCACCCTATGGGGCCGGCACCTAGAGAGAGGCTGCCAGGGTAACCATAGATGGGGGCCAGCTTTTGGGGATAGATAGCCTGGGTAACCCTTGTTAGGACCATGCGATGACACTCTCCTTACATAGTTCTATTGTTTCTTGGTAGTACCTCTGGAGTGATGTCTTGTCTTGTGCAGCTTTGATGATATGGTCGGTTGTGTCAAGTCAGTTATCGTTCTTTTATTTTCAGATGTTGTTTCTTGGCTTAGTGGAATCCTTGTCTTTATCTCCTAGCTCAGAGGGGTGGACCTCAGGGTTCCACATGGTTGGGTGGTATGAGCTATCCATTGGTCTTTTTTTGGAGATGTGGTTCGAGTTCTACGCAGAGGTGTTCTAGTTCCAGTTTTCTTCCTACCTTTAGTGGTGTTTTATACTTTCTTATGCATTCTTTTGTAAATCGACAAGATCGGTCTTGTAATCTTGTAATCTTGTACTAAGACCTTGATAAATTAACTATCTTGCTAATGTAAAAGTTGATTTGATTTATAGAAGTAGTAAAATGATTATCACTTGTGTGGTTTATACTTTATATTCTCTAATGCAGTTATGTTTCCCTAGAGGAGTTAGAAGTGCACTTTTCTTCATGTCATGTATTATGACATCTTTGGTTACTATTATTGCATTTACTTGCTTCAAAAAAAAAATTGTTCAGTAATTTTGTACTTTTAGCCTTGCACTCTAGGGTTGCATGACGGGGCATTACATTTGGTATCAGAGCCAGGTTTAAACACTGGGTACTCTAGTTACAATTGAGCCCATTATGTGACCTAGTTCTTAAACTTTGTAGATTAACTGTATCCCAGGTTGCAACACTAAGACCTCTCGATTGTTGTTGTTGCCCTAGGTTAAATGATTTTCTCGTTGTAGTGAGTTGGTAATAGTATCTCTCACCTGTCTGTATTAGTATGAAGGTTGATAAGTTTACAGACTTGCTCTTTAAGAAATGAATTCTTTATGTCATGTTTACTTATTTGTCTATGATGTATACTTTCTTCTTCATTTATGAAAATGTGATGATATATTTGCCAACATGAATTTCCTGAATGATAGTGCATGTAATTAAGTATTGGAATGATTTAATCATTTGGTGAGTCATGTGGTTATGTGATGTCATGTGCGGGGTATCTTAACATGGTTGTTGATAACCTAACATTTATCACCTAGCTGGTCATGACTTCGTATGGAAGAATTGTTGTGATTTATGAAAATTATCATTTTGTATGCCTGTGTGAGAACCGTGTTTAAGGATCAAATTGGAGCTTGCATTGGACCCATAAGATCATGAATGTCATACTGTAAGTCAATTATAGCTTTAAATTATTCCTGTGTGACATCATACATTCCCTTTATATTTTCTTGCATAAAAAGTACTTGTGTATGTTCATAGCTTAGTAAAAAAGAAATTGTACTGTATTAAAGATAGAAGTTGTTTGTATATAAGTAGTGACTGTGTTGCCTTAAATCCTTGTATAAAAGTTTCTTAGATAAAATGATGTAGTTAACTAAATCATTTGAGTGCTAGTGTACATTCTCTAACAAATTCTGGACCTTGTGTCCTCGAGTGTTGTGTAGCGGATACTCCCTTTATGTGACTAAAATTAGTCACATCGTGATGTGAATTTGTTGTATAATTTGGTTGTTTTGAAATTTTTAATGGTTGTTTCATGTGTTGTTGGGGGTTAGCAGTGAATTTTGTTTCTTTGAACTTTCTTATGACAGGAGTGGTCACCAAAACTCTTTTCTTTATTCTTGATTTATTGAAATTTGCCAGCACTTTGTGACTTAAGGTTGTAATTAGATTGTTTTTCCATGTGGGTTTGTAATCATTTTTAAATTTTCTATGCTGGAACTCCTAATTGTTGGATTCTGTTGGCCCCACTTTACAGTAAGTGTTGTTTTTATCATGTTCATTTCGAACCTCTGATAGTATGTTCACGGGAGGACTCTGCGGAGAATTGCATTTTGCATGGTTGGTAATTAGTGGAAATAAGATATGAGATGAATCTTCAATAGTTGTATGTGACTGCAATTATTTTGATTGTATGAGATTGCCGAAAAAGTGTAATTAGTTATGAGTGGATCACAGGATGCACCATAAAGGTAAAGAATTGATGTTTCTCTTGTCTTTTATTGAACATTTGTGCTTGATTTATGAACAATTATTTATTATGGATGAGTATGTTGGCAATGGAAATTGGCAATATTAATATTTTATGTTTCTACCCTGATCTGTGACTTCCATGAGTAAGTCAAGTTTTAGGGGGGGAGGATGTAGTGCCCCCTCGTCATTGGCTTATGATAGTGGTAATTGTGCATTGCTCTCTATCAATTGGCGACAGTTGTTAGTCATTCATTGCATTGATTCAGTTCTGAGATAGTTGAATAGTAGGTTATGACTTATGTTTGACTGGTATAATTAGATAGGTGTTATGAGTTCATGATGGCATTACTATTTTTTCAGTTATGATACGAATTAATGTCATCATGTGTCATTTGACTTGTGGTATTTGAATTCAGATAGAAGATGTTATGATATTGTGTCAAGAGCAGAGGCGGTGTAGTATTACTCGCTTTGAGTACCCTACTACACCGCGATTCTCTGACTCTATGTGTGTGTTGACATATATGTGTTTGATTTTATTCAACCAATTGCTCGAATGTAGGCTACAGGTACCGAACCTCGACTCCACCTGATATAGCAGGTTCGAGCGGGTTCTTACACCAATGGGTATCAATGATGGGGGATAATGTGAGGTCTATTCCTCTAGGTCAGTCCTTGTCTTATGTTGTGGTCTCGAGTTGTGTTGTGTCACTTGGTCCTTGCTTGGTTATTATTGGTTGTCTTGTGTCACTTGGTCCTTGCCTAGTTATTATTAGTTGTCTTGTGTCGTGGTGTAGAGTTGAGTTGTGTTTTATAATGTTTAATTTGTTCATGTGTGGTTGGAAGATACTTTTTTGAATTAGTGTTATTAATAATGCTCCTATTATGTTTATTGGATAATATTCGTTTGGCTTAGAACTTGGATTGATACCTTGGTTAAATTTTATAATAGATTAGAATTATTATTGCTGTCCAAAAGTATTTATGTCATAATTGGAGTCACGGGTAATTAGTATTTATTTGGTGCAGTATGCGAAATTAATGCCTTGAGTTGTCAATTTTGAATTTGGAAGATTGGGATCTCTTTTTATAGAAAATTTTTGAATTTCTCAGAGGAGTGGGTTGTTGGATAACGGATGCATGTTTGCATTAATTTTATGAGTTGAACCATTTTTATATGGGAAAAATTTTGGTTGGGAAGGGAGTTGGAAAGAGCACAGAGATATTGGGGAGAAGAATAGAGAAATTGGTTGCAGGAGTTGGAGAAAGTTTGAGGTGGGACTGAATTTTGGGTATGTGATTTGTCTATCTCTGTGAATTTATAATTGTTGTAGCTGGTAAGTTATATTTTATTGCAGCATGTTCTATGTGTGAAACTAGTATGTCTTGTGTGTGAAACTTGCATGTAACTTGGAATTAATTGGAATTTAAAGTATCCTTGTGTGCCCTGTGAGATCGAATGTTGCTCCAATCTATGTAGATTCCTCCAAGATGGATTCTTCTGGTTTAGCCTTTGTCTCAATCCTTTTGAAATCATTAGCTAAATCATCTGTAACCCTTCATTTCTCAATCCTATAAAATAGATGACTCAGTGTTAAGCTTTAATCAAACTCTTGTCCCTGTCATTTTTGCAATTTTTTTTATCTCACATTTCTATCTCTTTAATAGAGGTGAAATGCCTTGTAAGAAGTGGTTTGGTCTTCACATATATTTACCTTGGCAGCTTGTTAGTGCTTGCAACCATTGATTTGGTTCTCATATTATTCATGTTTCCTTTTTACCTTGAATGCCTTGCTTTTATCTATGTATCCCTGGCAAAGATTTTGTGACTCCAACACTACTTTTCCTAGAAAGCTACCCTGCAAGCATGTCTAGGAATTTGACCAAATCTTGTGAAGTTTTCTTCACAATTCCCTTCAAATATGCTTTAAAAATTTCTTGTTGGCTGAAAGATACAATTTAAATCATCTTTTGCAATAGATTTAAAACTCAGGGAAGCTCTGGCTTTATTCCTTAGGAAACAATTTAACTATATGGTATTTCACACAATTTGTGTTACCTTAGCAATAGAAGTCTCTATATGTATTTATGCTATTGTAGATTGAGAAAAACTTCATTTTTTTCCATTAACCGTATGGCATAGGAGACCCCATCTCTATTTTTTTCCTTGTGATTGAAAATTTCTACTTACTTCCCTAGACCGTACGGCTATTAGAAATCTTATGCAATCTAAATTTTGAAGTTTTCCTGCCCTCTCTTGGGGATGTTGCACGGCTGCCATACAGCCCTCTCCTTGCCTTCTTTTGGATGAAATTTGCTGTTCTTAATTCACCTGTAAATCTGCAATTTATGTGAATCATTGGCCTCCTCCTTGGTTTCTCTGGATCTTTTTTGTGCCTGAAATTTCTGGTTCTTACCTTTCCTTTAAGCTTGCAACTTTTGTGAATTGTTTGAATTCCTCTTTGACTTCTCTGTATCTTGTTTGAGCCTGAAAATTATTTTAAAAAAAATATGTGATTTCATCTTGCTTGAGCCTGAAATATATTGAATAAAAATGATGTGATTATACCTTGTTTGAGGATGAAATTTATTGAATATAAATGATGTGATTAAACCTTTGCTTGAGCCTGAAATTTATTGAATAAAAATGATGTGATTGTATCTTGAATGAATCTGAAATTTATTTAATGAATACCATAGGATAGAAATCTTGAAATTTATTTCAATTTGAGCTCATAGAAAATAAAATAAAATAAAATAATTGTTGTGTTTGTTTTTAAATAGGATGCTTAGAGGAGATCTTGTTTGTAGGGAAACTTCTAAATTGTGATTGTAGTTTGGATTTATTAAGTCAATATTAGGGAGAAGTTGATTTTAGAAGGTTCATTTGTTAGTAAGGTATCATTTTAGAATTTAATTTATTTAATTTATTTTGTCTTTTTTATTTTTATGCAAGAAGTTTAATAAATTAAGTTTTGCTCATTTTATTTTATATAATTTTGCTATTGTTATTCTCTAATTCAGTTATTTAGAAAATTGTAATTTTAGAATATATTTAATGGAAAGAAGCCTTTTTTTTTAGAAATAGATATCATGGTAGTTTCTTTTATTAGAAATCTTAAGTGGTAAAATAATAGATGGCAATCCATGATCATAGGAAAATACATAATTTTGATTTCATATTATAAGTGGTTAATTGTTAGGAAATCTTATAGGTTATAGGAGTTGTTTGAAATTGTAGATGCTTATTAATAATTTATGCTTATAGTTATTGTTTTAGAAATTGGAAACTATTGGAAAATTGGAATAGGAAAAAAAGTATTTATGCATAGTTAAAACATTATTTTAAAAAAAATAAAAATAAATATTATTTCTTGTATTCAAGTGATTGTTAGGTACTTGAAATATATTGTTCTTGGGTTATAACATAATGGTGTGTAATGTTAGATATTGTTTTAAATTAGTTGTAAATCAAATTATTATTCTTTCTTCTAGTCTCTTTTAGGTATAAAGGACTAGACTTATACAAAATAAATGATGAATGGAAGTTTATTATTTTTGAAAGAATTTATATAGTTATAGTTGTTTCTTGTTACTAAATTTGGTGGTTTTAGATTATGGAATTAGGTGTTTGTATAGAATCTTTGTTAGTGAGTTCGGTGGTGCCTCATTTGAATATAAATAGATGTATACACTTTCCTTTTATATATGCTTATTGGTAATTCTCTACGGTATCAAGTTAGTTAGAAATTCAATGTTTTGATTTGAATTAGAAAGTGGTTATATGTATGTAATTTTAAGAAAATCTATTTATGAATGATGTTGTAGAGCTTGTAGTTTAGGCTTGTAAGGGTTTAGATTAGTAGTTGGGGGTAAATAGTCTATTTCAATAGTAACATTATGTAATTAAACATATTTATCCTATTCTCATGGATGTGTTCACTAGAAATTGTAGATTGGAAGATTCTTGATGGAAAAGTTGTGATATTAGAAAAATATATATTACAGTTGTTGATTATGATTGTAATTGGTTTAATGTTAAAAAAAAAGATTTTTGCTTATTGTAAATAAGTACTTATAGATATTTTAATTAAAAATGGTAAGTGGCAAATCCTACATGGTAATTTACACTATTTAGGTTTATAATGATTTGATTTACGGGATTATTATATGAGCTTGTCTTGGCTTTTGTTTATATAAGGATGTTCAGTTTCTGGTTCACCTTCCTTGCCTTATTAATTCCTAGAATGGTGAATTTTTCCTATTCGTGTTAACTTGATGTAAGTTGATTTCTTGATTGAATCTAGAGTCCTTTGAACCTCTTTGCTTTATCTCCTCCTTTGTCCTGTCTTATGTTTGTATTGGAGTATTGTGTTACCTTGGGGTGGAGTTTGATCTATGTTGGTTTGTTGTGAAGTAGGAATCTTGTGTGATGTCATGGCCACTTGTTGTCAATGTGGAAGTGTTGACCTTGTCTGATTATGGTTTCTTTATCTTTGGTTGGACCTAACTCCAGAGGTGAGGTGTCTTGATCATTGGTCCAGATAGTGGCATGTTAATGTAATGGGATATCTAAATTTTCTTATCTTGTAATGAATGAGAATGGTCTCTTGAATATAGTTCTTGGTTTCTTGATGGTATTGCTTCAAATTTTGATGGGTTTCTATGGACTTATTGTTGTGGCCTAGTGAATGGTGTAAGTTATGGATCGGATCTGATTGGTGATTATTACTTGTATGTGTGGTATGTATGTTTGATCAGAGAATGCTAAGGGAGTGGCTTTCATGGTGGGGCCGGTGCCTAGTGAGAGGTCGCCTGGGTAACCCCATGAAAGTTGTAAGCATGTGGAAAACTTAATAACTTAATCAAGAGGGTTGGGGTATTAAAACACTTAACAAGATAAGTAAGAGACCTCACCCATGCCTTGAGTGCTCTCACAGGCTAAGGATGGGATGAGAAGGCCTGGTTGGCAAGGCCGACCTCCTTGTCTGCATGAGAGGACCTGTCGGCTCCGCATGTGTCACCCTATGGTGCCGAAACCTAGAGAGAGGCTGCCAGGGTAACCATAGATGGGGGCCAGCTTTTGGGGATAGATAGCCTAGGTAACCCTTGTTAGGACCATGCGATGACACTCTCCTTACACAGTTCTGTTGTTTCTTGGTAGTACCTCTGGAGTGATGTCTTGTCATGTGCAGCTTTGATGATATGGTCGGTTGTGTCAAGTCAGTTATCGTTCTTTTATTTTTGGATGTTGTTTCTTGGCTTAGTGGAATCCTTGTCTTTATCTCCTAGCTCAGAGGGGTGGACCTCAGGGTTCCACATGGTTGGGTGGTATGAGCTATCCATTGGTCTTTTTTTGGAGATGTGGTTCGAGTTCTGCGCAGAGGTGTTCTAGTTCCAGTTTGCTTCCTACCTTCGGTGGTGTTGTATACTTTCTTATGCATTCTTTTGTAAATCGACAAGATCGGTCTTGTAATCTTGTAATCTTGTACTAAGACCTTGATAAATTAACTATGTTGCTAATGTAAAAGTTGATTTGATTTATAGCAGTAGTAAAATGGTTATCACTTGTGTGGTTTATACTTTATATTCTCTAATGCAGCTATGTTTCCCTAGAGGAGTTAGAAGTGCACTTTTCTTCATGTCGTGTATTATGACATCTTTGGTTACTCTTATTGCATTTACTTGCTTCAAAAAAAAAATTAGTTCAGTAATTTTGTACTTTTAGCCTTGCACTCTAGTGTTGCATGACGGGGCATTACACAACACCCTTGTATCACAAATTTGGGCATCAGATACTATAAGGTATATCAAGGACTCCCTTACTTGAGCCTTGTTTAAACCTGGATTAGGAAGCCATCAGCTGTTTGTAACATGTGATGCACCGGTAAGTGACTAGCCATGTGAAGTTACTCGCCCTATGCATTCTTGGAGATAGTATAGTGGGCTATGAGTATTGTCCCAATCCTACATAGTTAGCACTCTAAAACATTGGGCTGACACTATATACAAATAGGATTAGCATATTGGTGAGATCACAAACAAACACTCCCACCTGAGTAGTATAGGTTGTTTTTCATGTCTCTCCCTTTGTGTAAAAGAGTTATATATACAAAATTGAAAAACCAAAACCTAAATATAATACATATTTCTCATCCAATCCTATTATTCATGCTTATCCTAAAAATATTTCATCCATTTGTCACCCATAATCCACATCAAAATCCACTATCCTAATACAATCCTATTCATCTCTCATCCATTCGTTAGATCCATTTAATCCACATCATAATCCATCCTCTATCTATTTTTCATCCGTAATCCAGGTTTTAATTCACTGTTCCAATCCAATTTCCTGGACATCATCCTATATATATCCAAGACATCCAAGACATCCAATCCAAGTCTCCATCCACATCTAATCAAAGTCCCCATCGATGACATCAGCTAATCCTAGATCCAACACCCACATAAAAACATCAAAGTTGGTTTGATAAATTCATTATAGAACCTACAACATCTATGTTGCATCCTTTGTGTGAAGAAAATCTAAAACCTAAATTTATACTAAAATGAGCTCTTCAAATTAAGAATCCCAATCTCAATATTAGACACCTCTCCTAAGTTTAATTTGTCATTAAATGGATGAGTGCAACATTTAGGAAGTTTATTAAAAATTAGAGAAAGACCATTAATTAAATACTTAAATCCATATGTTAAATTAAGCAATGTGTCAACCAAAAATGGTTATTTTGTCACCTAATTTAGACTTTCCTTGCATGAAGTAGTCAAGTGCAACCATTCCACCTGAAAGTAAGAATAATGTTGGAATATTAGAACTAGATCCTAAGTTTAAATTGTTCTTACACATGAGTGTGTAACATTCAAATAGTTTATTCAAACTCTTGGGTAAAGACCATTCATTGTATGAGTTAAACCATAATATACAAGCTATAAGTTTACCACTTGGACACGAGTTGACCTTACCCTCACATATACATATTTGTGTAGGCATGAATTAAAAGGTAATTTGTGATGGGTAACAAAAGGAATAGGTCAAGGATTTTTTATCGAAGAAGTTCTGACAAAGGTAAAAATTCAACGTTTGAAGGATTGGTTGAACATAGTCAAGAAGCAGAAGATCAAATTACTAATGAACAAGAGGAAGAACATCTTGGGTTTGTACAAAATGAAGAAATTGAGTAAGGTGCAGAAAAACATTGTGACTAAGGAGGAAATTGATGATAGAACTTATTTTAAGGACATGGAAATCTAGTGGATTTAGATGAAGATGTTATTTTCTATAAGATTTCACCCTAGGATATGTTACCTGATAGTACAATAAAATTGCATTCCAAAAGAATTTGGGATGAGATTTTTGAAGATAGATCTCTAATTGGAAGAGCACAATTATGTGCTAAGTTGTTTAGGTGAAAAGAAATGACCCCTATTTGGAGTTACTAAGGGTTGACAATAGGAAAAAAATCTAGCAAAATAGATAATAGTTGAAAACTTGCAAGAAGCTTTGAACTCTATTCAAAGTACAAGTAGAATAATTGATTTAAGTGAGGCACATAGAGCATTGATGATTGTGATTTCAAGTAAAAAACTATCACATATGAGACAAGTGAAAGTAATTGGAATGTTACTACATGTATCCAACAGAACTATTCACAAATATATTTCAAAGAGAAATAAGCTTGATGAAAACATAGAAAAAATTGGGTAAATATTGTTAGGGTTCCTAGAAAAGATAGAATCCTAGAATATATGAAGAAACAAGTCATTGAATATTGGATCAACCACTCTCATGTTTCCTCTCATAGAAGGGATACTATACAAGTAATAGGTGAAGATGGTAAAAAGTATCCTCATCCAAAACATTTAGTAGATACAAAACAGAGTGAATGTTTTGAACCATTTAAACAAGAATCTCCCCAAGTAAAGGTATCTCAAAGGGTGTTTGAAAAGTTACGTCGATGTTTTGTACACATAAGTAAAGTGCATGAAAAAAAATTATGGCAACGACTCATCCCAATGTTATCATCCATGCAAGTACAACATAATTTATGAAGTCTCTCTTATGTGAAAAAATAGAAGGTTTTGATGAATTCAATGTGTAATGTATCAAAAATAATTGTGTAAATTATGGAGATTTGAAGAAGCTTCCTTTGATTGAAAATATTGATCAATCAATGGAATTTATGTGGAAGAGATTTGAATATGACAAAGACACAACCAGGTCAGGAGTTGAATAAAAAAAATGTTATGAAAGAAAGTAAATTGACTTGCAATAAGTTTTTGAACAAATTTTATACTCTCATATATCCCTACATTCAACATTGTCATGATGCAAGATGGAAGGAAAATTAGATTCATGAGTCAAAGAATTCTTTTTCACAAGGTTGTATTCTTTCAGTTGTGGATTTTGCTAAGAACTATACATTTAGTCCTCAAATAGAGATTTAGAGTCAATATTATCATTTAGGGCAGGTTACAATCTTTTTACATGTTTGTTATAGACATGCTGAATTGCAACTAGATGGTGTACAAAGTAGCCCACTTGAATGAATTATCATCAAAGAGGTTCATTTTTATATTATTGATGATACTGGTCATGATAGAATCTATGTAGCCTATTGTTTTGGAATGTTTTTGATGATCTGAAACAATGTGGCATACATGCTTCAAGTCACTAGCTTTGGTCAGATGGATATGCTGGTTATTGTTGAATTTATTAAATCTTTCAAAAAATTTAAATTATTTACAACTTTTAAACAACTTGTAGTGCTCATTTGTTTACTTTATAGGACAACTGAAATCCTCTAAAGCATTTAATTGGTTAAGCTAGCAACATGCAAGATGTACCATAAAATTTGTATGGAATTTTTTTGGAAGTGGACATGGAAAAGGTGAGCATGACGGAGCTGGTGCATGTGTGAAGCATGCACTTTGCCAACATGAGATTTCTGGTAACACCATACGTAGTGAAAAATAAATTGTTGGATGGTGTAAGACTCATTGTGGGGTTCGTGAAGGAAAAAAGTGGCTCAATAAGTACCAAACATTATTTTTTGGAAGTCAAAGGTATTTCTTGTAATTCTTGCATCTACATTTATTTATGTTTAGTACATGTACACTTTCTGTTCATAAAAATTTAAATTTCCATGATTATAGATACCAAGTGTTCAAATCCTTGTAATTGCAAAAAAATTGTCAGTATTAGAAGACTTCATCAAGTGATGACAACTAGAAATAGCAAACCACTAGCAATCCAAATTAGATAGAAATCATGTTTTTGTGCTAAATGCAACGAGAACAATGCAAATGTTCTACAATGTCAACATATTATTGATGGATATGTTTCAGAATGGGAGATGAAATAATTATTTTCAATGTCTCCTTATGAAGATGATAATATAGATCTCCATGATCCTTTATATTCAGCTGATTTTAAACGTGTATCAAATCTAGTTGTTACAGGTAAACGACCTATGTACATGTATATTGATTATTTTAGTTAAATTGTATTTGTCTAAGTAACTACTTGTATTTGAATTGACTTTCAAATATGTGTATTCATTGTAGGAGATATCTTTGCTATGATTGCACATTCTGATAATGCTGAAGGTGTAGATTACTATTTACTTAGATACACACAGCTAAAATACAAGTTAACAGAATCTATGATAGATGGTGATGGCCAAGAGTAACCCATTGGAACTATAGTGGTTGTGTTGGCAAGAGAAACTGCTAGGCATGTTAGATGCTGTCATTGATGGCAACTAAATCCAACATACACATCCGCATTGTATCATCTATTCATACCAGAAGTTAGATTACAGATTTGTCAAAGACTGGATAGAAAGGAACATGGCATATGATAGGGTTCAGCATTTTTGTTCGTATTTCTCCATAGGAAATCATATTATGTTGTGGATCTGAGGGAATGTTAAGGAATGTTAGGGCTACCTAAATCCAAGATTTTAGCCTCTGATGATGAAGGGATTGTAAGTTACAAGCATCTGAGTATTAGGTTTTGGTTAGATAGTTCAGTCAAATGAAGAATAGGCCAACTAAGTGTTTGATCCTTGTGTGGATGAAGAGAAGTGATTGGTCAAGTAATTTATGAGATCCAGTGGTATTGGACGACATATGAGGTGACATGGATACATAAGTTCTAGTCCATATTGATTTTTGTGCATGGATTCAGCTAACAAAATAATGTTCTTTAAATAGTTTCCAAGTTTTCTTAAGGCTGATATATATGATTGATGGGTGCGAGCATTTTGTGGGATGGTTGTGAGAATATAAGGTAAGAGGTGTAAAGTGTGGGAGTATCAAGTGTGAAGCAGAGATCTAGGCCTCAGATCATGGTAGAATAGTAAAACAGGGTAGTGAGAGATGAAGTGTATAAAGTCAATGTATTGAGCTTAACCGAAACTATTATTTTGTATAGTTAGATGCTACTCTTCAGTTCAAACATTTCAATGAACTCTTGTAATCAACTTTGTAGGTAGTGAGCCTCCTTTGAGCAATGAGCTCTGGGTAGTGTGCCTGAAGGCATGTGCCTTCCCAATTTGTAATACTGTTAAAAGAGTATAAATCTTGTAAGTTAACCCCCACCATGGTTTTTCCCTTAACCGGATTTCCACGTAAAAATCCTGGTGTTATGTGTGTTGATTATGTTTTTTCTCATGTGTTGTTGATTCACACTTTCATGGTTATATCATTAATCTACTAACAAGTTATAAAGAAGATTAAATTCATAAAAAGATAAAGTTTTGAGACAACTGATTCACCCCCCTCTTAATTATTTGCCCTAATTCCAACAATTGGTATCAAAGTGAGGTTCCTTAGAAGAAGCTTAACAACTTGAGGAAGATCTGGGAAGGTGTTTTCAAATGGGTTCATTCAAGTATTTTGATGGCATCAATGAACAACTTAAAGTTGCTTTAGAAGATCTTGATCAGTCCAGAGCAGAAGTCAAAGAACTACAAGAGAACCTTAAAGATGCTAAGGATTTCATTCAAACTTTAAAAGGCCAACTGAGCAAATCCATGAAAAAGAGGAGGGAGCTACTTCAGTGGTTACTAAATTAAAATGAAGATAATCGCATGGATGAGGCTCTAAAAGAAAAATCAAAGGAATGTGAGAAGCTGGCAAAAGAAGTTGTTGTATTAAAACATGAAGTGGAATCGAGAGTAATGAGGCTAACCAAGGAAATAGAGGAAAGGAAGAAGAATGAAAAAAATTGAAATTAGTCTCTGAAAGAAAGAACAGAAGAGTGTTGCAGATTGGATAGAATAATTCATCATCTAGAGTCTAATCTACAAGAAACTAGGGATAGTGAGGAAGAACATGAAAGACAAATTGTCATTCTCAAACATGATCTAGAAGCTGCAAATGAGTACAAAGAAAAGTTCAAGATAAGCTCAGCCAAACTTGAGGTGCTACATGAAAGTTAGAAGAAGGTAGATGATAAACATGGTATGGGATATGAGAAAGGAGAAAGTTGTGGATCCAGTCAAAGAAATCCTAAAGAAAGAAAACAAAGAAGGAATCCTAGAAGGCCTCCGGTAAGACAACCTAATGCTCAAAGATATCTATCTTTCAATGGAAATTGTTTCAATGGGAATAAATTTAGTCATAGAGCTACTGAGTGTAGAAGTAGAATGAATCAAACTGGTCCATCTTTCTCTTTTCTATGCTTGGATTGTAAAAGGTATGGTCATAGATCCAATGAATGCAAAAGTGTGATGATGAACTACTCTAACAATAGAAGAAATGTCAATTCCTTCAATGGCAACTATTTTGTATGCAATAGATTTGGACACATGGCTAATCAGTGCAAATCAAGAAGGAATCAAGAAAATGAGTAAAGAAATGTTGTGTGCTTTAATTGCAACAAATCCGGTCATATTGTAAGATTCTGTAGAAGCAAGAATGATGATAGAAAAGGTTTGGTGAATAGAAAACAAAACATGTAGAAACAAGATAAAGGCAAGGGTAAAGTATATTTGAATTAGATCCAAAATGAAATGAAAAAAACCTGGGTGAAGAAAGGTGAAATGAATGGTGGTGATGGGTCCACACTAGAATTTGGTGCTGATAATTCCTCTAAGAATTGAAATAGGAGCTTTGGCTCAGGGGGAGCTGCATTGAAAATTTAATTCCCCCTGCTAGCAAATGGGTGCCTAAATTTGGCAAGATGGATGAAGAAAGAAAATCCTATTGTAGATCTATTGAAGCAAATTTTGGAAGAAAATAAGCTAATGCGATTGATTGTGGAGCAATTAAAGATTGACTATATGTAGAAATAGTGTAACTGGATGTATTAGGGCAGAGCATTTATTAAAATGAAGAATTAGGTTTTGTTGATGATAAAAGGTCATTCAGTCAAACACTTGAATCACTTTGCATTCAAAGAGAACATGGAGAAGAGTGCCTGAGCTGAAATTTTAGAGATTTGAAGTGCAAAGAATGAATTCAGTGGCTAACCCTAATTGCATGAAGAAAAAGGTGTTTCTCTACAAAGCTTTGAACTTGTAATCTTTTGAAATGGCTACTCCTCTAGTTGTGAACATCATTGAGTGGTCTTGGCCAAAGTTTAAGAAGCACCCTTTCAAGTCCACTGAACTCAATCTGATGGGAGCATTTTTTGGAGTTCCATATGGAATTCTTCACACAGAAGACATTAGGGCTTAGATTCACGTGCCTCTAGAGGAGCATGGTGACTCAAGATTTGTTGATCATTTCATGAATCACTTAAAAGATAAATATTTTGAGATCAAACTAGAGTACAAAGCCCTGAAAGACAAGAAGTTCATACAATTTGTTGAGTTTTCATGTTTTGCAGAGGACGTGTGGATCTAGTATGTTTTGAGTCTTATCTATGATGAATTTTTATGGATGAATCATCCATTCAAGATCACAAAAGATGCAATAAGGGCAGTTACATGATTGAATTCAACTAGTACTCTGCCTCAGTTGAAGGCTGTGAAGAATTGGGAAGTCACAGAGGCAACCAGATCAAAATTTGATAAGAGAGCTATGACTATAAATGATATAGAGGATCATGGGGTCAGATTCGCATCAATGGTGGTAGGGTACAAAATATACTTCTCCAGCAGAGAAAATTCAGTGTCCAAAACATCCATCTATACTACATATTAGATGTTGAAAGAAAATGCAGACTATGATATCTGGTAATTGTTGTTGAACCAGTTTATGGAAAATCTAAGCAAGATAAAGAAAGACAAGAAGTACTTGTTCAAATATGGTACACTAATTATATGTCTTTTCTTTTATTTCTTGAGTGAGCTCTCTAGGAATAAGAATATATATTGGTCAAATGTCAAACTTGTAGTAGTCCAAATTAGGAATCATATGAGTTGTCTGGGTAGTTATGATGCACAAAAGACTGCACTTTGGGGATTCTTCAAAAAATTCCAGAGTATAATGCAAGCTAGGGATAGGATACCTAGAGATGTGGTTGAAAAATACAAGGACACCATTTGTTTTATGGTTATTGTTAAACCTAGAGTTGTGTGGATCATGCCCATGGGTTATGAAGTGGATGGACATGTATTGGAGTTGTATGCACAATATCTGTTGAGTCAACCTAGGGATCCAACTGAGGAGAGATTTGGAACATATGAAGAGATTTCAGTAAAACTACATCTTGAATTTAAGGCTCTTGAAATCAAAAGGACTATGAGGAAAGAAGTTGAGCAGTTGGCTAATAATCTAGGCCTTACCAAAGAAGCTATGAGATAATTTAGGGAAAGGACTAAGAAAGATGAGAAGGAGAAGTAGAATAGGGAACAATGAAGTGTTCTAGCAGAAACCCCTTCTAAATCAAGGACTACCAGGAGTTCTAGTTCAACCTTTGATGCATCACCTTCTCCTGCTATATAAAAACTTACCGGTAAGTATTATGTCCCCTTTTCAATAATATTACTTTATACTTTTAGTAAGTCCACCTATCCAGAAATAGTAAGTTGAGACTACAAGATAGCTTTGGGAAAAATAATAATTATTTAATATTTTATTTGTCCTAGAGAAATTTCAAATATCAGGAGCAAATAAATATTAAATAAATTATATATAATGCTCATAATAACTCCTTGGGTACTGGATTTGGAGGGAATCTTGAGTGGTTGAAGAATAAAAGATTCATATATCTTGTGAGTTGGCAAATCGGATAGGTGGGAGTTATGATTTCTATTATGGCATCAAGAGTTACATGCACTTAATGCAAGAGAATATTTCCCTCTAGGTCATGAGTTTTCTATTTGGCACTTTAATTGCATGTTGGTGCCTTGAAAAATGCATTTTGGGTTGTCAGAATATGAAAGGCTAATTTTAGAGATGTTATAATGCATTTTATGACTTTTGTAAGTGCCAAAACTTGGGGAAGAATATTTGGACGTGATTCCAAATGTGGTAGAAGTTTCCAAATGTCCAAGGAGCCTATAAGTATTGTTTATTTTATATGCGGAGGGACTATTGCAGATTTTACATTTTCTCTTGCAGAGCTGATGCTTTGTGATTTAATTAGTGGACAGGGAAACCATTGGAGATGAAGCTTTCAGCCGGTGGACGTGAGTTTCTAGTGGTCCAAGAGTGGTGTTCTTGGGTTGCAGATAGCAATCTCACTTCAGAGGTTGCATTAGAGCTAAAGTATTGTAGCAGATTTAATATTGTTTGTGTTTGTAAGGGATTTCAGTGCATTTTTGGAGTGTTTTAGGTGCAGTTTATGGTGCTGTTCAAGTTTGCTATTGTGTAAGGGTTTGATTTCTAGGCATGCTACTATTCATAATCATCCACAACCCCTTTTTCTATCCATTCCAAGTGTGGATGTCATTCTGGGGGTTTGGAGGTTGCTGGGTGAATTTTACATGTGCATTTCAGCATTGTTTTGTTGTTGTCTATAGATGAAGTTGTAGATTTGATGTAGTAATTTGCTACTATGGTAATTTATTGTATCAAACCTGTATACATGTGTTTTACATCAGAAAATTCAATAAATTATTATTGGAGTGCTTTTATGCATTTTGTGGTTTCATTGGTTGTTGAGAGGAACCTCCTACAACAATATAATGAAAAATGCATGAAATAACAAAAATAGGATAACACTAAAGGAATTTATTGATTGCAGGTCACTTCAAGGGGGAAACCTCCTTTGAGTAAGCTCAATACAATAAACTCATGGATGCCTTCATTGGCCTCAACACGTACTTATATACTAAGTCTAATCTAAACAACTATTAATCCCTATGAATGTGGGATAATACAATATAATCATGGGACGACTTACAAAGCATATGCGTCTAACAACAATATACTAATAAAGTAACGAGAAGGGTTAAACACAAGTTCCTAACATCGCCTCCCTCTTAGAAAAGATTTTTCCTCAATCCTTAAGATGTGGAAATTGTTGTTGAATCTGAAGGAGTTGTTCCCATGTAGCATCCTCTGGTTGCATTATGTGCCACTGATTTAATACCTCTATGATGGATTGAGAGTGAAGCTAACGAGTGTACCTATTGAGGATGGCCTCTAGCTCCAAAATGATGGATCCTTCATTATCTAGTTCTAGTAAAATAGTTTGTGCTTTGGTGTTGGTCCCAAGAACTTTCTTTAGACAAGAGACATGAAATATAGGATGAACGCAGGAAGGAGGAGGCTCCAATTTATAAGAAACTGACCTAATCTTCTGAAGAACCTTATATGGCCCATAGAACTTTTAAGCCAGCTTCTGACGCTGCTTTAGTTTTTAGGAGGATTACTTGTATGGCTAGAGATGAAGAAAAACCATATCACCTACTTGAAAAGTGTGCTCAGAATGGTGCTGATCGACTTGTTGTTTCATTTGATTTCTTGCCATGTGAAGATTGTCCTGCAAAATGTGAATAATTTGATCTCAGGTTTGGAGAACCATGTCAACTACCTAAACTGGTGAACTACTGGGGGTGTATGGAAGGAGCACTGGCGGTGCCTGACCATAGACTACTTCATATGGAGTCATTTTAGATGCAGTGTGGTAGAAGGTATTGTACCACCATTCAATGAGAGGGAGCCACTTTGCGCACCGATGCTATTGTTCTAAGGTGAAGCAACAAAGATAAGTTTCCAAAAATTTGTTGATAACTTTAGTCTGACCATCTGTTTGTGGGTGATAGCCTGAACACATCTTTAGTTTGGTTCTAATGTGGCAAAATAGTTCTATCCAAAAATGACTGGTGAAAGTTACATCATGATATGAGACAATGGAAGAAGGGATTCCATGAAGACAGAAGATCTAGTCCATGAAAATTTGTGTGACTGAGGAGGTAGTATAGGGATGGATGAGGGCAAAAAAATAACCATATTTGGAGAGGCGATCAAATACAACCAAGATCACTGTCTTCCCTCCAGATTTAGGAAGCCCATTAATGAAATCCATAGAAATATGTGTCCAAATCCATGTAGGGATGGGCAGGGTTCAAGAAATCTAGGAAGGAGTGTCGTTTCACCCTTGTTGTGCTAGCAGGTATCACATTCAGCCATCATCTGTTGAATTTCCCTTTTCATTTCCTTCCAAAAGAAGTTACGCCGTGCCTGCTCATAAGTTTTGAGGAACCTAGAGTGCCCTACCAATGGAGAAGCATGGAGTTCATAGAAGATAGCCTGTTGAAGATTTGTGCTCTGGGGAAGCACTAGATGACCCTTGTATCTCAGAGAAGCACCATCCCAAGAGTAATGCGGTACAATAGAAGGGTTATTGGCCAACTGTTAGATGATTTGAGATAATGAAGAGTCATTGACATAGACCTGCTGAACAGATCCTAACCAATTTGGAACAGGCATAGAAATAGATGAAAGAGAAGCTTGGTCATCAAATGAGCGAGAAAGTGCATCCGCCACAATATTGTCCTTACCCTTCTTGTAAGTGATCTCATAGTCATAACCCATGAGTTTACTAACCCATTTCTGTTGTGTTGGGGAGGAGACCCATTATTCTAGGAAATATTTCAGACTCTGGTGATTAGTCTTGATGAAGAAATGATTCCCTAATTGGTATGGCCGCCACTTCTGTACTACATGCAAAATAGCCATCATTTCCTTCTCATATGTAGAGAGTACTAAATTCTTATTTGAAAGGGCTTTGCTGGTGAACGTAATGGGATGTTCATCTTGAAGGAGAACAGCACCAAGGCCATTGCCACAAGCATCACTCTCAATAGTGAAGGTCTTGGAAAAATTTGGCATAGCTAGAATAGGCGTAGTACACATAGCTTGTTTTAGTTTTTCAAATGCACACTCAATAGCATGTGTCCATTTAAAAGCATCCTTTTTCAATAGAATTGTTAATGGAGCTATAATCTTCTTGTAATCCTTGACAAACTTGCGGTAGTAGCCAGTCAATCCCAAAAAACCATGGAGGCTCTTGAGTGTTTGAGGATGCGGCAAATTTTTCATGGCATCTATTTTGGCAGGATCCACGTGAACCCTTTGGGATGAAACAATATGCCCGAGATAATCTACTTCCTCTTGTCCAAAAACACATTTAGATTGTTTTGCATAGAGATGATGATCAAAGAGAAGTTGTAGTATAAGATCTAGATACTGGAGATGCTTAGCCCATGTTTTACTATAGATGAGGATATCATCAAAGAAGACCAGAATGAATTCCTACAAGTAGGGCTGGAATATTTTATTCATTAGTACCTGGAATGTTGAAGGAGCATTAGTGAATGCAAAGGGCATGACCAAAAACTCATAGTGGCCATCATGTGTGTAGAAAGATATTTTAGGGATATCATCCTGATGAACCCAAATTTGGTGATACCCAAAATGAAGATCCAACTTGGAGAAAAAATGAGTGCCATGAAGCTCATCAAGAAGCTCATCAACAACCGGAATTGGAAACTTATCCTTGATTGTGATGTGATTAAGTGCTTGGAAGTCAATGCAGAGGCACCATGACCCATGTTTTTTCTAGACAAGAAGAACTGGTGAAGAAAAGGAATTGGTACTAGGGAGAATAATACCTTGCTTCAGTAAATCTTGAATGAGCATCTCAATCTTTGTCTTTTGGTGAAATGGGTAGTGATAGGGCCTGATGTTGGGAGGAGTTCTTCCAGGAAGGAGCTAAATATGATGGTCCTCTAGTTGTGAAGGTGGCAATCCCACTGGTTCAACAAAAACATATGCATATCTATCAAAAATTTGTTGTAGATCCGAAGGAGTAGTGGAGACCACTAATGGTTGCATCTAAATGGAATGGAGCTAAGCAATGACACCATGTGAATTCTTCTTAAGGAGATTTTCCATGCAATGTGAACTGATGATGCTGAGAGACCCTGGTTGTAAGCCCTTCAATGTGTGTTTTTTCCCATTGTCTAAAAACTACATCCAAAGTTCAGCAAAATCCCATAAGATGGGTCCAAGTGTGCATAACCATTGAGCACCCAAAACCACATCACATCCACCTAAGGGAAAGGAAAACATATCAGAGCATAATCTATAATCTCCAACAGACATATGCACATTGTGACACTTCCCTTTGCAAGGTAAGGTGCCCCCATTGGCAATCGTGACTTCAAAGCTGGAACAAGGAGGGACAAAACAATCAGCCTGTTTGGCAATCCTAGGGTCAATGAAGTTATGACTGCTACCAAAATCAATGAGTATTGTAAGAGGGAACTTCTTGAAGTAACCCTTGACCCACATGGTTTGTGGGGTGGTGACTCCTACTAAAGCATGGAGAGATATCTCTGGGTGGTCATCCTGAGAAGGAGGGTCAACAGGCAACTGTTGAATGTTGACCTGATCATCTACTGTATCCACATCCAAGAGATAGAGCTTTTGCTCAACACATCTATGTCCCTGAGTGAATTTCTCATCATAATTATAACAAAGCCCTTTTTCTCTACGTGTATGCATCTCTACATTAGACAAATGCTTGATAGGAGCTATTCTAGGAGCTAGTGTGATTGGAGGTCTTTGGGAAACCTTATTTCTGAATGGAACAAAAGTGGATTTGGAGCACTGTTGAGTTGTGATCTTGTCCTCTGCCAACTTAGCCAACCTTAGGGCTTCCATCATTGTGCTAAGATAGAACATTTTAACCTTAGATCGGATTGCATCCTTCAGACCATTGACAAAACAACTCCTAAAGAATTCATCAAACAATCCCTTGGTGTGATTGGCCAGCTTCTCAAATTCTGTCTGATATTCTCTCACAGTGCCAGTTTGGCAAAGTTTAGTGAGTGCTCTTGTGAAGTCATCAAAAGCACTAGGGCCAAATTGTTGCAAAATGAGTTTGCAAAAATCTATTCATTTTGGTTTTTCATGAGCCTTGATTTACCAACAGAACCATTGAAGGGCTTCATGTTCCAAATGAAAGGATGCAGGTGGGACTTTGTTGACATCAAAAGTATTATGCAGACTAAAATATTGTTCTGCCCATTATATTCATCTAGTTGAATCATCACCATTGAAGTGAGGAAAATCAAGCTTCGGCCCATGAAAATTGGTGGAAGAAGAGAACCCAGTGTCTGTAGAAGACTCTAGCTACCGTCTATTGTTCATGGCCGAATGCTAAAGATTGAGGCTGAGAATTTTTTCATCTAGATCTTGGAGTTTGGTCTTGAGGGCTGCAAGTTCATCCTCCATGTTTTTTTCTTCTACGAGGGTGACAACCATAACTAGGATTTTTTTTTCTGGAAACAATCTGTAACAAGATCTACAATGACTCTAGACAGATTCAATCTATGATTTATTAGTTCGCAATAGATATGGACCCCGTGTATGTTTGGCTTCCATAAGGTTCATGGGATTCACTCAGCTACCAATGTTGTCTAACAGCTTGCATATTGGGGCAGTACCCCTCACTCCACGGATCAGGTAAAAATGATAATCACTTTTCCACAAATGACAGCTCTTGGTTTACCTCACAGATGGGAACTAGTCAATCAGGTAGGGGCCGTTGCCATTTTCGCTGGCAGCTCCTCTCAATGGGCCAGCTACTTCAGGGTTCTTGTGGTACTCCTCACAATGAGTTTTAGGGCTATGCCCAGGTACTTCCCACAGTTAAGTAGATAGGGATTATTCCCTGATATGATCCTGCAATTGAAATGAATAATACAGATGCAAAGAAAAAGACCTACTACAATAATCACAGCACCTGGAGGCCACAAAAAAAAAAATTTGATAGAAATTCCACCCACCAAGCCCAAGAAAGCACTCTAATACCATATGAGAGGAACCTCCTGCAACAATATAATGAAAAATACATGAAATAACAAAAATAGCATCACACAGAAGGAATTTATTGATCTCAGGCAACTTTGAGGGGGTAACCTCCTTTGAGCAAGCTCAATAGAATAAACTCATGGATGCCTTCATTGGCCTCAACACATACTTATATATTAAGTCTAATCTAAACAACTATTACTCCCCATGAATGTGGGATAATACAATATGTTAAGGAAAATTTGGATTCAAATGTATAATCAATAATATCGAATATCAAGATACCCAAAACTCAATGAAATGATGAACAAATGAGATTCAACTCAACAATGAACAACAAAGCAAACCTCCTTTAATTCGTAGCTTCCATTGATCGCGTATCACAAATGATCTTCTCTATGAATGTGACCCTCAGAAGGTACACTTCCTTGCTATGATTCCAAGATGTTCAAATGGGAATGGCTATGATAGTATCGCCATGAAGATGAGCTTCACAACAATGATAGTAGTGCATAGTAGCAAGTGTGATCACAAGAAATGAAGGAATGGGTGCCAAAGGCACGCTAAAATTCTTGCAGAGTAACAATACTTAAAGCTTGGATGAATGAAATGGTGGAATAGAGTTCAATTTATAGACTTGTGAGAATGAAGATCAATGGTATAGAAAGAATGATAAGATCAACAGTATAGAACGGTTGAGGAATGTGCGCGAATAGAAAGAAGACATGTATCTTTCTATATTTTACATGAAAGGAATTAAATAAATAGAAGAATGAGTTAACTGAAGAGATTAAAATCAATTAAAAGAATAGATCAATCGGTTAAGAGAATTGAACTAGAGAATGCAAATTGCATGAGGATGAGAAGATATTTTAGCCAACTAAATATTTAGAATATTCAATTGCACGTGCACAGGGATTGAATTATATTTAGAGATAACTCAATTTAGAAGAAATAGACAACTTAAATAAATATTTGATTTATTTAAATTTAGAGAAGATATTATTGGAAGAAACAATTAAATAATTGGTATTATTTAATTAGAAGATTTTTGGAAGAATGAATAAAATATTTGATTATATTTTATTTTTAGAGATTGAGAGGATTTAAATAAATTTAATGTATTTATTTAAATTTGGAAGAATGAATTTGATTTTATTAAATAAATAAGAATTATTTAATTGCTTGGACGAATTTAATTAAATAAAGGTTTTTATTTAATTGACTTTAGAAGAGATAATTAAATATTTTGATATTTAATTAATTTAGAGGAATATGAATCAAATAAATAAATTTGTTATTTATTTATTGGTAGAAGAATTAGAATGAAATAAATATTAAGAATATTTATTGAGACTGAATCATGTCATTTTTAGGAGTATACATTTTGCCCCTCTTTGATGCAATGTAGTTTACAGTGTTGCTTCAAAGAATAAGAATTTTTCTGATAATGATACATGCCCTAGTTTGCCCCTAGTACAGGTTATGATGATACGATGCCCCCTTGGGAGATTGGACGTGAAGAAGGCAAAAGGATGAGAGACGGACAATCTCACGAAGACGAAGGAAAACTTGTTTAGGTTTGAAGAAAAGAGGATGTGTTTCAGTGAAACGAGAAGAAAACTAGAAGAAATAGGTGTAGGAAGTAGTCATAGTCACCACACAGCTAGTTTTAGGGTTTGCATGCTATATATAGGAGCTGGGTCCACAAGATAATTCATTTGCACACTTGTCTTAGTTTGATTTTCTTTCGAGAGCTTAGAGGAAAATAGAGCATAGAGCAATCAACACGAGGATGGATATTCCACGTGAGGAGCATCACTTTGAGTGAGTCCATCAATTCAACTAGCTAGTAGAGGCAGGACCCCCAATATGTATCTCAAAAAATTTCCCCTAAGGCCAAGTTTGATAGCCATAAATTCTAGGAGAAAAACTAGGTAGACAAATGCATTGGAATGCAATGTGGCGCATATGCCATGTGAAACTACACATACATAGTTTTGTAGTGCATTTAGGATACAAAACGATGCATATACTCAATCTGTGCATGCATGAGTTTAGTCGGCACATGCATAGTTCTAGAGCGCATTTATGGTATGAAGTGGCACTTTTGATTGGGTGGCACTTTTATGGTATAGGATGGTGCATGCATGGATTCTTGCGGTGCACTTGTCATAAGTGGCACATTTGTTAGGAAATGGTGCATATACTACTTGTTATGGCACATATGATATAGATAGGTAGTTTACTTAACAAAATTGACTCGATTGGCATCTTGTTTGATGAGTCAATCGATAAGCTATCTCCAAGATTGCAGGAATCTAGTCAAGAGATGTAGTGTGCTGTTTTGATCAATTTGAAATGTTAAGTTAGTTGATATGTTTCAATAGATGTGTTGAGTATGGTACTTGCAGCTTGAGGTTGATGCCTTGCTTTGAGTGCTTGCAGGAGGATATACGAGATATGATTTAGTCGAGCGAGCAATTCCATATGCCTATGTTGTAGATACACATGTTGATTGAGATGGACCAAGAGGAGCTCGGTGTGATGGGCCTAGATTATGTTTCCTTCATGCCTGAGGTTTGGGCGAACCAAGGGTTGCTGACTGTTGTAGTGGAGAGGTTCCATAATGAGGATGGGACCTTCCACTTCCCTATTGGTGAGATGACCATTACTTTGGAGGATGTGTACAAGATTCTCCATTTGCCCATTCAGGGTGAGCTTGTGGAGTATGATCCTTAGAGGGACACAAGACTTGCTGAGTGCAGGTGAATGTTTGATGACCCCAAGCTGGTCTGATAGGTCATCTCTTGGCAAGTTATTCATGATTATTACGACTACTTCCCAGGGATTGTAGCGGGACTGATTGGAGGCATTGTATGCCCCAATAGGAGATCACACAGGTTCCCCATTGGATGGGGTCAGATCATGGAGATGATGGTGAGAGAGGGCACTCGGTATGCTTGGGGTGTCTATGTAATAGAGCACCTATACCATGACATGCATCAGGTGGTCTACCACAGGGGTGCGAGTCTATCCGCAGGTGTGTCTTTGTTACAATTTTGGCTATGGGAGCACATAGTAATCACGAGACCGATTTGTGTGTTTGACAGACAGAGAGGAGAGCCATATAGCTATGGCTATGTAGGAGTGATTTCCCAGCATAGGCTGGGGAAGCTCGAGTATTGGCAACATGCTTTGGATGGAGTAGATGTGGTCATCTGGTGGCCATATCTAGACTATGAGCCATGGGAGGATGAGGCAGATGAGCTGCCATACTGCTACCAGACGAGGTGGTCGATAGGGCGGACATGATTTATCCTAGAGCAGTAGATTGTCAGTCAAGTTCAGTGATAGTTTGGGGGGAGGTAGGGCATACCATAGGGGCAGGCTCTGTTTGCGAGGACTCATGCTAAGAGGTTCAGATGGGGATAGATGGCATCGTACAAGGAGGCAGTGGCAGAGTTTTGACAGATGCCCTACATTGCCTGGGACATAAGGAGGGAGATTGTAGATGCTGGGATGACCTAGGATTTTGAGGATTAGTTTGCAGCCCACCCATTTTTAAAATATTCAGGGCCTAGGGAGCTGGTGCCTTGGATAGACAAGGTGGATTCAAATGATGAGGGCCAGGTTGGCCAGCAGAGGAGGAGGAAGAGGAGAGGACAACATGGAGGCAGCAGAGATGGGGGAGATGATGGAGGAGGAGGGGGTGGTGGAGATGATGGAGGTAGGCCTAGATAGAGGTAGAGAGCTAGGGAGGGACCTTCCCACACTTTGTAGGTAGTGCAGCCTTAGGTTGCACAACAGGCACCATAGTAGGCACTGTAGGTACAATAGGCACAAATGCTATCACCTCAGTAGGTGGCACAGCTACACGCACCCTAGCCATAGGGGCAAGTATAGGCACAAGCAGTCCAGGGTCCAACATAGTCAGATATTCAAGAGAGGGCGATAGCCATGCTAAGGGGATAGGTCAGGCAGCTGCAGACACAACTTAGGACTGTTGAGGCCTAGCGGTAGACAGATGCAAAGGTCATCTTAGGTCTCACTAGAGATAAAGACATGGCAGAGGCATAGATACAAGTTATCTGAGTGGAGAGGGACACAATAGTGTCGGCCCTTGGTATAGATGCAACCAGTAGTTTTTTGGTTGGGCAGGTGCATCAGGCACAGGCATAGCTAGCCCAGGCACAGGCACAACTAGCTCAGACGCAAACTCAATTGGCACAGACACAAGCTTAGTTAGTGTAAGTGTAGGGTGAGCTTGCCAGAGTGCAGGCTCAGACATAGTATTACCGAGGACTATATCACGGTGTTGTGCTAGTTAGTCAGAGGGCTCCGAGCTACAGGAGCTAGTCTGTGGCCTCCCAGAGAGTAGGTGGATTGAGGTCAAGGGCCTCCATGATGGGACCATAGTAGTCTAGGGCTAGTGGAGGAGGGGACTTAGGAGCAATTGCTGGTAGTAGCGGTTCACAACAGCAGGGATAGCAGAGACTTGCATATTTTGGATCCTATGTACGTTTTGGATGGATCAAATAGCCAGATACATTGATGTATCATTTTTGTATATTGAGACATGTATCACCATCCTTTGGGATGCACTTATTGTATATGACATTGATTCAGATATGGACCTTTTGATATTGTACACTTGGACATGCTTTTATGATATTTATATGATGATGCAACTATTTGACTCCCTCTATTTTGATGAGTTATGATGCATTTCTATTGTATGATGTGATGCACATGTTTATCTAATGCAGACTTAGATGTTTTATTTTGATGCTATGTGATGTTATTTGATGCCACTTTTCATTTGATGCTATGTGATGCTATATGACCTAATGCAGACATAGATGTTTTTAACTTGATGTGCTTCTAATATGTATGTGAATGGTATCTATATGATTATGCAATTTATGTGATGCACTTATCTATGTGTTTGATTTTTTTCTATTGACACTATATGATGATTGTATATGGATGACCTAATGCACTTTATTATGTATGCAACTAATTTAATCATGTAAATGACTATCTCATGTGATATGATATGCAGCTATATGCTATGTTTTTGTGATGTCCAAATGTACTCTATCGACACAGAAATGACATAATGGTAGATAGAAGATTGATTGAAGGAATGACTTGATAGAAAGATTTACAAACTTCACTTTGTATTGTTACTCTACTTTGTTTGGATCGTTTATTGCATGGGATATGGATGTATGGATGTATAATGGATGCATAATGGATACTTTTCTTTTGACATATTGATGGTGCAAGTATTTTGAAGTGTTTATTTCATCATTGGGTAATTTTTTTGGCACTTTTTCTGAATGTTGTAAGTTAATACAAGCATCTAGGTATAATTGAACCGAGATGACCTGAGCATTGCTTGCATGGATTTTGATTTAGCAAGTTAATACAAGCATCTAGGTATAATTGAACTAAGATGACCTGAGTATTTCTTGTGTATCAATAGTCAAGGATCGCCCCTTTCATGTTTGACCTTGGATGTCCTCGATGATCTTTTTCTGATCATGTCTTTAGATAAGGCTTTACATTACTAAAGTTTAGTCCACAAACAACAAACAAAGAAAAATAATCATGCCCCCATCATAGCATCTCTAGCTTTTGGCATCCTTGAGTAGCATAGAAAGACATGATAGCAAAAGTCAAGACTCTGTATTTTAACCATGTTTCCAATCCCTGAAACATTTTTGCATTTAGATGTGCTTATTTCTTGCCATAATTTGGGTAAAATCATTTAGAATGCCTTAGGTGTTTGTTTTCTTTGCTTGGATAGATTAATGTCCTACATCAGGATTTCTTCTTGAAAAGAGCGAGTTTCGCTTGCCCTTGCTTGCCTAGTGAGAAGATTCCACAATCTTTATTGGTGAGACGGACCCTAAGGGACTGACCTAGTGCCTCGAGGGCTCATTGCTAAATGGCCTTGCCTATGTGACGACACAGAGGCAACGCATTTTAGGGTAAACCCTAATGGACCTAAGACCTAAGCGATGGAAAGTGGTGTGGACTCAGATAGATAGAAGGACTTAGGCATGGGATGGATGGGACAATGGAGCCTCGGGGGCACATTTAAGAAATGGTCTTGCCTACATGACAACGCAAAGGCAATGTAGTTCATGGACTTGGACCATGGATACTAATGAGAGACACTATGCTAGGCTAACACTGTGGGTAGGATATGGGATAAAACCTTGGTTGACAAGGGAACAAAGAGATAGAGTATCAAGCCATGATAGGTTGTCATTTAGGATTTTATTATAGGATAGATATGGATCGAATGGGACATGAGTGAAGGAAGAATGGACACAAGGTGATTGGTTTCCCAAAGATGGAGGAAGCAGTTTATCACAAGTAACACTTGTTTATCAGGTTTTCACCACTTACTTTTATTTGCACGAAGGCTAGAAAGTATGCATGACAATTGTTTTCCAGGTTTTCATCATGATGCCTATCAAAGGCACCTATTTGCCAAGTTTTCACCAAAGGATGATTTTTTTGTACTTTTCTTTTTTTTTGGTATTTTTTCTGGTTTTTTAATTTTTTTTGTATTTTATGCCCCCTTACATTGGGATTCTCCTAGGTATAGAATCAGCGAAGATGCATGTTGTTGATTGGGTCATTGAACAACTCACCTTCTAATGTTGCTAACTGATATGCCCCCGATCCATAGGCAGCTACTATCACATAACGCGCAAGCCAGTTGGGTTTGAACTTGCCTTTCTTTTCCTAATCCTGTTGATTGCGGGGGTTCTCTTTAAGTACTAGATCTCCAAATTTAAAGACTCTTGGGCAAACTATGTGGTTAAAGCTTCATGACATCATTTGTTGATATGCTTTTAGATGGTCAAAGGCTTTCTATCTCCTTTCCTCTAGTAACTCTAGTTCTTCCAATGTGGAGACTCTGTACTCTTCATCTGATATGAGATCTTTTAACGACACCCTGAGAGATGGTAATTCGACCTCAATGGGCAGGATCACTTCTAAGCCATAGACAAGGGTGTAAGGGGTAGCACATGTGGGAGTGTGTATACTAGTTCTATAGGCCCACAGAGCAGGATTGAGTTGGATGTACCAATCACAGATAGCATCGTTGACTATGTTCTTGAGGAGTTTCAAGATGGTCTTATTGGATGCTTTTGCTTGGGCGTTGCCTTGGGGGTAATAGGGTGTGGAGAAATGGTGTTGGATATTGAATTGGTCACAAAGTTCTTGGACATCCTAGTTTTTGAAGGGTCTTTCATTATCCATGATAATGGATGAGGGAATTTTGTATCTGCAGATGAGGTAATTTAGGATGAATGAGGAAATTTGTTTACTTGTGACGGTGGTGAGGGGAATGGCTTCAATCCACTTGGTAAAGTACTCAGTGAAAGTTATGATGAATTTGTGGTCATTGGATGAAGGTGGATGGATCTTTCCCACAAGGTCAAGTCCCCATTAAAAAAAGGGCCAAGGTGTTGTTAAAGGTTTCAACTCTTGAGTTGGTGCTCAGGTTCCCATGTATTTGGCACTGCTTGCACTTCTTCACAAACTGATATGAATCTATTTCCATGTTCAGCCAGTAATAACCCAAATGCATGAGTTTCTTAGCTAAGAAAGGACTGCTAGAGTGTGTTCTGTAGATGCCTTTGTGTACATCTTGTAAGGTGGTTTGGGATTCTTCTTGTTCTAAACAATGAAGTAAAGTACCATCTAGACCGTGTCAGCAATAATGGTATAGTGAGATGTTTGGTGTATAAAGGTTCATCATTGGTTTGAAGATAAGTCAGGTGGGAGGGTGTTGTCCTTGAGGTAATTGTAAACCTTACCGTACCAAGGTGAATCAAATCCAACTAAAATGCATATGGAATGGGTCTCAGGAAGATCATAAGTTGGTTGCTGAATTGATTCCACTAAGAACTCATACTGTGACTCATTCTTTGGTATTTTGAGAAGAGAGGCAATGGTTCCCATGGCATCTGCTGCTTTATTTTGAATGTGAGGTATCTACTCAAAAGAGATGATTACAAAGTATTCCTTGAAGTCCTCAACCATCTTCTTGTATGGGACAAGCTTCTCATCTTTGGTTTGGTAATCATCATTGACCTAATTAATCACTAGTTGAGAATCACCATAGACATGTAGCTCTTTGATTTTCCATTTTGTTGCCATCTTGAGGCCAATGACCAAGGCTGCATATTCTGCTACGTTTTTGGTGCATGGGAATAACAAGTGATAAGACTTTGGTATGGTGTCACCATGAGGAGTTACAAATAAGATTCCTGCCCCCGATCCATGGTTTGTGTAGGACCCATCAAAGTAAAGTGTACAAGAATGTGTTGATATATTGAATAAGGATTCATTTGGAAACTCAAATTGCATTGGTGTGGTGTCCTGTAGTGGTGCATCCACTAACTGATCAGCAATGACTTGCCCATTGATGGCCTTTATGTCTACATACTCAATGTTGTATTCACTTAGGAGCATTACCCATTTGGCTAGGCGACCTGTTAGAGTTGCTTTGCTTAGTAGGTATTTCAGTGGATCTATTTTTGCAATAAGTTTGACTGGATGTGCAAGCATATAATGTCAGAGTTTTTGGGAAGCAAATACTACCGCAAGATATGATCTTTCTATCTAAGAGTATTGCAATTAATAGCCCACCAATGTGCAGCTGATATAGTAGACGACTCTTTCTTTATTTTCATAATCTTGTTGTGCTAGAAGAGCCCAAAGAGCTATAGGTGTAACAGATAAGTAAAGTATAAATGGCTTCCCTTGGATAGGAGACATGAGAATACGTGGATTCATAAGATACTCTTTCAGTCTGTTGAATGCCTCTTCAAATTTCTCATCCAATCTGAATGGAATGTTCTTGTGTAAGAGATGACTGAATGGTTGACACTTGTTTGCCAATTGCGATATGAATCTACAGATTGCTTGTAGCTTTCCTTGTAGAGATCTTAGTTGAGTAAGAGTGATGCAGGAGCATCCAGTGGTGTAAGGGCAATCTTGCATCACCCAAAAAGAAGTTAATTCAAAATCATTGTAGTTGTTTCCATTTATTTCCATAATTAGTGTTTCTAGTTCCATAATATCCAGAATAATGATGTAGGACTTTCAGTTTTTCCAAAACTGCTAAAAATAGCAACTTGCCTATTTTGGAATGTCTACCTGCTATTTTTGAAAAGTTTGTAGTTTGGCACAGATTGAAGTGAAAACTTGCAGAAAGCTACTAAATGGAAATATAAGACCTTTGGCGAAGGAATCAGGCAAAGATCATTTGTGGGCTGAAAGATATTAAAGTTTTTGTTTTCTGAAAAGCCCCTAAAAATTTTTGAAACGAGATATGAGGCACTAAAACTTCCCTAGACATCCTAAAAAGTTGACAAAAATCTATTTATAAATTTCTAGCATGATAGTTTACATCGCGAGCTTTCCGACGCCTAAAACGGTTCGTCAATCGGACACCCGGATCAAAAATTATGCTTCCCGGAAGTTTACCTACTTTTATAGGGAGTTGTAAATTTTGAAATTTAGCTAGAGGCCACCAAAAAGTGTTATTTATGGCTATTTTGGGGACCCTGGGTAGTAGTAGAGTTAAGGGGGCAAGTGTAGAGTCAAGAATAGGTGGAAAAATAGAAACCCTAGCTGATTTGGGGGTTACCGAAGGTGAAAGATTCCAGAGCCTGGTGATGGTAGCTGTAGTGCATTGCAGCCTGTGGAGGACTAATTCATCTTATTGTAATTAAGCTTCTGTAATGTAATGAGTTGCCCAGATCAATAAAAGAAAGTTCTATTCTCTATGTTCAATTTCTGTTATTGTGTGTTTTATGATTTACCCCCTTCATCAAAGAGTCTTGGGTGGTGGCATGTCCATAATAGCCTTGACTTTGGTGGGGTCCACCTCTATTTCATTTGCTGAAACAATAAAACCTAGGAGTTTTCTTGAGGTGACTCCAAACACATATTTCTTTGGGTTCAACCTGACTTTGAATTGCTCTAATCTCTGAAAGACTTTTTCCAACACATCCAGGTGTGATTCTCTTGTGAGTGACTTTGCAAGTATATCATTGACATATTCTTCCATTGTTACATGCATCATATCATTAAATATAGTGGTCATAGCACATTGATATGTGGCTCCTGCATTCTTTAGCCCAAATGGCATGACATTCTAGCAAAAAGTGCCCCATGGACAAGTAAAAATTGTCTTATGTTGGTCTTTTGGTGCTATCCTGATCTGATTATATCCTGAGAAGCCATCCATGAGAGATAACATGGTATGCCCTGTTGTTAGGTCGACTATAATATCTATATTTGGCAATGGAAAATCATCCTTGTGGCAAGCTTTATTTAGATCTCTAAAATCATTGTATAGTCTGACTCGGCCATCAAGTTTGGACACTGGTACTATTTTGGAGACCCATTCTAGATAGTCTATAGCTCTAATAAATCCTACATCTAGTAGTTTCTTGAGTTCTTCTTTTACAAGCAGTGTTATTTGTGGATGCATCTTTCTAAGATTATGTTTCACTAGTTTCACTCTTGGATCTAATGGAAGATGATGTAGAATCAAATTTGGATCTAACCCTGGCATATCTACATATGACAAAGCAAAATTGACTTGTTTTCTCTTGAAGAATGGTATAAACTTAGTATTCTCTGGTGGGGTTAGAGACTTAGCAAAGTGAATGATCTTAGGCTATTCCTATGTTCCAATGTTAATAGGTTCTGTCAGTTCCACAACAATCTGAGACTTTTCCTAGTGCATGTCATTGAGGAGAGTGTCAAGCCTTCCATCGTCAAGTGCCACAGTTGGGTTTTCACCTTCGGATGCATCCTTTCTTTTACTATTTTGGGATCTGACACTGCCGCAAAGTGGTTTTCACCGTCAAATCCATTTTTTATTTTGATATTTTTACAACTGGAAGTCTTGGCACCCTCTCTATAATAAGTCATGGTATTAAGTTCAATAGAAAAGCTAGCTTTATGATCTCCTTTGGGTAGGTGGTCCCTAAGTTCCATGTAGTCAATATAGGCATCATCATTTTGGAACATATCTAGTTGTGGGGTTCCTCGTAGATCCCAGTCAATAAGTTTAGGATGCACAAGGGGGAGGGAGTCAGAGGATAGATTTGATTCATTGATAGTTTGAATGGATATGCTAGGAGTATTGGTAGGGGGAGTATTCGAGATGGTACATTCCTCCAAGTTGTTTATTGTGATAGAACTCAAACCTTCCTCGAAAGTTGTATTCTCAGGGATTGGCAAATCACACTCTAATGGCCTATTTGGTAGCATTTGTCCCTCATGGTAGGGGCTATAAGTTTGAATGGTATCAACCTCTTTGTCATCATAGGAATGCTCTTTTAGCTCATCCCACTCATATTCTTTTAAATCTGTGTTATTGTCCACTTGAAGTGTATGGATCATTTCTACTAGACAAGCATTTGTTTTAGCTTTGCCCTTATCTTTATATCCTAGACCTTTTGTAGTTCTAGAGAATGAGGAAGAAGAAGGTTGAATGTGTTCTATGATTCCTTCTTTTCTTAGGCCAATGGGGCCTTGTCCTTCGTAACCCATTCTGTGTAGGATAGATTCACCTCACCCATAGATTTTTTTGGGAGCCTAGGTGGTTATTGTTGTATGTTCTCTTCTTCTTCAGTATAAAGCCATTGTAGGATATCTCTTTCCTCTAATTCATCTAATAGGGTCCCCCATTTTATAAAGGGAGTTGTGGGAGGTACAGGAGGAGCAGATGGCTTTGGAAAATGTTTGGGTTGTCTAAAGGATCTAGGAGATAGAGGTATCTTGGCTAGATTGAGGCTATGCTCAATGGAGTATTCCCCAACTCCTTTTTCTTTGATGGTAATTTTTTTCTCTTTGGGATTTGATGAGGAAGCTTCAGAGGTAAAATCATGCTGTCAGGTAGGGGATGTAGATGCTCTATTGTTTGGTATAATGCAATTAGGTTTTGAAAGGACAAAGTTGAAATGTTGAAAAGGGTTAGGATCACCCTAGATGGTGACTTGCTTGTTGTTATGAGGGAATTTTATGCACTGGTGATAGGTAGAGGGCACATCTCTCATGGCATCGATCCATGGTCTACCTAAGAGAATATTACAAGTGAGCTCCCTATCTAGGACTTGGCACACAACATCTTTTATCACCGGTCCCACTTGTATGGGTAATACTACTGTTCCTTTGGTAGTTCTCTCCTCTTCATCATAGGCTTTGATAGTAATCTTCTTCCTTGGATCAACTGCATTCTCAAAGAACCCCAATGCAAGGACTACCTTCAATGTACAAATATTTAAACTAGCTCCCCCATGAATGAGAATCCTCTTGAAGCAGTGCTTATGGATGAAGGTTACAATATGTAGAGGGGTGTTATGAGGTTGAGACATAGAGAGGTCATCTTGTTCAGTAAATGATATGGTACTTGAGGAGGTCATATTACCTACCATGGCTTGAAACTTCTCTTGGGCCAAATTAGTGGGGATAGTGGTTTCCACTAAGGCTTTATCAAGAATCTCCTTATGGGAAGGAGATAGACACAACAACTCTAAGATAGAAATGTGGGCCAGAGTCTTCTGTAGTTGGTCTATGACGCTATACTAATGAAAGTTGGACTAAGAAGGTGATGACCTTGGAGGAATTGTATCCAAGGTGACCTTACCACTACAGGTAATGATACTACAATCAATCTTGTTGGGCTCTGATTGTTGGTTGGATGTGACCACATTGATTTATGGGACATGCTCTGATATGCGATTGATTGTATAGTTGAATGACACACTTGCATAGTTGGCATTACTATTCCCATTATTCTAATTTTGCCTGTTGTGGTTGTTGTTGTTGTTTCCATTGTTGTTATTGTTGTTATTGTTGCCATTGTTGTTGTTGTTGTTGTTGTTGTTGTATAGCCTATCATGATTTAGAAGCAGATCCTTGTAAGCCACATGTGTCTCATTAGAAGTATGTTGGTGAGCACCTCCTTGATTTTGATCAAGCACATCTTGAATAACATGTTTGAGATGGATGCAATTATTGGTTGTATGTCCTCTCCGTCTATGATACTCACAATAGTCAGTGTCTTTCCAATAGTGAGGTTTGATTTGAGGCTCATAATCACTTATTGGCAGTACAGAGATTTCATTGTTGGCCAATAGCTTCCTTAATGCAGATTCTTGGGACTCACCCAGCAGTGTGAACTTTCACCTTGTATTTGAGTTGAACAATGGTCTAGGCTCCCAAGAGAATTTTTTGTTGGACGTAAAATTGCTTGCCTCTCCTTTGAGAGTGAGTATCAGTTGTTGCTTGGGAGCTACCACCATGGCATCAACTACTCCATCGTTGATGAAATTTTTATTCTTAGTCCAAAACTTTGATTTGCCAATAGTATAATTTGAGGTAGGTGTGTCCTTGTATAACTTGATTTGCCCCTTGGTGATCATAGCTTTTTCGATGAACAATCCCATTTCAATGACCTTCAAGAATGAAGTAGGGCATTGGATTTGTATTTGATAGCTAAGATCAGAGTTGAGGTTATTGACAAACATCTCCATTAATTGCTTTTCTAGTACATCATATGAGCACTTGCTTTCTAGTTGTCTCCATCTTTGTAGGAAGGTGGCAAATGATTTGCCACTCTTTTGCTTGGTATTACATAAGTCAAGCATAAAGACTTCATGTTCTATATTGTATGAGAAGTGCATGATGAATTTGTTGACTAACTCATCAAAAGTTTTGATGCCTAGTGGGAGCCGTGAGAACCACTCCATGGCTTGACTACCTAGAGATCTAGGGAATAGTCTGATTAAGTAAGTCTCATTGTGAGCTACTTCCATGCATGTTGTGTTGAATTCCCTAATGTAATCTCTAGGGTCCCCTTTCCCTTTGTATTTTTCAAACTTAGGAACTTCAAATCGAAAGGGAAATGGTGTCATGTTCAAACTTTTATCAAAGGGGTACGGTGTAATATCTTCCAAGGAGTAGGTTTTAGTGTTTGTACCTATCTTGAGATTTGTCATTTGTTGCTTTAGATCCTCGAGTTGTTTCCTCATTTTTTCCATAGGAGTGCTTGGGTCTATGGATTTCTTTCCTTTTTCATGATTATCCTCTATGTTTGGGTCTATGGCTTTCTTTCCTTTTTCATGATTATCCTCTACATTTTCTTGGATTGTGCTTATATCAAAATTAGCGAGGAGTTTAATTCCAAGATTTGCAAGATGAAAAAAATACTTGTGAGGGTCCTCATGGAGCACTTTATGTAGCAAGCGTTGGAATTTCTAATCTTAGAGGGTTCCCTAATACTCTTCATGAGAGATTTCCTCATCACTATCATGAGGTGTGATAATGTAATTGGATGATCTGGCCATCTTGAGTTGCTTCTTGTATTGAGATCTAGTAAGAACCATGCAAGGCGACGTGGGATGAGGTGGGATGAAACTAGAGATTTTGGCAAAGTGTTGATGGAGCCTGCTAAGAATAGGATACTTATGACAAGATTTGGACAAGGGACTCTTTCAATCAATGATTCCAAGTAAGATGGCTGATACAAGACAATATCCACTACTAAGGGTACTCGATACCTGTCTTACTGTGTAGGGACTAGTCATACACCAAGACCACTAGCGAAGTTCTGTGACTTACTAGGGTTACTTGAATCCACAATGATATGAAAAAAAGAGGCCTATGTTGATCCGATATGGGATACTTTGACTTTGGACTAGGAAGACTTGATAGAAGGTGAATGGGATGACTAATGAAAGAGAGATTTTGAGGTGAAATGGATGGAAAAATGATTGCAAGGTAAGACCTAATCTTAGAATTTGGAACTAGACTAAAATGGGTACTCAGAACTGACAAGATTTTTCTCTCAAAAATTGTACAAGTGCTCACTATCATGCATGCACTGGAACAGATGCACTTTAGAAACTAGTAAATGCGCAGGAAGTCGTGGCAGATGCACCACACTGGAGAAAATCAAATGCATTGTAATAGGTAGTAAAAGTGTTGCAAGTCAAAACACAGGTGCCATAGGTTGGCACAGATGTACAGCACAAGAGGACGGATGCGCCACTCTAGTTTTCTTAGTATTTTTTGCAATTTTTTTGGAAATTTTTTGATGTTTTTTGGTACTTTGGTTGTAAGAAGCTCTTTTTGATCTAATTTTATGAAATTATGGCAAGAAGACATAGCAAACACAAAGAATATTTTTATGGTGTTTTTATGATTTTTTGACTCTTTTTGGACTAAAAGAAAGCAAGTACACCCTAGGTTTCAAACGATAGTATAAAACTGAATTCTCACTATCTCTAGTGAAGCATCTTCAGGAGGTGATAATCACCCTTCTTTGCACCAGATTATAGGGGTTTTTGGTCTACTAAAACAAGGATGAGTAATAAAGGCAACCATTCGAGTGGTTATACATGTGGCAGCACTACTCTCTATTATGGAGTCTCCCAACCTGCAAGGGTTGTGCCTTGGAGGGTTTTGGGGGAGGTTGGTTGTTGGTATAACACAACTGCACTCATTGTTTGAAGCTTTCGCTCCAAATACAATTTATTTATAGTGGCTTGGAAGGGCTTGGCATGTAGCCTATTACCACTTAGGGTCATTCCTACTTGGATGAACGGTATCCAAGAGCAAGCCCCTCTAAAGGAAAAACACATGTGAAAATGATATGTCTGGCATTTTGGTCACCCAAGATAGGAGAGAGCATTGCCCTGGTATCATTCCCAAAACACATTATACAGTGGTTCTTTTTCCCTAATTAAAATGAGAAAAACTAGATGAGCTATCTACTTGGGGAAGAATAGAATTTTGTTAACTTTGAAGTGATAACAAGATAGCAATGGTCCAGTTTTACCAAGATAGCAATGATGTGTTCAATTTTATTCCAAATAGCATGAATTGTTAACTTTGAAGTGAAGATCAAGATAGCAATGGTTCAGTTTTACCCAGATAGCAATGATGAGTTCAATTTTATCCACATAGCATGAATTGTTAACTTTAAAGTGATAATCGAGATAGCAATGGTTCAGTTTTACCTACATAGCAATGATGAGTTCAATTTTATCTAGATAGCAATGAGTTGTTAACTTTGAAAGATAGCAATATAGCAATGATTCAATGATATGAAAGATAACAATGATTTGATTACCACCTTCCTAGTTAAAACTATGTGAGATTTGTATAAGCATCCAATTTACTTTCCTGTTAGAAATTGAAGTGTGAGCTAACAATTACAACTATATGATTCTAAACTAGTACCTAGCCTGCAAAATAGATCAAGAGAGTTCCTAAAAAAAGATGCCAGTGTTAGCGAAAACTTCAAGGAAACCCTAAAAGAACTGCCTAAAATAGATGTGTCAATTCAAAGACTAAATGCACAGAAATAGAGAATAGAAGCACCGTAGTACATATGCACTAAGACATAGGTCAAAAGCATAGGAAAATAGTGTTTATGCATTGATCTGATATATGCACTATATCAGAGGGTAAATGCATCATAATAGAGTCTGTATGCGCTGTAGGAATGTATGCACTATAATAGATGTTACATGTATGGTTAGGAAGTATTAGATGCATGATTTCCTCCTATGTATGGCTTTCTAAAACACAAAAACTCAGTTTTTGGGTTAAATTTGGGGTTGGACCCCACGGTGGGCACCAAAAATGTTAAGGGAAAATTGGATTCAAATGTATAATCAATAATATCAAATATCAAGATACCCAAAACTCAATGAAATGGTGAACAAAAGAGATTCAAATAAATAATGAACAACAACAAAGCAAACCTCCTTTAATTCGTAGCTTCCATTGATTGCCTATCACAAATGATATTGTCTATTAATGTAGCCCTTAGAAGGTGCACTTCCTTGCTATGATTCCAAGATGTTCAAATGGGAATGGCTATGATAGTATCACCATGAAGATGAGCTTCACAACAATGATATTAGTGTGTAGTAATGAGTGTGATCACAAGCAATGAAGGAATGGGTGCCAAAGGCATGGTGTAATTCCTACAGAGTTACAATACTTAAAGCTTGGATGAATGAAATGGGGGAATAGAGTTCAATTTATACACTTGAGAGAATGAAGATCAATGGTATAGAAAGAATGAGAAGATCAATGGTATAGAAAGAATGAGAAGATCAATGGTATAGAACAGTTGAGGAAAGTGCGTGAATACAAAGAAGACATGTGTCTTGCTATATTTTGCATGAAAGAAATTAAAGCAATAGAAGAATGAGTTAACTGAAGAGATTAAAATCAATTAAAAGAATAGATCAATAAGTTAAGAGAATAAAACTAGAGATTGGAAATTGCATGAGGATGAGAAGATATTTTAGCCAACTAAATATTCAGAATATCCAATTGCATGTGCACAAGGATTGAATTATATTTAGAGATAACTCAATTTAGAAGAAATAGACAACTTAAACAAATATTTGATTTATTTAAATTTAGAGAAGATATTATTGGAAGAAACAATTAAATATTTGGTATTATTTAATTTAGAAGATTTTTAGAAGAATGAAAAAAATATTTGATTATATTTTATTTTTAGAGATTGAGAGGATTTAAATAAATTTGATTTATTTATTTAAATTTGAAAGAATGAATTTGATTTAATTAAATAATTAAGAATTATTTAATTGCTTGGATGAATTTAATTAAATAAAAAAATTTATTTAATTTTGACTTTAGAAGAGATAATTAAATATTTTGATATTTAATTAATTTAGAGGAATATGAATCAAATAAATAAATTTGTTATTTATTTATTGATAGAAGAATTATAATGAAATAAATATTAAGAATATTTATTTAGACTGAATCGTGTCATTTTTAGGCGTATATGCAATATACTCATGGACAACTTACAAAGCATATGCATCCAACAACAATATACTAACAAAGTAAAGAGAATGGTTAAACACGGGTTCCTAACATGGAGGTTGTTGGGTGAATTTTACATGTGCATTTCAGCATTGTTTTGTTGTTGTGTGTAGATGAAGTTGTAGATTTGATGTAGTAATTTGCTGCTGTGGTAATTTATTGTATCAGACCTACATACATGTGTTTTGCATCAGAAAATTCAATAAATTATTATTGGAGTGCTTTTATGCATTTTGGGGTTTCATTGGTTGTCAGCAGTGTTGTGTGGATTTGTAGTTTCAGTGAGTATTGGTGTAGAGATTCATTCTCGGTTTGGTATTTCAGATTGCTATAGGTGTTACTTCTATTGCATGGATGTTCTTATTGGTTTTCCCACATTTTGGTTCAGATCCTAAGGTTGCATGTAATATTCATGCTTTTTAGAGTAATTTGGCAATATTTGGTGAGATGCACAATGTGTATTTCAGCACTGTTGAAATAGTTTGTTATGGCTTTTGTTGAGAAGTGTTGCAAAAGTTGTTTCTATTGTAAATCAGTGTTGTAGGCCTGATTTGATGTCATTTATATCAGAAAATCATAAAAAAAATATTGCAGTTGTTTATGTTCATTTTTGGTGTGCAACCTATGCAAACTAGTTAGTTTGGGTGTTTTGATGCAAATTATTGTTAAGTTTGTCAAATGCATTTTCAGATTTGGATATAATAAAAATAAATAGATTTGGGGACATTACAGTAAAGAAGGAAAAAGGACAAAGGTAAAGTGCAAAAGAACATATGTCAGTATGTAGAAGGTGGATGAAGAAGAAACTAATTCAGATGATGAGGTCAAGGAGTTGAAGGCCTTAAGCACCAAAGCAGCTAAAGTGTGTTAGGAGAAGCCCTCAAGAAGAAAAAAGCCAACTAAAAGGCATAAATTAGAGGATGATGTTGAGAAGCCTACTCCTTCATTGTAAAACATCATTAAGTGAATCACTATGGATGGACACCTAAAGCCAATAACTAAATTTTATGATCATAGCAGTGATGCTAACAAGAGAATTTTGGAGGATGCTACTATAAAATACTTGAATGTATTCAATAGAGCACTAGTGGATATTTTGTCAAAAGTTCCTAAGAGTCTAAGGGACATTCTAGAAACAAGAAAAGAAGCTGCCAAAGAAAAAGGTTTAGAGCTAAGGGAACATGTATTATCCATTATGTGTCCCATAATCTCCAGAAAGGAAGCTGATAAAATTTTCAAAGAAGTCAAGGATGAATTTAGAAGAAAGAAAAGGATGAATAAGCTAATGATTAGAGACATTGATGAAGTTGTTAAAGAAGGAAAACAAATTCTAAAGAAAGCACTTGACAAGAACAAGTTTTATGTGGTTATAGAAGAACCTATTGACACATCAATTCTGAATGATGAAGACTTGCAGAAAAATGAGCAACAAACTAACGTAGATAATGTCTCCATTCCAGAAGAAGAAATATTGATTAAAGAAGATGAAGAGATGATGAAGGAAGATCAGGAAAAGGAAATTGATGATGGAATTGATTCTTCCATTCTGGATGTTGAGGAATATGATAATATTGCTACTAAGGATACACAAAATCCTCTGGAGAATAATGCAGAAGACATTTCTGAGATAGATAAAAGTAAAGATGCCTATGATGATGATGCAAAGAAGGAAGAAGTAGAGAAAAAGAATGAAAATGGTGTACAAGACAATGTGGTTGACTCCAAAAAGGGAGAGGATGGAGGCCCTGAAGAGTATAAATCTGAAATATCATTTTGGGCAAGAGACACTATAGAAGTAGTGAACAAAATTTTTGAGGGAGATAAATAAATTATAGAAGATCGGGATATAATACAAGGACCAATCAATTTTAATACTTTGTCACCAGTACAGAAGATGAAGTTGGCCTCTATTGCACAAGCTAAGGCTAGAGAGGAAATCTTGAAATCCCATATAGAAGATAGTGAATTGCTTGGTCTTGCATCTGGGATTTTAGAAAAAATCATGCCTACATTTCAAAAGGACTCATCGGCATCCTCCTTAGGTTAGTTGAAGAGTCTGATAAACTCTATAAATACTCATTTTGAAACTTTTGAGAATTCAACAAAAGTTAAAGTAAAAAATGAATCTCATGAGAAGAGATTTGTTGAAATAAGGAAAATAATTAGCTATGATAGATCAGTGCTTGATACTAGTGTAAAGAGTATATGAAATGGTCTCTTTGAAGGTGTAGAGATTTATAAGTTTTGTCTAAATTAGTCTAAATGTGTTGAAGATATTGAGAAGAAGATTAAGGACTTAGAGCTCAAAATCTCTAACATTTCTCAGTCCTATAGTCCTTTAAATGAGTCTATAGCAACCAAAGAATGCCAAGTAGTGAGTTTGCGAAATGAATTGAGTAATTTGGAGAAGTAAAAGGTCAAAGTGTTGGGCAGATTGGATGATCTTCGGGGACTGATTTCCCCCAATTTAGATACCATGTATGATCTATTGGCAGAATCCCAAGCTATTACTGCTACTAGTGATCCTACTAATTTTCAAAAGGTGGAATCATAGGCATTTTTGTTCAGTGGGAATATATCCATTTTGGGCAGCATAAAGAAGAACTGGGATAGTGAATTGTCATGATTGAAAAACATTTTTGGTGATATCTTTTTGTTGATGAACAAGGCTTAAGGACTATGTGTTCATATGCAGAAGTATATACTTAGAGTTTTAACCCTTGTACATAAAATTTTTGCATAAATTTTGATATGCAAATCCCAACCTTTGCCATTAATGTCAAAGGGGGAGAAGAAAAGCAATGAAAAATGAGCAATTCAAATAAGGGGGAGCATTGGAAATCACAAGTGTACATAGTAAGGGGGAGCTATTCTAACACTTAGTCATTTTTCACTAAGTGTTGCCATCAATGCACAAGGGGGAGATTGTTGGCAAGAGACACTATTAGGCATGTTAGATGTTGTCATTGTTGGCAACTAAATCCATCTTACACATCTACATTGTATCATCTATTCATACCAGAAGTCAAATTGTAGATTTGTCTAAGTCCAGATAGATAGGAACAGGGCATATGACAAGGTTCAACATTTTGGTCTGCATTTCTCCATAGGAAATCATATTGTGCTGCAGATCTAAGGGAATGTTAAGGGATGTTGGGGCTACCTAAATCTAATATTTTAGCCTCCAGTGATGATGGGATTGTAAGTTACAAGCATATGAGTATTAGGTTTGTGTTAGACAATTCAGTCCAGTGAAGAACAGGTCGACTAAGTGTTTGATCCTTGTACGGATGAAGAGAAGTGATTGGTCAAGTAATTTATGAGATCTAGTGGTATTGGCCAACATGTGAGGTGACCTGGATACATAAGTTTTGGTCTGCATTGATGTTTGTGCATGGATTTAGCTGACAGAACAATGTTCTTGAAATAGTTTCCAAGTTTTCTTAAGGCCAACTGCCATTGGGGTAATTTCATGTTGCAGATATATATGATCAATGGGCATGATCATTTTGTGGGCTGGTTGTGTGAATATGAGGTGAGAGGTGTGAAGTGTGGGAATATCAAGTGCGAAGTAGAGATCAGAGCCTCATATCATGGCAGAATAGTAAAACATGGTAGTAAGAGACGAAGTATGCAAAGTCAGTGTATTGAGCTTAACCAGAATTGTTATTTTGTATAGTTAGATGCTACCCTTTAGTTCAAACATTTCAGTGAACTCTTGTAATCAACCTTGTATGCAGTGAGCCTCCTTTGAGTAGTGAGCTCTGGGCAGTGTGCCCCAAGGCATGTGCCTTCCCAATTTGAAATACTTTTAACAAAATATAAATCTTGTGGGTTAACCCCCACCATGGTTTTTCCCTTAACCAGGTTTCCATGTAAAAATCCTAGTGTTATATGTGTTGATTATGTTTTTGCTCATGTGTTGTTGATTCATGCTTTCATGGTTATATCATTAATCTACTAACAATTTATAAAGAAGATTAAATATAAAAAAAGATAAAGTTTTGAGACAACTGATTCACCCCCCTTCTCAGTTGTTTTCCCTAATTCCAGCAAGTTGAGGGTACTTATTATCAACAAATGAAGATAGATAAAAGTGGTATTATATTGGTTGATTATTTTTCAAGATAAAAGGTTCTACATTATAGTCACTTAGTTATAGCAACACGATTAAATTTGGAAACTTTACAAAAAAAAGATGTAGCCACAAAAATAGAAGTTAAGTATTGAAGACCAGGAAAATATTTTAGAGATAATAAAGGATAGAGAGGATCCAAATTTTATGTACCAAGAGCTAAGTTAAATGTATGTAAATTACATGTTGTGCATCAATGTATTAAATATGTTCACAATAAAATGTAACAATTTCTAGAGATTCCTACATGCACTTTCATTGAAGCTCTTTGATCATTGTGCAATAGTTGTATTAATTAGCAAGTTCTTGTTGTACAAGGATTTACATGTCAATAAAGCCATCATTTATATTGTGCATCAATGTATTAAATATATGTATTAAAATTTGAAATGATTTATAATTCCTAAAGGGTTTCACAAGTAATTGAATTTTCCATGTACTTTGAGGGACTATGCTATATAATAGTTTCATTATTTACTATATTGGTTGTAGCAATTATTTTTTCTAAGTTGTCGAAATCTTTTCTTAATTAATTCTATGTAAATATGGGTTTGAAGACTATATTTTAAAACCTATCAACAAATTAACATGTTTGTACTATCCACCAACCACCCAAGTACTACTCTACTTAATTTCTATATTCACATTAGCATTATAGATTCACAAATTTTTTATTTTTTTTTCTAATAGTTTACCTACAACTTGTTAAATTCACATTTAAATCCAAGCCCTCTTAGTGCTATTACAACTTTTGTTAGTTTTTTATAGTATTAAACTCTACACATATGTTACATTTCACTAATATTACACTAATTTATGTGTTTAATAAATGAGGGGCTAGATAGTTATTTTGGACTCTAATGTCCACATTGTAGTGGTTTTGAAATGTTTTGTATTTGTCACTTCAAGATCCATACTTGGTGCCTATGAAACTTATATTAGGTGAAAATGAATTTAAGAATAAAGAAATAATATCTTAATGATTTAATCCAAGTGTAGAAGCTCATGCAAGACATGTTAGTTTTTGTTGTAACAAAAGAAATTATGATTATAACAATCATGTGGCTACTACTCTATTTATGTGGATTACATTCACTTACTTAAGACATTAGATCATTTTTACACTATTCTATTGAATTTGAAAAATGTACAAAGATTAAGTGAAGTATGGGGATAAATTAGACAAGAGATGTGTTATATATTTAATTGCTATATATTCTTGGAAGCACCTTTAGTTTTTCCAATTATGTTGTTGCTATATATTCTTTGAAGTGCCTTTAATTTTTACACAGAACTTTTAAGATCTTTGTTTTAGACACCCAACTCAATGATTTTACTTGTTCCTAATGTAAAAAAGAGCCCTTCTTGTTGCGAATATGTGCCTAAATGGTGTTGTCATTGATGTCAACATATCTTTGTTGCCATTGATGTCAATTGTATCCTATTTTGTTGTCTATGTAGAAGACCGGATTGTTGAGGATATTGAGAAAATTAATAAGAATCAATGCATGCAGATCATGTGGACATGTAGAAGATTGTCATAGGTTGCTCCAGTCAAAATTTGAGAAGTTTGCATGAAGATTTGAAGGAGTTATGGCCATCTGAGTAGAACTGGTTCCTGTAATATTTAGGAAAGACAAAGTGATAGGAAAGAGGTCTGGATTGCTCTGATAATATAAGATTATGATCTATGGATCTGAAGGCATGTTTGGGAAGTCAGTGTGTATTGTCAAGTTAAGTGGTTTGTGGTTTGGAGGTCTGCAAGCTATCTTTCCAATCTGATAGTCATGATAGAGTGTGTTCTTGAGGTTCTGGATGAAGATTCAAATGTTTATGGTGATATGGTTTAGAGTAATTGTTATTGGTGATTCCAATACAATTGTGGAGGTCTCTGGATCATGCAGCTACTATGTTGGAGGTTTGCATTGAAGTTTAAGCTTGTTGATTGAAGATTTCTTCTTTGAGGTTGATATTCTTCCCAGTCTTGGCTGACTGAATGGTCGTAGCCTGTTTTGGATACCTTAAACACATTTTGATGAAGAATGGAGTGGTTTTAGAAGAAGATTCAAATCTTAGTTGCATTTGGCCAACAATGTGATGATGCGCATCAAGTTTAACTAACCTTGTTGATCATTCCAAGGTTGATGAAGTATATAAATATTTGTTTAAGAAGTATCAAAATTATCCTTGTGCAAAAATAGATAAAATCCAAAGTAAGCATCAGGAGCAGAGCAGAGAAGAAAGGGAGTGAAAGTAGTGTAGAGTATGAAGAAGAGTTTGAGGCAAAGCAAAAGTTCTTGAGCATTCATTGAAATTGAATTAGGCATGAAGTAGATGCTAATTCTTAGTTAATTCTTTCTAAATAAATTTTGTAGGTAGTGAGCCTCTTCTTTTGAGCAGTGAGCTCTGGGCAGTGTGCCCAAAGGCATTTGCCTTCTATTTTCTAAGTACTTTTAATAGGGTATGTATTTTGTGGGTTAACCCCCACCGTGGTTTTTCCCTTAATTGGGTTTCCATGTCAAAATCTTGGTGTCAAATGTGTTGATCATGTTTCTTCTCTTGTGTTATTAATTCATGCTTAAATGTTTACATCACTAATCTAATAGCAAGATAATAAAGAAGGTTAAAGGCAGGAAAGTTTTAAGAGACAAGTGATTCATCCCCCCTCTCAGTTGTCCAGTTCCAACAATTGGTATCAGAGCTACATCCTCACATGAAAGCCTAACTGCTTGAGCAGATCTAGGATGTCAACTTACAAGAAGGATAGTCTAAGATTTGATGGAACAAATTACTCTGTCTAGAAACATCGCATGGAATGCCATTTGCAATGCATGGGCAATGCCTATTTGGCAATAACCAATGTTGAGTGTAAACCTCTAGAGAAAGGTCCTTCAACTCGTGATCAAATTAGAGATGCTAAAAATAATCTTTGACCTAAAGAAGCCTTGTTGAGTGCCCTGATTGATTCAGAAATGACAAATGTCTTTGGTCTAAAAACTACCTATCAAATCTAGAAAAAGTTGGAGTATCTGTATGAAGGTGACAAATATGTCAAATGTGCAAAACTACAAAGTATAAGAGGAAAATTTAAAACTATAAGGATGAGTGAAGTTGCAAACATCACAATTTACATGCAAAAGATAAATGAAATTGTGTGTGGCATCAGGTGTGTTGGTGGAGTTTTGGAAGAATCAGAAATTGTATCAAAAGTACTTAGATCTTTACCAGATTCTTACAAACATAAGGTTGTAGCTATAGAAGAAATCAAGACAGTCTCAAAGGTTACAAGAGATCATCTAGTTGACAAAATTTAGCATTTGAATTAAGTGAGTTTGGTGATTCTCTTCCCAAGTTAGAATCTATATTTAAAGCCAGTGTGTATGGAAAACAAAGATATGATCTAAGTGAAAGCTCTTCTACAAGATCAAATAGACTTGCAAAGACAAGAAATGATCTTGAAGATGTTGAGATAGAAACAACAGATCTTGAATCTCTTATTGCCAGAAGAATGCCAAGAGGATCCGGTAAGTATAAAGGAAAATTACCACTCAAATGCTTTGCTTGTAACAAGATTGGTCATTTTGCCTGAAGATGTCTAGAGAGTTTTTCAAAACCTAACCCTAATAGCTTTAAAGGTCAAAAGAAATGTTACTATGTCCATGAAAATGAAGAAGGGGTAATAGATGATGAATTTGATCATGGAGGCTCCTCTAAAAATGATTGGGTGTTTATTGCTATCAAAGAAGAAGATTCAGTGTCTACTAAATCTGCTAGCTATGAAAATGTGGAAAGTGCCTTGGCTGCTTAAGTTATTGAAAGGGATGAATGGGTAATTGATAGTGGATGTTCTCATCACATGACTAGTGACAATAGTAAGTTTGTGAACTTTGAAAACTATGAAGGAGGAGTTGTAAAATTTGGAGACAACTCTGCTAGTATAATTTGTGGGAGAGGATCCATCTCTTTTGATGGCAAGAACAACAGCAATGATATTTTTTGTGTGGAAGGACTAAAACATAATCTTCTCAGTGTTGGATAACTGGTTGACAAGGGTTATGATCTTTGGTTCAAGGATGGAAAATGCAAAATCTTGGAAAGCTCTGAAACTAAAATTGCATCAGGTACTCAAACCAGAGGTAACATCTTTCACTTAAGTGGTTCTGGTAAAATTTGTTTGATTTCTTAGATAGATCAAAGTTGGCTATGGCATAGGAGGATGTGTCATGTGAATATTGACAACATTGTCAAAATTAGTTCCACTCATGCTATAAGAGATTTTCCAAGACTTGTGAAACCTAATAACATATGTAGAGAATGTTAATTGGGCAAGCATAACAAAATTTTTGTTAAAAGTAAGGAACAGGGTTCAAGTGAAAGATTGGAACTAGTACATACTGATCTTTGTGGTCCTGCTAGAGTTAGGAGTGTGTAAGGAGATAGATATTTCATGTTGCTAATTGATGACTACTCCCAGATGATGTGGGTAACTTTTCTGAGAGAAAAATCAGAATCCCTTGACAAGTTTAAGGTGTTCAAGATGATGATTGAAAATGAGATTGGTGGAAAATTAAAGTGTCTCAGATCTGATAGAGGTGGAGAATTTACCTCCAGTGAATTTGATACTATCTATGAAAAACATGGAATAAAAAGATAGTTATTTGCTCCTAGGACTCCTCAGGAAAATGGAGTTGTGGAAAGAAAGAACTAGACCATTTTAGAAGCTGCTAGAACCATGATTATGGAAACAAATGTTCCTTGAGTTTATTGGAGATAAGCCATGAGTATTGTTGTCTACACTCTTAATCGGGTGCAGATAAAAGGAAATTCTGGTAAGACTCCTTATGAACCTTGGTTTGGTCATCCTCCTACTGTGAGATACTTTAGAGTCTTTGGTAGTAAATGTTATGTCAAAAGAGATGAGGATTTAGGTAAGTTCGAGGCAAGAAGTGATAAAGGAATATTTTTGGGATACTCAAATCAAAGTAAGGCCTACCAATACTTCAATAAAAGATTGAAGAAGATTGTTGAAAGTGCAAATGTTAAAGTTGGTGAAAGAAAAGAAGGACACTCTAGGTACTCCAGATGTGATTCAGATGATCTAGATGAAAGTCAAAATCAAGGAAGGCAAGTTCAAACTCAGACCCAGATTCAGTTTGAATCGGTAACTCCAGAAGTTAATACAAATGATGAGGAACAAGTTCAACAAACAGAAGCTCCATCAATCTCCAAAACTCCTAGGTATGTAAGGTTAAATTATCCTAAAGATCAGATCATAGGATATAAGAGTAAAGGTGTTCAAACTAGGAGAAAAATGTTTCAAGATCAAGAAGAGATTGGTTTGATTTAAAGGATTGAGCCTAAATAAGTAAATGAAGCTTGCAATGATGAAAACTGGGTTAAAGCAATGAAAGAGGAATTGATGCAAATTGAAAAGAAGCACACATGGGATCTAGTTCCTAGACATGAGGACAAAAATATGATTGGAACCAAATGGGTCTTCTGGAATAAACTGAATGAAGATGGTGAAGTTGTAAGGAATAAGGCAAGGCCAATATGTAAAGGCTACTCTCAAGTGGAAGGAATTGATTTTGAAGAAACTTTTCCTCTGGTAGAAAGGATAGAGGCAGTTAGATTGTTTCTTGTATTTGCTACCTTCAAAGATTTTAAACTATATCAAATGGATGTGAAATTTGCATTTCTAAATGGATATTTGGAGCAAGAAGTCTACATTGAACAACCATAAGGATTTCAGTTGTCTGATCAGGGAGATATGGTTTGTAGATTGAGAAAAGCCTTGTATGGACTCAAACAAGCTCCAAGAGCCTGGTATGCTAGATTGGATAAGCATTTGCTTAAGCTAGGTTTTAGCAAAGGTACTCCTAACAACAATATCTACTTCAAGATTGATCATGAGGACATTCTAATTGTTGAGGTCTTTATTGATTGTATCATTTTTGGTGGAAATGAATGCATGTGTAAAGCATTTACTGATCAGATGAAAAGTGAGTTTGAGATGTCAATGTTTGGTGAAATAAATTTCTTTCTAGTTATGTAAATTGTTCAATTAGATAAAGGTATCTTCATATCTTAGTCCAAGTATGTAAAAAAATTGCCAAAGAAGTTTGGAATGGAAGACTCAAAGCCAGTAGGTACACCTATGGTAACTAGATGCAAGCTAAGAAAAGATGATGACTCTCCCAAGGAAAATTAGAAAAGATATAGATCAATGATTGGAGGATTACTCTACTTAACTCAGACCAGACCTGACATCATGAATGCAGTTGGACTTGTTGTCAGATTTAAGGCTGATCCAAAGAATCCCATGTTATGGCAGTCAAAAGAATCTTTAGATATCTGAAGATGACAATTGATTATGGACTGTGGTATCCAAAGGACAATAACTTCACTCTTCATGCATATACATATGCTGATTGGGCAAGAGATGTGGATGACAAAAAAAGTACTAGTGGTGGTGCATTCTTCTTGGGGAGAAGATTGGTCTCTTGGATAAGAAAAAAGCAAGAGGCAATATCTCTGTCTACTACAGAAGTAGAGTACATAGCAGTAGCAAATAATTGCACTCAGGTTTTATGGATGAAGAAAATGTTGAAGGACATCAGAATTATGTTTGAGGAGCCTGTCATAATTTTTTGTGATAATTCTAGTGCAATAAGCATCTCAAAGAATCTGGTGTTGCATTCAAAGACAAAGCATATATCTATCAAGTTTCATTTCTTGAGAGAAAGTAAATGAGAATGAAGTCAATTTAGAGTTTGTCCCTTCCAAAGATCAAATTGCAGACATCTTCACCAAGGCTCTTCCCAAGGATACTTTTGAGTATCTCAAAGAGAAGTTAGGGGTTATCACCCCTCCTTAGCAAAACTAAGATGCATTAAGGTGCATCAATCCGGTGGGATTCACATCCATATCTTGTGATCCAGATTGATGTTAAAGAGGTACTACTTAAAGGGGGAGTAGTCAATATGCAAATTTTGGGAAACATTCTAAAGAAAAATGGGAGAAAAGATAGAAAATATGTGTCACTTTCCATTGATGTCAAAGGGGGAGAGAAGTTGTGTGAAAAACTAGTTGTTGATGTGAGGGGGAGCAATAACAAAAGTAGTTGCAGAAGTGAGAAGAGAAAGGGGGAAAATTTTTTGTTCTTTGTTGGTTGAATTCAGTTTTCACATCATATGTTGCCATCAGTGACAAAGGGGGAGATTGTTGCAAATATGTGCCTAAATGGTGTTGTCATTGATGTCAACATATCTTTGCTTCTATTGATGTCAACTATATCCTATTTTGTTGTCTGTGTAGAAGACCGGATTGTTGATGATATTGAGAAAATTAATAACAATCAATGCATGCAGATCATGTGGACATGTAAAGGATTGTCTGAGGTTTCTCTAGTCAATATTTGAGAAGGCTACATGAAGATTTGAAGGAGTTATGGCCATCTGAGTAGAACTAGTTACTACAATATTCAGGAAAGACAGAGTAATAGGAAAGTGGTTTGGATTTCTCTGGTAATATAAGATTATGATCTGTGGATCTGAAGCCATGTTTGGGAAGTCAGTGTGTATCATCAATTCTAGTGGTTTGTGGTTTAGAGGTCTACAAGCTATCTTTCCAATCTGATAGTCATGACAAAGTGTGTTCTTGAGGTTCTAGAGGAAGATTCAAATTTTTCTAGTAATATGGTTTAGAGTGAATGTTATTGGCGATTCCAATGCACTTGTGGAGGTCTTTGGATTGAGTAGCTACTATGTTGGAGGTTCACATTGAAGTTTAAGCTTTTTGATTAAAAATTTCTTCTTTGAGGTTGATGTTCTTCCCAGTCTTGGCTGACCAAATGTTCCTAGCTTGTTACGAATGCCTTAAACACATTTCTATGAAGCGTGGTGCGGTTGTAGAAGCATATTCAAATTTGAGTTACATTTGGCTGATAGTGTGATGATCTACGCCAAGTTTAGCCGACCTTGTTGATCATTCCAAGGTTGATGAAGTATATAAATACTTGTTTAAGAAGTATCAAAATTATCCTTGTGCACAAATAGATAAAATCCAAAGTAAGGATCAAGAGTAGAGTAGAGAGGAAAGGGAGTGAAAGTAGTGTAGAGTATGAAGAAGAGTTTGAGGCAAAGTGAAAGTTATTGAGCATTCATTGAAATTGAATCATGCATGAAGTAGATGCTAATTCTCAGTTAATTCTTTCTAAATAAATTTTGTAGGCAATGAATCTCTTCTTTTGAGTAGTGAGCTCTGGGTAGTGCACCTAAAGGCATGTGCCTTCTATTTTCTAAGTACTTTTAATAGGGTATGCATTTTTTGGGTTAACCCCCATCATGGTTTTTCCCTTAACTGGGTTTCCACATCAAAATCTTGGTGTCAAATGTGTTGATCATGTTTCTGCTCTTGTGTTATTGATTCATGCTTAAATGTTTACATCACTAATCTGATAGCAAGATAATAAAGAAGGTTAAAGTTAGGAAAGTTTTAAGATACAACTGATTCACCCACTCCCCCCTTAGTTGTCCAATTTCAACACTTCTGAGTTCTTCATTTTTACCAAAATATTTTGAGCATTAAGTTGACCTTCCATTTCCAAAGGTTCATAATTATATAATTGTAATATTTTAAAAGTGTCTTTTCACATGTTTAAGAGAAGGGAAGTTGAGAGATTAAACAATAATAAATCTAATTAATATTTCAAACTATTAAAGTTGCTTCATTACAATTTTTTGATTGAATAAGAGGGCTAAAAAAATGTTATAAATCATAAGGAAATTTAATTTTTAACATATATAATTTTTTATTTTATTAATATGGATTGATTAAAATAAAAATATCATAATTTATTTCAAAACCTTTTGTAATGGTGAAATTTATATAGCATGCCAATTACTATTTAGTTTTACACTCATTTTGATAGAATGAATTAATGCAATTACATAACAAGTAACATACTCTTGCATTAAGTTTGACTCTTTTTTAATATTTATTTGTCTCTATTTATACATACAACCATACATTTAATCTTGTCATGTCCTTATTTGCACCTATTTATTGTTTGTTTGTCTCTATTTATCCACAATTAGTAAAATAATATTGGAAAAGAAAAAAGTTTAAAAGAAAATTATGTTTATGTAAGGTTAATGGGTCTATGTTGGCAAGAGACACTATATGGACTCATGAATGTTGTCATTGAGGGCAACAAAGGTTATCCCACACATCTGTAGGACATGATGAGTCTCTACTGGAAGTCAGATTGAAGAAGTGTTATGATCTGAGAAGTAAGAACAGAGCAGTCAGCAAGGTCCGACAGTCTGGTCCAAATCTCTCAAAGGAAGTATCCCAGTGAAATACGGATTTGGCAAACTCAAGAAGAATACCTTGATTGATAGATTCCAAGGATTTAGCCTTCGGTAATAAAAGAATGAAAAGATATGAGCACTTAAGTGTTGGGTTCCTGTTTGGTAGAGTAAGACAGAGGAAGAATTGACCGGTAGAGCATCAGACCTAAATCCAGATGAGATATTGTTGGTGATTAAGTTTCTTAAGGTATCATTCATGATTGGTCGACATGATTGATGACTTCTACAAGCATATCCTTGATCCACATCACGTGGTATGCAAGGATTCAGCTGACAGACCAAAGTTTGGGATAATATTGACTATTCTAGACGTTGACTAGAAAAGTGTTGAAATCACTTGTGCGGATATATATACAAGATGGATTTAGATGTGAAGTTATTGTTGAGTGTTGTGTAGTGCAAAGAAAAGAAAAAGAATAGTGTGAGTTTAGTAAGACAGGTCTGGAATGTAATAGAACAACAGCACCTAAGCATAGCAAGAATGAAGTGTAGCAGATCGGTGTATTGAGCCTAACTGGAACTGAACCTCTGCATGTGTAGATGCTTCTCATCAGTTCAAGTAATGTGTTACCTTCTTGTATCTTGTAGACAATGAGCCTCTTGTAGGCAGTGAGCCTCTTGTGAGAAGTGTGCTTGGGCAGTGAGCCCTAACTGGCAAGTGCCATTTTTGTACTATCCTATTATTTTAACAGAGAATAAAATATTGGGTTAATCACCCTGTGGTTTTTCCCTTAACTAGGTTTTCCACATGAAAATCATTGTGTCATGTGTACTGAAGTTATTTCTGCTTTCATTGTTATATCTGCATGTATGATCTGATTCTGTACTAGTTAAAAAGAAGGATTGAAAGTTAAATAACTAAGATAACTGATTCACCCCCCACTCTTAGTTATCAACAATTGGTATCATAGCTCAGTTCCTCCAAATAGAGCCTAACAGCTTGAGGAAGATCTAGGAATTCAAATGGATATGTATGGTATGAGGCAACAACTTCAGTCTGCCCTAGATGATCTTGAGCAATCTAATTTTGAAGTCAATGAATTGACGGAAAGAATCATACAGGCTGATGACTTCATAAGTAAACTAAGAGCAGAAACTAAGTCTCTATGAAAAAGAGAAAGGATCTACTTCAGCAATTGGCAAGTTAAGGTGAAGCCAAAGATACAAATGAAGATCTAAAGGAGAAAACCAAGCTATGTGAAAAGTTATCAAAAGAGACCATTATGATGAGACATGAAATGGAATCAGGAGTCATGAAATTCACCCAAGAAATTGAAGAGAAGAAAATTTGAAGATAACCTAAGACAATCTCTCAAGGAGAAATCTGAAGACTGCCACAATATGGATAGAATAATCAGGCATCTAGAATCTAATCTTGAAGAAGCTAAAGAAAAAGAAGAACAACTTCAGAATCAGATTGACACTCTCAAAAGGGATCTTCAAACAACAAATGAATATAACAAGAAATTCAAGGTAATCTCTGCCCAACTTGAAGTTCTTCTTGAAAACCAAAAGGGGGTATATGATAAGCGTGGCTTGGGCTATGAAAAAGGTGAAAGCTCCAGATCCGGTCAGAAGAACTCTAGATCATAAAATCCAAGAAACAGACCTAGAAGACCTTCGATAAGGCAACCAAATGCTCAAAGATATCCATCCTTCAATGGATACTGCCACAACTGCAATAACTTTGGTCATAAAGCAAATCAGTGTAGAAGAAGAATGAATCAAACTATTACATCCTTCTCCGGACAGTGTTTCAATTGCAAAAGGTATGGTCACAAATCCCATGAGTGTAGATATATACAAATGAGGAATTCATTCAATGGTAGATGCTTTGCATGTAATAGAATGGGACATATGGCTAATCAATGTAGATCAAGAGAATATCAATCAAATACACAAAGAAATTTTTGTTTTCTACAATTGTAATAGATCTGGACACATTGCCAAATTCTGTAGAAACAAGAATTAGGATAAAAGGGGTCCGGTGCATCATAATAAAAATTAGAACAAAGGAAAAAGAAAAGTGAATGCGGATGAAGTTCAAAGTGAGATGAACAAGATTTGGGTGAAGAAAAGTGCAGAGAATGTTGGGAATGGATCCAGACCAGAATTTGGTGCTAATATTCCTTCCAAAAATTGAGTAGATGGGCTCTAGCTCAGGGGGAGTAACAAGAGAAAAATCAATTCCCCCAGCTAGTCAATTGGTGCCTGAAATTGGCACATGAAAGCTTGTGGATCAAAGGGTTCACAAAGGAACATCTAGATAAGCCTTGGTAAAAATATGGAAGATCTGCAAGAAGTTTTAAAGAATCTTGACTTCCAAAACTGATCCAGTTTAACAGTCAACCGATAAAACAAGATCATCACAATTTGATCCAGTATGATCCCAAATTGAGGCATCTTGATCTACAGATAGATCAAATGATTAGTGAAATAAAGATAGATTGACAATATTCATCAAGAATAATTCTAAGCATATCTTAGTAATCTGGAAGAGATCTATTTCAGAATAAGGAGAACAGAGCAATCAAAATAACTTAAGTTGCACATTTATTGTAGTATGAATTTAGGGTTTTTCTCGTAATCAAAAGGGTTCATGTGCTCATCATTTGCACATTTGCATTTGAAAAGAAAGAAAGGAGAGCTCTGCAACAAATTCCTTCAAACTTCTCAAAGACCAACTGTTGGAGTTGATTCAATCAGCAAATCATTCAAGTTCACTCAGTGAACCCTATAAGCACAAGAGGTATTTTCCGTTATTAAATATCTCTCTGTAAATCCTTGAATGATGGCTACTCTGAATATTGTGAAGATCACTGATAGGCCTCACCCCAAATTCAATAAACATCCCTACAAATCCTTGGAAGTAGATCCCCTAGGAGCATTTTCCAGTGTTTTGCATGGTGTCTTGCATACAAAAGATATTACGGTTTACATTCACGCCAACATTAAAGAATTTAGAGAGTTCAAATTGAGGGATATCTATCACAAACAACTAATAGATGATTCATTTGAGCTCAAACCCCAATACAAGGCCTTCTAGGACAAGCACTTTGCACAGTGCATACATTTCCCCTATTTTGCTGAGGATGAATGGGTCTGGTATGTCTTGAGCAGAATACATGACAACTTCATGTGCTTGAATGGACCATTCAAGATCACAAAAGATGCCATTAGGGTAGTTACTGGTTTGCACTCATCTGGTGGGATACCTACTCTCAAATCTGTCAAGAATCAAACTGTAAGTGAGGCTACCAGCTCTAGGTTTGACAAAAGAGAAATGACAATAGAAGAAATCACTGATCCGGATATCAAGTTTGCCTCCATGATCATCAGATACAAGATATATCATTCTAGCAGGGAGAATTTAGTACCTAGAAGTGCTATCTACACTGCTTATGAAATGTTAAGAAAGAATGCAGACTATGACCTTTGTCAGCTCCTAAACCAACTCTTGGAGAATCTACAGAAAATAAAGAAAGATAAAAAGAATTCATTTAAGTATGGTGGGTTAATATTGTGTTTATTCTTCTACTTTATGAATGAGCTACCCGAATCCAGTGGATGGATATGGCAGAATGACAGATCGGTTGCCATACAAATCAGGGATTATTTGCATGGACTTGGTGATGACAAAGCACAAAACACAGCTCTCTGGGGTTTCTTCAAAAACTTTCAGAACATGATGCAAGCTACAGAGAGAATTCCCCAATCTCTAGTTGAGAAATACAAAGACACAGTATGCTTTATGGTAGAAACTGATCAGTGCCTAATGGAGGCAGTGGAACCAAGAACATTGTGGATCATGCCAATGGGGTATGAGGTGGATGAGAAAATCGTAGAGCTGCATGTTCAGCACATGCTGAGTCAACCAAAGGATCCCAAGGCAGAAAGGTTTGGAACCTTTGAAGAATTGAGTATGAAGATCCATGTTGAGCTAAGGCAACCAGAGATGAAAAGAAAGGTAAGAAAAGAAGTAGCAAACATTGCCAAAAGCTTTGGCATCTCAAAAGAGGCACTTGATGCCAACAGGGAAAAGATGGAAAGGACTGAGAAAGAGAAGAAAGAGGTAGAAAAGAAAAGTGTTTTGGTAGAATCTTCCTCCTGAACCAGATCTTCTAGGAGCTCTCCACCTATCACTGCTAAAAGTACCAAGGCATCAAAACTGGAAGAAAAATCATCTGGAAAAAGTGAAAAGAGAACCAAGAAAAAGGCAAGAAGGTCTTACACAAGTCAAAAGGATGAAGAAGAGACCAAATCAGATGAGGAAGTGAAGAAAGTAAAGAAGAAAAGGAAAACATCTGGTGAACCATCTGCTGAAGAAGTAATAGAAGAGTTTGTTGAGAAACCTACTCTATCAATTGATGATGTAGTAAAAGTAGTCACCATGGATGGCAATCTACAACTAATAACAAAATTTTATGATGAATATAATGATGCAGATAAGAAGATTCTGGAGGAAGGCACAATCAAATATTTAAACACATACAATAAGGCATTTATTGAAATCATCTCTCTAATTCCTAAAATTTTAGAGAAGAAACTTGAAATGAGGAAGGAGAATGCCAAGGCCAAAGATCTAGAGATCCGAGAGCAAATAGCTATTCAGCTGTATCCTTCCATCACTCCACAACAAATGAATATGATCTTTAAAGATTCCAAAGATGAGTTCCGAAGCAAAGCCAGAATGAATTAGCTCATGCTTGGTGAGACTGACAAGGTAGCCCAAGAAATAGAAGTCATCCTCCGGAATGCTTTTCAAAGATTCAATATACCTATCGTAGAGGACTTAAGTGATAAACCCTCGGCTACAGTTGTTGATGAAAAATCTATTGAAAAAATGATAGAAGAGGCAAAGGTGACAAGTAAAGAAAAGGGTAAGGACTTAGATTCCTCTGTACTGGAAGAGGAAGTCCATGAACAAACAAATATCTCTCCTCCAGTTTCCCCTGCAGACTCCGGATCTAAGGAAGAAGAAAGAGTAGAAGAGAAAATCAGCCAAGAAGTAGAGGTGAAGGAAAAAGAAGATGATAGTACTAAGGGTGTAGAAGGAGAGAAAGCTCCAAAAGACAGCTCTAAGACTGCAGAAGAGAAGAAGAATCTGTCTCCGGTAAGAGAAACTGCAGAAACTGTCAAAGAATTCTTAAACAAAGAAACAATGGAGATTGATGAACCAGAACTTCTACAAGGGCCATTTGATTTTGATTCTCTTTCCTCAGTACAAACAATGAAGATAGCTTCATTTGCTCATGCAAAGGCAAAAGAAAAACTCTTGAAGTCTCACATGGAAGACCGTGAGCTAATAGAAGTTGCATCCGGAGTATTAGAAAAGATCATGCCATCTTTTCAGAAGGATCCCTCAGTCTCCTCATCTAGTAATCTCAAATCTCTAGTTAATAGTGTTAGCACACATTTTGATTCCCTAGAGAAGTCAGCAAAAGATAAGGTCCGGAAGGAAATTTTGGCAAAAAGATTATCAGAGGTACAAGGGTTAATAACTAATGATAGGAGGAATATGAATATTCGGATAAAGAGCTTAGAAAATGCTCTTAAAGATGGTGGGGAAATGTACAAATTTTGTTTATCATGGTCCAAAGTAACATTGGATATTGAGAAGAAAGTGAAAGAACATGAGGACAAACTGACAAAACTCTCTAAGAATTTTGATCCTCTCTCCTCTTCCATAATAAATCAAGAATGTCAGACTATTGCAGTCTTGAATGAAATCAAGAAGCTTGAGAAGGAAAAGAAAAATAGAATAAGCAGGTTGGGTGAACTTAGAGGGATAATTATCCCTAAGTTAGAGGCCATGCATGAGGCCATAAAAGAAGCTCATATCACAGCCTGGACTAGTGATCTGACAGATCTAAAAAGGGCAGACGTGTTTGCATTCTTGTTGAGTGGTCACATCTCAATTTTGGACAGGATGAAGCAAAGTTGGGCAACAGAATTCGTCCAATTGAAGACAACTTTTGCAGACATACTTCAATATATGTAGCTATGCTATATATATATACATATACTTATACAGGTAAGTATAGTTGAATTTTTGAGAATTTTGGTGTACGGACCCTACCCTTTGGCATTGATGTCAAAAGGGGAGTGACGAGTAGTGAAAATGGAGGAATCCAGCTAAGGGGGAGTTCCAAAATATGTATATAAAAATAGAGCATTAGCTAAGGGGGAGTATAGTGTGACACTTAGTCATTTTTCACTAAGTGTTGCCATCAATGCCAAAGGGGGAGATTGTTGGCAAGATACACTATATGGACTCATGAATGTTGCCATTGATGGCAACAAAGGTTATCCCACACATCCGCAGGACATGGGGTAAAAGAAAGAAACTCGGTCCACATATAGGGGAAGTCGTGCGAGCAAAAAAAATGTCGCCAGGAACGGGCGCCCGAACCTAAACGGGTACCCGTTTAGTAATGTGCACCCGAGCCTAAACGGGTACCTGTTTAGCTTCGGGTGCACGTTACTAAACAGGTACCCGTTACTAAATGGGTACCCAATTTCAAAAAACTATATATTTTTAAAAAAGATCCCTGCGGGCTCATTTTCTCCCACTCAGGCTGACAGTGACAGCAGATTCTTCAGAATGGGTACGCGTTGCTGAAGACTAAACAAACACAACAGCAGAGATTTTTTTGCCCTCTCACCTCCTCCTGCCACCTCATCACTACTGAGCTCTTCTAGGTTAGTTCTCTGCCTATTTTTAGCTTGTTTTAGATGTTTTTTTTTCTAATTGTAGGGTTAAAATGAAAATTAGGGTTTTATTTGTTATTAGGGTTCTACTTGTTATTAGAATTTTATGATTTTTTTGTGATTGTATGTTACTACAAACCCTAAAACCATGTTATTGCAAACCCTAAAAAACTTAAACTATAAACCCTAAAAAACCAAATTATAAACCCTAAAACCATGTTGTACTACAAACCCTAAAAACCTAAACTATAAACCCTAAAAAACCAAATTATAAACCCCGAAACCATGTTGTACTGCAAACTCTAAAAATGTAAACTATAAACCCTAAAAAACCAAACTATAAACCCTAAAACCATGTTGTCCTGCAAATCCTAAAAACCTAAACCCTAAACCCTAAAAAACCAAATTATAAAGATTTAATTTTGTGTGAGTATGATTCGAATGCATTCGACTGTTCAATGACTTCTAATGGGAACATAATAGCATTCAAAAGAAGCTTTGTGAATTGAATTGTTGTGGTCAAACAAAATTTTATATTGAATTGACTCGAAATTCCAAACAAGCCACTCTTCCATCCTCCTAAAAATGCAAACTACTAATTAAAAATATCTTATAATTACTTTACTATATATATATCTTCATCATCATTTACTAGTATTCCATTTATGACCACTAAGTAACTGTTATTGCTTTTGAGGATCCCATAGTTTCATTTGAATCCCATGCCATGCCCATTGACTACACAGTTCTCCATCGTTTAGATTCTCTCCGCTTTAAGCATTCTTTTACTCCTATTAATTCCATTGCAACCACTTTCATTATCCACGTTTCTATTATCATTATTCTTACTAGCATTATTTGTATTTATTACCTTATGCTATGTAGAATTCCATGATTTGTCCATGCTTGTATTTCTCATCTCACTTTCCTAATATCAAATCCCACTTTTGATTCCTATAGGCTTGTAGGTGGATCTTTCATGTTTTCATTCATCAAGTGTTGAGTTCCAAAGAGTTAGCTTACCATGAGCCACATTGAAAAGAAATACATTCTTCAAAAGTTATTAACTCATCTGCATGCATACTCATCTATCATGTCATTACTAACCTAGTCTAATCTTTAGTGATGAGTCCTTGTATATTACTCTAGTTGCATGGGGTTAGACCTAGGAGGTTGTTGGCCCATGCCCCAAAGTGCAAATTTTTATGTTTCTTATGTACCTTATTGCTCTGGTAAACCCTACATTGACAAGTGATTGGAAATATTTTAATAGAGAAATGGGAAGAATACACTTGGCATGGGCTATCATGCACTTTTAAATTATGACAAATAATGTGATAAATGATCAAAGGAAATAATCAATGATAGTTGAACAAACAAGACAATGGAAATACAAATTGACACCGGATTAGGAAAAAGTAAACTATAAATACAAGGGTTTAGATGCACTTGTAGGAGATGGAACTACCACTAGAATAATAAAAGGGAAAAGTTTGAAGATGAGGAAATCATGTCTATGTGCAAATAATTTTAGGATGAAGACCTAGGAGGTCTATAACCAATACCATTCATAGAATGATATTCATTAGGCTCAATAGGGACCTTAATGCCTTCTTTTTGATCTAAGCGACTATGCCTATAACTAGATTTTTTGAGGATATGATTAACTTAGTATATGTAATAATGATAAAAGGGATAAGTTTGAAGATGAAAATGTATCAAGAGGAGGCATGTAGGATGCTTCAGTGTTGATGATTAACTTAGGGTACACTAATGATAAAAGGGATAACTTTCAAGATGAGGAAATCATGTCTACATGCAAATAATTTTAGAATGAAGACCTAGGAGGTCTATAACCAATACCATTCATAGTATGATATTCATTAGGATCAATAGGGACCTTAATGCCTTATTTTTGATCTAAGTGACTATGCCTATAACTAGATTTTGTGAAGATATCAAAAGCAAGCCTATAAATGATTGCAACTCTTCAAAAGAAGTAGGATCAATGTCAGAGGCATGCCCAACACAAGAGGTATATTCAAATGATCCTTTAATAGAGGAAATGGATGCCTCATTAGATTGCGATGCCAATGTTGTAGTTGTGATTTTAGGAATCTCAAAATGTGACAAGTCTATCTTATACTCTCCAAAAAAGAAGGTGTGAAATCTAAGGGACCTCAATCATCACCAGTCCATGTACTAGAAGACGAGGTGAATATTTAGCCACATCATCAATAGGAGTTGTTTTTTTTGTGAGGATAAAGAAGCCATCACATTTTGAAGCAGTAGTGAAGAATTATGCTTGTTCCCAAGTTTAATTTGTTGACAATATTGTAATGGATCAGGGTCTACTTTTATTGTAATTCTTTTATTCCCATGGACAAATTGAATATATTAATATTTAAATTTGATGGGATGGCACCCATGGTATGAATAGATTGCCTACCTAAAAGGAGATTATAAGAAAGGAAAACCAATATCACATGCACCATGGTTGGTAATGTTATAGGGCCTAATTCTATAGGAAAAGTGATGTTTCCAAGGGCTTTCCGACTTATGTTTTAGAAACCCATAATTGATATAATAGAAGACAAAATACAAGTTGTATTTATATTTATGTGATTTAGAAAATCTACCCCAAATACATTAAGACCAGAGATATTATCTATAAGGGTACACTTTCCTACAATAGAATTTACACCAACAATAATAAAAATGGGTTCATTTTGTTTTTACACTTCAGTAGAAGGTAACTCATATTGTTGGAATACAATGTTGTAGTATTGGTATAAATGTAGTCTAACAAGGTCACTATTGGTATAAATGTAGTATAAAAGTAGCATGCAATGTTCAATTAAGTCATAATCTGTACCGCTCTTTTGAGACACATGAGAAGCCTATAGTAAAATTGGGGTTAATATAGGAAGAGAAATAGGAATGAATTTTTGTTGCCTATTCCCATAGGTATTATAGGTATGAGCTACAACTTGATAGTCAGGAGGAGGTGCTACGTGATAATTAAGAAGAGTCTTAGGTGTATTAGATGTGATAGCTCTAGTAAATTGAGTATAACGCTATTAATTAGAAAATATAACTTTTCTAAGTTAAGAGCAATAAATGAATAGAAATGAAATACTATTTACAAAATTTTGGAATTTTTTTTTATGAACTGAAGCGAAACTAAAAAATACAATTAAAAATAGACCTATCACTAGAGAGAGGGAGCCTCCACCTATAATGTCAGGGCATCACGTAGACATCTTCATGTCACACCATCATCTATTTGGAGGAGTAAAAACAACATGATCTAGAAATTGGTATGAAAAACTAAAGCTAGGTTTAAACCAAGGTTTGAAGGAGAAAGAGGGAATTTAGGAGATGGAAAAATAAGACTCAATGAAACAAAGTAAAGGGGAACAATATGGATATAGAGAGGACTAATATGGGAGAAGAAAAGAAATAATATGAAAGATACAAGTGATGAAAAATAAAGTAGAAATGAGAATCTAAAATGAAAATTTAAGGAAAGAAAATGGTTTAGAAAGAGGTCCAGGCCGATTTTATATATTTTCATACAAAAATAGAAGTCCAAATAATGTGATAAATGATCAGAGGAAATAATCAATGATAGTTAAACAAACAAGACAATGGAAATAGAAATTGACACCGGATTAGGAAAATGTAAACTATAAATACAAGGGTTTACATGCACTTGTAGGAGATGGTTACCACTACAAATGGACTCAAAATAAACATTAACTAATAAATTAATACAAGGGTTTACAAATGGACTCAAAATAAACATTAACTAATAAATTAATATAAGGGTTTACAAATAAATTCAAAATAAACATTAACTATAAATACAAGGGTTTACATGCACTTGTAGGAGATGGTTACCACTACAAATGGACTCAAAATAAAAGTAGAAGATGGTGCAAAATAGTAAAATATGTCACAATTGAGCTTAACTTAGAAGCTAGAAGTAGCCTAATTAATAGAGAAATGGGAATCTAATACACTTGGCATGCACTTTTAAATTTGGACTATATAAGGTGTCAAAATGTAACTTCCATTATAATTTTGAGAAAAATGATGATACGAAAAGGTTGTTAGGTAGAGTGACACCTTGGTGTATGACTAGGACCTAGAACCTGCAACCTTGTCCACTATGTGAAAATGATCTAAAAATTTAGACATAGCTTTATGTTGTAATTTTTTGCATAACTTCCTCTTGGTAATTTGTGAGATCTTTTTTCTAATTATTCCATATTTTATCTATAAATACCAATTCTATAGTTCAAAAACCCTCTAAAAAATGGTTAAAGAGGAATGAAGTAGGAAGGAGAATATAATATTTTAGGGAAACGTTGGATTAATTTAGGGAGACATTGTTATGAGGCATCATCATTTGATCATATTATATGATAAACTTGTGCATGTGTTTAATTTTCAAGTATTACGTGCTCTCTAAATTCATGGATATTTTAAACTAAATCATTTATAGATCTATTCTAGATTAAGTTTAAATTTATAGATATTTGTTTGTAAGTTTTCAATATGTATATATATTTGTGAAATTATATATTTGTAAGTTTTTTATATGAATTTGCATATTTGGAAATTTGTAGGAGACATCTAATGGATGACCAGAGTCTAGATGAATTTTTAATAGATGACATTCTTTATGAAAACCCACCACCCCGTGATCCACCTGAAAACCCCCCACCCCCTCCACCTGAAAACCCCCCAACCCCTCCACCTGAAAATCCCCCATCCCCTCCACCTCCTCCACCTCAAAACCCCCCACCCCCTCCATTTGATGAGGCCCAATTGTAGCAAAACATTAATGAAAATATTAATACAATTGAGGAGAACATTAATTTGATTAATAATCAACCTCACTTGATGCCTCCTCATGTGGTTCAGTTTGCATCTTCGATGCAAACCATTATTGAATCTGTTAGGTCTATCGATGCAGACCTAAATAGATTTTAGCTTTGGCGGGAGGAGAGGAGGCAATTCTATGTGGATGGTCTTTCATATAAATACATCCATGACCTCCACATTACAAAACAAATATTAGCCCCATTTTTTCATCACCCAAAAACTAATCAACCTATAGCTGCAACAAAAAAAGAATATCAATTAAGTGGTGTACGCATGAGGGGATTTCAAGACATTTTTGGGATCGGTGGTGGATGGTGTTTGATCACCCACCACATGCTAATTGTGAGGTGCCACTATATTTTTTGAGAAAATTATGGGTGGAGTTTCAATTGGGTCAAAAACCCAATTATTTTGATATGAGAGAATTTTAGGGTGTTGGTCGTGGCATGCCACAACATAGACCAGGGGCACGAGTTGACCCCAATCGACCTGTTCCTCTTGCTCCTATGGTTGCTCCTATTTTGCCCATGATCCTGCACCTATTCAGCAGCAGGCAGTTTTGTCGACATTAGGAGCATTGAGTAGACTCTCAGGCAATCTCACTGAACAAGCTGCCCACATGGTAGCTGAATTCAGTGGTGGAGAGCATCATGGAGGTGTCGATGCATCTCAGCATAGAGCCTCAGGCATGTCAGGGGCACATTTGTGTACAAATTGCAATCAACCATGTTATGGTCTTGCCCCTACATCCACATCAGATGCAGCTACAGCCGGAGTTGAGTCATACTTGGATCTACTATATTCAGATGATAATCCTACATAGGTACATTGACCACATTTTATTAAATATTTGAAGTGCATAATTTGAACGTAGATAAAAAATTTATAAATAATTTAATGAATTAATATATAATTGTAAACTATTTGTTGTACAGATCTCAAGTCGCTCTAGGGCCACATCACGATTTAATACATTGAGTTTTGCATCGACAGTTGTAGAGATTGGCACACCTTACGGGGTAAACCAATATATCTTAACCCTAAAACCATATGTATCTAATTCTAGTTTAAATTTTCTTTTAAAACTTATCAATATTATATTTTAAATTAACAAGTGTATAATTAAATAAATAACTATATGTACATGTATGTGAGACACTACTATTGCAGCAAGGCTCAGGTCATGTGGCATTTCCCATGTCTGACTGACCACATGGCTCAGGTGTTTCTTCCATTGATCCTCCATCGTCAGCTATTATGCCTGAGTATTCCCTGGTGTGTGTTTTAAAAAATTGTAATAAATTTGTACTAAGTTTCTTTTTTTGAGTTTATATAAATTTATATATGCACCCATATATATGTAAGTGCAGGATGATAGGAGTGAGACTATTGGTTAGGTTGGTACTCAGGGACAAATTCATGAGCCATCTACACATTTTTAGGTCCTAAACTTTACTAAATTTTCTATATGTGCAATTTCTAGGTCTTTATATGCTAAATTTAAATTCTAACTTATTTCAAACTTGCTTTATTTGAAATTCTAGCAATTAGCAAGTCAAACTTTTGGTCACGAAGATGAAACAGTTATACCACCTGCACAACAAAATGTGGGACTACATGAGCATGATTGTACAGTAATTTAAATGCACACTTTAAAGCCTACATTTAAATATTTAATTTCATATGTCATTTTTAAAAATTTTAAATCTGATTGCAAGTTCATTCTCTTGTGTATAGCATGAGGTAGATCCATCCATTTCACGAGGAAGAAAGAGGCCTCTTTCAGATTTGAACTTGAGTGATGATCATCCCTAACATAGAGTTTTATTTCATTGACTAAACTGTATGATGTGCACATTATTTTTTATATATGTCTTTCCAGGACTTTGACTATATATGTCAAACTTGCTATTACATGTTCTTCTAGATATATTTCAGTATTTCATGAACTATGATTTGTATTTATTTATATGCTGATGATGAGTAGACGTTTTAAAGTACACATTTCATGGGTCCTACCTAGATATTTTATAGTATTTCATGGACTTATCTAGATTTAGATCTACATGTATATATTATTGAGTATATATGCTTGAATGTAGTTTAGTATGTTAAATATGCTTCATTGTTAAATATGTTAAATATGCTTCATTGTTCACTTCTAGATTATAAATTATTTAATTGAGACATGTTAGAAGATTTCTCTCTACTACATTTTTTAATTTTTAAGAAGTGATTAAATGCATTATGGTTCAATAGTTTTTCTTGAAATAGTGAACAATCTATTAACTGCCTCACAAACCTAAATTAAGTTAATTTACATAGTGGAATAGATAGGTAAATGGTGTTACAATTATCTAATAGATAAGTTTGGTGTTACAATTATCTTATAGATAAATTTAGGGCACTTTATAACAAGGTAATTTACCTAGGATAAACCTACAAAATCATGATAAAATGATAAGGATGTTAGACTCACTTTGATAGTGTCCTTTAACAAAATCTTCATTAAAAAAAACATTCAAAATATGATTCAAATGAAGCATTCAATTCTTGTAGAGAAACTAACTCTTTTTTAAAGAAGAAACTATCTAAGGAAATTCATTTGAATCTTATCCACACATTATAAGCTACTACAAATTTTATCACAATTTGAAATTATTCAAGAAGTAGTATTCAATTCTAACTTTTTTAAAGAAGAAACTAGAAGATTCAATTCAAATCTTATCCACACAATATAAGCTACAAAAAAAATTATCACTATTTGAAATTATTCAAGAAGTAGCATTCAATTCTTGTAGAGAAACTAACTCTTTTAAAGAAGAAACTATCTAAGGAAATTCATTTGAATCTTATCCACACATTATAAGATACAAAAAAAATTATCACATTTGGAAATTATTCAAGTAGTATTCAATTCTTATAGAGAAACTAACTCTTTTAAAGAAGAAACTACAAGGAAATTCAAATTTCTTATCCACACAATATAAGCTACAAAAAATTCTTTTAAGATCTTCTCTTTTATACATTATTGGTTGACAATGTTGGTGCATTAATCGGGCTTATAATGATTACTCATAATGTTTCTAGTGCTAGGGAATCAGATGATTTTTGAGATTCCTTTTGCTATACATGTAGATTCTTGTCTTCATTTGATTCGTCATTCTCTTAGTAGTTCTATTGAGTGGGTATTAGGGATTATCTTCAAGTTCTTAATAACATTTTTGATTGGTCATGAAGGCAAGTGGCTATTAAAGGGATTGTTATGACAATCATATAGGTGTTTGGATGACCACTTATGAATTTCATGAAGGCCACTTGTTGCCATAAATACATGTCTATCTAACTCTAGCAAATGACCATTTAGAATGATATACTTGATCATCAATCACTGTGAAAACCTCTTGACTAACATGATTGTCCTATTTGTGTCATGAGTGTCCTATTTGTTTCATGACTATCCTAAATTTGTTTTATTATTGTCATATGGATTTTTGAAATGGAATTTAGATGATATAACCTCATTATGACTGATTTTTAGATTTGAATTGCTCTTATGAGAACATCTCAATGATTTATGACAGTCTAGATTGGATACATGGCAATAATCTTCATGCATGACAATAATCTTCTATTTACTATGACAATGAGTAACCTTTATGGTAGTCATTTAGTTTGAAATAATGACTTTTTAATACCTTACCTATGCATGATAACCCTCATTATTACCTTAGCAGTCATAAATAGAGTTCTACAACACCAATGATTACACCTAGGCATTCATAGAGATGATATTAAACCATGTTTCAAATATGCAAACTATCCTAGGACTATTTCCCTTTAACTATCATGACACTACTTTTCAACATTTGTGCATTTAAATAATATTTAAAATAAATGCTAAATCAACAAATCTCAAAACATAGCTAAAGTGGGTACAAAAATGATAGGAAAAATACAAACTATATATACTTATTGAACCTTGACACTAATAGCATAGATCATAAAATAATATTCAATCCATGAAAATTAAATGCATAGATCATAAAAAGAGTCTCAAAACAAAAAATAGGTCCATTATTAAACATATGAGTATATCCATACAATTAGCTTATAGGTCCATGTTATTAGTTTGACATGTGACTACAAAATTGATCTATAATTTACATTATGATGAAATCTTGTAGTGGCAATCATGGAAAAATCTACTTGTAGGATACACCTGCAAGAAATAATGAATGTAAATGAGAATGAAAGAATATGTACCAAAAACAAAAAATATTAATGCAATATGTACTAAATAACACAAAAGAGGATACAAAGACAATGGCTTAAGGGGAGCTAAGACGATGTCTTAAGGGGATACATAAGAGGATGGATTTAGGGGATGTATAAGAGGATTAATTAAAAGGGGAGCTAGAAGAGGATGTCTTAAGGGGATAGAAAAAAGGATAGCTTACTTGGAGAGATGTACACTAGTCAATTTACAAAGTATAAGATAAAACTTGATGGCTTAAGGGGATGTAAGAGGATGGCTTAAGGGGAGCTAAGAGGATGAATTAAGGGGATGTACAAGCAGGTGTCTTTAGAGGATGGATGATAAATATTTGAGTATATATATATGTAATTACCTAATTTGCGTTCACTTTTAGTTGAAGACTACAAAATTGACCTCAAATACTTGTATGGTGAAAACTTTTATTGACAATCATGCAAATTTGACTACTTGTCTAGGGTACACCTACAAAAAGTAATGTTCAAATGTACAAGTAAATTAACTATATATTTACATGAGTCGATACAAAATTTAAGACAAGGGGAATAATATAGAAGCTAAAATGAGAATGAAAGAATTTAACTTGGGGATGTAAGAGTATGGTTTACATACCTAGAAATTTATTCCATTGTACCATCTGCATCCTCATTTTTTTGTAATGCATCTATAATTGACTCATGTTCTTCCATCGAAAGTGTCCATAACTGTTTATTAGAAGGTTTACCTTGATATCTAACTAGCTTTATATTTGTTGCCACAACCAAATGTGAGTAGTGTATGATCTTCTTATGTGTTTCATAATCTTCAAATGCAGGCACACCATTCCTTCTTATTAGATATTTTCATAGCCAAGTGCCAACAACAACCACACAACCTATTGGATACTCCATGTTATCATCATCTACTCTAGGATGTAACAACTTTTGTTTTGTCTCAACACATTGACCCAACCAATACTCAGTTTCCTCTTCATTGCCCTCAGGTGCAATAATAGCATAGACATGTCCTACAAAAAAATTATGTAATTCAATAAAGTGTGACATGTATCTAAATCACATAAATTTGTGCATGCATAGATATATAATTAATTATATATGGATGTACAAAAAATGATAATAAAAAAATTTGAAAACAAAATTACCTTCTTGTACAAGGTCTGAAACATGATCATAATCATCTGATGCAAACATTTGATTATCATCTTCAATTGTTGTTTCAAGTAGATCTTGTGTTTTGTAGGTGTCAAGGATCTTTGTTTCCATTCTTCAACCCATTCTGTATTTTCACATGCTCCCCAATCACCTGTAATACAAAATTGACAAAAACATGCAAGCTCCCTAGTCCATATAGTGCATGTGCTTGCATTTGAACTCTTAAATGAATGCCATTTTGTTGATCCAGTTATTGTCTCACAATCAAGTCGAGTAGGAATATTCTCTTCTTCAACTAACTAAAAGAATCATTGAATTGTAGAGTTCTGACTTGATCCCGTAGATAACTTTTCATTACACCAATCCACAATTGCACATACATCTCTAAATTTGGTCGTATCCTCAAATTTTAGTTGCTCTCTAGCAAGAGTTCTTTTCACACATGCTCCAGCTCCATCATGTTCTCCTTTACCATGTCCAGCTTCAAAAAAACTCCACATATGTTGGATATTGATTTCTTTGTGAGCCCTACATAGCCAATAAAACATTCTTGCATTTTTTAATTGCCCTGTACAATTATCTAACCATATGAAATGTTGTGTCATCTGGATTCCTCTTTCTTTTAAACTTTCATAAAATTTTGTGAAACAATATTGCACAAACTCTGAAGAGTGTAACCGGTTATCACTCAAATAGAAATGATACTCCTCAAAAATTTTCTATTATCTTCTATACTATCATCTGCATGTCTCTATACAATATGAACAAATATGGCCACCTGCACTGAATTATAATACTGAGATTGAATTTCCTCTTGTGGAGCAAGAGTATAGTTTTCTACAAAGTCAACCACTGATAGGATAGTTCCAATTGGAAAGGTGTTTGTACATGAACGGAATTGTCCATCAAGCCACTGAGCATATTGGGAGTGTTTGACATATTTGGATACAATATTATCCTTAAAATCTTTAATGAATGCATGCACAAAATTTTTTTCAGTGACTAACTCACAATGTTTTCCAATTTTTCCATCCTTTAAAGAATATTCAACATTCTTGAATCTTTTCACATCCACTAATTGTTGTCCAAATTCATGTGAAATATTTTCATGCATACATTCTCGTAACAATGAAAAGTTGCCACATCTATTGCATTGTCCAGAAATACATGCTTTTGAATAAAATAAGTATCCAGTAGATGTTTCACAAAACAAACCTGCTACAAACTCCTTAATTGTTTGAGGTGGCATATTAATACCACATTCCTACATAATTTTGTCAGTATGCAAAGTAGAATGTATATATCGAAAAAGATCATAATAATAACGAAATTGCACATGAGTTTTACAACAACAAGAGATTCGTTGTTTATTAATTTTCACATACCAAGGTTTACATTTCTCAAAAGATCTTTGGCTTATGGTAATATTAAAAGGTTCTAACACTAAATCATCTAAGAATTTTTTATATAATTCAGTTTGAGTCATGTCTAATAGATGTTTTGGATGAGGATCATGAATTTTAGACCCCACTCATAATTTTAAAACATCTCTAACATTAGATGATACCCTTGTATTATCATGCCAATATTTTTCAATTAAAGATTTGATTTCACTATTTAATTTCATGTCATACCTTGGGAGTCTACCACTAAAACTCCAACATTGGTTAATTGGATCTTTTTCAATAGATTCTCTTCTCTTTGCTGCTCTTCTCAAAGTTTTAGGATTTATCTTTAGAATTTCACTTGTCTTACTTATCATTCTTTTATTAGAAGATGATTTATTGACTAAAGCAGTTGTTATAGCTCTTCGTGTTGCATTGCTATCTTTAGATTGACTCTTTTTACCAATAGAATCAATAGCATTAGCAACACTAGATAAAACTTGTTTCATTGATTCATCTTTTTTTTTAGGTTTTAGAAAGATGCCTAACTTTTTCATTACTTTTCACAATTTCCACATCTTCATCAATTGCATCATAAGTTGACATTGAAATCCAAGACTTTTTCTATAATTTTTTTTTTTATATAATCTATTTGCATGAGTTCTCATTTGCCTCCAAGAAATCTTACCAGGAAGATTATCTAAGACATTTCTTTCAATCTCAAATAAAATATTTTCATTTTCACTCCTAAAAGGGATATCATTCTCATTTATATCATCAATAGGTGGGTTTGAAGACATACCTAGATTTGTTTCTATAGTCGTGTTTTCCATATCATTGAAAGTTGGCTCCGAAGATACACCTAGATTTGTTTCTATAGTCATGTGTTCTATATCATTGAAAGTTGGCTCCAAAGGCACACCTGGATTTGTTTCTATAGTCCTGTTTTCCATAACATTGAAAGTTGGTTGTGAAGACATACCTGGATTTGTTTGTATAGTCTCATTTTCCATATCTTCGAAAGTTGGGTTTGAAGACATACATGCATTTGTTTCTATAGACACATTTTCTTCCAAATTCACCATTTCCACATTTGCATCATCTACATTCATCCCATCATTTATACTCTCTTAAATGTCTTTCTCTTAAATACTCATAGAACTAGATGCTTCAATATTCTTCATCTCTTGAATCCTTGCTCTTCTATCTCTTTGCCTTTTGGCTTCCTTCTCTCTATTTGCTTCAATTTCTTGAGGTGTCATTACCCTCCTTTGTTTTTTTCTTTGATGTTGATTTGATCCCATGATTACCAAACCCTCTTGATAAAATAACAATTGATACTTAATCCAATTTCATAATTAATGTCCTTATTTGAACTTTTGAAGTAGAATTAGATGTAGATCCTTTGTTCCATAGATTTTGAAGTAAAAGGTACATGTAAAAACAAAAACCTTCTTTCTTTATTCCTCTTGAAAATAGCTCATGCACTTGATTTCACTTCAAAATTGTTCATATGATTGACTCCTTTCAAAATCTGAATAAAATATGACCTATCAAGAGATTCCACAAAACACTTGTAAGTAAAAAAAGGTAGAAATTGTCACTGTCACGCCGTACTAATCAAACTTGCAAGTTGCAGGGATACAGTGAAAGTACTTTTTTCCCTAATATGGGAAATAACAGGTATAATAGAAACGGGTACCCATTATAAAATGGGTACCCATTATTGAAAACATAATGGGTACCCGTTATGTAATGCGTACCCATTTTATAACGAGTACCCGTTATTTGAAATCAAAAATCTCTGCCCACCTTTTCCCTTACCTTTGCTTGGGTTTTAGGCTCAAGATAGGCATGGTTGACCGACCTTGAGCCTTGGACCTACAAGTTTTTTTCTAAGTATAAAACAAGAAGAAACACTGAGTTTACCTGTATGGCTGAGGGCTTTTTTTTCTAAATTTTTTTACGAAATGAAAACCCATTACAGATGACATTGTCTAGTTTTCAAATATATAATTTTTTTTGTTATTGGACATATTCTTCTATTTATTATTTAATATATAAGCAAACTAGTCCAAAAACTTGAAATGACAGGTGTTTGTATTTTTTTAATAACTTTTAATTTTTAAATTTAAAAAAAAAATTATATGTCATCAATCTACACATCATTCTTTACACAATGAAAAAAAAAATTAATTTTATGATTTTTTTTGCTCAAATTATGTTGGCCGTACACGAGGGGTTTTCAAAAGTAGCAATTAGGCCTAATAAAAAATTAATAAAAAAAATTAATTGGAAAAAAATTATAAAAAAATATCCTCATCAAACTTCACTGTACTACACATGTTTTCCCAAAAGGATTTTGAAAAATAATTTTATTTAGGTCAAATTATGTTGGCCGTACACGTTCATGGTATGGTAAAAAAAGTGACTTTTAAATAGTGGTTTTTAGAAATGCCTGTTGAAAATTAATTTGTATCATCTAGGTTTTGAAAAAAATCACATATTTAGAAACTAGACTCCAAGTACTACATTTTATATTTAGTGACTTTTTAAAAGATTCCATCTCTAAGTGCTTCAAATTTTAAGGTCAAATGTGACAAATTCTGAAAATCAGGGAAAACACTTCCACTTTTTGGCCAAAAAGTGGACCCAACTTCTTGCACACACCCCATGATGAGTCTCTACTGGAAGTCAGATTGAAGAAGTGTTATGATCTGGTAAGCAAGAATAGAGCAGTTAGCAAGGTCCGACAGTCAGGTCTGGATCTCTTAGAGGAAGTATCCCAATGAAGTGCAGATTTGGGAAAGTCAAGAAGAATACCTTGACTAATAGATTCCAAGGATTTAGCCTCTGGTAATAGAAGAATGAAAAGATATGAGAACTTAAGTGTTGGGTTCCTGTTTGGCAGAGTAAGATAGAGGAAGAACTGACCAGTAGAGCATCAGACCTAAATCCAGATGAGATATTGTTGGTGATTAAGTTTCTTAAGGTATCATTCATGATTGGCCAACATGATTGATGACTTCTACAAGCATATCCTTGATCCGCATCACTTGGTATGCAAGGATTCAGCCGATAGACCAGAGTTTGGGATAATATTGACTATTCTGGATGCTGACTAGAAAAGTGTTGAAATCACTTGTGTGGATATATATATATACAAGATGAATTTAGATGTGATGAAGTTGTTGAGTGTTGTGTAGTGTGAAGAAAAGAAGAAGAACAGTGTGAGTGCAGTAAGATAGGTCCGAAATGTAATAGAACAACAGAGCAAGAATGAAGTGTAGCAGATTAGTGTATTGAGCCTAACTGGAACTAAACCTCTACATGTGTAGATGCTTCTCATCAGTTCAACTAATGTGTTACCTTCTTGTATCTTGTAGACAGTGATTCTCTTGTAGGCAGTGAGCCTCTTGTGAGCAATGTGCTCGGGCAGTGAGCCCTAACTGGCAAGTGCCATTTTTGTACTATCCGATTCTTTTGATAGAGAATAAAATCTTGGGTTAATCACCCCATGGTTTTTCCCTTAACCAGGTTTTCCACGTCAAAATCATTGTGTCATGTGTACTGAAGTTATTTTTGCATGTATGATCTGATTTTGCACTAGTTAAAAAGAAAGACTGAAAGTTAAATAACTAAGATAACTGATTCACCCCCCCTCTCAGTTATCAATAGTCTATGTTAATTATGTAAATGAAATCAATTAAGCACATCCAACTTAGATTAGATAAATAGAGAAAGGTAATTTATATTATATTCAATAAGACGTGCAAGTTACTTCTAGGAAATGCAAATAAGAAGATAGGTGATATTTAGCTTGAGGACTAAATCTATTCATATTTCTAAGTTAAAAATTTTAAATTTTTAAATTTAAATCAATAATTTTTATATTGTGACATATCATAAATTATTGGAACATACATATAAGTTCATCTAATATATATTTATATATATATATATGTAAAACATATATATATTAAAATTATCAAATAAAAAGTCATTTGCATAACTCTATAACTAAACATCTAAATGTGCATATGTATCATATATAAAGAAATGCTAGAGATGCTACATATAATATATAGATCACATGTGATAAATAACAGAAAAAGTTCATAACATAGCTATATAAATAAACATGTAAATGCAATTATGTACATGATATAAAGAGATTCCATGTATGCTACATGTTTAGTGGTGAAAAGGGGAAGATGGGATTTTGGTTTATTTCAAGGGTTTATGTTAAATCCTCCTTTAACCTCAACATTCAAGGACATTTAACTAAGTAGAGAACTCTAGTACAGATCTCTTGTCACTTGGAATAGAGGGGAAGATAGGAATTGTGTAGATTTCTTGTTCAATTAAGCTCGATTATGCTTAAAACCCTAATTTTGTAAAATCGTAAACAAACAGATAAATCATAGAAAATGATCACATAGAGAGATATCAAATGACAATAAAATACATACCAGATATCAAAGTTCATTGTACAAAAAAGTTGGGACTAATGAGCAAGTACCCTAGTCCAGTGTACCTATTTTTGTCGAGATCTCTGAAGAATTTCTACAACATAATTCTGTTGTCGCAGAGATTTCACCGCATTAGAATCCAGAGAACTAATGAGCTGGTGCCTAGTCCAAGCCCTAATTTTCTTCTTTGCTTTGCACTTTTGATAGTCTCTAATGCCTCCCTATAAATCCACTTCTTTCGATTCAGAAACCTATAACTTGTAATCACAGAAAAGTGGGTTGGAGGTTGTGGTGTTTAGAGGCTTACCTTGGTCAAGCCCCACAAAGACATTAGACTCTTCCGAACACCATTGTCAGATAAATAGTGCATATCCCTGTGGGATAGAGGCAAAAACCAATTGATAAATGATTAAGAATACAAATGAATGTCACCTCGATGGTGTAGCTCTCATGGAAGGAAGAGTCTTCTTTCATGCCATGAGGAGATGGCGTGAAATTTGCATAAACAAACACAATAACAAACAATACTACTCTGCAACACAATGAATGCCTTGAATCACTTTTGCATAAAGTCACAAGTTCAAAATGTCCATCTCTAGTTTACTAATGAATGCCTAAACATGCTTTTATATGCAACTAAACACTACCTACCAAGAAATTCATAACTCAAACTTGAGGTGTCGGCAAAGGATCTAAGAATGGTCACATAACCAACATATGAAAATTGATCCTGACCTAAAATAGGGAAGGACTAGGGCACGGGCACCCAATTCCTCCCCCCTATTTTAGGAAGGAGTCATCGCAAGTGCATCCCCTAGGTCCCATTTTCCATAAAACTCAGGGGCTTCTTCATCGAAAGTCATCGTTAACATGCAAGATGATCTAAATACATTTTAAAGGACCCAGGCGCTAAACATAGGAGGGAAAATACCCTAGGGAGACATTTTCCAAAGTAACATTTAGCCCCCACTTTAGTTAATGCATGAATGCGAGGCCCATACATGCATTAAAGTATGATCAACAAACACAACAAACACACCAAGCACATGGAGATATTCCATATGCAAAGATTGAGAACTATATCTAGCCCCTAGTCTTAGGTAGAAATTAGAGAAAACACATTACAAACACACCAATCATAATGAAGACAGTAACAGGAACACAAAACATAGAGAAGATAGTAACAGTCATGCAAGACATAGAGAAAACAACATTGAAGACACGTAAAACATAGTGAATACAGTGAATGCAGTGATTATTTCTTTTTTCATTTCACTTTTCCCATATGAATGCAAATGCAAGTATAAGAAAAGTAAACACACAACCCATAATGTAGGAGGGACTCATCACCATCAGTCTTTAGACTACATTTGAGAACAAACACGCCATACAAATCCCAAAGCATAGGAGGGACTCATCGCCACCAGTCTTTAGACTACACTTGGGAACAAACATGCCATACAAAACCCAAGTGTAGGAGGGACTCACCAGTCTTTAGACTACAACATGGGGGAAAACACATGGAAAACACATGGAAGACATAAAGAAAACATGAAAAAGAAGGGAATGGAAGAAACCTATTGCTAGGTTTGTAGCCATCTCAAGCACATTATAGGCACACATCGACGATTGTGCTTCACCACAACAATCGCCGAAGACATGCTTAAGGGTTAGGATAGTCTCAAATCTACTCCCCATATGCTCAGAGGAATTTTTAAAAATGACAGGATTGTACAATCTCCTTGAGAAATACATCATCCCTGCCTTCCACAGAAGGGCTTAAAATAAATGGATATGCACAATATCCCCCCTCCGTAGAGGGCTTAAATGATTGCAATATAAAAATAAAGATGTGCACTCGCGTAGAGATACAACATCCTGCCTCTGCAGAGGGCTTACAAACATGCTTCATTAGTATCAAAATCATCAGAAAACTTGTCTTATATGCCCTCACCTTAAGGTGGTTGATATCATGTATCAATATCGAGCACATTAAGGTAAGAAAAAAACACACAAGAGAACACGAGCTCTCACAAAGCCCATGCCCCCAGCAGGTGAAATGTACTTTATGATTGCCAAATGTTCCCACAAACACATTCCTATAAGAAAAGAGGTTAGAAATCTTTCCATAAGACAATAGCCACATGACATGAAAAAAGCAATGCATGAAAATAACCACATCAAAAGGCCAAGGTTACACTATGGATTCAGAAACTGAGTATAATTGTTGGGCTATACTATAAAGATCTCATAATCGAATGTAAATGAAGTGAGATTCAAAGATAATCAAAGTGCATGGAGCAGTTGTATTGTTATAGTTTGTTAGTGTGATAAGATAACATCAAAATATTACACAGAGTGATTCTATTATCCAAGCATCAGATAATATATATCAACCGCATTGTCATATATGGACTAGGGCCATTTTTTGATTTCTCACTAAAAGGACACTAGGTCTGTATCAGTTTTATTTGTTTTTCATCATCCGCCAGCTAGATAGAACCACTAGAGGAAGGTAAACAATAAATCAAGAGAGGAGAACAAGTGCCTTAGGGACAATCATGTAGGAGGGTGCCCCCTATTATGAAGAGTAATTGGTAAAATATGATATATTCACAATGAGCTGAAGCTCAGATAAATAGATTTACAAAAATACAAGAGAGGCAAGTTTCTAGAATAGAAACGTCCAGAAGATCATAAACACAATCTTACTAAAAAATACAAACAGTTACACGATTGACCATTAACTAAAAATAGCATGAAATAAGTAGTCTAATACCCTCCCTTAATGGTCAATCTATCAACTACACCAAGAGACCCCCTAAATTTTACAAACTTATCTGGACCAAGGGACTTGGTGAGGATATCAACTATTTGAGCCTCTGTTGAAACATACAGCAATTGAACTAATCCGTCTTTAACAAGCTTTCTGATGAAATGACAATGAGTTTCTACATGCTTGGTTCTTTCATGGAAGACTAGATTTTTGGCAAGTTAGAGAACTCCCTGATTATCACAGAATAAGGGAGTCAGACCTGCTTGAGATATTTGCATATCAGCAAGCATCTGGCGAAGCTAAACTGCCTCACAAGATGCCTTAACTACTCCCCGATACTCTGCTTTTGTCAAGGAGAGAGCCACCGCCTGCTGCTTCTTACTAGTCCATGTGACTGCACCAGATCCCAAACTGAACACATACCCAGAGGTGGATTTCCTGTCATCAACTGAACCTGCCCAATCTGAGTATGTTAAACCACTGAGTCTAGAATCATGACTCCTTGAGTAAAGAAGTCCATAATCAGAAGTGCCCTTCACATAACGTAGCACACGCTTCGCTGCTACCCAATGAACAGCCTTGGGGGCTGTCATGAAGCATGAAATGTAGCTCATTGCAAAACTGAGGTTAGATCTAGTGGCAGTGAGATAGATGAGGCTACCCACTAGTTGCCTAAATAATGATTCATCCACTACAGGTGAGTCTGACTTGGCTGACAACTTAAGCCCTTTTTCCATGGGGGTGGAGGCAGGTTTGCAGTCCTACATACGGAACTTATCCAGAAGACTGCGAGCATACTTGGACTGGGAAATGAAAATACTACTCTCGGTCTGCCAAACCTCAACACCTAAACAATAATGCAAGAGGCCCAAATTTGTCATCTCAAATGTGCTGCACAAATCCTGTTTGATCTCAGCGATCAAATGTGCTGAGCTACCAGTAATGATCAGGTCATCCACATAGACAACAAAAATTAGAATATCACTACTAGTGCGTTTGACATACAAATTAGAGTCAGATGGACTCCTTTGAAAGCCTTGATCTATGAGGTACTTATCTATCTGATGTGCCAAGCTCCAGGAGCCTGTTTCAGGCCATAGAGTGCTTTGACCAATCTACACACCTTATGCGCTTGACCAGCAACCTTGAACCCTGGAGGCTGCTTCATGTAGACTTCTTCCTTCAACTCACCATTGAGGAAGGCACTCTTAACATCCATCTGATGGGCTTTCCAACCAAACTGGGCTGCTAAGGCAAGGACAAGCCAAATTGTACTCATCTTGGCTATAAGAGCAAAAGTCTCCTCGTAGTCAATGCCTTCCTTCTGTGAGAAACCCCGAGCAATGAGACAAGCTTTGTACTTGTCAAGGGTTCCATCAGCTTTGTATTTCACCTTGTACACCCATTTGCAACTAATGGGCTTCTTCCCAGGAGGAAGATCAGAAAGGACCCAAGTGTGATTTTTCTGAAGACTCTGGTATTCAGACTCCATAGCCTTATCCCACTCAGGAATTCCTTTAGCCTCTGAATGTGTCTGAGGCTCATAGACATTGTGAATGTTGGCCATGAGAGCAAAGTTAATGGAATGCTACTGTTTGCTCTTGTTTCTGGATGATCTACCCTCAATGAGCTCATCGTCATGAAGATCTCCAATAGTCTCAGCCCACCATTTAGGCTGGAGAGTAGAAGTGCCAACATCAAATGCAATAGGAGGAGCTAGAATAGGTGCAACAGGTGGAAGATCAACATCATCCGGAGGAAATTTAGGTTGAGCATCATCAAAATTAGAATTTGCATCATCATCCCTCCCATTAGGTGGACCTAACAGAAGATGAACACCCATATCAGCAGGCTGCAAGGGCTGATTCTCAGAATGCTACACAGATGATGAAGAAAAAGGAGCTCGTTCTTCATCAAAGACAACATCCCGACTGAAGGTAAGATGATCAGTGTTGATATCAATCAACTGGTAAGCCTTATGGTTGTCACTGTACCCTATGAATATAAGCTTTTGACTCTTGGATTCCAACTTGGAGTGCTTGGCATCTGGAATCCATACATAAGCTAAAGAGCCAAATATTTTCAAACAACTGATTCGAGGTTTGCGGCCAGTCCAAGCTTCTTTAGGAGTCTTCTCCTTAACAGCATAAGTCTTAGACCGATTAAGGAGATAGACTGCAGTATATGCTGCTTCTACCCAGTACTTCTTAGGAACATTCCTGTGTTCTAACATGGAATGGGCCATCTCAGTGATTGTACGATTGCGCCGCTCTACAACACTATTTTGCTAAGGAGTATAGGGTGTGGTTAACTGGCGTTTGATGCCATGTATGTCACAGAAGTTGGAGAAGTCAGTAGGACAAAATTCCCCCCCATTATCTGACCTAAGAGTGACTATGGAACAGCCAAACTCTTTTTCTACTAAGGCCTTAAACTTCTAAAATATAGTAAACACATCTGATTTCTTTCTGAGAAAGTACACCCATATTTTACAACTGAAATCATCAACAAAAAATAAGAAATACCTGCAACCAGTAACAGAAGGTGTATTCATTGGTCCACATACATCAGCGTGAACCAATTGTAGTACCTTGGAGGCTCGCCATGAGTCACCAGTCAAGAATGGTGTCTGATGCTACTTCCTAGCCTGACAAGCCCCACAAACACCAAGATGCAGAGTCTAAATCTTAGGTAAACCAGGTACAAGGCCCTCTCGAGATAGCTGAGAAAGATAGTGCACATTTAAGTGCCCATAACGCTGATGCCAAAGACTGGTGATTGAAGAATTTTGAGCTGGCATGGCTAACTCTGGAGAATCACTTGTATCCACAAGTCGGTATAGACCATGATCCTCAATACCAACAGCCACAGTGCTAGGAGTCTCTCGATCAACAATAGAACATTTGTGTGTACTAAAAACCACATCCAACTGAGGAGAGTGTCACATGATCTGACTCACAGAGAGAAGATTAAGTTCCATGCCAAGAACATAGTAGACATTGAGGAATATGAGATTCCGCCCACCAGACTGAAACTAAATAGTGCCCTTACCGACAACTGTATATTCTTCTCCTCCACCAAAAATAACTGAGTCACTGAAGGGAGTAAAATTTGTAAACCAATCATGTCGATGAGTGAAATAACATGAAGCACCTGAATCAATGTACCAGGTAGAAGACTTCACATGATTTGTAGGTCTTTTAGCCATAAAAGTGTAAAAGGTAGATTCCTTCTGCTCAGTGTGCTCGACAATATTTGCTTTCTGCTGAAACCCTCCCTGCTTCTTCTGTTCAGAAGCCAAACACTGACGACAATCCTATTTGATGTGACCATATTTGTGACAGTAATTACACTGAATATTCTTTTTCTTGTTGCTATCCTGAGGTGGACCTGAGCCTTTCTGCTGTGGAGGCTGACTTTTGCCTTTATACTGAGCCTGAAACTTGGCTACAAAAGCCTGCTCTGAAGAGGATGAAGAAGCACTACTACCAAACTGTTGTTTCCAGCAATCCTGCTGTAAGAGGATAGTACAAAGTTCTCGAAACTTTAGATCAACATTAGCTAATGTAATGTTGAGAGTCTCGATGAAATGTTCATAGGACTTACGTAGACTTTTCAAAGTGATCACGACCATGTCATCTTCCTCCATTTTTTGACCAATAGCCTCCAGCTAATCTCTAATCTCCTGGATCTTATTCAGGTGTGTCTGCAAAGATGTCTTCTCATCCATCATGATAGAAAATAGTATATTTTTCAGGAAGAATGCACGGCTCTTGTCAAAGGTCTCATGCATACCCTTCAGATGGTCCCAAATCTCCTTTGCTATTTTTCCAGCCAGAATCTGAGGTAGCTGATCATCTGTAACTGACAGCTTAATGAGCATGACTGCTTCACAAGTTTGTTTGTCAAACTTATCCTGGTCTTTACCCGCCATTTTTGGATGGGTAGTAGTGCCTAGAATGATCTGGTTGAGGCAGCGATATTCAAAGATGGTCATCATTCGCTGCTTCCAGGTATTATAGTTTTTGCCATTGAAATGCTAACTGCCCTCCAACATAATGTTGGTCAAACTCACCATCTTGCATGCTTTTCGATGCACAAAAAATGATGAACTAAGAAGAGGCTTGGGGCACAAATTTCAATGCACTGAGGCAAGTACAGGAACATATTCCAAGACAAAACTGCTGGCACAAAAATTGAGGCATGGACTTCGAGATAACCAGAAAAAATCTGGAGTCAACCTAGAAAAGATCTAGAAAAACCCAAAAAGAATCTGTGATCAGAAAAAATTTTGACTGAAAATGAAGGGTAAAAACCTGAGTCAAAAATTATAGAAGCCCTAAGTGGCCATGGTAGACATGAATCGACCAGAAATGCGCGGGTGCAGACTTCATATTTTAAACCCTCAAACCAGGATTGAAATGAATGACCTCTAGAGACACCAAATCATGATTTGCACCAAAAAATACGACCCAAAACACAATAAACTCATGGCCAAGATGAAAATCGTGATCAAAATGCACAGAAATTGTGACTTCTAGAAAACCTGCACAACATTTAAGAAGGAAGAGATGAAAAATGCATTCTATAGATTGTATCTTTCGTAGATAGAAAACGCAGAGGTCGTTTGCAGATACCACAGATAGAAAATGTGGAGGTTTCTCTTCTTGCTTCAGATGAATAGGACCAGCAGAAAGATGTGAAACCCTACAGAGCCAGTGCATAGAGACAACGAAAAGCCAAAACAACTCACACGAAAAAAATAGAACTTTATGGAAATCACGAAAAATAGAAACCCGTCGGCTAAAGGAAACAAAAATCATGATTTTCAGAGACATGGCATGAATTTTCAAAACCTGGCTTTGATACCATATTATGGAGAGTAATTGGTAAAATATGATATATTCACAATGACCTGAAGCTCAGATAAATAGATTTACAAAAATACAAGAGAGGCAAGTTTCTAGAATAGAAACGTCCAGAAGATCATAAACACGATCTTACTAAAAAATACAAACAGTTACACGATTTACCATTAACTAAAAATAGCATGAAATAAGTAGTCTAATACTCGTAAGTCACCAACTATATTGATATGTCCATCAGACACAACACACAACAATGAAAATAGAGGAGAAGAAATATAGAAGAATGATGCTACAAATAGAAGAAGGTCACAATAGAGGTGATTTCCCAGTATCCTTGACCTTACAAGAGAATCAAGGGTCAGCCTAGGAGGCCTAAACAAAACATAACACATCACGGGGGAACACAACATGAGAGAGGAGGTCACATAAATGATAAAATAATGCCATGACATAGGTCACCACCAAGGCTAGAAATACTTACTTGTAGGGACAACCTAATTAAAGGTTATCAACGATCAAATCATCACTTCCCACTCCTGAATGTTAGAGGAAAGTGGGACATAAGGTTTCATAGCCTAATTTTTATTCTTGTCTTCAAGATGTTTATTCTTAAGGTCTTCTTGGTTTGATTCAATGTTAGGTGAGATGTTTTCCTATTGAGATGTGTTTCATTGGGCAAACACTTGTCTTCTCTTCATCCTTTCTCTTGCTTGTCTATTTCTTCTTATCTTACTGTTTATCTCATTTGTCTTGGTGGAATATTTTGCTCTCGACGATTACCACCTGATCCTTGTAAGCAAGGTGGGGGAGGAACCTCAGCATAGGCCCTTTTCCTTTTGGTCTAGGATGCTCTTCAAATGTGGGTTGTTTGTCTCTTATTGTTTCTTGAATAGAAGTACTGGCCACTTGATGTAATAATTGTGTTTTGTAGTTTCTATAACTCAAGACATTAAAATCTATCCATGGCTCTAATTCCAGTTCAAATCATTTTGTTGGTGATTGTCTTGATGCAATCATAACAATTAAGTTAAAATTCACATATAATGAACTGAAACTATACTTGAAAGATAAGAAGGAATCATTTAAGATTCACTTTATCCCAAGTCTACAATGGTTCTGTTGGTCAAATTCAGTTGGTCAATGTGAAGCTCTAATGTTCAAGGGGCCTTATGTAGTTTAGGGTTTCTTTTGGGTTTACTGGACTAAGATTATGCAAAAAAAGATCATAGATATCAACAAGTGTTTTGTTCATTTGCATACAAGTGTTACTATGCTACAAATCTTAGATGGTTTTCTTGAATTATTGCAGCTTTCTCCTTTATACATTTATGAAAACCGTCTACCTTTAACTCTGTTATGCATGTTTCTTCAAATTTGAGACAAATTTCATTCAAATTTCTACATTTTCAGCTAAAAATTTTAGATGGGTTGGGAAAATTAGAAAGATCTAATCTAAATCTCATTTACTCTATCAAAGGATCTAATTGTTCTATTATGCACTATATAAATCATACAGCAATTTGATCAAATCCATAGTTAAAACCTTAAATGCAAGTTCTAAGCATTTTCACAAACATACATTTAAAATTGCAAGCTCTCAAAGAAAATATTTCAAAACACAAAGAAGAGCAGGAGAACACTCAGAAGATACACGCAGAACTCTAGATTCTATTGTATTAGAAACAAATAGTCATACATGATTTACAATGTTGGAATGACTCTTAGTTTCATTGATCAAACTACAGAGAACTTACAAGCTTTACAGATACAGTAAGGAAGCCAGACATTCCACGCATTCCTTACTATAGACAACAGGTGACCTCCTTCTTCTAGTCCAAAACTCTATACTAAACTGCTAAAAAAACTATGTGTGTTCCTAAAATTCCTGTTATAGCCCCTGTTTAAAATCCCTGTTGTAAAGTATTATAGTGTAGAGAGGCACAATATAAAGACTTTCTGATTGTCCTCACTACAGAAAAAACCCTAACTAAACCCCTAGTTCAAACCCCCCGGTTACAAAAGTAAATGCAGGTGAACCAGTTCTCCAAAATACCTCTGAGCAGTGTCAAATCTGGGCGAAATATTGCCCCTTTTGAGAAGTTCTGGCAGCTTAGTAGTAACTTTTGTTTGTCTGCTGCAGTAATGCTCTCAGCTACAACCTTGTCCTTTACTTGAATGGCCCTTTTGACTTCTTCACACTTCATCTTTATCTTCCTGCTCCTAAGATCAGATTTCCTCTGTGATGTCACTGTGAACAAGTTCCAGCTACTTCCTCAACTGCAAGCCTGCAAAACAAGACAAGCAATAAGTATAATATTTATCAAATGAACAGTAGGAAACCAAAAATACCTATTTAAATCAAGGTGACTGTGCAAAATGCTATGGAAATCTGGCCAAAAAACCCTAAAAAATGCTCTCAAAAATGCACCCAGTCACCCAAAACCATCGGTCAACCATCGCTGACCGGAAAATGCCACGAGCGCCAAAAAGGTGTTTAAAATTCCCATCACCTTCCATCTCCCGCCCATCAGCGTGATAATCGCCATCAGTGAGTCCAAAAATTCCTTGGGCGATGCTCGTTGTTTGGCCGATGGCCTTTTGTTTCCTCCCATCGATATGACTCACGCTGAAGTAGCCCTAGCAGCTTGCATTCATTCCTATCGGCGAGAGATTCGCCATCGGCGAACTCCAAATTCCTTGCTCTGATTACAACTGTCTGGCCAAAATGGCCTTGCTTACTTGTTCATCACTTTTGTCGACGTGAGGCTTGCCCATCAGCGAAAAACTAAAGCATTGCTCCGATAGTTATTGCTATACCAATGCCCTAGATCGGCGAGAGTTTCATCGATAACCCTTCGTCATTCACTTACTCCTTCGTATCGGCCTGAGAATTGGCATCGGTGAGTCCAAAAATACCCAGGCCGATAACCTTTGTTTCACAGATAGCCTCATATCTTTCTATCGGTGAGAGTGTATACTATCGGCAAGGGCTCCGAGTTCTATACCGATCGCTATAGTCTGGCCGAAATGGCCTTAACACATAGGTCTTTCTTTCCCATCGGTATAGGACTCCTTGTCGGTGAAAGTTTATGACCTCACTCTGATAGTAATTGGTTATGCTGATGCCCTTTGCATTGGCGTGAGTTCCTTCATCGCCAAGGCATTTCCAAACATCGCCGATAGGAATTGTTACTCCGATGGCAAAAGGCTATTGGAGAGAGTGAACACTATCAGCCAGGGAACTTCGAAGTTGGCTGATAGTGGATGTTATACCGATGACTAAGTCATTGGGGAGAGACACGGCCTCGGTGAGACAATTCCAACTACGGCCGACGGTAATAGTTATACCGATGGCCAAAGGCCATCGGGGAGATCATAGCCTTCGGTGAGAGAAACATAAACTTTGCCGACGCTGATTGTTATGCCGATGACCCCCTGTCATCGGCAAGACACCCCCTCTCAGTGTGACAATTCCAAAGCACCCCGATATCAAATGATATGCCGATGGGCATACAATACTTCACTGTAATGTATTAAGGTACGCACTAAATATATATATTGCCCAAACGTTAAATGAATTAACTTTGTAAAATAACCCCTTGGGCCTGCCATTCTGAAAAGTGCACCTGTGCATTTTTTTTTGTCAAACAGACAATTGTGAGATACAGAGTGGAACCCAGAGAAAATTCACCCTAACAAGAAATCCACCAAGTAAGTATATTTCAAAATTTAAACCAGATGCCAACAAGGAAAAAGGCAAACAACTGACTGTGTACATGCAAAACCTGATAGTACATTTTAACAAATTGATCATAACTTGCAAGATATGGTGAATTTTAAGATGGTTCAGAAAACAACCCTGGCTCATTTTTCACAAGGAATCCAACCACACCATGCATTGGTACTAAAAATGCAATTTTCTCTATTTTGACGAAGGTTTGCAAACTTTTGACTCTTTTCCCCTTACCACCAAACAGAACACCACAAGCAAAAGCGAAAAAGCAAAGCAACAGGAGGGGTCCTCATTTTGCTAAGGGGAAAAATGGGGCATGTTGTGGACATCACAACACATTCCCAAAAGTAATCAAGGATAAAGTATTGTCTTGTAACCAAAGGTTTGTATCTATTGCAAGGGAGAGTATGCACTTGTCCATTCAAAGGGAATTTTACACAATTATAAATTGTTGAAGGAACAACTTTCATAGCTTTTAACCATGGGTGCCCTAATTTTATGCAAAAAAGGTCAGATGTGGGGACAACATCAAATAATTGTTCTATGGATTTGTCAAATACAGTAACCAATATAGATATCTTCCCAAAAGTGTTTATAAAGGTTCCCTTATGTGTCTTAATCATCATGTCTGAAGGGTCGTAGAAGTCTTGTATCAAACCATGTGAATAAAGGAATTCTTCCATTACCACATTAGTCATGTAATTAGGATCAATAAGTGTTCCATCCATAGGATTTCCCATTATCTCTATAGTGATATAAAGAGGTCCTTTATTGTCTCCAATTGTTCTATCATGAGGTGTAAACACAATTTTGAGTTCAGGGACATTTTTTTTCATGTAAGGCCTAGGAGGGAACCTAGTTTTATTGTTGTGATTAGAAGCCATGTATATATTTTTTCAAATCAATGCAAAATTAGATTTTAAAATCTTTTTCAAAATTTATGTAAGAAGCAAGTGCAAAACTATATGAGAAAATGACCTAAAATGTTTGATTTTTTCAACTTTTTTCAATGCAAATGAGTCAAAGAAGGGGTGTTGTAAGGAAATTTATGAGGAGAAGAAAATAATATGTCTAATATTAGTTCAATAAACCAATAATATCCTTCAAAAAACACCTTTAGTGCAGATCTATAATGATGACAAGTCAAAACCTAGTGAAAATACACTAAAAACATGTAATTTTTCACCAATTTTCAATGCAAATGCCTAATAGAAAGAGTGTTGTAAAGAATTTGAGGAGGGGAAGTAGATTATAACTTTGATATCAGTCAAATAATGTAGAAAAATCCTTCACAACATGCCTATGATGCAATTTTAGAAAGACGATAAAGCCAAATCTAGTGAAAATGCAAGGTTTTCAAACCCTAGACATGATATTTTACAAGAATGGCACTATGATGAAACACTACAGTTGGAAATCAGTTCAAAATGAAAATTTAAAGAAGTAGTAAAATCTGAAATAATATTTTAACCACAAACCCTAGCTAATGCAGAAACTAGCTCATATGAAAAATGCACAATTTCAAGCATTTTTTAACAAATTAATCATGAAAATGTAATGTAAATGAATGATGAATGATGAATTTATATAATTAAAATCATATCTGATGATAATAACATAAATTGTATGAAATTAAATGCAAATTAATTCAAATTATTTGAAAATGCAAGCTACAAATGCCAATTTTTCAAAATTTTCCAAATTTTCAATTTTTTTGTAATTTTTTCAAATGCAATAAGATGAAAATGAAATGAATGAATAAAATGAAAGAAAGTATGAAGTACAAAACTCATCATGGTGCAAAAATCCTTTAAAACATAGGTTCACCAAAATGTTTAGTGGTAAAAAGAGGAAGATGGGATTTTGGTTTATTTCAAGGGTTTATGTTAAACCCTCCTTTCACCACAACATTCAAGGACATTCAACTAAGTAGAGAAATCTACTACATATCTCCTATCACTTGGAACATAGGGGAAGATTTAAATTTTGTGTAGATTTATTGTTCAAATAAGCCTAATTATGCTTAAAACCCTAATTTCATAAAATTGTAAACAAACAGATAAATCATGAAAAATGATTGCACACAGAGATATCAAATGATAACCAAATGCATACCAGATTTCAAAGTTTGATGTGTGTAAAAGTTAGGGACTAATGAGTGGGTGTCCTAGTCTAGTGTACCTATTTTTGTCAGGATCTCTGAAGAATGTCTGCAACATAATTCTATGGTCACAAATATTTTACCACATCAGAATCTGGAGGACTAATGAGTAGGTGCCCTAGTCCAAGCCATGATTTTCTTCTTTGCTTTGCACTTTTGACAATCTCTAATGCCTCCTTGCAATTCCACTTCTTCCACTTCTAGAACCTGTAACCTGAAATCACAGAAAAGTGGGTTGGGGGTTGTGGTGTTTAGAGGCTTGCCTTGGTCAAGTTGTGAAGAGACATTCAAATCTTCCAAACACCATTATCAGATAAAGAGTGCATATCCCTACGATATACAGGGAAAAACCAATTGATAAATGATTGAAAACACAAATGAATGTGACCTCGATGGTGTAGCTCTCATGGAAGGAAGCATCCTCTTTCTGCCATGAGGAGATGGAGCTAAATCTGTAAAAACAAACATAATAACAAACAATACTACTCTGCAACACATTGAATGCCTTGAATCACTTTTGCATAAATTCATAAGCTCACAATGTCCATCTCTAGTTTACAAATGAATTCCTAAACATGCTTATATATGCAACTAAATAGATCTCACCAAGAAATTCATAATTCAAACTTGAGGTGTTGACATAGATCTAATAACAGTCACATAACAGACACATGAAAATAGGTCCTGACCTAAAATAGGGTAGGACTAGGGTGTGGGTGCTGAAATTCTCCCCCTATTTTATGCAAGAGTCATCACAAGTGCATCCCCTAGGTCCCATTTCTCATAAAACTTAGGGCTTTCTTCACTGGAAGTCATCATTAACATGCAAGATGACCTCAATGCATTCTAAAGGACCCAAGAGATAAACATAGGAGGGCAAATGCCCTAGGGAGACATTTTCCAATGTAACACTACATAATATAAATAAGTTTGGAACTCAAACATAGGTATGATCATAAATAACAAACACCATCAAGTCTAGTTGTAACATCATTTGTGCCTCCTATGGGCAGAATGGGCCTCACTCAACCTATGACTAAAATGATGAGTTGAGCCCTATCCTAAGCCCTATCCTAAACCCTGTGTATCTAATGTCATCCATTTATGAATATGTGAGTCATGTGTAGATCCCTAAACATAAAAATTTTCTCTATTCAATTAAATTTATATTAAAAAATATGGAATCTCAAGTACATGTTCAAATTTTATACAATTAAATACTTTACCATGCATCTAGCCTCAACCAAATCCGGTGTCTACTACACAGTGTCATGTCCTAGTACCACTCTAGTCAGTCCCTAATGTCAAATTGATATTAAGAGTCAATACACATGATACACAAAACTAAATTTTATAATTTAAATATATAATTTATAAAAAATAAATTTTACACTAGATTAAATGCAAAATTTAATATATACCTCTTCATCAGCAACCTGTGTAGCTCCATGGATGACCCTCCCAATCCCACTAAGGTCAAATGAATTGAGGGTCATCGCAACATCATCATACAAAAGTCCACATAATGATCCTGGTGGAAAAGGTGGAGTAACAGTATCAGGATGTGATGGAATCTTCTATGAAGGTGTTGTAGACTAACCTCCTAGAACAACTTGATCTCCCCCTACATATCCCTATGTAGATGTGTGACTCATATGTCTAGCTCAGTGATCACTGACCTAGATAACATGTGCTCCCACAAAGTCAAGAGGGATCCCGTACTCTAAATTGATAATCTCATATGCAGCTAATAGATCATGTGATAGACATGTACTCAATCTGTGTAGTGCACCCTCTCTAGTAGTTTGTGCCACATCACGTGGTGAAAGTATGTCCACACAGATGTAAGGATCATAATTGGTGGAAGTCAAATCAACTAAAGGAATGTTGATGTGTGGACACAAGATATATCTACCAACATGGTCAGATTCCAAGTGGTTAATCTCACTGGCAATAGAACCTAAACTCTAAAAAATGTGTTGTCTCGATAATACAACTATTGGCTCAGATGATCATCCTAGATTCAATATTTTGGGAAGTACCAAAAGGTTGGGACCCACTATTTCCCTCTTATCAATGGACAATGCCTACTTAGGACATCTTGAATTGAGGTTTATCAAAAAACCTCCCATGAACCTGTCCAGCATGAGTAGGGATGGATGTCTAGCTAAGTGGGCTTCTAAAGTTGGAGCGGGTTAACAGGCTAAAGAGTGGGATCATCTAGATTCACTGAAGACTCAGCAGTTTCTTCAAGTTCTCTAGGGTGATAGTGATTTGTAGATTTGATTGGTGGTTGGTGGGGTTTGCTCTGGTCTTTTCCTTTTGTATTGTTGGGTTTGGGCTAGGGAGGCAGGGTTGCCTTCCCATCTGGTTTCCCCTTGGTAGTGGTGGCATGTTGGTTGTCATTGATTGCAATAAGTACCAGTTGTATTATTCTATTTTCCTTTGAGTAAAGATTTTTTACCCTTTAAAAAAAATAAAAGGCATTTGATATGGGTTGAATTTTTGTAAAGCTAAACATTTCTGTTGAAGCATAGAAGTGGGAAGTCTAATACAATTGCATATTCCTTGAGTACGAGACAAAATTTGTTGGTGGAGATGAGAATTGAATTTGTTGGGTTTGAAGAACTCAAGCATTTGCATCTAGAAGATTTAGATTTTTTAGAGGCATGGAAATCTTGCCTAGAGCTTGTCACCATGGATAGAACACATTGGTTAGATTACATAATCCAAGATGGCATTTTATTTAGAGGAAGTCAATTATGCATTCCAAGAAGTTATATGAGCAAGAACATGATAAAAACAAGCATAGTCGAGGATTAGCAAGAGATTTTGGGAGAAACAAGACAATTGAATCAATAAGTGTGAACTATTATTGGCCATGGTTATATGAGGATGTGAAAACATTTGTACATATTTGCAAGGTATGTCAAATGGCTAAGGGAGTGAGTTAAAATATTGGTTTTCATCAACCTTTACCTATACCTAAAAGACCATGGGAAGACATTAGTATGGATTTTGTACTTGGTTTACCGAGGACTGAGAGAGGTTATCATTCCATTTTTGTCGTGGTTGATAGATTTTCCAAGATAGAACATTTCAATCCTTGCCAAAACAAAAATGGAGTTCATATTGCAAAGATATTTTTCAAGGAGGTGGTTAGACTTCATGGTCTACCTAAAATCATAGTTTTAGACAGAGACAAAATTTGTTAGATATTTTTGGAGGACATTATCGAAGAAGTTGAAGATAGATTTGAAGTTCAATTTCACACATCATCCACAAACTGATGGCTAGACAAAAGTGGTAAATAGAAGTTTGGGAAACCTTTTGAGATGTTTGGTAGGAGAAAATCCAAAGGGATGGGACTTGATTTTTCAATAGGCTAAGTTTGCATACAACTTAGTTAACAGGAGTATAGGAAAATCACCATTCCATATTACATATTGAAGTAGTCCTAGAAATGTTTTGGAATTGATGAATATGGATAAGGGGGAGAAGAAAATTTCATATTTAGAAGATTTTACAAAACATGCGAAGAATATACATGAGGTAAAGAAGCATATCCATAAGATGAATAATCAATATAAGGAGAAGGTAGATCAACAAAGAAGATTCCAGGAGTTCAATGTTGGAGAAGAGGTCATGGTCCACCTTAGAAAGGAAAGGTTTCTTGTAGGAACATATAATAAGATGAAGATGAAGAAATTTGGACCCTGTAGAATTTTGAAGAAGCATGAATCAAGGAATGCCTATCATGTTGAGTTACTGAGTGGGATCAATATTTTGCTTGTGTTCAATATTACTAATTCGACAAAATATCATGAAGGAAGCACACAAGATGGACAAGTAGAAGGATAGTGGCATATCCCAACACTTATTTCAAAGAAGGAAGAAATTGAAGAAATCTTAGATATTTGTGTGGGAAAGAGCATAAGAAATAGGCAATTATATGAGGAATACTTGGTCAAATGAGAGGAAGGCCTACTAAATATTCATCTTGGTTATCCAAAGTAGATGTTGACTACATTAGTATTCCTCAAACATTGGAGATGTGACAAGGTCACTTCTCAACCAACCCTAGGTGTATAATGTAGACACATCTAGAGGTCTAAGAGTAATCTTCAATCACTCAAAATAAAATATGTTGTTTTATTTCTAGTAAAAGGCTAAAAATAGTAACCTGCTATTTTTTAAAAGTTTGCACTGCTATTTTTAGAAAGTTTGTGTTTGAGCACATATGGACTTGGAAATTTACCCAGAGCTCCAGAATTATACATTTAGGCTATGGTAAAAAAATTAGCTAAAGATCATGTTGTGATTCTCACAACACACCCCATTTTACCTCCTAGCAAAATGAGGACCCCTGCTATGGCTATTGCTTTTTGTTTGTGTGTGGTCTTGTTTGGTGGTAAAGGGAAAAAGAGGTAAGTACTACAAACCATGTTGAAAATTGAAAAGATCTGGCATTAAGTACAAAGGTAGGAGTAGGGGTGAATTCTTTGTGAAAATGAGTAAAGGTTGTTTTTTTGAACCAATAAGAAATTCCCAATATTTTGTGAGATATGTGGTTTTTTGTAAAATGCATCATTTTGGAGGTTTATGTGTCGTATACAAAGCTTTTTGTATGTGAAATATTTGTATAAGTCATGTTGTGTACAATCAGTTTTTGTATTTGGGGGTTTCCATGCATATGTTCAATGTTTAGATCCTTTGTATAAAAGTCGGACCCGATGGTATTCAAAAGGTCAAATGAATAAAGTTGTTAGATCCGCATTGTATGTGGGTTTGCATGTATGATCAATCTAAGAATAAAGGATATACAAGGCGATATACATGCACGGACCTAAAAAGATTATGCAATTCAGCTAATGAACGTCAAAAGTCCAATATGGTTGCATAAAAGTTTGCATGTATGAGAGCTTGTATCTAAATGCAGATACAATTATTGTTTCTTCAAAAAGATACAAGTGGGTAAGTAGAGTGGGGTGCACGATTGTATCTCATGGTTATATGTTGCATATACAAAATAGAGATACAAAATGGAGATACAAAAAATGAAAAGGTAAGACGCGACGTAGATTTCAAAAGGGGATGAAATAAGATTAATATTCTTGTATGTATGAAAGATTCTATACATATAATCCCGATATACAAAAAAGGTAAAAGTGCACTATCAGGAAATAAAAAGTAAAGGGTTTGTATGGGTTGCATTTGTATAATGGTTTGTATCTATTTTATATACATTGTGACATACAAATGGAAGATACAAAGTTGAACATGTTTTATAACCCATTGTATATTTAGGCTTGTATATTAACGACATGCAAAGCGATATACAAAAAATGATATACAAGGTGACATACAAAAAATGATAAGTATGCAAAGGGTAGATTAACGGATACAATGTTCAAAATAGAAGGTTAAAATCGAGAGCCAAAGCTATTTGTGCATTCAATGCAACATTTAATGCAGAACTAACAATTGAAATGATGAATTTAACATGTTAGGGTAAATAAAGATTGTTTTTTCTTTTAGAATTGCATCGTGAAAGCTAAAATTTGCAGACAAAGAAAATCATTGCACAAATTGAACAAACAATCCATTGCTAAATGGAATTTCGGAACGGGAATGACTTTGAAAAAATGGTAAAGTGGGTCAACGCTCATAGAGTTGAGCTGTCATGAATACACGTATGTTTCTTAAATGTCATTACAATGCAATTAATCAAAAATGCCAATTGGTTATGAGTAATTTCATTAAAAATGCAAGAAAATGTTGAATTATTGTATCTGATTAGAGGGATTAGTTGATTGTGTTTAGTAGCATGAAATCTAAAAATGATAAAAGATAAAAGGGGTTAGGGTAAATGTAAAATGTAAGAAATTCATGGTAAAACCCTAGGTAAATGGAGTAAAACTTGGAGTTAAATATGCAATTTTTCATAGGATGGCTCTGAAACAAAAGAGAATAGATCTAGGGGGTGAAGAAAAGATAAAAAAGAAAGAAAGTTGTGAAAAGAAATAGAAAAAGAAGAATTTCTGCTACACAAAGGATATCCATCCTTGATTGGCATGAGTAGGATCAGAACTGATACAAATGTAGGATCTTATGATGTAGAGGGTATTCTTCAAAAGATTATAGCATTAGATGCTACTCCTGATATGAAGTGCATTTGGGATAAGGGATGGTACAAGGCTATAGGTTTCCCATTAGCCATGGAGGCTAAGGATCTAGTTTTGAAGTGCATAAACAAATATGATGTAAATACCAGGAAAGTAATACATGAAGACCAAGTTATTGTAGATTTGACCATAGAATGGATAGCAAGGACATTTGGTCTAGAGATTAAAGAGAAAATGGTGGATATAGACATAGACCAATACACAAAAGACATTAACAGCAATGAAAGAGATTGCAAAAGCAAAATCTTCTACGGCTGGTACAATACAGAAAACAAACTTAAGGATGTAGCAAGAGTGCCAAGGAATCTTCACAAGATAGATTTTAAAGAGGAGATACATCTAATGATTACCATGTTGACTAGACTAGTAGGGTTGAGAGATGCAACAAAATGTGAACCATGGATGTTCACTATCATTCAATTTATGAGGAAAGCAAAAGAGAAAGATGGGCAAATTCACTGGGCCAAGGCTATCAGTACAGCCATATGGAAGCAGACCATGTTGAGAAAGTAGAAAATGATGCCTTTTTATTTGTCATCATGTGTTATATTCAAGTGCATCTATGATACAACCTTACATAATTGGGATTGACAGAGTTGGGACCATGGGGAATGGCCCAGATCATAAACTAGTTTATGATCATTATCCAAATTTGCAAGAGGATAATGCATTGAGGAAGTATGCTTTAGTGAATGATGTATTTTATACTTACATGGTAAGTTTTTTAAAGGGAGAAAAAGGTAAAAGGTTATCTAAAGATGCATAGAATACTATTGGGTTACACAGTTCATGGTATATACAATTCCTAAATTTTACATATATTAGAACTGAAGGTTCTGAGGGGAAGCCATTCATGCTGCCCAAATATCCATCAAATAAATTGATTATATTGGAGTTTTGAAGACAAAACGTAAATGCTTTTAGGATGTATAAGAAGAAGTGGAATAGAGGAAATATTAAACTTCCTTGGGCAATTGGAAGATATTATTGTGATAGTGAAGAAGTGGTTGGTTATTCAGAAAAGGAGTTGAGATACTATGGTTTTGAAGAATTTGAGTTGCCAAGACGCTTTGATCCTTTCCATAGGATCCAAAGAACTATTGATCCTAAATACAAGCATTAAGTGCATATTGAAGACTACTGATCAGATTGCAAAAATGACAAAGAAGTGAGGAAAGGAGCTCATAAGAGGCTAACAGTAGAGCAAACGAGGAGTATGGGGGAAAATTATGTGCCTCTAGAGGTTGAAGATGATGATAATGTGTTACACCACAGTTATGAGAGTGCAAGTCTTGCTCCAATTGGTGAGCCTAACTGGACACAACCATGGAATACATCTTTGGATGCACTATCCAAAATAATCATTTTATATTCTAAAACATGGTTAAAAGATCAAATAGAAGAGCTTAGAGCTAAAGGGATTGAGGTTACACTATAGAAAAAAAAGGCAAGAAGAGGGTAAGAGAAAATCAGGATGAGCTCCAATGCTTTTATGAGAAGAAAAGGAGGATTGTGGAAATCAAAATCAGTGAAAAAGATAAAAATGCCACCCTAATGGATCCTTATGCTTTGGGTGTTACAGTAGCAGTACCTTCAGGGACATTCATGAAGGTAGAGTCATCAATATTAGTGCAAAGCATACCCAAACTACTAAGAGGCCAATAGGAGAGAGAATCATGAGGGCCATAGCAATTGAAACCTCAAAGGGACAAACATCAGAACAAGGTGATGTTATAGGTGCTCAAAAAGTGAGTTCTAAGTTGAGTAGCATGCATAGTGAGGCCACATCAGAGAAGAAAAGACAAAAATATGTAAAGGCTAAGAAAGAATTGGCTGAAGAGAAGCTACAAGAGTCAAAATTTCATGAAGCCAAAAAAGTGAGACTATCAATGTAGAAGATGACACTAGCGATAGTGAAATTGGGGAGGTAAATCCTGGTGCAAGAGAAGAAATTGGAAAGTATGAAGAGGAAGTAAGTGAGTATTCTAGTGCAGAAGAAGAGCAAGATACTCAGGTATATATGGAAATAGAACAAAGCCAAGAATCAGGAGAGGAAAATGTACTGGATAGATCAGAAGTAGTGGATCCTTTTAGTACACTGGTGTCGCCTAAAATCATAAAGTATGTGCAAGATGTGGCACAATAGATAGAAGAGGCTGAAAAGGAGGAAACATCCAATAAAGCTATAAAGGAAGCACCAGCCCAGGCTAAGGAAGAAATAGAGATAAATTATTTTGGTACTGATGTTTTAGATATTATGAATATATATAATGAGCATAGTGAACAAGAAGAAAACATAGAAGAAGGATAGAACACAGAAGGCAAACATGAGAAGGAAAAGGATACAGAAGTACCTAATAAAGTCACAGGTTCACCTTCATAAATAGAACAAACAAATATACTTGCAAAGGTGAAAGAGTAGGTTGAACCAACAAAGGAATCGATGGAAACATCAGGTAATCCTGAGGAGAGTAGGAGTAATACAGAGAATGTTGCTGAGGATAATATTGAGCATAAGGAACAAAAGGAAAGTATGGATATAGAAAATATGGAGCAGAAAGATAAAGAGGAAGAAGAAAAAAAGGAAGCTTTAGAAGAAGAGAATACAAAAGATGAGGAAGGATGAGACACTAAAATAGAAGAGGATAATGATGAGGGAGAATCAGAATAGCATGATGATCCACTTGTTCCAAAACAAGGCCTTTAGCCTCAATCCCCTCCGTAACAACAAGAACAACACATGGATAAAAAAGAAATTGAGAAACCTCAGGAGGAGGTGATCAATGAAGAAAAAATAGTAGAAGCTACTAAGGAGGTTCTAGCCTAGTTAGGCTCAGAGGTTAGAAGGGAGAAGGTAGAGGTACAATTAGTGCCTATTGATATCAAGAACTTACTATGTGGTTCTAAGCCACAGAAAGAGAAAAGAAAAGATAGAACTATGTCAACAATCAAAAGAGGTCCTTCTAGATCTAGGATTCTAGATCTATCTATACCACAAAAGGACAAATCAAAAGGAGACATGACTGTGAAGAATTATAAAATACTTAATATAGATCTAGGTCACATGACTAGAGAGCAAAATATAAATGAATGGGAGGACATGCATCAGTCTACTACTAAAATATTGAAGAAAGATAAAGATAAACAAGAATACTTGAAAGGACATATTGTCCAATTGTAGCAATTCATCAGAGGGATGTTTGATCCCAATGCCACTATACTAAAGTTGCCTACTAAAATGGTAGTGTTATCAAAGGAGGAGGTAAAGGAGATGGGAAATAAGAAGATTGAAGCTAACATTTTTGAGAAATGGTTAAAAGGCCTCATACAGAAAGGAGAAGAGGTAGCAAAGTAGGCAGCAACAAGTTGGGATATGACTTTGGTAGAGAAGAACAAATATAATGTTTTATTACATAGCTATCAATTTAGAAAAGAAGAATGCATATCAGAAATAAGGAAGCTTGAAGAAATAGAGGACAGAGTAGAAGAACTGATAATTAAAGGAGTCATTACTCCTTGAATGGTCAACCAGTTGCCACTGGCAAAGTTAGAATTAAAATATGAAGAAGACATTCTTAAAAACTATATCATAAACACTAGAGACCTAGAAGAGGTCGCTGACAGTATGATAAAGGTACATATAAAAATAATAGAAAAACTCATTGGGCATGAATGCCTAGAGATACTAGTGTATGGATTGGAAAAGGTTGTGAAAGAGTTTAAGGCAATATTTTCACCATGTTTGGAGAACCCCACAATGCATCTTAGCATAGAGATGATTGATTCAATGATGGAAATAAATGCTAAGATCAAGAAATATCAGAAAAGAGTTAAGGATTTGGTAACAAAAGAGAAGAAGTTGAAAGAGGGAGTCAAAGCATAGGAATTTACATGGGCAAAAAGTCAAGAGAGTGATCGTGCTTTCATCAAGGGAGTGACAGGTAATCTTGCGAAGTACTTGAAGGAATAGAAGGATATTGAAAAGAAGATATTCTAAGTAAGAATGTAATTGGAGGGTATTATCAGCGAAAGTCAACAAACAAGCAGAAGTCAACAGGTATCTTTTATTTTGAAAAGATTCCAAAGGCATCCTTTGAGCCGAGCAAAGATATCATTGAGATATTTTGAGAATGGTTAGGATTTGATTCCTACCATTGATCTAGAAAGTTTGAATGCTGACCATTGATTGTATTTTGTAACCATAGCAGTAGGGAGCTTCAAAGTCTATATAAGAAGCTCTCCTACTTGTATTCTTTACATAGGGATTTTAGAATTTTAGCTTGAGGTTGTAATTTGTCAAAGTTTATTGAAATAGAGAGGATATTTCTTTTAGTTTAGAAAGGGAGGTCACCTGTGTCTGAATTAAGGAGTACGTGGAATGTCTGGTCTCCTTAGTGTATCTGTCAAAATAATTGTAAGTTCTCTAGTGATTTGATTAATGAAACAAAACTCATTCTTACATTATGAATTTTATTTGACTTTGTGCTTTGAATATAAGTGAACTCAGAATTCCACATCTATTATAGAGTGTTTTCTATTTTTGACTTGTATTTGAAGTATTCTTCTTTGAAATCTTGCAATCTCTTATGTATGTTCATGAAAACATTCAGGACTTTACATTTGTAGATTTGATTGTGTTGAGTCGTTCAGATTACTGTATTCTTTAAAACATGAGTAGTAGAATAGTTAGATCCTGTATGGAATGGTACTTTAATATGAGTTTCTCTAACTTTTCTCCAACAATTGAAAAACTAATTAGCTTAAACATAGAAATTTGAAGGAAATTGTCTTACATTTAAATAAAGAATAAGGAATTGCAGTGGTATTTGACAATTTTCATATAAAGTTGAAAGGGAAAGTTTGTTTTTACCAAAATTTATACAAATCTTTGTGATACAATAGTGAATTTATGCAAAGGAATGAATACTTTGTTGATATTTGTAATAATTTGCATAGTTTGAAGTCTAGTAGGTCACTAGTTACTTTAATTTGCGTAAGGCCCCTTGAACATTACACTTTCACATCAACCTGCTGAATTATCCACAAGGTCAAGACCTAACCATATAGAAACTTGAGATTAAGAATTCTTAGTTAATTCTTCATATCTTTCAAGACAACTAAGGTTCCTTTGTGAATTTTAACTTTTTTTACGAATGTGTAGAAACAATCATCAACAGATCATTTCTAGATAGTGAGATATTAAAGTTTCAAGGTCTAAAAATCCTATAAAAAATATAAAATTTGAACTTTGGACCTTTAAATGATCGAATGTGGCTCTAATCAATGTATGGGCAATTCTTTATCTAGCAGAACATCATGTAGAACTCTTCACAAGCTTTCCAATGCATCAAATGGTTCATCAATTGGGTACATGAATCAAAAGTTATGGCCTCTAGAAGTTGGGCCTTGTATTGGGAAAAAGTAAAAATGTGTTGGACATAGAAAAAGAGTTGTAAGGGGAGGTTACACGTGTTGATGTGTGTTTTGACACATCATAAGACATTTCTAGTTGGAGATAATTTAGGTTCTACTTTTGGGTGGTTTTAGCTCATGGTTTTGTAATTACCATTTACAATTTCTTGTATTGTATCTCCTATATATCAAGTGCTTGAGATTGATGTTGTGTGTGAGGGTATTATAGATGTTGAGTTGCCTCCATATTTTTGGTTGGTGATACTCTTGTGAAAGGTTTCTCTACAACTATATTCTAATCTTGTTGAGACGTCTAAATAATATATTGATTTGTTATTAGAGTGTGGGGTTTTTCTCCTGAAAGGATTTTACCCTCATAAATCACTATTTTTTCCCATGAGTTCATGTTCTCACTAGTTTGAAGTTTATAATATGCTATTTTGAGTGTGTTCTCATTGGTAACTTACTAAGGTTTATAATCGATGTACCGATGTGCAATGTCCTAAAGAGGGCACCCAAGTTTGACTTTTAATTCTAGAGTCGTTGCAACCTCTAAGGCAAAGCTTGTATGACCCTTAATTTAATTCTTGTGCTCAGGATGACATGTCTTCATGTTACCCCATATAGGAAAGTATTGCTCCACCCAAAGTGTGGCATCCCACTATATAAAATATTAAATACTTTATGCAAGGTGCACAATACCTTTCCCAATAATAGGTGTAGTGAATTTTTTGCCAAATTTTTATTGTGTATTAGTTTGGTAATTTTTAGTTATGGAACTATGAGGAGCTTCATGCATCATAGGCCATGGAAGGGCTAGGAATGTTGAACCACCACTAGAGAATGTTAGAAATTTTGATAGAGAATTTGTACACGCTATGGCTATGGAGGGAATAGACATTATTCAAATTGTAGTTAGATGCAATTTATTATTTTTGATTAACAGTAAAGCAGGTTTTTAAAGGGTCCCTGAAACCCTATACAAAATGTTGTCAAAACATATTCTTAGTAAACCAACAACCAAATTGTTCCAAACCGTGAACCAACAACAAAATATAATGTAGGTTTTACAAGGATCCTACAACCTAATGTATAATAGTGAACCAATAGCAAACCAAAATATAGGTTTTACAAGGATCATTCAACCTAATGTATAACATTGTCTAATATATTGTTTAATCTATCCAGAACATCCCTACCTTTAATATTGTCTAGATGAATCACTTCACATAGGATCAAGATAAGGAAATTAATACATGAATTATCATGGAAGTGAAAGAGGAAGAAGGCACCAAGTAGAGGGAATTAAATGAGTATGGGTTGGTACTTTTACCCATCAAACTGCTTAAACTAAGGAAGTTATCATTTTTTAGGAGATACATGACCTAGTGCATTTCCTAGCTAATTGATTTCACAACATTATCTACTTAAAAGATGATGTTTTGATACATGTTAATCCCCAATGATCTATGAATTTACAAAACCAATGTGTAGGAAGATGTTGAATTAGAATGCATCAAAGTGCATTAATTTGGCCATGATAATGAAGAGAACACCAATAGGCAAGTGGTTTGAATAGAACTAGTTGGTATAAAATGTTGAGGAAAAGGGGTATTCATTACAAAGATTCCAAACTCCATGCATAAAGGCATCATGTGTATGTCCTAAATATATACCTTTTGGCATGACGTGCACAATCTATTTGGTAGGGGTGAAGAAGGTTAACTTTGACTAGTCCACATACCTTGCCAATGAAATAATTAAGAATGTCCACTTGTCATGGGACCATGGAGATACTTTTTATTTTGGATCATTATTTATTTTGAATGTTTTGTCTTACTATTGTACACCTTTTGGAGAACTAGTAGGAAATCCTAACTTGGCCTAACCATACATTTAAAACATTTGATGTTAGCATTCACACATAGTTTTGATGCATGGGTACATGTAGAAATGATGAAATGATGGGAACACACACTTAAATTATAGTGTATAAACCAATGATAGGTTAGACCTAAAGTTATCAAGGCATTTCCTACTACTAGGTATCAATTTTATAGGAACAATAGTTAAGTTAATTTCTTTGATATCATTACTAAAAATGTAGGCAATAATTTGTATTATGTACTAATGAAAGATATTATGGAAGCAAGGTGCAATTAGTTGTTCACTAGCACAAATAGTTTATATTCCATAATCCCTATTGTAGTTCCACTATTACACTAGACATCACTATGTCTTGATGTGGATGTACCCAATGAAGAAGTAGCACAAGATGAGAGGATGTTGTAGATCCACTCATAGAGGTTACCCAAAGGAAAGATAAGGGGAAGTGTGTTGTGTGCACTGCCAACTCTCCTAAGAAGCATATATAGTCCTCTAGTATAAGGATTGATGAACATTCTAGTGTGGCTAAGTAAGCATAGACATAAGCATCAACTCTAGCATAGGTATAGCCTAAGGCACCTATATATTGAAAAAAATATAGTATATCTTTCTCAAATTCCTACTACTATTGATGTTACTACATTAGAAGGTCGAAAAGACCAATAGGAACAACAATACATATAAGTGCTAGAGGACCCATTTTTTGGACATGCATAAGTAGCACAAAAATCCTTGAAGACACACAACATCCTAAACTATGTGCAAATGCATATGGTGTACTTTAGGGATGCCTCTTGTACTGATAAAGCTTTCAAAAATATTTCATAGGTGAGGATGAATCAAGTTGATTCCATCTCAATCCTAGTGTCTAAGATGTAGTCACATTCATCCCAAAGGCCATGATAGATGGTTATGTTGCAATTTTGTAATTTCACACATTAGTTATATTGCTAAAGAGATTGATTCAAGAAAGGACACAACAAGAATAAAATACCATTGTGTAACTTGTTTAAGCTCAAGTTGAGGTAAAAAAAGTAAACTAAGAGGAATGCCAAGTAGTGGAAGATGTCAAAGCCACTAAGGCACAAGTTGATAAAGGCTCACTATATAGTGTAGGATAAAAATATTTTTACCTTGATCAAAGAGAATGAAGAGATTCACTAACTAGGATTATATATGAAGGCATGCCTCACCCTTTATAGTAGTAGATCATCACATAGTGATTGGACATTTTTCTTTAAAACATTCAATTTTTAGAATCAATAGATCCTATTGTTTGGAAATTTGATATTCATGAGAGGTTACTTCAACCTATCCTTCTTCCTATGCAAAGCATGAACAACCTAGAAGCTACATTGTAGAATGTATTTGGCTCAGTCGATCATGTAGAGAGGGAATTTTTTTGTCTATGCAAGTTTTTATTGCACTTGAGTTAGCTATTATCATGTCAAATACCTCTTTTTGATTGTTTATTATTGGGTTATTTTACTTTTGTCATTATGTTCTAAGGATAGAATACCTAATTTGAGACATGATAATTTTGATTCTAGTAATATCTTATAATTTTGATATTTATAAATGTGTTCCATAAATAGAATAAGATAGGTATTCTCCCTAATTAGAGAAAATGCATATATATGTACAAATAAAGTATTTAGAAGAGATTTGTTGAATGCATCATGTATTTTAGGACTGTTAATAAAAATAGATGCTAGCCTTTAGGTGAAGCTTATACTATTGTTAGATCTATATGTAAAATCAATCCTATTATATATTTAGTTAGAAGTAGGAATGAGTGCCTCTATATACCCCATGGATGTATCTCCTTTTAATAAATGAATGAAGTAGAAAAGATCTAGCATTTTTTCATTCAAGTGTCTCTTGTGCATGATTGTCTTCTAGTATATTTTACCTATATGTGTGTTTGATAGTGTAGGTTAATTAGAGCCAGTTGAATTGAAGTGGCTTATGAACTTATCAAGTTCAGGAGCCTTTTCCATCTCTTCTGTGAGATAGAAATTTTCTTCATCATCAATTTCTAAAATTTTGGCCTGAGCCTGAGCTATCACTTTTTCAAGGAAGGTCTTTTGACTTCTTCTCCAAAGTCTTCTTGCCATGCTACCTCATTCAAGTGCTTCTTGGAGAGTTCTTTGCCCAAGAGGACCTGGTGCCCAAGTTGGTTGCAGTGGTTTATAACCATGTTGTTCAGGAATGGTAGTTGCTGGAGCTGATAAGCCATACTGCATTATAGGACTTCTACGAACAGGGAGCTTGGATGGCTTTCCTTCCTTCTGGATTAGGTAGAGCTTCTTGGCTTTAAGTTGTTCCAATTTATTGGTCAGCTTTCTCCATGTTTCTTGACCCATATCCATTTCATGGAGTCTACTCTCAGTCTGGACAATTTCTTCAATTACTTTGTCCAACTCTACATGGGTGTCTCTTCTCAACATTCTGTAGTAGAAAGAGACTTTTGAATCATCCTTTGATGATTGAGCTTCTTCAATCTTCATCATGTTTACCTGAGCTTCTTCTGGAGCAGAACCATATTCTTTAGATTTTGAACTAGAGTTTGATTCTGAGGATGCAAAACTAGAGAGGATAATATCCTCTGAATCTGATGGAAAATCATTAATGAATTCAAATTCACTATCATTATCTACACCTGCTTGATGGGTAGCACAAACTTTACCTTTTCCTTTCTTCTTATGCCTGCCAGGACACTTATTTGCATAGTGTTCTCCTTTACAAATGTAGCAGGTTGGCTTCCACTTCTTTGATTTCTTCATTTTCTTATCCTTTTTTCTAAAATGTCCCCTTTTCCTAGGATATTTATCAAATCTCTTTTTTTTCTTTTTATAGGGCTTTTCAGACTTGTCACAATAATAACAAGAAGATTTTCCGTTATCAGGAAATTGATTTGAGGGCATTATTTGATAACAAACAGATGAGGATAGTAAGGGTTGAACCCTTTTTATCTCCTTCTTGGCCTTTCCCTCTTCACAAATTTCCTCATTAATCTATGTGAGAAATTGAACTAATTGTGGGAAAGTCAGTTCCTTCATTTCAATGTTTTCTGTTACCAAATTCTTAAGAACTTTCTTGTGATAGAATTCCCCTATCACAGTACCAAAACTCTTCAGAAAAGTCATCAACATAAAATCATGATTTTGTTCATGGCCCGACTGGTAGAAATTCTGATATTGAACCTCAATATTTTTAAAAATATTTGAGATCTTTGCATTTACCTTTTATAAAATTGTTGTCATGATTTTCTTATCCCTTAGAACCTTATTGTATGGAATTCATAAGATCTATCTTGATGTTCTATATAATATAATTCTGCATATCATTTGTCATTTGAGGCTGTCATTCAAAGTTGGTATCAGAGCTAATTCTGTGTTCATCTGTTGTTACAGTTGTTGTCTAACTATAACACATCTTTAATGTGAAGAATCTATTTTTTGTATTGCTCCCTATATAGCTCCTCATATTGCTCATACAACTCAGAAATTCTATTGTAAGTCCTCTTTGTGTAAGTTACGTTTAAGCTGTTTGCATCTATGACATATTTGAGGCTGTAATCTTGTATTTCGAGTGTGGGTGTGAGCGTAGGTTCGAGCGTGGAAATGGATAGACCAAGCACTTCTAGATCGAGTATGGCTGACATCAACCACATAGCAGACCGCAACACAGAAGATAAGTTCACAAACTTCTTTGCTGATAATGAAACTACATTCTGCACTGGTGAATCTAGTAGTAATATATTAGATGAAGTTACTTCTAGTTAGTTTGATGATAAAGAATTTATAGTTCCTAAGATAAAGCCTTCTAAAATTTATAGGGATGTTCCCAATAGTCTTGTAGATATGTTTAATAAACATAAAGGGTTAAAAAATTGGTTTGGGTATAAAACCTCTCAGAGATGTCATGTTGCTACCCTCCAACATACTGTAACAAGAGGAAATGAAGGAAAGTTAAGGATTTTCTCTGATGCCCAAGTCTAGAAATTCCAAAAAATGGCTTTAGCAAGTCCTAATAATCCCCAATTTATGCATCTTTCTTATGTTAGAATAGGAATTACTGGTCACTACCGTAAGGGTTTACCCATCATCATCTTCATGATGTTAAAAGATGCACGGTTTGTCAAATTGTCTCATTCACTTTTAGGTGCAGCATGTGACTCTATGGCTAAAGGAAATCTCTGCATTGACTACCTACTAGATTTCCCTGTCAGTCTGAAAGATGGTAATCTCTGAGGTGTTCTTGAATATAAGTTCAAAACCATGAACTTACATATTAAAGCTTAATCTGTTGATCATTCTCTGGTCTTCCTTGTTCACTATAGGTTATACAATAAGGTTCTCCCTTTGATGATAAATCCCAAGAAGGCTCAGGGCTTAGAAGGTCTCTCCACCATCTAGAAATCTACTAGCGACAGTACCCAACTGACTGCATAAAAAATAGTCCATCATAAGGATATTCAGTTACTAGAAGAATGGGCATTAGACCTTTGGGATCAGGATAGTTTGCCTGAAGTACAACAACAACCATAGTTGAGAGGAACCTCAATTGAAGAATTAGATGATTAGGTAGTAATTAGATTCTCATTAGGTTGTCAGCCTGCTTTAAGTAGCAATCCTTCCATGAGAACAGAAAGAAGATTTAATTATAATCAACCTGATCCATTTGTGAAATTTGTACCAAGCGCCCAGAGTATGAGACTCCAACCCAGCAAAGGTTTTGAAGATCTATTCAAGATCCCCTCCATCGCAAAACATAGGAGTTCTGCAAGCATTCCATAGCCTGCGAGTTCATCTTTCTCTCACAAGCAATATTCTGAATTAGAAAATGGGATGTATAAATGTGAAGGTTGCTCTTTTGTCTTCCATCCTCCAAGGACAGGTCATGTTCGTATGTTTTTAGGCAAACATGTCTCAATACTTGAACAAGATATTTCTAAAGCCCATGAAAAGTCCATAGGTACACCTGCAAATCCTTGCCTTGTTCCTAGTGCTATTCCTCCCTTTCATGACTTTATGCTTTATGACACCTCAGGAACCTATAAAGCTGATTTTTGGCCTCTCCATATTTTTCCTAGAGCTAAGAGTCTCCGGGGGTCCAGTCAAAGTAAGCTATTAAACTGGACAAATATGTGCCTTAGAAAATTCATGCTCCTTGCTCAAGATAGAAAAATCTACCATTAGATTGAGGCAGTCAAAGCTGAAAAGGCTTGCCTAAGTACGCAAGAGAATTTTCATTCTCTTATTTCCAGTCTTGAGTGTCTGGAGAAATGTCTCACTGACCAGTGGATGGAATCTGTTAACAAAGACCTCCAAGAACTCAAAGTCCAGTATAATGAGTTCAAAAGCCAAGTGGAAACATGGTGGGTCTCACAGCAATGAGCTCTTGAAAATCAGAGAGAACTTCTGCAAAAGGTCCGAAGTGAAAACAAATTAGATTGTGATGTGCTTGCTGCCCAATTAAATAATGCAAATATTCATGCAAAGGACAATGAGAAAAAAATAGATGAAGTATATAATGAAGTTCATTCAGTTGCTTAGTCACAACTATTGATTGGAGATTCTATTGTTCAAGAATCTTCCAGTAGACAGTCTGTGATACAAACAATCCAGCAACAATAGACTGTGAAGACATTGAATTTCCCTTCAAGTGCTAAGGGATATTTGCAGGCTCACTATGAAGGACCCAAGTTGTCTACTGAAGTTAGGAAGCTTGTTATTGAAAATATTTTTGATCCCTCAACCGGGAACCTTAGAGAGACCACTCTTGAAGAACGAGAAAAAGGAAAGTTTCAAATGGCTCGTGGAAATGGCTCCAACCCCAATGGATCTCATCCAATTGATCCATTTAAAAATATCTAGTCTTTGAAAGTAGACACACCTCCTCTTGTTAATTTTGATAATTTTAAAGATGTAGAAAATACTAGAGGAATAGATGCTATTGGTGCTTGGATAACAAATTACTTGTCCACTAACATTGGTGCTGATGAATCACAAGTAATCAAGAAGGCATTGAATGCAATGACAAGTGTTGCTAGGAGTGTCTGGGATAGATTGGATGACACTTTCAGAGAAAATCTGATAGCCAGGGGAACAGATCAAGTCTATACCCAACTGACTCATCTCTTTGTGGAAAGAAAAGATACAAGGGAAAAGTTGGCCTACAACAAGTTCATAAAAGGTAAATGCAAAGATCTGAAATATTTTTAAAAATATTGTGAGGTTCAATATCAGAATTTCTACAAGTCAGGCCATGAACAAAATCATGATTTTATGTTCACAACTTTTATGAAAAGTTTTGGTTAAGTGATAGGGGAATTCTATCACAAGAAAGTTCTTGAGAAATTGGTAACAGAAAACATTGAAATGAAGGAACTGACTTTCCCACAGTTAGTTCAATTTCTCACATAGATTAATGAGGAAACCTGTGAAGAGGGAAAGGCCAAGAAGGAGATAAAAAGGGTTCAACCCTTATTGTGCTCATCTGTTTGTTATCAAATAATGCCCTCAAATCAATTTCCTGACAAAGGAAAATCTTCTTCTTATGATTGTGACAAGTCTGAAAAGCCCTATAAAAAGAAAAAAAAAAGAATTGATAAATATCCTAGGAAAAGGGGATATTTCAGAAAAAGGGATAAGAAAATGAAGAAATCAAAGAAGTGGAAGCCAACCTGCTACATTTGTAAAGGAGAACACTATGCAAATAAGTGTCCTGATAGGCATAAGAAGAAAGGAAAAGATAAAGTTCGTGCTACCCGTCAAGCAGGTGTAGATAATGATAGTGAATTTGAATTCATTAATGATTTTCCATCAGATTTAGAGGATATTATCCTCTCCAGTTCTGCATCCTCAGAACTAGACTCTAGTTCAGAATCTGAAGAATATGCTTCTACTTTAGAAGAAGCTCAGGTAAACATGATGAAGACTGAAGAAGCTCAATCATCAGAGGATGATTCAGAAGTCTCTTTCTATTGCAAAATGTTGAGAAGAGACACTTGTGCAGAGTTGGACAAAGTAATTGAAGAAATTGTCCAGACTGAGAGTAGACTCCATGAAATCGATATGGGTCAAGAAACATGGAGAAAGTTGACCAATAAATTGGAACAACTTAAAGCCAAGAAGCTCTACCTAATCCAGAAGGAAGGAAAGCCATCCAAGCTCCCTGTTTGTAGAAGTCCTATAATGCAGTATGGCTTATCAGCTCTAGCAACTGCCATTCCTGAACAACATGGTTATAAACCACTACAGCCAACTTGGACATTAGGTCCACTTGGGCAAAGAACTCTCCAAGAAGCACCTGAACCAGGTAGCATGGCAAGAAGACTTTGGAGAAGAAGTCAAAAGGCCTTCCTTGAAAAAGTGATAGCTTAAGCTCAAGCAAAAATTTTAGAAACTGATGATGAAGAAAATTTCTATCTCACAGAAGAGATGGAAAAGGCTTATGAACTTGATAAGTTCATAAGCCACTTCAATTCAGATGGACATGTGCAATTGCCTACATAGACCACAATTCAAGAAGATCAACTGTATTGTGAAGAGAAACCATATAGCCCATTAATCCATCTAGATGTTGCCGAAGAACCAGAGACAACCTTCGAAGAAGGATGTAGCAGTCGACAAATGAAGGTTTATAAACCTGTACAACAAATAACCTGTTGTCTTGGTGTAATTATCACTATTCACTTTCCAGGTATTATGGCCTATCCTCTTGCATTTCTAATTGATATAGGAGAAGATCTAAATATTGCTAGATATAATGCATTCCCTAAAGATGCATGGATAGAAGGAGAAACTAGCATAACCTTTTGGAACTCTAAAAAGAGTAAAAGTTATGCCATTTGTGAAGCTCCTATTCAAATAGGATTTGATTGTTTTTTGGATACTCTAACCTTTGTTCAGTTTGAAGTAGATGGTTATGATGGGGTCATTGGTAGTAAAGCAATCCAACAATGGGAACCATTTACCATTGATGTTGATTTCATTATAATTTAGAATAGATATCAGCATCCATGACTCTATCAGGATCTGGCTTACTCTACTAAGCTAGAAAAGGAAAAGAAAAAGAAACCAGTCAATGCAGTTTGGTTGGCCAAACAAATGGAAGAAGGTCAAGAACCTTTGGAAGAAATAAAGGCAGCCTTCAGAAATACGGTTCTTACCAAAGATCTAAAGAAGCACCAGAAGAATCTAACATGCGATCTCCCACTTCAACGAGATCCTCAAGGTAATGAACTCAAACCAAAGGCTAAAGTAATTTACTTTTTAATGAGTGCATCTGAAGCATTAACTTGTAGAATTGAAGTTGTTGAATTAGAACAAATTGGCATTATCCAAACTTCTGATTCCCCATTCTCATGTCATGCTATGTATGTTCCAAAAGTTGATGAGAATGGCAAAGAATTACCAGAGAAAAGGTTAGTGGTTAATTATGAACCACTAAATGACTATCTTGTTGATAATAGGCATCCTTTGCCCAATAAAGATCATATCTGGCAAACAATCCAAGGTAGTCATATCTATTCAAAGTTTGATTTGACTAAGGGATTTTGGCAAATCAGCGTTAAACCTATAGATTTCTATAAAACTACCTTTTTTGTACCACAAGGCCTCTATGAATGGACCGTCCTACCATTCGGTATCAAAACTATCCCCTCTGTTTTCCAACAAAAAATGGATGTTATTTTCTGGCCTTATGCTAAATTTATTCAGCCTTATATCGATGACATCCTTGTCTTTAGCCAAGATATGCCTCAACATCTCAATCATTTGCGCCAATTCCTTTCTATTTGCCAACAACATGGCCTTGCTCTTAACCCTTCCAAGTCTTATTTTGCCCAAAACCAAATTGTCTTCATTGGGATCAAACTTCTTCCAGGGGGGGAAATTAAGGCACAACCTCATATCTTGAACAAAATTGCTAACCTTCCCATAACCAATGTTAAGGAATTGCAATGCTTTTTGGGTCTTGTCAATTATATTGTAGGATTCTATTGCAAGCTTGTTGAAGATAGATTAGAGCTTAATAAACTCCTTGGCAAGTCACCTCCACCTTGGACATCTAAACATGATGCATTGATCTCAAGAATCAAGCAAAAGTGCTCACAGCTACTGCCTCTCAAGCTACCAAGTAATGGTTATAAGATCATGGAAACTGATGCTAGTGAAGGAGTCTGGGCTAGTGTGCTAAGAGAACAGAAGACCATCTCTTATAATCCTAAGGATAAAGGAGAAATTGTTAGATAAATTTCTGGCAGTTTCAAAAATAGTGAGATAGATTACCATAGTACTCATAAAGAAATTCTTGTTGTTGTTAATTCCTTTCAAACATTTCAAATGTTTATTGTTGATAAGAGATTTCTTCTAAAAAGTGATCTTCAGATTCTGAGAGGATTTTTCAGGAAAGAGTCTAAAAACAAAGTTGTCCGCGGAAGAATTCTACGATGGGCTCAACTGTTAAGCACTTATGAATTTGACTTTGTGCATCTTCCTAGAGTTGAGAATATTTTTGCAAAGTTCATGTCAAGAGATGGGCATTTAGAACCGGAAGCCTCTGTAGCTAAGCAAATGACTTCCGGTGTGGTACGTATAATCAAAATAAGGGAACATCAATGGTATGAAGATAGCTGTCAAGAATGGAGCACTAATCCCTTCCAACGAAGGGACCTACACAACTATCAAATGGCCAATGATTTCCTTTCTGACCATTTTAAGATGCTGGTAGCCAAACAACAACTAACTTATCCAGGTTTATGGACCAATCAACCATTCTTCCAGTTTTTGGTAGAAGCAGAGCCCATTGATCCAAATGCGGGTCATGTTCTTCAAAATTGGTGTGGAGACTTTGTTCTTCCTCTTCAATTCCTAAATCCATTGGTAGAAAGACCAAACCAATGGCTGAATGATGAACGTGGAAAAGTGTTAATCAGGGATTTGTTCCAAGGACCCTATCCACTTGCAGACAATATGGAATTCAATGGGACTTCATCTTATACTGGGTGCACCTTCAAACTTCAATTTGGGTCTTCTAAAGAAAATCCTATCAGTAGGCACCTCTGTCAAGTTTATGGACCTATTGGGTCGTCATCAGTCTTCAAACATTGGACTATAGCAAATTGGTTAAAATATTTTCATTCTCACCAGACTCCTATCTGGATTCATACGAATACTTATCAAATGGATTGAACAGATGCAAGGGCAATGGCACAAGGATTTTATGGAGCATATAAAATTAAGAGCATGGGTATCATCTAGAAAGAAAATGAGTCTACTCAGCCTGGATGCATTCCACATTCATCCACGCAGACATGTGCTAACTGTGAGTATGACCCAACAGATGACCCATGGGTACCCGAATATGATGAAGATGATATCTTTATCCCACCAAGAACAAACTGATATGATCCTGACACATCAGATTCAAGCACGGGATCCTAGGCTAATGGATGGGCTTGTCATCCATAGAGGAATCTATCACCTCGTTGTAATCGATAGACGTGGGCCCTTCCACGGTAAAAGGGGAAAGCTTATGTGTCTTACAGTAAGCACGAGTTAGCCTTCTCATGATCAAAAAAATGATCTTGTATAAAAGTAGATTCTCTTCTGGTCTTGTCTATCCCCTCCTTTTTCTACTCACGAGTTATTGGGGCCCACCTAAAGGTGCTCCTCATCTTTCTTGGGTAACTCTACGGGAAAGGAGTTGTTACGTGTCCATTTCCTATGGACAGATTTCAAATAGAATTATGAAAGAATGGTTAAAGATCTACCCACACTCCCTTTAAAAAGGCAAGAGGGACACCATTTCTCTTAAACAAATTCTAGATGAGTGAAGTCTTAGGAAGAGTCTAAGTCCTGAGTCTATTAGGAATTTTGCCAAGAGGAGTATGCTCTTCACTTTGCAGCCATAAGTTGATCTGAGTGAATCAGAAAATCTGAAGCAAATAAGTCTAGGTGAATGTAAGGAGTCCAGTTATGCCAGTGCACATTAAATATGATGAATGTAATGTTCCTGCATGTAAGATCTCATGGAGTTCATAAGATCTATCTTAATGTTCTATATAATATAATTCCACATATCATTTGTCATTTGCAGCTATCGTTCAAATAAACAATTGTGTTTTGGGTGACAAATGTGGAGTGTTATGCTAGTATGTAAGGGCTTTGTCATGCCCATAATTACTCATGGACATAAATGCCAACACTATAATTTTTTTTGTTATTTTTGCCACACTACTCATAGTAGTGTATCATGTGCACTCAATGTCATTGCACATGCAATGCACAAGGAGCACACAACATTAAATAAGGGGATGGGGGTAAGTGCACAAATATGGGGGACCAAAAGGGGGTCTTAAGTGGTCACTATTTTTTTATATTAGGAAAGATTGATGTTGGATGAGAAATTAAAGATAGTTACACTCAGTATTTTAAGATGCAACAAAAATAAGAGTCGTAGTGCTCTGAATCTAGTTTCTAAACTACTATTTTTTTTTAAATGGTTAACATTAAGGGGTTCAAAAGGGGTGGCCACACAAATTGGTCCTATTTTTTCAAGAAACATAACATACTTTCTGGTGTGGTCCCCCTAAAATGTTATTTTTTTTACTATTTCAAATATTGGTTTGGTGAGAAATTAGCTAACACCATGTAGTTTATCCTTGATTTCTTGATAATTGTTTCATGAATGATTGATTTTTTACTAATTTTCATTGTGGACACATCCTGAAAAATAGAAAATTGAGTGTGCACCCCCCTAAAATTTATGAAAACTAATCAAAAATACAATTTTTTTAATACGTGTAGAATGGAGTGTAGTTTCTAAAAATGTAATTTATTTGAAATTTGATGAATGGTTAAATAATTAACTCAAAAATACCACACACTGGTTTTTTGAAAAAAAATGAATACACTAACAAAAGAAATTAAAGATGAAAACCTTAACGTTCTCAAAATGTGAAAAAGTTTATATGGTTAGAGAGATAAGAGAGAGATTAACATTATCCTAGTATTTTTTGACTTGTCATTGAAACAAGTGCAAACCTAATGGGGACCATGATGGTAACTGATTGTCATTAATGTCAAAAAGGTTGACCACATGGGTCTAATGCAGAGTTGTTTCATGTTCACAGATATAGGTTATGACAGATACAAGACTCATGGTTATCTTGTTTGATCTACTTTTTTACATCATTTATTAATGCTCACATATTATGGATAGGTGATATCAAAGGTTGAGAGGATCTCAGTTGAACAATATATGATACTTGTGCTTCAAATGTTGAATATTGACATTATCATTCACATTCAATTATCTCACTCTCATTGGTGGAATGTAGTTTTGATGATCTTGTTTAAGGTTGTCATTATCATCAAGGATCTTCATCAGAGGATAGATGTTGTGCATTGAGGTTGAGCTGCTAGGACATCAAGGAGTTGGTATTGTTCAAAATGTTCATATAATCTAAGTTGATCATAAAGGATGCCTTATTACTTAGAAGCTCCATTGATCATTGATTACATTGATGTTTGGTAATTGAATGATATCTTCAGAGTTGGTGTTCAATGTTACATGGTGCCAATCAAGTGATTTATAATCTCTTGTTTCTTTGTGCATGTACATAGCTACTTACATTTCAGATTGTGGAGTTGGTGAAGGCTTGATATATGTCTAACATTTGATGTTGATATCCATGATAATCAGTATTGTAAGTGTATTTCAAGGAAGTTTGTTGGATAATAATCAAGGGCTCCCAAGTCATTTATCTTATTCATGGAGAGAACTTTTGTTCTAATTTACTGTTGACCTGATATCCCAGGTCACCTCACTAAAGGAAACCTGCAGAAGGGGTTCTAAATCATTGTTTAAACCGGCCCTCTTTATATTCCTAACCAACTTCATCAGTCATTTCATATGTTCATTGGGCGGCAAATGAATATCAATGGTGGAGTTTAAATGCATAAAGGTCGATCAACGGCTCAAATGTAGACCTCCCATAAGTAACCTTTTTGATGGGTTCGGGGATGTCAAGGCAATATAACTACAGTGTATGTGCCTTTTTTAAAGGCTATTTTTGGTATTTTCAAAGAGGCAGATCTGAATAAGATATTAAGTTTTTTTAATTGAAAGATTTTCTTTAGCTCATGACAAGGAAAATATCAAGGAGTTAATATTTAAAGAGGGAAAGCTTTTTTATTTTTGATCTTCATACATATTTTTTTGAGTTGTAACTCAAAGATGAAAAGTTTTTTTCTATCCTTGTAATTTGGAAACAAATAAGGAGATTTTTTTTGGAAGGCGGATTGCATACAAAACCTTGAAGACAATTTTTGTGGACATAATTGATTGAAGGTTTTCTTGAGAAGATAAAGAGTTTGGTGATTAAATAAAATTGCAGGAATATGCAGAGAAGAAGAATTTGAGGAATTTTTTTCTTAAGACAAAGAATGTTTATTGTTGGAGAGATGATTTATTTTCTTTACGGATTGGAGAATACAAAAAGAATATTCAAGATGAAAATTGAAAAGTTTTACAGAGAAAATATAAATGGAATATGGAAAGAAATTGATTTTATTTTGCATAGATGTAATTTGTTGGTTCAAGTTTTCTTGTAGGTTATGAACATGTTTTGAAAGGCAACATATTGAAGATTTTTTTTTTTTTTTGCTATCAGAGAATATGTTTTTTATTGCAGGAATATGAAGCATCATTGAAGACATTGAAGGGAAGATGGAAGATTAAAAATTGAAGAAAAGATTTATTCAGAATATGCAAAGTATATGAATGTGAAAGGTCATTTCATATTTAATGGTTTTGTAGGTGGATTGTTGAATGTGAGGTTGCAGATTAATGGTGAAGACATCTTTATGAAAATCATGTTTAAAGAAAATACAGATGAATGTATAAAATGTGAAAAACCAATTTGTAATGTATGAGATATATTTCCTGATCAGGTGAATTAGATGATTAAGGGATAAAATATTAGAGGATTGGAATGATGGAATGTATGTTGCAGATGAGTTGTTTTGAATGGTGCAAATTAGATTGAGCAGTAATCACTTCTTGCACATGAGATTTTTGTTTCTGATTGATTGAGAAATCCCAGTGAGGCACAGTATGCTAGTGAGGCTTATATGTCAGTGAGACCTTAACATTTGTCAGTGAGACACATATTGTAGCCAGTGAGGCTTCTTTGTACAGCCAGTGAGGCATGTTTTTCAGTTAAGCCAGTGAGGCAGTTTTGAGTGGTTTTTCTACCCAGAGGGGGTTTTCCACTCCTGTAATTCTTGTGTTAATGATATGCTTCTATGTGTGTATTTGCTTCTATGTTAAGATTTATCTCTATGTGGTCTTGCTCATAATTTTTATTATCAAACTTGTACATATATGTGTAATAGTTTATTGATGACTTTCTCTTTCTGAGTCTTGTAAATTAAAAGTTATAATAAGTTGCAAAAATCTATAGAACACTGATTCACCCCCCCTCTCAGTGTTGCCCTGACTCATACAATTGGTATCAGAGCTAGTTTCCCTTTTGCAGCTTAATCAGCTTGGGTAGGTCCTGTGTGTGGAGTTCAATGGGTAAGTGCAGGAGAAATAAGAACATGAGAAATGTTAAGATTCATTTTGGTCAAAAGACACAAAAGACATCATCCATATCAAATCTAGATGTTGATATAAAGTTAGTTGATAAAGATGTTCTCCAAATTGAATCTAATATTGTCTTAGAAGAAAAATTTTCAGATGTTCCTCAGTTTGATGGTTCAAATTTTTTAGTTTGGTATGTTAGAATGCAAGTCTATTTATCCTCTTTAGGATATGATGTTTTAATGTCAGTTGAGAATGGTAATTCTACAAATAACAAAGAGGCTCTTAAATGCAATCATATAGCCAAGAAGGTTATTTTATCTAGTTTATCTAATGATATTTCTTGTAACGTTGTGCAGTGTGAAATAGCTCAGGATATCTGGAAAGAACTGATAAGAATTTATCAAGGTAATGATAAAGAAGAGGACACTCTGGTGTGTGAAGAAAGTGGCAATGAAAGGAGACTTTCAAATGAAGGAGTTGAAGTTCAAACCCAATCAAATTCAGAAGAAGCTAGCATCATAAGTGATGATGATCAGGGATATGATGAACAAGATTGTGAGATTGATATGGAAGGAGAGCTTATATATGCTCTGAGTGAGCTCAAGAAGTATAAGAGCGAGAATCAAAAACTAAATTTGCTCTTGCAACAAGAAAGAGAATCTAAAGTCAATGCACTTTCAGAACTTGAAATTGTATCTACAGATCTTGAAGAGGCCAGATGTCAGATTATTAGTTTGAAGACATATATTGATGATTCAGACAAATTAATTGCTAGATTGAAGACATAAATTGAAGAAGCTAAGAGGATAGCTGATGTCTCAATTTCTAACCTTGAAGTTTCAAGGATTGAGAATCTAAAACTAGAAGGTGAAATTATCAATCTGAGAAAAGAGTATGATGGTCTTAATGCTTTATCTAAGAAGTATAAGGAATTTGAAGAAAGCACAAGCAAGCTACAAGAGATGCTTGGTAAACAAAAACTAGATGGAGACACTACTGGACTTGGTTTTGAAGAAGGAGAATGTTCAAAAGCTAGAGAGACTCCTAGAAGGAAAATTGATTTAAGTCATCATGTTGTTGCCACAGAAGGTAAAAGGAAGAGTGAAGCTGAACAGAAAACCAGAGATGAATTTGTACACAATCAAAGAAGGAATTTCAGAAAACATGCTGTTAGACAAGCATACATGTATAGGTATAATTATTCTTTTAATGGTTATTGTTATGCTTGTAATCAATTTGGACACAAAGCAATTGTTTGCAGAAGGAATATTGACATTATTTGTTACAAGTGCAATAATGTTGGACACATACAAAGTAATTGCAAAGTGCATAGAAGGTATGATCCTTCATGGAAGTTTAATATGAGTACTCAAAGGTACTATCATTCATTTGATTATGTTTTTGACATAGTTTGTTATAATTGCAACACTCTTGGACACAAAGCACAGAGTTGCAAAATGTATGCCTCACCTGATTTGAAAAAGTTGAAATGGAAAGAAAAGGTTTGGAGGAAGAAAGCACCTATGAAAATTTGGAAGCAGAAAGAAGGTAAAGAGAAGTCAGAATCTAAGCTTGTGCATCTTGCACAAGTCATTTCATCTGTTGCATAACATAGCATGATGTAAGGGGGAGGTATCAAATGTTCTATAAGTTAATCCCAAGAAGTTTCAGGAAGGAGACCATTTGATATAATGATCTTGTCTGTCTATCATTCTTGCCATGCTGTGAAATAGTTGATGATGATGTTGCAAACAATATTGATGTTTAGTGTATGACAGTGATACAGGTGTTCATTGGCTTATTATGTTTTCAAGATATTGAAAAGGTGTTTCAGGAGTTCAAATGCACAAATTGTTAATGATTCTAATTACAAAGATTGAATTGTCATGGTATTGCAATCCAAAGTGTTTTGGAAAGTGTTGTTGCAATAATGTCTTGATTTGAATAATAAAATCAAGAAACATCAGTTCTTGTTGAATGTTTCAGATATGATTATGTATATATCAGATTTGACAGCGTGTTGTAAAAAGATGTGCAAGAACAACAAGATGGTCTTCATTCTTTTCATGTCAAAAAGGATGTGCAATAATTTTTGGTTGCAAAATTTGGTATTTGGTTGCACAGATATGTTTTCTTCATCCTCATATTGGTATTGTGTCAAAAAGTGATATTATGTTTCAGAGATTTGTTTGACTTAATGTTGTTGCATTATAATGCTCTTCATAATCAGAATGGTTCATTACAAGGATGTCATAATAATCTTGTAGAGAGCTTGTTGTCTTTACATTGATACAAGAAAAGTTGATTGTGATGTCAAAAGGTGTTTGATGGTGTATGGATGGTTTGATGTTAGTAATTGGATGGTATACTTCAGATTGATATGTTGCTTCAGGGCTAAGTTAGGAAGTGGATTAGTGCTGAGTTGAGTTGAGTTATATTGGTTATTCTTGTCAGTGATTATCAGTGATATTTATGAGCAGTGATTTGTTTGTGAACTTTATCATAGGGGAAGCAAATAGATTCATTGGAGTTTTGTCATGTGGGTCAAAAAGGTCATTGATTGAAGAAAAATTGTTTGTTTTGTCATCAGGAGTGTGTCAGTCTTCATCTTCATAATGGTATTGTCATCAGATATAAGTTTCATGGTATCTTTTTGCTCTCAAGTTTGAAATGTTTATGTTCAGGATAAGTTTAGCAAAATTGCATTCAGTTCTTTGAAAGATAAGTGGTTCTTATTTTTGGGTTGAAGATAACAAGATAACAGGAGTTTATGTCTTCAAGGTGCTCTTAATGCAATGTGATTACAATTGTTATGATCATGCTATAACATCTTTTAGTGGAGTTGTTCTTAGGGGGAGTTGTTTCAGGCTTTGTCATTAGATGTCAAAAAGGGGGAGAAAGATAAATTGCATCATAAAGTTTTGCCATCAATGACAAAGGGGGAGATTGATGGTAACTGATTGTCATTGATGTCAAAAAGGTTGACCACATGGGTCTAATGCAGAGTTGTTTCATGTTCACAGATATAGGTTATGACAGATACAAGACTCATGGTTATCTTGTTTGATTTGCTTGTTTACATCATTTGTTAATGCTCACATATTATGGACAGGTGATATCAAAGGTTGAGAGGATCTCAGTTGAACAATATATGATACTTGTGCTTCAAATATTGAATATTCACATTATCATTCACATTCAATTATCTCACTCTCATTGGTGGAATGCAGTTCTGATGATCTTGTTTAAGGTTGTCATTATCATCAAGGATCTTCATCAAAGGATAGATGTTGTGCATTGAGGTTGAGCTACTAGGACATCAAGGAGTTGGTATTGTTCAAAATGTTCATATAATCTCAGTTGATCATCAAGGATGCCTTATTACTTAGAAGCTCCATTGATCATTAATTACATTGATGTTTGGTAATGGAATGATATCTTCAGAGTTGGTGTTCAATGTTACATGGTGCCAATCAAGTGATTTATAATCTCTTGTTTCTTTGTGCTTGTACATAGCTACTTACATTTTAGATTGTGGAGTTGGTGAAGGCTTGATATCTGTCTAATATTTGATGTTGATATCCATGATATTTAGTATTGTAAGTGTATTTCAAGGAAGTTTATTGGACAATAATCAAGGGCTCTAAAAGATTGTTTAACATCAAAAATCCCAAGTCATTTATTTCATTCATGGAGAGCACTTTTGTTCTAATTTACTGTTGACCTGATATCCCAGGTCACCTCACTAAAGGAAACTTGCAGAAGGGGTTCTAAATCATTGTTTAAATTGGCCCTCTTTATATTCCTAACCGACTTCATCAGCCTTTTCATATGTTCATTGGGCGGCAAATGAATATCAATGGTGGAGTTTAAATGCATAAAGGTCGATCAACGGCTCAAAAGTAGACCTCCCATAAGTAACCTTTTTGACGGGTTCGGGGATGTCAAGGCACTATAACTACAATGTATGTTCCTTTTTTAAAGGCTATTTTTGGTATTTTCAAAGAGGCAGATCTGAATAAGATATTAAGTTTTTTTAATTGAAAGATTTTCTTTAACTCGTGACAGGGAAAATATCAAGGAGTTAATATTTAAAGAGGGAAAGCTTTTTTTAGTTTTGATCTTCATACATATTTTTTTGAGTTGTAACTCAAAGATGAAAAGTTTGTTTCTATCCTTGTAATTTGGAAACAAATAAGGAGATTTTTTTTGGAAGGCAGATTGGATACAAAACCTTGAAGATAATTTTTGTGGACATAATTGATTGAAGGTTTTCTTGAGAAGATAAAGAGTTTGGTGATTAAATAAAATTGCAAGAATATGCAGAGAAGAAGAATTTGAGGAGTTTTTTTCTTAAGACAAAGAATGTTTATTGTCAGAGAGATGATTTATTTTCTTTGCAGATTGGAGAATACAAAAAGAATATTCAAGATGAAAATTGAAAAGTTTTACAGAGAAAATATAAATGGAATATGGAAAGAAATTGATTTTATTTTGTAGAGATGTAATTTGTTGGTTCAAGATTTCTTGTAGGTTATGAACATGTTTTGAAAGGCAACATATTGAAGATTTATTTATTTATTTTGCTATTAGAGAATATGTTTTTTATTGCCGGAATATGAAGCATCATTGAAGAGATTGAAGGGAAGATGGAAGATTAAAAATTGAAGAAAAGATTTATTCAGAATATGCAAAGTATATGAATATGAAAGGTCATTTCATATTTAATGGTTTTGTAGGTGGATTGTTGAATGTGAGGTTGCAGATTAATGATGAAGACATCTTTATGAAAATCATGTTAAAAGAAAATACAGATGAATGTATAAAATGTGAAAAACTAATTTGTAATGTATGAGATATATTTCCTGATTAGGTGAATTAGATGATTCAAGGATAAAATATTAGAGGATTGGAATGATGGAATGTATGTTGCAGATGAGTTGTTTTGAATGGTGCAAATCAGATTGAGCAGCAATCACTTCTTGCACATGAGATTTTTGTTTCTGATTGATTGAGAAATGCCAATGAGGCACAGTATGCCAGTGAGGCTTATAGGTCAGTGAGACCTTAACATTTGTTAGTGAGACACATATTGTAGCCAATAAGGCTTCTTTGTACAGCCAATGAGGAATGTTTTTCAGTTAAGCTAGTGAGGTAGTTTTGAGTGGTTTTTCTACCCAGAGAGGGTTTTCCACTCCAGTAATTCTTGTGTTAATGATATGCTTCTATGTGTGTATTTGCTTCTATGTTAAGATTTATCTCTATGTGGTCCTACTCATAATTTTCATTATCAAACTTTTACATATATGTGTAATAGTTTATTGATGACTTTCTCTTTCTGAGTCTTGTAAATTAAAAGTTATAATAAGTTGCAAAAATCTACACAACACTAATTCACCCCCCTCTCAGTGTTGCCCTGACTCCTACAGACCACACTAAGGATTATGTAAGTTTTTTTACAATCTATAAAAACACATCTTTGGACATTCAAAACTTAGTCCAAGGCTTTGGGTTGGAAGCTCAAGGAAAATACAAGCCAAAGGCTTGGAAATTACCAATGTAAACAATAACGCGAGCACATTATAACACACTCACATTATGTGCATGCATTCACATAACTTGAGCGAGTTAGTTACCAAGCCATAATGTGAGCGCATTATAACGTGCTCACATTTTAAAGTAGTCAAAATGAGAATCCTTGAAGTTTATTCACTCTAGGAAGAGACCAAGGGTATATACATAAAATAAACATTGAATTATAAGTTGTTGTTTACCTTTTACTATTTGCCTTTCTTATACTTGAAGTTATATTTTATGTCTATACTAGTAGGATGTTTGAGAGTGGTTTTAGACCCATACGAATTAAATTTATAGATACTATAATTTGGAGGATCCCTCAGATTTTAGACTTGGTCAAATTTTTAGGGTTTTAGGGTTTCAAACTTAGCCAAATTTAGGGGTTTAGCAGCATGCATCAGGGTAAAAGCATAGGAACCCCTTATGTCTCTATGTCTCTCCCTCTATCTCTTTATCTATCTATCCTCTATCTCTCTATCTCTATCTTTGTTTCTCTCTCTTCCCCACTTTCTATATTTTCCATCTCTCCCAAGCTATCTCTTTCTTTCTCTTGCCCCTCTCTCCTTCTCCCTCTCCCTCTCTCTCTCCCTCTCCCTCTCCTTTTCTATGTCTCCCTCTCTCTATCTCCATATCTCTCTCTATCTCTTTCTATCTCCCTCTCCCTCTCCCTCTCTATGTCTCCCTCTCTCTATCACTTTATGTACCTCTCTCTCTCTCTCTCTCTCTCTCTCTCTCTCTCTCTCTCTCTCTCTCTCTCTCTCTCTCTCTCTCTCTCTCTCTCTCTCTCTCTCTCTCTCTCTCTCTCTCTCTCTCTCTCTCTCTCTCTCTCTCTCTCACTCACACACACACACACACACAAGAAGTAAAATTGGATTAAAATGCTCCCTTAAACCTTATGAGAGTGGTATAAATAATGGATTTGTTGGTGTAATTATTTAATGACACTTTATTAAGTTTACTTAGGGATTTTTTAAGTCATTCCTAGGGTTTTCTTATGTTATAACTATAAAAGAAAGATGTCATATGTAATTTATTAATCCAATTAGTTTATTATAATCTAATATTGTGAAAATTAATCCTCTTTACTTTTTCTCTTGTAGAAATTTAATCCTAGATTTTACAGGTGATCCTAGTAGCTTGAGTCAATCAGTGACTCTCACATGGTATCAAAGCCCTAGATCTATAAGCCACTTCTCATATCGAGAGAAAATTTGGGAAAGAACCATTTGCATGGTGTAGTTTTGAGTAAAATAAAGCTATCCATTGGATTCAAAGTAGTCAAAATAGTTAGATTAGTCTTTTATTTGGATTAATTTGAGCTTTGTAGGCTAGATCTACAAGGGTTTGAAGTGGGTGTTTTTTTTCCAGATTTGGAGGGTAGCAGCAATTTTAGAGCATTTTGGGCCAAATCTGACCTTGCCATTGCACTCTGAAGGCCTAAAAACCCTAAGAATGATTGTCAATTTGTCAAAATGTACCTCAAGAGCATTTAGGAAAAAAAATTACCCACAAGGCCATACGACACTTGTACAACATGATTTTTAAGAAAAATGAATAAAATTAATGGGTCTTTGCATGCCCCGAAACAAGACATGCGGACCCATTTTTAGTACCCCAACCTAAATTCTGGCTAGGTTGGGTCCCATTTTGGGCTACCCAAATAGAAATTTGGGCCCTTAAGGCCCCTTCGCAAGCCGCCATCGGTTTCAAGTAGTGCTGCTACTAAAACTCCCACCTGCCACTCTCTAGAGAGCACATAACCTCTACTCCACTACTCCCCAATTCAAAACCAGCTGCTGCCTAAAGAAGTCCACTGCCAATGCCCTACCATGGGGTCGTTCAGCTAAAGAGCCACCCAGCCACCACCAATCCATGACCACTGTGCCGCCCAAATAGTGCATAGGGCCCCATTTTGGCCCCCTTTTAGCCCAAAAGAGGGTTTTTTTCTCTTTTTTGCATAAGTCAGGCATATATAGTCAGATTTTCACAAACAAATAAGCATCAGAAAATTAGTTCCGAGCATAATCTAGTGGTGTAGGTATTTTTTCCAAAAAAAATTCTCGTACATTTTATTTTTGTTTGAAGTCCACACTACCTTTTTGGCATCTGAGCTCGTAACATTTTTCCATGATCTCCAACTTTCATGATTCTTATGGTGTTAGAAAGGTATTAAGGAGCTCTTGAAAGGCATCCATGCACTTTTTCTAGATTTAGCCTTAGATATATTTTATTTAGTCTGTCAGTTTTGCACATTTTGGTTGATAACTTAGACATATTGGCACATGGAGAAGTTCTATTTTTCTCTTGGGCTTCATATCAGCTTCATTATTTATGCACTTTATCTTGCTGGTGTAATCATGTCTCCTAGTTTGTGAAAATTAAAATGTGATTATTGTGTGAGAAAAAGGCATATAATAGATGAACGCATGTAGAAGAAAATTGATGATTTAAAATCTCTAATTGAGCTTCATCAATTGAGATAGTTGTGTAATGCCAATGGTATTAGTTTGCTACATTATTCTAACCCAACATGTGTAGACATTTCTTTATCACTTGTTGCTACATCTGAGTCCAAGGTTGCTTCATAGAGAATTTCGAGAGATTCCTTGCGGTAGGACATTATCACTCTTCTAGAGATTGCTCATTAGGACACATATCTACTAGATATATCATTGTTATTTGTAGAGTCCCACATTACATATTTTGAGGACCATATTAAGGATGTTTGTCTTCTATTTGATGATATCTTTAATGGAGTTGCATCACCACTATATTCTTCTGAGATTGTTCTTCATCCTCCTATTTAGTTATAGTTTGAGAGTGGATTGGAGACCTTTGAGTAGTTTTTGAGAGGAGTTTTTTTCCATAGGGTTTCTCTCCTTTTCTTCATTTGTGAGCTATTGTTTGTAAATGGGTACCTAACATGGCCTTATATCCAGGACCCATATTTGCATCATTTGCATGTTTTTCATTCTCCCTAAGTTGCACTTAATGGGGCTGTTGGAGTAATTAAATATTTAATTACACTTTATTAAGTTTTCTTAGGGCTTTTTTAAGTTGTCTAGGGTTTTCTTATCTTGTAATTATAAAAGCAAGATCTATCTTATGTAATTTATTAATCCAATTCATTTCTTGCATCCAATATTGTGCAAATTAATCATCTTTTCTTGTTTCTCTTGTGAAGGTTAATCCTAGGTTTTGTAGTTGATCCTCACAACTGGAGTCAATTAATAACTCTCATAGGATTCCATGTCACTCCTCTTCCAATAGGGAGATGACACATGGCCTCCAACTCACTCATCTCTTCCCTTCACATAACTCCCAAAGAACCACAACTCCTTAAATGCTCATGCATGTGTGAGACCTCAAGATGAGAAGTATACTTGTACACCCTTCTCCATGAAATATCCTAGGGTATGTTTTCACACATGTGAGGCATTGGGATGGGGTGTACTTAAAACAACCAGACATCTAAGAACCTAGGAAGGGGAGATTATATGGTGATAAGTCAACCTTCATTCTCCCCCAAGTCCATTCACATCACACTCTTTCCAAGGGACTTGGGAATGGTCAAAGCTTGCCTGAGGCCCAAAAATTTGTAGCCCATCAAGTACCAAACCCATAGGTACTTACCCTAGGGATCTATTTACATAAAAAATGAACAAAACACATTTCATGACTTTTTAGAAAACCCTCTAAGTGCAAATCCAAGATTTACTGGCTAGTATGACACTCACCCCATAACCCTAATTCAAACAAACTTAGAACAAGCTAAAAATCAAATTTTACATCACAAAGTATTCACATTACAACATATTTGCACAAATAAAGGTTTTATTCCCCTTATGGAATAAGTCCAAGGTATCACTAAGATGAACATAATTAGGGTTTCTAGTGGACCTTCAAATACTTTCCATTGCCCATGGAAATCACTTGCATACCTGACAATGGGCATTAATACATCCAATGAAATAGTAGAAGGAGTTATAATAAAAAAATTCCACAATCATCATTTACAATAAAAAATACACATCATCATCATAATAAATTGATCATCCAAATTAAAAATCTTAATTAATTCAATTTCACATTCATCTCATGATGAGATCTCATATCAATTCTCCTAATATACTATGCATATATATCATCAATTCAGATTGAAATGAGGTTAATGAGCCAAAATGTATTAGGAGGAAAATTTGGTTTTTCTTTAATTGTTTTGATTTTATCGTCAAAAGATGTTGACTCCTCATCTATAATATCTACTATAGTTAGAGGAGAAGGTTTAGATAAAGTTTTTCCTAATCACAACTAGATGTTTTCACAATGAATGACATTAATCCCATCTATATTTTCTTGTTCTAGTGTATAGGCAAGCACAACCTGGTTGTTATTTTTAGGATTTTCCACTAGTGTAGTAGGGATTTGTGGTTGGGTGACTAGCTTAGGCTAGGGCTGATTTTGCACATTTGTCAATGGAGGCAGTAAAGTTTGCTAGTGATTTTGAAAATGCCTGGGTCCTTGATAAAATTTATTGTATTGTGGGTTCCATTGTGATGCTTCATTTGGAAGAAACTATTGTTGTTTTGGTTGGTTAGGTCATTGGAAGTCAGATGAGGGCTGGTTGGTCCATTCCTAAGATCCCCATGGGTAAGGTCCCATTTTCCATGGAATTTGTTAAGCAGGCCAAAATGCAAACCAAGGATTAGTGTTCCAAGTCATACATGGGTGCCAAGATGGTTGATTCGAGTTTGGTTGTAAGGAAAATTACCACCTTGTCTTTGTCCCATGTAGTTAAGTTCTTCCTCCATTGGAGAAGCCTTCTTTTAACAATTATTAATGGCACTAAGAAATCTGCATTGATCTATGGGGTGTTTTTCTAACAAACCTAACAAACATATGTTTTTTCCCCCAAGGGGTGTTTATTTTGACACCTGGGATAATAGATGGACAATGGTTCTATTTAGGAACTACCAAACTTAAAGATAGACATTTTGGTGTAGATGAACACCACACTAGATGGACAAGGGTTCTATACTTTTTAATTTTGGCCTATATTCCATGTAGTGTGTTGTTTAACTACACCAAAATATCTATCTTTAAGTTTTGTAGTTCCTCCATTAGCTACCCTATCTCACTATTATCCTTTACAAGTTTAGATTTCTTAACTCCACCCTTGTCCTAGTGTAGTTCTGACATAATTCTAAGATGTCAAAACTACTTAATTTTGTTACATCACCCTTTCTCATAAGGTCAAGGGCTTGTCAAGATTATTCTTTCAAGTCTCTCAGAAACATAGTTTTACCAAGTTTGTGACTCAAGACATTTCCACACTATCATAATATAACAAAGAGGAAATAATCTATGTAGTCCTCCATATTGTCATTCTCTCTCTATTTCATGCAAAAAAGTTCTTACATCATATCCATAACCCTACAATAATCTTGGTATATAAATCCAAAAAATCTATTTTTTATTACATCCCATGAGTTGATGAATCAAGAACTAAGTTCCATGAACCAATGCATGGATGAGTCTTTTAGGGTCAATGGAAATAATTTTAGTTTCTAGTTGTCTATTTTGTAATCATAGGTTTTTCATAGGACCTTAAACTCAAAAAGGAATTTGTTAGGGTCCTTAGAAGCCATTCCTTTGAAGGTGGCTAGTAAGGAAGGAGATATGTTCTTCATGGGGGCTTCTTTGTTAGGGTTTATGTTGATAGGAAAGGTGAAAGTTCTTTATACCCTTTCTGTCAGTTTCCCATTATCATTTTCCATGATATTGCCTAAAATAAAATCCCCTACTTTCCTGATTTAATGGATTGTTCAAGAGTGTTTTGATTGATCTTCATTACTAAGATGATGTTCCTAAGTATTTTCTAAGGACTAAGGTGACTCTTTTATCCTAAATTTGTTTCCCAATTATTTGCTTTATTGATGTCTACAATTTTAGTTTTATGAGGTTAGGGTTTCTTTCCTATAAAGTGATTGTGTGAATCTCTTCCTCTAACCATGTAGAAAAGAGGGTCATCTACTACAATTTATTCTTAAAAACTATTGATTTGATGTTTCCTATAATTCTCCTAATAACACCTACAAGTGAGTCTCCAAAAATGACACCAAGAAATGATTAGACAGTGTTCAATCTCTCACTTTAATAGATAATTTATTTGTTATCAACCCAGGCTATGTCTAAAGGCTATCTACAATAGGGGATTGTGGAAGTCCAACTAGGTGTTTTCTATTCTAGGAATTGTAATTGCACACACCAAAATGAAAGAAATGAATTTAAATTACTTGACTAATATTAATCTAAGAAAGGAAATGCTCTTTCTTTGAAAGGATATTGTTGAATGAAAACTATTTTATGAAATGTAAGGCTTATGCTAATAAAAACTAAGTTATTTTAAGTAAAAGGTTTTATAATTGTTATGTCTTTCTTAAATAACAGTTTGCAAATGATAACACTAAAAGAGAACTCTTAAGGAGAAATCACTTAAAGAACTGAGAGACCTATAGGTTAAGAAAGTACACTCTACTGAAACAAATGACACATATACTCACAAGATAACATTTACACATGCAACTAAAAGTACATAGAAAAACTTATCTATAGAAATAGGAACATCATTCTCCTTCCCTTGGGTGAGTGACCTCCTCTTCTAGAAGAATGACAACATCTAATGATTGCATTCAATTACTTAAAATCTCATATAGATACTAAAAACTACATAAACACTATTGTATTATTATTTGCTAAAGAAATTACATTAAAATATTAATAAGTCTCTACTCATAAAAATCACTATCTCCACATAAAACTAAATAATTAACTTAAACTACTCTCTTCGGTTTGGCGGGTTAATTTAATAGTCAAATAATGTCAAACTCTCGCAAAAAATCTCTATAATTACACTCCTACTTCTACATCCTAGCATCATGCTCATGCATATTCTGGGGTCTTTATTACACTAAGACTTTAAAACTCTAACTATGACTGAATATTAAAGAAAATAGTTTCCTCTTCATAAATGTATGATTTTTGCACTATAGCAAGTGGATATGACATTTAGAAGTGGTTGTTTTCATTGGCACTCTTTCATCTATTATAGTTGTTGGAGTACAATACAACACTGAGAGGGGGGGTGAATCAGTGTTGTATAATTTTAACATTTCAAAACTAGATTAAAAAATGTTGTGCAAAAGAGTTCACTAAAGAACATAGTCATGATGATATGCAAAACTTAGATAAAGATGTTTAAATAGGTACAACATAATCAACCACAAGAAAAAGACATGACATAGGTTTTGATGAGTGGAAACCCCTCTAAGGGAAGAAAATCCACTCTAAAATGCTTCACTAGCTTAATCAAGAACCTCACTTATTACAATTAAGTCTCACTGACCATATAAACCTCACTGGCTACAAGAAGGTCTCACTGACCATACAAGCCTCACTGGCACATAAAGCCTCAATGGCAAATATAATCAAAATAATACAAAAATATAGAGGGTTTCTTTATTTCAATACACACCCTTGAATTTTCATATCTCTTTGCAATCATCCTCAATCCAATCTGCATATCAGTCTCATTATCTCTGTACAATCAATTCACCTAATTTTACCTCTGCACAATCAATTCACATGATGCATATTGTCTTCAACCTTGACATGGTTCAGTCTGTAAGTTTGTTGCATAATGTCTTCAATCTGCCTACAAAAACAAGATCTCATACATCACACACAAAAATCATCTGATTCATCTATATTCTCTCTTTAAAAGTATCTTCACAAAAATGTCTTCACTGCATATTTGTCCACACACACAAAAATATCAATACACCTGCAAAACCATTATATAAAAATCTGAATGTCCTTTCACCTTCTTCTCCTCTCTACATAAATCATCTTCAAAAATCTATTCACTAGAAAAAAAATCAATCACAATACACCTCCAATGACCTTTCATTTTATGCTTTTCTTCATTTTCCTTCTCTAAAAAACCTTTCAACTTCTCTCTACATTTATCTTCAAAAATTGCTTCCATGTCTTAGATATTCTTAAGAGCCTTGAAAAAAAATTTCATAACCTATCAAAAAGAAATGTCACAATGCCTTCCATAATATTTTTCAAACTCACTTCTCAAAAAATCTTATCAGACCTGCTACACAAAAGCCTTCTGCATGAAGATAGAAAAGAAGGTTTTTTAAGAAAGAAACTTATTCATTTCTTAATCTTCTCAAATAAAAAAATAACCGACTCTTCCCCTTCTTTAATATCTCCAATACATGAGAGTAATAGAAAAAGATCTTCTTAAAAATAATCTTTTAAAACTCTAAAAATAGAAATAAATCTCATAAAAACCTCCTTAAAAATCTTACACAAAACTAGCTTTTTCAAAGATGCTAAAAATAGTCTTTCAAGAAGCTTTAACTCTATAGTTATACTAACTTGATAGTTACAGAGCTGTCAAAAGAGGAACTCATGAAAGGTTTCTAATTTTAAAACTCTCCCATTGATTAAGGATTTTGCACTCCTTGTATATTCAAACATAACTGTTGATATCAAATTTCACACCCGTCGCATATAATAGGTAATCGATGTAGTTGGTTGAGCAAGGAGAGGGCCAGTCATTAACATGACTAAGCCATACTTCAACCATTAATTGTAAGTGACTTTGACATATGATCATAAGTCACTTAACAAACATAACAAAAGGCATGATGGTAACCATGAGTTTAAAAACTCTTACTTCAGGGTCTTTAGAATTTACACAGATAACTAGAGTTTGGTAATTTAGGATTGTTTAGAGTTTTAGAAGAATATTTTAGACTGTAGGATAACTCTAGACACTCATGACATAGAGAGAGAGAGAGATAAACCCTGATAATCTTTGATATGATAGAGATAAACATTATTGACAAAAAAATGCCATCAACCTTTTACTTTGTCAATCATATCAACACCATAAGATTTACTACCTTGACAACTTGAAGTAAAGCATCTTGAAGTAAAGTATCCATAACATATAACCATATTATGTAAACCTTTGATTATTTGTGAATGAAACCTCAGCAAATGAAACCAATCAAGTCATATCATCACTCAACAAACCTCAAACCTTCTTTTGTCCAACCTTGTATCATCAACTTTATGACATTTGAAATCATGAAAAATAATATCATGACAAACCTTCTTGTGAACTCCATGACATTTGATATCAACTTTACCATATTCAGCTTGAACATATTACCAACCATATCATACAAACTCGTTGCATGTAAGCATGTGAACTGAACCAATGAGCAACACTAAACACTATGAACTTTGTGAGCCAAGACAACAAACTTACATCCTGCATTTCTTAGACCATTTACATCTCCTGACTTAACCATGAAGAAACTTATACTTTGCATTGTATATGATTATGTCATCAACCAACAACATCAAGACAATCCAACATTATCAAACCAGTGACACAATCAATGATAAGACAAGTCTTATGAAACATGAGAGATGACTCCTAAAATGAGAAATCAAACCTTCTTCATATCCTTCATATGAACTAATGACATCACCTAACCATTGATATCACATGTCACATTATCATCACCCTAAATTCACTTCAATAATGAAGATCATGATGAACTCCTGAAACATTTTGCCATATCAAGACATGAAGATCATGATGAACTCCATGTATGATCTAACTTTCACTGTGATGTACCTGCGTCATTAACTCACATCTTTTTGGCATCAATGAAAATCAACTTCCATCAGTAGTTACATGTTGATGATTGCTTTCTTGCAATTAATTAAGTAGAAATGAAGTTGGGCCACTACAAATTGTGGAAAAAAATAGGGGTTTTCTCTTTATTTTTGATTGGGTCATCTTATTTTCATCTTCAAAGTTATCTCGTAATCATGAGACCACATTCTATGGAGTTGAATCTCTAAAGATATTTGATCTACATTATCTTCATGATTGTTTTAGATTACTCTAGTAGTTGTCTTCTTCTGCTTGTTTTGTATGGACGTCAAAATTACCCTATTTTCCATCAAAATAATAGTTGTAGTCCTAACATATTTGTTAGTATTATCAACAAATAAATTCCAACAAAAAAATATAATTAGACTATAATACGCATCTTATATCTATCCCAAATAAGTAATAATCCTTAAACTACTCCTAAATTCACATGTAAGGACATGATAATTAAAGGATAAAGATGTTATTTTATGGTAAACAAATGATGTGGTTATAGCCTCATCATGGTTGACCACCTCTATTTGTTTATCTATCTCTTGATAGAAAGTTGTGGACTGATCCAATAGTGTATCTAACATTGTCCACATAGTTTATAAAAAATGACTATAAAATCATGGATTGTGATACAATCAGAAATAATGGATGTCGACAAGCCAAAATGGATGCAAACATGATTAAAGAATAGGCATGCAATATTTGACGCAATGATGTTTTTCTTGCATGTGATCATGATGCCCATCTTTGAGAACCTATCTACCACCAAAAACATAGTATTATTCTGATGCTTTGTCATAGGTGCTAATTTCAAGAAATCCATGTTGATGGATTCTCAAGGCCTTGTTGGTGCTGTTATAGAGGTGTAAAGTACATACTTCTTATTAAAATATTGGTAATACAATAGGGAATGTAGGAATTTAGATGGCGCTTAATGTTTGTGTGCATATGAGGCCAATAGAATTTTTTCTCAAGTGTTTCTAGTGTCTAGGTAATGCTTTAAAAGTTTCTAGATATTTTGGTGTAGTGCAACTCCCAAATGAGTCCTAGTGAGGTGTGTGTTTTGAGACATAGAGATTCCAAAGCTAGTATAGAATCTTGTTGAACAAATAGAACTCATCAATTAGTTTTCCTTGCACAAGTATGGTATAGGTCTACACAAAAGTTACATATATTAGGGAAAGATTTCCGCATTAGAGAAGTAGTGGCTGTATGAGTTTGATACTATGATGAGCATGTGAATTGGTGGTTGGCTAAGGTAGTTAGTTTCCTTATTGTTTCTTCTTCTTTTTCTTGATCACTAAATGAAACTATTGTAAATATGTCATCCACTTCATATGGAATGCACTCTCCAACTTTCTTTACATGTATGTAAAAATTGATGCATGGCTTATGATCAAATTGAATTATAGTATCCTTATCTAAGATGTAACTTGGCGCCACTATTTGATAGCTTGAATAATGGAATACAATTCATTTTTTAGGTGGATTAGCATTTAAACATGTCATTGAAATTTTTTGAATGATACATATCTAAGTGCCCTTACTATGTACATATTTCACCAAGTACATAGTTAGATGCATTCATTTGGATCTCAAAGGGTTGTTCAATGTAAGACATTACTAAAACATGCACTTCTTGAGATCCTTGAAGGTGCATTGTTAAGAAGGTGTCCAAGAGAAATTTCTCTTTGTAGGTATGATTTGGTTGAATAGCCATACTAAGTGAGAATACAAGAACAAACTTATGGTAGAAATTGGCAATTCTAAGAAAGTCATGGAAGTTAGTGAGGTTGTGTAGTATCATCCAATCTTGAATCACCTTGATCTTTTCAGTTCTACATGGATGCCATAGTGGTTAATGACGTATCCTAGGCACTAGATTTGCATGGTGTTAAAAGTGTACTTGCCCAAGTTGGCTTGCAACTTGTGTTGACATATGCATGAGACATGCTCCACATGTCCTTCCTGTGTCTTACTAGAGATGAGGATGTTATCCAAGTAAATGATGGAGTTAGTGAAGATTTGCAAGATGTCATTCATTTGACACATGAATGTTGCTAGTTCAATTGTGAGACCAAAAGGCATAACCATCCATTCATATAGTCTCTCGTGAGTATTGAATATTATTTTTGAAATATTTTTATCCTAAACTAGTATTTGATGATATCCCAATTTGAAGTCAATCATGGTGAAATATGGCACACTACGAAGCTAGTCCAATAGGTCATGTTGATGTGCATTAGAGGATATATATTTTCATTGTGATTTTGTCAAGCATGCAATAGTTGACACAAAGGCACCATGTGTTTTCTTTGTTTGGTGCAAGGACTATAAGGTTGTGTTGTGATGTTCACAACATGTGCCATTATGCTCCTTAGCAAAATGGGGACCCCTGCTGATGTCTTACTTTTTGCTTCTGCTTGTGTTTTTTCTGCTTCCTGGCGGTCTAGTAAAAATGAAGGTCAGGTGCATCATCATCATGATATTGCATAAGGTAGGTCATCATCATGAGGTCTGTTTGTTAAAGTTCATATTTTGTTTATGTGACCTCATATTTTAAAAGAGCTTGAAATTCCATGCAGGTTTGCCTTTTACTTCACTTGAAAATTCGTCCATATGTGGAAGTTATGCACGGTCAAAGTCTTGGTCAAACCTGATATTCGCAGGAGGATCATCATATTTTTATATCCCAAGTCATGTTGACAGGATCATCATGATCTTGGTCTATCACCCACTAAAAATCATGCAGTCGCAATATCCGGACGTCAATTTTAGGTGGTAGTTCCCTTTACCCGTCAAATGGCCTCAGGCGCATCATCAGCATCATGATTTTCTTAGGAGCGTCATATTTTATAAGCCTGGTTTTGCTGTATGAGGACATCATCATCATATTTGAACCCACCCCCGATAATATCCTAAGGTTCGAATATCATGATGACATCAGCTTTCAGTCAAGGTAGGTTCCCCCGTCGAGCGGTCTTTGTATCGCGAACATCATCATGATGTCTTTGCATCGCCTGATCTTAAAATATCATGCTGATAGTATAAGATCACCCTGACTTAGCAAATCCACCTTCGGCATATTTGCGTGCGCGTGTTATAATCCTATCGCAAGGTCATCATCATGATATTTGCTGAACTTCACGAAGATGATGATGACGACTTCATATCATCCTGGTCTTTCAAGAGGGTCATTCGCTGAAATTCGCTAAGTACTGGAATCATCATCATGATAATTTGAGATAGAGGATCATCATCTTCATATCCTCCTGATCTCCGGTTAGCGAATATCATGATGATCACCCTATCTATTCAGAAGAGGCCGATATTACATTTCTCAACAGCATCATCATATTTTGTAATATCACCCTGGCCCAAATATCATGATGATCATCATCATCATTTTTTTCCCTTCAACAGGATATTTTCCAAAACCCGATCTGGTTCGCGAAATATGATGATGATGTCTTATTCTATGTTCGACAGAAGCTAATATCCTGATGATCATCATCATCATCTTTTTTCCTTCAAACAGGATATTTTTTCAAGCACGATCCGTTTGCCCAAATATGATGATGACGTCTTATTCCAAGTTCGACAATAGCCCCAAATATGATGATGATCTTCATCATGCTGATTTTTTCTCGAGAGGGTTACCTTGGCCGCGAAGGGGTCATATTCACTTCATCATCCTGATCATGCTCCTTAGGTGACCCGATATCACAAATATCCCCCTGATCTTAACCGAACATGATGATGATGTCATCCTTAGCATTTCAATGAAGCCTGAATATCATGATGACGTCACCATCATCTTCCTTTCCTCGGCAGCATGATCATATTCGCATCCTCCTATTCTTCTTCAGCATGATGATGATGATGATGTTGTTCTTTTCTCCATTATGCAGGAGCGGAATATCATGATGATGAGGTCTATCGACTAACCTATTTTTTGACGCACCGACAGCTAATATCATGCCGATGGGTGGGAAATGAGGCGGTGGAGTTTTAAAGTGTTTTTTTTGGCGCCTCTGGCATTTTTCGGTCAGCGATGGTTGACCCGTGAATCTTGAGCGGTCTGAGCGCATTTTGGATGCGTTTTTTGGAGTTTTCTGGATCCGATCTCCTCATCTTGCGCTGTCACCTGGATTTAAGCGCTTATTCTATTTTCATGTTGTTTTTGTGATAAATGTGAAACTTATTGCTTGTCTTGTCTTGCAGGCTTGCAGTTGAGGAAGCAGCTGGAAAGTCAATACAGTGACCTCATGGAGGAAGAAGATCTGATCTCAGGAGCAAGAAGATAGAGATGAAATGCAAAAGGTCAAGGCCATTCAAGTAAAGAAGAAGGTCGCAGCTGAAGGTATTATCACAAAAGACAAACAAAAGTTATTGCCCAGCTACCGGAACTTCTCAGAAGGGGCAATATTTCGCCCAGATTTGACCACTGCTCTGAGATATTTTTGAGAACTGGTTCACCTGCATTTATTGCTGTAACTAGGGGTTTGAACCAGGGGTTCAGTTAGGTTTTTGCTGTAGTGAGGACAATCAAAATGTCTTTATATTGTGCCTCTCTACACTGTAATACTTTACAATAGGGGCTACACAACAGGGATTTTTAGGGCCTACAACAGAGATTCTAGGAAAACACAGCATGATAGCTTAGCATAGTTTAGAAGTAGAAGAAGGAGGTCGCCTGTTTGTCTGCAGTAAGGTGCGCGTGGAATGTTTGGCTGCCTTACTGTATCTGTAAAGCTTGTAAGTTCTCTGTAGTATGATCAATGAAACTAAGAGTCATTCTTACATTGTAAATCATGTATGGCTATTCGTTTCTAATACAATAGAATCTGGAGTTCTGCATCTATCTTCTGAGTGTTCTCCTACTCTTCTTTGTGTTTTGAAATATCTTCTTTGAGAGCTTGCAATTTTAAATGTATGTTTGTGAAAATGCTCAGAACTTACATTTAGGGTTTTTACTGTGGATTTGATCAAATTACTGTGGTATTTACATAGTGCATAACAGAAACACTTAGATCCTTCGGTAGATTAAGTGAGGTATAGAGTAGATCTTTCTAACTTTTCCCAACCCATCTGAAATATTTAGCTGAAAACGTAGAAATCCAGAGGAAATTGTCTCAAATTTGAAGAAGCATGATAACAGAGCTATAAGTAGACAGTTTTCATAAACAGATCAAGAAGAAAGCTGCAAAAAATCCAAGAAAACCATCTGAAATTTGCAGCCCAGTAACACCTGTATGCAAATGAACAGAATACTTGTTGAAATCTATGACCTCTTTGCATATTCTTAGTCCAGTAAACCACAAAATAAGCCTAAACTACGTAAGGCCCCTTGAACATTACAGCTTCACATTGACCAACTGAACTTGACCAACCGAACCATTGTAGACTTGGGATTAGTTGAATCACCAAATGATTCCTTCTTTTCTTTCAAGTATAGTTTCAGTTCATTTTATGTGAATTTTAACTTATTGTTATGATTGCATCAAAACAGTCATCAACAGGTTGTTTCTTGGGGAGATGTAGTTTGGATCTTCTCTTTATCAATCAACTTTTGAATTTGCAACCGAACTTCATCATTTTGAAAGTATGACAAATTCCTACTTAATCCAATATGGATAACAATGCAAGTTAAACAAATCTACAATAATTTCAATAGAGTAATGGAGCAAAAGAGGAAAAAATAAGAGAAGAAAAGAAATACAACAAACAATACATAAGATATAGCATGGGAAACTCTCATAAGGGAAAAAGAAAGCCTTTGTAGTGCACCCAAATGTATTATTTCTCCAAAACTAGTTACAACACAATCGTGAGTTGCATTTCTTCACAAGAGATCTACACTATGAACCTTGTGAAATTTGGGTAACATAACTTTACATAAAAATGACCATCTAATCTCCATTCCAATCCCTCAATATAGGTCAAGGAGACCAAGGAAACCATCAATGCTTTACCAAAACTATGGTCTCTAAAACATAAGCCAGTACTTGGACCAAATAGTCCAAGTCCAATCCATGCCCCCCCTCTCCAAGAGTAAGTCCTCCATAATTAGAATGTAACTCCTTAGTTGGCTAGTTGATCATTAATACCAGGAAGGGTCCATGTCTCTCCCAAGCACTCCATGTGGGTGCAGTAATTACTCTTACATACTATTAATAATAGCCAATCAATTATACTAGTCATAACTTCCACATAGTAACTCCCTATTCAATCATAGTCCACATGGTAACCCCCTATTCAATTACTTATTACAATTGTCATAAGATCAATGGCACATGGCAAAGAGTACCAACAATGGAATCTCACTATTTAATCCAAGTGAGGTGCCATTTTTGATGTGAGCTTATTTTTTATAATATTATATAAATATTGAATAATTCATCTAGACCTAGGACTTGTAAAGTTTACAACAACTCATCACAAATTCTACCAAATAGATTTATGATGAAAGAGGACTATTTGGAAGATGGGATTTAGGAACCAAATTGATTGGCTTGCACTACATAGTGTGTTGGAAGACCATTGTGTTATTCAAAGATTTCTTTGTACTACTATATAGTACCTTGTTGAGTTGTTGAGATGATGTTGGCATAGTCATGTGTACCACTAGCACTTGTGTACTTTCCAACATAGGTGCCTTTGGATCTAGACCACAAGAAGCATGACTTTTGTGTATGGGAAATGATCTTGTGGAACTATTTTTTAGAGTAAAGTTAATTTGGTATGTGATGTCAACTCATGAAGGTTGTCAAAATACTAGTTGCCAACATGTACTATCCACCACTATGGCTTTAAATGACAAATACCATATTTATCATATACATATGGTCTTTCAAGTAGAATGTCACTTACTTCCAAATGCATGACATCACAAGTGATGGTGTCTTCCATAGGGTTGATTACATAGTTGAAAGTGCATTATCAACTTATTTGAATATCCTTACCATGCTGCAACCATGCCAGAGAGGAGTTTGAATGGACTTTGATGAAAAGACTGAGGTGCCTAATTGCATCATGTGTGAAGATATTCTTTTAGCTATTGTTGCCAATGATCACATGGATTGGGTATTCATTGACCTGACACTTTATTTGGAAGAACCACTCATATTCTTGTTGATGATTGTTTTTACACATTCATAACAAAAGTTAAAATTCACAAAAAATGAACCTAACTGTCTTGAAAGGTATGAAGAAATCAATGAAGATTGCTTAATCCCAAGTTTCTGTATGGTCAGGTCTTGACCTTGTGGATAATTCAATAGGTTAATGTGAAGCTGTAATATGCAAGGGGCCTTACTTGATTTAAGGTGTTTTATGACTCACTAGACTTGAATTATGCAAAATATCACAAATATCAATATTTTCTTCATTCCTTTGCATAAATTTGTTACTATATCACAAAGCTTTATATGATTTATATTAACACAAGCTTTGTTTTTTTCAAATATTATGAAAACTATCCAATATCAACTTAGTTGTTTATGTTTCCTTCAAATATCAGACAATCTCCTTTAAATCTTTGTGTTTAAGCTAAGTATTTCAAATGTTTGGGAAAAGTTAGAGAAATCTAAATTAAACTTCATTCTGCTATAGGATCTAAATACTCTATTATTCATGTTGTAAGTAGTACAACAAACTTGATTAAATGCACAGACTAAACCTTTAAAGGTAAACCCTAAGTATTTTCACGAACATACATTCAAGATTGCAAGCTTTAAGAGATATTATTTCAAATACAAAGAAGAGCCAGAAGACACTCTGAATATAGACACAAAATTCTAGATTCATATATATTCAAGATAAACAGTCATATATGATTTACAATGTATGAATGACTCTTAGCTTCATTAATCAGCTTTACTAGAAAACTTACAATGCTTTACAGATATGGTAAGGAAGCTAGATGGTCCACGCATTCCTTATTGCAGATGCAAGTGACCTTCTACTCTAAACTAAAATGCTCTTTTAAAACTGTTAATTACAACTTCCAGCTCTGTTCTATAAATCCCTGTGTCAGTATTACAAAGTAAATGGGCATAATATATAGATTTGATTATCCCCAATACGGCCCCAAAACCCTAGTCAATCAATGGTCCACACTTCAAGTGCAGCATCAATTGGTGGAAAACAAATCCCACCAAAAAATCCCTAAGTAGTATACCCATTCTAAGCATAAGGATGCCCTTTGGAAACCCTAACAGCCACCAAAATATCTTTTGTTGCTCTTTTAATAATGTTTCCTTCCACCTGCATATTTCTTCTCATTTAAAGCCTTTACCCCTTTTGCTTCTTCTGTGATCCGATCCGCCCTTTATGATGTCATTGCCATTAAAGCTCCACCTTCCATATATCTACACACCTACCAACAAACATAAAAATGGATTATAAAAAATTCACGTCACTTTCGCCAATTTATTCCTCATCAAAATGTTAGATTATAGTAATTAATGTGCCACAAGCTCGGCCTTCCACTGTAATGTTGGCTCTTTTAAACCTTTTTTGCCGTTAGTTTATTTCTGCATACATACCCTTTTCCCTTGTATGTTTTCTTGTATGTTCCCTTTGTATGTCTTTGTATGTCAAAACATACAAACATTTTATGCAAGAAATCAAACTAAAGTTCCCTCCCTTTTCTACTTTTCATACATCCTTGTATCTTTGCTTTGTATATCGCGCATTGTATGTCTCATTATAGACAAGTGCATATATAAAAACATATACAAACCCTCTTTTACCCTTTATCTCCCACGATGCCTTTATTTCTTTTGTATATCGGGCTTGTATACCTTCATCATCGGAGTAACTCACTTAGTCAGGGCGATCTAAAAAACTAACTCCGATCACACATATCTGCCTGACACAAATTTTTTATCGGCGAGCATACAAGTGATTCCTGCCGAAAAGTACTTTTCGCCGAGAGGCATAAGATCTGTATGATCTAAAACTTTTGCTCCAGCAAGCTTACTCATGTCAATGAGTGGTGGAGCCCATATTAATTCCCCTTATATCTCCATGATACAACAATACTTGTATCAAAACTATACAAGCCTAGATACATACAAATATTTACATGTATCACCTTTTTGAACTTATCCTTTCCATAAACCATAGTTTACTCACTTTCAGTTCCATAACATGCATAAAGTACACTGCATCTTTTAATATACGTGAAGTAGTGATGCATCATTTATATCAAATTTTAATCTTTCTTGAATTTCGCATTGTATGTATCCTAAAATTTATGCAACCGAAAGCATACACATACAAAGTGTGAAACATACAACAATAAAACCAACTTTAATACTTTTTCGAATCCACAACATGTATGTAGCCTTGTATATCCACTTTGTATGTTTCTCTTTCACCAAACATACAAACATCGATTACATCTGACGGAATCAACCAATTATGCATTCAAACTTTGAAATGTTTCGGGCCTGACTTGTATGTAAAAATAAAGTGTTATTGAAATGCATACAAGTAAAATGACTTTGAAAACTCAACAACCCATTTTTGCAACTTATACAATGACCTGATATACAAATAGCTTTGTATATGCAACATACAAATGACCCAATATACAAAGCGCTTTGTATATGCAACATACAAACCCTCTAATTGTACATTTTACCAAAACACTCATATCTTACAAAATACTGAGAATTTTCACACGGTTCAAAAAGCAACCCTCACTCATTTTTGACAAGGAATTCACCTATTCAGCTCTGGTACTTAATGCTATTTTTTCTTTGTTTTCAACAAGGTTTGTAACTTTCACTCTCTTTTCCCTTTTACCGCCAAATAGAGCCACACACAAAAGCAAAAGCCACAGCCACAGCAAGGGTCCTCTTTTTGCTGAGGAGTAACATGGGGCGTTGTGAGCATCACAACAACTAGCAACCAAACAAAATAATTAAATTAAAACCATTGAAGAAAAATAAATGAAATAAATTCATAACTTCCAACTATCTTTTCTGCAAATCATTATCTAACTTGAGACTTAATGTATTCAATAAGGTGCATGAATCTTCCCTTCAGTTTAAGTGGGTGCAGGTGATTAATAATCCTCATCTTGAAAATCAGTTGAACAGACCAGTGACTAATATTAGACTACATAGGTGATGTCATTCTCTCATAGCCAATTGGATAGAGCCTTGCTGTCAGCAGGCATCCATAGCCCCAACAAGGTTATCGTTACAATTCTCCTAAGTAGAGTCCTACTACCAACAAGCATCTATAGCCTTGGTAGAGTTACTTAGATGGCTTAATCTAGATTTTTAGTAAAATCCATTTTATTATTTTATATTTTTTGTATTTGATAGAGATTTCATAAGATATTATAGTTGTAACTTCACGATGCAAGGAATGATCACTTGCTAAAATTAAGCTGAGAATTGTAATGGTATCAAGGGTGACCTCTAATTTTTCACCAAATATCTACAATGGTATGTTCAACAAACCTAAGAATTTAGGTGTGTCATTACGAGAAACCTCCCTTGAACACTCAACCCACAGTTATTGAATACAAGATTTCACAAGTCAAACAACTTTTTACATTCATGACAGTCACAACAAGTTATGCATAAATTTCAAATAATTAACCTAAATGTTCTAAATTTTATATTGTTTTTAGTGGTTGTCAGTCTGCTCCTGCATACTTCAAAACAAAATAAAGACCACAGCACATACGAAAACAACAAACCAAATAAAACAAATGGACTTTGCAAATGACCAACAAAACAAAGAAACAAACAAAACAAAAAAAACAACCCAAAACTATACATTATTTACATTATGATACACAGAAACTAACAGCCCTCACCTCAAGCCTGAAAGTAATGTTTCAAGTGTTGGCCATTAACTGGTAATGGTACATCTTCCCCAGTCAAGGTCTTGAGCCTGAAAGTATTGTCTCCAATTATTTCTATGACCTGTAATGGACCTAACCATACTTTGTCAATTTTTTTGTGATTTCCTTTCTTTTCATGTGCTTTATCCCAGCACAGCACTAAGTCTGATATTCTAAATATTTTGACTCTTGCTCTTTTATCAAACCATCTCTTGACTACTGCTTGATGTTTGGCAAATTTCTCAATGGTTTGATCTCTTTTCTCATCTAATTGTAACATTTGTATTATTCTGGCCTCTCTATGATCATCAAAGCCTAAATATTCATTAGCAAACTTCTAGGCTGGTATTCTTAAATTCACTAGAAGTATGGGATCAATCCCATAAACTAAGTGATAAGGTGCATTGCCTAAGGCCAACTTAACCTTAGTCCTATCTACCCACAGCGCATATTTTAACAATGTGTTCCACTCTCTGGGATTCTTTTCAGTTAGCTTATTGATTATATCCAATAAAACTTTGTTTGTAGACTTAGCTAACCCATTCCCCTGAGGATAATAATTTGAAGAAAACTTTAAAACTATCCCATATTCAAATGCCCATTTAGAAAATTTTAGAGAAGAAAAAGCAGGGCCATTATCACATACCAGCGAATATGGAGTTCCAAACCTGGTTATGATGTTTTCTTCAAGGAACTTGATAACGACCTCAGTAGTAGAGAGCTTGCAACATGTAGCTTCAGTCCACCTTGTACAGTAGTTCGTTACTGTCAGTATAAACTTATGTCCTATAGATGATGGAGGATTTATGACCCCAATGAAATCTAAGCCCCACTATGCAAATGGTCTAGACTCAATCACTGACTATAATGGATTAGCCTGATTCCTTCCCTTGTCTGCTGTAGTTTGATAGGTGTGACAACTTTTAGTGTGACTCTCTATATCCTTAAACATTGTAGGCCAATAGTATCCTGCTCTCAATATCTTATGTGTTGTAGCTAAATGGGAACCATGACCAATTCCATACTTATCATGTAATTCTGACAACACCTTATATGCTTCAACTCTGTTTAAACATCTTAAATATATTCCTTCATGGTTCTTCTTGAATAGAAGACCTTGTACCATGTACTTCTATTCTTTAATCTTTAAATCTCTCCTCTGAGAATATTTCATCTTATTTGGATATTTGCCCGATATTAGAAAAGTGTTCAAATCATCATACCACCCCGATGCATCACCAGTATTCAACACATACTGTTGTTTCACCAAATTTGGATCTGTGTTTGCTATGGTCTGCACTAATGCTTGTCCTCTGCCCAACTTCATTGGGATAATTTCCATATCAAACTCTTGCAATGTTGTATTCCATTTAGCTCTTTTTTCTCCAGGCTCATTTTGCATTAGCAGCATCTTCACGGCTGCATCTGGTACTATGGCTTTAACCTAACTGCGTAAGATATAATGTCTAAACTTTTTCACTGCTCTTACTAATGCAAATGCATGTCTTTTTGTATCAAGATATTTCAACTGTGCATCCTTCAGAGGTGCACTCATGAAGGCTATGGGCTTTTCTTCGTTGTCTTCTCCTTTTTGTGTCAAAGCAGCTGCAACTGAATGTGAAGATGCAAAAGAATAAATGTAAAATGGCTTTGTATAATCTGGACTTGTCAACATAGGAGAATCAAAAATGGCCTCCTTAATATCTTCAAATGTAGCTTTAGCTACTAGTGTCCATTCTATCTTTGCATCCTTCTTCAGCATGGTGTTCAATGGTTGCACAATTTATGCAAACCCTATAATAAACTTCCTGACAAAATTAATCTTACCAAAAAATGACATTAGTTCTTTCTTATTGTTTAGTAATTGCAATTTATTTATTCCTTCTATTCTATCAGGATCAATAGATATCCCATTTTCAGATATGACATGTCCTAATAATTTTCCTTCAATTATGCCAAATGAACATTTCTTTGGGTTAAGGGAAATCCCGTACCTTTCACATATTTTAAGTATTTTTCTTAGATCTTTAGCATGAGTGGATGCATCTTTAGAGTAAACAGTTAAATCATCCATATAAACAACAATGCACTTACCTGACAATCCATGGAATGCAATGTCCATGGCTCACTGAAAAGTGGCACTTGCATTGATTAGACCAAAAGGCATTGTTTTATATGCATAATTTCCCCATTTACAAGTAAAAGTGGTCTTTAATCTATCCTCTTTATCTATTAAGACCTGGTTATATCCTGAGAATCCATCCAAGAAAGACATCATTTTATACCCATTCACTGCTTGCAACACTTCATCTATTGGAGGCAGGGGATAATTATCTTTTTTAGATGCCTTGTTCAAATTTCTAAAATCCACACATAACCTAATGTCTCCACTTTTCTTTCTCTCAAAGATTAAAGGCTCTAAAATGTCATTCACGGGCCTTTGGTTTTTCCTAAATGGTTTAACATCAGGTTTCAAGGGTATCACATGAATTATGATGGACATATCATATGTTTTCAAATCTTCATACGTCCATGCTATGACATGTTTGTACTCTTTCAGAACATCCACAATTTATTTTCTCAACTCTTTAGAGCAATCCTTTCCAATAAGTTCATTTTGTGGGTTCTGCTCTATTCCAAGGTTATATGGATCACACTTATCTCCCTCAGTTTTGGGCAAATCTTTCTATCTTACTACCCAATCAAAGTCAAAAAACTATTCTAACTCGATCACTCCCTTAGTTAAGAAATTGCTTTTCAAGTTGATTATGTCTTCTTCATCCCAAGATACATCAAGCCTTTCCTGTTCATCAATAATTTGAGCCTCAAATACCTCATTACAAGTTAGAAAATCTACAATTTGTTGATCCCCTTCAAATACCTGAAAATGAGTAACATTATCTGGTATGCTAGGAACATTTACTAATTCAACAACAAATCATTTTAAACCTGACAATGTTTTGGGTTCTAACAAGCTAGCAGCAACTGCTAATGCATCTGGTCTATGGTTCAATTCTCTAGGGATATGTTCTTTGTTGAAAGCATCAAATGAATCTATCAAATCCCACACCCTATGCTTGTAACAAACCATCTTTTCATAGTTGCATGCATACAATTTCCTTACTTGCCTGACCACTAACTCAGAATCTAAAAATACCCTGATCATTTTTATCTTTTTCTTGATAGGCAAAACAAGTCCATAAATTAAAGCTTCATATTCTGCAACATTGTTAGTATAAGAAAATTGTAGCCTATATGCTACTAAATATGACTTACCATGAGGATCTATAAGTTCCACACCTACACCTGCACCCTGTTTTGATTTAGATCTGTCACATTTTAGTGTCCACATGCCATCTTCATTGTTTTGACCCTTTACTTTGGTATGTTTTTCTTTTTCTATCACATGTGAGGTGCTATCTTGTTCATTCATGGGCAATTCATTTTGACCTACTTGCATAGTTATACTTTCAGTTTGTAAATCAGAATGACAAATACTCTTGTCCTTTGTTTCTTCTTTTAGATCTGGGATCAACTCCTCTATATTATTTTGAAAGTATTTCTCTGGTTGATTAGGATTAACCTCTCCTTCTTGCAATCCTACTCCCTTTGTGCATTTTATGTATTGGTATTCTATAATATCTCTGCACATTCCAAAATTCTCTTTAGAATGTGGCTTATTATAGACTCTACACATGTTTTTATATAATCTGCATTGAACTAGAATATTTTGTTCCATGCACTTTTCCATTTCTTGTCTGATGACTTGACCAAAACTATTTATTGCATTGCTTTCTTCATGAAAAGAATTTCCTTCAGACTCAATGAACAATATTGTTTCCTTACTGACATGTTTTTCTCTAAAATTTAATAGCAGGATCTCTTCAAATTGTACTCCCTTGTCAGTGATTCTATAAACACCAGGTTCAATGGAAGCATACAATATCTCATTAGTCCTATTGTACTCTATAATCATGTGTTTCATCCTAGGTTCAGCTTCTATCCTAATCTGATTTGGAATGCCTCTCCAAGGTAACCACATATGTGAAAAATCAATGGCCATATATCCATTCAATGTTTTAGACCAGTCTCTATTCAACAACATCCCATAATTCTTTGATATATCTACTATCTAAATGTTAATAAACTGAATTGCCATAGGATCTGAAGCTAATTGCATTTGAATATGTATCAATTCTCCTATCACATTAACCTCAGTTTTATCCAATTGCGTAACAACCTTAGCAAATTTAGTAGGAGTCAACCCTAAAGTTTTGCATATTCCTAAAGCCATTACAATATCTAATGCACCAAAATCTACCATGCAATTATGTATGTTCTTTCCACACATTCTAATGGTTAACAAGAAAGGAGGAGCATCCTTGTTATCCGCATACATTACCACATTAGTGTTGGGAGGCTACTCAATTTTCTTACCCTTTTCTTTGGGTTGTGAATCTCTACTAGGAACACTCACATCAGCAGAAACCTCACCTATCACAAATGTATCCAAAGACTCCATGAAAGCATTTCTGACCCCTAGATTTTTCAATAATTCACACAAAGGTATACTGACCTTAATTTTCTTTATCTTTTCAGATAAATAACTCATCAACCTAATTGTTTCTACTATTTTTGTTATACTTGTTTGGACCTTTTGTGCTATTGTTCCATTCTTTGCATGATGATTAGCCTTCAGTATACTGGGATTATTACTAGCATTCTAATCTAGGGGAGTATTGAAATTGTTAGGAGGAGTGGAAGTAGTGAAAGGACCTCTTGGCCTAGTGTTATTTCTCAAATTGTAGGTGTGATTTTTGTTTGACTGTTGAAAAGCTTGTACATCTTCTGTTTCATATAACACTTCATTTTCAGGTTCAAAGGGAAACTAAAATGCATTTAGTACAAAGGATGATGTAGGATATAGGTTTTCACAAAAATAAGGTTCATCCTCTAACAATTGATCCTCTTCTTCTCTAGTTGAAAAGGTAAAGTCTTTAAGACTGAAGCAGTCTCATATCTTGAGGGCATTACTTCATTACCTTTGGGAATGAGAAACTCAGAAGTGGGAGCCTGTACATCTACATTGAAAATACTGGCTGCTAAATGGAACTGAGGACAATCTAGTTCAGCATGGGCACTGGTATTATGAAATCTACACCAATTCTTCAATGTTGTATTAGCCATTTGAATTCCAGTTGTTTGTTTTGTATCTTGATTATCTAAATTCTCAAATGGAGAAGCTAGAGTGCCATTATTTGGCCCTATGTTCCATGTCTTAGGTGGCCTTGGTTGATTTTGATTTATGTTGTTATTACCCCAGGCCCTATTATCTACCATAGGTCCTCTACTTTGCATTGATTGTCCTGGATTATGACTTTGATTCTTATTGTAATTCTAGTTTTGATTTGAACTTTGACCCTGGTTATAATTCTGATTATGATTCTAGTTATGGTTTGGGTTGTACTTTTGACTATAGCTTTGGTTATGGTTTTGACTATATCCTTGGTTGTTTCTACCATAGAGATTTTCATTTCTTAGTTGTGTCATTTCAGTAGTCAATATTCTCAAGCGTGTAGTAATTTCTTTGATTTCTTCCCTTTCCTCTTGTGCCTTTGCCACAAATGTATCCCAAGGAGGTTGGAAGAAAGATTGACCATTGTGTATATCAAAAAAATTTAGATTTATAAATGGAAATGATCAAACAATTGAAATCCATAACCTAAACCCAAATAATTCAATACCTCAAAGATGCAAGATGCTATGCTTGATTGATTGATTGCTTTATTATGGTGGTTGCTTGATTCTACAGCATAACATTGATAAGAAGATAAATGATGGATGATAGATGGTTGATAGATGCAAGCTAGATGGATTGAAGATAATGGATGAGGGCTTGAGATGAAAATTTGGCAAAATAAGAGTACTTGAGGCTCAATCGCATGCTAATGGCTTATGAGGGATTCGATTTATAAGAAAGGCTTGGTTCAAATGGATGGTTGAGATCAAAAAGCTAAATGATTGATGTGGACGGCTAGGATTGATTCGGTTATCCCACTCTTTAAGGGAGTTGTAGTCATTTGACAAGTGGAAGGAGAAGGATAGGGCTCATGTGAAAGATATTAAATAAAGTATGTAGTACCACTTATCTTTTTTAAATAAAAGAGGCACACATGTTAGCTCATAAGATAAATGATAAGATAAATTAATTAAATAAATACAATTTATTTAATTAATTGGAAAGTCGGCTTGTGAAGGAATCTTTAATTAAATAAATAAAATTTATTTAATTAAAATAGATAGAATGAAGATAATTAAATAATTAAAGATTATTTAATTGTAGCTTAGAAGAAATAGCTAATGAATTAATTAAATAAATATAAATTTATTTAATTAATAGAAGAAATAGATGTGTTAGGGATATTGCTCAAGTGTGTTAGACAAATGCAAATAATATGATAATGCGATGTTTGAATGCTAATGATAATGAGTCAATTTTGGCTTAATGGGATAAGTGGGATTAAGAGTGGGATTTAAGACAAAATGCTATATATGTCTAGGATAATGTTTTTATCAAGATGTTGCTAGACATACACAAATTTTGGACAATTTTGGGTGTCTACATTTTGCCCCTCTTTGAGATGATGTTCGAGATGATATGATTTATGTCGAGTAACATCATTTCAAAGAAGTTAAGATATGGATAGAGGAAAATGATATGGATGATGATGTAAGGATAGGATGAGGATGAAATCATAGGATGATGATGCCCCCTAGAGAGGATAGGCAGGTTGGACAAACACGGGTAGGCTCTCAAAAAGAAATGGCTTGGATGCAAAAGAAAGATAAGGGGATAGATAGAAGAAATGAATATTCATTATGCTGCAATGAATGTGAGCAACCTGTTGATGATTACAATATACAGCCTTCTAACCCTCCTTCTAGCGCCAAAAAACTGTTGATGATTACAATATACAGCCTTCTAGCCCTCCTTCTAGCGCCAAAAAACTGTTGATGACTGTTTTGATGCAATCATAACAATAAGTTAAAATTCACATATAATGAACTGAAACTATACTTGAAAGATAAGAAGGAATCATTTGAGATTCAACTAATCCCAAGTCTACAATGGTTCGGTTGGTCAAGTTCAGTTGGTCAATGTGAAGCTGTAATGTTCAAGGGGCCTTACATAGTTTAGGTTTGTTTGGTGGCTTACTGGACTAAGAATATGCAAAGAGGTCATAGATTTCAACAAGTATTCTGTTCATTTGCATACAAGTGATACCGGGCTGCGAGTTTTAGATGGTTTTCTTGAATTTTTGCAGCTTTCTTCTTTATCTGTTTATGAAAACTATCTACTTATAGCTCTGTTATGCATGCTTCTTCAAATTTGAGACAATTTCCTTTGGATTTCTAAGTTTTCAGCTAAATATTTCAGATGGGTTGGGAAAAGTTAGAAAGATCTAATCTATACCTCATTAATCTACCGAAGGATCTAATTGTTTCTGTTATGCACTATGTAAATACCATAGTAGTTTGATCAAATCCACAGTAAAAACCTTAAATGCAAGTTCTGAGCATTTTCACAAACATACATTTAAAATTGCAAGCTCTCAAAGAAGATATTTCAAAATACAAAGAAGGGCAGGAGAACACTCAAAAGATAGATGCAGAACTCCAGATTCTATTGTATTAGAAACGAATAGTCATACATGATTTACAATGTAGGAATGACTCTTAGTTTCATTGATCATACTACAGAGAACTTACAAGCTTTACAGATACAGTAAGGCAGCCAGACATTCCACGCGTACCTTACTGCAGACAAACAGGTGACCTCCTTCTTCTACCTCTAAACTATGCTAAGCTAACTTGTTGTGTTTTCCTAGAATCCCTGTTGTAACCCCTAAAATCCATGTTGTAGGCCCTAAAAAAAATCCATGTTGTAGGCCCTAAAAATCCCTGTTGTAGCCCCTGTTGTAAAATATTACAGTGTAGAAAGGCACAATATAAAGACATTCTGATTGTCCTTACTACAGCAAAAAACCTAACTGAACCCCTGGTTCAAACCCCTGGTTACAGCAATAAATACAGGTGAACCAGTTCTCAAAATATCTCTGAGCAGTGTCAAATCTGGGTGAAATATTGCCCCTTCTGAGAAGTTCCGGCAGCTGGGTAATAACTTCTGTTTGTCTGTTGTGATAATACTCTCAGCTGCAACCTTCTTCTTCACTTGAATGGCCTTGACTTTTCGCATTTCATGTTTATCTTCTTGCTCCTGAGATCAGATCTTCTGCCTCCATGAGGTCACTGTGTTGACTTTCCAGCTGCTTCCTCAACTGCAAGCCTGCAAGACAAGACAAGCAATAAGTATTCCATTTATCACATAAACAGCAGGAAATTAAAATAAGCGTTTAAACCCAGGTGACTGCGCAAGATGGAGAAAATTGGATCCAGAATCCTCTCAAAACGCGTCCAAAAATGCGCTCAGACTGCTCAAACTTCATCGGGTCAACCATCGCTGACCGAAAAATGCCAGAGGCGCCAAAAAAAACACTTTAAAATTACACCGCCTCATTTCCCGCCCATCGGCATGATCATCACTATCGGCGTGCCAAAAAAATGTGTTGGCCGACATACTTCATCATCATGATATTTCGCTTCTGCATATTAGAGAAAAGAACAACATCATCATCATCATCATGTTGAAGGAGAATAGGAGGATATGAATATGATCATGCTGCTTGGGAAAGGAAGATGATGGTGACGTCATCATGATATTCGGGCTTCATTGAAATGCTAAGGATGACGTCATCATCATGTTCAGTTAAGATCAGGGGATAATTGTGATATCGGGTCACCTAAGGAGCATGATCAGGATGATGAATGTAATATGACCCTTTTGCGGCCAAGGCAACCCTCTCAAAAAATCAGGATGATGATGATCATCATCATATTTGGGGCTTCTGTCGAACTTGGAATAAGACGTCATCATCATGTTCGAGAAACGGATCGTGCTTGAAAAATATCCCGTTTGAAGGAAAAAAGTGATGATGATGATCATCATCAGGATATTTGTTTCTTCGTTTATCAGATCGGGATGACGTCATCATGATATCCGGGGCCTTTGTTAAACTTAAAACATGACATCATCATGATATTTCGCCAACTGGATCATGTTTGGAAAATATCCTGCCGAAGGGAAAATGTGATGATGATGATCATCAGGATACTTGCAAAAGGTCTTACTTCATCGGCAGGAGGACTTCACGAAATATCAGGTGGACAAACAAGATCATGATGATCTTGACGATATGACAGGATAAAAAATATATGATGATGATCCTCCTTATCGAATTATCCAGATGACATCATCATCATAATTTGTCTTCGGAGCACAAGGATGAGTTAAGGTCATCATGATATTTGCGCTAGGGTGATATTGTAAAATATGATCATGCTGTTGAGAAATGCAATATCGACCTCTTCTGAATAGATAGGGTGATCATCATGATATTTCGCTAACCGGAGATCAGGAGGATATGAAGATGATGATCCTCTTCAATTTATGATGATGATGTCTCCATCACTTAGCGAATTTCAGCAAATGACCCGTGAAAGATCAGGATGATATGAAGTCGTCATCATCATATTTCGAACTTCAGCAAATATCATGATGATGACCTTCCGAAGGATTATAACACGCGCACGCAAATATGCCGAAGGTGGATTTTTCTAAGTCTGGGTGATCAGCATGATATTATAAGATCAGGTAATGTTGAAATATCATGATGATGCTCACGATGCAAGAGACCACTCGACGGGGGGGAACTTACCTTGACTTAAAGCTGACGTCATCATGATATTTGAACCTCAGGATATTATCGGGAGGGGGGGGGGGGGCGTTTCAAATATCATGATGATGATGTTCTTCATGTAACCAAAACCAAGTTTATAACATATGACCCTCCTAAAAAATATCATGATGCAGACGATGCGCCTAAGGCCATTTGACGGGTAAAAGGGCACTACCACCTAAAATTGACGTCCGGATATTGCGACTGCATGATTTTTACCGGGTGATAGGCCAAGATCATGATGATCTTGACAACATGACTTAGGATATAAAAATATGATGATCCTCCTGCGAATATCAGGTTTGACCAAAACTTTGACCGTACATAACTTTCACATATGGAAAAATTTTCAAGTGAAGTAAAAGGCAAACCTGCATGGAATTTCAAGCTCTTTCTAAATATGAGGTCACAGTAACAAAATATGAACTTTGACAAACTGACCTCATGATGATGACCTACCTTATCCAATATCATGATGATGATGCACCTGACCTTCATTTTTACCAGACCGCCAGAAAGCAGAAAAACACAAGCAGAAACAAAAAGCAAAACAATCAGCAGGGGTCCCCATTTTGCTAAGGAGCATAATGGGGCGTGTTGTGAACATCACAACAACTAGCAACCAAAAAAAAACAATTAAATTCAGAGTGTTCAAGGAAACTAGGTGAAATGAACTCATAACTTCCAACTATCTTTCCTGCAAATTACTATTCACCTTGAGACTCAAGGTATTCAATAAAGATGCATGAATTTCCATTTTTAGTTTAGTTGTGTGCATGTGATTAATTATCCTCATCTTGAAGATCAGTTGAACAAACCAGTGACTGATATTAGCCTACGTAGGTGAGGATATTCCCTCATAGCTGACCGGATAGAGCCTTGCTGCCAGCGAGCGTCTATAGCCCCGGCAAGGTTATCGTTACAATTCTCCTAAGTAGAGCCCCACTGCCAGCGAGCATCTATAGCCCCGGTAGAGTTACTTAGATGGCTTAATCTGGATTTTCAGTATAATCCGCTTTATTTATTTATTTATTTATTTTTGTTTTCTAATTTTGAAAGATTTCATAAGATATAGCAATTTGTAACTTCATGATGCAAGGAGTGGACACTTGCTGAAATTAAGATGAGAATTGTAATGGTAGCAAGGGTGGCCTCTAATTTTTCACCTAATATCTACACTGGTATGTTCAACAAACCCAAGGATTTTAGGTGTGTCATCGTGAGAAACCTGCTTCGAATTCTCAATCACATTTATTGAATACAAAACTTCAGAAGATGAACAACTCTCTACATTCATGACAGTGACAGGTTATGTGTAAATTGCAAATGGTTAACCTGAATATCGTAAATTATATACTATTTTGAATGGTTGCTAGTTTTGCTCCTTAATACTCTACAGTAAAATAAAGATCCCTGCTGAGGAGACAACAAAGAAACCAAACAAACAGGCTGTACAAACAACAAAACAAAAGAAAAAAACTGTACAAACAGAAAGAAACAAAAAGCAAAAACAAACAAACAAAAAGGAACTATACAAACAACTAACCTAAAAGAAAACAACGAAAGAAGAACACAAAAACAAAAACAACTACCCTACCAGACTATATACAAGCCTCTACGAGGTAAACTGAAACCCAGGAAAAAGACCCAAGAACACCCCTACTTGCATATTTCTTTAGGTTGTGCAGGAGTAACAGGGTACTAGTTATGGTCCTCATCATAGCAGATTTATCTTTGAATTCTGAAAAAAAATCTGGTATTCTAGATTCATTGTGTTTATTAGAATAGCTCTTAATGACTAGTAACTGAGGCAGCTCATCAGGGTTATGATTAATCCATAAGCATGTCCTATCTCTTGAATTTCCATAATCAAAATAGCATTTATCATTATTTACTAAGGAAAGGAAAGAGACAACCTGATGTGCCTTTAGCTCTGTGGAACACACTTGTTTATTAATAGCTGGCTCTTCATTTAGCTCTGCATTTTCATTGCCCAGCTCTAGGTCTAGTCCTTTTTCAAGTTGAAAGAGGAATGACTCTAGATGTATCATTTCGTCATCTTCATCCAGCTTTGTTCCTTCATTCTGGATGTTCAGTTTATCCTCAAATTCAACAAACCTCTCAATGTTCTCATTAGTTTCCTGCACATCAGCACTTAAGTAAGTATCTTCATCATCATCTGATATACAGAAATTAATCATTTCTAAATCAATTGAGAGTAAAGGTGGGACAACATCTTTTGATTGACAAGAATACTCCCCTGTTTTATTTTCAACATGGCATGGGGGTGATGTCTGATTATGCACAGCAGCTGCATGATCCTCTGTATCTTCTTTTTTCAAGGATTGTTCATCAGCTGACTCATATTTGTCATTCAGTGAAGAGTCTAATTCTATTGACCTGCAACAATCTTGATTTTGATCATTTAATTCAAAGAAGTCAGTTATAACACTAGGATTTACTTTCTTTTCTATGACTTCATTAGTTTCTTCAGTAGGGATCTTATCAGTTTTAGTGCATTTTAATTCTGCCAATGCTTGTTTACATTTCTTTGCCAAATCATGCTCGTTAAAACTTTTCAGGTCAGACCCAGAGGCTTCTTCTTGACAAATATTCCTTAGTAGTTCTATATATTTATCAAATGTATCAAGATGAACCTCACTTTCCTTTTCTTTTTCATTAAATCCTTTTAGCTTATTATCTAGAAAAGGGACATGAGCTGTGATTTCTTCTCTGCATTTTTTAGGATATTTATACTTTTCACTAACTTTAATCACAGTCGGATCCTGACGAAAAGACAGATTTTTTTTCTTACCATCACATGATTCCTACCAAGAGATCTTATTATCCATTATTCTTAGCATTGGGTCCATCTTTGTATTCTCTGCACATTTAATGACCGTTGATGCTGCATCCTTCTGTCGCTCAATAATCTCCTCATTTTCCTGCCAACTTTCAGCCTTATACACATCTGAGAGAGAGATTAGTCCTTTCAAATGTAAATCTAATCTTGTAAGGAAAGCTAGACAATTAAGCTCACCATGCTCTGTGGACTTATGTATCCTACACCTTCCAAATAAACCATAGCTATATAAATTTTTGGGATAAAGCTGGTTATTCAAAGCTTTCTGAAATGAAGGAATGTCAACTTGAAAACTGTTCCTATACGAGTCCATTAAAAATAGGACCCTCTTTCAACTTTTTAGGCCTTTGAGATTTTATGAGATCTAACATATCTCAGAATATAACATTTAAACCCCAAAATTTTAACCCTAAACCAAATCAGGCCCTCCTAGCGCCAGAAACTATTGATGATTGCAATATACAGCCTTCTAGCCCTTCTTCTAGCACCAAAAAACTGTTGATGATTACAATATACAGCCTTCTAGCCCTCCTTCTAGCGCCAAAAAACTGTTGATGACTGTTTTGATGCAATCATAACAATTAGTTAAAATTCACATAGAATGAACTGAAACTATACTTGAAAGATAAGAAGGAATCATTTGAGATTCAACTAATCCCAAGTCTACAATGGTTCTGTTGGTCAAGTTCAGTTGGTCAATGTGAAGCTGTAATGTTCAAGGGGCCTTACGTAGTTTAGGTTTGTTTGGTGGCTTACTGGACTAAGAATATGCAAAGAGGTCATAGATTTCAACAAGTATTCTGTTCATTTGCATACAAGTGATACCGGGCTGCGAGTTTTAGATGGTTTTCTTGAATTTTTGCAGCTTTCTTCTTTATCTGTTTATGAAAACTGTCTACTTATAGCTCTGTTATGCATGCTTCTTCAAATTTGAGACAATTTCCTTTGGATTTCTACGTTTTCAGCTAAATATTTCAGATGGGTTGGGAAAAGTTAGAAAGATCTAATCTATACCTCATTAATCTATCGAAGGATCTAATTGTTTCTGTTATGCACTATGTAAATACCACAGTAGTTTGATCAAATCCACAGTAAAAACCTTAAATGCAAGTTCTGAGCATTTTCACAAACATACATTTAAAATTGCAAGCTCTCAAAGAAGATATTTCAAAATACAAAGAAGGGCAGGAGAACACTCAGAAGATAGATGCAGAACTCCAGATTCTATTGTATTAGAAACGAATAGTCATACATGATTTACAATGTAGGAATGACTCTTAGTTTCATTGATCATACTACAGAGAACTTACAAGCTTTACAGATACAGTAAGGCAGCCAGACATTCCACGCGCACCTTACTGTAGACAAACAGGCGACCTCCTTCTTCTACCTCTAAACTATGCTAAGCTAACTTGTTGTGTTTTCCTAGAATCCCTGTTGTAACCCCTAAAATCCCTGTTGTAGGCCCTAAAAAAAATCCCTGTTGTAGGCCCTAAAAATCCCTGTTGTAGCCCCTGTTGTAAAGTATTACAGTGTAGAAAGGCACAATATAAAGACATTCTGATTGTCCTTACTACAGCAAAAAACCTAACTGAACCCCTAGTTCAAACCCCTGGTTACAGCAATAAATACAGGTGAACCAGTTCTCAAAATATCTCTGAGCAGTGTCAAATCTGGGCGAAATATTGCCCCTTCTGAGAAGTTCCGGCAGCTGGGTAATAACTTATGTTTGTCTGTTGTGATAATACTCTCAGCTGCAACCTTCTTCTTCACTTGAATGGCCTTGACTTTTCGCATTTCATGTTTATCTTCTTGCTCCTGAGATCAGATCTTCTGCCTCCATGAGGTCACTGTGTTGACTTTCCAGCTGCTTCCTCAACTGCAAGCCTGCAAGACAAGACAAGCAATAAGTATTCCATTTATCACATAAATAGCAGGAAATTAAAATAAGCGTTTAAACCCAGGTGACTGCGCAAGATGGAGAAAATCAGATCCAGAATCCTCTCAAAACGCGTCCAAAAATGCGCTCAGACTGCTCAAACTTCATCGGGTCAACCATCGCTAACCGAAAAATGCCAGAGGTGCCAAAAAACACTTTAAAATTCCACCGCCTCATTTCCCGCCCATCGGCATGATCATCGCTATCCGCGTGCCAAAAAAATGTGTTGGCCGACATACTTCATCATCATGATATTTCGCTTCTGCATATTGGAGAAAAGAACAACATCATCATCATCATCATGTTGAAGGAGAATAGGAGGATATGAATATGATCATGCTGCTTGGGAAAGGAAGATGATGGTGACGTCATCATGATATTCAGGCTTCATTGAAATGCTAAGGATGACGTCATCATCATGTTCAGTTAAGATCAGGGGATAATTGTGATATCGGGTCACCTAAGGAGCATGATCAGGATGATGAATGTAATATGACCCTTTTGCGGCCAAGGCAACCCTCTCGAAAAATCAGGATGATGATGATGATCATCATATTTGGGGCTTCTATCGAACTTGGAATAAGACGTCATCATCATGTTCGGGAAACGGATCGTGCTTGAAAAATATCCCGTTTGAAGGAAAAAAGTGATGATGATGATCATCATCAGGATATTTGTTTCTTCGTTTATCAGATCGGGATGACGTCATCATGATATCCGGGGCCTTTGTTAAACTTAAAATATGACGTCATCATGATATTTCGCCAACCGGATCATGTTTGGAAAATATCCTGCTGAAGGGAAAATGTGATGATGATGATCATCAGGATACTTGCAAAAGGTCTTACTTCATCGGCAGGAGGACTTCACGAAATATCAGGTGGACAAACAAGATCATGATGATCTTGACGATATGACAGGATAAAAAATATATGATGATGATCCTCCTTATCAAATTATCCAGATGACGTCATCATCATAATTTGTCTTCGGAGCACAAGGATGAGTTAAGGTCATCATGATATTTGCGCTAGGGTGATATTGTAAAATATGATCATGCTGTTGAGAAATGCAATATCGACCTCTTCTGAATAGATAGGGTGATCATCATGATATTTCACTAACCGGAGATCAGGAGGATATGAAGATGATGATCCTCTTCGATTTATGATGATGATGTCTCCATCACTTAGCGAATTTCAGCAAATGACCCGTGAAAGATCAGGATGATATGAAGTCGTCATCATCATATTTCGAACTTCAGCAAATATCATGATGATGACCTTCCGAAGGATTATAACACGCGCATGCAAATATGCCAAAGGTGGATTTTTCTAAGTCTGGGTGATCAGCATGATATTATAAGATCAGGTAATGTTGAAATATCATGATGATGCTCACGATGCAAGAGACCACTCGACGGGGGGGAACTTACCTTGACTTAAAGCTGACGTCATCATGATATTTGAACCTCAGGATATTATCGGGGGGGGGGGGGGGGGGCGTTTCAAATATCATGATGATGATGTTCTTCATGTAACCAAAACCAAGTTTATAACATATGACCCTCCTAAAAAATATCATGATGCAGACGATGCGCCTAAGGCCATTTGACGGGTAAAAGGGCACTACCACCTAAAATTGACGTCCGGATATTGCGACTGCATGATTTTTACCAGGTGATAGGCCAAGATCATGATGATCTTGACAACATGACTTAGGATATAAAAATATGATGATCCTCCTGCGAATATCAGGTTTGACCAAAACTTTGACCGTGCATAACTTTCACATATGGAAAAATTTTCAAGTGAAGTAAAAGGCAAACCTGCATGGAATTTCAAGCTCTTTCTAAATATGAGGTCACAGTAACAAAATATGAACTTTGACAAACTAACCTCATGATAATGACCTACCTTATCCAATATCATGATGATGATGCACCTGACCTTCATTTTTACCAGACCGCCAGAAAGCAGAAAAACACAAGCAGAAACAAAAAGCAAAACAATCAGCAGGGGTCCCCATTTTGCTAAGGAGCATAATGGGGCATGTTGTGAACATCACAACACAACCATGATGTTTGATATAGCACTAGACGTTTTGCACCAAGGTAGAAGGACTAGGGTGATGATGTGTCTCGTGCCCCAGCATAATACAACCTTGTATGAATACAAGGTATGAATATTAGCTGGAAGTGATACCAATATGACGCAAATGCAAGATAAAATGATAACACACACAAGCAAGCAAGCAAGCATGCACAAATGATACAAAAATAAACAAGGTATTGCCCCTGTCAAGCTGTAAACCAATGATTAATTGCTTGATTGTTTTGATGATGATAGTGTTGTCATTGCGGGGAAATCTATATCCCTAGATCAACACAAGGTTGTTTGCTGAGTTGGTTGGCTGGTTGGTTGATTGATTTGGCTTACAACAAGGCTAGGATCAAGACCATTGATTGCGCTTGGATAATTTGGCTTGATTGATTAACTTGATTGGTATGGATTAAGGATGGGCTTGCACTTGGATCATTGTTTGGATTGATTTGGTGATTGAAGGATTGCTAATTAGATGAAGTGATAGATGAAGATTGATGAAGGATTGATGAAATGTTGATGATGGGATGATATGAATGATAGATTGATTGGAAGAAGTTGTTTATTAATGATGTAGAAGATAGATGATAGAAGAAATGATAAGAGGAGAAAGAGGAAAATCGTTTGTGCTTGAATCTGGGCACTTCCTTTGTACTCCAGACTGCCTACATACCCCGTATCCATGGGATCAAGGCACTTAACGATGGAAATGAGATGTAGTTCTAATTTGTTTTATTGATGAGATGATGAGAATGGATTGACTGGAATTGATGAAATGTTGATGAGGTGATGATATGTGCTGGATTGAGCTACTTTTGATTTGTTGATGTGATTGAGTTGATTTGCTTTGGTGTTTGTTGTTGATGCTAATAGGATTTGTTTTGATGGTTAGCTTGATGTGCTTTGGTTTTGATGTTTGCTATTGCTGGGTTGATTGTTTTGATAATTGTATTGTTTTGAATGATGGTAGTGATGCTGTGATGATTAGAGTGTCCACTCAATCTAAGCATAAGCAAGTGTTCTCGGTGTGTTGAAAGGATGTAAAACAAACAAGGTATTTCCCTTGTCAGGTCATAAACCAATGATTGATTGATTGAAGATGATAGTGCTGTCATTGCGGGGAAAGCTATATCCCTAGATCAACACAAGGATGTAGAAATGATATATCTCATTGATGATTATTGATAATGACTGATTGGACTCATGACAAGATTAGGATCTAAACCTGTTGATTTCATTGGATAATGTTCCTTGATTGATTAGCTTGCTTGATATGGATTAGTGTGACTTGGATTTAAGTTCATTGCTATGATGATGATTTGATTTTGATTTTTATTGAATATTGATGGAGTTAATTGATTTGGATGATGTGATTGGTTTTATTGCTTGGATTTTTTTGTTGGATATTTGATTTTTTTGATTTTTTGAGTATTTGATTTTTTTTGGATTTTTTTTGAAATGTTTTGAATGTCAATGGATTTACAATTGGGTAGCCTTTGTGCTTGATACCAATGACAAGGGAGAAAACCAAGTCTAGGTGCAAAGATGTAGGAGGATGGATAAAAGGATGGATGAGAGTACATGGGATGGAAGGCTCATGATATATGGATGGATAAAATGGATAAGCCATGGAATGGAGAGCTCATGATAAACAGATAGGTAGGCTATAGTGGAAAGCTCATGATAAATAGATGGGGATAAGCTATAAGATGGAAAGCTCGTGATAAAGGTATGCCATAGTGGATGGATCATAAGGGAGCTAGGATGTGATCTTCAAAGACTATGTTGCATCGAAAGAATAACTTGCCCCATTCTAGGTGGTAATGCTTTGGATTCTTACATGACAAAGTTCATGACCAAGGGATGACATGATAGGATTTTACATGACAATTATGATAAGTGGATGACATGATGGATTGGTTTAAATGGTCAATGGATAGGACTTGGTTTCAAAAGAAAGTATGTCAAGAAATATCCAAACATGTTTCAACATTTTACCCCTATGTCTTCATCAAGATCAAAAGGTGAAAGGATGGATAAATGCATTCAATAGGATAGGCATGTTTATGTAATAGCTAAGGATAGTACGATGGTATGGTAATGGTAGGATAGGATAGGATGGAAAATGATATAATGGGATAGATAGTTTGGAAATGGATAGGTTGGATGAGACAATGTGCCCCCAAGTGTAAGTGACATAGAAGATCAACCTACACATGACGCCTGTTTGCCAGGTTTTCATCATGGTACTTATCCAAGGCGCCTGTTTACCAGGTTTTCACCATTGGACAAAGGGATTTCTCTTTGCTATTTTGATTTTTTTTTTTAGATGGGATGAAAATTACACATGGTGCCTATTTGCCAGGTTTTCACCATGGTAATGGATAGGAGGGACTCAATTGTCTAGTGCTATTAGAGATGATAGTGTCCCACTAGAGATGGATGATGTCTTCGCATGGACCATGTCATTATGCTCATAGATATTGATAAGGGATTGCGTGGATGGGAGATGAAGTAGGTAGATAGTGGATAATGATGTGGATTATGGTAGGGTAGGCTAGTGGCTTATGGTGTGCAATTATATAGGCTTATGGAATGAAGATGGATGAAAAGTTTATGCCAGAGCATGGACCATAGGAAGGTGATTGGGGAGATATGTAGGATAATGGATGAAAGGTGGGGAGATCGAGGTATGTGGAAGTGTTGCGGAATGGAATGGAACCATGACCAACGGTTGCACACACCATGACAAACATTGAAGCTTTTGATGGGAAGTTGGTGTAGGAAGCAATGGAGATGTTTTCTGAGGAGATGGTTAATGAAGTGATTTAGGAACCCACATAGATTTAGTATTTTTAGTGCTTTTGCTTTGCTTGTGGGATTTTTGAAGGGAATGAAAGTTTTGGATGGAAGTAGGCTTTTGGATGGAGATAGGTGATTGGGATTCTTGAGATGTGGATGAAGATGCCTCATTCGCTTTGCTAGCTATTTTCTTAGGAACCCAAACCATTTTACTTTTAGGCTTTGCTTTTGGAGGTATGGGCTTGGATAGCTTTGTGAATGTACTTTTCTTAGAAGATGGATGATTTAGAGACTTTTCACATTGATACCATAAGGCATGAGGGTCCTTAGGAGTTTTAGTTGGACTTTTGGCTTTATAGATAAAGGCACCAAATTTTTTTCTTTTGAATCCCATGGGGGAATGATTGGAATCTTTATGTTTAAATGATGTGTGCTTTTGTTGGCCATGATTAGGGATGTAAGGATACTTATGAATGATAGGTATGTTAGGTGTTGCAAGCAATGATGGCAAGGTGGATGGAGGGATATTTGGAGTTGGTAAAAGTGGAGGCAAAGTGGATGGTGGAAGGTGTATGGTCACATGCTTTTGACATTTATAGGATGATGGAGGTGAAATGGCAACATATGTTTTGTGTAGATGATGAGTGGTGCGATGGAAAGTGGTAGGTTTAGGATGCATGGAGGGATTACCAACATCTTTAGCTTGTTTACCTTGGGGTATGTATCCACGACCATATGAGTGTGGAGGAACTTTGACATGGTTTGGCTCCAAAATACCCTGTTCATAAAGATGTATACCTTTACCTTGGTAGTTCATATTTTGGAGTATGCAATTGACTATGTCACTAGATGTGTTTTGGGAACTAGACTTGAGCTCATTATTGGATGGAGAGGATGAAGTGGAGGACAAAGGTTGTTGTTGTCCTAAGGAAAAACACTCATGGAGGAAGGTGGTAAGACCACTAGGACATGATAGTGGATTTGAAGTGGAGTCGATGGTAGATGTGGATGAAGGATCATTAGGATCTTGATTAGCATTGCGTTCACTAAGATCCAAGTTATTTGTTTGATCTTTTATGCTTACTTGGGGGACAAGTGTGTCATCATGACAAGTGGATATTTTCTCATTATGGATAGGGTTAGATGGCGGATGACTAGGAGCAATTTGGATATCTTGCTCATGGATTATAGGATTATGGATATAATCAAGGTACTCATGGATAGCTTCTTCATAGGTATCATCTTGATCATAAAGAAGGTAAATGTTATGGAAAGGTTGCATGAAAGTGTTTTGATCTTGAGTTGGACTAGGGTTTAATATTTCCACATGCTTAGGATTAAACTCTCGACATACCTCTTGGGTTGCTTGAATGGAAGTGGAAGGCTCTTAGTCAACAACATGAGAGCATGATGACTCTTGACTTGGATTCATAATAGGAGACTCTTGAATAGGCTTGATATATTGAAAAATTTGGATTTATAAATGGCAATGATCAAACAATTGAAATGCATAACATAAACCCAAATAATTCAATACCTCAAAGATGCAAGATGCTATGCTTGATTGATTGATCACTTTATTATGTTGGTTGCTCGATTCTACATCATAACATTGATAAGAAGATAAATGATGGATGATTGATGGTTGATAGATGCAAGCTAGATGGATTGAAGATAATGGATGAGGGCTTGAGATGAAAATTTGGCAGAATAAGAGTACTTGAGGCTCAATCGCATGCTAATGGCTTGTGAGGGGTTTGATTTATAGGAAAGGCTTGATTCAAATGGATGGTTGAGATTAAAAAGCTAAATGATTGATGTGGATAGCTAGGATTGATTCAGTTATCCAACTCTTTAAGGGAGTTGTAGTCATTTGAGAAGTGGAAGGAGAAGACTAGGGCTCATGTGAAAGATATTAAATAAAGTATGTAGTACCACTTATCTTTTTTAAATGAAAGAGGCACACATGTCAGATCATAAGATAAATGATAAGATAAATTAATTAAATAAATAAAATTTATTTAATTAATTGGAAAGTTGGCTTGTGATGTAATCTTTAATTAAATAAATAAAATTTATTTAATTAAAAATAGATGAAGATAATTAAATAATTAAAGATTATTTAATTATAGCTTAGAAGAAATAGCTAATGAATTAATTAAATAAATATAAATTTATTTAATTAATAGAAGAAATAGATGTGTTAGGGATATTGCTCAAGTGTGTTAGACAAATGCAAATAATATGATAATGTGACGTTTGAATGCTAATGATAATGAGTCAATTTTGGCTTAATGGGATAAGTGGGATTAAGAGTGGGATTTAGGAAAAAATGCTATATGATGTCTAGGATAATGTTTTTATCAAGATGTTGCTAGACATACACAAATTTGGGACAATTTTGGGTGTCTACACATTGCTCTGATTATTATTGGCAGTGTTACCAGTATAAGGGGCTATGGCCTATATTGGGGTAGGTTTATACATAGGTGTGTATGTAGGAACTAGATTCAATAATGGAGTATTATGTGTAGGGGCTCCATTCCATGATTGTGTTTGACTTTGCATCCCAAGATTTCATCCATTAGGAAATGGATTATAAGTTGTTTGCCTCATCTCCTGGTTTACTGAGGCTACCTCCTTGTAAGCTTTGGATATTGTATCTATGTCAGCCTTTCTTTTGACAAACATAGCACTTAATGGATCTAAGGCAACGTAATACATGGCTAACAATGTAATTGCATGTACTGTGTAAGGAGCTACTAACCTAGAATAAGCCTTTTGAAATCTATCATTAAAATTATCAATCAACTCTCCTTCACCTCCCTTAATTGTAGCCAATTTGTGATATAAGGTAGAAGGATCAATTGGTCCTCTAAATGTAGACAAAAATTTTTCTTCCATAAGTGCCCAAGAAGAAATGTAACTATTAGGCAAGTTAACATACCAGTTAGAAGCCTGCTCACTGAAGGTGTAAGGAAACAATGTACACACAACATCCTCATACTCTAACCTGGCGCTAAAGCATGCCTCTTTGAATATTCTAATATGATCCTCTGGATCCTAATGTAATTGATATTTAGGACATCTTTTTAGGATTTTTTGGCATCTCATGATAATCAGTGAACTATATGGGAGAATTAACATTAAAGTAAGCCATTGAAGGTACTTGTGCTTGACCTGAACCTTGGGGAATACCTAGATTTCTTGGTGGATTTGGATTTCTGAGAGAACTAAGATTCAAAGATCTAAATGAAGAACTGTCATGACTCACAAGGTTATGGATACTAAAAGGTGATCTAGGAGGTGTTCTAGATGAACCTCCTATGTGTAATTTTCTAGGATTCTAAATCAAAGGACTCTTACTTTGCCTTTTATCAGGTAATTGCACAAATATATCTTCTAAACTGGATCTACACCTAGTCACTCTACCACTGTTATGAGATAGCTTTACTTAGAACAAACCCTAACTCCAATCAAGTCCTCCTTCTAGCACCAAAAACTATTGATGATTGTTTTTACACATTCTTAACAAAAGTTAAAATTCATAAAAAAGTGAACCTAATTGTCTTGAAAGATATGAAGAAATCAATGAAGATTACTTAATCCCAAGTTTCTATATGGTCAGGTCTTGACCTTGTGCATAATTTAGTAGGTTAATGTGAAGCTATAATATGCAAGGGGCCTTACTTGATTTAAGGTGTTTTATGACTCACTGAACTCGAATTATGCAAAATATCACAAATATCAATATTTTCTTCATGCCTTTGCATAAATTTGTTACTGTATCACAAAGCTTTATATGATTTATATTAGCAAAAGCTTTGTTTTTTTCAAATATTATGAAAACTATCCAATATCAACTTAGTTGTTTATGCTTCCTTCAAATATTAGACAATCTCCTTTAAATCTCTGCGTTTAAGATAAGTATTTTAAATGTTTGGGAAAAGTTAGAGAAATCTAAATTAAACTTCATTCTACTACAAGATCTAAATGTTCTTTATTCATGTTGTAAGAAGTACAACAAACTCAATTAAATCCATAGACTAAACCTTTAATTGTAAGCCCTGAGTATTTTCACAAACATACATTAAAGATTGCAAGCTTTAAGAGATATTATTTCAAATACAAAGAAGAGCCATAAGACACTCTAAATATAGACGTAGAATTCTAGATTCATTTATATTCAAAATAAACAGTCATATATGATTTACAATGTATGAATGACTCTTAGCTTCATTAATCAGCTTTACAGATACAGTAAGGAAGCTAGATGTTCCACGTATTCCTTATTGTGGCCACAGGTGACCTCCTTCTACTCTAAACTAAAATGCTCTTATAAAACTGTTAATTACAAATTCCATCTCTGTTCTATAAATCCATGTGTTAGTATTACAAAGTAAACAGGCTTAATATATTGATTTGATTATCACCAATACGGCCCCAAAACCCTAGTCAATCAATGGTCCACACTTCAAGTGTAGCATCAATCGGTGGAAAACAAATCCCGCCAAAAAATCCCTGAGCAGCATACCCATATTGAGTGTAAGGATTCCCTTTAGAAACCCTAACAGCCACCAAAATATCTTTTGTTGCTCTTTTAATAATGTTTCCTTCCACCTGCATAGTTCTTCTCATTGAAAGCCTTTACCCCTTTTGCTTCTTCTGTGATCTGATCTACCCTTTGTGATGTCATCACCATTAAAGCTCCACCTTGCATATATCTGCACACCTGCCAATAGACATAAAAATGGCTTATAAAAAATTCACATCACTTTCGCCAATTTATACCTCGTCAAAATGTTAGATTACAGTAATTAATGTGCCACGAGCTCAGCCTTCCACTGTAATGTTGGCACTTTTAAACCTTTTTTGTTGTTAGTTTATTTCTGCATACATACCCTTTTCCCTTGTATGTTTTCTCTTATGCTCCCTTTGTATGTCTAAACATACAAACATTTTATGCAAGAAATCAAACTAAATTTCCCTCCCTTTTTCACTTTTTGTACATCCTTGTATCTTTGCTTTGTATATCACACATTGTATGTCTCATTATATACAAGCGCATATACAAAAACATATACAAACACTCTTTTACCTTTTATCTCCCGTGATGCCTTTATTTCTTTTGTATATCGGGCTTGTATACCTTTATCATTAGAGTAACTCACTTAGTCAGGGTGATCTAAAAAACTCACTCCAATCACACATATCTACCCGATACAAATTTTTTATTGGTGAGAGTACAAGTGATTCCGGCCAAAAAGTACTTATCTCCGAGAGGCATAATATCGGTATGATCTAAAAATTTTGCTCCAAAAAGCTTACTCACACCAATGAGTGGTGGATCCCACATTACTTCCCCTTGTATCTCCATGATACAACAATACTTGTATCAAAACTATACAAGCCTAGATACATACAAATATTTGCATGTATCATCTTTTCGGACTTATCCTTTCCCTAAACCATAGTTTACTCACTTTCAGTTCTACAACATGCATAAAGTGCAATGCATCTTTTAATATACATTAAGTAGTGATGCATCATTTATATCAAATTTTAATCTTTCCTGAATTCCGCATTGTATGTATCCTGAAATGTATGCAATCGAAAGCATACATATACAAAGCGCGAAACATACAACAATAAAACCAACTTTAATACTTTTTCGAATCCATGGCATGTATGTAGCCTTGTATATCCACTTTGTATGTTTCTCTTTTGCCAAACATACAAACATAAAATACATCTGATGGAATCAACCAATTATGCATTCAAACTTTGAAATGTTTTGGTCCTGACTTGTGTGTAAAAAAAAATGTTATCTAAATGCATACAAGTAAAATGACTTAGAAAACTCGACAACCCATTTTTGCGACTTATACAATGACCGATATACAAACAGCTTTGTATATGCAACATACAAATGACCCGATATACAAAGCGCTTTGTATATGCAACATACAAACCCTCCCATTGTACATTTTACCAAAACACTCATATCTTGCAAAATACTGGGAATTTTCACATGGTCCAAAAACCAACCCTCACTCATTTTTGACAAGGAATTCACCCATATTCAACTCTGGTACTTAATGCTATTTTTTCTTTGTTTTCAACAAGGTTTGTAACTTTCACTCTCTTTTTCCTTTTACCACCAAACAGACCCACACACAAAAGCAAAAGCCACAGCCACAACAAGGGTCCTCTTTTTGCTAAGGAGTAAAATGGGGCATGTGGTGAGCATCACAACAATTCCTTCAAAGTGTTAATTATCAAAACATTGGTGTTAAGGCATTGTGTCTCCTTATTAGTCTCTTTGACTTCCTTGAGATCTTATGTGGCTTGCGTAACTAGTGACTATTATGCACAACATTCATTGTCATTGTGGGAGTTGGTGTAATGGTGATGGAACCATGTATCACCTTGTTGTAACTTCTTAACCTTGACCATGTCTGGTGTAAATGATGAGAATGTTTTGGGACTTTGCGCACCTAGTCTAGAGTGTTGTGGTTGATTTTTTCTCAGGGAATTATACTTCTAAATGACTTGTAGCTAGTTTTATATGTAGGCTTTATCTTGTACAAGAAAAACTTTTTCTTAAGCTTTACCCTAGATTTGATCTTGGACACATTGTAGAATTCTTGATCCAATCTATCTGAAGTCAAGAACTCTATTTAAGTGTATGTATAAGGTGACAATCCACTAATGAACTTGAGCACTTTGTGTTACTCTAAAATATTCTCATGTGCAAGAATGTAGTCATGGTATTGGTTGGTGTAACTTTATACCGATTGCTCCTTACACTAGCTCAACTACTAGAACTTCTTATACTCATGGTTCCCAAAATAAATACATCTCAAAACTCTTAAACATTCTTGAATCACCTAGGCTAGGGATTATCGTCAGGGTTATAGGAAGAGGTTTATCAACAAGTTAGGGGCAATTTGAGCCAACTATAGGAGTAGGTAGACTCCTCTACACTTTGAGCTCAACTTAGACTCTAGAGGGATATTCCAAGGGGTATACTTGAATAGGTATTGAGTTCAAACTAGATGAACAACTAAAAATACTAGACAGCCAAACCCAACCCATCATCTTAACTCCAAAGGCTATCACTAAGTCAAAAATGATTGGCTGTCACATAACCCCTATATAGTTGATTCAATTGTGTGAATGTACATGCACAAGATACATGGTTTCTTCCTTGAACCACCATAGGTAAATGATGTGTTTAATTTAAAAGAGTGTTTGATGCCTCTCCAATATGGACCGGTTCCTACTCTATTGGGCAACTGAGTCATAAGCAATAAAGAGGGAAGAAAAGGATTGAATCAGCATCAATAAAAAACTAAAATGCATTCACATACATTTCTCATATTATGTTTCATACATTGGACATACTTAATTATCTAGAACAAAACTACAATGACCCATTTGCAACAAAGAGATGACTCAAAAAAAAGCTTATATTGACTTAAATATTGTCACACATTATCAAATCTCTACTACAATCGCACCAGCCAATGTGGTGAAGGAAAATACAAAGTTATGACTATATGTTCTCTTGAATCATTACAAATGGTCATGGAGACATACCACTGCATAAAATATACATTATAATTTATTCCTACACTATACCAATACACTTTCCTCCATTCATTACCCACATTGGCTTGATTTGAAGCCGTGAAACTATCTTGAGGCACTACAGACCAGACAATTAGCTCAGTGACCAACCCTGAGAATGTCTTTCAAACATGTATATATAACAACTTGTTTCTATGAAGCTCTTCGGTATTGGGAAACTAGTCAAAAAGAAACCCATGCTACATTAAATTCAAGGTCATGTCCACTGTCAAAAGACCAGTAGAAATCCTGGGAACCCATGCCCTACAAATCTATTTTACATCCTTGAGGTACTACAGAAGAAATTGGATACAAAAACACTGCACCTCCCATTAAATTTGGAACTTGTGTATTGATGGCATATACATGTTTCAACCACCCATTTTGCATTTATTGTGTTCCCAGAAGTTGTTGGTGAGTTTTTACATGTTTTTCGGGTGATATACATATCAAGGAAAGCCAGGAAGTTCATCTCCAAAAAATCAGACTTAGAAGGTCGGGCCTTCCAACTTATAATAGCCAGAAGAAGGAAGAGAAGGGCGCCTGACCCCAGTTATATAGAACCTTGGAGAGTGCCAAGGGTCAGGCCTCAGGCCTTCATCCTTCCGCCTTCCAAAAGGAAGAAGGAAGAAAAGGAAGTTGGTCTTTGAGAAACACATAAAGGCCTTTGAAAATGATCGGGGGTTAATCGTCAAGCCTTCTACCTTCTATCTTCTATGAAGAAGAAGGAAGATAGGAAGCCCAAACTGTAACCTTCAACAAACTTAGAGAAAAATCAGTCCTGTCAGACTTCAGCCTTCAGGTCTTCACCATTTTTCCTTCCACAAGGAGAAAGAGAAAAGAAGTAACTCACGCTTTCCAAACCTGCCATGTGTCCTCTTTCCACTATTCTGTGAGCCTACCGTAGGCGCACCCAAAAGCTTCCATGGAATGGTGGAATGTCTTGGAAAAGAGATCACCCATTGAGGTCAACTATTGGGCCCTCCACCTTTTGCCTTCCTCAAAGGAAGGAAGATGAGCCAACCTCTGAGCTCCACCGCACACTGCATACTTAGAAGAAATTGAACTGTTAGACTTTGGCCCTCAAGGCTTCTCCCTGACACCTGCCTTGAAGAAGACTAAAGACCAAAAGCTTGAAACTCTAAAGTCTACCACACTTAGACATTTTTTGACCCTAATTTTGGAGCCGATAAACAAAGCATGACAGAAGGTAGGAATATGAAACTCCAAAATTCTAACAAGGTGAAAATACATGGGAACACTTAGGAAGATTTGGACCTAGTCATTTTTTTGGGCTTTTCCATTGAATTTTAAAAGGCACAAGCAAATGGAAACCCATGGAAGATGTCTCTGATCGGATATAACTGATGGGTTCAACAAAGAGGACACTAAGTGGGATTTCTTGATGGATTTTTGGGGTAGAATGGGACATTTTGGGGACTAATTTTTTTAGGTGTCAACACTGGCTCTGGTTGGGGATGTGTTACAAGCAATGTCATAGAGAGAACCAGCCATCTCTGGGCAAACCAAAAGGCAAAAAATAGACAAGGGAAAAAACACAAGATGTATTTACAAGGCTAACAATCATAAGCATGAAGACACAAAGGGAAAGTTGAATGTGATCAAAATTGTGGGACACTGTAGGCTAACCCTATTGAAACCTGTTGAAACCACTTACCTCTATCAAAGACAAGTTGAATGAAGGAATTGATCTCCCTCAAACCAATTTTGTAGCTCTCACCCAATTGCAACAAATAAAAACTCTCCCTAGCATGTGTCAATGCGACAAATATTTATGAACTCAAGACCAACTTCACCAATGAAATCATTACTACAAGGCAACCATAAGAGATAGGTACTTGATCTATTCATATCCATATCATGCTTGTTCCCAGTAGCAAGGGGTGAGATACAAAAATTTATGTCAGTAACAAAAGAAACAAATGAAGCCAAACCTCCATTATCATATGCCAATCCATCATAGCTACTGACCTCTTCATGCAAATTGAAGGAAAAAGAAAACACCTCAAAATCACATGGCAAAGGAAACTATGCTTGAATGCACTATTGATCCATAAGAGAAGGCACTTCATCTTGTAGAGCAAACTGGAAAGATTCTAGCTCAAGTATACCTTTTGGTTGGGTTACAACATGTTGAAATATAGGCATGAACATGCCTTGTTACTTATTTACTTCAATGTCCCATACAAAGGACTCAACCTATACTGTAGAACCAACACATTCAAGAGCTAACAATTTTTCCACATCAAAGTGGAAGCATTCATATTCATTTGGAACTCCATTAAGCTCTTGAACTCAACTTTCATATGTGCTCCTACAAATTTCAATTTCTGAACCATAATCATTACTCAAGTTGCAGTTCAAAACATGAGAACATAAATAAATATCATGAGACACCTCATATGAAGAACCATGTTTTTCCAATTGTCTCTCTATTTCATTTTCACTCTGGCAATCTGATGTGTCATACTCACTGTTGCAAACAGACCGATGATATGCTTCTTCTTCCACACACATTCCTATTTTATTTCTTGTGGCTTAGATGAAGCACACTCTGTATGAGGAAGACAACATACCTTGCACCACAAAAATAGGTTCTAATATGCATCCACATGATCACTATCTTCACATTCAAGGGTAAGCTCTTCACACTAAAACTCCATGGCTACACCAACAACTGTCTCTGATTGGTTACCAACATATGCAACCACCTCCACATCTCCCTCAGGCTAACAAGCACTTACTACTTCATCACAAATAGGAACAAAGGAGGGCATAAAATCAAACAAGAAACAAGTTTCTTGTTCATCCCATGTTTCATTTACTTGTGCATAGATTTCATACTCAGCCATAGAAGTTGATCCATCTAATTTTTCATCCCTGTACATAGCATCCTCATTATTCACTAAACCACATACCTCAACATTGGACTGGAAGTCACCATTGGTCTCATCATTTTCACTTTCACTTGATGAGCTATCCAGCCAAAGGTACGTGCATACAGCATAAGTGCACAAAGATGAGGGACCATAAGGAGGTCTTAACATGCCACTTTTTTTTTAAATTAGGAAAGACTAATGTTGGATGAGAAATTGAAAATAGTTACACTCAAAATTTGAAGATACAACAAAAACAAGAGTTGAAGTTCTCTAATTCTAGTTTCTAAACTACTTTTTTTTTTCAAAAATGGTTGAGATTAAGAGGTTCAAAAAGGGGGAGCACACAAATTGGTCCTATTTTTCTCAAAAAAATATAACATAGCATCTTGTGTGCTCCCCCTAAAATGTTAACCTTTTTTTAGTATTTCAAATCAGTGAGAAATTAGCTAACACCATGTAGTTTATCCCTTATTTTTCTGATAATTTTTTCATGGAAAATTAATTTTTTACTAATTTTCAAAGTGGACAGATCCTGAAAAATATAAAATTGAGTGTGCTCCCCCATAAAAATTTTGAAAACTAACTGAAAATAAATAAATAAATTTTGAATACGTGTAGAATGGAGTCTAGTTTCTAAAAATGTAACTTATTTGAAATTTCGATGAATGGTTAAAAAAAAGTCAAAAATACTAGACACTAGTTTTTTGACAAAAATAGATACACTAATAAAAGAAATTAAAGATAAAACCCTTAACATACTCAAAACATGAAAAAAATTATATGGTTGGATAGCTAATAGAGAGCTTAAGATTATGGTGGTATGTTTTTTACTTTTCAGTGAAAAAAGTGTAATTGTGATGGGGAGCATGCTTCAAATAATGTGGGTTTTGTTAGAATATGGAAAAACATGTCCTTGGACAACCTAAACTCAGTCCAAGCCTTAGGCCTAGTAATTTCTAATCCTTAGTATAATGCGCTAGCATTATAACACGCTAGCATTATGTGAATTCACATAACGTGAGCACATTATAACATGCTCACATTTTGTGCATTCACATAACTAAAACATCTCTCTCTCTCTCTCTCTCTCTCTCTCTCTCTCTCTCTCTCTCTCTCTCTCTCTCTCTCTCTCTCTCTCTCTCTCTCTCTCTCTCTCTCTCTCTCTCTCTCTCTCTCACACACACACACACACACACACATGTCTACATCCTAGTTTTCCTTTGCCTTTCCAATTTCCCTTTAGTTGCCACCATTTTTTCCCTATTTTACTATTCTCCACTTCTCCTCTCATCATTCTTCCCATCCAATGAATTTTAGTTTTATCTTGTTTTGATTTCATCCTCCCAATTTATATCCTCATACCTCTTTGCATGTCATAGTTTTCTTGTTGCCATTTGCTTTGTCGATAAGGGAGAGGGAGAGGGAAGAAGAGGGAGAGAGGGTGGAGATGGAGGGGGGAGAGAGAAGAGAGATAGGGTGATAGGGGGAGAGAGATAGAGAGAGTCCTATTTTTCTTGTTTCCATTTCCTTCATTGATAAGGGAGAGGGAGATATAGAGGGGAGAGATAGGGAGATAGAGGAATGATAGGGGAAAGAGAGGCAAGAGATAAGGAGAGATAGATAGGTAGAGAGAGAGCGGATAGATAGGGAGATATAGAGGAGATACAAGGGAGAGATAGGAAGATAAAGAGTGAGTGAGATGTTCATAGAGATAGGGAGATAAGGGAGAGATAGGGAGATAGAGGTTTAGTGTTTCTTGGGCTTAGTGTTTAGGGGTTTTGGGAGAGAGAGAGAGGGTGGCTTGCTTGGGTTTAGGGGTTTGGGGTCACAGTTTAGGGGCATTATTTAGGGTTTATGATTTTAGCATTTCTCAAGTTTAGGGTTTAGGGTTTAGGGATTAGGAGTTAGGGTTTAGGGGAATTATTTAGGGTTTAGGGTTTAGGGTTTAGGGGTTTAGGATTTCGAGAGAGATAGAGAGGGGACAGAGAGATATTGGGAGATATAGAGGAGACAAAGGGGAGAGATAGGGAGATAGAGAGTGAGGGACATTTCTAGAGACATAGATAGAGAGATTGAAAGGTAGAGGGACAATAGAGATAGGGAGATAGGGGAGAGATAAAGAGATAGAGATTTAGGGTTTCTTGGGATTAGGGTTTCTCAAGTTTAAGGTTTAGTGTTTAGGGGTTAGGGGCATTATTTAGGCATTAAGGTTTAGAGGTTTGGAGAGAGAGAGGATTGATAGGGAGATATAGAGGACATTGAGGGGAGACATAGGGAGACAAAGAGTGAGGGACATGGCCAGAGACATAGGTAGAGAGATTGAGAGGTAGAGGGATGACAGAACTATGGAGATTAGGAAGAGATAGGGAGATAGAGGTTAGGGTTGCTCAGGTTTAGGGTTTAGGGGTTAGGGGTTTAGGGGGAGGGAGAGGGAGAGAGAGATAGAGAGAGAGAGACAGAGAGACAGAGACAGAGACAGAGGTGTTTAGGGTTTAGGGGCATTATTTAGGGTTTCTCAAGTTTTGGGGTTAGGGGTTAGGGTTTAGGAGAATTATTTAGGGTTTAGGGTTTTAGGGTTGCTCAGGTTTAGGGTTTAGGGTTTAGGGATTTAGGGTTTAGAGTTTAGAAAGAGATAGAGAGGGGACCAATAGAGATTGGGAGAGATAGAGAAGACAGAAGGGAGGGATAGGGAGATATAGAGTGAGGGATATGTCTAGAGACATAGGGAGAGAGATTGAGAGGTAGAGATGATAGAGATAGTGGGATAGGGGAGAGATAGCGAGATAGAGATTTAGGGTTTAAGGGTTTAGGGTTTCTCAGGTTTATGGTTTATGAGTTAGGGGTTAGGGTTTAGGGTGATTATTTAGGGTTAGGGGTTAAGGTTTAGAGGTTTAGGGTTTAGAGAGAGATAGAAGACCAATAGGGAGATATAGAGGAGATTGAGGGGAGAGATAGGGAGATAGAGAGTGAGGGACATGGCTAGAGACATAGGGAGAGAGATTGAGAGGAGAGAGATGATAGAGATAGAGAGATAGAGATATAGGGTTGCATCTCTCTCTCTCTCTCTCCAAAGAGAGAGGGAGCAAGAGTGCTAGAGTGAGAGAGAGGGAGCAAGAGAGCTAGTGAGAGAGAGATAGGGAGAAATAGAGCCAAAGTGAGAGAGAGAGAGAGAGAGTGCGAGAGCAAGAGGGAGGGAGAGAGTGAGAGAGAGAGAGAGGGAGAGAAAGAGTGAGAGAGGAAGGGAGCTAGAGAGAGGGAGGGAACTAGAGAGAGAGAGTATTTTGCATTTATAAAATGCGCTAGCATTATAATGTACTCACGTCAGGACTTTAATTGGACCAAAAAGTCATGTGGAAACTTTTTGGTCCCTCAACTTTGTGCATATACCCTACACTACTTTCATCATCTACATTATTGTCATATGATGCACCATATTCCACTTCTACCCTTCTGACTACACAATCATCATTATCTGATGCTATATTCATTTGATTGCTTATATTCACATTACTACTCTTCATATTAGCATATTTATTACCAACAACACATGCATTTGTGGACAACAAACCCTTTATGTAGTCATCCCTCATTTTCTCCATGGAATCTAGGGACAAATACACCTACTGCATACTCATTATTTTGAAATTTTCCCACACGTAACTCAATCCAATTTCATATGCTTAAAAAAAATATCAATGCAAGAGAGAGTGTTAGGTATGAAACCTTCAGGAATATGGGAAAATGCAATAGCAAACCTGTGTCCAAAATCCTTACTTGACTCTCCCTCTTGTCTTTTAATTTTTTCTAGTTCTATGATAAGATCAGTAGGGTCAAGACCTTTGGCAAATTCATTTTCAAATACTGTCACAAGTCCATTCCATGAGGCAAAGGACTACCTTGGAAAATTTTGGAACCATTCTTTTGCCTTTCTATGTATTGACCTAACAAAAAATCTCATGTACATATCCAGGTATATGCAAAGAGATGGGGGACGAAAAAGTTGCCACCATGGGACTTTTTTGTCCAAAATAGAAAAAAATATGAGCATGTTATAACGTGCTCATGTTTTTTTTACTTAAAAGAAAAGAAAAACTCATTTTCTTCTTATTCATCCATGGCCAAAGGAGTTTACCAACAAAAAAAATGAGTTCAAAGTGCGATCATGTTGAAGGGAAGTCTCTCCAAGCAAGTGTAAGAGAGAAAATGACTAATTCATGATGCCACCTCACTGCCAAAGACTTTATCAACCAAATTTGGAGGGTCTAGTAGCTAAAGAAGATAGGGCTTGACTGATTTTTGTTAGTTTGAGAAGAATTTTTGAGTTTTGCAATGTTTGATTTGTTTTTAGATTGCATTTATAGTTATTGAGGCAAGACAAAACCCAAATCTAGCTGAAGAGGGTAAAAACAACACCCAAAACCCTCCAAACCCTCAAAACCCACCTTCACATCCTCACAATGTAAGGGATAGTCAAGAAAACTACCTACGGATAATAGAAGAAAACAAGAAACATCTTCAAACTCTTATTCAAATGCTAAACAATCCAAGTGCAAGCACCAATTGTAGGAGGGTGCTTGCAAAGTCACTAAAGGAGATTGTTTCCCACACCAATTCGGTGACAAAACAAATCACCGAATTCTAAGACTATAGGGAGAGGTGTCAGCAATACTATGCTGACAAGTTGTCATATGAACAAGTAAAAAATGAAAAAATTACAAAATCTCAATTATGTGCACACTTTATTAATCCTAAAACTAGTCAAATATTAGAAGAAACTTGCAAATGGTTTCCTATTCATTAGTGTAGAAATGAAGAAATATCCCAAAACTTTTGGGATATATGGTACATGGTCTTTGATGAGCACCCATGCAACAATGATGAGGTACCACAATATTTCTTGAGGAAACTCCATTGCGAGTTCATCCTCAAGAATATTCCTAATTATTTTGACATTCGTGAGTTCTAGAGTAGAGGTGGTGGCTCTACCCAAGATAGAGAGGGGGCTCAGCAAGATGAGAACCATGTGCATGTACCCCTATTGAGGCCAAAACATAGGTTACTCCCTTTGACATTGAAGGAGAGTGTTGAGGTGGAGAAACTACATTCATTGACTACTCTCACCTAATCTCTATCATAGCATGCCAATGATCTTACCCAAATTGATGAGGGTGAGAGCAGTAGGCATCATGTGGCCCCACATTTGTGTAGTTCATGTGGGAACATGTGTGATTATGGGATGCAGGATGCATTGCAAGACTCTCAGCAAGATGCTGTGATGTAGGGGCAACATCCATTGGTAGAGGCATCCATATTGGATGAGATTGTTCTCACTAATAATATCTTATAGCATACATTTGGTATTGACTCTCAGGTAATTTTTTACAAGTTTCATCTTGATTTAATATATTGTTATTTAAAATTTGTAATAAATTTTATATGACTGTCTATATCATAAGTCAAAAAGTATGTATGTAATTGTCCAAGCAATGAAATTCTAGGGTCAGAGTCTTCATCATGCCTCCGTTAGTCATCCATTGGTGGGTTATGAGAGGAGGTCAAGTCAGCAAGTATGTAATTTTTATCACATGATCGTAATTATTGTAGATATGTCAATGGTAATATTATTTTGTGACAATTTGATGATTTCAATAGTCACTGGTACCTCCACAGTTTCCTTGGTCCCTTGGATGCAAATCCACCACCTATACAGAGGTAAATTTAACCATTTCTAATCATTATGCATTTTTAAAATAATGTTATGTATTTATTTTCATCAAATAATCTTAAACTTGATTTTTAGATGTTGAATATGGAGACTCCTCGTCATCTTCGTGAGTCAATTCAAGTAGGCATTGATGAAGCCATGATGTCTTCAAAATCCTTTGACTGAGGTATGACCCAATAACATGAAAATGACATAATTTTGTATTTCTTCTTTTATCTCATATCATTTGATGTACATAAATGATATTTATGTTTAGTCAATTTTGCTTCTTGATGCTTCTCACAAGTGGTCACAACTCCATCTCATCCAACTATAGATGAAGAGAGAGACAAGATAATGGAGAGTGATCATTGGGTGGCAGTAAGTGATCAATTACATATGTGATTATATATATTTCATACATTTTCTATATTAATGTGCATATTGTTTGATTGTATTAATAGGTGGAGCTAGATGAACTTCTATCGAAGAGGTCTACTTGATGGCAGAGAGAGGATGAGTCATTGATTGGCTCTCCATCTTCATGGTCAAGCAAGGGCCATTGATTATTTCATAAAATTCCATAGGAAACTAGTTTTTGGGACATTTTTTGTATGCCTAGATGGCTTTGTATACATACTTTTGTATGTTACCAATGTATATTTTTGTATATATGCCTATATGGCTTTGTTTGGACATGCTTATATGGCTTTGTATATAAACTAGATGTTATGTTCATGACATTATCTATATGATAGTTTATATTAAATATTTAATATGATGATCAATTATCATTACAGGAATTTGGTTTTACACATGCCAATTGTATTTGCATGAAATTTTATAAATCATTTTCAAATAATCCATTTTATGCATATCTTGCAATCATTGCATTCCATGGGACTGTGCATTTCTTTGAGGCATCATTTCAAACAGTTCACACAGCTACAAATACAATACATGCACAACAAAATTCCAATATCATTTATGCTCTGATGGTTGTCCACACCATGTTCCCTAGATCCCATTCTGCCATAGGCAAGGAGGAAGTTGGATAAGGTTGTGCAATTGGGTTTTAGATGTGCCAAAATTTCCATTTGGTTGAAATTTACTTTTGTGCATTTGCTTGAGAGTTTTTAAAGCCTTACGAAAAATCCATTTTGCACATATCCTGCAATCATTGCATTCCATGAGATGAAATTTCTTTGAGGCATCATGTCAAATAGTTCATGTTCATTGTATATGCTTCCACACTTTGCATACATGTCTTGCAGAGTTCTTACAACTATAACATTTGACAAAATTCCTATATCCTTTATGCTTTGATGGATATCTATACCATGTTCCAAAGATACCATTTCTAAGGTTTTGGAATTTGGCTTTACACTCGCTAATTACATTTTCTTGAAACTTTCTAAAGGCTTATCAAAAAATCCATTTTTTTCATATCTTGTGATCATTGCATTCCATGAGGTGACATTTCTTTGAGGCATCATGTCAAACAGTTCGCGTTCCTTGTCTATGCTTCAACACTTTGCATACATGTCTCTGAAGGCAGTTGGAACTACAACATCCAACAAAATTTCCATATGTTTTATCCTTTGATGGATGTCTATTTTGGCATAGGAAAGGAGGATATTGGCAAAGGTTGTGGAATTTTTCTTTACACCTACCAATCACATTTGCATGAAAGTTTCTAAAGCCTATCAAAAAATCCATTTTGTTCATATCTTGGAATCATTGCATTCCATGAGACCACATTTATTTGAGGCATCATGTCAAACAATTCTCTTGTCTTATCTAAGCTTTGACATTTTACATATATGTCTTCTAAGGTAGTTGCAACTACAAGATCTATCAAAATTCCCATATCCTTTATGCTTTGATGGATGTCCATGTACCATGTTCCAAAGATCTTAGTTTGGCATAGGCAAAGAGAATGCAGTCAAAGGTTGTAGAATTTGGATTTACACCTGCCTATTGCTTTTGCTTGAAATTTTCTAAAGCCATATCAACAAATCCATTTTATGCATATCCTACAATAATGGCATTCCATGAGACTACATTTCTTTGAGTCATCATTTCATGCAACTACAATATTTGATAAAATTCCCATATGCTTCCACATTTTGCATACATATTTGTTGTACTACACTCTTTTTGTATACATCTCATAACAATCATGATATTGAAACTACTAGATTTGATATAGAAATTACTAGATTTGATATTGAAACTACTAAATTTGATTTAGGAATTACTAGATTTGTGCATATCTTGCAATCATTGCATTCCATGAGGTGTCATGTCAAATAGTTCACTTGTCTTGTCTATGCTTCCATATTTTGCATACATGTCTTCTAGGGAAGTTATAACTACAACAACTATCAAAATTCCCATATCGTTTATGCTTTGATGGATGTCCATGTACCATGTTCCAAATATCCCACTTTGGTACAAGTAGAGAGGATGCAGTGTGGAATTTGGCTTTACACCCACTGATTTCTTTTTCTTGAAAGTTTCTAAAGCCTTATGAACAAAACCATTTTGTGCATATCCTACAATCATGACATTCCATGAGATTCCATTTCTTTAAGGCATCATGTCAAACAATCCACTTGCCTTCTCCATGCTTCCACATTTTGCATACATGTCTCCTACAATAGTTGCAACTACAACATCTTACAAAATTCCCATATCTTTTATGATTTGATGGATGTCCATTTGTTGTGTTCCAAAGATCTTACTTTGGCACTAGCAGAGAGGATGTAGTAAAAGGTTGTGGATTTTAGCATTACACCCACCAATTGGTTTTGCTTGAAAGTTTCTAAAGCCTTATCGACAAATCCATTATTTGCATATCCTACAACCATACCATTCCATGAGACCACATTTCTTTGAGGCATCATGTCAAATAGTTCACTCACCTTGTCTATGCTTCCACATTTTGCATACATGTCTTCTAGGGTAGTTGCAACTACAACATTTTTCAAAATTCCAATAGACCACATTTTTTTAGGCATCATTCAATGCAGCTACAACATTTGATAAAATTCCCATATGCATTTTGTAAGAATACATGAGATACTATATATTTCTATATGATTACCCTAATTACTAAGAATTAATAAGAAAATAGCATAATGGCAATAATTAGCATTCAAGGATTTCTAATGAAGACCTAGGGTTTGGATGCCAATGGCAACTCACCAAACCCTCAGATCAATCTTTATTTGAATATATTTTATGATTTAGACTAATACAAATGCTTGGGTATCTCATGATCATATTGAGATCTAATCATTGCTTTATTTCTTGTAGGGTTTGTTTCCATGCTTCTAATCATAATAATCAAGGTTATGGAACAACAAGGTTATTGAACAGCTCTTGTCATATCATATGAGGAGATCATGGTTACAATACCATAAAGATGTTGTGAATTTCAACAACAAATTTCCATCTTTCCAAACCCTACCATCGTACACAGTCAAGAAGGCAGAAAATAATCAAAAGCATGGACAGTCAAGGGATGTATGACCATGCTAAATTGCTCCTTATCAAGGCCATGATGTGTCAAAAAGGTGAAGTTACTGGGTGAATGTGAGAAGTTAGTTTCAAAGAAGGTTTCAAAAGAGTATCTCCTACTATCATAGTCATGAAAGACTATCATTATGCCATCTTAAAGATCCTATGACTCAAGAAGTCACCATGAAAATGAGGTTGAGGAGTCTTTTTAGGGTGTGAGGGGTAATCGAAGGGATTTCAAGGAAGATCAAAAACTAAAAGAAGGGATTTTTCTATGATCATTTTCTAGGACTATTACAATCATGAACAGCCTGCTACCCATGACAGACATGAATATTTCTCATTGCTTTTATCTTTTGTCAGATATTTTGGAGAATGAAGACAAGGTCTAACTACAATTTTTTGAAGGAAAACCATCACATAGGGTATAGGATCAGCTATATATTATCACTTAGAGAGGACGATGGTGTTTGTGTGTCATAAAACCAGTATTAAGGAAGACTGTCATTCCTAGGATTATATTTTGGATAGTCATTTCCTTCATTTACTTGAAATTTTCTAAAGTCTTTTCAACAAATCCATTTCATGCATATCTTGCAATAATTGAATTCCATGAGACAAAATTTCTTTGAGGCATCATGTCAAATAGTTCATGTTTGTTGTAAATGCTTCCACACTTTGCATGCATGTCTTGCAAGGTACGTACAACTACAACATTTGACAAAATTCCTATATGCTTTATGCTTTGATGGATGTCCATACCATGTTCCAAAGATATCATTTCAATTTTTTTGGGTTTTAGAAGATATCCATGCATGGGCAGAGCTTTGTGATCAGCATAACATGTACTTGCTTTGTAAGTGGTCTAGGAGCTTGTAGCCCTTCTCAGAGACCTTTTATGTAATATCTACCTTAATACACCTGATAATTAATATCTAAGACTTGATTTGGGTACCCTTTTTCCCCTTATTAAACATATGTACAACTTAGGTAGGATTGTTTTATATGGAATAGATAAAATTTGGACTATTATAGTCAAATTAGGCCTATTTTAGGGACTATTTTGCAATAGTAGAGACCAAATGGATTGATCAGGCCCTAACATTGATAGGGAAGGTGTAAGTGGACATATCTAACATGTCTAAACACTCCCCAAGTTGCAGATATCACTCACCTAACACAAGATATCTCAAAAATACACTAAAATAAGGTCTTTTCAAGCCAAAAAGCATAGGAGAACTTGTATGTGTGACTTTCATAATGAAGAGATAGTTGTGTTGGTAATAAGAGAGTAGAAATCCTAAATTAAGAAGGGAAGATAGCCCCATCAGGTCAATCATGTCATATTATTGCTAGGATAATCATCAAGGTCCTAACACTATTTACTAATCATCATACCACTATTCACATTTTAGCACTTTCAACACATATTATGATAGTGTTGTCCTAGAAAAATAGAGAAAGTTGTAATAAACATCTTAGAACACTCATTTTATAAATATGAAAATGGTAGCAGTCATATGTCAAGCTTAGAATGACCATATCAACCTAAGGACTACTTGATTGAATCCTCAGGGCTAGGAGTGACATTTTGCATTTCATAGCTCATGGGGCCAAACAGACTTTGCCAACATGTTAGGGTGGGTGGGTAAATGCCAAGGGATGTCTCATTTCATGTGCCAAGTGGCCCAGACATTCAGGGCAGTAGGCTACCAGCAAAGTCTCTTAAGATCCCTAAGACGAAAAAAACTGCCAAACTTTGACGGAGTAGTTCTTGGAATTCATGGAAGCTGTGAATGTTCTATTTGGACCTATAGGTGCACATAGGGTTCATACACGCAATAACCTCTCTTGGTTTTAGTCAACTTTAATCCATTTGACCGTGCTAAAATAAAATGCATTCTTGCAAAATGCTTCAGTTTCATGTCATGGAAAGGTGCTAGGAGTGGCATTTTGCATTCCAAAGCTCGTGGGGCCAAATGAACTTTACCAATAAATTAGGGTGGATGGGTAAATGCCAAGGGAGGTCTTGTTTTATGTGCCAAGGGCCCCAGTCATTCAAGGTAACAGGCTACCCGCAAAGTCCCTTAATATCCCTAAGACAAAAAAACTACCAAACTTTGACAAAGTAGTTCTCATAATTCATGGTAGTTGGGAATGTTCCATTTAGACCTACAGGTGTATGTGGGGTCCATCCATAATAACCTCTCTCAGTTTCATTCAACTCTAGTCCGTTTGACCATGCCGGAATCAAACACATTCTTGCAAAATGCTTCAGTTTCATGTTGGGGAAAGGTGCTAGGAGTGACATTTTACATTCCATAGCTCATGAGGCTGAATGGACTTCACTAACACAATAAGGTGGGTGGGTAAATGCCAGGGGAGGTCTCGTTTCATGTGCCAAGTACCCCAGTCATTTGGGACAGCAGGCTACCAACAAAGTCCCTTTAGAGAGGCTAACCTGCTGCCCCAAATGACTGGAGTGCTTGGCACATGAAATGAGACATCTCTTGGCATTTACCCACCCACCTTGATGTGTTGGTGAAGTCCATTTGGCCCCATGAGCTATGGAATGCAAAATGTCACTCCTACCACCTTTCCACGGCATGAAACTAAAGCATTTTGCAACAATGCGTTTGATTCTAGCATGGTCAAATGGACTGGAGTTGAACAAAACTGAAATAGGCTATTGTGGATGGATGCCACATGCACCTTTAGGTCCAAACATAATATTTTCAACTTCCACAAATTCCAAGAACTACTCCGTCAAAGTTTGGTAGTTTTTCTATCTTAGAGATTTTTAGGGACTTTGCCGGTAGCCTGCTACCCTGAATGACTAGGGTGCTTGGCACATGAAATAAGACCTCCCTTGGCATTTACCCACCCAGCCTGATGTGTTGGTGAGGTCCATTCAGTCCCGTGAGCTATGGAATGTAAAATGTCACTCCTAGCACCTTTCCACGGCATGAAACTAAAGCATTTTGCAAGAATGTGTTTGATTTCAGCACCGTTAAATGGACTGGAGTTGAGTAAAATTGAGAGAGGTTATTGTGGATGGACCCCATGTGTACTTATAGGTCCAAGTAAAATGTTTCCATCTACCACTAATTCTGATAATTGCTCTATCAAAGTTTGGCAATTTTTCATCTTAGGGATCTTAAGGGACTTTGTCGGTAGCCTGTTGCCCTAAATGACTAAGGCACTTGGCAAATAAAACAAGACATCTCCTAGCATTTACCCACCCACTCCAATGTTTTGGTGAAGTCCGTTCAGCCCCATAAGCTATGGAATGCAAAATGTCACTCGTACTGTAGAGGAAAACTAATGCGTTGTAGACTTAACATAATTCTTGGGTAAACCTATCTGAACAGTCCACTCTATCATTTCATTCCTACATTAAATTATAAACCAAGGAGTGTAAGCTTATGATGGAACTAAACTATATGTGCCTTCAGGGCTCATATTCTTCCTAAACTATCTTATCCAAACCTACTCAGGCTATTCTACTCTATTGGAATTCATAGAAATGCAATAATAGTAAAAATAGCTATATAATCTAGTGGCTATGGGTACCTACAGCATAAGCCATAGAAGACTGTTATCAACAGGAAATTACAAAATTAACTCAAAACATCCAAAATGATAAAAACACTAATGCTAGCCTCCGGAGGACTTAAAGTTGATAAAGCATGCACTTGTTCATGAACCATACTATTTGTAATTTGACAATCAAAGAAATCTAAGTGACTCACGATATATTTATATGCAAATGAAAAGAAGATTTAACAATGAATGCATAAAGGAACAAGTAAATAAATGAAGTGGGGATCAGTACATTAAGTGGCTGGCTCAAGGGACTAACTCACTTAACTAAGAATCAAATCTAGTTCAGATTCTTAAGCATCTTCATAACACATAGTTCATTCAGTTCATATCATAAACAAAATCTCTTTCAAATTGTATTCAATAATGACATTCCTTAATAAAACATATTTGCATCTTCCAATATAGAAAACAGAGTAACAATAGAGTAACAACTGAGTAACTGGAAATAATGTAACTAACTTGACATATAACTCATCCTTTCTAACTTATACAAAAATGGGAGAGTTTTATGCAACTACTAACTGACTTCAACCGTCAATCCATTCCTAGATACTAGGATACAAGTTTGAGATCAATTTATTAATCTAACTGAATAGACGAAGTAGATTCCTATCTAAACAAGAATTCTTATGAAATAGATCTCATGAAGCACACATAAGCTGCATTTGGAACAAGTCTTCTTCTTTTGCATTTATTTCTTTCCATGATGGTTCACATTTGTCTTCCAACTGCTTGCATGTTTGGCATCTAACTTCACTTCCTTTAATTTTCTTGTCTTCAACTTGGCTGCAAATTCTCATTTCCTTGATGACACATTCTTATTGCATAGGGGTTAATTCACAAAACATACGCACACAAATAACCTTCATGACTAAACCATAGGATTCCATCTATATTACATGCATACTCATATTTAAATCATTCAATTGATAATATCATCACCATATTCCATATTAATAACATAGGTTCAAAGTCATCCAAAGTATATAAAAAGACAACATATAATGATGGTTATGTTGGTAAAGTGTCTAGAGGATCATATAGAAAAGTTCTTAAAAGCATATAAAAACATCATAAAAAGAGGTCAATAATTCAGCCCATCATTTCTCCCAACTTAGCCTTTTGCTTGCCTTCAAGCAAATTCATTGAATTGAACACCTAGGGGAGAAGATTGTAGTGCAAAGTAATCTGCCTCAAGTCCATTATCTCTCTGACTCCTAAGCCCTGCTTAAGATAAAAACCATTGTAACAAGCAAGCCTATCCAATCTGACTGACTCTGCATTCCTACATTCATCACCCTTTTCCCCTATCCAATGTGGTACTAAATAATGGAGAGTAGGAGGATGAAATGTGAGTAGAAGCCATCCTACTCCTATTTTCTCTAAAATCTGGATATACTTGTGCAGTCTCTCAAACATATTCATAAAATTGTGAAAAGAATGAGGCTCTTTCCTCTGTAGTGTTGGAGTCAGACTATTCCATCTATCTTGCACATACCTAAGACAATTTTGAAGCATAGGCCCTGCTAACTATTGTATCCTCCTGTGATCTCTTGGTCTTAAATCCATAATTATTTTACTTGGACCTTTGTGTGAGAGGAGTGTTAACCATTGGGTGAGGATTACATCAGGATTTAGTGCTTCCCTTGTGACCTATAATGTCACTATTTTTTCTTGTTCCTCGTACTTGTCCATCAACTCCCCTCTGAGATTTTCATTCTTGAGGTATGTTAACAGTGCCCTAACCTGCAAAACCCCAACATACATTGAAGGGTTCCATTATGTGTCCTCTTCCATTAAGTAATTATGCAAATAGTATTCACACAATTGGTCTTGCTCCTCTAAACTGACTTCTTTAAAATGTTGTAGAAAATATGCCTTAAATGTAAAGTAGGCTAATTATTAATGAATCTATTAAATTGAAAACTAAGAAACTTTTCTTTCAAAAACAATGCATATATCCTTGGTGGAGGTCTACATCCAATGATCTGTATATCCCTATAAATTACCTTTGTCATCTTATCCTCCAACCTTTTTATCACCAACTTCTTATCTTCTATTGATGCATTGAGATTATGTTTTTCCTTCTCCTAATTTTCCTTTTCTTGTTTGAAATCATGAGTGAGTTTCATTACCTCATAACCTAAAGACAAAGTAGTGTGGTATATTGGAGTTCTTGTTACAGGAGGTTGTGGAGTGATTACCTCATTTTCTTCAGCATGTGTTTTACTTATAGCCATCTATGCGAACAAATCTAAATTAGTTCCATGGCCATAGGTTTGAATTCTCTCCTCCAACTCTTGTATTCTTTTCTCCTTTTCTTTGTCCTTCTCTTCATATCCTTTCACCTACTCTTCCAAGTGTTTTATTCTATCAATAGCTTCTCACAGTTCTTTTCTTATGTCTCTATCCTCCAACGATTTTTTTTCTTTCTCAAAATTTAGACCTTCATCACTATCATTCCTAGTTATATCAAAAACTTCCTTAGAATAACCACTAGGACTTGACTTTCCCATTTTCTTTGGAATAAATGGATCCTTTGAATCAAAATTAGAAGTCAAAGAAACATACCTTCTCTTTTCAGCAGAAACATTAACATTTTCACAATCATCAGCAGAGACATCCTCAGGAACATCAATAGGAACATCATCGGGGGCAATTCCTCCTTTATCTAAATCTAAATTCACTAGTGATGGATCATGATGTTGTCCTTCACCTTTTTCCTGCCCCTATTCTTTAACAATTCTTTCCTTCACACTCTACCTCTTTATCCTTCGTGAGTGCCTGGGAGTAGAGGTCTCCTATTTGGTTTCATATTTCCTTTTCTTTTTACTCCTCTTCTGTTCCCCTACATCTTTTCCCTTCTCAATGCTCTTAGGCTTCTCAACATTTTTCTTATTTCTCTTTTTCTTAACAAGTGTTGAATTAGTGCCTCTCATAGGTTTAGGTTTAGAAGATGAGGGTTCCTCTATTGTTACTAGCCTATCCTCTGGAGTGTTATCCTCTTGTGGCCCCTCTTTCTCAAGCTCAATTTTAGGCTCATAGTCATATGGGGGTTCATTCTCTACTTCAAGTTCTTCTAACAGTGTTGTGATATCTACACAATGTTTAAAAGTTTCCCAATCAACCTGAGGGTATTGAATTCTCAAGCTCCTCTTTATCAATAAGGCTATTAAACAATGATGGGACAATGTGGTGTCTGCTTGTTTCTTCTAGTATTTAGACGCCATCCTTTTCAACATATTATATAAGAAATTGGAGATGTTGACTAGCTTATCATGGTAGAGATGATTAAGCAAATTAAAATATACAATATACATCAAATTATGCCGGCCATTACAGGTAATATATTTAATGATGTATGAAGCACATTTTACCTAGAAAAATAGAAGGGGTAATCTGTTTGTACCTTGTGTCATTGAGTCCAAATGCTCTCCTCTCTCATAGAATTCTTCCCTCGTTGTGGCTACACCAGCATGAGTTGGATACTCAAACCCTATGCGTGAAAATCCTATGACATGGGCAATGGCCATCTTTGAAGCATCTACTACCAATCCCCTAACCATTGCCTCATCATACTATAGTGTGGCTACAAATTCCTTTGCCATTTCATTATCATACTCTATCAACTTCAAAAAGTAGTCCAAGCATCCTACTCTGGTAAAGAGTGGTAGCACTAACACATCCTCTAATATTTATTTATGTGCAGATGGCTCTCACTATACTACATCACCCCCATTATGTTTGTATTATGCAATTTATCTCTATATTCTATAATCTCTTGAAGTCTCAATTTCTCAATTTCTGATAAACTCCAACTCTACCACCTTGAAGAGAACCAACCTATAGTTTACTACCCCTTTTCTATTCTTCCCACTGCAACTTTCTCAGGGTAAGAAATTCAAATTTTGGCAAAACAGGGAAGGTTTACTATTTTAGAAAATGGTATAGGATGTTTTAAAAAAAAATAAAGATAGAAAAAATGGCGAAAACCAAAAAATTAAACACCTCCCCCCAACAAAATTGTGAAGTGACCTCACTTCACGTGGCAAGTGATATGCAAGGAAGAGGAATTATTAATTGGAATGGTGATAAACATTTTCGCATGTATGAAGTTAAAAAAAGGTAATAATGGATATAAAAATAAAGCTAAGCTTAATCATTGAAAGTTACCATATGTACACATGTTATGGAATAAACGATCAATGCACCTCAGAATTTGGGAACATGTACTTGGTATTTTATTTGATACAAGCAAGATGACATGCATGTGGATGAATGGTAAGGTGGCGACTATTGTAGAGTTAATTGATGTGACAACTTGCCATGCAGGAATGAACAGCTCACTAGCTTGAGTTGATGCCTTTGTAGTGGCGCTAGAGTTATGGCATAATGAATGAATAAATGTGTAGAAGATTTGAAATGAGTGGGAAAAATGGTGTACTATATGCCAAAGTAGTGAAGATATCAATAGATGGGAGTTGATACGGGTGCCTTTAGCACAGGTCCTAACTGAATAGTTACCTATGCAATATGTTAGGTACCAACTGAAACAAGTCCCAACTGAAAGTGAAAAATAGGTCCCTCTAGAGTTGATTGTGGTCATCTTGGAAGTTTTGTGTGTGCATGTGAATTATAAAGAATGAAAAATTAAGTCTCAGCAACAAGGGTTGAGTATTGCAAATCAACCTCTACATCACTAGACAAGATTGGTGGATCATCTTCTGGTGGTGTATCAGCTAGTTTCACAAAACCTTCATCAGGAGTGCCTAGAGTACCATACTGAGTGGCTAGAGAAATGAGAAAATCATCCTTCCAAAGTGGTTTCTTATACAATTTTAGCCTGTGCCCATTTACTAGCAAAGAAAACCGGACCTCATCAATGGTCTGTAATTAGACTGCACCATTAGGGAATACTTGTTTAATCTCATATGGTCCCAACCATTGAGATTGAAGCTTGACCTTGAAGTCTTTGTATCTTGAATCATAGAGAATTGCCCAATCACCAACAGTGAATTCTTTAGTGTTGATATACTTGTAATGTAATTTGACTTGTTGTTTCTATATAACCTCTGTGTGGTGGATGGAACCTAATATGATTTTATCAAGAGAATTCAAATGTTGTAGTATGTCCTTTTGAGCTTCTATCAAATCCATCCCTAATTCTATTGTTGTCATCAAAGTTTTGTATTCAAATTTTATAGGCAAGACTAATGTCTTGCCATAGACCAATTCATAAGGTGTAAACCATGTAGTTGTCTTCCAGGTAGTTCTATATGCCCAAATAGCTTCTGGTAACCTAGAACCCCAATCCCTTCTGTGAAGTTATACTATCTTTGTCAATATGTTCTCAATTTCTCTGTTTGTGACTTCAACCTGACCATTAGCCTGGGGATGGTAGGGAGTGGATTTTTTGTGTCTAATATGATATTCCTCCAATAGTCTAGTGATTAAATCTTATGTGAATTGTAGGATTTGATTAGTCACTATCTCCCTTGGTACACTATATCTAGTGAAGATGTCCTCATACAAAAAATTTGCCACATTACCATCTATAGCAAACTACAAGGCTTTAACTTCCACTCATTTGGTTAAGTAATTAGTACATACTAGGATATATTCCTTGTTTTAAGTAGGAGAGATAGGACCAATAAAATCTAGTCCCCACTTATCAAAAGGATCTAATGAGATTTCTGGCTGCAAAGGCATTTCATCACTTCTGGTAGGTCTCCTCATCCTTTGACACTGATCGCAGCTTCTAGTAGACTTGACAGCATCTTTATGAAGTGTTGGCCAGTTATATCCTATTATCAATATTTTGAAGGTTGTCCTTTCGGTTGCAAAGTGGCCACCATAGGGTTCATCATGACAAGCCTTCAATATATCAAACACTTCATCCTCTCTAATACATCTTCTCATAATGTTATCTGGGCCAATGTAAAATAGGAATCTAGAAATCCAAGAATAAGGAAAACATTTGTGAACTAGTTGTCTCTTCACCCTTGGATAAAAGTAACCTAGAATCTGCCCTAAAACCAAATAATTAGCTATGTCTACATACCATGCAGTGTGTATAGTTATACCAAATAGATGCTCATCAGGAAAATAGTCATCAACCACTCCTTCTTATGATTGTGTGGGTAGTCTAGACAGAAAATCAGCAACTGCATTAGCTTTCCCTGGTTTCTCAACAATTGTTATGTCAATTTTTTGCAATAACAATAACCATTAGACAAGTCTACCACCCACTATTAGCTTATTCATCAAATATCTAATTGTTCCATGATCTGTATGTATGAACACTTTATAACCAGTAATGTAGTGTCTGATTTTGTTAATGGCATAAACAACTACCAACATTTCTTTTTCTATCATAGTGTAGTTCAACTTAGCTCCCTGTAGGTTTTTACTTACATAGTATGTTGCATACTCCTTAGTTCCTTCTTGTTGGCCTAGGACTGCTCCAATGGCAAAGTCCAATGCATCTATGTGGATGTGAAAAGGTAGTGTCCAATATGGACCTCTAAGAACTAGAGTGTATGTCAAGGATGCTTTTAGCTTTTCAAAGGAAGTCTGATAGTCTGGTGTCCACTCAAATTCATTGTCCTTTGTCAACAGAGTAAACAGAGGTGCAGCAATTTTGCTAAAATCTTGAGTAAACCTCCTGTAATAACCTACATGGCCTAGGAAGCTCCTTACATCCTTCTGTCTCTATGGAATAGGAAGGGTGGAAATAATTTCAATCTTCTTTGGGTCAACTTGTATACCTACACTTGAGATAAAATGTCCCAAAACTATCCCTTGTGTCATCATCATAAAACACTTTTCATTTCTCAAAGATAGATTATGTTCTGTGCATCTCTTCAAAATTTTCTCCATGTTTTGTAAAGCTTCATCATATGTGGTGAAGTCATCCATATAAATTTTCATGTTGTCATGGGCAAAATCAGAGAAAATACTGAGGACTGCTCTTTGAAAAGTGGTTGCAGCATTGCACAGACCAAAAGGTGAGACAGAATATGCATAGGTCCCCCAAGGGCATGTAAATGTTGTCTTATCTTGATCCTTTCATGCAATCTTGATTTGGTTACAACCACTAAAACCATCAAGAAATGAGAAATATTTCTTACCTACTAAAGAGTCAAGAACTTGATCAATGAAGTCCAATAGAAAGTGATATTTCTTGGTGGCAGCATTTAGTTCTCTGTAATCAACATAAACTTTGCATTTGCCACCTTTCTTGAGAACTATGACTAGTGGTGAAACCCATTCACTATTTGAAATGGGGTATATGAACCCTACATCTAAAAGATTTTGAAGTTCTGCTTTCACTATCTCTCTGAGAGTAGGATTCATGCATCTTTGTTGCTGTCTTATAGGTATGTGGCCATCATCAATGTAGATTTTATGCATACACAAAGTAGGATTTATGCCCTTCATGTCATTGTAATCCCATGCAAATGCTACAAAGTGGGTTTGTAAAACTATATGTAGGGACTGCTTCTGCTCATCAGTCAATGCATTATTAACAATCAACACTTTTCCTGGCTTGTTTTCTAATGGCTTAGACATTTCTTGCACAAAGGACAAATCAAGGCTAGGTATTACTGGAAAGCATTACCGAGGTAACAAAGTATGAAATATTTGAGATACTTCCTCTAAGAAACTAGTAGATATTATGCTTCCTAAGGGATCTTGTAAGCAAGATAAATAGTCTTGTTGTTGCAGATGCCTTCCACAGTCATTTTGTACAATGTGAGCAATCAACTCATCTTCATCTTGAATATCCTATAAGGGGATGCACTGAATAGTCATCAAGGTTTGCAAGGAATAGTTGTCCTCATCTTCCAGGGTAGGCCAAATGGTCTACTCAAGCTCATGGTATGGTTGGGCTGGTGGGTATAGAACCAATTTCTTGGTCACAGTCCCATTGGATATGATCATATTACCAGACCTGTAACCTATAAATGCATATGTTGTGGCAAGCCATGGTCTGTCTAGTATAAGAGGATAACTAGCAAGATTAACCTTTGGCTGTAGAACTATGAAATTAGTAGGGTATTCCCAGGAATCTAATGCAATGACCAAATCCTCAATGACTCCTTCATGTTTGACTGTAGACCTATCAACTAATTGCAAGACTGTTTGAGTAGACCTAAGGTTACTCAACAAGAGTGTCTACATTATCCCTTAGTCATTACATTAATTGCAGCACCTAAATCTATCAGGGTATGCTTAATCAAAGTCCCATTGATTTTGACATCCACCACAGGACTACCTAGATTTGTATATTTGGGAATAGTTATGTTCCCCAAAATTATGTCACCTAGATTACCCAAAACATGAACTATCTTTGGGTCTATCCTCTTTCTTCCTAGTTTCTTTATCCAGAGATCTCGGATAGTCTTAGTGTAGATGGGAATATCTTTGATAGCTTGGATTAATGGAATTTTTATGCTTATATCTTGCAACTAGCCTATGAGGTCATTTTCATACTATGCTGGTTGTTTCTAGATAGCTAAGCATTTACGGAAAGTATGATTAGGATGTGAAATGGTCTGAGGTTCCTGAGTTGATTCAGGTTCCAAAGGTGGTTTATCTAAGGCTTCCTCTGTGGGTTCTTCATCTTCAAGTTCTATAATTTGGGGAGATGAAGGACCTATAATTTGTATCCCTAATTTGAGATGAACATTACTCACTTCTACCCAAAAGGTGGGGTATTGCATTACCTCATTAGTATAACCCTGTTGAACAGGCTTGTTGTTAGGGTTAGGTGCAGGTTGGGCAGGGATTTGGGTAGGTCTAGGAGGTGGATTCTGAGATACTAATGGAGGCATTATGGCTAGCTATTGTGGTTGAGATGGAATCATAGGTTGCTAGTAATTTGCATTTTGTTGCCATTGTTGGTTCTTGTTCCATTGAGGCTACCATTGAGGTTGGTATGTAGGCCATTGGGGATTATAGTTGGAACCTTGAAAACCTTGTTGGGGCCATGGGTTTGGTTGTTGTTGGTTCCAACCAGGTTGTGGAGTAGGCCATTATGGGTTCTGCCCGAGATTTTGATTACTAGGCCATGGTTGAGTGTTCCAAGTAGAGAAATTTTGGTTTGCAGAAGGAAAGGGTGAACTAATATTTAGTGCATCAAAGGGCATACCTTGTCTTTGCTGCCAAAGTCTCCTTTGAGGTATGAAGAACAAATGTCCATCCTCTCCTTCGAATGGCTGAAATTTTTGTCTTTGTACCTTCTCTTGCTAGAAGGAAAGGGTGAACTAATATTTAGTGTATCAAAGGGCATACCTTGTCTTTGCTGCCAAAGTCTCCTTTGAGCTATGAAGAACAAATGTCCATCCTCTCCTTTAAATGGCTGAAATTCTGGTCTTTGTACCTTCTCTTGCTAGATGCTTGCCACTCTCTTGCATTTACAACTGGCCTTCCTTTGCCTACAACTGGAATAGTACTTAGTAAGCATTGCATCATCTTCTTCTTGTTTCTTCTTGATGTGAAGAGTGTCTAGCTATGTATCCATATGGCTGATTATGTCCTCCTTCATGTTGGACAACAAATTACTAATTTCCACTCTTGAAACTCCATTGGTTGCCTTGTTTGTAATTGATGTCCTTTCTCCAATCGGTCGTCTAGTGAAAGTCCTTGAATAATTTCAACAGACTTTACAAATTTACTCAAAAGGTAGTTGGGAAATATCACCTTGTCCAATTAGATTTAAAGCATTCATGCAATCATCCTTAACCCCTCTCAAGAAAACCACTTTTAATGATTCTTCAAATAATCTATTTTGGGGGTTCTTCTTCAGAGCAAACTAGAATCTTTCAACATAATCTTAAAGTGGCTCCTCCTCCTTTTGTGTCATCCTAAAGATGTCATCTCTCCTCCTATCGTGTCCTCTGTAGTAATCTTGGTATATCTCCAAGAATTTATCCTTCATAGTATCACAGTCTGGGATGATATCTTTTCCCAACCCAATAAACCATCTCGAAGATGCATACTTGAGAGTAGCAGGAAAGAGTTTCAACCTGCCAGCATCTAAATTGTAGTCATAGCTCCTACACAAGATATCAAACTCAAATAGGAACATATTTGGGTCCTCTGTCACTAGGCCATAGAAGACTGGTAATGCTGATGGTGGAATATTTTTCAGCATTGTAGTCCTCTCCTGATTAGTAATAGGAAACTTGAATGTTGCTTGCTCTAGTGGATCCTCCACTACAACATCTACCATGATTCTTAAGGTCCCTTATGTAGTTGTGGAAGAAGCTGATGAAGATGTAGAAGGTGTTGATGAAGATGTAAGAGGAAATTCTTCTTCAGTACTTTCTACTGTATAATTTATAAAGTCAGTTGTTTCTTCACTATCCTTAAAATTTGAAGGGAGGAATCTGCCTTGGTTATCTCTCTACCTCCGCATACAATGAATTTGGCTTAATGTTAGTATAATGTCTAGTGTTTCCTAAAAAGTGAATTTATTAATCCTAATGCTTGGAATCAAAATTTAAACTATGAAAGCATGTAAAAATGAGCCTATGAAGGTAGCACTTGTTGGAAATAAGGTAGATAACTAAGAGGGGGGGTGAATTAGTTATCTTAAATATTTAACTTTCTTTTCTTCTTTATCAATTAGTGTAGCATCGAAACATATAAACATACATAATCATGAGAGCATAAAAGAAATCAACACACATAGCACAAGGATTTTTACATGGACAACCCTGTTAAGGGAAAAACCATGGGGTGACTAACCTAAGATTGTATTCTCTATTAAAAGAATAAGAAGTACAAAATGGCACTTGCCAATTAGGGCTCACTACCCGAGCACATTTCTCACAAGAGGCACACTGCCCACAAGAGACTCACTGTCTACAAGGATATAGAATATAACTAGATGTTTGAACTGAAGAGAGGCATCCACATATGCTGAGATTCAGTTTCAGTTAGGCTTAATACACTGATCTACTGCACTTCATTCTTCCTCTGCTCTAGTGCTACTATTCTATCACATACCAGACTTGTATTTATCCTTCCACACTTCTCTCTGCCCCTTTTTGCACACTATACCATACACCACACACACCTTCATACCAAAATCCATCTGGTATATATATCTGCACCAAGGATTTCAACATATTTCTAGTCGGCAACTAGAATACTCAAGATATTTACTAAATACTAGTCTGTTGGCTGAATGCATGCTTAATATGTAATGCGTATCAAAAATATAGACATGGAAGTCATAAATCATGTCAACCAACCATGAATGATCCCTCAAGAAGCTTGATCACCATCAATTTCTCATCCATATTAAAGTCTGATGCTCTGCTGGTTAGTTCTTCCTTAGTCTACTCTGCCTGTCAAAAACCCAACACTTAGGTACTCATATCTTTTCATTCTTTCATCACCGGAGGCTCAATCTCTAGAATGTAGCAATCATTGTACTCCTCTTGACTTCCCCAAGTCTGCACTTTGTTGAGATACATCCTCTGAGAGATTGAGACCTGATTGTCAGACCTTGTTGCATGCTTTGTTCTTATTCACTAGACTAAAGCATTCTTCAATCTTACTTCTAGTATAGTCATACTATGCTCTATGGATGTGTGGGATAGACTTTGTTGCCATCAATGACAACAATCATGAAGCCACACAGTGTCTCTTGCCAACAACACCATCCCTGAAAATGACACCAAAAATGTAGAGGAAAACTAATGTGTTGTAGACTTAATATAATTCAGGGGTAAACCTATCTGAACAGTCCACTCTATCATTACATTTCTACATTAAATTATCAACCAAGGAGCATAAGCTTATGATGGAACTACACTGTATGTGCCTTTAGGGCTCATATTCTTCCTAAACTATCTTATCCAAACCTATTCGAGCTATTCTACTCTACTGGAATTCACAGAAATGCAAGAACAATAAAAACATCTATAGAATCTAGTGGCTACAAGTACCTACAGCATAAGCTATAGATGACTATTATCAATATGAAATTATAGAATTAACTCAAAACATCTAAAAAGATAAAAGAACTAATACTAACCTCTGGAGGGCTTAAAGTTGATAAAGCATGCACTTGTTCATGAACCATACTATTTGTAATCCAACAATCAAAGAATCTAAGTGACTCATGATGTATATATATACAAATGAAAAGAAGATTTAACAATGAATGCATAAAGGAACAAGTAAATAAATGAAGTGAGGATCAGTACCTTGAGTGGCCAACTCAGGGGACTAACTCACTTAACTGAGAATCAAATCTAGTTCAGATTCTTATGCATCTTCATAGCACATAGTTCATTCACTTCATACCTTAAACAAAATTCCTTTCAAATTGTATTCAATAATGACATTCCTTAATAAAACATGTCTGTATCTTTCAATATAGAAAACAGAGTAACAATAGAGTAACAACTAACTAGAAATAATAACTAACTTGACATCTAACTCATCCTTTCTAACTTATACAAGAATGGGAGAGTTTTATCCAACTACTAACTGACTTCAATAATCAATCCATTCCTAGATACTAGGATACAACTTTGAGATCAATTTATTAAACTAACTAAACAGAGGAAGCAGAGTCCTATGCAAGCCAAAATTCTTATGTAATGGATCTCATGAAGAACACACATAAGCCACATTTGAAACAAGTCTTCTTCTTCTTCTTCTTCTGCATTTATTTCTATCCATGATGGTTCTTCGTCCTCTAGCTGCCTATACATTTGGCATCCAACTTCACTTCCTTTAATTCTCTTGTCTTCAACTTCACTGCAAATGCTGATTTCCTTGATGACACATTCTTGCTACACAGGGGTTAATTCACAAAACATATGCACAAAAATAACCTTCATGACTAAACCATAGGATTCCATCTATATTGCATGCATACTCATATTTAAATCATTCAATTGATAATATCATCACCATATTCCATATTAATAACATGGGTTCAAAGTCTTACAAAGTATATAAAAAGACAACATATAATGATGGTGATGTTGGTAAAGTGTTTGGAGGATCATATAGAAAAGTTCTTAAAAGCATATAAAAACATTATAAAAAAAGGTCAATAATTCAGCCCATCACCTACCACCTTTTGACAACATGAAACTAAAGCATTTTGTAAGAATGTGTTTGATTTTGCCACGGTCAAATAGACTAAAGTTGACCAAAACTGAGAGAGGTTATTGTGGAAGGATGCCACATGCACCTGTAGGTCCAAACAGAACATTCCCAGTTGCCACGAATTCTAAGAACTGCTTCATCAAAGTTTGGTAGTTTTTGTGTCTTAAGGAGCTTAAGGGACTTTGTTGGTAGACTACTACCCTAAACGACTAGGGTGCTTGGCACATGAAACATGACCGCCCCTAGAATTTAACTACCCAGCCTGACGCATTAGTGAAATTTGTTCAGCCCCACAACCTATGGAATAACATTCCCAGCTACCACAATTTCTGAGAATTGCTCTATGAAAGTTTGGTAGTTTTTTAATCTTAGCGATCTTAAGGGACTTTGCCAGTAGCCTGTTGCCCGGAATAACTGGGGCACTTGGCACATGAAGAGAGACCTCCGTTGGCATTTGCCCACCCACCCCAACATGTTGGCAAATTTTGTTGGACCCCACGACCTATGGAATGCAAAATGTCACTCCTAGCACCTTTCCACTGCATGAAACCGAAGCATTTTGGAAGCGCATGTTCCTTGCCACCATAGGTAAACAAAATTGGTTCTTACAAAATCAATGTAGGTGTTTGTAGGTGGACCTAAAATCCACCTATACATACAAAGTAGATGTTCCTAGGTGTCACAGTTTGATGGAACAATTGATCCAAAGTTTGTCACTTTTTTTTTTTTCTTAGGGCTCTTGAGAGATTGTTTGTGTTCGATATAGCCAAGAACGACCATGAGGCTTTGCCACCAAAAAGACATCCCCCCTAGCATTTATCCACCCACTTGGATGTGTTGGCACCATCGATTTGGCCCCAAGAGATGCCTATCTTAAAAATTAGTCATAATACCATTCTGGTAGCTAGAAATTCAATACTATAGAGGTGTTCTCACTTGATCCAATGTCTTGTAGGACATCAATTGAGGCTTCCCTTACTGCTACTATCAATTGTTTGTCATTAAAACTTGTTAACACTCATTATGATATAGTAACATTATTAAAATGAATTATAACTCATAGTAACATCATTAAAACTCAATATGAAATAGAAAGTAAAGGACATATCATCGTGAAATAATCATGAAAACCTACCTTACTTTCCATCCAAAGACAACTTCATAAGGATTATGCCTACCTCCATCATACTAAAATCCTGAATGCAAATGCAATTACACTATTTAGCTTAAATGAGTAGCTAAAATGTACAAGGAGAAATGAGGATAGAAAAGGAAACTAACATACCTTTCTGTCATTCCACTACTTCAATCTAATGAACCATCAAGGTCTCCTCTACTCTTTATTGTGTTGAGTATTGCCTCGTGATTAGACTCACAAACCTTCCACAAGGTCCTATTCAATGGTCTACCCCCATATTTGATTAAATGAATGTTTGAAGCCACAAAAAGGTAATAATAATGAATAATCTTCCTATGTGTGTCATAGTCCTCGAACACCCCCACATAAAACTTCTATAGTGGATAGCTTCTAAGCCATGTTCTAGTAACAACCACTGATCCTGTAGGGTACTCGATGTTTTCTCCATCTATAATAGGAGAATCCAATTTATTTTTTCCTCAACATAATGACACAAATAATAATTCATTCCTTCTTCATTATCTTTAGCTATAATAACTACATAAACATCCTCTGCATTGATACATACATTCAGTTTGCTGAATATAACTTCAACAATACAAGAAAAAATATAAAATAAGATGCCATGTTAAATTTTTTAAATTTGAATGTTGATAATACCTAGTTTTACTAGATTTGAAACATAGTCAAAATCAATCGATGTTTCAATCTCTGTCATTTGTAGTGATGTCAGTAGTCGATACATATTAATCAGGCTTAGGCCTCTTGTACACCATTCATCAACCCACTGCTTTGACTCACAATCATACCAAGCTTCATATGTACATAAAGAACAAAAGCATGCCATATGACACATGAATACTCCATGAACCTGCATTGGAGCTTCTAAAAGAGTGTAGCTCACTTGATCCTATCAATCTACAACAATCCTCATATTTTGGAATGTTAGTATCATCAACCAACTAAAAATATCTATAAACTATAGACTTACCTTCATTACGTGGAACCATTGTAGTGTTACATCATTTGACAATAGATCTCACATCTATCAACTTTGCATTGTCTTTGTACTTCAACTCTTCTTGTGTCAATGCTCTTTTGATACATGCTCCTACACCATCATGCTCTTCTTTTCCATGCCCAGCCTCACAAAAATTTCACATATATTAAACACTAATCATCATATGCATCCTACTCATCCATAAGAACATCCATGTGTTCTTAAATTGTGATGGACAATTATCTGACCATATGATATGCTGACAAAATGATATGCTCCTGCTGGCCAAATAATTGTAGAACATCTGCAAGTAACCTTGTACAAACTCTGTAGAATGTGTGCAATCATCACTAATATAAAAATGATATTCCCTCAAGATCTTCCTGTTGTCCTCTATACTATCTTCTGCATGCATGAATGTTATTTGCGCAAATATAGTAACATGCATAGATTTGTAATACTGTGATTGCACCTCATTTTGTGGTTGTAGTGTGTAGTTCTCTACAAATTCAACAAATGAAATGATGGTACCAAGTGGAAATATGTACTTACATAATGTGAATTGTATCCAACCATCGAGCTCTATGGGTATGCCTTGCATACTCGTACACTATATTGTCATGAAATGTAGACATAAAATGATACACTGGAATCTTTTGAATAACCAAATCGCACCTCTTTTCTTCTTTACCATCTTTTGTATTTTTGGCCATTATTTTATACTTGTCAAACTCTACTAGTTCGTTTCCAAGAGCATGTGTGCTTTCCATATGTTCACATATTGGCATATGTTGCAACCCACCACAATGCTAACATGCGCCATTAAAGCATAATTTCCTATAGAATATTTGACCTTCCTCTCTTTCACATAAAACTATTGATATGAAGTCTAGAAGATATTGGTGGGGCACGTATGCCACAATATTGCAAAACATTGTTAGTATGCAAATCTAAATATATACACCAATAAACATCAAAATGGTTAGAAAATTTAATATGTAATCTACAACAAGTAGTGCATGTGTGATTTATTTTTTGCATAGAAAGGTTTTAGCATTTCAAAATATCTTCAACAAATTTTAACATGAGGATACATCTCTTGAAATTTCTTGAAAATTTGTGTTTGAGTCACATCCAAAAAATACTTTAGATCTAGCTCACGGTTTTGACAACCAATTCTCCTTCTCACAACATCTCTTGCATTAGGAGATACTCTTGTGTTGTTTTTCCAAAATTCTTCAATGAGGAATCTCAAGGCTTCAACAACAACTTTTTCTTTCCATGGGAGTCTCCCTGAGAGTGCCCATAATTCATTGGTGTTTGGGTCCTCAACTCTTTCACATCTTCCAATGGATCTCATTAGAGTTTTTCTACTTATTTTCAATGCTTGACTTATCTTTCTAATGAGATAAGCTTTTTTTTTGTTGGCTTACTATTGTCGATGTAATGACATGTCATGTGACATTACTATCCTTGGTTCATGAGGTGGAACCTAGACTTGTTGCAAGTATGTGCTTAATCGATGTTGTCATTAATGTCAACATATCTTTGTTGTCATTTGTGTTAATTGTATCCTATTTTGTTACTTGGTTAGAAGCTTTATATGTTGAGGATATTAAGAAAATTAGCCCCTCCAGAAGAATCAGAAAGGAAACATTGAATCATAGTGAAGACAATGAGTTGCATACTAAAGAACGGTCTAGAAGACCGTTCCACATTTCTTAGAGAGTGAAGATCTTGGTCTGTGATTGGAATTTATTTAAGGGCATGTTTGAAGATGAAAAATCTTGATTTTGAGCCTTTGGTATGAAGAATTGATTGAGTTACATTCACCAAAGTAAAACCTACTTTATCTGTTTATTCACTAGTGATAGGGAGAAAGTATTTTGCTCTACATTCCTCTACATTGAAGTATTTTTCTTTGTAGTTCTAGAGGGAAGTCTGGGATGATGATAAGTGCCTACAACTCCAATAGTTTGTGATTTGGTAGTCTGCAAGCTATCTTTCTTTTATGACAGTTGAAGACAATGAAGTTCATGTGCTTCGGTGTGAAGAATGTCATGAATAAACTAGTTAGATTTTGTGTAGTTGCTCCTGGTGATTACAATGTGCTTGTGGAGGCCTCTTAATCATGTTCCTACCTTTTCATTGGTCCATGTTAAGGAATTGAGATTGTGTTTGAAGATTACTTCTAGATAATGTAGCGTGTAACTAGTCTTAGCCGACTTGGTTAATTCCAGTGATTGTGAAGATCTCTTGAAGAATGTAGAAGCATGTTGTGGTGTGGAAGATCATGTTTGAGTCCTAGCTAAGGCATGGAGTGATCCTCATACATCTTAGCACACTTCCTTAGCTAATTTTGTATTAGGTCTAGACCTATTTTATGTATGTTTGTAATGCCGACCTTGGAGATTGTTCTAATGGTTGATGATTGTAATGCCGACCTTGATGATCATTCCAAGGTTAATGTAGTGTATAAATACTTGCAATTGAGTTGAGGAAAAAGTGTCCTTGTGTGAAAGATGCGAAGATAAGTAAGGAAGAGAAAAGGCAGAGCAGAGTAGAAGAATATTACACTTCAATGGAACTAAATTCAGGCATGGAGTAGATGTTAACATCTCAGTTCAAAACCCTTGGAAGTGAGCTACCCCTTGGTAGTGAGCCACCCCTTGGTAGTGAGTCATCCCTTGGCAGTGAGCCCTATTGGAAGTGAGCCTCTAATTTTTAGTATTGTGCTTTACATAAATATTTTGTGCGTTAACTCCCGCTATGGTTTTTCCCTTGACAGGGTTTTCCATGTAAAAATCTGGTGTCACCTGTGTATGATCTTGCAATTGTGTTTATGGTTCTATGTTTATGATTTCATATTTTAATCATAACAAATAGTGGGTAAGTGTTTAATGATTTAAGGTGCAAAATTGCTTAAGTTTTGTGACAATTGATTCACCCCCCTCTCAGTTGTCTGGTTCATTTCAACAGTTGGTATCAGAGCCAAGTTCCTTAGAAGAAAGCTTGACCACTTGAGGTTGATCCAGAATGTCGTATAAGAAGGAGAGTCCATGGTTTGATGGAACAAACTACTCCATCTAGAAGATCCGCATGAAAACTCATCTCCTTTCTTGGGTTATAGTGTTTGGAAAATAACTGAAAATAAGTATGAAATACTGAAGAATGGTTTGTAAACTGAAGATGAGAACAAGGAATTTGAGTTGAACATAAAAGCCTAAGATGCCCTGGTGAGAGCCTTATCTGACATCGAAGTAACAACTTGGATCATGGAAATAGAAACTACTTATGAAATCTGGGATAAGGTGAAGAATCTATATGAAGGAGATGAATATGTGAAAAGTGCCAAGTTGCAGAGTTTGAAGGAAAAATATGAATGTTTGAAGATGAGTGAAGATGACAAAATAACATCCTTCATGCAAAAGGTTGATAATCTTTTGAGTAGCATTAGAACTGTAGGAGGAAAAATTGAGAATATTGAAGTTGTGAACAAAATTCTTAGATCATTGCCTAAATCTTATTGTCATAAATTGGCTGCAATTGAAGAAATAATGACAGTAACAAAGATTACAAAAGATCAGCTACTAGGGAATCTAACAACCTTTAAAATAAGAGAACTTGGTGATTCACTTCCAAAGATAGAGACTGCCTTCAAGGCCAGCACATCAGAAAGAACCCTTAGATCTAAAAAGTACAAGGTGGACCCAGATTATGAGCTTGAATAACTTGAAGCCAACTTTGTTAACAATCAATTTACCTGTCAAATGTTTCAGTTGTGGTAAAGTTGGTCATTATGCTTCTAGGTGCCCCACAAGAGTTCCCAAACCAAGGCTAGATAGACCTAGGATTCCAAAGAAATGTTATTATGTTGAAGATATTGATGATGATGAAGGAGTATCAGATGGTGAACCAGATAATTCTAATACTTCTAGAAATGAATGCTTGTTTATTTCTATTAAAGAAGAACCTATGACTACTAATCCTGATAGCTGTGTGAAGGAATAAAAACCAGTGGAAATTGCCTTGGCCACTCAGGTTGTTGAAGACAAAGATGAATGGGATGCTCTCCTCATATGACTAATGACAAAAGTAAGTTCATAAGTTAGGGAAGATATGATAGAGGACTAGTTAGGATTGGTGATGATACAGCTGGTAAGATTTGTGGAAAAGGATCCATTTCTTTTGATGGAAAGCACAACACTGATGATGTCTTATATGTGAAGGGATTAAAGCACAATCTCTTGAGTGTTGGTCAGATGTGTGAAAAAGGTTATGATCTCAGATTCAAGGACAATGGATGCAATATCTTGGAAAGCTCCAGAATAGTGATTGCAACTGGTAAGAAGACAAGAGGTAACATTTATCATTTGAAATGGACTGATGAATATTGTTTGTTAGCTCAAAATGATGAAAGTTGGTTGTAGCATAGAAGTTTGTGTCATATCAATTTTGACAACATTGTGAAGATAAGTTCCACTCAGGTTGTAAGGGATTTGCCTAACCTTGCGAAGCCTACTAATACTTTGTGCAAGGAGTGCCAATTTAGAAAATAGACAAGAATAAGTTTCAAGAGCAAGGACCAATCTGTTGATGGACTACTAAAATTAGAGCATACAAATCTATGTGGACCTACCAAAGTAAGAAGTCTACAAGGAGACAGTATTTCATGTTGTTGATTGATGATTATTCTAGAATGACTTGGGTTACCTTCTTAAAAGAAAAAGTTGAAGCCTTAGAAAAGTTCAAAGAATTCAAGGCAATGGTTAAGAATGAGCTAGACTTGAAAATAAAATGCTTGAGGTCTGATAGAGGTGGAGAGTTTAAATCAAATGTGTTCAACTTCTTCTATAAAGAACAAGGGATAAATAGACAATTATCTGCACCCATGACTCCACAACAAAATAGAGTAGTTGAAAGGAAAAAAAGGATAGTTCAAGAGGCTACTAGAACAATGATGAAGGAGGCTGACCTACCAGAAGTTTATTGTAGAGAGGCAATTCACACTGTTGTATACATTCTAAATAGAGTCCAAATAAAAGGTAACAGCTCTAAGACTCCTTATGAAATGTGGCATGGTAAAGCTCCTACTATGAAATATCTCAAAGTTTTTGGTAGTAAGTGTTATATTAGAAGAGATGAAGATCTAGGTAAGTTTGACGCAAGATGTGATTAATGTATCTTTCTTGGATATTCTACCAAGAGCAAGGCCTACTGGTGCTACAATAATAGGTTGAAGAAGATCATTGAGAGTGCAAATGTCAAAGTTGATGAAACCAAGGAAAAGGTATCAAGTGGATATGAATTTGAAGAACCAGATGTCCCTGCAAACAAAGTAGTAGTGCAGCAAGAAGAAAACTTAGAGTAAGAAGAACAAGCTCTTGAAACTATTATCAAGACACTCAAGTATGTAAAGTTAAATCACTCTGAAGATCAAATCATCAGAGATAAGAGTAAAGGAGTTTAGACCAGAAGAAGAGTTGTTGATGAATAGGTTAATTATTGTTTGATTTCTCAAATGGAACCTAAAATTATAAATGAAGCTTGTAATGATGAAAATTGGGTAAAGGCTATGGAAGAAGAGCTGATGCAGATAGAGAAGAATCAAACTTGGGATCTTGTTCCTAGACCAGAAAATAAGAATGTAATTGGCACCAAATGGTTCTTCAGGAACAAAATGAATGAGAATAGGGAAGTGGTAAGAAACAAAGCAAGGTTGGTATGCAAAGGATACTCTCAAGTTGAAGGAATAAATTTTGAGGAAACATTTGCACCAGTGGCAAGGATTGAAGCAATAAGAATGTTTGTAGCATTTGTACCCTACAAAGATTTCAAGGTATATCAAATGGATGTAAAGTCTACATTCTTAAATGGAGAATTGGAAGAAGAAGTCTATATTGAACAACTGGAAGGATTCTAGTCATCAGATCTAGGTGACATGGTGTGTAGATTGAAGAAACCATTGTATGGACTAAAACAAGCCCCCAAGGCCTGTTATACAAGATTGGATAAGTATCTGATACAGTTAGGGTTCAGTAAGGGTACTGCCGATAGTAATCTCTATTTGAAGATCAATAATGAACAAATCCTAATTGTTGCAATCTTTGTTGATGACGTTATCTTTGGAGGCAATGAAGGTATGTGCATGGTTTTTGCTGGTGAAATGAAAAATAAATTTGAAATGTCCATGTTTGGTGAGATGAATTTATTTTTAGGTCTACAAATAAATCAATCAGATAAAGGTATCTTCATTTCTCAGTCAAAGTATGTGAGAGAGTTGTTAAAGAAGTTTGGGATCGAGGACTCCAAACTGGTAAGCACTCCCATGGAAACTAGTTGTAAATTGAGTAAAAAATGATGACTCATCTATGGTAGATTAGAAAAGATATAGATCTATGATTGGAGGATTACTTTATCTGACCCAAACTAGACTTGACATAATGCATGCAGTTTGCCTTGTGGCAAGATTTCAAGAAGAACCTAAAGAATCACATGTGATGGCAGACAAAAGAATACTGAGATACTTGAAAGGCACGATGGATTATGGTTTGTGGTATCAAAAAGACAATGATTTCACTCTTAGTACATACACTGATGCAGATTGGGCTAGAGATGTGGATGATAGGAAAAGTACAAGTGGAGGTGCATTCTTTTTAGGAAAGAGGTTGGTATCCTAGTTAAGAAAGAAACAAGATGCAATATCTCTATCTACTGTAGAAACAGAATACATTGCAACAGCATGTAGTTGTACTCAAGTGCTATGGATGAAGCAGACATTGAAGGACATTCGAGTTGTGTGTGAAGATCCAGTTGCAATCTTTTGTGACAATACAAGTGCCATAAACATATCAAAGGACCTAGTAATGCATTCAAGGACAAAGCATATATCCATAAGATATCACTTTCTAAGAGAAAAGGTAACAGAGAATGAAGTCAAGTTGGAGTATGTATCTACAAAAGATCAGTTTGTAGACATTTTCACTAAGACTTTGCCTAAGAATATTTTTGAGTATCTAAGAGAAAAGTTAGGGTTTATCACCCCTCCTACTCTAAACTAAGATGCACATAAGTGCATCAGTCCGAAGGTAAAATCCATCTCCAGATCCGGATTGATGCTTGTAAGGGCTACTTCTCAGGGGGAGTAGTCAGATGAAGAGAGTTCAGAAGAGAGATTAGATCAGAGCAACAGAGTGCAAGTGTGTGCCCTTTTCCATTGATGTCAAAGGGGGAGAGAAATCATGTGAAAAACTTAGAGAGAAAGAGTGCATATGTGTAAAGAGATAGGGGGAGAATCTTTTCTTGATGGCTATTGCAGTTTTTCACATCATATGTTGTCATCAATGACAAAGGGGGAGATTGTCGCCAGTATGTGCTTAATCGATGTTTTCATTGATGTCAACATATCTTTGTTGGAATTGGTGTCAAATGTATCCTATTTTGTTACTTGGTTAGAATCTTTATATGTTGAGGATATTGAAAAAATTAGCCCCTCCGGAAGAATCAAAAAGGAAATAGTGAATCATTGTGAAGACAGTGAGTTGCATACTGAAGAACAGTCCAGATGATTGCACGGCATTTCTTGGAGAGTGAAGATCTTGGTCTATGGATTGGAATTTATTTAGAGACATGTCTGAAGATGCTAAATCCTGAGTTTGAGCCTCTAGTATGAAGAATTGAGTTACATTCACTAGAGTAAAACCTGCTTTTTTTGTTTATTCACTAGTGATAGGGAGAAAGTATTTTGCTCCACATTCCTCTGCATTGACGTATTTTTCTTTGCAGTTCTAGAGGGAAGTCTGGGATGATGATAAGTGCCTACAACTCCAATGGTTTGTGATTTGGTAATCTACAAGCTATCTTTCTTTTATGACAATTGAAGATAGTGAATTTCGTGTGCTTCAGTGTGAAGAATCTCATGAATAAAGTGGTTAGAATTTGTGCAGTTGCTCCTTGTGATTACAACATGCTTGTGGAGGCCTCTTGATCATGTTCCTACCTTTTCATTAGTCCATGTTAAGGAATTAAGATTGTGTTTGAAGATAACTTCCAGATAACATAGTGTGTAACCAGTCTTAGCTGACTTGGTTAATTCCAGTGATTGTGGAGATCTCTTGAAGATTGCAAAAGCATGTTGTAGCATGGAATATCATGTTTGAGTCCTAGTTAAGGCATGGAGTGATCCGCATACATCTTTACTATATTTCCTTAGATAATTTTTTATTAGGTCCAAACCTATTTTATGTATGTTTGTAATACTAAACTTGGAGATTGTTCCAACAGTTGATGATTGTAATGTCGACCTTGATGTAGTGTATAAATACTTGCAATTGAGTCAAGGAAAAGGTGTCCTTGTGTGAAATATATGAAGATAAGTAAGGAAGAGAAATAGCAGAGCAAAGCAGAAGAATATTGTGCTTCAATGGAATTGAATTCAGGCATGGAGTAGATGCTAACATCTTAGTTCAAAACCCTTGGCGGTGAGCCTTTTTCTAGGCAATGAGCCCTATTGGCAGTGAGCCTATGATTTTTAGTATTGTACTTTACATATATAGCTTGTGGGTTAACTCCCACCATTTTTTCCTTGACAGGGTTTTCCATGTAAAAATTTGGTGTCACCTATGTATGATCTTGCAATTGTGTTTATGATTATGTGTTTATGCTTTCATGTTTTAATCATAACAAACAATGGATAACTGTTTAATTATTTAATGTGTAGAATTACTTAAGTTTTGTGACAACTGATTCACCCCCCAACTCTCAGTTGTCTTGTTCATTTCAACAACACTCTGATATGCACTCATTAAATTCTTGACAATTTATTTTTCACCTGAGGCATCCAATGTTCTTAGCCCAAGAATCTTCATAGTGTGCCTAAATTTTAGATTTCTCATCAATTCAACAAATAGTTGACATCTTCTCATTTAATTTAAATTCTCAAAGAATGGTTTCCATATGTTATTCACATATCTATGGCAAGTGCACTTGGGAATCTTATTCTGCATGGGCTTCAACACATTCTCATCAATATCAATTAGAAACTTAGGCTTCCTCTGCCAAATTCTAGGAGGTGTTTTAATTGGTAAAGTTGACTCAACATTAGGAAATTCTTCAATGTTTACTTGAGATGTGATAGATAATGTACCTTCAATTAGAGATGAAAATGCTTGAAGTTGAGATGGAGAAGATGGTGTACCTTCAGCCTAATGTGTGAATGATGTTGTGCCACCAAGTTGAGAAGAAAATGAAGATGTACCTTATACTTCACCTATGAAACATGGAGTGTCTCGAATTCGAGAAGATAACGATGGTGTTGAACCTTCAACTTGACCTATGGATGATGGAGTGCCTCCAACTTGAAGATTCACTTTCCTCATTGCATGGAGGTTTTACATTCATTTCCTTTGTACCACCAATTCCATCTGTCTCTTAGCTTCATTAGATGTGTCATGTTCCTCTTCAATTGGCAATGGTGGAATGCCTTCATGTATGGTTGACAATTTCCTACTTTCCTAAATTTAACTCATTTTTTCTCTTTTCCTCTCATTCTCAGATTCACATTCTTCTAGTTTAGAGTCTTTTCTCATTTCCATGGCATGATGATGATTTCTACAAGCATGATGAATAAGACAATGATAATTAGAAATTTTATAATGATAATGAATAACAATGTTCTACAAACTTCTGATTTTCACAATGAATAATGGTCACAATGATTTATCAATTGTCTTCATACATGGTTCTACAAACTTCTGAATCTTTGATTTTTAGTAGAGTTAGGGTTAGGGCAAAATAAAAAGGTGGAAAATTTAGGGCAGAAATTCTCATGTATGGAGCATGTTTTCCTCATGATTAGTGAGGTCACTCATACTATGACTGTCCTAACTTGTCTAAATCAGTCTCCAAGGTTTGGTTATGCATGGTATTGAATAAGATATGATAGATCAAAAAACTATCCCAAAAAGCACTTAAATTCCTTGAATTGACAACATCAAGATCATGAGAAAACTCCCCAAATTATTTCTTATGTTCATGTGTGAGCATTTCTTGGGCTAGGACAGTATCATGGAGCTCTCTAAAATACTTTTGAACTCATCCAAATGTACAAATGCAAAGAATAAACTCTTATGATTACCAATACAAAATGATAAACAAGATGCTCAAAGAGGAGAAACCACTAATAGTCAATCAAAATAACAATCAAGACTTCACTACCTTAAATTTATCAAATTATAAGCCAACCATTGCCCAAAAACCAACCATAAGGACTTGTTACAATACTTTGGGATGCTTGTAGTATTCTTATAGTATTACTTTGAGTCACTTGTAGTTGTACTTTGGAAGCTATAGTGTTGACTATGATGTCATGAGAGGATCCAAATTAAATTTTAGTGATTTGGGAGCTTTGTGTAGTTATATAGTTCATGGTATCTTCCTAATTGAAGATCATGACCTATTACCTTTCCCTTTCAAAGATCCTAGTATTGTTTATCCAATTTGTGTGAGGGCCATAGGTGATCTTTGATTAGGAGATGCCTATCATGATGCCATGGTTGATCTTTAGTTAGGAGATATTTATCATGATTCCATGGGCAACTTTAAGTCACTTTTAGTGGGAGCTTTGATAGTGTTGTGAATCTATCATTTTGTGATGGATGATATTCTATAGTGGATGTTGGAGTCATGCAAAGCTTCTTAGTTCCTACTTCATGTGCATTAAGCATTAACATTGTTTTATCTATTAATAACATGACTAATAGTAACATGACTGTCACAACGTGGTTGGGTAATAGTCTTTTTGTAAAATGAATGATGTGTATTCTTGCTAAGTGGCAAACCTGCTTCCATTGTCATAGAAAGAAACATGCACATTAGGTCTTATTGGTAAAATTCTCAAGTATTGGATCAATAATCAATCCCATGAAGATACTAAAACCCCCATGATGACAATCCCCTAAATCTATAGCATCTAATTTTCAATCTCAAAACATGATTGTGCTATTTATAACAATCATAAATGAGTCATCAGCATAGAGAAATGACAATTTCAAAGGCTTATAATCACATTTGCACTGATGACCACACTTTTTAACTTTAATAACATTAAGACAGTCCTTCAAAACTTGCCTAGCAACCTAAAATATTACCCTAGCATAATATAGACAGTCACAAATGACTGTACTATTGGGCATAACTGATGTAGGAGCATCCCTAGTTCAAGAGCAATCTTGCATCAACCAAAAACATTTGCATTTTAGTTTGTTTGCAGTTCAATTTTTTTCCTTTCATTTTCCAGTTCAGTTCAGTCGGAAGTAGTTTTTGTATTTTGGTTTGCATTCTACCGCAGTTGCATTTCATATCTTGTGGAGCAAATCTTAGCATCTTGATTCATTCATCTACATCATATTCAGAATTTAGAGCATTTGGATCACTTACCAAAAAGTTGTTGCTATCATAAGATCGAATGATTTCTCAGAACAGAGCATCTTAACAGTCTCAGATAATCAGCTAAAGGAGAAGACTTGCAAAGCATTCCTCGACTCGTGAAGCTTAATGACACATCATTCAATGATCTTTGGTTCACGGCTGACTTTCTTTGAGACCTACACATCATTCCATTCATTTGCGGAGGTGTTCTACATGATTAGGTCCAACCTATTTGTGTACACACGTTACAACCCTTCATAGGAGTTTGTGGTCTTCCTTGGCCGACGCGGAGGAATCTTTTGTACTGGAGATGATATATAAGGATGTAATAGATCCCTAAGAAAGAAAATTTTGATAGTTAGAAATAGATTCATAATTAGTAGTTGAGCTCTTTTGGGAGGGAACTTCAAAGCTATATCTTGTGCATATTCTGATATTTTGTAATCAGGTCTTTGAGCCATAATTGTAAGCCCACATGATGTCAGCCAGATTGTATTTGAATTCTATGATATATTGAATGACTAAATTTACATTTGTTTCATATCTTTGAGTTGTTTCCATTGTGTTTACTCTTGTTGCATGACCTAGACAATTCATTCTATGAACCCTCCTACCATGACTGCACAGTGGTATCAGAGAAAAAGTCTAAATCTTTGGGAGTGAATTAAGTGAAGTTCGTGAAGAAATTCCATAAGATCTTGATGTAGACAGATCACCAAATTGAGGTAGATTACTTGTGTCACAACTGACCATTGATTGTGAGGCAGTTGTCACCGTGTAGCTCAATCGTTGAACTTGAGGTAGTTTATACTTGATCCTAGGAAGCATTGCACCGAGGAGAGTTGTTTTTATTGGAACAATGGCTAGTAGAATCGATGAGATGATGGAAATGATGAAAATGATGTGAATTCATTTGGATGTTGTTGAGGAAGATAGGCGACGAGGATTGACACCTAGACCTAATGTTCAAAGTGATGATGATGAGGAATTTCAATCTGTTGAACAAATTAGTGAAACCCTAGGATGTGATGAAGAAGAAGAATCAGACCAAGTAAAGATGTTGTGAGCTATTTCAAATAGTGGAAAGAGATTGAGAGTTGATGTGTTGAATTATACTGGTAATTTGAACCCTGAAGAATTGATTGACTAGATAAATGACATGGAAGATTACTTTGAATATGAAGAAGTTGAAGAACTAGAGAAGGTGAAATTTACAAATACAAAGTTGAAAGGACATGCTACTATATGGTGGAAAGAAGTTCAACTAGATAGAAATAGAAGAGAAAAAGAAAAGAGTACAAAGTGGGATAGGATGGTGACAAAATTAAAGAATCAGTTTATCCCTGCTGACTATGAGTTAGAACTGTTGAAAAGATTGCAGAACCTGATACAAAAGGAGAAATCTGTGAAAGAGTATACTGAAGAATTTCATAAGATGATCATAAGGACAGGACATAGTGAAGCAAGCAAGGATAAAGTGGCTAGATACATCAATGGACTGATGTTGAACATTCAAGAAGAACTAAGTTTAGTAAGGATGACAGCATTAGAAGAAGCATATCAGTTTGCCCTGAAAGTTGAAGAGAAGATGAATAAGAAGCATGATCAAAGGTAGAGGGGTGGAGGAGGTAAATTTCAAAGAGGTGGAAATTTTTTGGATGTGAAAGATCAAATTCCAAGTAGAAAAAGCCTGACAACCTATTTGAGAAGGATGATAGAGATAATAATGCATACCAAAGAGATGACAAAAAAATTTACTAGAGAGGAAACCCTAGTGTATACCAGAATGAAGGATACCGAAGAGAAGGAAGAGGATTTGATAAGAGAACATTCAGAGGCACTTGTTTTAAGTGTGGAGGTGAAGGACATAGAGCATTTGAATGTAATCAAGGGAGTTCTAGCAAGGGAATGGAGAACAGTGGAAGAGCAGCCTATATTTAAGAAGAAAATGTTGGATAACCTAGTTCTGTTGGTAAATTAGAGAAAGGAGAGTCACTTGTGGTGAGGAGAGAACTATTTCAAGTAGAGACAACTAAGGAACCACTGAAGAGGAATAGTTTGTTCATAACAAGATGCAAATCAGGAGGTAAATGTTGTAAAGTTGTGATTGATAGTGGTAGTTTAGATAATCTAGTTCTAGAGGAGATGGTGACTAAGCTAAAGTTGGAAAGATCGAAACACCCTAAGCCCTATTAGATAGCATGGATTCAAGATGATCATAAGTTACTGCTGAGTGAACAATTTTTGGTGAAATTTCATATTGGATCATATCATGATGAAGTCTTGTGTGACATTATGCCTATGGATGTATGTAATATTTTGTTAAGTAGACCTTGGCAATATGATAGAAAAGCTATACATGATGGAAGAAAGAATACTTACACTATAACAACAAATAGAAAGAGAATTACTTTGATTCCTTTGGAAGATGATCTTAAGAGTGAAGTATGTGGGAATGCTAGAATCTGTTTGGTAGATGGAAGGAAATTTCTAGATGGTTTGAGACATGAGAATATGTGTTATTCTTTGATTCCTAAGAAGCTTGAAACATTGAAGTAGACTAAAGAATCACAACCGAAGGAGATAAGAAAATTGCTAACAGAGTATGAAGACATCATATCAGATAATGTACCTAAAGGATTGCCACCTATCAGGAGTATCAGTCATCACATGGATCTTATACCAAGAGCTAGTTTGCCTAATAAAACAGCACATAGAATGACACTGGTGGAGAATGAAGAATTGAATAGACAGATACAAGAATTGTTGAGGAAAGGTTTGATCAGAGAAAGTTTGAGTCCTTGTGTAGTACCTGTAGTGTTAGCACCAAAGGAAGATGGAGAATGGAGAATGTGTACTGACTCTAGAGCAATAAATAAGATCACAGTTAAGTATAGATTTCCTTTACCTAGAATGGATGATATCAAGGATTGTTTGAGTGGAGCAAGATATTTCACAAAGATAGATTTAAGGAGTGGATACCATTAGATCATAATCAAAGAAGGATATGAATGGAAGACTGCTTTTAAGGTAAATGAAGGATTATATGAGTGGTTGGTAATGCCTTTTGGATTGACAAATGCACCGAGTACTTTCATAAGATTGATGAATGAATTCTTGAAGAAATTCTTAGGTAAGTTTGTGATTGTATACTTGGATGACATTCTGATTTTCAGTAAGACAAGAGAAGAATCGTTGTGGTATATTAGACAAGTTTGGCAAAGACTAAGAGAAGAGAAATTGTTGATAAACATCAAGAAGTGTAGTTTCATGAAGGAAGAACTAGTGTACTTGGGATTTGTGATTTCTATGAAAGGATTGAAGATGGACCCTAAGAAGGTAAGAGCAATTATTGAATGGCCTACACTGGAGAGCATTGGAAAGGTTAGATCATTTGATGGATTGGCTAGTTTCTACCAGAGGTTCATTAGAAATTTCAGCTCAGTTTGTAACCCTATGACAAAGACAATGAGAGGTGACAAAAAAGACTTTAAGTGGACATCAAGAGCAGATAAAATTTTTGAATTGTTGAAGCAGAAGTGATAGAACAACCTGTGTTGGCATTATTGGATTTTAATAAGATATTTCAAGTAGATTGTGATGCAAGTGGAAATGCAATCAGAGCAATGTTAAGTCAAGAAGGTAGACCTGTAGCATATTTCAAGAGTTCTATGTCATAATTCAAGCCTTGAAGAAGTGGAGACATTACTTGTTGCCTAAGGAGTTTGTGTTGTATATAGATCATCAAGCTTTGCAATATTTGAATAGTCAAGGTAGGATGAATTAGACACATGAGATGGGTGGAGTTCGTGTAGAGTTATACTTTTGTGTTAAAGCATAGGAGTGGAAATCAAACAAAGTTGCAGATGCATTGAGTAGAAGAAGAAACTTGTTGACAAAAATGAGAGTTGAAGTGTTAGGTTTTGATGAATTGAAGAACATGTATGAGGGAGATATTGATTTTGTAGAACCTTGGAAAGCATGTACGAAACCTGTTGTGATAGAAAGGAGTAAGTGGTTGGATTATTTCATTCAAGAAGATATGTTGTTCAGAGGAAATTAGTTATACATACTTAGAAGTTCAATGAGAGATAATTTGATCAAGGAGAAACATAGTGCAGAATTAGCAGGACATTTTGGCATTGGTAAGACTATGACTTTGGTATGTGAAAACTACTTTTGGCCTCAGATACATAAGGATGTTAGGAAATTTGTGCAGAGTTATAGAGTTTGTCAAGTTGCATAAGGGATTAATCAAAATACTAGATTGTATAAACCTTTGACAGTACTGGAGAGACCCTTAGAAGACATAAGCATGGATTTTGTAATGGGATTGCCTAAAACATAGAGACTCTAATACTTTGGTTTTTTCAGATCAGATCTTGCAGCCTATGAAAAAAATCAAACAAGGTCAAGTAAAAATTATGAGAAGAAGCATAATCAGTTATCTCCACCAAAAAGGAGAATAAAAGAAGAGAAAGAGGCTAATACAATAGATTTATCAGTTGTTACAGATCTACCAAGTACACATCCTGAGTTTCCTTCACATTAGAATCCATTGTTTGCAAGTTCATCAACAGAATTTTTAAGTTCTCCACCAGCAAGCCCAGAAGAATAGATTCATGTTTTCCAAGAGGAACCACTCCTTGAGTTTACTACTAAAGAATATGTATTACGAGAAATGTTCCAAGAAGTTTCAGTCCAAACACCAGTTCAAGTTTTACCCACTCCAATGTCTCTACTAGGAGGAGGAGGAGTATTACCAACTCCTGGTGAAGGAGGTGAAGGAGTGTTACCACCACCTGGAGGAGGTGGAGGAGGTGGAAGAAATCCACCACCACCTCAAAAGTAGCCTTTTGTGTCTTTTAATGTAGGCATCCCTTTGAATCTGAATTAGCATGATGACATACCAATGGCTGCATTGAAAAGTTTACCAAGTTTTACAAGAGAAGATGGGACTACACCCATTGAACATATCAGAGATGTGGTGTCTTTATGTGTTGTTCACCAGATCACTGAAGAAAACATTGCAATTAGGTTGCTGGAAGCATCACTAAAAGGTAAAGCTCTTCAATGGTTTAGAGGCTATAGAGTCAATTCAATTAGATCTTGGGATGAATTAGGTGTTGTTTTGAATAGAGAATTTTAGGACAAGTCTGATCATTTATCATTAGTTGAATAAATGACTACTATTAAGAGGGCTCCACAAAAGCAAATGATAGATTTTAATTTCAAATTTCAGAAAACATGGAATAGAATCCCTAAAATAGTGAAACCATCACCAAAGCATGCTTTTTTGTATTATTTAAGGGCATTAAATTCTTATATTGTTGTTATGATATAATCCATGGGATGGGTAACTTTACTAGCAGCTTTTGATATTGGAATAAGAGCATAAAACTATTTAATACAAGCTGGTAAGATAGCACCTAGGCCCCCAATGCCAATTTTTCTAGATATATAGCCTTTAATACCAATTTTAGCCCCACATATTTTAGAAATATCATCTTTTGGTTATTCAACAAGTACACAAAATAATACAGATCCCATTCATTCTAAATTTAGAGAGCTAAAAGAAAACTAGCAAAGCATAGCAAAGATACTGCAGACTGTGAGCAATGACTTAGTGAGTCTAAAAATCTAAACAAATCATAATAAAAGACCTTACCAAGTAGCCCCTTACCAAGCAAATAGACCTACTTATCAAGCAGATAATCAAGGTTAAAGAAGAAATTACAACAATAGGCCAAATAAGCAGTACAATCTAAATATTGTTAGTACATCAAAAGAAATAGTGCCTATACAGAACAACATGGTTCAAGACTATGCATGCTGCTATCCCTGTAATCAGCCTCATAATCAGGCCACTTGCCCAAATGGAATAGTAAGTCAATCTTTAATGCTACAGAATAACTATGTTGTTGCTGAAAATTTAGCAAGTGATGTAAACAACCAGTTGGACATTCAGCCTCAGTATGTTAATCCTAATGTAGCTTTAATGAATTGGTAGGCTAATAAATTTTATGGTGTATATTAGTTGCCAGGTCAAAAGCAATCTTTTACTAATATTGCAGCAAACACAAGATCGAAAAAGAGAGTTGTTGACTTGCAACAACAATCTAGAAATAAAAATTAGCAAGCTAAAACTGTTTTATAACAAGATGGAAATGTATTACAGCCAGTTGATAAAGAGGAAAAATATAGTTTCTACAGCTTAGAATGCGGAAAATCAAGCCTCTACATCAAAAAATTTGCACATTTTGTCAAGATAGCTAACTACAGAAAATAAATAGCCAGCAAAAGACCAACCAAAGGTTGCTGTCCCAAAAGTACAACAAAAGGTTAGTGGCCCTATTATTTATATTTTGGATCATATGAAAAAGACAATAGTAAGCATGTCTATTTTAGATGTTTTACACATTCCATGACAAAAGGATTTGTTACAAAATGCTCTATCTTAATTGCCTTTGTCAAATGAAGTACAAAAATCACATCAACCTTAGATTATGATTGCAAATGAAATAGAAAAAAGAATAGAATAGCCTAAACTAGTAGGCAAACCTCCATTTTATGTCACTTTGATTTTGGGTGACTATTTAGTACATAATTGTATGATAGATTCAAGAGCCAACAGTTCAGTTATGCCACAATAGCTAGGTAATAAGTTGGATCTAAAATATGAACCTATTGTTAGAGGTGTTATACAAAGGGATGGAACTGAAGTGAGTACAGTTGGAATGTTCAAAAATTTAGGCCTTACTCTGCATGCTTGTCCAAACTTTGTTATAGACCAGGTTATTTATGTCATTGATTTGCCACCTACCTTTTCCATTTGCTTATCCAGAGATTTTATAGCAAGGTTAGGTGGGTATTTATCATCTGATTAGACACATTTATTCTTCAGAACTAGATATGGAACCAAGGTTACAATCAAGTCTAAACCACTAGCAAAAGATCATTTGGAACCTTATACACTCAGTTCTATAAATGCAACTCTTCCCATTTTTTATCAAGAGGATTTGATTTATGTCCAAGATCCAAACACACCATTAGAAGGAATTGCAGATTTGGTTCTAGACCAATGGGTAGTAGAAAATCATGAAATAGATTCATTTGAGTAAATTGATGAGATTGGCCTTGGTGTGTATATGATTCAAGAAAATAATACAGTTATTCCAAATATGATTAAAGAAGAAAAACAACAAACTATAAAATCTGAAAATGATGTTTGGGAACTATTTTTTGATGGTTCTAGAAGAAAGGTAGGAGCTGGAGAAGAAGTTGTTTTAGTTTCTCCCACATGTGAAAAATATTATTCATCTTTCATATTTTCTTTCAACTATTCTAACAACTCAGCTGAATATGAAGGTTTAGTTCATGGACTAGAATGGGCAAGGAAGAGGAAAATCAAATGTTTAAAAGTTTTTGGAGATAGTGAGTTAGTGGTTAAACAAGTTAGAAACCTTCCTGCTAGAAAAAATGACTTGCTAAAATTATACAAACATAGAGTTTGGGACATGATAGAAGAGTTTGATGCATTTAATCTGATATTTGTATCTAGAACTGAAAACAAGCAAGCTGACAAACTAGCTGCTATAGGAGCTTAATATGATATTCCTTCTAAAATGAAGAATATTCACTCTCCTTTATATGTGAAAATTGTTGTTAGACCATCAGTTCCAGATAATAATGTCAGTTGGCAAGTATTTGATAGTGATGAACAGATTGTAAATTTCTTAATGGAAGAAGATATCTTTTTGTAATCAACATAATTTTGTACAACAATATGATGATCAAATACTTCAGTTAAGATCAAATAAGCTACCCAAGGGCTTAGTGACCTTGGAATCTATCTTTAATACTGGTGATCAAGTAAGAAAAGACAAAGCCATCTTGTCAATAAAGCAAGAATATTATGAACCTATTGAGATCTTTAAAGGAAGGTTACTCAAGCTGGGAAGGATATGTACAAAACAAGAATAGCAAGCATTCATCCATCTTTGTCAAGAGTTCAATGAAATTTTTAAATGGGAATATGGAGATCTGAAAGGTTTCAACCTTGAGTTAGTTCAACACACAATAGAGCTAGAACCCAAAGCTAAACCTATGAGACAAAAGCAAAGACCATTGATCCCAAACTACAAGTGCTCATGAAAACAGAACTCAATAAACTTATTGAAGGTAATATCATTTTTCCTATCAAACATACTTCATGGGTTTCTAACTTGGTTCTTGTCAGAAAGAAAAATGGAGAAATCAAATTATGTGTTGATTTCTTTGATTTAATTAGAGCATCTTTAAAGGATCATTATCCTTTACCATCTATGGAATAGATATTGCAGATTGTTTCTAGATCAGAGAGATTTTCTTTATTGGATGGTTATTCAGGTTATAACTAAATTCCTGTAAAAGAGGAAGATCAATACAAGACAACATTTACCACAAAATGGGGCACACTAGCATACAGAAAGATGCCATTTGGCTTATCAAATGCAGGTGCAATATTTTAGAGAGCAATGGAGATGGCTTTTCAAGGCCTGATTAATAAAATTGTGCTTATATAGTTAGATGATGTGACTATTTTTTCTAAAAAAGCTAAAGATCATTTTCATCATTTAAGACTAACCTTTAAGAGATGTAGAGAATTTGGGGTATCATTAAACCCAAATAAGAGAATTTTATCTATTCATGAAGGCAAACTACTGGGACACATTGTGTCTAAGGATGGAATATCAATTGATCCCGAAAGAATTACTACAATACTAGTATCACCTCTTCCTACACATAAGAAAGGCTTACAGAGCTTTCTAGGAAGAATTAACTTTGTAAGAAGGTTTATTCCAAACATAGCAGCACTTTTACAACCTCTTATAGCAATGCTGAAGAAGAATATTCCCTTCAACTGGACCAAAGAAGGAAAGTAGAGTTTTGAAGAAATAAAGGAAACACTTGTTGTTGCTCCATCTCTGATAAATCTAAATTTTGATAAAGACTTCATTTTATATGCATTTGACAATGTGGATACTATATTAGCTATGCTATGTCAGCAAAACAGTGAAGGAAAGGAACAACTTGTGGCATTTTTCAGCCAGGTTCTACATGACTATGATGTAAGATATTCTTTTGTTGAAAAGCATGTATTAGCTATTGTAAGGAGCTTAAACAAATTCAAACACATGCTTTCAAATAATAGAATTCAGCTAATGGTTGCTCACCCAACAATGAAACTATTTTTACTCAGTGATAATTTAAATGATAAGAAAGTAGGGTGGATAACAAAGGTCATGGAATATGACATGCAAATTAACGTAGCCAAGCTAGTTCGAGGCAAAGGACTGTGTGAACAACTTGCAGGAAATGAAGGATACAGCAAGGAACTTGAAGGAGAGCCTGAGATAGTGCTTCAAAAAGATGAAACAACTGCTATCCCAGACGCCCCTACAAGTTGGGTGCATGATATGATTCATTATCTACATACTGGTGACTATCCACAAGGCCTGGATAGATCTAAAAGAAGATATTATAGATTACAGGCAATCCCTTATGCCATGATTGATGGAATTATGTACAAGAGAGATTTTAACAATGTTTTACTAAGATGTGTACAGCCAGATCTGACTCAAAAGATTCTAGAAGAATTTCATGATGGAACTACTGGAGGTCACTTTGTAGCTAGAACAATAGCTCTAAAAATTATGAGAGCTGGTTACTATTGGCCTGACATGTTCAAGGATGTTCATGAATGGTTGAAGAAATGTCTAAAGTGTTTAGTTTTTGCAAGTAAACAAAGGCTGGTAGCAATGTACTTGCATCCAATTCAAGTGGAACAACCATTTGGCAAGTGGGGTTTGGACTTCATTGGTCCTATTAATCCACCTTCAATCTAAGGACACATGTGGATTTTGACTGCTACAGATTATTTCACTAAGTGGACTGAAGCAGTTACTTTGAAAGATGATAATGAAACATCAGTCCTAAATTTTTACCAAGATCTAGTGTCCAGGTTTGGAACTCCTTACTCAATTATTTCATATAATGCTTTAGCATTCATTGGATTAAGAATATCTGATTGATTTGTCAAAAATAAGAGATCAGATCAGATAATGATACAAATTAGGAAGAAAACATGAAGGAGATTAATCAATGCTATTAGGTACTTTTTTATGCTAACTTGTTTGTTCACTGTGTAGGTATAGGACAAATTTTGTTGCTAATTTGAAGACAAATAAACATGTGGATTAAATCTGGCTCCCACAAGGGTTTGAGCCTAGCATGTTTTTTTTCATTTTTTTGTAAAGAGTATTAGAAAAAGATAGGATGCATCATCTAATCAACTTACATAAGGCAGATGTCATCATGACATCATTACAGTTGATTGAAACAAATCAAAGTTATATGACTGAGTCAAGATTGACAAAAGGACAAATTCAAAAATTACCTTACAGTCATCTAAAGAGTGATATAAGTTTTTAGTTTATTGTGCCTAATAAAGAGAAGAGAGACAAAGTAAAGAAGGATACAAGAACTTATGTATCATTTGAACAAAATTTAGAATAAATCTTGTGAAGGGTCATCTCATTATGACAAAGGAGTAAGATGAGGTAGCATTTTATACCAGGTATTTCTCATGTTGTTTTCATACTATTTAAGATAATCAAAGTTTAAACAATTATATCACATTCAAAGTTACAAGTCTCTCATAGAAATAGTCAAGCAAATGCCACATGGGACAGCAGATGGAACAGTGGAAGGCAAGACAATTATAAAACAATATGCCAACTTGACTACCATAAAATAGAACTTCACAAGATATATGAGATAAGTGTGCAGTCATCCAAAATGAAGATATAAACTTTGCAAAAGCCTATCACCAATGCCTCAAAACTTCAAACCATCAAAGATACATGAAGATGAATACTACAGTCTAAATGGAGTTAGATGTTCAAACAGTCAACCATCTAGGAATGAATCACATAATGTCAATAAAGCAAGAACATTATGAACCTATTGAGATCTTTAAAGGAAGGTTGCTCAAGTTGGGAAGGATATGTACAAAACAAGAATAGCAAGCATTCATCCATCTTTGTCAAGAGTTCAGTGAAATTTTTGAATGGGCATATGGAGATCTGAAAGGTTTCAACCCTGAGTTAGCTCAACACACAATAGAGATAGAACCCAAAGCTAAACCTATGAGACAAAAGCAAAGACCATTGAATCCCAAACTACAAGTGCTCATGAAAACAGAACTCAATAAACTTATTGAAGGTAATATCATTTTTCCTATCAAACATACTTCATGGGTTTCTAACTTGGTTCTTGTCAGAAAGAAAAATGGAGAAATCAAATTATGTGTTGATATCTTTGATTTAAATAGAGTATCTTTAAAGAATCATTATCCTTTACCATCTATGGAATAGATATTGCAGATTGTTTCTAGATCAGAGAGATTTTCTTTATTGGATGGTTATTCAGGTTATAACCAAATTCTTGTAAAAGAGGAAGATTAATACAAGACAACTTTTACCACAAAATGGGGCACACTAGCATACAGAAAGATGTCATTTGGCTTATCAAATGCAAGTGCAACATTTTAGAGAGCAATGGACATGGCTTTTCAAGGCCTGATTAATAAAATTGTGCTTATATAGTTAGATGATGTGACTATTTTTTCTAAAAAAGTTGAAGATCATTTTCATCATTTAAGACTAACCTTTAAGAGATGTAGAGAATTTGGGGTATCATTAAACCCAAATAAGAGAATTTTATCTATTCATGAAGGCAAACTGTTGGGACACATTGTGTCTAAGGATGGAATATCAATTGATCCTGAAAGAATTACTACAATACTAGCATTACCTCTTCCTGCACATAAGAAAGGCTTACAAAGCTTTCTGGGAAGAATTAACTTTGTAAAAAGGTTTATTCCAAACATAGTAGCACTTTTACAACCTCTTATTGTAATGCTGAAGAAGAATATTCCCTTCAACTCGACCAAAGAAGGAAAGCAGAGTTTTGAAGAAATAAAGGAAACACTTGTTGTTGCTCCATCTTTGATAAATCCAAATTTTGATAAAGACTTCAATTTATATGCATTTGACAATGTGGATACTATATTAGCTATGCTATGTCAGCAAAACAGTGAAGGAACGGAACAACTTGTGGCATTTTTCAGCTAGGTTCTACATGACTACGATGTAAGATATTCTTTTGTTGAAAAGTATGTATTAGCTATTGTAAGGAGCTTAAAGAAATTCAAACGCATGCTTTGAAATAATAGAATTCAATTAATGGTTGCTCACCCAACAGTGAAATTAGTTTTACTCAGTGAAGATTTAAATGATAAGAGAGCAGGGTGGATAACAAAGGTCATGGAATATGACATACAAATTAAGGTAGCCAAGCTGGTTTGAGGCAAAGGACTATGTGAACAACTTGCAGGAAATGAAGGATACAGAAAAGAACTTGAAGGAGAGGCTAAGACAGTGCTTCAAAACAATGAAACAACTTCTATCCCAGACCCCCCTACAAGTTGGGTGCATGATATGATTCATTATCTGCACACTGGTGATTGTCCACAAGGCCTGGACAGATCTAAAAGAAGATATTATAGATTACAGGCAATCCCTTATGCCATGATTGATGGAATTATGTACAAGAGAGATTTTAACAATGTTTTACTAAGATGTGTACAGCCAGATCAGACTCAAAAGATTCTAGAAGAATTTCATGATGGAACTGCTGGAGGTCACTTTGCAGCTAGAACAATAGCTCTAAAAATTATGAGAGCTAGTTACTATTGTCCTGACATGTTCAAGGATGTTCATGAATAGTTAAAGAAATGTCTAAAATGTTTAGTTTTTGCAAGTAAACAAAGGCTGGTAGCAATGCCCTTGCATCCAATTCAAGTGGAGCAACCATTTGGCAAGTGGGGTTTGGACTTCATCGGTCCTATTAATCCACCTTCAAGCCAAGGACACAAGTGGATTTTGACTGCTACAGATTATTTCACTAAGTGGACTAAAGCAGTTACTTTGAAAGATGATAATGAAACATCAGTCCTAAATTTTTACCAAGATCTAGTGTCTAGGTTTGGAACTCCTTACTCAATTATTTCAGATAATGCTTTAGCATTCATTAGATTAAGAATATCTGATTGGTCTGTCAAAAATAAGAGATCAGATCAAATAATGATACAAATTAGGAAGAAATCATGAAGTAGATCAATCAATGCTATTAGGTACTTTTTTATTCGAACTTATTTGTTCACTGTGCAGGTATAGGACAAATTTTGTTGCTAATTTGAAGACAAATAAACATGTTGATTAAATCTTGCTCCCACAAGGGTTTGAGTCCAGCATGTTTCTTTTCATTTTTTTGAAAAGAGTATTAGAAAAAGATAGGATGCATCATCTAATCAACTTACATAAAGAAGATGTCATCATGACATCATTACAGTTGATTAAAACAAATCAGAGTTATATGACTAAGTCAAGATTGACAAAAGGACAAATTCAGAAATTAGATTACAGTCATCTAAAGAGTGATATAAGTTTTTAGTTTATTGTGCCTAATAAAGAGAAGAGAGACAAAGTAAAGAAGGATACGAGAACTTATGTATCATTTGAACAAAATTCAGAATAAATCTTGTGAAGGGTCATCTCATTATGACAAAGGAGTAAGATGAGGTAACATTTTATACCAGGTATTTCTCATGTTGTTTTCATACTGTTTAAGATAATCAAAGTTTAAACAGTTATACCACATTCAAAGTTACAATTCTCTCATAGAAATAGTCAAGCAAATGCCACATGGGACAACAGATGGAACAGTGGAAGGCAAGACAATTATAAAACAATATGCCAACTTGACTGCCACAAAATAGAACTTCACAAGGTATATGAGATAAGTGTGCAGTCATCCAAAACAAAGATATAAACTTTGCAAAAGGCTGTCACCAATGCCTCAAAACTTCAAACCATCAAAGATACATGAAGATGAATGCTACAGTCTAAATGGAGTTAGATGTTCAAATAGTCAAGCATCTAGGAATGAAGCACATAATGTATAAGAAAATATTCCAACACGTGAATGGTTATGATAGACATGACATTCAACTTTCAATAACAAATGAGAGATAGTCATGACTAAAGTGGAAAGATACAAATAACAGATACATACAACATGTTCACTATTTGTCAAATGATAAAGACTATCACTAACCATCAGTGATCTTAAAGGAAGAGCAAGGTATAGAGTAGCTATGTATGTCATCACGTACATGATAGTCAAGTACATATGCAAAAATAAGAGACTATCATGTATAGAGTTGCAAAAAAAGTATGCATAGAGTACAATAGAATATAAACAATGCAACAGTTCAAGGATGAATAGAGTGATTCCATGCATTTCAACATTATTGTGCTTTGAAAAAATTTATTTCTCATGCCCAAAGCTACAGTGATGCCATGGTACAGTCAAGAAGATGCCATGCAAGATCCAAGAGAGATGCAGTCCAAGAGAAGTGAGATACCATGAAGATCAAGATACAGATACAGTCACCATCACTATGGATAGTCAGCGACAGTGGCCAATGAAATGGCTTATATAAGCAAGAGACATTCATGATATATCATAATGGTCATATCCATCTACAGAAGAGCATGAAAAATTATAAGGTAGGTAGTCAGTGTGCACAAGAATGACTACAGATAAATGGTGGACAAAGAACACATATCTATAATACATAAGTGCATAAATGATGAAAGAGGAACAGGTAGAAGAGATATCAAAAATGCACAAGGAAGCTACAAGTATACCTTAAAGTATGCACAAAGATGACTACAGGTGCAAGGATGCACGAAGGCATGCTACAAGTGTATTGAAAGAATGCATAACAGCCAAGAAGAAATAAAAACGTGTGTTTATGCTACAGATATGCCTTGAAATACACAAAGATAGCTTCAGGTATAGAAGAAATATGCATGATATATAGAGCACTATAACATTCAAATGAGAAAATGAGAAAAATAGAAGGTAGCAGTGATACGCCATAAGGATGCAGTTGTAGTAAACAGACAACAAGAAACAAAAAAAACATGATACCTATGCACAGAAGAATTCCACTACATATGATAGTCAAGAGATAACATGAGACCTGTGCCATAATATATATCCAGTTGCAACAAAGGTAGTAACCAGTCAAGGATGTTCCCACATGACATGTAGTCCATCACATTACATTCATGCAACCTGAAGAGATATGCATAAGAAGAACCTCACAGAATGTAAAGGTATGACACTTATGTAATTTATGCTACAGCTACAATGGAAGCAAATGTTAAAGTCATCATACAGAATATCACAAAGTTTTTCTATCATACAGAATACAAAAATGCACTTCAACCCAGTAGCTACAGTGGAAAGATAGGGTAAAGTGTATCATCAAAAATGTGAGACAGTCACAAGGATAGGAGGAGAAGATGTTATGAGAAGTAAAGAAAGAAAACCCACTTACTAATACTTCAAAACCCCTATACTTTCTACCAACAAATAGAGATAAAACCACAGTCAAGGTGGTGCTGCACAAAGCAAGAGACTGTTTATGAAAAAACTATATACCTATGTCAAGATATCAAACCCTAATGATATTTTTTGTAGACATAGTTAAGAACTTTCAAACAGATGCCATGATACATTCATAACCATGCTAGAGGAGTAAGAAACATGAACGAAGGTATACCCATCGACCAAATTAACAAGATCTCTTCAAAGATACATCAAATCTTTCTTTCATTATAGTATAAAGAGAAAGAGATTAAGTGAAACAGTATGGCTATGGCATTATAAAGGTTTTTTGTGCAGGAGGAAATTGAAACCCTAACTTCAAGTCTCAGAAACCCTCGAGTGTTTATAGTTTTGATGCCTAATTTTCAAGAGAAGCATAGCCATGGTAGGTTGAGGTTCTGGAAATGGAGGAGATGTCAAAACCCTCATCTTAAAAAACTTTAAAACCCTCAAGTTTCTGCATGATGAAAACAGATCAAGGCAAAAGAAGAAATATATAGCCATGGCTGACAGTGACAGCATTTTTTGCTATAAAATGCAATACCCATGTCTACCTACAGACTTGCCATCCTATAAAGAATGAAACCAAAGATAAATGAAACTACACAGATAAAATGGAAAGTGCTTACCCTTGTTGCTGACAAGAGGAAAGATTATTCCACGGCCTCACAGTGGCCTCAAACTTTTGAAGAGCAGATGAAGACCATGAAGGATAAGATACAAAAATAGAATGAAGGTATTAAAGAGTGCACAAAAATGGAGGTATTCATAATAGTGAAGAAGGTCATGACCATTTAAAAGAAGTAAAGTTACAGATCCTTAAATGTTTCATATAAAATAGAAAATAGAGTTACCTTCTTCCTAATCATGCAGAGTTCCATGGCAATGACAAGGAAGAGTTGCTGAAAGAAAAAGACCAAAGCCATGATGAAGATAGTTGAAACCCTTAGCTAGCATAGAAGTTGCATATCTCAAAGAAGGAAGTCAAATGAAGAGTGAATGAGCAAGTTAGTTTTGGTTTCCTTCTTTTGTTCAAAGATTCTTTGCTCGAGTGTTTTTTGACTTACAAAAAACCAATAATTACTTTATCTAATTTGCTACCATGGCCAAGACTTGATCCTAGCAATCATAATATGGAGTGGCCGACAACAACACCTTAGAGTTGATTTTTCTTAAGTCAAGAGGCTAATGTAACATGTGGGAAAGGCTCCAAGCCTTATAAAACCTTTTGAAGATTCCTTGGTAGTCGGATGGTGAATGAACAACAAATCACATGCTCAAGTTCCTTATCCATTTCCAAACCATTCAAGGATAGGTATCTCCTCATTATGTATGGTGACTAATAGCCAAGAGGGTGTATGTTTTGACATGGTATATGCATATGCTATACATGGAGTTCAAGGTTAAACTTTCATGCATGGTGGAGATATGATTTCATGGGATGATAAGGTATTGTCTTGTAGTGATGTGATTATTGCATAAAGGCAATTGCATGGTGGCAGTATATGATGGTGGTAGTATATTATGGACATTTTTTTTATGCATGGGGTCAAATTGCATAATGGAGTTGTTCTTCCTTCCTTAACTTCAAATTGCATATGGGGATATAAGAAGATTTAGAAAATGTGATCTATGTGCACAATGGCAACAAAGGGGAGTCATAAGGATATTTATGCATTTTGTTTTGTGCATGGAATGTTACAGGAGTGACTCAGTTTCTTTTTATTTTCCTTGTAGAGGGAGATATTTTTGTTCATTCATGTATTGGAGTGATAAGGAATTTTGTAATTATTTCTAAGTCCTATTTTGCAAAATAGGCAAATGTATTGGAGTGATAAGGAGTAATATTTTTCTTCTAATCATGCATGATGTTACACATGAATTAATTGTAAATAAATAGTAAAGTAATACTCTATAAATTACTTTATTATTTTCCACAAGTTGTAAAATTGAAAATAGAACAAATTGTAACCAATAATAGAGTAATATTCTATTACTTTATTATTTACTCACAATCAATTTTGCTCATGCAAAATCATGCAAATTGATTAGTTGAGTTAACTAGACCACCTAGGAGGTTTTGCATGACTTTTAGGAGTATTTTTAGGGTCCTTGGTCAATGTTTTGGTCAAACATTTGGAGAGGCCCAAATTGAAACTATTTTTGCTCAATTTGTGGTTGTTTTAGACCCTAATTTTGAGGATTTTTGAGGTTTCTCGAGAATGAGTATTTCTTAGAGGTAGTTATCTGCAAGTATATATTTTTTGCATGCCTCTTGGAGAGAGCAAACCTATATATTGTAAAGCATAAGTTTGTTTTTACTGGTTCCTGATTCTCATTCTAATTTAGATAGATTGGAGAATTCTTGTGGCTCAATTTTACAGTTTTATTAAGAGATCGACAAGTTACAGGTTGTCTTTTGTCTTTTGCAAAGTTTTTCCTTTATTTATTTCTGATCAGTTGAATTACCTTTCCTCTTAGTACTAAATGTTGAAGTGACTTTGATGAAATTTTGTTGTGTTTTATTATTAAACCTTCAAAAATATTGTCTCACCTCCTTATTTACAGCATTAAAGCATATATTCATCACAGGTCTTAGGTTGTGTTAACCAAAAATAGTCTTTTTATGCTGTAAAAAAACTATTTCCTTCATAAAAACTTATTTTCTAACCTTCCTTAGAATCATTTTTGTGGTATTTACGCAAATCCTGGATTGTGTAGAAGTCAGATTTCTAGGCAAACATTGTGAATCAGATTGCATTATTTTTATCCCTATCAGGTGCATCACCATTTTACCTTTAGTATTCATTTAGTTTGTTTCTTCCCTTTTCCCCAAAAAAGTAAAAAATATACATCTCAATAGAACATTTGAAGGGAACTAGCCCACAATCTAGAGGTCTAATTTTGTCATAGGGGACCCACAACCTCATTTTACTCCCATGTTACACAGAATTCATCTTCTGCAAAATAGGGGAAACAGATGCAATGTCTGAAATGCTTATCCCGGATGGCTTTGTACTGAGGTTTGAGTTCAAATGATTCATCTATTAACTACTTGTGGTAGATATCCATCATCTTGGATTCCCCAAATTCTTCAATGTTCGCATGAATGTATGTGCTAACATCTTCTACATGCAAAACCCCATGCAAAATGCTAGAAAATGCACCTAGGGGATCAACTTCTAGGGATTTGTAGGGATGTTTCTTGAATTTAGGTCATGACCTATCAGTGATCTTCACAACATTTGAAGTAGCCATCTTTCAAAATATTCAGAGAGAGGTTTTCAAGAGTGGAAAATACCTTTTAAGCTTCTAGGGTTTACGATATGAGTCGAAGTGGATTGCTAGATGAATCAACTTCTGTGGTTGATCTTTGAGAGGCTTGAGACAATTTTGATGCAGACCTCCTTTTCTCTTCTTTTGAATGCAAATGTACAAATCATGAACAAAAGAACCTTTTTATTTCTGCACAAACCCTAATTCTATTTTGTAATAAATACACAACTTAGGTTATTCTGGTTGCTTTGTTTTCCTTGTTTCTGAGAGAGATATTTTGAGATCACTGAGATTTACCTAGAATGATAACTTACAAAGTATCTCTCTTTCTCCAATCATTCCATCTAACCGTAAATCCAAATATTTCAATTTTGAATTATACCAGATCTAACTGTGAAAGTCCTGCTTTCACCGGATGACTATCAAACTGGATTAATCTTGGATGATTAACCTTTTCAAACTCTTTGTGGATCTTTCATATCTTTACCAAGGGTTATTTAGATGTTTCTTTGAGAGCCCTTTTGATCTGCAAATTTCCATGTGCCAATTTTAGGCACTAATTGACTGGCTGGGGGAAATTGTTTTCTTTTGTGACTCGCCCTGAGCCAGAGCTCATCTATTTAGTTTTTGAAAGGAATATTAGCACCAGATTTTGGTACGGATCCATCCCCAACATTTTTTGTACTTCTCTTTACCCAAATCTTGTTCATCTCCCTTTGAATTTCTTCCGCATTCACTTTTCCTTTTCCTTTGTCTTGGTTTTGATTATGATGCACCGGACCCTTTTTGTCCTGATTCTTACTTCTACAGAATTTAGCAATATGACTAGATCTATTGCAATTGTAGCAAACAACATTTATTTACATATTTGACTAGTATAGTCTTGATTTACATTGATTCGCCATATGTCCCATTCTATTGCATGTAAAGCATCTACCATTGAATGAATTATTTATTTGCAAATTTTTACATTCATGAGATTTGTAACCATACCTTTTACAGTTAAAACACTGTCTAGAGAAGGATGAATTAGTTTGATTCATTCTTCTTCTACACTAATTTGCTTTATGACCAAAGTTATTGTAATTGTGGCAGTATCCATTGAAGGATGGATATCTTTGAGCATTTGGTTGCCTTACCAAAGGTCTTCTGGCTTGTTCCTTGGATTTTGTGATCCAAAGTTCTTTTGACCAGATCTGGAGCTTTCACCTTTCTCATACCCCAAGCCTTGCTTGTCATCTACCCTCTTTTGGCTTTTAAGAAGAACTTCAAGTTGAGAAAAGATTATCTTGAATTTCTCTTTGTATTCATTTGTTGTTTGAAGATCCCTTTTAAGAGTGTCAATGTGATTCTCAAGTTATTCTTCATTATGTCTAGCTTCTGCAAAATCAAATTCTAGATGTCTGATTATTCTATCCATTTTGTGGCAGTCTTCTGACTTCTCCTTGAGAGATTGTCTTAAATCATCTTCAATTTTTCTTTTCTCTTCAATTTCTTGGGTGAATTTCATAACCCCTGATTCCATTTCATGTCTTACCATAATGACCTCTTTTGATAGCTTCTCACATAACGTGTTCTTCTCATTCAGATCTTCATCAGTATTATTGGCTTCACTTTGACTTACTAGTTGTTGAAGTAGTTCCTTTCTCTTTTTCATAGAGATAGTCAGTTTCTCTTTTAGTTCATTTATGAAATCATCAGCTTGTTTGAGTCTTTCCTTTAAGTCATTAACTTTAGAGTGAGACTGCTCAAGATCATCTAAGGTGGACTGAAGTTGTTAACTCAAACCATACATATCCATTGAGATTCCCAGATCTTCCTCAAGCTGTTAGGCTCTATTTGGAGGAACTTGGCTCTGGTACCAAATGTTGATAATTGAGAGGGGGATGGATCAGTTATCTTAATTATTTTAACTTCTTGTTCCTCTCTAACAAATAGTGCAACATCAAATCATATAAGCATGCATAATCATAAAAGCATAAATAAAATCATTACACATAACACAATGATTTTGACATGGAAACCCTGTTAAGGAAAAAATCACGAGGTGATTAACCCAAGATTTTATTTTTTGTTAAAAGAATAGAAGTACAAAATGGCACTTACCAATTAGGGCTCACTGCCCGGGCACACTGCCCACAATAGGCACACTGCCTACAAGAGACTCACTATCTACAAGGTATAAAGAAAGTAACGAAGTGTTTGAACTGATGAGAAGCATCCACATATGCTAAGGTTTAGTTCCAGTTAGGCTCAATACACTGATCTATTGCACTTCATTCTTCCTCTTCTTTGTTGTTGTTGTCCTGTTACATACTGAACCTGTATTGCTGCTTCCACACTATTCTCTGCTTTTCTTTGCACAACACAACACACCACACCCTTCACATCTAAATCCATCTGGTATATATATCCACACAAAGGATTTCATCATCTTTCTAGTCAGCATTTAGAATAATCAATATTTTCCCAAACTCTGATATGTCGGTTAAATCCTTGCATACTAAGTGGTACGTATCAAGGAGATACTTATAGAAGTCATCAATCATGTCGACCAACCATGAATGATCCCTTAAGAAACTTGATCATAATCAACTTCTCATCCAAATTAAGGTCTGATGCTCTGTCAGTCAGTTCTTCATTAGTCTACTCTACCAAACAGGGACCCAACACTTAGGTGCTCATATCTTTTGATCCTTTCATCACCGGAGGCTCAATCTCTAGAATGCATTAGTCATGGTACTCCTCTTGACTTCCCCAAGTCCACATGTTTTTGAGATACTTCCTCTGAGAGATCCAAACCTGATTGTCAGACCTTGCTGCATGCTCTGTTCTTGCTTCACCAGACCAAAGTACTCTTCAATCTGACTTCCGGTATAGACATACCATGTCCTGCAAATGTGTGGGATGGACTTTGTTGCCATCAATGACAACATTCATGAAGCCACATAGTGTCTCTTGCCAACAATCTCTCCATTTGGCATTGACGGCAACACTTAGTGAAAAATGACTAAGTGTCACACTACACTCCCCCTTGGCTGATGCTATGTTCTAAAGTACACTTTTCAAAGCTCCCCCTTAGCTAGATTCTACATTTTTCACTGCTCCTCACTCCCCCTTTGACATCAATGGTAAAGGGTAGAATTCGTACACCAAAATTCCCAAAAATCCAACTGTACTTAGCCACATAAGTATATATACATGTTATACTTACATATACTGAAGTATATCTACAAAAGTTTTCTTCAACTAGACAAATTCTATTGCCCAACTCTACTTCATCCTATCCAAAATTGAGATGTGACCACTCAACAGGAATGCAAAAGCTTCTACCCTCTTTAGATCTGTTAGATCATTGGTCTCGATTGTGGTCTGAGCATCAATTAGGGCCTCATGCATGGCCTCTAATTTAGGGATAATTATCCCTCTAAGTTCACCCATCCTACTTATTATATTCTTCCTTTCCTTTTCAAGTTTCTTTAGTTCATTTAGAATGGCAGTAGTTTGACATTCCTAGTTTACTATAGATGTGGTGAGAGGATCAAAATTCTGAGATACACTTGATAGTTTATCCTCTTGCTCTTTCACTTTCTTCTGAATATCCTTTGTCACTTTAGACTAGGATAAACAAAATTTATATATTTCTCTACCATCTTTAAGAGCATTTTCTAAGCTCTTTATCCCAATATCCATAGTTCTCCTATCATTTGTTATTAGCCCTTGTACTTCAGAGAATCTCTTACCCAAAAACTCCTTTTAGACCTTCTCTTCTGCTGCTTTCTCTAAAGAGTCAAAATGTGTATTAACAGAATTAACAAGAGACTTTAGATTACCAAATGTGGAGGCCGAAGGATCCTTTTGGAAGGATGGAATGATTTTCTCTAGCACACTAGATGCAATCTCTATTAGGTCACAGTCTTCCATGTGAGACTTCAGAAGCTTTTCTTTTTCTTTGGCTTAAGCAAAAGATGCTACCTTCATTGTCTAGACCGGAGATAGGGAATCAAAATTGAATGGTCCTTGAAGTAGCTCTAATTCATCTAATTCCATCATTTCTTTTGTTAGGAAGTCTTTGACTACTTTTGTAGTGTCTCTTGCGAGAGACAGAGTTTTCTTTCTTTCTGCAGCCTCAGCACTATCACTTGTGGTCTTCTCTATTTGACCATCTTCTCTTCCCTTCACTTCTTCTCCTTGATTGATGCTCTCTTCTTTTCTTTCTTTCCCTTCAATTCTAGAGTCTACAGGGGGATCTAGAAGAGAGGTGTCTGCTTCTCCACGAGCTTCCTCTTTTGAAACAAAGGAATCTAAGTCCTTATCTTTCTCTTTACTTGTCTCCTTTGTCTCTTTTGCAAATGTCTCAGTAGATTCTCTTTTGTTATCCATGGCAAAGGGTTCAAAACGTAAATCCTCTATAATAGGAAGATTGAATCTTTTAAAAGCATTCTAGAGGATATCTTCTATTTCTTTAGCCACCTGATCAGTCTCTCTGATCATAAGGTTACTCATTTTGGCTTTTCTCCAGAACTCATCCTTGCAATCCTTGAAGATCATGTTCTTTTGTTGAGGAGTGATGGAAGGATAGAGTTGGATAGCAATCTGCTCCCGGATTTCTAGGTCTTTTTCCATGGCATTGTTCTTTCTCATTTCAAATTCATTTTCTAAACTTTTGGGAATCAGAGATATAATTTCAATGAATGCTTTGTTATAGATGTTTAGATACCTGACTATGGCATCTTATAAGATCTATTGATCAGCTTCATTATATTCATCATAAAATTTAGTCATTGGTTGTAGGTTTCAATCCATAGTAACTGATTTGATGATATCATCAATGCAGAGAGTAGGCTTTTCAACGAATTCTTTTGTCTCTTCTTTCTTGTTATGACAGGTAGAGGGTTCATCAGAAGTTTTCTTCTTCTTCTTCATTTTCTTTACTTCCTCATCAGTCTCAATTTCTTCATCATCCTTCTGACTTGTATAGGACCTTGTTGCCTTTTTCTTGGTTCTCTTCTCTCCCCTTCCAGATGTCTGGGCTTCTGGTTTTGATGCTTTTTGGCTCTTAGTGGTGGCAGGTGTAGAGATTTTGGAGGATTTGGTCTAGGAGGGGGCTTGCACCGAAGCACTTTCTGCTTCTTACCTTTCTTCTTCTGCCCTTTCTATCTTCTCTCTATTGCCATCAACTACCTCCTTTGATATTCCATGCCTTTTGGCAAATTTTTCTACTTCCCTTCTTACTTTTCTCTTGATCTCAGGCTCTCTCAATTCAACATGAACTTTTACACTCAGTTCTTGGAAGGTTCCAAACCTTTCTGCCTTAGGATCCTTGTATTCATTTGTTGTTTGAAGATCCCTTTTAAGAGTGTCAATCTGATTCTCAAGTTGTTCTTCATTATGTCTAGCTTCTTCAAGATCAGATTCTAGATGTCTGATTATTCTATCCATTTTGTGGCAGTCTTCTGACTTCTCCTACAAGAGAGTCATTGCCTACAAGGTATAAAGAAAGTAACGAAGTGTTTGAACTAATCAGAATCATCCACATATGCTGAGGTTCAATTCCGGTTAGGCTCAATACACTGATCTACTGCACTTCATTCTTCCTCTTCTTTGTTGCTGCTATCATGTTACATACCAAACCTATATTGCTGCTTCCACACTATTCTCTACTTTTCTTCACATAACACAACACACCACACACTCTTCACATCTAAATCCATCTAGTATATATATCTGCACCAAGGATTTCATCATCTTTTTAGTCGGCATCCAAAATACTCAATATTTTCCCAAACTCTGATTTGTCAGCTAAATCCTTGCATACTAAGTGATGCGTATCAAGGAGATACTTATAGAAGTCATCAATCATGTTGGCCAACCATGAATGATCCCTTAAGAAACTTGATCATCATCAACTTCTCATCTAGATTAAGGTTTGATGCTCTACCGGTCAGTTCTTCATCAGTCTACTCTGCTAAACAGGGACCCAACACTTAGGTGCTCATATCTTTTCATTCTTTCATCACCGGAGGCTTAATCTCTAGAATGTATTAGTCATGGTACTCCTCTTGACTTCCCCAAGTATATACTTTTCTGAGATTCTTCCTCTAAGAGATCTGGACCTAATTGTTGGACCTTGCTTTATGCTCTATTCCTGCTTCACAGAACCAAAGTACTCTTCAATCTGACTTCCGGTATAGTCATACCATGTCCTGCAAATGTGTGGGAAGGACTTTGTTGCCATCAATGACAACATTCATGAAGCCACACAGTGTCTCTTGCCAACAATTTTTACTAGTTCTTTATTCTCATTCTAATTCAGATAGATTGGAGAATTCTTGTAGCTCACTTTTACAGTTTTATTGAGAGATCGATAGGTTACAGGTTATCTTTTGTCTTTTGCAAAGATTTTCCTTTATTTATTTCTAATCAGTTGAATTACCTTTCCTCTTACTGTTAAATGTTGAAGTGACTTTGATAAAATTTTGTTGTGTTTTATTATTAAACCTTCAAAAATATTGTCTCACCTCCTTATTTACAGCATTAAAGCATATATTCATCATAGGTCTTAGGCTGGGTTAACCAAAAATAGTCTTTTTATGGTGTAAAAAAACTATTTCCTTCATAAAAACCTATTTTCAAACCTTCCTTAGAATCATTTTTGTGGTATTTACACCAAGTCTGGATTGTGTAGAAGTCAAATTTCTGAGCAAACATTGTGAATTAGAGTGTATTATTTTTATCCCTATCAGGTGCATCACCATTTTACCTTTAGTATTCATTTAGTTTGCTTCTTCCCTTTTCCCAAAAAAAGTAAAAAACATACATCTCAATAGAACATTTTAAGGGAACTAGCCCACAATTTGGAGGTCTAATTTTCTCATAGGGCACCCACAACCTAAGATTAGTCTCATGTTACATGGAATTGTAGTGCTTTAACTAGCCTTGCATATGGGTGCAATTCCTAGTGATAAGAGTTTTTGGCATGCCTGGTGGGACTTTAAACTAATTTTCAGTTCAAAAGGACTTATTTCTTTTTGCTATTTTTGGTATGAGCAATAGAATTCCAACCTTTTAGAGGTTTCTTATCGCTACCTAGTGACTCTAATACTTTGGTTTTTTCAAATCAGATCTTGCAGCCTATGAAAAAATATCAAACAAGGTCAAGTAAAAATTCTGAGAAGAAGCATAATCAATTATCTCCACCAAAAAGGAGAATAAAAGAAGAGAAAGAGGCTAATACAGCAAATTTATCAGTTGTTATAGATCTGCCAAGTACACATCCTGAGTTTGATTCACATCAGAATCCATTGTTTGCAAGTTCATCAACAAAATTTTTAAGTTCTCCAGCAGCAAGCACAGAAGAACAGATTCATGTTTTCCAAGAGGAACCACTCCTTGTCAAGTTTATTGTTGAAGAACCTATATTACGGGAAATATTCCAAGAAGTTCAGTTCAAACACTAGCTCAAGTTTTACCCACTCCAATGTCTCTACTAGGAGGAGGAGTATTACCAACTCTTGGTGAAGGAGGTCGAGGAGTGTTACCACCACTTGGAGGAGGTGGAGGAGGTGGAAGAAATCCACCACCACCTAGAGGAGGTGGAGGAGTTGGAAGAAATCTATCGCCACCTTGAAATTAGCCTTTTGTGTCTTTTAATGGAGGCATTCCTTTGAATCTGAATCAACGTGATGACATACCGATGGTTGCATTAAAAAGTTTACTAGGTTTTATAGGTGAAGATGGGACTACATCCATTGAACATTTTAGAGATGTGGCTTCTTTATGTGTTGTTCACCACATCACCAAAGAAAACATTGCAATCAGGTTGCTGGCAACATCACTAAAAGGTAAAGCTCTTCAATGATTTAAAGGCTTAAGAGTCAATTCAATTAGATCTTGGGATGAATTAGGTGCTATTTTGAATAGGCAATTTTAGGATGAGTCTGATCATTTATCATTAGTTGAACGAATGACTACTATTAAGAGGGGTCCACAAGAGAAAATGACAGATTTTAATTTCAGATTTTAGAAAACATGGAATAGAATCCCTAAAATAGTGAAACCATCACCAGAGCATGGTTTTTTGTATTATTTAAGGGCATTAAATTTTGATAATGCTATTATGATACAATCCATGGGAGGGGTAACTTTACCAACTGCTTTTGATATTGCAATAAGAGAAGAAAATAGTTTAATACAAGCTGGTAAGATAGTACCTAGGCCCCCAATGCCAATTTTTCTAGATATACATCCTTTAATACTAATTTCAGCCCCACATATTTCAACAATACCATCTTTTGGTTATTTAGAAAGTACACAAACAATACAGATCCCATTCATTCTGAATTTAGAGAGTTGAAAGAAAACCAGCAAAGCATAGCAAAGATACTGTAGACTGTGAGCAATAACTTAGTGAGTCTAAAAATTTAAACAAATTAGAATAACATACCTTACCAAGCAGCCCCTTACCAAGAAAATAGACCTAGTTATTATGCAGATAATCAAGGTCAAAGAAGAAATTACAACAATAGGCCAAATCAGTAGTACAATCCAAATGCTATCAGTACATCAAAAGAAATAGTGCCTATATAGAACAACATGGTTCAAGACTATGCATGATGCTATCCCTGTAATCAACATCATAATCAGGCCACTTACCCAAATGGAATAGTAAGTCAAGTTTTGATGGTACAGAATAACTATGTTGTTGCCAAAAATTCAGCAAGTGATGTAAACAACTAGTTGGACATTCAGTCTCAGTATGTTAATCCTGATGTAGCTTTAATGAATTGGAAGGCTAATGAATTTTGTGGTGTAAATCAGTTTCCAAGTCAAAATCAACCTTTTACCAATATTGCAATAAACACAAGATTGAAAAAGAGAATTGTTGACTTGCAACAAGAGTCTCGAAATACAAATCAGTAAGCTAAAACTGATAAACAGCAAGCTGGAAATGTATTACAGTCAGTTGACAAAGGGAAAAATATAGTTTCTACAGCTCAGAATGAGCAAAATCAAGCCTCTACATCAAAACAATTGCACATTTTGTCAAGGCAACCAACTACAGAAAATAAACAGCCAGCAAAAGACCAACCAGAGGTTGCTGTCCCAAAAGTACAGCAAAAGGTTAGTGGCCCTATTTTTAATATTTTAGATCATATGAAAAAGACAACAATAAGCATGTCTATTTTATATGCTTTACACATTCCAGGACAAACGGATTTGTTACAAAATGCCCTATCTTAGTTGCCTTTGTCAAATGAAGTACAAAAATCACATCAACCTCAGATTATCATTGCAAATGAAACAAAAAAAACCAATAGAACAGCCTAAACCAGTAGGCAAACCTCCACCATTTTATGTCACTTTTATTGTGGGTGACTATTTAGTACATAATTGCATGATAGATACAGGAGCCAGTAGTTCAGTTATGCCACAATAGCTAGCTGATAAGTTGGGTCTGAATATGAACCTATTGTTAGAGGTGTTGTACAAATGGATGGAATTGGAGTGAGTACAGTTGGAATGTTCAAAAATTTAGGCCTTACTCTGCATGCTTGTCTAAACTTTTTTATATACCAGGACATTTATGTCATTGATTTGCCACCTACCTTTGCCATTTTCTTATTCAGAGATTTTACAACAAGGTTAGGTGGGTATTTATCACATTTATTCTTTAGAACTAGATATGGAACCAAGGCTACAATCAAGTCTAAACCACTAGCAAAAGATCATTTGGAACCTTATACACCCAGTTCTATAAATACAAATCTTCCCATTTTTTATCAAGAGGATCTAATTCCTGTCCAAGATCCAAACACACCTTTAGAAGGAATTCTAGATTTGGTTCTAGACCAATGGGCAGTAGAAAATCATGAAACATATCCATTTGAGCAAATGGGTGAGATTGGCCTTGGTGTGTATATGATTCAAGAAAATAATACAGTTATTCCAAATCTGATTAAAGAAGAAAAACAACAAATTGTAGAATCTAAAAATGATGTTTGGGAACTATTTTTTGATGGTTCTAGAAGCAAGGTAGGCATTGGAGGAGGAGTTGTTTTATTTTTTCCCATAGGTGAGAAATATTATTCATCTTTTAGATTTGTTTTCAATTATTCTAACAACTCAGCTGAATACGAGGCTTTAGTTCATGGGCTAGAATGGGTAAGGAAGAGGAAAATCAGATGTTTAAAAGTTTTTGGAGACAGTGAGTCAATGGTTAAACAAGTCAGAAACCTTCCTGCTACAAAAAATGACTTGCTAAAATTATAAAAACATAGATTTTGGGACATGATAGAAGAGTTTGATGCATTTAATCTGATATCTGTACCTAGAACTGAAAAACAAGCAAGCTAACAAACTAGCTGATATAGGAGCTGAATATGATATTCTTACTTAAATGAAGAATATTTATTCTCCTTTATATGTCAAAGTTGTTGTTAGACCATCAGTTCCAGATAATAATGTTAGTTGGCAAGTGTTTGTCAGTGATGAATAGATTGTAAATTTCTTAATGGAAGAAGCTGAATTTTCTGCAAGTAATCAACAAAGTTTTGTACAACAATATGATGATCAAATACTTCAATTAAGATCAAATAAGCTACCTAAGGGCTTAGTGACCTTGGAATCTATCTTTAATACTGATGATCAAGTAAGAAAACACAAATCCAACTTGTCAATAAAGCAAGAACATTATGAACCTATTGAGATCTTTAAAGGAAGGTTGCTCAAGCTGGGAAGGATATGTACAAAATAAGAATAGCAAGCATTCATCTAGCTTTGTCAAGAGTTCAGTGAATTTCTTGCATGGGAATATGGAGATCTGAAAGGTTTCAACCCTAAGTTAGCTCAACACACAATAGAGCTGGAACCCAAAGCTAAACATGTGAGAAAAAAGCAAAGACCATTGAATCCCAAACTGTAAGTGCTCATGAAAACAGAACTCAATAAACTCATTGAAGGTAATATCATTTTTCCTGTCAAACATACTTCATGGGTTTCTAACTTGGTTCCTATCAGAAAGAAAAATGGAGAAATCAGATTATGTGTTGATTTTTGTGATTTAAATAGAGCATCTTTAAAGAATCATTATCATTTACCATCTATGGAACATATATTGCAACTTGTTTCTAGATCAGAGAGATTTTCTTTATTGGATGGTTATTCAGGTTATAACCAAATTCTGTAAAAGAGGAAGATTAATACAAGATAGCTTTCACCACAAAATGGGGCACACTAGAATACAGAAAGATGCCATTTGGATTATCAAATGTAGGTGCAACATTTCAGAGAGCAGTGGACATGGCTTTTCAAGGCCTGATTAATAAAATTGTGCTTGTATACTTAGATGATGTGACTATTTTTTCTAAACAAGCTAAAGATCATTTTCATCGTTTAAGACTAATCTTTAAGAGATGTAGAGAGTTTGGGGTATCATTAAACCCAAAGAAGAGAATTTTCTCTGTTCATGAAGGCAAACTATTGGGACACATTGTGTCTAAGGATGGAATGTCAATTGATCTTGCAAAAATTATTACAATACTAGCATTACCTCTTCCAGCACATAAGAAAGGCTTACAGAGCTTTCTAGGAAGAATTAACTTTGTAAGAAGGTTTATTCCAAACATAGCAACACTTTTACAACCTCTTATAGCAATGCTGAAGAAGAATATTCCCTTCAGCTAGACCAAAGAAGGAAAGTAGAGTTTTGAAGAAATAAAGGAAGCACTTGCTATTGCTCCTACTCTGATAAATCCAAATTTTGATAAAGACTTCATTTTATATGCATTTGGCAGTGTGGATACTATATCAGCTATGCTATGTTAGCAAAATAGTAAAGGAATGGAACAACCTGTGGCATTTTTCAACCAGGTTATGCATGACTATGAGGTAAGGTATTGTTTTGTTGAAAAATGTGTATTAGCTATTATAAGGAGCTTAAAGAAATTCAAACACATGCTTTTAAATAATAGAATTCAGTTAATAGTTGCTCACCCAATAGTGAAATTATTTTTACTCAGTAAAGATTTAAATGATAAGAGAGCAGGGTGGATAACAAAGGTCGTGGAATATGACATACAAATTAAGGTAACCAAGCTGGTCTGAGGCAAAGGACTATGTGAACAGCTTGCAGGAAATGAAGGATACAGCAAAGAACTTGAAGGAGAGGCTGAGATAGTGCTTCAAAACAATGAAACAGCTGCTATCCCAAACCCTCCTACAAGTTGGGTGCATGATATGATTCATTATATGTACACTGGTGATTATCCACAAGGCTTGGATAGATCTAAAAGAAGATATTACAGACAATCCCTTATGCCATAATTGATGGAATTCTGTATAAGAGAGATTTTAACAATGTTTTACTAAGATGTGTACAGCTAGATCAGACTCAAAATATTCTAGAAGAATTTCATGATGGACCCGCTGGAGGTCACTTTGCAGCTAGAACAATAGCTCTAAAAATTATGAGAGTTGGTTACTATTGGCTTGACATGTTCAAGGATGCTCATGAATGGGTAAAGAAATGTCTAAAGTGTTTAGTTTTTGCAAGTAAACAAAGGCTGGCAGTAGTGCCCTTGCATCCAATTCAAGTGAAATAGTCATTTGGCAAGTGGGGATTGGACTTCATTTGTCCTATTAATCCACCTTCAAGCCAAGGACACAAGTAGATTTTGACTACTACAGATTATTTGACTAAGAAGACTGAAGCAATTACTTTGAAAGATGCTAATAAAATATCAGTCCTAAATTTTTACCAAGATCTAGTGTCCAGGTTTGGAACTGCTGACTCAATTATTTCAGATAATGCTTTAGCATTCATTAGATTAAGAATATTTGATTAGTCTGTCAAAAATAACTTATTCTTATATACTTCATCAAATTATTACCCTCAAGGAAATGGACAGGCTGAATCAACTAACAAAAATTTGATTAAGATTATAAAGAAAATAGTTGATGAGAATTAGAGGTCTTGGCATGATAAGTTAAAGTTAGCACTGTGGGCTGATAGGATCACACCTATAAGATCAAAATGCAATTCACCTTATGTGCTTACATATGGAAAGGAAGCCAAGTTACCAATAATAGTGGAGTTGGCAACACTTATCTATATAAAAGAGCTAGAGTTACTTGAAGAACATGCAATGGAAATCAAGCTTGCACAGCTGATTAAACTTGAAGAGATCAGAAAAGAGGCTTTGAAAATATTTGAAGTACACCAAGCCTAAATGAAAAGGACTTTTGATAAAAGCACAAAACCAAGATTTTATAAAGAAGGAGATTTAGTTTTCAAGTGGAATGAATTGAAAAGTAGACTAGGACAGCATACAAAGTTTGATGCAATGTGGGATGGACCAGATATAATCATAGAGTACAAGCAAAACAATGTATTTGCTAAGTTAGATGGTGAGGTGTTGCCAATCCCAATTAATGGGATTCACCTCAAGATATGTTACTAAGTAAGGCAGCCTTATGCTGCAAATAAGTGCTTTTGCACAGTTAGTTTTAGTTTTGTTGTTTTATTTCCAAGAAGTGCTTCTGCACATGTAGCTGGTTCTATTTTAAGAAAATCAGTTTTAGTTTCATTTTTTTAGTTAGTTGCTGCTATCATTTTCAGTTAGTGTGAGTTGTAGAATTTCTCTAAATTTAGGGCAGGAATGACTCTATGCCCATTGAGAAGGCAAGGCGATTGGTTCTAAACTATTTAGTAGGCAAACACCCCTAAGAGGTCGCCAAAAATTTTATTAATTTTTCATTCACACTAAAAATTAGTTGGACCTAAGTGTAATTGTTTAGAAGGAATAGTAGAAGACTTTAAGGTTATGCATTCTTGAATGGTTGATACCTTGACAAAGTTGAAAAGAAGATCTAGTTGTCAGGATAACCCATCAGTCCAATTAGGACTAATAAGTTATCATGACAAAAGAATTGATTATCAAAGGATCAAACATTCAACGTGATACAGCTGTTCTATAAAGTTTGATCTTTTAGGAGTTATAAGTTAAATTCATTATTCAGATTAATCAGTTTTGAATGAAGAGAGAAAGATATGGCATTACACTATTATTTCATGTCATGTTTTGGACATACATCTAGGTATCTGTTACTTTATCTCATGCATTGATTAAAAAGGAAATACATATACATCATATACATCAGAGAAACTAATTGATCATGTTTAAAAGAAATGTTTAAATGTGTCCCACACAAGCCGTGGGAGTAACTAGACTGAGCAATTGCAGACATGCAAGCTATGTATCTATTTGATAAAAGAAAAGAGAAAAGAACATATGATAAATCTAAACATCCATCATTGCCTGATGATGGAGGTTGTTGTTGAAACTGGCCTTCAAGTTTTCAATTTTCATTCTTCACTCCAAGCCACCATCCAGTTGAAGCCTGCAAGATTTTGGCAACAACCCTCTTAGTGCTCTAGATGTTTAGAGTTATAACATGCTTTTATCAAAAAGAGACATCTACTTATCATATCATGCATTCAGATAAGAGATGAGATCAGATAATGATACAAATTAGGAAGAAATCATGAAGGAGATCAATCAATGCTATTAGGTACTTTTTTATGCTAACTTGTTTGTTCACTGTGCAAGTATAGGACAAATTTTGTTGTTGATTTGAAGACAAATAAACATGTGGATTAAATGTGGCTCCCACAAGGATTTGAGGCCAGCATGTTTTTTTTCATTTTTTTGAAAAGAGTATCAGAAAAAGATAGGATGCATCATTCTAAGCTATATCATGCATCATCTAATCAACTTACATAAAGAAGATGTCATCATGACATCATTACAGTTGATTAACGCAAATCAAAGTTATATGACTAAGTCAAGATTGATAAAAGGACAAATTTAGAAATCAGATTACAATCATCTAAGGAGTGATACAAGTTTTTAGTTTATTGTGCCTCATAAAGAGAAGAGAGATAGAGTAAAGGAGGATACAAGAACTTATGTATCATTTGACCAAAATTTAGAATAAATCTTGTGAAGGGTCATCTCATTATGACAAAGGCGTAAGATGAGGCAGCATTTTATACTAGGTATTTCTCATGTTGTTTTCATACTGTTTAAGATGATCAAAGTTTAAACAATTATATCAAATTCAAAGTTACAAGTGTCTAATAGAAATAGTCAAGCAAATGCCACATGGGATAGCAAATGGAACAGTGGAAGGCAAGACAATTATAAAACAATATGCCAACTTGACTGCCATAAAATTGAACTTGACAAGATATATGAGATAAGTGTGCAGTCATCCAAAAAGAAGATATAAACTTTGCAAAAGGCTATCACCAATGCCTCAAAACTTCAAACCATCAAAGATACATGAAGATGAATGCTACAGTCTAAATGGAGTTAGATGTTCAAACAGTCAAGCATCCAGGGATGAAGCACATAATGTATAAGCAAATACCCCAATTCTTGAATGGCTATGATAGACATGACAGTCAACTTACAATATCTAATGAGAGACAGTCATGAATAAAGTGGAAAGATACAAATAGTGGAAAGATACAAATAAAAGATACATATAGCATGTTCACTATTCATCAAATGATAAAGACTGTCACTAACCATCAGTGATCTTAAAGGAAGAGCAAGCTATAGAGTAGCTATGTATGTCATCATGTACATGATAGTCAAGTACATATGCAAAAACAAGAGACTATCATGTATAGAGTTACAAATACAGTATGCATAGAGTAGAGTAGAACATAAAGAATGCAATAGTTCAAGGAAGAATAGAGTGATTCCATGCATTTCAACATTATTGTGCTTTAACAAATTTTATTTCTCATGCCCAAAGCTATAGTGATGCCATGGTGTAGTCAAGAAGATACCATGCAAGATCCAAGAGAGATACAATGCAGTAAAGAGAGATAAGTCCAAAAGAAGTGAGATACCATGAAGATCAAGATACAGATACAGTCACCATCACCATGGATAGTCAGGGATAGTGACCAATGAAATGGCTTATATAAGCAAGAGACATTTATGATATATCATAATGGTCATATCCATCTATAGAGGAGCATGAAAATGATAAGGTAGGCAGTCAATGTGCATAAGAATGACTACAGATAAATGGATGGACAAAGAACACATATCTATAATACAAAAGTACATAAATAATGAAAGAGGAACAGCTAGAAGAGATATGAAAATGCACAAGGAAGCTACAGGTATACCTTAAAGTATGCACAAAGATGACTACAGGTGCAAGGATGCACGAAGGCATGCTACAGGTGTATTTAAATAATCCATAATAGCCAAGAAGAAATAAAAACATGTGTTTATGCTACAGATATGCCTTGAAATACACAATGATAGCTTCAGGTATACAAGAAATATGCATGATGTATAAAGCACTATAACATTCAAATGAGAAAATGAGCAAAAGAGAAGGTAGCAGTGATACACCATAAGGATGCAGTTGTAGTAAATAGACAGCAAGAAACAAAAAAAGCATGATAGCTATGCACAAAAGAATTCCAATACATATGACAGTCAAGAGATAACATGACACCTGTGCCATAATATATATCAATTTGCAACAAAGATAGTAACTAGTCAAGGATGTTTGCACCTGACATATAGTCCATCACATTACATTCATGCAACCTGAAGAGATATGCATAAGAAGAACCTCACAGAATGTAAAGGTATGATACTTATGCAACTTATGCTACAGATACAATGGAAGCAGATGTTAAAGTCATCATATCGAATATCACAAATTTTTGCTGTCATATAGAATACCAAAATGTACTTCAACCTAGTAGCTATAGTGGAAAGATAGGGTAAATTGTATCATTACAAATGTGAGATAGTCACAAGGACAAGATGAGAAGATGTTATGAGAAGTAAAGAAAGAAAACCCAATACTAATACTTCAAAATCCCTATACTTTCTGCCAACAAATAGAGATAAAACCATAGTCAAGGTGGTGCTCTATAGAGCAAGAGACTGTTTATGAAAAAACTGTATACCCATGTCAAGATATCAAACCCTAATGATATTTTTTGTAGACACAGTTAAGAAATTTCAAACAGATGTCATGTTACATTCATAACCATGCCACAGGAGCAAGAAACATGAAAGAAGGTATACCCATCTGCCAAATTAACAAGATATCTTCAAAGATACATCAAATCTTTCTTTCATTATAGTATAAAGAGAAAGAGATTAAGTGAAAGAGTATGCCCGTGGTGTTATAAAGGTTTTTTGTATAGGAGGAAGTTCAAACCCTAGATTCAAGGTTCACAAACCCTCGAGTGTCTACAATTTTGATGCCTATTTTTCAAGAGAAGCATAGACATGGCAGGTCGAGGTTCTGGAAATGGAGGAGATGTCAAAACCCTCATCTTAAAAAACTTTAAAACCCTCAAGTTTCAACATGATGAAAACAGATCAATGCAAAAGAAGAAATATACAGCCATGGCTGATAGTGACATAGCATTTTCTTCTATAAAATGCAATACCCATGTCTACCTATAGACTTGCCATGCTATAAAGAGTGAAACCAAAGATAAATGAAACTACATAGATAAAATGGAAAGTTCTTACCCTTATTACTGACAAGAGGAAAGATTATTCCATGGCCTCACAGTGGCCTCAAACTTTTGAAGAGCAGATGAAAACCATAAAGGAGAAGATACAAAAACAAAATGAAGGTATTGAAGAGTACACAACAATGGAGGTATTCATAGCAGTGAAGAAAGTCATGACCATTTAAAAGAAGTAAAGCTACAGATCCTTAAATGTTTCATATCAAATAGAAAGCAGAGTTACCTTCTTCCTAATCATGCAGAGTTCCATAGCAACGATAAAGGAGAGTTGTTGAAAGAAAAAGACCAAAGCCATGATGAAGATAGTTGAAACTCTCAGCTAGCATAGAAGTTGCAGAGCTCAAGGAAGGAAGTCAAATGAAGAGTGAATGAGCATGTTAGGGTTGTTTTTCTTCTTTTGTTCAAAGGTTCGTTGCTCAAGTGTTTTTTGACTTACAAAAAACCAATAATTACTTTATCCAATTTGCTGCCATACATAGACTTGATCCTATCCATCATAATATGGAGTGGCTAACAGCAACACCTTAGAGTTGATTGTTCTTAAGTTAAGAGGCTGATGTAACATGTGGGAAAGGCTCCAAGCCTTATAAAACCTTTTGAAGATTCCCTGGTGGTCAGATGGTGAATGAACAACAATTCATATGCTCAAGTTCCTTATCCATTTCCAAAGCATCGAATGATAGGTATCTCCTCATTGTGCATTGTGACTAACAGCCAAGAGGGTGTATGTTTTGACATTGTATATGCATATGCGATACATGGAGTTCAAGGGTAAACTTTCATGCATAGTGGAGATATGATTTCATGGGATGATAAGGTATTGTCTTGTAGTAATGCGATTTTTGCATAAAGGCAATTGCATGGTGGCAGTATATTATGGGCATTTTTTTTATGCATGGGATCAAATTGCATAATGGAGTTGTTCTTCCTTCCTTAACTTCAAATTGCATATGGGGATATAAGGAGATTTAGAAAATGTGATGTATGTGCACAATGACAACAAGGGGGAGTCATAAGGATATTTATGCATTTTGTTTTGTGCATGGAATGTTACAAGAGTGACTCAAATTCTTTTTATTTTTCTTGCAAAGGGAGATATTTTTGCTCATTCATGTATTGGAGTGATAAGAAATTTTGTAATTATTCCTAAGTCCTATTTTGCAAAATAGGCAAATGTATTGGAGTGATAAGGAGTAATATTTTTCTTCTAATCATGCACGATTTTTCACATGAATTAATTGTAAATAAATAATAAAGTAATACTCTATAAATTACTTTATTATTTTCCACAAGTTGTAAAATTGAAAATAGAATAAATTGTAACCAATAATAGAGTAATATTCTATTACTTTATTATTTACTCACAATCAATTTTGCTCATGCAAAATCATGCAAATTAATTAGTTGAGTTAACTAGGCCACCTAGGAGATTTTGCATGACTTTTAGGAGTATTTTTAGGGTTCTTGGTCAAAATTTTGGTCAAACATATGGAGAGGCCCAAATTGAAGCTATTTTCGCTTAATTTGTGGCAGTTTTAGACCCCAATTTTGAGGATTTTTGAGGTTGCTCAGGAATGAGTATTTTTTAGAGGCAATTATCTGCAAGTCTATATTTTTTGCCTGCCTCTTGGAGAGAGCAGACATATTTAATGTAAAGAAAAAGTTTGTTTTTTCTAGTTCTTGATTCTCATTCTGATTCAAATAGATTGGAGAATTCTTGTAGCTCACTTTTACAGTTTTATTGAGAGATTGGTAGGTTATAGGTTATCTTTTGTCTTTTGCAAAGCTTTTCCTTTGTTTATTTCAGATAAGTTGAATTACCTTTCCTTTTAGCGCTAAATGTTGAAGTGATTTTGATGAAATTTTGTTGTGTTTTATTATTAAACCTTAAAAATTATTGTCTCACCTCCTTATTTATAGCATTAAAGCATATATTCATCATAGGTCTTAGGTTGTGTTAACCATAAATAGTCTTTTTATGCTATGAAAAAACCATTTCCTTCATAAAAACATGTTTTCAAACCTTCCTTAGAATCATTTTTGTGGTATTTACGCCAAGTCTAGATTGTGTAAAGTCATATTTCTAGGCAAACATTGTGAATCAGATTGCATTATTTTTATCCATATCAGGTGTGTTGTTCTCAAATTCAACTGCACTTGTTTTTGTAGACAACCCCCACAAAATGTGTGCGTTTCGTGATCTACACTCTAAGTTTGCAAATTGAGACAAGATTATCTTGATTTCGTGCGAAGTCATCTGACGTCCTAAATCTGTCTGCAATCCGTCCTCAAATTGACTCTTTGATATTTGCGTGGATCGGTTAAGTTGTAAACTAATGAAGATTGTCAATTTTTAGTCAATTTCAGGTGTTAGAAAATTTTTGAGTTTTAACATGTAAAAGTAGTGTTTTCAACCGCTATTACATGTTAAAGGTTTTGTGTTGACATGTAAGAGTGGTGTTTTTCGCCGCTATTACATGTTGGAAGTCTTTTTGTTCTGGCATGTAGGAGCGGTGTTTTTAGTTGCTCATACATGTTCGTGGTGTTTGAAGCCTAGTGTCAATGTGGCTAAATCACCCACCCGTGCGTGCTACCCATGTGTAGGGGCAGTAATTTTCATCGCTGACGCATCTTTAAACCCACACCAGTTAACTCGTGTGTAATAAATGCATTTTTAGGTTTTGAATTGAGGTTGTTTTAAGTTGTTTCTTAAACCTTTTTGATTGGTATTTTTCTTTTATTGTCATTTGCCCTCGAGCCAAACACCACGGAGTCGAGTCTAAAAGAAATCACTGCATTTTGGATTCATCGTTGGCGTTTCTTCCTCCTGGTAGGTTCACTATTATCTCATATTTTTGAGTTCCTTCTTTCATATATGTGCTTGTGATTATGAATTCTTAAATCTTATTCAAATCCTAGCTACTTTTATGTTTCTCTCGCCGTTGTCTGTCAAAATAAAAAGGGTTTATGTCTTTCCATTTGTATTTTTTTTAAGTGTGAATGGTGATTTGAACCTCGCGTCATACTTAAAACACTAGTGTAAACCCTAGTAAATATGTGTGTGAAGTCAGTGTTTTTTGCCGCTTTACCAAGTCTCCACTTGGTATGTAACATGTATGGGCGGCATTTCCCGCCTTCTTTGCATAAGGATTGAGGTACACCGCTTGCATAAGCGGTGAAATCACCCTCCCAAGCAGTTGAAATTTCCACCCCTTGCTATCCACAGTGTCGGCATTTTTTGCCACCTTGACACATGAAGTTTTAGCCTCCTTAGATGTAGCAACGGCGGCTGAAATCGTTGACTATACACGAACCCCTACACCTTAGCAAGTGTTAACATGCAGTAGCGGTGTTTTTCACTAACTTTGCATGTTAACCAATAAACTTTCCAAAAAATATGTAATAGTGGGCAAAATACCCGCCTTTACACATAACAACGCTTCCTTCATGCAAGAGCAGTCATTTTGACCGCTCATGCATATTTTCTTGTATTTCTTCACAACACTAGAAAAATTCATTTTTTTTAAAGCCTGCTAGCTTGCTTTCACCTTCACCTTGATTTGCGCACAATCAAGCCCTTCAAACGTGTACTCTCTTGTCCATGATCATTGAATCGCAGTTGTCCCAGTTTATCTAATTTTTTCCCCTGACTGCGAGATCATGGCCTTTTTGCAGTTCTCAACTAACGTTCGTGGTGAATTTTAAACTCAAAGTTTCTTTAGGAGCTCATGTCAGAACCATCTCCATCAAAGGCCAAAATCATGAAGTACAAGTACCAGGGTGTCTTTCTGGTGACAGCAGTGCAATCAAACATTGATGAAATCAGAGACATAGAAATTGGGCATGTGGACATGGCAGAATTTGTAGATAGGACAAAATAGACAAATCCTTCTAAGCCTATGCAGAAAATCATTGACAACAATATCCATTTGGTTGCATCATTTCTAGTCTCTGCACACAATCTAAATTTGTTCTACAAGTGGCCAGTCATTATAACAGAGACACCAGAGCTGTGACAGATTCTCAGGGAAATGTAATCATGAGATTGGATGTAGAATTCCTTGATAAAATCTTCATGTGTCCACCCATTGAAAATGTTGGACAGATTGACTTTGCCCAGGGTCAACAAGGTTATGATAATGATGTGGAATCTGCCAGGAGGTATATAAATAACAAGTGGCTAAAGATTCCTAGAGGTAATTTGACCAGATGGCCAAAGATCTTCATAGGAGTGATTTTGTAGAGGAAGTGTGCAATCTGATTACTCTTTTGAGTCGCATCAGAGGACTCGCTTCTACGTCCAAATTTCAAGAATGGATGTACACCTACATCAAGGTGATTCTTCGAGGAACACAAAAGATATTCTAGGGGGAACAGATTAACAATGCATTGTACGAGCAACTAGTAAGGGTCAATACCACCTTCAAATTTTATATGACCTCTTATCTTGTCTATGCTGCTACAAGCATGAGAAACTTTCTAGGTTTAACTCAAGTAGGAGACAGGAGATTGATCCCAGTGTATGAATATTACCCCCAAATCACTCTAAAGGGGTCAATTCATCATTTCTAAAGAGTCAATGATGCGTTCTTTTCAGTTTTCATGTGCTTATGGGATGGTGAACTAGTCCAGAAAAGGGTTTCTGATGAAGCTTGGCAGGTTGCGAATTTATTTGGCTACTTATTCTTGCAATTTCCCACCTTCACATATCTTCAGGTAGGGTATTATCCTGGTTACCCTTATATGCTTCCACAGTATCCTAGTGACCGCATTGTTCTTATGGAGCTATGCAGACAGTTGATTGTGGTGCATAACAAACAAATGGAACTGAAGAAATTAGGGATAAAGTTTCCCGTTGAAATTGGAGGTACTCAGTTCAATCCACCAATAAAGCAAAAATAATTGACTCTGAGTTACAACTGGTCACCATGAAGACCTACAAGAAAAGAAACCATTTTGACTTTAGAAGAGTTCAGGATAAAATCAAGAGGAAGTCAACTTTTCATATACTAATGGTTGAAGACATATGGGTAGATCTCAGAACCCAGAATGAGATCAGAAAACTGGATTTCTGCAGACTCCACCTGAGTCAAATTGAAGAACTAGGCCTCGTTGATATTCCAGATGGAATGGAGGATGATGGGGATGTCCTAGATCCTAAATATAACATATAAAATGTTGAGGCTTCACCTCTTCCAGAGGTGAAATGGTCAGTCAAGGAAGAAACATCTATTAGGAAAAGGTTACAACCAATACTGGCTAACACCAATATATGGTTAGAAAATTAGGGAATTAAATTGAAAGAGTTTCTTATAGGATCTGAAGCTGAAACACAGGAGCAAATAGGTAAGAAGGCTGAGAACAGAACTAAAAACAAGAGTGACATCTCTTCTTCTTCCAAGATACGCAAACCAAAGATCAAATTTGTATCTAAAGGGGGAAAGAAGAAGGAAACTGCAAAAATTTTTGACGTCACTAAGTCAAATGCTAAAGATACTAATGTTGATTAGATGGAAATTAAAGATATTGATGCTAAAGAACAAAATGTTCAAAAGTCTAAGACAAAGGTATCTGATGAATCTGATAAGGAAGAGGAAGCCGAACAAAGTAAAGATGAAGAAGAGGTAGAACAACTTGATGGTTCCCCTCAAACTCCTGTGAAAGATCTTCCCTCTAAGACACAAGTTCCTACACCTCCTCCTCATGTTTTAGTTTCTGATAGTTTTCCAGTGGTTTCAAATGTTCCTCTTTCGCCAATTTTTGTTGTTTCTTTCGACAATACTCCTCCTTCTATGAAAACTAGTTTTGGAACTATTTTTTATTCTTCTGGTTCCATTCCAAGCTTATCTTCCCCATCTTTTGACATTGGGGAACAAACTATTTTAGAGAAACTTCTGGATGCTTCACAAAAGGTTGTTGATATAGGTGTGGTGTTTACCAACACAAGTCCTATTGTGACTATCACAGGTATAAACATGGAGCTGGAAAAACAAGTAGTAGATTCATCTCCAGTTGTTGGCGCTTCTACACTTCCTCCATGGTTATCTGTGTATACTCCAAAGAGGAAGAAGAAAGCTATCTCACCTGACGAGATTGATATTGAAAAGTTGTTACCTATAAAAGCAAAGAATCAGAAGAAGAAGCCTAAAACTATTTCTAGGTTGGTCAACAAAAAGGGGATAAGATATGCAGAAATCGCCAAACCACCAGAAGATGCCACCGCTGACACTTTTGACATGAATGATTATGTCATCTCAAGGGTTGAGTTGGGCAAGCTGACTCGTGAGGGTGTAAAGGAAGATTTCCAGACTACTGCCAGTACTTTACTTGAAAAATATGACAAAGCCAAGAAGGAGAAGGAACAGTATAGAGCAAAAGCAAAACAACTTACCACTGTCATTTAAAAAATAGTAAAGTCGTCAGAGATGGTAGAACCCATGGCAGTGACAGTGGAAGATCCCCTAATTCAAAAGGTTGAGAAAGTGCAAGAAAGAGGAAGAGTAGTGGGAGATATAGTGGAATGCCTATTGGCTCAAGGGCGAATCCTGCTAAAAACCACTGTAGAAAGAAAGGAGAAAATGGACAAAGCTAAGGTAGAGCTGGACAACCTAGTAGATCTACTTTCACAAGAGCTGCAAGATCAAGAAGAGAGCCTAGAAGAGTGGATAGATATGAAGAAGATCAAGATAAAGAATCTGATCACCATTGGGGTCATCATCAATAGGGAATCATATCTTAAGACCAAAAAAACTCTGGCTCATCATATATACATAATAAAGAGTATACTTGAAGATTTATGCCAAGCTCGAGAAGCCAGTGAAGATAATGGTGTCACACTTCTACACTGGCTAGAAGAACTTCCATGTAGCTTGATGGGGAAAGATTACAAATTTCTTTCGGCACAGGAAATGGTAAGTTCTTTTGAACAAATGGTCCAAAGGAAGTTTGAAGAGGAGGCACCCTCAGTGCTTTCAATGGATAACCTATATGACCAACATTCTACTTTAGAGAACCCGAAAGATAATCTGGACAAGCATGAAAAGGCAATAAAAGCAGTGAAAGATGCAATTCTTCAAGCCTGCACCATCTTAGAGAACACAGCAAAACCAGATGCATGCGAGATGGCGACTGTCCAAGCTATGTACCAGAATTTTCTGAAGAAAAATGACAGAGGAAACTAGTGCCTTAGTTTATTTTTCCTATATATAATATGTAATTTGAATTTTGTTTTAGACATTCTCATATGTAATTTTCCAAAATGAAATTACATGTGAAACAAGAGAAGTCTCAAGTCAAATAGGACTCTTTTTGTTGAATAAGTCAAAGTAGTTGTAAATTTCCTATTTTCGCTCTAGACTCCTCCCTATAAATAAAGAGGGCCTCTTTTGTAAATATTATCTTTAGTCTATTGCAAGAATACTCTGGCAAATTGAAAAGCAAATCAAGACTTTGTGCTTCTTTGTGAAAATCAATTATCAAATATTTATCAATACAAGAAAGTAAGTTCAATTCCAATCTTTGTCTTGGGATTATTTGTGTCGTGATAGTATTGTTCTTATGTCTTACTATCATAATTGTCTTTGGTAATAATTGAAGTGTGGAGTTTATTTCAAGTGATTGAAGAGCCCTCTTAATTTGATTCTGATAGACTTTGTGTTATCAAATCATTTGCGAGGATTATGTTTATGTTTGTGAGAACACAATAGTTTGGAGACTTTGCACTGCAAGTTGTTATATTCAATTTACTTTTATCATCTTCAAGAGGAGTAAAGACTGTGGGCTGCATTCAACTTCAAATAGTTCTATTTGCAATTAGTAAGTGAGGTAACAAAAAACTTTGTGTTTCTATGATTTTGTGATAATTATAAGTTCTTTATCAATAGTTTGAAGTATAAACATCTATTCTGAAAAAAGAGAATGAGATGAAATGGAACCACCACAAATATAGTTTTTAGTGTACATAAATTTCATAAGTTACTTTGTTTGTAAAAATCAAGCAACCAGAGGGAACCTCCCCTTGCTAAGAGGAGAGACTTTGTCTCATCATGGTTGTGGCTGATATATCCATTTTGTCGTTAGTGAGTTAACGACAAAATATTCACCCAACAAGGTGCATCACCATTTTACCTTTAGTATTCATTTAGTTTCTTTCTTCCCTTTTCCCAAAAAAGTAAAAAATATACATCTCAATAGAACATTTGAAGGGAACCAGCCCACAATCTGGAGGTCTAATCTCATCATAGGGCACCTACAACCTGAGATTAGTCCCATGTTACACGAAATTGCAGTGCTTTGACCAGCCTTGCATATGGGTGCAATTCCCAGTGATAACAGTAATGAATAGGAGTTTGGTAAACTTGTTGAGATGTTTGGTTGGAGAGAAACTAGGAAGTTGGGATTTGATTCTTTCACAAGAAAAGTTTGCATAAAATAAGTTAGTGAATTAGAGTACCGGAAGAACACCTTTTGAGATTGTTACCAGAGTGAACAATATAGGAGTTGCAGAATTGAGAGATACCGATTTGGAAGAAAAGAGAAGTGCAGACATAGAATAATTTGTAGAACATATGAAAGTAGTGCATGATCAAGTGAAGAAGCATTTTTAGGATATGAATAGTAAGTATAAGGAGAAAGCAGATGAGAAGAGAAGACACAAAGCATTTGCAGTGGGAGATAAAGTGATGGTATACTTGAGAAAAGAAAGATTTCTAGTTGGGACATATAACAAGTTGAAGATGAAGAAGTTTGGACCTTGTAGGATACTCTAAAAATTTGATTCAAGAAATGCATATGAAGTGGAGCTATAGGAGACATTGGGTATATCACCTATTTTCAACATTGCAAACCTATATCAGTATCATGAAGCAGAGTTTAGTGATAGCCATGAAGAAGAATTGAAGAAGCAATTACCACAATGAGCATTAGAGTAGATCAAAGACATTTTGGACAGCAAAGTTGGACACAGCACCAGAGGAAGACAATACAAAGAATACCTTGTGAAGTGGAAAGGCAGACCGAAAGAAGATTCATCTTGAATTTCTTAGGCTGAGGTGGACCGTCTTGGTTCTCCCCTAGCCCTAGCAAAGTGAGGAACTCACTTTTTCAATAACCCGAGATGTCTGATGCAGGAGCATCCCTGGTTCAAGAGCAATATTGCATAAACCAAAAACATCTGCATTTCAGTTTGTTTGTAGTTCAATTTGTTTCCTTTCATTTTCCAGTTTAGTTCAATCAGAAGCAGCTTTTGTATTTTGGTTTGCAATCTACTGCAATTGCATTTCAAATCTTGTAGAGCAAGACTTAGCATCTTGATTCATTCATCTACATCATATTTAGAATTCAAAGCATTTGGATCAGTTACCAAAGAGTTATTATTATTAGAAGATCGATTATTTTCTCATAATAGAGCATCTTGATAGTCTCAGATAATCAGCTAAAGGAGAAGACTTGTGGAGCATTCCTTGACTTGTGAAGCTTAATGACACATCATTCAATGATCTTTGGTTCATGGCTAACTTTCCTAGAGATCTGTACATCATTCCAATCATTTGCAAAGGTTTTCTACATGATTAAGTATGACCTATTCATGTACACACGTTACAGCCCTTCATGGGAGTTTGTGATCTCCTTGGCTAATGCAGAGGAATCTTTTATACCAAAGATGATATATAAGGATGTAATAGATCCCTAAGAAAGTAGATTTTGATAGTTAGAAATAGATTCATAATTAGTAGTTGAGATCTATCACAAGGGAACTTCAAAGCTATATCTTGCACATATTCTGATATTCTATAATCAGGCATTTGAACTCTAATTGTAATCCCACATGATGCCGGCTAGATTGTATTTGAATTCTATGATATATTGAATGATTGAATCTACATTTGTTTCATATCTTTGAGTTGTTTCTGTTGTGTTTACTCTTGTTGCATAGCCTGGACAATTCATTATGTGAAGCCTCCTACCATGACTACACCAATAACATTCATATGGTAACTAATTTTCCATATGGAAGACTTGAAGGAAAATCTTCGTAGTAACATGATTTGGTGTTGTTATGTTGAGGCTATGATTGGACTGATTATATATATATATATATATATATATATATATATATATATATATTAGAATTGTCAAGCACCTTAAATGGACTATCAACACAACTAGGAATATCATGACAATCAATTTAGGAACATCAAACAAGGTATGAAGATAATTTTATATCTTGTCACTTGGTGTAAAGGAGGGGTTTTCTAGGAATAACAAGGTATAGAAATTCAAGGCAAAGTTATGTTTCATGATGACAAGTCAATTCGTAAACTATAATATTTTGAGGGTGGCATAAGAGGCAATGTTGCAAGGTGGCCAAGGGATCATGAAGAGGATTGATGGTGTTGCACACACACATGTAACCAAGGTAGCATAATGAGAGTTCTCATGTGGAGAAAGAGAGGTTGCAAGATCTATAATGACAAGTTTGGTATTTTATGCTTGAAGAGTACAATGACAAGTGGTTACAAATGTGAACTCTAGTGGTGAACCACAAATGCCTTAATATTGAAAAATCATACTCTCATTTGTGTTTTACAAATTATTATCCTAAGCTATACAAGACCCTGCCCATGAAGGTTTGAGTACCATACAACACAAATGATAATATTATTATGTTTTTTGTTAATTTTCAACCACACTTCTTGTAAACCAATATACTAGCACAGATGTATGTGATCCATGGTTCCACAAGTAAGACATTGTAGGAGTTTTTTATTGACTTAATTATCATTTTCATGACTAGAAACTTAAGAGTAAATTTATAGTTCTACTAATTTCATAATTACATGTTATAGAACCCCTTCCAATTATGCATAAACTTTGTTTTATTATGGAATATGTTGAGGAATAGATTCAACTTTGGTTCATGAATTATGATTCCCTTGATCTTTTGTAGTATTGTAAATGAGGATTCCATCAAAGTGCATACCAATGAGAAAGTATCATTCAAATATATATGATGCAAGAGAGTGGACATGAAGCTATTGCAACACCATTCCCATAGTTGGAAATAAGCAAGAAGATATCAATTGTGTGATGTTTTTTCATCCAATGGAAAGTTTTAGATATTGTCTACAACACAAAAACTCTTAAATCCTCTAGGTGTATAAGCTTAAGGAGATAACTAGTGCTACAAAAACTCATCCAAAATTAGGAAGTATGAAAACATATTTAAAGAACATATCTTACAACATAAATAACATCAAGAAAATAAACACATAAAGATATAAAGAACATATGAACATATATATAAGTGAATTAAAATGGACATAACTTGAACATACCTTAGAATTCAATATTGGAGTTGACCAATTCTCCAAAATATGGCTTCAAAATCCTCAAATTCTTCTTTTTTGCAAGTTTGATTATGAATTATATATAACTCTAGAATAGGATTAGTGAAATTTATGGAAAAAACAAACATATATATCATAAAATTCAATCTATATATCAATGGTAATTAGCTTTGAAACAATATCACATGTGAAACATGAAACTTTAGGTTTAAATAATCAAATTTTCTCCAAAAACATGCAAAATCATTTCTTCTATGTTGAAAAAACAAAAAAGGTGGTGGATTGATCTAAAAATGATTCTTAATATGTCAAACAACATGAAAAGAACTTTCTTGTCTAATATACTGCATGAAAAGCAGGAATAATAGTCATGTGAGGTCTGAATCATGGATCCCACATGCTTTTTTTCTTCTTTTTTTGCTTCCCATAATGCGAGTGCATTATAACACAAGCGCATTCTAGGAAGCATGAAAACATTAAGCTTCATGCATGCAAAAATCAAAACCTTCTCAATGTTGGTGCGAAAACCATGGTCTAAGATTTCATGCTCTCACATAAAATATAATGTAACTATGCATATAGTGCATCAAATAGGTAATCAAGTAGGTAATCATGTGACGATCCAAGAGTATCCCTGGACTCAAATATCCATGTGGTTCATGAAATAGAACTTGTTTATACTAGTCCAAGGACAAATGTAACCTTCTACCTACATGGGACTCTCTCTCTCTCTCTCTCTCTCTCTCTCTCTCTCTCTCTCTCTCTCTCTCTCTCTCTCTCTCTCTCTCTCTCTCTCCCTTGGAATGTGAGGGAGAGAGATATAGAGATAGAGAGGTCGATATATTTAGATAGAGGGAGGATAGATAAATAAAGAGATAAAGAGAGAGATAGGGTTATGGGGAGAGATAGAGATAGGGAAATAGATGGAGAGTTGTCCAGAGACATAGGGAGAGAGATTTCAAGAGGTAGAGGGATGGGGAGAGAGATAGATAGGGAGGGAGGGAGACAGAGGTAGCACGGGATAGATTAAGAGATAGGGATATGTGGAGAGATAGAGATGGGGAAAGAGATCAAGAGATGTCTGGAGAGATATAAGGAGATAGATTTGAGGTAGAGGGATTGGGAGAGTGATAGAGGGGGAGTGAGATAGTGAGGGAGGGAGAGATAGAAAGGTAGAGTTAGAGAGAGGGGGTCGATAGAGAGAGCAAGATAGAGAGATAGGGAGAGAGAGACAGAGAGGTAGATATAGTTAGAGAGAGGGATAGATGAGACAGAGATATCTCTCCCAGGCTCAATCTCATCTATATCTCCCTATCAATCCTCTCTAGATCTAAACCCTAACCTAAACCTTTAAACTTTAACCTCTAAACCCTAAATAATGCCCCTAAACCCTAAAAATAGACAACCCTAAACCCCTAAACCCCTAACCCCTAAATCATAAACCTTGGAAGCAACCCTAAACCTCTATCTCATTATCTCTCCCAATCTCTATCGGTCCCCTTGCTCTATCTCTCTAAACACTAAACCCTAACCCCTAAACTCGAGCAACCCTAAACCCCTAACCCCTAAACCCTAACCCCTAAAGTCAAGCATCACTAAACCCATATACAGCCTAAATAATTCCCCTAAACCCTAAACCCTATTTACTTGAGAAACCCTTTAAACTCATGTAAACCTCAAATAATGCCCCTGACCCCTAAACCCTAAACTCGAGCAACCAGGCTAAACCCCTAAACATATAGTTCAATAGGGGATGATGGAGGATCAATGGGAAATGGATGTAGAATTGTTTGATCTTGATTTTCAAATTATCCTCATTAGGATGTGATTTGATAGGATCTAAGTTATTTGTTCGATTATCTATGTTTTCTTGGGGACCAAGTGTCTCATCAAGGGATATTGATGGATAATGAATAGGACTAGTGTGATGATGGATAGGGCTAATGGGATTATGGATAGGAGTGATATGGGTTACTTGCTCATGGATAAGATCTTGATCATAGATAATATATTGATCATAGGGAGGATAAACATGGATAGCGCGATATTAGATATGGATAGGGTAAGTGGGGATGCATTGATATTCATTGTATTGGGGAGTAAGAGGTGGTGATGGGGGTTCACTAGAAGATGTTGGAAGATCAACAATGATGGGATCGATGTAGATGGGTTGACCATGAGATGGTAAGGGATTTGGGATGGGATTACATGGGATGTTTGTATTTTGATTAGGATGGGTGGTTGATATTTCCACATGCTTGGACTAGGCTCTTAACATAGCTATTGGGTTTCTTATATGGATGTGATGGGTTCTTGGATGAGATCAATAATCTTTAGATGTTTGACAACATGGCTACATGATGGGGTTTGACTTGGACTTATGGTAGGAGACTCTTCAATGAAATGGATAGACATAGGAGTGGATGATGGTGTTGGAGTGGTAGACATGTTATTAGGAGGTTCTTTGTTAGGCTCGAGGATAGGAATTTGAGTTAATGATCTGTTCTTAGATTCCTTGCTAATAGTCCTTAGGTCACATCCTTCATGGCTTCATGGGTTGATGGACTAGGATATACATATAGTTGATGGACAATGATGGAAGATGCTATGGGGTTAGGATTAGGATCAAGTGAATGGATATAGAAGGGTGTGGATTAGGATTGCCAGGAGTGTTAGATGGGGATGAAATTGGATTAGTGGATTTGGATGGCTTGATATCTTTTCTTTTATTTTTGGATTTTGAAAAGAATCTTTGGAGAAAAATTTTCAAGTGTTCATGGGTTGATGGATTAGAGCTTAGAATGTTTGATGGTGGATTAGATGGTGAGTTATATGGTGGATGGATGATAGGGATTGATGGATTAGGAGATGGGTGGACTAATGCATTAGGATTAGGAGGATTGGAGAGAAATTATAAAATAATTCCCTTTTAACCCTAACCCCTAAACCCTAAACTTGACCAACCCTAGAAACTCATAAACCCTAAATAATGCCCCTAAAGGTTTGAGAAATCCTAAACTCATAAACCCTAAATAATGCCCCTAAACTTGAGTAACCCTAAACATCTCTCTCTCTCTCTCACCTGAGTAACCCCAAACCCCTAAACCCTAAATAATTCCACTAAACCCTAAACTTAAGAAACCCTAAACTCATAAACCTGACCAACAATCTCTCTTTCTCCAAAACAAGAAAACTAGGACTCTCTCTTTCTCTCTCATTATCACCCTATCTCTCCCCTCTCTCTCTCCCCTCCATCTACATCCCCTCTCCCTCTTCTTCCCTCTCCTCTCCCATGTCGACAAACAATATGGAAACAAGAAAACTAGGACATGCAAAGAGGGACGAGGATTTAAATTGAGATGATGAAATGGAAAAAAGATAATTTATGAAATTTCATTGGATGGGAAGAATGATGATGAGAGGTAGAGAGAATAGGGAAGTAGAGAGTGAGAGAGAGGGTAGGAGGTAGAGATGGGAGGGAAGTAGAGAGTGAGAGAGGGTAGGAGGTAGACAGAGGAAGGAAGAACAGAGAGAGAGAGGGTAGGAGTTAGACAGAGGAGGGAAGAAGAGACTAAGAGAGAGGGTAGGAGGTAGACATGGGAGGAAAGTAGAGAGTGAGAGAGAGAGAGGGTAGGAGGTAGAGAGGGGGGAGAAGAGAGTGAGAGAGAAGGTAGGAGGTAGAGAGGAAAGGGAATCAGAGACTCAGAAAGAGGGTAGGAGGTAGACAGGGGAGGGAAGTAGAGAGTGAGAGAAAGGGTAGAAGGTAGAGAGGGGAGGGAAGAAGAGAGTGAGAGAGAAGGTAGGAGGCAGAGAGGGGAAGGAAACAGACTTAGAGAGAGGGTAGGATGTAGAGAGGGGAGGGATGTAGAGAGCGAGAGAGATGATAGAAAGTACAGTTGCCCTTGTAGACATGTATGTAAAGTGTGGAAGCATAGACAAGGCATGTTAATTGTATGATGTAACACCTCAAAGAGATGTTCTATAATGGAATGCGATGATTCCAAGATATGCAAAAAATGGATTTGTTGAAAAGGCTTTAGAAACTTTCAACCAAATGCAATTGGCATGTGTATAGCCAAACATGCTCACTATAACACAAGCACGTTATAACACGCTCACGTTATGTGAACTTTTAATGTACTCACGTTATTGATTTCACATAACACAAGCACATTATAAAGCACTCGTGTTATGGTGATCTTGTTTTGATGTGTTTTTACTAGTTTTTAACAAAAATTAGAGATAATCTAGAGCGTGCTCCCCATCAGGATGGCACTTTTTTCAATTAAAACTCAAAAAAACTAGCACCATAATATTAAGTTCTTTGTTAGCTATCTAACCATATATTTTTTTCACATTTCGAGTACAGTAAGGGTTTCATCTTGAATTTCTCTTATTAGTGTGTCCATTTTTTGTCAAAAACCACTATCTAGTATTTTTTATCTTTTTTTAACTGTTCATCAAAATTTGAAATAAGTTACATTGTTAGAAACTAGACTCCATTCTAAACGTATTGAAAAACATTTTGATTTTACATTAGTTTTCAAAAAAATTAGGGGGAAGCACGCTCAAATTTCTATTTTTCAGGATGTGTCCACTTTGAAAATTACTAAATAATAAGTTATTCATGAAAAAATTATCAGAAAAATCAAAGATAAACTACATGGTGTTAGCTAATTTCTCACTGGAGCGATTAGTGAAATACTAAAAAAATTTAACATTTTAGGGGGAGCACACTAGATGCTATGTTATTTTTTTTAAGAAAAATAGGACCAATTTGTGTGCTCCCTCTTTTTGAACCCCTTAATCTCAACCATTTTTAGAATAAATTAGTAGTTTAGAAACTAAATTTGGATCACTACGACTCTTGTTTTTGTTCCATCTTCAAATTTTGAGTGTAGCTATCTTCAATTTCTCATCCAACATCAATGTTTCCTGATTTCAAAAAAAAGTGGCATCTTAAGACCCCATTTTGGTCCCTCATCTTTGTGCACTTACCCATCCTCATCCTCAAACTGATGTTATTCCATGAATTCTAAGAATACATCAACATGTGTGTCCCTTTCCTAAATATCATACCCACCAAACTTCAGCAAGTATTTGTAGACCTTGGTTGGCATACTCATTGTTTTGTAATGAACCCATGAGAGGTCTAGTTGATCATACATAAGATCTAAGGGAAGAGCAAGGGACTAATCAAACTAATTTTTAGGTGTAGCAAGGAATGCATTACACTACATCCTAGACTCTAGCAACCTAATCTAATTTTTTGTTTATACTTCTTGCTGCAACAATGACTCCAATAGTTGTTTCGTTCTATCAATTTCATATTGCTGCAATACTGAGTCATTTTGATTTTACATGGGTACGTATAGGTTTGGGTTTGTATAACATGCAGATCCATGACTTGAAAATGTATTTCTAGGATGGTCATTAGAATCCACTCCAATGTAATTTCTAGGGTAGATGATATATATGAATATTCATATGACAGATCATCCCTAGGGTATCTAGGCTCATACCAATTGGCCATGACTAAACCATCCTATAATGTACAGTAGAAAACTGAGGCATAGAAATTTGTTCCTTTGACATTATAGGTACAACAAACTTCAAACGTTAGGAAGAAAATCATGCACCTTTAATTTAACCAGTTGCTGCATATAGACTTGGGGCGTCTGAATCACCGATAGCACAACTATAATAGCAACAAACAAACTCTAATTCTTTGATAGGAGAGTCGCCACCTCTTCCAAAGAGGAAATCCTTGAAGTGTGGCTAATCTTCAAGGCCACGAATTGATTCTAGGTTTAGCTCACTAGCAGTCTTCAATTTTTTTAACCCAATAGTATCATCCCCGGCAATGGTGCCAAAATGTTGGCGTAAGTTGATGGACTGCCAACTTACACACACAATAAACTACACCCAACAATGGTTGTAAGCTATTTCAACGACTATATTACTGGGGTCCTCAAATCTGAACCAAAGCATTATGTCCCTGGCAAAGGCACCAAAATGTTGGTTCCCAAAATAACTATAACTCGAAACTCTAAAACATTCCTAAATCACCTAGGCCAGAGATTTTTGTTGGGGTGATAGTGCTACATCAGAAAATGTCCCCTTCCCCTTAGGGGGCTTTTTCCTCTTAAGATTTAGCTACCAGGTCTTTTAGAATGCATTTAGGACATCTTGCATGTTAATTTGACATCTCAATGAGCAAACCCTGAAGTTTCATGGCAAATGGGACCTATGGGGTACACTTGACATGAATCCTACCTAAAATAGGGGGGAGAACTTGGGTGCCCATGCCCTAGTCCTACCCTATTTTAGGTTAGGACCAATTTCAAAGTGTTAGTTTATGACCGTTATTTAGGTCATATGCCAACACGATAAGTTTAAATTATGAATTCTTAGCGGGAATGTTTGTAGTTGCATATATAAGCATGTTTATGCATTCATTTGTAAACTAGATGGGCATTTTGATTGACAAGTTGATGTTAAGGTGATTCAAGGCATTCATTGTGTGTTGCAAAGTAGTACTTTGTTGTTCTTGTGTTTGTATGTGCAGATTTGGCATCCATCTCCTCATGGCATGAAGAGCATCTTCCTTCCATGAGATCTTCACTACAAGGTGATATCAATTATGTTTTCTATCATTTATCATTTGAATTTTGCCTCTATCCCGTAGGGATACACAATCTTTATCTGACAACGGTGTTTGGAAGACTTGAATGTCTCTCTGAGTCTTGACTAAGGCAAGCCTCTAAACACCACAACCCCCAACCCATTTTTCATGATTGCAGGTTACAAGTTGCGAAAGCAGAAAAAGTGGAGTTGCAGGAGAACAATGTAGACTATCAAAACTATAGATCAGAAAATAAAATAGGGACCTGGACTCGAGCACCAGCATTAGTCCTCTAGATCCTATAACAGGAAAATCTCTAGAATAGCAGGAACATGTTGCAGACAAGGTTTCCAAATCTCAACAAAAACTGTGGCACTAGACTAGGGCACCCGCTCATTAGTCCCCAACTTTTCTATTTTCTAAACTTTAAAATCTGGCACACATTTGATTGTCATTTGATATCTCTGTGCGCAATCATTTTTCGTAATTTGTCCATTTGTTCACAAATTTGCATAATTAGGGTTTTGAGCATAATTGGGCTTAATTGAACAAGAAAATCATACAATTCCAATCTTCCCCTATGTTCCAAGTGAAAAAAAGCCTATAGTAGGTTCCTCTACTCAGCTGATGTCCTTGAATGTTTAGTGGTGAAAGGAGGATCAACACAAACCATCAAAATCAACCCTAAACATTTTTCACCCTAAACAAATAGGAAGAGGTTTATCAACAAGTTAGGAGCAATTTTGGCCAACTATAGGAGTGGGTAGACTCCTCTACACTTCGATCTCAGCTTAGACTCTGGAGGGATATTCCAAGGGGTATACCTAAATAGGTATTGAGTTCAAACTAGATGAACAACTCAAAATACTAGACAACCAAACCCAACTCATCATCTTGACTCCAAGGACTGTCACTAAGTCAATATTGACTAGTTGTCACACAAGCCCTATATAGCTAATTCAATTGTCTGAATGTACATGCACATGACATGATTTTTTTCCCGTAAACCATAGGTGAATGATTTGTTTAATTTAAAAGAGTGTTTGATCCCTCTCTAATATGGACTAATGCGTACTCTATTGGGCAACTGAGATATAAGCAATAAAGAGGGAAGAAAAGGATTGAACTAGCATCAATAGAAAACTAAAATGTATTCACATACATTTCTTAGATTATATTTCATACATTGGACATACTTAATTATCTAGAGCCGAACTACAATGACCCATTTGCAACAAAGAGATGACTCAAAACAAAGCTTGTATTGACTTAAATGTTGTCACACATTATCAAATCTCTACTACAATTGCACAAAAAAATGTGGTGAAGGAAAATACAAAATTGCGACTATATGTTCCCCTAAATCATTACAAATGGTCATGGAGACATACCACTACATAAAATATACATTAAAGTTCATTCCTATACTACACCAATACATATTCCTTTATTTACTACTGGGATTGGCTTGATTTGAAGCCCTGAAACTATCTTGAGGCATTGCAGACTAGATAATTGGCTTAGCGACCAACCTTGAGAATGCCTTCAAACATGTATATGTTGCAAGTATGGGCCAAATCGGTGTTGTCATTGATGTCAACATATTCTTGTTGTCATTGGTGTCAACTATATCTTATTCTATTACTTGTTTACAAGAGTTGTATATTGAAGATATTGAGAAAATTAGCCTCTTTGGAAGGAATATGTGAGTTACAGAGAAGTGTAGTACAGATAGTGAGTTGTCTGATGAAGAACAATCCGGTAAACTGCTCTGTATTTTTTTTCCTTAAAGATTGTGGTCTATGGATTGGAAGTAAGTTAGAGGTATGACTAAGGATGCTACATTCCAAGTTTGAGCCCTCCGCATGAAGATCTGAGTGAGTTGAGTTCACCAGAGTGAATCCTACGTTTTCTGTAAGTTTAGTTGGGACAGGAAGAAAGTATTCTTCTCCACATTCCTCTGCAATAAAGTATTTTTCTCTGTAGTTCTAGAAGGAAGTCTGGGATGATGGGAAGTACCCACAGTTGCAATGGTTTGTGGTTTGGTGGTCCGCAAGCTATCCTTCTTTGATGACAGTTGAAGACAGTGAAGCTCATGTGTTCTAGTGAGAAGATTCATATGGATAAAGTGGTAAAGGTTGTACGGTTGCTCTTGATGATTATAATGTTCTTATGGATGTCTCCTAATCATGTTCCTATCTTGATATTGGTCCGCATTAAGGATTTGAGATCATGTTCAAAGATTGTTCCCAGATAGTGTAACGTGTAACCAGTCTTGGCCAACTTGGTTAATTCCAATAATTACGGAGATCCCTTAAAGATTGCAGAAGCATGTTGTGGCATGGAAGATCGTGTTTGAGTCCTAGCTAAGGTGTGGTGTAATCCGCATACATCTTTACTTCATTTCTTTTGCATTATGTTGTAATAGGTCAAGACATGTTTTGTAAGTGTTTGTAATGCTGACCTTGGAGATTGTTCCAATGGTTGATGATTGCGATGCCGACCTTGACAATCATTCCAAGGTTGTTGAAGTGTATAAATACTAGTAGTTGAGTCATGGAAAGATAGTCCTTGAGCAAAGATGGGAAGATAATAAGAAAGGTCTGAAAGGCAGAGTAGAGAAGAGGCAGAGAAGAGAAGAGGTAGAACATAATAGAGAATGCATCGTTGTGATGCGAATATACGAATAACATAGCAGTGACACAAATAAGTGAGTATGAAGAGTTGGGATTCAAAATTCAATTGCTAAATGACTGCACCCTAGCATAGTGGCAGATGCTTAAGCAATATTTAGTTTTCATGTGCAATGCACGATTGGAAGCAAGCTTTCATCATCAAGGTAGTGAGCTGGCAGTGAGCATTCAATAGGGTTTAACAGACCTGAGGGTTTAATAGCCTTTATTGTAATCTTTCTAGGTTTAGGGTTCAGGCAATGAGCCTGTGAAATCTAGTTGTACTTCATGGCAGTAAGACAACATGTTCTAGGCCCATGGAGTAACCAAGCCTGAACATCATTTTTGTAAAGATTGCAATATATATATGAGAGCTAATCCCCTCCGTAGTTTTTCCCTCTTTAGGTTTTCCATGTAAAATCTTGGTGTTATGTGTCATGCTTTTGTGGATGTTATTCAGTTGTCTATTTTTCTTCTATTGAATTATTATTTTGAAATGGTTAAAAGTAAAAGTACAAGAAAAGATTTATAGAACACTGATTCACCCCCCCCCTCTCAGTGTTCTTGACAATCAACAATTGGTATCAGAGTGAGGTTCCTTGGAAAAAGTTTAATAGCTTAAGGAAGATCTGGGATAGTGTGATCATGGAAGCACGAAGGTATGGAAATTATGAGAGATACAATCAACTAGAAGTGGCTCTTATGGATCTTGAAAATTTTGAAGTAGAGGTTAGAGATCTAAAGGGAAATCTAAAACAAGCTGACGAATGCATCTTAAAGCTAAAAGAGCAAGTCAAGAAATTCAAAGATAAATACAAAGAAGACAGTGACCAATTGTTATCAGCAAATGAAGCCCTAAGTGATTTGGAAGTAGAAGTTACTGAAAGAACAAGAGTAGAAGATGATTTAAATTTGATTGTGAAGAACAAATTAGAAGATTGTGCTAAACTTGAAAAAGAAATTATAAGTCTAAAAATAGATCTGGAAAAGGCCAGAAGTTTTGAAGAAAAATTCAAGATAAGTATTGCAAAGCTTGATGAAGTGATTGCTAGCCAGAGGAATGTTGATGACAAACATGGCTTAGGATCTGAGAAAGGAGAAGCTCAAACTCTGGTCAAATGGGGACAGAGTCAAGGGAAAACAAAGGATACCAGTTTAGAAATAGAAGAAGAAGACCTAGAAGACCTCCGTTCAGACAACCAAATGCTTAAAGGTACCCATCTTTCAATGGTTATTATAATTCATGCAATAAGTTTGGTCATAAGTCTACTTAGTGTAGGAGTAGAATAAATCAAAAGATTCCATCATTTTCTGGTCAGTGTTTCAATTGCAAGAAAATTGGTCATAGAGCAAATGAATGTAGAAAGCAGATCAGGAAAAGTTTCAACAATGGGAGGAATGAACAATCATTCAAAGGTAAATGCTTCACTTGCAATAGAATTGGTCATAGAGTTGTTGTATGCAGAAGTAAAGTGAGTCAAAATCCTATTAGGTGCAATGGATGCTATAAAATGGGGCACAAGGCAAATGAGTGTAGAAGTCAAGTGAGAAACGGCTATGGCAAGAATAGGAAAATTGAATCCTTCAATGGCTACTATTATATATGCAATAAACTTGGGCATAAAGCTAACCTATGCAGGTCAAGGATGAATGAAATGAACAATGGTCAGAAAAATACTGTGCTTTAATTGCAACAAGCTTGGACATATTGCAAGATTTTGCATAAGTAAGAACATGAAGGATAATCAAGAAGAATTGAAGAAATCAGTGGAAAAGGTTGATCTAGTAGAAGTCAAGAAGGAGATGAACAAGGTCTGGGTCAAGAAAGAAGTAAATGAAGTCAGAGATAATTCTGCACCAGATTTTGGAGTAGATACTTCCTCCGAGAAGTAAACTGGGAACTCTGGCTCAGGGGGAGCTATATTGAAAATTCTAAATCCCCTAGCCAGATAGTCAATGCTGAGATTCGGCACAAAGATATGACGTGAAGATTTATATGGCAGATTGCTTGAAAGGAACTCTATAGATCATGTCATAAAAGGATTCTGGTCTGGAAGCCCAAAATGACTAAAGTATGAATAGTATATAAAGTAAGTAACAGAGATTGGATCAGTATGCCTCTGCAGTTGAAGATCATTATATGTGGTTCAAGTATGTTGTTCATAAATATCTGGTGAACATATTTTCCAGTGTCCAAGTTCTAACTTCCTCCGAAAGTCACATGTTGAATTGTCTAAGTCTGGATGGATAGGGTTAAGCCTGAAACAGTGTAAAGCATCTGAGTATTTTTGTATGCATTCTTCCACTATTGAGCATTTTGATGTGCAGTTCTAAAGGTATGTTAAGAGTTCAATGATGATTGTTGGATACAAATTCTAGAGTCTCATATGGTCAATGACGTGACAGATGAATTGGTCAAGTATGTTCTTAAGGGACAAGCTGGTAGGTCATGAATTTTGGCCAAGTATAAAATCAAGTGATAGGGCTCTGGTATTCTAGTTCGCTTAGGTCCACTATTGAAGATAATGTTCTACAATTCAGGCATATGGTTATTGATCAGTGATTACATCTACATCCATAAGTTTGTCTAATCTTGATAATTGGCTTGAGAATAATGAGTAATAGAAGTTCAGGATTGTTTTCTATACAGAGCAGTTTACTTTGGAAATGGTTTGAAAATCTACAGATGAACTTAGAGTTGAATGATTATGAACTAGATGAGATTTCAAGGCAATGATTGGGAATGAGATATAACCGAGGATCTAATTGATGCAGAGTGAAACCAGTTAACAGATAAAACAGGGTTGAATAATCCTTGAAGGCCCACAAAATAACCTTTACAGAGTATATCGGCAAGACAATTTAAATGTCACACCGAAATATACCTATTCTTGCCTATCGGCAAGACTGTACATTATAGTTTCCCCGAAATATGCTTTCCCTTGCTTATCGGCTTGACCTTATACTATCGGTCACCTTCAATATTCTCCCGCCGATATGTCATCTCACTCCGATGAGCGGTTTCTCTTATGTGCCCATCGGCCAGACAAACCTCGTCGGTCGCTAAGTGTAATGTCTCCCCGACCGCATCACTCATGCTGATGAGTCTAACAATCCCTTCCATCGATAAGACTTTCACTATCGGAAACACACAAATGCCTCCACCCGATGGTCAAACTCTCTCCGATGAATAGGGTCCATCGCCCAGACTTACACCATCGGTGTAGCCTTTTCCTTGTTCGCCGAACTACAAACTCACACCGATATGCCTTCCTCTTTCGCCGAGACCTTCTGACTTTCTTCCCGATGAACAATCCACTCGCTTTCACCAAGACTTCCTCTTTCGACATAACATTCGCTCCTTCGGCCAATAATGCTACTCTCACCCCGAAATACTTAATATCAATTTCTCCATCGGTCAGACTTCAACCGTCGGTGGAACTCATTCGTTCTTTTCCGATGGCTCTCTCTATATCGATGACTCCACTCTATACATACAGTGTCGTTATGAATTCACCATGTACAGTCGATAGACTTGATACGATGTATCTACTCCGCATACATTTGTATACACATGAAGTGCTAATTCCTTCTCTGCACATTGTAATCGAACAGAACACACGAAAACTACAGAAACTACAGAAAGCTATAGAACAGAAATAAATCTAACTACATGGAGGTCATTCCACTGGTTTCGAAGAAACCCACCAGTGGAATGACTCCAACTCGATGTTCTGTAATTAGACCAGGAACTAAACCTTTTCTATTCCTTCCAGAGATTATACATACAAAAATTGTTCTTCTTTTCTCTTTCTGTTCGTTCACTTCTCCCCTACATGAATAGAGACCAACTATATAAAGACTCTCGATTGACAGTTACACATGGTGGAAAATGAACCACCACTGCCAATCGGTTACACTTCTTGTTCGGTTACAAGCTTTTAAGCTGTTTCTTGACATACATGTTATTATGCGGCTAACTAAGACTCAAAGTGGCCTAAGGCCTTACAACATAACGTTTTGGACATAACATAAAATGTATAGAATCCTCAGATTCTTAATGTCTTCGAGGTGCTTCTGCACCATACTCCCAGACTTGAAAATTTTCCATGTCCCATGGAAATGCTCAGTGAAAACCTTGCAATATCTTTTGGCTTTCTCGATGTCTTCAATACGAACTGGATGCCTCTGCTGCTTCCTCTTTACCTTCTAACTGTGACTCCTATTAATGGAGTTTGACTGGCTGCTCCAAGGTGCTACTCTATCTGAAGTCCACTCCTCCCTGCTACAACTACCCTTCTGTCCCTCACCTGGGAGTCCTCTCTTGCCTCTCTCCCCAGGACTTTTGGCGACACCAACTGGACCTCCTTCTCAGGCCCATGACAGATCTCTCATCTGCCTACTGTAGCGAGTGAATCTACACCTGCAACCGGAAGTCAGCAAAATTCCTTTCTAGCACTCTTTCTTTCAGCTTCTTGCTTCTTCTGCCTATTTAGTGACAGAATACCAATACACAAATAGCCCAGTCTTTTCGTTGAGCTCTGATACCAATTTGATGCAGAGTGCAACCAGTTAACAGATAAAACAAGGTTGAATAATCCTTGAAGGCCCACAAAATAACCTTTACAGAGTATATCAGCAAGACAATTTAAATGTCACATCGAAATATACCTATTCTTGCCTATCGGCAAGACTGTACATTATAGTTTCCCCGAAATATGCTTTCCCTTGCTTATCGGCTTGACCTTATACTATCGGTCACCTTCAATATTCTCCCGCCGATATGTCATCTCACTCCGATGAGCGGTTTCTCTTATGTGCCCATCGGCCAGACAAACTTCGTCGGTCGCTAAGTGTAATGTCTCCCTGACCGCATCACTCATGCCGATGAGTCTAACAATCCCTTCCATCGATAAGACTTTCACTATCGGAAACACACAAATGCCTCCACCCGATGGTCAAACTCTCTCCGATGAATAGGGTCCATCGCCCAGACTTACACCATCGGTGTAGCCTTTTCCTTGTTCGCCGAACTACAAACTCACACCGATATGCCTTCCTCTTTCACCGAGACCTTCTGACTTTCTTCCCGATGAACAATCCACTCGCTTTCACCAAGACTTCCTCTTTCGACATAACATTCGCTCCTTCGGCCAATAATGCTACTCTCACCCCGAAATACTTAATATCAATTTCTCCATCGGTCAGACTTCAACCGTCGGTGGAACTCGTTCATTCTTTTCCGATGGCTCTCTCTATACCGATGACTCCACTCTATACATACAGTGTCGTTATGAATTCACCATGTACAGTCGATAGACTCGATACGATGTATCTACTCCGCATACATTTGTATACACATGAAGTGCTAATTCCTTCTCTGCACATTGTAATCGAACAGAACACACGAAAACTACAGAAACTATAGAAAGCTATAGAACAGAAATAAATCTAACTACATGGAGGTCATTCCACTGGTTTCGAAGAAACCCACCAGTGGAATGACTCCAACTCGATGTTCTGTAATTAGACCAGGAACTAAACCTTTTCTATTCCTTCCAGAGATTATACATACAAAAATTGTTCTTCTTTTCTCTTTCTGTTCGTTCACTTCTCCCCTACACGAACAGAGACCAACTATATAAAGACTCTCAATTGATAGTTACACATGGTGGAAAACGAACCACCACTGCCAATCGGTTACACTTCTTGTTCGGTTACAAGCTTTTAAGCTGTTTCTTGACATACATGTTATTATGCGGCTAACTAAGACTCAAAGTGGCCTAAGGCCTTACAACATAACGTTTTGGACATAACATAAAATGTATAGAATCCTCAGATTCTTAATGTCTTCGAGGTGCTTCTGCACCACTAATGCTTAAGGTTTGATAGAGGAGGTGAGTTCACATCAAATGAATTAAATATTTTCTATAAAGAACAAGGGATAAAGAGACAATTGTTTGCTATGACTCATCAGTAGAATGAAGTTGTTGAATGGAAGTATATGACAGACCAAGAGGCTACTAGATCAATGATGAAGGAAGCTAACCTACCAGATGTATACTGGAGAAAAGATATACATACTACTCAAGAATGCTACAATAAGAGTCTAGGAAAGATCATTGAGAGTGCTAATATGAAGGTTGAAGAAGTTAGAGAAAGAATATCAGGTCTGAGTAGCTATGAATCAAATGGACCTATTAACCAAGAAGATGATCAAGTTGAAGAAGAAGAAGTTCTGGAAAGAATTCCTAAGATCTCTAGAGATTGTGCAAAAGTACCACACTGAAGACCAGTTCTTGGGTAAAAAGAGCAAAGGTGCATTGGCAAAGAAAAAGAATTGTAGATGAATAGGTAAATCTTTATTGAATCTATGGATGAGGTATGCAAGGATAAGTTTTCAATAAAGGCGATGGAAAAAGGAACTAATGCATAATATGAAGAATCAAACTTTGGAAATTGTCTCAAGATTAGAGATTAAATTGAATGAGAATAGAGAAGTGGTGAGGAATAAGGCAAGGTTGTGTGTAAAGGGTACTCTCAAGTGGAAAATGCTGCTCCGATGGCACAAATGGAGGCTATTAAGTTGATTCTAGCCTTTATAGCACATAAGGACTTCAAATTAGATGTGAAGATTGCATGCTTGAATGCTAGGTTGAGGAAGACATTGTTTCAACTAGACTGATGATAAGGGAAGCCTACAAAAGAAAACTTGCAGATAGAGTCAAGTCTGAAGCTTTAAGAAGACATGTTACTCCAAAGCTGATAGCATGTGAAGGTAATGTGAGCTAGATACGGTCTGATGTGTACTCCTAAGGGGGAGTAGTTAGAGCAGTAAAAGGAAAAAGGTGTAGCAGTGCAACTAATAATTAGAGATGGTTGTTGAAGTCAAGAGGATTATGAAGTTACCTCTTAGTGGAAGTAGGTAGATGATGCTAATATGAGTTTCTGATAAAGAGAAGTATTACAGTGTTGCTGACAGAGGAAACCATGCAGTAACAGCAAGATCCTAAGGTGAGAATTGTCAAACCAAGGAGAGAACCTCATATGAAGAACCAAAGTTGCAGTCAGGGAAAGCATCAAGTAAGGGGGAGCAGTCAGTTGAAGAAATTTTAGAAGAGAGATTGGATCATAGTAGAAGAGTGCAAGTATGTGCCCTTTGCCATTGATGTCAAAGGAGAGAAGTCATGTGAAAAACTTAGAGTGTAGATGTGTAAGAGAAAGGGGGAGAATTTTGGAGAAAGAAAGAGTGCAAGTGTGTATAGAGAAAGGGGGAGAATCTTGTCTTGATGATTGTTGCAGTTTTTCACATCATATGTTGCCATCAATGACAAAGGGGGAAATTATTGTAAGTATGTGCCTAATTGGTGTTGTCATTGATGTCAACATATTCTTGTTGTCATTGGTGTCAGCTTATCTTATTCTATTACTTTCTTAGAAGACTTGTATGTTGAGGATATTGAGAAAATTAGCCTCTCCAGAAGGAATAAGTGAGTTACAGAGAAGTACAGTACAGACAGTGAGTTGTATGCTGAAGAATGGTCTGGTAAATTGCTCCGCATTTATTCCTGCTTGAAGATCGTGGTCTGCGGATTGGAAGTAAGTTAGAGGTATGACTTTGGAAGTAATTTAGAGGTATGACTAAGGATGCTACATTCTAGGTTTGAGCCCTCCGCATGAAGATCTGAGTGAGTTGTATTCACTAGAGTGAAACCTACTTTTTCTGTAAGTTCAGTTGGGATAGGAAGAAAGTATTTTGCTTTGCATTCCTCCACAATAAAGTATCTTGCTCTATGGTTCTAGAAGGAAGTTAGGGATGATGATAAGTGCCCACAGTTGTAATGGTTCATGGTTTCATGGTCCGCAAGCTATCCTTCTTTTATGATAGTTGAAGACAGTGAAGTTCATGTGTTCCAGTGAGAAGATTCATGTGGATAAAATGGTAAAGGTTGTGCGGTTGCTTCTGATGATTATAATGTGCTTGTGGATGTCTCCTAATCATGTTCCTATCTTGATATTGGTCTATGTTAAGGATTTGAGATCATGTTCAAAGATTGTTCCCAAATAGTGTAACGTGTAACCAGTCTTTGCCGACGTGGTTAATTCCAGTAATTGCGGAGATCCCTTGAAGATTGTGGAAGCGTGTTGTGGCATGGAAGATCATGTTTGAGTCCCAACTAAGGTGCAACATGATCCGCATACATCTTTACTTCATTTCTTTTGCATAATGTTGTAATAGGTCAAGACCTATTTTGTAAATGTTTGTAATGCCAACCTTGGAGATTGTTCCAATGGTTGATGATTGTGATGCTGACCTTGACAATCATTCCAAGGTTGTTCAAGTGTATAAATACTTGTAGTTGAGTCATGGAAAAATAGTCCTTGAGTGAAGATGGGAAGATAATAAGAAAGGTCTGAAAGGTAGAGTAGAGAAGAGACAGAGAAGAGTAGAGGTTGAACATAATAGAGAATGCGTGGGTGTGATGTGAATATGTGAATAACATAGCAGTGACACAAATCAGTGAGTATGAAGAGTTGGGATTCTGAATTCAGTTGCTAAATGAATGTACCCTGGCATAGTGGCAAATGCTTAAGCAGTATTCAGTTTTCATGTGTAATGTGATTGGAAGCAAGATTTCATTATCAAGGCAATAAGCTGGCAGTGAGCATTCAATAGGGTTTAACAGCCCTCAGGGTTTAACAACCTTTATTGTAATCTTGCTCGGTTTAGGGTTGAGGCGGTGAGCCTGCTAAATCTAGTTGTACTTCATGGCAGTAAGCCAGCTTGTTCTAGGTCATGGAGTGACCAAGTCCAAACATCATTTTTGTAAAGATTGCAATATATATATATATATATATATATATATATATATATATATATATATATATGAGAGCTAATCCTCTCTGTGGTTTTTTACTCTTTGGGTTTTCCACGTAAAATCTTGGTGTTATGTGTCATGCTTTTGTGGATGCTGTTCAGTTGTCTATTTTGCTTCTATTGGATTTTTCTTTTGAAATGGTTAAAAGTAAAAGTACAAGAAAGGATTTATAGAACACTAATTCACCCCCCCCCCCTCTCAGTGTTTCTAACAATCAACAGTATATATAGCAATTTTTTTCTATGCAGCTCCTAGGCATTTGAAAACTAGTCAATAAGAAACCCATGTTGCATTAAATTCAAGGCCATCTCCTATGTCAGAAGACTAGTGGAAATCTTGGGAGCCCATGCCCCACAAATTGATTTTGCATCCTTGAGGTACTACAGAAGAAATTGGATACTGAAAAATTGCACTTACCATTAAATTTGGTACTTACGTATTGAAGGCATATACTTGTTCCAACCACCCACTTCACATTTATTGTGTTCCCAAAAGTTGTCGGTGTGTTTCTGCATGTTTTATGGGTGATATACATATTAAAGAAGGCTATGAAGTCAACCTCTAAAAAATTGGACTTTGAAGATCAGGCCTTCCGCCTTCCAGCTTATAATATCCGGAAGAGGGAAGAGAAGGGTGCCCAACTCCGATTACATAGAACCTTGGAGAGCACCAGGGCTTGAGCCTCGGGCCTTCTTCCTTCTGCCTTCCAAAAAGAAGGAAGAAAAGGAAGTCAGTCTCCGAGAAACACATAGAGGCCTTTGAAAATGATCAGGGGTCAGTCGTCAGGCCTTCCACCTTATGTCTTCTATGTAGAAGGAAGGTAGGAAGCCCGAACTCCAACCTCTGACAAAATTAGAGAAAAATCGACCCCATCAGACTTCAGCTTTCAAGCCTTCACTATTTTGCCTTCCACAAGGAAGAAGAGAAAAGAAGTAACTCTAGTCTTCTGAACCTACCACGTGTCCTCTTTCTGCTGTTCTGCAAGCCTACCATAGACCCACCCAAAAGGTTTCGTGAAATGGCAGAATGCCTTAGAAAAAAGATCACCCGTCGGGCCCTCTGCCTTCTACCTTCCTCAAAGGAAGGAAGAAGAGCCAACCTTCGAGCTCCGTTGCACACTGCATACTTAGAAGAAATTGAACCGTCGGACTTCGACCCTCAGGGCTTCTCCCTGGCACCTGCCTTGAAGAAGACCGAAGACCAGAAGCCCAAAACTTCAAAGTCTGCCACACTTAGACATTTTTGGACCATAATTTTGGAGCTGATAAACAAAGCATGACAGAAGGCAGGAAGCTGAAACTTCGAAACTCCAACAAGGTGAAAAATACAAGGGAACACTTAGAAAGATTTGGACTTAGTCATTTTTTTGGGCTTTTCTCTTGCATTTGAAAAGGCACAAACAAATGGAAACCCATGGAAGATGTCTCTGATTGGGTATAACTGATGGGTTCAACAAAGAGGGCACAAAGTGGGATTTCTTGATGGATTTTGGGGTAGAATGGGGCATTTTGGGGACTAATTTTTTCAGGTGTCAATAGGTAGAATTCCTTTTGTAGAGCACAAACAAAAGCATCCCATGCCTAAATAGGTCGATGATCCCTACCATGTTGTGTGATGAGTGTTTTCCACTAGTGGGACACTGAAATAGACATTTTTGGTGCTACAAAGGAAATTTTCTTATTGCTAGTGAAGTTGTTGATAGAGAAGTATGCTTTGAGTTGTCAAATCCAATTATCCAACATTATAGCATCAATTTTACTTTCAAACGTAGGAATATCTTGATTTACTTGAACTCTAAAAGGATTTTAATGCTGCATGGGAGCATGTTTTTGGATGTGTCGTGGTGCTTGTCCAAATTTGTAGATATTTCTAAACAGTTCTTAGCACTACTTTTCCAAGGCAACATGAATTATTGTTTGAACATCTATTGGAACCTTGTGTCTGCATTCATTGACCATTTTACTTTGTTTTTAGTGTTCATTTGATTTCTCAGATGTTGAATCGAGTGTACAAATCTCCTATTGTTGTGTGTTTGCACTAGGATGAAAAAGCTCTACTCTAGTACCAATGATCCAAATCCCAAGTAATTTGGGGCCCAATCTTATCTATTAGCTAGTAATAAATATGATCATAGAATATTCAAATGAAGAAAATTGAATAGTAAACCAAATACACATTTGATGTGCAAACTTTTGGTAGATATGCCATTTCTATTCAAAATGAAAATGAACAATGAAAATATTTTTAGAATGTTAATATGTGAATCTTCTATTTCCTCTCTCTATGTACATGATGCACAATTCATGCCTTTATACATGAATTACAACTAGAGTAACAGTGAGGCACCACATTTATATTGTATCCAATGTGTATGGTTGTGTAGCATGTGTGGAGAAGACATTGCCAAATGTCAAAATCATATGGTTGCATGACATGTGTGGATAGATCATTGTCAAGTGTCAAACTTGATTGGTGTTGTTCCATATGATATGAATGTTGCTAGGTGTTGTGTGCATATAGTGGTGTTTCTTGACTTGTAGATGCCCCACATGTTGCATTTGTATCTTTGACAAGGCACAAGCATGTGTAGATGCCCCACATGTTGCATTTGTATCTTTGACAAAGCACAAGCATGTGTAGTGGTGCATAATGTCACAAGTGGTTGTGTAGATGGCTATACTCATATCACAAAATATGATGACATAAACTATACAATGTGTCACTCAATTATTAAGAAATGCAAATGTCTATACATTAGATCCTTGGGTCTCCCTCAATGAATGGTTCTTTGCATCAATTTAATCTTTTATAAAATAAAATTAAGCGCTAAATTCAAGAATTGATATAAAAGCTTTATATGAGTTATCACCTCACTTTGTAGTAGCCTATTATATTTGCACCAAAGAAGGATTGGACAACCTCTAAATTGACTGCAAATAATTAAACAACATCATCACGAATAACGAGGGCCCTGGTCCTCAAATGCGCCACTCTTTAGAGGACATTTCAAATGCCAAGTGTTTCACCAGAAATGATCTCTCGTCACAATGCCCCCGAGTTCTCATTTGAGACAACCACTAATTGTCCCCCGATTTGGTAGAAGTAAGACTTCATTTAAGTCCAAGGATATATTGTTTAGATAGTTGATTATGCTATTCATGATAATTAATATCTTGCGACGTTTGTGAGGATGATGAACAATACCTTCAAATCTTTGACGAGTAGAAATATTTCTCTAGCCAAGGTCTTCTCTACATTAAATCGCCTTAGTCGCCTTGGGGCGCCACCTAAATAGATTTTTGGTACTCACTCACAAAGATGCCCAAATCTTTATGTAATCCATACTCCAAATAGAACAAGAAACTAGAAAAAAAAAAATCCACTTGCCAAATCTGTGGCAACGACAAATATTTCAAAGAATGATGAACAATACGACAGATCCTGAACTGCTCATGTCATCGACAATCCTGCAAACAAGAAACAAGAAATGTACACTCCATTGCCAAGACCAACTAATGCTTAGGATCTTAGGAGCTTCTCTTAAGTGTGCTACCTTTCAGGTTTACCCACTATCATACATTGCCATGAATGCATTTTTGTGGTGGTAGAATGATTCTCCAGGATAGCCAATTGTGGTAACATGCTGAAAGAATTTTTCAGCAACTAAAACAGCAAAAAATTGCACCCATGTCTGGATCTATTTTGGTCTGCCATGATAGATTTTAAAAAACTGAGAATGTCTACTGCCTTCCATCTTTAGACACATGAGCAATCAAATATAATTAATCCGATGATACTGCATCTTCTCTTAACATTGAGTTCAAAACATCAGTGCACATTGGATAGAGAATATACCTTACACAACTGAACTGAAGACAATTCATTTGAAATGTACTTCAAGTTCCGACCATTAAAACCTATTGATGTCTCTTCCCCATGTTGCTAGAAGAGAACTTATCTATTACAAAGCAATAAAATAAAGCTGTAAAATTCTTTGAAAATTTCAGCATTTTCAACAAGTAAATGGCATTATGAAGAAAATCTATACCAACTAGACACATACATGATTTGTGACGAGTATTTTTTTGCATCCACAAAGAGACTAGAAAGGTTATAACCAAAAAATCAAACCACCTATTATAAGGTCCTTGAATCCTCAACTTCAACAAAAAGGCCAAAACAGGCACAGCCTTCTTTAATAAAAATGCTTGTGGAATGAATGTTGATCCCAGATGTTTACATTACGGAATATAACTTGAGCATCCATGACATTCATAATCAGCCTTAGATGTTACTTTCCAAACCCAAACTGTCCAAACAATAAATTCCAATAAAGCTTTTCATTGGATTGTGGATACACCAAATAAATTCTCAATAACAGGACAACAACATTCATCAAGGACAGATAATCACTCAAAAACATGAAACTCCAAACATTTGTCTCTTTTGTCACCTGAATTCAAAACTTACATTTAGTCTTTGTCAAATGACACCTTCATCCAAATGGAAACATTATGATTTTGTTAGAAAAAGTCAAGTGCTCTCAAAAAATAGATGTTTAGCACCACTGTTACATCATCTAACCATGTTGCAATTCATAGTAATATTTAGGTTTGGACCTGACAGTCCCTCAAATTTTCCTATGCTTATGCTTTGTCACCTTCGTACCCAAATACTCCTTAAAAGGAGGAGGAGTTTTTATATGAGAGTGATGAGATAACAGTCCACATATACAATTAGACAGAATGGACAGAAAATGATACAGAAGGGCCTATACATTTGGATATGGCCCCTTTAAAGAGGTTTTATCACAAAAATATCCACGAACCTATGATACACACCAATACACTTGCAATACTGAAACAATGTTGTTCCCAATGCTGAAGAAAAGTGCATGGAATATGTTAAACATGCAGAGCCATCAAACAGCATTGTCTATGCCAATTACGAGAACAACGCCAACATCTGCTAAACATGCAGAGCCTCAAAAAACATTGTCTATACCGATTACAAGAACAGTGCCAACAGAAACTAACTTGTGCCTTAAAGTTTGCTTCCATATGTACAGGTTCAAGTTCAATGTTTCCTCCACATTAGTAGCAAAAATGGGATTAAGAAAATTTCAGTGTCACAGAAGCAGGCATCCACACATAAAAGTTAAACAGTAACTCTTCTGTAGCATAATTGCCATAATTTATTCAGCAAAATAACACATTTGGGAGTTTGAATATTCACATTGCATATCAGTACACAAATTCATATGAAGAGAACGTAGAAGCCCGCATGTCAATATGAAAAGTGACTGAAACAATGATTTACATTTTTACAGAAAGTACTTTCAAAATTCCAAGAGGACGTGTAAATCAAGTAACCTTTTCCGAAATTTCAGGGAACTTGTCAATTTTATTGAAGTTCAAGATGGCATGATAGGTGGTTTGGATAAATACAATTGATTCTTTCCATTAATTAGGAGCCTCCTAAATCATCACCCCATTTGCCACTGCATACAAAGCAACTTTGTTAGAGGAGTCAATTGCCATCCAAATTTTAAAACCATACTAGTTCTTAATTTGTATTGAAGTATTAAGAAAGTTCAAAATGAACATTTGAAAATAAAGCCACAATAGCTTGAAAGTTGAAACATTAATGTAACCAATACCTTGAGAACTGGTGCGCCTGTATTAGAAGTTGCGGACTGTTTTGCTTGAGCTGCCATCTGTGCACGGGCAGCCCTTCCTGCAGCCGATTTCTCAAATTGCTCTTGCCTATAACAAATACAACAGCTTATCAGTAATATACAAAAACAAAAAGTGTTTGACCTTATTTTGCCATATTTATTATTTCTACTGGTATTTTTAAATCTGCAAAGCATTAAAAAGATTCTTCATGACAAACAAATAACAAAACATTTCACTGATTTCGTATTCTCTCACTTTTCTAGTTAGAGAAGTTGCAGACAGAGAAGCACTTTACAGTAGACTCAGGATAAGATAATATTTGCTTCTCAAATATTCAGCTGGACCTGTGCATCTATTCTTTACCAGTTAGACTGAACAGAGATGCTTACCTTCAAACATTACTCACTTTTAAACCCTTCAGCTACAGATACTCAGAATATCCCCTTCTTCCACCCCATTACAAGCACTATTAGAGACGAACACCTAAAAGCCACTACTCTTGCTTACAATAACAAATCGATTAAATGGTTCCCTTCAACCTGCTACAACGTACCCTGCCTAGGACTCAGAGGACTGCCACATCTACTGTCGTCATCATTATTAGAGGCCTCCAATCAACAATCATACAAGTTTTCTTTCTACTTCCAAGAATTCCATGGCATTGGATATAAGGAGCATTCTGATCTCCCTGGTTCCGGTTCTACCCAAGGTTTATGCCACTGTGATGCCACCAAGGATTATTTCCCAAAGCTCTAAATGTGAACTTATCATTCTCAACTCTAATGACCAGACAATTAGCTCTCCTCTCTCTGTACAGTCTGCTTTATTAGATTAAAAATCATTAGAATAAAAAATATTTTATTTCAGTTGGTTTCAGGCAGCAAATATCAATATAAACAACATCACTGGTTTTTTCTGGACTCCCAATGCAGGCAGACTAGTTGCTGAAAAAGCTTTGGGCTTTCAGGTATTGCATACGATGCTTCATCTGTTCTGAATATTGTCAATTTCTCCTCAACTTCTAACTGCAGGAGAGTGGTAACATGACATAGCTTTGGGTTTTCAAGCATTGCACACGCTTCTCCATTGCATTGTTGTTTCTAAGTTCTAACATTTCTCATTCTTGTTGAGCTTTATATCACTTTAGTGGAGATGCAGTAGGCACTCCCATTATGTACCCCTCCAGCTATGTACATTTCAATCGAGTTGATCACTCTTGACCACTTGTGAAAACATCTATACTAGTATATTTATATTTTAAAAAATATATCTATAATACGTCGAAAGATATCTTTTTTTCCATAGTTTTTGTGAACCGTTTCCAATTTTTTTGTTTTTATTTTTTATTTTTTCCAATTTCTTTTTTGGTTCTATAGTTTTTGTGATTTTCTCCACTTGTTTTTTCAACTTTTTCCAATTTCTTGTTTGGGTTTTTTTTTTTTTTTGCTATATATTTACACAGAAAATGAGTGCTCTCACCTCCACCCCGCTGTGATTGTAGAATGCCTCTCAGCTTAATTAAAATTAAATTTAAGGGTGCTCATGCCGACTGCCATTCCCATCTAATGTTCTTCATCTTTATTTTTGGTTAGTTTGGAACATAGTAAATGATCCCATTTGTTTGTTTCTTTTCGCAGTCAAGCAGCACCCACAATATCTTGAGATCAAATTCGAGAAGAGCATAGCACCAACTGCACTCTGTCAAACTTCAAGGAGACCCAAATCAATGGGTGGCAGGAAACACGAGAACAAAAACCCAATAAATTTAACTTTTAGGCTTTGCCTTGATTTTCCCCCAACACTTACTAGTTCAGACCCACAAAAACAAGGATTTAAAATTATCTCCAATATATGCTAGCTTAGGCCCATTAAAACCCAGGTTTGCAGTCGTCCGTCTCCCTCACACTGAAATAAAACACACACATTAGGCATACTACAAAAAATCAATTGGCAGTGGACACTGCAACCTATTAATGAAATTTGAAACATGATTGTATGGGTATAAGCTCATAACAACCACAGACCTAATTTTTAATACACAATTAAAATTTACATTTATTTATATTCCAGACTTCCAGCAATATAAATCAAACTAAACTGATTCTGCAACCTCAGAATCCTTTGCAGAACTCTGCATTTAGTGTAACTAGAGGATATTGAAGAATGCCAAAAGACTAGAGAGAATGAACATGAAAGAATCATAATATAAGAAGGCATAAAATTTATAATGTTCTTTACTTATTCAATTACGTTTGAAGCAGCCATGACAAGAAAGCCCTATTCATTTATAATGAAGCAACTACAGCAAGAGGGTTGCAGTATTGTAAATAAAAAGTCCTCTTTATTTTTATTTTTAACATCCTATTCTTGGGACATACTTTTACACTCTAATCTTATTTTTAGGTGTGCTAATTTTTTTTTTTTTTTTAAATTATTCTTCATCTTCTTATTTGCCCTGCAACTACTTTTGTAAATGTATTTTTATTTACCATATTACTATTTGTAGGTGTATCAGCTTAAAATTGTAACACGCACCTAAGGAAATAAGTCACAGAAACTGTTTTTGCCTTCCTTCTGGTTATAGCCCAGGTTTATTTTGATCAAGTAACTTAGGTAGATCATTCTAAAAATCAACAGGTCCTATAAGATAATTTTTTGGGGGATTTTTGCACTATTTATCATTACACTATAAATTTTGGACCATATTTTTGGATTTTTATAATAGTTGATTGATTGCTTATGAGTATGTTTGTTGCTCTGTTTTTTCTTCTCTCTTCTTTTGTGACTGAATTTTTCTTTTTTTAAATCCCATATTTATAAGCTTCTAAAAAATACCTTTTCCTTCAAATTGATTGGTTGTTTATAGGTATGTTTGTTTGCCCTGTTTTTCCTTCTCTTCTTTTGTGACTAAATTTTTCTTTTATTTAAATCCCATATTTATAAGCTTCTAAAAAATACCTTTTCCTTCAAATTGACTAGTTGTTTATGAGTATGTTTGTTTGCTGTGTTTTTTCTTCTCTCTTCTTTTGTGACTGAATTTTTCTTTTTTTAAATCCCATATTTATAAGCTTCTAAAATAATACATTTTCCTTATTTATGAGTATGTTGTTTGCTCTGTTTTTTCTTCTCTTCTTTTATGACTGATTTTTTTTGTAAATCCCATATTTATAAGCTTCTAAAAAAATACCTTTTCCTTCAAGTTAAATGTACGTCATGTAATTGCTTCTACTACTAAAATCTCAGATAGTACTCTTTCTGTTACTAATTATTAAAACGTATAAATTATTTATTGTTTATGATGCTTTTTTAAATTTGGGTAAAATGTTTTTTTCTTTGGGGAAAGTATGGAATCTAAGACAAGTTGGATTCACTGAAGACTCATCTATGAATGGTAAGAGAGACTGGATCTATGCTATAGCACAGGGACATATTGCTTATGGTTTTAACTTTTAATTCTGGTTGAAGAGAACCAATATGATTCCAGGGTAAACAGCTGGCTTACACATTTTTAGGGTTACTGGAATCACACAGTTGACTCTTAGTCCCTAATAACTATAGCACCCAGGAGATGGCCCTAACAAGGAAGTCCCACAAAGTAGGACGAGGAAATTAAAGGGAAAGAGGAAACAAAAAATGTTCTCTAAATTGTACGATAATGGTTAAAGAAGTGCATTCGCATAATGCCCAACCCAGGTTCCAACCGCACTGGTGATAGGGTAGCTTAGGGCAGAGGATGCCCAAAATCCGCAGAGTAAATCAGGTGGTAGATATAATAAATTGGTAATTGTAAAGCGTGCGACTGGGTCTGATTGTGCCCCTAATTAATTAAAAAAGGAAAAAAAAAACATGTACAAAAATCTTCTTCCAACAAGCTTAAAAAGATGTCTTTCCCTTCATTCATATACACCTAATAAAAATATGGTCAGAAAATTACCTCTACTACTAAAAATTCTCATATCTAATTAGGGCAATGAACTCACTACGGGTTCTGCTAAAAATTGGTAAATTGCAATCATATTTTCAGGCATTCTATAATTATATATACACACATCAGATATCATCATGAAAATCAGATGCCATGAATTTAAATTTTTTGAAAATGTTGGCAGATGAATTTTAAAAATACCGTTGTTGGGCAGCTTTTGCAGCATTTTCTCGGACTTCTGCAGAAGCAAGATTCTCCCTCTCAATTTCTTCCTGACTCTGCCCACCGAAACATGATGCACAACAGCCCATGACGACACAGGTTCGAATCCTCTTGGGTAAGAAACTGAAAATTAATCCTTGTTGAAGGCGTTGACGAAAGATCAGGATTCTGTTTTGACGGATCAGATGCTGCAACAGCTAGGCAATAAGGGGAGATGGAAAGAATGGTAGATTTAGAATGCCAAGTAAAATCTAGCCGGCTTATCTAATAAATAATTATTACAGACTAAACCGTGTGGATGACGTGTGTTCCAAAGTTTTGATATTTCCGTGTGCCTTCCAAATGGCTGGGATTGCAATTATGTATTGGATGGGAAGGAAACCTTTCTAAGTTTACTTTTGCTTTTCGCCCATCTTTTCTTGGCTAAGATTCTCGTACGCCCCAATCCTTGGAATATATTCCCTATCAATTTTTTTTTTTTTATGGGACCACCCAAGGCTTAAATTTGATGGCCATATGATCATATTTAGACATTTTTGCTCTAAAATATAATCAAAATTTTAAAAAGATTGTATCACATGAAAGGAGAGATTTTGGATAGACTCTCAAAATTTATATATAATTATGATGATATATATATTTTGTTTATATATAATTTTACTTATACTAAAGTATACCATAGTATTTTAAGGGCACTTTTGAATAGATAATCGTCATTAAAAAATTGCTTGACATGCTAGCTCGACCATCAAATTTAAGTCCTGGACCACTACTTTTAAATTTAAAAAAAAAAAATAATTAAAATTTTAAGTATTAGTTGTTCCTATACAATTTAGGGGTATTAGAAAAAAGCTTTTAAATTTTACGGAGCTTTCCATATGGAATTATAATTTAATTATTGGTTTCTCTTTATTAAATTCTATATAATATAAAAATATATACAAATTTTGGTTGTGGGCTAAGTAATTGTCATGTCATTATGGTTGATCATACTTTGGCTAAGTTTTTTGTTATAATTTTATACATTCATATTTGTAAATGGGCATAAACAAAAAAAATCGAGGGTCAAAGGACAAACATGATTTAGAAGGAAAATACGTACATGCATGGAGTTTATTGTTGCTTTGTGGATTTTCACAAGGCTCTTAACACTTGCTTATGGACAAGCTTAAGCTATTGGGTCTTTTAGCTCTAGAGGTTTCTTTAGTGATAACACTCTATAAGTTTATTGTTGGCAAGGTACAAACAACTAAAGAAATAGAGGGTGTTCAAAGTACCGTAAGCATTAAACAGGGTTGCTTGCTCTCTTCTACACTTTTTGGGCTTTAGATCAATGAATTAGAGGAAATCTGGTGCAGGGCACCTAGGAGCAGTCTGACACCTCAAGCATTTTTTATGCATTTTGATAAGCTATGTTTTGTTTTGATTGTATGTGTGGTAATAAGGCTTTAGCCATGTTTGTATGCTCCCTTTTGTGTGGTCAAGATGATTGAGGTGACCCTATAAACCTCAATCATGCTTAGTCCACTTGGATCCTTGTTGTGCCAATTAGGCCTAGAAGGTCTAAGGATTGGTTTTCGAGTTTTTTTTGGTTGTTTTAATGTTTTAGTATGTTGGAAGGAGTTTGTTGATCATTTGGACTCCATTGGATGAGCCAAACAAATCAACCTCCTTGTGTTAATGTAAAACACCATAGTTGTCAAAGGTGTTATGTGTTGAGTCGGTTCAAAAACCACTTTGGGCAGTTAAATGCTGTTGTAGAAGTTGGAAACCAACTTGGATGGGTTAATATGGTGGATATCTGACTCCAGTACGGGGGAGGAAGTTTTTGTACGGAATTTGGGCACAAAATTCAAGAAAACTGACTGTTTTTTGCTGTTTTTCTTGCTGTGTACGGACTGTACGGACTTTTCATGTGTGCAAATGATATTTTTCTGAAAGCTCTTGGAGTCAGGGTTCCAATGCAACTAGTTTGAGGTCTTGAAGTGGTCGGAGTCAAAAGTTATTGAATTTTCTTTCAAAACTGCTCTAGAAACCCTGTTTTCTAGGGCAGTCCCACAAATTTGGCCCTAGAATGCATTTCCACCGATGAAATTTCATGCCACTCGGTGAAATGCAGGCTGGGGGTGTATACTACTTGATTCCAAAAGCATTTTATGAGAAAATACAGTTTACTATTTTTAATGTGATGCCCTAGGTCAAATATCTCTATGTATTTGACTGAATTTATGTAATTTATTGTTGTATTTGACAAAACCCTAAGAGGATGAGTGAATGAATGGTGGATTTGTGTTGTTTGGGGATGGTAGAGTCATTCCAAGTTTCTGCCCCTGACCTATGCACCCAATTTTGAGCACTTGCTTTGTAACCTAGCCTAAATTGATCAATTAGGCATAGAGACCTAGTAGGCGTTCTGGATTGCTGGAGTAGAGTTGGAGCAGGAGATTTGGAGGTTTGTTAGGGTCCCCTGAAAGGTGTTCAATTCCATCATTTGTTTGCCTAGACCTTTGGGATTTTGTCAAGTTTTGTTGAGAAAACCTAGTTTGGAGGGCTAGTAGCCTTACTAGTCAAGGTATAGGTTGAAGAGTTTTGGGAAGTTGGAGATCAAACCAACTGCATAGAAGGTGTTTGTTGATCTGTCTTAAGGTGTTGGAGAAGCCTTAGGGGTTGGACAATAGTCTGGACATCAAATCCTTCATATGCCTTGTATGTGCCTTTGGTTGGTTGGTTAGTTGAAGGCTAGTTGAAGTGGGTGAGTGGGCAAAGGACAATAGAGTAAACCTTTGTGTGTTGCTTCCCTTGTGCCACTCTGCATCAGGTGGTATCAGAGCCATCAAAGAGATGGGAGATAGAGAAGAAGAGGAGGAAATTCCTTCAAAGGTGACAAATGCCGAATTGGCAAAGATAGTGAGAGAGCAAGCAGCCAAGAACAAAAGGATGGAGGCTGAGATAGAAAAGTTGAAGAAAGACAAAGACAAGAAGAAGAAGTCAGAAGTCATCTTAGATTCAGATGAAGAGGATCAAGATGAGGAAGAAGAAGTGCCTATGGAAGAGCCACAAGGAGGCATGTCAGAGAGACAATTCCTAGATGCACTTGGAAAGTTGAGTAGGAAGGACACTAAGGCAGACTTACCTATGTTTCCTGGTAAGATGAATCCAGAGGAGTGCCTTGATTGGATTGAGGCAATGGAGAACTATTTTGAATGTGAAGAAGTGGCAGAAAATCAGAAAGTAAAGATTGCCAAATCAAGAATGAAAGGGCCAGCCTTGAGTTGGTGGAATTTTATTCAAAATGAGAGGATAGAAGATGATAGGAATCCTATCTCTACATGGAGGAAGATGGTACTTGAAATCAAGAAGCAATTTGTCCTTGAGGATTATGAGGTCAACTTGAACAAGAAGTTGCACAACTTGAGACAAAAGGACATGGACGTAAGCACTTACACAGAGGAGTTTCACAAGATGACATTGAAAGCCAAGATGCCTGAGAATGAAAAACAGAAGCTTGCAAGGTATCTTAATGGCCTCAAGTTCTCCATTCAAGATGAATTAACTCTCTTTAACCCGGAGACAGTCCATAAGTGTTTTCAAATGGCACTGAGGATTGAGGATAAGCAGAGAAGAAAAGGGGATTTTGGCAGCAGCAGCAGAGGCAGAGGAAATCAGAATTTTAGGGGCAGGGGCAGATTTCAAAACAGAGATAATTTCTCTAGATTCCAAGGTGGCGGATCACAAGAAGGCAGCCAAGGGCAGGCTGATAAAAACAGTGCTGATAAGTGTCTGTTTAGGGGCATAGGTAATGGCAGAGGAAGAAGTGGGGGCAGAGGTCCCAATATGTTTACTGGAAGGTGTTTCTCTTGCAATCAGATTGGACATCAGCCCTTTAGGTGCCCGGAGAAGATGGGAAACACTGCTGCAAATCAGAAAGAAAGAAGAGTACAACTCCTTCAAGAAGAGGACTGTCAAAGCACCACAAGTTACCAAACAGCCTCGTCCAAGTGTGCAGCACCTGAGAGTGGAGAATGCATCATGTTTAATAGATCCCTCATCATGCCAGCCGCCAAGGAGCAGCCCCAAAGAAACAACTTGTTCAGAACCACTTGCAAGGTGAAAGGAAAAGTTTGCAAGGTAATAGTAGATTCAGGTTCTTCTGAAAATTTGGCTTCTAATGAAATGGTGACTAAGTTAGGATTGGAAAGAATGCCTCATCCTAACCCCTATAGAGTCTTTTGGCTAACCAAGGAACAACAAATTGTGGTGAAAGAGCAATGTTGGGTTGAATTCAAGATAGGTGAATATCATGATAAGGTTCTTTGTGAGATAGTGGATATGGATGCATGCCACCTTCTTCTTGGAAGGCCTTGGCAACATGACACAAGTGCCCAACATGATGGTAAGAACAATGTGATTCATTTGTCCAAGAATGGTGAAAAGTTTACAATGACTCCTTTGATTGATGATTGCAAAGAGAAAGTCATTTCTAGTTCAGTTATGTTGGTAGGTGAAAAAGAGTTTTTGGCTAACCTCAAGGAAGAGAAAGTGCCATGTTTTGCAGTAGTCATCAAGCCCAAGGATGTGAATCCCAAGAAGGTCAAAGTGCAGCACCCTCTTAGGAGGATTGGACCAAAGGAAGTGGAAGAACTATTGGAGAAGTTTCAGGATGTGATAGCTGATGAAGGCAAGGATGCCCTTCCACCAAAGAGGGAGATTAGTCATTGCATTGATCTCATCCCTGGATCCACCCTACCAAACCAAGCAGCCTACAAGTTGACCCCAGAGCAAAATGTTGAAGTGGCAAGACAAATCCAAGACTTATTGGATAGAGGACTTATCAGGAGGAGTATTAGTCCATGTGCAGTACCTGCAGTGCTTGCACCTAAGAAGGAAGGAACATGGAGACTATGCACTGATTCCAGGGCCATCAACAAGATTACTATCAGGATAAGGGAGGGGGATGAGTGGAAAACCGCCTTCAAAACCAATGAAGGACTATTTGAATGGGTTGTCATGCCTTTTGGCTTGTCAAATGCACCAAGCACCTTCATGAGATTGATGAATGAAGTGCTAAAACCTTTCCTTAACAAGTTTATTGTTGTATATTTGGATGATATACTAATTTTTAGTGACAGCAAGGAAGACCACATAAGGCATATCCATCAAGTGCTTAGGAGGCTTCAAGAGGAGAAGTTGAGAATCAATCTTGACAAATGTGTCTTCCTACAAGAAGAGTTGATATTTTTGGGGTTTGTCATCTCCAAGGGCAGCCTAAAAATGGATCCAAGTAAGGTTGCAGCCATTCTTAATTGGCCAACACCTACAACAGCCTCGGAGGTAAGGAGTTTCCATGGTTTATGCAGCTTTTATAGAAAGTTCATTAGAGGGTTTAGTGGCATTTGTGCTCCACTTGTTGACACCATAAAAGGGGGCAAGAAATGTGTGTTTTTATGGACAAATGAGGCCAACCAAGCCTTTGAACTGTTAAAGAAAAAAATATCAGAAAAACCGGTCCTTATTCTTCCTGATTTTGACAAGGTCTTTGTGGTAGAATGTGATGCAAGTAAGAGGGCTGTTGGGGGAGTCCTAAGTCAAGATGGGAGGCCTATAGCATTCTTTAGTGAGAAGTTAAATGAGGCAAAACAAAACTACTCCACCTATGATCTAGAGTTATATGCCATGGTTCAGTCATTGAGGAAATGGAGACACTACTTATTGCCAAAGGAATTTATAGTTTTTACTGACAACCATGCATTAAGCTTCTTGAACAGGCAGCAAAAGTTGAATCACAGACATGTCAAGTGGATGGAGTACATCCAAGCATACACCTTCTCCATAAAACACAAGAAAGGAGTGGCCAATAAGGTAGCTGATGCCTTAAGTAGGAGAAATCTTGTTGTGCAAACTATTCAGTTGGAAAGTACAGGTATTCATGCCATTAAAGATCAGTATACAGCAGATGAAGACTTCAAAGAGCCATACCTATCTTGCAAGGCCATGACAGGAAGCATGTCAGGTCACTTCGGTATTGATAAGACCCTAGAATTGGTTAGGAGGTACTATTTTTGGCCAAAATTGCCAACCGATGTAAGGAAGTTTGTTGAAACTTGTCAAATTTGCCAAAGAGCAAAGGGGCATACATCAAATGCAGGTTTATACACTCCTCTACCTATTCCTTCAAAGCCTTGGGATTCCATAAGTATGGACTTTGTACTTGGTTTGCCTAGAACAAAGAATGGACATGACAGCATTTTTGTGGTTGTAGATAGGTTCTCAAAAATGGCTCACTTCATCCCATGTAGAACCACACATGATGCCTCACACATAGCAGGTCTTTTCTTCAAGGAAATAGTCAGGTTACATGGTTTACCTTTGTCCATAATCTCAGACAGAGACCCCAAGTTCATTGGACACTTCTGGAGGACACTGTGGAAGAGACTAGGTACAAATTTGTCCTTATCATCTGCCTATCACCCTCAGTCTGATGGACAAACAGAGGTGATTAATAGGTCACTTGGCGACCTCCTAAGATGCCTAACAAAGGAGCAGGGTGCTAGTTGGGATTCAATTTTGGCTCAGGCAGAGTTCTCATACAATGACACTGTCAATAGAAGCACCGACCTGTCTCCTTTCCAAATTGTTTATGGCACTCACCCAAGGGGTATTTTGGAACTAAGAGAGGTTAAAGGACTGGAAAACAGCAGTGCCTTGGCTGAAGACTTTGTTCAAGTCATGAAAGATGTCCATGAACAAGTACAACAGAAATTGCTGTCCACTTCTAAGAAATATAAACAATTTGCTGACAGAAAAAGAAGGGATTTGCAGTTCAAGGAAGGTGATTTAGTAATGGTTCATCTAAAGAAGGAGAGGCTCCCGGCAGGTAAACACACTAAGCTACTCATGAAGAAGATTGGGCCTTGTGAAGTGCTCAAGAAATGTGGAGAAAATGCCTACAAAATCAGACTTCCGGATGGCATTGCTTTGTCTCCAATTTTTAATGTTTCAGACCTTTATCCCTATAAAGGATCTGATCCTCAGATTGTTGTTGAAGAAGATCAAACTGATCACACACTCCAGGAACTCATTCCTTCATCTCCAAATCAGATTGAGTGCATTTTGGACAAGAGGATTGCAAAACAAACTAGAAGGCACACCTATCATGACTATTTGGTGAAGTGGCTAAACAAACCTCAGGAGGATGCCACTTGGATGAGCAGGGTAGACATTGAGAAGGCAGGTTTCACATTTGATAGCATTCCAACTCAAGAGACTTGAGTTCTGTTTGACAGTGGGTGTATGGTGCAGGGCACCTAGGAGCAGTCTGACACCTCAAGCATTTTTTATGCATTTTGATAAGCTATGTTTTGTTTTGATTGTATGTGTGGTAATAAGGCTTTAGCCATGTTTGTATGGTCCCTTTTGTGTGGTCAAGATGATTGAGGTGACCCTATAAACCTCAATCATGCTTAGTCCACTTGGATCCTTGTTGTGCCAATTAGGCCTAGAAGGTCTAAGGATTGGTTTTCGAGTTTTTTTTGGTTGTTTTAATGTTTTAGTATGTTGGAAGGAGTTTGTTGATCATTTGGACTCCATTGGATGAGCCAAACAAATCAACCTCCTTGTGTTAATGCAAAACACCATAGTTGTCAAAGGTGTTATGTGTTGAGTCGGTTCAAAAACCACTTTGGGCAGTTAAATGCTGTTGTAGAAGTTGGAAACCAACTTGGATGGGTTAATATGGTGGATATCTGACTCCAGTATGGGGGAGGAAGTTTTTGTACGGAATTTGGGCACAAAATTCAAGAAAACTGACTATTTTTCACTATTTTTCTTGCTGTGTACAGACTGTACGGACTTTTCATGTGTGCAAATGATATTTTTCTGAAAGCTCTTGGAGTCAGGGTTCCAATGCAACTAGTTTGAGGTCTTGAAGTGGTCAGAGTCAAAAGTTATTGAATTTTCTTTCAAAACTGGTCTAGAAACCCTGTTTTCTAGGGCAGTCCCACAAATTTGGCCCTAGAATGCATTTCCACCGATGAAATTTCATGCCACTCGGTGAAATGCAGGCTAGGGGTGTATACTACTTGATTCCAAAAGCATTTTCTGAGAAAATATAGTTTACTATTTTTAATGTGATGCCCTAGGTCAAATATCTCTATGTATTTGACTGAATTTATGCAATTTATTGTTGTATTTGACAAAACCCTAAGAGGATGAGTGAATGAATGGTGGATTTGTGTTGTTTGGGGATGGTAGAGTCATTCCAAGTTTCTGCCCCTGACCTATGCACCCAATTTTGAGCACTTGCTTTGTAACCTAGCCTAAATTGATCAATTAGGCCTAGAGACCTAGTAGGCGTTCTGGATTGCTGGAGTAGAGTTGGAGCAGGAGATTTGGAGGTTTGTTAGGGTCCCCTGAAAGGTGTTCAATTCCATCATTTGTTTGCCTAGACCTTTGGGATTTTGTCAAGTTTTGTTGAGAAAACCTAGTTTGGAGGGCTAGTAGCCTTACTAGTCAAGGTATAGGTTGAAGAGTTTTGGGAAGTTGGAGATCAAACCAACTACATAGAAGGTGTTTGTTGATCTATCTTAAGGTGTTGGAGAAGCCTTAGGGGTTGGACAATAGTCTGGACATCAAATCCTTCATATGCCTTGTATGTGCCTTTGGTTGGTTGGTTGGTTGAAGGCTAGTTGAAGTGGGTGAGTGGGCAAAGGACAATAGAGTAAACATTTGTGTGTTGCTTCCCTTGTGCCACTCTGCATCAAAATCATATCAAATACACTTTGTGATACAAAGGGTTGTTTATTCTTCAGTGTTTATCTATATTGTTATTATCCTATTTGCAAATGGCATTATCTTGATGTCTCACTCAATGAGGGGTCTCCAAAGACAATGTGATATTTTATCTCCATTTTGTGATAACCATCAACTTTAGGTTAATTTGGGGAAAACAAATGTTGTAGCTTTCAACATTTTCAAAAAGAAGGCATGTGATGTGATTCTTACAAAGATGAGAAGGTTGAGGTTGTTTCTTCATATGTTTACCTAGGAGCCCTCTTCTCTAACCCATGTTTTAGCATAACTCCAACCATTGAGTCAAAACTAAGTAAGGGATATGTTTCTCTTACCAAATCCTTGAAAAGAAATGCTTTCAAGTTCAGTTTTAGGACATTCCTATTTCAATCATTGGTCACACCTATCCTCTTGTACATGGTTGCAAGATTTGGGACTCATATCTTCAAGATGTGGATCAAAGTTGGATAGAGAATTCATATTGGTTATGATGCTATGTAAACATATTTGTGTTAAGAGATCAGTCACTCAGGCCATCATTGTTGTAGAATTTAGCACAACTCCTCTCATTATTTTAGTATTATTCCATGAACGGTGATTATGATACACAAGGTAAGACTAATGGCCACCTCCTAAATTGATCATCTTAGGTATCCTTGTATTTCTATTAGATCCTTTATGACATTGGCATATCATGGGCTTGAGTCTTGTTGGCATGCAAGAACTTCATCACTGCACCTCATTAACCTTGATATTACATTAGACCACTGACATAGAGCTTTTCAATGAATTCTTATGTTGATCTTTCCAAGAGGGAGATAAATAAGGGTAGTCATATTGAGATTTCATATCTCCAATCCACATGGATCACACCTAAAGAGCCACTATATTCAAAACTTTGTCTCTACAGAGATCTATATCTTTAGAGTTTAATGAGACTCATCTCCCCTAAGGGTATACTAGATTATAGTTGTACCTTGTAGCCTAATGATTCCTCTTGAACAACTTAGAGTTTTCTCCCACTAGCTTGGCATTGAGATAAGCCACCATATTCTTCAGGAGCATTGTATTTGCAAGATATGATCCTTGGAACCATAGATCTAGGAACATTTTATATTTAGATGCTTTCCATATAATGAGATCAAAAGCTATTTTTGGTCTCTTTAGAGATTCACTTGGTTTATTCTAGGCTCATGCATTATGAGGATCAAAGATGTCTTGTTGTCTCTTTATGGGAGATGTTTGACCTTTGTCGATGAATTTCCAAAGGCACATCTATGAAAGGGGCTCATAGTAGATTGATTACTTCATATTTCTAGCCCTCTCACTTCAATAAGAGAGGACTCCTAGCCAACTTCCAAGTTCTTATTGTAGGTTTGTGAAAATTTGCAATGCATCACAAACCTAGAGACTCCATGTCATCATGCCCATCACACACCATTTTGCTAATCTTGAGTATCAAAAAATGCTACCTAAGGGTTGTCTTTAATTCATGCTTTCCTTTGTTGCATTATTCACTTTCTACTTTTGTATTTTTCTTGGGATGTGCCTATGTACTTTCCTTGTCCTCTCTACACTGTAACTCTTTTAGTCACATGGACCAATTTCGGTCTTCCATGGACATTAATGTATAAATTAAATTAAATTATTTAATAATTAATTTTTAAAACTTGATGTCTATCATTAAATGAAATGTGGGAGTTGGATTGTAAATTTAAGTTCATTATATAAATGAATCATTATTACAAGGAAAGAATGTAAACCCTACAAATATTGTGATGATAAAACTAGTAGGCCTAGTAAATGATAATAATCTAATAATCAAACCTAAATAATCACATGAGCTAAGACTACTAAATGTAAGTAGAATGTTAGAAGGCACTTAACTCTTTGAAGATGTCCTTTGAAGATGTCAAATGTTGATGTGGTTGATTTGAATGTGTAAAAGTGTTCAATGATTGGATTCTAAATATTGATATTAGACATGGGTTGTGATCTTTATAGTTGAGATCTATCTCTGATGTCTGCTCTCTTGTTAGATGTGACCATGCACAATTTTATCCTATTTTTATGCAATTTTGTCTTCCTTGGCATGGTTTTGTCTCCTAATATTACATGCCTCTAAATTTTTTGCTACAATATTAATATTTGATTTTGCACAAATTTTGTGTTAATGAACAACTTTAGGGATTTATTGTGCTAGGATTAAAGTGTATAGATCCTTAAGCCTTATTTAAACTCCTTTTATTATTTTCACAAGAGTTGAAATCATGGAAGACATGTGAATGTAATATGCCTAAACTGTAGTATCTATTGGTGCCCATATGTAACTTGTATTCATAGCACTAGATAACAAGTGCATGGATTTATGAGCATACATGCATGTAAATATGGATAATCATGTATAGAATGTATTTAGGGATATAATGTATTTTAGGATACATATAGCTTGCAAACCATTTTAAGCAAGTCCACACTATAATTAGAATTATGCATAATGACGTATATACATAGTTTATTGTTAGGAATTGCATGCAGAAGATACAAAAATTAAATGCAAATAAAGATTAAATAGAGGAATGAAAAATACACAGAAATAATAACAACGAGAGATAATTTTTAACGTGGTTCACCCAAACTCAAGCTACATCCACCAACAGAGAGTCCAATATTATTATCCATCAAATCAAACTAATTACAACCAACAATCCTTGCAACCCAATACCGCTGCAAATGCTACAATACAATCTCAAAATCCCACTTCAACATACATCCTAGCTGCTTATAACAAGCCTTTTGGAAGCTTCTAGAATTAGGGTTTTACAATGTCATTTTTCTTTTGTCAATTAACAAAAAATTAACAACTGACTTTGAACGGACAAAAAAGAGAGAGAAAAATATTACGAGTGTACATTACTTGCATGATCAGTCACCACATACCAACAATCTCCCACTTGGAGACTAATTAGGCTCCACACCAAACAATCTCCCACTTGGAGACTGATCCTAGACAACACTGATGCATGTGCAGCTCCCACTAGAAATAAGCACCTTGGACACTGTTGTTTTGATTTGATTGTTTTCAATCTTGAAGACCAAATGAAGTTGAAGAGGGAGCTCAACTTCTCCCTTATCACTGCCTTCGTAAACATATCTGCTAGATTTTCATCTATATCTTTTCTAGCTGTAATTGTCCATCATCCAACACTAATTAAATGAAGTGATACATCAACTATATGTGTTTGAGTTTTAAATGCAAGGCAAAATTCTTTGCAAGATGTATGGCACTCTAGCTATCAATAAACAAATTATTTTTAGCTTGTTGTTTGCCCAATTCTTCCATGAAAGATTATAGCCATATCATCTCCTTGCTGGCCTCTGTTGTAGCTACATACTCTACCTCTGTGGTGGATAAAACAACCGCCTTTTGCAACCATGAGATCCAACTCACTGTTGTTCCACCTATAGTAAAGACATAACCTGTAGTACTCCGCCTGGTATCAATATCCCCTGCCAAATCTGAGTCTACATAACCTGCTAAATCAGTATTAAAGCCCCCAAAACATAAGTGTTTATTAGATGTACCTCTCAAATATCTAAGAATCTATTTTACTGCATTCCAATGCTCTAATTTGGGATTACTCATATACCTGCTTACGACTCCTACAACATGTACAATATCTAGTCTCATGCATACCATGGTGTACATTAAGCTTCCTATAGCTGAAGCATATGGTACCTTGGACATTTTGTCTACCTCCTCTTGTGTCTTTGGACACATCTCCTTAGTCAATTTCAGATGACTAGGCAAACATGTGCTGACAACTTTTGTATTCTCCATATGGAATCTCTGTAACACTTTTTCAACATAATCAGCTTGAGATAGAGTCAATTCTATGTTCTTCCTATCTCTACAAATTTTCATAACAAGGATTTGTTTTTCTACCCCCAAATCATTCATAGCAAATGATTGTGCTAACCATTGTTTTAACTCTCTTATGTGATCCATGTTAGACCCTGCTACAAGCATGTCATCAACATATAAACATAAAATAATGTAGCTGTCATTATCCAACCTCTTAAAATAAACATAATGGTCAGAATTACACCGACTGTAGCCTTGCTCAGCCATAAAACTATCAAATTTTAAATATCATTGCCGAGGTGCTTGTTTCAAGCCATACAAACTCTTCTTCAATCTGCACACCAGTTTCTCCTTACCGTTGACCTCAAATCCTTGGGGTTGTTCCATATATATCTCCTCCTCCAAATCACCATGGAAAAAGACAGTTTTCATATCTAGCTATTCCAAATGCAAATCTTCAGCAACCACAATACTTAAAATAGTACAAATAGAAGTCATATTAACAACCGAAGAAAAATCTCATCAAAATCAATACCTTTTTTCTGTGCAAATCCTTTTACAACTAACCTGGCTTTAAATCTTTTCTTACCTCTATCTTCCTCTTTCAGCATATAAACCCATTTGTTTGGTAAAGCCTTTTTACTTGCATTTTGATCCCACAATAGTGGGTTACACTTTTTGGTCAAAGTTGACATTGAAATGAACATTTTGAAAAAAATCTTCACTTTCAAATGCCTATAGTTGCTAAACCATGAGGAATTTGAAGAAGATGTAAACTAATAATTTGTCACATTTTGTCTGTAGATTCTAAATATATTTTTAAAAAATTTTTGGAATCAAATTATATTTCCTTTTCCACCTCCTTGAATAACTAGTTTCTAACAGTAAACAACATTTTTAAAGAGTGACGTGTACTGTGTAAAACATAACTTTTTTCTATGAAGGATAAAATTCTAATTTTTTTGAATTTAGATTTTTAACTACGATATCTAGAGGATACATTTGGTTTCATAATGTTTTATTCAATATTTTTTCTTTTAATTAACTTTTGAAGTCAAGCCAATTACAATTTAGACATAGGTGTACTGTGTAAAGCATAACTTTTTTGTATGAATCAGAATTCATTTTTTTTTGGTTGGAATAAGGACATCAATACCTAGAGGACACATATTTTTTAGAATTTGTTTTCTATATTTTCCTATTTTTTCATATGTATGAAATAGAGACCTTGATGTTCATTAAAAAACCTACATTCACAAGAAATAAAAAATGAATATAATAATCAAATTAAATATATTTAAAATTATACTTTTTGGGAAGCTTATAATAAGGACTACATACTTACAAAACATAAAATTTTAAATGAATTCATTTGATCCCCCAAAAGGTAATTCAAAAGTGGTTTTTTATCAGCATTTTGATAGATGTAGAGGAGACTCCACGATAGGTATGGTTTAAAACTAGCGGGGTTCTATCCAAGGGGGTTTGATCTAAGGAGGTTTGATCAAACTCTATTCAATTACAATCCTTTAAATGGAACCTTGAAAGGATTAAATCATTATATTTTATAAAAATATGTGATTTCAACAAAAATTAGGATGTCTCAGAAAGTGTAACCCATTATTGTGGCAGCACCCAGCCTGCAACTTACATAATTCTCAAGTCTAATTTTTTAGCAAGGAGTCCATTTCTTCTTTCATTGCAAGCTCCCACTAAACATTTGTATCCACCTGCATAGCTTCATCATACCCTTCTAGTTCACCAGCACATCTTTTAACAAAATAGAATACAAAGAGAGAGAAAACCTTTCAGGAGGTCTACTTAGCCTTGTTGACCGTCTAACATTCAATGGAGTTTGTGCTATTTCTTGTTGCTATTGCAGAGCATGAGGAACCAATAGAACATCACTATCTAGAGTATCACTCAGCACTGCATAATCCTTTTTTTTCTTCTCATGCTATTGCAACTGATCTTTGTACAACACATTCTCATTGAATACAACATCCCTGCTTCTCACAATTTTTAGATTTTCAACATCCCAAAGCCTATATCCAAATTCATCAATGCCATATCCAACGAAGATACATTTTTTTTATTTTACATCCATCTTGGTTCTATTTTCAGAATCTACATGTACAAATGCTTCATATCTGAAGGTTTTGAGAAAATAATAACTCACCTTCATACCTGTCCATGCTTCCTCTAGAATACCACATCCCAAAGGAACCTAAGGACTTCTATTAATTAAATATACAACAGTATTGACAGCCTCTACCCACATGTTTAAAGGCAGCCCAGGATGCAATCTCATGCTCCTTGCATGCTCCATTATTGTCATGTTCATGCACTTAGCCACTCCATTTTATTGTGGAGTCCCTCAAACCATTTTCTACCTACGAATTCTATTAAAGGAGTAATAATCCTCAAATTATTTGCTGCAATACTCACCACCATTATCAAATCTGAGACATTTTAATCTTTTACCCGTCTCATTCTCAACCAAGCTTCTCTATTTCTTAAATGTTTCAAATACATCAAATTTCTGCCTAAGGAAATAAATCCAAACCTTCCTAGTTGCATCATCTATGAATGCAACATAATACCGAGAGCCACCAAGAGAAGATACCTGAACTGGTCCCCATACATCTATATCCACAAGCTCCAACTTTTCATCTTTCTTTTATTTCCCATCCTTGAGAAAACTAACTCTCTTTTGTTTGACATACACACAACTTTCGTAGAAATCCATATTAATACATTTCAAACCTGGTAAAACTTTCTTAGAATGAAGTCCCTTCATACCTTTTTCACTCATATGCCCAAGTCTGTTATGCCACAATGTTGTCTCAAAACCTGCAACAATTGTTTGTCTCTTTCTACGAACCTGCAGCAACTATCTCTGAACCTGTTTGTTTTTTCTTTGAAATAGCTAAAGTAGAAGGAATAGTATGACCTGTATAAAGATATAAGGTGCCTACTTTCACACCTTTTGCTACTATTGAGGCACCTCTTGAAACCTTCCAATTTTTCTTAGTAAATGTAACAATGCAACCTTCATTAGCTAGCTGCCCTGCTGAAATTAAATTCCTACTTAGCCTTGGAATGTGCCTTACCTCTTGTAGTAGCCAATGATTGGACCTATTCTACAACTTAATCTTGATTCTTCCTTTTCCAATAATTTGATAGGGTTTGTTATCTCCCAAATAAACCTACCCAAAATCTCCTTGGACATTATCAAGAAAATAACTTCTATGGGATATAGCATGAAATGAGGCCCCTGAATCTAAAACCCATGAATCATCAGCATTAACTAGGGATAGAATCAAAGAATCATCTTTAGATTGATTACTTACCACATTTTCCTCCTTATTTCCTTCTTGTTTGCCTCCTTTACTCTTCTGAGACCATAAATCTTTCTTCAGATGACCTGATCTCCCATAGTAGCAGTAATCCTTCTGTCCTTTGGATTGGGACATCTTGTCCTTTGATTTTCCTAGTGACTTCCCATGACCTCCAGAACCTTTTCCTCTCTCCTTTGATCTACCCCTACTTTTTGCATTCAAAACACTACCTGATGTGGACCCTCCTGAGATTTTCTGTTGCATTTCCTCGTTAAAGATAACACACACAACATCATCGAATTTCAAAGTATTTGAACTAGAGACAGAGTAACTTACAACCATTACCAAGCTATTCCAGCTTTTTGGCAAAGAACATAAAACTAAGAGACTCCTCACCTCTTCATCAAATTTCACTTTCATAGAAGTTAATTGACTATTAATTGTATTAATCTCATTTAAATGATCTATCATAGATCCACCTTCAATCATTTTCAGATTAAACAAATGATTCATGAGAAATACCTTATTTGAGGCTAAGGCTTTTGTCATACAATTTAGCCAAAGCTTTCATCAGTTCATCTGTTGTCTTCGCTATTGTTATATTGAATACCACAAATGGTGCCAGGCACAACCTAATGGTTCCCAATGCCTTTCTGTCCAGAAGATTCCAATCCTCATCAGTCATTGTTCTTGGTTTCATGGCTATTCCTTCCAATGGCCTCCATAAATGCTTCTGATAGAGATAATCCTCCATTTGCATCTTCTATAACTGATAGTTCTGCCCATTGAATTTATCTACCTTCAATTTACCCTCATCTGCCATTGCTCCCACTTAACTGTGAGACCTTCTTGTAGACGATAATCGAACACAACCCGCTCTGATACCACTTGTTAGGAATTGCCTGCAAAAGATATCAATTAAATGCAAATAAAGATTAAATAGAGGAATGAAAATACACAGAAATAATAATAGTGAGAAACAATTTTTAACGTGGTTCACCCAAACTCAGGCTACATCTACCAACAGAGAGTCCAATATTATTAGCCAGCAAATCAAACCAATCGATTACAACTAGCAATCCTTGCAACTCAATACCGATGCAAATGCTACAATACAATCTTGAAATCCCACCCATTACAATATTCTAGATGCTTATAACAAGCCTTTTGGAAGCTTCTAGAATTAGGGTTTTACAATGTCATTTTTCTTTTGTCAGTTAACAAAAAATTAACAATCGACTCCGAATAGGCAAAAAAAAGGGAAAAAAAATATTACAAGTGTACATTACTTACATGATCAGTCACCACATACCAACAATCTCCCACTTGGAGATTGATCAAGCTCCACACCAAACATTTATGTGGCACTAGAGAATAGGAACCTATATATACCCATTATTTAGTAAAGATTAATATATATGCATATGGATATGGATTAAATACTACAAGAAATAGAGTCGAACATTGATTGAGTCTTATATTCTCTGTGTACTCTTGTATTTAGTCTATATATGATTTCTAAATATGTGCATGGATAGTTAGGGTTTCTCATAATAGAAGCACATGAAGCAAAGAAGAGGGTGAAGAACTCAACTTGCTTTGGGTGAAACAAGGAGAAATGCTAGCATGTTTGCTTAAGTGCTTACCCACTAATCTTTGCATGTGATTAATGTCGATAGTCTAAACATCCTTTCAAGGCAAATGCACCACACATGACCACTAAGCATGGAAAGATTTATAGGCATGGGACATGACCTATAGATCAATCTCTAAGATTAAAATTTTGGCTTCTTATCTATTCTACCTAGGCCTAATTGTAAGATGGAAAATGGAAAGAGAGATGTAGGAAAGTAAATAACATGAAATGTAAAGGGTCACACCAAATAAATTTCTTCTTAAAACTAGAACATACCTTTACAACACACAATATAATAGGAAACATAATTGATCAGAGATAAAACACATATTCATTACACAATTCATATGTATAAACAAGAATCTGAACTTCTAGAGTAACTTCTTGTATTAATGTTTTTGATAATATTGAATTTAATTACATACAATGAGTTATGTCTAATCTTGGACACATACATGGAGGTTCCCTTGTTTAATTACAATAGGTGAGAAAATGTCTTGAATATGAGACTCAAAAGTTTATTTACATGGAACATCTGTTGAAATTAGGGCAGACAACTGAGAGGGGGGGTGTGAATCAGTTGCCACAAAAACTTTACCTTTTCTGCATTTAATCTTTTTTACCACTTATTAACAGATTAATGATATAACTATGAAAGCATGAATCAACAACACATGAGCAAAAACATAATCAACACACACAACACCAGGATTTTTACGTGGAAACCCAGTTAAGGGAAAAAAACATGGTGGGGGTTAACCCACAAGATTTATTCTCTGTTAAAAGAGTAGAAAAATGGGAAGGCACTTACCTTCGGGTGTACTGCCCAGAGCTCACTGCCCCAAGAGACTCACCATCTACAAAAATATTCACATGGTTAACACTAAAAGGTTGAATTGAGAAATATCATCTTCTCCATGCCAAGGATTAGTTCCATTTAAGCTCACAACACCTTTGCTCTACTCCCAAACACTTCTTCTCTACCTTTGCATCTTTACTGCTCTTCCTCTTCTGCTCTTCCTCTTCTTTTGCTATGCCTTTGGACCTTTCTTAGACTCTTATCATTTTCACTCAAGGACAACTTTTCCATGACTTCATTACACTTATTTATTCATGACACTAATTTTGGAATGAACATCAAAGTCAGCCTTACAATCATATATCTAGAACATTCTCCAAGATAGGCATTACAAGCAATTATAATTACAAGACTTGACTTAATACAAAATTCTAAATGCGGACCACTACACTATCAGCCAAACATAGTTGGGACTCAAATCTTCCTTGAATAATATGTCACGCTCCATAGAACTTCTCTTAGATCATCCGCAACATGCACCAAGCATCCCGTCGGTGAAGACTGGAAGGAACAACAACACCCAAGGAGAAATCTTCAACTACGAGTTCAATCCTCAATGCAAACCACCAACATAACAAGCACATGATCCAGAGACCTCAACAAACACAATGAAATCAACAAGAACAACCACACCACCTCAAATCACTAGAATCACTTGCATCCACATACCAGAACTTAAGAACACTAACTATCATAACTGTCACACTAGAAAGATTGATTGTGTACCTCCAAACCATGAACCACTTGAGTTGAGGATACACACCAACATCCCAAACATACCTCTAGAACCACAGACCATAATATTCCAATGCGGAGCAATCCAGACCAAATTCTTGTCACTCTATTACCTTGAACAACTGCAAAACCCAGTTCTACTCAGATGGCCATAACTTCACCAATCCTCCATGAGGACCTCTCAAATCTTAACTAGAGCAACATTAGACAATCTTCTACAAGATCCTTAAGTCTGTAGGCTCTAATATTCATCTCACTGGAAATGCAGAGCAATCTACTTTGCTAAAATGCACTGTCTTCACTGTCTCTGACAAAGAGATATGTTGGTATCAATGACAACACATCATAGGCACATATTTGCAACAATCTCCCCCCTTGTCATTGATGGCAACATATGATGTGAAAAAATTGATTCAACCATCAAGACAAGGACTTCTCCCCCTTTCACTTATCACACCTGCAACCACTTTCTTCACTGCTCCCCCTTTCACCAACAACTACTTATTTCCAAGTTTTTCACATGACTTCTCTCCCCCTTTGACATCAATGGCCAAGGGAACATATTTGCAATCATCTCTCCCCCTTTTTGTTTTGTAGATAAAACCAAACTGAACTCCAGAATTAACATACTGCCTACTCCCCTTGAGTAGCATCCCCTTAACACCAATCTGGATCAGAAGATATGACTGTGAGTTCTACTGGACTAATGCACACTAGTGCACCTTAGTTCTGAACAGGAGGAGTAATAACCCCTAGCTTCACTCTAAGATACTCAAAAGTGTCCTTAGGTAGAGGCTTAGTGAAGATATCCGCAATCCGATCCCTTGAAGGAACAAACTCCAATCTGACTTCATTCTCATTTACCTTCTCTCTCAAAAAATGAAACTTGATGGATATGTTCTTTGTTTTTGAATGCAACACCGGATTCTTTGAGATGTTTATTGCACTTGAATTATCACAAAAGATTGTAACATGCTCTTCAAACACAATTCTGATATCCTTCAACATTTGCTTCATCCACAAAACTTGAGTACAATTACTTGTTGCTGCTATGTACTTTGCCTTTGCAGTAGACAGAGATATTGCCTTTTACTTTTTTCTCAACCAAGAAACTAATCTCTTTCCCAAGAAAAATGCACCACCACTTGTACTCTTCATGTCATCCACATCTCCTACCCAATCAGCATTTGTATATGCATGAAGAGTGAAATCATCATCCTTAGGATACCATAAGCCATAATTAGATGTTCCCTTCAGATATCTAAAAATTCTTTTGACTTCTACAACATGAGATTCTCTACGATTAGCTTGAAATCTAGCAACAAGGCCAACTGCATTCATAATATCAGGTCTGGTATGAGTGAGATAAAGTAGTCCTCCAATCATTGATCTATACCTTTTCCAATCTACCTTAGGGGAATCATCGTCTTTACTCAACTTGCATCCAGTTATCATAGGGGTACTCATTGGTTTTGAATCCTCCATTCCAAACTTTTTCACCAACTCTTTTACATACTTAGACTGAGATATGAAGATGCCCTTATCTGACTGAATGATTTGCAGACCCAAGAAGAAATTCATTTCACCAAGCATGGACATCTCAAATTCACTTTGCATCTGATCAACAAATTTTTTACACATGCTCTCATTTCCACCAAAGATGATATCATCAACAAATACCTCAGCAATGAAGATGTGTTCATGATCAATTTTGAAATAAAAATTACTGTCAGTTGTACCTTTGCTAAAACCTAACTTTAGTAGATACTTATCTAGTCTTGCATACCAGGCTCTTGGGCCTTATTTAAGTCCATACAATGCTTTCCTCAATCTGCAAACCATATCTCCTTGATCAGACAACTGGAATCCTTCCGGTTGCTCAATGTAGACTTCTTTGTCCAACTCTCCATTCAGGAATGCTGACTTGACATCCATTTGGTAAACTTTGAAATCTTTGTAAGCAACAAAGGCAAGAAATAATCTGACTGCTTTGATTCTTGCCACTGGAGCAAAAATTTCTTCAAAATCAATTCCCTCTACCTGAGAATATCCTTTGCACACCAATCTTGCTTTGTTTCTCACAACTTCACCATCTTCATTCAATTTATTCCGGAAGACCTATTTAGTTCCAATTACATTTTTATTTTCAAGTCTAGGAACAAAATCCCAAGTATGATTATTTTCAATTTGCATTAATTCTTCTTCCATTGCTTTTACCCAACTTTCATCATTACAAGCTTCATTCACTGATTTTGGTTCAATCTTTGAAATCAAACAATACTTTTCTTGTTCTTCAACAATTTTTATTCTACTTTGAACACCTTTATTTCTCTCCTATAATTTAATTTTCAGAATGATTCAACCTTACATACCTGAGAGTTTTGGGATTTTCTTGAACTTCTTATTCTTGAACTTGTTCCTCAACATTTGCACTAGCTTCTTGAGTCACTAGATTCTCTTAAGCAATCTGAATCTGAGTTTGAGTTTGAACTTGCTTTCCTTGGTTTGGACTTTCATTTTGATCATCTGATTCATATCCACAAGACTTGGAGGTCCCTCCTTGCTTTCATCAACCTTGACATTAGCATTTTTAACAATCCTTTTCAATCTCTTATTAAAGCACCTGTTTGCCTTGCTTTGGTTAGAATAACCCAGAAATATTCCTTCATCACATCTTGCATCAAACTTGCCTAGATCTTCATCTCTTTTGATTAGCATTTACTACAAAAAAATTTGAAGTATTTCACAGTAGGAGCATGACCAAACCACAGTTCATAAGGTGTTTTACCAGTATTACCTTTAATCTGCACTCGGTTAAGAGTGTAGACAATAGTACCCATAGCCTCTCTCCAATAGACATGTGGAACATTTGCCTCCATCATCATGGTTCTAGCAGCCTCTTGAATAGTCTGGTTCTTCCTTTCCACAACTCCATTCTGCTAAGGAGTCCTAGGAGCAAATAATAGTCTTCTTATTCCATGCTTTTCACAAAATGCATTAAATTCACCAGAGGTAAACTCTCCACCTCTATCAGATCTCAGACACTTTATATTCACACCAATCTCATTCTCCACCCTAGCCTTGAAAAACCTTGAATTTGTCAAGAGACTCTAACTTCTCTCTCAAGAAAGTGACCCACATCATCCGGGAGTAATCATCAATCAACATCATAAAGTATCTATCTCCTTGCAAACTCCTAACTCTGGCAGGACCACACAATTTAGTGTGCACAAGTTCCAACAATCCACTCAAAAATTGTTCTTTACTTCTGAATGTAGCTCTTTTCTGTTTTCCCAACTAACATTCCTTACACATTCTATTAGTAGGTTTCACAAGCTTTGGAAGATCTCTCACAGCCTGAGTAGTACTTATCTTAACAATATTATCAAAGTTTACATGAACCATTCTCCTATGCTATAACCAACTCTGAGCAATCAAACAACTTTTACCAGCACCACTTAAATGAAAGATATTACCTCTAGTCTGTGTATTAGATGCAATCTCAGTTCTAGAGCTTCCCAAAATTCTACATTTTCCATCCTTCAATCAGAGATCATACCCTTTGTCAACCAACTATCCAACACTGAGAAGATTATGTTTCAATCCTTCTACATACAAAACATCATTAGTGTTATTCTAATCATCAAGAGAGATGGATCCTCTGCCATAGATTCTACCAGCTGAATTATCTCCAAACTTCATAATTCCACCTTCATATCTTTCCATACTTACAAACTTACTTTTATCACCAGTCATATGATGAGAACATCCACTGTCAATCACCCTTTCATCCTTTTCTTCAACCTGAGCAGCCAAGGCACTTTCCACATTCACACAGCTAGTAGATTCAATAGGCACTAGATCTTTTTCTTTGATAGCAATGAACACCCATTCATTTCCAGAGGTACTTCCCATATCAGATTCATCATCTATGACTCCTTCATCAATAGCTTCTTGGACATAGTAGCATTTATTCTAAACCCTAGGTCTATTAGGGTTTGGCTTTGAAACCCTATCTGGACATCTTGAAGCAAAATGACCAATCTTATTGCAAGCAAAACATTTGAAAGGCAATTGTCCTTCATACTTACCGGGTCCTCTTGGTAATCTTTTGGCAATAAGGGCTTCAAGTTCTTAAAGCTCAGATTCATCTTCTTCAAGTTCCTTCCTTGCCTTCTCATATCTACTTAGCCTTCTTAAAGAGCTTTCACCTGGCAAAAGCACTGGCTTTAAATGCAGATTCAAATTTAGGAAGAGAATCACAAAACTCACTCATTTCAAATGCTGAAAGCTTGCTAACCAACTGATCCCTTGTAACATTTGTCACTATCCTGATCTCCTCAATAGAAGCAACTCTATGCTTGTATGAAGTAGGTAAGGATCTGAGCACCTTGCCAACAATCTCTAACTCTTCTACTTTTCCACTAGCACACCTGATACTGCACACAAGTTCATTCACCTTTTGCATGTAGGAAGTGATATTTTCATCTTCACTCATCCTTAAACTTTCATATCTACCCTTTAGGCTCTGTAGCTTAGAACATTTGACATATGCATCACCTTCATACAAATTTTCTAACTTCTTCCAGATTTCATGAGCAATTTGCAATTCTAAGACATTTGTCATTTCTATATCAGTCAGGGAACTCAATAATGCTTCCTTAGCTTGAATGTTGTTTTCAATAACTTTGATTTGATATGGAGTTGTAGGACCATTTTACAGAGGAGTATACTTAATCTTAGTTATCAACCAATAAGGGTCACCCATGCATTGCAAATGAAACTCCATGCAATTCTTCCAAAGAGAGTAATTTGTTCCATCAAATCTCAGACTGTCCTTGTATGTCGACATCCTGGATCTCCTCAAGCGGTGAATCTTCTTTTAGAGGAACTGAATATAATACCAATTGTTGAAATTAGGGTAGACAATTGAGAGGGGGGGGTGAATTAGTTGTCACAAAACCTTTACCTTTTCTACAATTAATCTTCTTTACCACTTATTAATAGATTAATGATATAACCATGAAAGCATGAATCAACAACACATGAGCATAAACATAATCAACACACATAACACAAGTATTTTTATGTGGAAACCCAATTAAGGGAAAAACTACGGTGGGGGTTAACGCACAAGATTTATTCTCTATTAAAAGAATATAAAAATAGGAAGGCACTTGCCTTTACTGCCCGGAGCTCACTGCTCCAAGAGACTCACTATCTACAAAAATATTCACATGGTTAACACTGAAAGGTTGAACTGAGAAACATCATCTTCTCCATGCCAAGGTTCAGTTCCATTTAAGCTCACAACACCTCTGCTCTACTCCCAAACACTTTTTTGCTACCTTCACATCTTCACTACTCTTCCTCTTCTGCTCTTCCTCTTCTTCTACTCTGCCTTTGGACCTTTCTTAGAATCTTATCATTTTCACTCAAGGACAACTTTTCCATGACTTCATTACACTTATTTATACATGACATTGAATTTGGAATGAACATCAAAGTCAGGCTTACAATCATCTATCTAGAACATTCTCCAAGATAGGCATTACAAGCAATTATAATTACAAGACTTGACTTAATACAAAATGCTACATGCGGACCACTACACTGTTAGCCAAACATAGCTGGCACTCAAATCTTCCTCAAACAATATGTCATGCTCCATAGAACTTCTCTTATATCATCCGCAACATGCACCAAGCATCCGGTCGGCCAAGACTAGAAAGAACAACCACACCTAAGGAGAAATCTTCAACTACAAGCTCAATCCTCAATGTAGACCACCAACACAACATGCACATGATCTAGAGACCTCCATAAGCACAATGAAATCAACAAGAATAACCACACCACCTCAAATCACCAGAATCACTTGCATCCACATACCGAAACTTAAGAACACTAACTGTCATGACTGTCACACTAGAAATATTGCTTTTGGACCTCCAAACCATGAACCACTTGAGTTGAGGATACACACCAACATCCCAAACATACCTCTAGAACCGCAGAACATAATATTCCAATGCAGAGCAATCCAGACCAAATTCATGTCACTCTGTTACATATGAACAACTACAAAACTTAGTTCTACTCAGATGGCCATAACTTCACCAATCCTCCATGCGGACATCTAAAATATTAACTAGAGAAACTTCAGACAATCCTCTACAAAACCCTTAAGTCTATAGACTCTGATCTTTGTCTCACTAAAAATGTGAAGCAATCTACTTTGCTGAACTGCATTGTCTTAACTGTCTCTGACAAAGAGATATGTTAGCATCAATGACAACACATCATAGGCACATATTTGCAGCAACATCCCCCTTCAAAATGGGCACACAAATTTCTATATAGAGAGAATTCCCAATCTAAAATATAGATTCCCTCCCAACATTTGAATTTCAAGTTTAATAGCCATAGGAGAGAGGATTCAACTATGAACTAGGTAGGATGGGAACAAAGTAAGGTGGTCAGCATAAATTCTTTTATTAGTTGTTGAGCAACATATGGTAAGAGTACTGAGCAATCACCAATGCATCTTGGACCTCTATGACTACCTAGGCCATTCTTGGGTAGGTGAACATTAATTTTTGGATGATATAGAGAAGGGAAACTAAACATGAATAAAACATGGTACGTGTGTTTGGATTTTGAATTTGACTATCTAAGAGTCTTGTTTGATACATATTATGTGTGTATGAATAAGTGAGATATCAAGGAGAGATTGTGGATACCAAAAGTGAGCCACTAGGCACTATCATAGTTGAGGAATACTAGAAAATGGCTTTGTACCTCATGGGCTATTGAATGGAGTTGATCATGGTAGATTAGATGACTCACATTGTTACTAGGCAAATAATTTTTATCTTTCTCTAAGAACTCTTAGGAGAACTCTATGTAGTATTTGGTAGGGGATCGTGTAATGAAAGATTCAATGCGATTAGAGGTAGGCCCCACTGTTAGTGGTTATTGTGAAAGAGAAAAGGCCTATAGGATGTTGTGGACCAATAGTAGGGGTCAAGATAAAAAGCCTACAATGTTGCATACAAAAACTGAAACACCATTGGATGAGGTTGATGAGTCATCATTGGATAGTGTGTTCTTGTTGATACTTCTATTTAGATGCAATAACCCCACAAACATCACAAAATAATAAAATTTGAAGGGGAAACCCATCCACCACAACCAAAACTCACCAATACCAAAATCAACAAGGTAGAAGAAGACTTGACACCTATAGGGAAGAATTATTTATAGTTCTATTAGCCTCACCTAACAATATATAGAGTTTTTGTATGTAGTATTATAGACTTCTTATCTTGAGCCCCACCATTGGTCTACATAATCTTGCATGCCTATTCTCTTTTACACTAACAACTATCAATGGGGCTTGCCTTTGGTCCATGGTTGCCTATCAAATGCCACATGGTATGCTCTCAAGATTTCTAAGAGAAAGAAAAAACTATTTCCCTATGAATAACACAATCCATTCAATCTAACATGATTAACTCCATCTAATGGCCCATAGAATGTAAATACATTATCCAATATTCCTTAATTATTATAGTTCTCTGTGGTTCACTTTTAGTATCCATGATCTCTCTTTGATATCCCAAGCAATCCTACACACAAACTATGCATTAGGGAAAAGCCCTTACTCAAATTCAAACTCTAACCATGAGTACCATGTTGCATTCATGTTTAGGTACCCTCCCATATGTCATCCAAAACATGATGATTCACCTACTAAGGAATGGCCAAGGTAGTCCTATAGGGAAAAGATGCATTGGTAATTGCTTAATACTCTTCCTAAATGTGGCTTAATCATTGTGTTGTCATGAAGGATTGCACCCTAAATGCTAAGCCTTTAACAACTTGGCAATCTCGTGCAACATGGGACCATTCTCAGACTGTTATGAGAGCTGGATCCCTTTAAATGCCCCTTAGATCTAATGTATTTCATGGAAAAGAGATAGAGAAATGATAAAATAAACTAAACTGAAAAACTATTCTAAGGGGTGATGCACCAATGATTGAATATCCTAGCTTGCAATCTGATTCATAGCTATCCTCAATACACCTGTTCATACAACTCAAACTGAACAATCTTTACCATATAAATATTTCACCAAAAGGCATGAAATGACCTACACAATCTGTAACCTGTAATAAAATTATACTTTGTATACTTGCATTCAAAGAACAAGACAAAAAATAACCTAGTTTTAAAGTAAAACACAATAAATATTTATCAAATCATTCCAAATGAGAAAAGACACATGAATCTGAATAGATGAACACCTGATCTTATTGATAATAGAAGGAAAAATCTACAAAATAACAATGAAACTGCTGAAAACAAACTACTGCTACTGCATAAAACTTGTAAAAATGGCTTAGTTACAATACTCATTCTGCTCTACAATGTGCAAAGGCAAGGAAAAAGCAAGATCTGAGAAAAAAACATGATCTTTTTTTCCCCTATAATACAAAATCTATCCCAAAAAGGTAAAGGGAAGTCAACTCTAGGGTGAGTGCAGGATCATGATGGGCCAACACTACCCCTAAGTGGCAATGTAAATGTGAAAAATAGACTTAAGTAACTTCATGTCAAAAATTGAATGAGTTACCTACATAATCTAGAAATAAGGTAGTAATAAAAGTTGTAATAAATTGAATGTAGTTTATGGACTACTACTTTTTTTTTGAAAATTTTAAAAATAGTTTAGTGAAAAATGGATATTTCAATGAAGCACTACTAAATTTTTTAGAAAAACGTAAAAAAATAGGTGTCATTCCAGCCAAACTAAGTATGGGAAAAAGATAATATTTTTCCTCCATGATTTGGATTCAAGTAAAGGACACATATTTTTTTGAACTTTTTAAGTAAATAAATAATTATTTATGAATTTTTTACTATGACTTTTTAAAAATATAAAAAATTAACTTTCCAGCCAACCTAACTTGGTAAAAAATTTATGAAACTCAAAATTTTTAAATTTAATGTATACCCAATAAATCCTAGAATGTGACGCATCTTTTGGATTTAAAAAAGGATTAATATGTTGAAACTTATGGATGTTTTTCAATATGTATATTATCAGGAAATCAGACATAGCGTATGTAGAAAATTAATAATAATTGCCCATTAAAAATATTATGAGGTGTATATTATATTTTTAGAATATTAATAGATTCCTCTAAAAACCCTTTTCATTTGATTAAATTTAGTTACAGCTTCAAGGATGAAAATATGGAAAATTTCAGGATAACATAAATGAGTGGTTTTTCAAGTTCATTTGGCAAGTTTTGGGACTGACACTTGCCTAAATATGAGGTAATCCTAAGGCATTTTTTGAGGAAATCCATATTTGAGCTAGAAATATTAACATCCTTTCCATCCAAATCTAAATATTAGTCTAAATATTAGCACTTTTTCATCCAACAAGTATTTTCTCCATTGCCACTATTTGGCCCATCATGATCTTGCACTCACCCTCTAGCTCAACTCGACTCCAAATGATGCATGAAAGAGTCTGAAAAAGCAACTCCAAGTTGCTGGGCGAGCACAAGAGAAAAACCTAAAAAATAGGGCCTATAACTACTCCAAGATGAGCTAAAATAGCTCAGAACTCCACCTCCCAAGATGCTTGACCAAAAAACTGCCAAAAATAAGTCAGTTTGACTTCAAGTCAAAAATAGAAAAGATAACTCCTTATGCATGAGTCTATAGCTCCAGTTCAACTCTTCTTTTTCTTTTTGCATGATTTGAGGGAAAAAATAACCTATATTTTAACAAATATTAAAGACAATCATTGTGATTTGCCTTGATAAGTGTTATGTGAATGCCTTTTCCTCCTTCTAGGTTTTTATATAACAAGTATGAAGGCAATTTATAGATATATTGCACTTAATAGGTGTTAGAGTACATTGTTTTTGTCTTAACTCATGCAAAAAATAAAAAAGGGGTACATAATTATATTATTTGACTCATATCCCCTTACAAAAGCTATTATATGCCTACTCTTCCCTTTGGTTTATCAAAAGGTCTGTACCCTGCTCAAAAAATGCCTTAGTCAAATGGCAAAGTCAAAAAGATCTTCATTGCCTCCATCTTCCTCAAATCTTAATTCATGATTACCTTTTGTTTGATTTAAGGTTTCCAAAATAAATAAAAATTACAAAATACAAAATCATTACCCTTATGACTCACATGAATCTCCTCTAGCACTAGACATCATGACTTAAGGTTTAAGACTATGGGCATATTTGATTTTGCAATGATTCTTTAAAAACAAAAGTAAAAAATACACATGATGAACTCTAGTTAGGGCCTCTTTTGAACAAAAATAGCTCTCAAACCCTAAAAACATCTCATTTTCACTCTTGGATTATCTTTACTTTCTTTCCTCTGCACCGCCATGCTTGAGGGTTTGAACTGCTCTGTTGCTCCCTAAAAAGACTCTCAGACTGCTCCACTAGAGGGTTCTCTATGTGATTTCAGCGGGTAAGTGACTTGTGCATGAAAGATGTCTTTCTTCCAATGAAACCTTGAGTTTTCTTCATTTGTTGCTACTTCAATGAACAAAATAAAAGTAAAAAGACTATTTTTTTTTAATCTTCTCTGCTTCCTTGAGATAAATGCTTCCTATAAGTATGGTGCCTATGCATATCTTCTATGTGTGATTTTCTTGCTAGATAAATAGAAAAAACAATTTGGTTTAATCTCCTTTGAAGGCTCTATGTTTTTTGACAAACCCTAGCTAGGGTTTTTTGGCTTCCTCTTGTGGAGAAGACTCTCTTTGTTGCTATTCTTGTGTTAGGAAAACATAAGAGATTTAATTGCTACTTCAACTATATATTATGAGATCTCTGCCTTACTTTGTTGGTTGGTTGTATGGTGCAGGAGCACCTTGAGACCTAAGAATCAGGAGGATTCCATGCATGCTCTATTTTGTCCAAAGTGTCATGTTTGTAAGGCCTTAGTGCCATATTGAGTCATACTTGGCCGAGTAACGGCATAACTTTGAGTTTGTATACGTGTCATCAAAGATTGTAACTGATTTGAATGGATGTAACCAAATGGCAGAGGTAGTTGTAGGGTGATTCGCCTTCCACCTTATGTAACTACCAATAGAAGATTCTATATAGGAGGGTTGTGTTCGTTAAGACACAAGGACAGACACACAGACACAGAGGCAGAGAAGATTGATGTATGTATATTTATTCTAAGAAGAAGCAATAAAAAAAACTGTTCGGTGTAATTGCAGAGATGTAAATCGGAAGCATTCCACTGGTTGAGATTTCTTCGAAATCAGTGGAATGACTTCCTTAGGAGTAGATTGTTTTCCGTTCTATTGAGATTTTGTCGTTTCTGTATAAGTTGTTTGATGTTTTGCTTAGTTATATCAGAGTGACAAAACCATCGGGTTGATAACATTTGGTTCTGCCAATAGGCACATGTCTTGCCAAAACTGTGACGGCAAGTGCGAAATTGTCTTAGTCACATCAGTGTAAAAAGGAGTCAAGCTTTGCTGATATTGAGGGCCATCAGATAGACTTGGTGTATCAGCATAACAAAACTGAGGTTCACCGAAGAGAGGCTCATACCAATGAAAGGAAGTCATGGTCAAAGTCATTTCATCAACGGGTCGGCGAGACAGGAGTATAAGTCCCACCGATGTTAGGCATATCAGTGTATCGATAGCTTTGGAATAAGTCCCACCGAAAGTTGAAGTCACGCCGAGAGTGGATTGGTCCATTAGTGCATCAGCCAAGGCTTGTGAGCACTCGCTGATGAAAGAAGTCACACCGAAGTGTCAGAGGTGGTCAAATGAAGTTGAGTGTATCGGCACATCGGCCAATGTTCATAAGTGTTTGCCGATGGTATGTTGTCTCGCGGATAGTGAAGAATGTGTGTGTTTCGGTATTGTTTGGACCTTGAAAAGGGTATTTAAAGTTGATTCAATGTTAATCTCTCTGTATTGTGGGTTTGATGGGTATTCACCCCTACTTTGAAGTATTTTCACTGTGTGCTCTGCATCATTTCCTTATTTGGTTTTTGGGCCTCTTAGCTGGTATATACCTTGCAACTGTGTTTTCTTTGAAGAAGAATAAAAAGGGGTTTATTTGTATGATCTTCATATGGTTCCTACACTATGACAGCCCAGTCAGGGTAACTAACTTTTGTAGGTACTGCTATTGTCTAGTTGTGCTCAGAAAATAAAAGAAAAACACTGCTTAATACTTGTCTTGCTACATAGGTCTTTTTACTATCAGAGTTCAAAAATCTCCTATTTATCTGCTTGAGTGAAAACATAGTCCTTCTCTATATAGAACATGTAGCCTCTTACAAACCCATAAAGGTCTTTACTTCTTCAGGCCACTGTCCTTGCTGTCTTTGCATGACTGTGTTCCTTCCTTGACAGTCATAGTATAACTACTATCTATACCTATTTATGAGCCTCTTACTTTGAAAAGTTTTTCATCCTCACCATGAATGAATTTCTTCACTTGATATGAGGAGTCCTTTGTGTTACCTCTTTGAAACATAAGGAGCCCATGCTAATCAAAATGATGAACAACCATGCCATCTAAGTATCTCTTCACTGCTCCAAATCATGGCTATTACACTCTGCATCAGATATATTAATGATGGACCTTCTGAAAGCCCTCTATTGGGTATTTAGAGATGATTTTCCCCTTTATTTTTAGATTCCTTTGAGAGTAGTGTCCTTTGCATTGTTCTTTTAGTCTTTAAAAATTTACAAAGAAAACTAAAAAAAAGTCTTTTATAACTCCATGTAGACCTTGTACCAGTTGTATAGGTTGTAGACCTCTGTCAACTCTCCTCAAGCCTTCTATTTTCCTTAATAGGTTTGATCATCCCCTCCACTTATAAGTATGATCATGTAATAAACACTAAAGAATTTTTGAAAAGTATTAAACTCTCTATTAACAATTTACAGTCTTAAAACAGAGATAGAAGATATATAGAGATGACTTTTGATGTGACAGTCATTTCACTATGATACTATCTTGGATCATTGCTCTAAGCTAATTCATTCAATCAATGGTTATTCTGGATAGCCTTGTGGCCTATCTATTCTTCCACTATCTAAGGTTACTTGCTTGATGATCTTTGTCTATTCATACTTATTGCTCCTTCAATGGTACATACCTTTTCTTGATGTTTTTCTACATTGGCATTTATTTGACCATTGTTCTACTCCTTATGTGACTTGGATCATGCTGGTTAGCACTAATTTGTATTTGTTGTTGTTACTCCTTTACTTGAGAAGATGCGAAAGAATCTGACCCTTCTACCCCCCTTTTGGTGATGAAACAATAATGAGGTTCCTTTGTAATGATGATGTGACTATCCATCTATTAGGACCATTCTTCTCATAGAACTACTTTTGATGAACTCTAATAGTGATGACTATGGTATTTGTTGCTTTGTATTTCATGTTGGTTCCTCTCACTTGACTACACTATTGCATCAATAGTTGGTTTAACTACTAAGGTTGATTACTCCTTTAATAATTGTAGTAGATCCCTTTTATCCTTCAATATTGAATGGGTAAGTAATTACACCAACAGTCAGATGGACCATTTCTTTTATGGCTCTCATTATTTGGGTGGATGGTACTTTTTAATGATGATAAATGGAGTATAAGATGATGGTACTGCTATTACTATCCTTTAGGACTTGTCTTCTCATGATAGTCATCATGCCTTTCCACTGCCATAACATACTTTCCCCTTAAAATGGTTGACCTTCCATTGCTTCAACATTACTTGCTATGGCTAGACTATCTTAATTTGAAAGACAACAGTGAAAAATGGACTCTTCATTTGGTTTGCTCTTCTCTATTTGACTGTTACCTCATGTATTGGAGTGACTTCTTCCTTACATTTGATGACTGTATTCTACATTTGTAAGTCTTGACTGACTCAGGAGTTCTATAGAGGAAAACTAATGCATTGTAGACTTAACATAATTCAAGGGTAAACCTATCTAAATAGTCCACTTGACATTGTACTCCTACATTAAATTATCAACCAAGGAGCATAATCTTATGATGGCACTGCACTGTATGTGCCTTAAGGGGCTCATATACTCCAAAACTATCCTATCCAGACCTACTCAGATTATTCTACTTTGCTAGAAATCACAGAAATGCAAGAAGAGTAGAAATGGTTACAAAACCTAGTGGTTATGGGTACCTGTAGCATGAGCTATAAATAGCTACTAACAACAAAAAAATATAGAACTAATCCAAAACCATTCAAAATGATAAGAAAGCTAATGCTAACCTCCAGAGGACTAAGATGGATCAATTATACATTTGTTCATGAACCACAACTACTGTAATTATCAATAAGAGTATTCTACTTAACTCACAATGCATTTATAAAACAATTGAAAATAACTTTAACAAGAATGCATAAATAAATAAGAAAATAAATGAAGTGAAGATCAAAAACCTGAGTGGCTAGCTCAGGGGACTGACTCACTTAGCTAGAAATCAAATCTAACTCAGATACTCACGCATCCACATAACACATAGTTCCATTCATTTCATATCATAAATAGAATCTTCTTTTTAGATTGTATTCAATAATTACATTACAACAATTCATGTGTAAAGCTTCTAATAAAAGCTAACAACTGATTAACTAGATAACTAAGTAACTAACTTGACTCTGAGCTCCTCCCTTAACTTATACAAAATGGGAGAGCCTTATGCAACTACCAACTAACTACACTCATTAATCCATTCCTAGATATTAGGATACATGGTTAAGATTGATTTATTAATTCTAACTGAACAGAGGAAGGATAATCATATTCAAATAAGAATTCCTATGTAATGGCTCATATGACAAACACATAAGCTGTATTTAGAATCTTTGAACAAGTCTACTTCTTCTACATTTATTCCTTCCCAGAATGACTTGTGTTTAGCTTCTAGCTACCTACACTTTTGGTGGTTTGACTTCAACTTCCTTCAATTCCCCTATTCTGCGACTTGCTGCAAATTCTCCTCTCCTTGATGCAATGTGCTAGTTGTTACACAGGGGTTAATCCACAAAACATATGCACGCAAATAACCTCCATAATTAAACCATAGAATTTCATTTATATTGAATACATACTCATGTTCAAATCATTCAATTGATAAATATCATTAGCATAATTCATATTAACAAAAAAGGTTCAAGGTTTTGCAAAGTATATAAAAAAGACAGTATATCATGATGGTAATGTTTGAAAAGTATCTAGAAGATCATGTGGAAAAGGTCTAAAAGCATATAAAAAACAACACAACAGAGGCTAATATTTAAACCCATCACCCCCCCAACTATCCTTTTGCTTGTCCTCAAGCAAAACACTTAATAAAACATCTAGGGGAAAATATTATAATGCAAGGTGATTTTCCTAAGGTCCGTCACTTCTCTAACTCCCATCCCCTACTTAAGATAAAAAACATTATAACATGCAAGCCTATCCATCTTAACTAATTATGCATTCCTACATTCATCATTCTTTTCTCTTGTCCAATATGGTACTGGATAGAGGAGAATAGGAGGATGATAATAAGTGGCGGCCATCCCACTCCTGTTTGTTCTAAAACCTAGATGTACTTGCGCAATCTTTCAAACATATTTATAAAATTATGGAAAGAGTGAGGCTCTTTCCTTTGTAATGCTGGGGTCAGACTATTCCATCTGCTTTGTACATACCTTAGGTAATTTTGAAGCATAGGTACTGCCAAATGTTATATCCTTCTGTAATATTGGAGTCTCAAATCCATGATTATATTTCCTGGACCTTTGTGAGAAAGAAGTGTCAACCATTGAGTGAGGATTACATTAGGATTTAGTGCTTCTTTTCTAATATGCAATGCCACTATTTTTTCTTGTTCTTCATATTTGTCCATTAATTCACCTCTAAGCTGCTCATTTTTGAAATAATATGACAGTGCTCTAACCTGTAAATCCACAACATAAAATGAGGGGTTCCATTATGTATCCTCTGCCATTAGATAGTTGTGTAAACAATACTAACACAGTTGATCTTGCTCCTCTAGGCTGACTTCTTTGAAATAGATGAAAAAAATATGCCTTGAGTGTAAAGTAGGCTGGTCATTATTGAACCTATTGAACTGAAAACTGAGAATTTTTTCCTTTAGAAACAACACATACACCCTAGGTGGAGGTCTATGCTCAATGATTTGAATGGCTCTGTCTATTATCTCTGTCAATTTACCTTCCAAGATTTTCAATTCCAAATTCTTACCTTTTAGTGATGCATTGAGAGTTTGTTTTTCTTCCTCCCAGCTTTCTTTTTCCTGTTTGAATTTGTGAGTAAGTTTCATCAATTCAAAGCCCAAAGACAAAGTGGTGTAATATGTTGGAGACTTTGCTACATGAGGTCATGGATTTAGTGCTTCATTTTCTTTAATTTTTGTTTTACTCTCAGCCATCTATTCTAATAGATCCAAGTTGGTTCCATGGCCGTAGGTTTGAATTTTCTCCTCTAATTCATGTATTCTTTTCTCCTTCTCTTTGTCCTTCTCTTCATATCCTTTTATTTGTTCTTCCAATTGCTTTATCCTATCAAGAGCTTCTTAAAGCTCTTTCCTTATATTCCTATCCTCTAATAGTTTTTTTCCTTTTCAAAATTTAAACCTTCATCATCATCATCCCCAGTGATATACAAAATTTCCTTAGTCTAGGGCTACTAGGAACTAACTTCCCCATCTTCTTTGCAATAAACATATCTTCTGAATCAGAGTCAGAAGATGAAGAAAGATACCTTCTCCTCTTAGTAGACACATTGATATTTTCATGAGTATCAACATGGACATTCTCAGGGGCGTTCCCTTCTTTGTCTAAGTTTGTGTCCAGCAGCGTTGAATCATGGTGTTGTTTTTCTTCACCTTTTTCTTCCTGCCCCTATTCCTCAACAATTCTTTCTTTAACACTTTGCCTTTTCAACCTTCCTGAGTGCCTGCGAGTAATAGTTTTCTATTTGTCTTTACTTTTCCTCTTCTTCTTCTCCTCCCCTACATCCTCTTCTTTTATAGTGCTCTTATGTTTCTCAACACCTTTCTTATTCCTCTTTTTCTTAGCAGATGTTGAAGCCATGCCTCTCATAGCTTTAGGGTTTGTAGAAGACGAGGGTTTCTCTATTACCACTGGCCTATCTTCTGGAGTATTTTCCTCCTATGGCTCTTCTTTCTCTAGTTCAATCTTAGGTTCAGGTGCAATTTTAGGTTCTGATTCATGTTGAGGTTTATCTTTGGCTTCAGGTACTTCTAACAGTTTTGTGATATCTGTGCATTATTTAAAGGCATTCCAATCAACTTGTGGATGTTGAATTCTTAGGCTTCTCTTAACCAATAGGGCTATTAAGAAGTGATGGGACAATGTGGTGTCCGTTTGCTTCCTCTGATATTGAGATGCCATCCTCTTCAACATGTTATAGAGGAAATTGGGAATATTGACTAACTTATCATGGCATAAGTGACTAACATTGACTAACGTACCTTGGGATGAAGAGTCCAAGTTTTCTCCATGCTCGCAAAATTCTTCTCTTACTACAGTTACATCAACACGAGCTAGATATTCAGACCCTATACACAACAATCCTGTAACTTGGGCAATGACCATTTCAGAAGCATCTAAAACCAATCCCCTAACTATTGCTTCATCATACTTTAATGTAGCTACAAATTATTTAGCCATTTCATTGTCATATTCTATTAACTCCAAAAAGTAGTCTAGCCATCCCACTCTGGTGAAGAGTGGTAGAACCATCACATCCTATAATATTTCCTTGTGTGTAGATGGTTCTCATCTTATCACATCACCTCCCATTGTCTCTGTACTCTGCAACCTCAAAAGGTTTCAATTTATGCTCAACTCTAATTCCACCACCTTCAGAAGAACCTACAATTTGCTGCCTTCTCCTATTCCCCCAAATGTAACTTTTGGAGAGCTCTTGTGCTATGCAAAATTCTATATCTCAGCTCACTCATAGGGTAATAAGTTCACAATTTGGATGAAATAGGGTAGGTTTACTATCTTTGGAAAAATGACATAGAATTCTATTTGATAACTCTAAAGACTTGGGTGGCAAAAATAAAAAAAATTAACCCCTCCCCCCAACTAATGGATGAAGTGACCTCACTTCATGCATGAATTGAAATAGATAAAAGAGTAATTATGAAATTGAATGGTGATAGATATTTTCACATGCATGAATTAAATGAAGAGTAATAATGAATATAGAAAGAAATCTAAGTTAATCATTGAAAGTTACCTTTTGTACATACATTATGGAAGTAAATGATTAATGTACCTTGGAACTGGAGAACACATACTTGACATTTATTTAATGTGAGTAGAATGAAATGCATGAGAGTGAATGGTAAGGCAATGGGTACTTCGAAAGTGATGTGAGGTGACAGCTCATAATGCTTGATCGAACAACTCGTGAGTGTGAGTTGAACACTTTTGTGGCGGTGTTTGATTTATTCAGAATGAATGAAGCATGTGTAGAAGAAATGCAATGCATGGGAAAATAGTTTACTTTTTGCCAAAGTGTAGAAGACTTCTATAGATAGGTGTTGCTATGGGTACCTCTAGTACAGGTCCCATTGAATGTTTACATGTCCATTAGTTTAGGTCCCAACTATAACAGGTTCCAAATGAGAGTGAAGAACAGGTCCCACTGGAGCTAATTGTGTTCACCATGGGTAGTGTGTTGTGTGTGCATGTGAATTACAAAGAAATCTAAATTAAGTCTTAGTGATAGGGGTTGAGTCATACAACTCAACCTTTGCATCACTAGACATGATGGGTGGATCACTTTCTATTAGTACATCATTGTGTGTTTCAGAGTCTTCATCAATATCATTGTGAGCACCATACTCGTTTGTTAGAGAGACAATAAAATCATCTTTTTGAAGTGGTTTCTTATAAATTTTTAGCCTATGCCCATTGACTAGTAAAGGAAATTATAACCTCATCAATGGTTTGTAGTTGGATTGCACCATTAGGGAATACTTGGTGAATCTCATATGGTCCCAACCATCAAGATTGAAGCTTTCCTTTGAAATCTTTGTATCTAGAATCATAGAGAAGGGCCCAATCACCAACATTGAACTCTTTAGTCTTTATATACTAATCATGCCATTTAATTCTTTGCTTATGAATAACCTTTGTGTGGTATATGGATTCTAATATGATTTCATCAATAGCATTCAAATGTTGTAACCTTTCCTTTTGAGCCTCTGTCAAGTCCATCCCCAATTCCACTATTGTCCTCAGAGTGTTGTATTCAAACTCTATAGGAAGTACTGTTGTCTTTCCATAAACCAATTCATAAGGAGTGAATCTTGTAGTTGTCTTCCATGTGGTTCTGTATGCCCAAAAAGCTTTTGGTAATTTGGAAACCCAATCTCTTCTGTGAAGCTATACTATTTTTGTCAATATATTCTCAATCTCCCTGTTTGTAACCTCGACTTGACCATTAGTCTGAGGATGGTATGGGGTGGACTTCTTGTGTCTGATATGATATTCCTCCACTAGTTTGGTGATTAAGTCAGATGTGAATTGTGGTCCTTGATTAGTCACTATCTCCCTAGGTACACCATACCTAGTGAAGATTTCCTCATATAAGAATTTTGCCACATTACCATCTTTGGCAAACTGCAAAGCTTTAACTTCCAACCATTTGGTTATGTAATTAGTGCATACCAGTATATATTCCTTGTTGTTTGAAGTAGGAGAGATAGGTCCAACAAAATCCAACCCCCACTTATCAAAAGGAGCTAATGCTATATGGGGTTGCAAAGACATTTCATCACTTCTTGTAGGACTCCCCATTCTTTGGCATCGATCACAACTTCTAGTATACTTGATAAAGTCTTTATGTAGTGTTGGCCAGTAATATCTTGTTGTCAAGATCTTGAAGGATATCCTTTTGGCTACAAAATGTCCACCATAGGGCTCATCATGTCATGCCTTTAATATATCAAACACTTCATCCTCCTTGATACATCTCATAATGTCATCTGGGCCAGTGTAGAATAGGAATCCAAAAATTCAAGAATAAGAGAAGCATTTGTGAACTAATTGTCTTTTCTCCCTTGGAGAAAAGTAACTTGAAATCTACCCTATGACCAAATAATTAGCTATATCTGCAAACCATGGAGTGTGTATGTTTAGAGAAAATAGATGCTCATCAGGAAAAGAGTCATCAACTACTCCTTCTACTAAATGTGCAGGCAGCCCAGACAGAAAATCAACAACTACAGTAGCCTTTCCTAGTTTGTCAACTATTTTTATGTCAAATTCTTGCAATAACAACAACCATCTTACAAGTCTTGCACCCACTATTGGCTTATTCATCAAATATTTGATTGTTGTATGATCTGTATGTATGAACACTTTATAGCCAGTAATGTAGTGTCTAAATTTGTTAATGGCATAAATAATAGCTAACATTTCCTTTTCTGTCATAGTGTAGTTCAACTCAACTCTCTATATGTTTTTGCTGATATAGTATATTGCATACTCTTTATTTCCTTCCTATTGGCCTAAGACTACTCTAATGGTAAATTTTGATGCATCAGTGTGGATATGAAAAGGTAGTGTCCAATTTGGACCTCTTAGAACTGGAGCTTGTGTCAAGGCTTATTTTATCTTCTCAAATGAATTCTAACAGTCTGGGGTCCATTCAAAGTCAATGTCTTTTGTCAGCAGAGTAAACAAAGGGGCAACAATTTTGCTAAAATCCTGAATGAACCACCTATAATAACTTGCATGTCCAAGGAAGCTCCTAAAATCCTTTTGTCTCTGTGGAATAGGTAGGGTAGAGATGATTTCAATCTTCTTTAGGTCAACTTGTATTCTTGTTCTTGAGATAAAATGTCCAAAGACAATGCCATGTGTCATCATCATAAAACAATTTTCATTGCTCAAAGATAGATGGTTCTCTGTACATCTCTTTAAAAATTTCTCCAAATTGTGTAAGGCTTCATCATATGTTTCACCATATGTGGTGAAGTCATCCATGTAAATTTCCATGCTGTCATGGGTAAAATCAGAGAAAATATCACTGAGTACTGCTCTTTGAAATGTGGCTGGAGCATTACATAGACCAAAAGGTAAGACAAAATATGCATAGGTCCCCTAAGGGCTGGTAAACGTTGTCTTATCTTGATCCTCTGGTGCAATCTTGATTTGGTTATAGCCACTGAAACCATCAAGAAATGAGAAATATTTCTTCCCTGCCAAAGAGTCAAGAACTTGGTCAATAAACGACAATGGGAAGTGATCCTTCCTTGTGGCAGCATTTAATTCCCTGTAATCAACACAACTCACCATTTGCCACCTTTCTTGGGAACTATTACCAATGGTGAAACCCATTCACTATGTGAAATGGGGTATATAAATCCTACATCCAAAAGATTTTGAAATTCATATTTCACCATCTCTCTTAGAGTAGGGTTCATGCATCTCTGCTAATGCCTTCTAGGTCTGTGGCCATAATCAATGTAAATTTTGTGCACACATAAGGTAGGATCAATGCCTTTCATGTCACTGTAATCCCATGCAAATGCTGCTAAGTGTGCCTACAACACTACATGTAGGGAGTTCTACTACTCATTAGTCAATGCATTATTAACAGTCAACATCTTTCTTAGATTGATTTCTAATTGTTTAGACATTTCTTGTACAGAGGACAAATCAAGGCTAGGTGTTACTGGTAAGCATTGTTGGGGTAATAAAGTATGAAATATTTAGGATACCTCCTCTGAGGAACTGGTGGGTATTATGCTTCTCAAGGGATCTTGTAAGCAGGATAAATAGTCTTGTTGCTACGGGTGTCTCTCACAGTCATTCTGTACAATGTGAGCTATCAACTCATCTTCATCCTAGATATCTAGCAAGGGGCTGCATTCAATGGTCATCAAGGTTTGTAGTAAACAGCTATCCTCATCATCCAAGGTAGGCTAGATGGTCTACTCAAGTTCATGGTATGGTTGGGCTGGTGGATATAAGACCAATTTCTTGGTCACAGTCCCATTGGATATGATCATATTTCCTGACCTGCAACCTATAAATGCATCTGTTGTGGCAAGCCATGGTCTACCTAGTATAAGAGGATAACCAGCGAGATTGATCTTGGGCTGTAGTACTATAAAATCAGTAGGGTATTCCCATGAATCTAATGCAATTACCAAGTCCTCAATGACCCCTTTAGGTTTAACTGTAGATCTATCAGCTAATTGCAAAACTATCTAAGTAGGCCTAAGGTTGTTTAACTGCAACATCTACATTGTCTCCTTGGTCATTACATTAATTATAGTACTCAAGTCTATCAAAGCATTCTTGATCAGTGTCCCATTGATTTTTACCTCCACTACTGGACTACTTAGATCTATATATTTGGGGACAGTTATATTTCCCAACATTATGTCAGCAAGTTTAGCTAAAACTTGGACTGTCTTTGGGTCTGTTCTCTTCCTCCTAGTTTCTTTATGCAGAGATCTATGATAGTCTTAGTATAGATAGGAATATATTTGATAGCATGGATTAAGGGAATAATTATGCTTATATATTTTAACTGGCCCATAAGGTCAGTTTTAGCCTATGTTGGTTGCTTCTAAATAGCCAAGCATTCAGGGAAAGGAGGCTTCACATGTGAAGTGGTTTGAGGTTCCTAATTTGATTCAGGTTCCAAAGGTGGCTTATATGAGGTTTCCTCTATGGGCTCTTCATCTTCAAGTTCTGTAATTTGGGGAGATGAAGGGCCCGCAAGTTGCTTCCCTAATCTGAGATGAACATTACTCACCTCTACCCTGTAGGTGGGGTATTGCATCACCTCGTTAGTATAAGCCTGTTGAACATGCTTATTGTTAGGGTTAGGTGCATGTTGGGCAGGGAGTTGGGTAGGTCTAGGAGGTTGAGTTTGAGGAATGGATGGAGGCATTATTGCTAGCTATTGTAGCTGAGATGGAAGCATAGGTTGTTGGTAATTTACATTTTTCTGCCATTATTGGCCCTTGTTCCATTGGGTCTTCCACTAAGGTTGCTATGTAGGCCATTGGGGGTTATAGTTGGAACCTTGGAAACTTTGTTGGGGCCATGGGTTTAGCTGTTATTGGTTCCAACTAGGTTGTGGAGTTGGCCATTGTGGGTTTTGCCATATATTTTGATTACTTGGCCATGGTTGAGTATTTAAAGCAAAGAAATTTTGGTTTACATCAAGAAAGGGTGAATTGAAACTAAGTGGATCGGAGGGCATACCTTGTCTTTGCTGCTAAGGTCTCCTTTGAGCTATGTAGAATAGCTATTCATCCTCTCCTTCAAATGGTTAAAATTCTATCCTTTCAACCTTCTCTTGCTGGATACTAGCCACTCTATTGCATTTACAATTGGCCTTCCTTTGTCTACAATTGGGGTAGTACTCAGTAAGCATTGCATCCACCTCTTCTTGTTTCTTCTTGTTGTGAAGAGTGTCCAACTATGTATCCATATGGATGATGATATCCTCCTTCATGTTGGACAACAAGTTACTAATCTCCACTCTTGGAATCCCATTGGTTGCTTTGCTTGTTATGGATGTCCTTTCTCTCCATGGTCTTCTGGTGAAAGTTCTTGAATAATTTTTGCAAACTTTGCAGATTGATTCAAAAGGTAATTAAGAAATGTCACCCTACCCAATGAGACTCAAGGCATCCATGCAATCATCATTAAGCCCTCTAAAAAAGACCAGCTTTAGTGATTCTTCAGATAATCTATTTTTGGGGGTTTTCTTCAAGGCAATCTGGGATCGCTCAACATAATCTTCTAGTGGTTCCTCCTCTTTTTGTGACATTCTAAAGATGTCATCTCTCCTCCTATCATGTCCTCTATAGTAATCTTGGTATTTCTCCAAGAATCTCTCCTTCATTGTATCCTAGTCTTGAATGACATCTTTTCCTAGCCCCATAAACCATCTTAAGGCTACATCCTTGAGAGTGGTAGGAAAGAGTTTAAGCTTGTGAGAATTTGAAGTGTAGTTATAGCTCCTATGTACAGGATATCAAACTCAAACATAAACGTATTTGAGTCCTCTATCACTAGGCCATAGAAGATTGGTAATGCTGAGGATGGAATGTTCTTCAGCACTGTAGCCCTCTCCTCATCCGTGATAGGAAATTTAAGTGTTTCTTGCTCCGGTGGATCCTCCACTACCGCATCTGCTATGGTTCTAAAGGTCCCTTTTGTAGTTGTGGAAGAAGCTGATGAAGATGGAGAAGGTGTTGATGAAGATGTAAGAATGAGTCCTTCAACAATCGCTATTGTATAGTTGATAAAGTCAATAGTATCTTCTCTGTCTTAATAATTTGAAGGGAGGAATCTAGCTCTGTTGTCTCTCTACCTCTGCATATAGTGGATTTAGCTTTTTATATCAGTAGTCTTGCACAATGTTAGTACAATTTTTTGGTGTTTCTTGAAAAGTGAATCTATCAGCCCTAATGCTGGAATCAAAATTTAAACTATGAAAACATGTAAAATGAGCCTATGAAGGTAGCACCATCCTCGACAATAGCACAAAAAATATAGAGGAAAACTAATGCATTGTAGACTTAACATAATTTAGGGGTAAACCTATCTAAATAATCCACTTAACATTGTACTCCTACATTAAATTATCAACCAAAGAGTATAAGATTATGATGGCACTACACTATACGTGCCTTCAGGGGCTCATATTCTCCTAAACTATCCTATCCAAACCTACACAGTTATTCTACTTTGCTAGAATTTATAGAAATGCTAGAACAATAAAATAGTTACAGAACCTAGTGGCTACGAGTATTTGCAACATCAGCTATAGATAGCTCCTAACAACAAAAAAGTATAGAACTAATCCAAAACCATTCAAAATGATAAGAAAGCTAATGCTAACCTCCAGAGGACTAAGATGGATCAATTATACATTTGTTCATGAAACACAACTACTGTAATTATCAATAAGAGTATTCTACTTAACTCACAATGCATTTATAAAACAATTGAAAATAACTTTAACAAGAATGCATAAATGAATAAGAAAATAAATGAAGTGAAGATCAATACCTTGAGTGGCTCTGGCTAGCTCATGGGACTGACTCACTTAGCTAGAAATCAAATCTAACTCAAACACTCACGCATCCACATAACACATAGTTCGATTCATTTCATATGACAAACACAATCTTCTTTTTAGATTGTGTTCAATAACTGCATTTCAACAATTCATGTAAGTAGATTCTAATAAAAACTAACAACTGAGTAATTGGATAACTAATTAACTAGCTTGACTCCAAGCTCCTCCCTTAACTTATACAAAATGAGAGAGCCTTATGCAACTACCAACTAACTACAATTGTTAATGCATTCCTAGATATTAGGATACATGGTTAAGATTGATTTATTAATTCTAACTGAACAGATGAAGGAGAATCCTATTCAAATAAGAATTCCTATGCAACGACTCATATGAGAAACACATAAGCTACGTTTAGAATCTTGGAACAAGTCTACTTCTACATTGATTCCTTCCCATAATGACTCAAGTTCAGCTTCCAGCTACCTGCACTTTTGGCAGCTTGACTTCAACTTCCTTCAATTCCCCTATTATTTGACTTGCTACAAATTTTCCTCTCCTTGATGCCACATGCTTGTTTCTACATAGGGGTTAATCCACAAAACATATGCACACAAATAACCTCCATAATTAAACCATAGAATTTTATCGATATTGCATACATACTCATGTTCAAATCATTCAATTGATAAATATCATTACCATATTTCATATTAACAAAATAGTTTCAAGGTTTTGCAAAGTATATAAAAAGACAATATATGATGATGGTAATGTTTGAAAAGTATCTAGAAGATCATGTGGAAAAAGTATGAAAGCATATAAAAACAACACAACAGAGGCCAATATTTAAACCCATCAAGTTCTTCACTTGGTTATTATTGTTACTTTGACTGCCATGACTGCTTTGTACATGGTTTTGGTGTCTCTCTTGTGTACCTTCAGGCTTCTATAAGTATGAGGACTCTCATAACAACCCTGAACACATGAATCTCTATATTGTATTGTAGACTACAAGCTCTAAAGTTTGATGACTGTCTTCTTGCAGGCTATGACTGCTCCATCTGCTTGACTGCTCCTATGTAAGCTACTTGCTATAGTCTAGAACCACCTTTTAATCATGACACATCACTTTCATACCTAGAAACCTTTGTCAAACCCTAATGATACTAGTTTGCAAATGATATTTGTCTTAAGGAAACTATGTTCTATTCATGATCAAACCCTTCTCCCTTGAAGTTGCTATCTCCTTTCATAGCCTTAGCTAGTTTTGGACTATCCCCTCTATTTTAAGCTTGACTATTCTTGCAGGCCATCATTGTGATGGTTATGAGGATGGCTGCCTCACCTGAGTTATTTGAAACTACTCCTTCCTTCATGCATACTATTCCTTAACTATCCTATGAATGAAACTTAGTGAAAAAGGTGTCTTCCATGCTGTATGATTGTCCTTTGTCCTCCTTCACATGTCTTAACTATTTCTACAACTTTGGATGCTCCTGATGATGACTGTCACACCTTCCTCTTTGAGCTATTGTCCTTATTTGGCCTTTATAACTGCTATCAACAAAGTCATTATTGATTGCTTTACAAGCACCTGTTTCTGCATAGTCAACAAACAAATTAAAGAAAACATAGAGGCTGAAGCCTTTCCTTTCATTTGCCTAGTTTCTCCCCTTTTGGCTTCTTCTTATGACTACTTAGATCTACTTCTGATTTTTATTTCTCTTTTCCATCTTTTGATCAGATGTAAGATAGCAATTACACTCGGAGTTTATTGCATATAGAATTTAAAAGAAAACCCCGAGCTCTAACATTCACTCTTCATTTCTCTTTTGTAGGTCTTCCTAGAGATATCATTGGGACACGTTGAAGATGATGTAGTTGTAAACAGGATTTGTCATTTAGGCAATGATAGGTACCTCTCTTCTTTTATATGTTTCCTTTTACTTCAAAATGTACTTGTTATTGTGCATTGCATCATATACTGTTACTCCCACAGCTTGTGTGGGATCATATAAACACTTTTCTTTTGAGTATAAATAGTTATTTCATGCAATGACTTGTGTATAATTTCTCTTTCTTGTAAATTAATTGCATAAATATAATTGAACACCATTACATGGTATAGGTGTTTATAATCATGAATAATCTTAGTAAGATTTTATGTATCTTTCTGAAATGTATCAAACTTCAATGAATGAATAATGGCCACAACTACAATACAATCTACAATGCATAGATTAGTTTTAACTTCTCTTGTCAGTCCTAGGATATCTCTTGCCTCGCTGGAGTATCCTTTCATCTTATCTAGCTAATGTAGCAGCTCTAATTGAACTACTACATAATCTTAGTAAAATGATCACTAAAATGGTCCTCCATCAGAATAGTAGGTGTCCTAGGCTGGGTTGTGAACCTAAATTTAGAACCTCTCTACTTCTCCAAAGTAGCAAAGATAATTGTTGTTACAGCCTAACCTAATTGGGCTACAAAGCACAATTTGGTAACACATTGATAGGGGTATTTATGCCTACCACGTTACTTTGTTCCCATCCTACCTAGTTCATAGTTGAATCTTCTCTCCCATGGATATCAAAATTTTAAATCCAAATGTTGGGGGATAAATCTCTATTGTGGGTTGGGAATTCTCTATAGATAGAAGCCTACATGCCCATTTTGAAGGGGTGCATTCTATATATATAAAATTTTGAGTCTTGTATGTAGGACACTTTCTCACTTTTGTAACTAGATAGGGGAACCTCCATGTACGTATCGAAGATCAAATATATTGAATTATATGTAACTATTCAATATTATTAGAGATATTAATATTAAGTTCTCAATCTAGAAGTTTTGATTCTTTTTTATGTCTATCAATTATCTAATGCATATGTATTTTATCTTTGGTCAATTCTATAAAATATTAAATTATGTGTTGCAATGTTTTGCTCTAGCTGCAAGAAGAAATCTAATTAGCATGAACCTTTATATTTTATGTTATTTACTTTCTTGTATCTCTCTTTCCCTTTTTCATTTTTCATTTAGCCTTAGGTAGAATAGGTAAGGATCTGACCTTGCAATTTGGGAGATTGATCTACATGGCATTGATGAGGCATCATCAAACCTTGTACTTTAATATATTGTTATGTTGTCAACTCAAGTGGTGTTCGATGGCTATATGCAATAGGAAATCGAACATCTCATTCTAGTGATGGTTTTTAAACTACAAAATACAAGAAATGCTTATGCAAGAATAAAATCTTAAACTATGAAAGCATATATAATATAATCTAAGAAAGCATTTAAAATCTAACTATGAAATTATTCAACATTAAAAAATGATTACAACAATGAAACAAAATATTAAACTACTTGGTTGGTTATGAGAAATAAAATATACTAACTTTAAAAACAACAATAATGGATGAACTTCTAAGAGTAAACTAAAAACACAGCTTTCTAGCACATTATGAGTTTCCCGATCAATACACAGTGTTGGACAATACAAAACAAAACAAGTTGACCTATAGGTTAAAAACTAGAGCACCTTATTTCATTTTCTAGAACAGAAACAGAAACAAAAGAACTTCACAAAATATATCACTTCAATAAAACATAGTAATCACAGTACATCAAAATCATGGTAAGTGCAAAAAGTTTGGGGGCCAAAAAGTAGCCAAAATTTTTTCAAAAAAAATTAAGACATAACATGAGTACGTTATAACATGCTCACATTATGGTTTGGTAATGATGAGCCTAAGGCTCAGCAAAACCAAACCATAATGCACTCGCATTATAATGTGAGCGCGTTATGTTTATATATATATATATATATATATATATAAGAGCATTTTTTCTCATTTGATTTCTTTTTTTTCTCTACACCCGCAACCTGCAAACCCTAAGGAGCACGCTCACATTTTTGAAGACCCAATTCAACACCAAAATCTCACTGATTCATCGCCAAAATACCACCACGACGTCGAGCAGGCCAAAGGAGTGAGTTTTATTTAATTTTTTGTTTGAATTTGTTTCTAAATAGGTAGGTTTGATTTAATTTTTTATGTAAATTTCCTTAATTGTCAGGAAATGTTAATGCACCTCCTTCTCCTCCTCCTCAAAATCTACAAAATCCTGAAGAGGAAATACCTACCGAAGAACAACCTAAACAACAAACTCCATCCATTCCTCAACATGCCCTTGGAACACAATAAAATGTAACAGGGTAAATTGAAAACAATAAAAAAGAAATTGAAGACATAATTGCAAGGTTGAAAGATCCTTCAACTTCAACCTTGCATAGGTCCACACTTGCTCAATCTCTTGAATATATGTTATCAAATGTAGATTCAATTAGCAAGCAAATATCTAGTTGGTCAGATAAGAGTAGAGAGTTTAGAGAGTAATATACAGACAAGCTATCATATGAAGATGTGAAAAAGTTACAAATTACAAAATTGGACATGTGTTCCATTTTCACAAATCTACAAACAAATAAACCTCAACCCATTACATGCAAGAGGTTCCCTATCTATTGGTACAACAACCAAGCGATAAGGGATAATTTTGGGCAGAGGTGGTGGATGGTTTTTCACCATCCTCCATGCAATAATAATGAGGTCCCACAATACTTTTTGAGGAAACTCTACTGTAAGTTTGTCCTCAATAAAGTGCCAAACTATTTTGATATGTAGGACTTCTAGGGTAGAGGTGGGGGGTCAGCACAAGATAGACTAGGGGCACATGTTGACCCCACAATGGCCAGTGAGATGAGTAATTAGCAGACCAGCCCATGAGCATGTGTCTATCCCTTCCATTGTGACAGAGAGTGTTGAGGTCGATACACTTTAGTCCATTAGTGCCTTGACCCAGAGCATCATAGAGCATGCCAGTCCTATAGCACAATATGGGTTGGGAGATAGTGTGAGGAGTAGGGTCCCACCCCATACTTGTCAGACTTGTGGGTTAGCCTATGGTTATGACCCCATGGATAGTCAGGATGCAGGTGCATAGGCTACATCTATAGCTGAGCAGATGGTGATGATAGATACCCTCCTGAGTGATATTTTTGGCCTTGATACTCAAGTAAATATTAGCAAGTTCATTGAATTTAATTTATCAAATTTCCTTTTTGAAATGCAAGATTAACTAATTTAGTTTGATGATTTTGATGAAATTTTAGGGTCATAGCATTGATGCAGTTCTCAACAATACTCCACCTGCATTTTACACTATGACATCTACTACTGGGCTATGTAACTAGTAAACAATTATAAATATTACATGTGAATAGTATTGTTATATGAATAGTATTCTACTATCTGATTTTGGATGTTGAATAGGTTAATCTTGGAGATTTCATGGCAACACCTGATAGTGGTGTAGTTTTAAAGCTTCACTGAGGTAATAAAATATACAGTTTAACTAATGAATTGTACTTATTAGATTTTTGTTTTTTATATTCATATCATTGATTACATTGCATTACACATCTTTCAAACTCAAAGCATTATTAAACATTGCATAACTAATAGCTAGATGTTGATAGATGACAAAATTTCAATTATAATATAGTTAAATTTGAAAAAATGGCTCAAAGAAATGTGCTCTCATGGAATGCCATGAGAAGAAGATGCATAGACAAGGAAATCATCGTGAGACCACTTTTCTTTGAGTCATCTTTTCAAATAGCTCACTACCTTGTCTATGCTACCACATTTTCCATACATGTCTACCAAAACTTGTTGATTCCCTCCACACTATTCTTTGACAAATTATCTCTAATAATCTCATCCAATTACCACCAATTCGACCCCAGGACATGACACCAGAGAGGGGCATCAACCTATGACATCTTATATAGCATATGATTGACTCGAACATCATCTAGGTTTTAGGTATTAATTATGGGGGCAACAAGTCACCCCTAACCAAAATCTTCAAATCTACACTAACTCTTTCCCCTACAAACTTATGTCAATCCTAATGGCTCAATTTATTCCATTCCTACGTCTATAAGAAAGAGCTATAGTATATCACCAAGAGAGCAAAATCTTCACTGTGATTATGTGTATTATGTGTCTAATTGTATCATAGTGATGCATTGTTGATAATGAATGTCATAGTGTGCTTTATTATGTGTACTTCCATGTTTAGGTGAATGTGTGTGTATGTTAGGAACCATGACTTGCATCACTATTCTAGTTTCATAATTGAATAATATTGTTTTATTTTCAGATGATGCAGGCTGCAGAGACAACTCCTAAAGTTCATAGGGCAATGGAGCATGGTGTGTCCACTATGATTCATAGCTCCATGCCATTGACAGGGGGTATGAGGTAGATTAGTAAATTTCAATTTATATTCATTGCTATAGTTATTTTTTTTAAAATCAAATGATTATTGATTTTAAGTTTAATTTCTATCTAGATGGTTTCTATAGGACATGACATCACCACAACCTAATCCTACTACTAAGACAAATGAGGAGGCAGATTATATGGTAGCGGTAAGTGATTATTTTGTTAAATGTTTCATTTTTTTATAACATGTAATTTCTATATATTAATGTCTATACTTTTTATTGTAACAGTTATAGGTCAACAAAGAACTAAATAGTAGGAGCAGCCCTCAGGTTCATAGTAGACTGCCCTCATACACGTTTCCATCCTCCTAAAGATCAAAGGCTGCTTGTGATCTATTCCCTTCACCAAACAGAGGGGAATGAATACTTATTGGAGTCCTTTGCTGTATGCCTATATGGCATTTGTGCATATATATTATGTATTGCATATAGGAGACATTGTATGCCTATATGGCTATTTTGTATATATGTTATAGTTATATTGACAGCTATTGATGTATGCCTATATAGATATTTGGTTTAATAAAAATATTTTTTATTAATGGCGTCCATATTTGGATTATAAATCCATGTTTGAATGGATATTTGTAGATGGTTACTTCAAATATTTAAAGTCCAAATGTATTACATAGGATGTTTGTTGATCCAATAAGCTAGCTATTTTTATTCAAGTATCACCTAAACCTCATTCTAGAACTAAAAGATAAAAGTTGTATTTAAAATAAAAATGAATCATCATGTTGAATAGAAAATATTCATATTCTTTATGAGTTGGTCAATTGAAAATATTCAAATGAGTATGCTGATCCATATTCTTTATGAGTTGCTATATTGAAAATATTTCTTAATTTCTTATTATTATACCATATTGGGATGCAAAGGGTATGTTTGTTGGTTTAAATAAGATTGTCAAAATCATATGCTTATGAGCACCTGATGACCATTGTGGTTATTAAATGTAATTCCTCTTGCATATAAGGTGAGGTTATGAGATTACATTAAGTCTTACCTAATTTTAGTATGCAACATAACATTAGGGCTATAGGCTTCCATAAGTCATCAACAATCAAGGTTCAAGGTTGTCATTGAAGTCAAAGGGTCAAGGTTGTTTGTCATTGATGTCAAGGTTGATGCCATGATGTTGATAAGGTGATACAGTGATTCAAGGTAGGTGATGGTCATGAGGTGCATGATGTTGTGAATATGGTTTTCATGATATGGTCTCTCAATTCATGTTGACGCTGCATAAGATAAACATGGTTCATGTGATGCAAGGTTCATGTTCATGGTGATGTGGTTTTGTTCATGCAAGGTTTTGATGTGAATATGGTTTTCATGATAAGGTCCATCTTGAAAGGTTGATATGATGCAAGGTTCATATTCATGGTAGATGTGGTTTTGTTCATGCAATAAGAAGTTAGAGAAGACACAAGATTTCATAATCATAATCTTATTGATAGTTAGGGTTTGCATATTGGGCATTAAACCCTAAAAAAAATCTATTTTTCTTAAGACTTTAAAACCCTCAATTGCCTATCGTGTGTAAAGTGCACTTTTGTTTTAATTTAATATTGACTTATAATCAGAAGTTACTATCACTTAAATCAACCTACTAAAGGGTCTTTAAGTCATTAGTTCACCGACCCTTCAACCTAACTCAACCGGCGTCTCTAGTAAACTCTCATAAGCTTGAGCACCATATCATAATCGAAGGTCATATTTAATTGATATGAGGGCAAGAAAAAAGATTGGAAGGTTAGTATTTAAAATGAATTTAGAATACAAACAATCATCTCTATGTGGTTGAATTTGATGGGCATCCCTTTATAAACGGCTAAAAGACAACTTTATGTAGGATATCAGGGTATTTGTAGTGTTTGAAGATTGAAGACTAGTTAGTGTTTGTAGCTTAAACTATTTCAGCATGTTTGGGTTTGAAACATGACCATGCCTAGACTAAACATACCCATCTAGACACATTGGAATTGTCAGTTTGGCCGTACGAGGAGAAGAACAAAAGTTACACCCCTTTGTAACTTTACACTGCCTCCTTTTGATAATTTTGGGGCAGCAAAAAAACTTTCACCACAGGGAAATACCTTAGAGATATAAAAAATTGAGAGAGGTTATTGTAGAGGGATCCTACATGATCATGTTTCCTCAGACAAAATATATCTAAGTGACACGGTTTCTGAGTAACAACTCATCAAAGATTGCTATCTTTTTGCACTTTGGACTCTTCAGGGATATCACCGGTACCATGTAGCTCAAACTATTTCGGCATGTTTGGGTACAAAACAAAACCATGCCTAGACTAAACATACCCATCTAGACACATTGGAACTATCAGTTTGCCAACATGAGGAGAAGAACAAAAGTGACACCCCTTTGCAACTTTACACTGCCTCCTTCTAACGACTTTTGGGGCAACAGAAAACCTTTCACCACAGGTAAACACCTTAGAAATATAAAAAAATGAGAGAGGTTATTGTAGAGGGACCCTACGTGATCACTTTGCTTTAGACGTAATGTATCTAAGTGACACAATTTATGAATAACAACTCATCAAAGATTGCTAGCTTTTTGCACTTTGGACTCTTCAGATATCACTGGTACAATGTAGCTCGGGCTATTTCAGCATGTTTGGGTGCAAAAGAGGACCATGCCTAGCCTAAATGTACCCATCCATATGCATTGGAACTATCAGTTTGGCCACATGAGGAGAAGAACAAAAGTTACACCCCTTTGCAACTTTACACTGCCTCCTTCTGACAATTTTTGGAGCAATAAAAAACCTTTCACCATGGGCAAACACCTTAGAGATATAAAAAATTGAGAGAGGTTATTGTAGAGGGACCCTACATAATCATGTTGCCTTAGACAGAATGTATCTAAGTTACATATTTTCTAAGTAACAACTCGTCAAAGATTGCTGCCTTTTTGCACTTTGGACTCTTCAGGGATATAACTAGTACAATGTAGCTCAAACTGTTTCGGCATGTTTGGGTACAAAAAAAGACTATACCTAGCCTAAAAGTACCCATCCTGATGTGTTGGAGCTGTCAATTTGGTCGCAATAGGAGCAGGATGAAAGTTACATCCCTTTGCCACTTTACACTGCCTCCTTTGATGATTTTTGGGGCAGCAGAAAACCTTTCACGATGGGAAAACACCTCAGAGATATAAAAAATTGAGAGAGGTTATTGTAGAGGGACCCTACATGATCATGTTTCTTTAGATGAAATTTATCTAAGTGACACGATTTTTGAGTAATAACTTGTCAAAGATTGCTGCCTTTTTGCACTTTGGACTCTTCAGGGATATCATCGGTACAATGTAGCTCAGACTGTTTCAACATGTTTGGGTGTAAAAAATGACCATGCCTAGCCTAAATGTACCCATACCCATGCATTGGAACTATCAGTGTGGTCGCATCAAGAGCGAGACAAAAGTTACACCCCTTTGCAACTTTACACTGCCTCCTTTTGACATTTTTTGGGCAGCAGAAAACCTTTTACCATGGGCAAACACCTTAGAGATATAAAAAACCAAGAGAGGTTATTGTAGAGGGACTCTATATGATCGTGTTTTCTTAGATGGAATGTTTCTAAGTGACACAGTTTTTGAGTAACATTTCTTCAAAGATTGTTGCCTTTCTGCACTTTGGACTCTTAAGGGATATCATTGGTACAATGTAGCTCAAACTGTTTTGACATTTTTGAGTGAAAGACAAGACCATGCCTAGCATAAATGTACTCATCTAGATGTTTTGGAATAGTTAGTTTGGTCGCATCAGAAGTAGGATGAAAGTTACACCCCTTTGCAACTTTACACTACCTCCTTCTGACAATTTTTGGGGCAGTAGAAAACCTTTTACCACAGGCAAATGCCTCATAGATATAAAAAATGAGAGAGGTTATTGTAGAGGGACTCTACGTGATCACATTTCCTTAGATGGAATGTTTCTACGTGACATGATTTTCAAGTAACATCCCATCAAAGATTGTTGCCTTTTTGCACTTTGGACTCTTCAGGATATCATCAGTACAATGTAGCTCGGATTGTTTTGGCATGTTTGGGTGAAAAATAGGACCATACCTAGCATTAATGTACCCATCTAGACACATTGGAATAGTTAGTTTTGTCGCATCAGGAGCAGGATGAAAGTTACACCCCTTTGCAACTTTACACTACCTCCTTCTGACGATTTTTGGGGCAGCAAAAAACTTTTCACCATGGGCAAAGGGATTAGAGATATAAAAAACTAAGAGAGGTTATTGTAGAGGAACTCTATATGATTGCATTGCCTTAGATAGAATGTTTCTAAGTGACATGGTTTTCAAATAATATCTTATCAAAGATTGCTGCACTTTTGCACTTTAGACTCTTCAGGGATATCATCGGTACAATGTAACTCGTATTGTTTCAACATGTTTGGGTGAAAAAAAAACCATGCCTAGCATAAAATGTACCATCTAGATGTGTTGGAATAGTTAGTTTAGTCACATCAGGAGTAGGATGAAAGTTACACCCCTTTACAACTTTACACTGCCTCCTTCTAACAATTTTTGGGGTAGCAGAAAACCTTTCACCACAGACAAACGCCTTAGAGATATACAAAAATGAGAGAGGTTATTGTAGAGGCACTCTACATGATCACGTTTCCTTAGATAGAATGTTTCTAAGTGACACAATTTTTGAGTGACATTTCGTCAAAGATTGCTGCCTTTTTACACTTTGGACTCTTTAGGTATATCATCGGTACAATGTAGCTCAGACTATTTTGACATGTTTGGGTGAAAAATAGAACTATGCCTAGCTTAAATGTATCCATCCGGATATGTTGAAATTGTCAGTTTGGTCACATCAGGAGCAGGACACCAAAAATGCAAAAGTTGCTTTATACAACTTGACAACATTGACACTTTTTTGCAACAGGACTCAAAGACTCAAACTGACCCCATATGACTCAAAGTGACTTAAAAATAAATGAAATGGTCTTATAAGACCTTATTACATACAATTGACTCAATCAAAACAAAATTTTATTTTTTGACCTCTCTTGGAGGCATGACAACCTGAGTTCTCCTACACCATTAGTGCAACCGAAGTCGATAAAGTTTTCCTATTAAGAAAAGAGCTTCCCTTAGCTTCAAGAAATACAAATATTCTATACTAACAAGGCCAACCAAGTGAAGGTGGAAGCTCATGTGGCCTCACCTAAGACTTAAGACACATGTAGTCTAGTAGACGTAGGACACCTAAGACACCTATTTTCTAGTCTCTATCTACCTAGTTGACATATCATATATACCTAAGACACAATTAGAGACACCTATTATCTAGTTAGAAACCAAGACACCTAGAGACACCTATATTTTATACATTACCTAGATTTTATACATTATTCTCAGGATCAACTTAATCCATCACTTTGGTCTAACCCCATGAAGCATAACATGATGATGTAAAAATGTGTATATGTGTAAAAATGTAGCAGCAAATAAAAAAAGACAAACCTTACAAATTAATGTGTATACTTACAACTTAATGTAACATGACTTTACAAAATCAATGTGAATACTTACAAATTAATCCAATGAACCATCTGGGTTTGCTCTTCTCTTTATTGTGTCAAGTATTACTTCATGGTCAAACTCACGCACCTTCCATAAGGTCTTGTTCAAAGGTCCACCCCGATACTGTATCAAATGAACATTGGATACCATGACAAGGTTCAAGTAATGAAGAATCTTCTAATGCGTGTCAAAGTCCTGAAACAACCAAACATCAACACTCTTATGTGGGTACCTTCTAAGCCATGTTCCAGTAATAACCACTAAGCCTATAGGGTATTCAATGTTTTCACCATCTGTAATTGGGGCCTCCAATTTCTTTTTGGCCTCAACACAATGACATAAGTAATAATATGTTCCCTCTTCATTATCTTCATCTGTAATAATTGCATATACGTGCCCTACATTGATATGTGTAGAAAATTAGATGAAATTAGTCAACATTACAAAAACACTACAAAGTAAGATGATATTAGGAATTTCAAAAACTATGCAAATAGATATATTCCCTGGTTGAACCAGATCTGATATGTGGTCAAAGTCAACTAATGATTCCATCTGTGTTAGTTCTAGTGCCATTGGGGGTCGATACATGTCAAGTGGGCTAAGATACTTAACTGTCATTCGTCAACCCCTCCTTTGACTCACACTCATCCCAGGCTTGAATTGTATAGGAAGAACAAAAGCATGACATCTTTCACGTATGGATACTCCATGAACCTACAATTGAGCTTCTGAAAGAGTGCATCTCACTTGATCCTGTCAGTGTAGAACAGTCTTCATATGGTGCAATGTTAATATCATCTATCAAACAAAAAAATCTATGAATTGAAGACTTACATTCATTACCTAGACCCAAAGAAGCATTACACCACTCGATGATCAATTTTTCATCTATCAACTTTGCATTGTCTTTATACTTTAACTCTTCTCATGCTATGGCTCTTTTGATACATGCTCCTGCACCATCATGCTCCTCCTTTCCATGCTTGACCTCACAAGAGTTCCACATATGCTGAATACCTGTAAAATTATGCCTCCTACTTAGCTAATAGAAATTCCACACAATTATCTGACCATATGATATGCTAAATGAACGATATGCCCCTTCTAGCCAAATCATTATAGAACACTTGAAAGTAACCTTCCACGAACTTCGTAGAATGCGTACGATCATCAGTGATATAGAAATTATACTCCCTTATGGTCTTTCTGTCATCTTCTATACTATCATTCGCATGAATGAATGCAATGTGCACAAATATAGAAACCTGTGTGGAGTTGTAATATTGTGATTACACCTCATGCTGTGGCTGTAGACTGTAGTTCTCTACAAATTTGATGACTAAAACAATTCTACTAACTGAAAATGTGTCCTTGCATAACTTGAATTGCAAGTCCAACCATCAAGCTCTATGGGCATGTCTTGCATCCTCATACACTATGCTGTCATGAAATATAGACATAAACTGATACACTGGAATCTGTTCAATAACCAATTCACACATCTTTGCTTCTTTACCATCTTTTGTATTGTATGCCACTATTTTATACTTGCCAAAATCTACTAGTTCATTTCCAACTGCATGTGTTCTTTCCATATGTTCACATATTGGCAAACGTTGCAAGCCACCGCAATGATGACATGTGCCATCTAAGCATAATTTCTTGTAGAATATTTGACCTTCCTCTCTTTCACATAAAATTCTTGATACGAAGTCTCTTGAAGATGTTGGTGGGGCACGTATGGCAAAACCCTACAAAACATTGTTAGTATGCAAATCTAAACATATAGACCTATAGACATCAAAATGGTTAGAAAATTCAATATGTAATCTACAACAAGTAGTGCATGTGTGATTTATCTTGACATAGAAAGGTTTTAGCATTTCAAAATATCTTTGACAAATTTTAATTTGAGGATACTTCTCTAGAAATTTACCATAAATATGTGTTTGAGTCTCATTCAGAAAATACTTTGAATGTGGCTCACGGTTCTGACTACTGACTCTCCTTCTTACAACATCCCTTTGATTCAGAGATACCCTTGTGTAATTCTTCCAAAAGTCTTTAATTAGTGATCTCAATGCTTCAACAATTGGTTTATCTTTTCATGGTAGTCTCCCCAAGAATGCCCGTAATTCATTGGCATTAGTGTCCTCAATTCTTTGGTGTCTTCCAGTGGCTCTTGATAAAGTTTTCTTATTAATTCTCAATTCTTGACTCATCTTTCTCATGAGACAATCTTTCCTCATTTGACTACTTACTATAGTTGATGTATTCACACGCCATGTTGCATTACTATCTTTTGTGCGTGAGGTGTTACCCACACTCTCATACGCACTCATTAGATTCTTGACAATAGATTTTTTACTTGAAGCCTCTAATGTTCTCAACCCAAGAATCTTCATGATGGACCTATACTTTATACTTCACATCATTTCAATGAATAGTTGACATCTTGTAGTCTCATTTAACTTTTCAAAGAACAATCTCCAAATCTTATGAGCATATCTTCTATAAGTGTTTTTTGGAATCTTACCTTCCATTGGATACAAAGTATTCTAATCAATATCAATCAAATACTTTGGCTTTCTATGTAAAATTCTAGGTGGTGTTATGTTAGGTAAATTCATCTCAACATTAGGAATTTTATCAATATTTAAATGAGATGGGCTAGATGGCATACCTTCGATCAAAGATGGAATAGATGACATACCTTGAGGTTGAGGTGGGAATGATGGTGTACCTCCTTCATCACATGTGAGTGATGATGTACTCTCAATTTGAGATGTGGTAGATGGTGTCTCTACATGTTGACTTGCGATAGAGGATGTGTCTCCAACTATGGTATTCAAATCTCTCATAGAATGAAGTTTTTGCATTCATTCTCTTTGTGCCACCAATACCATATCTCTTTGTGATGGTTGTGGTTCCTCTTCAATTGGCATGTCTTCATTTATCATGTCCAATTTCCTCTTCTCACGAAGTTCCCTCATAGCCGCTGCTTTCTTTGCATTCTTAGCTTCTATCTCTTCCTGTGTTGGTTTAATTTTTGATCGTTTCCTCGGCATGACGGAGAATTTGTCTGTAGCATGATAAAGAGACTAATATTAGTTCCTAAGAAATGAATCCATACAAATAACTAAAATATATGTCATTCAACCCTTCATAGTAAATGGACATACAATCATCATGTAAAAGAGTAAATGTCACTCAACCAAAATAGGTACAAAGCATACAAAGCAAATTAGTGCAACCATTCAAAGCTTATTGTACAATGTTATTGCAGCCATACAAATCATTATGGTACTAGGGATACTAGGATTTGGGTGGCTTGTGAAGGAATAGAAAACAATTGAAGAGTGTAGACTTGAGTAAGGCTTTAGACTGGTTGTGTCTAAGTTCCTGAGGGGTAAGAAGACCTCTAGTAGCCTTGTTAGGTTTTGAAGTATTGAAGACCCTCTTTGTGCCTTTGTATAGGAAGATTTCTTGAGAGGAAAGCTTATAAAATTTAAAGAAACTATTGGTATGATCCCTTTGGATTGAGTTGAACTATACCTCTACATCACATACCTAGGATTGTCATAAAAATCATTAGACTAATCTCTGTAATTTAGGGTATTGAATGGTATATAGTCGATAAAGGTAACCACCATCATGTGCTAACAAAGGACAATTACAAATTTTGAAATATTATTGTGTCATGTGCATGTACAAATCATCATGAATAGGTGCATAAGGAATGTCCTAGCTCAAGATATGTGCATACAAATCATCATGTCATGTGCATACTTGTATGATCTTAGCACCAATTCATTTGTATTTTAACTTGTTAATATGACAAGATAATAGTGGGATTGTATTTTTATTATGTTGTAAGGATTTATTCTTGTATAATTTGACATCATGGTATGTTAAGGTCTATTTATTACACATAGTTATTAAAGATCCCAAGTGTAGAAAATATACATAGCATCATGTGAGATTGTAGGCTTCTTTCTTGATTGGGAATGTGCCTATTTTAAACATGTATGATAAAGCACAATAAAGTAATTTAAATAGAATTAAAGAAAATGTAAAGAACATGCATGTAAAGACTTGACATACCTAAAAAATGGAGATTCGAATGAAGAGAGTACCCAATTACGTAGTGTTTTTTTCTTATTACATCAAACTCCCAAACAATTTGAGTTTTTCACCACTTGCTTCTTTTTCAATGTTAAATTGAATAACACTCAAATATAATTAGTAACAACAATACTATTAACCAATCTATAATGTAAAATTCCTAAAACTAAATCACAATTAACATTGCAACACTACAAAAATTGAAACTTGAATAGATATATATCAAATTTGGTGTGAAAACTATGTTATTTCCTCCTTCTCAAGTTGAAAAAGTAGAAGAGGTGGTTGAAAGATCATGCAAAGGTGGTAGAATGTGTAAAATGTGCATGTGAACTTCGCAACAACATGAAAGCACTTCTTTTTTGTTGGAACATGTGCATAATCAACATGAAAACAAAGCATGTGGGCCTGGATCACGGGGGTCAACACTTTTTTACCATTTCTATAGCGGGACAAAATGAAAGCATGTTATAACGCACTCACATTTTGTCCTACTATAGACTGATTAATAAATATTTGTACCTATCTCACCTTTGATAGCACCTTTACAATATCTCACCCCTAGTTCCATTAGCTCATGTTCTATATCTCACTTATCTCTCCCCCTCACCTCTCTACCTCTCCCCTCTCTATGTCTCTTAGTCACTCCTTGTCTACCTCTCCATCCATCCTTAGCCATCTAGGTCTCACTTAATCCTAAACCCTAAAGCTAGCTATCCCTATTTCTAAACCCTCAATGGCTTGATACTATACATAACCCTAATCCCTTATCCCTAAACCCTCTAGCACTATCCCTAATCCTTATACCCTCGACTCTCTACTTTAACCCTAATCCATTGACCCTCAACCCTATCCCTAAACCCTCAACGTCAAACCCTAATCCCTCAACCCTTAACTCTAATCCCTCAACCCTCAACTGGTGCAGGAGAACCCCTTCTAAATACTGATTAGGTCTAATTATAGTATATTTTACTTTGTGATGTAATAAGGTCCATGTGACCAATTCTGATGTTTTAAGTTAATCTAGATGTATGTGCCAGTTAGTTGGAGGTTTGTTTTCTTAGCTGTCCTCTCCTAGCCGCTTGGAGGTCTCCCAGCTGCTTGGAATCAAGTCTGTACTACTCAAGAGCAATAGTTATTTCTACCTTGGATCGGATCATTTGTGAGGATCGAATGGATATCTGATGCTGAACAGTTCTATGTTGGAGAATTGAGTTATGAAACTGTGAAGCAGCTATTGTAATCATTTTCTGCAAGCAATAAAAGAAGCTCTATTTTGTGTTATTTTCCTATTGTGTTCTTACTGTGAAATTGTCTAGTGATCGAATGGATTTTCAACCATTCCACTGGTAAATTGCTCCGCAATCGGTGGAATGGGTGTAGATAGTAGATTAGGGTTTTGTTCTGTTTCCATCGGTTGTTGTAGGGTCATTGGGAAGTTGCTGTGAAGAACGCTAGCATTTTTGATGTGCTAGGTTGACATATATCAAAGTGTTTGAATCTCGCAAAGTTTATTCATTCAAAGCGAGAACCGTTCTCTTTGGTCGATTGGATGAAGGAGACACAAGTGAAAGATCTATCGCTAGCTAGATTAGGTGCCAAAACCATGTCAAACTTGTGTGTTTTCATCTGTTGGGCACATGAGGTCTGTGGAGTGTGCTAAGAAGTCATCAGCATAAGGATAACGATCAGCCAAAGGAGGAATTGTCATATCGATGTGGAAAGTCTTAACGATGGCAAGTTGATGGTTGGTGCATCGGCATAAGATAGACTATCGGTGGAGGAAGGAAATGTTTCACTGACGGTGTTAGTCATAGCGATGAGTGAAGAGTGGACAGTCCATCGGGAAGAGTTGGTGAAAGTCTAAGCAAAGGAGAAAGCACATCGATGTGAGAGTGGACATCGGTGAACGAGGAGAATGTCTAGCCAATGACCCAGTCTTTCCGATGAAGACAATACAACGGAGGTATTGGAGTGATAATGGACATCGGTAGAAATATTTCTTTGTAGGCCAATAGTTATATGTCTTGGTGATAAGGGGTTTGGCGACTGGTGTTGGAGGTAACGGGAATCGGGATAGCAGGTCGAGGCTTGTATACTTCAGGGAGACAATCGTCATCAGAATAACTCAATGTGGAGAACCTGATAGACTTTATTCTGTCGATAGGCAATAAAGCGAAGGATGACCTCCATCGGCGTAAGGGGGGACTTGTTGATAACTGAGAGGGGGGGTGAATCAATTATCCTAATTATTTCTACTTTCTGAACTTTCTTATTAATCAATGCAGCATTAATTCAAATAAGCAAACATAACCATGAAATGGAAATACACATGACACAATATTTTTGACATGGAAACCCTATTAAGGGAGAAAACCACGAGGTGATTAACCCAAGATTATATTCTCTATTAGAAGAATGGAAATATAAAATGGCACTTGCCAATTAGGGCTCACTGCCCGATCACACTGCTCACAAGAGGCACACTGCCTAAAAGAGACACACTATCTACAATTTATAAAGAGTGTAATACAATACTTGAACTGATAAGGAGCATCTACATATGTTAGAGTTTAGTTTCAGTTAGGTTCAGTACAATGATCTGCTGCACTTCATCTTTCCTCTTCTTTTGTGCTGCTCTCCTTTCACATACCAGACCTTCCTTATTGCTTTTACTCTGCTCTACTACTTTTCTTTGCACATGACCAAAAACCACGACACCTCTCACAACTAAATCCATCTTGTATATATATCCGTAAAAGTGATTTCATCACCTTTCTAGTCGGCATCTGGAATAGTCAATCTTTTCCACAAACTCTGATCTGTCAGCTGAATCCTTGCTTACCAAGTAATGCGGATCAAGGATATACTTGTAGAAGTGATCAATCATGTCGGCCAATCATAACTTATGCCTTAATAACCTTTACCATCATCAGTAACACATCCAGAATAATGTCTGATGTTCTACCAGTCAATTCTTCCTCTGTCCACACTGCCAATCAGGAACCCGATACTCAAGTATTCATATCTTTTTCTTCATCTATCACCGGAGGCTAAATCCTTGGAATCTATCAGTCAAGGTAGTCCTGTTGACTTACCCAACTCTGCTCTTCACCAAGATACTTTCTCTAAGAGATTCAGACCTGACTGTCAGACCTCGCCACATGCTTTGTTCTTGCTTATTGGACCACAACATTCTTCACTCTGACTTCCAATATAGACACACCATGTCCTGCGGGTGTGTGGGATGAACTTTGTTGCCATCAATGACAACAATAATGAATCCATATAGTGTCTCTTGCCAACAGGACTTCAGCATGAAAATTTCCTTATGTGCCGATAGTTGTTGTTAGACTGATAGTGTGTGTGTCAGGGAAACATTATGGAAAGTCTTGCCGATATAAACCGTAAGAGTTATTTTTGTGGGTTTTAATGGGTTTTTCACCCTGGATAAAAACTTCTACTATGTGGCTCTGTATCAAGTGGTATCAGAGCGAAGGAAAAATCTTTTGGGAAGATAAAGAAAGACAGAATGTCAGACGGAGAAGGAACATCAGAGGTTCTAGCAAAGATGACCAATGCCGAGTTGGCTGTTCTAGTCAAGAAGTAGATTTCAGAGAGCATTGCTATAAAAATTTAGAATCAGGTGTTGAGAAATGAATTGGAGAAGTTGTGGGACAGAGTAGGTTTTAGTAAAGAAGAAGATAGGGATTAATAGGAAATCCCTAGGTGGGAAGAGGTAGATATTCCTGAAGACCAGAGACCCTTGATTAATGCCCTCAGATCCATGGAGAGGAGAACCATGGATGTGAAACTAGATTTTATAGTGTTTATAGGAAAGATGGATCCTGATTCAGTGATGGAGTGGATAGACTCATTAAATAATTTCTTTGAGACAAAGGAGATACCAAAACACCAGAGGGTAAAGATAGCCCAGTCAAAAATGAAAGAAGCTGCATTGACTTGGTGGAATTTCATCCAGGATGACAGGGTGAAAGAAGGCAAAAATAGAGTTGCTACATGGAAGAAGATGATGACTTTGGTGAAAGAAGCCTATGTACCATTGGATTACAGTATCCAATTGCACAAGAGAAAACAAAATCTAAAACAGGAGCTAGATGTCAGCTCATACATAGAAGAATTCATGAAACTGTGTGTCAAGACAAAGGTAAAGGAAAGTGAGAAAGAAAGGGTAGCAAGATACCTTAATGGATTGAGATTCAACATTCAGGAAGATTTAAATTTGCATAGTCCAGAGACAATACAGAAGTGCTATCATTTGGTGCTCAAAGTAGAAGAAAAATTGAAGAGAAGACAAGAACAGAACAATAGAGGAAGAGGAAGACAACAAAGAGGCAGAAAAAGTCCTTTTAGAGGCAGAGGACATGGATTTGGATATCAGGGTGAATCAATTCAGGAAAATAGTAAAGGGGACAATAGTCAAAACTAGAAAGGTAGTTACAATCAGCAAGGAAACTTTAGAGGCAGAAGACTGCCATTTAGAGGAAGATCCCAGGTAGAGGATCTATCAGATGTTATAATTGCAATCAAGAAGGCCATATCACTAGTAGATGTCCAGAGAAAGCAGCAAGTTCTATGGGAGAAAGAAGAACAAATCTGATTCAAGAATCTGACTATCAAAGTGCAACAAACTCAAACACTGTTCAATATGAAAGAGCTTGTGATGGTTATGGATATCCTAAAATAGGAGAATCTCTGATGATTAGAAGAGAGATGACTACCATGAAGGTGCCTAACAGAGAACCTCCACAAAGAAAATCTCTTTTCAAAACCACATGCAAGGCAGGAGGAAAGGTATGCAAAGTTATAATTGATTCCGATTCTACTAAAAATTTTGTATCTGATGAAATGGTAACAAAGCTTAAGCTTAGAAGATTGACTCACCCATCCCCATATAAGGTCGCATGGCTTACCCAAGGTTAGCAAACAGTTGTGGAAGAACATGCTTGGGTAGAATTTCAAATTGGACCATACATGGACAGGTTATTGTTTGATATTGCTCAGATAGATGCTTGCCATCTCCTACTTGGCAAACCATGGCAATATGATTTGGGAGCACAACATGATGGAGTTAACAATACATATTCAATCACCAAGGACGGTAAGGTATTTGAACTATTACCATTGATGGAGAAGGAGGTAGATTCAAAAGGAAAAGGATTCAAAATAATGCTAGTAGAGGGTAAGCAGTTCATGAAAGAAGTAGCAGTAGAAGGTGTAGTTGCATATGCCCTAATCCCATGTCTGACAGTGAATAGAGAACAGCAGCAAGAGGGCAAGAAAGAGAAGAAGTAGAGGTTCATAGACCCAACTGTCCAAGAGCTATTGGATAAGTATAAAGGCATCATCTCTGATGGAATGCCAAGATCCCTACCACTTGTAAGGGATATTAGCCATTACATAGATCTAATTCCAGGATCTACACTTCCAAACAAAGCAGCATACAAGCTAACTCCAGAGTAGAATGCAGAGGTAGCAAGACAAATTGAGGAATTGTTAGACATAGGTCTGATTGGCAAAAGTTTAAGCCCATGTGCAGTACCAACTGTACTAGCACCAAAGAAAGAAGGCACTTGGAGGCTTTGCACAGATTCCAGGGCTATTAATAAGATCACAATCAGGTATAGGTTTCCAAAAACTAGGATAGAGGATTTACTTGACTGTTTGGGAGGTGCTAAGGATTTTACAAAATAGATCTAAAGAGTGGTTATCATCAAATCAGAATTAGGCCAGGAGATGAATGGAAAACAACATTCAAAACAAATGAAGGGTTGTATGAGTGGAAAGTTTTGCCTTTTGGTTTATCTAATGCACCTAGTACTTTTATGAGATTGATGAATGAGGTTTTGAGAGAATTCATAGGCAAGTTTGTCATAGTGTACCTAGATGACATTGTGATTTTCAGTAATACAAGAGAAGAACATCTCAGACATATAGATTTCATTCTCAAGAGGTTACATGAAGAGAAGCTGATGATAAATTTGGATAAGTGTTTGTTCATGCAGGAGGAGATTACATATTTGGGTTTTGTTATTTCACAACGAAAGCTACAAATGGATATGGAGAAGGTAAGTGCCATATTGTCTTGGCCCACTCCAAGGACCATGAATGATGTCAGAAGTTTTCATGGGTTAGAAACCTTCTATAGAAAGTTTATCAGAGGGTTTAGTCATATTTGTGTACCCATGCTTGATACCATAAAAGGAGGCTAGAAGTGTAGATTTTCTTGGACAAAGAAAGTAGACAATTCATTTGAAACATTGAAGGAGAAGGTGGCACAACAACTGGTCCTTGCACTTCCAGATTTTAACAAAATCTTTCAGGTAGAATGTGATGCTAGTCACATGGCAATTGGAGTAGTACTCAGCCAAGAAGGTAGGCCAATTGTATTTTTCAGTGAGAAGCTCAATGATGCCAAAAAGAGGTATTCATCATATGATTTAGAAATGTATGCTCTAGTCCAGTCACTCAAGAAATGGAGGCATTACTTGCTGCCAAAAGAATTCATAGTATTCACAGATAATTAGGCTTTGAGTTTCATAAACAACCAGGAAAAGATGAATCATAGGCATATGAAATTGGTAGAAACTTTACAAGCTTTTACTTTCACATTGAAGCATAAGAAAGGAGTCAAGAATAAGGTAGTAGATGAGCTCTAATAGTCAACCAAATTTAGTTGCAAAGTGTTGGCATTGATTCATTAAAGACCATGTATGATGATGATGAAGATTTTGCAGAGATATATTAGGTATGTACTTCTTTTGGAGATAAATATCATGCTGAGTTCTCTGAATTTCTGATCCAGGATGGATTACTGTTCAAAGGTGGACAGTTGTGTATTCCAAGGTATTCTATGAGGTTGAACATCATTAAAAAGAAACATAGTGGAGCTATGGCAGGACATTTTGGTTTAGACAAGACTCTTGATCTTGTTAGAAGGCATTATTTTTGGCCTAAGTTACAATTAGATGTCAGAAAATTTGTGGAAACATGTGTGATATGTCAGAAAGCAAAAGGCAGATCAACTAATGCAGGTTTATATTAGCCTTTACCCATTCCTTCTAGACCATGGGAAAGCATAAGTATGGATTTTGTCTTGGGTTTACCAAGGACAAGGAGATGATTTGACAGTGTTTTTGTTGTAGTAGACCGGTTCAGCAAAATGGCACATTTCATGCCATGCAAAACCACTGCTGATGCTTCATATGTTGCAGATTTGTTTTTCAAAGAAATAGTAAGAATACATGGATTGCCATTGAGCATAGTGTCAGATAGAGATGTGAAGTTTATTGGTCATTTCTGGAGAACTCTGTGGAAGAAACTTGGAACAAATTTGTCTTTCTCATCCGCATATCATCCTCAAATGGATGGATAGACTAAAGTTGTAAATCGTTCCTTAGGGAATTTGCTTAGATGTTTAACAAAATAGCATGGAGACAAATGGGATAATATCTTATCTTAGGTAGAATTTTCCTATAATGATACTATCAATAGAAGCATAGGGAAATCACCTTTTCAGATCATATATGGAGTGCATCCAAGAGGAATTTTGGAATTGAGAGATCTACCTACAGTAGATTCTATTAGTGTAGATGGAGAAGCCTTTGCAGAAGCCATAAAAGAGGTGCATGATCAGGTCAAGAACCAACTCCAACAAACTACTTTGAAGTATAAGGAGTATGTTGATAAAAAGAAGGATGTATAGTTTGAGGTTGGAGATTTGGTATGGGTTCATTTGAAAAAGGAAAGACTTCGTAAAGGTAAATATACCAAACTCATGCAGAGGAAGATTGGACCATGTTAGATTTTGAAAAAATGTGGACAAAATGCTTATGAGATACAACTTGCTTCAGATATTGGTTTATCACCTATATTCAATATATATGATTTAACTCCATACAAGCCTAATCCAGATGAAGAACAAGAACTACTATAGGATACAACAGCTGATGACATCCAAAACATGATCCCCCACAGTTGCATAAAATTTTAGACACAAGAGTGATCAAGAAGACCCGAAACAAAAACTATTTGGAATATTTGGTGGCTTGGCAGGGCAAACCTGATTCCAAAGTAGTGTGGATGACTGAAGAACAGATCAAACAACATGGTTCAGACCTACATAATCTCATCTCAAGTGGACTTGAGATTTCTTCTTCTGGGGAGTATGGTGTAGGAGCACCCCTTCTAAATACCGATTAGGTCTAATTATAGTATGTTTTACTTTGTGATGTAATAAGGTCCATGTGATCAATTCTGATGTTTTAAGTTAATCTAGATGTATTTGCCAGTTAGTTGGAGGTTTGTTTTCTTAGCTGTCCTCTCCCAGTCACTTGGAGGTTTGTTTTCTTAGCTGTCCTCTCCCAGCCACTTGGAGGTCTCCCAGCCACTGGGAATTGAGTCTGTACTACTTAAGAGTAGTTATTTATACCCTGGATTGAGTCATTTGTGAAGATTGAATGGATATCTGATGAACAGTTCTATGTTGGAGAACTGAGTTGTGAAACTGTGAAGCAACTATTGTAATCATTTTCTGCAAGCAATAAAAGAAGCTCTGTTTTGTGTTAATTTCCTGTTGTGTTCTTACTATGAAATTATCTAGTGATCGAATGGATTTTCAACCATTCCACTGGTAAATTGCTCCGCAATCAGTGGAATGGGTGTAGATAGTAGGTTAGGGTTTTGTTCTGTTTCCATAGGTTGTTGCAGGGTTGTTGGCAAGTTGCTATGAAGAACCCTAGCATTTTTGATGTGCTAGGTTGACAGATATCAAAGTGTTTGAATCTCATGAAGTTTGTTGGTTCAGAGTGAGAACCATTTGCTTCGGTCGATTGGATGAAGGAGACACGGGTGAAAGATCTATCACTAGCTAGATTGGGCGCCAAAACCATGTCAAACTTGTGTGTTTTCATCTACTGGGCACGTGGGGTCTGTGGAGTGTGCTAAGAAGTCATCGGCATAAGGATAGTAATTGGCCGAAGGAGGAATTGTCATATCGATGTGGAAAGTCTTACCGATGGCAAGTTGATGGTCGGTGCATCGGCATAAGATAGACTATCGGTGGAGGAAGGAAATGTTTCACCAACGGTGTTAGTCATAGCGATGAGTGAAGAGTGGATAGTCCATTAGGAAGAGTTGGTGAAAGTCTAAGCAAAGGAGAAAGCACATCGATGTGAGAGTGGACATCGATGAACGAGGAGAATGTCTAGCTGATGACCCAGTCTTGCCGACGAAGACAATACAACGGAGGTATCGGAGTGATAGTGGACATCAGCAAAAAGATTTCTTTGTAGGCCAATAGTTATATGTCTTGGTGATAAGGGGTTTGGCGACCGGTGTTGGAGGTAACGGGAACCGGGACAGCAGGTCGAGGCTTGTATACTTTAAGGAAACAATCGTCATCAGAATAACTCAATGTGGAGAACCCGATAGACTTTATCCTGCTAATAGGCAATAAAGCGAGGGATGACCTCCATCAGCGTAAGGGGGGACTTTGGCATGAAAATTTCCTTGTGTGCTGATAGTTGTTGTTAGATTGATAGTGTGTGTGTCAGGGAAACATTATGACAAGTCTTGCCAATATAAATTGTAAGAGTTATTTTTGTAGGTTTTAATGGGTTTTCACCCTAGTTATAAACTTCTACTATGTGGCTCTGCATCATTAACCCTATCCCTAAACCCTAAACCCTAAAACCTCAACCCTCAACCCTCAACATCAAACCCTAATTGATCAACGCTTAACTCTAATCCCTCAACCCTAAACCCTTCACTCTAATCCCTCAAACCTCAACCCTCAACCCTCAACCCTCCACTCTAATCCCTCAACCCTAAACCCTATCCCTAAACCCTCAACACTATACCTTAAACCCTAATCCCTCAACCTTAAACCCTAAACCCCATCCCTAATCCCTAATCCATCAAACCTTAACCCTAATCTATCAACCCTCAACCCTAATCCCTCATCCCTAAACTTTAAACACTATCCCTATTCCTAAACCCTCAATAGGCTCAATACTATACCTTAAACCCTAATCCCTTATCCATAAACCCTCCAACCCTATCCCTAATCCTTATACCCTTGACACTCTACTTTAACCCTAATCCCTCGACCCTCAACCCTATCCCTAAACCCTCAACCCTCAAACCTCAACCCTCAATGTCAAACCCTAATCCCTCAACCCTATCCATAAACCCTAAACCCTAAAACCTCAAGCCTCAACCCTCAATGTCAAACCCTAATCCCTCAACCCTAAACCCTTCACTCCAATTCCTCAAACCTCAACCTTCAACCCTCAACCCTTCACTCTAATCCCTCAACCCTAAACCCTAAACCTTATCCCTAAACCATAATCCATCAACCCTCAACCCTCAACTCTAATCCCTCATCCCTAAACCCTAAATGCTATCCCTATTCCCAAACCCTCAACGAGATCGATACTATACCTTAAACCCTAATCCATTATCCCTAAAGCCTCCAATCCTATCTCTAATCCTTATACAATCAACACTCTACTTTAACCCTAATCCCTCAACCCTCAACCCTATGCCTAAACCCTCGACCCTTGAACCTCAACCCTCAACCCTCAATGTCAAACCCTAATCCCTCAACCCTTAACTCTAATCCCTCAACCCTCAACCCTATCCCTAAACCCTAAACCCTAAAACCTCAACCCTAAACCCTCAACGTCAAATCCTAATCCCTTAACCCTTCACTCTAATCCCTCAACCCTAAACCCTATCCTTAAAACCTCAACACTATACCTTATACCCTAATCCCTCAACCCTCAACCCTAATCAGTCTACCCTCAACTCTAATCCCTCATCCCTAAACCCTAAACGCTATCCCTATTCCTAAACCCTCAACGGGCTCGATACTATACCTTAAACCATAATCCCTTATCCCTAAACCCTCCAACCATATCCCTAATCCTTATACCCTTGACACTCTACTTTAACTCTAATCCCTCAACCCTCAACCCTATCCCTAAAACCTCAACCCTCCAACCTCAACCCTCAACCCTCAACATCAAACCCTAATCCCTCAACCCTAAACTCTAACCCCTCGACCCTCAACCCTATCCATAAACCCTAAACCCTGAAACCTCAACCCTCAACCCTCAATGTCAAATCCTAATCCCTCAACCCTTCACTCTAATCCCTCAACCCTAAAACCTATCCCTAAACCCTCAACACTATACCTTAAACCCTAATCCCTCAACCCTAAACCCTAAACCTTATCCCTAAACCCTATCCCTCAACCCTCAAGCCTAATCCCTCAACCCTCAACTCTAATCCATCATCCCTAAACCCTAAATACTATTCCTATTCCTAAATCCTCAATGGGCTCGATACTATACCTAAAACCTTAATCCCTTATCCATAAACCCTCCAACCTTATCCCTAATCCTTATACCCTCGACACTCTACTTTAACCCTAATCCCTCAACCCTCAACCCTCAACCCTATCCCTAAACCCTCAACCCTCAAACCTCAACACTCAACCCTCAATGTCAAACTCTAATCCCTCAACCCTTAACTCCAATCCCTTGACCATGAACCCTATCCCTAAACCCTCAACCCTCAACCATTAATGTCAAACCCTAATCCCTCAACCCTTAACTCTAATCCCTCAACCCTAAACCCTATCCCTAAACCCTCAACACTATACCTTAAACCCTAATCCCTCAACCCTAAACCCTAAACCCCATCCCTAAGCCCTAATCTATCAACCCTCAACCCTAATCCAACAACCCTCAACCCTAATCCCTCATCCCTAAACCCTCAACGAGCTCGATTCTATACCTTAAACTCTAATCCCTTATCCCTAAACACTCCAAGCCTATCCCTGATCCTTATACCCTTGACACTCCAATTTAACCCTAATCCCTCGACCCTTAACCCTATCCCTAAACCCTCAACCCTCGAACCTCAACACTCAACCCTCAACATCAAACCCTAATCCCTCAACCCTTAACTCTAATCCCTCAACCCTCAACCCTATCCCTAAACCATAAACCCTAAAACCTCAACCCTCAATATCAAATCCTAATCCCTCGACCCTAAACCCTATCCCTAAACCCTCAATACTATACCTAAAACCCTAATCTTTGAATCCTAAATCCTAAACCTTATCCGTAAACCCTAATCCCTCAACCCTCAAAGCTAATCCCTCAACCATTAACTCTAATCCCTCATCCCTAAACCCTAAATGCTTTCCCTACTCCTAAACCCTCAATCAGCTCGCTACTATACCTTAAACCTTAATCCCTTATCCCTAAAGCCTCCAACCCTATCCCTAATTATTATACCCTCGACAGTCTACTTTAATCCCTATCCCTTGATCCTCAACCGTATCCCTAAACCCTCGACCCTCGAACCTCACCCCTTAACCCTTAACTCTAATCCATCGACCCTCAACCCTATCCCTAAACCCTAAACCCTAAAACCTCAACCCTCAACTCTCAATGTCAAACCCTAATCCCTCAACCCTTAACTCTAATCCCTCGACCCTCAACCCTATCCCTAAACTCTCAACCCTAAAACCTCAACCCTCAACCCTCAATGTCAAACCCTAATCCCTCAACCCTTAACTCTAATCCCTCAACCCTAAACCCTCAACACTATACCTTAAACCCCAATCCCTCAACCCTAAACCCTAAATCCTATCCATAAACCCTAATCCGTCAACCCTCAACTCTAATCCCTCATCCCTAAACCCTAAACACTATCCATATTTCTAAACCCTTAATGGGCTCGATTCTATACCTTAAACCCTAATCCCTTATACCAAAACCCTCGAAGCCTATCCCTAATCCTTATAACCTTGACACTCCAATTTAACCCTAATCCCTTGACCCTTAACCCTATCCCGAAACCCTCAACCCTCGAACCTCAACACTCAACCCTCAACATCAAACCCTAATCCCTCAACCCTTAACTCTAATCCCTCAACCCTCAACCCTATCCCTAAACCATAAACCCTAAAACCTCAACCCTCACAAGTCAACCCTCAACATCAAATCCTAATCCCTCGACCCTAAACCCTATCCCTAAACCCTCAATACTATACCTAAAACCCTAATCTTTGAATCCTAAACCCTAAACCTTATCCCTAAACCCTAATTCCTCAACCCTCAAAGCTAATCCCTCAACCCTCAACTCTAATCCCTCATCCCTAAACCCTAAATGCTTTCCCTACTCCTAAACCCTCAACGAGCTCGATACTATACCTTAAACCCTAATCCCTTATCCCTAAACCCTCCAACCCTATCCCTAATCCTTATAACCTCGACAATCTACTTTAATCCTAATCCCTTCATCCTCAACCCTATCCCTAAACCCTCAACCCTCAAACCTCACCCCTCAACCCTTAACTCTAATCCATCGACCCTCAAGCCTATCCCTAGACCCTAAACCCTAAAACCTCAACCCTCAACTCCCAATGTCAAACCCTAATCCCTCAACCCTTAACTCTAATCCCTTGACCCTCCACCCTATCCCTAAACTCTCAACCCTAAAACCTCAACCTTCAACCCTCAATGTCAAACCCTAATCCCTCAACCCTTAACTCTAATCCCTCAACCCTAAACCGTATCCCTAAACCCTCAACACTATACCTTAAATGCCAATCCCTCAACCCTAAACCCTAAATCCTATCCCTAAACCCTAATCCGTCAACCCTCAACCCTAATCCCTCATCCCTAAACCTTAAACACTATCCATATTTCTAAACCCTCAATGGGCTTGATTCTATACCTTAAACCCTAATCCCTTATCCCTAAACCCTCCAAACCTATCCCTAATTCTTATAACATCAACACTCTAATTTAACCCTAATCCCTCAACCCTTAACCCTATCCCTAAACCCTCAACCCTCGAACCTCAACACTCAACCCTCAATATCAAACCCTAATCCCTCAACCCTTAAATCTAATCCCTCAACCCTCAACCCTATCCCTCAACCCTCAACCCTCAACATCAAATACTAGTCCCTCAACCCTAAACCCTATCCCTAAACCCTCAATACTATACCTAAAACCCTAATATTTGAATCCTAAACCCTAAACCTTATCCCTAAACCTTAATCCCTCAACCCTGAAAGCTAATCCCTTAACCCTCAACTCTGATCCCTCATCCCTAAACCCTAAATGCTTTCCCTACTCCTAAACCCTCAATGAGCTCGATACTATACCTTAAACCCTAATCCCTTATCCCTAAACCCTCCAACCCTATCCCTAATCCTTATACCCTCGACAGTCCACTTTAATCCTAATCCCTTGATCCTCAACCCTATCCCTAAATCGTCGACCCTTGAACCTCACCCCTCAACCCTTAACTCTAATCCATCGACCCTCAACCCTATCCCCAAACCCTAGACCCTAAAACCTCAACCCTCAACTCTTAATGTCAAACCCTAATCCCTAATCCCCTAACTCTAATCCCTCGACTCTCAACGCTATCCCTAAACTCTCAACCCTAAAACCTCAACCCTCAACCCTCAATGTCAAACCCTAATCCCTCAACCCTTAACTCTAATCCCTCAACCCTAAACCCTATTCCTAAACCCTCAACACTATACCTTAAACCCCAATCCCTCAACCCTAAACCCTAAATCCTATCTGTAAACCCTAATACGTCAAACCTCAACCCTAATCCCTCATCCTTAAACCCTAAACACTATCCATATTTCTAAACCCTCAATAGGCTCGATTCTATACCTTAAACCCTAATCCCTTATCCCTAAACCCTCCAAGCCTATCCCTAATCCTTACACCCTCGACTCTCTAATTTAACCCTAATCCCTTGACCCTTAACCCTATCCCTAAACCCTCAACCCTCAAACCTCAACACTTAACCCTCAACATCAAACCCTAATCCCTCAACCCTTAACTCTAATCTCTCAACCCTCAACCCTATCCCTAAACCATAAACCCTAAAACCTCAACCCTCAACCCTCAACCCTCAACATCAAATCCTAATCCCTCAACCCTAAACCCTATCCCTAAACCCTCAATACTATACCTAAAACCCTAATCTTTGAATCCTAAACCCTAAACCTTATCCCTAAACCCTAATCCCTCAACCCTCAACCCTAATCCCTCAACCCTCAACTCTAATCCCTCATCCCTAAACCCTAAATGCTTTCCCTACTCCTAAACCCTCAATGAGCTGGATACTATACCTTAAACCCTAATCCCTTATCCCTAAACCCTCCAACCCTATCCCTAATCCTTATACCCTCGATAGTCTACTTTAATCCTTACGCCTTGATCCTCAACCCTATCCCTAAACCCTCGACCCTCGGACCTCACCCCTCAACCCTTAACTCTAATCCATCGACCCTCAACCCTATCCCTAAAACCTAAACCCTAAAACCTCAACCCTCAACTCTTAATGTAAAACCCTCTAATCCCTCGACCCTCGACCCTATCCCTAAACTCTCAACCCTAAAACCTCAACCCTCAACCCTTAATGTCAAACCCTAAACCCTCAACCCTTAACTCTAATCCCTTAACCTAAACCCTATCCCTAAACCCTCAACACTATACCTTAAACCCTAATCCCTCAACCCTAAACCCTAAATCTTATCCCTAAACCCTAATCCGTCAACCCTCAACCCTAATCCCTCATCCTTGAACCCTAAACACTATCCATATTTCTAAACCCTCAATAGGCTCGATTCTATACTTTAAACCCTAATCCCTTATCTCTAAACCCTCCAAGCCTATCCCTCATCATTATACCCTTGACTCTCTAATTTAACCCTAATCCCTCGACCCTTAACCCTATCCCTAAACCCTCAACCCTCGAACCTCAACACTCAACCCTCAACATCAAACCCTAATCCGTCAACCCTTAACTCTAATCCCTCAACCCTCAACCCTATCCCTAAACCATAAACCCTAAAACCTCAACCCTCAACCCTCAACCCTCAACATCAAATCCTAATCCCTCAACCCTAAACCCTATCCCTAAACCCTCAATACTATACCTAAAACCCTAATCTTTGAATCCTAAACCCTAAACCTTATCCCTAAACCCTAATCCCTCAACCCTCAACCCTAATCCCTCAACCCTCAACTCTAATCCCTCATCCCTAAACCCTAAATGCTTTCCCTACTCCTAAACCCTCAACGAGCTCGATACTATACCTTAAACCCTAATCCCTTATCCCTAAACCCTCCAACCCTATCCCTAATCCTTACACCCTCAACAGTCTACTTTAATCCTTATCCCTTGATCCGCAACCGTATCCCTAAACCCTCGACCTTCGAACCTCACCTCTCAACCCTTAACTCTAATCCATCGACCCTCAACCCTATCCCTAAACCTTAAACCCTAAAACCTCAACCCTCAACTCTCAATGTCAAACCCTAATCCCTCAACCCTTAACTCTAATCCCTCAACCCTTAACCCTATCCCTAAAATCTCAACCCTAAAACCTCAACCCTCAACCCTCAATGTCAAACCCTAATCCCTCAACCCTTAACTCTAATCCCTCAACCCTAAACCCTATCCCTAAACCCTCAACACTATACCTTAAACCCTAATCCCTCAACCCTAAATCCTAAATCCTATCCCTAAACCCTAATCCATCAACCCTCAACCCTAATCCCTCATCCTTAAACCCTAAATACTATCCCTATTCCTAAACCCTCAATAGGCTCGATACTATCCCCCAGCCCTTAACCCTTAAAACTTGAACCCTAAAACCTATCCCTGTACCCTCGACACTCGACACTATAACTTAAACCCTAATCCATTAACCCTCATCCCTAAGGCCTCAACCCTAAATCCTTAAACCTTCAACCCTAAACCCTATCCCTAATCCCTCTACCCTTGACACTCTACTTTAACCCTAATCCCTTAACTATCAACCCTATCCCCAAACCCTCAACCCTCAACCCTCAACCCTCAACTCTCGACATTAAACCCTAATTCATCAACCCTAAACCCTAATCCCTCAAACCTAAACCCTATCCCTAAACCATCAACCCTCAATACTATACCTTAAACCCTAATCCCTATCCCTCAACCCTTAACCCTTAAAACTTAAACCCTATCCCTACACCCTCAACACTCGACACTATATCTTAAGCCTTAAACCCTCATCTCTAAAGCCTCAACCCTCAATCCTTAAACCTTCAACCCTAAACCCTATCCCTAATCCCTCTACCCTCGATACTCTAACCCTAACCTTGACATTAAACCCTAATCCGTCAACGCTAAACCCTAATCCGTCAACCCTAAACCCTATACTTAAACCCTCAACCCTCAACACTATACCTTAAACCTTAATCCATCAACCCTAAAACCTAATCCCTCAACCCTCAACCCTAAACCCTATCACTAAACCCTCAACCCTCGACACTATACCTTAAACCCTAATCCCTCAACCCTCAACCCTAATACCTCATCCCTAAACGCTAAATGCTATCCCTATTCCTAAATCCTCAACCCTCGACACTATACCTTAAACCCTAATCCCTTATCCCTAAATTCTAAACCCTATCACTCAACTCTTAACCCTTAAAACTTAAACCCTAAAACCTATCCATAAACCCTCGATGCTTAACACTATGTCTTAAACCCCAATCCCTTTTAACCCTCAACTCACAATCATTAAACCTTCAACCCTAAACCCTATCCCTAATCCCTCTACCATCAACACTCTGCTTTAACCCTAATCCCTTGACCATCAACCCTATCCCTAAACCCTCAACCCTCAACCCTCAACTCTCAACATTAAACCCTACTCCATCAACCCTAAACCCTAAACCCTATTCCTAAACCCTCAACCCTCAAGAATATTCCTTAAACCCTAATCCATCAACCCTAAACCATAATCCCTCAACCCTAAACCCTATCCCTAAACCCTCAACCCTCAAAATTATTCCTTAAACCCTAATCCCTAAACCCTAAACCCTAAACCCTATCCTTAAACACTCAACCCTCAGCAAGTTATACCTTAAACTTTAATCCCTCAACCCTCAACCCTAATACCTCATCCCTAAACCCTAAATGCTATCCCTATTCCTAAACCCTCAACCCAAGACACTATACCTTAAACCCTAATCCCTTACCCTTAAACCCTAAAACCTATCCCTAAAGCCTCAACAATATACTTAAGCCCTAATCCCTCAATCATCAACCCTATACCTTAAACCTGAAGCCTACACCCTCAAACCCTCATCCCTAGACCATATAACCTCACCCTTATATCCTAAACCTTGAATATTGTGCCTCAACCCTATACTTAAATTAAACCTAAACCATACTTACTCTCAACCCAAGTCACTCTATGCCTTATATACCCTCAATCCATATCGTAAACCCTAAACCCTAATCCCCGTGCCTTACACACTTAATCTTATACACTCAACAACCTGAATATTAACCCTCAACTATAACACTCAACCCTCCACCCTCTACCTATTACTTAAGCCCTAATCCCTCAACCCTCAACCCTCAAAACTATATAGGCTCAGGTCCTTATATACACTAAACCCAAAACACATACATACATACATACATAGATACATACATACATACATACATACATACATGCTTACATACATACATACATACATACATACATACATACATACAAAGATGCATACATATAAGCATGCATACATGTGGATGCATACATACCTACAAGAATAGATATAAACATCCATGAAACATACTTATGAAATTTGAACATATCTCATTCAAAGGAAGACATAATGCGAGCATGTTATAACATGCTCGTGTTGTGTCAAACTGGGAAAACACCAGTAAACATGCAAAAAAGCTAAAAAAAGCATAACATAACGCACTCGCGATATATTGTGCTTTGGGAATCCCAAGCCTTAGGCTTGGGATTTTCTTTGGATTTCTAACCCAAAGGCTTGGAGTGCCTTTTCAACATCCATAGACGTGTTTTTGCAAATTCTACAAGATTTCACATAATTTTGTTTGTGCTAACCCTCAAATTTGCACGTGTTTCAAGGTCAAACAAATCAAACACTTGGGTAATGTTAGGATTTCTCTTAGCTATTTAACGATGTAAACTTTTTCAATTTTGATAATGTTAAGCCTTTCATCTTTAATTTCTTTTGTTTGTGTGTCTAGTTTTGGGCAAAAACCACTATTTGGTCTTTTTTTCATTGTAAATTAACCATTCATTGAAATTTCAAAAAAATTACATATTTAGAAAATAGACTCCATTCTACACATTATCAAAAAAAAGAAAAAATTATTTTCAATTAGTTTTCAAAATTTATAGGGGTAGCATGGCCAAAATTCTATTTTTTAGGATGTGTCCACTTTGAAAATTAGTAAAAAATCAAATATTTATCAAAAAATTATCAGAAAAATCAAGCATAAAATACATGCTGTTAGCTAATTTCTCACTGAAGGGATCTTAAAAATACAAAAAAAAAGTTAACCTTTTGAGGGAGCCACAAAACATGCTATGTTATGTTTTTTTGATAGAAACAACACCAATTTTTGTGGCTTCCTCTTTTGAACCCCTTAATCTATACCATTTTCAAAAAAAGATAGTAGTTTAGAAAGTAGACTTGGAGCACTACGAACATTGTTTTGGTTGCGTCTCCAAATTTTGAGTGTAACTATGCTCAATTTCTCATCCAAGGCCAACATTTCCTGATTTCAGAAAAAAAAGTGGCCACTTAAGACCCCTTTTTGGCTCCCCATCTTCTACACTTACCCATCATGAATATTTATCTATGAACATAGTTTTTCCTCCCTGAATGAGTAGCCAGCTCTCCAAAAATTGAAACTCTGAGAACTTCAAAATTTCATCACATATTTTTTTTTTCAAATTGAAAGTAAATACAGAGCTATATATTTTTATTCATACAAAAATAATCTATCTCTAGAATGAATATCATAGTACTATATATTATATCTCCCAAATACTAGGTTCTTTAACTACAACTATAATCTAGTATCATGTAGTTCATGCATTAGTGGTGTTTTAAAGTTTTTAATAGAATACCATAAATACCAAAAGAGTTTGGTTAATAATCAAGAATAAAAAAATTAAGGAAACTAATGAAATCTTTTTCCATTAGGAGTTCTTTCCATGCAGAGTAATTTTTTAGATATTTATGGATTACGTTTGCCTAACATCTTCAATTGTACTACAAAATAGGGGAGCCTGTGCTCTAAACAGGGGATAGTTATAATGGATAGATGATTCTTTTCTGTTGCCATAATTCTTTCATATTTTTCTTTGGAATGTGAACCTTTTGGCACCATGAACTTTTTGGAGCATCCCCTTCTAGAATACTTCATAGAATCCTCTTCCAAAACATTTTGGAGCATCTTGTTCCACCTTCTCTAAAGTCTTTCTTTTGGAGTTGGATGAGTCATGTTTTGACAAAATGGAACCTTTACAACCACAATACGTCAACATTGGAATTCTTTTTAACACAAAATAAAAAAACAAAAATATATACATCATTCTTAGTTAGGATAACCAATAATTTATCATATAATCAGAGTAATACTAGTATGATAAGACTTTTAGGTCATAAAGGAAGGTAATTTAGTTAGAATATGATGAGATCCATTTTCACCTCATCACTTCCCTACACCTAAGGTTGTGAAGATCCCCCTACTTGTTATCTCTCTGCTTTCCTTCTCTTGTAAAAATCTTCAAATTTTTGTCTGTTATTGTATACCAAATATGTAGTAGCATCTAGTTCTCATATTAACAATAAATCCTTTACCAACTTCTTCCTTCTCCTATTATTTTTAGAATTCCCATGCAAATTGTTCACTATTTACATACACTGGGGTTACCAGTTGGAGAAGTAGTGGAGGTCTAAACCTCATGCCAATCCATTCTTCTCTCATATGATGAATTATTTTTGCTATTGCTTTAGCTCATATGAAAGACCACATAAGATTTCTTGGAGAAATTATTTCTCTTCTTTTAAGGTGTACAATTAAAATATTCTACCTTTCTTCATAGGCTGTAAAGGTAGTTTTTGGAAATTGAGGGATGACATTTTGCAAGGCTTGATAGCACTAGTTCAAACTATTGGTGTATTTTTTGTTAATATAGGATATTTGACTATCCTCTTGAATTCTTCCTTGAATGCTTCCAACGTGATACTTATGTCTCATTAGCAACCCAACAATTTTCTCTTCTTGGTAATATTCCTTAGTTCTTTCCTACCAAGCTACTTGATTATGCATAGTAGAAATAAATGATCTCAACTGTACTTCCCCAACAAAAAGATAAATATAAAACTTTGTATGTCTTTCAACTAATAGATTATGTATGAAGAATTCACATAATAAGTTATGTTGCTTTGGGAAGAAATATTATATGCTTCTAAGAACTCTTTCTCATTAGGATCATGTGGAAAATTGTAAGAAATCCTTAACAATTTCCACCTTAATACCTTCTCATTCAAAAACATACTATACATTCTTGAGGGTATTTTACATGTGAGAAGAAGTTATCCTATTTTATAGGAATCCATCTTAGCTTCATACAATTGGTCATATTTATTTTGCAAAATTACCATTTGTTCCTTCAATCTATTGTTTTCAAAGCTTGCATACCTAAGCAACTGACAATGCACTATCTAGGTTTAGAGAATTACATGAATATGCACTTGAAACCACTCTGTGAAAGTTGGTTTAGTTTGAATTTCCCTGTCCTCCATTGGTAGTTTTACCTGGAGTTCTTGTAGTTCTTCTTCTAGTTCAATAACTTGGCTAGTGGTGGCTATCAATGTTGCTTGCTTCTCTTGATTGTTTTCCAAAAATGCTATAAGGGATTTTACCAGATTGTTTGTATGATTCTTAATGTTCCTATCTTTTTCTAACACAATTTATTGGGGCCTTCCATCTTGAGTTGGCCTATTGATATCTCTGATGACTTATTCACCCACCCCTGTAAATATAAAATCTCCCCATCTTTCTCTACTAATAATACTTTTGATTTTTCTATTTCTTTCTTCTATTGAAAAATTGTTTTCTCTGCCTTGTAGAGTTCAATTACTTGTTGGATTTGTTGCATTTCTTCTTTATTTCTAGCCTCATAAATTTCTGGGGTTATTATATGATCCTTCCATTTTGTTGGGATGCTTTAGAGGGGGATTTCACTTTCATCTATGCTCCTGGTACTTCTTCCCCCAAAACTATATTATCAAGTCTTGTTTCATAGATTAATTGACAAGAGATTCATGTAACTCTGAAGGAACAAAATGTTAGGATTGGATAGACTAGAGAAATACAACTTAACAATTATAATGCATATTTAAACATAGAATAACAAAGAATAAAACAATTCAACACAAAAATTTAATATGGTTCACCCAATGTGGGCTACATCCACAGAAACATAGCTATCGAATATTTTTATTATCTAGCGTCAAACAAAACAATTACAACTTTGCAACACAATCCATTGCTATACCACATGAAATGAACTCATGTTGCCTTGAGTCTCTTCACCTTTCATATTCCATAGCCACTTATTTATCAAGTCTTTTTTGTGGTTTACACTATCAATTTTTCAATGTCGGTTAACAAAAAGGACAACCAACTCCTTTATTAAATATACCAACACTACCTTGCACTACCCCATTAATTAATTTGGGGTTAAAATGCAGCTGTCAAAGTCACCAAAATTTAACTTTATGCATGTACCTATAGCCCTACAACATGATCAATCACCACATACCAACACAAAAGTATCTTTTGGAGGAGGCGTTGCATCTTTCTAGGGTACTTGCTCTATTTCTATAGGATTTTCTTGGATTTCCATTAATACATCTTCTAGGGAAGATATTGTCACTTGTGATGATTCTTTAGGTGGAACTTCTAGAGATACAAAGGGTTCCATCTAAATATCTATTGATGGAGGTGTGCTATATTCCTATAAACCCTGTTGTTGTACTTACATAGGGGTATAAGTAGCGTCAAATGCTAGTTCAGTGGCTAGCCTTTTTCTCCTCTGAAAAGGAGGGGACCTTTGTAATGTTTGTTTAGTTGTTTCCCTCTTTGTAATTGGTGGCTCTGTTTCCCCCTCTTCATCTAAAATAATTACCTCTAGTCTCTTTCTTGTGAATTAGTACTTTTCTCTGGCAATGAAGTTTTCATTGTTTTTCCAACAACTCAAGTGCTTCAGTCAATGGCTAGGCTAGGTTCTCTGAAACTTCCTACACCTTTAGGGAGGATTTAACCTCTAGAATTTCTTATTCTATTTTTGGAGTTGCTTACTCTATAGCTAGGGTTGCAGCTCCAGATGCTTCTCATTTTTCCAACTTTTGTTCTTACTTTTTATCTTCAATTTTTTGTAAAAATTTCAATCATTTATTGTTGGTTTTATGATGTTTCAAAATTTCATGTTTGCATAGTAGTGTAATGAGTCCATGGTATTTTAAGGGTCTAGCTCCCTTATTATAAGTTTCTATCATGACTTTTAAGGACTCAAACAAGTAAGAAATTAATTTAACTTTCACTCCAACATTTTCAACCCCATGGCCTAGGTGGATCAATATTCAAAATGTTGGTCCCATGATTGTGCCAAAGTACCCTTAATAGGTGGAAAACCTCATTATCCATGACACTATAAAATTCCAAGTCTTAGAAATTGTGTCCCTATTAATCCCTTTGTTAAACCCCATTTTACCTACTATGATTTGAGAAGGGGTTCGCCCTCCTATGCAAATTTGTCTATCATTCACCCTCCTATGCAAATTTGTCTATCATCTCTTAGTAGGTAAGGTGTTTTTCATGGAAGAGATAAATACCTTCAATAGGAATTCTAGATAATTGAGAAAGGATTTCAATACTAACCTTTATTTTCTACCTGCATATATCATGGAATGGTTGTTAGAGAAGTTCTATACAAATTTTTGTACTAAATCTGCATTGCATCCCTCAAACTTCTGGAGAAAATTCAACCATCCTACTACCTCAAATACATTAGCTAATGACTGGTCTACCAACAATTTTTTAGCGGAATCTAGTTCCACTTTCCTTTTAACTCCCATGATTGCTTGCTAGATTGTTTACAATGAAGACAAATGCTAGTACAGAAGAGGTTCTATGTAATAGTTTGGTGGATTTTCTTGTATAGACACAACATAGAAATAAGATAGAAATTTGAAATAGCAGAGGGTGACAATGGCAACTGGCTTCTTTGGCATTAATTATTTGGTAATTATCTTCCCCTAAGATTTCATAATGGTTATTCATGTGAGTTATTATTCTTCCATCTTTTTATTAGTTGAGGAAGAGTGTCATTATTAGCATTTATTTTATTATTGGATGAGGGTTATCATGTAGATTATTATGATTACACAATAAAAAATATTACTTTCCTAATTAAGAATGATGTACATACACTCCATCATTGCTCATGTTAATCAAAATTTTCATGCTACCAAATGTGTAATGTGTTAGAATCATTATGATGTGTACTTTTGAACTTGAAAACAATCTATTTGTAGTTTGTGCCATAAATGAAAAAAAGACATTTTATTCGATGGAGGTAGCAAAAACTCCAAAAGTACTATCTAGGCATTATTTTTGAAGATGTTTTATTTATTATGATGGATACAAAACATTGTTGACAAAATGCTTCCGAAGATAGCTCGTGGATGACTTTTGGAGCATCATTGAAAGGATGCTTTTGTAAGAAACACAAACAAACTTCAGGAGCATCGTTGAAAGGATGCTTCTGGAGAAACATGAACATTCTTTTGGAGCATTGTTGAAAGGATACTTCTAGAGAAAATTGAACATTCTTTCGAAGCATTGTTGAAAGGATGCTTCTAGAGGAAACATGAACAAACTTCTAGAGTATTGGTGAAAGGATGCTTCCAGAGAAACACAAGCTTTCTTCTAGAGAATCATTGAAAGGATTCTTTTGGAGAAACACAAACATTCTTTCAAAGCATTATCGAAAGGATTCTTTTGGAGGAAACACAAACAAACTTCTAGAGCATCATTGAAAGGATGCTTCTTGAGAAACACAAACATTCTTCTAGAGCATCATTGAAAGGATGCTTTTGTAGAAAACATAAACAAACTTCTAGAGCATCATTGAAAGGATGCTTCTAGAGAAACATGAAATTTCTTCTAGAGCATCATTGAAAGGATGCTTTTAGAGGAAACACAAAAAAAATTTCAGAGCATTGTAGAAGGATGCTTCCCAAGGAAATTTAGAAAACACACATAACTTCTAGAGCATTATTAGAAGGACACTTCTGGAGAAGTCAAAACATTTTAAAATAAATTTTATTTTATTTTTAAGTGTAATTAAAATTACTTACCTCAATTTGTTGAAGAAGGAAATGCTTCCTTTGCACAACAAATGTCCTCCTGTTCTTCAATCATCTAGATGAATTCCTCCTTGCTCACTAATTTTTAGTACAAACATAATCTATTACCAAAAGTGTTTTTGTATCTCCATTAATTGGATTCAGACACACAACTCCATTAATGAATATCTCTTCTAGTATATAAGGCCCTAACTATCATGTCCAGATTTTTCCTTTGAGCTCTTTCTATTTGGAGTCAAATAACAGTGCCTAATCTCCATTGTGAAACATCCTTTCCTTTATATGACAGTCATGCCATGCCTTTCTTTGTTGCTGCATCAATTCCATTTGTTGTGTAGATTCTAATTGAAGTTCATCTAACTCATTTAGTAGAAAAACTCATTCTATCTATGTTCTATTTAGATCTAGACCCACATCCATAGTTGTCCTCAATGTTTGAAGTTTAGATTTCAATAGGTTGCATGGGTTTCTTCCCAAAGACTAGTTCATATGGTATGAAGTCTGTAGTTGATTTCCAAGTAGTATTATATGCCTATACAACCTCATGTACTTTCCTGGCCTAGTCCTTCCTATTTGGTGATATTGTTTTAGTGATTATTTTCTCTAACTCCTTATTGGTTACTTCCACTTGACCATTCACTTAAGGATGACATGTTGATGACTTTTATGGCACACTTGGAAATGATCAATAAAGGTCAAACAAACTTTTGACATGAAATGAGGTCCTTGATCTATTACAATAGATATTGGTGCTCCAAATCCAAGAAATATTCTATTAAAGTAGAAATCTGCAACTTCTCTAGCTATCTTGAATGATTGCACCTCTACCCATTTTGTGAGATAATTAGTACAAACAAAGATGTATTCTTTCCCTTGAGATGGTGTATTAATAGGCCTTATGAAATCCAATCCCTGTTTTTCAAACGGTTCAAGGACTATCTATGGTTGAAGGGGTATTTCACTAGATGTTGGTCTTACCATTCTTTGACATTCATCACAATGCCAAACATATCTCTTAAAACATCCTTGTGCACAGAGTGCCAATAATACCTAACACCTAAGATTTTATGGGAGGTCCTTTTTTTCTAAATAATATCCTCTTGAAGGATCATCATGGTAGGCTCATAGGATATTGTAGGTCTCATCAGTTCTCACACATCTATGTAAGATCAAATTAGGTCCACACTTAAATAATAGACCATTAACCCATTAAAGTTCATACTTTCTGTTACTAGTCTCCTCCTTTGTTTTGTAGAAAAAATGTAGTGGAAGTTCTACCATAGCCAAATAATTTTCCACATCCACAGACTAGAGTGTATGAGTGGATATGGAAAATAGTTGCTCATCTAGAAACTCATCTCTAACTGGTTCATGGTCTTCATCTTCATGATGTATCCTAGATAAAAAGCTAGCAACTATATTAAATTTACTAGGTTTACCTATGATGGTTATATTTAATTCTTGGTGAAGTAAAACCCACCTAATTATTCATCCACTTACAATAGGTTTATTCATTAGATATTTAATGGTTGAGCAATTTGTATACACAATCATCTTATAACCTATGATATAATGGAAAAAAATGTTGGTAGCATGCATAACTACCAAAAATTCTCTTTTGGTAGTGGTGTAGTTCCATTATGTGGGAGTTAAATTTTTTTCTAGTAAAGTAAATAAAATATTTTCCTCCATTTTCATCCTCTTTTCCTAGATCTACAACAATGGCATCATTCAAAGCATCTGTGGAAATAGAAAATAGCAAATTCCATTTGGGCTGCATAAAATAGGAGTAGTTGTTATTTTTTCTTTAATGGTTTTAAACGAGGTTTAACATTATAGGGTCTAGGAAAATTCAATGTCTTTCTAGAGTAGGGAAAACATGTGAGCTACAATTTTGCTAAAGTTTTCAATGAACCTCCAATAATAACTAGCATGTCCAAGAAAGATTTGTACATCAATTTGAGTTTTTGTGGCTTCTATATTTTGTATCACTTCAATCTTTCTAGGGTCAACTTTAATGCCTCAGCAGAGATATGATGTCCTAGAACAATCCCTTATTCTTGACCATAATGATATATTTTTCATGATTGCGAGATAGCTAGTGTTCTTCACATCATTTGAGAACTTTATCAAAATTGGGAAGTGCCTCTTCATAAGTGGTACCATATACTATGAAGTCATCCATGTAGACCTCTATGCAATCATTGACAAGTTCAACAAAGATGGCAAACACCGCTCTCTAAAAAGTAGCTAGAGCATTACATAGCCCAAAAGGAAGGACTCAATATGTGAAGGTCCCCTATGGGAAGGTGAAAGTGGTTTTATCTTGATCTTCTAGAGCCTTTTGTATTTGATTGTAACTACTAAACCCATCCAAGAATGAGAAATAAGTTTTACCAACTAGATTATCAAAGACTTGGTAAATGAATGGTAAATAAAAATAGTCTCTATAAGTTTCCTTATTGATCTATCGATAGTCCACACATACTATCCATTTCCCACCTTTCTTAGGTAAAACCACAAGGGGTGAAACCTATTTACTATAAGAGATTGGATATATGAATCCTACTTGTAGAAGTTTTTCAATTTCTATTTAAACTACCTCTCGAAGTGCAGGGTTAAACCTATGTTGTGGTTGATGAACTGGTCTAACATCTTTAGTATAAATATGATGAGTACAAATCCTCAGATGTATCCCCCTCATGTACTTATAATCCTAGGTAAATTCCCTAGCCCAATTCACTAGAACATCAAACAATTTGAGTTCCTACTATTCTATGAGCCAACTATTGATATTTAAGGTTTTACCAAGTAATACCATTATTGACTTAGTTCCTAGGTGACTAGAGAAGATAATATAGATTTCACTAACAAAGTATTAAGGGGGCAACTATGAGGTTGCATCATATCAAAGCTAGTAACATTTTTGAAGAAACACACATTTCATGGAATTAAATTAGCTAAGGGACAATGTAATGCTGTAAGAAAGTCCTTTTTGTTTTGAACACATTCCACTATACTTGTTTTGATAAGGCTCTGAAGAGTTTCATCCATTCCAAGATTGTCTTCATTTGAACTATTATCATATTCCATCTCATCTTCTAATTTATCTCCATGTTGTCTAGTCACAACCATTGCTAAAGAAGACAAGTTTTCTTGTTTACTAAGCTGATTTAGTTCATCTACCCATATCATATTACTCTTGTTTGTAGATGGTTGAGTAGGAGGATAAAATGATAATTGTTTATGTTGGTAGGTGGTGACTGATCAGGAAAGTATTGTACAAATTTTTTTCTTTAGCCGACATAAGGCTTGAAAAAAGTGGCTAAGGGTTAGGGTTTTGGTTGATATATTGTATTGTAACATTTGTAATGGTATTGAGTTGCAAGGATTTCTAGTTGTATAGTATTAGAGTGGGTTGTGTTCAATTATCATCTACAAGAAGGTCTCAAGGTTGAGTGGGAGTCTCACGGTTGAGTGGGAGCTATGGCGAATGAGGGTAAATTGAAGGTCGATAAATTTAATGGGTAGAACTATCAGTTATGGAAGATGTAGATGGAGGATTACCTCTATCATAAGGATTTATGGGGGCCATTAGAAGGAGTATCCAAGAAACGGGCAGGAATGACGGATGAGGATTGGAATCTTCTAGACATAAAGGCACTGGGAACCATTTGGTTGTGCATGGCACCATCTGTGGTGTTCAATATAACAAAAGTGATGACAACAGATGAACTGATGAAAGCTATGGCTAAATTGTATGAAAAACCCTCAACCTCAAATAAGGTATTTCTCATGAAGTATTTGTTTAATCTAAAAATGATTGAAGGTGGATTTATGATAGATCATTTAAATGAGTTTAATATGATTGTCAGTCAGTTAACTTTTGTACAAGTGAAATTTGATGAAGAGGTGAGGGCTCTCTTGGTTTTATGTTCTTTTCCTGAAAGCTACAATAGCTTGGTAATGGCTATAAGTAACTCTGTCTCTGGTTCAAAACTTTGAAATTTGATGATGTTGTCGGTGTTATCCTTAGCAAGAAAATGTGATAGAAAAGATCAGGAGGGTCCACATCAGGTAGTTTTTTGAATGCAGAAAGTAGGGGTAGATCAAAGGAGAGAGGAAAAGGTTTTGGAGGTCATGGGAAGTCATGAGGAAAATCAAAGGATAAGAGGTCCCAAACCAGAGGATAGAAGGATTGCTGGTACTATGGGAAACTAGGTCATTGGAAGAAAGATTGCTAGTCTTGGAAGAATAAAGAAGTAGACAAACAAGAAGAAAATAAGGAAGCAAATGTGGTAAGTAATAAATTTGAAGATAATGCTTTGATTCTTTCCCTAGATAATGCTAATGATTCAAGGGTTTTAGATTCGGGGGCCTCATTTGATGCTACACCCCATAGAAGTTATTTCCTTGATTATGTCCAAGGTGATTTTGGGCTAGTTTATTTAGGAGATAATGAACCCTGTTAGATTGTTGGAAAGAGAAGAATCAAGATTAAGTTAAAGAATGGGAATCATTGGCTACTACAAGAGGTAAGGCACATTCCAAGGCTCAGTAGGAATTTAATTTCAGCAGGGCAGCTAGCTCAAAGAGGTTGCATTGTTACATTTACTAATAAAAATTGAAAGGTTTCAAAAGGTGCCTTAATAGTAGAAAAAGGTGTGAAAGTAGGCACCTTATATCTTTGTACAGGTCATACTGTTCCTTCTACTTTAGCTATTGCAGAGAAAAAACAAACAAGTTCAGGAACAGTTGTTGCAGGTTCACAAGAAGAGACTAAAACAGTTGCTACAGGTTCTGAGACAACACTGTGGCATAATAGACTTGGGCATATGAGTGAAAAAGGTATGAAGGCACTTCATTCTAAGAAAGTTTTACCAAGTCTGAAATGTATTAATATGGATTTTTATGAAAGTTGTGTGTATGGAAAATAAAAAAGAGTCAGTTTTCTCAAGGATGGGAAGCAAAAGAAAGATAAAAAGTTAGAGCTTATGCATACAGATGTATGAGGACTAGCTCAGGTATCTTCTCTTGGTGGCTCTCGGTATTATGTTACATTCATAGATGATGCAAGTTATAAGGTATGGATTTATTTCCTTAGGCAGAAATCGGATGTATTTGAAACATTTAAGAAATGGAGAAGCTTGGTTGAGAATGAGATAGGTAGAAGATTAAAATGTCTCAGATTTGATAACAGTGGTGAGTATTATAGCAAAGAAATTGAGGATTATTGTTCCTTTAATGGAATCCGTAGGCAGAAAACAGTTCCAGGGACTCCACAGGAGAATAGAGTTGCTAAATGCATGAATAGGACAATAATGTAGCATGCAAGGACCATGAGATTGCATGCTGGGCTTCCTTTAAACATGTGGGCAGACACTATCAACACTACTTATATTTAATTAATAGAGGTCCTTCAGTTCCTTTGGGTTGTGGTATTCCAGACGAAGCATGGATAGATAAGAACGTGAGTTATTCTTTTCTAAAAACCTTCAGCTGTGAAGCATTTGCACATGTAGATTCTGAAAATAGAACCAAGCTGAATGCAAAATCAAAAAAATTTACTTTCATTGGATATGGCATTGATGAATTTGGTTATAGGCTTTGGGATTTTGAAAATCAGAAAATTGTGAGAAGCAGGGATGTTATATTTAATGAGAAGATATTGTACAAAGATTAGTTGCAGTAGCATGAGAAGAAAGAAAAGGATTATGTGGCGTTAGATGAAACTCCAAATAGTGATGTTCCAGTGGTTCCTCATGCTCTGCAACAAAAACAAGAAATACCACAAACTCCAGTGAATGTTAGATGGTCAACAAGGCTAAGTAGACCTCCTAAATGGTTTTCTCCCTCTTTGTATTCTATTTTGTTAGTAGATGCTGGTGAACTTGAAGGGTATGATGAAGCTATGCAGGTGGATACATAGGTTCAGTGGGAGCTTGCAATGAAAGAAGAAATGGATGCCTTGTTAAAAAATTAGACTTGGGAATTATGTAAGTTACCTACAGGTAAAAAGGCTTTACCAAACAAATGGGTTTATAGGCTAAAAGAGGAAGATGGAAGTAAGAAAATATTTAAAGCCCGGTTAGTTGTAAAATGATTTGCACAGAAAAAGGCATTGATTTTGATGAGATATTTTCTTCGATTGTCAAGATTACTTCTATTCGTATTGTTTTAAGTATTGTGGCTACTGAAGATTTGCATTTGGAACAACTAGATGTGAAAACTACCTTTCTCCATGGTGATTTGGAGGAGATATATGTGGAACAACCACAAGGATTTGAGGTCAAAGGTAAAGATAAATTGGTGTACAGATTGAAGAAGAGTTTATATGGCTTGAAACAAGCATCTCAACAATGGTATCTAAAATTTGATAGTTTTATGGCTGAGCAAGGCTATAGTCGGTGTAATTCTGACCATTGTGTTTATTTTAAGAGGTTGGATAATGACAGCTACATTATTTTATGTATATATGTTGATGACATGCTTGTAGCTAGGTCTAAAATAGATCACATAAGAGAGTTAAAACAACAATTAGCACAGTCATTTGATATGAAGGATTTGGGGGTAGCAAAACAAATCCTTGGTATGAAAATTTGCAGAGATAGGAAGAATAGACAATTGACTCTATCTTAGGCTACTTGTGTTGAAAAGGTGTTGTAGATATTCCATATGGAGAATGCAAAAGATGTCAGTACACCTTTGCCTAGTCATTTGAAATTGACTAAGCAGATATGTCCAAAGACACTAGAGGAGGAAGAAAAAATGTCCAAGGTACCATATGCTTTAGCTGTAGGAAGTTTAATTTATACCATGGTATGCATGAGACCAGATAGTGCACATGCTATAGGAGTCGTAAGTAGGTATATGAGTAATCCCGGATTGGAGCATTGGAATGCGGTAAAATGGATTCTCAGATATTTGAGAGGTACATCCAATAAACACTTATGTTTTGGGGGCTCTAATACTAATTTAGTAGGTTATGTAGACTTAGATTTGGCAGGTGATATTGATACTAGGTGGAGTACTACAGGTTATGTGTTTACTGTAGGTGGGACAATGATGAGTTGGATTTCCAGGTTGCAAAAAGTGGTTCCTTTATCCACCATAGAGGCAGAGTATGTAGCTGCAACAGAAGCAAGCAAGGAGATGATATGGCTGCAATCTTTCATTGAAGAATTGGGCAAACAATAGGCTAATAGTTCTTTGTATATAGATAGTCAGAGTGCCATACATCCTGCAAAGAATTCTACCTTGCATTCAAAGACCAAACACATATAGTTGAGGTATCACTTTATTTGGTCGGTGTTGGATGATGGACATTTAAGGGTGGAAAAGATACATACAGATAAAAATCTAGTGGACATGCTTACAAAGGCAGTGACAAGGGAGAAGCTAAGCTCCTCTTTAGCTTTGGTTGGTCTTCAAGACTGAAACAATAAAATCCGAACAACAGAGTCCAGGGTGCTTATTTCCAGTGGGCGCTGCACGCGTAGCGATGTCATCTAGGATCAGTCTCCAAGTGGGAGATTGTTGGTAGGTGGCAACTAATCAAGAAAGTACTATACAATATTTTTTCCTGAGCTGACATAAAAAAATCCTATTTTTGTAACCGACATAAGGCTTGATAAAAGTGGCTAAGGGTTAGGGTTTTGATTGATATATTGTATTGTAGCATTCGCAATGGTATTGAGTTGCAAGGATTGCTAGTTGTAATCAGTTTGATTTACTGGATAATAATATTGGACTCTTTGTTGGTGGATGTAGCCCAAGTTTGGGTGAACCATGTTAAAACTTGTCTCTCACTGTTATTATTTCTATGTATTTTTCATTCCTCTATTTAATCTTTATTTGCATTTAATTGATATCTTCTGTCGGCTAACCCTAATAGTTTACTATTAATGTCATTAGAAATAACCATTCCTCCAGATATGCAATCTATAAGGGCTACAACTGTAGCTATCAAGGGTCTTCCCAATACCAATAGATAATTGTCTTTACGGGTACATGATTGAATAACCTAAAAATATATAAGATATTCCTACATTTCAACCATAACTAAAACATTAGCTAAGACCCATTTTGGAATGACAATAGATTGGTCTACCATCTAAAGAATAGTTTATAGGTTTGTTAATGACATCTACAATCATGACATTAGTAACAACTCCCAAATCCACAACGCGTTTGGGATTTCAACTCCACCATTGGATATGGTAATCATAGGACTATTAGGATCACCATACTTAGGTGGGATAAATTCCTTGAAAGGAGACCAGCTAGGTATCCATCAATCTAGATAAAATTGATCTATTCCTTTTTTCTCCCTAGTATTTTTATACATAATTGTTTAACCAATTGGTTTAGTTTGAAAGTATTTCATTGATTGCTTGTAACAAGGTGATTTCAATGTCTAATTGATTCATCTTCTAACTAAGGTGAGTTTCATTTAAAGAATTTGGTTTTGGAGGGCATTTTGGGGTTACTTCTCTAAGTCTCGTTAGAAAAGGAGCTTGTTTCAAAACATGTTGTTCTTTTCAAGTTCTAAGATCAAATTCTAGAGAAAATCTAGAGAAGGGTTTAGTAACATTCTTAGTGGAATGCTCTGGAAGATCTTTAGAAGACTTCTCTAGAGGAACTCTAAAAATTGAATTCAGAGAAACTTTAAAAGAAAACTCCAGAAAATTATTGCAAAGCGTCTATGGAGTGGCTCCGGAAGATAACTCTGAAAGAGTACCATAGGTTTTTTATTGACTAGTCCCATCAATTTATATCTTATGAGGCTTCTCTATAGGCTTCTTATTACTTTGCTCACATGATTAATGTTACTTTTTGAAACTATTTCTTCCCCACCACCTATTATTTCAATTATGGTAGGTTGGTGTGGTTGATGGAGAGTTTTACCTAACCTAAGTTGCACACTTCCATAGTGTATATCATTAATTCTATCCATGTTTTCCTATTCAACTAAGTACATAGTAGTAGCTTGTTTATTATTCTTTGGATTAATGACTGGTTGGGCTAGAAGTTGAGGTTGCATAACCTGGTCAGGATGATGTTGATTTTGTAGAGGTGGTAGTAGGGATTATTGTTGATTTTTCATGTGGTAGGGTTCTTGATAAAACTAGTTATAGGGTGGATTCAATTATGGTGTAGGGTTTGGAGGGTACCATTAATGTTGTGATAGATTCAACCATTATGGATTTGACCATGTTTGATTTTCCCATTCTAGGGGTCCCTAAAAGTAAGTCCCCTAGTACTATGGTACTTGATGCTAAGGCTAAGGAGTTGTCCCTTGATTATTATTCCAGTTGGGTTGTGGTAAGCAAGGCAGATTTGAGGATTGTCCATAGGAAAAATTTCCTCGTGGTCTTTGTCTTACATAATTAACCTCCTTGTCCACTAGGGAAGAATTTTTCGTAGTATTTTTGGTTGCGTGAAGCAATTCACATTGATTAGTAGGATGTTTTTTATCACAAACTTGATAGACATCAATCTTATCCAAAGGAAATTCTCGTAAAAGGTGTTTGTTTCTACATCTACAGAAATAGATTGAGAGTGGTTTTGAGTTCTGAGTTCTAGCCTAAATTCCATCCAGAGTAGTATTAACTGAATGAGAATATTAGTCTTCAAATTTTCTATTTCTTCCTTTTCTTGTCCCATTTCATTGATCCCTCTCATCAAGTTGGATTTCCTAATCCCTCCATGGGTTCATGAATAATTTCTACAAAGTGTAGAGATTTTAGTGAGGCTAAGTTAGCTACATCATCTTTCCCTATTAAATTGAGGGCTTTTCATGCACCTTCATTAAGTTTCAAATATATTGTTGTAACAAGCTTAGGATTCATGATATCCTCACCACATTGGTTTAGTATAAAGAGGAATCTATCTAGAATATCTTCCAGACTCTCATCCTAGGTAAAAGTTTAGAACTGTGTCACACTTTTATAAAGGAAACAACCAACACAAATATATTTTTCCAACTTAGATGATGAAAAAGTCATATGCATGCTTTAAATTTAAAAATGAAATAAACTAATGAAAAGTAGATATTTTAATTTAGTTTATGCTTATAATTTTTTTAAAATTTTTAAAATTAGTTGGATATTTTTTATAAATTTCATAGATGAATTTTAATTGCCAATTTTTTTTGAAAAAAGTGACATCAATGGGACATCAAGAAAATATAGAAAAATTAATTTTTATTTCTTTATTTATTCCTAATTAGACAACTCAAATATTTAGTGCATGGAAAAAAAATAAAATTTGATGAATAATTATTTTTTAATAATTTTTTGAAGTCAAATTTAATCAGATCGTTATAGTTTTCATGGGACATCAACTTTTGTATAATTTTTTATTTTTTATTTAAAAAAATACTCTCTTGGAGAAGACTCTCTCCTCTAGTGTGCTGTGTATATTTTAAAAAATTTAAATATATTTTACCTATTTATTTTTAATTTCTAATCAATTGCATGTTTGATTATAATAACCTACTTACAATAAATTTAAAAATAATCCTAATAGAACTAATCAAAATATAAAAAATATTGCTAAGTTCTACACTCTGACATCTACCAAAGGGTATTTTTAATTTTTTATGAAAATGCCCTTTGGTTGGAGAAAATTATACTTGAACTTGAAGTTTTGTTCAATTTGTTGTAAATGGGGGGTTGGTTGCCACATGGGATACCACATAGATAGTTTCAGGTGAGATTGTACCACTCAAAAAGGTTTTGGGTAGAACATTATCACCTGAAACCTTCAATGTAAACAAAAACCTTTTTAAAATTTAAATTAAATTTTATATTTTTTAAAAATTTAGGTGAAAACATTTCAGCCCAAACTATTTACACCACACAATGCCACATAGGTGTTGCATGGCTTTGGGTGGAACTGTTTAGAGTGAAACCATTTCCATAGAAACTATTTAGTTGGTTGAAAGTGTGACATAGGTTTGAACTTTTACCCTCCTCTTTTTGTTTAAGATAGAAGAGCTCCTCCTTGGTATCACTTACCATACAATAGTTTTGATATTTGTCCAGAAACATAGTTTCCATTTCATGCCAATTATTGATTGACCCTAAAGATAGGCCCACAAACCAATGGATAGTTGAATCCCTTAATGTGGAAGGGAACAACTTAAGTTTTTTATTTTGAATTTTATAATCATATGTCTGGTAGAGGACCATAAATTAAAAAATGAATTGATCTAAATCTTCTGAGGCTAAACCTCTAAAGTGGGTAGGATGGAAGGAGAAATATTCTTCATCGGAGTGTCTTCATCTTGGTTTAAGTTAATAGGTTAAGTAAATGTTCTTTCTACCCTTCTTTCTTCTCTTACATTGTTGTCATATGTGATGTTTGATTGTTTACTCTCAAGACTTCTATGTGAAGTCTCTGGTGGGTCTTGGTCAACCAATTGATATTTATGCAATTCTTTAACCAAGACTTCTATCCCCTCTAGTTCAATGGTTGGTGTCCTGGGTTGGGGGATTTTTGCAACCAATCTTCCATGAGGTCACTTTTTTCTAACCATGCAGAAGGAGTTGTTAATTTTTGTATAACTAACTTGAGTTATCTAATTGTATTCTTAATGACACCTTAAATAAGAACAAGTGTGTTCCTTGACAATGACACCAAAAAGTGATAAGGTATTTGAAAACCTTGTACTTTAATACATTGTTACGTTGTGAATTTGGGTGTTATCCAATGGCTATTTGAAATAGGAAATCAAACATATCATTTTAGTGATGGTTTTTAAACTACAAAATAAAAGAAATGCTTATGTAGGAATACAATCTTAAACTATGAAAGCATTTAAAATCTAATCTAAGGAAGTATTTAAAATCTACAATGAAACAAAATATTAAACTACTTGGCTGGCTTTGAGAAATAAAATATACTACCAACTTTTGAAACAACGGTCGGATAAACTTTTAAGAGTAAACTAAAAACACAACTTTCTAGCACACTATGAGTTTACTGATCAATAAAGAACATTGGACAATACAAAATAGTGCAAATTGACCTACAAGTTAAAAACTAGAGCAACTTATTTCATTTGCTTGAATAGAAATAGAAATAGAAAAAATTCATGAACAATATCACTTCAACAAAACATAGTATTCACAATACATCGAAATCACAAATACTTATCTATGAACATGTTTTTTCCTCCTGAAATGAGTGGCCAACTCTCTAAAAATTGAAACTATCAGAACTTCAAAATACCATCAGACAAATTTCTTTTAAATTGTAAGAAAACTTAAAATTTTATATTTTATTCATTTAAAAAATAAATACTAAAAGAGTTTGGTTCATAATAAAAAAAAGAAATTAAGGAAACCGATGAAATCAATTTCTATTAGGAGTCCTTTCCATGTAGAGTACTTTTTGAGATATTTATGAATTACATTTGCTAAGCATCTTCAATTGTACTGCAAAATAAGGGAATGGGTGCTCTGAACATGGGATAGGTGTAATTACCAAGGGATGCTTTTCTATTTCCATAATTCTTTCAGAGCTGTTTTTGGCATGTGAACCTTGCAGTACCATGAAATTTCTAGAGAATCCTCTTCTAGAACATTTTGGAGCATGGGCAATTGCATAGAAATGGGATATAATTTAGTGGCCAAACTTGAGATTTTGGTGAAATGCGCTAGTGATATATAAAGCATGTATGCGCCATAAAACATACACATTATAATGTGTACATGTTATGGCTTGGATTAGATCCAATCCATAACATGTATGCATTATATAACGTGCACATGTTATAGTTTGCAAATTCAATGCAAATATAACATGAGAATATTATGTTTGCATTGAGTTTTACAAAATTCAATGCAAACATAACATGAGTACCTTATTTTTGCATTGAATTTGTAAAGTACAACGCACGCATGCCATATAATGTGGATGTGTTATAACACAAACATATTTTTAATAACTTAATTTTTTTTTTATGATCCTGCCCACTTAGGCTTGGAGATCCCTTTTCCCTCCTAGATTCATGATTTCAACATAAAATAATGATTTTGAAATTCAACGTCATTAGTTTTACACATTTTACATCAATATTTTATGAAACTACCACCAAAATGAAGAGCTACTTCTTAGCTTTCTAGACATATAATTTTTTATTATTTTGAATAAGTTAAGGTATTTAATTTAATTTTCTTTGAAGAGTGTCTTCATATTCCTCCAATACATATGTATTGATTTTTGTTTATGCCTTTTGACCCACCTATCCAAATTTGAAAAAAAAATATATATGATTCTTCTACACTTCATTCTCTACACATTAAAAAAAGTTACATTTTTTATTAGTTTTGCACAAGTTATGTGATGTGCATGCTCAGTGATGTAATTTTCAAGGTGCATCCACTTTGAAAAATCATAAAAATAAATATTCAATTAAAATATAAAAAAATACACAACTTGTAGTACTCACTCTTGACTATATTTCTACCAACCAATTTTTAAAAATAATTTATCCAACAAAAAATAGGGGGCACACACTAGACACTATGTTATATTTCAATGATAAAAACAAGAACACTTTTGTGTGCACTCAACATTTCACCCTCTTAATCTTAACCATTTAAAAAAATCTTTAGTGGTTTAGAAACTAGATTCAAAGTACTACAATCCTTGTTCTTATCATGTCTTCAAAGTTTGGGTGTAAAAATCTCAAATTACTTGCCTAAGTTTAGAAAAGTTAGCTGATTTCAAGAAAAAAGTGGCCGCTTTTGACCCTCTTTTTATATCCCAAATTCCATGCACTTACCCACATCCTCTTCAAAAATATTTTGGAGCATTCTCTTCCACCTTCTCTAGAGTCTTTCTTTCAGAGTTGGATGAGTCTTGTTTTGACAAAATGAACCTTTATAGCCACAATACATTAGCATTGGAATTCTTTTTAATGCATAATAGAAAACAAAAATATACATCATTCCTAGTTAGGATAACAAATAATTTATCATACAATCAAAGTAATACTAGCCTGATAGAATTTTTAGGTCATAAAGGAAGGTAATTTAGTTAGTATATAATGAGGTCAATCTTCACCTCATCATTCATGTACCACGCCTATAAATATTTCCATACTTGGTGTTCCTACATGATTCATTTGTCCTATAAGAATATTTAGACCCATTAATAGTTTTTGGCAAGCTGCATGGGATTTGAATGCCACCACTAACCATGTCTTGGTGAGCTCTTGGTCTCCTACTTCTTGAAGCTTTTATCATCATCGGTGACTCTACAAGTAAATCCACTTATGCTTTCTCAACAACCACTAAGGATTTTCCCTACATGGATTATTAGAGGTCCTCTCATACCCCAATCTCCTCATGCTAAATGTAGTACAATCCTAGATGCTGCCTTGTGCTCTCTCCCACACTTCATAGGTGAAGGTTCAGCTACTCCCACAAAAGACTTAGATTGTATATTGAATCACCCCATGATACACAATATTTCTAAGGAAATCATTACACTTAGAGGTTCCTAGCTACTTCATTCAAAGGTAAAGATCTTGATTGGTATTGGTCTCTATCTCCTCTCTTAATTGATGATTAGGACCAATTGAGTCAAGATTTGATCAATAAGTTCAAAGAGAAAAGAGACGCTGAATCACTACTAGAAAAAATCACAACTACCAAAAGGGATCTTATGGAGATGGTGGATGAATTCAATAATAGATTTCAAAAGACATGGCAAATGATTCAATTAAGGTGTGACTCCCATAAAGTATGACCTACACATGTTATTTAAAATCAATAGATTTCAAGATTACCATGATAGTTAAGTCAAAAGGCATGTGGTGGGATGAATAGAAATAGCACCATAGGGTAGGTTCAAGATTACCATGATAGTTAAGTCAAAATGAGGACCCTACCCTATGGTGCTATTTCTATTCATCCCACCAGATGTGCTAAGAACTATCATTCATTGGTTATTCCTCTTTTGAACCAAGCTCAAAATAATAACCAAAATAGCCAAATGCAAGATATGTGGATGGGTCTAAAATCATCTACTCAAGAGAAAATCTTGGTTGCCTTGAAGGACTATGATGCTTATGCACTAAATGATCCATCCTCAACTTATGGAAGATCACAAGTTCACTCTAACTACTTCACTAGAGAAAAAAAATTAGTGAAAGAGCATACTCTTATAAAATAGGCAATGCCACATATTCAAAAAGAAGAAGTTCCCCCATTTTGATGTGCCAATTGCATCCATTTTGTGCCCCTAATTAGGGCCAACATGAATGAGCTTGGAATTACTATACCACCAAAGGTTCCCTCAAAGTAAATTTAGCTAGTCTATCCCTCAACTAAGAGACTAGGTGTGCATTGGGCACCTAATGTGAGGTAACTAGTTCAATCAATCAACTCCTTTAATATTTTTGATCAATTAAAAAGTTCTACAATTAGCTTGCCACTCTAGGAAGTTCTTTTTATCCTAGAGAAAATGAAATTATTAGAGGATACCTTGAATAATAAAAATACATTAGGAAAACAAAAGCATCAAGCTATAGACATATTGGAGGGAACACTAAAGTAACATTACATGTAAAAACTACCAAGATCATGGAAAAACAAAAAAGCACGAGATTGCAAATGAAATCGACCAAATGTATTCACAAATGAAGAAGTATAAATAGGTGAGTGTGGGAACCTGATTCTCCACCAAATGAGGATAGGACTGCTCTCTATGAAGTGGTGGTGAGTAACCACCCACAAAGGTAGCATGAGGTGTTGATGCAAGTCGACACCTCTACAAAATGACTAACAACTTTGATAAAATCAAAATGCATGTGGAGAATTTTCCTAACTATGATTAATGCTAGTGTAAACACCTATGATCAAGGTGTATACACTAACACACCCCCTTAATCATAGATTAGGTGTGTTTTACAAAAAATGGGTCTTGACTATTAGCCTGATGAGGTACCCATGCATAATGCAAATCTCTCAGAAATGGAGAAAGATAGAAAACCCACTAGGAAAAAACTATCCTCTAAAAGAGAGAAAAAGAAGGAAAGGATTAGATAGGCCCCCAAAAGATGATGCTGCTGATGTAGACTACATGCCAAGAAGAGCTCGTATCTATGAATGAACTTACTCTCAGTAAAGGGTTTGGTGAAAGTGTCATTAACCTGCTCTAAAGACTGGAAAAAGACTAAGTCAATGATCTGACCATGAATAAGCTCTCGAATATAATGCATGTGAATCTCTATGTGTTTGGTTCATTGATGTTAAACCAAATTCTTGCATATCTAAATAGTACTCTGGTTATCACAAAAAATAACTATAGGTTGATTGAAAGGAATGCCAAACTTAGAAAGAATGCCTTGAAGCCATATGGCCTCAGTAGCTAAGTTAAAAACTCCCCTGAACTCTGCCTCTATAGAAGATATAACAATAGCATTCTTATTCTTCCTAAACTAGTTGATATGACCTAAACCAAGTGAAAACTATAACCAGAAGTGGACTTGCAATACTCAATATCACTAGCCCAATCTAAATTTGTATAACCAACCAAGTCAACTGATAAACCAATTCTGTAGTGAATATTGAATGCAAGTGTACCATGAAGGTAGTGAAGAATCCTCTTATCTACTTTCCAGTGTAACTCATGAGGTTCTTGCATAAATCTAGAAACCATGCCAACTACATATGATATGTCAGGCCTAATATGTGTTAAGTATATAAGACTACCTACAAGTTGCTGATACAATGTAGCATCAACTAAAGGTGTAGGGCAAGATGTCTCAAGCTTTACTCCAGATAGGAAGGGAGTTGGAGATGGTTTACAAGTAGTCATGTGAAAATGTGCAAGTAAATCAAGAGTATAATTATGTTGAGAAAGAGCAATCCCTGAATTTGACTATGATATCTCAATGCCAAGGAAGTAGTGCAATAAACCCAAGTTTATCATGTCAAATCTGTTCTAAAGTGCTGATTTCACTTCTGTAATGGTAGTTGAAGTACTCCCAGTAATCAAAAGATCATCAACATATAGAACTAGTATCAAAAGTGAATCATCCTACCACAAAAGATACACATTAGGATCTAAATGGCATCTAGCAAATCCTAAAGATAGAAGGTAAGAATACATCTTAGCATACCAAGCCTTAGAATCTTGTTTAAGAACATAGATAGATTTCCTTAGATTACACACTAAGGATGAATCCTAAACAAACTCTGGTGGTTGTTTGATGTAGATCTCCTCTTCAGGGTCTCCATGAAGAAATGCACTCTTCAAATCCATCTGATGTACATCCCATCCACATGTTGCAGCTATATGTAGTGTGAGTCGAATCGAAGTCATCTTGGCAACAAGTGCAAATGTTTATGTATAGTCAATGCCTGTAACTTGTGAAAAACCATTTACAACCAAACATGCTTTGTACTTATCAATTGACCCATCTGCTGCATATTTAGTTCGATATATCCATCTACATTGAACTATCTTCCTTCCCTTAGGAAGTGAAGTCAAATTGCAAGTGTGATTTCTAATTAAAGAATCATATTCCTCATTCATAACAATATCCCACTCAGATATGCCTGATGCTTCTTTAAATGTCTATGGATCAGACAATGAAGCATAGAAGACATGTGATCCTCCCTAAAAATCTGTTTGAATCTATCTGTCATCTGCTGTAATCTGTACCCATGAATCTGCTCTATGAAGTGAGCGTAGATTTCTAGATGAGGGTGAGTCAGATGTAGAAATATCAATTTCTAATTCAATCCTTGAACTTGATGAAGATGAGTTCTTAGTACTATCCTCAATTTGTAAACTAGAAGGAGAAGAAGAAGAACTATTTTTTGCACTAGGAATCTACTGTGAATGATCTGAATCATCAAAGGTATGATTTGGAGAATCAACAATATACCGAGGAATGTCAAGAACAATTTCAAGGGGTGTTTTTTGAAACTTAACACTTCTCTCAATGAAAAACTCATGTGTGGTTGAGTGAAGTAGGTGATAGCCCTTTACACCATCTAGATATCCAACAAAGATGCAAGGTTTGGATTGTGGATCCATAGCCTCGAGATATTCTTTAGGAATGCGTGCCATAGCTAGAGAACCAAAGACTTTTAAATGATCAACTATTGGTTTCCACCCTTTCTAAGCTTCAAAGGGAGTGATTACCTTCAAGGGTTTATGAGGAACTCTATTATGAATGTAACATGCATAGTTGATTGCTTCAGCCCAATAAGATGGAGTTAAGACTTTAGAATGAATCATACAAGTAGCCATCTCTTTTAATGATTTGTTTTTGTGTTCAACATTACTATTTTGTTGAAGAGTATAAAGAACACTACATTGCATATCTATCCCCTCTATTATGCAATATTTCTCAAAATGATTATTGACATACTCTCTACCATTATCAGTTCGAAGAATTTTACTGACTTTCCCTGACTATTTTTTGGCTAGAGCTTTGACATCTTGAAAAGATTCAAACACTTCAGATTTTTGCCTAAGGAAGTAGACCCATGTGAAATGAGATAAATCATCAATAAAGGTGAGAACATATCTAGCCTTTGTAAATGATGGATGGGGAAAAGCCCCTGAAACATCACTATGAACAATTTCTAAAACTTGTTTTGCCCTCCATGTTTTCTTCTTATGAAACTTTGCTTCAGGATGTTTACCAAGTGTACAACCTTCACAAAGTCCTTTAGAAAACTCAACTTTTGGCAATCCATTAACCATTTTTTGTTGACATAGTTATTCAAGATAGCGGTAGTTAAGGTGACAGAACCGCTCATGCCATAGTTTACAAACTTCATCTAAATGTGTTAGTAGTGCCTTTGGAGAAATATCTGCAGCAAAATTGGAGAAGGTATATAATCTGGATTGGTGATTTGCCTCCCCTATAGAAACTAAATTATTACTTTGTAATTCTCTTATCTCAACTAAATTTGGAGAGAAATGTATTTGCATGCCTTTCCCTAAGTGTGTTATTTGATACACTGAAAGGAGACTAGTTGATAGTGAAGGTACACTATCTTGAACATTTGAAAATGTTCCTCCTTCAATTTCAATAGACCCTCTCCCTTTCACCAATGCTAGAGTATCATCACCTAAGGTGATTGTAGACATTCTGGATGGCTCCAAAGACAAAAAAACAACTTGAGAAGAATCCATATGATGGGTTGTACCAGAATCAATAATCCATGATGGCGATGAAGATTTAGTAGCAATTAAGGCCTTGCCTTTTAATTTCTCTTTTTCTTTTGTATTATCTTGAGTTGATGAAGATGCTTTGATAGGATCAGGTAGCCCAATATTATTCTTTTTAAGAATCTGAGAGAGATTTTTAATTTGTTTCTTCATGCATTGATGTTCATCATGCTCTCGTTTCTTACAAAAGGCACAAGTAACTTTCTCAGTAAATGAATTACTTTGTTAAGAAGAGTTATCCTTTTTGAAGCTATCAATTTTATTAGCTTTCCTACTATCCTTGTCCTTTTTAGTGTTCCTTTTCTTTCTTTTTGAAGTTTGAGGCTTTTCATTCCCTACAATTAAAGCTTGTCGCTTAGTAGACTTCAAAGAATCCATCTAAATTAATTTTTCTTGCTCTCTTGTGAGATCTGAAATAAATCTATCTAGAGCAGGCATTTTCCATGTTGCTCCAAGAGAACTTTTAGTAGAATAGAAAGTAGAGACAAACACTGAAAATTCAAGACCTAGTTTGGAAAGTATAGAGAGGATTAATTGATCCTCTTTCTTGTCAATTCCACAATCTTTGAACTGCAACTTTAAAGATTTAAATTTTGTGAAGAAATCTTCTAAAGTCGAGAAACTTCTAGGACTAAGACCTAAGAGTTGATTTTCCAATTCATGACTTCTAAGTTCATCAATTTTCCTGAATAATTTGTTTAAAACATCCCAAACTTCAATGGGTGTAGTCAAATTCTCAACATGAAACAACAATTTAGGAGATATATTTAAACAAAGAAAACCAAATGCTTGGTCACACTTGTTGAAAAACTTTTCTTTCTCTTTGGCTGCATTAGGTTCTTTTTTTGTTCCCATAGTTATCCTATATAAATCTTTGTTTTTGAGCACAAGACTTACTTTAATCTTCCAATCATGATAATTGAAAGGAGTTATGGGTGGTATAGGGATAGTAGACTCCATGATTCCTAGTCTTTAGATAGCAGCTGTAGAAATATGTAAAGAAAGAACTAAAGAAATGCGAGTGAAGAAGTGAAAAGGAAATGTGTGACCCACACAAAAAGCATGAAGTGTGAAAGATGAACACACAAGAACCCTTTAATTATGTTTTTTCCCCCCAAATTTGGCACTTTATAGGAGTGCGATAGGTCACCATAAAATAGCTTAAAAAGTAACTTTATAATTTTAGTGTGATTTTAGGCTATTTAGATTGGTGACAAAAAATCATAAAAACCATGCACTTTTGGAAAAGGAATCACTCGATTTTGAGTTGATTTGCAAAATTTATAGGCCTTTTAATTTTTTGGATTTACAAAAACAAATTTCCTTCCACAACAAAAAAATTTCCAATGTTTGAAAAAAAAATTGCATGCAAATTGTTTGGGAGAAAAAAATGAAATGAGGGAAAAAATAAGCCCCCTTGGGCTGTGGATGACCAAGGGCTAAAACCCCATATGACCAATGGATTAACTTAAAAAAAATCTTCCCCCCTCCCCTTGCTTACATGACCCCCCTTAGTTTCTTACATCAGAAAAAAAGACACTTTTTCAAATTAATAGTGCCACCTTTGATGGCAATAAACTTGACAACAATTGCAGTTGAGTGCAATGGCCAAATGTGGCCCTTTGGCCATCAATTGAATAGGGAGAAGAGGCCAAATTGGTAGATGTACTGGGGACACCCATGTGTGGTGTCAATGCTTCCTCCTTGTAGGCCTGATGATAGGCATTATGGAGCCACCGAAGCACTCTACCGAGCCCTTTCAATGGGTATTGTAGATTGAAACTAGCCGCCCATGTAGCAAGGCACAATAAACATGCATAATAGAGTCGTCACTGATGTGCTTCGAGCTCCTCCATGAAGGCAAGTAATACCTATGAATGTCACCTATGTCGAGCCCTATAAAGGGCATTTAGAATCCAACAAAGTAGGCCAATGGTTTGCTTCTCTGTCATGTCAATGAATAATACCCTCTATGGGTGATTTGAACTCCACAACAAAACACAACAAGAGCATAGTTAAGAATAGCAAAACCAAACACAAACAAAACCTCACAGTGAAAAAAATGACACGTGAAGGGGCAAATCACACAACAGAGCACAAACGACTTGAAGCTAACCACAATAGCTCCGATACCATGTAAAAATTGCCAAGATCATGGAAAAACAAACAAGCACAAGATTGCAAATTATATCGACCAAATGTGTTCACAAATGAATAAGTATAAATAGATGAGTGTGGGAACCCAATTCTCCACCAAATGAGGATAGGACTCCTCTCCATGAAGTGGTGGCGAGTAACCACCCACAAAGGTATCACGAGGTGTCGATGTAAGTTGACACCTCTACAAAATGACTAATAACTTTGACAAAATCAAAATGCATGTGGAGAATTCACCTAACTATGACTAACACTAGTGTAAACACCTATGATTAAGGTTTATACACCAACATAACATTCTTCAAATTACAAGAAATGATGTATGTAAAGCTAAACAAAATCCATTGTACTTGACATTGGTATACAAAGAGAAATCAATTCATAGTTATATGGTGGTTTCTAACTCAAGTAACTTTCTCATGCCTAAGAAGGTTACTAATGCATTAGGATTAATTAATGAACCTACCACCAAGGGAGTAGTCCAATTGCATGGCACCCTTGTTATTAGGTTAGGAGTTGTAGAAAACCTTCCCCAATCTCTCTATGCTTTCCCTAATATTGAAGTCCTCCAAGATATATCCATAATTGATCTTCCTACTTCCTTTGGTCTATGAGTTTTGATGGTACCATGTAAAATATTTCCATGGTTTTAGTCTTTTGACATTATGATAGAAGGTTTATGACTTAGGATTTTTACAAAGCACAAATATTGTGAGAAATATTCCTCAAAGAGGCCCTAAACCCTTATGTCATGCATCCTATGTATCTTTTTCTTTTATTTGTGTGAATTGAGGTTGACTACTTATCCCCTATCACCTAAGCTTTTAAGTTGTTTTCTTGTGTTCCCCAGAGTATTATTTGACCAACCCCTCACCATACAACCATTGCCTCTAGCACGTACCTAAAAACCTTCATTTTAGAATGACCAATTGATCGAATGCCCCCTTTTCATTCCTAATAAGACAAGGGTTGTTTTTAAAATTATACACCAAGGGTTGGGTACCACTAACCCCTTTTGATAGGTGAAGTTAATTGGCACATTTCTACCAGTTTGAGAACATCCAAAAGTGATTGTAAAAGATGTTCATGGAACTGTAGAATAGGCGCCAGCTGGTGGGGAACTATCTCTCATTACAATAAAGTTAATGATGGTGGGTCCCATCTGGAATGTAAAGAATTTTTAATGTCTCCACCATTCCACCAAGCTCTATTTAGAAGTCTTGGCTAGCATCCATGGAGAGGTGAAATTCTGACACGTGGCTGCTACATCTACAAGAAAAGATCCATTTGGAGAAAGGCATGTTTTCATGTTATGGTTTTCATCCCTCCGTCATTCTGTTGGATCATTGATTAGCATGCCTTGCTAGACTACGGAATGACAGAAAACTACCATGTAACAGGGATGACATAATATCTATGGCTTGTTTGTTCTGGCAATTAATCAGGAAATATTGAGAAATAACTTTCTGATTGGTTTAGTAAAATTTGTTGGACGTGTCATGTATAATCAAGTTCTTGCGATTGATCATGGCCATGAAATCTTTGCCAGTATCATACAATCTCACAGTCAATATTCAAATCTCCCAAAGTGAATGATCTTGCATATCTAGTTCACCCAAGATGAAGTGAAGGTGGATGCGACAAATTCCAATCCTAGATAAATGGTATTTATGTGGCTCACATCCTAAATTCTTCTATACTTACTATTCCAAAAAACATTGAAGCACTAGAGCATTGAAGCTGATAGCTTCTACCATATCTCTGGTGTCAAGTTTAGAGTGGTTGTACAAAATAAATTAGGTGAGTTGTCTATTCCTCTTATTGTACTTTGCTTTTCCATCAGGGCTTTTGTATTTCCTTCTATTAATAAGAAAATCTTCTATGATGTGAATTGAGAAAACTCCTGAACACCAAGAGAGAAAACCCTCACCCTAATTTCACCATTTGATAATGGCTCCACCTAAAGCCCATTGTTCCTCCATTTCCCAAAAATGAAACCTGCATGAAGACCTTGTAAAACAACTACCTGGATCTGGTGCACAAAAGATAAGAGTAACTAGCCTTGAAGGTAAAGATGGGTTGGATGACAAGTTTTCTAACTATAGAGATGTGGAAATCCTTGTTCATGGTCGGTCATTATTTTACCACTGGTGGAGCAAGACAAATGCTCACGCACCATTATCTAATGTATGGGAAAGTGATCTAGGAAAGATAATAGTTACTAATGTATTTGAGGATATTGAGTTACTCCAAGCCATGGGTACCCATTATGATGAAACATCTAAAGCAATTAGAAGCATGAAAGGGAGAGTTCTAGTGGAAATTAGTACAGAAACTATTGCGACAATCTTTGGACTAAACTTGGTTACCTCTATAGAGATTGATACAAATAGATTCAAAGCCCTATATATGAAAGATAGAAGCAATTATAGAACCATATATTTGCCTAGGTTGATGAAAAAGGGACCAAATGGTAGATCAATAAGAATTCCCCAAAGTGAGCAAGAGCCCTTTAAGCTAGACACTTTTGAAGGTTATTATGCCAAAACCTACTATGCTCTTTGTCAAGTGTTAGGGGAAGACAAGAAAGAAAGGATTCCCATTGATCTTACATATATGGCCGATGATATCCAACATCCATCTCAGAATGTTCAACTTGACTTTTTTTCCTACTTAGAAAAAACATGTACATCAGGGGTTGGTAGGCATGAAAAACAAGAAGGAGCCAATTAAATTTAGATGGTTTTCATTGCTTTTCCATATGCTCTTGTATCATGGAGAAACAAAGATGGTTTGGAACCCCAAAGTAATGATTAATCATGTTGATAACATGGGAAATGTATTGCATGTCTAGTGTTTGACTCACATATGGGACAAGCATGATCCCAATTCTAGTTATAGATTCTTTAGAAATTATTTTGTGGTCATAGTGTTAAGGTACTTCTAGTCAGACATACCCAGGATTCTAGAACCATTGTTAAATTTCCTTAGAACTGTAGTGAGGGTCCCTAATTTGGAAATTAAGCACAATTGGAGTGACTTCATCCCCCATTAGGAGGGCACAATTTTTAGAATTTATGGTATCCCTGTTGGTCCTAACATTTTACCCAAGTATGTGCTATTGAGGATTGGTTTCTTGGAGGTAATCTGGCAATTAGATGAATCAGAAAAAAGTTCACCTAGAAGCACAAAAGAAGGGATCTTTATTTCCTTTCTTGATAGTGTTTTTTGAATTCAGGTTGAACAAGGAAGGAATTGCTAAACTGAATGATAAATTGTTGCCTTTTAAAATGAGGCAGGAGAGGACTAGGTTCTCTGATCCTGAAGGGTACATAAAGGACATTAGAAGAGGTATTAATAGGTCTTACATTCTCCATCAGGTTTTCTTTCCTGAGGATGTTAAAAAAAATCTCCTACTAATGAGGAAGTGAAAAGAAAAAGAGAAAAATGGACAATATATATGAAATATGAAGAAGGAATGAAAAAGAAGAGGCGTTCTTACAAGGGACTTTTCCTAGAGGTTGATGACCCTATCAATAAGATAAAAAAGATTTTATCTCATATTGATGAATTGGTTGATATACAAAATAGTGAGTCTTCTCATCTCTCTATAGAAGAAAAGCATGTTGGAATTAGGATGGACAACTGATAGGGGGGGTGAATCAATTGTCCCACAAATTTAACCTTTTCTAATTTTAATCTTCTTCCACAACTTACAAATAGATTAATGATATAAGCATTAAAGCATGAATCAATAACACATGAGTAAAAACACAATGAACACACTTGACACAAAGATTTTTAATGTGGAAACCTGATTAAGGGAAAACCACGGCGGGGGTGAACCCACGAGATTCATACCCTGCTAAAAGTACTTAAAAGAAATGGGAAGGTACTTGCCTTTGGGATCACTACCCAGAGCTCACTATTCAAAGAGGCTCATTGCCTACAAAAATTTATGTTTAGTATAGAAAGATTAAACTGAGAAACAACATCTTCAACATGTTTGGTTTAGTCTCATTGAATGCTCACAAAACTTCTGCTCTTCTCCCAAATGCTTCTTTTACTATCACTTCATCCTTTACTATTCTTGTTCCTCTACTCCTCTTCTTTGCTCTGCCTTTGATCCTTTCTTAAGATTTTATTATTTCACGCAAGGATGATTTTTCACGACTCAACTACACGCCTTTATATGCTTCATAAACCTTGGAATAAACATCAAGGTCAGCACTACAAGCATCTGACTTAATGTGAATCACTAGGCTATCATCCAAACATAACTGGAACTCAAATATTCCTTGATCAATACACCACGATCCATATTGCTCTTAGATCATCTGCAACATGCTTGAATCATCCAGCCTACCAAGACTGGGAAGAACAGTAACACCAAGGAAGAAATCTTCAACAACAAGCTCAATCTTCAATGCGGACCTCCAACACAGTAGGTGCATGATCCAGAGACCTCCACAAGCACATTGAATTCAAAAAAGACATCTGCACTCCTCCAAATCATGAGAATCACTTGGATCTTTTTCTAGAACCTCAAGAACACTATCTACCATGACTGTCACACTAGAAAGATTGCTTACAGACCTATAAACCACGAACTGCTTGAGTTGATGATACACACTGACTTCCCAAACATGCCTCTAGACTCACAGATCATAATATTTCAATGTGGAGCAATCTAGACCGATTTATTATTACTCTGTCTCTTCTGAACATATCAAAACCTGATTCTACTCAAATGGTCATAGCTTCTTCAAATCTTCATGCAAACCTCTCAAAACTTAACTCGAGCTACTACAGACAATCCTATAAATAGCCATATGGTTTGCATACATTGATCTTCATTAATTTTCTCAATATCCTCAACATCCTAGTCTTCTAAACATACAACAAAATAGGATACAATTGACACCAATGGCAATAGGGATATGTTAACATCAATGACAACATTGATTAGGCACATATTTGCAACAATCTCCCCTTTTGTCATTGATGGAAACATATGATGTGAAAAATTGATTCAACCATCAAGATAAGAACTTCTCCCCCTTTCTCTTATCACACCTACAACTATTTTTCTTTATAGCTCCCCCTTTTATCAGCAACTAGTTTTTCACATGACTTCTCTCCCCCTTTGACATCAATGGCAAAGGGCACATATTTGCAACCTTTTCTCCCCCTTTTTGTTTTAGACTAATTTCAAAATTTGCATACAGATTACTCCCCCTGAGTAGTATCTCCTTAACATCAATTTGGATTACAAGATATGACTGTGAATTCCACCAGACTAATGCACCCTAGTGCATCTTAGTTTTGATTAACATGGGTAATAACCCCTAACTTCTCTCTGAGATACTCAAAAGTATCTTTAGGTAGACGCTTAGTGAAAATATTTTCAATCTGATCCTTTGAAAAAAAAACTCCAATCTGACTTCATTCTCATTAAACTTCTCTCTCAAAAAGTGAAACTTGATTGATATGTGCTTTGTCTTTGAATGCAACACTAGATTCTTTGAGATGCTTATTGCACTTGAATTATCATAGAAGATTGTGATAGGCTCCTCAAACAGAATTTTGATGTCCTTCAACATTTGCTTCATACATAGAACTTGAGTACAATTGTTTTTTGCTGCTATATACTCTGCCTTTGCTGTAGATAGGGATATTGCCTCCTACTTTTTGCTCTGCCAAGAAACCAATCTACTTCCTAGGAAGAATGCACCACCATTAGTAATTTTTCTATCATCCACATCTCCTGACAAATCAGCATTTGTATATGCATGAAGAGTGAAGTCATTATCCTTTGGATACCATAAGCCATAATCAAGAGTCCTTTTAAGATATCTAAAAATTCTCTTGACTTCTACAACATAGGATTCTCTAGGATCAACTTGAAATCTAGCAACAAGTCCAACTGCATTCGTGATATCATGTCTAGTTTGAGTTAGATAGACCACTCTTCCAATCATTGATCTATACCTTTTCTGATTTGCCTTAGGAGAGTCATCATCTTTACTCAGCTTACATCTGGTTACCATGGGTGTACCCACTAGCTTTGAATCTTCCATTCCAAACTTTTTCAACAATTCTCTCACATACTTAGATTGAGATATGATGATACCTTTATCTGATTGAATGATTTGTAGACCTAAGAAGAGGTTCATTTCACAAAACATGGACATCTCAAATTCACTCTGCATCTGATCAGCAAATGTTTTGTACATATTCCCATTTCCACCAAAAATGATATCATCAACAAATACCTCAACAATCAGAATATGCTCATGATCAATCTTGAACTAAACATTACTGTCAGCAGTGCCTTTGCTATATCCTAGATTTACTAGATACTTATCTAATATTGCATACTAGGCTCTTGGGGCTTGTTTGAGTCCATACAATGCTTTCCTTAACTTGTAGACCATATCTCTCTTATCAGACAACTGAAATCCTTCTGGTTGCTCAATGTAGACTTCTTCTAAATCTTCGTTTAAGAATATTGACTTGACATCCATCTAATAGACCTTGAAATCTTTATAAGAAGCAAATGAAAGAAATAATCTGATTGCATCTATTCTTGCCACCAGAGCAAAAGTTTCTTCAAAAGCAATTCCTTCCACTTGAGAATATCCTTTGCATACCAACCTTGCTTTGTTTGTTACAACTTCACCATCTTCATTTAGTTTATTTTGGAAGACCCATTTAGTTCTAATAACATTTTTGTCTTCAAGTCTAGGAACAAGATCCCAAGTGTGATTTTTTTTAATTTGCATTAATTCTTCTTCCATTGCTTTTACCCAATTTTCATCATTGCAAGCTTCACTTACTGAATTTGGTACAATCTTTGAAATCAAACAAATCTCCTCTTGATCTTTAGAAATTATTTTCCTAGTTCAAACACCTTTATATCTATCTCCTATGATATGATCTTCAAGATGATTCAGTCTTACATACTTGGGAGTTTTGGGGTTTTATTTGAACCTCTGTTTCTTGATCTTGTTCTTCAACATCTGTATTATCCTCTCGAGTCACTGGATTTTCTAGATCAATCTGAATCTGAGTCTAGGTTTGAACTTGTCTTCCTTGACTTTGACTTTCATCTTGATCATCTAATTCATATCTGCAAGACCTAGAATGTCCTTCTTTGCTCTCATCAACTCTAGCATTTACACTTTCAACAATATGTTTCAATGTTTTGTTAAAGCACCGATATGCCTTGCTTTGAGTAGAGTAACCCAAAAATATCCCTTCATCACTTCTTGCTTCAAACTTACCTAGATCCTCATCTCTTTTGATATGGCACTTACTACCAAAAACTCTGAAGTATCTCACATTAGGAGGATGACAAAACCATAGTTCATAAGGGGTCTTACCAGAATTGCCTTTGATCTGCACCCGGTTGAGAGTGTAGACAACAGTACTCACAACTTCTCTCCAATAGACTTGTGGAACATTTTCTTCCATCATCATGGTCCTGGCAGCTTCTTGAATGGTCCAATTTTTTCTTTCCACAACTCTATTCTACTGAGGAGTCCTAGGAGAAGATAATTGTCTTTTTATTCCATGTTTTTCATAGAATGTATCAAACTCACTGGAGGTAAACTCTCCACCTTTGTCAGCTATTAGACACTTTATTTTCTCACCAATCTCATTTTCCACCATAACCTTGAACACCTTAAACTTGTCTAGAGCTTCTGATTTTTCTTTTAAGAAGGTTACCCACATCATCCAGGAGTAATCATCAATCAACAACATAAAATATATGTCTCCTTGCACACTCCTAATTCTAGTAGGGCGACATAGATCAGTATGCGCAAGTTCTGACTATCCACTTGAAAATTGTTCTTTACTCTTGAATAAAATTTTGTCCTATTTACCCAATTGACATTCTCTACGCATACTATCAGCAGGTTTCACAAGTTTTGGAAGATCTCTCATAGCGTGAGTAGAACTTATCTTGACAATGTTATCAAACTTCACATGACACATTCTCTTATGCCATAACTAACTCTGATCAATCTGAGAAATCAAACAACTTTTGCCATAACTACTTAAATGAAAGATGTTACCTCTAGTATGAGTACCAGATGCAATTTCACTTCTGGAGCTTTCCAAGATTGTACATTTTCCATCCTTGAATCGGAGATCATAACCCTTGTCAACCAACTATCCAACACTAAGAAGATTATGCTTCAATCCTTCCACATACAGAACATTATTAGTGTTATTCTTACCATCAAAAGAGATGGATCCTTTGTCACATATTCTACCAGATGAGTTATCTCCAAATTTCACAATTCCACCTTCATATTTTTCAAAGCTTACAAACTTACTTTTACCACCAGTCATATGATGAGAACATTCACTGTCAATTACCCATTCATCTTTTTCTACAACCTAAGTAGCCAAGGCACTTTCCACATTTTCACAACTAGCAGATTAGTAGGCACTAGATCTTCATCTTTGATAGCAATGAATACCTAGTCATTTTTAGTGGAACCCCCATGATCAGATTCATCATCTATGACTCTTTCTTCACTAGCTTCTTGGACATAGTAGCATTTCTTCTAAACTCTAGGTCTGTTAGGGTTTGGCCTTGAACCCCTCTCTAGACACCTTAAGGCAAAATGACCAATCTTATTACAAGCAAAACATTTGAATGGAAACTTTCCTTCATACTTACCAGATCCTCTTAGCAATCTTTTAGCAAATAGGACTTCAAGTTCATCGAACTTAATTTCATCATCTTCAAGATCGTTCCTTGTTATGTCGAATCTATTTGATCTTCTTGAAGAGCTTTCACCCAAATCATTTTTTTTTTCCATGAATACTGGCCTTAAATGTAGATTCATACTTAGGAAGAGAATCACCAAACTCACTCATTTCAAATGCTGAAAGCTTACCAACCAACTGATCCCTTGTAACAGTTGTCACAGTTCTGATTTCTTCAATGGTAGTAACTTTATGCTTGTATGCCAGAGGTAAGGATCTAAGCACTTTGGTAACAATCTATGATTCATCTAATACTCCACCAGCACACCTTATACCACTCACAAGTTCATTCACTTTTAGCATGTAGGAGGTAATAATTTCATCTTCACTCATCCTAAAGCTTCCATATCTACCCTTTAGGCTTTGTAGCTTGGCACATTTGACATATTCATCACCTTCATGCAGGCTTTCCATCTTCTCCCAGATTTCATGCATGGTTTTCAATTCCAGTACATTTGTCATTTTTGTATTAGGAAGGGCACTCAACAAGGCTTCATTAGCTCAAATGTTGTTCTCAGCATCTTTGATTTCATCTAGAGTTGTAGGACCTTTTTGTGGAATCTTATACTCATTCTTAGTTGTCAACCAGTAGGTATTACCCATACATTGCAAATGACACTGCATGTGCATCTTCCACAAAGTGTAATTTGTTCCATATAATCTCAGACTTTTCTTCTTGTAAGTCGACATTCTAGATCTCCTCAAGAGGTCAAGATTCTTTTAGAGGAACTTGGCTCTGATACCAATTGTTGGGATTAGGATGGACAACTAAGAGGGGGAGTGAATCAGTTGTCCCACAAATTTAACCTTTTCTGATTTTAATCTTCTTCCACAACTTACAAATAGAATAATGATATAAGAATTAAAGCATGAATCAATAACACATGAGAAAAAACACAATGAACACACTTGACACCAAGATTTTTAATGTGGAAACTTGATTAAGTGAAAACCATGGCGGGAGTTAACCCACAAGATTCGTACCCTGTTAAAAGTACTTGAAAGAAATGGGAAGGCACTTTCCTTCAGGATCACTACCTACAAATATTTGTTTAGTACAAAAAAATTTAACTGAGAAATAGCATCTTCAACATGCCTGGTTCAATCTCATTGAATGTTCACAAAACTTCTGCGCTTCTTCCAAATGCTTCTTTTACTATCACTTCATCCTTTACTATTCTTGTTCCTCTACTCCACCTCTTCTCTGCTCTACCTCTGATCCTTTCTTAAGATTTTATTATTTCACACAAGGATGATTTTCCACTACTCAACTACATGCCTTTATATGCTTCATCAACCTTGGAATAAACATCAAGGTCAGCACTACAAGCATCTGACTTAATGTGAATCACTAGGTTGTTTGCCAAACATAACTAGGACTCAAATCTTCCTTAATCAATACACCATGCTCCATAGAATTGGTCTTAGATCATCCGCAACATGCTTGAATCATCCGGTCATCCAAGATTGGGAAGAATAGTAACACCAAGGAAGAAATCTTCAACAACAAGATCAATCTTCAATGAGAACCTCCAACACAACAAGTGAATGATCTAGAGACCTCCACAAGCACATTAAATTCAACAAAGACATCCACACTCCTCCAAATCATCATAATCACTTACATCTTCTTCCAAAACCTTAAGAACATGGTCTACCATCACTGTCACACTAGAAAGATTGCTTGCGGACCTCCAAACCACGAACTACTTGAGTTGATGATACACACTGACTTTCTAAACATGCCTCTAGAACTGTAGATCATAATATTTCAATGCGGAGCAATCCGGACCAATTTATTGTCACTCTATCTCTTCTGAACACAGTAAAACCTGGTTCTACTCAGATGGCCATAGCTTCTTCAAATCTTCATGTGGACCTCTCAAAACTTAATTGGAGATACTACAGACAATCCTATACACAACCATATGGTCCGCATACATTGTTCTTCATTAATTTTCTCAATATTCTCAACATTCCAGTGTTCTAAGCAGACAACAAAATAGGATATAATTGATATCAATGGCAACATGGATATGTTGACATCAATGACAACACCAATTAGGCACATATTTGAAACAAGGCCTTCACACCAGCCCCCTGCTAGAGTTTTAATAAGATATACTTTCAAAGGAGAACCAAAAATGAAGGAGTCAAGGAACAAGCTCCACAGGATTTTCCACCAACTCAATTAACTCTCTCTTTTACCACCTCCACAATCATCCTCCCCTTCTATACTAGTGATTGAGGATGAATCTCTTCATGGAGAGCCTTCTCCAAAAAGAAGGAAAGTTGAAATGAGTCCTTTAGTTGACTACCCCGATGATGGAGGAGAAATGGAAATAACTGAGGAATAAATATAGCGTGAGATTCCATATCCTAGCAAAAATGTGCCTAAAAATCTACCTTTGAATCAAATTTCTAATATTTCCATGAAGGGCAATGATGTTTGAGATGACATCAAGACTATAGCATGTAGGAATTTCGTTAGTGATGATGATTTTGTCAATTCTAAGGAGTTCTCTGATTTCTTATGGAAAAGTAGAAAGAGTGAATATGGAAAAATATTAGAAGAAGAAATGTCTCACTCTCATCAAGAGGCTCGTGAGTAGGTATCCATCAAGATACTTACACAAATGAAAGAGGCAGTCAAGAACATTTCTCCAGACCAGGGTAGATAGATGATTGGAGACAGTGGAATCTTGTTACTCCCTAAGTAGGATATAGCTTTTGCTATTATTCTGGATACTATAAGAAGACAAGAAAATTATGTTTTCTCTATTGAAGAAGAGGCTAATTCTGTGTTAATAGGTGCCAAGTTCAATCCGAAGTGGGAGACCCTAGCCATATGGGCTTTGGCTCCAAACACTAATAAACCTCTAGTTGCAGAACCTAATAGAGATTTGAAAGGTGGCTTAATATTAAAGAGAGTCTCTGATACCCCTACTATAAAAGCATCTGAATTGTCAATAGAAGTTGTAAAGTTTAGTAAAGCAACCACCAGTGCTCTCCAGAAAAGGTATGATGATCTGTTAAGAGAACATTTGGGCATGTTGTAAGAATAAATGTTGAAAGAAAGAGAAATATAGTGGAAGCAATAGGTGCCCACATCATCCTCACCACAAATGGCATTGGTATTCAAAGATTCAAGTTTCCTCTTTTTTGATCCTTCTTCTTCATCAAAGTTTGTCCTTGAAAATGAAAATGAAGAACTAAGGCAACAAATCAATCCACTTGAAGACATTTTTACAAATGCTTTTGATAAACAACTAGAGGATAATTGGTGTATTGTTTCAAGTATTTTAGAGTTGTTAATGGACAAAGTGTCAAGATAAGAAGTTGGAATCCATAAGTATTACTATGACTTGTCACAAGTCATTAAGAGAATTACAGATAATAAGGAACAAACAATGCCTCTATTCAGTATGTGGATCCCTAGGATTGCTTCTTTGGTAGAAATTTGTAAAGGAGAAAATCATGATCCTAATGCTCCCAAGGAGGTTAAACAAAACTATATGACAACAAAAGAAGCAAGAGAATCCTAGACATTTATAAACCATCTCGAGGAAAGGGCATTGAAGTTAATTCAAGGTTTTGACAATGACAAGCTTGGAATAATCCCAACGATAAAAATTGAGAGTGGTGAAATTAAGCCAATGCAATCATGGATTCTCCAATTTAGAAATATCATCCTTATCATATCTTTCTCCATTTGTCAAAATAATTAGATAGATATTCCCCTATTTAGAACAAGCATCAACAAACTGTGGGATTCATGTCAGCTAGCTACTAATTTTACAAGGGAAGATGGATTGGTTCTGGCCAAGTACAATAATAAATATTTATCTTGTGTGGATAATCTCATCACCTTACAATGGCCCATAGAGGAGCAATATCAAGCCTAGGATAAAAAATATAATGAGTTACCTGATATTTGATGTATTAACTATTGTGAAAGATATGGATAGTTGAATACTCATTGCATACTCTTTTTTCAAAAAATTAGAGTATACTCCTACCGATCTCCTTGTTAAAAAATGGAATCTTCTTGTTCTTAGAATTTGGGCACATATTTGTCCTATAGTGATCTCTTTTGTTTTATTGTGCAACTGTCAATTTTCTCATAAGGAAGATATAAAATATAGATAAAGAGAAACTTAGGTCGGTAGAGTTTGTTACACCTTCTTCAAAGGCACACTTCCCAAGGACAACTTGTCTTACAGACACACATGCAATAGCTTATGCTCCTATGAAAATATCTGGGTGAAATCAGTTATCTCTATTTCCTAATTAGTGCAATTTTGTCAAATGAAGGGTTGACATCTGTTTCTAGGTCTGAATCTTGTTTTGCTCCCTTATTTCTATAAAAGGGAATTCAGGACCTATTGACAAGGATCTTGGAGGAATTTTCTATAGCACAATACAATATCATAATAAGTAGTTTTTACTTCTAGGTGTGTTTTCTGAGAAATAGAATCATTTGTACTTGGAACTATTGGTATAAAATTATGTTAAACTAAAGCATTTTGAATATATTGTTAAAGTTTAGACTATATTGTCTCCTATAGTTGTATCTTTTGCTACATTTTTTAATACATTGGTAAAGTACCAGTATTATTCATCTTCATAGTCTTTCCTGTGTGAGGATATCTATTCCAAAAGGCTTTTACTCAAAGAGTAAATTTAATTCTTCAAGGAAGAGATTGAATATAGTAGTTGTATGTAGCGATAAGCAAGTACGATTAGTTTAATCCGATTTCAAGGTGTGGTGATGTAATGCATCATTACAATATTCTTATGAGAGTTATGAGTGCATTATTATGCTAAGTTCATTTATATTTGTTTCTTGTCTCTATGACCCCAGATTTAAGCACTGATCTTTTGATGGTTATTGTCCTCATCTAAATCTCCCTGATCATTTCATATAAATCAAATAACAATTTTAATTTCTGTACTCATTGATGATATTTTTTTTACATGTTCCTCTGCAAAGAATAAGGTTGAAGCTTAAGAATCTAGCCCATTACTTTACTCATTAGAAATTCTTTAAGCAATTTAGAAGGAACATATTTGTTTTAGAAATAGTGTTTTTGAGCAAGTATTTAGGGACCCCCTCCCTTTAGAGTAGAACACTATTTTCAGAAAGAGGAACACCCTTCTTGGTCTTATAGAGCCTAAAGTGTAGAGGAAAGGGGATTGAAACCCCATTTCCTATTCGTTGGCCAATCCCTCAAGGTAGATCAATTATTAGAAATGGATATTTTATAGATCTATTTTCTTGAGATCAAGTTGGGAATTTAAAAAAACCAATAGATTGGTGACTCTATTGGGGACTTGTATATATAAAGTTCTAAACATTAGTGCAGTAGATTGTCATGGGTTTTTAGAGTTTGTATAAAATTTGTTCTCATTATTTTTCCCTAAAAAGGGTGGTGACTCTGATAAGATTTTCCTTATTTATAGTATTAAGGAAAGTTGCTCTTAAGAAAGACTTGTGCCTATATGTTATCTTGAAAAAAATTATCATAGAGTGCTATTCTATTGAGAAAGATAAATTCATTTATTTGACTAACTTTTTTAGTTATATCATTTGCTGACATGTTTAAAAGGTTTGGTAGAGTTTTCTAACCCTAAATAGGGGTTAAAAAATAAAGATGTATGGAAGGAGATCACAACAATAGGGGTACTTGAGTAAACCTCTGGTATAGGAGCCTATTATTCAAAGATGGAGAACCAAGGACTTAGGTGAGTATACTTCATCCCCTATTTGTGACCTCATGGCATTTAACAAACCTCTTTTGGGTGAAAGCATTGATAATTTGCAAACCAGAGAAGAAAGAAGGGAGCATGGTATTGTATATGCCACTAAGAATGCCCCTGAGGGTCTGGTAGATTCTAAGGGAGATGAAATCTATTATATGGAACCACCTTCGGTCCCATAAAATGAAAAGGTTACCACCTTGAGAGAATCCCAAACTAATCCTATACAGAATCCCCATGATCCTAAAATAACTACACCTTATGTAAGGTTGCCCTCTCCTAAACTAGGAAAGGCCAAATCCATTAATACCAATAGTTATCTTGATATGGGCATAACTTCTAGCACAAACTAGATTGATGAAGAATTGGACAATGAGGTTAGAAAGTTGACCCTAAGTGTAGCCAAAATGGAAACATTAAAAAGGAAAGACCTACTACTTAAATTGTAAAATATGAATAAACCAGGTATTTCTGACAGTAACGATGTTCTTGATACATTTGTAGAAAATAGGCTACCCCAAAGTGGTTCAAAACCCAATACCCAACTAGAGTCTCTGATCTAGCTCTAGGAGAATGATTTCTAATCTTCCATCCCTACTAATTATTTTTAGGTCCCTCCTCAAAACCCACATGCTAGAATGGCAGGGCAAAATCCTTACCAAAACCCCCTTGTAATGCCCAAAGTGAACCCCCAACCAAATCTTCATAACCTATACATACCATTGCAACTAAATTTGTTGACCACTCCAAATCCTCTAATAGACCCAAGAAATGATAGGGGGGGCCTTTGATAAAGCATTTTGTCAGAAGACCGATGTAGTCGGCCTGATATAGGTAGATTGATTTCTCTGGTATACAGGGATATTGAAACCCCATTGAGAACATAGTAAGAAATGCTATACCAAGGTTTGCTAGAAATAATGCAATATCTGGTGAGGATCACCAAAAGGAATTCACCAACATACTAGATGACTTTGAGGTGGAATGTGAAGATGTAGCTATAAAATTATTTATACAATCCTTGATAGAAGATGCAAGGGAATGGTATAAGAGTCTACCAGATGCTAGAATTGATTCTTGGGTAGGATTCAAGAGGATTTTCAAAGAGTAATATGGAGATAACAATGATCCACAATTCATTTTTATTGAGTTCACAAGTATTGAAAAGGGACTCAATGAAACTGTCCATTATTTCAATGCAAGGCTCCTCAAAGTAAGCAATAAGATCCCACTCCACTTGAGACCAAATGAGACCATGTGCTTGGTGGTTTACCAAAGTGCTTATGATCCCAAGATGGGATATGAATTAAGAAATAGAGAGCCTCAAACTCTCATGGATGCTTTCAGAGTAGCTTTGCATATTGAAAATAATAGAAAAGCATCTCGAAAGACTTCTAAGAGAGGTGATGTAAGAATCACCCCACAAGAAAGAGGATAGAGTAGTAAGGTCCCTATCACTACTGAGTATGATAAGTTGTGGAAAGAAGTTAAGGAAATAAAGAGCTCCTTGGTGAGGAGTGATAAAAGAATACCTAATGAAAGGCCTCCTTTCAATAGACAAGATAAAATACCAAGTTTGGCTCATTAGCCCTATAACACAAATCAGTGAGATGGGAAGCCAATCCCCCTAATGATAGGGGAGGTTTATCAAAATAGAACCCTGATCCTTTGAGGAAAGGAGTGCATGCCATAGATGAAGAACTATGGTGTCTACAGTGTCGAGCTCCCCACTCCTGTGCTTCATGTGTTGTTGCAATATTTATGAATAACAATACAACCTCATATGAGGAGTATGAGGAAAGAGATGATTATGAGGACCATAATGGAAATATGGTTTTTGAACAAGGATGCACTATGGAAGATTATGATTCTTTTGACAGTGAGCATTTCGAAGATAAAGTTACAATGGAAAAGGGAAAGTCAGTTGAACAATGACCTACCTTGAATATGAATAGAGGTGATGATTGTGTTCTTTAGTTAAACACCAAAGATACTGACATTCAACTAAGAAAAACTTCTACTGAGGAGATCAAATCTTTGACTGCCTTCAAGATTGCTCAGGTCAAGAGCAATTACAACTTGAGAAGTAAGAAGAACCAAGGAGAAAGTAGTCCAAGGGGAAATTGAGGAAGCATTTTCATAAAAGAAGAGGAGCATCTTCCTAACCCCAAGAGGGAAGTAGGATCTATGAAAAGATCTAAATAAAATGGGGATAAATGTAATCTACATCACCATCCAGCCCCTAAAGCTAAAATATTAGTAGAAAGGGAAATTGCCAAGAAAATCCTCGTGGAACAAAAATATGGTAAAATAGACACATCTCCCATCCCTGCAGTTAGTACTAATGAGACTTACACCAACTTTCTTGAATATATTCCACTGGACATGGCCCATATGTTTAGCTAGATTAGGGTGATGGTTCCTTTATTAAAAATGATGAGGATACCTAAGCATAAGAGTAGGGTTGTGGCTGCAATAAATGACGCAGCTCCTAGTACACTTGAGATGGCCCATGGACATGTCAAAACACTTGAGGTGAAGAAGGTACTATCCAAAGAAGTTAAGAAATACAGTACCAAAATACCTGAGATATATTTGGGCACCACTTTGCAAAAATGCCCTTCTCAAGTTGATCCATTCTTTGTCACTCTCATTATAAAGGGAAGATTCATGGAGAATTGTATGATTGACTCAGGTGCTTCTGCGAATATCATGCTTATGGGAGTTATGGATATTTTAGGGTTACAAGTAACTAAAACCTATGGGAAGTGCTTTGCTATGGACTCCAAAGAAGTCCCCATCATTGGAATCATCAAGGATATCAGCTTCAAACTTGCAGCTTTCCCTCATAAAGAGTATAAAATGAATATTACTATGGTAGATATTCCTCCTATGTATGGGATGTTATTTTCAAGAAAGTGGGCCTCCATTGTGGGTGGTAGCATCTAGACGGACTCTTCATATGCTATGATTCCCATGGATGGTGAAAATGTAAGTCTGGACATGGAAAAGAAATGTCCCCAAATAATAGATGGCATCAGTGAGGAAGGTGATGTATATTTCTTAGATGTAGCTATAGACAAATTTAGAATAAAGGATGATAATGACACTTCACTAAATCATGAGCTTGAGTTAATTAATGATGAAGAAGGGGTGGTCTATGCAGTTTGATGGAGCCTGTTCCAAGGAAGGCTTTGGTACAGTAGTGGTGCTTATGGCTCCTTCTGGCAAAGAATTCAAATATTCTTTTAGACTTAGTTTTGCATGTACTAATAATGTTGCAGAATATGAGGCTTTACTTATAGGTTTGAAGATGGCCCTTAAGGATGGTGTTAAAAATCTTAGGGTTCTGGGAGACTCTAAGTTGGTAGTTTCATAGATCAGATCTAGGTATGCTTCAAAAAATAAAAGACTCAGACAATACATAAATGCAGTGTGGGACACTATTGAAGAATTTGATGCCTTTGCTATTGACTGGATAGAGTGAAGTAAGAATGTTATGGCTGATCTTTTTGGCAAACATTGTAGTCAAATTTGGAGATATCACATTGGCAAGAATTTCCAAAGTAGAAATGTTGACAAGACCCTCTATTCTTGATAATATTCATCACTAGAAAATCTTCAATAATGGCCAGGATCTTTATAAATTCTTGAATTGAATAGATGAATACCATGCACATGAAATTGATTTCTAGAAATTTGTGGAGATGGTAGATGACAAACAAACAATATTTAGTAATGAGATCATCCAATTAAAGACTAACATAATTCCAAGAGGACTGGTGGCTTTGTAAAGAGTTTTTGATGGAAATGACAAGCAAACTATAATATTTACTCTAGTGCACCTAAATGACCTTGAAGAGGTCAACCTAGGAACTGAGGCCCATCCAAAGTTGGTTTTTATAGGTAAGCGCCTGAACCCAAAAATTACAAAAATTTTGATTTCCTTGTTCAAAAGACACATAAAGGTTTTTGCATTGTCCTATGATGATTTAAACACATATAGAGAAGATTTTTTTCAGCATGAAATCCCCTTGAAACCAAATGCAAAACCTTTTAGGAAAAAGCAAAGACCTATTAATCCTACTCTAAGGCCAAAAATGCAGCAATAACTAGCCAAGTTAAGTGAAGGTGGGATTATCAAGCCTATTAGACATTCCACTTGGGTTTCAAACCTAGTTCCTATTAGAAAGAAAAATGGAGATATTAAACTCTGTGTTGATTTTGGAAACCTAAATATAGTGTCATTAAAGGGCAATCATCCTTTTACCAAATATGGAGGCCATGTTTTAGAAGGTAACTAGCTGTGAGCTTTTATCTATGATGGATGGCTTTTTAGGGTACAACCAGGTAATGGTTAAAGAGTCTGAGAAATATAAAATTGTATTCACTACTCCATGGGGCACATATGTGTACATTAGAATGCCCTTCACGTTAACTAATGTTGGGGCTACCTTTCAACGAGCTATGGATGTGGCTTTTTCTAACCTCATAAATCTAATAATGGTGGTGTGCCAGGATGATTTAATTGCATATTCAAAAAAAGAATAGGATCATTGCTCTCATCTGGAGAATTTTTTAGAAAGATGCATGAAGTTTGGCATGTCTCTGAACCCTAAGAAGTGTGTGTTTGGGGTAACAGAAGGAAAACTCCAAGGCCACATAGTGTCTAAGGAATGAATTAGGATTGATCTAGAGAGGGTTACTCCTATTGAAAAAATCCCAATACCCAAAAGTATTAAGGGAACTCAATCCTTCTTTAGATAGGTAAACTTCCCAAGGAGATTTGTTACAAATTTTGCTGAAACTACTAGACCAATATCTAAGATGCTAAAGAAAGGAGATGATATTGCATGGAATGATGAACTAATAAATGCTTTCAATAACATCAAAGGAGCCATTAAAGAGGCCCCTATTTTGAAGTCCCCTAATTTTTCCAAGCCATTTTAGTTATTTTCTTTTGCTTCCTTCCATACCATAGCCGCAGTTTTACTACAAAAAAATAATGAGGGTTATGAACAACCCATCTCATATTTTAGTAAATCTCTTTAGGCAACTAAGCTAAAATTTGACATAACTGAAAATAGGCTTATGCTCTAGTAAAATCTATTAAGAATTTTAGGCCTTAGCTGATCAGGGAAAGTATTGTTGCCTATGTACCAACAACTGTTGTCAAAGATGTTTTTACCCAGTAAGAGGTAACCAGGAGAAGATGTAGATGGATCAATAGGATCCAAGAGTTCAATATTCACATTCAGATTACTAAGTTAGTAAGAGGACAAGGATTGGCAAAGTTAATGGCTCAATCAAATCTAGAGGCTAACCAGATAAACAATATTGAAACTCAGGATGCAGTGGTTGATTGCGACATGAAAGATTCTGGATGGTATAGGAATATTGTTCACTATTTATAGAATATGTCTTTCTCAGATGGAATGACTAAAAATTAGAAAAGAACATCGAGGTTACAAGCCATAAAATATGTGATCATAGAGGGCAAACTTTGGTGGAGAGATTTGGAGGGTATTTTACTCAAATGTATAAACAATAATCAGGATTCTAAAGTTTTGAAGGATATGCATCATTGTGTGTGCAGAGGTAATTATATGGCTAAAACAACAACCTACGAAGTCTTGAGAGATGGATATTGGTGGCCTACTATTTTCAAGGATGCTCACCAAATGGTCAAAAGCTATGATGCATGTTAGATGTTCTTAGGAAAATTAATTTTTTTTAGAAATTTACCTCTCAGGCCTATAATAATAGAAGCTCCCTTTCAACAATGGGGATTAGATTTCATAGGTGAGATAATGGAGAAGTCAAGTGGAGGACATAGCTAGATCTTAATGGCCACTAACTATTTCACTAAATGGGTTGAGGCCATCTCCACCAAAAGGGCAACTAGCAAGGTTGTGATCGACTTCATGATGGAAAATATCATAACTAGGTTTGGTATGCCCATAAAAATAATTTTAGACAATGCAATGTGTTTTAGGTATGAGGAATTCATGAACTTTTGTAGCCAGTATGGGATTTTGATCTCTTACTCATCCCCATACCATCCTCAGGGAAATGGATAGGCTAGATCAAGCAACAAAATCTTGATGAAGATTGTCAAAAGAATCATAGAGAAAAGCAAAAAGGCTTGGGACACCAAATTAAGATTTTCTGTCTACCCTGATAGAGTGACTTTGAAAAAGGCTACTGGGCAAGCCCCTTTTGAACTTGTGTATGGCCTAGAGGCAAGAATGCCCATAAATAACATGTTACCTATTTTCAAGGTTATTCAAGAACATGGTGATGACATATCTAATGCTATGTAAAATAGGCTTCATTAGGTAACTCAGTTGGATGAGACAAGAAGGTTGTCTTAGCTAAGAAATAGTAGCAGGTTAAAAATCTGCATGACAAGAGAATGTTTGAAAGGAAGTTTCAGATAGGAGATATGGTGTTGCTATGGAATGCTAGGTCTCAAGATAAGGGGAAACATGGCAAATTTGATGCCCTTTGGCTTGGACCATATCTAATTAGTAACACTCATGGATAAGACTCTTATTTCTTATAGAGTCTGGTTGGAGAATTACTTGAACTGCCAATGCATGGACAATTCTTGAAATCATACTTTTCATAAGGTATGGTCCTTTTCCATGCATAGTTTATTTTTAGTTTTAGGTAGTTCCCTGCTTTAGTTTATTTTTTAAGTTGTTTCCTTTTTCCCTTTTTGTGATGTGGTCTACTCCTCCAGAGTCTTTCTGTCATCTCATCCTATTTAGGTTGAACAGGCGTCCCCAACTAGAGCCACTGATGGTACCATGTAAAAGTTTTCCATGGTTTTAGTCTTTTGACATCATGATAGAAGGTTTGTGACTTAGGATTTTTACAAAGCAGGAATACTCTGAGAAATAATCCTCAAAGAGGCCCTAAACCCTTGTGTCAGGCATCCTATGGATCTTTTTCTTTTATTTGTGTGAATCGAGGTCTACCGCTTATCCCTTGTCACCCAGGATTTTAATTTTTGTTCTTTCTTCCCCAGAGCGTTATTTGACTGGCCCCTCGCCATACAATCATCACCTCTAGATCATACCTAAAAAAATTCATTTTAGAATGACCACTTGATCCCATGCCCCCTTTTCATTCCTAATAAGACAAGGGTTGTTTTTAAAATTATACGCCAAGGGTCAGGTACCGCTAATCCCTTTTGACATGTGATGTTAATTTGAACATTTATGCCAATCCACCAAAATCCAAAAGTGATTGTAAAAGATGTTTGTAGAACTGCGGAATAGGTGCCAGCTGGTGGAGAACTGCCTCCTATTACAATAAAATTAATGATGGTGGGTCCTGTCTAGAGTGTAAAGAATTGTTAATGTCTCTACCGTTCCTCCAAGCTCTATTCAGAAGTCCTAGCTAGCATTTGTAGAGAGGCAAAAGTCTGACACATGGTTGTTGCGTTTGCAAGAAAAGATCCATTTAGAGAAAGGCATGTTTTGATGTTATGGTTTTCATCCCTCCATTATTCTATTAGATCATTAATCAGCGTGCCTCATCGGACTATGGAACGATGGAAAACTACCACGTAATAGGGATGACATAATATCTATGGATTGTCCATTCTTGCAATTAATCAAGAAATATTGAGAAATAACTTTTAGATTGATTTAGCAAAATTTTTTGGGTGTGTCATGTATAATCAAGTTCTCATGATCAATTGTGGCCATCAAATATCTTCCAGTATCATACAATCCAATGGTCGATATTCAAATCTCCCAAAGCAAATTTTCTTGCATATCTAGTTCACCCAAGATGAAGTGAAGGTGAACGTGGCTAATTCTAGTCGTAGATAAATGGTGTTTATGTGGCTCACATCCTGAATTCTTCTATACTTGTTGTTCCAAAAAACATTGAAGCATTGGAGCACTGAAGTTGATAGCTGCTACCATATCTCTGGTGTCAAGTTTAGAGTGGCTATGTGAAATAAATTTGGTGAGTTGTTTGTCCTCTTATTGAAGAGTGGAATACCCTCTGAAGATTGAAGAGTAGAATACTAACAAGATGACTTAACATAACTCCCTTCCCAAGACGCAGACACACGACTAACAAGAGGTGTATGCCTTTATGCAGGTTAGGCTGACTCACTGGGAACTTACAATGGAACTCCACATGTTTTCCCCATTTCCATTGGCTTCCTGCACACTCAACATTACATTGTCAGTAAAATTAACAATAAATAGCTGAAGCAAAAAATATAAAATTAACCACAGCTACATCATAGATCAGTATAAACAATTCAATGCTAGATCATATAAAAGAGCATACACACATTTTCATTATCACTAACTTTGTATATCACAATTATAACTACAACTAGATACATATAATCAATAAATGACATCATTTATAAAAAGTAAGTAACCTTTGCCAAGAAAACCAAGGATTACATATATGCAACCATAAGTCAAAAGCAACCTACTACTTACATATACAGAGAATGATCTGACATCATCACATAAATCAAATAAAGCATGTAACATCCAAGTGCATACACATATAAATATAACATCCATGGGTCTACATCAAAGTCAAATAACCAAGATGGCCACCATATAACTCGCCATGCCAAGAGTCTATAGCGAATCAAAATGTACAACTATCCTATCATAATGACAACATCAAAGAGGGCCTTATAGTGCAAGTCAATGAGTTTGTAATTGATAGAGTAGTAAATCTTTTGTGTAATCAATGATTTTTTTATTAATAAAAGTACTTTCAAATTTGTGTGATGTTATATGAATCTTTCCTTCTGTTGTATTATATTGGCTGCATGACTAGCTAGTTTAGTAAGACGGGCCCTAGTCATGACTATGTCATGTTGATAGCTATGAAGGCCTATTTTGCACCCCTATTGGGTGTTTATTTTTAGGCATTTGTTCTGCCTTCTATTCTATGTATTTGAACTTTTTAATTTCTAATATAGTATGGGTGTTCCTACACCTTTTTATAAAAAAATATCTCCTAAATTATTAAAAATGGGCACATGAAAATTGCCCAACTAAATGACCAACATTTCTTGTGGATTTCCCTTATCACAACATAAAGATAAAATATAATGTCAAGGGAACAACACTCACATACTTATAATAAATACCCTTTACACTGAATGGCTTTACTATTTACCAAAATCCTCCTCTACATCAACACTCAAAAAATGGAAAACTAAACTAAACATAACATAGCTAACACTAAACACCACACTAAACTAAAACATTAAATGTAAAGTAAATTGTTGAGACTAAAAATGTACTCAAAAGAGAAAATCGTGTACTCCTACCAAAATTATCACTCAAGTGGTGCATACCCTATGTGAAAAGCAATCTAGATTTGTGATTGTTCCTCCATCCTGTGTTGGATCCTCCAACCTCCATTTTAATCTATATGCTCTAAAAGTTAGATGTAACATTAATGGTAGTAAAAGCTTCATAAAAAAAAGAAAATATGCATGAAATTTCATTTGTAAGAAATGGGGTGTCAATTTCAACAAAAAATTACATTTATTACATTAAAAAACATCATCACCAATTCTACAACTTATAACTCATGTTGCATATAGTTACATTTTGCATGTGAACACTTCAATATATAGATTTTTACAATGTCGATAAAGCTAAAAAATTGTTTGAAACTTGAACCAAAAGTAATAGTTCTTGGATTTGAACATGTGACCACTTGGAGTGTGTCAAAACACTCATCAAAAAAACCCTTGATCCAAAGGGGAAAATCTAAATGATCCATAGCATCTATTAAAGTGATAAACCATCCAACCCTGCTACTCTACAACTTGGTCCTCTAATCTCCTAGTACTAATCAACTTGTGTTCACTTTCGTACATACCATCTTAATAACTAATTCTTCACTCCACATTGCATTGAACAACCCATATTAATTTGCAAATGAAGTTCCTTGTTGTCTTGATCATATTGAAAGTAACTCATTCAATTTATAAATTCAACATGTCTTTGATCATACCATAGTTTGAAAAAAGATATGATATTGCCCAACTAAATGAAAAATATCCCTAGTGGATTTCTCTTATCACAACATAAAGATAAAATATAATGTCAAGGGAATACCACTTGTGCACTGGTTATAAAGACTTTTTACAGAGGATGGATTTAGCATTTGCCAAAATCCTAGTATACATCAACAATTAGAAATGGAAGACAAAACTAAGCATAACATAGATAACACTAAACACCACAATGAACTAAAACATCATAATAAAAGTAAACCAGTGAAACTAAAATTATACTAGAAATAGAAAATAATCTACTCCTACCAAAATTATCTCTCAACCAGTCCATACTATATATATGAAGCTATTTGGAGATGTGGGTGTTCTTTCATCCTATTATAGGAACAGTAGAATCACAGAGGTGACAAAACAAGCATGAAAGACTGCAAAATGATATAACACACAAAGAATCTCTGTACTATACTTAAATACTAGATATAAATGTGAATTCTACAGCTAGAAGGTAGGAACCTACTGGTAAACTACATAGATTAACTAACTAATATCACATGTAGAGGACAATGATATTGTGACATAAGTCTATGCTCCATATTTGTTTACATAACATATGAATTATACACAGAGTAGAAAATATACATATTTAAATTAATGATATATGATACCTCATAAAGAATTCACTACTTAATCACATCTTTTACTAAGAAATCCTTGCACTAAAATTATATAGGAAGCTATGCCAGGAAAATCAGGATAGTGCAATGGATTATTAATTTGACTATATGTAACTAACATTCTCTCATGCAATCAGGACATCAAAAGGGTTCATCATAACTTGAGTCATTAATAAAACTAAATAGGTTCAAATTATTTATGTTAATGATCATTACACATAAATTTCCCCATTCAATTCATAATTAAGATGACTACCTATTTTCTAGACATGAGTACACAACTAAGGTAGGTCAAAAACATAGTCCCAAATTTCCCAATGTAGTAAACCTAAAGGCTCTGATACCTAATGTAATTTCCAACTATTAAACATTAAGTTGAATGACATAAAAAAGCCCTGAAGACCAATTACTTTATATACTTTTTTTGTGTGTTCCTTAAAACTCTAGTCATTTCTAGAAAGAATAGTTTAATCTATGTAATAGGGTACATTAATGAAGAAGAATGAGTGGGAAAGCATTACATCTGACGAATGACATAGGTTAAGGATAGAGTGTCATCTTTCTCCTAGGTCGAGTGCCCATGTAAGTTAGGAGCTGTCATATTGACATAAGTCTAAAAATTTCTTCAAGAGCCAAAGGGAGTCTAGCTTGAATCTGACTAGGATAGGTCAACCAATAAGGTTTGAGATCACATAGATAATTGATATTATCTCATCTAAAGATTAATAACACATCCATCAAAACTCTTAAGAATCCTTGAAAAACATAAAATATTAAGCTACTCATTTGAAAATAATATTATAAAAGAAGACAAATGAAACATCTCCTTTTAAAAAAACATGCCCAAATAATTATGGTATGGGTCTCATCCTGTCATGTAAATACAATGTGATATCTACTAGTACCTTTAGACATGATAGTATAAAAAAATTTAAGCTACATTGTGTAGCCTATCAATATCATCTTATGTTAGATCATAACTAAATAATTCACTACTCACAAACTAAAATAGTGCCGTAAAATCAATCCTTTCCTTACTCAACACACACTCTTTAAATTATCATGCACTTGGAGAAATTAGACTATAAACATAAGCAATAATAACATAAACTCATCCAACAGATAGAATAAAAAGGAGGTTGTATCTAGTGCATGCACCCTTAGGACGTTCAAGGAATATGCTAATAGGAACAACCAATGAGTTAAGAAAATGTTCTAGTGTAAAAAAAAAATTAATGGTGTGAGACAATTCTGAGCTTTATAATGATCACATATTATTTATAATAAGCTAATAAAGAAAAGAATCAGTAGTAATTATAATTAGAAGATAATGATAATATAAATGACATCATTTTAGAAACAAGATTAAATGTGTTGCAAATATGTGCCTAGTCGGTGTTGCCATTGATGTCAACATATCCTTGTTGTCATTGGTGTCAACTATATCTTACTCTGGAAGAATTGTATGTTGAGGATAATGAGGAAATTAGCCTCTCTGGAAGAAACAAGTGAGCTACATATCTCTCTATAAGAGATAGTGAACATAGTGCAGTTCAGTGAAGTAGATTGCTCCGTATTCCTAGTGAGATGAAGATAAGAGTCTGCAGACCAAAGGGTGATGTAAAGGATTGTCTGAAGATGGTTCAATTAAGATTTGAGGGATCCACATGAAAAATTTGTGAAGTTATGGCCATCTGAGTAGAACCAGGTTTTGCAGTTGCTCACAGGTGATAGAGCGATGGGAATATGGTCCAGATTGATCCGCATTGGAATATTATGATCTGTGGATCTAGAGGTATGATTGGGATGTCAGTGTGTATCCTCAACTCAAGTAGTTCGTGGTTTGGAGGTTCACAAACAATCTTTCTAGTGTGACAGTCATGGAATTTGGTGTTCTTATGATCCAGTATGAAGATGTAAGTGATTCTGGTGATTTGAGGTGGTGTGGTTGTTCTTGTTGATTTCATTGTGATTGTGGAGATCTTTGGATCATGTGCCTATTATGTTGGTGATCCGCATTGATGTTTGAGCTCATGATTGAAGATTTCTATTTGGATGTTGCTGTTCTTTCCAGTCTTGGCCGACCAGATGCTTGTGGATGTTACGGATGATCTAAGAGAGGTTCTATGAAGCATGACATGTTGTTTGAGGAAGATTCAGGTCCCAGCTATGATTGGCTGATAGTATAGTGATTCACATTAAGTCAAGCTGACCATGATGTTCATTCCAAAGTCGATGAAATATATAAATACTTGTGGATGAGTTGTGGAAAGTTATTCTTGTGTGAAAATGATAAGATCTTAAGAAAGGAAAAAAGGCAGAGTAGAGAAGAGGAAGAATAGAAGAAGAAGAGCAGTAAAGGATGAGGAGATAGCGAAGAAGTGTTCGGGGGTAGAGCAGAAATATTGTGAGCTTCAATGGAACTGAACCTTGGCATGAAGAAGAAGGTGTTGTTTCTTAGTTCAATCTTTCTGTGTTAATCATATAAACATTTGTAGATAGTGAGTCTCTTTGAGCAGTGATCTCTGAGAAGTGCACCCGAAGGCAAGTACCTTCCCATTTTTCTATTCTTTTAATAGATAATAAATCTTGTGGGTTATCCCCCACTGTGGTTTTTCCCTTAACCTGGTTTCCACGTAAAAATCCTGGTGTTATGTGTGTTAATTTTGTTTCTACTCATGTGTGTTGATTCATGCTTTCATGGTTATATCATTCATCTGTTAATAAGTGATAAAGAAGTCTAATTATAGCAAAGGATAAAAGTTTTTGTGACAACTAAGTCATCCCCCCTCCTAGTTATCTTCCTGAATTTCAACAATTGGTATCAGAGCCGGTTGCTCTAAAAGAAGCTTAATAGCTTGAGGAGATCCAGGATGTTGACTTACAAGAAGGATAGTCCGAGATTTGATGGAACAAATTACACTCTTTCGAAGAGTCGCATGGAGTGCCATTTGTAATGCATGGGTGATGCTTATTGGTTGATAACTAAGGATGAGTATAAGCCTCTGGATAAAGGTCCTTCAACTCCAGATCAACACAAAGATGCTGAAAAGGATATTCGAGCTAAAGAAGCTTTGCTAAGTGCCCTGATTGATACAGAAATGACAAATGCCCTCGAATTGAAAATTGCTCATGAAATCTAGAAGACGTTGGAAAGTTTATATAAAGGTGATGCATATGTTAAATGTGCTAAGTTACAAAGCTTGAAGGGTAGATATGAAAATCTGAGGATGAGTGAAGATGAAAACATCAATTCCTATATGCAAAAAGTGAATGAACTTGTGTGCAGTATTAGGTGTGCTGGTGGAACACTAGAAGAATCATAGATTGTTGGCAAAGTGCTTAGATCCTTACTTACTTTATACAAGAATAGAGTTGCTTCTATTGAGGAAATTAGGACTATGACAACTGTTACAAGGGATGAGTTGGTTGGCAAGCTCAACATTTGAAATGAGTGAGTTTGGTGATTCTCTTCCTAAATCTGAATATACATTTAAGGCTAGTGTTTTTGGAAAGCAAAGATTTGATCTAGGTGAAAGCTCTTCAAGAAGACTAACTAGATTTGAGAAGACAAGGAAGGGTCTTGAAGAAGATGAATCGGAGCTTGAAGAACTTGAAGCCCTTTTTGCCAAAAGACCACCAAGAGGATCTAGTAAGTATGAAGGAAAGTTGTCTTTCAAATGTTTTGCTTGCAATAAGATTGGTCATTTTGCCTCAAGCTGTCTGGGGAGGGTTTCAAAGACAAACCCTAATAGACCTAGGATTCAGAAGATATGCTACTATGTCCAAGAAGCTGCTAAAGAAGGAGTCACTGATGATGAATTTGATAAGGGAAGTACCTTAGGAAATGAATGGGTGTTCATTGCTATCAAAGAAGAAGATCCGGTGCCTACTGAATCTGCTAGCTATGTGAATGTGGAAAGAGCCTTGGCTACTCAAGTGGACAAAAAGGATGAATGGGTAATTAAACAATGGATGCTCTCATCATATGATAGGTGATAAGAGTAAGTTTGTAAGTATGGAAAGGTATGAAGGTGGAACTGTGAAGTTTGGAGATAATTTAACTGGTAGAATCCATGGCAAAGGATCCATTTCTTTTGATGGTAAGAATAACACTAATGATGTTTTGTATGTAGAAGGGTTGAAGCATAATCTTCTCAGTGTTGGACAGTTGGTTGACAAGGGACATGATCTCTTATTTGAGGATGGAAAATGCAAAATTTTGGAGAGCTCTGGAACTTAGATTGCATCTGGTACACAGACTAGAGGTAGCATTTTTCATTTAAGTGGTACTAGTAAAAGTTGTTTGATTGTTCGGATTGATCAAAGTAGGCTATGGCATAGGAGAATGTGTCATGTAAACTTTGATAACATTATCAAGATAAGTGCTACTCAAGCTATAAGAGATCTTCCAAAGCTTGTGAAACCTACAAATAGCATGTGTAAGGAATGTCAATTGGGCAAATAGAATAGAGCTACATTCAAGATTAAAGAACAATCTTCAAGTGGATTGTTGGAACTTGTGCACACTCATTTGCGTGGTACTCCCAGGGTTAGGAGTTTGTAAGGAGATAGATAATTTATGTTGCTGATTGATGATTACTCATGGATGATGTGGGTCACTTTCTTGAGAGAGAAATTAGAGGCTCTTGACAAATTCAAAGTGTTTAAGGCTAGGGTGGAGAAGGAGAGTAGTGTGAAGATAAATTGTCTGAGATCTGACAGAGGTTGAGAGTTTACCTCCGGTGAGTTTAATGCATTTTGTGAAAAACATGGAATAAGAAGACAATTGTCTACTCCTAGGACTCCTCAGCATAATGGAGTTATGGAAAGGAAGAACCAAACTATTCAAGAGGTTGCTAGAACCATGATGATGGAGGGAAATGTTCCACATGTCTATTGGAGAGAGGCTGTGAGTACTGTTGTCTACACTCTTAACCAGGTGTAGATCAAAGGTAATTCTAGTAAAACACCTTATGAACTGTGGTTTGGTAATGCTCCTTCTATGAAATATTTTATATTTTTTGGTAGTAAATGCTATATCAAAAGAGATGAAGATCTCAGCAAGTTTGATGTAAGATGTGATGAAGGAATATTTCTGGGTTATTTTAATCAAAACAAGGCATAATAGTGCTTTAACAAGAGATTGAAAACAATTATTGAAAGTGATAATGTCAAGGTTGATGAAAGTAAGGAGAGACCTTCAAGGTTTTTTGGATATGAATCAGATGATCAAAATGAAAGTCCAAAAGAAGGAAAGCAAGTTTAGTTTACTCTAGAGAATCCAGTGACTCAAGAAGTTAATGCAAATATTGAGGAACAAGTTAAAGAATTAGAAGTTGAAGAAAATCCCAAAACTCCCAGGTATGTAAGGTTGAATCATTCTGAAAATCAAATCATAGGATATAAAAATAATGGTGTTCAAACTAGAAGAAGAATTACTGAAGAACAAGAGGAGTATTGTTTGATTTCAAAGATTGAACAAAAATCAATGAATGAAGCTTGTAATGATGAAAGTTGGGTAAAAGCAATGGAAGAAGAATTAATACAAATTGAAAAGAATCATACTTCAGATCTTTTTCCTAGACTTGAAAACAAAAATGTAAATGGAATTAAATGTGTCTTTCAGAATAAATTGAATGAAGATGGTGAAGTTCTGAGAAATAAAGCAATATTGGTGTGCAAAGGATATTCTTAGGTAGAGGGAATTGATTTTGAAGAAACTTTTTCTCCAGTGGATAGAATTGAAGTAGCCAGATTATTTCTTGCCTTTGTTGCTTACAAAGATTTTAAAGTCTACCAGATGGATGTCAAGTCAGCATTCTTGAATTGAGAGTTGGAAGAAGAAGCCTACATTGAGCAACTGGAAGGATTCTAGTTGTCTAATCAAGAAGATAAGGTCTACATATTGAAGAAAATATTGTATGGACTTAAACAAGCCCCAAGAGCTTGGTATGCAAGATTAGATAAGTATTAGGCTTTAACAAAGGCACTACTGATAGTAATCTTTATTTCCAAATTGATCATGAACACATCTTGATTGTTGAGATATTTGTTGATGACATCATCTTTGGTGGAAATGAGAGTATGTGTAAAAAATTTGTTGATTAGATGCAAAGTGAATTTGAGATGTCCATGCTTGGTGAAATAAATTTCTTCTTAGGTCTGCAAATCATTCAGTCAGAAAAAGGCATATTCATATCTCAGTCTAAGTATGTGAAAGAGTTGTTGAAAATTTTTGGAATGGAAGATTCAAAACTAGTGAGTACTCCTATGGTAACCGAATGCAAGTTGAGTAAACATGATGATTCCCCTAAGGCACATAAGAAAAGGTATAGATCAATGATTGGAGGACTACTTTATTTGACTCATACTAGACCTGATATTATGAATGTAGTTAGCCTTGTTGCTAGATTTCAAGTTGATCCTAGAGAATCTCACGTTGTAATAGTCAAAAGATTTTTTAGATATTTGAAAGGAACATCTGATTATGGCTTATGGTATCCTAAGGGTGATGATTTCACTCTTCATGCACATACAGATGCTGATTGGGTAAGAGATGTGGATGACAGGAATAGTACTAGTAGAAGTGCATTTTACTTGGGAAAGAGATTGGTTTCTTAGTTGAGCAAGAAGTAGGAGGCAATTTCTCTGTCTACTGTAGAGGCAGAGCATATAGCAGCATCAAGTAATTGTACTCAAGTTTTGTGGATGAAGCAAATGTTGAAGGATATTAGAGTTGTGTTTGAAGAGCCTATTACAATCTTCTGTGATAATTCAAGTGCAATAAACATTTCAAAGAATCTCATATTACATTCGAAGACAAAGCATATATCCATCAAGTTTCACTTTTTGAGAGAGAAGGTAAATGAGAATGAAGTTAGATTGGAGTTTGTCTCTTCAAAGGATTAGATCGCGGATATCTTTACTAAGCCTCTACCTAAGGATACTTTTGAGTATCTCAAAGTGATGCGAAGGGTTATTAGCCCTCCTATTCAAAACTAAGGTGCACTAATGTGCATCAATCTGGTGAAATTCACAGTCATATCTTGTGATCCAAATTGGTGTCAAGGAGTTGCTACTCAAGGGGAGTAGTCAGTATACTAATTCTAGATTAAGAAACAAAAAGAGGTAGAGATGATTGCAAATATGTGCCCTTTGCCATTGATGTCAAAGGGAGAGAGAAGTCATGTGAAAAATTTGGAAGCAAGCAGTTGCTAGTGAAAGGGTGAATAGTGAAGAAAGTGGTTGCAAATGTGATAAGAGAAAGGGAGAGAAGTTCTTGTCTTGATGGTTGAAAAAAAATTTCACATCATATGTTGCCATGACAAATGGGGAGATTATTGCAAATATATGCCTAATCAATGTTTTCATTGATGTCAACATATCCTTGTTGTGATTGGTGTCAACTGTATCCTACTCTAGAAGACTTGTATGTTGAGGATATTGAGAAAATTAGCCTCTCTAGAAGAAACAAGTGAGTTACATATCTCTTTGTAAGAGACAGTGAAGATAGTGCAGTTTAGTGAAGTAGATTGCTCTGCATTCACAATGAGATGAAAATTAGAGTCTGTGGACCAAAGGGTGTTGTAAAGGATTGTCTGAAGATGATCCAGTTAAGATTTGAGGGATCTGTATGAAGAATTTGTGAAGTTATGGCCATCTAAGTAGAATCAGGTTTGCAGTTGTTCAGACGTGATAGAGTGACAGGAATTTGGTCTAGATTGATCCGCATTGGAATATTATGATCTGTGGATCTAGAGGTATGTTTGGCAGTCAATGTGTATCCTCAACTCAAGTGGTTCATGGTTTGGAGGCTGGCAAGAAATCTTTCTAGTGTGATAGTCATGGAAGTTGGTGTTCTCACATTCCGGTATGAAGATGTAAGTGATTATGGTGATTTGAGGTGGTGCGGTTGTTCTTGTTGATTTCATTGTGCTTGTGGAGATCTCTAGATCATGTTCCTATTGTGTTGGTGATCCACATTGTGGTTTGAGCTCATGATTAACGATTTCTCTTTGGATGTTGCTTTTCTTTCCAGTCTTGGCCAATTGGATGCTTTGTGCATGTTGTGGATGATCTAAGAGAGTTTCTATGAAGCATGGCATGTTGTTTGAGGAAGATTCAGGTCCCAGCTATGATTGGCCAATAGTATAGTGATTTACATTAAGTCAAGCTAACATTGATGTTCATTCCAAAGTTGATGAAGCATATAAATACTTGTGGATGAGTTGTGGAAAGTTGTCCTTGTGGAAAAATGATAAGATCTTAAGAAAGGAAGAAAGGTAGAGTAGAGAAGAGGAAGAATAGAAGAAGAAGAGTAGTAAAGGATGAGGAGATAGCAAAGAAGTGTTTGGGGGTAGAGCAGAAATATTGTGAGCTTCAATGGAACTGAACCATGGCATGAAGAAGAAGATGTTGTTTCTTAGTTCAATCTTTCTATGTTAATCATATAAACATTTGTAGACAGTGATTCTCTTTGAGCAGTGAGCTCTGGGCAGTGCGCTTGAAGGCAAGTTCCTTACCATTTTTCTATTCTTTTAACAAAGAATAAATCTTGTCGGTTAACTACCACCATGGTTTTTCCCTTAACTGGGTTTCCACGTAAAAATCCTAGTGTTATGTGTGTTGATTCATGCTTTCATGGTTATATGATTCATCTGTTAATAAGTGATAAAGAAGTCTAATTGCAGTAGAGGATAAAAGTTTTGTGACAACTAATTCGCCCCCTCTTAGTTGTCTGCCCTAATTTCAACAAAATGAACTTTGATGAAATAGTCTGCCAGCAAGCATAAATTATTTGAGAAGATCGACAATTATTGCCCTATCCATTATGGTATAAATATGAGGTAATTATAATTATTTTTATGATAATTGCTTTATCTTTCTCGAAGAATCCAAAGAGCCCTAACCCTAAAAGTGCCCTAATTTCTTCTCTATATTTTTTAATTTCCTCTTGTTCCTTATTCTTCTTACGACTGTCTTCTGGCTGCCACTACAAGTCTCTAGGTTTGCTTGTGTTTCTTGGGTGGCTGCAGGTTATGATGATTAGGTACAATATTGCTGAGGTTGCTAACACACAGAGAAAGGTATGAGGGAGGGGTCATTAAGCAAGTAATCTCTCTCCTTCCCTCATTTTGGAATGCCTATTGAAAATACTTCTTTTTCCTTGTATGGATTTGGTCTCCTTATGGGTTGTGGATAATTCTAATATTTCTTTTCTTTTTTCTTTTCAGGGCTGAGTTGAAATGTAGAGGGGGAACTGTGACTAGGGACAACCTATAGAGATCTCTCTTAGGAGGGTAAGATCTCTCTCTCTCTCTCTCTCTCTTTATATATATATATACTTTTTACTTGTGTTTATGATGATATTACCTGATGAATCTTTGCCTTTAGGTAGAAACCCCTAATGAAGGAAGGATTGAGCCTCCAAGAACCACACACCTGGGTGGGGAGACCATGGCCTCGCAGGTAGAGTTGTATCCCTATTTCTAATATGTATTATTACTACCTCTATCAAATCTAACATGCCCCTTGCTTTTCTGAATGAAAAATGTCACTTAGTTGTAATGGGAATAGGTTTTGAATCTACACAAAAGCTATTTGAATGGAAGAAGGTTTGATATACACACAATAGGGTAACTAATGTTGTAATGGCATGTGGAGGCTAACTAATTCTATGAGCAATGCATTTATCTTGCAGACAAAATCCATGATCAAACGTGTTGTTCACTAAAAGTAAAATAATAGTTTCTATTCCAATCTCATCAATCTACTTTATGCGTACTTCATGTAGGGAATGACTATAAAATTCATGGTTGAGAACACCACACAAAATAGTAGAAGCAACCATAAAACTAGATCAGAAGAAATAGAATATTTCATGATTAAATGTCTTACTTATATATGCATATTCACTATTTTTTAAAAACATCAAATGTTTGTTGCATTAGCTCTAGGCAGTGAACTATTTGCAAGGTTTTCATTAAAAAGATTTATTCCCATGGAAAAACTAGTTTATATTTTTAACAATTATTTCCTTTTGATAGGAATAATAGCTTAGTATCTAAACAATAATAACAACATTCATAAAAAGAGGCCTATACAATAATTTAAATCCCTCTCTTTAACAATAAATATATACATGTGTTGGGATTTTGTTCTGTATAATTTAAATCTCCTTGATGCCCTTATGCCATTTTATAATTTTATCCACTAGGTTTATTTCTCTTCTTCAAACTGCAAGACCCTACATCAAGAACAAGAAACATTGTACAACAAGTGGGATGCTCACCTCCCAACCTAGGAAAGAAATTGTCCACCCCTGAGCTAGGGGAAACACATGGAGCCTAGAGGAAACACAACACACATTCACATATCCCTATTATCCAATTCCATCAAACACATTGACATAGCCCTTTCATACACTTTGCACTGGGAGGAATTTCCTATGAATTTCCTCTCCTAAGGGAAAGAGAGGACCTCAACCTGTAGGGACAAATATTTCAATTTTCACTACCATTCTTTTATAACAATTCAAGTTTGTTGTCCACTTCTTAGGGGTGCTCTTACCCAACTTTAACAAGTTAAGTTTGATGTCCACTTCTAACTACAAGGGACATAGTACAAAGAGACATGATACAACAACAACATGACAGAGTTTTATCTCTTAACACTAGACAATTATAGACCACATTTAGACTCTTTTCCCAGCACAAATATGCACAATAATCACCACTATAGAATTATGTTCTCATATAAGTTTTATTACTATATTCTTACATAATATTAATTAGAGTTTGAAGCTTACCTAGACACTTGCACAACACTTGAGGGAGAGAGTTAAGATCCACTATTAACATTTCTTTCTCCAAATTGTCTTCACATCAGCCCAAAAAAAAAGAATATGTAGTAGGGCCTAGAAAATAAGAGAAAATGTAGTAGTGGTCAAACATAAGTTATAGAAAAATGGTGAGGGAAAGTTACAATAGATAGTTAGAATCCCCTTACTAGTTAGAGACCCCCTCTTTTTTTACAGTAGAAAGGTAAAAGAATTTCCCCTTGACACCTCTCCTGCAGAGAGGAAAACACTTGTCCCCTGACCAGGACACTTGCTTCTCTTTTAACTAAGGTTTCTAACTCTCCCTTCTAGATCCATACACAACACAACCTCTTGATTACTCATCAGCCCCTCCTTGATTTTCCTTGCCCTTTTTAGGGTGAAAATTAAGGATTTTCAAAACATAATTTTCTTGTTAATTTTGCCATTCAAAAGTACCTAGACCATAGTCTTAGGTTAAAGAATTTAATTTCATGATTGTCTTTTTCTTGAATATTTTACACCTTAAGAAACTGAAGAGAAATTTATTTACTTTTAATACACACAACACTTATCAACACATGTTACAACACCAAGAACAACCTACTACATATGATGATGCATAATACAACACAAGGGACAAAACACAACATATGTTGACACATATTTTACAATGCATGGGACATAAGTCTCCTCAAATAAACTTGGTCGACTTAACCAATTACTCACAACACATTCCCCATAAGTTTTCCCCATGTCGATTGGCTAAAAAATACCTACACGCTCATTTCAAATATTAGTTATTGTCACAATACCATAGATGAAGCAACAATAATTAATCAATCAAATAATTCATTGATAATGAGTTTCCTTCCAGTAAGCATATCTATAGCATATTTTTATTTCCAAATGTAAGATCAAAAATTTAATTTAAATACTAAATCATAGAATCACATTGTGAAGTAAACCTCTACACAAGACATCTAATTAAAACATCAAATGGTATTTGATCATAGCTTGTTCCTCATTATAGCAATGGTTAATCACACCACAAATATGTTTAGTGAACCATCATGCATCAAAAGAGTATATCAAATCCCATGATCTAACAAGTGCTAATAGAGAATGTCTCACACCCATTTTATGGTAGTCAAGACATGCGTGATTACCTATACAATGTTTCCTAACCTGTCATTATAAAAACATATCATACATAAAATATTTATATAAAGGAATGTGCTTCATATGTAATTCATTAAAGAGCATAGAATTTCTTATCTTTACCATGAGAGAGAGAAACAACCACACCACCAGTTCTTAACTAAATTTATCAATGCACCAAGAGCTAGAAGGAATGACATATGGATAAGAAGCTGGTCTATGATTAGTTCAAAACACCTTTATTGAGAAGGAATTTCTATCCATAGGTTAAACACAAGATAACATTGAAGATGCAAGGATTGGGTGTTATGAAAGTAGAAATATTTATCCCAACATGTAGTATAGGTAAGGGTAGAGGCTAAGGACATTATACCATAGGAATCTATGTTAAAAAAATATATCCATTTGTGTAGAAGGGGTAGGTGTTTACCATGAGAATCCAAATTCCATATAGATATCTTGAGACACATAAGTTAGAAATTTTCAATCATTATGTATTCCTAAAACAAGATATTGATTCCATAACAAGATAATCGATAATCATAGATTGCCTAACAGTTGTGTAGGGCTTCTACATGATATTGGTAATAAAGTCTAATCACAACAATATCCCTAGTGAAAGTTCAAGTGGACCAACACATGGCCTTACAGTCTCCCCCCTTGCATAGACTTCCTTCTGGAAGTCCTTAAGAGAAGAGAGCTACCCATTAAAATTAACAAATTACTTAACCACATCATCTAACAATAAGCAACCATACTGTGTCAAGTCACATCAATGTAAGTTATTCCACATACCTCATTTTAGACAGCTAAACATGTCCTTGATTCATCACTACTTATCATGAATGTAGCAATTTATAACTAAGGAATTGAATCAAGTCAGCATATCATGTTCTAGTCAATAATTTCTAACAACTAATTCTCGACAACATTAAGTGATACATTTATCACATAAACTTAACTACACATATATCACATTATTTAGAATAGAATATTTTTCACATCACATACCTCTTCTAAGTGAAACGTATAATGAAGACCATCTGTTGGGACTAAAATTCCCAGGCTGCTTTTGGCAAATATTAAGTGATGTGGAGCACTCAGTGGAAGTCATTATCCCATAGTTCAGATAGATTAATCCTTAATTAGCTTTAAAAAATCCACTCCCTAGGTCCAAATAACACTGAAACATATATATTATATGCTATTGGTAAGACCGCTGATATCAGAAAGACTTTCCCAAGTCTTATCATATACTTATCTTATATCAATGGACACATTTGACTTTAAGGACTGAATCCAACACTTTGGCGTGATTCCCTCATCAGTGAGCTCCTTTTATGTCCTCCCGATGCACCAATATACCAACTTGTATATCCATTGCTTGACTTGCTGTCATCAGTAGAGTTAAAGTATCTTTAGTCTAGTTTCACCGTTACGGCCAGTTACCCTTTGTATCTAACAAAAGATACATTCCCGACATACATTCTAAAAGATACAAATTAGAGATACATTCTCAATATGCAAAAGGAAATGAGTATCAGAGTGAGAATGACGATCAATGAGAAGATATTAAGAATCACCGATGAATAAATTCACACCGATGACCTTTCATCATAAAGAGATTACACAATCATCATTATCAGCGTAAGAAAAGTATATCAGAGAATACTCCAAAGATCACCCCAACAGTATAAGCTTTACCGATGGATGAAATCATTAAAGAGTTTCACCAAGCCAACAAAGAACCATCAGTGAGACAAAATAGATCAAAATAAAGCTGGCAAGTTTAGTCGAAATAGAACTCACAACGATATTAGGTGGCTTGAAGTAAGTCACTCCGATGACATATCTTACCCTGATAGAATTACAACCGTCAACGAGACTCTCTCTGATAATTGTATCGGTAACACTTGATGGATCAGAACCTTATGACACTCTCACACTGATGGTCCAGGTCAAGCCGATGGCATGTTTCACTCCAGTAGCAACGATGACTATGTTGATCGACAAAACCTTTACCGATAGTCATATTGGGGACACCAAACAGATCGGGGAAGGATGTTATTCTTACAATGATGTAGGAGGTCTTGTCGATGCAAAATACAAAAACCCTAAAAATGACATTTAAATCTAAATGGTTAATATACTCTTTTGACATTTGAAAAATGTGTTTTTGCAGGATATACATAGCGAGGATCAAACTATAAAACACCCATGAAAGGATTTTGAGCAACTGACAAATCATCGATAAGGGAAGTAATTAGTTGAGTAAATACATTTGTTTAAATAAATTTGTTTGGATTGTTTGATTAGACATTAATTTGTGTTTTATCTACATTTTTTAGGATAATAAAGAAATCCTTGAAGGAGATTAAGTGAAACTACAGTTAAGGAGACTTATTTGATCCTGAAATGGTTATCCATTTGGTGATTAAAGAAAAGTATTAATTTTCCTGAATTTGTTTATTAAGAAAAATATTGTTGTTCGGTTATCAACTGTCACAACTATTGTAACTGGTCTGAAGCTTGTATGCTGCTCTTTATAAGAGATGACCAAGACCAGAAAAGGATATATGATAGAATAGATAGATAGATAGATAGATAGAATAGGAGGAGATTACAAAATAGAACAAGGGATACTATAGATTAGATTTGAGCAGCAATGCTAGTTCATTTTTAATATATTTTATTTCTGGTAGACCATGTGCAAGCATTCTCTGATGAGATCAAGTCTGTAAGCATGAAGCAGTGCCTGTAAATTTTGGTATCAACTATTTATTCAATTTATTCAATTATATGACTGTCTCCTTTCAAAGTTTTCTCTGTTATTCAATTTGAGTTATCAAATATATCTTCAAGTTGTCTATAAACATTTTCTATTATAGCGTGATAAGATTAATTAATTTTTTCTTTCAGAATTAAATCCTTTAAATCTATCATTGTAACTGTGAAGGCATTGTCATGGATCTGTAAGAAGAGTCATATAGTTAGGGTTTGTATTTTGTCTCCAGTTTTTGATAAATCTGTTACAATTGCAGTATTATTCTAATTGGTTCCTTCAAAGAAGGATTAAACCCTTTTAGATGAATGCAGGTAATTTGATTTTGTTAATTGGATATATATAAGTATGGAATATTAAATATTTCCTTGTAGGGTTGTACAAGTTACATACCTATTCTTTCATGCTAGATAGTTCACGTTTTTACCAAATAAACAACCATTTATTTCATGATCATACTGACAATATATTCAATAAGGCACTGGTCTAATATTTTCATTACCACTTATCGAAATTCATTTTAGATTTACTAAGTTAGATTGCATTATTGTTTTAGTATTACAATTTAGATCATTTAGAATTAATTTGTTGTCTTTTCATTTGTTTTGTGATTTGTGCCATTATCAGTAGTTAGATCTATTCTGATTAAAGTAGTAATCATCTCTTTATCTTCTTTATTAATTAGAGGTTTACCCGCCTAGGTCCGACAGAGCCTAAAGTGAAGGGGGTTTAGCCATATCTACCCCATGTCAGTTAGCCAAAAATGTCAAGAGAGCCTAGCACCGTCTTAGGGTTAACAACCTGCATTTTTGAGACCTTATAGAATTGGCGACTCTGCTGGGGACAACTTGAGAAAATCTAGTAGCAGGCCATATTTCCTTATAGAGTCATTAAAACTTTTAAATCAGGTCTTCAAACAAAGATTCATAATTGTGAAATTTGCACTCCCCATCCAAGTCTACCCTAACAGAATTAGCGACTCTACTGGGGAGTCAAGTGAAATTATTAGCTGGAGATTCTAAAGTTTTTCCCATCCGAGTCATAACAGAATTGGTGACTCTACTAGGGATAAAACATAGAGAAACCTGGTAGTAGAACATATTATTAGAGTCAGAGAATTAAAAGGCATAACTCTACTGGTGGAAGGAAAACCCAGAAGATTGACTAGTCCTCTAAATAGAGGTGGCGACTCTACACAAACTTAAATGGTAGGAGATCTAAAGATGATGGTAAAAAATTACAATCATCCCCACCTTTAAGGGCTCCTACTAAGAAGACTGGGATATCAAGTCAATCTTGTAGTACTAATAACCAAATCTCTTCAGACAATACCTCAGAACAACCAATTGATAACAACTCATAATAGCTTCACTCCCTTGCATGAATCAGAAGAATTCCAACCCAAGAATCAATATACTCAGTTTGATCATGATAGATCTAATGATGTCCTTGCCCAGTACAGACCTTCCCTTCAGGAATAGCTTGAACATCAGGCTCAGATTGAGAAAGAGATAGAACAAAATCAAGTAGAACATGACTACCAAGCGTCACTGCAACAGGGTGAAGAAGCTCAAGATGAATTCATAGATCAGGTAACATCCACACAAATCCTTAATAGTCAGCCAAAAGACATGAGAACTAAGGATCAAATACATCAAGAGGTACTTGAATTATAGGAAAAACTTGAGCAGGCTAGATTAAAAGAAGAAGAAGAAAAGATGAAACAAGAACTACAACAAATAATATCTAGAACTAAGGTAACTGGTTCAAAGTATGTGCCTCCCCATATGCAGTGTGGACATATTCAAATGAACAATCAAATAGGATTACATCAAAATGTAAGTAGTTCACATACTTCAGCAATGCCACATGTTAACCATGCCCAACAAAATATTCCACCGCAAAATCTAAGACCATCCAATGCCCACAACCCATCTCAACATATAGCTAATCCTTATCCACCACCTGGTCATCACCATGTTCCACCTCACCATCAAAATGTAAACATGGCATCCCACAATACATACAATAATCCTCCTCCACAAAATAGGCAAATACATAGACCTCCACCTGTAAATACTGGGAATGTTTACCAACAGTATCTACCACCAAGGCATAGACATAACAATCAATATCGGCAACCTCCCCCACAACAAAATATGTATCATCAACAATATGCCCAACCCAATATGTATCCACAACCTCCATTTGGATATGAGTATTATCTGCCATACCCTAAAATGCCACCTCCACATCCTATGAGTATGGCAAGACAATTTGATTTGACTGGATATCGGCTATTTCCTTATTACATGGATAATAGTTGGAGGAACAATGTACCTAAGTTTACAGGAAGTGGTGAATTGACTACTGAAGAACATATCAAACAATTCAATGCTTTCATACAGGACATTGGTAACGAATATGAAGATATACAAATGAAACTGTTTATGATATCTCTTACTAATGAAGCAAGAGACTGGGTAAATAGATTACCAAACGCTTCAATATATTCCTTAAGAGACTTCCACAATCAATTTTTAGAACAATTCAGAAATCAATGTGCTCTAGAATTTACTCTTCATGAACTAATAACTATTCAAAAGTATCAAAATGAATAGGTGTATGATTTTACTTTGAGATTCACTAAACTATATAACAAGGTTCCACATGAATCCAAATTGAACAACCAAGTAGCCCTTAGCATTTACTTGAAAGCATTTGACCCAAAGACAGGTTATGAACTCAAGGGCAAAAGTCCTAGAACTTTGGCAAAAGCACAAAAAATGGCTCTCACTATTCAAAACAATAAAAAGGCTGATGGGATGATCGAAAAAAGAGATAATATAAGAGTTCCTCAAAATCTTAATCCTCCTGCAAACAAGCAAGAATACTCACATAAGAATGAAAGACCAAGACTCCATGATATGCCATATCATACGAACTGGAAAGATGGAAAGCCTGTGGATACTAATAGGAGACATAACTATGGAAAAGACACCCCTGACCCTTTGAAGAAGAGTGGAGTCCATGTGATAGAAAATAATTCATGGTGTATGCCCTATAATTTACCACACTCTCCTGATTATTATGTGGTGGCACAATCAATACAAAAAGATCATGCATCTTATAACCCTGAGATGGATCACCACACTATAAATATGTTAGGTATCACAACTTTCACTATTGAAGAAGTTTATTCATCTGGCGAGGAAACAGGGTATGAATATGATGTAGGAGCACAAAAATATAATGTGAATATAGGCGGACAAGAGGTATTTTCTGACCATGAAGAAGACTTAGGAAATTGTGGATATGACCTTAATGCAGCACAAAGCTACAATTGGAAAAAACCTTCTGAGGAAGAGAGAAAAGCTTTAACAATGGCTACTATAGTACAAGCCAAGAGTAGTTACAACCTGAGAAACAGAACAATCAATGCTGAACAAGGTACTCCCAGAAGTGTGTTTATCAAAAATTAAGTCTTCGGTAAAAATGATAAAAATAAAACTGAGAAAATACCTCATGATATACCTCCTATTAACACACTGAACAAAAAGGACATCACAAAAACTGAGGAAAAGGGGCAAACAAAAGTCGACAGTTTAGAACTAAACATAAATCCCTCATTTGATATTGCTCAAGTTGTTTCTCAAGTGCAAATATCTGTGCCACTCCTAGAAATGATGAAGGTGGAAAAATATAAAAATATAGTGGTGAAAATGTTATCAAATGTATCAGACAAAAGACCTGAACAACATAGTCCTAAGATAAATGTGCAATAAGAGTCTATCAAAGTACCTGAGATATACTTGGGTGAAACATTAATGAAAAATCCATCTCAAGTAGATCCATTCTATATTACCTTACTGATAAACAAGAAATTAGTCAGGAATTGTATGGTTGATTCAGGAGCAGCAGTAAACATAATGCCCATGGTTGTTATGAAAGAGTTAGGAATGTGGGTGGATACTACATTCGGTAAATGTTATGCAATGGATAACAGATCTATCCCTGTTGTTGGAATCATGAAAGATATTGAGATAAAATTAGCATCTCATCCTGAAGCCTCTTATAAAATTGACATCACTGTGGTAGATATCCCACGTAACTATGGAATGTTGTTATCTAGACAATGGACTGCCATGGTAGGGAGAAGTGTGAAATTAAATTTATCTTATGCTACTATCCCATTGGGAACACAGGCAATTAAACTCTATAGGGAGCCAAGGTATGAAGACATTATAGAGAAAATTAATCCAAATGAAATAATTTGTTTCTATGACACAGACTTTAGTACATTCAGGGTGGAAGAATAGTCTAAATTGCATAATACGGACCCAATTTACTATGAAGCCAAAATTAATGAAAATGAAGTATGGACCATGTATTTCTATGGTGCATGTAGTAAAGGAGGAAATGGAGCCGGGGTGTTGTTTATATCACCATCAGGAAATATATTCAAATATTCCTTTTCTCTGAATTTTGATTGCACAAATAACATAGATGAATGTGAAGCACTTTTAATTAGGCTAAACATTGTTAGAAAACACAAAATCAAACTGTTGGCAGTGTATGGAGATTCTAAATTGATTATTTCACAAGTCAAAGGTAAATATTCCTTAAAAAACAAAAGACTGAAACAATATAGAAATGCAGTCCTGGATGATATAGAATTGTTTGATGCTTTTTCAATAAGTTGGATAGATAGGTCAAAAAATATAATGGCTAATTTCCTTGCAAACATATCTTTGAAAAGGGATGACATTACCTTGACAGGTATTTCAGAAGTTGAGTGCAAAATGAAACCAACTATCCCAGACAACATATATAACTGGCAGGTTTTTGATAGTGATGCTGATTTACTTAAATTTTTGTATTGTATAGATCAGTATGAGAATCAAGAGATTGATCTTAACGCTTTTGTTGAAGAGATTGATGGCAAAGAGACTTTATTTGGCAAAGAAATTGTCTGACTTAAAACCAATAAAATTCCAAAGGGTTTAGTAGCATTAGAGAGAGTTTTTGATGCAAATGATCGATCCATTTCCAAAGAAGTAATAGTAAAGGAGGATGATGTGGAAGAAATAAATTTGGGAACTGAATTGTCACCTAAAAAGGTCTACATTGGAAAGAAAATAACACCTACAATAAGCAGCATGTTAATTACATTATTGAGGAAATATAAACAAGTATTTGCCTGGTCTTATGATGATCTTAAAGCTTATAGGGAAGATTTGTTCTAGCATGAAATCCCACTGAAGCCAGATGCTAAGCCTTATAGAGAAAAGCAAAAACCCATCAACCCTATGTTAGAACCAAGGATGAATGAAGAACTCATGAAACTCAGGGAGGTTGGCATCATAAAACCAATTAGGCATTCTTCATGGGTTTCAAATTTAGTCCCTGTTATGAAGAAGAATGGGGATATTAGACTTTATGTTGACTTTAGAAACTTAAACATATCCTCCCTCAAAGAAAATTATCCATTACCTAACATGGAAATTTTGTTGCAGAGGGTTACTAGCTATGAGTTATTATCCATGATGGATGGTTTCTCTGGTTACAACCAAGTAAAGGTTAAATAGTCTAAATAGTACAAAACAACCTTTACAACCCCATGGGGAACATATGTATATGTGAGGATGTCATTTGGCCTTACAAACACTGGAGCTACATTCCAAAGGGCAATGGACGTTGCCTTTGCAGGTTTGATAAATAAAATCATGGCTGTATATCAGGATGACCTCACTGCATATTCAAAAAAGGTTGAGGATCATGTGAGTCACCTTGAGAAAATATTTATCAGAGCACTAGAGTATGGTATTTCCTTGAATCCTAAGAAGTGTAAATTTGCAGTCATAAAAGGGAAATTACTTGGGCACATAGTATCCAAACATGGAGTCAGGATTGACCCTGAAAGAGTAGATGCAATAGTTAAAGTTCCTATCCCAAAGATAGTCAAGGCCATACAATCATTCTTTGGACAAATTAACTTTGTGAGAAGGTTTATACCAAATTTTGGAGAAATAATTAACCCTATATCTAGAATGTTGGAGAAAAATGCAAAGGTTAATTGGACAGATGAAAATGTAGAAGCTTTTGCATCCATAAAAAGGGCAATTAAAGAAGCTCTAGTGCTAAAGTCTTCCAATTTTAATAAACCTTTCTAGATCTTTTCCTTTGCATCTTTTCATACAGCAGCAGTAGTTATGTTACAAAAGAATAGTGAGGGTTATGAGAAACCTATTTCCTTTTTCAGTAAATCACTCCAACATGTAGAACTTAACTATGATATCATAGAAAAACAAGACTATGTGTTCGTGAAAGCAGTTAAGGCATTTAGACCATACCTTGTTGGGGCTAAGGTGATAACTTATGTCCCAAATGCAGCAGTCAAAGATGTGTTCATGTAGAGTGAAGTAACTAGGAAGAGATGTAGGTGGATAAATCGACTTTAGGAATTTGATATAGAAATTCAAATCACAAAAATGGTAAGGGGACAGGGTTAGCAAAACTAATGACTGAAACAAACCTTGAGGCTGCCCAAGTATGTAATATTGAAAACGAAGAAGACATGGTAACAAGTATTTAAAAAACTCCTTGGTATACTAACATAGTGTACTACCTCAAACACATGAAATGCCCTGAAGGATTTGACGTTAATAAGAAAAGGAATCTAAAATTACATGCTTCAAAATATGTACTTATAGAGGGAGGTCTTTATTGAAAAAACAAAGATGGTATCTTATTATTCTATTTAGTTGAAGAGAAAGCAAAATCTACCTTAAAAGAGATGCATCAGGGAGTGTGTGGTGGCTATTTCTCAGCTAAAATCATAGCACACAAGATATTAAGGGCTGGATACTATTGGCCCAAGGTTTTCAATGATGCGTATAGTTTTACCAGGAAGTGTGAGGCTTGTCAGAGATTCTCAGGGAAGTTAAAATATCAGGGGGCATTACCCTTGAGACCTATGCAAGTTGATGCCCCATTTCACCAATGGGCAATTGATTTTGTAGGAGACTTTATGGAGAAATCAAGTGGTGGTCGCAAATGGATATTAGTAGCCATTGACTATTTCATGAAATGGGTAGAAGTAGTGCCTACTAAACAAGCAACTAGCAAGGTTGTGATCAACTTCCTATTGGAAAACATTTTAACTAGATTTGGGGTACCATCAAGGCTTATAACTGACAATGGAATGTGTTTTACATCGGATGAGTTAAAATTTTTTTGTAAATCTTATGGCATTACGATCTCATATTCTTCTCCCTACCACCCACAAGGTAATGGACAAGTTGAGTCCAGCAATAAAAGTATCCTGAAGATTATAAAAAGAATGTTGGATAACAACTAGAAAACCTAGGATTCTAAGTTGAGATTAGCACTATGGGCTGATAGGACCATAGTAAAGAAAGCAATTGGTAAATCACCATTTGAACTAGTATATGGAACTCATGCTAGGCTTCCGATACATAACCTGCTGCCAGTGTATAAGTTTATCCTCCAAGAGGATTGGGATGTCCCAGAATCGATGGAAGAAAGGCTAGAACAACTAATGGAATTAAACAAAATGAGGGAACAGGCAATACAATAGAATAAGAAAATACAAATGCAGATGAAGTACCTATATGATAAAAAGGCTAAGGTCAAAAAATTTAAAATAGGTGACGTAGTGCTTATGTGAAATGCTAGAAATCAAGAAAAAGGGAAGCATGGAAAATTCGATGCCCTATGGATTGGACCTTTTGTCATCAATGGTAAGGTAGGGGAGGATTCATATTATGTATAGAACATGTCTGGTGAGGAGTAAGAACTGCCAGTACATGGGCAATTTTTGAAACATTTCTTCTCTTAAAAGAACCTAAGAGAAAAGAATTGCCAGTGCATGGCCAATTCTGGTTAAACTCTCTAAATGGTCTTTTCCATGCATAGTAGTTTAGAAGAGTTAAATAACTTGCTTAAAGAGCTCTCTTATATGGAAATAAAAGTTTTTCATAAAGCAATAACCCAGGATCTTCACCCTTTATAGTTCACCCATCGTCAAATGAAGAAGGCATTGGTCTGCTCCTCCAGAAATCTGGGATCTTGTTATACAAGGGGCATACATCCCCAGAAAGAGCCACTATTGGGACTGAAATTCCCAGGCTGCTTTTGGAAAATATTAAGTGATGTGGAGCAATCAGTGGAAGTCATTATCCCACAGTTCAGATAGATTAATCCTTAATCAGCTTTAAAAAATCCACTCTCTAGGTCCAAATAACACCAAAACATATATATTCTGCACTATCAGTAAGACAACTGATATCAGAAAGAATTTCCCAAGTCCTACCATATACTTATCTTATACCGATGGACACATTTGACTTTGAGGACTGACTCCAATACTTCGGCATGATTCCCTCATCGGTGAGCTCCTTTAATGTCCTCCTGATGCACCGATATACCAAATTGTATATGCATTGCTTGACTTGCTATCATTGGTAGACTTAAAGTATCTTTAGTCTGGTTTCACCATTACGGCTAGTTACCCTTTACATCTGATGAAAGATACATTCCTGACATACATTATAAAAGATACAAATTAGAGATACATTCTCGATATGCAAACAAAAATGAGTATCGGAGTGAGAATGATGATCGGTGAGAAGATATTAAGAATCACTGATGAATAAATTCACACCGATGACCTTTCATCATAAAGAGATTGCGCGATCATCTTTATCAGCGTAAGAAAAGTATATCAGAGAATACTCCAAAGATCACCCTGATGGTATAAGCTATACTGATGGACGAAATAGTTAAAGAGTTTCACCAAGCCAACAAAGAACCATCGGTGAGACAAAATGAATCAGAATAAAGCTGGTGAGTTTGACCAAAATAGAACTCACAACGATATCGGGTGGCTTGAAGTAAGTCACTCTGATCACATATCTTACCCTGATAGAATTACAACCGTCGACGAGACTCTCTCTGATAATTGTATCGGCAACACTTGATGGATTGAAACATTATGATACTCTCACACTGATGATCGAAGTCTATCCAATGGCATGTTTCACTCTGGTAGCAACAATGACTATGCTGATCGACAAGACCTTTGCCGATAGTCATATCAGGGACACCAAATAGACTAGGGAAGGATGTTATTCTTACAACGATGTAGGAGGTCTTGCCGACACAAAATATAGAAACCCTAAAAATGACATTTAAATCTGAATGGTTAATATACTCTTCTGACATTTGAAAAATAGGTTTTTGCATGATATACACAGCGGGGATCAAACTATAAAACACCCACGAAAAGATTTTGAGCAACTAACAAATCATCGATAAGGGAAGTAATTACTTGAGTAAATACATTTGTTTAAATAAATTTGTTTGGATTGTTTGATCAAACATTAATTTGTGCTTTATCTAGATTTTTTAGGTTAATAAAGAAATCTTCGAAGGAGATTAAGCGGAACTATAGTTAAGAAGCCTTATTTGATCCTGAAATGGTTATCCATTTGGTGATTAAAGACGAGTATTAATTTTCCGAAATTTGTTTATTAAGACAAATATTGTTGTTTGGTTATCAATCGTCACAACTATTGTAACTGGTCTGAAGCTTGTATGTCGCTCTTTATAAGAGATGACAAAGACTAGAAAAGGATATATGATAGAATAGATAGATAGATAGAATAGGAGGAGATTAAAAAACAGAACAAGGGATACTATAGATTAGATTTGAGCAGCAATGCTAGTTTATTTTTAATATATTTTATTTCTAGTAGACCATGTGCAAGCATTCTTTGATGAAGTCAAGTCTATAAGCATGAAGTAGTGACTGCAAATTTTAGTATCAACTATCTGTTAAATTTATTCAATTATATGACTGTCTCCTTTCAAAGTTTTCTCTGTTATTCAATTTGAGTTATCAAGTATATCTTCAAGTTTGTAGACATGATTTTTCCATAGTCCATGTTGATAATTGAATTGTTTCTAGAAAAACTATGTGTTGCTTTATTTTGCCTCAACGTTTCGGATCACACTCCATGATCCATCATCAGGAGAAAAAGAAAAGGATGCAATTGAGTAAAGATTGCAGAGATAGCCTCTTAAAAAGAGAGAGGGGGTTCGGGTTACAAGGAAAAACCAAGAGGGTCAAGTTGACAAGTGTAATGAGATGGTTAAAAAGGGGGTAATAAAAAGGTAAAAATGCATTCAAACAAACTGAGAGGGAAGGCAGACAAGACCAAGAATGGCCAAAACAAAGGATTGGAAGAAAATAAAGGATAAAAATGAAAAGAACCAAAAAGGTAGTAAAAAATAAAATGAAAAAATAAATAAAATAATAAAAATAAAAACTAAAGATTAAAGTAAACAAGAAAATAAAAAGAAGAGATTAAAGGATAAAAATTAAAAGGGGAGAAGGCAATGAAAAGAGAGAAGTAATAACCCAAAAAATTAAGAGTAATGATATTAAAATTATATATATATATATATATATATATATATATATATATATATATATATATATATATATATATATATATAAAGAGAGAGAGAGAGAGTCAAAAAGTAAATAATTACAAAGGCAAAAACGAATATGAATATATTATTATATTTTATAAATATATATGAAAATATAAAGATATATTCATCCTTAAAAGTGAAAATATAGGTATGAATATATTAATATATTATCATGTAGATATGGTAATATAATACTATATTCTTCCCTATGAAAACAAAAAGACATAAAATAAAACATAAAAGTATATAAGAAGGGGGGGTTTAACAAACAATGGAAGGATGGAGAAAGAAAGCTAAGAGGAAAAAAGTTGAAGGGGGAAGGTAAGAATACAAGAGAGATCCTAACTATGAGAGAAAACAACACAAGGGAGGTAGAATGCAAAAAGGTAGTGGAGATAAAGGGGTCAAGCCAAAAATGAAAGACACAAGAAGGTACAGAGACCAATGACGTAAGGAGAAGGGCCAAGGGAAAAGAGAACGCATGGCAAGGAAGGGAGGAAGGAAGAAAATTGGACAAAGACACTATCCAGAGGCAAAGGTAAGGGGGGAGGGTAAAGGTAGGAAGAGGAGGGCTATACAAGGAGGAGGAGGAGGAGCCATCAACCTTTCTAATGAGAAGAATGTCAAGGAATGGAATTTGGTGATTGGTTTCGAGTTCTTTTGTAAACTTGATGCAAGGGTTAATGTTATTGAGGTGTTTGTGGAAAATTTCAAGTTGCTCAAGGCCATGTGGCCAACAAATGTTGGTATCATCCACATAACTCTTTCCCTCTTAAACCTACTTGGTGGAAACGTTATCTGGATGATACCAACATTTGTTGGCCACATGGCCTTGAGCAACTCAAAATTTTCCACAAACACCTAAATAACATTAACCCTTGCATCAAGTTTACCAAAGAACTCGAAACCAATGACCAACTTCCATTCCTTGACATTGTTCTCATTAGAAAGGTTGATGGCTCCCTCGGCCATCATGTCTTCAGGAAATCCACCCATACCAACCTCTACGTCCTCGCTTCTTCACACCAACACCCCAACCATAAAGCTAGTGTCCTCAAAACCTTAGCTACTCGAGCCTTCCGGATATGTGATGCTGACCACATTAACCAAGAGCTAGCCCACCTCAATAAAGTTTTCAAACTCAACGGATACCACAAAAAATACATTAAAAGAGCCTTTAAACAAGCCCATACCTGCCTTTGCAACAAACCTCATAATAAGGACCCTGATGTTGTCTACAGTGTCACCCTTCCTTTCATTGAAGGCATCTCCAATAAAATTGCCAAAATCCTCCGCAAGAAAGGAGTCAAATGTGCCTTCAAGCCTCCTTCCACAATCAAGAACCTCATCTCTTCCACCAAAGACCCCCTAAACATCCTTTTAAATGTAGGTGTCTATAAGATAGATTGCTCTTGTGGTACCCCTTATATTGGGGAGACAAGGAGATTTATCTACATGAGACTCAAAGAACACTGTGCAGATATCAGACATGAAAGGATCACTAAATCGGCCCTAGCTGACCACTCCTCTAGCACCAAGCACCACATTCACATTGAGGATACCCACGTCCTTGTCAAAGAAGATAATTTCTTTAAGAGGAAACTTAATTGGCCCCACTCTCAAAATTCCCCCCCCCTCTTCCTCCTTGCCTAGCCCTCCTCTTCCTACCTTTACCCTCCCCCCTTACCTTTGCCTCTGGATAGTTTCTTTGTCCAGTTTTCTTCCTTCCTGCCTTCCTTGCCATGTGTTCTCTTCTCCCTTGGCCCTTCTCCTTACGTCATTGGTCTCTATACCTTCTTGTGTCTTTCATTTTTGGCTTGACCCCTTTATCTCCACTACCTTTTTGCATTCTACCTCCCTTGTGTTGTTCTCTCTCATAGTAAGGATCTCTCTTGTATTTTTACCTCAACTTTTTTCCTCTTAGCTCTCTTTCTCCATCCTTCCGTTGTTTGTTAAATCACCCCTTCTTATATACTTTTATGTTTTATTTTGTCTTTTTGTTTTCATAGGGAAGAATATAGTATTATATTACCATATCTACATGATAATATATTAATATATTCATACCTATATTTTCACTTTTAAGGATGAATATATCTTTATATTTTCATATATATTTAAAAAATATAATAATATATTCATATTCGTTTTTGCCTTTGTAATTATTTACTTTTCGACTCTCTCTCTCTCTCTTTATATATATATATACCTATATATAATTTTAATATCATTACTCCTAATTTTTTGGGTTATTACTTCTCTCTTTTCATTGCCTTCTCCCCTTTTAATTTTTATCCTTTAATCCCTTCTTTTTATTTTCTTGTTTACTTTAATCTTTAGTTTTTATTTTTATTATTTTATTTATTTTTTCATTTTATTTTTTACTACCTTTTTGGTTCTTTTCATTTTTATCCTTTATTTTCTTGCAATCCTTTGTTTTGGCCATTCTTGGTCCTAGCTTCCTTCCCTCTCAGTTTGTTTGAATGTATTTTTACCTTTTTATTGCCCCCTTTTTAACCATCTCATCACACTTGTCAACTTGACCCTCTTGGTTTTTCCTTGTAACCTGAACCCCCTCTCTCTTTTTAAGAGGCTATCTCTGCAATCTTTACTCAATTGCATCCTTTTCTTTTTCTCCTGATGATGGATCATGGAGTGTGATCCAAAACGTTGAGGCAAAATAAAGCAACACACAGTTTTTCAAAAAGCAATTCAATTATATCTTCAAGTTGTCTATACACATTTGTTGTTATAGTGTGATAAGATTAATTGGTTTCTGCTTTTAGAATTAAATCCTTTAAATCTATCATAGTAACTGTGAATGCATTGTCATGGATCTGTAAGAAGTGTCATATAGTTAGGGTTTGTATTCTGTCTCTAGTTTTTGATAAATCTGTTACAATTGTAGTATTATTCTGATTGGTTCTTTCAAAGAAGGATTAAATCATTTTAGATGAATGCAGGTAATTTGATTTGGTCAATTGAATATATATAAGTATGGAATATTAACTACTTCCTTGTAGGGTTTAATTTACATAGCTATTCTTTCATGCTAGATAGGTGGAGTTTTTACCAAATAAACAACCATTTATTTCATGATCATACTGACTCTATATTCAATAAGGCATTGGTCTAATATTTTCATTCTCACTTATCCAAATTCATTTTAGATTTACTTAGTTAGGTTGCATTATTGTTTTAGTATTACAATTTAGATCATTTAGAATTTTGTTGTCTTTTCATTTGTTTTGTCATTTGTGCCATTATCAGTAGTTAGATCTATTCTGATTAAAGTAGTAATCATCTCTTTATCTGCTTTATTAATTAGAGGTTTACCTGCCTAGGTCCGGCAGAGCCTAAAGTGAAGGGGGTTTAGCCAAAAAAGTCTAGAGAGTCTAGCACCCTCTTAGGGTTAATGACCTATGTTTTTGAGACCTAACAGGTAATCCTCACATGTATCAATCTATACTCATCATAAAGACATCACATGACTCACACAACAAGGCTAATCAAGAATGGGTATTATGAGGAGGACAAACACTAACATACCATTGAGTAATCCATAGTGCCATGGATCCAAATAAGCAATAAATCGATAACCATGCCATGTAGAAGCCATTGTACCATTATCCAATCTAGTGTAACATTATATAATCTCACCTCCAAAGGAAACCAATATCCTCCATACCAGTGTGTCAAGTAACAGATTAGGAAAGATGGTCTCAGGGTCCTCTTGAAGGATCCCACCATACATTTCCTAATATGAACAAGATTCCCTAGGCCATCTAATCCCCTATACAACTTGCTAGTGATCCCTCTAGGATATGATAGTAAACAGTAGTCACATTACTCTAAACATACTAGAAGTTGCAACATTAAAGTACCTCAAAATAAGAAAGTTAAAAAATAAGCAAACTCTTAAGTTAAACTTCAATAAAATAAAAGAAATAAAAATATAATAAATCATAGAAGAATTGGAGATCAAATAACAATCATTGCAACGTCATGAGTTTATCCAAGAATATGTTCTTGAGGCAAAAGAACTATCTCAACATTAAAATGGCTAATTAACCCAAAATAACAAAACAATGTTTCCTTTAATGCATAAGCAACAATATTCAACACATAAATAAATAATCCAATGGTATCTCAAAAATTGCACACTAGGTTCACCATGTGTCCTTGCAACAAGGCCACCTAAGGGGAGGAGGGGAATTAGGTGGTCTTACTACCACTAAAATAGATAAGTCATACAATGGTCACAAACCACATAAGATAATAGTGTGTAATGTCATGGTGGTCTCAAAACCACATAATATGATATGGTGGTCTCAAATCATATAAAGATCAATTATAAATCACCATGTCATAGTAAGCATGTCCCACACAACCCGAGATAGCCTTATCATATATCTGTGTAGAAAATCCATATGAGTAGTCACATGCCATCATACACAGACCCACTACTATATGCCACAAAAAGAATCATCCATAGAATCTGATAGCCACCTCACAAAAAAATCCCACAAGCCTTTATGGTTGTCATGTACCATGTGTCTGAGATAACACGAATATATTAAGTCATATGTATTTACCCCAAGGAGAGAATAATACACCCCATGCATATACCAATAGCCATATACAAGTTCAATTCATCCATGTAACAAAGTATCATCTTCTATTATCTCATTACACATAAACTGTCAGTCTATCCTTGATATCGAGTTGCCTACAGAATTACTGTGTCACACTTATCTTAATTCATGACTATCATCTCTCTAAACATAATGATAACACATAATGTGCCAATGTTAGAAGTTACAAAATCTCATTTTTTCAAAACCAATCTTGAATCTCATAATCAAAGCTATAACACTATTTGTATCCAATGTAGTGCTAGTATTTTGCGAATGATAGTAGCTTTCCAACTAGGAATTCATTATCATGCCAATTTTCCCAAAATCAATAGTTGTCTCTAGTACTCATTCCAACTGAACTACCAAGTGTCTGTGACTAGAAAAGAATATAGGCTCAAGGCACATTAGAGTCCATCCTCAACCCATGGAACAAATAGAAATGAGTGAGTTTTACATTACGAACCAACTATTGTGGTCCTAATATATGGGGGAGAAAAGGGACTGCACTCCACTATGACTATGAGGGTCGACACTAAGGTGAAACTAAAACATAACAACACATGATAACATAAAAATTAACTCACACATCTCTAAATATCACATGTCAAACACATTTCTTTAACATTTCCATGCTTGGCCAACACAATTATTTGCACATATGTACAATTATCACAAAGGGCATGCATAAGTGGATCACAAATTATGTCCACAAAACCCTTCTCCCCAAGCTAAATACCATGTATCGTGTACTGGAGATATGATCACAACATTTACTGGTATCGTAGACACTTGAAATTGACTCGCTCCTAGACCAAGCTTTCATCTGTCATACTTTTCCATCAATTTTATCCTCCATATTAATTAAGTAATTCTGATTATTTAATTAGGTCAATTTTTATCCTTCATGTTAATTAAGTAATTCTGATTATTTAATTAAATCAATTTATCCTCCATAATTAAATAATTCCAATTATTTAATTAAACCAATTTCCCTCTAATTCGGGTAGGGGGCCTAGCTTGAATGGTGAGAGCTTCCTATGGTAGGCTCAAGGTCACGAGGTCTATTCTCCCCCCTGCCCACCTGATATTGTACCCAATTCATAGCTCTTGTCAAAAGCATTTACCCATGTTGAATAAAAAAAATTTCCCTCCAATTTAAATAAATAAATTCAATTTTTTTATTTAATTAGTCTTTTTCCTCCAAAATGAATTAAATTTAATATTTAATTTATTTATCACATGTGCTCATGAAATTAAATAAATTATTTGTTTAATTTTCTTTTATTCCCTCTCATCCATAATTCACTCAATCAATTTAGATAACTAGTCAATCCAATTAGTTAACTAAATCAATCAAATTAGTTAATAGGTTTGTCAATCTAGTTAACTAGTCAATAAATTCACTTAACTACTCAATCAATTCAATTCACTACCTAATCAATTTAGTCATATCATCAATCAATTCAGTCGACTCCTTAATTAGATCTATTAACTCCCTTGATTCATGAAAGGGCTTGGACACTTGTCCTTCTCTCATTTGTGCACATTCTCTCAACCATCCTCAACCATTGATCTTTCTATTCATCCTCAACCATAGATTTGTTATCTCACGTGTCTATAAAAGGGACCTCTCTTCTCCATTTCTAATCATCTCTCATTTTAGTAAACTTATGTTGTTATTTTCATTCCTTGGGAGATCAATATTTACATTACAATTATAGAGCAATCGATTGAAGTAGGGTGCATTTCAATATGCCCAATCAGTGTAGGCAATTTGTTTGTGCAAAATGAAGGTACCTTGTACTTGATTTTTTTCATCTTTCATTTATGTTTGCATTGCTATTTTTCCATATCACAGGTATATACTCATCACAAGAAATATTTACATTACATAGGTGCATTACCACAACATCATCTAGGATAATTTACTCAGGTGGCCACTCACATTGACAACATAGTATAAGAAACATGATTCTTTTTCTAGTTTATTACTTAATGTTAAAACCAAATTTTTACATACAATTCTATTATACAATGCCAAATAAATCTAAAGGGCATAACAAAACTCTTCAAGATGACTAATTTCCAATCACTATATGATATAATCAACTTTATCTTAAAAGTTCTACCAAAACCATTTACAAGGGCACTCATATTAGTATACATTAATTAACAATTCAATTTCTATAAGTTATATAAGGCATCATTAAGTCTAGTTAAAGCCTTTCTATGTTCATGAAAACAATTCATTCATAATGATGTTAAACATATTAACAATACTTATATAGCCAAGTAGATAAGAGAATAATATAAAATAAAAAAAATTGATTGTATCTATTTTACAATTTAATAACTAATCAGAATATGATATTCATTTCTTTATCAATTTTCAAATCTATCACTATAAAATTTAAATATTGTGAGACAACCTAATAATTTTATCACATCAATAATGTTATCCTTTCTAGTCATAAATAGAATGAATTCACAATATAGCACACAAAGCATCTTCGTACTATACTTAAATACGTGATAAAAATGTGAAGTCTACAACTAGAAGGTAGGAACTTACTCGTAAACTACATAGATTAACTAACTAATATCACATGTAGAGGACAATGATATTATGACATAAGTCTATACTCAATATTATTTTACATAACGTATGAATTATACACCAAGAAAACAACATACATATTTCAATCAATGATATATGATATTTCATAAATAATTCACTACTTAATCACATCTTTTACCAAGAAATCCTTGCACTAAAATCATATAAGAAACTATGCTAGGAAAATCAGGATAGTGTAGTAGATTATTAATTTGACTATATGTAACTAACATTCTCTCATGCAATCAGGACATCAAAAGGGTTCATCACAACTTGAGTCATTAATAAAACCTTATAGGCCCAAATAATTTATGTGAATGATGATTATGCATAAATTTCCCCATGCAATTCATAATTAAGATGACTACCCATTTTCTAGACATGAGTAGACAATGAAGGTAGGTCAACAACATATTCCCAAAGTTTCCAGTGTAGTAAACCTGGGGCTCTAATACCTAATGCAATGCCTAACTATTAAACACTAAGTGAAATGACATGACAAAAGCCTGGAACACCAATTCCTTTATACACTTTTTTTTGTGTGTGTGTTCCTTGAAATTCTAGTCATTTCTAGCAAGAATAGCTTAATATGTTTAATACATTACATCAATGAAGAAGAATGAGGGGGAAAGCATTACATCTGATTAATGACATAGGTTGAGGATAGAGTGTCATCTTTCTCCTAGGTTGAGTGCCCATGTCGATGTTAGGGTACCTCGCGTCGACATAGGTCTAAAAATTTCTTCAAGAGCCAAAGGGAGTCTAGCTTGACTCTGACTAGGATAGGCCAACCAATAAGGTTTGAGATCACATAGATAATTTATATTATCTCATCTAAAGATTAATAACACATCCATTAAAACTCTTAGGGATCCTAGAGAAAACATAAAACATTAAGCTACTCATTTGAAAATAATATTATGAAAGAAGACAAATGAAACATCTCCTTTTAAAAGAATATGCGCATTTAATAATTATGGTATGGGTCTCATCATGTCACACATATACAATGTCATATCCACTAGTACCTTTTGACATGATAGTATCAAAATATTTAAGCTATGTAGTGTAGCCTATCAATATCATCTTATGGTTGATCATAACTAAATAGTTCACTACTCACAAACTAAAATAGCACCATAAAATCAATCCTTTCCTTACTCAACACACACTCATTAAATTATCATGCACTTGGAACACCAATTCCTTTATACACCAATTCCTTTATACACTTTTTTTTTGTGTGTGTTCCTTAAAATTCTAGTCATTTCTAGCAAGAATAGCTTAATATGTTTAATACGTTACATCAATGAAGAAGAATGAAGGGGAAAGCATTACATCTGATTAATGACATAGGTTGAGGATAGAGTGTCATCTTTCTCCTAGGTTGAGTGCCCATGTCGATGTTAGGGTACCTCGCATCGACATAAGTCTAAAAATTTCTTCAAGAGCCAAAGGGAGTCTAGCTTGACTCTGACTAGGATAGGCCAACCAATAAGGTTTGAGATCACATAGATAATTTATATTATCTCATCTAAAGATTAATAACACATCCATTAAAACTCTTAGGGATCCTTGAGAAAACATAAAACATTAAGCTACTCATTTGAAAATAATATTATGAAAGAAGACAAATGAAACATCTCCTTTCAAAAGAACATGCCCATTTAATAATTATGGTATGGGTCTCATCATGTCACACATATACAATGTCATATCCACTAGTACCTTTTGACATGATAGTATCAAAATATTTAAGCTACGTAGTGTAGCCTATCAATATCATCTTATGGTTGATCATAACTAAATAGTTCACTACTCACAAACTAAAATAGCACCATAAAATCAATCCTTTCCTTACTCAACACACACTCATTAAATTATCATGCACTTGGAGAAATTAGATCGTAAGCATAAGCAATAATAATGTAAACTTAGCCAACACATAGAATAAAAAGGAGATTGTAACTAGTGCCTACACCCTTAGGATGTTCAAAGAATATTCTGATAGGAACAACCAATGAGTTAAGAAAATGTTCCAATGTAAAAAAAAAATTAACAGCGTGAGACAATTCTGAGCATTATAATGCGCGCATATTAATTCTAATCAGCTAATAAAGAAACTAATTAGTAGCGATTATAATTGGAAGACAATAATAATATAAATGGCATCATTTTTGAAACAAGCTTCAATGAACTTGCATGAAATAGTCTGCCGGCAAGCATAAATTATTTGAGAAGATTGACAATTATTTCCTAGATCCATTAGGGTAAGAGGATGAGGTGATTATCATTAATTTATAACAATTGCTTTATCTTTCTAGAAGACTCCAAAGAGCCCTAACCCTCAAAGTACCCTAATTTCTTCTGTATATTTTTTTATTTCCTACTGTTTCTTATTCTTTCTACAGCTATCTTCTTGCCGCCACTGCAAGTCTCTAGGTTTGCCTGTGTTTGTTGGGTGTCTACAGGTTATGGTGATCAGGTACATTATTGTCGAGGTTGCTAACACACAGAGAAAGTTATGAGGGAGGGGCCATTGAGAAAGTAATCTCTCTCTTTCCTTCCCTCATTTTGGGATGCCTACCGAAAAAACTTATTTTTCCTTGTCTGGATTTGGTCTGCTTATGGGCTGTGGATAATTCTGATATTTCATTTCTTTTATTTTCTGGGTAGAAAATTTTAATGGAGGAGTATGAAGGGCTGAGTTGAACTGTAGATGAGGAACTATTACTAGGGTCAACCTATAGAGCTCTCTCCTAGGAGGGTAATATATGTCTATATATATATATATATCTATATATATATATATATATTTGTTTGTTTTTTCTTTGACTTTTTACTTGGGGTTATGATGATATTACAAGTGATGAATCTTTGCCTTTAGGCACAAACCCATGATGAAGGAAGGATCGAGCCTCCAAGAGCCACACACCTAGGTGGGGAGACCATGGCCTCTTAGGTAGAGTTGTGCCCCCATTTCTAATATGTATTATTATTGCCTCTATCAAATCTAACGCACCCCTTTACTTTTCTAAAAAAAAAATGTCACTTAGTTTTAATGGGAATAGGTTTTAGATCTACATAGTAGTCATTTGAATAGAAGAAGGTTTTATTTACACACAATAGGGTAACTAATATTGTTCTGACATGTGGAGACTAACTAATTTTGTGAGCAATGCATTTATCTTGCAAAGAAAATCCATGAGCATTTACTACTTGTTCATTGAAAGTAAAATAATAGTTTCTATTTCAATCTCATCAATCTAGTGTTGGAATTAGGTCAGACAACTGAGATGGGGGGTGAATCAGTTGTCACAATTTTAACAATTTCTTCTTTTAATCTTCTTCCACAACTTAGAAATAGATTAATGATGTAAATATTGAAGCATGAATTAACAACACATGAGAAGAAACAAAATGAACACACATAACACCTAAATTTGTATGTGGAAACCTGGTTAAGGGAAAACCATAGTGGGGGGTAACCCACAAGATTTGTACCCTATTAAAATTACTTAAAAGAAATGGGAAGGCACTTGCCTTCGGGTGCACTACCCAAAGCTCACTATTCAAAAAGGCTCATTGCCTACAGGAGGTTCATCGTCTACAAGATTTTATGTTTAATACATAAAGAATGAAGTGAGAAATAACATCTTCTTCATGCCTAGTTCAGTCCCATTAAAGTACTTAACTCCTCTTCTCTGCTTCCACACTCTGCTCTACTCTACGACATCTTAACTCACTTCATACCCTTTGATAGCCTCACTTCACTTATTTATATATGACATCGACTTTGGAATGATCATCAAAGTCATCTTTATAAACATCATATTACAATTGTTCTTCAAGGTCAGCCTAACAAACTATTACAATTACAAGACTTGATTTGATACAAAGTATTACATGCAAATCCTTATAGTGTCAGCCAAATATTTTTTGGGACTTGAATCCTCTTCGATTAACACACTACGCTCGAGAGAATTACTCTTATATCATCCGCAACATGCTTGAAACATCCGGTCGACCAAGACTAGGAAGAACATCAATACTAAGGAAGAAATCTTAAACAGCAAGCTCAATCTTCAATGTGGACCTCCAAAATAGCAGGCATATGATCTAGAGACCTCCACAAGCACATGAAATTCAACAATAACATCTGCACTACTCCAACTCATCAGAATCACTTGCATCTTCATCTGGTATCTCAAGAACACTGTCTGCCATGACTGTCACAATAGAAAGATTGTTTATTGACCTCCAAACCATGAACCACTTGAGTTGAGGATACACACTAACTTCCCAAACATGCCTCTAGATCCGCAGATCATAAGTTTTCATTGCGAAGCAATCTAGACCAATTTCTTGTCACTATGTCTCTTCTAAACACTACAAAACCCAGTTCTACTCAGATGGGCATAGCTTCTTCAAATCTTCATGTGGACCTCTCAAATTTTAACTGGAGGTACTTCAAACAATCCTCTACACAGCCATATGGTTCACATACTTTGATCTTCATTCCTCTGGAAATGCAGAGCAATCTACTTCAATGATCTACATTGTTTCCTCTGTTTTTGACAAAGGGATAGGTTGACATCAATGACAACACATCATAGACACATATTTGCAACAATCTCCCCCTTTGTCATTAATGGCAAAATATGATGTGAAAAATTGATTCAACCATCAAGGCAAGGATTTCTCCTCCTTTCTCTTATCACTTGTGCAACCACTTTCTTGACTGCTCCCCTTTTCATCAGCAACTAGTTTTTCACATGACTTCTCTCCCCCTTTGATATCAATGGCAAAGGGCACACATTTGCAATCTTTTCTCCCCCTTTTTTTTAGACTGATCTCTAAAATTTGCATACTGACTACTCCCCCTGAGTAGTATCTCCTTAACATCAATCAGGATCACAAGATATGACTGTGAATTCCACCAAACTGATGCACACTAGTGCATCTTAGTTTAGAGTAGGGGTAATAACGCCTAGCTTCATTCTGAGATACTCAAAAGTATCCTTAGGTAGAGGCCTGGTGAATATATCTGCAATCTAATCCTTTGAAGAAACAAACTCTAATCTGACTTCAATCTCACTTACCTTCTCTCTCAAGAAATGAAACCTGATGGATATGTGCTTTGTCTTTGATTACAACACTAGATTCTTTGAGATGTTTATTGTACTTGAATTATCACAGAAGATTGTAATAGGCTCTTCAAACACAATTCTGATATCCTTCAACATTTGTTTCATCCACAAGACTTGAGTACAATTTCTTGTTGTTACCATATACTCTGCTTCTGCAGTAGACAAAGATATTGCCTCCTATTTTTTGCTCAACCAAGAAACCAATCTCCTTCCCAAGAAGAATGCACCACCACTAGTACTTTTTAAGTCATCCACATCTCCTAGCCAATCAACATTTGTAGATACGTCAAGAGTGAAGTCATTATCCTTTGGATACCATAAGCCATAATCAGATGTTCCCTTTAGATATCTAAAAAATTCTTTTGACTGCTACAACATGGGATTCCGTAGGATCAGCTTGAAATCTAGTTACAAGTCCAACTACATACATAATGTCAAGTCTAGTCTGAGTCAAATAAAGAAGTCCTCCAATCATTGGTCTATAACTTTTATGATCTAACTTAAGTGAATCATCATCTTTACTCAACTTGCATCTGGTTACCATAGGAGTACTTATTGGTTTTGAGTCCTCCATTCCAAACTTTTTCAATAATTCTCTTACATACTTAGACTGAGATATGAAGATACCTTTATCTGATTGAGTGATTTGTAGACCTAAGAAGAAATTAATTTCACCAAACATGGACATTTCAAATTCACTTTACATCTGATCAACAAATTTCTTACAAATGCTTCCATTTCCACAAAAAATGATATCATCAATAAATACCTCAACAATTAAGATGTGCTCATGATCAATCTTGAAATAAAGATTTTTGTCAGCTGCGCCTTTGCTAAATCCTAGCTTTAGCAGATACTTATCTAATCTTGCATACTAGGCTCTTGGGGCTTGTTTAAGTCCATACAAAGCTTTCCTCAATCTGCAGACCATATCTTCTTGATCAGACAACTGGAATCCTTCTGATTGCTCAATGTAGACTTCTTCGTCTAACTCTCCATTCAGGAATGTTGACTTGACATCCATCTGGTAAACTTTGAAATCTTTGAAAGCAGCAAATGCAAGAAATAATCAAACTGCTTCAATTCTTGCCACTGAAGCAAATGTTTCTTCAAAATCAATTCCCTCTACTTGAGAATATCCTTTGCATACCAATCTTGCTTTGTTATTCACAAATTCACCATCTTCATTTAGTTTATTCTGGAAGACCCATTTGGTTCCAATTAGATTTTTATTTTTAGGTCTAGAAACAAGATCCCAAGTATGATTCTTTTCAATTTGCATTAATTTTTCTTCCATTGCTTTTACCTAATTTTTATCATTACAAGCTTCATTCACTGTTTTTGGTTCAATCTTTGAAATCAAACAATACTCTACATGATCTTCAGCAATTCTTCTTCTAGTTTGAACACCTTTATTCCTATCTCCTATGATTTGATCTTTAGAATGATTCAACCTTACATACCTAGGGGTTTTGGGAGTTTCTTGAACTCCTGATTCTTGAGCTTGTTCCTCAACATTTTCACTAACTCTTTAATCACTAGATTTTTCAGATCAATCTGGATCTGAATCTGGGTTTGAACTTGCTTTCCTTGACTTTGACTTTCATCTTGATCATTTGAATAATATCCACAAGGCCTGGAAGGTCTTTCTTTGCTCTCATCAACCTTGACAAATTAGCACTTTCAACAGTCCTTTTTAGTCTCTTGTTGAAGCACCAGTATGCCTTGCTTTGAGTAGAGTAACCCAAAAATGTTCCTTCTTCACTTCTTGCATCAAACTTGCCTTGATCTTCATCTCTTTTGATATAGCATTTTCTACCAAAAACTCTAAAATATTTCACAGTGGGAGGATGACCAAACCATAGTTCATAAGGTGTCTTACCAGAATTGCCTTTGATTTGCACTCGGTTAAGAGTGTAGATAACAATACTCATAGCTTCTCTCCAATAGACTTGAGGAACATTTGCTTCCATCATCATGGTCCTAGCAGCTTCTTGAATGTTCCAGTTCTTTCTTTCCACAACTCCATTCTGCTGAGGAGTCCTAGGATTAGATAATTGTCTTTTTATTCCATGCTTTTCAAAGAATGTATCAAACTCACCAGAGGTAAACTCTCCACCTCTGTCAGATCTCAGACACTTTATCTTCATACCAATCTCATTCTCCACAATAACCTTGAACACCTTGAATTTGTCAAGATCTTTTGATTTTTCTTTCAAGAAAGTTACCCACATCATCTGGGAGTAATCATCAATCAGCAACATAAAATATCTGTCTCCTTACACACTTCTAATTCTAGCAGGACCACATAGATTAGTATGCACAAGTTCCAATAGTCTATTTAAAAATTGTTCTTTACTCTTGAATGAAGTTCTATTCTATTTACGTAATTGACATTCTCTACACATTCTATCAGCAGGTCTCACAAGTTTTGGAAGATCTCTCACAGCCTAAGTAGAACTTATCTTGACAATATTATCAAAGTTCATATGACATGTATTCTCCTATGCCATAACCAACTATGATCAATCTGAGCAATCAAACAACTTTTTCCAGTACCACTTAAATGAAAGATATTACCTTTAGTTTGTGTACCTAATGCAATCATAGTTCTGGAGCTTGCTAAGATTTTGCATTTTCCATCCTTGAATTAGAGATCATACCCTTTGTCAACCAACTGTCCAACACTGAGAATATTATGCTTCAATCCTTCTACATACAGAACATCATTAGTGTTATTCTTACCATCAAAAGAGATGGATCCTCTACCATGAATTCTACCAATTGAATTGTCTCCAAACTTCACGATTCCACCTTCATATCTTTCCAAACTTATGAACTTACTTTTATCACTAGTCATATGATGAGAACATCCACTGTCAATCACCCATTCATCCTTTTCTTCAATCTAAGAAGCCAAGGCACTTTCCACATTCACATAGCTAGTAGATTTAGTAGACATTGAATCTTCTTCTTTGATGGCAATGAACACCCATTCATTTCCTGAGTTACTTCCCATATCAGATTCATCATTAGTGACACCTTCTTCAGCTTCTTGGACATAGTAACATTTCTTCTGAGCCCTTGATTTGTTAGGGTTTGGCTTTGAAACCCTCTCAGGACACCTTGAGGCAAAATGACCAATCATATTACAAGAAAAACATTTGAGAGGCAACTTTCCTTCATACTTACCAAATCCTCTTGACAATAAAGGTTTCAAGTTCTAAAGCCTTACTTTCATCATCTTCAAGATCCTTCCTTGCCTTCTCAAATATGTTTGATCTTCCTGAAGAGCTTTCACTCGGATCATATTTTTGTTTTCCATATACACTAGCCTTAAATGCAGATTCAGATATAGGAAGAGAATCACCAAACTCACTCATTTCAAATGCTGAAAGATTACCAACCAACTGATCCTTTGTAATAGTTGTCACAGTCCTGATCTCTTCAATGCTAGCAACTTTATGCTTGTATGCCACAGGTAAGGATCTGAGCACTTTGGCAACAATATCTGATTCTTCCAATATTCCACCAGTGCTCCTAATACTAGTCACAAGTTCATTCACTTTCTAGATGTAGGAAGTAATGTTTTCATATTCACTCATCATCAACCTTTCATATTTTCCCTTCAGGCTCTGTAGCTTGGCATATTTGACATATTTATCACCTTCATACAAAGTTTCCAACTTTTTCTAGATTTCATGAGCAATTTTCAATTGTAGGACATTTGTCATTTCTGTATTAGTTAGGGCACTCGACAATGCTTCTTTAGCTCAAATATTGTATTTAGCTTCCCTGAGTTCAGCTAGAGTTGAAGGGTCATTCTTCAGAATCTTATTCATCCTTAGTTATCAACCAAAAGTTATCACCCATACATTGCAAATGACACTGCATGCGCACCTTCCAAAGAGCGTAATTTGTTCCATCAAATATCAGACTTTCCTTCTTGTAAGTCAACATCTTGGATCTCCTCAAGTGGTCAAGCTTATTTTAGAGGAACTGACTCAAATACCAATTGTTGGAATTAAGTCAGACAACTAAGAGGGGGGTGAATCAGTTATCACAATTTTAACAATTTCTTCTTTTAATCTTCTTCCACAACTTACAAATAGATTAATGTTGTAAACATTGAAGCATGAATTAACAATAGATGAGCAGAAACAAAATAAACACACAACACCAAAATTTTTATGTGGAAACCCAGTTGAGGGAAAACCATGGTGGGGGTTAACCCACAAGATTTGTACCCTGTTAAAAGTACTTAAAAGAAATGGGAAGGTACTTTCCTTTGCACATACTACCTAGAGCTCATTGCTCAAAGAGGCTCACTACCTACAAGATTTTATGTTCAATACAGAAAGAATGAACTGAGAAATAACATCTTCTTCATGCCTGACTCAGTCCCATTGAAGTGCTTAATCCCTTTGCTCTGCTCCCACACTCTGCTCTGCTCTACCACATCTTCACTTGCTTCATAACCTTTGACGACCTCACTTCACTTATTTATATATGACATTGACTTTGGAATGATCATCAAAGTCAGCTTTACAAACATCTTATTACAATTGTTCTTCAAGGTTGGCCTAACAAATTGTTACAATTACAATACTTGATTTGATACAAAGTATTACATGCAAATCCTTATAGTGTCAACCACACATTTTTTGGGACATGAATCTTCTTCAATTAATACACAACACTCCAGAGAGTTGCTCTTAGATCATCCACAACATGCTTGAAACATCCGGTCGACCAAGACTAGGAAGAACAACAATACTAAGGAAGAAATCTTCAACAACGAGCTCAATCTTCAATACGGATCTCCAACACAATAGGCATACAATCCAGAGACCTCCACAAGAACATTAAATTCAACAATAAGATTTGTACTACTCCAACTCATCAGAATCACTTGCATCTTCATTTGGTACCTCAAGAACACTATCTGCCATGACTGTAAAAACTAGAAAGATTGCTTGCAGACCTCCAAACTATGAACGACTTGGGTTGAGGATACACACTGACTTCTTAAACATACCTCTAGATCTGTAGATCATAAGTTTTTTTTGCATAGCAATCTAGACCAATTTTATGTCACTCTATCTCTTCTCAACACTGCAAAACCTAGTTCTACTCAGATGGCCATATCTTCTTCAAATCTTCATGCAGACCTCTCAAATCTTAACTGGAGCTACTTCAGACAATCCTCTACACAGCCATATGTTCCACGTACTTTGATCTTCATTCCTCTAAAAATGCAGAGCAATACTTCACTAATCTGCACTGTTTCCTCTATTTCTGACAAAGGGATATGTTGACATCAATGACAACACATCATAGACTCATATTTGGAACATCTAGTTTATGCATACCTCATGTAGGGAATGACTATAAAATTCATGGTTGAGAACACCACACAAACCAATAGAAGCAACCATAAAACTAGATCAGAAGAAAGGAAATGATTCATGATTAAATGTCTTTTTTTTTTCTATGTAAGGATAAGGTTTGTATTAAATAATCAAAAAGTTTACATCCTTTTGCAATGCAGATATTCAAAAAGCTGTGGATTACTACAATTTAAGTCTAGAACCAACATTTACTAACCTCCCGACCATTGTCACAAAAGGACCATTCAGATCACTACCTACTTATTCCATCAAAGTAAAATGTAAGTTATATAACTAGATCCAAATTACAGTTGCCTATTGGTTCACTTCAGATTTAACTTGAATTGTAGTTTGTTCTTGATTTCCAGGAGTTTGAGGATAGCATTTTCTTTTTTCTTGCACTAAAGACCCGTAATCTCCCCCAAAATTCTTTTGTTTCTCAGAATCTGATCTATTGCAAGCCTCCTTGCTTTGGCTTGGATTTATTTTCTTTTTTGTTATTGTTATCCATTCATTGCACTTATACCCATCATTGGAAGTGACTTGAGATGGAGTTAGATGAAGCGATCTATCAGCACCCAGGTTATGAGATCCCACACTAGATATAATAGCTCTTGTGCATTATTTTACTGCTAAAGTAGAAGAAGCCTTGGGAGATGGACATCGAGAGGTAGCATCGTTGCCAATAACATGATTGAAACTGTAAGAATCACTCAAAGGAGGTGTTTTTTGTTTATTTTTTGATTCTAACAAGGGCTAAACATCTTTCCCCATTCTTACTACAAGTGATCATGCTCACCTCTACATCCTTTCCTATTGCTTGAGGTTGCTTTTGCATCACTTTCACCCCTGGGGATATCCCATCACTTGAGAAACTTTAAATTTCCCTACCCCATCATTTGGGGAGGGAGTATGCCTTTGTGTAGATTTTAATTTTTTCATTGCCACCTTTGAGGGTAATTTGATTGAATAATGGTGAGGGAGAGCATTAGACCACCAAGATTACTGAACTAAGTTTTTTATAATTATGGAGCAAGAATTGGCCATATGACCAGTTTCGAAGCACTTCCTACATTGGAAAGGCAATCCTTCATAATCCAAAAGTTGAGTCTAGCTACAATCAACAAACTTGAAGGTGATATCCCCAAAAAGATCCTTTGTTACATCCAAATCCACTAGGATGTGAGAAAATGTTGTATGGGTGAAGTTTGTAGTGTCTGCATCCGTAGCCAAGAAATTGCCAAGAGAACCTCCAATTGCCTGAATGCAATCTGTAAACTAGAACTATAATGGAAGATTTAGGAGACGGATCCAAACCGGCTTCATAGAGAAGGATTCAGTAATAGGATTAAAGTCTAGGAATAATGGTTTGAGGAGGAGCATGTTTGCCCCACCACCATTTCACTTGTAGAATAGCATCACCATCTTGTCTGTTATCAAACACCATAATAAAAAACCCTTGTGCACAAGGGTAAACTTCTACATTATCTTTGAGTGAGGGTTGCCATGCTGATGAGATCCAATCATGCAAATTCGGTAACTTGGGCCATAGGTGGTTGAACTGTCTAATCAAACCATTGGCAAAAAAATAATTCTCCCCTTTAGCGACCTTCTTAAGTGTTTCATAAAAAAATAGAATAGGAGAGGAGGTAGCCCTTTTGATGAGAGTTCTTGGGACCTTGCACATCACTAGTCAAATCACCCTTCAAAGGTCATGCATCACAAGGTGAGGATTTAAACTTTTTTTCCTGATGCAAACCCACCATAATATCCCTGAAAGATAGACCCAAACTAGACTTTGCTCCCATCAAGCCATGATTCTTGTTCCCAGAATGGATTTTACGCAGTGATGTGCTAGAAATAAGGTTGTGTGGGGTTCTGATGTCATCTAAGTATAGAAGGCCTGAAACCATAGCCATGCTAGGGCATGGGTGTGAAGATTGTTTGGAGGCTAGTCCTACCCCAAGCGGATCAAAGGAACATTTCCCATCATGGTTTTGATGGAGAAGAATAGAGCAGGTGTGACCCCTAAGTAAATAATTTCAGTAGCCACCCGCCAAAGTGTTTGTATTTTTTGACTTTGTTTCTTTCTTTGAATTGTAACAAAACCCTTCCATATTCCCACATTGTCTCCTCAAAATTCCATGCATTGATCGCACTTGAGTACCATCCCCAGTAGATTCTAAACCATTGAGAGTTGACGAAGAGGTGAGAGAGTAGGCTAGAGTTTTTCACAGAGCGTGGGAATTAGCTGAAGTCATTGAAATCTAAGTAATCTAACATTAAAAATTGGAGGTACGGTCCCTCAATTGTTGATACGGTAGAGTGCAACCCTGTGAGGTTTGAACCTTGGTTGTTGACACTACAAAAAAGAAGCCCCACCAATTCACCATAGGGTTTCCCCTAGGTAAGGTCCATCAATTTTTGATGTGATAGAGGACAACCCCGCGAGGTTTGAACCTTGGTTGTTAGTACTATAGGCAAGAAGCCCCACCATTTCACCAAAGGTTCTCCCCTTTTCATGATTAAATGTCTTACTTTCATATGCATATTCAGTATTTTTTTAACAACATCAAATGTTTGTTGCATAAGCTCTAGGTAGCGAACTATTTGCAAGGTTTTCATTAGAAAGATTTGTTCCCATGGAAAAACTAGTTTATACTTTTAACAGTTATTTCCTTTTGACATGAATAATAAATTAGTATCTAAACAATAATAACATCATTCAGAAAAAGAGGCATATACAATAATTTTAGCCCTCTCTTTAATAATAAATATATATACATGTGTTGGGATTCTGTTCTGTCTAATTTAATTCCCCCTGAGCCCCTTATACCATTCTATAATTTTAACCACTAGGTTTGTTTCTCTTCTTCAGCCTGCAAGACCTTGAATCAAGACCAAGAAACATTATACAAATAGTGGGATGCTCACCTCCTAGCCTAGGACAAAAACTATCCACCCTCAAGCCCAAGGAAAACACAACACACATTCACACAAGCCTTTCATATAGTTTACACAATGCATACACTTTGCACTGGGAGGAATTTCCTATGAATTTCCTCTTCTAAGGGAAAGAGAGGACCTCAACCTGTAGGGATAGATATTTCAATTTTAATTACCATTCTTTTAAAACAATTCAGTTTGTTGTCCACTTCTTAGGGGTACTCTTACCCAACTTTAACAATTCAAGTTTGTTGTCCACTTCTACATTCTACAAAGAGACATGATATAATAGTACAAAGAGACTGGATACAATAGAGACATGATACAGTAGCATCATGACAGAGTTTTATCTCTTAACACTAGACACTTAATACATATCACATTTAGACTCTTTTCCCAACAAAAATATGAACAATAATCAACACTATAGAATTCTATTCTCAGAATATACATTTTATTACTATATTCTTACATGATATTAATTAGAGTTTGAAGCTTACCTAGACACTTGCACAACACTTGCGAGAGAGACTTAAGATCCACTATTAACCTTTCTTTCTCCAAATCGTCTTCACACCAGCCCAAACAAAAAAAGAATATATGCAATAGGGCCTAGAAAATAAGAGAAAATGCAGTAGTGGTCAAATAGAAGTTACAACAAAATGGTGAGGGCAAGTTACAACAAATGGTCAGAATCCCTCTTTCCAATTAGAACCCCCCTCTTTTTTATAGCAGAAAGGTAAAAGAATTTCCCCTTGACAACTCTCCTGCAGAGAGGAAAACACTTGTCCACTAACGAAGACAGTTGTTTGTCTTCTAACTAAGGTTTCTAACTCTCCTTTCTAGACCCTTATACAACACAACCTCTGGATGACTCATTACCCACTCCTTGATTTTTGTCACCCTTTTTAGGGTGAAAATTAAGGATTTTTTAAAACTTAATTTTCTTGTTAATATTGCCATTCAAAAGCACCTAGACCATAGTCTTAGGTTAAATAATTTAATTTTATGATTAAGTGCCTTTTTCTTGAATATTTTACACCTTAGGAAACTGAACAGAAATTTATTTACTTTTAAGACATACAACATTTATCAACACATGTTACAACACCAGGAACAACCCACTACATACAATGAGGCATAATACAACACAAGGGAAAAAACACAACATATGTTGACACATATTTTACAACACAAGGGACCTAAGTCTCTTCAAATAGACTTGGTCGGCTTAACTGGTTACTCACAATAGGGTCCCCATATGTCTTCCCCATGTCCACTAGCTAACAAATACCTACACACTCGTTTCAAATATCAGTTATTGTCACAATATCATAGCTGAAGCAAGAACAATTAATTCATCAATAACGACTTCCCTTTCAGTAAGCATATCTATAGCAGATTTTCATTTCAAAATGTAAGATCAAAAATTTAATTTGAATACTAAATCAATGTTATGCATATTCACATTTTGAAGAAAACTTCTACACAAGATATCAAATTAAAATATCAGATGGTATTTGATCATAGCCCATTCCTCATTATAACAATAGTTAACCATGTCATTAATATGTTTAAAAAACCATCATGCATCAAAAGAGTATATCAAAGCCCATGATCTAAGAAGTGTTAACAAAACATGTCTCATACCCATTTTGTGGTAGTTAGGATGTGTGATCACCTATACAACTTTTCCTAACTTGTCATTATAATAACATATCATAGATAATGTATTCATATAAAGGAATGTGCTTCACAAGAAGTTCATTAAAGAGCTTAGAATTTCTTATCTTCACCATGAGAGAGAGCAACCACACCACCAGTTTAGATTAACTAAATTTATCAATGCACCAAGAGCCAGAAGGAATGACATATGGATTGGTAGTTGATCTATGATTAGTTCAAAGCACCTTTATTGAGAAGGCATTTTTATCCATAGGATAAACACAAGATAACATTGAAGATGCAAGGATTGGGTGCTACGAAAGTAGAAATATTTATCCCAACATGTAGTATAGGTAAGGCTAGAGACTAAGGACATTATACCATAGGAAATTATGTTAAAAAGATATATCAATTTATGTAGAAGGAGTAGGTATTTACCATGAGAATCCAAATTCTATATAGATAGCTTGAGACACATAAGTGAGTATTTTTTTATCATTATGTATTCCTAAAACAATATATTGATTCCATAACAAAACAAAATTGATAATCATAGATTGACTAATAGTTGTCTTGGGCTTCTAGACAATATTGGTAATAAAGTTTGATCACAACAATATCCCTAGGGAAAGTTCAAGTGGGCCAACACATGGCCTTACAACAATGAACATGCAGCTTCATAAAAAAATGTCACCAAATAGAACACTGATGTTCTCAATGTGTTCTTCCATGTTAGCAATGCAGGACTCTACAAACAGACATATGATGACTGGTAGAAATTTGTCCCAATCAAAAATTCTAGGAAGACTAATATTCTATTGCAAAGAAGTCCCAGAAGATTTCTAAGAAGCGACTCTAAAATATAATAAAGGAACAATAGGGGGTGGTAGAATATCTACCAATGTAGGAGGTGTAGAGAGAGGAGATGGAAGTGGGTATGTCTCTATGTCATAGTACAATCAAGTCTTTCCCAATACGCAAGTTCCTCTTTAGTATCATCGTCATACAAAGGGTCATCAACATCTTCAAGGGAAGGAAGTACTTCTATAGCGGGATCATATGGGAATGGAGGTTCATTGGGGTTTCCATAAAATTTTTTGTCAATAGTGCGCCAAGATACTATTGCGCTAGGACTTGTAGTTTCTATTTTTCAAGGTAACGATAGATGGATGGCTTGTTATCCGTATTAGTTGACTTAGGTAATTTACCCCCCTTTTGAACTTTATGTTAGTTCAGTGATATACAAAATGCCTGTAAAATCCCCCCAGAATAACACATTAAAGTGGCACTTTATAATAATCCCCTTTGCATATTTTGTCCCCCCTAAATGTGACACTTTATAGAAGTAGTGCTTTTAAACTAGTTGAGTTGTAGCATAAATAGCACTTTATAAGTTGAGTGTGATATTATGCCCAATGGATTCATGGCAAAAAAACAACCACTTTAAAAAAAAAATGAGCAAAAGATATGAAGCTTTGAAAATTTAAGCCTTACAAAAACACATAGAGGAAAAAAATGCCTTTCGCAAAAGATTTTTAGAAAGAAACTGCAAAAAATTTGATCTTAGGGTTATGAAGAGAGGCCACAAATGGCACGCACAGGGAAAGAGGATGCCAGAAAGTAGAGGTTTTCTTTGCAGAGAAAATAATGCCTCCTCCTGGGACAAAATTTAAAGGTCAAAGGCCTTGTCACCCTGCCAAGATTTGCATGCCCTCTACTGGTGATGCTGGATCTTCCCTTGTGCTCTGCAACAAAAAAACGACACTTCTCTAGCAATCAATGCCCTTGGATCGGCCTCCAATGTGTTAGGATCTGAAAAAAAGAATGCCTGCCAATTGTGCATGCAAATTACACCTTCTAGACAAGATTTTCAATGCCTTTTTCTTCAATATCGCCACAAAAACCTATCAAATGGAGGTTGAAAATCTGTGTACAGGTTTGAAACACAATGTAAAGTGCAAAAAGAACACCATAAAGCAGGGGTGAATAGAGTGTTGTAGGGGTGAATGGAGTCTTGGAGAGGACCGAAACCTCATCCACTAGCAGGCCTCAACAAAGAAGCCACAAACCTCACCTTCCACAACGGCCTCTCACAAGCCAAGGGTTAGCCAGGGGCATGAGTCAATCTTCTTCTATGTCGACCAGGTGCAGGCCATGCCTCTGGACAGTCAAATGGTGCCTCAACAAATAGGGGAGGTAGTTTGGACATCACACAGAATGGCAAGGAGATCATACCTCGATACCAGCTCCAACTTAGCCTCCTTTACCCTACAAAGAATCCCACGCAACCTACACAGTCTCTGTCAATGAGTCAAGGTCGTGGCAAAGCTATAGGGGGTAGAAATAGGGTCTATCAACCACAAAGTGGCACAAAATGGAGTGATGGCATGGGTCAGAGGGTACCAGATGCCTCAGAGGAGAGGGTTTGTAGGTGTGTGGGGCTACAAATGAGCCTACAATGTCCTATTACAAAGGGAAAGAGGCCTACGGCGGCCTTTATTTGTAGCCTATAGCCTTATTCAGGGTGCTACCTTGTTACCATGCCCAGTAAAAAAATGCCGCCCTCACCCCCGTCCTTGCCTCTATCCTTCGCAAACAAACAGGGCCGCCTATGAATACACACAGGGCTCGACCCTTATGCATAGCCATCAAGCCCTTTACAGACACACTTGAATCTACGAATTCCACCACACATGGAAGACAAAAAAACAATTTCAATGCAAAAAAAATTTAGCAATCTTAAAGTCCCTGATCGATCTCCCCACGCTTTGATACAATATAGGAATTGTAGAATCACAAAGATGACAAAACAATCATGAAATATTGCAAAACAATATGCACAAAAATCAAATTAAGTTGACCATGGAATAGCTTGGAGAAGTCGAGTACAAATAGGTGAGGAGAGACAGGATTCTTCAACTATGTGGTGACCAGTTGCCTCCCTAAAAACTAGCGTGAGTGGCTAGTTAGTAGGTAACTTGGCGACACCTCTCCTAACCACCCAACAACCTTGACACCTTAATGAGGCATGTGTGAAAATTGTATAAAGTTTCATCTAAAAGCCTAAGTGTATGAAATATATATACACTAACACGTATGGTAGATCTTCCAAACTCCATTTTAATCCTTAATCTCTAAACACTAGTTATAACATTAATGAAAGTAAAAACCTCATTAAAAAAAATGAAAATATGCATGAAATTTCCCATGTAAAAATGGGGTGTGAGTTTCAATAAAAACTTACATTCATTACCAAAAAAAATTAAACAAATTATGATAAATGTATACAAAATTAAAAAATATCATCACCAATTCTTGAACATATAACTCATGTTTCTTTTAATTATATTTTGCGTGTGAACACTCCAATATAAAGATGTTTGCAATATCTATAAAACAAAAAAAAATTGTATGAACTTTACCAAAAATAATAGTTGTTGGAATTGAACATACGACCACTTGGAGACACTCACCTTCTCTCACCAACTCACCTTATGAAACTATAAATATTTTGGCACATTCGTGCTTCATAATAAATCTTTTACAATGAGAAAACATCATACACGTTTGTCAGAATAGCACTAAACTACTCATGATGTTTTAGTTTATATTTTACCCACTTTAGAAATAAAGGTATCGTAGACCTTGAAATATTCATTTTCCCATGCTATAACATCCTTGAGTTCTTTCAAACTCTAATATATCCCTTCCTTCTCTTCCTTAATTCAATCGTTTCCTAAGAAAATATTTTTAGGATCTTCCATATTGACAAGGTTACACGACTCTATCTATTCTTTGTTAGAAACCATTGAGTTTATCTTATTCCACTAATTGTTCATGTCAAATAACTACTTTAGAGCATCCATGCCTTTCAATATAGTTTTGGTTTTTAGATTAATTATAGCATAATAAACCATGATTGTATCCTCATGACCATCACATGTATTGTGTGCCTCAAATATTCAAGTGTTAAAAAGTGGTCAATAATGCAAACCAAAAAATATTTCTAGGAAAATGAAGGATTTTACTAGAATAATGCTTTCATCCCAATATTAGAAGGAATTGTAGAGGATTGTCTCCCAAATTTGGTTTTTACTTTTTAAGTTTCATTGTTCTTGGTTTTGTTTGGTTTAGACTTTTATTTGGTTAAGGGCCTAGTAAACACTAGCTTATGAAGTTGAATAATATAATCATTTTTATCTAAAATTAGTAGGAAGGGAGAGGGACCCACTGTATGACCCAAAAAAAATATAAATGCTAATATAAATTTTTACATAAATGTCACATCTTAAATAAATTTAGGAAAACAAACTTCTTGAATTATAAAGGTAAGTTTTCAATTTAAATGGAAAGATATTTAATTATAATGGTAATATTTTCAACTAATTTAATTAGTATAAATATCTTAAATACATCTATCAAGGAGAAATATATAAGATTTGGGCTATTTTATTTACTTAAGATTTATTTTATTTTACAGTAGAACTATTTTATTTACTAAATACATACATGAATGCATAAATTTAAATTTTTAGTTAAGATATATTTTATTTTATCTATGAGCTATGTAACTTTTAATTTAGCTTTTGGAAAATCCATCATTTTTGACCTTCCAACAATACTCCTTCAAACTAAATTTTTATGGCACTCCAAAAGTAAATGTATTTTTATTTGGAGTAGGTTACATGATCAAGAGATCACTTTGTATCCCTCATGATAATGGCCTAAAAAAATTGGAACAACAAATAATTAAGTGGAAGCAAGTGCAAGTCTGCAGGATGCTCTCGAAGAAAAAAAAAATCTCTCAACATTGAAGGAAATTCTATGGTGATGCTTTTCACAATTTTATAAAAAGTTCCCAACTTCAAAATTTAAATAATATATTGAGAGAAATTTGGACAATTCTAGATGCTCCTAATTTATCCTCCTATAGTCACAAAGTAAATGGTGTTATAAATAATTTGGAAAATCATGGCATTAACACTTCACAGACACTTATAATGAACAATGACTTAAGTAAATGGGTCAATGATATTCTATTACATAGAGGTGAACTAATGATTCATCATACATTCTAATGAGGATCATGACCTTTTGGCATGAAATAGCCTCTAATATCTAATAATGACTTTTTTGCCTCCTCAAATTCACTTATGTGATGTACAAGAACCCTCTTTATAAATTTCAAAGTGTCACATTCTTTTATCACCATTGAATGAGGTATCTTTTAATCATTTATTGGAGCTAGATTAAACTATTTAGAATGAAGCTATAATTCCACCTATTTTCTACCAAATTGTAAATGGAATTGACAAGTCCCATCAATAAGAGAAGAATGAAGAACATTTTTACTATTCAATTTGTGACCAATTATAGTGCCATTAGAAAATTTAATATAAGTTCATATTATATTTCTAGGTGAACATCTATAGTAGGGTAAACACTAAAATTTCTTCCACTTTTATGAATCTCCTCAAACTAATCTTGGATAAGGCTTTAGTAAATCTTTATGTGAGCGAGAAGTTTATCAATGGTCTAGACAAGGAACTTGGAATAATTGATCCTTTCAATGTTAGACCAAATCATATTATAGGATATGAATTCAAAGGTTTCTTTTCCATTGTTACTTTCTCAAATCTAGAGAAATTCTTTTATGATCTAATGCATGGAGTTAAAAAGGGGATTCTAGCTAGAAGGTAATTTTGGAGAAGTTATAGATGCCTTTAACTACTTAGAGACCCCTTTCTAGTCCCCTTCTCATCAAGTGGAATGGGCCAAATCCAAGCAAGTTAAGAGAGGTATTAAATACCTCATATGTAATGCTGTGTTTATAGTACACATTGGCTACATGGATGCTATGTTGGTATAAAATGCACATAAATTTTATAAATACACAAGCTAAAATATTATGAATGAAAACTTGTTAGTATATATTTACAATGAAAATAAAAGGGATATATATGAAATCCTTCTTCATATAACTTCCCAAATCATACTACAATAAAATATTTTTGAAACAACTAACAAAGAGCTAACTATATCATGATTCAATTATTTAAGAAACACAACACTATAAATCAAGTTTTAATCACAAAAGTCAATATACTCCCTTGATCCAAAGGAGAAAATCTAGATGATCTAGAACATCTATGAATGCAATAAACTACCCAACCATAATACTATACAACTTGGTCATCTAATCTCCTAGAACTAATCAACATACATTGACTTTTATGTGCATCCTCTTAATACCGAATTCTTCACTCCATGTTGTGGTGAACAACCCATATAAATTTGCACATCTAGTGCCTCCTTGGCTTGATCATATTTAAATTGACTCATTCAATGGGAATTCAACATGTCTCTGATCATACAATAGTGTGAAAAAATGTCATTACCTAACTAAATGACCAACATTCCTAGTGATTTGACCTTTGTAGACACCTGAAATTGACTACATCCTAAATGGCACTTCAAACATCACTTTTGACACTTTTGACACCTTTCTACATTGTCCTAATTCCATCCTAATCACATTCATCTTAACACTAATTACTTTGGTTCATATTATTCTAGCATCAATTTTAATTAAATAAATTTTATTCAATTAATTAATAAATATAATTTCCTACATCCCTCTCCATTAATTAATTAATTAATTTCATTATTTGATTATTTAATTTAAAGATCCTAAATATTACTTTAATCCCCCCTTTATCTCCCATCCTTATCCATTATCAACAAATAAATAAATTCAAAAATTTAAAAAGTCACATGACTAACTAAGATTTATCTAGACACATTGAAACTATGCACTCTCACAAAAGTCAAACTAACTTTATATCTCTACCATTCATCCCCATACATCTTTTAATCTTAGCCATTCACATAAGGATAAGCCCTAGAAGCTTCAATCCTTGCCCTAGTTCTTTTCATTCAATCATATCCATCTATTCATATTTAATTTCAACCATCCATCTTATAGAATTCCCTAGAAGCTTCTAACTTTGCCTTAATGTATCTCATTCAATATTAGCCATGAATTCTAATCCAATCTTAGCCCTTCATCCTATCATCCAAAATATATAAATCAACTCTCAATCAAGCCATTTGAATAAAAGCTTTTGCAATATAATGTTATTCTATCCCAGTGAGAAACCAACAATCAATTTCAATACAAAGAATCCATTGGAACACAACCACCATTGTTGGTGCAACAAGGGCTAGTTTTGGTGAGAGTTCTCTCTAGTTTTTCATTGATTTTGCTAACCCTTTGCTCAATCTGATGTGTTGTTAGATGTGAAATAAGAGCTTTGACTATATGCATTGTGCCTCATTTTATTTCATATTTTAGCATACACATTTTTGCATGCCTGACGGGACCTTGTCCCTTGCTTGATCTTGGTTTTCACAGGTTTTTCCTAGTTTAATTTTGCAAGTTTTCACTCTTTTTTGGAGAGGTCTAGTGGTGAACAAAATTGCTAGGAACATCATAAGGCAAGAAAGACCTTAAGATTGAGTCTGGAAGGTCCAAAAACCCTAAAATCTATATATAACTAAACATATTTTAGAGGTAATTTTTTTAGGTCACTGTATATATAGATCCTATTGTATGGATATGTACAATCTGTACTGTATGGATCTACAATATAGTACAAACTCTGCATTTTACAAGTTATGTGTGTGTGTGTGTGTGTTGGATATTTAAAATATTTTAATCGCTTGTCTAGTGAATTCACCACTTGGCTATATTTGTGGTTCTAACATTTTATTTGTAGGTCTTCCACTTGCTTTAACTGTAATATTCATCTTTGTACGTAGAGTTATAAATTTAAATAAAAAATTAATTAGAAATATTCTTCAATTATATAAACTAAATTTAAGAAAAATTAATAATATAATTTTAAATAAATTTAAGTAAAAACATAACCAAACTAAAAGTTATGTATAAAATTTTATATAAAAGAAAACTTAAATAAATATAACTGGAAAGAAACCTCAAAAAAATGAACAATAATTCAATTTTATATAAATTTAAATAAAAAAGTAAAAGCTACCTATAAAATTTATTTAAAAAAGGGAAATTTTTAAGTAAATATACCTGGGAAGAAACCTTCAAATATGAAGATTGTTTACATCCGATATCAAAGGTCAGATACATATCGTACTAGGTTTAACCTTAAAAAGTGCATCTCAATCATAAAGACGAGATACACGTCTTATTAAACTTTGTTTATTGAGACTAATAGAAATACAAAGCACTTTGTTTATTCGGACTAACAGTAATCGCCACTGAATGGACATGCTATTCCACCCAAAACCAGCGCAGCTGCTTGTACTGGCAGTAAGCCCACAGTTAGTACACCCAAAATTATCCACACACTAAAAGCACTACCCACACAAGGCTTTAGAAACAAGAGCCATAAAAGCAATACTCCTATGTATTTCAAAACATCAATTTTCTTCATAACGCTACAAGTCAGTGCAGTTGTACAGAACAAATGTTTACATGTACCACTGAAGGAATTGTGCGTTGAATTTATAAGATTCCAATGAAACCAAATCTCTGTAGGCGTCATTCTTTTGTCAATTCTACTGAAGCATAGAGATTATCTTCTATGGTCTCTCCCAACTGTTCTTTTGCAGGGCGTCGTTTCCAACTGTCTCCATGCGGGAACAGCGATTGGATGACATTTTGCTGTTGTTTGTTAGCCTGCAGATGGGAAATTTGACTTTCAGTTTTGCGAGGAATCATTTCCTCTTATGTATTCGTTTGTGTTTCTCTCCTCGTTTTATTCTCAAATTTGTTTCTTTTTTACAATAGTTTCTATCTTTTGGCATGAGATAGCCCCTAATATGTTATAATAACTTTTGCCACATCAAATTGACTCCTGTGATGTACAAGAACCCTCTTTATAACTTTCAAAGCGGAACATCTTTATATTTCGATTGAATGAGTTATCTTTCACTCTTTCATTCGACATAGATTCAATTGTTTAGAATGGAGCTATAGTTCTACCTATTTTAAACCAAATTGTAAATGATATTCACAAGCCCCATCAATAAGAAAAGAATGAACAACATTTTTACTGTCCAATTTGGGACTAATGATAGTGCTATTATCAAAATTATAGGTTCATATTATCTTATTAGGTGAACATCCATAGTTGGGTAAACATTAACATTTATTTGATTTTGAGAAGAAATACTTTGATGGCAAGTGGGAGCGGGAGTGGGAGAGGGACCAAGAGCGGACTGGAGGGAGCGACGGAGAAGGGGGAGATGGTAATGGGGATGATGACCCAGATGACTGGAATTTTTGCTAGGCAAAGTAAGGAGGCATTGGGGGTGGCCCGATGAAGACGTCAGAGATTTTTTTGGTAGCTTGAAGCGTTGACCAGTTTTTTTTTTTTTTTTTGTCTTGGGGGTTTTCGGACCGGATGGAGGTCCTAGAGGCGGTTGAATGGCCACACTAGTGGTTGTGTCGAAGGTGATGGAGTAGTCGGGTTTGGAGGAGGAGGTGGTTTGGAGAGATTGGGCGGCGTGGGAAACTCTTATCCCTTTGTGAGGGAGAAGGTGCTTAGAGGAAGCGACATGGTGATGAGAAATAAAGAGGATGATTGCCAATGACTGGGCTGCATTGATGGTGGCAAGGCGAGAGGAATAAGAGGATGGTTGTTTGGTGGTTGAAAGCACAACTGGTACTAGAGTAAGTTCTCTTGCATGTTGGGTCAGGCATAGTGTGTTAATGACAGGTTTGGCCATGGTTACAAGCCAGGAGTGGAGGAAGGAGGTGTCAAGGGAGCTGTAGGAAGATTCGGCCTTGGAGGTGGCTCTGATGGTGCTGAGAGGAGACATTGGTAGTTCTTGGTGGCAAGATTGCTCTGTCTCCGATGGGAGTGGTGGATGTGGAGCTGAAGGTGTCTGTGGTGGAGGTTACATTTGTGGCGGAGCTGGCTTCTTGCTAGGTGGTGGTGATGCTTTTTGGTGGTGGTCGTGGGGTTGATTCTCGATGGAGTCGTAGAGATGGTCTCTGTCGAGGATTTCAAATCTCAACATTTATGATTTTGGGCATACGTCCCCCAAGATAGTCACATTGGTGATAAAATGTTGTCCTTTTTCCCAATGGGTCGATCCTTGGTGGATGCTGACATTTATTCCTGCCAGGACAGTTGGAAGATGTTGTTGGGTGGCTTTTTAATAACTTTACATTAAAAGCATGTATGGCTCCTTAGAATGAGAGTTGAGCCACTTTTGGGGAATTTCTTATGGCTATGCCTTTGGTAATTTACTTTTGTCTATTTTTCCATCATTTGGTTTTTCAATTTTATTCCCCACTAGCCACTTTTTAGACATTTGATAGGACACTTCCTTGTAAGCTGGCTGGGTTATGTTATTGGCCGATGTGCCTTTTATCCTTTAGGCCCCCATTTTGTACTTTTTGATTCAATTTTATTTTATTGGTATGGTTTCCTTGCACCATTTCCTCTCAAAAAAACATTTCTTTGATTTTTTAATCTCCTCAACCTAATTTTGGATAAGTCTTCGGTAAAATTACTAGTAAAATTATATGTGAGGGAGAAGTTTCTCAATGGTCTAGACAAGGAACTTGGAATAATTAGTTCATTCAATGCTAGGGAAATTTTGATTGCAGGATATGAATTCAGAGGTTTGCTTTTTAATGATAACTTCTCAAGTCTAGAGGAATGCTTTTATGATCTAATGCATGGAGTAAAAAAGGAGATGCTAGAAGGTAATTTTGGAGAAGGTACAAATGCCTTGAACTATTTATGGACCTCTTTCTTGTCCTATTCTCATCATGCAGAATGGACCAAATCAAGCCAAGATAAGAGAGCTATTAAATACCTTATATGTAATGTTGTGTTTATAGTAGGCATTGGCTACAAGGATGTCATGTTGTATAAAATGCACAAAAATTGTATAAATACACAGGCTAAAATATTATTAGAAAAAATTCATTCATATACATTTATAATGAAAAGAAAAAGGATATATACAAAATCCGTCTTCATATAACTTGCCAAACCATTCTACGCTAAAACTATTTCCCAATAAATTTAAGAAAGAGCTAACTATAACATGCTTTAATTATTTAAAAATCACAACACTATAAATGAATTTTGGATCACTAAAGCCAATATACTCAAGGCTGTTGTGCCTTGCACATATTCCTCATGTTGCTCAAGTGAAATGGGGACCCCCCTCATTTGAAGTAAGTATTTGAGAAGGTCTTTGGTACTCTTTGGTTTTTTAGTTTACCTAGTGAGCCTAATATCAACTTTGAGTCTTGGTTGGTTCAATTGTTTTAGTATGGATAGGGGTACTTGAGTTTTCATTTTGAATTAGAGGTTTGTAAATAGTGATTATTAAGTCCAATGGTGTATTTATTATCATAGAATGCTTCTAGTGTTGAGATCTCCCCTTTTCATGGGCTTGACTACTCATCTATTGTTTGTATCAAGAGAACAATCTTAGTTAGGGTCTTGATTGGTCTATGTGATTTGAATGCATTTAGTTAGAGAGGCTAGAATGAGGTAATTCCTACCTTTCTATCCCTTAATATGTCATTATTATGATCATCTTGCCATGGATATTAACCCTCTTCATTATGAGTTTTGCACTCTTGTTCTTGTTAAGGCATTCTCATTATTGTGCTAGTTTCCTTAGTCTTGAGGTCCTTGGTTGGTTGGACATTGTGGTTTACCTTTTATTAATGCAGATAAGATTAGGGTACCTTACCAAGTAGTGCAATCTTGTAGCCTACTCCACAACATTACACAAAACATAAAACCTTAGCTCAACACAAAACTTATACAACAACAAATTCTTCTTTATTGTAGCTTATTGCCTCAATAAACAAAACTACAAATCTGCAACAACATTGTAATAATGACCTCTCATGGCCTCTCAAAATTACAAGAAACTCTCCTCTACTTCTCACAGCAACTTTCTGGCACATGCCCCTCACATGGACTATGTTCTTCCATAGAACTCTCTCTTCCACTTTGCAACAAGCAAAATTGCATCAACTTTCATGTCCTTGAATGGCCTCTCTCACATATACATGTCAAATCTACCCTATCTCTTGGCTATGTTCTCTCATAGAAAATTCTCCTCCAATCTGAAATCTTCTTCAAATTTTGGTGCTCTTCCTCTAGCAACTCTCCTCTCTACCAAAATCTTGCACCTTTTCTTTCATTGTTTGTTTTTTAACATATCAAATTCAACCTCAAAAAGAGGGGTTTCAAAAGTTTCTTTTAAAATGTTTTAACTCTGGCATTAACTTTTTTTCTTTCTAAAATCTACATTGAGACTTTATTAAACTCCAACAATAACATTTAATTTTTTTTATGCCTTACTCATAGGAATCTCTCACAATATGGCCCAATCCATTCATTAACTTCTCTATTAAAATCTGAAATAATATTCGAGAGGAAATCTTTATTCGTGCTCCACAAATAGTCAACAACCAAGAAATAGAAGATTCTTTGATTTTGACAATATTAATATGCCATAATGAATATATATTACACAATTAAACCCCTTGAATAATACCTTGTGAAGTTGCACCAACAACTAAAGAAAATGCAACTATGACATGATGTGCGGGATCAGGTTCTAGAAAGATGAAAATTTGAAAGTTCTTTGTTTCACCTAAATTTTTCCCAAAGGTGTATTATAGTCCCCTTAGATCCTATGTAGAAGGATTTCACTCCAGCCTTTAAGAATTTTGAAATTTTAAACTTTTCATAAAACCACTGACACAAACTTCTAGCATTGAAATCTCCCAAATGGTAAAAGATATGACTTCTATTCTTTTGAAAATTTTGTGAAATACATCCAAGAATATACCTATAAGAGGATGTGTTGCCAAACCTCATGGATATCCCAAAACAACTATTTTTGTGAAAACCATCTACTAGGTTGAATAATTGTGATCATGTAAAATTCCTATTTTCATAAATTTGTGCCAACTTGATGTTCCCTAATGTAATGAGATATAAAATTGACCATAACAAACTCTAAAACTGAAAAGCAAACCAACAAATGTTTTTGGTTGATGTCAATCACCTATTCACCCAAATGTTCTTGCATCATTTATTATCTTGAAGTTACATTTCAAGAGTTTAGATATGTGTGATATTCCTAGTCTAACCATAAAAATTTTCAAAATAAGGAGGTTGTGGTGTTTTGTGAGGTGAAGTGGGACTTCTCTTAAATTGTTAGGGGTTTGAAATGTCTTTGTACAACCTTAAATGGATATTAAAACCCTCTAGTCATGTTGAAACCCTTGAACTTGCCTTCAAAACCATTATGAACCCTTCAACGAGCCTTCAAGACCTCAAAGTAGGTTTAAACACCAACATTTTTAAAATATTATTGGAGGGAAAGGTAAATTTGTAAGAATATTTCAAATCTTATCAACCAGATTAGGCATCCTTCATCTCCACCATTGATGATGCTTTTAGTAGATATAATTTTAAATCTATTTTGGCATTACTTTTATGGTTAAAATTGATGGATAATTTAAGAAAGGAAACCCTCCTTTGGTTGTCCCCATACTACTGCTAGCTATCACAAAGAATTATATCATCATCAACAACTATTAAAGCTAATCTTGGATACTTATACCTTTTACCAAGCTCTTACACACATTTGGTGTATGATTGAGGATTATTAGGTAGCCATCATAGGCACTAAATGATTGATTTTTATTGGTATATTGCTGGATCAAGCTTAAGGAGCATTTGCTTTTTAAGATTCCTCACATGAAAAATGTCTTCTCTTATTTTTCCTTCATCATGTGTCACATCATGATCATGTTATTACTTAGTTTACCATTTTAAATCATGAAGAAGGTGGTATCAAAGTTGCAATTGGGAATTTTTGTAAGTTCTATATAAAATCAAGGATTTCCTTCTCTAAAATGAGGGTTTTGATTGTACAAATAGGGATCTTAGTCTTGCAACTTGTAAGGATCAAGGAGTGGTTTTGATTTAGTTTTGAAGGTGTAATCATAAAGATATGTTGTTTATATGTGAAGTTTATAAGATATTCAAGAATCCTAATGCTATTTCCTTTCTTTGTGTTTCAAGAGAAAGCTTCTGTATGGTATCAAGATTCTTCCTTGTACCTAAAGAAATCTCTTTTAGATAGTTACATTCATCATTAGAGCTTTCTTGGAGATACTAGTTATTCTAAGATTAAGATCTAATTACCTTTGGTAATCCATCAAATTTTAATTCGAATCAAATGTAGCATGCATATCTATCTAGGGTTAGAGGATACTGTTAAATCAACATGTACATCTTAGATATGAGAATCACTTAGCTCTTAAAACCTCACCCAAAGTCAAGTGAGAAATTCATAAAGGTCTGTTATAAGGTCCTAGGGTTGTCCTAGGATTGGAATACTATGGAAATAATTTAAAATATTCATCATGCATGACGATAACCTAGGAAATGCTCATGTTGCCTAATGAAAGGATGAGGAGATTGTCATGAAATCTAGTGGGATAGTCAACACCACTTAACAAAAAAAACATAAATAATCCTAGTCTTTACAAAACTCTATGATCACATCCTAGAGGGTTGTTTATCAGTCATAGGGACAATCATTAACTTAGATAAATAATCACATTTGTCATATTATTTTGAATACTAAAGTTACAATTACAAGCTAGAGGACCATTGTTAAAAATAGAAGATAGTCGTGACACCAACACAAGCATCATAATAGTAGTAAATTTATTACCATAGTCCTCCTAAGATTGTAATTAAGAATTTAGGCAAGCAAGCATGCATGACATGGTGTAACTGAATGTCATTGTATATGAATTTATAACATTCCTAATCAGGACCATACAAATCTCATAGGGAAGTGAATAGCTGATTCATGTTTTTAATTGTTGTTGTTGCAACCAATGGATTGTTTAAAGGGCAATGTTGTGCAACAAATCAAGGGAAACAAGGGGAATATTTCTTAGGCCTCCTAATAAACTCTAACAATGATTGTCATAGAATAGTCGATTTCGTAAACACCAACAAAGTAGCAAATAAGGCCAAAGGCCTATCAAAAAGATCTTATGGATTGTCTCAATAACAAGATGTGTAATGACCCTCCCTATTTCCTTTTGGGGAAAGTTGGTGGTTATTAAATGCAAAAAAAATATCTTTGTTGCTTATAGAAGGAGGTCATGGCATGGTGAGGTGGGTGAGTGAGTTTAAGACTACAGGATATATCTTAAGGTTAGATGAATGAGGACGCGGGGAGGATAGAAAAGTAGGTAAAACACATTAATGAAAACAAAATATCTTTGTTTTTGGGTGAGCATTGATGTTTTGGGGGAAGGCGAAGAAAAGAGATATATACGTTGAAAAGGGAAAAATTAGAAAGGAGGAAAATATGGCAAGAGTGGAGACATGTTGAAGAGAAGGGTGACCTAACATAACTAGGCGAGTATACCATTTGCAGATCTGAGTGGCGGTGGGGGCTAGAGAAGTATTAGGTGACCATATCAAGTTGCAGATTTGAGGTATGTTGAAGGGAGAGTGGCCAGATCTGAGGTATTTCCCTCAATTCATTTTTTTTTAGTACAAAATTGAAATTTGTTTGCTATGATTTCATTAAACACAAAAGAACCGAAACCCCATTACTGCCTACACAAAAAATAAGATATGTCTACATCTAGTGTTGGACTGAAATTATTTGAAGATAACATCATCATAGCATTCACAATTTCTTTTGGAGCTACAAATGCCAAGTGACCTACAATTATTAGGTAGCTTGCACACGTCTTGAAAATATATAGAGAACATATACAAATTAGAAGTCAATGTAGCATTCAATTGAGTATAAGTCCTCACATTTCAATCCCCGTCCAGTCTCAAGAACCAAAATAAAAGAAATCATTCCCAATGTGATCCCTGATTTAAATTTCTCTTGAGTTGGAACTCTGGCCTTGTATTTCTTTCTTGTATTCAGTACTTACAGTGCCATTTTCTTCCTCCAAGCTAATAATATCCCGTCTAGATCCATACCATAATACGGTGTTATTGTAGGCAAAGTACAATGCAAAGTTGACAAAAAAACTACAATATGTTTGTTGCATTTCCATTAAGCATAGAAAAAAGGAAACTAAAACCCCATTACCCCATTTTATATCTGCTAAAATTTATTTCATTGCAATATATTTGAAGAGATCTAAGTTCCATGAAACCTTTTTTTTGTCATATGTTGACTTCTTTGAAAGAGATTTTCATTATAGCTCTTCTTAAGATTTTGGAGTGGCTTTGTTTTGATTATTATGGTCATGTTCTGCTAAATCTACATCCTTGGAAAAACTACTATCCTTGAGTTAAAGAATGTCATGGCACTAAAATACCTTAGAATTTTCAATTTGGGTTTCTGCATTGAAATCTGGTCACATAATTTATATTAAGAAAATCTACCACGCATTACAAGAATCTAGGATAACCATTGTAGAAGGAAAATTTAGATTTTCATTTGTAAGTGTGTGCTTTACATCTTATTTTGCTATGTTAAATATGGTAGACAATATGCCAAATTCAAGCTAAGAGTAGGCTTGCAATACCTTTTGTTGTGTTTTCTTACTTTATCTGTGCATACCTTGTGAATCGTGACCAAATTGGGATCACGGGAATTATTACAAAATTGAGCTAACTGGCAAAGGGTTATTTTCAACAAAATACACTGTCCATGAAAGCTTTTGTCTTGTAGATCACATTTCTCTATTGCTAATTTATACTTCAGTGTTTTAGTCTTTTTGGATTCCTCATTTAGTCAAATGAGATGAACAAGGTCTAGGCATTGGAGTGGTCGTCTGGAGTGGCTCTCTACGGGCCCGGGGCCCATAAGTGGCTGCCAGGGGAACTAGTAGTAGAGTTATAGTAACAAGTGATAACTAAATTAAAACATTGGGGTAAAAACATTAAAGAGATAATTATTCCTCGTGCATGGCCTTGAGTGCTTGTAAAGCATAAGGATGCAACGAGAAGGCCTATCTATCTACGGGGCATCGAGTCATCTGCCTGTGGGGTATGGATTCGAGCACGATTGAGTCTCCTCATCTGCATGAGAGGAGTACTTGGTTCCATGTGGTGCCATCCTTTCGAGCACGTATGATGACACTCCATATGATTACACTCTAGTATCTAGAACATTAGCATTCGTGAGTAGTACCTGACCTATGAGTTGGATGAGTACACCTGTGTTATGACTTTGGTTGTATGCATTGTTCTCTATGTCTACTCCATGATTGATGTGAGTGTTGGCCATCTTGTATCCCCATGTTGTTGTTCTTCCGTTTGGGCCTTGTGACTATCTTTGACCATAGTGGGGTGGTCTCTTATGAGTCCAGATGGTTGGGAGGCATTGCCACCACCATTGGGGATCGGCAAATAGATTTTGGAGCACCAGTAGAGATGTTCTCTCTCTCTATTACTTTATTCAGTTATTGTACCCATTCAGTCCTTGTATCATATTTAGGACTATGTTATTGTACTTTTATCATATTTTGGACTATATCATTGTAGTTGTATATTCATTTATGTAACTGTACTCTCTTAAGAGAGAAGTTGTAATCATTGACTTTAATGAGAAGAAATGAGATGTTTCCTATTTGGTTTATGGATTCTAGTGTGGGTAGCAAATCCGCTTGTACTATCCTTCTTATGGATTCATGTTTATATCAGATATGGGATTAGGAACATTTACTTTGGTGTTTAAAATGAACGTAGTTGTTTTAATGTTTCCTCTAGAGAGTGAATTAGTTGTCTCTTTCAGGTTGCGCATTCAACCATACTTGGCCATGAATGCTATCGATCTATCGAATTAACAACTGAATATGTGTATGTTGTCCACTTATGTCAAAAAAAATATTTTGGTTGTCTTTTGGCTCTTACCCTTCAGGGGTTACATAGTGGAATGTCACGTCTGGTATCAGAGCCCATGTTCACAAACTGGGAGCTCTCATGTACTTGAGCCTTCTATGTTTTTCTGTGCTTGGCGTGTGTGGCATGAGCTTGTTATATTGTTTTATAGTCTTGTTTTTATCCTTTCATGCCTTAGTATGGTGTATAGGTTGTCGTTGTGATGATCTATTTTGATGTGTTCTTTGTTCCTTTAGGATGCCTCCTAGGGGCAGAGCCAGAGGTAGAATTAGAGGTTTAGCCACTATCCTTCGATGTAGCATCTGGCTTAATGCCGATCAGGGAAATCAGGGTAATCCAGGTGAGCATCAGGAGGAACCGCATGCTAAGAATCTAGCCAAAGGGCTTGGGGGTGCTCATATGTTAGCTCTTTTACAATAGATTATGGACCAATTAGGACCTCATCAGAAGGTATCTCATGAGGCAGAATCACACCCTTCTCGTCAGGATGGTTAGGGTGCTAGAGCTAAGAGTGAGTGTTCCCATAGTTCGGATCAATCGAGAGTAGTTGTTGTGAGTGATAGGGTGGATGGAGATAGTGTTATTGTAGGTCACATGAGGGACCTTCTTAGAGCTCATCCCCTTACTTTTGATGGTTCTGGTATAGGTACTGAGGCAGAGACTTGGTTGATTGATCTTGATCGATACTTTGCTATGCATCCTTCTAGTAGCAATACTAGAGCTCGTGTGCCATTATGCATCTTAGATGTTTTATGTTTACATGGTGGAGGGTAGAGGAGCAGAAGCTTCACCTAGACATTGCTTCCATGTTATGAGGACTATTCTTAGAGAGGTTCCGTGCACTATTTCTTTCAGACTACTATCGGCAGAGATGTGCTAATGAGTTCCATGAACTTTTTCTGTTGACTATGATGGTAGATCATTATGAGCACCACTTCTTTGAGTTTAATCAATATGCTAGCATTTTTATGATGAGCCGATGTTAGTGCATCATTTCATCAAAGGCTTGAATGCCCGTATTAGTGGTGGTGTTCGTGTGTTTGAGATGAAGACCTTAGAGATTGCCATGGAGAAGGTGAGGTTGATAGAGGAGAATTTGACTAGAGGCTTTGGTGGTCAGGTCGGTGTTTAGATTGGTAGTGCCCCTCCTTCAGGATTAGTTACTCGGGGTACCCAGTCTCAGGGAGCTAGATTGTCTAGATCTCATTCTGCACCTTCTAGATCCAGTCAACAACAGAGGCATAATTTTGCTCAATCTCAACAAAGTGGTCTAACACAAAGTTATCAGAGTGAACAATAGAGTTATAGTGGTGGTGGATGCCAATAGTCACGTGCTCCATTTCCAAGCTGAGGTTTTGGCAGGGGTGGTTGTTATGCTTGTGGGCAGCATGGCCATATAGCTGCTCATTGTCCTCAGAGATCAGTGGCTGGAGGTAGTCAGAGACAAGATACTTTAGAGCCTATAGTAGGTGAAGCTGGTAGATCACATAGAGTTTTTATGGTGGTTGATAACCATCAGGCTGAGCATCAAGGTACTATGGTCAAGGCAGACGGGTAGCTTTCTTTGGAACCCGTATGCATCCTTTAGCATCGGAGGTTGACCCTCAGGGGTCAGGACATAGAGTAGGTAAGGGTCCAATGGGATCCTAATGGTGAGTCCTCAGCATCTTAGGAAGATGTGATGAGGATGAGAGGCCTTTATCTATATCTTTCTACAGACTTCTAGGGGATGTATCTTAAGGAGGTCATGGCATGGTGAGGTGGGTGAGTCAGTTTAAGACTGCAGGATATATCTTAAGGTTAGGGGTATGTGTAGGATCATCATGGGCCAAACAGTGGCAATAGGAAAAAAATCACGTTTTTACTTAGCCAAATTCGCGACTTGGTAAAGTTTGACTTTGAAACGGATATCTATTTTGGTTTGGATACCAAACCAAAATGGATATCCATTCCAAAATAGATATCCATTTCTAGAAATACAAAATGGATATCCATTTTCTAAAAAAAATTGGGAAAAAGGCTTTTTACTCTTTTTGAAAATATACCTCTTAAATCTTGGATCTCCCATCAATTTATGAACCTGCTTAAAGATTGTTTCTAGTGAAGGAGGAGGGCAAATTAACATTGGTAGCTTCTTTACACATTGATCCATAAGGATTTGTTAAACACTAAGAATCATCACGAATGAATTACTCAAATAATCAATAATTAAATATTCAGTTTTGTTCATCAGGTGAAATAATCACTTTTAGACTATGTTCCATTATTTCGGGGATAGGAATAGTGGGGCAGCAGGGGATTTGTTTTAGGGAGTTTTGGATTTCATGCCCTACATTGCTTTACCCAATCCTTCATATGATTTGATTCATGATACATGGTTTGAGAAGGATACACATGATATACCCTTACCCTCTAGTGATAAAATTATGAATGATACTTTATGTGGTGAAGCTACACCTTCGTTAATCCTTCATGACATTGTTATTCCTTATTATGATGATGTCCTTCATGTGATATGTTAGGACATAATGCAAAGTTGACATGGCATGAACTCTCTTGGAAGGGTAAACATGGACTATAAGAACATTGAAATAGTTGGATCTGTTAAGCTCGCCATTTATGAAAGAACCTTAAAGGTTAACCTTAATTAGGTAAGGTTATGTTTCAGTGTGGTTGTTTGTGCAACAATGTGTAAATTAATGTTACCAAAGGATAAATCTAACTATACTAATATTTTAATAACCATGAGAGCTGGGACTAACAATTAGACTAAAAACTTGACAAACAATACAACTTGGACACATGTAGGACTTGGAAAATGGAAAAGAATATAATTAAATGTGGAAAACAATGAAAAAGTGGTATTAGTTGTACCTATATAGAGAAGTGGTTTAGAGGTTGGTTAGGGGAATTATTTAGGGTTTAGAGGTTTAGGGTTGCTCGGGTTTATGGGTTTAGGGTTTATAGTTTAAAGAAAGATAGAAAGAGAGGGGACTGATAGAGTTTGGGAGAGATAGAGGAGACAAAGGGGAGAGATAGGGAGATAGAGAGTGAGAGACATGTCTAGAGACATAGAGAGAGAGATTGAGATGTAGAGGGATGATAGAGATAGGGAGATAGATGTTTAGGGTTGCTTGGGTATAGGGGCATTATTTAGGGTTTAGGGTTTATGGGTTTGGGGTTAGGGGTTAAGGTTTAGAGGTTTAGGGTTTAGAGAGAGATAAAGGACCAATAGGGAGATATAGAGGAGTCTAAGGGGAGAGATAGGGAGATAAAGAGTGAGGGACATGGAAAGAGACATAGCGAGAGAGATTGAGAGGTAGAGGGACAAAGGCGATAAGGAGATAGGGGAGAGATAGGGAGATAGTGGTTTATGGTTACTTAGGTTTAGGGTTTAGGGGTTTGGGGTTTAGGGTTTCTTAGGTTTAGGGGTTAGGGGTTAGGGTTTAGGGGCATTATAATTTAGGGTTTAGGATTTATTGTATAGGGGTTAGGGGTTAGGTTTAGAGGTTTAGGGTTTATAGAGAGAGAGGAATGATAGGGAGATATAGAGGAGTCTGAGGGGAGAGATAGGGAGATAAAGAGTGAGGGACATGGCCAGAGACATAGGGAGAGAAATTGAGAGGTAGAGGGGCAAAGGTGGTAGGGAGATAGGGGAGAGATAGGGAGATAGTGGTTTAGGGTTACTTGGGTTTAGGGTTTATGGGTTTAGGGTTTCTCAGGTTTAGGGGTTAGCGGTTAGGGTTTAGGGGCATTATTTAGGGTTTAGGATTAAAATTGTTTAGGGGTTAGGGGTTAGGTTTAGAGGTTTAGGGTTTTGGATTTAGGGTTTATAGAGAGAGAGGAATGATAGGGAGATAGAGAGAGGAGACCGAGGAGAGAGATAAGGAGATAGAGAGTGAGGCACATGGCCAAGGACATAGGGAGAGAGATCAAGAGAGGTAGAGGGATGATAGAGATAGGGAGATAGGGGAGGGATAGGGAGATATAGGTTTAGAGTTGATTGGATTTAAGGTGTACCTGGGTTTAGGGTTTCTTAGTTTTGGAGATAGCTAGATAGAAAGAGAGAGGAGATAGATAGGGACAGATAGGGACAGATAGAGGTGACAAAGGGGAGAGATAGGCAGATAGAGTGAGTGCAATGTCCAGAGAAATAGGGAGAAGGATTGAGAGGTAGAGAGATGATAGAAATAGGGAGATAAGGGAGAGATAGAAATAGGGAGATAAGGGAGAGATAGGAGATAAGGTTTAGGGTTTCTCGTGTTTAGGGTTTAGGGTTTAGGGGTTAGGGGTTAAGGTTTAGGGGCATTATTTAGGGTTTAGGGTTTATGGTTTAGGGGTTAAGGTTTAGAGGTTTAGGGTTTAGTGTTTAGAGAGAGAGGACCAATAGGGAGATATAGAGTGAGGGACATGGCCAAAGCATAGGGAGAGAGATTGAGAGGTAGAGGAATGATAGTGATGGGGAGATAGTGAGATAGGGAGATAGAGAGATAGAGGTTTAGGGTTTCTTAGGTTTAGTGTTTAGGATTTAGGGGTTTATGGTTTCTCAAGTTTAGGGTTTACGGGTTAGGAAATAGGGGTTAGGGTTGAGGGGTTAGGTTTAATCATGTGTTAATGCAGGTTGTGGAGTGAGAAATGGGTGCTATGGGTATGGTTGAATGGAGTAATGAGCTGATTTAATTGGTGATGACCTAGGTGAAGTGATGGGTAAGGTGTCTTATGTGGGATTGCTAGAAAGTGTGATTGGTAATGGTGGGGATAGCTAAATGTCATCTTCTAAGGGTTCAAAGGTGAGGAAAGTGTAAGATGGGGATATGGGATAATCCATGGTTTAATTATTATTCAAGGGAGTGTCCTTCTATAATGATTATCAACGATGGTGTCAATAGGGGGAATGGAGTCTATGAATGTAGGTGTGGGAATGTGAGCTACGACATTGGGATTACATTATTAGATGAATAATGGAAAGTACCTGGGCACCTATCTAGTCATGGAAAGAGTCACATGATCAAATGATGTTTGGGGAAGGGCTTTTATTAGGAAAGTAAGGATTTTGGTGATGGTCTAGGGTTTAGTGGAGAAGAATTTATGGAAAATGTGGAGGTCATTAAAATTAATATCCCTCCACCTCTATCTCCCTATCTCTCCCTTATCTCCCTCTCTCTATCATCCCTCCATAGGTCTCAATCTCTATCCCTATCTCTCTAGACATCTCACTCACTCTCTATCTCCCTATTTCTCCCTTTGTCTCCTCTATCTCTCCCAATCTATCTCCTCTCTCTCTGTACCTATATCTATCTCTCCCTATCTCTTGCCTCTCTCTCCCCTATCATTCCTCTATCTCTCTGTCTCTCTGGCATCTCTCTAACTCTCAATCTCTTTATCTCTCCCCTTCATCTCCTCTATCTCTTCCTATCTATCTCAGGTCTCTATCTCTCTGTACCTAGCCATCTCTCCCAATCTCTCTATCTCTTGCCTCTCTCCCCTTATCATTCCTATATATGCTATCTCTCCCCTCTATCTTTCCCTCTCCCTTATCGACGAAGGAAATGGAAACAAGAAAACTAGGATTCCCTTTCTCAGGTTTGGGGTTTAGGGCTTAGGGGAATTATTTAGGGTTTATGGTTTAGGGGTTAGGGTTTAGGATTTTGGGGAATTATTTAGGGTTTATGGTTTAGGGGTTAGGGTTTAGGGCTTAGGGGAATTATTTAGGGTTTATGGTTTATCTATTGAAAAGTGCCTTTGAAATACAATGAGATACCTTAGTATAAGTAAATCATATAAAAATCAAATATATATATCATCATAATCCTATATAAATTTTGATAGTTTGTCCAAAATATCTCCTTTCATATGATATTGTCTTTCTAAAATTTGGATTGTATTTTATAGCTAAAATGCCTAAATACTAAACAAAAAAACAATAAAAATAATTGAGAAAAAGAAAACAGATATCCGTTTTGATAACGGATATCCGTTTTGAAAAAAACATAAAAAGAAAAAAAGGCTTGCGTTTTTGCAAACCCGCGGCTTACAAAAATGTAGTGTCATCTCTAAAGAATGGATATTAGAGGTGAACGGATATCCGATCCGAAAAGGTAAGATCTTTCACATTTTTTTTGTTTTTATGCTAAGTGGGTATGTTTTATATTTTAATTAGGTAAAATGGATGCACAAAATGAAAACCCAAACCCTGCACCACCAAACCCTCCCCCTCCAACAATAGAAGAGAATATTCAAAGAAATATTGATCAAATAAGTAGGATCATAGAAATGTATCACCGCCACCCTCGATTGTCTACAATGACATCAAATTTAGAGGGAATCATTAATCATGTTCAAACCTTGTCAACCCAACACGAATCATTTAGGCAATGGTGAGAAGCCAAGAAGGCTAAATATGCTAATGGTTTGTCATATGATGAAGTCAAAGAATTAGGGATTACAAAAACTATATTAGCCCAATGCTTTGTCAATCCTAAAACCAAATTGCATGTCGATGTTCGTAAGCCCAAGCTTTCAATCAAATAGTGTAATCATGAGGGAATTAGTCAGAACTTTTGGGATCATTGGTGGATGGTTTTTGATAAACCAGCCAACAACAATTTAGATGTACCTTTGTATTTCCTTCGTAAACTCTATGCAGAGTTCGTCATGGGTCAACATGTTAATTATTTTGATTTTAGAGAGTTTCAAGGAGTGGGTAAGGGAATGCCTCAAGATAGACCTAGAGCAGTGAGACAAGTACAAGGTCCCTATATTCCCCCTCCTGCTATCCCTTCTCCACCCCCAATGCAGCACCCAAACATTGTTGCAAATGCAACACAACAGGGCCTTAGTGCCATACACTCTTTGATCGAGCATTTGATTATACAGACATCTTAGTTTGCACAAGCACATGATGAAGGCAATGATATTGGATCACCTGGTTCTACTAGACCATCATCGTCCACACATGTATGTGTGCCCCATCATTGCATTTCTTGCAATCATTTATGCTTAGGTCCTATTATGGAGAGTAGTGAGCCATTGTTGAACACATCAGAGTATGATCTCCATTCATGAGATGAGGCAATGGGGTCTAGAACTCAAGCTAAAGGGTCAGGGACAAGAGTAGAAGCTACCGGATCAGTGAACCATAGAGAAACATAAATGCATGAGCAATCTTTTATGAAAGTAAAATTTTAAGTTAAATTTTATGGTCTATTCCATTTGAATATATAAACAAATTTATTAGTACTAATGTATCTAAGTGGGATAATAGTTGACGACAGAGGAGGAGTTGATAGAAGTTCATCATGGAACTTTATCTGCCATCCAATTTGGCTTGGACTTGCCGGTAAAATTTGTTCTACACATCAACTTTTTTTTATGCATTTATTTCTTTGTGAGTAATTATATATTAATTTATATCTTGATGTTAATTTTATTTCATAGTCAACAAAAAATGTGAATGATGTGGCATCTTTGCCAATAGTCTTTTCTTGAACTCCTGATCGACCCAAGGGACTATCATTTGTAGAACGACTTTCTCAATGCCAACAAAGGGTGGAGGTAATTTGATTGAATTGTACTTTAATTGATTGTTTGTGTGTAGCACATCTAACCTTTTTAAGTGTATGCATTTCCTATTTTGTGTAATAATTATATATTAATTTATTTCAATGTTACTTTGCTTTTATGTAGTCTTTTGAGAATGTGAGTAAAGTGCCACCTTTGCCATCATGCTTCAGTAGGACACCTGATTGTATTAAGAGAAAATCATTTGCAGAATGATTGTCTGAACAACAACATAGAGTCCAGGTAATTGAATTGAATTTTTCTAAATAATTGATAGTTTATCTAGCGGTCTTATAGTTGATTGTAGTGATTTAGATGTATGCTAATAAATGAAAGTTCTTAATTGTAGTAGATAAGAATCTATTTACTAACTTTAACTTTTCTTTTTACCATTGAAGAGATTAATCAAATTTGTGTTTTAACTTTTTAATGCAGGAAACTTTGCCTCCATCAATTACTAGACATTTTGGTACAAAGAGGACACTTTTTCAAGATCCATCATAGATTGAGGATCCATCAAAGATTGAGGGCTGGGATGCTTGGCGCACGAAATGAGACCTCCACTGGCATTTGCCTACCCACCCCGACACGTTGGCGTAGTCTGTTCAACCCCACGAGCTATGGAATGAAAAATGTCACACCTAGCACCTTTCCACTGCATCAAATTGAAGCATTTTGCAACAATGTGTTTGATTTCAGCACGGTCAAACGGAATGGAGTTGACCAAAAATGAGAGAGGTTATTGTCGATGGACCCCATGTGCACCTGTAAGTCCAAACACAACATTCCCATCTATCATAAATTTTGAGAACTGCTCCATCAAGGTTTGGCACATTTTTGGTCTCAGGGATCTTAAGGGACTTTGTTGGTAGCCTCTTGCCCAGAACGACTGGGATGCTTGACACATAAAAAGAGACCTCTAATGGCATTTACCCACCCACCCCGACACGTTGGCACAATCCATTCAACCCCACGAGCTATGGAATGAAAAATGTCACACCTAGCACCTTTTCACTACATCAAATTGAAGCATTTTGGAACAATGCGTTTGATTTCAGCATGGTCAAACATAATGGAGTTGACCAAAAATGAGAGAGGTTATTGTTGACGGACCCCACGTGCATCTATAGGTCTAAAAACAACATTCCCAGCTATCACAAATTCTGAGAACTGCTCCGTCAAAGTTTGGTGCATTTTTGGTCTCAGGGATCTTAAGGGACTTTACCGGTAGCCTCTTGCCCGGAACGACTGGAATGCTGGCGCATGAAATGAGACCTCCACTAACATTTAACCACTCACCCCAACGTGTTGGTATAGTCCGTTTGACCCCATGAGCTATGGAATGAAAAATGTCACACCTAGCATCTTTCCACTGCATCAAATTGAAGTATTTTGCAACAATGCATTTGATTTCAGCATGGTCAAACGGAATGGAGTTGACAAAAAATGAGAGAGGTTATTATTGACGAAACCCACGTGCATCTGTAGGTTCAAACACAACATTCCCAGATGTCACAAATTCTAAGAACTACTCCGTCAAAGTTTGGCACATTTTTGGTCTCAGGGATCTTAAGGGACTTTGCCAGTAGCGTCTTTCCTGGAATGACTGGGACACTTGGTGCACAAAACAAGACCTCCACTGGCATTTACCCGCCCACCTCGATGCGTTGGTGTAGTCCGTTCGACCCCACGATGAGAAAAACAAAAAAATATTGTTCTAGTTGACACATTCTCAATCATTGACATGGATGATATCTCAGTACCATTCCTTTAGGCACAATATGAGCTTCCAAGGGAAGGAACAATTGTGAGGTTGGAGATGATGAAAAGTGCACCTCATTCACAATCATGTTTTACTTGTCTTCAATAATGATTTCTTGATTCAACTTAATCCTTTGATAATACCTTTTAATCTCCTTGTCAAAGTGCACTTTCAAGGTTGCTTGAGCAAGAGCTAGCGCTTCAACATCTAGGCGCACTTTTGGTGTTCTAGAAGCATGAACTAGCACCTCAAATAGTAAGGCACTCATTCTAGGTTGTTTTTTCAATAATTGGCGCCTTGTATTCTTTGGACATTCTTTCAACTTGTGGAGACAACCTCAACTTGCAAGATCAATTCATTAGCAAGGCACATATCCAAAGTCATAGAGATATGAAGTGGTGCCTCACTAATCTAGGTGCACATTTGATGGTGTAGAGAGGTAGATTTACGCCCAAGTCATCATTTGATGCCTTCAATAACTATAAACTCCTTTGATGATGCCTTTTATCCTTCCAATTCAATATCTAACCTTAGGCGCACATTTTAAGTTGATCAATCATAATCTAGCGCCCTAAGTACCAAGGCGCACTTTTAGGTTAGTTTTATCAAGGATTAGCACCTTCACTTCTAGGCGCAAGTTTGGAGTTGAAATACATCAAAATAACAAGTTTCTTCATCACTTCATATTGTCACATGTTGTAAGCCATGTATGTGAAGATGTAAACATAGTATTGGTGACATGAGAAACACTACTACAGATTCTTAAGTGTTGTAAATATGCATCTTCTTATTTAATCATGTGTTGTAAATGAATGAATGCAATGATTGCAATATGTGCACAAAATAGAATTTTTGATAAGGATTGAAAGGAAATGTTAAGAAAATGCAATTGGCAGGTGTAAATCCAAAGTGTGGAAGCATAGACAAGGCATGTGAACAGTTTGGCATGACACCTCAAAGAGATGCTATCTCATGGAATGCAATGATTGCAAGATATGTACAAAATGGATTTTTTGAAAAGGCTTTAGAAACTTTGAAGCAAATACAATTAGAACGTTTAAAACCAAATTCCATAACCTTTGCAAGCATTCTCCCTACTTGTGCCAAATAAGGATCTTATATATACATATATGCATAATGTCATGAAAATAATGTATAGTGTATATATCAAGCCATATAGGCATGTACAAATAAAACCATATGGGTATATACAATGATATACATCAATAACATACAAAAGTATGTTTACAAAGCCAAATAGGCATATGTAACAAAATGTCAGTAAATCAAATCTCCTATGGATTTATATCAAATAATATATGGCTCTTGCTAGGCCATGAAGATGGTGAACCAGTCAATGACTCATCCTCTATCGCTCATCAACTAGACCTCCTCGATAGAGATGTTTGAATTTCCACCTATTAATACAATCAAACAATGTGCACATTAATATAGAATTTAATATTCAAAATATATAACATGACATAAGTAATCAATCACTTACCACTAATTGGTGATCCCTCTTGATCATTTGTTATCTCTCTTCTTCTATAGAGCTGGATGGGTAGGGGAGGTGACGTTCTGTGAGAAGCATGAATAAGCAAATTGAAGTAAATCCCAATTCTTTGCCAACAGACACTCAGCAACATCCATATCGCTACTACAAAATAGATATCCATTTGATTATGTACATTTGGATTCTAGACTAGGGATTCATTTTATTATTCTATAAACTTGTGAATTACCATCTAATTTGAATGTTTACACACTAATCCACCTAGGTATCAACTTAATAAAGCTCTGGATATAAGCCATTATTTGATTTGAGTAATCTTACTTTGGACACATTTGTGAAGACTCCTAAAGAGCCTGGACATACAATTGTAAAGATGATATAGCCTCCATATAAGCATAAAGATGATATATAATTTTAGTTTGTTGAAGGCCATGTAAATCAGTCATTGATGAGGACTTTGCTACACCTAAAGTTGAGTCCTTTGTTTGGAACTCTGAAGTATGCAAAGAGGCAAGTGACTTGTAATGCTTAAGTAAACACGACTCTCAACATGATGTAGTTCAACTTGATGACATGTCTAAATATGACACATTTTAGTTTGTATTGCATGAGGACTTCCTTATTCATGCATATCAAATTTATAATTAGGTATATTTTTCTGAAGTGTATGAGTTTGAGGCTTTCAATTTTTGTATTGACTCACTTGAAGATGCTAGCAGCCATGTGAACATGATTTATATGGGCTACAAGAGTTGTCCTTTTCCCATGCATTTGGAGTGGATTGTTGGCCCTTATGATTGTTTAAATCATGTTGGCCTAGCATTTGAATAGTTTCTTTGTGACATGGATGGGAATAGATAATGTATAGACTTTATCACACTTTAGGGTTTTCCCATTATGTTAAAATGTTATGACTATCCACTTATTCTATTTTAGGCTATCATCAAATGAGAAGCTTCTAAAGGCAAAAATGTTGTCCCAAAAGAAGGCTCAATGTTATTCATAAAGACATTAGATTGTTAAAATACAAATTCAAGGGTAGATATTCCTTGGGCTATTTTAGTATAGAGAAGTAAAATTGTAATATATGACTATCCTAGGAATTAGAATGGTTGATCATAGGATATTCATGGCATTTTGATATTAATGGATGGATTGATGGATTTTTAGGGAGTTTAAGTTTAAATGTAATGTATGAAAATTATTATTTATGAAGGATCTAATAGGTCTTATGTCTTATTTGCAGGCCATTCAAGAAAGAAATGAAAAGATACCAAGGACTATCATAACACCTATTACAATTAGGTGCATCAAAGGATTGTCATCCAGGACCTTACCAATATGGGAAGTTATCAAAACCATGACATGTTTAAAATTAAAGGCTATAGGTGTATTAGAACAATAGGTCACATTTTATTCATATACCAGGGTTGAGAATAAACACTAAGCATTTAAGTTATGGCAAGTGTAAATGGAAATAGATTACAACTTTAGACAATCTATCCTCTCCTAGATTGCACTGACTGAGTGGAAATTAAAAATTCCCTATCAATGTCCTTTATATACTGAAGGTATAGTTGAGAAAGGTAAACTTTGTATGTTGTAGACAAGGCCTCAAATGTAAAATATATTATGACAATAATGATAAGGACGGTTAGGCATGAATGCTATCACTATTATAGATTGTCAAACCAACCATAGGCTACCATAATAGTACACTGCTGACTATCATACCTTTAGGCATGGTGCCATGAACCTTATGAGTAGAATGCATTGGTATTTGTGAGAAATGTATTGCTTATGTTAAGAATAAGTATTTATATTGTTTGAACATCATCAAAAGGTGGACTACAAATACGACTTTGTCAAAGGAAAACTTTAGTAGCAAAAATCTAACTATGACCTATTGTGCCATCAAAGCACAATCATGACCAATATCAAGAGATAGTCAAGGCATGGGTGTCTTAAGAAACACAATTGAAATTGTCCATGGATATTTGAAGTAATTTGCAATATTCATGATCAAGAATCAACTCTGACTATCTCAACAGTGGTAAATTTGGCTTTAAGACAATAAAAAATGAGCTTAGGGATTCATTATCACCAAGTAATAAAGAAGAGTAACCGTAAGTGTCAACCTTCAATTTCATTATACAAGAGGATGAAGAAGGGGCCATAGTATTTTCATACCATACTACAACATACAAAAGGAAAATCATGAAGTCAAAACATGTGCAAAGGGTATCTATGTTAAAGAGGAGAGTTGTGAATGGACAATGACTATCACTGTCAAAATAAGATATAGTCTCACTAAGGACAGTTAGGTGATTTGTGGATTGTCATGACTACAAGGTATGAGAATCTTGTGTATGAAGAGGAAAGAAATATAAATAAAAGAAGATTGAAGGATTGTTGCACCTGGGTACAATGATCCTAAAGGATTGTCATGCTAAAAGGATAGTCAATAGTACAAAGATTCATATTTCAAGGCTATCCTTAATCTCATTCACATGGTGCTAATGTTGGTTTAATTTTCACGGAGTGAGATGACACTATCAGGATTAATTGAAAAGGTGAAAGGGTTTGGTACCAAATTTGGTCACAAGTGTAAAAATTGCAATAAGCTTGAGAATATTGTTCACTAAACCTAGAACTATCACCAAGCAACATCTGTTTCATAATATGTGATCAACAAACATGTAAGAAAAATGGATATCAACCTTCTTGGTTATGAGTGCTTGATAAGAGCCCATACTTTTCACAACGAGCCACCAATTTTTAACTAAATATTTCCATTAGAAACGGATAAAAAAATGTTCCCCCAAATGAGGAAACTAGATTGTTAATTAGAATTCTGTGTAATGTGATATGAAACAATAGATACAACTATAAATGACCAACTAACTTTAACTTCTTGTATTATTGGCTCGATGTTTCAAATATGTTGCTTCTCTTCATCCAAAACCAATGGTACAAAATTTTTCATAGATCAATGAAACATATATCCATTTTGAGTTGCTTTTACCAAAGCAAAACGGATATCCATCTTGCTTTGGTACAAAGAAAGATGGATATCCATTTTGGTTGTTGACTTTTTATGGATTCTAACATGTTTTCATGTTTTAGTCTCTTCTTCGAACTTCACCCTTCGTACTAACAACTTTTTTTTTAATACAAAATTGATAAAACGAAAAGGGTTTATAGAAAAAATTGTTAGCTTTCTAAAAATATAAGATTTGTTTGGTTATCATTTTATTAAATAATTATTAATAATTTTCTATATACCGTGTCCTTGAAATCCTAATGGACACACTAATTGAAAAACATCCATAACTTTCAAACCATTTCTTCTTTTTGAGATCCGAAACCTGCGTCACACTCTATGCTTTTCTGGCTATAGGTTTAAAAAAAATTGAATTTTTAATTTTTTTTTTATCGAGTTAGGTTGGCTGGAAAATTACTTTTTATTTTTTTTAAAAAGTCACAGTAAAAAAATCATAACTAATTATTTTATTGGAAAAAAATTTCAAATAAATATGTGTCACATCCTTACATGAGTCCTCTACTTATTTTGAAAGTTTAAAAAATATATATATATATATTTAGGTTGGCTGGACAGACACACACTTTTTATTTTTTCCTGAAAAATTTAATAGTTGTTCATTGAAATATTCAATTTTCACTAAGTAAATTTAATTTTTTTTTTTTAAATAGTAGCCTATAAACTAGATTCAATTCTCTACAAATTTCGTTCTTACATCTTTTTTAAATTGTGTAGATAATCTATTCAAATTTTCACATGAACTTGATAAAGTCTGATTTTTTGTATTTTCATTGCCACTTAGAGGTATAGTTTGGCCCATCATGATCCTGCACATACCCTTAGGTGAAAGAGCACATGGGGAGGATAGAAAAGTAGGTCAAACACATTAATTGAAACAAAATATCTTTGTTTTTCAGTGAGCATTGATGTTTTTGGGGAAGGTGAAGAAAAGAGATATATATATTGAAAAGGGAATAATCAGAAAGGAAGGAAAATATGGCAAGAGTGGAGGTGCGCTGAAGAGAATGGTAACCTAACATAACTAGGCAAGTATTTCATTTGCAGATTTGAGTGGCGGTGGGGGCTAGAGAAGTCTTACGCAACCATATGAAGTTGCAGATTTGAGGTGCATTGAAGGGAGCACGGCCAGATATGAGGTATTTCCCTTAGTTCATTATTTTTTTTAGTACAAAACTAAAATTTGTTTGCTATGATTTCATTAAAAATAGAAGAACCAAAACCCCATTATTTCCTACCCAAAAACTAAGATATGTATGCATTTAGTGTTAGACTGAAATTGTTTGAACATATCATCATAGCATTCGCAATTTCCTTTGGAGATGTAAATGCCAAGGAACCCACAATTATTAGGTAGCTTGCACACATCTTGAAAATATATAGAGAACATATCCAAATCAGAAGTCAATGTAGAGTTTGATTGAATATAAGTCCTCACATTTCCATCCCCATCCAGTCTCAAGAACCAAAAAAAAAATCATTCCCAATGCGATCCCTAATTTAAATTTTTCTTGAGCTGGAACTCTGACCTTGTATTTCTTGCTTGTATTTAGTACTTACAGTGCCATTTTCTTGCTCCAGGATAATAATTTCCCCTCTAGATCCATACCGTAACATTGTGTTATTACAGGTAGAGTGCAATGCAAAGTTAACCCAAAAACTACAATATGTTTGCTGTGTTTCCATTAAGCACAGAAAAAAGGAAACTGAAACCCCATTACCCTGTTTTATATCTGCCAAAGTTTATTTTATAGCAATATATTTACACTTCCTTTGTCCTTGAATTTAGTTTTGAAACTGGAGAACCCTTTCCTTATTCTTTTGATATAGGGGTTTGCATAGAAAGGTCATATGGTCTTTGATTTCTAAATTGTAATAAAACAAAGGGGTTCTGATTTTTAAGTTTTGGGTAAAATGTAGGTTTATTTTTTGGAAAATATGAGAGGCAGCCATATAGAGAAATAGGGGATGCAAGGATAGAGATTGAAGAGATCTAAGTCCCATGAAACCTTTTTTTTATCATACGTTGACTTCTTTGAAAGAGATTTTCATTATAGCTCTTCTTAAGATTTTGGATTGGCTCTATTTTTATTATTACAGTCATGTTTTGGTAAATCTCCATCCTTGGAAAAACTACCATCCTTGAGTTAAAGAATGTCACAGCACTAAAATACCTTAGAATTTTCAATCTGGGTTTGTGCATTAAAATCTGGGCACATAATTTATATTGAGAAAATCTACCACACATTACAAGAATCTAGGAGAACTACTGTAAGAGGAAAATTTAGATTTCCATTTGTAAGTGTGTGCTTTACATTTTATTTTTCTATGTTAAATATGGTAGACAATATGCCAAATTCAAGTTGAGCATAGGCTTGCAATACCTTTTTCTATTTTTTCTTGCGCTATCTATGCATACCTTGTGAATTGTAACCAAATTGGGATCACGGGAGTTATTACAAAACTGAGCTAACTAGCAAAAGGTTGTTTTCAATAAAATACACTATCCATGAAAGATTTTGTCTTGTAGATCACATTTCTCTATTGCTAATTTATACTTCAGTGTTTTAGGTTTTTTGGATTCTTCATTTAGTCAAACGAGATGAACAAGGTATACGCATTAGAGTGGTTGTCTGGAGTGGCTCTCTAAAGGCCTATGGCCTGTCAGTGGTTGGAAGGGGAACTAGTAGTAGAGTTATAGTAACAAGTGATAACTAAATTAAAACATTGGGGTAAAAACATTAAAAAGATAATTAGTCCTTGTGCGTGGCCTTGAGCGCTTATAAAGGCTAAGGATACAACAAGAAGGCCTATTCATCTGTGGGGCATCGAGTCATCTGTCTGTAGGGTGTGGATTCGAGCACAATTGAGTCTCCTTGTTTGCATGAGACGAGTACTTGGTTCCGTTTGGTGCCATCCCTTCGAGCATGCATGATGACACTCCATATTATTACACTCTAGCATCTAGCACCTTAGTAGTCGTGAGTAATACCATCCCTATAACTTCGATGAGTACACCTATGTTATGCCTTTGGTTGTATGCATTGTTCTTCGTGTCTACTCCATGATTGATATGAGTGTTGGCCATCTTGTATCCCCTTGTTGTTGTTTTTTCATTTAGATCTTGTGATTATCTCCGAGCATGGTGGGGTGGTCTCTAATGAGTCCACATGGTTGGGAGGCATTGCCACCACCATTGGGGACCGGTGAATAGGTTTTGGAGCACGAATGGAGATGTTCTCTCTCTCCATTACTTAATTCAGTTATTGTACCCATTCAGTCCTTGTATCATATTTAGGACTATGTTATTGTACTTGTGTCATATTTTAGACTATATCATTGTATTTGTATATTCATTTATGTAATTGTACTCTCTTAAGAAAGAAGTTGTAATCATTGAATTTAATGAGAAGAAATGAGATGTTTCCTATTTGATTTACAGATTTTAGTGTGGGTATTAGATATGCTTGTACTACATTGCTTATGGATTCATGTTTATATCAAGTATGGGATTAGGAACATTTTCTTTGGTTTTTAAAATGAACATAGTTGTTTTAATGTTTCCTCTGGAGAGTGAATTAGTCCTCTCTTTCGGGTTGCACATACGACCATACTTGGCCATGAATGTTTTTGATCTATCCAATCGATAACTGAATATGTGTATGTTGTCCACTTATGTGAAAAGAAATATTATTGTTCTCTTTTGGCTCTTACCCTTTAGGGGTTACGTAGCAGGATGTTAAAATTTGAAGGTTGTGTTATCTGAAAAAAGACTGTCACAAGATAGAAAATGAGCCATAGCACTATGATCAAGTCATTGTTACCTCTTAAGGCTATCATCTCAGTATCAACGATGCCATGAGCAACTAAAGAGTAGACCTCTTATCTAAGCTTGGTCACATGTTGATAAACCCTTGTCATAATGAAGGAATCTCATATCAAAAATGTTAGAAGGATTGTCAATTAGCTACCATAATGGGTCTGTCATGAGATTTGTTATGAGTTGCAATGTCAGGGTGTTGAAGTATGATATTTGCATATGAATACCTAATAAAAGAAGCACAATCTAACTATCACTTAACATTATAATCCTACCATTGCCAACTCAAGAGACTATCATAAAATTTGGAACAAACCTATCAACCTCAAAAATTATCATCCTTGAAGCCCAAAACTCTCACAATCAAGAAAATGTTGTTACAAAATAAGAATGCATTGTGACATAGAATATGATATGGATTGGCATAGATTAATATAATGGTGTTCCTATCATAATAGCTATCCAAGGATCCTTATTTATCTACCATAAATAGTCATTTCATTAATGATGTGAAGGGTTTCTTATGCATGACCTACCAACATGAGAAGTAATCATACCCAAATTGTCAATCAAGATAATCAAAGGATAGTCATGACAGTCCTAAGAGGTATCACTAATAGTGCATAATTATAAGTCATCAATGCAATCTTGATTGGAAAAGAAAGGGTTTGTTATCACAAAAGATAATTATGAACATGAAAGGAACATCCTAGTATTGGATTGTTTAGTATATGGTTGGGTGAATCCAACATGCAAATAGTGGTTCCACAATATTGTATCATCCCCCAGCACCGCATCAAATCTATAAATAATCAAACCGGTATCACCAAGCTAGATAATAGCCCCAAGATTGTTTTCTTCTTTGCACGCAATGTGAAGCCGCTCTGTATCTCCTCTCCAAACCCTAATTGTTTTGAAACATTTTCCAACCACGTTAATGATCTCATACTGACGAATTTTTAAATCACTGCCAACAGCGCCAAATTTTGAGCGTTCAATCTCTCGAGAAAGCAATTTCCCTCCTCGAAACAGGGAAATCCGTGTCATTTCTGGGAATTTGTAACGCAAACAATTTTTAGCTAACATTTGTTTCCATGTTTTCTATAACACAAACTATTTTTAGAATCTGCCCCTAGTTTATTCCAACATAGAGATTTATTTTTTGATTTATTTTTGTTCTATTTAATTTAGTTTTTGATTTTTTCTCTTTTTTACAAAGATTCTAGATTCCAATATATTTTTAAGTTTGTTTTGCACATAATCTAGAATCTTCTCTTCCACCCTGTATCAAGACTCATAAAAAACTTTAGTTAAAAAATTTTAGTTAAATATCATATCTTAAATAAATTTATATGAAAAAATACTTCTAAATTATAAAACTCAAATCTTAATTTAACCAAAAATATTATTCAATTATATCAACTAAAATTTTAAATGAAAAATTAATAATATATTTTTAAATAAATTTAATTAAAAAGATAACTATACTATAAAAGCTAATATAAAATTGTATTTACTTAAAAAACCAAAATTTGAAGTAAATGGGAAAAACCTTCAATTATAAAGATCAGATACATACGATATCAAAGGCCAGGAACAAATCGTACTAGATTTAACAATAAATATGCATCTCAATCATAAAGATGAGATACAAATCTTATTAAATTTAACAAACTAGACCAGATATAAATCCTAAACTCAACTCCTCCTGCAACAGACACAACCAATGAAATACAAAACTCTAATAGTAATCGCTGGAGTTTTGATAAACCATACAGTAGTCCCTTGTATTGGCACCAAGTATAGTATGTACTTCACCCTCACAATTATCACCACTATAAATAGCGACAGTCTGTCCTTCCTATACAAACTTATATCCTCCCTAGAAGGGTAAGCTAAAACATCCGCAACTACCCTAACAGTAACTCTTGGTATTCTAACAACCATTAAAACACACACAAACTGATCTGAAAGAAATCAACTCGCACTGTCAAACCGGCATGAATAGTATTATTTTTGCATTGAAAGTCTCAATCTAACACTTATTAAAACACACACAAACCCCTCTCACACCAAGAAATTCGCACCGTCCAAGTTCGGCATGATCTGTATATATACATTCATCGTTGAAATTTTTATCAAACAGGCAATACCCACGAAATGTACCGCTCCAACTTCCGCAATACCCAGGGTTGCCGTAGTCTGTACTAATGAATAGATTATAAATTAGTAATCAGTTCAGAATTTTTGTTCAAATTTTCAATAAACATATTCATATCAATGAATAAATAAATAGAAATATTGGTTAAAGAGAAGAAGAAGAATGCGTATTACCATTAGCAAAAGCAGAAGTTACACATATATGCCCTTCGCCATAAAAGCAACTACAGATGTTCAAACAAAATGTACTCTGTGAGAAAAAAAATTTTGGACACACAGTTTACGAACTACCCACACAAGGCTATAGAAACAAGAGCTATACAAGCAATACTCCCATATATTTCAAAACATTAATTTTCTTTATAACGTTACAATTAGATGTAGTTGTACAGAACAAATGTTTACATGTAGTGCTGAACGAATTGTGCGTTGTATTTATAGACAAAAAGTGGGATTCAATACCGTGAGTCTTGTTGTTTCTAACGTCAGGATAAAGATTCTATGAGTTTTTGCTTAGCTTGAAGAAACGTCTCTAGCATGGGTTGTTTTGCGTTTCCAAGCCCTGCAACTGTTCTTTCGCAGTGCGTCGTTTCCAACTGTTTCCATCAGGGAACAGATTTTTCAGAAACGATTGGATGAGACTTTGTTGTTGTTTGTTGGCCTGAAGACAGGGAATTTTGACTTTCAGTTTTGCAAGGCATCGTTTGCCCTTATTTTCGTAGTAGGGAGCCTAAATTGTAGCCCTTTTTTTTTTGGGTGGTTGTTGTTTTCCTCTCCTATTTTAATTCTCAAATTTGATTCTATTTATAATTATTTTCCTTGTAGGGAGTCTAAATTGTTAGTCCCTGCTAAAGCAGGAGACTATTGTTTGTGAGTTCACTAATTTGGGATTTGTTTTGCTGGAGAATTGTCCCTGGCCCCAAAAATTAAAATTGTTGAAAAGGTTGGCAATTTTTTTTTAGTTTTTCTTGACATTTTTTTGAGTTTTTAATTACAGGAGGAAGCTAAAGTTTTCCTGGCCAATGAAAGTCCATCTGCAAAAAAATTGCATACAATTTCTAATGTTTTGCATATTTTTTTTTAGCATGTCACGATAGTGGGCTGGAAGATTTATCAAAAGACATGTGTCCATGGCCAAAGGCACATGTTTTCCTAGCTAAAGACAACGTGCCATGTTGAGGGCTAGAGGTTTTTGTGCAGGGCACCTGTGGGTACAGCTATCTGTAATGCAGTGTGATTAATGCATTTTTGGGTGCGAAACTCCTATACCTTTATGCCAACCACGGTGCTTTCATGCACACGCATTTGGCTTTTGATAAATTAAAAAACAAAAGGATTCCCATTTTGTGGAATTCCATGATTAAAGGATACATTTTGCAAGATTTATGTGAAGAGGGTCTTGCATTGTATGATGAAATGCAGAAGATGTGTATGCAGCCTGAAATGTTTACTTTTCCTTTTGTTCTCAAGGTGTGTGGCAGCCTGGTTGATTTAAAACGAGGTAAGGAAGTTCATAGCAATATAATTAGAATTGGCTTAGATAATAATGTTTATGTGGGTAGTGCTTTGGTAGACATGTATGCAAAATGCTGGAGTTTGGAAGATACACACCATGTGTTTGACAAAATGTCTGAGAGAAATGTTGTGTCCTCGACTGCTATGATTTCTGGGTATGCACAGAATGAACAGGGTGAAGAGGCTTTGAGTTTGTTTCAGATGATGCAGATGGAGTGTGTGGAAACCAATTCAGTCACAATTGTGAGTGTTCTCCTTGCAGCCCACTATAACATTTGATTAAAAATCCCACTTACGTTATATTTTGATGGATGTCCATACCCTGTTTCAAAGCACCCATTTTGGCATAGCCACGGAGGGTACTGGAAAAGGTTGTGGAATTTGGCTTTACACCTAAGCAAAGCAGCAGCAACAAGAAAAATCAAAACCACAATCAAATGCTAATGGAGAAGAACAAGCCAAGCAATGGCTTCACTTTATGGTTGTCCACAACGTTCTTCAAAGATCTGTGAGTAGTTTTAGCTTTTTGATTTCATTGCTAGATTAATATGGGTAAATTGCTAAGTAGACGTTTCCTGGTTTTTAAGGTCTGTCAAAGGCAATTGAAGGGGAAGACTGTGGGAAAGTAGCTAAAAGATAAGAATTCTAGGAGAAAGGAGGAGCAGCCCACTCACAATGTAGAGATGCATGTGGCCATTTCTGTGGGAGGCGTGGCTCCCTAACGAATGCTTCAAGCACGAGTTTGGAAAGTGACATAATGGTCTGTATGCAGGAGCCCTTCACTAGAAAGTGGTGTCTGTGTACATCAAGAATTCCCTGGTAAGAAAATAATGTTGGCCATTGGTCTCTGTAGCTACCATTTCCAATGCATGAAAGAGTGTGTGTATGATGTGTTGTGTGTGATGTGAAGTGATTGAATGTCTTGTTGTGCAGCGCATATGACTCTCATTATTATCCTCACTTTTATGATGGATATATAAGAAAGCAATGCATGTAGGTGGTGGTGAAGCTGAAGAGCAAACACATGGCTAGCACGTTTACAAAGAAGAAAAAGAGTGGGCAAACCCAACTCATAATGCTTTGCATATGTTTTAATGTTTTTTTATCTAGTTTGTTTATGATGATGGATGTTTATTCTTTGCCCCAATTTAATATATTTGTTTATAATGATGATTCTGCCCTCGTTATATTTATGTCTATTTGATTTCTCTAATAATGCAGATGAAATGATCTGGCAGGGGTTGTAGTCAAGGTGTATAAAGACTTACCAGCTTGGCCCAACATAGAAATATGTGTGTTAAAGGAAGAGGAGAGATGATATTTTGGGCTTGAGACAGGCAAGGGTGTGATTTAGTTATTATGCCTCACTAACCACTTTCTTTGGCACACTGTCATAATTCCAATGAATGATTATTCACACCAAAACTATGATGCATGTAATGTAGTTTTTGAATAATACAAGTATCATCTCCAATTTCCCTAGAAAATCATTTCCAAAATTAAAGGAAATGAATACAAGTATGAGTTTTATGGTAGGGGGATAACGTCTCATTTTCTTCTCTTGACTATTGACAATCATTAACCACGTAAACCCAATAAAGGTTAAACCTCAACATTTAATATTGTTTTTTTTAACTGTAGTATTGGTAGAAGTTCGTCACGTCAGACTTTTAGTTTATGTGGTTCATCTATGAGCTTGTTTGGACAAGGTCATCAAACCTTGGACCGTGTCATGATTTTTTAGCAACAAGTGCTTCACTTTCTTTCTAACTACAGTCCCATCACCTTTTACCTTGTGTGGTATGATAAGCCTTTGAAAATGTTGAGCTATCCATCTCAACACATGTGTGAACCGCAAACCACATCCTTCAGTTGCTCCCAGTTGGATTGAGTGGTGGAATGTTGTGATTGCTTGCATTACCATTTTTATGTGGCAGTTTATGATGAAGGGGGTAAATCATAAAACCCACAACAACAAAAATTGTACACAGAAAATATAATTTTTTTTTTATTGATTTGGACCACTTGTTACATTACAAAAGCTCAAATACAATATGAGGAATCAACCCTCCACGGGCTGCAACACATTACAGCTTCCAGTCACAAGACTCTAGAATCCACTACCTTATGTAACCCCAAATCAGCTAGGGTTTCTGTTTTCCTGCCTATTCTTGACTCCACACTTGCCCCCTTAACTCTACTACTACCCAAGGTTCCCCAAAATTGTTATTAATAGCCTTTTTGGCGGCCAACAACCTAATTTCAAAATTTGCATCTCCCTCCAATAATAGGTCAATTTTCGGGAGCCATAACTTTTGATTCGGGTGTGCGATTGATGAACCGTTTTATGTGTTAGAAAGCTCACGGAGTGCTCTATGCGCTAAAAACTAGCTCTACTAGTTTTGGCCATTTTTAGGTCTGTACAGGGCCGTTTAGTGCCTCAAACCTAAGTTTGAATAATTTTCAAGCATTTTTTGTGAAACAGAAACTTTAATATCTTTCAGTTCGCAAATGATCTTTGTGTGATTCCTTCACCAAAGGTCTTATATTTCCATTATGTAACTTCCTGTAAATTTTCACTTCAATTCGTGCCCAAATGTAAACTTTCTAAAAATAGAAGGTTACTATTTTTAGTAGTTTGGAAAAACTGAAAGTTCTACATCATTATTCAAGCGATTATGGAACCGGAACCACAAATTTTGAAAAGAAATGAAAGAACAACAACAATTTTGAAACACATCTTTTTTTGGGTGATGCAAGATTACCCTTACACCACTGGATGCTCCTGCATCAGACACCTAAGGTAATTTGAGAAGTGACCCTGTCACGTCTCAGGTGTTTGTGTGAGGAAAACCCAAACAGTCAACCTTTGCCTTAGACAACCAAGAAGAATCTTCAATAGGTCTTCCTTTCCATTTCACTAGATATTCTTCATATTGCTTGTTCTAAGTACTTCTTCCCACACGACTATCCAAGATCTCTTCTATCTCCTCCGTTGAAGTAGATGCCAGAATACTCCACTGTTCTTCAGTTGTCCCATCCTCTGTGCCACCCTCATGATATTCTGTTAAATCAGTAATGTTGAACATAGGGGAAATATTAATCCCACTCGGCAGCTCTACCTCATATGCATTTCCTGAATCATGCTTCTTTATGATTCTACACGGTCCAAATTTCTTCATTTTCAACTTATTGTATGTTCCAATTGGGAACCTTTCTTTTCTCAAGTGAACCATGACTTCATCTCCTACTTGGTACTCCTTATACCTCCTTTTTTGATCTGTCTTAGCCTTGTACTGAATATTCATCTGATTAATGTGCTTTCTCACCTCTTCGTGCAAATTCTTCAGATGTTCTACAAAGTATTTAGCTTCAGCACTTGTCTTTTCTCCTTTGTCCACCTTAACTCTAAAGCATTTCTTGGACTATTCCCATATACAATCTAGAATGGTGATTTACCAGTACTCCTATTGACAGAATTGTTATAAGCAAATTCTGTTTATGGTAAAATCAAATCCCATCCCATGGGCTTATCTCCTACTAAGCATCATAGCAAGTTACCCAAACTCCTATTCACCATTTCAGTCTATCCATCAGTCTGTTGGTGGTGTGCATAATTGAAATTCAAATATGTCTTCAACTTCTTCCACAATGTCCTCCAGAAATAACTAACAAATTTGGTATCTCGATCTGAAACTATGCTCTTTGGTAGACCGTGTAATCTCATCACCTCTCTGAAAAATAATTCAGCAATATGAATAGCATCATTAGTCTTTTTGCAAGGAATGAAATGTGCCATCTTCAAGAATCTGTCCACCACCACAAAAATGGAATCATGTCATCTCTATGTCCTTGGTAATCCAAGAACAAAATCCATATTGATATCATCCCATGGCTTCTCTGGTACAGGTAATGGCTGATATAGCCCTGTATTCAGACTTGTTTCTTTTGCCATCTGACACACTCTGCAACTCTGTACAAATTTCCTCACATCTTGCTGCAACTGCGGCCAATAATAATTTTCACCAACAATAGCAATGGTCTTATCTCAACCAAAGTGTCCATTCTCCACTATGCTTCTCCATAATCAGGTTCTCTCTCACGGAACTCCTTAGAATGCACAACTGGCTTCCTCTAATAAACATGCCATCTTGAATTATGAAATCCAACCATTTTGTCCTGTCCAAAGTAAAAAGTTCCAAACAAGATTTCAAAAACCTCTATCTTCATTTCTGTCAACAAATTTTGCCTTCTGTTCAAGGCATCGACAACTCTGTTGGACTTCCCACTCCTGTGCTTCAAAACAAAAGTATAGCTCTACAAAAACTCAACCCATTTTAAATGCCTTTGGTTCAACTTTCCTTGACTATTAAGATACTACAAAGCCTAATGATGAGTATATAAAACAAACTCTTTTGGCAACAAATAATGTCTCCATTTCTTCGAAGCCTGAATTATTGTATAAAATTCCTAATCATAAACAGAATACTTTTTCTTGGCATCATTAAGCTTCTCACTAAAATAGGCAATGGACTTACCTTCTTGGCTCAAAATAGCTCCTATACCACTACCACTAGCATTACAATCTACCTGAAATACCTTATTGAAATCTGGAAGTGCCAAAACAGGTTGTTCTATGACTTTCTGCTTCAATGTATCAAAGCTCTTGTCTGCTCCTTTAGTCCATCTAAACTTTTTTCTATCCACTCTCATTGTCTTAGTTACGGGTGCACAAATGCTATTGAAATTCTTGATAAACTTTCTATAAAAACTTGCCAAACCATGAAAAGATCTTACCTTCATTGCACTCCTTGGCATAGGCCATTCAATGATAGCCCTTACTTTTTTGGGTCCATCTTAAGACCTTCCTCTGAGACAACAAATCCCAGGTATACCAACTCCTTCTTTGCAAAACTACATTTCTTCAGATTAATTAGCAACTTCTCCTCCCTCAGCTTCTCTAGAACTCTTCTGATATATATCAGATGCTCATCCCAAGTCTTACTGAAATCAAAATATCATCCAAATAAACAATAACAAAACTTCCCAAAAAAAATTTTAGTACCTCGTTCATGAGCCGCATGAATGTGCTCGGTGAATTGGTTAGCCCAAATGGCATGACTAACCACTCATACAAGCCTTCCTTTCTCTTGAAGGCTATCTTCCATTCATCTCCTTCTCTGATACAAATCTGGTGATACCCACCCTTCAGGTCAATCTTCGTGAAGTACTTGGCTCCACTGAAACAATCCATGATGTCATCCATTCTTGGCAATGGAAATCTATACTTGATCGTTATCTTATTGATGGCTCGAGAGTCTGTACACATCCTCCATTCTCCATCCTTCTTTGGTGCTAGTACTGTAGGTACTGCACATGGACTTAGGCTCTCCCTTATCAGTCCCTTCCTCAACAACTCCTGAACTTGTATGTTCAGCTCTTTATTCTCTACAGGGGTCATTTTGTGGGCTGCCTTATTTGGCAAACTGGCTCCTGGTATCAAATCTATTTGATGACTTATTTTCCTTACTGGTGGTAAACCTTCTGGTACATTATCAGAGATAATATCTTGAAATTCTTCCAACATCTCTGAGACTTCAGCTTGTACATCTTCACATTTCTCTTGACTAATCTTAGGAATCAATGTATAGCAATGACGCTTCATACCCTCCAAAAAATTTCTACCATCTACCAAGCAAATTCTAGCAGTACTACATACCTTTTCTTCCACCTCCTTCAAGGGCTTCAACTTGTGACAAACTCCATCCTTTGTTAGGGAATATGTGTTTGTACGGCCATCATGGACAGCGCTCCTATCATATTGCCATGGCCTTCCCAACAACACATGACATGCATCCATCGGTATGATATCACACAGCACCTCATCATGGTAGTCCCCAATCTTGAACTTCACTAAACACTGGTCATTGACCAGAGCTCTGTGGTCCTTCTGCAACCATGCAATCTGATATGGATGTGGATGCTTTCTTCTTGTCAACTTTAACTTGTCAACCATCTCCTCTAAAACAAGATTGTCAGTACTTTCACTGTCAATAATAATATCACAACACTTACCTTCACATTTGCACCTTGTGCGGAACAAACTCTTCCTCTGATTTAGTTCTTGATCCTCATTCAACAAAGTTCTTCTGACAACTAGGGTTTCTCCCCTTTTAGCATCTTCAGAGCGCTTAGATTGTGCATCTTCATCGACATGTGCAACTCGTGCATTACCTTCAAGTCTTCTATTTGTCCTTCCTCGATGTTGTAGACATTTCTATGCTCGATGTCCTTCTTCTCCACATTTGAAACAAGTTCCTTTGAAACCTCCTCTTCTGGGTCCTTGCCCAGGTCGGCCTCTTCCTCTTCCTCTTTGTTCACCATTGTTCTCGTCACGAGGCGGCAGGTATTATCTCCTCTCTGATTTCGACTGGTGCCAGCTTCTTCACTTTTCTTTGAATCTTCATTTCACCCCCCATAGGGTCTTCCACCAGTCCTTCCACCTTGACCTCTTCCCCTTTGCTTGCTGTCAAATCTTTTATTCAACTTCTCCTCCACCTTCAGGGAAAATTGGTATGCATCTTTATATGGTGGTCATTCTGACTAGGCTCAGCTCCTCTTGAATACTCGGCCTCAACCCATTAATGTAACAGGTTACCTTCACCTTGTTGGGATTTGCATGACCTGTCCTAATAGTAATTTTATAAAACTCTTATGTATACTTCTTAACAGACTTGTTACCTTGCTTTAGTCCTTGCAGCTTCTTCAGCAACTCCATCTCATAGTCCACAGGGATGAACTACTTCTTCAGTTTCTCCACCATTCGATCCCATTTGGTGATCTTTCCTTTTCCTCTTCTATTCCTCTATAACTGGACCTCCTTCCACCAAATACTGGCATGACCCTTCAATTTTTTTTGCAAACTTAACCCGATCTGGGTCTTCCATATCTTCATACTCAAAATACTCCTCCATGTCATTGATCCAATCAATAAGCTATTCTGGATTTAAATCTCTAGAATATGTAGAAACTTTGATCCTGGGCCTCTTTCCAATCTTTGAAATGGTCCTCAACAACCTAACTTCTACAGGATCTCCTCTAGCTTTTTGTTCTTCCTCAGATAGCTCTTCTTCAGCGTCATCTTCGCTTTCTTCTCTTGTTCTCGGATCAAACCCTCTTCGCAACTCCTCTTGCAATGCATCAATTTACCTTTATAGGGCTCTAAAACCCTCTTTCGTCAAAGCATTCCTCCCAATACAATTTATTCATGGAGGCATCTCGATCTTCGTAGAAAACCCACAACTTGAGGTCCTGGTGCAAACTACCTCATGATCGGCAATCTATCTACACACTCAGGAACCCTTGCTCTGATACCACTTGATGAAGGGGTTAAATCATAAAACCCACAACAACAGAAATTGCACATAGAAAATAGAACTTTTTTTTTATTGATATGGACCACTTGTTACATTACAAAACCTCAAATACAATCAGAGGAATCAACCCTCCATAGGCTACAACACATTACAGCTTCCTGCCACAAGAGTCTAGAATCACCTACCTTTTGTAACCCCAAATCAGCTAGGGTTTCTATTTTCCCACCTATTCTTGACTCCACACTTGCCCCCTTAACTCTACTACTACCCAGGGTTCCCAAAAATGGTTATTAATAGCCTTTTTGGCGGCCAACAACCTAATTTTAAAATTTGCATCTGCCTCCAAAAATAGATCAACTTTCAGGCGCCATAGCTTTTGATCCGAGTGTTCGATTGATGAACTGTTTTATGCGTCGGAAGGCTCACGGAGTGCTCTACACACTAGGAACACAGTTTGCCAGTTTTAGCCATTTTTCGGCCTGTACGGGGCCGTTTAGTGCCTAAACGTGAGTTTGAATAATTTTCAGGTATTTTTTGTGAAACAGAAACTTTAATATCTTTTAGCTCGCAAATAATCTTTGTGTGATTCCTTCACCAAAGGTCTTATATTTCTGTTATGTAACTTCCTGTAAATTTTCACTTCAATCCATGCCCAAATGCAAACTTTCTAAAAATAGCAAGTTACTATTTTTAGCAGTTTAGAAAAACTGAAAGTTCTACATCATTATTCAAGCGATTATGGAACCAAAACTGCAAATTTTGAAAATAAATGGAAATAACATCAACAATTTTGAAACGCATCTTTTTTTGGGTGATGCAAGATTGCCCTTACACCACTGGATGCTCTTGCATCAGTTTAGCACGCAAGTGACAAGGATATACAGAAGTGTTGACAATGGTGTCACCAAGGAGTTTGTGAGGGTTTCCACTTAGTTGGAAAACAATCCTTTCCACACCTAACTTCAAAATCTAGTTGCCCAATTAAAGGACAAGTTCAAGATTGTTAAAATGTCATAAAGTCAAAGGTGCTCATTCTTTGGCTTGCCTTCATCGGCTCAAATTGGAGATAAAGCCTCTAGTGAACTCAAGCTTTGTAACAATACCTAGATACCTTTCCTTCCAAGATGACCACAAAAATTTATCTATTATTCACTTTGGATGAGCTTTATTATATGCTTATGTAGATGGCTAACAACAAAGTACCTAACTTGGATGGTTTCCTTTTGAAGAACTACGAGTTCTTCAAGACTATGTGGCACTTCACTATTATTGACCTTCCCCAAGTCTACTTGGAGGCACTTCATAATGTTGTGAAACTAAATCAATTGTCGGATCATCAACCTAATCCCTAAAGTTTGGGATTCTAAACTCATAACCAATTGGCACCGTATCATTGTGCTCAATGATTCTTTCAAGATGTGGTGAATGTTTTGGCATTGTGCATCCACCACTTTTATCTTTATATTGTGTCTTGAGAAAACAAGTTTCATTAAGAGTTGATACATTTTGGAAAAAAACATCATTGTTTGGGAGGTAATGGAATGGGCTAGGGCTTCCTAGCAACACATCTTTTTTCACAAGTTGGGCTTTGAAAAAAGATTTGATTACATTGAGTGGAATTTCATTTTTCCTATTGCTAAATTTCTCATGTTTACAGATTTCTTCTTAGCTTCCATTCAAATCCTTGTCTACAATACCTTTGTTTTCCTTTCAACTAATGGCAATCTCTAAGAGTTTTGGGGCTCATCAAATCATATCTAACAAGGCTATTTGATTGCAACATACCTATATGTGCTTGTTGTGGAATCTATTGGCAATTTTTTGGCCAACAAGAAAGGGGTTGGTAAAGGGAATTTCCCTCCCCTCCAATGGGCATTTTGTGGATGATCTTTTCACTCATGATTAGAACCATGAATCTTTTTAGGAGGCCATGGCTTGCCTTGACACTTTTTGCAAACCGTGTGGCCCAAGTATTCGATGGAGTATGGCTCTATGCTATAGATAAAGTGCCTTCTCATTACCTAATGTCACCTCCATTTTGTAACATTGAGGTTACATGTTCAATGTTCCATTTTGCAATAGAAGATTGCAACATTACAACACCCATTAATTGTTGAATGTTTTCCATGCAACAATGCTTTCATGAAATTGTAAGCCTAAGAGTAGTTGCAATGCATGGAGATAGATCTTAGAGCACAATTTATTTCTTGGCTAAATATGATTCATATCCGAACTAATTTTGTTGACACCCTAACATTTGGAATTTAGTGACTAAATTTAAACTTTCTGTCATACTATAGGCTACATTGCAACAACAAACAATAAAATACAGCATTCAAACCACAACAGTTGGAATTTAGTGACTAGCTTTAAACTTTCTATCATCCTACAGGCTAGGTGACTTTGATAGAGTATTCACACCTTAACAATTGGAATTTAGTGACTAGCTTTAAAATTTCTATCATCCTATAGACTAGGTGACTTTGTAAGTGGCCTTGAATGAGGTAAAATTTTGGCAAACATCAGTGTGTCCTTATAGGCTATAACACCACACCATGTAAGTTCAAGCCCAATTCCTTTGAAACAAGTAGCATGATACACCCACACTAGCATCACTCTTAGGACATGGTAAATGCCATTATGTGATGAATGATTGCATTGCTATGGTTGTACAAATATTCTACGTTCCAGTGCATGAGGCTCTAAACACAAGATTTTCTAGGAATTCCTTAAGATAATTCTTATCATTATGCATCAATTTTTGTATTCCTCATGTTTATTTATGATAATCCCTTCTCTAACAATGGATCTAATTGAAGGTGTTTATTCTTGTAGATGAAATTGTGCAACATAGCTTCGTAATGAAAATCATGACATATGTTCACTATTGTCTTATTTGGACTTGTAACTCTAAGGAGCATCGTATCAAGTATCCAGTCGTGTTTTCTCCTTGTGTAAATTTGACAATAAGTAAACAATATTTACTTGCATATATGTTTTAAAAAGTTTAAATTAAATGCTTTAAATATTTTGTTTTTGTTGCTTCCTGAAGTTAATTTGTTAATTGTAAACAATTATGCAATCAACATGTTGGCAGTGTAAATTATCAACTCTCTTTAACTGTCATTATCTTTGAATAAATGTCTCTTTAGAAATCCAACTCAATACTCCTAACACAAGAGTGGACATGAGAAATTTTATTGTTATATAGAAAATGGCTTTTGCATCTGTTTTATGCATTTTTTTTACAGCTATCCTAGTTGCCCTTGGCAGGGACTCTAGCGAGACTGCAACACTTGTTTTATTTTATATTCCTTACTAACTTCTTTCCATTTTCAATCATGATTAACAACTTTTATCTTTTCTACATATAGTTGGTTGGTCTTATTTTGTTTTCTCTTAAATAAGAAAAGAAAAAGGAAAACGAAAATTTTGTTAATAGTAAAAATGAAAAAAACAACAGATTTCACTGAAAAAATTGCTTTCTTACTTTTGAACCTCATGTTTCTCTTTTGAAACTCTTTCTTCCTACTTTGTTAATGTTGTGTATGGCACAATAATCTTCTAATTTTTTATTCCACTAGAAGAAGTAGAATTTAGGAATTGGGCGATAGTGATACTTGTTTTGTTATCTTGAATGTATGAAGGATAAGTTTTGTAACACTAGTCTCCCTGACAAACTCTCATAGTAGATTATATTCATATAATTTTTCAACATACTTTAATAGAACTAGATAGGGTCCTTACCCGACTTAACAAAAAATGAAAAATGAAAAATCAATTAAATTAAAAGATCAAACTACTCATAAAGTTTGACAAACCATGTAAACTAGACACATTCTATAATGGAGGTCACTAGTAAAGAATCATCATTGCCAAGATGTCCCTTCATTCAAAAATATGTAGTGGAGTAGCCATGAAGGTGTATTTTGGGAACTTCCTACTAGAAAAGTAGAGCAACAATGACAACAATCTTTAGGGTTAAGTCAAATAAGATTTAGATTTACCAGAAGATGTGTTGTTGTCATTTATATTTCATATAAGAGTTAAGTTAATAGCATTTATGTTTATAAATAGAAGTGATTCTAACACACATTTTGAATGTCTATGAATGAGAATAAACTTCAGTAGTTATTTTTCTCAAGGGAGATCATGAAGGTGGTGATTCGGTGATGGAAGAGGATGCTTGCAAAGGATCTTTAGATGAAGCAAAGGAGGAAAAACTCATTTATCTTTGGTTGGAGATCCAATCCCATCAAAATGGGTGTAGACCATCTAGGTTTTGCAAGGATTTGACATAGAGTTTTATTACTAAGTAGGGGAACATTATTTTAGCTTGAGGGGCTATTGGTGGTGTTGGAAGTGGTTCTTAGGCTTTTGTGGTGGTTGGTTCCTAGTGTGACCCTAGTTCTCTTATTGCATATTAGCACTCCACAAGTGTTGAGTATATTGGTTCTATTAAGGGAAGTCATGTGATGAGGGTTTCTCCTTTTTTCTTCTGGGCCCTTTGTAGAGAGTAATGTGCCTCATGTCTTGATGGGACCTCTAAATGCTCCTGTTAGTATTCTCTTAGTGGTCCAGTTAGTGGTTATGGTCTTAGGGTTTATGGGTGTTAAGGCACGAGTATTTATTGGTGGTAGTATATCAACGTTGCCTTCTTCTAATGGTGTTGTGGAGGAATCTAGTAGTGGGCCACTTTCATGCTAATTGGATGGCTAGAAATCCTAGGCAAAGGTGCTTAATTGCAAGTCTTGCTCCAAACCTACTCACTCCTTCTATTTGGAATTGGTGGTGGATAATAATGCCATTCTTCTAAGGGTTCCTAATTTAGTTGTTGAGATATCATTTCTTAGGATATAAAACTTGCTTATTGAGAAGTTTCTAGGTTTTAGACCAAACATTGATGTGGTAATAAGATGGCCTTAGATTAAATGGAATCTATGTGGCCAAGTTGAGATCTTAGCTATGTGTTGTGGTTTATTTTTATCTCCTTTATGAATCATGAGGATAGTGTCCAAACCCTCTTGAATAATCTATGGTTTCTTTACAAAAATGGGGTCTTTTTGAAGAAAATGCAAACTAGGATTTGATCCTAAGAAGGAGTGCATTTTTAATATGATGCTAGTCTAGGTGCACCTTTCATGATTACCATTGGAGTACTATGAGGATGAGATTACGGTTGGTATTACTAATTCTTTTAGAAAACTCATATATTTTGATGTAGTGACCAAATCTAGGAAACATCTATAGTATGCCACATTCTATGTGAATGTTGATGTGGATAAGGAGTGTTCAACTTCAATCACCTTATCTTCAAAATTTTGTGTTTGGGTGAAATAAATTGAGTACAAGGGTTCCTTGGTTGTTTTCCTAAAGTCCCACAAGTTTGGTCACTTCAGTGCTATTTATCTAGTTAATAAGGGGAAGAAAAAACTCTAGGAAAAGAAAGCAAAAATTGTGAATTTTCTCCCTCAAGAAAATGTTGAGATGTTTTCCTTATAGTGGGATAATGTGGTCAGCCTAGAAGCATAAAATAGAGGTGTTAAGGTTGGACCATCAAGAGTTAGGATTTCCACTAAAGAAAACTTAAACTTCTTGACTCAGAGACCCTAGGTAGGGCTTCTTCTAAGTTGTATGCTCTAGAGGAGGTTTGTAGAGAAAGCAAGTTTGTTTGAGGGTGATAGGAGGGTCCTCTATATGAAGTAAATCTTTGAAGCCCTATTTAGATGCCTCTACCACCCCCTTTCAACCTAACATCATCATATAAGGAAAAAATAAAAAATAGAGGATTCAAGCCCAAAATTTACTTTTGGTAGTGGGTTTTCTAGAAGCCCTTCAATTACTTTTGTGATATAATCAATAGTTAAAAAAGGAGAATGGTGATGAAGGAATTATGCTTCAATGATTCAATAGATAGGGTTATGGTGAGCTTAGGACTCTTTGAAGCTATTTATCTATAAGGTTCTTATTTATGTTTGTTCTTCTTGGTCTCCTTTGTTTTATTCTGTTCAGTTTTACCTTAGTAATTTGTTATTAGTCTCATTATATAAGTTGTCTTTGAGTTGTTAGCTTTATGTTTGTAGGCTTTTAGCTTACAAACTTAGTGTTTTTGTTCCACTATTGTTCATTGGGATTCATTTTTGTATCTATTCATCTTTTTATAAGGTTTTGGTCTCTTTGAAAAAACCACCTTTACCCTTACTAAAATAATTTAAAAAAAACAATTTTTATCTCTGCTAAGATTTTGGATTAAGAGTTTTAAAATTGGCCTATATGTGTCTGATTCTTATTAGTAGATATTGAATACTATTATTTTAGCATGAATTTAAGTTTACCTTTGTATTTTTTGTGGGATCTTTTTATTTTTTTAATCTTTGAATGACTCATATGTCTTTTAAATGGCCTCTAGCCATAATATCTTAGTTGTTATTGTTGGGACTAATAACTTGGATGCCTTTAAGAATGGAGACACCCATGAAGAAACCATGCAACTGTGCACTGAAGGCATTTCATTGGGCTAGTCCTATAATACTCTACCAATGTGGTTTTACCCAAATGCACTCTGTTGGTGTATAACTCCATGAGTTAACACTAACTCAATCATAGTTAGGTGACTTATAGCACATGCCATTTGATATTTTCAACTTGGTGAGTAGTTTGTAATAGGTGTCAATATACTTGACACATCACCTCTATTTCCTAGGGTAGCTATGCTATTCTCTTTCTTTGAACATCACCACCTATCCTTGTTTCATGGAGAGTTGGGTATGCAACCTCTACTATTTATACCTATTATTTGTTAATACAAATTGTTCATTTTCACTTGCAAACTCACGCTTGTTGATTCTCCATGATCTTGTCAGTTTCTACATGGTATCAGAGAAAGGTTGGTTAGCTTCAAGTCACTTTTGCTCATAGTTCAAATCGCTTCCATTGTTGCCATTTGTTTTCATCTCTGCAGCTTTATTTGCATTTGTTTTTTGTTATTATATAACATCTATTCTGTGTTTTAGTTGTGATCTTGATTTGTCCACAAAGGGCATTATCTCAACATCACAGAAAGGCCATCATTCAGTGTACATCACTAGAGGTAGTTCATATCTTAGAGGCTTCGACACCCTTCATAGGAGCCCTTGATGAAATCCTTAGGTGGTATCTTGCATTATTGAAAGCCTCAATAGAGGTGCCACTCATCAGGTTGAAACTACAAATTGGCAGGCCTCGATGACCCTCCTTAATGCTCATCTCAACACCTCTTTGTAGAGGCCAAACCTATTTCAACTCGCAGCCCGCACATGCCCCCATCGACCATCACACGCGGTCGTAAAAGGCTCATTCTGAGCTCCTATGTGGCATTCATCAACACAACGGAGGTAGTCTTTGGCACCCGCAACCCTGTCCACTGCGAAGACCTCTCTGTTAGCACACACATCACCCTTAAATATAGTCAAAACTACTACAAGTGGGGTCAAATCTCCCCAAAGGAGGTAGGAAAAGTGGAATTCAAATGACCATTTTGGCAGAGACAAAACTCACAATGGCTGTCAAGTTTTATGTAGTTCAACAAGTCACTATTCATGTGAGATAAGAAACAAGGGGGTGACATCATCAAAGGCAAAAAGCCAAGAAGGGGGGGAAAAATTTTAAGAGCTAAGCCCTTAGTCACATGGGTAGTGTTGTCACATAGAATTGTGCCCTGCTTGGAGAAAGTCCAATCATTCTAATGATACAATGGGAATGATCTTGAAAGTGTGGGACTTTGCAAATTGAGATTAGACCTCCAGAGAAGGCTGGTTCCTCATTCTAAGTCTAATGCTTAGAGAAAACTATCTAAACCTAGTGCTACTGATTGTAGGAGAAAAGAATTAGAAGGAAACTGAAAGGAAAGGGGTGATACACCAGGTTGAATAAAGGAGCCCTCACAGAACTGAGAAGATGCACAAAATAATTAGATACAACTAATAAACATACACAGATCAAACTGATTTTAAGAGAGGCAAGGTGCAAGAGATGATTAGAAGGAATTAAACATCGACAAACACATCATTCTTAGATCACACAGAGTTGAAATAGCATGAAGAGGTAAAATAACCAGCATGTATTTAATCAGAAGGCAAGGCTACAGTAGAGGAATGCTCCATTTGGAATTAGAAGCATAAGATTACTAAATTTTCCAACCTTTTTTACATCTCATGTCTATGCATGTATAGCACTTTGCATTTGACCAAAGTCAGTTACATGAATTCTCCCCATGGGCTCTGTTAGAAAATATCATCACCAGAAGGGATGTCCACCTACAGGAAGTTATGGGATAAAATATCTAGAACAGGGCAGGTGGAAGATATTTTGGGCCTTGAATGTGAGTAGCTAAATCATCTATATGCAACAATGAATGGAGAAAATATAGATGAAGCATGGCAATTGAGAGATTGGATTTGTATTGATGGCGGATAGGACAGATTGCTCCTTAATAAAGCTTTTACAATAATTTAAATTTTTGAACCCTTTGAATTTCTAGATTTTCATTGATTCTATCTTTGAGGGATCTCTGTAAAACTTAATTTGGCCACTGAGATGTCTTGTCACCAAAACTGCATTTTTATATTTGGTCGGCAACCATTCTGATACCTAGATGTCCATGTCTGAGTTGATTTTTTAAAGTTGGTATACTCCCTCAGAAATCCCACGTAATGAAAGATATCCATAGTCAAAGTTGCGGTCAACTGCATCCCGCACTTGTATATCATTTTTGCATATGCAATTGTATATGCACTTTACACTACTATGTTCACTTTATACATTTATGCAATTTTCTTTCGTTTCACTTTTTTGCATGTTCAAATTTTGTATATGCCTTTGCATCTGCCTTTGTATCTGCCTTTGTATCTGCCCTTGTATATGCAAATGTATATGAAATACAATTGCCATACATACAAAAGCAGACCTTAACTTTTGTATCTCCTTTTTCATCTTCCATGGACACGTGTCATCACTCCATTGAATCCTCAAGCTATGGCTCCATCGCTTCCTTTTGCATATCGCATATGCATGCATCTTCATATGTATCACCTTTTGTATATCGCATATACAATGCAACATATAAACAAAAGATGTTAACTTTTCTACCTTTCACTATGCATAAACACACTTTACAGTTTTTGATTTTGCATTGACGTCCGCGACTGCATATTGACTTTTGTATATTGCATATACATGCAATCATACATACAACTGCGGACCCCAACTGAAGTTTGCCAGGATTAAATTTTTGGTTGCATCCAGGCTTGTATCTATTAAACTTGTCTTTGCCCTTCTATATTGCATATACAATGCAATATACAAATAAAACCACATACATATGCCTTTGCATCTAAAACCAAATGTATTTTTTCCCTCGGGTCCGCCCTTGTACATTCACTTTTGTATCCCGCCTTATATAATGCATATACATCGGACTGTCGGGGAGACCTTGAGCTGAGTCACGCTGATGTGTAAATCTCCCGCCGATGTGTCTTTGTATCTCCCCCTTTTGTATTTGCCTTTGAATTTGCAATTGTATATGCGATTGTATATGCGATACAATAGATATTCATACAAGATACATACAAAGATGACTAAGTATAAAACTGAGAAATCCCTGCGATTGAAGACACTTGAAGATAAAAGATTTTTGCTTTTTCTAGATTTTTTGCAGGGATTCTCTAGGTGAGATTTTGGGAATTCTTCAAGGCTTAGCATGGGGAAATGTCAGATTTAAGCCTTCCTCCTTCTATTTAGGCTTTCTCTAATCAGACTTCTCTGATAGAAGGAGGGGAATATGAATATTTTGGGGCCAGGCAAAATATGACAATAGGTAGATAAGCTATTGGTCACGCTCTACCATAGGGGGCTTCAATTTCTCCCTCACACACAAGTTTTTTCTTTTCCTTCACTCTTTGTACGCAATTTTTTTTCCAAACACATTGGAAAATTATTCTCTAGAAGTGTATTTTTTTCCATATGCAAAATTTGAAAGGGCCATAACTTTTGCAAATTGACTCAAAATTGAGTCGTTCCTTTTGCAACGGTGGTTCTTTTTTTGTCCACTATCCAACAAAGCTAATCTATCACACTATCTTTATAAAGTTCCTAATCACACTTTTGTAGGGAGATGATAAGCACCCATTTCATTAATTGAGCAATTTCAAGGGAAAACAAAACATAATCAAGGAGGGTATCTCATGTGTTCATATTGCACACTTCCTAGAGAAGTGCTTCTGTGTGGGTTGTGTTACCTTTCACATCTTCACATGCATTTTCTTTAGCTCATTCTGTCTATATTTTTGCAACAACTATCTAGTGACTACAACATCAATGGATTCTACAGTTTCTATACCACTCGTAACTCCTTTAAATTATTATGATTGAAGATAAAAGTAAGTCTTGTGCTAAAAAACAAGGGCTTATATAGGATAACTATGGGAACAGAAAAGGAACCTAATGCAGCCAAAGAGAAAGAAACATTTTTCAACAAATGTGATAAAGCATTTGGTTTTCTTTGTTTAAATCTATCTCTTGAATTGTTATTTCATGTTGAGAATTTAACTACTCCCCATGAAGTTTGGGATACTTAGAAAAATTGATGAACTTAGAAGTCATGAATTGGAAAATCAACTCTTAGGTCTAAGTCCTAGAAGTTTATGAACTTTAGAAGATTTTTTCACAAAATTTGAATCTTTAAAGTTATAGTTAAAAGATTGTGGAATTGACAAGAAAGAGGATCAATTAACCCTTTCTGTACTTTCCAAGCTAGGTCCTAAATTTTTTGTGTTTGTATCAACTTTCTATTCTACCAAAAGTACTCTTGGAGTATCTTGGAAAATGCCCACTCTAGATAATTTCATTTCTAATGTCACAAGGGAATAAGAAAAACTAATTCAGATCGGTTCTTTGAAGTCTACTATGCCTCATGCTCTAATCACAGGGAATGATAAGCCAAAAAATTCAAAACATAAGAAAAAGAACACTAAAAAGGACAAGGATGGTAAGAAAGGTGATAATTCCAAAAAGGATAATTCTTCTCATCAAAGTAAGCCTTTTACAGAGAAGACAATGTGTACCTTTTGTAAAAAGTCAGGGCATCATGAACAACATTGCATGAAGAAAAAAAATGATAGTCTCTCGAATCTTCTTAATAAGAATAATATTGGGCTACCTAATTCCTTTAAAGCATCTACATCAACTCGTGATAATACAAAGGGAAAAGAGAAATCACAAAGCAAAGCTCTAGTTGTTACTACATCTTCATCTCCATCATGGATTATTGATTCTTGTGCCACTCATCATATGGCATCATCTCAGGTTACATTCTCATCTTTAGAGTCATCTAGAATTACTTCAGTTAACTTAGGTGATGATACCCCAGCATTGGTAAAAGGGAAAGGGTCTGTTGAAGTTGAAGGAGGAATCTTTTCAAAAGTACTAAGTGTACCTTCACTATCAACTAATCTCCTTTTAGTGTATAAAATAACACACTTAGGGAAAGGTATGAGAGTACATTTCTCTCCAAATTTAGTTGAGATAAGAGAATTACAAAGTAACAACTTGGTTGCAATAGGGGAGGCAAATCATCAATCAATATCATATACCTTCTCCAGTTTTACTTTAGATATTTCCTCAAAGGCACTACTAACTTATTCAGATGAAGTTAGTAAACTCTGGCATGAGTGGTTTGGCCACCTTAACTACCACTATCTTGAATAGCTACGTCAACAAAAAATGGTTAATGGATTACCAAAAGTAAAATTTTCAAAAGGACTTTGTGAAGGTTGTGCCCTTGGTAAACATCCTGAGGCAAAGTTTGATAAAGAAAGATCATGGAGGGCAAAACAAGTCTTGGAACTTGTTGATAGTGATGTTTCAGGGGCTTTTCTCCATCCATTTTTTACAAAAGCTAGATATGTTCTCACATTTATTGATGAATTCTCATGTTTCACATGGGTTTACTTGCTTAGGAAAAAATCAGTAGTATTTGAATCTTTTCAATATTTCAAATCTCTAGCCAAGAAACAGTCACACAAAGTTATCAAGGTTCTCCAAATAGATAATGGAAGAGAGTATATCAACAATGTTTTTGAGCAATTTTGTATATCAGAAGGGATTGAATTGCAACGCACAATTCCTTATACCCCTCAACAAAATGGTATCGCAGAATGCAAAAATAGATCTTTAAAAGAGATGGCCAATTGTATGATTCATTCTAAAGGCTTAACACCATCTTATTGGGCTGAAGCAATCAACTGTGCATGTTACATCCAAAATAGAGTTCTTCATAAAGTCTTAAAAGGAATCACCCCCTTTGAAGCTTAGAAAGGATGGAAACCAACAATTGATCATTTCAAAGTCTTTGGTTCACCTGCTATGGCCCTCATCCCAAAAGAACATCACAAGGCAATGGATCCTCAATCCAAACCTGCCATCTTTGTTGGATATTCAAACGGTGTTAAAGGCTATCACCTACTTTACCCAACCACACATGAGTTGTTCATTGAGAGAAGTGTCATGTTTCAAGAAACACCCCTTGAAATTGTTCTTGACATTCCTTGACATATTATTGATTCTCTAGATCCTGATAATATGTGAGGCATACCAAACAAAGCATCAAACCACCTATTATAAACTACCCATAGACCATTCCATTCTCATTATCATCTATCATTGTTGACTCAAGACACACCTTTAACTACCTCTGATTAACTAAAGAACTTGATGAAATACAAGACACCACTATCAATGACATAAGCATCTGTAGATTGTCATAGCTTGAAGTGCATACCTGATACCATTTCATAACTAGAAGAACACAATTTGTATATACCTTTCTGAAACATTTTAATGAGGAAAACCATCATAGAAACATGTGAAATTATCACACCAAAAACATCTCTAGTCTACCATCTTCTTCCAATCCACTTGAAAGCTCTAATTCTCATGCAAGACACATACCACAAAACACATCTGAAGTAGCTCAACAAAGTATTAGATATGATCATCAATTCTGATTGACCTAAAAGACACAGCTCCAAGATCTCCCAAAGCATAAAGTATGATGTATGATTACGAAATGATTTAAAATTGACTCCTTTGATATGACTCATATGAACTTGAACTTTATGCAAAGATACCATAATCACATCAACACTTATGATGAACAATAATGAAGACATGATGACTACACAAGAGATAACCAATGTTTCATGATAGAGACAACATGAACTATCAATTTGCAACCAATTTACTCTTGCACACACTTCTTGACATGAAAGAGAATGAAGACCATCCTTCTATTATGACACTTTTTACAAAACCATGTCAAATCTAATATGAACATAACCACTATCAATACCTTTGCAAAAACAAATGTAGAGACATGTGCAATGAATTGACTTCCTTCATTTGCAACCTCCTCAACCAACACATGCTAACATCTAAAAAGCACTTCTTGAGAGTACCCAAAATCCTTTGTAAGCATCAACATGATAAAGATCATTTATTAACCAAGTTATTTCATATCATCAAACTCTTTGAGCATTGAACTTCTGAACATTCTTTTAACATCTTGGTGGCATCATGAACCACTCACCTATATCATTGACATACACTGAAGAACAACAAAGTTATCAGCCCCACCATGAACTTCATTTCATAAAACTGATATGAGTAACTGTTGATAACTGAGAGGGGGGGGGTGAATCAGTTATCCTAATTATTTCCCTTATTAAACTTTCCTTTTAATTGAAGCAGCATAAAATCAAACACAAAACATAAACCATGAAATAAGAAACACATGACACAGTATTTTTGACGTGGAAACCCTGTTAAGGGAGAAAACCACGGGGTGATTAACCCAAGAATTATTCTCTGTTAGAAGAATAGGAAATTACAAAAATGGCACTTGCCAATTAGGGCTCACTGCCCGAGCACACTGCTCACAAGAGGCTCACTGCCTACAAGAAGACACACTGTCTTACAAAGTGATTAGAATCACAGTCTTGAACTGATTGGAAGCATCTGCATATGCTGGAGTTCAGTTCCGGTTAGGTTCAGTATACTGATCTGCTGCACTTCATCTTTTCTCTGTTCTTTAGTCTGCTGTCCTTTCACATCCCGGATCTTTCTTGTTACTTCTGCTCTACTCTGGACTTGTTCGCATATCCTCACATTCCTTCACACCTTTTACCACTAAATCCATCCTCTATATATATCCGCACAGGTACTTTCATCATCTTTCTAGTCGGCATCCGGAACAGTCTAGTTTCTTACAAACTTAGTTCTGTCGGCTGAATCCTTGCTCACCAAGCAATGCGGATCAAGCATATACTTGTAGATATCATCAATTATGTCGGCCAAACATGATTCATGCCTCCGCAACCTTTATCATCATCTGTAACACATCCGGAAAGTAGTTTGATACTCAGTCAGTCAGTTCTTCCTCTGTTTTCACTGTCTCTCAGGAATCCGGTACTCAACTATTCATATCTTTTTCCTTGTCCATCTCCGGAGGCTAAATCCTTGGAATATACTACTCAAGATAGTCCTCTTGACTTCCCCAGATCCGCACTGCACCAAGACACTTCCTCTGAGAGATCCGGACCAATCTGTCGGACCTTGCCACATGCTCTGGTCTTGTTCACCGGACCACCACAATCTTCAATCTGACTTCCGGTAGAGACATATCATGACTTGCGGATATGTGGGATGACCTTTGTTGCCATCAATGACAACAACCATGAATCCATATAGTGTCTCTTGCCAACAATCTCCCCCTTTGGCATTGATGGCAACACTTAGTGAAAAATGACTAAGTGTTTACACTATGCTCCCCCTTTGCTGATGCTCTGTCTTTATATACAATTTCCGGAACTCCCCCTGAGTTGGATTCCTCATTTTTCACTGCTCCTCACTCCCCCTTTGACATCAATGGCAAAGGGTAGGGTCCGCATACCAAAATTTTCAAAAATTTTCTATATATAGCCGCATATTTACATACTCACATATACTGCAGAATGTCTGCAAAGGATGTCTGCAGTTGAACCATTTCAGTAGCCCAACTAAGCTTCATTCTGTCCAGGATTGAAATGTGACCACTCAGCAAAAATGCAAAAGCTTCTGCCCGCCTGAGATCTGTCGGATCTTTTGTATGGGCGGTGGTCTGGGCATCACTGATGGCCTCATGCATAGTTTCCAACTTAGGGACTATAATCCTTCTAAGTTCTCCCATCCGGTTGGTAATGTTCTTCCTCTCCTTCTCAAGATTCTTTATTTCATTCAAGACTGCAATAGTCTGACATTCTTGATTTATTATAGAGGAAGAGAGAGGATCAAAACTTTGAGATAAGCTTTGAAGCTTGTCCTGTTCCTCTTTTATTTTCTTGTCAATTGCTGCTGTTGCCTTTGACCAAGATATACAAAATTTGTAGATGTCACCGCCATCCTTAAGAGCATTTTCTAAACTCTTTATTCCAATGCTTACAATCTTCCTATCCTTAGAGATTAATTCTAATATTTCAGAAAATCTCTTATCCAAAAATTCCTTCCGGACCTTTTCTTCAGCTGATTTTTCTAGAGAATTAAAATGTGTATCAATACTGCTGACTAAGGTTTTTAGATTACCGGAAGTGGAGGCTGTCGGATCTATTTGGATTGATGGCATGATCTTTACAAGTACTCCGGAAGCAGCCTCTATCAACTCACAGTCTTCCATATGAGACTTCAGGAGCTTTTCATTTGCCTTGGCATTTGCAAATGAAGCTATCTTCATTGTTTGTACCGGAGAGAGAGAGTCAAAATCAAATGGACCTTTTAGAAGCTCCGGTTCATCAATCTCTAGAGTTTCTTTGCTCAAAAATTGTTGAACAGTTTGTGCAGTGTCTCTTGCCGGAGACAGATGTTTCTTTTCTTCTGCAGTCTTAGAACTGTCAACCTCTTTGTCTGTCACCACTGCTTCCTTCTCCTGCAACTGCTCTTCTTCTTTGGATCCGGAGACTGTAGGGGAAACCGGAGGAGAGATGCTTGCTTGTTCATGGGTCACTTCTTCTGGAGCAGAGGGTCCCAAGTCCTCACTTGTCTGTTCAGGGCTCACTTCTTCCGGAACAGAAGATTCCAAGTCAGCAGCTGTTTCTGCACCTAAGTCCTCTACAACAGGAAGATTGAACCTTTTGAAGGCCTTCCGGAGGATCTCTTCTGTCTCTTGTGCCACTTTGTCAGTCTCACCAAGCATGAGCTGATTCATCCTGGCTTTACTTCTGAACTCATCTCTGCAGTCCTTGAAGATCATGTTCATTGTCTTGGGATCAATTTGAGGATATAGCTGAATAGCTATCTGCTCCCGGATCTCAAGATCTTTGGCATGCGCATTATTCTTTCTTACTTCCATTTCCTTCTCTAGGCTTTTAGGAATGAGAGATATGATCTCAATGAAAGCCTTATTGTATGTGTTCAGATATTTAACTGTGGCTTCCTGCAGAGTCTTTTGGTCTGCCTCACTGAAGTCATCATAGGATTCAGTCATTGGTTGAAGGTTTCCATCCACCGTGACCGACTTGATTATGCTCTCTAGTGACAGAGTGGGCTTTTCAACAGTTACCTCTGCCATTTCCTCCTTGTCTTGGCCTGTGGAGGGCTTACCGGATCCTTTCTTTTTCTGTTTCTTTACTTCTCTTACTCCTTCATCTGATTCTGTCTCCTCTTCATCCTTTTGGCTTTCATAAGCCCTTGATGCTTTTGTCTTGGATCTTTTACCGGATGCCTGGACTTCCGGTTTTGAGCTTTTGGTTGTGGAAGGTGCAGATCTCTTTGATGATCTGGTCCGGGTGGGGGTTTCAACCGGAGCACTTTCTTTGCTTTTCTCTTCTTCCTCAGCTTTTCTCCTCTTTTCCCAGCTGGCATCAAGTGCCTCTTTTGAGATGCCTAGGCCTTGAGCAATGTGCTCTACTTCTTTTCTCACTTTTCTTTTAATCTCAGGTTCCCTGAGTTCTACATGTAATTTCACGCTCAGCTCCTCAAAGGTTCCAAACCTTTCTGCCTTAGGATCTTTGGGCTGACTTAGCATGTGTTGAACATGCAGCTCTACTATCTGTTCATCAACTTCATACCCCATGGGCATGATCCAGACAGTCCTTGGCTCCACTGCCTCCATTAGGCACTGATCAGTGTCAACCATAAAACATACTGAGTCCTTGTATTTCTCAATGAGTGACTGGGGAATTCTCTCTCTTGCTTGCATCATGCTCTGAAAGTTTTTGAAGTATCCCCATAGAGCTGTATTTCTCGCTTTTGCATCCCCAAGTCCATGCAAATAGTCTCTTATCTGGACTGCAACAGGTTTGTCATTCTGCCATACCCATCCACTTGTTCCGGGTAGCTCATTCATGAAGTAAAAGAAGAGACATACAATGAGAGTACCATACTTAAAGGAGTTCTTCTTGTCTTTCTTGATTTTCTGTACATTTTCCATCAATTGGCTTAGTAGTAGTTCACAAAGATCATAATCTGCATTCTTTCTTAGCATTTCATATGCTGTGTATATTGCAGTTCCGGATACAGAATTCTCCCTGCTGGAGTGATAGATCTTGTATCCTATGATCATTGATGCATATTTGATATCCGGATCCGAAATATCTTCAATGGTCATTGCTCTCTTATCATATTTTGATCCGGTGGCCTCAGTTACAACGTTGTTCTTGACAGATTTGAGGATAGGTACCCCCCCGGAAGAGTATAGACCAGTTACTGCTCTAATTGCTTCTTTTGTGATCTTGCAGGGTCTATCTAGCCAAAGGAAGTTGTCATGCATCCTGCTCAGTACATACCGGACCCATTCATCTTCTTCAAAGCTAGGGAAATGAATGAATTGCTCAAATTGTTTCTTCTGGATACCCTTATACTCTGGTTTGAGCTCAAAAGCATTGTCTATCAGTTGCTTGTGATAGAGGTCTCTTAATTTGAATTCCCCAAATTCCTCAATGTTTGCGTGTATGTAAACCCTAATATCTTCAGTATGTAAGACTCCGTGGGGAACACTAGAGAAGGCTCCTAGTGGATCTACCTCCAACGATTTGTAGGGATGTTTCTTGAATGAGGGGCGAGGTCTATCAGAGATCTTAACTATGTTTGGAGTAGCCATTCTTCAAAGATTTGCAGTGAGGAAATGAAAAACGAAGAATACCTTATGCGCCTTCGGTTTGCACGGAGTGGTTGGATTGATTTCTTTATGCAATAGCTTCGGCAGGAGATCCTTGGTGTGCTTGATGAACCTTGTTGCAGAGCTCCACTATTCGCTTCTTCTCAAGTGTAGAATGAGCAGATAACTTTTGAGAAATCCCTTATATTGCTCCGCAAACCCTAATATCTGTCTGCAATAAATGCTTCACCTGCATTATTCCGGTTTACCATGTCTGGACAGCTTGGAGTATCCCGGATTAGTCCTGATCACTGAATATCATCCGGATCTTTAAATCATGAATAAATCTAGGTAACATATTACAAGAACATCCCAAACACTCTGTCCAATCCGCAAGACAAGATCGTGCACTTCCGGATCTCTCCGGACCTTTTTGTAATCCTTTATCATACCGGAGCACCTCCCTGAGCAGGTCTAACTTAATCGAACACAGCTTCTTCATAACTCCATGCGGACCTCTGAAAACTTGACTGAAGCATCTCAGGACTTATATCTACAAACCCTTTAATCCGCATCTTGTGCCACATCCGGCACAACTTGTTTGGCTGGGGGAACAGAATCTTCTTTGAGTCTCCCCTTGAGCCTGAGCTCACTTTTAATTTCCGGAAGAAATATCAGCACCAGAATCTGGTGCGGATCCAACCTCTACATTCTCTGAGCTTTTTTTTTACCCAAATCTTGCTCATCTGATTCCTAACTTCATCCGCATTCATCTTTTGTTTACCCTTGTCTTGATTCTGATTATACACCGGACCTCTTTTGTCCTGATTCTTGTTTCTGCAGACTTTAGCATTATGACCGGACCTATTGCAGATTTGACAAATAACATTTCTTTGCATATTTAACTGATATCCCCTTGATCTGCATTGATTAGCCATATGACCTACTCTATTGCATGTAAAGCATCTACCTTTGAATGATTTGTTTACTTGCATAATTCTGCATTCATGGGATTTGTGTCCATACCTTTTGCAGTTGAAGCACTGTCCGGAGAAGGATGAATTAATCTGATTCATTCTCATTCTGCACTGATTAGCTTTGTGACCAAAATGGTTGCAGCTGTGGCAGTATCCATTGAAGGATGGATATTTTTGAGCATTTGGCTGTCTTACCGGAGGTCTTCTAGGCCTGCTCCTTGGATTTTCTGATCCAAGATTCTTCTGACCGGATCCGGAGCTTTCTCCTTTCTCATATCCCAAGCCATACTTGTCATCTGTCCTCTTTTGACTTCCAAGAAGAACTTCAAGTTGAGCAGAACTTATCTTGAATTTCTCTTTATATTCATTTGCTGTTTGAAGGTCTCTTTTGAGAGAGGCAATTTGATCCTCAAGTTTTCCTTCATTATCTTTGGAATCTTCAAGATCAGATTCAAGGTGTCTGATAATCCTGTCCATCTGGTGGCACTCTTCTGATTTTTCTTTAAGAGATTGTCTTAGATTGTCTTCAGCCTTTCTTTTTTCTTCAATCTCTTGAGTAAACTTTATAGTTCCTGATTCCATTTCATGTCTTAACATAATGACTTCTTTTGATAACTTTTCACATAACTTGGTTTGCTCAGTCAATTCCTCACTTGTATTGCTTTCTTCACTTTGTCTTGCCAACTGTTGAAGCAGCTCCTTTCTCTTTTTCATAGAGAGACTTAATTTGTCTTTTAATTCTCTCATGAATTCATCAGCCTGTTTGAGTCTTTCCTTTAATTCACTGACTTCAGAATTTGACTGTTCAAGATCCTCAAGGGCAGTCTTGAGTTGCTCCCTTAAACCATATGCATCCATTTGAAATCCCAGATCTTCCTCAAGCTGTTAGGCTCTATTAGGAGGAACTTGGCTCTGATACCAATTGTTGATAACTGAGAGGGGGGGGGGTGAATCAGTTATCCTAATTATTTCCCTTATTAAACTTTCCTTTTAATTGAAGCAGCATAAAATCAAACACAAAACATAAACCATGAAATAAGAAACACATGACACAGTATTTTTGACGTGGAAACCCTGTTAAGGGAGAAAACCACGGGGTGATTAACCCAAGAATTATTCTCTGTTAGAAGAATAGGAAATTACAAAAATGGCACTTGCCAATTAGGGCTCACTGCCCGAGCACACTGCTCACAAGAGGCTCACTGCCTACAAGAAGACACACTGTCTTACAAAGTGATTAGAATCACAGTCTTGAACTGATTGGAAGCATCTGCATATGCTGGAGTTCAGTTCCGGTTAGGTTCAGTATACTGATCTGCTGCACTTCATCTTTTCTCTGTTCTTTAGTCTGCTGTCCTTTCACATCCCGGATCTTTCTTGTTACTTCTGCTCTACTCTGGACTTGTTCGCATATCCTCACATTCCTTCACACCTTTTACCACTAAATCCATCCTCTATATATATCCGCACAAGTACTTTCATCATCTTTCTAGTCGGCATCCGGAACAGTCTAGTTTCTTACAAACTTAGTTCTGTCGGCTGAATCCTTGCTCACCAAGCAATGCGGATCAAGCATATACTTGTAGATATCATCAATTATGTCGGCCAAACATGATTCATGCCTCCGCAACCTTTATCATCATCTGTAACACATCCGGAAAGTAGTTTGATACTCAGTCAGTCAGTTCTTCCTCTGTTTTCACTGTCTCTCAGGAATCCGGTACTCAACTATTCATATCTTTTTCCTTGTCCATCTCCGGAGGCTAAATCCTTGGAATATACTACTCAAGATAGTCCTCTTGACTTCCCCAGATCCGCACTGCACCAAGACACTTCCTCTGAGAGATCCGGACCAATCTGTCGGACCTTGCCACATGCTCTGTTCTTGTTCACCGGACCACCACAATCTTCAATCTGACTTCCGGTAGAGACATATCATGACTTGCGGATATGTGGGATGACCTTTGTTGCCATCAATGACAACAACCATGAATCCATATAGTGTCTCTTGCCAACAGTAACATCTTAGCAAAAAGATTATCAGGCATGAATCAAAACAAAATCATCATATTGACAAACACCAAATAATTTCCTCCTAAAACTTCTTGGGGATAATAGATAGGAAATGGACAACTCCCCCTAACTTCATGCCATATGTTAGACAATTGATTATGTGACTTGTGCAAGATACACAAGTTTAGAATTTATCTTCTCTTGGCTCTGTTTTAGTCTCCACACTTTCACTTCTTTCTTCTGTTCAGGTTTCTTCTTCCAAACCTTTTTCTTTTTCCAACTTATCAAACCAGGTGATGTTGTTCTTTCATACACTCTGCAACTATATGCCTTGTGACTAGGAGAATTACACTTTAAACATACAACATTAGTATTCCATATTGAGGCAAATTAATTTCTTCTGCAATTAATTGCTTTGTGTCCAAAGTGATTACAAGTGTAACAATAACCATTAAATGAATAATTATACCTGTACATATATGCATATCTAACTGGAGTAGTCATCTTTGAATTTCTCTTTTGATAATTCATTTTGATAAACTCATCTTTAGTTTTTACCTTAGCTTCAATCTTCTCTTTGCCTTTAGGAGCAGAAGTATGATAATTCAAATCAATTTTCTTTCTAGGAGTCTCTCTGACTTTAGAACACTCCCCTTCTTCAAAACTAAGTCTAGTAGTGTTTCCATATAGTTTTTGTTTACCAAGCTTCTCATGTAACTTGATTATGCTCTCTTCAACATCAATTTCTTTTCCATTTGCTTCCTACAATTCTTAAGATCTTTTCCTAAAGAATTTATTTCTCCTTCAATCTTTTGATATTCAACTATTTTAGCTTCCAACTTAGATTTTGTTTCATCAGCAATTCTCTTAGTTTTCTCAACCTTTGTCTTTAACTTGATAATCAATTTGTCTGATTCACCTGCTTGATTGTTTAAATCTATAATCAGATTTCTAGCATCTTCGAGGTCTGAAAGAGTTTTGTTTTTGAAGTATTTTTCTTGTCAAAGATGCAACTCTAATATGTGATTTTCCTTTTTATATTTCTTGATCTCATTCAGTGCACATTTAAGTTCTCCTTCTATGTCAATCTCACAGTCTCCTTCATCATATTGCTGATCATAATCATTCATAATATGATCTTCTTTTTCTTGTACTTCATCACCTTCATGTGAATGACTTTCATCATTATCACTCTTCTCAGATAACAAGTTGTCTTCTTCAGGTGCACCACCTTGATAAATTTTTATCAACTCCTTCCACACAGCCTGAGTTGTTACACAGTGCATAACTTTACAAGAAATATCATTAGATAGATTAGTTAATATGGCCTTCTTTGCAATATGATTATATTCAAGAGCTTCTTTGTTATTTGCAGTAACACAATACCCATTCTCAATTGACATCAAAACACCATATCCTAAAGAGGATAAATATACTTGCATTCTAACATACCAAACAGAAAAGTCTGAACCATCAAAGAAAGGAACATTTGAAAACACTTTCTCTAATTTAATACATGTGTCAACTTGTGAGAGATTTCTATCAACTTATTGTATATCAACATCTAAATTTGATATAGACTACACCTTTTGATCAGAATGAGACATGAAATTTCTCATGTTCTTATTTCTTTTGCACTTACCCATGGTACTCCACCCTCAAGACCTACCCAAGCCGATTAGACTTCAATAGGGAACCTATGCTCTGATATCACTTCTTGGAGTCTAGGAAAACAGTAAGAGGGTGGGTGAATCAATGTTGTATAATGATGTAGAGGCTAATGTAGATCAACACAACTTCAATGGAAGTGTTGTTTCACAAGCTTCAAGATCCATAAACCTACACCAAGGACTCACATGTTATATGGCTTAAGACATTCAATCTCTTCAAGGAAGATGTGGTGGGGTCCATTGACACCTAGGACAACCTATCCAAACCATCCAAGGAGTTCTTACACCTACCCAAGTAGCACTTCCTTCACAATGCTGTCCTAATCCTTGTAGCCCTACTTTTAGGTCTGACAGACAGTTTCTTGGATTCTGGATACTTTCAAGACCATATCAATGATGTTTAAGATACCCTTTAGGAAGCCTAATAACATACTAAAAACTTGACATGGGTTTTTTAAGAGCATATGTCACTTTCAATAGGGCTGTCTAGTGCCAAGAGCCTTAATTAGGCCTAAAATACAAAGCAAGTACCCCTGGTTTGGCTCATAAAATTCTCTTAACCACTTAGACACATCAGTGGCATTGTAAAACTAATAAATTTATGGGTTTTTGGTCCTCACAGACGACTGTTACAAAATTAACCTATTCTCTTCCCCTTAGAGAGCACCTAGCACATGGTTTTGCTAGGTTCTTCAATTAAACTCCACCAACTCCACTCCCCTATTCATGAATCCTTCATAACACACTAAAAAAAACATAGGAATGTCCATTCCACTAATCTAGATGGGTTTACATTAGTGGAATGGGTGAAAACATCAAATTTGTTGTTAAAACCCTAAGGTAGGGTTTAATGACCAAACTACAGAAAATCAATAAAATTTGTTCACTATAATCACTTCAAAAGCCCACTTCAACTTCAATTTTCTCCTAACTCATACCTCTAACATCCTAGCATCAAGAAATCTCTTGACAGTGTCATACAGTGACAGAGTACGGCAGGAAACAATGTGCAAACTCAGAAAAGAATAGAAAACTAGGTTCTTCGTTGGGTTTTTTCTCCTTTCAATCACTTTCTTACATCAATGATCATGTTCAAGGTCATTTTAAGACTATCCTCGACCTTGACAACTGACTAGAGGCAGTTGGAATTAGTGGGAGGCCTCAAAACTACCCTGCAACCACCTACTGCCTTGTTTTGTCAGCATTGGCAACTAATTAGATGGGTTTACATTGTGTTTACAAGTGTGTTATCCCTATTTGGGATGTTTAGACCTTTTTTTACAAGAGTGATACGCCTTTGACAAGGCATTCAACCCATGACTACCTCTTATATGCCATAAAAAGGCTACAATCATGAGAAACTTATGACTATCCCACCTACACTATTGACATCAACATGACATCCATTTGCAATGGCCCTTAATACAATGCATGAAAATGGTCTTCAAGAGCTTATTGAATCAACAAGACAACATGAAAAACATGAAAACAAGGCATAGATCCTTATGGTCTCCTTGGTGCGCCTGCACCATATAATTTTTGAAATCTTTTTGCACCTATTAACTTACAAGATAAAGAGAAGGAAAGACATCATTAATCTGTTAAACACATATGTACAAGTATAATAATGAAAGGTGTGAATAGGACTTCATGAGCAAAACATTAATATACACACATAGAGGAAATCAATAGGAAACATGATACAAGTTCTTCACAAGTGGAAAACCCTCCTGGGGTAGAAAAACCACTCAAAAACCACCTCACTGGCTTTTTCAGAACCTCACTAGTTACAAAAAGGTCTCACTAACCAAAGAAGCTTCACTAGCTTTACAAGATACCTCACTGGCATACATTGTGCCTCACTGACATAAATTTACCTCACTGGTTGAAACAATTACCATATCAAAACATAGTGTGCAATAAGTTATTGCAACTAAATCTAATTTGCACCATCATATATTCTATGTTTCATTATAATCAAATCATCTGCAACATATATCTCAATCATTTCTATCAATCCTCTAACAATTCATCCTTTTAAATCATTTGATTCACCTATGAATATTTCTCTAAAAAATTGTCTTTTACATTCAATATTGCTTTATACACTCATTTATCTATATTTTCTTTTTAAGAGAATCTTCACAAATTTGTCTTCAATCCTGCATATTGATTCACACACCACACACACCATCAATGCACCTGTGAAGCCAATAAATAAGAGATGACCTTCCACATTCTATATAATCATTGTCATCTTCTCTTAATGAAGAACCTGCAATAAATCCATGACATTTCATATTCTCCTTTCAATGTCCTCAATATTCAATAAATCAATTCACCTCATCAAATCATCTCACAAAATTTTATCTTCAAATCTACATATTAGTCCTCAAGAAAACAAGTCACAATGAACCTGCAAATAACTTTTCATTTTCCTTTACATTCAATTTTCTCTTTCAAAACAAAATTCATCTTCTTTGATTGAAAATATTCAACAATATTTTTTCAATCTGCAAAAAGAAATCATCTTCAAGAATAAAATAAAAACTTTCATGCTTCTCTTGATTTTCTTCTTTCAAAAATTCATCACGATTTCCCATTGCTCAAAAATCCATCTGCAAAAATAATATTCTCCCAAGAAAATCATTTAAGTCTTCTCATAAGAAGGCCAATAGAAAATGTTTCCTTTAAAAGAATAACTTAAAAAAAATAATACTCTCAAAACAAAAAAAAACTCTTTCCTTAAAAAAATTAAATTCCTCCTTAAAAATCTTCCTGCCATGAAGGAGAGTTTAAAAATAGAAAGAAAAAGATTTATAGAATCTTTTTAAATATTCCATAAAGATATGCATTGAAAATTTTCTTAAAAAGCTCCTTTTAAACAAAAAGACTAAAAATAGTCTTTAAAAAATCTTTTGTATCTTTCTACCAAATTCGTACCCATGACCTTTTATGACTTTGCATATAAAATTCACTTTCTTTAATGTCATAAAGATATGACATATAGGGGCCAATAAATACGAAGTTTCTAATTCAAATCAAAGATATTAATATAGCTAATTCGAACTCCCATCACACATATTTAAATAAAGTCTTACTTTTTGCCGCTCATACTATATAAAAGAAGACTGCTTCAAATGGGAAAGGCATTAGTTTAAGACCAGTCACCATATTGTTTTAAGACCCTTCTACAGGTCACACTTAAGTTATGAACTTATAATAGAAGGTCACTTTACTAATAGTTCAAAAATCAACTCAATGAGGTGAAATACCCTACAACTCAATATAATGACATTCTCCTTCCACTGCAGATACCAAGTGAATTTTATCAACAATGTAACAACTCCTGAAACATGGGTCTTTCAATATCAAACCAAACAACCTCAAGCCACTTAGTATTGACAAGATATGAATTCCAACTGAAGACATCATCTGAAGACACTAATTTCTTTGCATTGCATGAAGACTCAAGTTACACGACACCACCAATATCAGCTAAGATCTTCTTTAATGTCTTCTTGAACAACATCTTGATGTAATCTGCATGTAAGAATTATGTGATGCCTTTTTGGAGACACAAGCAACCTCTTATCTTAACTTGATCAATCAACATGATAATGCAAACATTATATTTGTCAGTTGAGAAATAAATCAAAGCACACAGAACCTTTAACACCTTGCTTCTTACCTTGGTGATCATTATCACCATGTTACTTACCTCTTATCTTGAACAACACTAAAAATCTTACTGCTCTTATCCATTATCAACACAACTCCTTTTTGACATCAATGACAATCAATCTCCATTAGACTACAGCAAATAACATTCAGACAGACTTTCAGGGGGGATCACATGCCTTCTTTGCCTCAGTGTCTGATCCGCAGACATTTAAAGAAGCATCAAGCATACCTGTGTGGGATATTGCTATGAAAGAGGAATATGATTCCTTGATTAGAAATCATACTTGGGATTTAACTTCACTTCCCAAGGGAAGAAAGATAGTTTGATGTAGATGGATATATTGAACCAAATTTGTAGAAAATGGGTCAGTTGATAAGTTCAAAGCACGGCTGGTAGCCAAAGGTTTTTCACAAGTGGTAGGCATTGACTACACAAACTTTTGCCCGTGTTGCTAAGATGACTTTGATGTGACCCACTCTTGCTATAGCTACAACACATGGATGGGCTCTACATCAAATGGATGTAAAGAGTGCATTTCTTCATGGAGATCTTGAGGAAGAAATCTACATGGAACAACCACTAGGGTCTGTTTAGGATTCATCCTTAGTATGCAGATTGAGGAAATCTATCTATGTTCTCAAACAAGCACCCAGAGCTTGGTATGCAAAGATGGATTCTTATCTTTTATCTTTAGGATTCACTCGTTACCATTCAAATCCTAATGTGTATCTTCTGTGGCAAGATGATTCACTCTTAATATTGGTTCTATATGTTGATGATCTCCTGACTACTGGTAGTACTTCAGCTACCATCACCGTAGTTAAATCTACACTTCAGGAAAGATTTGACATGACAGACTTGGGTTTATTGCACTACTTCCTTGGCATTGAGATATCACAGTCAGATTCACGGATTGTTCTTCCTCAACCTAAGTACACTCTTGACGTACTTGCACATTTTCACATGACTAATTGTAAGCCATCTCCTACTCCCTTCTTATCTAGAATTAAGATTGAGACTTCTTGTCCTACACCATTAGCTGATGCTACATTGTATTGACAACTTGTAGGTAGTCTTATATACTTAGCCCATACAAGGTCTGACATATCATATACAGTTGGCATAGTTTCCAAATTTATGTAGGAACCTCATGAGCTACATTGGAAAGAAGCTAATAGGATTCTTAATTACCTTCAAGGTACACTTGCATTTGGGATACATTATCAAGTTGGTTCAGAAGTTGCTTTAGTTGGTTTCACAGATTCAAACTGGGCTAGTGATATTGAGAATCACAAGTCCACTTCTGGTTACATCTTTTCACTTGGTCCAGGTCCTATCAGTTGGTCTAGAAAAAAGTAGAATGCTATTTCTATATCTTCTTAGGGGCAGAGTTCTGGGGAGCTGTTAACTTAGCTATTGAGGCCATATGGCTTCAAGGCATTCTTTTTGAGTTTGGAATTCCTTTCAAACTACCTATAGTTATCTTCTGTGATAACTAGAGTACAATTCAGATATGTCAAAATCTAGTTCAATATCAACGAACCAAACACATAGAGACTCACATGCATTAAATTCAAGAGCTGATTCATGATCAAATCATTGACCTAGTCTTTTACCAGTCTTCAGAGCAGGTTGCTGATATTTTCACCAAACCCTTTACCGAGAGAAAGTTCATTCATCTATGAGCTCTTCTTGGCATGTGGTTGACATCAGCATCATCATCTTCTAGTGGGGCTATCTAGTCCTCTCTTTGTTTTCTCTCTTTTTGGAGGAAATTTTTTTCCGATAGGGTTTTCTTTCTTTCTCCATTTTTCTGAGAGATACATTTGTAAATGAGTACCTAAAATGGCACATTGCCGGGAGTCATCATTCAGAAACTCACCTAAGCTATGCTCAAGGGGGGTGTTGGTGTATAACTCCATGAGTTAACACTAAGTCAATCATAGTTAGGTGACTTATAGCACATGCCATTTGACATTTTCAACTTGGTGAGTCATTTGTAATAGGTGTCAATATACTTGACACATCGCCTCTATTTCCTAGGGTAGTTACGCTATTCTCTGGCTTTGAATATCACCACCTATCCTTGTTTCGTGGAGAGTTGGGTATGCAACCTCTACTATTTATACCTGTTATTCATTAATACAAAATTTCATTTTCACTTGCAAACTCGTGCTTGGAGAGTTGGGTATGCAACCTCTACTATTTATACCTATTATTTGTTAATACAAAAGTTCATTTTCACTTGCAAACTCATGCTTGTTGATTCTCCATGATCTTGTCATTTTTTACACACTCCTTTCCTAAGAAAAGATTCTTAGGATCTTTTATATTTACTATGTTACATGACTCTATCTATTCTTTATTAGAAATTATTTTCCTATTTTTCCCTCCTAGCCAAATACTCTAAGATCCATGAGATCTTGGTGTTTTAGCTCTTGAGGATGCAAGGAAAAACATTAAAAAAATGGTTATGTCCTAGAAATTTCAGAATTTTCCTTGTGATTTTCTACCTTGTCGGGGTGTTGGAGTTAGGGCTTCACCTCTTCACCACTGTCAAGCACAAAGTCCCGAACTCCACCCCTTCCCCCTTGGAAATGTTCTAAATGCTTCAATGCTAGAGTTCAGAGCTCTCATCTTCTCCCTTCTTCCTTGGAAGGTGGAAGGGTTGGGGTCTAAACTCTGCCCTTTTTCCTTGCAAATTTGGCTAAGTGTTGAAAGCTCTGTGTGATGTTGGGGATCGGGGTCCTGCCCTTTCGCATTCTTCCTTATAGGGTGGAAGGTTCGGGGCCCGAGCTCTAACCATTTCTTTCAAAAATCAGCTAAGTGTGGAGAATTTGTCAAAAGTTACTCTTTTCTTCTTCATACTTCTACTTCAGAATGTTGAAACCCTGAAGGTCGAAGTCCACAAGATGCATATGTTCTAAGTATTTTGTTGTTGGACTTTGATGTTTTGCTCTTCTACCTTCCCTCTTGGAAGGCTAAACACTGAAAGTCTGAAGCACGTTGATAGCCACATTGTGGTATTCTTCCATTCCTCCATGCTCTTTTGGTGGGTCCCTCACTCATTCATGGAATGAAAGAATGCTGCCACATGGCGATAGTGTTATGGTGGAAGGCCAAGTATTGAATGTCCGAGGCTTTATCATCAATAATGTAAAATCTTTGAAGTGTTATGGTGGAGTTTGGGGTTTTCTCCTTCCACCTTCTTTCTTCTGCAAGCGATAGGGTAGAGGGCCCGAGGCCCAAACTCTAAAAATCTAATGGCTTCCTTCTTCATGGAGAAAACATGATTTGACTAGCTAGTGACCCTCCTAGTCACCGTTAATGCTCCGTAAGGGCCTATTTTCATGTTGTAGATGGTATTCCCACCTCCCCATGCCACTGTTCCTCATTTGCATTAAATTTATTGTACCCATGGCATGGGTGAACCTCCTGTTTTAGCAGATTTCCTAGGTAGAGCCATGTGGGGCATGCTTCAAGGTTGCCAATTTGAGTTAATCTAGCATTGTCGACATACCTTATTGTTGACTTCTCCTTTTCACACCATTGTTGCAGTGCGATTGTAAAAGCTATATATGCATGATTCAAATATTTAAGAAGGGGTCATTACTTTTTTTCCCAGGTTTTTATGCTAGGCAAATTTCTTTGTTACATCCAGACCTTGTAATGTACTAATAAAATAGCTAGATTTGATGTATTGTGCTCATTTTCAAGCCTTTGATGTCTCTAGTCCTTTGTTCAACCATGAATGTATGTGATTATTGCGTGTCTATTTCTCTATAATAGGTTATTTACTCTTTTATAATGGCTATTTAGCCTTCATGATCAATATAATTACTGATATTTTGTCTCTCTTATGTTTTCACTCTGTGTTTACTTGAAATCTGTAACTCATTATGTGGATAAAACAGCCCCTCCATTAGTTATAGCTTTCTAATTCAAACCTCTTTTAAAGTTGTAAGTCTGTGTGAGTCTCTTTTAGTATTTGAGGTCATTGTTGTGTTATGTTAGTTGCAACTAAACACCCTAAATCTTGGTGTATCACTTCCCTTTTTAATTTTAGTTTCCCTCTCTTCCTTTACCTTGGTGATCATTAGTGTAGGTTTAGTCTATTTCTCTGAGCCTTAAGCTTTGAAAGAGGAACCAAACTTCTCTAAAGGTTTGATCTCAAAATTGTAAGGTCCCACACCTTGAGATCATTCCCATTGTGTCATTAGAATGCTTGAAGGTCTCCAGGTAGGGTACAATTTTAAGTGATAATAGTTTCTAGCATGCTCGATGGGACTAGTATGATGAGCTTTATCATCTATTGAAGGATCTAGTTTGTTCTTCAGCACATTTTGCCACTTAAGGTAGTCTTCAAACATTGTGGTGACTCTGCTAAATAAATCTAGTGGTGCAGTGAGTCCAAGAACTTAAAGATTCATCAAAAATCAATATTTCAGTGGTTTTCCTAGTCTATTATGCTTTTAGAAGCATCTTCTATCACTTGGCGACTCTTTCTTGGTATGTATCTAGTTTCTCTCTGGTTATATACCTGGTTTTCTCTAATTTTGACATTTTTATGGTTATTGAGCATTTAGATGCTATAAAATGTCAATTTTATATGGGAGTTATGGCTATTCCCCTCTGCCCAACCAAAATGTAGGCTATTGGCCCCCATATCAGCAATATCATGCCCAAAATGCCTCTGATTTTATGCCATATGGCCTTGCAACAATAGAATATCAGGATCCTCATGATGCTTGTCTCCCACCCACCCCTACTTAGTCTTATTGTCAATCTAATAATGCCTGTTATCAACCCTAAGAAGACTACCTTTCTCTTCTAGAGCTTAGGGAATGTTTGGACAACATTAAAAGAAACATGGGGTACAATTTGTCATAGGAACCCTTTAATTTTAATATCAAAAGAATTGATGATGTGGTGGAGATACTCCAAGGTTTCCAATAGGAGTGGGATGAAATTCAGGGAATGATGGAGTATAATAGACAACAAGAGGAACTTTCTTATCAAGCTCATCTTCACCAACAATAGATGGAGGTAGAGGAAAAGGCTTGCTGGGAGTAAACTAAAATGCAACTCGCAACCCTATCTAAGGAGAAATTAAGGCAAATGCTCACCAATGTAGAGAGGCAGTAGGCCCTTGCAGTCATCTTTGTTCCTAGTTTTAGGTAGCCCCTCCCTTCTACACTAGCTCAACCTGTAGCAAAAATAACTACCAAAATCAAGGTCTCAAGCTTCAAGAAAGATAACCGCTCCGGGCCTCTGAAACCACTTTGCAATTTCAAAATCGTAAGTTTCATAAGGCCCCATCTTTCATAGGAGCATGTTCCTACATAAATCCAACCTATTATTCCTTAGGGACAAATCTCTCAAGAATTCCTTCTAGTCCCCATTCCAAGTTGGCCTTCTTGTCCTAGCACTAGCTCACTCTATAAAAATAAGGTAGTTTTCCAGCAAGACAATGGGTTGTATGAGCCAAAAAGGGAAGTGTTGGAGGCCTCCGTGGAATGGTCTACTACTTGTGAGCCCTAACATGCCATCAAAATAATTTTTTTAGACTTTCTAAAAGAAGAAGTTAAGCCAAATTAATTGTAGCAGCAATGCATAGAGCATGAGGATAGTGTTGATTCTGGTGTAGGGTTGAGTCCCCTAGATTTTGGGTCATTTGAGGAATTTTCCCATGCTGTGACTGAGATGAATGAAATCCAAATACATAGGAAGCATGCTGAAGAGTTCCATTTGCAGAGGAAACTCAAGTAGAATAATGTGGAGCTACAGTCAAACATTGGGGGCAATCCTGATTTGAGGGAGGAAGTAGTTGAAGCAAAGGAGCTGTCCAACTACATTGAAAATGAAAAAGGCATGCAGATGCTAGTATTAGTTGCAGTTCTAAAGCAACATGGGGCTAGTGAAACTGATGATGAATTATTGCAAGTTGAAGCCAAACATAATAATGAGGTTCTAGCTCATGAAAACGAGCATGTAAGTAGCCTCATTCTAGAAAATATAGAAATTAAGGAGGCCAGGGTTGATCTTCTCATTCCTATGTGCTTTGAGGAGCTAGAATATCTCTTTAGGGATGAGATAGATCTTTTCTACTCAAAATATGACATTGAGCTAGCATCCCTTGAGGACGAACATCATGAACATCATGTTCATGAGGTGGAGGCAACCATTTTCTCAGTGGAACACTAGAAACTAGATCATTCAAACTAGCAAAATGATGAAGAATTAGAGCATAGGCATGAGATCAGCTATGTTGATTTGCATGTCATTTCTAGGGGATACACTATCAGGCATCTAGCTCAGCTGGAGACACATCAAGAAGAGTCACCACTTGTCATGCTTACCTCTAAGCATGAAGTTGAGCCTCAAAATGAGTGGGATCAGCCCATTTATTCACCTCTTGGCAGTAGCATAAATAATTAGTTTGGGTTGATAGGTGAGTTTATCCCCATTCTTGGGGGAGTGTTCCATCAATTTGTCATATGTCAATCTCTCTCCCACCTCCTGTTAACTACCCACAAGCATGTAAATCATTGTAAATTGTTGAGAAAGGGTAGTTATTTTGAAGAACCAGTTAATGGCTTTTCTTAAGGTCAGCTCTGGTTGGTTAGTTTAGGTGTAGGTTAGTTTAGTTTCTATTTTAGTTTTCCTTTTAATAAGTGCCCTTACACTCTAATGCATTCTCATTAGGAGGATGCTTGCCTTGTTTGTTTTTCCTTGTCTTGTTTCTCGGAGGTAGTGTTCAGTTTTGTGTTGGTCTGGCCAACCCCTATACTTGTTGTTGTGCCCTTTGACTTTGTGCCCAATGGATGGATAGGCCTATGGATCCTATTGTTTAGGTATGAAAACACCCCAAGATAGTCACCAAAATGTTATCCTATTTTTCCCTCTTGGCCAAATAGCCTAAGATCCATGAGATCCTAGTGTTTCATCTCCTAAGGATGCAAGGAAAAACATCAAAAATGGTTAAGTCCTAGAAAATTCCAAGTTTTCCTTGTGTTTTTCTACCTTCTTGGGATGTCAGAGTTTGGGCTTCACCTCTTTATCATTGTCAAGCCCAAAGTCCCAAACTCTGCCCCTTCCCCCTTGCAAATGTTCTAAGTGTTTCAATGCTAAAGTTCAGAGTTCTCCTCTTCTCCCTTCTTCCTTGAAAGGCAGAAGGGTTGGGGTCTAAGCTCTAACCTTTTTCCATGCAAATTTAGCTAAGTGTTGAAAGCTCTACATGATGTCAGGGATTGAGTTTTAGCGCTTTCATGTTCTTCTTTATAGGGCGGAAGGTCCGGGGCCTGAGGTCTGACCTTTTCTTTCAAAAATCAGCTAAGTGTGAAGAATTTTTTGGAATTCAATCTTTCCTTCTTCATCCTTCTACTTTAGAATGTTGAAAGCTTGAAGGCCGAAGTCTATAAGGGGCATATGTGCTAAGTGTTGCTATCAAACTTCAGAGTTTTACCCTTCTGCCTTCCCTCTTGGAAGGCTGAACGTTGAAACTCCAAAGCCCGCCGATGGCCATGTGGTAGTATTTTGCCATTCCACCATGCTCTTTTGGTGGGTCCCTTGCTTGTTCTCATAATCATGGAATGCTACCACATGGCAATACCATCATGGGAGAAGGCCAAGCACTAAATGTCTGAGGCCTGATCACCGATAAGGTAAAATATTCTAAGTGTTACGATGGAGTTTAGGGTTTTCTCCTTCCACCTTCTTTCTTCTGCAAGCAATAGGGTAGAGGGGCAGAGGCCTAAACTCTAAAACTCTGATGGCTTCCTTCTTCATAGAGAAAACATGATTTGACTAGGAAGTGACCCTCCAGGTAGCGATTAATGCTCCATAAGGGCTTGTTTTGATGCTACAGATGATATTCCTACCTCCCCATGCCACTGTTTCTCATCTACATTGAATTTCTTGTACCCATGGCATGGGTGAACCTCTTGTTTCAACGCATTTCCTAGGTAGAGCCATGTGGGCATGCTCCAAGGACACCAGTTTGAGTTAATATAGCTTGGTCGATGTACCTTCTTGTTGACTTCTCCTTTTCATGCCATTGTTGTAGTGCAATTGTAAAAGCTATATATACATGATTCGCAAATGTAAAAAGGGGTTATTAGTTATTTTCCTGGGCTATTATGTTGGGTGAATTTTCTCTATTACATCTAGACTTTGTAATGCACTTACAGAACAACTAGATTTGATGTATTGTGCTCATTTTCTAGCCTTTGATGTCTATAATCCATTGTTCAAACATGAATGTATGTGATTATTTTGTGTCTATTTCTCTGTAAGAGGTTATTTACTCTTTTTTAATGGCTATTTAGCCTTCATAATCAATATAATCACTGATATTTTGCCTGTCTTATGCTTTTGCTATGTGTTTACTTGAAATCTATAACTCATTTTGTGGATAAAATGGTCCCTCCATTGGTTATATCTTTATAATTCAAGCATTTGTTAAAGTTGTAAGTCTGTGTGAGTCTTTTTTACTATTTGATGTGATTGTTGCATTGTGTCGGTTGCAGCTAAACATCCTAAATCTTGGTGTATCACCTCCCTTTTTAATTTTAATTTCCCTCTCTCCCTTTACCTTGGTGATCATTAGTGTAATTTTAGTCTATTTCTCTGAGCCTTGAGCTCAGAAAGAGGAACCGACCTTCTTTGGAGGTCTGATCTCAAAATTGCAAGGTCCCACACCTTGAGATCATTCCCATTGTGTCATTAGCATGCTTGGAGGTCTCCAAGCAAGGTGCAATTCTAAGTGATAATAGAAACCATTGGGTTTATCTTATTCCACTAATCTTTTTCATGTCAAATAGCTACTTGAGAGCATCCATGCCTTTCAATATAGTGTTGGTCTTGAAATTAATTATAGCATCATCAAGCATGATTGTATCATCATGACCATGATATATATTATGTGCCTGAAATATTCAAGTGTTAAAAAGTGGTCAACAATGCAAACCAAGAAATATTTCTAGAAAAATGAAGGATTGTACTAGAATAATGCTTTTATCCCAATATTAGAATGAATTGTAGACGATTGTCTCTTGAATTTGGTTTTTACTTTTTAAGTTTCATTAGTCTAGGTTTTGTTTTGTTTAGGCTTTTATTTGGTTAATGGTCTAGTCAACACTAGCTTATGAAGTTGAAGAATATAATCCTTTTTTATCTAAAATTAGTAGGAAGGGAGATGGACCCCCTATATCACCTAAAAAATAGTATAAAGGCTAATATATTTTTTACTTAAATGTCACATCTTAAATAAATTTAGGTAAACAAATTCCTTGAATTATAATGGTAAGTAAAATTAAATGGAAAGATATTTAATTATAAAAATAGCATTTTAAACTAATTTAACTAGTATAAATATCTTAAATACATCTACCATGGAGAAATATAAGATCAGAGCTATTTTATTCAATTAAGAGTTATTTTGTTTTAAATTAGAATTATTTGATCTCACTATCCTGATGATGGATGGTGGAGTATCATCTAAAACATTGATGAAAAAAAGCATAACACAGTGATTCTAGAAGCCTAAATTCTGTAGTTGATCATGTACTGTGGAAATATCATGTCTACAACAAGCTATGTAGCTATTAATTTAGCTTTTGGAAAAGCCATCATTTTTTACCTTCGAGCAAGACTCCTTCAAGAAAATTTTTTATGGTGCTCCAAAAGTAAATGAATTTGTATTTGGAGTAGGTTATGTAATCATATATCACTTTGTATCCCTCATGATAATGGCCTCCAAAAAATTGGGTTGGGAGACAAATAATGAAGTGGAAGCAAGTGCAATGGTTCTAGGTCTATAGGATTCTCTCCAAGCTACAAAAAAATCTCTCCATATTGAAGGAAATTCTATGGTGATGCTTTACACAATTTTATAAAAAGTTCCCAACTTTAAAATTTAAATAACATATTGAGAGAAAGTTGGCCAATGCTAGATGCTCCTAATATATTGTTGGGTGAATATTTTGTCATTAACTAACTAATGGTAAAATGGTTATATTGCTGCAGCTATGATGATAAATTTCTCTCCTCCCAGCAAGGGGAGTTTCCCTTTTCTAACTATTTTGAAATTATTTACAATAAAACTAACTTTGGGCTGATTTCATATCATCCATTTCTCTTTTTTCAGAAATGATGTTCACAATGTTCAATACAAAACTCAAAACAATTTACTATCTGAAAAGTACCTACTTGTGTTGATAACCAAGAAACCCATGAAAACACAAAGTTTCTCATTGCTTCGTATGCAGATATGATCCAAACTGTAGTACACTACAATAGCTCTCCAATGCCTATCCGAAATCTATTTCTATATGCAAAGTTATCAGCATAACATTGTCCCAGAGCAATGCTTGGCTTCAGGCACCAAATTCTAACACAATGCATAGAGCATGAGGATAGTGTTGATTCTGGTGTAGGGTTGAGTCCCCTAGATTTTGGGTCATTTGAGGAATTTTCCCATGCTGTGACTGAGATGAATGAAATCCAAATACATAGGAAGCATGCTGAAGAGTTCCATTTGCAGAGGAAACTCAAGTAGAATAATGTGAAGCTATAGTCAAACATTGGGGGCAATCCTAATTTGAGGGAGGAAGTAGTTGAAGCAAAGGAGCTGTCCAACTACATTGAAAATGAAAAAGGCATGCAGATGCTAGTATTAGTTGAAGTTCTAAAGCAACATGGGCCTAGTGAAACTGATGGTGAATTATTGCAGGTTGAAGCCAAACATAATAATGAGGTTCTAGCTCATGAAAATGAGCATGTAAGTAGCCTCATTCTAGAAAATATAGAAATTAAAGAGGCCAGGGTTGATCTTCTCATTCCTATGTGCTTTAAGGAGCTAGAATATCTCTTTAGGGATGAGATAGATCTTTTCTACTCAAAATGTGACATTGAGCTAGCATCCCTTGAGGAGGAACATCATGAACATCTTGTTCATGAGGTGGAGGCAACCATTTTCTCAGTGGAACACTAGAAACTAGATCATTCAAACTAGCAAAATGATGAAGAATTAGAGCATAGGCATGAGATCAGCTATGTTGATTTGCATGTCATTTCTAGGGGATACCCTATCAGGCATCTAGCTCAGTTGGAGACACATCAAGAAGAGTCACCACTTGTCATGCTTACCTCTAAGCATGAAGTTGAGCCTCAAAATGAGTGGGATCAGCCCATTTATTCACCTCTTGGCAGTAGCATAAATAATTAGTTTGGGTTGATAGGTGAGTTTATCCCCATTCTTGGGGGAGTGTTCCATCAATTTGTCATATGTCAATCTCTCTCCCACCTCCTGTTAACTACCCACAAGCATGTAAAGCATTGTAAATTGTTGAGAAAGGGTAGTTATTTTAAAGAACTAGTTAATGGCTTTTCTTAAGGTCAGCTCTGGTTGGTTAGTTTAGGTGTAGGTTAGTTTAGTTTCTATTTTAGTTTTCCTTTTAATAAGTGCCCTTACACTCTAATGCATTCTCATTAGGAGGATGCTTGCCTTGTTTGTTTTTCCTTGTCTTGTTTCTCGGAGGTAGTGTTCAGTTTTGTGTTGGTCTGGCCAACCCCTATACTTGTTGTTGTGCCCTTTGACTTTGTGCCCAATGGATGGATAGGCCTATGGATCCTATTGTTTAGGTATGAAAACACCCCAAGATAGTCACCAAAATGTTATCCTATTTTTCCCTCTTGGCCAAATAGCCTAAGATCCATGAGATCCTAGTGTTTCATCTCCTAAGGATGCAAGGAAAAACATCAAAAAATGGTTAAGTCCTAGAAAATTCCAAGTTTTCCTTGTGTTTTTCTACCTTCTTGGGATGTCAGAGTTTGGGCTTCACCTCTTTATCATTGTCAAGCCCAAAGTCCCAAATTCTGCCCCTTCCCCCTTGCAAATGTTCTAAGTGTTTCAATGCTAAAGTTCAGAGTTCTCCTCTTCTCCCTTCTTCCTTGAAAGGCAGAAGGGTTGGGGTCTAAGCTCTGACCTTTTTCCATGCAAATTTAGCTAAGTGTTGAAAGCTCTACATGATGTCAGGGATTGAGGTTTGGCGCTTTCATGTTCTTCTTTATAGGGCGGAAGGTCCGGGGCCTGAGGTCTGACCTTTTCTTTCAAAAATCAGCTAAGTGTGAAGAATTTTTTGGAATTCAGTCTTTCCTTCTTCATCCTTCTACTTTGGAATGTTGAAAGCTTGAAGGCCAAAGTCTATAAGGGGCATATGTGCTAAGTGTTGCTATCAAACTTCAGAGTTTTACCCTTTTGCCTTCCCTCTTGGAAGGCTGAACGTTGAAACTCCAAAGCCCGCCGATGGCCATGTGGTAGTATTTTGCCATTCCACCATGCTCTTTTGGTGGGTCCCTTGCTTGTTCTCATAATGATGGAATGCTACCACATGGCAATACCATCATGGGAGAAGGCCAAGCACTAAATGTCTGAGGCCTGATCACCGATAAGGTAAAATATTCTAAGTGTTACGATGGAGTTTAGGGTTTTCTCCTTCCACCTTCTTTCTTCTGCAAGCAATAGGGTAGAGGGGCAGAGGCCTAAACTCTAAAACTTTGATGGCTTCCTTCTTCATAGAGAAAACATGATTTGACTAGGAAGCGACCCTCCAGGTAGCCATTAATGCTCCATAAGGGCTTGTTTTGATGCTACAGATGATATTCCTACCTCCCCATGCCACTGTTTCTCATCTACATTGAATTTCTTGTACCCATGGCATGGGTGAACCTCTTGTTTCAACGCATTTCCTAGGTAGAGCCATGTGGGCATGCTCCAAGGACACCAGTTTGAGTTAATACAGCTTGGTCGATGTACCTTCTTGTTGACTTCTCCTTTTCATGCCATTGTTGTAGTGCAATTGTAAAAGCTATATATACATGATTCGCAAATGTAAAAAGGGGTTATTAGTTATTTTCCTGGGCTATTATGTTAGGTGAATTTCTCTATTACATCTAGACTTTGTAATGCACTTACAGAACAACTAGATTTGATGTATTGTGCTCATTTTCTAGCCTTTGATGTCTATAATCCATTGTTCAAACATGAATGTATGTGATTATTTTGTGTTTATTTCTCTGTAAGAGGTTATTTACTCTTTTTTAATGGCTATTTAGCCTTCATAATCAATATAATCACTGATATTTTGCCTGTCTTATGCTTTTGCTATGTGTTTACTTGAAATCTATAACTCATTTTGTGGATAAAATGGTCCCTCCATTGGTTATATCTTTATAATTCAAGCATCTGTTAAAGTTGTAAGTCTGTGTGAGTCTTTTTTACTATTTGATGTGATTGTTGCGTTATGTCGGTTGCAGCTAAACATCCTAAATCTTGGTGTATCACCTCCCTTTTTAATTTTAATTTCTCTCTCTCCCTTTACCTTGGTGATCATTAGTGTAATTTTAGTCTATTTCTCTGAGCCTTGAGCTCAGAAAGAGGAACCGACCTTCTTTGGAGGTCTGATCTCAAAATTGTAAGGTCCCACACCTTGAGATCATTCCCATTGTGTCATTAGCATGCTTGGAGGTCTCCAAGCAAGGTGCAATTCTAAGTGATAATAGAAACCATTGGGTTTATCTTATTCCACTAATCTTTTTCATGTCAAATAGCTACTTGAGAGCATCCATGCCTTTCAATATAGTGTTGGTCTTGAAATTAATTATAGCATCATCAAGCATGATTGTATCATCATGACCATGATATATATTATGTGCCTGAAATATTCAAGTGTTAAAAAGTGGTCAACAATGCAAACCAAGAAATATTTCTAGAAAAATGAAGGATTGTACTAGAATAATGCTTTTATCCCAATATTAGAATGAATTGTAGACGATTGTCTCTTGAATTTGGTTTTTACTTTTTAAGTTTCATTAGTCTAGGTTTCATTTTGTTTAGGCTTTTATTTGGTTAATGGTCTAGTCAACACTAGCTTATGAAGTTGAAGAATATAATCCTTTTTTTATCTAAAATTAGTAGGAAGGGAGATGGACCCCCTATATCACATAAAAAATAGTATAAAGGCTAATATATTTTTTACTTAAATGTCACATCTTAAATAAATTTAGGTAAACAAATTCCTTGAATTATAATGGTAAGTAAAATTAAATGGAAAGATATTTAATTATAAAAATAGCATTTTAAACTAATTTAACTAGTATAAATATCTTAAATACATCTACCATGGAGAAATATAAGATCAGAGCTATTTTATTCAATTAAGAGTTATTTTGTTTTAAATTAGAATTATTTGATCTCACTATCCTGATGATGGATGGTGGGGTATCATCTAAAACATTGATGAAAAAAAGCATAACACAGTGATTCTAGAAGCCTAAATTCTGTAGTTGATCATGTACTGTGGAAATATCATGTCTACAACAAGCTATGTAGCTATTAATTTAGCTTTTGGAAAAGCCATCATTTTTTACCTTCGAGCAAGACTCCTTCAAGAAAATTTTTTATGGTGCTCCAAAAGTAAATGAATTTGTATTTGGAGTAGGTTATGTAATCATAGATCACTTTGTATCCCTCATGATAATGGCCTCCAAAAAATTGGGTTGGGAGACAAATAATGAAGTGGAAGCAAGTGCAATGGTTCTAGGTCTATAGGATTCTCTCCAAGCTACAAAAAAATCTCTCCATATTGAAGGAAATTCTATGGTGATGTTTTACACAATTTTATAAAAAGTTCCCAACTTTAAAATTTAAATAACATATTGAGAGAAAGTTGGCCAATGCTAGATGCTCCTAATATATTGTTGGGTGAATATTTTGTCAGTAACTAACTAACGGTAAAATGGTTATATTGCCGCAGCTATGATGATAAATTTCTCTCCTCCCAGCAAGGGGAGTTTCCCTTTTCTAACTATTTCAAAATTATTTACAATAAAACTAACTTTGGGCTGATTTCATATCATCCATTTCTCTTTTTTCAGAAATGATGTTCACAATGTTCAATACAAAACTCAAAACAATTTACTATCTGAAAATTACCTACTTGTGTTGATAACCAAGAAACCCATGAAAACACAAAGTTTCTCATTGCTTCTTATGCAGATTGAAAATGAAAGATTTCAAAATAGAGTTTAGCTCAAAGTCTTCACTGTATGCTGATGTAAAATGACATGATCATGAACAATAATTTGTAGCCCAAAGTCTTCAAATTAATTTTCATTCACAAACTTAAACTCTAATCTCAAATATGAAATAGCAGCACAAAGTCTACAAATTCTATTTTGAATCACCTCCCAAATACTTGATATTCATGCTCACAATTCAAACATTCATATAAGATCATGTTATAGAAAGGACATAAGAACAATTTTATAAAACTCATAAACTTGCTCCAAGACAAAGATTGGATCCCAACTTGCTTCTTTATATTGCTTGAAAACTGATTTACAAAATAAGGTCCAAGTCTCAAATTGCTCTTCAAAATGGCAGCACTTCGCTTCAATAGTCAAAAGATTAATATTACAATAGAGGCCCTCTTTATTTATAGGGAGAGGCCTTGAGGAAATTTAGGAAAAACCTTACTACTTTGACTTATTCAAAAATAGGAGTCCTTCTTAACTTGGAACTTCCTATATTTTTACATGTAATTATATATGAGAAAAGTACATGTAAAAATGTGCAAAACTAAAATGAAAACTACATATGAGAACATAAAATAAACTAAGTTATGAAGAGCTACATCATATTGTATTGCCATCTTTCTTCACCTGAGCATCATACATAGTAAATGCCACTTGCATCCCCAAACTGTCTGGACTGACATTATTCTTGAAAATCATCAGAGCCCTAATCACTGCATCCTTCACTGTGGTGGTGGCCTTTTCATGACTAGTTAACTTAGATTTCAGGTTATCTAACGTTAACTAATTATCTAGAATGTTATCCAGAGAAGAAACTGAGAAAAAATATCCTCAAACTCTTTCTAGAACATGTTTTTGAATTCTTGGATCATCTCATCTGTAGGGAGGAAATAATGATCCTCTGATATCAAATTACATGGAATCTCCTCCAATTTATGCAAGTGATTAACATCACTTTGTTAACTTAGCTCCCTGGCACTTTCCAAATCTTTTTTCAAGTCTTTCAAAACATTACTTCGATAGACCAATGCTTCTTTAGTCTCCACATAAGAATCATGAATTGGAATAATACCAATTTATATCAGAGTGTTTACCTTTAGCTTCTTCATTTCAACCCACTTCTCATAGCTTCTATCCAAATATTCAATATCCTAAGAAATAGTATCAACCAGGTCATCAAGTTTTTCTTTGATCTTCTCCATCTTGCTTGTCTTTTTAGCTATATCTATGAGAAGAGACACTCCTTGCACCTGCATCTTTTCCAAATACTCTTCAACCACTTTTCCTTTTAGGTGAGTCTTCTTAGCTTTTTGAATGACAGGATCTTCTACAGAAACAACTTCAGGAGTTATTGGCTCAGATGCCAGAGTAATTTTCCTTACCACCATAGCTAGCTATTCTTCCATTGCCTTGTAGAGGTTCTTCATTTATTTTTCTTGATCAAACTTCTGGATCAAAGAATCCATTGCAAATTGCATATCAGCATTTGCACTTTCATGCGTGATCTTTCCAAGTTCAATTCTATAAATGGTATAGTCATTCATAGTGAAATTCTCAATAGTTACATCTTGTGGTGGTCAAGCAATCTCCATTTATTTTTGACCTTTATCTTCCAACAGCCGAAGAAGAGTTTTGAGCTTCTTTTGAGTTTTAGCTTTCACTGGTACCAACTTGCCAAAATCAGAGTCATCTAGAGAAATGGCTTGTTTCTTCCTCTTAGGTGTATATGCTAAAAGCCATGGAGGAAGCACTGATGTACTAACATTTGGATTAGAACCCATTGTTGGTGTAGAAGGAATTGTACCCACACTTGTAGTTGTGATGATAGGAGGAGTATCAGTAAACACTGCACCTGGCATATCCACATTGGTAACTTGCTCAGTACCCAGAACAAAATGATCAAAGATTGTAGAGTCCCCAATGTCATAAGAAGGCAAAGACAAACTAGGAATTGATCTAGAAGAATGAAGAACATTATCAAAGGCAACTTGAGGATTATCAAAAAATGTTCTTGAAGATGATGGTGACTCAAAAGATGGAATATTATGGGTGAAACTGGGGTAGTAGGAAGAACAGATGTAGGAGTTGAAATAGATACATTGGGTATAGGAGAAGGGGATTCAGTCTCTTGTGGTACATCCCTTTATGGAGACATGGCTTCATCCTGTAAATCTTCCTGACATTCTCCTTCCTCTTTCCCCTGTTCATCTCTTTTCTCCTCTGAAGATTTATCTTCAATATACATCTCTTCAGTAGCTTTCTCACCAACACCATGTTCTTTGACTTCCATTTCTTTAACCTCAGACTCTTCCTCTATGACTTTGGCCTTTTTCCCTTTGGATACAAATTTGATCCTTGGTTTGGAAACCTTGGATGTGCCTAGAGTATCACTTTTATTCTTTGTCCTCAATTCAAACTTCTTACCTGTTTGCTCTAAAACCTCCTCTTCAGATCTAGTTATTAAATCTTTCAAAGGAATACCTTTACTTTGAAGCCACAAATTAGTATTAGCTAGAATAGGATCAAACCTTTTCCTCAAAGAAGTTAACTCCTTTGACCACTGTATAGTAGGCAAGGGAGAAGTTCACATATCCAATTCTTCTTAACATGTCATAATGGAAGCATAAAATAAAGGTAGAAGTATCATGGATGGAAGACAAGGTGTAGCCATGACTATAGGATAGAAATGAAGTAGGGCAGTTATAAATATCATTCATAATGACAAAGTACAAGAGCAAGTCTCTTTACTATCTAGACATCATGCAAAGACATACTGATGCCATCAAGTGAACACACAGTGCATGGATGTATATGATCTACAAGAATATAAACAATGGACACAACAGTCATCCTGGATATAGTCATCTTGACAATAAATGCCTACTTTGTCATTATGAACAACATTTAATACCACGTCAAGAGCATGACAACCAAGGATGCATCATGGCGCAGTAGTTGGAGCAACAATAGAACATATATTTATAACTTTTGGTTGCAAATGAAGTGTAATATTGCCATTGGATACATTAAATAGACAAAAAGGACAAAAATTAGTCACCATATGCCTCTGCAATATACAAGATAAAGCCATAGAGTGCAAGGTACAGGTGAAAGACAATCATCCTCAAGATATAGTGTACCACCATGAATAAAATAAAGGGGCAGCTCATGACACATCAAGTATACATTTGAATCAAGAGGGGATACAATACATTTGAGTTAAGAAAACAAGTGTGCTCATAATGCTTGAATATCAAAGAGAAATTGTAAGCTACAAGTGTAGCTATAGGAGTCATGAAAGAACAACATACTATAAAGCATGAAGGTATAGTTTATAAAGCATTCTCCATAGGTACAGTCATGGAGGATATATGATTTAAAATAGATCCCCAATTCAAAACAAGCTTACAGATGTAGGAGTCAACAAAGATTTGTTAAATGTGTAAGGGGGTGTCAAGTGACAGTGATCACTGCCCAAGGCAAAAAATTCTTGCAAGTGCAAACACCCATCCTGTTAGTATTCAAAGAATGGCATACAATGGTAGAAGATTGTTTAAATGATAAGGAACAATATTGCTTTTTTGCTAGAACAAAGCATATAAAGAAATATGAGATACTTTTTCTCTTTTCCAAGAGTTCAAACTCACAATGCTAACCATGAAGGCTGAGTAAGAGGAAGAAAAGTATACAGAAACCTGAAAGGAAGTAGCTACAGGACAAGTGGACAATATAGTTGTTACTAAATTATGTTCACACCTAATTTAGCTAGACTTGAATTGCAGTTGTCACAAAAGGAATAAAAGACAACTTTAAGTGTAATGATCAATCAGTGAATGTATGACATCTTGGTAGGAGAACAACAAAGATCATTTGTCAGGATAATCTGACATTTCAATCAAAGCTATCAAACCATCCTGATAAATGAAGTTATCTGATGACAAGAGATCACATAGTCAATGAATGATAGGAGGTATCTAACTAGTTTTATCTTTGAGTTATGATATGATTGAATTTTTCCAATGTCACATTTCAGTGTGAAGGAGAGGTATTTATAAACTGACATTTCATATCATATTTTAAACATATGTTTCATATTAGATTCATTTATTCTATCCTATACATATGATTCAAAAAAGTAAACATACATAAATCATTTGCATAAGGTAAAGGAATTGGTCATATTTAAAGAAGTGTTTAAATGTGTCCCACACAAGTCATGGGAGTGACTAAACTAAGCATGCAAACATTGTGCAAGCTTTACATCTGTGGATAAAGGGAAAGAAAGGAACATACAAGGAAAATGGATATCCATCATTGCCTTTTGGAGGTTGATCTTCTTGATTGGAAGCTTGATTTTCAAGTCTTCATCTTTTGCTCTTGATCAGGACATTATACCTGCAAAATTAGAGAAAAGCCCTGTTAGAAGCTCTAGATATGCAGATTCTTCATAAGCTTTATCAACAGACATATAAAAATTGCAAACATTATGCATTTGATGTGATTGGATCAAAATCAGACATGTGCAATAAATCAGATCATCATGAGAAAGATCAATCAACTTCAAGAGGTATGTTTTTATGCTAACTTGTTTGTTCACTGTGAAGGTATAGGAAAAGTAATGTTTCTAATTTGGAGACATTTAGGTATGTGGACAAAATGTTGCTCCCACAAGGGTAGAGCCCAACATGCTTCCTTCTTATTCATTGAGGAAGGATAACAGATTGCAATAAATAGAATTCATTTTTCAAGAGATGTTATGCATTGGAACAATCAAAATTGCAAATGGAGTAAAGTCATCATAAGAGAAGTGAAGTGAGTAGTTGCTCCTATAAACTATTCCCACTTTAGAAAATGGCTTGTTGAAATTAGATAGACATGATCAAAATGCTTCATCACATGCTACAGAATAAGTAGTGCTTTTATTGAAGAGTTGTCAATATGCAAAGGATAGAAGTACAGTGATAAAAGAAATGGAGTATGGTCATAGAAGGTATTTTTCCCATCTTGTTATGATTGAAATATGAATTTGTTGTTCAGATATACTTCATAGATAGAACAGTTGAATAATGGAACAACAATGTAAAAAGAGACAGAACAATGTATCATTTCATCATAAGATATCATGCTCTATATGTAAAATGAAATCACATGTCATCATAATCCCATAGTGATATAAAGGAACAATAAAGAGATATGTCCCATATAGGAGTATATAGTTTTGTTTCAGGTATTCATCAAAAGAAGAATATAGTCATATAAAGATACAGTCATATGCTTTATACATAGAAAAAGCATCTATGTTCTGAAGAATAATGATACATTCAGTTACAATTGTACTACAATATTTTTATGCTCATTTCTTCAACAATATAAAGCCATATGCAAAAGTGGAACAATATGAAGTAAAAGTGCATTTGACAGAGATAAAAGAAAATGGAACAACATACAGCCATAACATCTTTATGCTAGTTTGGAATAGAAATGATAAGATACATCCATGAACAATAAAGCTATAGGAGGTAGCATAAACAAAGATCAGAATACTCATGTCATGCAGAAGATGAAGAATAATAAAGCTTTAGGATGTGGCATAGACAAAGGAGTGGATCAGAATATTCATGCGTTATAGAAGGATAAGATTCATAAAGCTACATGAGACTATTGCTTTTTCAAAGGTATCAGCTATAGGAAAGAGAAAAGATACAGTATTCACAAAATATAATTTCTTTCATATATCTAACATAGAAGAAAGAGATATATTTGTAAAGATGAATCAAGGGTTTTTATGTACTTAATTTTTTTGCATAGGCAAAATAATGATACCCTATTTGTACCAGAGTATGACAATTTTTGAAACTCTTATCACCATTTTTTCACAGTCTAAGGAAAGGTAAAGAAATCCTTAAACATAGATTTAACCCATATGGGATTTTCACAAAAAATGCAAAAACAGAAAAGTATAGTACAAGTCATGGCCAACACAGACCTTTTCCTTCAAAAATGTAACAAACCCTCATCATATTTTCTTGAAAACCTTGAGTTTTCATATCTACAAAGAAGAGGTAGAAAAAAGAAGATACAAATAGCTAGCCATGACTGAAGGAGTGTTTCTTATTTGAAAAATGAAAACCCATATCAACATTTTGAAACCCTTGTATTTCTTGAATTATCATGTTTTGCAAAGGTTAAGAAATCAAGATACGGTCAAGGCCATAATCAAGAAGGTGGCATTCTTAAAAAAATGTAAAACCCTCAACTTCATTTTTGCAAACCCTTATGTTCACACTTGAAGAAGAAGAAGATGGTCGAAGGAAAAGATACAAAAGTCAAGGCCATAGCTAAAAGATGGTGTTTTCTTTCAAAGTGAAAAAACCCACTTCATTTTCTTGAAACCCATAAGTTTTTCTTGTATGAAGAAGGAAATGATACAAAAAAGATACAATGCCATGGTCGTAGCTAATAATGCAGTGTTCTCTTTCAAAATGCATACCCACTAAATATATTTTATAAAAAACCCTTGAGTTTTGCATGTCTGCAGAGTAAGTCAAAATGTAGAAAGATTGTAACAGGCCATAGCCAGAGGAAGATTCTCTTGCAATAAAAGTGAAAACCATAATATTTTTTCCTGAAACTCTTGAATTTTTCTAGATATGTAGAAGAAGAAAAGGTCAAAGAATTCAATATACAGGCATGGTCATTGTAGAGAGGAGTTTTTTTTTGAAAAAATAGATACCCATGTTATTTTCTTGAAAACCCTTATCAGTATGAAAAGACACAGTTGAAAGAAATGAATGGTGAAACAAAGATGAAACATTACCTTATATTCTTGCAGAAAGAGGAAGCTACAGGCCATGCCTATGTCTTATTAACCTTCAGAAAATTGTAGATGGAGATAGTTACCAGCCAAAGACATCCAGAGGAGCACATAAACCACAATAAGAAATGGAAAATAAGACTCATAAAAGTTGAGAAATGACTATGTAGTTGTGGCCAAAAATGAACATACAGTCTCAAAGAAGCAAGAAAATAGTTTGGTTTATGACCACATAGGCTCACCTTCTATCTTTTGCTAGAAAATGCAAAGAAAATTAACCAAAGAAGCCCAAGATTTGTAGACAAAGATGAGAATGCATCAAACCCTAGCCGCCAGTTGAGAAGTTGTAGACTAAAAAGTTCAAGTCATAGAAAATGAAAAAATGATTGATTTTAGGGTTCACAAGTTCCTTTTGGTCGATGATATTTTCTTTTTCCTTAGTTTCTTTTTTGACTTCAAAAAAATGAAAATCATTACCTTATCTGATGCTATGGTCAAGAGTTTTAAGTCTTGTAAACCTAATGATAATGCACAAGGGGCCCGTGATGTCGAAATTCTTTTTGCCTTTTTCATTTGATTTTTCTTTACAAAGTCAAAAGTAAGTAATCATATCAAGGTAAGGTGTTAGACCTTTTTCCATAATGGTCGACTATATGAAGAACAAGGTCGAAGTGCCTTATACAACATGAAGATGAAGTCGAGATACCTTATGAGTTTTGCAAAGATTCATGCAATTTTCTAAAGTCAACAAAGGAAATCTTTCAAAGGAATGATAGCAAATGAGGTAAATGGATAAGGTAATAATGCAAGGAGAAGTCAAAGGAAAGCAATGTAGAGCTCAAATGCATGGTGAGAGATATGATGGATGTAATAATGCATATATGATGCAATAATGTATTTTTTTTCTTTTGCATGGAGTAACAAGGTTATATAAATGCATTTATCATTCTTTTGATGATGCATAATGTACTTTGATGGAGGAGACTTATTTGATGCATGGGAGGCATAAGGAGATGAGCATTTTTTATTTTTTGCATGAATGATGACCTATTTCTTTTGGTATCATTGATAATGCAATCATGCGAAATTTGTAAACCAAGATGGAGAGATAAGGTGTTATTTTATTTTTATCCATTCTTGCATGATTTTACAACTATAAATAATGTAAACAAATAATAAAGTAATATCATTATAAATTCCTTTATTATTTTGTCACAAGTTGTAAAATCAAGGAGATTAGATAATTTGAAACTCATAATAGAGTAATCATGTAAATAATTACTTTATTCTTTGCCCACATCATTAGCACATGAAAAATCATGCAAAAATGGAGGAGTTGAGTTAACTAGAGACTTTGGGGTCTTTTTGAATGGTTTGGAGGACAAATTAGAGAGTTTTGGTCAACCTTTTGGTCAAACACATAGAGAGGATCAATTTGGATCTATTTTTTCTCATTTTGGGGTAGTTTTGGCCGTTAATTTTAGTGATTTCATTATTTTCTCGTGGATCAAATTGGAGAGCTTATTTTTAGAGGTAGTTGACCTTCTAGGTCTCTTGGAGAGAGCATGTTATATATTGTAAGGAAAACATAGGTTTTTTCAATTCTTGCCCTTTTTGCTCTTTACACTTTGAGAGAGAGAGAAGGTTTTGTAACTCATTATTACGGATTTATAGAGATTACAATAGGTTACAGTTTCTATACATTGTTTTTATGCAATTATTTCCTTTATTTTTTAGATTGATCAAGTATCTACCTTTCCATTAATGCAGCTTTTGTGAGTGATTTGATGAGATTTTATTGTGTTTTACATCAGAACCTTTAAAATCATTGTCTCATTTATACTTGCATGTGTTAGATAGCATTGAAAATCATAGGTCTTAGGCTGTACAATTGGAGAATCTTTCTTTAATGTTGTGAAAAAACCCCTTTTCCTTCAAAAAGAGATATTTTCCAGCCTTCCTTAGAATCATTTTTGTGATCAATTTGCTAAAAGTGGCTTGTGTGGATAGATTTTCTGAGATCTATTGTGAGTTAGATTGCCAAGTTTTCCATCAATTTTAGGTGCATCAGTATATTTTATATTACAGTTATAGTTTTTTTAGAAGATTCTTTTAGCCCTTTCCATATGAAAGTCATAGATCCAATTGAATATTTTAAGGGAACCAACCCATAATCTAGAGGTTCAAGCTCACCATAGGTCACCCACAGCTTGAGTTTGATCCCATGTTACACAGGATTGCTGAGTTTCACAGCTCTGCATAATGGGTGCAATCCTGCTCGTCAACAATAGTTTCATCACCTTTTACATATGGAAAGTGAATGAAAAACCCAATTTGTGCCATCAAAGTTCATGGCATGTAGCATGGAGTTGTTCAAACATGAAGGGTTCCAAAACTCCGAGAAAAGGTGAGACATAGTGTAAAAGTTCCTCAGTTGCAATATTTTCATTTTTATTTATTTTGGGTCAAGCTTGAATCAAGCTAATTCTACACAAAACCAAGAAGGAAATACAGATATTGAGATATATTACAGGTTCTTATGGCCGCGGCCTAAGAATACTTTTTTCTCCTCATACATCAAAACCCACTTGGGTTTAAATAAGAATCACAGATACAGAGGGTAATGGAGAGGTTTTTAAACTCATGAAAGCAAGAGAATACTCAGAAAATAAGAGGAATGGAAAATATATGGCCACAGTCTTCAATAAAGAAAACACAGAAATGTCTATGGTTGATGCTTAGGATTAAACAAAATATCTCCATTATAGACGACAGCTACAAAAATGGCAACAATACATCTATTGTTTTCTGCAATTTAAGCATTGTATTCAGACTAGCTTTAAAGGTGAAGAACTTACCCAGAAAATCATTTTGAAGACTGTATATACATTTTTTTTAAAGCTCAAGCCAAAAGATGGATGGTAGCCTCGGTTAAAGAAGGAAGATCAATATAGGAAAACAAATGAAATATATCAAAGATGTAGCTTGGCCATGACCTTGGAAGGCCAGTATAGATTTAAAAATGGAGAAAAATATCATATTTGTGACTAAGAATGACTAACCTTGTATTTCCTGTAAGATTCTCCATGAAAATGCTTCGAGATAGTAGAGAAATGGTGGAAAATGTTTGGGAATCGAGCCCATAAGTTTGAATCCCTAGCTCTCCATGGCGGCCAGGTAGAGCCAACTTGTCAAAAAAATTCAAAGTGAAAATGAGGCCAAAATTTTAGGGTGAGATTTTGTTTTAGGGCTTCCATGTCGCCCTAATTTAGATAGGGTATTTTTGTCAAGCTTTTATTAAATCAAATGCCTTAGCTAATACCCTTCATGCTCTATTTTGTCCACCTTGCATATGCCTAGGCATAATGCCTTTGATGATTTATGACTTTGATAAACCTTCGATATGCCTTAGGATATCCTTGTATTTTTTGTAGAAAATTAAAAGTCCAAGTGAGAATATATCCAATACATGGCAAAAATAATACACATTTGCCTTGTATCTTTGTAAAGTCAAGAAATAAAGCAAAATAAGGTGGGCCATGACTCTTGTCGAGTTCTTTGATGAGTTAAACAACTACAAAAATCATTTGTAAAATATTGTTTAAAGCAATGATTTTATAAATTGCTTTAAATAATTGTTATTTAAATGTAGTTGGAAAAGCACGGATAACAAATCTTTATTTTATCTCTTTGGGAAAAAATGGAGAGGAACTAGGCAGTTTGGAGATTTTTTTTTAGTTTACAATCAGGTAAAGCCTTATTTTTAGTGTCTTTTTGATGGGACCACTTTGGAGGGAATTTTGATAGCTTTTACACTTAGTTTGGAAGTAGTTTAGTGATTTTTTTGGTGTCTTTTTCTTGGAGCTTGAAAATGGATCAAGATGGTTATTTTGAGGAGTTTTTTCTCATCTTTTTCCTTTGAAACATTTTGGAGTTATAAGTATGAGAAAAAATTAGTTTTTTCTAAGTTCATAATATTGTTTCTTCCTCTCTTGTTTATTTGCAGAGAAGTTTGTAAACATTTTTGTACTCAGTTTCTACTCCTTTCAGTTCAATAAAACAACAGTGTTCTCCTCTTTGATGTTTTCTACTTGATTTTTGTAGTCAATACATTGATATTCAATTGTGATTCAATTTTTCAAATCCTTTTCCTATGTCTTATTGTTACAAGATTGATTGTGGAAGTTTCATGTAATGCAGGTTGTATGTTATGTTTAGCCTGGTTAGTGGGTTGAAGTTGTGATAAAACTTATGTTTGTCTATCATGCAAACCTCTAGCTTTCAAACTTTCATGCAAATTACTTATGTATTGCATTTGTATTAGTGAAATTGTGAGGATAAAAAGACTTTGTGACACTATTTGTGAGTTGAATTAGTAAATAGATAAGTTAAGTACTGGTGTATCACCTATTAGAGTTTAGGATTTCATTTACAATTAACCTTCTAAACCCCTTTTCCTTAGTAAGTCTTTTAGTTTAGGTGATCTTCCAGGGGAACCATGTTGCTCTAGAGATTCATTCTTCACATAGATTACCCACAATCTAAGAGTGTTTCCATGTTTCAATAGGATAGCTGATTTTATCTTTGCTAAGGGTGTAATCCTAATTGTTAATAGTTTTTGGTATGCCCAATGGGACTCTGAAACCTATTTTCAGAGAAGTTGTTCAAGTTTTAAAGCCATTGTTCTGGTATACGTAACAGTGTTTCCAACCTTTGGAGGCTTCGAGATATACCTAGTGACTCTATTTTCTAGTTTTTGCATGTAGATCTAGTGTGACCAACTTGTGAAATGAATACAAACAAGATCAAGTCCTGCTTCATTTGAATATTATATAGTTATCCCCACCAAGAAGAAGGGGTAGGATAGTAATAAGAATTTTTGACTCATCAAGGAGGCCAAAATCTACACCTCCAAGCCTTAGCCCTGGAACTCCAGTGCCGAGAAGTCCTATGCTAATAGTACAAATACTAATGATTCCCAGGTAGTTTGCATTTGCACCTTTAAATGGGGGCAACCCATTAAACCTTGTCCAACATGATGACATTCCTGTTGCAGCCCTCAAAAGTTTGTCATTTTTCACTAAAGGGAAAAGCCTTGCAGTGGTATAGAGGCCTTGCAACAAACTCGATCGCATCATGGGATGATCTGGGAGATGGCTTGCATCAATATTTTCAAGACAAATCCGATCATTTGTCTTTGTTGGAGTAGTTAAGTACCATCAAGAGGGCTCCTCATGAGCACATGGTAGATTTTAACTACCACTTCCAGAGGACTTCGGATAGGATTCCCATAACGGTAAACCCTTTACTGCAGCATGCATTTTTATTCTACCTTAAGGCTTTAAATAGTGAAATTTCTATAATGATTCAGTATATGGGTGGGTTTACTCTTCCTAACACTCTTGATATAGCTATTAGAGCAAAGAAATACCTTATTCAAGTAGGTAAAATATCCCCAAGTCCTCCTATGCCCATTTTTCCTAAAGTTCAGCCACCTGTACCCCCATCTGTAATGCCTTTAGGTGTTGTCCCACTAGTTCCAGCAATAGGATATCAAGCTGTAGACCAAGAAATTGATGTTCCAGCTTAATCTCAAGAGTTTCAAGAGATTAAGAATAGACTAGAAACATTTGGGAATGAATTAGTAAGTATCAAGAAATAAGTTGGCCAAGAATATAGACCAAATTTCCAAGCTGATCTTGTCAAATAGACCACCTTTCCAAGCTGATCCTCAAGGTCAAAGGAGAAACTTCAATCCTAGACCCTCTTAGCATTATAATTATAATGTTTCCATCTCTTCAAAAGAGCTTGTGCCCACTCAGAACAATATGGCACAAGAATGAGACTGGTGTTATCCATGTCACCAGCCTCATAACCAAGTTGCATGTATGAACAGTATGAGGAATCAAGCTCTTATGGTGCAAAATAATTATAGTGGTTCAGAAGGTATCATGAATGAGAATTCAGTTCAACAAGATAACCCTGATGTGGCCTTAATGAATTAGCAAGGCTCTAAATTTTGTGGTGTGAATTATCCCCAAGGTCAAAATTAATCAAATATACTTGTTTCAGCCAATACAAGATCAAAAAAGAGGGCTATTGATTTGGAACAACCAACTGGAAATATTCAAGAGCAACCTACCAATGGTAAATTTTAGGCTTCTTCATCTCAAGTTGTCCTCGCAGCTCAACAAAAGATGTAGATTCTGTAAAGAGGTCAAGTTGTACTTGGGAAGGATCAGCCTAAGGTGCAATTACAGCCTTCACAAAGGCAAAATGATGATGTTACTGTTAAAGGATAGAAAAAGGTAAGCCCTATTACATTCAATGTTGTTGAACACCTTAAGAAGGCTACTGTTAGCATGCCAATAATGGATGCATTACAAATTCCTAGTCAAATAGATTTGCTACAAGATGCCAAGAAAAAGGTAAGGTGGTGCTTGCAAATAGCCCAGAGGTCAACAGTGAGTAGCAAGCCCAAGAAGTAAAGCCTCCTCCTTTTTACTCGAGTCTATTCATTGGTGATAAGCTTGTTCAGAATTGCATGATCGATTTGGGTGCAAGCAGTTCAGTAATGTCCAAGAGTTTAGCTGACTAACTAGGACTAGTTTATGAGCTTCTTTCAAAGGGAGTAGTTCAGCTAGATAGATCTGTTGTTAAGACTGTAGGGATGATCAAGAATCTAGCCCTTAACTTGCATGCATGCTCAAATTTTGCAATCACTCAATATATTCATGTTATTGACCTACCACCTCATTTTGCCACATGCCTTTCTAGGGAGTTTACTACCAGGTTGGGTAGGTTTTTATCTTCTGATTGGTCCCATCTATTTTTTAGAACAAGGTATGGTATGAAAGTAACCATAAAATATGAGCCTCTAGCCAAGGATCATATTGAACCATATGTCCTTAGCCTTATAAATTCTAACCTCTACATCACCCATGGGCAGGAGGATCAATCCATGATACTAGAGCCCAGCACACCTATTGATAATGTAAATCTAGATGAATGGGTAACCAAGGATCATGAAGATGACCCTTTTTGTCACACTGATGAGGTAGGATTAAGAATTTATATGATTCATGAGCCCGATGCAATGATTCCAAATCTAGTCAAGGATCAAAGTCAGCCTAAACGGTAAGAGAATCAGCTTTGAAAGCTATATTTTGATGGTTCAAGAAGAAAAATGGGTGCTGGTGGAGGAGCCATGCTGCTTTCACCCGATGGAGATAAATACTATTTGACATTAAGGTTTGCCTTTAGCTGTACAACTAATATAGCTAAATTTGAGGCACTTATCCATGACCTAGAATGGGATAGAAAGAAAGGTATCAAGTGCTTACAAGTTTATGGTGATTCTGAGTTAATTATAAATCAAGTTAGAAACTTAAATGTTACCAAAAATGATTTTCTCAAGAAGTATAACCATCAGGTTTGGGATCTAATAATAGAGGATTTTGATGCTTTAAATATGCATTCTATTCCTAGAAATCAAAATAAACATGTAGATAAGCTTGCTGCCATAGGATCTTAGTTTAACACTCCAACTAATATTCATAGTATAGAGGTATAGCAATATGAAAAAGTGGTTGTAAGACCATATGTACCTGATAATAACATGAGTTGACAAGTTTTTGATAGTGATGAGAAAATTGTGAGTTTTCTGATTGTAGGAGCTGAGTTTGCAACTAAGAATTAGTAAAAGTGGCAACAACAATATGACAATCAGATTGTATCGCTGAAGTCTAACAAGCTATCCAAGGGATTGGTAACATTGGAATCCATTTTTAATTTAGATGATCAAGTCAAAAAGGATAAATGCAGCATGACCGTATAGCAAGAACACTATGAGGCAGTTGAGATATTCAAGGGTATGCTACTTAAGTTGGGAAAGGTATGTACCAAGGAGAAACAACAAGCTTTCATTCTGTTATGTCAAGAATTTAGTGATGTTTTTGCTTGGGAATATAAATATTTAAGGGGTTTTGATCCTGAACTAGCTCAACACACCATTGAGTTAGAGCCCGGTGCAAAACCAGGCAGGCAGAAACAAAGGCCTCTTAACCCCAAACTTGAGCATCTTATGAAAGTTGAATTGAATAAGTTAATTGAGAGTAACATAATATTCCCTATTAAACATACTTCTTGGGTTTCCAACTTAGTTCCAGTTAGAAAGAAGAATGGGGAGATTAGGCTTTGTGTTGATTTTCATGATTTGAATAAAGCCTCTCTGAAGGATCACTATCCACTCCCTTCAATGGAATAAATCTTGCAAGTTGTTTTTGGTTCTGACAGATTTTCTTTGTTGGATGCATATTTAGGCTATAACCAGATTTTACTGAAGGAGAAGGATCAGTATAAAAATGCATTTACAACCAAGTGGGGTACAATGGCATACAGAAAAATGCCCTTCAGTTTGTCCAATACAGGGGCAACATTTTAGAAAGCAATGGACATGGCCTTTCACGGCCTCATGAACAAAATCATTTTAGTGTATAGATGATATTACAGTTTTTTCAAAAGATACTAATGAACATTTTGATCATTTGAGGCTGATATTTCACAGATGCAAAGAGTTTGGGGTTTCTCTTAACCTGAAGAAGTGCATATTCTCTATCCATGTGAAGGTAAACTCTTGGGACACATTGTCTCAAAATGTGATATTTCCATTTATCTGGAAAGAGTTGTTTCTATTCTTGATCTACCCCTACTGGCACATAAGAAAGGCTTATAGAACTTTCTTGGTAACATTAACTTCATGAGAAGGTTTATACCCAATATTGCAACATTATTACAACCTCTCACAGTCATGCTTAAGAAAAGTGTACCTTTCAGTTGGACTAAGGAAGGTAAGAGAAGCTTCAAGCAGATTAAAGAAGCCCTTGTAGCCGGCCCAACCCTCATTAATCCTAACTATGAAAGAGATTTTATTTTATATTCTTTTTGAGGTGTTGATACCATTTCAGCTATGTTGTACCAGTAGAATGACAAAGGTTTAGAGCAACCTGTGGCATTTTTTCAGCCAAGTATTGCATGATAATGAGGTAAAGTTTTCCTTTGTTGAAAAGCATGTATTTGTTGTTGTTAGAAGTCTTAAAAAATTCAAACATATGCTCTCTAACAATAGAGTTTAGTTACTGGTTACCCATCCAACTATCAAAGGATTTGCTGCTTAATAAAGAGATACACGACAAAAGTGCAGGTTGGATAACTAAGGTGATGGAATTTGATATTAACATCAAAGTTACAAAGCTTATTAGGGGCAAGGGTTTATGTGAACATCTTGATGCAAAAGGAGAGGATAGCCAAGAAAAGGAGGAAAATGTTGAAACAATGTTGAATAATGAAGAACAAGTTATTGTTTTAGCACCTATTGTAAGTTGGGTGTAGCAAATGAGCCACTATTTGCTAACTGGTGAATGCTTCGAAGGCTAGGATAGGGTAAAAAGAAGGCACTATAGGCTACATGCCATTCCCTATGCTATTATTGATGGTGTTCTTTATAGGAGGGATTTCCATGGTGTTCTACTAAGGTGCATTGAACTTGATCCAGTTGACAAACTACTAGAAGAGTTTCGCAATGGGCCTTCAGGAGGCCATTTTGCTACAAGGACAATAACCTTGAAAATTATGAGAGCTAGTTATTACTGGCCAGATCTATTCAAAGATACATTTTCTTGGGTTAGAAAGTGTGAGAAGTGTTCATTATTTGTAGGTAAGCAAAGGCTGGCAGCCTTGCCTCTACACCCTATTCAAGTAGAACAACTATTTGCTAAATGGGGTCTTGACTTCATTGGACCGATTAACCTGCCTTCAAGTGTAGGCCACAAATGGATTCTAACTACAACCGACTATTTTACAAAGTGGACTGAGGTTGTTGCTTTGAAGGAAGCAAATGAATCTTCTGTCCTACACTTTTATCAAAATTTGGTACCCCAGACTCTATTATTTCTGACAATGGGTTGGCTTTTATTGGTTTAAGGATTTCTGATTAGTCTCTAAAGAATAATATTTTTTTGAATAACTCATCTAATTATTACCCACAGGGTAATGGGTAGGCAGAATCCATCAATAAAAATCTGATTAAGATCATTAAGAAAGCCATTGAAGACAACCAGAGGTTTTTGTATGAGAAATTGAAGTTAGCCCTTTGGGCTAACATGATAACTCCTAAGAGGGCCACTGGTTACTCTCTCTATGTGCTCAATCATAGTAAGGAGGCCAAGTTACCCATTCCTATTGAATTACCAACTCTAAATTTCATTAAAGAACTTGAACTATTAGACGAGCAGCCTATAGCTTGATAAGGCTTGCACAACTAATGGAGTTACAAGAAACCAAAAAAGAAGCCTTGAGAAAGATTGAAATCCATCAGGCTTAGATGAATAGTTCTTTTGATAAGAGGGCAAGGCCAAGAGATTTCATCATTTGTGACTTAGTATTCAAGTGGAATGAATTGAGAAGCAGACCTATAAAACATTCAAAGTTTGATGCAATTTGGGATGGATCTTACGTAATCACAAAGTGCAAGGAGCACAATGCATTCCAGATTTCCAAGTTAAGTGGAGAGGTGGTGCCTATCCCAGTTAATGGGATCCACCACAAACATTGCCTCTAAAGATAAGTTATGTTTTTGTACCATATTAGATTAGTGTGGATGTTAATAAGTGCTTCATGCACATTTATTTTGGTTATTTCCTTTCCTAAGTGTTGTTGTACATGTTTTCTGGCCACTAGGGCCTTTTAATTTGCTTTTAGTTTGGTTCTATTTGGTTTTGTACTATTGTTTGGAGTAGTTTGTAGTGCAGTTTCATGGTTTTTTGAGTTTGAGAAGAGCAGAGTTGTACTCCATACCCAATGGATGGTTAAGGCAACTAGTCTATGTGCTTAAAAGGCAAGCATTTAGCAGAAATCACTAGAAATGTTACCAATTTTTCACCTACAACACAAATTGGCAGAGCTGAGACATCTTATGTTCATTTTAAGGTGAAAGATTTCAATTTATTTCTGCTTTGCTTAAACCTTTGTACATATTGAAATTTAGGAAAAAGGAGTTCAGTTGTTTTAAGTGCAATGGGTTTCATAAAGGGAAGCACTTAGTTTGCAATTCAGTGCTTTACAACATGAAAGGGACTACATGAGATAAAAGAATATTTCTTTCATTCAATTTTGTGATGATTAATTCATTTCACAATGTTGCATACATTTTGCAAGAAAGATATACAGAATTGTAAAATCTCGCAAAAAATGTTGTTTGCATATTCACTAGAAAGAAAAGATAGACCAAGTGTCCCACACAAGCCATGGGAATAGATGAGCCAACACAAACTAGGAAATGCAGTATACAACTTAAGATGGAAAGAGAAAATAAGCATATAATGAAAAACATATCCATCATTGCCTATTGTGTTTGGTGTTGGTCTTCAGTGTAGCTACTCCATCCTTGCTCCTGATTCTGAGTTAACCTGCATTGTGATGAAAGAAGTTGTTAGAGCTCAGGATAAGAATTCCACTATGTACTATACCAACAAAAAATATAGTGGATTGCCTATGATGTATTGAATTAGATATATGCAAGAGAGTCTGAAAATGAAACATAATAGGAGCATTGAGCTTCATTGTTTTAATCTAACATGTTTGTTAACTATGTAGGTATAGGATAAATTATGTTGCTAATCCATTTCTGAAAGAAATTTCAGCATGTGGTATAAAATGGGCTCCCATAAGGGTTGAGCCCAACATGCTACCCCTTAACTTCAAGAGGGTATTGAAACTGGAAAACATGTTCATAATGCTTAAATCAAACATTTCAGCTGAAGGAGAAACTCATTAAGTGTCTACAAGAGCCTCAAGAATTGATCATTCATAGCAACCAAGTCAAAAAGTACATAAGGCGGCCCTTTGAATTGGAAAATATAAATGAACAATGGGTAGAAAAATGCCAGGTATGTTATGAGTTGTTCACATATCCTATTCTTCTTTACATGTCATAATGGAAACATCAAATAAAGGTAGAAGTATCATGGATGGAAGACAAGGTGCAGCCACGACTGTAGGACAACAATGAAGTAGGGAAGTTATAAATATCATTCATAATGACAAAGTACAAGAGTGAGTCTCTTTACTATCTAGACATCATTAAAAGACATACTGATGCCATCAAGTGGACACAGAGTGCATCGATGTATATGATCTACAAGAATATAAACAATGGACACCATAGTCATCTTGACAATAAATGCCTACTTTGTCATTATGAACAACATTTAATACCACCTCAAGAGCATGACAACCAAGGATGCATCATGGAGCAGTAGTTGGAGCAACAATAGAACATATATTTATCACTTTTGGTTGCAAATGAAGTCTAAGATTACCATTGGATACATTAAATAGACATAAAGGACAAAAGTCAGTCACCATATGCCTCTGCAATATACAAGATAAAGCCATAGAGTGCAAGGTATAGGAGAAAGACAATCATCTTCAAGATATAGTGTACCACCATGAATCAAATGAAGGGGCAACTCATGACACATCAAGTATACATTTGAATCAAGAGGGGATACAATACATTTGAGTCAAGAAAACAACTGTGCTCATAATGTTTGAATATCAAAGAGAAATCGTAAGCTACAAGTGTAGCTATAGGAGTCATGAAAGAGTAACATACTATAAAGAATGAAGGTATAGTTTATAAAGCATTCTCCATAGGTATAGTCATGAAGGATATATGATTTAAAAGAGATCCCCAATTCAAAACAAGCTTACAGATGCAAGAGTCAACAAAGATTAGTTAAATGTGTAAGGGGGTATCAAGTGACAGTGATCACTGCCCAAGCCAAAAAACTCTTGCAAGTGCAAAAATCCATCTTGTCATCAATATTCAAAGAATGGCATACAGTTGTAGAAGATTGTTTAAATGATAAGGAACAATATTGTTTTTTTGACAGACCAAAGCATATAAAGAAGTATGATCTACTTTTTCTCTTTTCCAAGAGTTCAAACTCACAATTCTAACCATGAAGGCTAAGTAAGAGGAAGAAAAGTATACAGAAACCCGAAAGGAAGTAGCTACATGAGCAACAGATGATATAGTTTCATCACCTTTTACATACGAAAAATGAATGAAAAACCCAATTTGTTCCATCAAAGTTCGCGGTCTATAGCATGGAGTTGTTCAAATATGAAGGGTTCCAAAACCTAGAAAAAAGGTGAGACATAGTGTAAAAGTTCCTCAGTTGCAAGATTTTCATTTTTTTAATTCTGGGTCAAGCTTGAATCGAGCTCATTCTACACAAAACCAAGAAGGAAATAAAGATATTGAGATATATTATAGGTTCTCATGGCCACGGCCTAAGAATACTTCTTTCTCTTCATACATCAAAACCCACTTGGGTTTGAATAAGAATCATAGATACATAGGATAATGGAGAGGTTTCAAGATCATGAAAGCAAGTGAATACTCAGAAAAGAAGAGGAATGGAAAATATATGCCCACAACATTCAATGAAGAAAACACATAGATATGTCTATGGTTGATGCTCAGGATAGAACAAAATATCTCCTTTATAGTCAACGGCTATAGAAATGGAAACAATACATCTATTGTTTTCTACAATTTAAGTATTGTATTCAGATAAGCTTTAAAGGTGAAGAACTTACCCAGAAAATCATTTTGAAGACTACATATACGTTGGTTTCGAAAGGTCAAGCCAAAAGATGGATGGCGGCCTCTATTACAAATGGAGGATCAACATAGGAAAAAAAAATGAAATATATCAGAGATGTAGCATGGCTGCAACCTTGGAAGGCCAGTATACCTTTAAAAATGGAGAAAAATATCATCTTTGTGACTGAGAATGACTTGCCTTGTAGTTTTCTGTAAGATTCTTGATGAAAATGCTTTGAGAAAGTAGAGAAATGGTGGAAAATGTTTGAGAATCGAGATTAGGAGTTTGAAACCCTAGCTCTCCATGGCGGCTAGGTAGAGATGAATTGTCCAAAAACATGCAAAGTGAAAATGAGGCCAAAATTTTATGGTGAGGTTTTGTTTTAGGGCTTCCATGTCGCCCTAATTCAGATAGGGTATTTTTGTCACAATTTTTATTAAATCAAATGCTTTAGCTAATACCCTTCGTGCTCTATTTTGTCCACCTTGCATATGCCTAGGCTTAATGCCTTTGATGGTTTATGACTTTGATAAACCTTCGATATGCCTTAGGATATCCTTGTAATTTTTGTAGAAAATTAAAAGCCCAAGTGAGAATATATCCAATACATGGAAAAAATAACACACATTTGCCTTGTATCTTTGTAAAATCAAGAAAATAAAGAAAAATAAGGTGGGCCACGACTCTTGTTGAGTCTTTTTGATAAGTTAAACAACTACAAAAATCATTTGTAAAACATTGTTTAAGAAATGATTTTATAAATTACTTTAAATAATTGTTATTTAAATGCAGTTAGAAAAGCAAGGACAAAAACTCTTTATTTTATCTCTTTGGGTGAAATTGAGAGGACCTGGGAAGTTTTGAGATTCTTTTTTCAAATTACAATCAGGTAAAGTCTAATTTTTAGTGTCTTTTTGGTGGGACCACTTTAGAGGGAATTTTGATAGCTTTTACACTTAGTTTGGAGGCAGTTTAGTGACTTTTTTGGTGGCTTTTTCTTGGAGCTCAAAAATGGATCAAGATGGCTATTTTGAGGAGTTCTTTCTCAGCTTTTTCCTTTGACACATTTTGAAGCTATCAGTATGAGAGAGCTTTGTAAAAAATTTTGTAATAAGTTTCTACTCCTTTCAGTTCAATAAAATAGCAGTGTTCTCCTCTTTCATGTTTTCTACTTCATTTTTGCAGTCAATACTTTGATATTCAATTGTGATTCAATTTTTGAATCCTTTTCCTATGTCTCATTGTTGCAAGATTGATTGTGGAAGTTTCATGTAATGTAGGTTGTATGTTATGTTTAGCCTGCTTAGTGGGTTGAAGTTGTGATAAAACTTGTGTTTGTCCATCATGCAAACCTCTAGCTTTCAAACTTTCATGCAAATTGCTTATGTATTGCATTTGTATTAGTGAAATTGTGAGGATAAAAAGACTTTGTGAGGCTGATTGTGAGTCGAATTAGTGAATACATAAGTTAAGTACTGGTGTATCACCTATTAGAGTTTAGTGTTTCATTTCTAGTTAACCTTCTAAACCCATTTTCCTCAGTAAGTCTTTTAGTTTAGGTGATCTGCCAGGGGAACCAAACCACTCTAGAGATTCACTCTTGAAACATAAATTATCCACAATCTGAGAGTGTAACCATGTTTCAATAGGATAGCTGAGTTTATCTTTGCTAAGGGTGTAATCCTGATTGTTAACAAACAGTGTCAAAGAGCTTTTCAAATCTTAAAAGAGAAACTCGCTAGTACAACTATTTTAGCTATTACAGATCGTACCTGTGATTTTTTTGTTTGAATAGATGCATCAATCAACGGTATTGGATTTGTTCTCATGCAGGAGGGCCATGTAATAGCCTTTCAGTCTCACAAGTTGAGAAGTCATGAGCTTAACTATTTGACACATGATTTGGAATTGGCTGTAGTGGTTCATGGTTTGACAAAATGGTGACATTTTCTTCTTGGGCATAGATTCGAGTTGTATTCTGATCACCAGAGTCTTTAGTACATCTTCTCTCAGCCTAATTTGAATGCTCAATAACGCAGATGGATGGAATTCTCATGTGAGTATGATTTTGAGATTCATTATATTAAGGGGAAGGAGAATGGTGTGGCTGATGCCCTTATTAGGTGAAGCCATGAGTTGCTAGCCTTGACAGTTAAGTCAGATCTCAGAGGATAAATTCTAGAGTTGTTTCCTCAAGATTCATTATATAACAAGATTATTCAGTTTTATGGTCCTATGAAGGACAAGTTTGAGGGATATTTTGTTGATGCTGATGGGTTGCTTTGTCATCATGGGCATATTTATGTTCCTCCTTTTGGTGACCTTAGAGGTTTGATTCTATTTGAGGCTCACAAAGCACCCTATGTGACTCAACTTAGTGTTAATAAAATGCATGCAGATCTTCGGAAGCTTTATTTTTGGGTAGGGATGTGAAAGGATATTGTAGAATTTATCACTCATTGTATCAAGTGAAAAAGAGTAAAAGAAGAACATCAACATCTGGTTGGCTTATTGTACCCTCATGCTATTCTAGAGTGGAAATGGCATGTGATATCATTGGATTTCATTATGTGTCTACCTTTGACTGCACGTTGGCATGATGCAATTATGTTAATGGTGGACAAATTAACCAAGGTGGCACACATTTCTCCAATGTGTTCCTCCTATAATGCCACCTCAGTAGCTAGAGTTTTTTTGCATGATATAGTTTAGCTTCATGGAGTTCTAAGGAGGATTATTTCTAATGGAGATCTAGTCTTCACCTCATCCTTTTGGACTGCTCTTCAGCAAGCCTTGGGTACATAACTCAATTTTAGTACCGTTTATCATCTAGCGATAGATGGATAGACAGAGTGAGTGAACTAAGTTTTAGAGGATATGCTCAGGATGTATGTTATGGATCAGCAGTCTTGTTGGGAGGACTACTTGTATCTAATAGAGTTTGCTTATAACAATGGACACCATAGTTCACTTGGGATGGCACCTTTTGAGGCTCTTTATGGTAGACCTTGTAGAACTCCTTTGAGTTGGGACTGACTAGAGGATTGGGTCACTATTGGACCTAATCATGATTGAGATATGGAGCAACAGGTGATTCGAATTCATGATTAGTTGCAGATAGCTTAGGATTGACATAATAAGTATGCAGATACCAGAAGAGTTGATCGTGAGTTCCCAGTTGGAGAGAGAGTTTTCTTGCATGTACGACATGATAGGAATTCTATCCATTATAGAAAGGGCTCTCAGTTGGCACCCATATTTGTTAGCCCTTTTGAGATCCTGGAGAGGATAGGCCCAATTACATATCACTTAGCCTTGCCACCCAGCCTATCTCATATCCACAATGTTTTTCATGTATCTCTGCTTAAAAAATATGTAGCACATTCTTATCATATATTGCAGTGGGATGCTTTACAAGTTACACAGGATGGATAGCTAACATTACAACTAGTTCTCATCTTGGATCCAATAATGCTAGCCCTGTGAGGATGATAGCTGGATCAGGTTAGGATCCAGCGGGACCCCTACGATGAGTCTTCTGCCACATGGGAGGATACAGTCAAGATGAAATCTTTATTTCCTTATCTTTTAGATAGCTTCTAGGTGGAAGCCTGATTCTAGAGGGGGAGAATGCGAGGCCTAGTTAGTATTATTTTAGATAGTTGACTTGATTCTATGTTTTGGTGTGTGTGTGTGTAAATTGGACATGGTCAATATTGAGATTTTTTATTATGGATATTATTATTTTGATTATGGACATAAATGTTTTTATGTATGATTAGATATTTATTTGTTGATAATGAAATAATATGTTTATTTAATAAAAGAATTGATTATTACACTGAGAGGCATTCTACACTCACAACAAAGGCTAAAAGATTTAGATTCTAGTAAACAATTAAGATTCAGATTCCATGTAAACAAAATTCATAAAATGTGTAAATAAATAAATTCGTGGAAGCCAAATGGATAGAAAAATAGAAAACTTGGGTAGTTATGGAATGAAATCTTTATTATGTTTGAAGAATATGAAAAGTCTTGTAGCATAGTCTCGTTAAATTAACTCATGTGAGCATATCAAATATTCTAATTGAAAGATATATATCGGCGTACTTTAGATATATTTTTTTAAATATAAATATACTAGTAAAATATTAATGGTTGTATGTGTAATTTCCACAAAATAAATAATATTATTATTTGATATTTTCGATTTTGTAGTTAATTGATGTTAGAAATGTTAATGTTAAATATTTAAATGCTTCATCTATGAGTTTCAAAATGCACTAATGTTTCAATGAGTTTTGTACAGGTGGGCAGCCTAGGTTCCTTAAAATTTGGAGACAAAATTGAAATCTTCAAATGTGTTTATTATTTATCTACTTATTTATTTCCTATAACTTTGTTATAGGGGGGGTTTATGTGGAAAAGTATGTGGTTCTATTATTATGCTTATTTGAATTAAAAAAAAAGTATTTACTTTTAAATTGTTGTTTTAATTTTAATAAAAGAGAAATGTGAAGAGTTGGGAAAAAGATTTTTTTTAAAAGAGGAAATGTGAATCATTTTCCTCATTCTAGAAAAGAAGAGTGTTGTAGCTTTTATTGCTGGGAGTATCTTTCTTTCTTTTCATCTTTTGGATGCTTTTTGGATGGTGGAAAATAGAAGGATTTTGTGCTAAAATGAATGAGTGGTTAGAGAATGATGGCTGGATACATGTTTTCCTTCTGTGGGAGTGATTAATTGGGATAATCCTAACTTGGACATCCAAGGTATGATTAGTTTCTTTTGATATTTTTGTGTATTGTTAAATTTCTATGAATGTTGAGTTGAAGTGCTCTGAAAGATTTGTTGTAAAAATCTGTGTTGTGTAGTGACTTGCTTGAATGTCAGTGGTATTTGGGTGTGCAAAGGGAACTACCATCCAGGTCAATTGAGAGCTTCCTTGATGTGGGGTTAAGAAGGGTGTGGAGCCTCTCTCTAGGTTTGTGAAGTATGTGAAGAAGTTATGGGTTGATTTGTGTTGGGAGAAGTGAAGGATGGGAGGGTGATTTGAGGGAAGAATGTGGAGAATGAATGGGTGTTAGGAGGAAGTATGGTTGATTTGTGATGAAAGGAGACATTTGTGTGTGGAAGTGTAGAGATGTGTGAAGAAGAAAGTTTATTGTGCCCCAAGAGCGAAGGGAATCCCCCTTCTTCCCCTTTACCAGAATTTCATGTGCGGATTCTATGTGTGTGAGTCCATTGTCATTAGTTTATTTTCTAATTTTTGTTTTATTACTAATTTCATTGAGCAATGATTTTGTTTCCTACTCTTGACTGAACTAGAATCATCAATCCTATGGATGGGTGGAGAGCGGGACTAGGCTATTCCTTTCTCAGTGTTTGTAGGTTTTGGAAACACTATCTGGATATGCATGCTTAATGAAGATTTTACTATATCTTATCTTTTGTTATGTTGATCTACTGTGAAAATTTGAGTAGTCAAGTATACAGATAGAAATGATTCATAGGAGGAGAGCAAGGAAATTCAGTGATCTAGTTTTAATTCAAGTAATTTTCCCTTATTGTTTCGTTATCAAATACATTATTTGTATTGGCTATATAATTCTATTTGAAATGTAAATTGTACTGTAAAATATATTGTAGCTATGAATTCTATGACACTATGATTATTTTGTATTATAATAACATTTGTTTTAGATCTTGAAAAAAATATTCATTTTATTATATCGCAAGTGAAAAAATATATAAATTATGATTAAAATAACTATCTCTGTGTATACAGATGATAAATGAACTATCATTGTGAATCATGATAAGCATTCTTTAGTATTAAATATTATCTATTTTCTAATGTATAAATGGTGGGTAGCTGTGACTACCACAGCCACCCACAGCTGTGTTGTGGGTGTCATGGGAGCCACGGCTCCCACGCCCTTGAAAATGGACAGTTGTGGTAGGCATAATGTCGCCACAGTTTGCCATCCTCTTGGTTATTAAAATCTCTTATGATCCTTTATTAACCGCGTTTGGAATATCATTGATGATACTTTTATATGCCTTGTTATTTATAATCATGTCGAAATTGAATATATATATAATGTTTATTCGAGTCTCTACACAATGAATTGGGAATTCTCTATGATACGAGTTTGAATCATGCTCAACAAAATGTATATATTGTAAATATGATGTCAAAGTTGTTCTATGGGTATATATATATTGTTCATGTGTTGGCTTGTCATGATTGTAATATGTGTCAATATACAACTTGATTATGTAGAAGTAATGGTTAAAACAAATAGCATTGTTAATGGAGGCTGTTCTTGTTATAGCAGTGATTATGTGATTATTTAAATAAATATATTTATATATGTATATATACTAAGTTGTATACTTGTTATAGACAACATAGATTTTAACATGTTGCAACTCGAATAAGAATCCATAACGGAAAGTGGTTCAACTTGCATATGTTGAAGTTCTATGACGAAAAAATGTAGTCTTTTCTTCAATTTGTTAAATTTGGTAAATCTAACTTGGAATAATATTTTTTTTAGTTGTTATTGGGGCAAGCCTGTCATTTTGGTTGAATTTCTATTCCATAAAGTTATTTTTAAAAAAAATTAGCGTAAGTTGATGATCTTGGAATCCCCTCTCTAATTAGATTAATTATTATTTGCTTATTAATTATTTTAATTTATCGTGACATTAATTTTAATTGAATTATTTGTTTATCTTCTTGGTGGGGGGAGGAGGGGAGCATTACAACCTAACTAAATGACCTCTGTAGATGCCTAAAATCAACTATATCCTAAATGACACTTCAAACATCACTTTTGACACCTTTCTACATTGTCCTAATTCCATCCTAATCACATTCATCTTAACACTAATTAATTAGGATCATATTATTCCAACATCAAATTAATTATATATATATATATATATATATATATATATATATATATATATATATATATATATATATATAATTTAATTAATATAATCTCCTACATCCCTCTCCATTAATTAATTAAATAATTTCATTATTTGATTATTTAATTTAAAAATCTTAAATCTTACTCTAATCCCCCTTTTATTTCCCATCCTTATCCATTATCCACAAAAAAATAAATTCAAAAATTTAAAAAGTCACATGACTAGTTAAGAGTTGTCTAGACACATTGAAACTATATGCACTCTCACAAAAGTCAAACTAACTTTATATCTCTACCTTTCATTCTTATACATCTTTTAATCTTAGCCATTCACATAAGGATAAGCCCTAGAAGATTCTATCCTTGCCCTAATTCTTTTCATTCAATCCTATCCATCTATTCATATTTAATCTCAACCATCCATCCTTATAGAATTCCCTAGAAGCTTCTAACTTTGCCCTAATGTATCTCATTCAATCTTAGCCATGAATTCTAATCGAATCTTAGCCCTTCATGCTATCATCCAAAATATATAAATCAACTCTCAATCAAGCCATTTGAATACAAGCTTTTGCAATATAATGTTATCCTATCCGAGTAAGCAACCAACAATCAATTTCAATACCAAGAATCCATTGGAGCACAACCACCATTGTTGGTACAACAAGGGCTAGTTTTGTTGAGAGTTCTCTAGTTTTTCATTGATTTTGCTAACCCTTTGCTCAATCTAAGGTGTTGTTAGATATGAAATAAGAGCTTTGATTTGATGCATGGTGCCTCATTTTATTTCATATTTTAGCATACACACTTTGGCACGCATGATGGGACCTTGTCCCTTGCTTGATCTTGGTTTTCGCAGGTTTTTCCTAGTTTAATTTTATAGGTTTTCACTCTTTTTAGGAAAAGTCTAGTGATGAAAAAAATTGCTAGGAACATCATAGGACAAAAAAAACCTTAAGGTTGAGTCCGGAACCAAAAACCCTAAAATCTATATATAACTCAACATATTTTAGAGGTAATTTTTTTGAGGTCACTGTATATATATAGATCCTATTGTATGGATATGTACAGTCTAGACTGTATGATCCATAGTACAATACAAACTCTGAAGATCAATTGAATGTTTACAAATTATATATATATATATATATTTGTTGTTTGGATATTTAAAATATTTTAATCTTGTCTAGTGATTTGACCACTCGGCTATATTTGTGGTTCTAATGTTTTATTTGCAGGTCTTCCACTCACTTTAACCGTAGTTTCATCTCTTTGTACGTAGAGTTGTGGATTTTTTTAAAAAATTAAGTAGAAATATTTTTCAATTATATAAACTAAATCTTTAAAAAATTAATAATATAATTTTAAGTAAATTTAAATAAAAGATAACCAAACTAAAAGTTATGTATAAAATTTTATTTAAAAAAAAAATTAAATAAATATAACTCGAAAGAAACCTTAAAAAAATTAACAATAATATAATTTTAAATAAATTTAAATTAAAAAAAAAGCTAAAGTTACGAGGGAATTTTTTAAGAAAATATAACTGGAAAGAAACCTTCAATTATAAAGATTAGATACACCCGATATCAAAGGCCAGCTACAGATCATACTAGGTGAAAATGTAAATGTACTACCCAGGATCCATCCACACAAGGCTATGTATTCAAAAACATTAGTTTTCTTCATAGCGCTACAATTGAATGCATTTGTACAGACCAAATGTTTCCATGTACTGCTGAAGGAAAAGTGGGATTCAATAGCCTCAGTGTTGTTGTTTGTAACGTCAAGATAAAGATTGTATGAGTTGAATGTGATAGGGTCCAATTTACTTTGTCTTTTTCCTTTTGACGTTAAATTGCAGGTTTTTAGTGTTTTAAGCCGCGCAACAAAGTCGTTGATGCATCAGTTTGAGCTGCACCGGCCTTATTCGTTTAGGAAATTGAGGCTCTTGTAATTATTAAATTTTGAAGTCAATGTAAATGTTTCTTTCATGTGCAATTTAAATGCAGGATTCTGATGAAACTAAATCTCTGGAGGCGTCATTCTTTTGTCAATTCTAGCGAAGCATAGAGATTATCTTCGATGGTCTCTCCCAACTGTTCTTTTGCAGGGCGTCGTTTCCAACTGTCTCCATGCGGGAACAGCGATTGGATGAGATTTTGTTGTTGTTTGTTGGCCTGCAGACAGGAAATTTGACTTTAAGTTTTGCGGGCATCATTTGTTCTTTTGTATTCGTTTGTATTTCTCTCCTCGTTTTATTCTCAAATTTGTTTCTATTTATAATTGTTTTCGTTGTAGGGAGCCCAAATTGTTTTATTTATATTGCTTACAACCCTCTTACCATTTGCAATCATGAGTAATATCTTTTATCTTTGCTACGTATACTTGCTTGGTTTTGTTTTGTTTTCTAACTTGTTAACATTCAAAATGGAAAATACAATGGATTTGGGTAAAAAAATGGTTTTGTCGCGTCTGAACCTTCTTTATTGCTTCTGCATATGGCGTGGCTCTCTTCACTTCGGAAGGACACCAGAACTGATCCAATGTACCTGTCTCTCGGTTGTCAAAGCATATAGCCACTTTGGTAGAGGCATTATATTATTGTGAGCGACACGAGGGCTTTTTCAAAACTCACAAAGGCCAAGCTATCACGCCATAAGGTATCTCCATCTGGATGCAGATCATGTAATTGTGTGTAAAAATGCAACTGAAGATATTTAGTTATTTTTGTAGATATTTAATTTTTTTTTTAATATAATTTTATTAAAATTGTGATAAACATCTGAAGATATTTAATTTTTTTTTTTAATATAATTTTATTAATTTTTTTAATATAATTTTGGCTCATGCTGCTTCAAGTGGAGGTGACTTGATCTATCTCCCCAGTGTTAAAGGTTCATCTGAAGAAATCATGACTAGCATTTATTTGATGGGGCGGATTTGGTGTGAACAAGCTGTAAAATCTTTCTGGCGGTGATATGGTAATGTACTATATATCTTATCTCTCACGTCCATGGATATAGTGACGTTATGTATGTCTTTAACTGACATAAGGGCCTTCTGGTTAGAATATATACTATTTGTAGGTGCCATTGGGATGGACAAAGGAATTTTGCTCTGTCTCTAATGAAGATAGTCCTTGTAGCTTCACATATCATCTTCTCACCCTATTTTCGCAGTGCCCATCCCATCCTTGCTCTATCTACCCCATAAGGACAGCTTGCATGGCGGATATACGTCTCAATCAACGAATGTTTTTTCTAGCCTTGGAGTGGGAACCAGAGATAAGAGGGCGGGTAAAGTTGTTAGACTTGATGACTTTGCTTGACAAGGACTGCACCCTCACCTAGATTGTTGTTCGAAACATAGTGGGACATGCATGGTTAAGAGGCTATGAAGGGCATGTGCTTAATTTTTTAGATGTGGTGTCACAGCTCCTTTCCAACATTATGGACTTGGTGATGGATGGTGAATTCGTTCATGCTTTGGCAGCCGGGTTGTTTCTCAAAAACATTTACTCTGCTTATCATATGGATTAGGGGGATGCTCTTATTGGTGGCCTGTTTAATCTAATAGTTTTGCACACTTCTCCTCCGCATCAAGCAATTTATAGGGCTTTACAAGCAAGTATCCTATCCCTGAGCAGCGGCGATATAGATGTCACGCTGAGGTCTCATTGTTTTTTACTCACAAAGAAAAAATCCGAAAAGAATAAGGGATGTATTTACTGCCATCCGTTTCCTCCGGATCCATGCTTCTGATCTCGCCCCAAGCATGCCGAGGTATGCATGGTGGATCCTGATGAAGGCAATCAGGCGTCTACGGAAGTGGAGTTGGATGTGATTGGCCTTCCGGTTGTTCCTGCTACAGTGTAAGGCAGGGGCGGTGTGTTTTGGTTTTGTCGGCTCATGGGTGTGTTTGGGGGGCTTCTGGTGAACAAGTGCCTGGGGTGGAGGGATGGTATGCCTCTTTTGTGTCTATTTTAGCAGCGGTTGTGGGTGTTGTGTTTGGGCTTCCCTCTGGGACTTTCCTATGTTCTTTTTGCATGGAGGCTCATTAGAGGTGGACGATCGGGTGAAAATTTTTGTTTCCATTTTTTTGTGTTTTCTGTTGCTACGCTTGGTGCTGTTGTAGACTGGTTTGATTCGGGCTTGTTTTATTTCTCTGGACTGGCTTTAGGCCCTGGGTTTTGTAACTTGTTATATCTTTTAATCTATGGATGCCCTCTCCCCTTTTCTGTTAAAAAAAAAAAAGTTGTGATAAACATCATCTTTTTTCTAATCATAATTTAAATTATAAGAGTAAACTATAAATAAGATTGTCTCATTGATGTATTAAAGATAAAACATTGAAATAACTAAACTATTTTGTAATCAAATAGTAGATATAAAATATTATCAATTAATAAATAACTATACATTTTGAAATAGGATTGGGAATATTAAAATTTATGTTTCTAATCTCAAGTAAATTGTTATAAAGTATTATCAATTAATAATATAATTATTTTTCTCACAGGTAGCATGGTTGGTTAAGGGCTTTGAGTTTGTCCCATATAGGTCCCTACCCCAAAACTCGGCATTCAAGTAAGTCTGAGGCAAGGCACGGAGGGAATCGCTGGGCTGGGTCGCGGGGATACCTCCTGAGTATTATATATATATACACATTTTGGAATAGGATTGGGAATATTAAAATTTATGCTTCTAATCTCAAGTAAGTTGTTGATAAAAAATAAACTTGCTATAAAAACTAATGAAGTATAAAAGAAAGAAAAACTCAAATTTGTTTACACAATGGTTATAGAATTAACAAGAGCCGCAGAGCAGCGAAATTTCTGCCAAAATGTTCATGAATAGTCATGTTTTAATTTGTTGTGGTTGCTTAGTTTTAGCAAGAAATCATGTTCAATTCTGAAGGGCCCTTCACACAACAAGACCATATCCACTTTTAGTGACCGAATCCAATAAAAACATGTATAACTAATAACAAAACCAATCCAAAGCCTATAATAAGTTTCTATTTTAAGTTACTTGTGGAAAAAATTGCAAGCCTATTTGAGAAAAATAATTCCAGGATTAATGTCAGTATAACAATATAACATAATCAAGAAAAAGACCACAATCACAGTGCAGGGAAAATACTATATGCTAAATGAACTAAAATGTCATAAAGTAAGGAGATATGAAATCCACAAATAGTAGAAATAAAGACATAAATTAGGAAAAAAAATGCTTTCCAGGTCCAAGAGTGGGTCAATCTCTATATGTTAACTAAGGATGTCCTGCATGCTTTGGGACACACACTTGAAAAGAATTTGTTCTATCCTGATCTTTCTTTATCAAACATATTGCATGAGATTTGCAAGCATTGCTACAATGGTCCAATGATAAGATTGGGGTAATTGCTACAATGATGAACAAGATACCCTAGTAAACTTGGTTCTGTGCAGGTTATGCAGCCAGGTGTTGAATGTCTAGGTGAATTTTGACAAAATAGGAACCCCTTAAATTGTAGCTTTTTAGCAAACAGGATTGTCCAGTCTGTGATATGGTGCCAAAACAACTTTGAATCCTAGAATCCACTTCTATTTTCATTTAATTTCAGCAAAATTGCAGACCTATTTGAGAACATTAATCATGGGAGTAGCATCAGTATAACAATTTAGCATAACTGTGTAAGTGACTACAACCACAACATTAGGAAAATGCTATCTACTAAATTAATTCAAAGAAAAAAAGATAACCCAGAATCAAATGCTGCTAGGCTTGGTCCCTTGCCGAATATGCATCTAGATGTTTACGGTGTGGAAATTTTTTGACAAAATAGAAACCCCATGGATTTCACATATTTTATAGAAACACTTCTCCAGCCTATGCTATGGCAATTCCAGTGCTAAAATTTTCCTTTTTGCTTGACCCAGAAATGATAATGAAATCTAAATCCTCAACTTTCAAAAATATGGTCTACTTTAAAGGATGAAGAACAAAGTTATACAATTAACTAACAAAGTGTAGACACTGCAAGCAACATTAAATGAAAAGATTTGAATCCATTGCCAGACAAGTCTTACAATAAGAAGAAACTAAATCCTTCAGAATAAATCAACCCCTAATGAAATAAAACATAAATATTTAAGAAACAAGCTACACGGGTAAGTAAATTTAAACACCTGTCTAAATGCACAAAATACATAAAAACAAATGTGAATGATTTGTAGAATGGGATGCATTCAAGTGGTAAAGCATCAAAGCTTTCATAGTAGAGATTGAGGTCAAAATCCCCAGGGACCTTGATAAAGTCAAAATTGGGATCAAATTTGAAAATTTCATATCCAGCTTGCTAGGTGTTGCACATCCTCCCAGGAAAGGGCGGTGAAAGCATAGAAGTAGAAGCCATATAGGATAGATTACAATCTAATACAAATCAAACCTCTGATTTTCTACTGTTCAAGGACACATTTCCCAATTTTGGATATATCACTTTATTTGTGAATAAACTTTTTTTTTCATTTTTGTCTATAAACACTTTTTTTTCAATTTTTTGCTAATTTTACACTACAGATTTGGATTTTATCAAGCATGGGTGCATGGCAAAGATTTAAACTTGTATATAAAAAATTGAGCACAATTTTCAATAAGTCATTAATCACAATTGTTCAATTCTACTACTGCTCCTACAACCATGGCTTCAACACCTACATTTTTTGAAGGGTTTGGGGGTGACCTATGGTATGTTGTAAACTTGCATATTAATTAGCCCCCTAGTGGAGAGGGTGCACCAAGCAGAGGGAAAGATCATAATATAGTACAAATCATGTAAGTGTACAAAATTGAAACACATCAAAATTACTTATTTACATATACAAAATTTGTAGTCCAGTATGGTAGATTGTTTGTGAAAGTATAATTTGTGGAAACAATAAAACAGTCATTGTTGAACAATTTTCACAATGAAATTGTTAACAGATAGTGTAAAAGTTCCTTGCAAATGGACTCTGTGTAACAAGAACACTGCAGGCAAAATGTCATCTTTATATTCCTCATATGTTATTTCTACAAGCTTTGGAAAACTTTGTTTAAGGAGGTCTCCATCTAAGTAGCAGTCAATGTTTCCTTCTTTCCTTTACAATGTGCAAGCCTGATTGTGACGGTAGAAAAGTCAAGTGGTTGTTTTGTAGTACATGCAATTAGCAGATCCTTTTTCAAGAGACTTGTCAAATAGCATGAAGCAATTACATGTTCTACAACAAGATTTGAAGGGTGGAAAGTGGACATTCTTTTTCTTTAGTGTGCCAAGTACCTATGAAAAAAAATAACATGTTATGTATTTTGTAGGGAATTGAAATAATTTAATAGAATGTTATGTAAATGTAAAAAAAATATTATTTTTTGTGCTCTTGCCTTAATGTTACATTTTGCAAGAGATTGCAACTGTTCTCTTGTGCATGCATCGTTAAGCTCCTCAAAAAATGTTTCTTGTGTTGTGCACATTACATTTGTGCCTTGTGAACCATTTCAGTAGTCATTCTGGTTGGAGATGTGTTATTTAGTTCTATGCTTTCCAAATGGCTATAGCAAGAAATGAAATTGTTAGTCATGAAATTTTTGGAAAATACTATTTAATTTTTCATTAATTTGGAAGAATTGACAAGTCTCATCATTTTGTTATGCATTCTATTGTAGTTACATAAAATGCATGTTATTCTCTATCATGCAAATATAAATTAAAGATTTTTCACTATGTATGTTGGTGTTTGTAGAAATCTATGGAAAATGTAGAAGTATATACATAGCTTATTAACAAAATTTGATAGAAAAGAAGAGTATTAAAAATTAATACCTTTCTTTGCTACTTTGAATGGTCATTCTCATAGGAGAAGTGCAATTTACTTCGATGTTTTCCAAGTGACTGTAGCAAGAAATGTAATTGTTAGTCATGTAATTTGTGGAAAATGCTATTCACCTTTTAACTAATTTGGAAGAAATGATGTGTCTAACCATTTTTTTATGCATTCTTTTGTAGGCACAGAGAAAGATTCATCAAGATCATCTACATCAAGATCTTCTTCACTAATTTCCATGTTCTTGAGAAAACTACAAAATACTTTTATTTTCTACTTCTATAGTAATTTACTATTAAATTAGTGTTTTTCCTATTACATTTAGATATATTTCTTATATATTTGGAAATTGTTTTGTAGTTGATTTTTGGCTAGTATACATACCTTTCATCCGATGTAATATTGGTTGTATGGATAGTCCCTGCTGGAGTGTTGTTAACTTTATTCATGTCCAATCCCCTTTGACAAAACAAATGTGTTAGTCAACTATGGTTTTTCAAGACAATATTTGTTAAAGAAAATAATTTATGTATTTTTTCCATGTAATTTACTCTTTATTTGTGCATTGTTGTGCTTTTGCAGGTACTAAATTAAATACTTTGTTTTGCCCTATATTCATGATTTCAAGTTACCTATAAAATAATATTTGTATTATTTTCAATTATATGAATATGATCTGTATAATAGTATAACTAATGAGCTTAAGTGCTATTTTTTAAATAAGAGTTAATGTATGTAGACAATAAAATGTTTTGTCATATAAATTTATTGTACATGATTACCTTTTCCAAGATGCAGAGCATGGCTAGACGATATTGGCAACATGAAATAGAAGAGTGTTGTGATCTATCTAGTACAATTCGAATCTTTGAATTTTTGTTGTATTTGCATAATTGTTTTTCCACACATGATCAATAATGGTCCTTGAGAAAAGTTTTGTATTTTCCTGTAACAAGTGCAAGTTGTGTATTTGCATGTTCTCTTTAAGCATTTCTAATTTTTATGAGGAGTTAGAAATGTCAATGTTGAAGTCACCTACAATGTAACTAAGGCTTCCAATAGAAGAAATTGTCATTGCTTTGTTAACAATTTCTATATTTGTAAGTAATGCTTCTGGTCTGGCATAGATATTACAAATATAAAGGCTTTGTTTAGTAAATATCAATGTACTCAATATTGCTTCAACATTATCTTCTATAAGTGGAATTGCATTTGATATTTGTATATGTTTCTTTTATGCAGGTCATTATCCCATGTATATGGTATGCTGCAAAGCAATTATATTTTGGTAATGCATCATTTTTTATCAATTTTTCCAAATATGTCTCTTGCAGACAAATAATGTCTTATGACATTAAATCTTTGTCATGTATAATGTCTTGTTTGTGTGACTTGAAATGATGAGTGTTCAATGTCGATATGGTAATACATGATGTTTGAGTTTTGTAATGTATGTCATTTTGAAGAGTCCACTTAGCTACTATTTCTAACTGTGTCATTTCATCTATGATTTTTATTTTTACTTTAAAGTTTTCTGCAGTTAGAGGGCTTAACAAAAATAATGTTTCAATTGTTGATGTGCGGGAAAGAGATATGTAAGTTAGCCCATGTTGGTGTACACCTGATGGTTCAAATGCAAGGCCATGCATTCTAATCCCTTGTGGTCTATGTATTTTTCAAGCACATGCTAATTGTACTGGAAATTATTTCCTAACAATATTCTTTTGCTCATCATTTAGTTTTAGGATTGGTTTGACAACTCGGAGTATTAGTACCCATCCATTGTTAATATATGTTTGGTTTAAATGTGACAGTTTCGTAGCTTGACCTTTTCCTATATGACGATCATTGAATTCAATCCATATAATGTCCATGTCAGCATGTTGTGTATATGTTTGGAATATTCCATTTGATCCATTTATGAGACCATCCTGTGTATCATAATTTCCACCATAAATTTCAACTTGTATGTATTTTTTTAACATAATTTGGTCTACTAGATTTGTATTATTTTTGAACAGTTGTTCTACATTAATAGAACTATCCAATTTGTCAATTGCATTGATTGTTATTAGTTGTCAAGGTAGTGAAAATAATATTTTTTGATTGTGTGCATTAACATCTTTTCTCTTGTAAAAACGAAATAGAAATGTTGGATCAGTAGGTGTAGGACATAAGCATTTGTTATTTAAGTATGCTGTGTCACTTTCTATTTGAGAGTTTGTTTGTATTCTATTAAGAGTATCGATGAAGATTTCATATTTTTGTCTCATAGCTCTCTGTAAGGTATAGCATTTGATGGTTTCCCAGAAATTGTATGGAACTAGTTTAATGTCTAATTTTACAGTTTGAAACACTGGACAATCATGTATAGGTTCTGCTTGATAGAAATCACCACAAAAAAAGTGTCTAAACCACCAAAATATTTAGTAGGTGTTTGCATGATGTTACACAATCTTTTATCTATGCAACACAACAATCTCGCTCCAACTAATGAGATTTCATCAATAAGAATAATACACAATAGTTGATATTCTTTTGTCAATATATTCTGATTTGTTTGAGCTCAATGGAATAGTAGTGGATTTGTTAAATGGTATGAATAGTGCATAGTGCAAAGTTGTACCTCAAATATTGTAAGTTGCTTTACCTATGTATGCGAGTAGCAAGCCATTTATCTTATCTGGGTCACTATCAATAGAGTTATTGTATATACACAGTAGACCTTGGTATATAGCTTTGGCAATAAATGTTTTTCCTATTTGAGCACCTCCTATTAGAAACAAATGTAATGGTTCAAGTTGTTGTCAATTAGGATTTCACCCTAGATAAGTTAGACTTAACTCTCTTGTTGAAACATGGAAACACTCTCAGGTTGCGGGTGACCTATAGTGAGAGTGAAATTCTAGAGTGGGCTAGATCCCCTGGCAGATCACCTAATCTAAAAGACTTATTGAGGAAAAGGGTTTAGAAGGTTAACTGTAAATGAAATCCTAAACTCTAACAGGTGACACACTAGTACTAACTTATTTTAATACTTTTACTCACAATCAAACTCTTAAAACATCTATTTTTACAATCTCACTTGAAGCATGCAACACAATAGGATTTGTATGATGGCTTGAAACTAAACTCAGCATACAACCTGCATCACATGAGACTTTTGCACACAAGTTTACAATAATGTGACATAGAAAGGATTCAACACTTAGAATCACAATGCAACATCAAATAAGTACTACAAAATGAGACAAAATGAATGAGATAGGAATACATTACTATCTTATATGAGTTCGGGTCACTTAAATGCTTTCATTTCATCATTACTTGAACTGTAAGCATTAGATTGATGTTTTACTCCTTCAGTTAACCTGTTTCAATTGAGCATTATTAATGTAATTTGCATTCCATCCCCTCTAAGAATCAGGGGCAACATGCTGGGCTCAACCCTTGTGGGAGCCTACTTGACACCACATGTTGATATGTCTTCAAATAGATACATGACTTATCCTATACCTACACATGAAAGAAACATGTTAGATAAAATTAGTGGAGTATAATGATTGTTTCATTTTTAGTTCCTTTTTCCCATGGATGATTTGTTACTCTGATTCAATGCATCATAGATAGTGCATTATATCATTTGCTGATGAAGTACATAGTGTGAACCATATCCGGAGCTCTAATGATTTCTTTCATCAAAATACAAGTCCACTTAGCATCAAGAGTAAGGATGGAGCAACAACAAAGGCCAACACCGAACACAATAGGCAATGATGGATATGCTTCTCACTATATGCTTATTTCTCTTCCATCTTCAATTGTATAGTGCACTTCCTAGGTTGTGTTGGCTCAGCTATACCCATGGCTTGTGTGGGTCGTTTGATCTATCATATTTTCATTCAATGCAATGTTTATTTCTTTTATCTATCTCATTTATAAAATGAATAATCATTGTAGTGAAATGAAATAACTTATCTCTTAAGCAACCTTCTGTAATTGAATGATGATCTAAAAATTCTTTTGTTCTGTTGAACAACTGAACTGCAACATAATTAAATATCTCAAACACTCCAACTATGCAAACAAGATTATCAGGAAAATGTTAAAAACTTTCTCATCTAAAATGAACTGAATGTACTCCAGCTCTACCAATTTGGGCTGTAGAAAAAATTGGTAATATTTTTGGTGACTTCTTCTATGTGCTTGCCTACTAAGCATGAGGACCAATTGCCTTAAGCTATTCATTGGGCATTGAGTCATACTCTGCTCATCTCAAACTCAAAAAACACTGAAACTCAGTTGTACACTACTCCAAACAGCAGTATAAAACAAAAGCAAACCAAACTAAAAGCAAACTAACAGGCCCTGGTGGCCATAAAACATGTGCAGCAGTTATTAGGGAAAGAAAAATAACTAAAAAAAATGTGCCCTAAGCACTTATTGGCAGCAAACACTAACCTAACCTACTCTAACTAGCCAAAGAAGTTGGTCAAACAAACCCATTAACTGGCTTTGTAAAATAACTCCCCCTTCTAACCAACATAGGATGTTTTACAAGGCTATGATTTATTACTAATAAGATATGACCCATAAGAACATACCTTCTAGAATGTTGCAAAACTCTCTAAAGCACAAAAAATAAACCCACTCATCATCTGAACCTGATCATAGATACTATTTTTATGGGGTGAATAAATGATCTGGTTCTATTGTTCTAGGGCAGAAATCTCCTCTTCGGGTACAATAGCAACATGTGTCTCCTTGTTTAGCTCTCTGCCAACTAAATCCCTGATTGGACACCCTCTTGCAAGGATGAACCTTTGGCTAATACTCCTGGTTTTCTAATGGAGATCTGCTATCCCTTCACCGTGTTGATTAGGCTACTTCATTTTTAGTGACTCGTTTGAAAATATGGTCACTTCCACCTTTTTCTCTTGCTACCCAAGGTAACCCTCCTCTACAAGTTGCTCTTGTTGATAAATACTTTCTTCCTCCAAAGGTGTTGGCATAACATCCAATCATGAGCAGAAAAGCTCAATTTCATGTTGAAGCAGATCCTCATCAAGGTTGCTTTCACATATTTGTTCATGAATCAGAACCTTGGCCGAATGGTCTTCAACACTCTGATGGTCAAGACTTGGCATAGACATGCTATTTTCATTTTCAACCTCAAAGCTAGGAAGCTCATCAAATAGACTAACTAAAACCTTTTCCACATTATCTAAATTTGCACAAATCATCAAGGTCATCCCAAAATGAAATTTCATCATATTCCTCTTGAATTTCTGATAAAAGAGGATTGTTCCTTACCTTATTGTAACTTTCATCAAATAGCAACTCATAAGAAAGTTTGTTTTTGTGATCCTTGTTATGATCCAAGGCTGTATTGTCGCTTTGACTGTCTTGAATCAGCAACTCATCTGAAGGTCCTACGTCTTACTGCTGCTCTAAAACTACTGTTGGTGAGGGTAAACTAACATTTTCTTCACAATTTTCCACAAAAGAAGGTAATTCATTAAACCAAACTGTGGGATGATCTTCTTGATAAGCTTCTTTTACCTTTTCATCCTACTATCCTAGCTGATCTTTTGAGATAAGAGTTACAACATTTTCATTATCTTTAACATAACAAAGAAGCTCATTAATCAAAACATACAAAGATTCATCTTGAGAGATCTTTTCTTATTTAATCTTCTTCTGTTCTAACTGATACTACTCCATAGTTGCATGCATTAAATTTGTATTCCTCTCTTCCTTCATGGTGAGTGAGCTATCTTGAAAGACAATAGGTCCACCTTTATAAAGGCAAATAGTGATAGGACAATTAGATTCATCTGATAGGGAAACTTTGGGATTTTCTTAAGTTTCCTAGATGAAAAAAGGCTCTTGAAGTGGTTGGTCTTCATATTGTGCCAACATAGATTCTTCCAATGGCAAAGGATCTCTAAAACTAGGAATCTTGACATTGGGAGGGTTAAGAGGCTCACTTTTCATAAAACTTGGAATTTTATACCGACTAACCTCCTCCTGAAAGGGTTGATCTAGAATGAAAGGAGTTGTTTGGGCTTCGTGCCTTTATGTTTCTGCCCTGTGATCATAGAGATAGGCCTGATAAGCCATCTCTTCCTATTGTTAATTATACTCATGTTGCCTCTTGATCTCTTATAACTACTACATGAAGTCAAACAATATACCCTTTATACTTGCAATCTCCTCCTTTTCATTCTCTTGGAGTTGGTTTTGAGTATACTAGGCATGCTGGCTTCTTTGGACAATGCAAGAATTAGATGCAAAATCAACCTCATGATTAGCTTGGTAAGGCTGAAAAGAGGGTATTCTAATAGTTGCTTCATGAAATGGAGCATGATGAAGCTTTTCTCCATGAAATGGGTACATTTTCCAACATTTATATACACTTAAATTTTATTGATAAATCAGATCTTCTGCTAAAACTTTGAAACATACCAGCACCTAGACTGTTGAAACTATTGGATCTTGATTCAGAGTCACTAGATGTGTTTGAAGAACCTATCTCCAAAGGCTAAGATCATTGACACACACACCAAATATCAATGATATATGAACATACTTTTGGACTAAAATAGTCCAATGAGTCCCACCAAGCGTGCTAAAAACTGTTGTTAATTAGGATTGCACCCTAGCTAAGTTAAACTTAACTCTCCTGTTGAAACAAGGAAACACTCTTAGTTTGTGAGTGACCTATGGTGAGAGTGAATCTCCAGAGTGGGTTAGTTCCCCTGGAAGATCACCTAATCTAAAAGACTTATTGAAGAAAATGGTTTAGAAGGATAACTGTAAATGAAGTCCTAAACTCTAACAGGTGATACACTAGTAATAACTTATTTTAATACTTTTACTCACAACCAAACTCTTAAAACATCTATTTTTACAATCTCACTTGACACATGTGGCACAAAAGTGATTTCTATGAAGGCTTGAAACTAAACTTAGCATACAACCTGCATCACATGAGACTTCTCCGAACAAGTTTACAATAATGAGACATAGAAAGGATTCAACACTTAGAATCACAATGCAACATCAAATTAGTACTGCAAAATGAGACAAAATGAATGAGATAGGAATACTCTGCTATCTTATATAAGTTTGGGTCCCTTTAATGCTTTCATTTCATCATTACTTAAATGGTAAGCATTAGATTGACATTGTACTCCTTCAGTTAACCTATTTCAATTGAGCATTATGAATGTAATTTGCATTCCATCCCCTCCGAGAATCAAGGGTAGCATGTTGGACTCAACCCTTGTGGGAGCCCACTTGACACCACATGTTGATATGTCTTCAAATAGCTACATGACTTATCCTATACCTACACATGAAATAAGCATGTTAGATAAAATCAGTGGAGTACAATGATTGTTTCATTTTTAGTTCCTTTTGCCCATGGATGATTTGTTACTCTGATTCAATGCATCATAGGCAGTGCATTATATCATTTTCTTATGAAGTACATAGTGTGACCCATATCCAGAGGTCTAATGATTTCTTTCATCGAAATGCAGGTCCACTCAGCATCAGGAGCAATGATGGAGTAGAAACAAAGACTAGCACCAAACACAACAGGCAATGATGGATATGCTTCTCACTATATGCTTATTTCTCTTTCCATCTTCAATTGTATAGTGCACTTCCTTGGTTGTGTTGGCTCAGCTATACCCACAACTTGTGTAGGTCATTTGATCTATCGCATTTTCATTCAATGCAATGTCTATTTGTTTTATGTATCTCATTTCTAAAATGAATAATCATTGTAGTGAAATGAAATAACTTATCTCTTAAGCAACCTTCTGCAATTGAATGATGATCTAAAAATTCTTTCGTTATGTTGAACAACTGAACTACAACATAATTAAATATCTCAAACACTCCAACTATGCAAACAAGATTATCAGGAAAATGTTCAAAACACTCTCACCTAAAATGAACTAAATGTACTCTAGCTCTACCAATTTGGGTTGTAGAAAAAATTGGTAAGACAAGTGATTTATGTTTTTTTATTTATTAGTATGTCCTTTACTATGGCTTGTTGCTCTTTGTTTAGCATTCTTCAAACATTGTAGTATTTTGTGTTGTCAACTAAGTTTTGATTTTTAGCAATTTCAAATGTTCTTCTCATTTGTTTGTTGTAGAATTTAAGTTTTATTATGTCTAGATCCGATTGCAAATTGTATTGTTCATTATATTCAGTGTTTAAGTTTTCAACATTGTTGGTTTCTGTATAGTTCTCATTTTCAATACTGCCATCATTAATAGCATTGTCCAAATCGCCCCATAGCTCATTTATATGCTATGTGTACTTTGCTTGATTAAGTTTTACTATCTTTTCATTAGAAATGAAAGCATTTTCCCATGTTGTAAAGCCTTTTATCAATATGTTTTCATCTATGGAAAAAGGGACATATAGTAAAAGTTGTTCCCTATAATAGTTCTCGATGTCAACATGTTTATTGTATCTTATATATTGAATAATTTGTGGTCTAGGTCTTTTTTTTTAATTGTCCTTTTTGTGTTGTGTATTCTGCGACAAATTTTGCTAGACAAACATTTGCCAATGTTTTAGGGCATGCTATATAATGGTCAATTAAACTTTTACAAGCAACATTTTGTGAATCATCTGGCTCATTTTTTAGCTGTGTGGAATTTTTTGAAATAAATGTACACTTTTCAGCAGTTAATGTGTCTATGAATTTGCATTTCATTGAACTATGGTTAAGAGGAAGTGAAAGTACAATGTGTACAGCTTGCTGAGTAGACATTTGTTGTAGGTTGAGCAAAGCATTGCCAACTTTTGTTGTCATTTTAATCGCATCGATGTTTTGTTCTTTGTACTCTATAAGTATTTTGTTAAATGCATTTGTTATTGAGGCATTGCATTTTGTCATGTATGAGATACAATACATTGTTGCGGCATATGCATTTAGAACAAATTGTGCATCTATATTTGCTTGCCATAGATGTGGAATTTTTTAACAAAATGTATTGTTCCAAATGTGAGCTAGATTCCTTTTCAAAAATATTGTTGGTCTAAGCAATGTAGATTGTATGGCCAATACGTATTCTTCTTCATCCATCCTTATGTTCACTAGGAAATCCTCAAAAGATGTAGAACAACTATAATTTGAACATTCTAAAGTGGATCTAAGTTTTTCAGCCAAACACATGTTTCTTTTTTCGTCGATGCATGGTTCAAGAATTCTTGTTGTTTTTATTGGTGGTTGTGGAAAACCAAAGAGGCATTTTTTTTGGTCTTGCCACATTGTTTAGTATGGTGATGTATATGCATTTTAGCTATTTGTTCGTTTAAAGTCTCAGTATTGCAAGTTATGTATCTATCTACAAAATGTTCAATACTAGTATTAGTATCTTTTGCATAAATAGTTGCAACTATAACCCATAACATGAAATGGTCATGTTCATTTCCTCGATTTTGGAACTTTATAACTGAAAAGTAGTCCAATACCTTTACAAAAGATTTCTCATCTAAACATATTAAATGTTTCATTGCATTAATTCTATGTTTATAATAGCGAGTACAAGTTGTTGGATCCTTTTTAATCAAATATCTAATGTCAACTTCATTAAGCAATTCTTGTTGGTTTTCTGTTGATTTGTTTTTGTGTGAGATGTACAATTCTTTCAATGTTTCTTTTAATGGCTCCCAGTTTTGTTCTGCACTAGTGAAAGTTACAATAAAAGTAGGTGGTCCTAACTGTCATATCATTGTGAAAAGATTTATCTTCAAGTGTTGCAAATAGTCTAGTGATTTTCTTAGTTTTTTGAAATCTACATATCCAATATCTGATTGTAATATTTTTTCAAGGTTTGGTTTGTGCTTCATATCTTTTGCTAGTAGGGTTCTACCTTTTAATTTCCCTTTGCGAATTCTTATCCATAATGGAGAAAAAACTTGGGCAATTAGAATTTTAATGGTTTTGAAAAATAAGTTGGTGGTATGATAAGCAAATGTTTGATTTGAATTTTGTAATTCCCATTGTGCAATTGTTTGGTATGAAATTTTCTTTTCAATTCATTCATCACGTGGTTCTCCAAAAAATAGTGTTAGAAAATTCATTTCTTGCGCATATTTGTCTTGGAATATTCCAAGACATTTTTCTTCATCATGTGCAATTTCAATAACTTTGTCTTGTATTGAATATATAGTTCTTGACTCAGTAAATCCATGGATCAAGGTATCTGTTTCCATTTCCATTGGATTATTCATGTCATTGTCTTTGTCACTATCAATTGATGAAGAATCGGTAACTATAATATGCTCCTCTAAATGGTACAAATGTTGATGCCAATTTTTGTTCAATTTAACATTTTGCATTTTGTACAACATTGTTTTACACAATTCATTTAAAGAATGCATAATAACATTTGGTCGAGCTCTTCCTTTTTGGTATGCATTTTTATATTGTAAACATCTCTTTAATGCAATAGCAATTGTGCATGTTTCATTGGTGGAGCGTGGCAACACTATTTGTATAATGTTCATGTCTATTGGGACATTGATAATTGTTCCATTTAGTCCAATTTGAGGTCTTTTGAATCCTTGTTGCCAAATTTGTGCAAGGGCAAGTCGAAGGGACACTAGTCTTTCTTCGAGTTTTGAAAGTGTAGCAGTGGATTGTAGTGGCTTATTTGTTTTAATACGTTCTGGTGTTGCATATATTGGTTTTTTGTTTTGCCTCAATTGGTGGTTGGAAATATTGCATATTTTGTTTCCATAAAATTCTTATGTCCTTAATAAAACTAGCCCATATGTTTCCATTATTTATTGGCTTAGATTTATAATATTCTTTTTGAAATGGAATTGCCCACAAATTGCACACACATGTCTACATGTGTCTTTGATTTTTGCCATGTAAGATTCTATTGATGTTTTTTTTTCCCACCTTGTTGTATGTTTTGGATTTTATGTTTTTTGCATATCTCTTGTTTTACTTTATGAAGTGAGTTATGGAAAACAGTTCTAATCCCCTTTGTAAGATGTATAGAGTTGCAAGTTTTTACTTGCTTACTGTTTGGAATAGATTCTTTCAATTTGTGCATACTAATCTTTTATTTAGGTCTTTTGCATATCTCTTGTTTTAGTTTACAAAGTGAGTTATGGAGAACAGTGATGGACCCCTTTGTGAGATGTGTAGAGTTGCAATTTTTTACTTGTTTACTGTTTCAAATAGATTCTTTTAATTTGTGCATACTAAGCTTTTGTTTGCTTTTCATTTTTTTTTTGTGGCTATCCAATATAATTGTCATTTATCAGTATTATCTCCACTTCACTTGACTTATAATGTGTATGCATGTCACTGACTTTGTAACATATGACACTGTATACTTTTGTTGGTTGTACACATTTGCAATATACTTTGGTAGGCATGGTACTATTTTATGAGTAAACTTTAGTTTTTATTTGCAAAATGTACGATAGTCATTCAAAACAAAAATCAGATCCTTCAATTTCACTTTGTTGAAATGGATCTCCAACTTTTGCAATAAATGTTTTCCAATTTGTGACACCACAACTAATTTTCAACTCAGATTTTAATCATGTTTGAAGGCATTCATTTGCAATGTTGTCTCTATTTAGCATTGCATTGCAAAAGGATTGAGCCATGTAGCATCTAAGACATTGGTTGTCATATTCATTTTGAGTCAAACTTGCAATACTATTGAAAAGACTATAACCACAATCCTATATTGATAATGAGTTTTTCCATAATCTAGACATTGTATGTATTGTTTTCTTCTTTGGAAATTTCTTTGGGGAATATATATTTGTTCCAAAATGTTTAGATTGGTGAGCTTGTTGTTCAAGTGTCTTAATTTTTTTGCTCACAAGTGGTTCAAAATATCCATTTTTATGATCCCGATCATTGAACATAATAGAATATGGTGTACTTAGTGAATTTTCATTGAAATTCAAGTCCTTTGTTCTTCTTATTAAATACCAAATACATATCTGAATATTTAACCACTTGGATAGCCATTTAATACAAAACAAGTCTCCCCAAAGGCCATACTCATTGCAATTTGGCTTTGGAATTGTAGATAGTTGCATGTATCGCAGATATGTACTAACATTATGAACGCCATACATTTTGGATAGTGTGTGCGAGTCTAGCTCATCTTGAAGTGAAAACAAAGCATCAGGATCATCAATTGCTAGACAATTAAAAAAATGATCAACTACATTTCTTAGTTCAACAGATATGTATCGCATATGTAACAGTAGTTGTAATGCGTCAAAAAGACAATCTCCTACATTGTATACAAAGGAGCTTATTCTAAATAGGTTATTGTCCTCCAATACTATGTCAATTGAGATATCTCCATGTGTGTCTCTTGACTCAGTTCTCTATATCTATGATATTATCCAATGCAAAATTTAGTATTAATAATGCATATTGACAGAACTTGGACAATGAATCTATTGACTTATCCTCAACAATTTGTTTGCTCAAGTTACTAATTATTTTTGAGTGTTTAGGTTGGTTAATATGTTGTTCCAATGACTTTCTTTTTTTGGAAACAAGTGGTTCAAAATGTCCATTCAAATGGTCTTCATCATGGAACAAAATAGAATATGTAGTACTTTTTGAATTTTCATTGAAATGCAAGTACTTTACTTTTCTAGTTGATGACCAAATACATATTTGGATATCTAACCACTTTGTTAGCCATTTAGTACAAAATAATTCTCCCCAAAGGCCATACTCTTTACAATTTGGTTTTTTAACCGCAGATAGGTGCATACGTTGTAAGTACGTATTATCATCACTAATTTGATGCAATTCATTCAATGTTTCAAGATCTATCTCATGTCTATATGAAAGCAAAGCATCAGGGTCCTTTTTTGCTAGGCAATTAAGAAAATAATATATCATACCATTTCGCAATTCTACAGAAGTGAAGTGCATATGTAACAAATATTGCAAAGAGTCAAAAAGACAATCCCCTATGTTGTATACAAATGGATTTATCCTAAAAAGATTATTGTTTTTCAATACTACATCTATTGTTTGTTCTTCATTCGTTTTCATTGATTCATAACTTTCTATATCTATGATAGTATGCAATTTTTTTTTTGGTTCACACTTTTCTGACATTTTATGCACAATATAAAAACACCCTAGAAATATAAAAACAAAATAAATGTAATATGTTACTTGTCAAATTTTATATGTTGTTGAAGTATATTTGTAGATGCTCTTGTTGTTTTTCAATGCACACCTTCTATAAAATATGAAAATTAAACACATTATAAATGATTAAATAAAAAAATAGAATTTTTATAAGATCAAATCATTAAGGAGTTGAGTGCAATTAATTGGGATAAAATTTAAATCAGTAAATTTTGTAACTATGCTATTATATGCAGTTTTCTCCATCTTTTTTCAACCTATTGGATTGTAACAATCTCTTGTACACCAATGTAGAGAATCTGTTCAATTATCCCTTTCATAATCAATGTCCACTAACATCCCATACTATTCAGGGTTGATAGTAGAAACCAAGTCATTTGCCATTATAAACCAGCTTCCTAGATTGCATTTAATGTATTATACTGTTCAAGCATTATAATAGGGAATAGTATACAAATATATATAATCTGATAAGGTGCACAAGCTCATCAATAATTGGGGACCAAGCTGTCATTCCACAAGGCTTTACAACATTTGTCATGGTGTATATTTTACTTTTGATGAGATGTCAAGCAACTCATTGTAAGCTCTTGGTCCCTTGGATCTCAATTTCAGTGAAATCCAACTTCTGCGAGTATGGAGGCGAGGTTTTAACAGAAAAACATTAACATTGCAGGAGATTATTTATATTTTTTCATAATAGTCACCTTCAAAAATCTCATCTTTTGCTTCATAGAATAAGAATATTTGATGAATCTTTTCTCTTTTAAGATAAGTGGTTATTTTAAACTTACTTCATGAAACGTTTTAAATATTCACTTGGCACTGAATATAAGGTATATTAATGGTTTCTACTTTCTGATTCTGCCTGTTTGCATATTTGTTGTTCTTTGCAAGCTTATTTGCATTGTTCCTTCTAGATTAGTGTTCATTTGGTTAAAGGGCATAGAACTGTAATATAAATTTTTCAGGTTCTAATCTAAACCTACTTAAGAAGAATTCTCCTAATTCAACATTGTATTACTTATATCTTAACTAAGCAACATTGTGTTACCTCTATACTTAATTACGAAAAATAAAATATTATCTTCCTATTTTCATGTAATGTAATATACTTTTCAAACAGATTTTAAGCTAAGGGTTCATTTAAAAAACTAATGAGTCATCTAAGCTATGATACAGGTATATGCTGGTTTTGCTATAATCAAGCTTAATGAAGACATTCGAACAGAGACTGGATATTGAACCATTATCTCCAACTCATGAAAACGCAAGCTATTTGCATTCTTAATTGTTTTTAATAAAAAATTAAATAAAATTTCATTACTGTCTAAAAGGAATTTTGAACTTGTATACATGTTATATCAAAGCAAAATTTTAGTCATTGGAATAAGTTTCTGAAACTAGAATAACTTATATTTATTCTAGGAGGCATGTTTACTTACTAAAGGGGATTTGCAAATAAAGAGTCCTATATGTTACAAAAGAAAATTCCCATCATACACAAGACAACCCAGCAAGCGTACAAATATAAAAAGATTGCACAGACCTCCATATCCAGCAAAACCTAATAGAAAATTGTACAAAGAAATATGAAAAACTAATATGTTAGCTTGCACAAAGAAAAAATTCCATATGGTTCTTTATAAGCAACCCCATAACTTATCTAGGCTATTCTGTAAATTGCTTTTCCTTTCAATGCCTGACATCATATGAGCAGATATTTCACCGTCTCTGAGAGTAGAAACCAATTCTAACAGTGAATATCTGCAACTGACATTGAGCATTCTAAACAATTTAAACTCAAATGATAATATCTTTCCTCCTATAAAACACTACTCACCTGAAAATAGTACTGTTTGTTTAATTTTGAAAAATATCTCTTCTTTTTTGCTATAGAATTGTTCTCTGCCAAAAGAAAGATGCAAAACAAATATAATGATAGCAACATGTGATAATGGTTCGAGTTTTTTTTGAACAGGTTCAGTCAGTCTGCCACTCCCTTTCCATAAGCCAATATAGAGTATATATTATTTCACGTGTTCAAATATTTGAAATGGTGTATGCTCTGACAGGGTGCACTAGTTATTGAATTTTGCTTCTATCTAATTTGTTTTCCTGTTGAATTGCTCTAAGGATTCAGTTCAAATACCATTCTAGATTGATAATTAATCATACTTACAAAATATATACAGCTTTAAACATCGCAGCTGCACTAAGAGGGCATCCCAATTAAGAGGAGATTTGAAGGAGAGGGGTCCATATTAGTTTTTGTAGTTATTTTGCAATAAGAATGGGTATTCGAAAGCCTACCGAAAGGAGAAGGGGCTTCAGCCCTCTCCTTTTTTTTTAAATCTATTGGGATGCCTTGAAAGGCTTACAGGACTTTCAATTAAATATAATTACAGGTATAATGCCAGACATCTACGCCATCCTTCAGCATACTTACAGCTTGCTCAAACAAAAAAAAAAATGGGGTGTTGGAACAGGGTAAAGGCATCCAGCATATAACATAAAGGATAGAGGAATTTTATTAGATGATGTAGTTGCAACTGCATGGTTAACCATGCATGCAAAACGTGGAAGCATGGACAATGCACATGGACTGATTTACAATTGCCTCATAGAATTTAAGCTTAAAGTAGGCACCTAATTGTTTGATAAAATGCCTTTAACAAAATGCAAAACACAAGGCACAAGAACTGTTTGACAAAATACTTCTTAGCAAAATGTAGAGACACAGGGAATGCAAGTAAACTATTTTAATAGAATTTCTCAAGAAAAGTAATCTCATAAAATTTTGTGATGGCAGAGTAGAATACGTTTGATAAAGCTAAATTCTACAACCTAGACCATCATACCTTTGCCAACGTGTAATCTTTTGGAAAAGGGAATTTTTATCAATTTTATCAAAAGGTACTAATGAAAAGGGAATTTTTATCAATTTTATTGTTGGAATTGCTCTGACTAACATGGTGGGAGTTTAGTTTATTTTCATGTACTTTCAAATTTCCTAGGATAATTGAAATCAAAACACAAGAAAACAACAAAAACATAGATTAAGATTGCATTAGGTAAACTCATTTTAGAATTGCATTCATCTTTGAATTCTAGATTCATTAAAGCACTTTTCTTTCAAAAATTCATAAAAACCACAAATATGTTATCTTGCATACATATAGAGTGCATGCATACATACAAATAAAACAAAAAACAAAAAAAAATATAGGCATCACACGAAGTTCATAAACCCTTGATTTCATCACAAGGCCAACCAACATCAAAACAAAGTGAAAACTCAACTAAACCCTTGATTTCATCATGAGGTCAACACAGATCAATCAAGTAAAACAAAGAAAATCAAACCTTAGGTCAAAAACCCTAAGTCAAACGTAAGTCAACTCGTGGTTAACTCTAACCAACTCTCTCGGTTCAGGCTCACGAATGTGTGTTGGACTTAGAGGTGAGTGGGTGAGGCCAATCCTAGAGGAAATCAAAGAGTTACACCCTAGGCCTCAACACACACAATTGACCATCCAAGAATAGGAACTTAGGCTTAAGTTTATTGAACAAATAAATCAAATCTGATAACTCCTTCGAGCAAGAGAAGCAAGGTTCCAACATAGAAGACTCATCAATGACTATAACAGACAACTGAATAGGCATTGTAATCTAGCTAACCCAAATATGAGAATAGTAACTAGTGACCCTTCGGGTCATATAATCATCTCAACTACAATGGTCACTAAACACCACTTAAGAAACAATAACTAAGAAAGGCCCCAAGACCGGCTGGCTGCTCTTCATGAAGTCCAGCTCTCTAGAGAGCAGGACTACCCTCGTGTATTTCCTCCTCTCAAATGGCTTGTACCATGAGAGTGAGAGTGATATGGAGGTTCATTTGTGACGAGGAGAGGGTGCCATGTGCTCTGTCAAAGCATAATCAACTGCCCTATGCTTGATTGAGTTGTGTTTTTGAGTGTAATATTTTGGTGAACCTAACGTGAAAAACAAAAACCTCATGATTGAAGCTTTTGGCATTTTCATTTCTTTGATCCAATTTCATCATCACTTTCACATCTAACGTCGGATTCACCACATATTTTGGTGAACCCAATGTAAATAACAAAAACTTTTGAGAGAGTCTCTTTACATTTTTGTTGCATCAATAAATCAATTTGGGATGGATTCAAATTCAAGGGACATCCAACAAACACCCCACAACTTCTTTCTTTTTAACAACCTCACATACAAAGATATGGTTATTCAACTTGACCAAATAAAAATATGCCAAGAATGCAAAATCTATCAATGAGACCAACCCCTAACAAGCCATTTAGCCACCCAAATGGGCAATGAGGTGAGCTATTAAAATAAAATCCTATAAGAAGCTTGGAAGGCACATGAATTCCCCTACATAGCACATCAAGGTAAAAGATCTATGATATGTGAAGTGACATCAAAGAGAACAAATAAGGTCACTCAAATCCCAATGCAAAACAACCCATCACAAGGTGACAAAACTCTACTTGAACATACAAAGCCTCACTCATAGACCCTATAGAAACCTTGATCCAAATAATCAAGACCCTTGAGGGTAGGAGTGTTGAACAATATTGCCCAAAAAAATTGAGGAAAAATCTAGGGCACAGGGATATCCTTTCATTGACAAGATTGAATCAAACTAGGGGGCAATGCAAAGTTCCCCTCATCTAAACTTCCATTCATATGACACACATAATGAAATATCTAGGCCTCGCTTACCCTCACCATCCAACATGAAAAGTCTCAATCAAATAGGTGGGATTCCTATGATGCAAAATCAACTACAAATGATCCCACCCAATCTTCAAAACATAAACATGACACCATCTAGTAATCCAACTTTTTTAGGATAACGACAATGTAGCATACCCCTTCAACAAGTGCAACAAGCTCCACCTCAAGGGATAATGTTTGGAGGAATAAGACCCTCTATCCATAACACCCTCCTAAGAACATACCTTTAGTATTTAAAGGAGCCTCTTGACTACAAAATTCATCAAGCCATACTACCACATCCTATTTGTGAGCTTCCAAAATTTAAAGAAGAGGGTGATCCAACTCTCATATCAAGGCTTATGTCATGGTATTGCGATAACTCCTTCCTTGGAATGGGGTGGAAGAAAAGATTTTTCCAAAGACTCTGGAGGGTATTGCTCTAGATTGGTACTATCGACTTCCAGAGGCATTGATCCACTCTTTTAAGAAACTCATTAAGCAATTTTTAGCTTCCTTCGACATAAACAAACTGGTCAAGACAAGAATACAAGAATTTTTAACAATCAAATAAGAAGCCAACAAGTCAGTTGCAAATTTTATCACATGGTGGAGGATAGTTCTCTATTCTTCAACTAGTGCACCAAACATGGATCATAAGGAACTTGGTGATCTCTTCTTACATGCTCTCAACAACGTTATACAAGAAGGAGTTCAAAAAATCCCTTACAAATCATATGAAGAAGCACTCAAAAGTGCCCTTAGAATTGACCAAGCTGCTATTTATTGGAATAAATCAATAACTCTTTCTACTGAGGAAGAATGTCACACCCATTTTTGGTTATTCATTGGAAAATATTAATATGTGGATTTAATATTTATTGTTCCATTTTATAATTTCATTATAATGGGACAAATGATACTTTGTTATCATGATAGAATATTCATAATATGGAAATTGATTTAATGCAGTTGATAATTTACTCAAATTATGATTGTGATTTATTTTCTTAATGGACTAATTACTATGTGCATGGATACGATGTGGATGCAACATAACGTTTTCCTAGCCCATGTGATGAGGGAGAGTATTATCTAAGAGAGGATGATAGATGGTAACAAGTTGGTAGTTGAACCAACAAATTCAAGAACCATACACACACCTATATGAGATGATAATATGACTGTATGTGATGCTTCATATTCTAATAGTCAATTTAGTATTTAAAGAGATAATTATTATTAATATTATTATTTCAATAACAAAATATAGCTATCATATATTTTTGGTATAGATGAGCTCATAAGTGTAGTATCAATATAGTCAATTTGATTATAAATATAATATCATTTATTGAGCATGATCTTATTTCAAATTAATTACTATTAGTTACAATCCTATAATATTACATTATTATTCTATTTTAACCCCATTCCATGTGGTAACAACTATCAAAGGGGAACATGGGCCATTATAGAGGATACATTATAGTGGAGGCTAAAAATAACCAATGTAGTGGGAGAAATAAGTAATGAGGTGGTGGCATTAAAACATTCAATTCTTTAGTCTAAGAATTGAGTATTTGGGGCATGACATAGCATTTTGAGTATTTTAGTCTAAGAAATAGAAGTGGGATCTAGTAGGGGTTGTGTTGCTAAGAGGAGAGAAAGGACAATTGGAAGATCCAATAGCTTGTAGGAGAAACCCACAAGTAGGAGCAATTAGTCACTTGGCCTCTACAATAATGGTTTTCTATTACAAACTTGTCTAGTAATAGATGGTAGTCATATAACATATTTTATTGCTTTCAATAATGGTTGTTGTGTTCCAATTGTATTAATGATATTATCCTAGATGAGTTACCTCTATTTTTATAGATGTTATTCTTTCTCTAGAGTTGTATTGCTAGTGTTAATGTCTATGACTTGGAGCTTATGATTAAGTTGTTATAGTTTTCTATGCATGGTATTATCTTTGGTAATAACCATCTATTATACAATTAGAGTCAATATACCATAGGGTTGTATCACCATAGGGCTATAGAACCAAAAATGGTTTATATTTGTAATGTGGATCTAATGGCAAGGGCTTTAAAGCTATGAAGAGGACCATGCAATCATCAACCCCACTACTATGTAAATACATTATATGATTAATGCCAACTATGGAATAAAGGTTTTAAGAGACCAAGTGATTCTCAGTTCATAAGCTATGCTTAATACTATCTCCATTTAAATTTAAGAGTTGTCTCATTTATTGCAATCATTTATTTTTCCATGGTATTTGTAGTACTATCTATTCTTAAGAGTTGATAGGCCAAGGGACTATCACTATACTTCACCTAGTCTTATTGAAGTACCATCTATTAGGTATTAGTCTAGTATATCATCTATGTTGTCTCTATGTCCTAGACCCATAGATGGGGGTCATGAACCTTTATTAATTAATAACTAGGATTTCCTATGTTTTATTGTATTGACTCTGTTAATGAGTTGGGTGTTCCCTATAGTGTGGAATACTTCTATTGCTTGTGTAAGGTTGAATGCAAAAGTATGTATATATGGTTTCAAGTGTAGTCTAAGAATTAAGATTTCATATGAGTACAACATTAGAGAGACTTAGGCTAATTTGGTTAAGCCATGGGCTATGATTAGTTAAATATTATCAATAAGACTGTACATAAACTTCTTAGTAGTAAATTTCTTTTACATTCTCTTCAAGTAATAAAGGATAATTAACCCTATGGTATAGGGAATTACCCCATTTAGTATGTTATGAAATACTATGTTTTGTAAGGATATGAGAAGGCTTAGTGATTATTGATATATCATTAATATTATACTAGAATCATTAAGGGTTATAAGGAAACTGATAAAGGCATGTATTTTTCATATAAATTGCTTATGTCCAAGTTAATCTGATTTATTTGTGTGTGTCTATATATCATTGTTAGAGTTGATGTGAATATGTGGACCTATAGTTCCATAGTTATAAAACTCTAAGTAATTCTTGTAGTGATATACTATAAGAATGGAAACCTAGATATTCCTATGCTTACATTATTGTATTCATAGAGCCATCTCAAGGGTAGGGAAAACTAGGAGATCGAAACATAGTATATATTTATCATTGTTCATCTTATCAAAGTCTAGAAGACGAGACCATCATAGGATACAAATTAATAAGAGATTGGTGTTTGAAGAATAATATACATCTTAGCCTATACTTGCATTTTGTTAGTCATTAGTCATCAAGAGAGTCAAGTAAGAGATAGTAGTGTGCATAAATAGATGACCTACATTTATGGGAATGAATATTCAAAGTTTTGGCCAAAGGGATGTAAAAGTTGTAAGCATCATTAGTTCACTATATCCATAGACTCGTGTTAGTCAAAAATCATGGTAGCTAGAGGGTATCAAGGGACTACCTTATTGACTGTATGTGACGAGTATTCACATTTGCACTTATTTCTCATATTTGGTTATACTATAGACATCCCCATCTATTAGTCCCATCGAAGAGTCATGCCTCTTCTAATAGGAAGATGTACAGGGGATTGCCAGGTCTGTGGTTGGCGGTAAAGTGCTTAGATGATGCTCTTTCTCTGACATCTAATCAACCATGTTTCTTGTACTCAAATGAGATGACTATGACATTTATAGTCAACTAGATTTGTAATTGAAAGTCAACCATATATAATTAATATATTTAAATGGATTAGAAGGACAATTGTCCTAATCTGAGATTGTGTTTTAGTATTCTTTAATTATAATTTTGTATGATGGAAATCTTTGTGTTGATTAAATGATGGCATCTTTAATTGTAATTAGGATTCTATTTGTGCTGTGAAAAGAAAACTTAAAATTGTGGCATTTACGTATTATTTAATTTCCTAATTTCTTCGTTATTTATTATTGTTAAATTAGGTTGCTCATTACAAATCTTAGGCTTATAGATTCCAATATTTGACTCCAACTAGTCATAAGACAATCACAACTTATGGCTACCGACATGAAAGAAAACATTTTTTAATTGTTTGTATTACACCAACATTTTGCAATTGTATAATAATAGATTTCCATAGTAAACAAGCTTTAATGTTTGAAATGATTTGAAGAAGTGATGACACATCTATAAATGTGTATATGGCACCAAATTATATAAGTGTATGATTTCTTTAAGTTGTAAGAATATTATATTTTTAATGCAGTTTTTATTTAATGTGTCGTCAAATAACTATAGTGTTACTTGAAAGATATATGCCATAAAATAAAATTATGAATTTGTGTTTCTTATGGTTAATACTTCAAATATCCCTCTTGACTATGATTGAAATGATCGTCAATGTTAATAAATTACAATACCTTGAAAGTTCTTTCTTTCTTCTAGAATCATTGAAAATATCTTCCCATGAAAATTGTAAAAGTAGTAAAACACATAAAGGTGCTATTGAATGATAAATAGTCACAATATTTATAGCCTAGTTGGCCACGTCATCGAATGATGGATAGCCACATATATTTATAGTCATATTGGCCAAGTTATAAGGCTATAAATAAATGTGCCTATCCGTCATTTGATAGCACCTTTAGGTGTTGTTACTAATTAATAAGAAAACAAGACAGGAAAATTTATATTTGTAAGAAATGATAATGTATTAGTTATGTTATAAATTTATCTAATAATATATAACTTGATGGAAAAGAACTAGAGATTGAATTTCATACCCCAAACTTCTCCATTTTTACTATAAATAAGGAAATAGTTCATAAATATCTTTTTGGTATTATAATATTAATTTTATTTTTTTATGAGATGTATTTTTAATTTTTTGTTTAATTTTAAATTTGAAAATCAATTGTATTTTTTATCAATTAACGCTTTTGACCAGAGCTCAAAACCGATGAGGCCACAACACGGGGGACCTCATCCCCATATCTCTGGGTATTAACATCCTGGCATGAACGCCATCACCAACACTAGAGGTTCAAACCCGTGAGCTCATTGGCCCAGCAAAGGCCCATAGCCTGCAAGCACAACAGCCCAGTGCAGGCACAAGACTTGCGAGCACGTTAGCCCACCAAAGGTTTGAACCCTAGTGACCACCACTCAAACCGAGCGACTACACCATTAAACCATGCTATTAACAACTTGAAAATCAATTGTTATAACCCATATATTATCTACTTTAATGGTCTAACAATCAATATCAATTTTACACCTCATTCACAATAAAAAATGGTAAATATTTATCTTATTTTTATTGACCAAAATTAACATTTGACTGTTTAAATGGATAATATTTAAAAATAGCCATATATATATATAAACTTTTTAATAATACTTTCTACTCTATTATCACTTCATTTAAATATTATCTACTTTAATGGTCTAAAAATCAATAGCAATTTTACATCTCATTCATAATAAAAAATAGCAAATATTTATCTTATTTTTATTGACCAAAATTAACATTTGACTATTGAAATGGATAATATTTAAAAATATCCCAAAGATTATCAGATTCTTTTCCTTGTATGATAAAGATTTTGCTCCATGTCAATTATGCTGAAAAGGACGACCAGTGGACTCTTATAAGATTCATTTTCGATAATGTTAATTTTTCCATAACCGCGTTAGGGGAGAGGGCCCAGTAGTGGTGCACCCTAACTTCACGCTTCTCAAAATCATGCGTGGAAATTTCGAATCACTCCAAAAATTTTACAGTAGCTTACTTGGCAATGCTGCTGCTTATAACTAAGGTTTCAGGGCCACATCATCAAATATGATGCCACATCAGGATGCTTTTTGTTGAGGTGTCAAATAGTTCCCCAAAAAAAGGGTGAACCAATAGGTGTGCATTAAGTCATGTTTTGTTGGTGGGCTGATGTGGCATCACATGATTGGTTGCTTTTTAAATTTAAAGGGCACATTTCATTCAATTATTAGTACTTATAGTAACACTAACAACCTTAAAGTCACAACTACTAGTACTAAACTTTAAAAATATTGGGCCTCAAATGCACCAATACTGTACTAAACTTAAAAAATATTGAACCTTATTTTCACAGCCGTTGGAATTTGGAACTATCTCACCTATTGGGCCCTTTTCCCGTAGCGCAATTATTCTTTTGCGTTGTTTGGTTTGTGGTTATAATTGGAAACGCACAATGAGATGCACGCGTGACGCGACGTCTTCTTTCATTTTACGCAAATTCCACACCTCGCATTCTCCGCTCGTTTAATGATTTTATTATTCACTGTGGCGATTATGTCGTAGTAGGCTGGTAGACCTTCTCGACTATGTTAAAAAGACATGGTTTGTGGGTTTCCATTCATTGCAGGCTCGCGGATTTCTCTTTTCTTCTTCTTCGCAACAGCATGGAATCGCTGACTTGCTCCCTGAAAGAGGCCGTGACTATTGGACTTGGGATTTTCTTCTTCTTCTACTGCTTTCTGTATAAGCTGAGGAGCAATGGAAGGAAAATGAAATTGCCTCCCGGACCACGTCCATGGCCTGTCTTAGGAAATCTCCATCTCTTAGGAAACCTTCCTCATCAGGCTCTAGCGGCGCTGGCAAAGAAATACGGATCCATTCTGTTTCTCCGCTTGGGCTCCGTCCCCACCGTTGTGGTGTCTTCTCCTTCCATGGCAAAAGAATTCCTCAAAACGCATGATCAGGTTTTTGCAACCAGACCAAATTGCACAGTGGGGAAATACATATGCTATGGTCATCAAGACGTGGCGTTTAGCCCTTATGGAGAGTACTGGAGGCAGATGAGAAAGCTGTGCACGGTGGAGCTGCTCACAGTGAAGAGAACCGAGTCTTTCAGATTCGTGAGAGAGGAAGAAGTGTCTGCCATGATTTACTCCATCTGGGAGGGAAGCGGGCGGGGAGCGCAGTGTGTGGATGTGAGGAAGATGCTCACTTCCCTTACTCAAAATATTACCTGCAGAATGTTTGCCAGCAGAACGTACTCCGACAACGAATTGAGTGGAGGTCATGGCTTCAAAGAAATGGCTGAGGAGATAGCTGCTGCGGCTGGTGCATTTTGCGTTGGCGATTTCATTCCTTCCCTCGACTGGCTTGATTTTCAAGGGATCCGTCGTCGCATGCAGGCTGTTCACAAAATATTCGACGGATTTGCTGAAAAAGTAATCGACGAGCACATTCATCGTAGATTGGGAAAAGGAAAACTGAATGAAGAAGATGATGTTAGAGACATGGTTGACGTGCTGCTCAACATGGCGGAAACGGAGAGCCAGACAATCTCACGAACCCACATCAAAGCCATCATCTTGGTAAGTTTGAGAAACAAGGCCATCTTGGCTTTCACAAATCTAATTACAATTTGTTTTAAACTATTCTGCTTTTGACTATCGGCGGAGGAATTGTGTATAGATTTCAGGTAATAAACTGTCTGTGTGCAGGATATGTTAACTGCCGGAATGGAAACATCGTCGACATTGATGGAATGGGCAATGAGTGAGCTGCTGAGGAATCCTGCAACACTAGCACGAGCGCAACAAGAAATGGAATCAGCAGTGGGAAGAAATCGCATAGTAAAGGAGAGTGACGTTATAAAGCTCGATTACTTGCGATGCGTGATAAAAGAAACTTTTCGATTACATCCGCCACTTCCTCTGCTCATTCCGCACGAGTCGATGGAAGGCTGCAGCGTGGGCGGATATTTCGTTCCGCCAAAGACGAGGTTGTTTGTGAATGTGTGGGCGATGGGAAGGGATGAAAACCTTTGGGAAGATGCTCATCAGTTTAAGCCCGAGCGGTTTATTGGCAATAATAAGGATGTGAGAGGTCAGGACTTCGATTTGTTGCCTTTCGAAACAGGAAGAAGAGGATGCCCTGGGATTTCCATGGCTCTTTCTGTTGTTGAGTTGGCACTCGCTCAACTGCTTCATTGCTTTGATTGGACTGTGGAGGGAGACGTAGATATGGAGGAACAGTATGGAATAACTGTTCCCAGAAAAACTCCGCTGTTTGCCATCCCTTCATGGAGACTCACTATTGGATATCCTATTTAAGCAAGTATTCTCTGATAGTGTCTTTTCCATGCTCCGCGTGGCTATTATATTTTTGGCATTAGCAGATTCATGTTGTACTCCTCTAAACCAATTGTAAGTGTTTCTCCACCGTCTTTAACTAGTAATTTTGTGTGCATTACCCTACTCGACAGCTCCTCAATCTCCGACTTCATATAACATATATGAAGCAGAACAAAACCGACTAGGACATGTAGGGAATGATCCCGCAACTTCTTCATTTATATTAATTCAAGTAACAAGGGTTGTTAAGAAGAATGTGTAGCGCAAGATGGTTCTTTCTTGAAGTTTATTCAGTCAAAATTATCAATGTTTATTTGGGGTATAATGTGTTGGATTAATTAGTTATGTGTTTTTTTTTTTTTATATTGGGGGATTTGAAATATTTTATAATGTTAATTTTAGAGTTGAGGTATTTAGTGTATGAATTATTGGTTTTTTTGGTTTAGCGTTAAGATTTAACGGCAATCCATTTTGTTGAACTCATCCACAACATAATCCCAATCTCATCTCTTAAGAGTATCAAGCATTTGTACTTAGCAAGATTTGATTCTTGGCGGGGTCTTTGTTAGCCATTCAACTTCACCAAGAAATGGATAGTGTTTTTCTTTTCTCTTGAGTTTTCAATGATTCCACTAATAACTTATAGTGAAGGCAATAGCCATGTAGATCAAGGTCAATCATGCTCTTTGTGTCAAATATACTCTTAATTTTTAGCTATGACTTTGCCTTTAACCACATGATAGATTATTTGTGAAGGTGAAAGGTGTGACATATGAAGAAGTAAGGATTGTGTGGCATGTGGATGATCAAGATTGCTTAGGGTCATTTGCCCATTCAATTGATTTCACTAGTTGCTTTTATGTCAACCTTATATAAACATTACATAGTTTGACAATTCTTAAAAATCATTAAGAAATGGTTCTATCAATGTTTTGGTCACCTCATGGGTACATGTAAAAGTGCTAAATAGTTGTCTTATTTTTAAAAGAAAAAAAAATGCATTTGACCATTGAATCATGTGATATTTAAGAGCGACCTTTTTCATGCTATAGTCATTTAAATGTTGACATTGTTTTGTTTAAGTAAGTATCTATTGAGAAATTTAATGGTTAAACCTAAGGGTGATTGCAGATTTTTTTTTTTCAATTAATTTAGACTTTTGTTTATCTATCTTTCAAGTTTCTCCCTTAACATTTTTTTAAAGAAATTTGTTGTTTTTTTCATTAAGACAAGTGATATCTCTATTTTTCTCTTTCCATTTATTTTTTGATGGCCAATAAATATCATTCTAAAGCTTCTAAGAACCATTGGGTTACCTAAACTTCCATTTTTATACCCCCTTCCATCATGATCCAATGGATACAAGAGAACACATTTATTTTGTAAACATGCATTCTTTATTAACCAATTTGACTAGGCACGAATAATAAGTTTTACATGTAAATTAGTTGAATATAAAAGATTATATTCCATGAGGGAAGTGAAACTAATACTCCATGACCTTTCTATTACAAGGGATATTGTTGCCACATGAATATTTAAGCCTCATTTTTTTTCTATTAGTCATTTTTCTACTATATCTACAATGATCTACATCGACCATTCAGATGCTACCCACTAGATACTTGTTTAGAGGACATAAAATAATAGTCCTAAGGAATTGATATATTATAACATGACCAAATTAATGATCCTTTTTCTTAGGGAATTGGCATGAAAGGGCTTGCAGTTGACTATCAATCCCTTATGTCAATTCATGACTTAGAGGCTATTGAATTGAACATACAATAACTATTTGTACTATTTATCTATGGCATATGCAACTAGGACCCACATTTTGAAACTCTACACAATACTCCTACTCGATTGGTTATCATTCCTTAAACTTAATAAACTTGGTTCATGATTAGGGTTTGTGATTTGTTATAAATGATAGTGAAAATTCCTTTGTTGTCTACATATATATGCACAATCACTAGATTTGACTACTAGGTATCTTATTTATTGTTTATTATATTCAATTTCCTTTGATGAGGCCATTTTTGACTCATGATCCTAGATATACAAAGATATTTATATATAGTTCCTCCATGGTAGTAGTTTCTTTGACATGAATTTAAAATATTATGACTCTATACCTATGTAGATTTTAATGTATAGTAAATTGTTGTTGATTATTTATTTTGTAGAAAAGCCTTTTATATATTAGAGATATACATAAAACAAACCCCTAATTGTAAAAAAACTTGAGTGGAATCCACGACTTGAGATCGACACCCCAAGAAAATATAATGCATAATAGAATTAATTATCTCAAAAAATAAATTAAATTCATAGTACAAGCCACAATGAAAAATCTATACATTAAAAATTCTAAGTGAACATAATGTTGGTAGAGGTAGAGGTAGATCATCTAGTTTGATTCCTCAACTATCACTAATAGAAAGGAAAGTTTGCCAAAATTATGTATGGGTTCCAAAACCATATATGTTTCTTATTTATTTTTGTCTAATGTCACCTCATGTGCTTTAATTGGTTAAAAAGAATGAGTACGATGAAATATTCTTTCCTAGTTGGGAGGAGTGCATATCTATTGGTATTGTGAGACTATGATAACCATTGACAACATGGGGAGAAGCAAACTAATTCCTCAGGTGATGCTTACAACCTTAATAATTAAATCCATGACCATGATTGGAAGATCCATCATAGAGAATTTGGAGGCACCTCACTCACAGCTACTCATGTCTATCACTCTTAAGTCTTAGGTACATTGTAAAGTTTCCTATTCTAAAGGCTCTAGAAATGTAAAGTCATTTAATATTTATTTAGTAGAACTAAGGATGTTGGGATGATAAACAATGGAACTAAAGGTTGAATGCAAGTTTTATGAGATGGATCACTTGAGTCCTTCATGATAAACATAGGGAAAACCTGCTTAGGAGTTATAGTTTTCAAAGCAATCTTTATGGCCAAATGAAATAGAAGGGCCTTGGGCAACACCTCTAATTTGTGGTCCCTATGTCAATCAAGATTCTCTACTCATGTGTATGAAAGGCCTAGAATTATTCAAGCATTGGCTCATATAGAATAGATTTCAATCTAATATCATCATTAAAACCCACCCCCTTTAGTGGCATTCCATTATCAATTATTGTGGGCTCTTTTTATAGAGGATCCTTCTAGGAAAAAAAGTATGTGGATATTCAAACATAGATTTGCACCATTTCATTATGTTTCCAAAACATAGTTGGATATGAAGGCCAAAATTGCCTCAAGAGAAGTGATTTTAGTCCATCAATGAGATTATGATAGATGTTCTAGATAAGTATCTTCATTAGACAAACTTTCAAGATCCTTCATCTTGATAGAAGATTGGATGGTTGGCACCTTCCCAAGCTTGTTCAATTTGGAACTATCATTTTCACATATCAAAAGATTATATAGAACCTGAAAAGTTCATACACCTGTTATCAATTATTTTTTATATAAATTTTAAGAAAATATCCTTTTTCTAACTGCAATTATATTATTTATTTAACAAACATCTCAAGCTAGCTATACAATCTAATAAACACGATGAATTATAAAAAGTTGTAAAATATATCTATGGACTATGAAAATCATATACATTTATTATATAATTATATTAGTTTTTATGTTTTCTTTATAATAAATAAATCTATAATGGCCAATTTGTCAATGTAGAAAACCCATAAAATAATAGTCAATGAAGTTTAAGTATTAATAGGTAGACCTACAACAAGTTTATTTTGGGTCATAGTATTATAATGGTGAAAGTAGCATATTGATGTTTAATCCCATTTAGTTTTGTGCACACTTTGGAGAATGTCTTTAATACGATTACATATCGACAAGTGGCATACCCGTGTGCTTGCTTTCATTCACCATTTACCTCTCATTATTACACCCCATTTAGACTTAGCTTAATACATTTTCTCTCTATCTTAATATTTACTATTCTACTCTCAAATTTGCTTACAAACCACTTATGATTGATGATTGGCATGAATGATCCTAAAATTTAAATTTGACTACTTTTACTGACTATTACGAACTAACTTAATATACATTTATATGTTAATATTACAACTTATGATTGATGATTGGCATGAATGATCCTAAAATTTAAATTTGACTACTTTTACTGGCTATTATGAACTAACTTAATATACATTTATATGTTAATATTACTATGTAATTTTTATAAAAAAGATTTAAAACACATTTCCATTTGTAAAGGACTAGAAACAGAGTATATGCGATGAGTTATGAGGACATGATAATGGTTGAGTGAGTCCAACATTTGACACGGTCATCGTTTAAGCCAGTGAGGATTGACGTTTGAGTGAGTGAATGCCTTATGTTGAAGCCCCCATATCTTATCATGAACAAAATATCTCTTCCCATATCATATCTTTTCCTACTCTCCATACTCTCCTTTTTAACGAATTTTCATGGTAAATGATTTAAAGTTAAGGACTATCAAAAATAAATTTATAAAATTTAGATAATATAATAATTAATGTTTAGAAGGTGAAAACAAAAGATTGTTCAAAGCCCAACATTTCCTATTAGAATATAAGTTTGATGTCTCAAGTATTTTAAAAAAATACAATTAAGATATATATCTAAAAAATGGTTGGTTTACGAAAAAGTACAATTAAGAGATATATCTTAAAATGGTTGGTTTACATTGATGTATAAAAATTACAATATATTTTAAAAATAAAAATAAAACTATATAATTAAAATTATAGATAACATAATTAAATATAAACAAAATCTAAAAACAAAATAAATATATATATTTATTTTGGTTTATCAAGAATAAAAAACAAATATATTATAAACTAGTTAATTTTTTATAATTAAACACTATAGGGGTAGCTCCCTTTATATATATTATAAAAATAAAAAGATACATAGAGGCTAATGCTCAACTGAGCGTGTCAGTAGATACATAAGGGCTAATGTTCAAACGGGCATGCCAATAAAGATTACTACTCTAACGAGCATATCAATAGATTCAAGGAAACTTTCAATGGTGCCAAAGATATCTTAAGCCCTCAGATAACTTGAAGGCCTTGTCCAATTGTGGGGGGGGGGGGGAGAGAAAATCCCCATACTGACTCAGCAGGTAGTTGAAGGTTTGCATAGTGTCATTTCTTATGCCTTCTTGGAATACGTATCATGCATGTGCCATCACCCTGTTCCTTCTAACTGCAGTTGCATCAAAGACCCTCGTCATAATTCCATAGGGTGGTTTCTTTTTCATGCTAAAGTCATTTAGGTTTTGATAGTTTTTGTTTAAATCGGTATCTATTGAGAAATTTAATGGTTAAAGCTAAGGGTAATTGCATATTTTTTTTCTTGAATTAATTTAGACTTTTTTAATCTATGTTTCAAGCTTCTCCCTTGACATTTATAAAAAAATGTTGTGTTTTATTAAGACAAGTGTTATCTCTATTTTTCTCTTTCCATTTATTTTTTGATGGCCAACAAATAAAATTGTAAAGCTTCTAAGAACCATTGGGTTACCTAAAATTCCATTTTTATGCCCTGTTCCATCATGACCTAATGGATATAGGAGAACAAATTTATTTAGTGAAGATGCATTGTTTATTAACCAATTTGACGAGGCATGGATAATAAGTTTTACATGTAAATTAGTTGAATATAAGAGATTGCATCCATGAGGGAAGTGAATCTAATAGTCTGTGACCTTTCTATTACAAGGATATTGTTACCAATGGAATGTTTGAGCATCATTTTTTTCTATTAAGTCATTTTTCTACTATATCTACAATGATCTACATCGACCATTCATATGCTACCCACTAGAAACATGTTTAGAGGACATATATTAATAGTATTAAGGACTTGATATATTATAAAATGACCAAATTAATGATCCTTTTTTTTAGGGAATTAGCATGAAAGGGCTTGTAGTTGACTACCAATCCCTCATGTGAATACATGACTTAGAGGCTATTAAATTGAACATACAATAACTATTTGTACCATTGTATCTATGGCATATGCAATTAGGACCCACATTTTGAAACTCTACACAATACTCCTAGACACTATTGGTTATCATTCCTTAAATTTAAGACACTTGGTTCATGATTAGGGTTTGTAGTTTGTTATAAATGCTGTTGAAAATTCCTTGGTTGTCTACATGTATATGCACAATCACTAGATTTGACTACTAGGTATCTTATTTATTGTTTATTAGATTTGATTTCCTTTGATGAGGCCATTTTCCACTCATGACCCTAGATATACAATGAAATTTATATATAGTTCCTCCATGGTAGTAGTTTCTTTGACATGAATTCAAAATATTACAATTCTATAGGTGTAGATTTTAATGTATAGTAAATTGTTGTTGATTATTTATGTTGTTGAAAACCCTTTTATATATTAGAGATAAACATAAAACACAACCCTAATTGTAAAAGTAATTAAGTGTAATCAACAACTCGAGATCCACACCCCAACAAAATATAATGGCATACTAGAAATAGTTATCTCAAAAAATAAATTAAACTCATAGTACAAGCCACAATGAAAATCTATATATTAAAAATTGTAAGTGAACACAAAGTTGGCTAAGGTAGAGGTAGAACATCTAGTTTGATTCCTGAACTATCACTAATAGAAAGGAAAGTTTGCCAAAATTATGTATGGGTTCCAAAACCATATATGTTTCATATTTCTTTTCTTCTAATGTTAGCCCATGTTCTTTAATTGGTTAAAAAGCATGAGTAGGATGAAATATTATTTCCTAGTGGGGAGGAGTGCATATCTATTGGTATTGTGAGACTGTGATAACCATTGAGAACATGGGGAGAACCAACCTAATTCCTCAAGTGATGCTTACACCCTTAATAATTAAATCCATGACCATGATTGGAAGATCCATCATAGAGAATTTGGAGGCACCTCACTCACAACTACTCATGTCTATCACTCTTAAGCCTTAGGTACATTCTAAAGGTTTCTATTCTAAAGGCTCTACAAATGTAAAGTTATTTAAGATTTATTTAGTAGAACTAAGGATGTTGAGATGATAAACAATGGAACTATAGGTTGAATACAATTTTTACTAGATGGATCACTTGAGTCCTTCATGATAAACATAGGGAAAACCTACTTAGGAGTGAAATTTGTCAAAGCAGTCTTTATGGCCAAATGAAATAAAAGGGTCTTTGCTAACACCCCTGATTTGTGGTCCCTATGTCAATCAAAATTCTCTACTTTTCCCCATGTGTATGAAAGGCCTAGAATTATTCAAGCATTGGCTCATATAGAATAGATTTCAATCTAATATCATCATTAAAACCCACCCCCTTTAGTGGCATTCCATTATCAATTATTGTGGATTCTTTTTAGAGAGGTTCCTTCTAGGAAAAAAAGTATATGGATATTCAAACATATATTTGCACCATTTTATCATGTTTCCAAAACATAGTTGGATATGAAGGACAAAATTGCATCAAGAGAAGTGATTTTAGTCCATCAATGAGATTATGATAGATGTTCTAGATGAGTATCTTCATTGGACCAACTTTCAAGATCCTTCATCTTGATAGAAGATTGGATGGTTGGCACCTTCTCAAGCTTGTTCAAATTGGAACTATCATTTTCACATATATCAAAAGATTTTATAGAACCCAAAAAACTCATACACCTATAATCAATTTTTTTTGTATATTTTTTTTTAAAAAAAATCCTTTTTCAAACACCTCAATTTTACCTAAAAAACTTAAATCCATGTGTTTATTATTATTAGAAAGGATATAAACTGCAATTATATTATTTATTTAACAAAGATTTTGAGCTAACTATACAATATAAAAAACACGGTGAATTATAAAATGTTGTAAAATATATCTATGGACAATGAAAATCATATGTTTATCATATAATTATATTAGCTTTTATGTTTTCTTTATAATAAATAAATCTATAATGGCCAATTTATCAATGTAAAAAAAACATAAAATAACATTGTCAGTGAGGTTTAAGTATTAATCCCTAGACCTACAACAAGTTTATTTTGGGTTATAGTATTGTAATGGTAAAAGTAGCATACTGATATAAAAGTGCATAAAATTCCAAATATGCAATGACTTGGAGGACTGCTCTTCATGGCCAGACAAACACATCAAGCCTAAATGTATTAAGGCCATAAAAACAAAGAACTAATAGTCACAACCCTCTACATATATCCTACCATTCACACAAAATTAGGCTAAGGACTCTTGGATGACACTTAACAATTATCACCAGCTAAGGCCGGGTTCACAAAAAAAAATACCCTGAACTATCTAGGACATATTATTTTGCTTGCAAAGTAAATTTAATGGTCATCAATTGAAAAACATTTCAACTATGTTACATGGTAATTAAGAAATATCAAAAAAGAACAATCAATATTTGTCAAATTTATCAGTATCCTAATCAGCAAAATTCTAGATCTCTTCATGCATCATTTATTATTGGTATGGTCCTAATACTGGCACACTAAGTTGTCTATAGCAGCATGTATCGCTACAGAGCGAACAGAGTATTAATCCTTAGTATGACAGAAAATAATAACAGTAAGAAAGTATGACATTCCAAAAATGCAGATAAAAAATCCAGAATAATCAGTATCAAAATCCTGATTAGAAAAACTGTAAATCTCTTTGTGCGTATAATGTTGACCCTAATATAGTAACACTAAACCATATAAAACAACATATATCCATTACAGAGCAAGCACAAGTATCATTACTTAGTATTGTAAAAAAAAATGATAGTAGGAAAGCATGACATTCAACGTGTTAGTTTTAAGATCAGAAATGAAATAAGCAGAAATACACTAACACATAGAGCAATGAACACAGTAGATACCCTGGGAAAACCCTCCTACTCAAGGGAGAAAAACCCAGCAAATATATCTCTTATATATTGAAGGAATAAGAAAAGAAATCTGCTTACAACTTAGTCCCAACACAAGGTTGAATTTGATACAATGAATAGTAGCACCTCTCCTAGATGCAAAGATACAAATGAATATGTTTCTCCTTGACATTAGTCTGCTACTAATGAAAATGATGATCTGTTGCTAGAGATATAAATGAAGTGATTGAATTGAAGTATATATACAAATCAAGGTGACTCTTCATATTTGTCGACAACTCTTCATATGTGTCGGCAATTCTTCATATGCTTTGGTGTCTCTTCATATATTTTGGTGTCTCCTCATATATGACTTTTCATTGAGTTGACTTGAGTAAATCTCCTAACGCTACAATAACATCAACACTCCCTCTTAGCCAGGGAGATATCTTTCTAGATATGTCATGGAGTCTCTCAACATGACACCCACAATGGCTACACCCATTAAGAATTTATCACAGAGTCTCTCAACATGATATCATCATGGAGTCACTCAACATGATGTCCACCATGGCTACTCCCATGTGTGGAAAGGAACATGTGCACAAGTGCCCATCATGGAGTCACTCAACGTGATGTCGTCATGGAGTCTCTCAACATGACGTCCACCATGGCTACTCCCAGAGGGTGGAAAGAAACATGTGTACAAGTGCCCATCACGGAGTCACTCAACGTGATGTCGTTATAGAGTCTCTCAACATGACGTCCACCATGGCTACTCCCAGAGGGTGGATAAACACAAGTACAAGAGAATCATCACAGAGTCTCTCAACGTGATGTCCACAATGGCTACTCCCATTAGTGGAAAAAATACAGTGTCATGGAGTCACTCAACATGACGTCCACCATGGCTACTCCCAGAGGGTGGAAAGAACCACATCTCCGTCTCAGAGATGGACAAGGGCTTTCACCTCATATTTCTCCGTCACAAAGAAATATACACTACAAGGGCTTTCACCTCATACTTCTCCATCACAGAGAAATATACACTACAGGGGCTTTCACCTTATACTTCTCCGTCACAGAGAAATATACACTACAAGGGCCTTCACCTCATACTTCTCCATCACAGAGAAATATACACTACAAGGGTTTTCACCTCATACTTCTCCATCATAGAGAAATATACATTGCAACAGATCTTCATGATGATGTGACTCCCTCTGAAGCTCCAAGTACTTGCATCAACCTTCTGACCTCCTCGTCCAAGATTGCCTACAATGCTTTCCTTAGAGGAACAGTTTCAATGCATGCCTCTGGCACTACTGACTTACGAGAGTTTAGGACTGTCCTCCTTGATCTCATCCCACATCAGCCTATTTTGAGTAGGTTTGTGGAGCTACCAATGTCAAATTCAGATTGACAGTCTTGTTCAATTTTGTTCTCAGTAGCTGAAGAGGTCTTCCATGCATTGTAACCTTCACTTCTTCTCAGTGAGTCACATAACTCCCTCTTGATCCCTGCCTCAGAGATTGCAAGGAAATCCTTTGGAAGTGAACTCCCCTCCATTGATCTCAAAGCCTTAGTCATTTTCTCAAACATGCTCTCAACTTGTTCCTTGAATTCTCAGAATTTAACTCCCTCTGAATGTCATTTCCTTCTCTTCGAAGTAGCTAATCATAATGACAACCTAAAAGGGTTCTCCGTTGTTTAGTGTCTTCATCTTTCTTAATCAGCTTTGCTGATGCAAATTCCTCATCCAAGGCTAAACCAACCTTGTGCCCTCGAGACATGTCTCCAATGAAGTTATGTGCCACCAACTTAGTCCCATGACTTCACCTAGAAAACCATGCTAGCTACAAACAATGCACCAACCCTTCATAGCTGAACCACTAAGAGTGGTTGAGAACACCTGTCGATATTGACAACACCATTCAAAGTAAACAAGTGACGAACAATAGGACTGACGTTCTCCACCATGACTTGTGCAAGACTAATGCTCCATCATCATTACAGTTGATATAAGCCACACCCTCTGACGAAATGCCCAATCTTCCGGCCAACAGATAGAAATAAACCAAAGTTTGTGAGAGGCTCTTCTTCAAAAAACTCCATGTGGATGGAAGCTTTGTTTTTTAGAGAATAAAATATCATCACTCCACCTCAGTAATCTAAGATTCTTTTCCACCTTAGCTGTTCTTGCTTTTGTTGTAGCTCCCAAGCTAGTTTTGCGTCGTGTCCCAGAGTAGAATACTCTTCGTAGTTCTTCATTGCATTGTATCCAAGGCTATGAAGACGAACCAACTCATTGTGCACATCCATGTGCTTAACATTTGCAATGTTTGGATGGAGAGGAAGAAGCTTGGCTATGGCCACCAGTAAATATGCACAGTACCTCGACAAAGTCCTACTTACACCAACATTCCTCATGTTTGTGAGCCCTTTCGCTACATGAACAACAGCTTTTGATAACTCAACGATTGCTGGAATTTTGGAATATCTGACAGTAGCTAATTCATCCTCATCCTCTCTTGCCAATGAAGTGAGCATTGATGTGGAGCTCTGAGTCTAAAACCAAACAAAAATTCTAGTCTTTCTTGCCATGGAAATAGAACATGATGCTAGTTCCTTTAATGAACCGAGGATCCTGGTACATGCCTCTGGGCTTATTGCACAGACAAACAGGCTTGCAAGTGTTTTTCTTTTGCAATACATCACGCAGGTATGCTAACACTCATATGGACAGACATGCTTCCCATGACAGGTCTTCTTGTAGAGCTTGCCATGGCACTTCACCTTCTTTAGTCTCTTTGCAAGCACGTCATTTGCACTCAGCAATGCCACCATACAAACTGTAGCAATTAACATCTTTGCAGCCATGGGTGATTTCAACACAAGTATAGTTATGAGTCACTATTGGAGCCTCTGTGCTTCAATGGAAATGAATCCCATCCTTTGCTTTTATACCTTGCAAGTAGATATGCTATTCCAATCCATTACATCATAACTGGATGACAATCCCCACAATCTATGCAGTTTCCAAGTTATCCCCACATGATGCATCGTGGAACTTTTAGAAATTGAAGCATCAAACTTGACTCCATTCACCATCTTTGATGCTTAGATAGACTACCCTAGATAAGAAGAAGACTTCGTTGCTTAAACAAATCTGATCTAATCTTTTCTTAGACCCACTCTGATACCATGTTGAGACATGGACTAGCTAGGACTCGAACCTAGGACCTTCCATTCACTATTGGAGTGCTCTACCACTGAGCTACTAGTCCTTCTTGGACTAGTCCATCATCGATCTGGGTGTGGCTTATTTCCAACACCAACACCCCCCCTTAAGCCACACCTCTCATGTGCTTGGGGCTCCTAGCCTGGGCCTGGCTCTGATACCATGTTAGTTTTAAGATCAAAAATGAAATAAGCAGAAATACACCAACACATAGAGCAATGAACATAGTAGATACCCTGGGAAAACCTTCCTACTCGAGGGAGAAAAACCCAGCAAATATATCTCTTATATATTGAAGGAATAAGAAAAGAAATCTACTTACAACTCAGTCCCAACACAAGGTTGAATTTGATACAATGAATAATAGCACCTCTCCTAGATGCAAAGATACAAATGAATATGTTTCTTCTTGACATTAGTCTGCTGCTAATGAAAATGATGATCTGTTGCTAGAGATATAAATGACATGATTGAATTGAAGTATATATACAAATCAAGGTGATTCTTCATGTGTCAGCGACTCTTCATATGTGTCGGCAATTCTTCATATGCTTTGGTGTCTCTTCATATATGACTTTTCATTGAGTCGACCTGAGTAAATCTCCCAATGCTACAATAACATCAACACAATGAATGTAATTCAAGTATCCAGAATAGTATAATTTAGGAATCCTGGAATTGTTTACATTGATCTGGAGGACTAGAAATCTTCACCGTGTTTCCCTAGAAATTATTCCATAGGGAGAAATAATGGGTGAAAGTTAAGCACACAGCCCTACAGAAAAGGATAGAGTGCTTTTAGGTAGCAATTAATTTTGACTCGATCTGAATCAATTTTCTCAAAGTTGGATCCAGTCGTACCAGTCAGCTGAAGTCAACTAATTAATCTAGTTTTGCAGAAACTAGGAACATAATTGACTCGCATGTGTACTAAATCCCAACTTCCCATAGTCACTCTTTACCAAATCATGAGATACTTTGAAAGTCTTTCCAATGAAGTCATGATCAATCGTTAGAACATGACGGGACAAATTAGAGGGTTTAGAGAAGTAAATGTGGAATTTATGATGTTACAGGTGAATGGTGATGTATTTCGTTACCCATTAGAGATCCTTACTAAAATTTGGGTTTCTAGGATTTCTCATAAATTGACAATAGACAGTCACATCCAAAGCTTTGACTATCCTCTAGTAGACCGCAACTATTTTTTTTCATAGTAGAATGGACCTTGCTGGGCTTAAATAGCACACACTAAGTTTTGACTTGTTCAGATGGCTGGTGGGCCCTTTCTCTTACTTTGCTTTGTTAATATTTTAATAATAGAAGGGTGTTGGTGTTGGAAATAAGCCACACTCGGACTGACGATGGACTGGTCCAAGAGGGGCTAGTAGCTCAGTGGTAGAGCACTCCAGCAGCGAATGGAAGGTCCTAGGTTCGAGTCCTAGCTGGTCCATGTCTCAACATGGTATCAGAGCCAGGTTTAGGCTAGGAGACCCAAGCACACGAGAGTTGTGGCTTAAGGGGGGGTGTTGGTGTTGGAAATAAGCCACACTCGAACCAACGATGGACTGGTCCAAGAGGGACTAGTAGCTTAGTGTTAGAGCACTCCAGCAGTGATTGGAAGGTCCTAGGTTTGAGTCCTAACTGGTCCATGTCTTAACAAAGGGGCCCACTAGCCACCTAAGCAAGTCAAAGCTTAGTGTGTTGTTTAAGCCCAGCCACCAATAATACCTAAAACCTGCAAAGTTGCCAGCACTGCAAGGTTAATTAAGCTTTTAACTTTAACATCTTCCAATGACAATGAGGATTTCAATATTTTAATCTCATTACAGCTGTATTTCTTCACTCATTAATTGTATCTTTTTCATTCCTTGTTTATGAGCCTCAAGCACAAAGATTCTCATTTTTATGTAAACTGAAGTTTATTTTATAAATTAAAACCCTTCAAGTAAGAAAATTCCTCTGCAGACATTGCAACTACACCTATGGCTGTCACGAGACATATTAGACTACAAATTAGTCTTATCTTTTCTCAAATCTAAGTTTACTGTAATTTCTTGCAATCTAAAATTTCACACAGAGAAGCTTCATATTACTTTAAAAACAACACAACAAAATCTGAGATAAAAACACATAATAAATATTATATTTTATTTAAAAGAAAATGCATAGATTCTAGTGCAAAGTAGCTAAAAAAAAAATTCTTGAAAATTTACCTTAATATTGCCAAACTGCTTTAAACTGTTTTTATTTCTCCATTGTTTTTGGTACTAAATTGACTAGACCTCGACCTCGATCTCATGCAAATACACATAGGAAAGGTAGAGGTAATACCGTTACGGAGAAAAATGTAGCTAGCTAAACTTAGCTAGCTTGCCGTTTTGATCCAACTACACCATTCTTCTGTATAGTTTTATTTTTTAGTTTTAATGGGGTCATATGATCATGCCAAATTCATAGGCAGTTTGCTCGTTAGTGGTAGGTTCCCAATGATTTCAGGCAGGCTATCGAATCCTCTACAATCCGGCAAGGTTAAAGAATGCAAAGACTGGAGTAGGGAAATGGTGATTGTAAGATTAACTAATTTAGCACATTCTATATACATATATTTCAATGAAGATGCGGCACGAGTGAACTGCAAGACAATAATATTTTTTGGAATTAACAATGTCCTAAGAAAAATATAAATAAATTAAGTAGAATGAAATTTAATTATAGGTGTTGCATAAAGATTGTTAAATATATAATGGATGCACATTAATCACCCTTATCTGGTAAAAGTTTTCTACCAATTAGATTAAAGAAAAAATATTTTTCAAATATGTTTTGTTATAATATTTGCATCTATACAATAGCAATACTTCAATATTTTTTAAATAAAAAAAACTATTTCGTTTCTCATTAGTTGCAAAAAGAATTATTAATAACTAGTTAAGAACATGCCTAACCTATAGTTTCCTTGGTAGAAACTAATAAAGACAAACATACATTATACATTAAAAATACACATCATACCTAGATTCATTATATGATGAGTGGGAGAAAATATTTGTATTAATGAAATATGAAAATACAAAATGTGATTACAAGGAGAATAGCACTTTAAATTTAACAAACCTTTGTTGAAAGAGAAGCCAACCAAATGTCACTCTATTTGTAGCATGAGTTCCTATAATTTTGAAGCATTTTCCATAAACAGAAGAATTTACTCCTATGGTTGCAAACTTCAAGAGAATGCTAATTTAATAGAGTATATGCTACTTTCTAGGAGAGACAAAATTGTATTCAGGGGATTATTTTAGTGCTATGATGTCTATTTAATTTAAAGTAATTTTAAAATAAAGTCCTTATTGAATGGAGTGTGGCCTCCTCCACATCTAGGATCAATAAAAGTATGTTGCAATATAGATGAACAATGCACATATTTATAAGATCTTCCCTTGTTTAGTTCATTTAATCATTTTTCTACATATATCCTTGATCAAATTTCCTATCAAATCAAATGTGAACTTAATAATTCTATTTACTTGGGCATTTATTAATGTAGTGAGTGAGTGTTGAAACCTAAGCAAATTTTCTACTTTTGTAAACTGAACATCCATATAAGTGAGATTTAGTGTGTTTGTAAGGGATTATAAAATTAGATGTTAAATTTGGAACAATTAAGTTTAGAAGTATACTAGACATTATAAGTTAGGCAAGGTTCTCTAGAGAAATTTAACATAGATCATTTGAAAGTATAAGTGCACATTCATGGCCATGCTATCAAAACCTATCTTTTTTATGCATTTTTATTATATAGTTGGAGTACTAGAATAAGTCTTTCTTGTGAATTTCTCTATTCATTATGATTGACTACTTTGTGCTTCTTTTGTGTGCACATTTGTGACCTTAAGAGTACAATATTTATCATTTAAGTCAAATCAATGATGTTACACATATGTTCAATGAAATATTATGTCCTAGTTAGTGCACACTCATAATATACATGTAAGTTTTATTATGTATAATCAACATAGAAGATTGCACTAGTCATATTTTAAATTATCTGAAGAGTATTTAGTTTTTGTTTAAGGGGGGAGTTTGTGTGACTTTGTAAGAGCATTGCGTCATTTTGTATGTAAGATTCACTTCTTCCACTATTTATTTTCCCCATTCCCTCTTCTCTCATTTTTTCTCTTCTTTGGTGATCTTGTAGATTAAGTTTGATTTAAGCCTCAATAAAAATATTCTTCAAAGATTCAATCTAGATTCTTAATTTGACTAATCATTTGAATAATATTTTTTTATTTTAAACATTGCATAATAGTTTGGGCTAAGCTAATAAATAGAGTTTCTTTTTAGTCAAGAAACAAACTCAAGAAACATTGCATAAACATATGTTCACATAATTTTTGACTTGCCAATGACACTCCTTCAAAATAAGTTTTTTTAGGGATTCAAGAGTAAATATAATGTATTTGGCGTAGGTTATGTAATCAAATATCACATTGTATTCTTCATGGGAATGGTCTCAAAAAAATTAGGTGCGAGGACAAATAATGAAGTAGAAGCCAGTGCAATGGTTCTAGGTCTATAGGATGCTCTCCAAGATATAAACAAATCTCTCCACATTGAAGGAAATTGTATGGTGATGTTTTTCACAATTTTAGAATAAGTTCCTATCTTCAAAAGTTAAACAATATATTGTGAGAAAGTTGGTATGTGCTAGATGCTCCTAATTTCTCCTCCTATAGTCATTGCTATAACAAAGTAAATGGTGTTATAAATTATTTCAAGAATCTTGGAATTAACACTTTAGAGACACTTATAATGAACAATTATTTCAATGAATGGGTTTAATGATATGCCATTGTATATTTTGTCTTACGTTTTTGGTACAATTTGTATGAGTTCTTCGCACCCTTTTATTTAAAAAAGAAATAATGATTCATCATTTATTTAATGAAGATCATGATCTTTTGGCATAAGATAGTCCCTAATATATTATAATAACTTTTTTCACCTCCTCAAATTGACTCATGTGATGTACGAGAACACTCTTTATAACTTTCAAAGTGGCACATCCTTTTATTTCCATTGAATGAGGTATCTTTCAATCTTTCATTGGACATAGATTCAATTGTTTAGAATGGAGCTATAGTTCTACCTATTTTCTACCAAATTGTAAATGCCATTAACAAGGTCCATCAATAAGCAAAGAATGAAGATCATTTTGACCATTCAATTTGGGACATCTAACGAGACCACCAAATTATGAAAATTATAGGTTCATATTGTCTTATTAGGTAAATATTTGTTACATCACCAACTTACAATTAGACTTAATCTTAACTTTGCATGATAATCAGGAGGATTAATTATAGTTAATTGATTTGATATTGTGGAAATATCTGATTTAATATTTGATTATGAGGTTAATGATTGATGTTAATTAGTTATGAATATTAATTAATTTGAATTATGGAATATGATAATGATGCACTGATCATGGTTTTGTGGTCCTACGTGTGAACAAGAAAACATAATGTCCTTCAAACAAGGAAGGAGAGTATCATCCTAGAGGAAGGGTTAGATGTTGAGAAAACAAGGTTAACTAGTCATCTATTTATCATACTTTGTCCATTGAACCCCTATTAGGGTAAGTTACATTCTCTTTCTCTTGACTAGTGAATTAGACTTTACTCGACATATTTATGTTTTATTTGTTGAAGAGATGTTGGTTGCAAGGATGTCATGTTGAGTTTGTTGATTTTTGGCAGAGTTTCCAGGAACCCTTTGGTTCCATGCTCTTGTTCTGCATTTTGTTTTGTGTCTATGTTTATTTGATCATCTATGTTTCGGGGTGAACAATACTTTCTAGGGGAGAAATGCTTGACCCATTAGTTGCATCTTAAGTATGCAATCTTATATGATGGAGTTGGCACTATTACTAACTCTTAAGTATAACCCTAAACCCTTAGATAAAGGTATGTAAGTATAATTATTTATATAATTCTTTTGATTGAATTTTCTTGCGAGATCAAATGTGATTGATAACCATATTATTTTTTTCTCATATTGTTATTAGTGGTGGGGCACACGGCTTGCCATTAACCATGAAGAGTGGGAAGGAGGGTGGCGGCCAAGTGAACCCCATCTTCATGCCTATATTCTTTCCATCAGATCGCATGATAGAAAGGTGGCAAGCCTAACAATCTTGTTCTTGAATGCATGCAAGAAGGAATTAGTTATGACCAATTAAAGGTATAGAGAATTAGTTTTTTGTTTTTCTAGGTTATTCTTTTTGCTCTGGGAGAGTGTTACATGTATTGTGTATGTGGAGCTATCATACGATTGTGGAAAGAGTTATAGACAATCTTTTCCTTGTGCGGGGTTACAGTTTTACAATAGTAGCTCATGATAGCTAAGCTAGGAACTGAGTAAAGTCTATTATATATTTGATACAATAAAGCATAACATCAATTTGAGGTAGAAACTAAAGCTTATATTCTTTATCCAAACATGTACTTATCATTCTAAGTTTTCTATTATGAATTTTAAAGACAAAATTGACGGTGTCAACATGGACAAAAATATGATGTTATTCTGTGGCTTCAAGCCATATCAAACTCTTATTGTTGTTGTGTATTATGAATGTGAATATTTGTTCTTTATCATTGTTATAGACGTTAGTATACAATGATGTATATGTTCAACCCTTAGTTACCCAAGTGATTATAAAAAGCAAAATACAAGAAATAAGATCTCGAGGCATCACCCAGTAGAGAACTAAACTCTGCTTAAAATTTTTATGTCATATGTCATTGAAAGATGATGGTGATGATGAATGAAATGCTTTCATCATTCGCCTATGTTTAAACCCGATAGGGTTATTATTTTCTTGAACAACCTTCGTGCCTTTTGCTGCATATGATTTAATATAGTTTTGGAAAGTAGCCGTGAAGGCTCATAGTCTTTGTTTAACTATCGACTTCTTTTTAATGGATATGATAGATGAGAGCCTAGAAATCATGTTTATGATACCTAGAGCTCACTTATGATTATAGGTGAAGTATAAACCTTTCTATGTTATTGTCCGGTTTAGTTTTGATAAAGAACTCTCTTGAAACTAGTGTTATTATTATTAACATTAATACCACAAAGTGGACACTCCAAAACATTGACTACATGTAATGAGTCTTTGTGCATGCAATTTGCTTCTATAACATTTCATTTGATAATGAAAGGTCTCATTTGGTTAAGTTATTATTTTGGAATTCCTATGGGTTGAGTCATATCGATATAATATATTATGTGTTAGTTTATGAATACCTTCTTTCGAATGGCTAAGTATACTTCTTTAAAAATATATGTATTTGAGAAGGTATCTTGTGCTAAGAACCTTGTCACTTTATATTTGGCTGCAAATAGAACATGTATGCCTTGTTTCATAAAGGTTGAGTTACTTTTCATGAGTCACATGCATGAAGGTCTTTTAAGACTAAACTTTATTCACTATAAGTACAAACCATTGACTCTATGAACTAAGTGTAATCATAGACTATGGAAATAAGATAAACTCGTAGCTAGTAAGGTAGATATGGAGAACATGATACAACCTTGTGTGGGACAACATCATGTGGATTCACTAGTTCCCAGTTTCTTGAATAACTAAAACCTTAAGATGGGTTATCATGACTGTCTAGTGTCCAAGGAATGGACTAAGACATTTTTTAATTGAATTGTTCTAGACCAAGAAGTGTAAAACTATGTAACTATAGGATATGACAACTTATAAGTCGATTTGAGGTGGTGGACATATGACAACATTCAATAAGTAATGTTTATGTATTTAAATCTTTGGCCAAAGTAACGTATCTGTCTCTACGTGCATTGTCAGTCTAGAGTGCTCCAGATGCCATAGTGTCTTTAGTAGTGTCATACATAGTTAGGGTGGATCTATAGTTCTATGACTGAGAGGCACTATGAAGAACACAACACCATATACTCAGCTGGCTAACCTTATGATTCCTAATATCTAAACTTTCCATGAAGGGTAGGGCCACTTCTAGTTAGGAAGTTGAGCAGGGGACCGCAGGTCCTTGGTTGGTGGAAAAGCACCTAGATGATGCTCTCCTTCAAAGCATGAGATGAGTCAAGGCATATGAAGATAGATGTCTTATGTTCTAGATATAGTGTTTTTTATTTCATGACTTGATAGTCAATTGTAATGTATAATTTGATATATCATGCGTTGAGCATAACTTGTATATACATAGTGAAAGTTATTCACTTAGATATGTAAATGATTATTGTAATTTAAGATTTCTTATATTCTATTTAGAATAATATGCTTAGTTGATGAAATGATAGTGAATCATTATTGTTACCTAGAAATGGATAATCATGTTCTATCTAATCTCTTAATTTAAATTCATAAAGTTTATGTTAATCTTTGAGTATTATGGAATGAGATGTTACATATGGTATCAGAGCTACCAGGTTCAAAACATGGACCTATGAGCTCACTACTTGATGATTATTTGTATCCAACATTAAGTATGCTAATGTTTGGATGTTCTATGCCAGATTGGTAAGAATTAGAACAACACTCTAAAATAAGGCAACGGAACATGGATGTTACCTACATCAACAAAAGATCTTGAAGCCACGAGCCTCAAGGATGAAGAAACTTGAATATATTGGTTGTCTAGTAGGAGAATGGTTAATGCATGAGTAAACCTTCACTGATGCCATGAAATGCATCAACCAAGAGTTAAGGAAAGAAATGCCTACCTCTAACTCTACTAATCCATTAGTAGAACCATTTGCCCCTAAAGCACCAGCTAAGGGAAATAATCCTAGGGATTATGATGTACCTAAGGAGATTGTGAAGGAGTACCAGTGTGTACCCTCACCTCCTAAGACTGAAATTAAAATATGAATATAGGAAGTTATCCCAAACTGTAAATGACTTGCAGTAGCAAGGTGCAAAAACAATTTTGTAATTTTGGTGGATTATCCCATACAGGAGGTTAGTGGATGACAAGGCCCTAGGCGGAAAGCTGATGATGGGGGTGATGATGAAGAACGTCATAATGACATTACCCAGAGTGAGCACGGAGAGAATAACTCTGATACTAGGAAAGAAGTGGATAGGAGGAGCCATATGGATTTGGAACTATCCTGAGACATGAAGAAGGTCATGCCTCCTAAATTTGATGGATCTGTAAGCAGAGATGCCACAGAAGCATGGCTTACAAAAATGGAAAAATATTTTGAAATCAGAAACTATATAATGAGGTCACTAAAGCAGTATGGGGAGCATTCTAGCTGGTAGGTAAAGCATCCAAATGGTGGATGAACAAAAAGATGCAATTAGGCTTGAGGTCTACAAGACTTACATGGTACAGGTTCGTAGAACTTTTTATGCAAAGATGGTTGCATCAACTATTCTATGATGAAAAACTTATAGACTTTCATAATCTGAAACAAGTTGATATGACTGTGAATGAATACTAGGAAAAATTTACCTGACTACTATTAAAGTATGTGCCGTGATACCAAAAAGATGAGAAATTCTGCATTCGAAAGTTCATAATGGGGTTGAACACCCAGATTGAGGGTGAGGTTGATGTTCACGGTCCTACTACAGTGGACCAGGTCTATGAAAAGGCCGTCAAATAGGAATAGAAACTGAAAGCTATGTTGCTTATACAGAAAGGAACCAAAAGAGATATAAGTGGTCTCAATCTTCTCAATGCTCTAAGAAAAAGGGGAATAAGCAGGATTATACTAAGAAAAATGATAAGGGACCTAGCATAAGCAAACTAAGTCCAAGGGAGAGAAAAAGGGGAATAACCACTCTAAGAAGAATGGAGACAATTCTAGCAAACCTCAGTAGAGGCGAGGACTAGTGGGAGGGTGTTACACTTGTGGTAGAGATAATTACACAAACCACTATCCTAACAAGACACAAGGAGCACAACCAAGAGGAAACCCTCTACCGTCTCAACAAGCGGTGTTCCAACAATGCATTCTTGCAGCCTTGGACAACAAGCAAGGTAAATACCAAATAACTCCCATTGAGATAACATGTATTTTATTTGGACTTCCAATTTTAGTTTTGATTGATAATGGTGCTATCGAATGCTTTGTTTCCCCTAAAATTGCTAGTAAAATTCCTAGAAAAGTTGGATTCATGGAAAACACATTGTTTGTAGAATATGAAAATCACACCAAGGTTTAGGTAGAGTAATGCCTGTTTAAGGCTAGGGTTGAGTTTCTGAGCTTTTCCACAGAAGTAAATCTTTATGTAGCCCCACTAGGCTCATGATGTTATCCTAGGGTTAAATTGGCTATGGAGACATTGAGCCAAAGTGGATTTTATGCCAAAATAGTAGAGTGACTAGATGATTTAGGAAACAAAGTCTTTCTAGAAGGGAAACCTGGGGAAGTCAAACTAAGGCAAATTTTTTCTTAGCAAATGAAAAGAGCTCAAAGAAAAGGATGTTAGCTTTTTGCTATCAAAATGGAAAAACTAAATGAGACTGAGGAAATTTATTTCCAAGATGACTTAATGTTCTATGAATCCCAGAAACTTAATGAAGTTGGGAAGAAGGAGTCCTTAGGTTAGGAATGATCAGATATGGACAGGTATCCTTTCCTTAGAGACTTTGAGGACATATTTCTAGATGAGAGCTACTGGGATTACCTCCTAAAAGAGCCTTTGATTTCACCATTGATATAATTCCTAGGTTAGATTCTATTTTTGAAGACCCCTATAGGATGACCACTACAGAGCTAATGGATTTAAAACCTCAATTATAGGAGTTGTTAGTGTTACTAAATTATTCTTGTAGCTCAATTTAGTAAGGTTTTAACAACAACTGTTAAAGGGGGGGTAAGAAAATTTTTCATACATAGGGTCATCCAGTCAATATCTAATGTCTTGGTGAAGGGTTATTACATGATCACTTATTAGGATCATGTAACAGCTCAAACTGGGTTGTTACACCATTCAGGTAAGTGAAAACGAAGAAACAAGAAAGTAAACATTCAAAAGATGATAGAGATTTAAGGCTGAATCATTTTAGTTCATGTTTCAGTAATGACTATTGTTGTTCATTCAATACATTTTAGTGCAGTTCAGAAAAGAGGTATTTATAAACTATTAATCTTTCATGATATAAACATATGTTTCAAATAAAGTTCAATTGTTTCATGTTATTTAATTTATTCATGAAGGAAAGAGTACATAAGTCATTACATAATGATAAGTAGCTGATTATATTCAAAAGAAATGTTTAAGGTGTCCTACACAAGCCATGGGAATGACTAAAAGATGCAACATAAAACTAAACTATACATCTGAAGTAATAAAAGAGCATATGAAAAGAATAGGGACTCGTCATTACCCGTGAATGATGAATCCCAAGGTTGATCAGGTGCATCTACAACTCCCTCCACCTGGTAAGCTCCATAAATACCTGTAGGAGATGGTGTTCGAGCTTGGGGTTCCAAATCTTTTCACGTACAATAACAACAAATATATAATCTACTTTTATGAAACATCAAATTTAGATGTTTAGTCATCACAAATATACAAGAAAAATAGAATGAATAGTTGAACAAGAGATGCAGATACTAGATCAGAAGACAAATCAAGAAAGAGAAGCATCACTTCCTGTAACTCAAGGTATGTTTTGTATTCTAATATGTTAGTTGAATGTGCAGGAACAGGTGATATAATAACATATGAAAATTACAGCATGTTGAGTAGATGTGGCTCCCACAAGGGTTGAGCCCAGCATGCTATCTCATTTAGCAAAGATAATATGTCATTATTAAGTAATGTCATAGCCTCATTGTATTGTTTCCTTCACATTGGCTGCATTTACTATGAATATATCATTTTGCTGACCTCATGCTCTTGACATAAGAGTATATAGGAAAAGCAACCAATGTCAAAGGAAAGAATACAATAAGTGAAGAGATAAAGCACCTAGACTGTCACTTCTTGCATACATGTTACAATATAGTCATAAAATCAAAAGGAGCAACCTATGAGGACCAAAGGCAACCAAGGCCATGAAGTAGTACAATATAGTCATAAGGAAGGTGCAGGTCACTATATCATAGGAACATATCAATCACAAAGAGAGCCATCAATGATCAGACATAAGGAGCATGTAGGACACTACTAAGTACATTCAACATGATTGAGATTCATTCATGACTGTACTCATGACTGCCAAGTGCAAATGAAGTCTTAGTCACCTTCTAAGAAGGTCAAAGTTGTGAAACATAGTCACCATTATAAGTCACTTACAACTAGAAGCTCATTTTGAGCAATAAGAATAGAAATCATAGGGGAAATCATGGATCACACAATAATTATTAAATCAATCATGTTGATTGTATTTAATAATTTTTTATTTTTAGTTAACTCTTTCCTCTCGATCATGCAAAAATAGAGATGGAGTTAAACTGAAAAAAAAAAAAAAAAACTCATGTAAAGGATTTATGGTGTGTTTTTTTTTATTTATGGTCAAACTGAGTTGGTTTTGGAGTTCTCCTTGGTCAAATAGATTGAGAGGGATAGTTTGGAGCTATTTTAGCTTATTTTGGGGTAGTTGAGACCCTTCTTTTGAGGGATTTTCTGTTGTGCTCGTGAGAGATATATTTTGGAGTGGAGTTGATTGCAATTGACTCAATAGAGTACCTTGGAGGTTTTTTTTGTGTATTATAGAGGAGAAGCTTAGTTTTTTCCCTCAGTTCTTGATTCTATGTTTTTTCTTGCACATTACAGATAAGCCATACAGTTTTGTAACTCATTCTTTTATAACAAATTTATACATAGTAGTAGCTTTACAGGTAATATCTTTATCATTTTTTATAGTATTTTCCTTCTATTGTTTACAAGATTAAAATTTACCTTCTCATATCCATATGGGTTTCTTCATGATTGATTTTGATAGAATTAATATGTTTTAAAATAAATCAGAAACTTTAATTCCTATCTCATTCATTGTTGTATACATACAAGAAACAATTCATATCATAGGTCCTAGGTTGTTCTTTTATTTATTTTTCCTTCAAAGTTGTGAAACATAGTTTCCTTCAAAAGACTTATCATCAAGCCTTCCTCTGAATTATTAATGTGATCAAATTGTCCTTTTTTCTGAGTTGCGTAGAACAAATTTATTGAAAAGATAGTTGTGAATTAAGTTGCCCTTCTAAAAATCATTTGGTGCATCACCTTATAGAAGTAGTTGTTACTTTCAAACAAGTTATCCTTTTTACCCTTTTCTTCAAGATACCATTAGTTTTATAGTTTATCAAAAGGGGAAACAACCCATAATCTAGAGGTTCAATCTCACAATAGGTCACCCACAACCTGAGTTTGATCCCATGTTGCATAGGATTGTTGAGTTTCACACTTAGCATTTAGGATGCAATCCTTCATGACAACAATTTTTGGCACACCCCGTCAGACATTGAAACTCATTTTAACCAAAAAATTCAAGATTTTTACTATTGTTTAGGTATATACAGAAGTATTTCCCACCTTTTAGAGGTAAATATTATACCTGGCAACTTTAATCTCTAATTTTTGAAGCAGATCTAGTGAAAATAGCTAATGAGAAGAGTACAGAAAAGAGGAAGTTGTTCTTCTTTTGATTATTTATAGCTTTCACCTCTAAGGAGAAGAGGTAGAACAACTGCAAGGGCATCTAGTCTAATACTAAGGACTAGATATACTCCTCCAAGGACTATAGAATTTGATCAAAGGAACTTGGTGATAGATCTTTAGATTTAGACTCCATAGATACCTCAATAGATACCTCAACAAGAACCAATTGCTAGACAGTATCCATTTGTTACATTTAATACTGGAAGCCCACTACTGCTTGTAGCACATGATGTCATTCTTGTAGCAGACTTGAGAGGTTTTCCATTCTTTATGGGTGAGGATCAAACCACCCCAATTGAGCATATAAAAGATGTAGCCATGTTGTGTGCAGTGCATCACATAATGTAAGAAAATGTAGCAGTGAGATTATTGGCAGCATCTCTGAAAGGGAAGGCTCTTCAATGGTTCAGAAGTTTAGCTGTTAGTTCTATCACATCATGGGACCTATTGGGAAATGCTTTGAACAAATAATTCAAAGACAAGTCAGACAACTTGTCTTTGATGAAGCAGCTAAGCACAATAAAAAGAGTTCCCTAGAAGCATATGGCTGATTTTAATTTCATATTTCAAAAGACATGGAACAGAATCTCGACAATGGTAAGACCTACAGCTGAACATGTTATTTTACATTTCCTTAGAGCATTAAATAGAGACATTGCTATTATGATCCAATCAATGAATGGAACTCCATTACCAACTGCTTATGCAATTGCAATTGAAGTTGAAAACAACCTGATTCAGGCAAGCAAAATAGCTCCAAGCTTGGCAATGCCTATTTTTCCTGAAATACAACCATTAATTCCTTTACCAATCCCACCTTTAGCTATTGTACCTATTGTATCATCATTGTGTTACACAAATACAACTCAAAATAATCATGTTTCAGCCCCTTCATAGGAACTTCAGGAGATAAAAGGATTATTAGAGAATTTTAGTAATGAGTTGGTTAATATAAAGAAGTGGTAGGGCCAAAATTCTAGACCTTACCAACCTTAATATCAAGCTAATATGCATTCAAATCAAGTTGAACCTCAGCCCCAAAGAAGGAATTATAATCCAAGGCCTTTTCAGCCATATAATCCAAATACTGTAAATGCATCAAGAGAGATGGTTCCCATGCAAAACAATTTGGTTCAAGACCATGAGTGGTGCTTTCCATGCAACCAACCTTATAGTCAATCATCTTGTCCAAATGGAGTGTTAAATCAGGCACTTATGGTGCAGAGTTTTGCTGTTGATCAATAAAATAATGGGCAAGTGACTAATGAAGATGGTCAAAATGAAGTGGCTTTGATGAATTGGCAAGGAGAAGAGTTTGTGGTGTCAATCAGCCTCAAAGACAAGGTCAGAATTAGTCTTACAACTCTTGAGAAAGAAATACAATATCCATGAAAAGGGTTGTAGATTTGGGACAACAACCTAATCCAATGCAAAATTAGGCTTCTTCAAGTCAACAGTTAGGTATTACACATATTCCCTTATAGAAAGTTTAATTATTTCCAAGACAACAATCTATACTAGGTAAAGAATAGAAAAAAGTTCAAACACAGCCACAAGTGCAAGGAGAGGTTTTTGTTCTGAAAGTATAACTAGAGGTAAATCCACCTTCTTTTAACATTTTAGATCAAATGAAGAAATCCAATATCAGTGTTTCAATGTGGAACTCTTTGGCTCTTCCTGGTCAAAGAGATTTATTACAAAATGCATTAACAAGTCTTATTGTGTCAAATGAGCCAAGTACCAAAGGTGAATATTGTAACTGATCAACCAAAAGAAAAACCAGTGATTAAGTTACAACTAAACCAAGAGGTCAAGCCACATCCATTTTATGTGATTTTGATTATTGGAAATCATCTTTTCCACAACTGCATGATAGATTCAGGGGCTAGCAATTCAGTAATGCCAAATAAAATTGTTGACCAACTGGGTTTAAAATATGAACCACTCTCAAAAGGAGTTGTTCAATTAGATGGTACATCTATCAATATAGTAGGAGTGATAAGAAATTTAAATATTACATTATATGCTTGTCTAAATTTTGTAATTCCACAAGAAGTATATATTATAGATCTTCTTGCTTATTTTGCATTGTGTCTTACAATAGATATTACAACCAAATTTGGAGAATACTTGTCCTCTGATTGGTCACATTTGTTCTTTAGAACCAAATATGGTACAAAGGTCACAATAAAATCTAAGTTGCTGGCTAAGGATCACATTGAGCCATATGTTCCAAGTCTTGTTAATAAAAATCTAACATTTCATGAGTAGAATGAACAAGATCAACTTGTTGTCCAGGATCCTAGCACCCTTGTTGAAGGTATTACAAACCTATTCTTAGATGAATGGGTAGTCGAGAATCACGAGGTTGATACATCAGAGCATATAGAACAAGTCAACTTGGGCATATACATGATTCAAGAACAAGGTATTGCTATCCCAAATCTGATTAAAGATGTAAAAGTGCAGGAAAAACAACAATCCAATGAGCTATGGAGTTTGTACTTTGATAGATCATGGAGCAAGGTTGGTGCTGGAGGAGGTGCTATGTTAGTTTCTCCAAGTGGTGAAAGGTATTTTTTAGCTTTTCATTTTTCTTTTAGCTGTTCAAATAACATTGCTAAGTATGAATCTCTTGTTCATTGCATAGAATGGGCTAGAAAGTGAAATGTTAAGTGTCTTCAAGTATTTGGGGATAGTGAGTTAGTTGTTAATAAAGTAAGAAATATTCATGCCACTAAAAATGATCTATTAAAGCTGTATAAACATAAAGTAGGGGCATGATTAAGGAATTTGATGCATTTAACTTGATGTCCATACCAAGAACACAGAATAAACAAGCTGATAAAATCACTACCATGGGCGCTGAGTTTGATATCTGAGCTAAAATAAAAAATGTTGTTGTTCAGCACTATGTAAAAGTAGTTGTTAGACATATTGTACTAGATAATAACATTTATTGGTAGATATTTGATAGTGATGAACAAATTATCAGTTTCACGATTGAAGAAGCTAAATTTTCAACTTCTAATTAGCAAAAGTTATCTTAGCAGTATGAAGATTAGATTCTTCAAATTAAGACCAATAAATTACCAAAAGGTTTGGTAATTCTTGAATCAATCTTCAACTCAGATGATCAAGTCAAAAAATTAAAAGTTAGTTTATCCATCAAATAGGGTCATTTTGAGCAGATTGAGATTTTCAAAGGCAAGATGTTAAAGCTTGGCAAGGTATGTACTTTAGAGGAAAAACATGCATTTGTTTTACTTTGTCAAGAATTTGCTGGGCAGTACCATGTTTTCAAGGTTTTTGATCCTGAATTAGCTCAGCATACTATAGAGCTAGAGCCCAAGGAAAAACTGGTAAGATAGAAGCAAACACCTCTAAATCCAAAGTTGGAACATCTTATAAAGGCTGAGTTAAATAAGCTTATTGAAAGTAATATCATTTGCCCAATCAAGCATACCACATGGGTGTTTAATCTTGTCCCTGTGAGGAAGAAGAATGGAGAAATCAAACTTTGTGTCAATTTTAGAGACCTTAATAGATCCTCTCTCAAGGATCATTACCCACTTCCATCTATGGAACAAATTTTGTAGGTAGTATCTAGATCTGATAGATTCTCTCTTTTAGATGGTTTTTCAGGGTATAACCAAGTTTTAGTGAAGGAAGAGGATCAATTCAAGACTACATTTACAACAAAGTGGGGAACTATGGCATATATGAAGATGCCATTTGGACTATTAAATGTAGGAGCTACTTTTCAGAGAGCTATGGACATGGTTTTCCATGGTTTGATGAATAAGATTGTAATGGTTTACCTAGATGACATTACAGTTTTTTCAAAAAATGCTGATGATCATATTGTTCACTTGAGATAGATCTTTGAGAGATGTAGAGAATATGGGGTTTCACTTAACCTAAAAAAGTGCATTTTTTCTATCCATGAGGGCAAACTGCTTGGACACATTGTTTCTAAGCATGGTATTTCAATATATCTTGAAAGAATTTCTACTATTCTGGCATTACCTCTACCAGCGCACAAGAAAGGCTTGCAAATTTATCTAGGTAGGATAAATTTTGTAAGAAGATTTATTCCCAATATTGCAGCTCTTCTACAACCATTAACTTCTATGCTCAGAAAAGGGATCAGTTTCAGCTGGAATAAAGAAGGGAAGAGGAGTTTTGCGGAGATTACGAAGGCCATTGTAGTAGGTCCAACACTTATAAACCTGAATTTTGATAAGGATTTTATTCCTTATGCATTTGGGAGTGTTGATACTATTTCATCCATGTTATGTCAACAAAATGAAAAGGGACTAGAATAGCCCATTGCATTTTTCAGCCAGGTTCTTCAAGATTATGAGGTAAAGTACTCTTTTGTTGAGAAACATGTTCTAGTTGTGATTGAAAGTTTGAAAAAAATTTAGGCATATGCTCTCTAACAACAAAATTTATATGTTGGTTGCTCATCCTACTGTTAAAGATTTCTTCTTGAGTAAGGATCTAAATGATAAATGAGGAGGTTGGATAACTAAGGTAATGGAGTATGATGTTAATATTAGAGTTACAAAGTTAGTTAGAGGTAAAGGCCTACCTGAACAACTAGCAAGAAGTGAAATAGATAGCAAAGAAACTAAGGAACAGACTGTTTTGGTGGTAGAAGATGATGAATCAGCTGCTATTCCAGTTTCTTCTACAAACTGGATTCAACAAATAATTCATCATCTTAACACTAGTGACTATCCCAAAGGTTTGGACAATGCAAAGAGAAGAGATTTTAGATTGCAGGCCATTCCTTATGTTGTCATAGATGGAGTCTTATACATAAAGGATTATCATGGAGTTTTGTTAAGGTGTATTGAGCCAAATCAAATTGATAAAATTTTAGAAGAATTTCATGATGGACCTTCTGGAGATCATTTTGCTGCTAGAACAATAGCTCTTAAGATTATGAGAGCTGGATATTTCTAGCCTGATATATTTAAAGATACTCATGCTTGGGTTAGAAAATGTACTAAATGTTCTTTATTTGCAGGAAAAAAAAGGCTTACAACATTACATTTACAACCAATTTAGGTAGAACAACCCTTTGCCAAGTCAGGGCTTGATTTTATTTGGCCTATTAACCCACGTTCAAGTGCAGGTCACAAATGGATATTGATAGCAACTGATTATTTTACTAAGTGGTCATAGGTTGTAGCATTAAGAGAGGCCAACGAGACTACTATTCTAAACTTCTATCAAGACCTCGTATCAAGGTTTCAAACTCTTGATTCAACTATTTTTTATAATGCGTTGGCATTCATTAGCTTGAAAATATCTGATTGGTCTATGAAAAATAACATTTACCTCAATACTTCGTCCAATTATTACCCTCAGCGTAATGGACAGGCTGAATCTACTAATAAGAATTTGATCAAAATTATTAGAAAGATAATTGAGGATAATCAAAGGACTTGGCATGACAAGTTAAAGTTAGCCCTATTAGTTGATAGAATCACTCCTAAGAGAGCAACATGTAACTCTCCTTTTGTTCTTACTTATAGTAAAGAAGCTAAGATTCCTATTTTAGTTGCATTGCCTACACTAAGTCTGATTAAAGAGATGGAGATGTTAGAGGAGGAACCTATGGAAATCAAGCTTACACAGCTGATGGAACTAGAAGAGACAAGGAGGGAAGCATTGAGAAACTTGGAGATTCATTAGGCTGAAATGAAAAGGACCTTTGATAGGAAAGTTGTTCCAAGAGTGTTCAAGGAGGGCGATCTTGTTTTCAAGTGGGATGAACTTAAAAGTAAACTTGGTAAGCATTCCAAGTTTGATGTCATGTGGAATGACGCTTATGTGATTACTGAATGCAAGCAAAATAATGCATTTTAACTTTCAAAACTAAATGGAGAGGTGTTACCTATTCCTATGAATGGGATTAACCTGAAGTAATATTTCTGAATATCCTAAGGTTGTAGATGTATCATATTAGAGTAGAGTTTTTTAGTTAAATAAGTATTGTTGGCACATCTTTTTAGTTCTATTTTTATCTTTTTCAAAGAAGTATTGTTGCACAGTTAGCTGGCCCTATTCAGAGCCATGGTAGTTTATTTTTTGTTTAGTTTTTTTTGTTGTTTGAATTCTGGTAGTTGAGTTATACATGGTTTTCTAAGTGTTTTAGGCAAGAAAAGGCTCATATGCTCAATGGATGTAGAAGGCTACTGATCATATCTGTCTAGCAGGAAAACACCCCTAAGAGGTTACCAAAACAAGTTACTAAATTATGCTTGCAACTCAATTTAGTAAGGCTTTAACAATAGCTGTTAAAGGGGAGGTAAGAAATTTTTTTATACATAGGGTCATCCAGTCAATATCTAATGTCTTGGTGAAGATCCATTACATGATCACTTATCAGTATCATATAACAGCTCAAACTAGGTTGTTACACCATCCAGGTAAGTGAAAATGAAGAAACAAGAAAGCAGACATTCAAAAGATGACAAGGGTTTAAGGATGAATCATTTGAGTTCATGTTTTAGTTATTATTGTTGTTCATTCAGTACATTTTAGTGCAGTTCAGAAAAGATGTATTTATAAATTGTTGATCCCTCATGATATAAACATATGTTTCAAATAAAGTTCAGTTGTTTCATGTTATATAATTTATTCATAAAGGAAAGAATACATAATCATTACATAATGAGAAGTAGCTAATTATATTCAAATGAAATTTTTAAGGTGTCACACACAAGCCATGGGAATGACTGAAAGATGCAACACAAAACTAAACTATACATCTAAAGAAATAAAAGAGCATATGAAAAGAATAGGGACCCGTCATTGCCTATGAATGATGAATCCCAAGGTTGATCAGGTGCATCTTCAGCTCCCTCCATCCGCTAAGCTCCAGAAATACCTATAGGAGATGGTGTTAGAGATCAGGGTTTCAAATCTTTTCACATACAATAACAACAGATATATAATCTACTTTTATGAAACATCAAATTCAGATGTTCAATCATCACAAATATACAAGAAAAATAGAATGAATAGATGAACAAGAGATGCAGATACCATATCAGAAGACAAATCAAGAAAGAGAAGCATCATTTCCTATAACTCAAGGTATGTTTTGTATTCTAACATGTTTGTTGAATGTGTAGGAATAGGTGATATAATAACATATGAAAATTACACCATGTGGAGTAAATGTGGTTCCCACAAGGGTTGAGCCCAGCATGCTATATCATTTAGCAAAGATATGTCATTATTAAGTAATGTCATAGCCTCATTGTATTGCTTCCTTGACATTGGCTTCATTTACTGTGAATATATCATTTTGCTGACCTCATGCTCTTGACATAAGAGTATATATGAAAAACATCGAATGTCAAAGGAAACAATACAATAGGTGAAGAGATAAAGCACCTAGACTATCCCTTCTTGCATTAATGTTACAATACAGTCATAACATCAAAAGGAGTAGCCTATGAGGACAATGTAGTCATGATATCATGCTAGTGAAACAAAGATTTAATGGTTGTGAATTCTGTATGCAAAATGTAAGTGAAAGTATAGTCCCATAATACCAAAGGCAACCAAGGCCATGAAGTAGTGTAGTACAGTCATAAGGAAGGTGCAGGTCACTACCACATAGGAACATATCAATCACAAAGAGAGCCATCAATGATCAAACATTAGGAGTATGTACGACACTACTAAGTGCATTCACCATGATTGAGATTCATTCATGACTGTACTCATGACTGCCAAGTGTAAATGAAGTCTTAGTCACTTTCCAAGATAACCAAAGTTGCTAAACATAGTCACCATTATAAGTCACTTACAACCAAAAGCTCATTTTGAGAAATAAGAATAGAACAAGTACTTAACACTTTTTTTTGTGAATAAAATGTCTAATCACCAGTAAACTTTGACCATTAAAATGGATGACAGTCATATGGAGTGCACATAACAGCTAAGACATGGCAATATCTATTACCAATGATGCAATATATACAGTGATATTTGGCATTAATGACATGAAAAGGATAGTGAGCCACCTTAGATGAAAAAAAGTGATAAAGTGCTTGACTACACAAGTGTGAAGTAGTCAACAACGGATGATAGTCATAAACAACAAGAGTGCAGTCACTAATGCAATGTAAGTCATGAAGGACAACCATAGTGAGCAACATATGGAGCTTGTCAAAAGGAGTAATATGTATATTATGCTAAAGTCAATAGGAGGGGTTAGTCACCATTAGCAATATCAAATATTGTGTTATGCGAGTGATTGATTCCTTATACCTTGATACATTATTAGGGCCTTTTGATATGGAAATGTATAGTGGCATCATTCATTACAACATGGGACAATCAACTATGCCACATCAAGCTTCATAGAAATGGAGTATGAGATACTTAGTAGAGGTAGAAGTCCATGTAAAAAATCATGATATAGAAACCAAGAGAGCAGTCGAATATTGATCTATAGTTAGGTAAATACCATAGTTCATGGTCAAAGACTACAGTCATAGCATTTTGAAGGATAGAAACATAATGGGCATTCATTATAGCCTTACATGAGCAATTAATAAGGAGACTGCAAGAATTAGAGCAATATAGAGAAGGAATTGACCATTGTTCAAATATAGAAAAAGAAAAAGGGATCTCGAGTTTCAGATAAGATGAACCCTTGAATATACAAACATATTTACAATCATGTATAGAATATACATCATACATGTTGGAGTACTTTGTAACACTGAGAGGGGGGTGAATCAATGTTACAGGAAATAATGTAAAATTTCACACTTTATTATAGATTTGAACATTAGACATGAATGCTTATTATTGCATGAACTAGTGTGTTAAAGAGATAAGTAATCATGTACTATCAACTTATAAATCAAATAGGAAATAACAGAATACCAATATGAAATAGAGGGCAGATAACATAACATAGATATTTTAGGACTGGAAACTCTCTGGGGTAGAAAACCACTTAGTAAAAGTGCCTCACTGGCTACAATCATTGCCTCACTGGCTTTTCAACATTGGCTTACTAGCTTTTCAACATTGTCTCACTAACAATAGTGGCTCACTAGCTTGCCTTTATTTCTACTTCACTAGCTTATCTCAACCATTACAATAAATTCTGTAAATCAAATATAGAGGGACACTCTATTTCATTGAACCTCACTATCTCTGTTATAATGTCAACAATAATGTTCTCTCACATCTATCCTTTTCATTACATCAGAGATTTATTAATATATTACATTCTCTATTCAAGCCCTTCTTTCTCTCTACAAACAGTTTGAAAACATAATTGTAGAAGTGTAACTGTCTAAGGTCGTTCTTAACTGACAAGGATGTTATATCTAGTAACCTTTTTAACTACTTCTTTAACCATGATAAAGTAATGTTCAAACTATGTATAGAGTTAAAGAAGGCTCTTCATAACTGCCAAGAATATCCATACAAGAAACCATAATGAAAGATGAAACAACAACGACAAGTAACTGAAGAGTTTCTCATCTCAACTGAATACAACTGATTTTCATCGAAAATAACATATATCCACAAAAGAAAATTAAATGTATATTTTTGTTTTGACTATCAAGAAGAAAGAATGAAACCCTTAAAAAATTTCTATGCATAACAAAGTTTCATCAAAAATGTTGCATACCCATAAGTGGGTTTTAATAGATTTGGCCATATCACAGTAGAAAAGAACTAAAACCTCTATCATAATCACCTTTGAAACCCTAGACACCATTTGTTATGGGTAATAATTTATTATTAGGAAAGTAAGAAACACTTTATATTACCAAGGACCCATAACAGAGATAAAAAAGATTCATAACTACTTTCGAAGGCAAAACATAGCTACAAATTATCAACCATCGATATTGCCATGATATATGAGAGACATCAAAAGCAACACAAAACCCTTATTGTGTATGAGAAGATTTTTCAAGAAGAATGATCAAAGAGAGGAATAATATCACCTGATAGGCTAAAACAACCACATTTGTTGAGTGAGCCACAAAAAACTTTTACCAAAAACTATCAATAGTCCAGCTTTGTCCCATCATGAAAATTCTTAAAAGACTTTCAATAATACATGTTGAATTCTCCACATTCTTTCATGATTGCAGCTGATAAATGAAATCAAATGAAACCCTAGCTCAAACCAATGTTTTCCAAAGTTAAACTATACGAGATGAAGAGCTCTATTTTCCTTTTGCCCAATTACAACACATGTAACCGGTGCCTTCAGTAAGCCCTAAAAGGGCCAATCAAAGAAACATCTTTGAAACCTATTCCAACCGATGACAACTTGCCTGGAAGGGAAACCACTTAACATGCTTTGATGTGAATGCTTTTGCAAAGTATTATATTCACTAGGAAATTCAATATGACCTCGTGTAATATAAAAACCATGCTGAACACTTTAATACATGTCTTTCAATGCAAGATATTATGAATCCCTTATAACAATAAAAACAAATATCCTTCTCCTTTTATATGCATGGTCTTCATGTGATAAAAAGTTTGCCTGTGTATGCCTTTATAACCCCTCTAATGTAAATGTGAAAAAAGTTCATCCCAACCAAAACTTGTGCCTCATTTCAACTATGTCATAAGCCAAACTATCACAAGAATCCGTGTGCCAAGTAAAAACATCATGAGATATGTAAACTATCATACTGGATAAACAACTTCTGATGTCATACCATCAATACATCCATCAAGAACAATTGAAATCTGTATGTCATAGACATGGGAAAGTGACAAAGTATACCCTAGCAACCATCATCATATGAGCTCACAACTGAAGTAAGTGATACCATGCTATCAGTATCATGTCAATTGTGGTATTATCAAAATGAAATAGTATAGAAAATATAGCAGATGAGATGAGCATCAAATGCATATCAAATATCATAGATGTCCATACTTACAATACATGGCTGTAAGTCTATATCAATACAATGATATCCAATTGTCATCATCCCATATGAGAAAAAAAGATCATCATACCAAGAGAGCATAAGAACATAGAAGATCAAGTGCATAGACAATATGAACCATGAGAACATATATGAACTATCATCAACAACAATATGATGCTGTACCATGAGCATGATATGCATGATATGCCACTGAGCATGATACCATAAATATGTGCCAACTATCAAGCATATACCAGAGCATGTGACCACTTTATTCAATCATCATAGAGCATTACCATTACCATGATGCTAGAACCAATAACCTCTATCAACATTACAGGCCAAATACCAACTACTTGTAGAGACTAGTAAATACCACAACCAACACCAACATGTTTGGTTCTCTTCAAGTGAACAACATTATAAGCATAAATAAGATCATCATCAAGTATAAGCATAAAAGAACATCACATCATCAAGAATGTGACTTCATGCATCAAACACTAAACCTCATGAATACCAAATGCCAATGCCAATAGTCATTGTGCCAAGTGGTACCAAGTTGTGTGTTTGTCATCAATGGACAACAACTGAGGGGTAACCAGCAAACTCCCCCTTTGTCCATGATGGAAAAAACACAACTTCTCTCCCCCTTTTTTGTCATCAAGACAAAGGAAGAAAGAAAAAATGTGCAAATGCCTATAGAGAAAACATAAATCAGAGATCAACAAATGTGTAATATGAGAAGTAGAATCAGAAAATATAAAACATACCAAACATACCATGACTATCCCATGAAGGAGAACTATCTAGAGCATCTGAAATAGAAACTGCATTGTCAGCACCATCAGTGGCATAGAAAGAAGCATATACAAAGTATGGACAACAACTGAATATGCTGATAGAAGAACACTATCATCACTATGAATGATCAAACCCAAGAAGAACAGCTGAGTACATCACTGAGTAAGATCCCAACACTAAACTAGTTGTCATAAAATAGTCAACATAATCATTGACATGCAATATACTGTCAAATGTAAAAGATATTGTCATCCAAAGTAGATAGGACTATCCTGTCATTAACTTAACTCTACTATCATAAATCTCTTATAATCAGCAACACACATTGTGATAAACAACACTTGTTCTTTAAGTACTGTTTTACTATCTGAACCAACTGTCCTATCAAGAAAATAATGATAAACTGTACTTTCAGTTGTCAATGTCATATACAACTAGATCATGAAGACTATTGTCATAAAGACACTTTGATACTTATTATTATCTGCTACTACTGATCATGACATGTTCTTACATAATGCAATGACACACTCTTACTTCCACTAAAACTATGATGGATTTCTTGAAAAAAATTGATGCAGCACAGATACTATTACACTGCCACAAACATTGTCCATTGTATTGTCAGAATGAAAAGAGATATGATATACATGACATCCTCAACACTTGCAACAAAGTGAACCTCTTATTTTTAGAATCAATGTCCATACATCAACTCAACTTCAAGCATTGTCAGAGCATCAAGCCTATTATTTACACCAAAAAGGGCCAACCACAAAATAGTAATATTGCCTCAAACATCATTGTTGATTTGAGTTAAAAGATAACAGAGTATCATACTACTACCCATAAGAAGTAATATATTCTTCTCTATTTCAAAATTAAGTATCTATCAAGCATGAATTCCTATCACCTTGTCTCCAAGATTCAAGCAAGAAAGTTCTTAAGAGACTTTGAAGTTCCCTCTGCACATTGCACTTGTATAGATGTCATACCCTGTACATGAATCACTGTATAAGCAAGAACTACTGTGAACTAATGATATTTTCTTGTCATTTTACCTCAATATATACCTGATAGTAGTCATCACCAGAAAAGTATTGAAGAATAAAATCTTCAACAAGAACATCTAACCTTGATGCAGGAAGCAACTTAAACAACAACAATCATCAATAGCAACTAGGGTAATAATTATGACATCTGATGAAAAGAATATAATCTCTTCTTTAAGCAACACTAACATATACCTTAACATGATGGAATCTACTCAATCACCTTGTAATCACAAACATTTGACCACAACACCACTTCACAAGCCTACTCCTTGGATTATCTACACTTTGTAATGATATAGATGATCATATAACTGCACCTCCATGAAGAAAGTGAACATTATCAACTAAAACTCATAAAAAGACATACATCAAACTTCTTTTGACAACATATCATGCTAACACCAACTTCTCTTTGTATAGCAACAAACCTCTGAACTCCTTGAGAATGAAAGATAAACAATAAGCATCTCCCCCTGAATTTAAGCCAGTTTTTATGCGAAGGATAATGTATTTTGTGTAACATGAATGAGTTTTGGTTTTTCATCTCTTGGTTGTTTTCTTCTCCAAACTAGTATAGGATATTTATTTTCCTTGCCCAAGGCATTCACTTGCTTTTGCTTAAACATATAGCCACTAGTTGGTTTTATCCTTCTTTTACACCATTGAGATTTATGCCCAAAACTATTACATCTATAACACAACATATTAAATCTTTGATCAAGAGGAGAATAGTTTCTTCTAGAGTCATACCTTGCCTGCATCCAATAGTTTCTTGCAAAATGGCCAACTTTATTGCATATATAACAAACATTATTATAATTCTAATTTGACCAACCATAAGAACATTTCTCTTTATTCCACCCAAAACCATTTCTTTTACAATCTCTGGCCGTACAACCATAAGCCTTACATGCATAGCAATAACCATGGAAATGAGAGTAATTGTACCTGATAGATGGAGGTCTTAAAGACTCATTAGCAACATTAACTTTAGTTTTCTTCTTAGCTTCAACTTTAGATGCAGCAGAATGAAATGTCAGGTCTATCTTCTTCCTAGGACCATTTCTTGTCTTTGAACATTCTCCTTTCTCATAACCCAAGCCAGTAGTATCCCTTTAATACCTTTTCTTGCTCAACATGTCATTCTGATAGTTAGTACTCTTTTCAAATTGAATATTCTTTTGCAATTTTGAAGATGCTTCTTCCAAATCCTTTTTCAAAGAGATTATTTCTTTCTCTAACTTCAGACATTCTATTCTTTTTACTTCAATATTTGAATTTGTTACATCTATTATTCTTTTGGCTTCCTCTATTTCAGTCTTTAAGCTAATAGTTAGTTTATTTGAATCTTTAACTTGACCTCTTAAATATACAATCAAGTTTCTTGCCTCTTCAAGTTCTAAAGAGACTTTTGCAAGGTCAGAAAGTACCTTTTTCTTGGATTCTTCTTATTGTTGAAGTTGAATTTCTAATCTTTGATTTTCTTTTTCAAGATACTTGTTCATTTCTAGACCACATAAAAGTTCTCCTTCAATATCAACTTCACAGTCATTTTCATTGAACTCCTATCCATCTTTATCTACAAACAAATCTCGTTCTATAACACTAATTCCAACTACAAAATAATCAATTTCTTGTCTACTAACATTCAGATTGTCAAGACTCTTAACTGTAGGACTGATTTATTTATGACCTTTTGTATCTACATTCATGGTAGACTCATGTAACAACTCATTGTTGGACTTAACTGAGGCTTGCTTTTCAATTTTGTTGTGATGTTCACAACACGCCCCATTATGCTCCTTAGCAAAATGGGGACCCCTGCTGATGTTTTGCTTTTTGCTTCTGCTTGTGTTTTTCTGCTTTCTGGCGGTTTGGTAAAAATAAAGGTCAGGTGCATCATCATCATGATATTGCAGGAGGTAGGTCATCATCATGAGGTCAGTTTGTCAAAGTTCATATTTTATTTCTGTGACCTCATATTTAAAAAGGGCTTGAAATTCCATGCAGGTTTGCCTTTTACTTCACTTAAAAATTCGTTCATATGTGGAAGTTATACACAGTCAAAGTCTTGGTCAAACCTGATATTCGTAGAAGGATCATCATATTTTTTATATCCTAAGTCATGTTGTCAAGATCATCATGATCTTGGTCTATCACCTGATAAAATCATGTAGTCGCAATATCTGGACGTCAATCTTAGGTGGTAGTGCCCTTTACCCGTCAAATGGCCTTATGCGCATTATGCAGCATCATGATTTTTTCAGGAGGGTCATATGTTATAAACTCGGTTTTGGTTACATGAAGAACATCATCATCATCATATTTGAAACGCCCCCCCGATAAATCCTGAGGTTCAAATATCATGATGACGTCAGCCTTAAGTCACGGTAAGTTTTCCCCGTCGAGTGGTGTTTTGTATCACGAGCATCATCATGATATTTCAACATTACCTGATCTTATAATATCATGCTGATCACCCAGACTTAGAAAAATCCACCTTCGGCATATTTGCATGCACATGTTTTAAACCTATCGGAGGGTCATCATCATGATATTTGCTGAACCTCGCAAAGATGATGATGACGACTTCTTATCCTCCTGATCTCCTTTTGCATACTCATGATCATCATCCTGATCTTTCACGAGTCATTCGCTGAAATTCGCTAAGTGATGGAGACATCATCATCATAATTCGATAAAGAGGATCATCATCTTCATATCCTCCTGATCTCCGGTTAGCGAATATCATGATGATCACCCTATCTATTCAGAAGAAGTCGATATTGCTTTCCTCAACAGCATGATCATATTTTACAATATCACCCTGGCGCAAATATCATGATGACCTCAACTCATCCTTGTGCTCTGAAAACGAAATATGATGATGACGTCATCATGATAATTCGATGAGGATGGTCATCATCATATTTTTTATCCTGTCATATTGTCAAGATCATCATGATCTTGTTTGTTCGCCTGATATTTCGTAAAGTCCTCCTGCCGATGAAGTAAGACCTTTTGAAAACATCCTGATGATCATCATCATCATTTTTCCTTCAAACAGGATATTTTCAAGCACGATCCGTTTGCCGAAATATGATGATGACGTCTTATTCCAAGTTTGACAAAAGCCCCAAATATGATGATGATCATGATCATCCTGATCTTTCGAGAGGGTTATCTTGGCCGTAAAAGGATCATATTACGTTCATCATCCTGATCATGCTCCTTAGGTGACCCGATATCACAATTATCCCCTGATCTTAACTGAACATGATGATGACGTCATCCTTAGCATTTCAATGAAGCCCGAATATCATGATGACGTCACCATCATCTTCCTTTCCTCGGCAGCATGATTATATTCATATCCTCCTATTCTTCTTCAACATGATGATGATGATGATGTTGTTCTTTTCTCCAATATGCAGAAGCGAAATATCATGATGATGAAGTGTATCGACCAACATGTTTTTTTTGATGCGCCGATAGCGATGATCATGCCGATGGGTGGGAAATGAAGCGGTGGAGTTTTAAAGTGTTTTTTTTGGCGCCTCTGGCATTTTTTCAGTCAGCGATGGTTGACCCGATGAAGTTTGAGCAGTCTAAACGCATTTTGGACGCGTTTTTGAGTGCATTCTGATCCGATTTCCACAATCTTGCGCAGTCACCTGGATTTAAACGCTTATTTTAATTTTCATGCTGTTTTTGTGATAAATGTGAAACTTATTGCTTGTCTTGTCTTGCAGGCTTGCAGTTGAGGAAGCAGCTGGAAAGTCAACACAGTGACCTCATGGAGGAAGGAAATCTGATCTCAGGAGCAGGAAGATAAGGATGAAATGCGAAAAGTCAAGGCCATTCAAGTGAAGAAGAAGGTTGCATCTGAGAGTATTATCACAACAGACAAACAGAAGTTATTACCCAGCTGCCGGAACTTCTCAGAAGGGGCAATATTTCGCCCAGATTTGACACTGCTCGGAGATATTTTTGAGAACTGGTTCACCTGTATTTATTGCTGTAACCAAGGGTTTGAACCAGGGGTTTAGTTAGGTTTTTTGCTGTAGTGAGGACAATCAAAATGTCTTTATATTGTGCCTCTCTACACTGTAATACTTTACAACAGGGATTTTAGGAAAAACAACAGTGGTTACAGCAGATTTTTTCTCTTTTAGAAGCATACAACAAGTTAGCATAGTTTAGAAGTAGAAGAAGGAGGTCGCCTGTTTGTCTGCAGTAAGGTGCGCATGGAATGTCTGGCTGCCTTACTATATCTGTAAAGCTTGTAAGTTCTCTGTAGTATGATCAATGAAACTAAGAGTCATTCCTACATTGTAAATCATGTATGACTATTCGTTTCTAATACAATAGAATCTGGAGTTCTGCATCTATCTTCTGAGTGTTCTCCTGCTCTTCTTTGTGTTTTGAAATATCTTCTTTGAGAGCTTGCAATTTTAAATGTATGTTTGTGAAAATGCTCAGAACTTACATTTAGGGTTTTTACTGTGGATTTGATCAGATTACTGTAGTGTTTACATAGTGCATAACAGAAACACTTAGATCCTTCGGTAGATTAAATGAGGTATAGTTTAGATCTTTCTAACTTTTCCCAACCCATCTGAAATATTTAGCTGAAAACGTAGAAATCCAGAGGAAATTGTCTCAAATTTGAAGAAGCATGTATAACAGAGCTATAAGTAGACAGTTTTCATAAACAGATAAAGAAGAAAGCTGCAAAAATTCAAGAAAACCATCTAAAACTCGCAGCCCGGTATCACTTGTATGCAAATGAACAGAATACTTGTTGAAATCTATGACCTCTTTGCATATTCTTAGTCCAGTAAGCCACCAAACAAACCTAAACTACGTAAGGCCCCTTGAACATTACAGCTTCACATTGACCAACTGAACTTGACCAACCGAACCATTATAGACTTGAGATTAGTCGAATCTCAAATGATTCCTTCTTGTCTTTCAAGTATAGTTTCAGTTCATTATATGTGAATTTTAACTTATTGTTATGATTGCATCAAAACAGTCATCAACAGTTTTCTGGCGCTAGAAGGAGGGCCTTCTTGAGTTAGGTTTCATTTCAAACTGGCTAACGACAGTAATAGAGTGACTAGGTCTAGGTCCAGTTCAGGAGATATATTTGTGCAACTACCTAATACAAGGCGAAGTAAAAGCCCTTTAATTTGGAATCCAAAAATATTGCAAGTGGGAAGTTCATCTGGAACACCTCCTGGGTCACCTTTTAACATCCGTAGTATTGTAAGTCCTGACAGATCACTGTTCAGATCTTTAAATCTTGGTTTAGGCACTCTTGGAGGTCTCAATCCTCCCCTAAATCCTAATCCACCAATCAATCCAGGTATTTCTGCAAGTTCAAGTCAAGCTCAAACACCTGCAATGGCTTATTTCGATGTCAATTCTCCCATATTCTTCAATGATTATCATGACATGCCAAAAAATCCGGAAAAGATATGTCCCAAATACCAGTTGCATCAAGACCCAGAAGATCATATTAGAATATTTAAGGAAGCATGTTTTAGGGCTATGTTAGAGCACGAGGATGTTGTGTGTAGATTGTTTCCTTACACCTTTAATGAGCAGGCCTCTAGCTGGTACGTAAACTTACCCAATGGTTACATTTCTTCCTGGGCACTTATGGAAGAAGCATTTCTGTCAAGATTTAGAGGACCCATTGACCCTTGCGCTTTGTATCATAAATTGGCTGCTATAAAACGAGGTGAGGGAGAGCTAATTGATAATTTCAATGACAGATTTCAAAAGGCCTATTCTAGGCTGGTAGCCCCTTATACCATAGATGATGCTCCCTTGTTGGCTATGTACTATGCTGCCTTGGATCCTTTAACTGCCATGTTTGTCAAAAGAAAACCTGACATAGATTCAATATCCAAAGCCTATAAAGAGGCAGCCTCAGTGAACCAAGAAATGAGACATACAACTTACAGTCCATTTGGAGGAAATTTTGGGGTGCAGAATCAGGCACACCCATGGAATGGAGTCCCTGTGCAGCATGCTCCATTAGTCAATCCGGTTCCTTCTTACACACCTGTGTATAATCCTACTCCAATCCAAGCTATAACTCCTTACACAGCTAGTACTTCCAATAATAGTCAAAATAATGGTCAGCCCTTCTTCCAACTTCCTAGGGATGTAACTGTGGCAAAAGCACAAGAGGATAGGGAAGACATCAAAGAGATTACTGCACATTTGAAAAGGTTAACAACCGAAGTGACACAGCTAAGAAATGAGAACCTCTATGGAAGAAGCAACCAAAACTACAATCCACATCAAAATCACAACCAAGGCCAAAATCAGAATTATAGTCTCAACCAAAATCAGCAGTACAATCAGAACCAAAGCTACAATCAGCATCAAGGCCCCAGTCAGGGGCAACCAATGCAAAATAGGGGGCCAGTGATAGATAATAGGACCTGGGGCAATAATAACAAAAATCAGAATCAACCTAGGCCACCCAAGACATGGAACACTGGGCCCAACAACGGTACTCTGGCTTCTCCTTTTGAGAATACAGATAATCATGGTGCAAAACAAATAACTAGCATACAAATGGCCAATACAGCACCCAAAAATTGGTGCAGATTTCACAATACCAATGCCCATGCTGAGCATGACTGTCCACAGTTCCACTTGGCAGCTAGTATTTTCAACGTAGATGTACAGCCTCCTACCTCTGAATTTCTCATTCCTAAGGGTAATGAGGTAGTACCTTCAGAATATGACACAGCATTAGTCTTAGAAACGTTTACCTTTGCAACTACAGAAGAGAAAGAGGATGAATTGCTAGAGGATGAACCATACTGTTGTGAAAGTCTTTATCCTGAATCAGCCTTTGTGTTAAATGCTTTTCAGTTTCCTTTTGAATCTGAAAATGAGATATTAAATGAAACAGAAGAGGTGCAGGCCTTTCAACAAACAAATAAAAGCCACACCTACAATTTGAGGAACAACCCTAGGCCGGGAGGACCTTTCACCACTTCCACTCCCCCGAATAACATCAATACACCCCCAGATCAGAATGCTAGCAACAATCCTGCCATACTTAAAGCTAGTCAACACACAAATGACGGAACAGCAGTGCAAAAGGATCAAACAAGTAAGACAGAAACAATAGAGACAACAAGACTAATGAATTACTTATCAGAGGAAATAAAGAAAATGAAGGTCAGTATACCTCTAAATGAATTATTGAAGACCCCAGGGATCAGAAATGCTTTTTTAAAATCCCTGGATACATCCATAACAAACAAAGTGCCTGCTGATATAACTGTTCCTAATAGTGATTCACCACCTAAGGAGAAGGGTAAGAAAGTTGAGCAGCCTTCCAACACAAATGTAGTAATACATACGGATAAGAGGGATACTCAACCTTTCTTGTTAACTGTTAGGTTGTGTGGGAAGAATATACACAATTGCATGGTAGATTCTGGTGCTTCAGCCAACGTAATGCCCTTAGGAACATGCAAAACTCTCGGGCTGACTCCCACCAAATCTGCCAAGGTTGTCACGCAATTAGATAAGACCGAGGTTAGCGTGATAGGAGAACTCATGAACATACAAGTGCAGTTAGCTTCAGACCCTAGGGTGAGCCAAATCATTGACATCCAAGTGGTGGATATACCCGTAAATTATAGAATGTTGCTAAGTAGGGATTGGTCCAAGACATTAAATGGATATATGGCTACTGACTTTTCACACATGTGGTTACCGTGGAGAGGCATCCCAAACCAGATCAGAATAGGGGCAGAGCCCAGAATGAAACATATGATAACAGAGTATAATCGAACTAATGAAATATTATATGCTGCTATTGAACCAGGTGTCTATAGAATTACCAACAATTGGATGCGGATTGAAGAGATTATGATGTTAAACATTAGAAAGAAGTGTGTCAGCAATAGAACAGCACTATTCATTGAGTCTGACGGAAATTCTTCAGATGAGGAAAACAATGCAATAGACAAATTTGGTCACGCCATTAGACGAGAGGTGGAAGAGTGCGTTACGCACAATCTCCCAGTCCAATGTAAGTTATATAAAAATAGGTGTAGAGTCCATGATAGGCAACATTCTGAGGAGAATTGTGAAATTTGCAAAGACATCATTGAATATGAATACAAAAAGTGCATAGGGAGGATAGAGTCACAAGAGAAAAATGAGAATCCTGATCCAGCACAGAGATATGTTCAGGATAATATAAGTGCCTTGATTCCAGATCTAGGGAAAGAAATAGAGGACGAGGGTAGTTACCTTTCTGAGTTGCAAACTAAAAACATACATATGCAAGATAACCAAACGGAAAAGCCCATGAATAAACAAGACAACACCCCACAGGCAATAAAAGGGACAAAGTATGCCAAGGTAAAAGATCAGAAAAGTAAAGATGGCATGTGGACATTAAAATGTGATGGGTCCAAATCAAAACAGGGCGCAGGTGCGGGTATTGAACTCATAAATCCTCAAGGTAAATCACATTTGGTAGCATATAGATTACAATTTTCCTGCACTAACAATATTGCTGAATATGAGGCCCTAATTTTAGGACTTGTCATGGCCATCAGGAAAGGGGTAAAAACCATCAGAGTATTTTCAGACTCTGAATTAGTAGTCAGACAAGTGAGGAAACTATATGCCTGTAATTACAAGAAGATGATTAGTTACAGACATAGAGTATGGGGTTTAATGGATTCATTTGATGCTTTTAACATAGAGCACATTCCTAGAGAGCTAAACCATAGGCCAGATGCGTTAGCAGTTGCTACTAGTACATTAGAACCATTGACATTGTCAGGATTAAGACGATTTGCTATTGAGCTAGTTAACGTACCCAGTATACCAGACAACGTTACACACTTTCAGGTATTTGGAGAGGATCAGCAAATTATTGATTTTCTGACTTGTAATGAGGCATTTGAGGCCCAAATTATTGATGAACAAGAAAGGCCTGAAGTAATATGGGACGAAGAAGATATGATCAACTTAAAGAGCAACTTCTTGCCAAAAGGAGTAATTGAATTAGAACACATCTTTGACTTCGACGGAATAATAAGACAGAAAGACTTACCCAAAACAGAAGGGGGTAAGTGTGATTTACATAACTTAGGGACTGAGCTAAATCCACAAAATGTACTAATTGGGAAAGCTTGCTCTGAGAAAATCAGAAAAGAGGTTCTGGACGTTCTGAAAGAATATAAATATGTCATAGCATGGACTTATGAAGACTTGAAAACATTTGATGAGTCCATCATAACTCACGTCATACCTTTAAGAAACGAAGTCAAACCATTTAGGCAGAAACAGAGGCCTGTAAACGCCATTCTAGAGCCTTTAATCTTTGAGGAAGTTAAAAAACTACTGTCCGCTGGAATAATTTTTCCAGTCAGACATTCTGTCTGGGTAGCTAACTTAGTGCCAGTAAGGAAGAAAAACGGAGACATTAGGTTGTGCGTAGACTTTAGAAATTTAAACAAGGCTTCTGAAAAGGATAATTATCCTTTGCCCCCAATAGATGAAGTACTGCAAGCAGTAAATGGCGCAAAGATGCTGTCTTTTTTAGATGGTTTTTCAGGTTATAACCAGGTCTTAATTGACAGAGAGGATAGACTAAAAACCACCTTCACTTGCAAATGGGGAAATTATGCATATAGAGGAATGCCTTTTGGTTTGATTAATGCAGGTGCCACTTTTCAGAGGGCCATGGACGTTGCTTTTCGTGGATTATCAGGTAAATGCATTGTTGTGTATATGGATGATTTAACTGTGTATTCCAAGGATGCATCCACCCACGCTGAGGACCTCAGAAAAGTACTCCACCAATGTGAAAGGTATGGGATTTCCCTTAATCCTAAGAAATGTATATTTGGCGTAACTGAAGGTAAATTATTAGGCCATGTCATTTCTGAAAATGGAATTTCAATTGATCCGGATAGAATAGAATCCATAAAAAATTTGCAAATACCAAACAGTAGGAAAGAATTGAAATCATTTTTTGGCAAAATTAACTTTGTTCGGAAGTTTATAACAGGTTTTGCAGAGATTGTGTAGCCGTTGAATGCCATGTTAAAGAAAGATGCACAGATGGAATGGACGCCAGTGGCCAAAGCCGCATTTGAAGATATCAAGGAGGCAATTCCTAATGCCCCTGTATTGGCAAGTCCAGACTACACAAGCCCGTTTTACATCTATTCCTTTGCATCTTCTCATTCTGTCGCTGCTGCCTTGACACATAAAGGTGAAAATAATGAAGAGAGGCCCATAGCATTTATGAGTGCGCCTCTGAAGGATGCACAGCTGAGATATCTAGATATCAAAAGACAGGCATTCGCATTAGTGAAGGCTATGAAAAAATTCAGACACTACATTCTGCGCAACCAGATTAAAGCCATAGTACCAGACGCAGCAGTAAAGATGTTGCTGATGCAAAACGAGCCTAGAGAAAAAAGAGCCAAATGGATCACCACACTGCAAGAATTCGACATGGAGATCATTCCCGCAAAGCTGGTCAGAGGGCAGGCGCTGGTGCAGACAATAGCAAACATGGATCCAAATCTGATAAAACAGCAATATGTATTGAATTCCCAAGACGCATCAGGCTGGTACGATGATTTAAGCACCTTCCTGATAGCTGGAAAGTACCCAAGAAAGATGAAGGCTTCTCAGAGGAGAGCTTTGAAGATTAAGGCACAGCATTATATGGTGCAAGGAGGTCTTCTATTCAGGAAAAACCATGATGGAATTTATCTGAGATGCATAAACAGAACTAAAGCTGATAGAGTGTTGACAGAACTACATGATAAGTACGGAACCGGCCATGGTTCCCATTTAGCTACAACACACAAAATATTGAGAGCGGGCTATTACTGGCCCACTATGTTCAAAGATACTAAGAGTCACATCAGAAGCTGCCACACCTGTCAGACTGCAGCAGACAAAGGGAGAAATCTGGCCAATCCACTGCAGCCTGTGATCGAGTCCAGACCGTTTGCACAATGGGGCTTGGATTTTATCGGAGTCATCAATCCCCCATCTTCTGCAGGACACAAGTTTATATTGATGGTAACAGACTATTGTACAAGGTGGACTGAGGCCACCTGCTGCAAGTTTTCCACAACTGAGGTAGTTATCAAGTTCCTTGAAGAAAACATTATCACCAGGTTTGGAACACCCTATTCATTGGTATGTGATAACGGCCCTGCTTTCTCTTCTTTAAAATTTTCTAAATGGGCATTTGAATATGGGATCATTCTAAGGTTTTCTTCAAATTATTACCCTCAAGGTAATGGACTGGCTGAATCAACAAACAAAATTTTATTAGACATCATCAAGAGGTTAATTGCCAAAAGTCCTAGAGAGTGGAATACCCTATTAAGATATGCATTATGGGTAGACAGGACCAAGTTCAAAACAGCTTTAGGTAGCACACCTTATCACTTAGTTTATGGGACTGATCCCATACTTCCGGTTAATCTGAGAATACCAACCTGGAAGTTTGCCAATGAATATCTAGGCTTTGATAACCATAGGGAAGCCAGAATAGTGCAGATGTTGCAACTACAGGAGAAAAGAGGTCAAGCCCTCGAGAAGTTTGCCAAACACCAAGCGGTTGTTAAGAGGTGGTTTGACAAAAGGGCAAGAGTCAAAACATTTAGGATATCAGACTTAGTGTTGTGCTGGGACAAAGCACATGAAAAGAAAGGAAGCCATGGAAAATTTGATAAGTTATGGCTGGGTCCATTACAAATCTCAGAAATAATAGGAGATAACACCTTTAGACTTAAGACCTTGACTGGAGAAGATGTGCCATTACCAGTTAATGGCCAACATTTGAAACACTACTTCCAGGCTTGAAGGTCAGGATGAGGCGGTCCCTTTTTCTTAATGTAAAGTGCTGTAGATAATGTACAGTCCTTGTTTTGCTGTTTTCTTTTGGGTTGGCTGTTTGTATAGTTTGTCTTCTGTTTGTTTTTGCTTTTGTTTCTTTCTGTTTGTACAGTTTTTTCTATTGTTATGTTGTTTGTATAGCCTGTTTGTTTGGTTTGTTTGTTGTCTCCTCAGCAGGGATCTTTATTTTACTATAGAGTATTAAGGAGCAAAACTAGCAACCATTCAAAACAGTATATAATTTAGGATATTCAGGTTAACCATTTGCAATTTACACATAACCTGTCACTGTCATGAATGTAGAGAGTTGTTCATCTTCTGAAGTTTTGTATTCAATAAATGTGATTGATAATTCAAAGCAGGTTTCTCACGATGACACACCTAAAATCTTTGGGTTTGTTGAACATACCAGTGTAGATATTAGGTGAAAAATCATAGGTCACCCTTGCTACCATTACAATTCTCAGCTTAATTTCAGCAAGTGCCCACTCCTTGCATCATGAAGTTACAAATTGCTATATCTTCTGAAATCTTTCAAAATTAGAAAACAAAAAAAAATAATAAATAAATGAATAAAGCGGATTATACTAAAAATCCAGATTAAGCCATCTAAGTAACTCTACCGGGGCTATGGACGCTCACTGGCAGTGGGGCTCTACTTAGGAGAATTGTAACGATAACCTTGCCGGGGCTATAGACGCTCGCTGGCAGCAAGGCTCTATCTGGTCGGCTATGAGGGAATATCCTCACCTACGTAGGCTAATGTCAGTCACTAGTTTGTTCAACCGATATTCAAGATGAGGATAATTAATCACATGCACACAACTAAACTGAAAATAAAAATTCATGCATCTTTACTGAATACTTTGAGTCTCAAGCTGAATAGTAATTTGCAAGAAAGATAGTTGGAAGTTATGAGTTCATTTCATCTAGTTTCCTTGAACACTCTGAATTTAATTGTTTTGTTTTGGTTGATAGTTGTTGTGATGTTCACAACACGCCCCATTATGCTCCTTAGCAAAATGGGGACCCCTGCTGATGTTTTGCTTTTTGCTTCTGCTTGTGTTTTTCTGCTTTCTGGCGGTTTGGTAAAAATAAAGGTCAGGTGCATCATCATCATGATATTGCAGGAGGTAGGTCATCATCATGAGGTTAGTTTGTCAAAGTTCATATTTTATTTCTGTGACCTCATATTTAAAAAGGGCTTGAAATTCCATGCAGTTTTGCCTTTTACTTCACTTAAAAATTTGTTCATATGTGGAAGTTATACACGGTCAAAGTCTTGGTCAAACCTGATATTCGCAGAAGGATCATCATATTTTTTATATCCTAAGTCATGTTGTCAAGATCATCATGATCTTGGTCTATCACCCAATAAAATCATGCAGTCGCAATATCCGGACGTCAATCTTAGGTGGTAGTGCCCTTTACCCGTCAAATGGCCTTATGCGCATTATGCAGCATCATGATTTTTTCAGGAGGGTCATATGTTATAAACTCGGTTTTGGTTACATGAAGAACATCATCACCATCATATTTGAAACGCCCCCCCGATAAATCCTGAGGTTCAAATATCATGATGACGTCAGCCTTACGTCACGGTAAGTTTTCCCCGTCGAGTGGTCTTTTGTATCGCGAGCATCATCATGATATTTCAACATTACCTGATCTTATAATATCATGCTAATCACCCAGACTTAGAAAAATCCACCTTCGGCATATTTGCATGCACATGTTTTAAACCTATCGGAGGGTCATCATCATGATATTTGCTGAACCTCGCAAAGATGATGATGACGACTTCTTATCCTCCTGATCTCCTTTTGCATACTCATGATCATCATCCTGATCTTTCACGAGTCATTCGCTGAAATTCGCTAAGTGATGGAGACATCATCATCATAATTCGATAAAGAGGATCATCATCTTCATATCCTCCTAATCTCCGGTTAGCGAATATCATGATGATCACCCTATCTATTCAGAAGAAGTCGATATTGCTTTCCTCAACAGCATGATCATATTTTACAATATCACCCTGGCGCAAATATCATGATGACCTCAACTCATCCTTGTGCTCCGAAAATGAAATATGATGATGATGTCATCATGATAATTCGATGAGGATGGTCATCATCATATTTTTTATCCTGTCATATTGTCAAGATCATCATGATCTTGTTTGTTCGCCCGATATTTCGTAAAGTCCTCCTGCCGATGAAGTAAGACCTTTTGAAAACATCCTGATGATCATCATCATCATTTTTCCTTCAAACAAGATATTTTCAAGCACGATCCGTTTGCCGAAATATGATGATGACGTCTTATTCCAAGTTTGACAAAAGCCCCAAATATGATGATGATCATGATCATCCTGATCTTTCGAGAGGGTTATCTTGGCCGCAAAAGGATCATATTACGTTCATCATCCTGATCATGCTCCTTAGGTGACCCGATATCACAATTATCCCCTGATCTTAACTGAACATGATGATGACATCATCCTTAGCATTTCAATGAAGCCCGAATATCATGATGACATCACCATCATCTTCCTTTCCTCGGCAGCATGATTATATTCATATCCTCCTATTCTTCTTCAACATGATGATGATGATGATGTTGTTCTTTTCTCCAATATGTAGAAGCGAAATATCATGATGATGAAGTGTATCGACCAACATGTTTTTTTTGACGCGCCGATAGCGATGATCATGCCGATGGGTGGGAAATGAAGCGGTGGAGTTTTAAAGTGTTTTTTTTGGCGCCTCTGGCATTTTTTCGGTCAGCGATGGTTGACCCGATGAAGTTTGAGCAGTCTGAACGCATTTTGGACGCGTTTTTGAGTGCATTCTGATCCGATTTCCACAATCTTGCGCAGTCACCTAGATTTAAATGCTTATTTTAATTTTCATGCTGTTTTTGTGATAAATGTGAAACTTATTGCTTGTCTTGTCTTGCAGGCTTGCAGTTGAGGAAGCAGCTGGAAAGTCAACACAGTGACCTCATGGAGGAAGGAAATCTGATCTCAGGAGCAGGAAGATAAGGATGAAATGCGAAAAGTCAAGGCCATTCAAGTGAAGAAGAAGGTTGCAGCTGAGAGTATTATCACAACAGACAAACAGAAGTTATTACCCAGCTGCCGGAACTTCTCAGAAGGGGCAATATTTCGCCCAGATTTGACACTGCTCGGAGATATTTTTGAGAACTGGTTCACCTGTATTTATTGCTGTAACCAAGGGTTTGAACCAGGGGTTCAGTTAGGTTTTTTGCTGTAGTGAGGACAATCAAAATGTCTTTATATTGTGCCTCTCTACACTGTAATACTTTACAACAGGGATTTTAGGAAAAACAACAGTGGTTACAGCAGATTTTTTCTCTTTTAGAAGCATACAGCAAGTTAGCATAGTTTAGAAGTAGAAGAAGGAGGTCACATGTTTGTCTGCAGTAAGGTGCGCGTGGAATGTCTGGCTGCGTTACTGTATCTGTAAAGCTTGTAAGTTCTCTGTAGTATGATCAATGAAACTAAGAGTCATTCCTACATTGTAAATCATGTATGACTATTCGTTTCTAATACAATAGAATCTGGAGTTCTGCATCTATCTTCTGAGTGTTCTCCTGCTCTTCTTTGTGTTTTGAAATATCTTCTTTGAGAGCTTGCAATTTTAAATGTATGTTTGTGAAAATGCTCAGAACTTACATTTAGGGTTTTTACTGTGGATTTGATCAGATTACTGTAGTGTTTACATAGTGCATAACAGAAACACTTAGATCCTTCGGTAGATTAAATGAGGTATAGTTTAGATCTTTCTAACTTTTCCCAACCCATCTGAAATATTTAGCTGAAAACGTAGAAATCCAGAGGAAATTGTCTCAAATTTAAAGAAGCATCTATAACAGAGCTATAAGTAGACAGTTTTCATAAACAGATAAAGAAGAAAGCTGCAAAAATTCAAGAAAACCATCTAAAACTCGCAGCCCGGTATCACTTGTATGCAAATGAACAGAATACTTGTTGAAATCTATGACCTCTTTGCATATTCTTAGTCCAGTAAGCCACCAAACAAACCTAAACTATGTAAGGCCCCTTGAACATTACAGCTTCACATTGACCAACTGAACTTGACCAACCGAACCATTGTAGACTTGGGATTAGTTGAATCTCAAATGATTCCTTCTTGTCTTTCAAGTATAGTTTCAGTTCATTCTATGTGAATTTTAACTTATTGTTATGATTGCATCAAAACAGTCATCAACAAATTTGTTCATTAGCATTTTTCTTTTCTTTATTTGAGGCCTTATTCCTATTCTTTTTACCCATTGTACTCCACTTTCCAGGAACCCTTAAGTTGGTTAGACTTCTTGCAAGGGTCTAGCTCTGATACCACTTGTTGGAGTACTTGGTAGCACTGAGAGGGGGAGGCGTGAATTAGTGTTATAGGAAACAATTCAATTTTTCACACTTTATTATAGATTTGAACATCAGACATCAATGCTTATTATTGCATGAACCAGTGTGTTAAAGAGATAAGTAATCATGTACTATCAACTTATAAATTAGATAGCAAATAATATAATAACAATATGAAACAAAGGACATATAACATAACACATAGATTTTAAGAGTGGAAACCCTCTAGGGTTGAAAATCACTCAGTAAAAGTACCTCACTAGCTTATGTAATAAACTTGCCTCACTGGCTACAATCATTGCTGTTGGTAAGAGACACTATATGGATTCATGTATGTTGTCATTGATGGCAACAAAGGTTATCCCACACATCCACAAGACATGATAAGTCTCTACTAGAAGTCAGATTGAAGAAGTGTTATGATCCAGTAAGTAAGAATAGAGCAGTCAACAAGGTCTGACAATCAGGTCCGGATCTCTTAGAGGAAGTATCTCAGTGAAGTGTGGATTTGGGGAAGTCAAGATGAGTACCTTGACTAATAGATTCCAAGGATTTAGCCTCCAGTGATGGAAGGGTGAAAAGATATGAGCACTTGAGTGTTGGGTTCCTATTTGGCAGAGTAGACAGAGGAAGAACTATACCGACAGAGCATCAGACCCAAATCCGGAAGAGATATTGCTAATGACTAAGTTTCTTGAGGTATCATTCATGATTGGTTGACATGATTGATGACTTCTTCAAGCATCTCCTAGATCTGTATCACTTGGTAAGCAAGGATCCAGCTGACAGATCAAAGCTTGGGAAAATATTGAGTATTCCGGATGCCGACTAGAAAGGTGGTAAGATTACTTGTATAGATATATATATATATATATATAGATGAATTTAGATATGAAGGTGTGTGGTTTGAATGTGTAATTGTATGAATAAAAGTAGAAGAGTAGTGGGAAGGCAGGGAGACAAGTCCAGAATGTGACAGGACAGCTGAACCAAAAGAAAGTAAGAATGAAGTGCAGCAGATCAGTTTATTGAGCTCAACCGGAACTGAATCTTAGCATTTGTGGATGCTTCTCATCAGTTCAAACATTGTGTTATCTTTCTCTCTTGTAGGTAGTGAGCCTCTTGTGAGTGGTATGCTCAGGTAGTGAGCTCTAAATTGACAGGGGCCATTTTGTACTTCTATTCTTCTAATAGAGAATACATTCTTGGGTTAATCACCCCGTGGTTTTTTCCTTAACCAGGTTTTCCACATCAAAATCATTGTGTTATGTGTATTGACTTTGTTTCTACTTCCTTGCTTGTTTGATTTGATGCTGCACTAATTATTAAAGAAGAACAAAAAGTTGAATAAATTAAGATAACTGATTCACCCCCCTCTCAATTATCAACAATTGGTATCAGAGCCAAGTTCCATCCAATAGAGCCTAACAACTTGAGGAAGATCTGCGAATTCAAGTGGATGTGTATGGTATGAGGGAGCAACTTAAGTCTATCCTTGATGATCTTGAGTAGTCAAATTCTGAAGTCAATGAATTGAAGGAAAGACTTAAACAGGCTGATGATTTCATAAAAGAACTAAAAGAGAAACTGAGTCTCTCTATGAAAAAGAGAAAGGAGCTACTTCAACAATTGGCAAGTCAAGGTGAAGCTAATGATACAAATGGAGATCTGAAAGAAAAAACCAAGTTATGTGAAAAGTTATCAAAAGAAATCATCATGGTAAGACATGAAATGGAATCAGGAGTTATGAAGTTTACCCAAGAAATTGAAGAGAGAAGAAAATATGAAGATGATCTAAGACAATCTCTCAAGGAAAAATTAGAAGACTACCACAAGATGGATAGAATAATCAGACATCTTGAATTTGATCTTGAAGATGCTAAAGATAATGAAGAAAAACTTGAGGATTAAATTGTCTCTCTTAAAAGGGATCTGCAAACAACAAATGAATACAAAGAGAAATCCAAGATAAGCTCTGCTCAACTTGAAGTTCTTCTTGAAAGCCAAAAGAGGGTAGGTGACAAGTGTGGCCTGGGATATGAAAAAGGTGAAAGCTCTGGATCCAGTTAGAAGAATTTTGGATCAGAAAATCCAAGGAACAAGTCTAGAAGACCTCCGGTAAGTCAGCCTAATGCTCAAAGATATCCATCCTTCAATGGATACTGCCACAACTGCAATAAATTTGGTCATAAAGCTAATCAGTGTAGAAAGAGAATGAATCAGACTAATACATCCTTCTCCGGATAGTGTTTCAACTGCAAAAGGTATGGTCACAAATCTCATGAATGCAGAAATATGCAAATGAGCAATTCATTCAATGGTAGATGCTTTGCATGTAATAGAATGGGTCATATGGCTAATCAATGCAGATCAAGAGGATATCAATCAAATATGCAAAGAAATGTCATTTTCCAAATTTGCAATAGATCCGGTCATATTGCCAAATTCTGTAGAAGCAAGAATCAGGACAAAAGAGGTCTGGTACATCATAATCAGAATCAAGACAAGGGAAAACAAAAAGTGAATGCGGATGAAGTTCAAAGTGAGATGAACAAGATTTGGGTGAAGAAAAGTATAGAGAATGTAGGGGATGGATCTGCACTAGACTCTGGTGTTGATATTCCTTCCAAAAATTAAAAAGTGAGCTCTAGCTTAGGGGGAGACACAAAGAAAACCATTTTCCCCCAGCCAGTCAATTGGTACTGGAACTGGCACAAGGAGAGTTGTGGATTAAAGGGTTCATAAGAGAAACATCTAAATAAACTATGGTTAAGATATGGAAGATCCGCAAGATGTTTAGATCAAGATTGATCTGGTTCTTCAAGTCATCTGAATAAGGCAAACAAGAATGACTTAGGTCAAGCATTTATTGCAACTTGGTATTAGGGTTTGCAGAGTAATATAAGGGTTCTTCTTATTAAACATTTGTTCATTCTACATTTAAAAGGAAGCAAAAAGGAGCTCTGCAACAAATTTCCTCAAGCCCATCAAAGATCATTTGCAGGAGTCGATTCATCCAGAAATCGATCCGGCTCACTCTGTGAAACCTAAAGGCACAAAAGGTATTTTTCATTCCTAAATATCTCTCTGCAAATCTTTTTAAAGATGACTACTCCAAATATTGTGAAGATCACTGATAGGCCTCACCTCAAATTCAAGAAACATCCCTACAAATCCTTGGAAGTAGATCCCCTAGGAGCATTTTCTAGTGTTCCGCATGCTGTCTTGCATACAGAAGATATTAGGGTTTACATTCATGCAAACATTAAAGAATTTAGAGAGTTCAAATTGAGGGATATCTACCACAAACAACTAATAGATGATTCATTTGAGCTCTAACCCCAATACAAGGCCCTCTGGAACAAGCACTTTGTATAGTGTATACATTTCCCCTGCTTTGTTGAGGATGAATGGGTCTGGTATGTCTTGAGTAGAATACATGACAACTTCATGTGGTTGAATGGACCATTCAAGATCACAAAAGATGCCATTAGGGCAATTACCAGTTTGCACTCATCCGGTGGGATACCTATTCTCAAATTTGTCAAGAATCAGACTATAAGTGAGGCTACCGGATCTAGGTTTGACAAAAGAGTAATGACAATAGAGGATATCACTAATCCAGATATCAAGTTTGCCTCCATGATCATCGAATACATGATATATCATTCTAGCAGGGAGAATTCAATACCTGGAACTGTTATCTACACTACTTATGAAATGTTAAGAAAGAATTCAGATTATGACCTTTGTCAGCTCCTTCTAAACCAACTCTTGGAGAATCTGTAGAAAATAAAGAAAGATAAAAAGAATTCATTTAAGTATGGTGGGTTAATATTGTGCTTATTCTTCTACCTTATGAATGAGCTACCCAGATCCAGTGGATGGGTATGGTAGAATGACAGACCGGTTGCCATACAAATAAGGGATTATTTGCATGGACTTGGTGATGACGAAGCACAAAACACAACTCTCTGGGGTTTCTTCAAAAACTTCCAGAACATGATGTAAGCTAGAGAGAGAATTCCCCAATCTCTAGTTGAGAAATACAAAGACACAGTATGCTTTATGGTAGAGACTGATCAGTGCCTAATGGAGGTAGTGGAACCAAGAACAGTGTGGATCATGCCAATGGGGTATGAGGTGGATGAGAAAATCATAGAGCTGCATGTTTAGCACATGCTGAGTCAACCAAAGGATCCCAAGGCAGAAAGGTTTGGAACCTTTGAAGAATTGAGTGTGAAGATCCATGTTGAGCTAAGGCAACTAGAGATGAAAACAAAGGCAAGAAAAGAAGTAGAAAACATTGCCAAAAGCTTTGGCATCTCAAAAGAGGCACTTGATGCCAATAGGGAAAAGAAGGAAAGGACTGAGAAAGAGAAGAAAGAGGCAGAAAAGCAAAGTGTTCTAGTAGAACCCTCCTCCTAGACCAGATCTTCTAGGAGCTCTGCTCCTACCACTGATAAGAGCTCAAATAAATCAAAATCAGAAGCACAATCATCCAGTAAAGTAGAGAAAAGAACTAAGACAAAGGCCACAAGGTCTTACATCAATCAAAAGGATGATGAAGAGACTGAGTCAGATGAGGAGGTAAGGAAAATGAGGAAAAAGAAGAAAGTATCTGGTGAACCCTCTACTGGTGAAGACAAGGAAGAGATGGAAGAAGAGTTTGTTGAAAAGCCCACTCTATCATTAGATGATGTTGTCAAATCAGTTACTGTGGATGGAAACCTTCAACCAATGGCTAAATTCTATGATCATTATAATGAGGCTGACCAAAAGATCTTGCAAGAAGCAGCAGTCAAGTATCTGAATATCTACAATAAGGCTTTTATTGAAATTATATCTCTTATTCCCAAAAGCCTAGAGAAAGAGTTAGAAATAAGAAAGAATAATGCTATGGCAAAAGATCTTGAGATCCGAGAATAGATAGCCATTCAACTATATCCTTGAATTGATTCAAAGCAAATGAATATGATCTTTAAAGATTGCAAGGATGAGTTCTGGAGCAAAGCAAGAATGAATTAACTTATGCTCGGAGAAACTGACAAAATAGCAAAAGAGATAGAAGAGATCCTCCAGAATGCATACTCAAGATTTAACATTCCTATTATAGAGGACTTGGGTGTTGATCCCTTGGCTACAAGTGTTGAAAAAGAATCTACTGAGGCAATGATAGAAGAAGTAATGGACACCGGTGAAGAAAAAGATAAGGATTTAGAATCCTCTACTCTGGAACAAACAAACATCACTCCTTTGGTTTCCCCTATTGACTTTGGATCCTAAGGAGAAGAAAGAATAGAGGATAAAGAAAAGGAGTGAAGGAAAAAGAAGATGACGGTACTAAGGTTGTAGAAGGAAATAAGACTTCAACAGAGAAGACCACAGCTATTAGTGGTAAGAGTGTAGAAGGAGAGAAAGCTCCAAGAGATAGCTCTAATACTACAGAAGAGAAGAAGAATCTGTCTCTGGCAAGAGACACTGCAGAAACTGTCAAAGAATTCTTAAACAAAGAGATAATGGAGATTGATGAACTGGAACTTCTACAAGGGCCATTTGATTTTGATTCTCTTTCCCCAGTACAAACAATGAAGATAGCTTCATTTGCTAATGCAAAGGCTAAAGATAAACTCTTGAAGTCTCACATGGAAGACTGTGAGCTAATAGAAGTTGCATCTGAAGTATTAGAAAAGATCATGCCATCTTTTCAGAAGGATCCTTCGGCATCCTCATCTGGTAATCTCAAATCTCTAGTCAATAGTGTTAGCACACATTTTGATTCCCTAGAGAAGTCAGCAAAAGATAAGGTCCAGAAGGAATTTTTGGCAAAAAGATTATCAAAGGTACAAGGGTTAATAACCAATAATAGGAGGAATATGAATATTGGGATAAAGAGCTTAGAAAATTCTCTTAAAGATGGTGGGGAAATGTACAAATTTTGTTTATCATGGTCCAAAGTAACATTGGATATTGAGAAGAAAGTGAAAGAACAGGAGGACAAACTGACAAAACTCTCTAAGAATTTTGATCCTCTCTCCTCTTCCATAATAAATCAAGAAGCTTGAGAAGGAAAAGAAAAATAGAATAAGCAGGTTGGGTGAACTTAGAGGGACAAATATCCCTAAGTTAGAAGCCATGCATGAGGCCATAAAAGAAGATCAGATCACAGCCTGGACCAGTGATTTGACAAATCTAAAAAGGGTAGATGCATTTGTATTCCTGTTGAGTGGTCACATCTCAATTTTGGACAGGATGAAGCAAAGTTGGGCAAAATAATTCATCCAATTGAAGACAACTTTTGTAGACATACTTCAGTATATGTAAGCATGCTATATATATATATTTATGCGGCTAAGTATAGTTGACTTTTTGAGAATTTTGGTGTGCAGACCCTACCCTTTGCTATTGATGTCAAAGGGGGAGTGAGGAGTAATGAAAAATGAGGAATCCAGCTAAGGGGGAGCTCCAGAAAATGTATATAAAAATAGAGCATAAACCAAGGGGTAGTATAGTGTGACACTTAGTCATTTTTCACTAAGTGTTGCCATCAATGCCAAAGGGGGAGATTGTTGGCAAGAGACACTATATGGATTCATGTATGTTGTCATTGATGGCAACAAAGGTTATCCCACACATCTGCAAGACATGATGAGTCTCTACTGGAAGTCAGATTGAAGAAGTGTTATGATCCAGTAAGCAAGAACATAGCAGTCAGCAAGGTCCAACAGTCAGGTCCAGATCTCTTAGAGGAAGTATCTTAGTGAAGTGCGGATTTGGAAAAGTCAAGACGAGTACCTTGACTAATAGATTCCAAGGATTTAGCCTCTGGTGATGGAAGAGTGAAAAGATATGAGCACTTGAGTGTTGGGTTCCTATTTGGCAGAGTAGACAGAGGATGAACTGTACCGACAGAGTGTCAGACCCAAATCTGGAAGAGATATTGCTGATGACTAAGTTTCTTGAGGTATCATTCATGACTAGCCAACATGATTGATGACTTTTTCAAGCATCGCCTACATCTGCATCACTTGGTAAGCAAGGATCTAGCCAATAGATCAAAGCTTGGAAAAATATTGACTATTCTGGATGCCAACTAGAAAGGTGGTAAGATTACTTGTAAGGATATATATACCAGATGAATTTAGATATGAAGGTGTGTGGTGTGAATGTTTAATTGTGTGAATAAAAGCATAAGAGTAGTGGGAAGGCAGGAAGACAGGTCTGGAATGTGACAGGATGGCTGAACCAAAAGAAAGTAAGAATGAAGTGTAGCAAATCAGTTTATTGATCTCAACCGGAACTAAATCTTAGCATGTGTGGATGCTTCTCATCAGTTCAAATATTGTGTTATCTTTCTCTCTTGTAGGCAGTGAGCCTCTTGTGAGCAGTATGCTTGGGCAGTGAGCTCTAAATTGGCAGGTGCCATTTTGTACTTCTATTCTTCTAACAAAGAATACATTCTTGGGTTAATCACCCCGTAGTTTTTCCCTTAACTGGGTTTTCCACACCAAAATCATTGTGTTATGTGTATTGACTTTGTTTCTACTTCCATGCTTGTTTGATTTGATGTTGCACTAATTATTAAAGAAGAACAAAAAGTTGAATAAATTAAGATAACTGATTCACCCCCCCTCTCAATTATCAACAATTACCTCACTGGATTTTCAACATTGCCTCACTGGCTTTTCAACATTGTCTCACTGACAATAGTGCCTCACTGCTTTGCCCTTATTTCTACCTTACTGGCTTATCTCAACCATTACAATAAATTGTGTAAATCAAATATAGAGGGACATTCTGTTTCACTAAACCTCACTATATTTGTTATAATATCAACAATAATGTTCTCTCACATCTATCCTTTTCATTACATCAGAGATATATCAATATATTACATTCTCTATTCAAGCCCTTCTTTCTCTCTACAAACAGTTTGAAAAACATAATTGTAGAAGTGTAACTATCTGAGGTCATTCTTAACTGACAAGGAGGTTATATCTAGTAACATTTTTAACTGCTTCTTTAACCATGATAAAATAATGTTCAAACTATGTATAGAGTTAAAGAAGGCTCTTCATAACTGCCAAGAATACTTGTACATGAAACCATAATGAAAGATGAAACAACAACCACAAACAACTAAAGAGTTTCTCATCTCAACTAAATACAACTGATTTGCATCAAAAATAACATATACCCATAGAAGAAAACTGACTTGTATTTTTTTGTTTCGACTGTCAAGAAGAAAGAATGAAAACCCAACAAATTTATGTGCATAACAAAGTTTCATAAAAAATGTTGCATACCCATAAGTGGGTTTTAATAGATCTAGTCATATTACATTAGAAAATAACTAAAACCTCTGTCATAGTCACCTTTGAAACCCTAGACACCATTTGTTATGGGTAATCATTTATTATTTGGAATGTAAGAATGGTGCAGAGACCGCCATAGCTAATTTTTGGTTTATGCTCATTAGGAGCCTTCATTTTTTGGTTTTTGTGCTCATTATGAGCCTAGGAGGAGTTTTAGTCTTTTATTTATGTAATAAGGTCTATGGTCAGACCACTCTCATGATTTATGACCCACTTTGTAGTGCAACTCCATGTTTTGCTCTATGTTGAGCTATTTCTTTGTTTAGAAGAGGAGTGGCAAGGCTAATTTTAGCCTCTTTTTGCCTTTTCCACGATGTGGAATCTTGAACAATGAAAGGCATAAGGAAAAACATTGTTATTTAACTATATTCAGCTTGAGGAAATAGGGAGAGGAAATTTTATGAAGAAAAGAATACAAAACAAGACTGTTTGTTGCATTTTTCTGTGTTTTTCACTATTCTTCACTGGAGTACGAGCCCGTACTATACTGTCATGGTCTCTAGTGCATAAGAAGGTGTGGTCCATTGAAATACCTTTACTTTAAGTCCATTTAGAAGGTTTGACACTATTGCAGAAGGATTTTCCAATTGGTTTTCTGATTTTGCTCATTAAAGTAGGGTTTTGGAGGGTTTAATGAAATCGATGGGGTACTGACCTAGATCACTATGTTGGGGCCCCAAAATGGATGCATTAGATTTAGTTAGGTATGTTTTTCTTTGGGTTTTGTGTGTAAGAAGAGGGGAGCAGTCTGAGACAAGTTGGAGGTAGATTTGGCTTGATATCCTCATGTATTAAGCCATTTGACATAGCAAGATTGAGTTTTTGTTGGTAAAGTGACTTGAAATGCTCAAGGAGGCCTGAAACTAGTTAAATCCATCTAGCTGAAATCCATTCCAAATCCTAGATTAGGTTAGAGATTTCTGGACAAGATTGGGAGGGTAGTTCCTTTGTGAAACAAGGCTAATTGCTCCTTGGAACAACAGGTACAGTCCTTTCTCAAGGCACTTGTTCCAAAGAAAGGTACCCTGCATGTTAGATATGTTATAGAGGGCCTTAATTGGTATTTAGAAAGCTAAATATTTCATTGAGTTGTTTGGGAAGTCTAAGAGTTTTGCCCTCAAAACCTCATTTTAAGGGCTACAAGGAAATTAGTCAAGTTGTCAAGGAACGTTGGGTAGGACAATCAGTTGGGTCAATTTGTGAGTTTGGTGAGAATCCATACGTCAATTGAACATGCCTCATGTACTCCTTAAGTTTTGGTAGTCATCCCATACACCCAAACCAATTTGGGCTCTTGAATGAAGGCTTTGGTGCCATGTTTTGTAAGTTTGATGTCTACCCTAAGTCTAATCAGTCAAATCATGTTTGTGGAGTTTAAGAAATTATCTCTGGCTCTGTATCAAGTGGTATCAGAGCATATGTTCTGATTGGGAAAGTGTGAAGAAGAAGAGGGAGTACAAAATGCCTCCTAAAAATAGTCCAGTCCTCTCAAGAAAATTGAGATTGATGAAGGAATCTCAGGATGGAGTCCTAACCAAACTTGCAGCCATTAAATCAAACCTAAGGAGAGGTGGGGTCATTGAGGAAGACAATGACCAAGAGTATGAGGGTGAAAATGTAGACCCTTAGGAGGGATGCAATGAGGTAGAGATAGATCCAGATGATAAAAGGTTTATGAAAATGCTACAGACTGTGAAAGGAGAAAGCACTGATGTAAAGATGGAGTTGCCCATGTATGAAGGGAAGATGAACAATGAGGAGGTACTAGACTGGATTGACTCCTTATATAACTACTTTGAGTACAAAGAGATGCCTGATGAGAAGAAAGTCAAACTGGAAAAGACCAAGTTGAAGGGAGCAACACTGACATGGTGGAACTATGTTCAGTCAAAGAGATTAAGAAAAGGAAAAGCAAAAATTAGTTCATGGGACCGGATGGTGTCCAAGGTGAAGGGTCAATTCCTTCTAAAAGATTATGCCATTCAAACCTTCAGAAGGTTGCAGAACATAAAATAGAAAGAGATGGATGTAATGGCCTACACAGAGGAGTTTCATAAGCTCAGTATGAGAACTGGCCATAATGAGGATGAAGTTGAAAAGATTGCTAGATACATGAATGGGCTTAGGTTCAATATCCAAGATGAACTAAGTCTTACTACACCTAGCAATGTGGAAGAATGCTTCTAGTTGGCAATAAGAGCTGAGGAGAAGATCAAAAGGAAACAAGAACAAAATGGAAGGGGTATAGGAAGGAACTTAAGAGGAAGATGAAATTTTGGTGGAAGAGGATAGAAGGAGCAAGGATAAACAAATAACAGCAACAAAGAGAATCAGGAACCAAGAGGGGAGTGAAGTGAAAAAGGCAGCTTTAGAGGAAGAAGATCAAATAGTAGAGGCAGGTTTGGAGGCCAAGGAAGAGGGTCAAGCACCTTCACATGCAAATGCTACCATTGTAACCAAGTTGTATATCCTGCATCCAAGTGTCCAAACAAACAAGCATCAAGTTCCCATGGAGGTGATAGAAGGATCCAAATAGTACAAGAGGAGGACCAAGAGATTGTGAACTCATGTTTTGTACGTGTAACCCCAGAAGGGGGAGAGTCATTAATGATAAGAAGGACATTACTGAAAGTCCCAACAGCCAAGGAGCCCCCACAAAGGAAGGCTTTGTTTAGGACAACTTGCAAAGCACAAGGGAAGGTATGTAAGGTGACTATTGATTCTGGTTCTATTGACAATCTTGTGTCTCTGGAAATGGTAGAAAAGTTGAAGATCAAGAGGATTCCTCACCCTACACCCTACAAGGTATCATTGCTCAATAAGGGATAGCAAGTACTTGTGAATGGACAAGCTTGGGTGGAGTTCAACATTGGTGCCTATAAGGACAAGATCTTGTGTGATATCATTCCCATGGATGTATGCCATTTACTCCTAGGTAGGCCATGGCAATTTGACAGGAAGAGCAAGCATGATGGAGAGAACACCTACATGATTGTGAAGGATGGAGTATCATACCAACTTACACCCCTAAAAGAAGATGGTATAGCAGTCCATGAAGGACCAAGCATGATGATGGTAAAAGAGAAGGATTTTTTGAAGACACTGAGAGAAGAAGAGGTTGGATATGCCATCATTGGCAAGCCTATATCAACCAAGGCAAAAGCAGAGGTAGAAAAGATACTAGAGGAGGTGTAGGTCCTATTGGACAAGTATGAAGACATAATGGTGAAAGACCTACCAAGCTCATTGCCTCCTATGAGGGATGTAAGCCATCATATTGATCTCATCCCTGGTGCAAGTTTGCCAAACAAGGAAGCATACAAGATGACACCACAACAAAATGAAGAGGTCAAAAATCAAATTCAAGAACTATTGGACAAAGGGCTGATCAAAGAGAGTTTAAGTCCCAGTGCTATTCCAACTATCCTACCACCTAAGAAGGGTGGAGAATGGAGACTTTACACTGATTCCAGAGCCATCAACAAGATAACAATTAGGTATAGATTCCCAATACCCCGGATAGAAGATCTAATAAATAGTTTGGGTGAGGCATGTTACTTTTCAAAGATAGATTTAAAGAGTGGTTACCACTAGATAAGAATAAGAGTGGGTGATGAATGGAAGACAACATTCAAGACTAATGAAGGTCTTTATGAGTGGTTGGTAATGCCATCTGGGCTATCAAATGCCCCAAGTACATTCATGAGACTTACAAATGAAGTCCTAAAGCACTTCATACACAAATTTGTGGTAGTCTATCTAGATGACATTCTTGTGTATAGCAGAACCAAAGAAGAACACTTGCAGCACTTAGACATCATGTTGAAGAGATTGAATGAGGAGAAACTAATGATCAACCTCAAGAAACTGTGTGAATTCATGAAAGAGGAACTTTTTTATCTTAGGTTTGTGATCTCCAAGGGTACACTCAAGATGGATCCATCCAAGGTAGAAGCCATACTCAGCTAGCCAACTCCTAGAACAGTAGCAGAGGTAAGGAGTTTTCATGGTTTGGCTACATTTTATAGGAAGGTTATAAAAAATTTTAGTCATATTTATTCTCCTATTCTTGATACCATTAAAGGAGATAAGAAGAAGATAAAGTTTCAATGGATTGAGGAAGCTAAGAAAAGATTTGAAAACTTGAAGACAAGGGTGGCCCAACAACCTATTCTTGCACTCCCTTATTTTAGCAAGGTGTTCATAATTGAATGTTATGCAAGTGGATATGCCATAGGTGTAGTCCTAAGCCAAGATGGGAGACCGGTTGTATTCTCTAGTGAAAAACTCAATGAATCCAAGAGGAAGTACTCTTCCTATGGCCTTGAACTCTGTGCTATGGTACAATCACTCAAGAAATGGAGGCACTATTTATTACCTAAGGAGTTTATTGTCTTCACAGAAAATCATGCTTTGAGTTTCTTGAATAACCAAGATAAGCTGAGTCATAGACACATGAAGTGGATGGAGTATATACAGGCCTACACATTCACCATCAAACACAAGAAAGGAAAAGCCAACATAGTTGTTGATGCACTGAGTAGAAGGTCCATGATGGTGCAAGAGATCAAGTTGCAGAGTGTAGGTATTGATGCACTTAAAGGTATGTATGAGAAAGATGAAGATTTCAGTGATGTTTTTGTTGTTTGCAATTAGTCCCAAGATGTTTTTCACAATGAATTTTCTAATTTTGTAGTACAAGATGGTTACTATTCAAGGGAGCTCAGTTGTGTGTGCCAAGATGCTCCATGAGAGCAAATCTGATTAGGGAAAAACACTGTGGCAGCATGAGTGGTCATTTTGGTTATGACAAAACTTTGGAGCAGATGAAGAGGTTTTTTCACTAGCCTAGGCTGCCTAATGATGTGAAGAAGTTTGTGGAGAGTTGTTTGATATGCCAGAGGGCTAAAGGATCAAGTTCTAATGCAGGTTTATATCAACCTTTGCCAATACCCAATCAACCATGGGAGTCAATCAGCATGGACTTTGTTCTAGGTCTGCCCAAGACACAAAGAGGTTATGACAACATTTTGGTTGTTGTAGATAGGTTTAGTAAGATGACACATTTCATTGCTTGCAAGTCCACTAATGATGCCTCTCATATTGTTGGTCTATTTTTCAAGGAAATTGTAAGAATTCATGGATTTCCTTTGACAATAGTGTCTGACAGAGATTCTAAATTCATTGGTCACTTTTGGAGGACCTTGTGGAAGATGTTGGGAACAAATCTAACCTTCAACTTTGCCTACCATCCTCAAACAGATGGGCAAATTGAGGTTGTCAATAGATCTTTGTGAAACTTGTTAAGGTGTCTAACAAAGGAGCATAATCTGTCATGGGATCTCCTGCTGCCCCAAGCAAAATTTGCCTACAATGACTCTGTCAACCAAAGAATATGAAGAACACCTTTTGAAGTGGTGTATGGCATGAAGCCAAGAGGTATTTATGAGCTAAGAGACCTAAGAGGAGTAGACAATACGAGTGCACAAGGAGAAGATTTTGCAACAGCCATGAAGGATAAACATCAGCAAGTAAGAGAAACTCTTGAAAAGATTATTGCCAAGTACAAGGAGAAGGCTGATCTAAGAAGAAGAGATGTTCAATACAAGGTAGGTGATATGGTACTAGCGCATTTGAGGAAGGAGAGACTGCCCAAGGGTAGATATACAAAACTGATGATGAAGAAGATAGGACCCTGCAAGGTGATCCACAAGTTTGGTCAGAATGCTTATAAGATAGAACTCCCTCTTGGAGTTCCTATCTTCCTCATTTTCAATGTTGCAGACCTGTACCCTTTCAAAGGATCTAATGTTGTATATGAAGAAGAAGAGGAGGTTGTTGATGAGATTGGATAAGGGATCTTCCACCTAGTCAACCAGTGAAGCTTGAAACTATCTTGGACACAAGAGAGGTTAAGAGGACAAGAAACAAGGTATACAATGAACATTTGGTGAAATAGCGTGGTTTTCCAATAGAAGATGCTACATGGATGATAGAAGAAGACATCAAGCAACATGGAGCCTCTATCCAAGAGCTCATTTCATCAGGAGATTGAAATCTTTTTACCCCAGTTGTATGGTGCAGAGACCGCCATAGCTAATTTTTGGTTTATGCTCATTAGGAGCCTTCATTTTTTGGTTTTTGTGCTCATTATGAGCCTAGGAAGAGTTTTAGTCTTTTATTTATGTAATAATGTCTATGGTCAGACCACTCTCATGATTTATGACCCACTTTGTAGTGAAACTCCATGTTTTGCTCTATGTTGAGTTGTTTCTATGTTTAGAAGAGGAGTGGCAAGGCTAATTTTAGCCTCTTTTTGCCTTTTCCATGATGTGGAATCTTGAAAGATGAAAGTCATAAGGAAAAACATTGTTATTTAACTATATTCAGCTTGAGGAAATAGGGAGAGGAAATTTTATGAAGAAATTGTCTGTGTTTTTCGTTGTTCTTCACTGTAGTACGAGCCCATACTATACTGTCATAGTCTCTAGTGCATAATAAGGCATGATCCACTGAAGTAACTTTCATTTAATTCCATTTAGAAGCTTTGACACTATTGTAGAAGGATTTTTCAGTCGGTTTTCTATTTTTGCTCATTAAAGTAGGGTTTTGGAGGGTTTAATGAAATCGATGGGGTTCTGACCCAAATCACTGTGTTGGGGACCAAAAATGGATGCATTAGATTTAGTTAGGTATGTTTTACATTGGTTTTTGTGTGCAGGAGTAGGGGAGCAGTCTGAGACAAGTTGGAGGTAGATTTGGCTTGATATCCTCATGTATTAAGCCATTTGACATAGCAAGAGTGAGTTTTTGTTGGTAAAGTGACTTAAAATGCTCAAGTAGGCCCAAAACTAGTTAAATCAATCTAGTTTTAATCCATTCCAACTCATGGAGTAGGTTAGAGAGTTCTAGACAAGATTGGGAGGGTACTTCCTTTGTAAAACAGGGCTAATTGCCCCTTGGAATAGTAGGTACAGTCCTGTTTAAAGGCACTTGTTCCAAAGAAATGTACCTTTCATTTTAGATATATTATAGAGGGCCTTAATGGGTATTCAAAAAGCTATAGATTTCATTGAGTTGTTTGGGAGGTCTGAGAGTTATGCCCTCAAAACCTCATTTCAAGGGCTATAGGGAAATTAGTCAAGTTGTGAAGGAACATTGGGTAGGATAGTTAGCTGGGTCAATTTGTGAGTTTGATGAGAATCCATAGGTCAATTGAACATGCCTCATGTCCTCCTCAAGTGTTGGTAGTCATCCCATATACCCAAACCAATTTGGGCTCCTGAATGAAGGCTTTGGTGCCATGTTTTGTAAGTTTGTTGTCCACCCTAAGTCTGATCAGTCAAATCATGTTTGTGGAGCTTAAGAAATCATCCCCTGCTCTACATCAAAGAAACACTTTATATTACCAAGGACCCATAATAGAGATAAAAAAGATTCATAGCTGCTTTTGATGGCAAAACATAGCTACAAATTATCGACCATCAATACTGCCATGATATATGAGAGACATCAAAAGCAACACAAAATGCTTATTGCGTATGAGAACATTTTGCAAGAAGAATGATCAAAGAGAGGAATAATATCACCTGATAGGCTGAAACAACCACATTTGCTGAGTCAGTCACAAAAAACTTTTACCAAAAACTAGAAACAACCCAACTTTGTCCCATCATGAAGATTCTTAAAAGACTTTCAAAGACACCTGCTGAATTCTCCACATTCTTTCATGATTGCAGCTGATAAATGAAATGAAATGAAACCCTAGCTCAAACCAATGTTTTCCAAAGTTAAACTATGTGAAATGAGGAGCTCTGTTTTCTTTTTTCCTAATTACAACACATGTAACCAGTGCCTTCGGTAAGCGCTAAAAGGGCCAGTCAAAGAAACATCTTTGAAACCTGTTCCAACTGATGGTAACTTGCCTGGAAGATTAACCACTTAACATGCCCGATGTAAATTCTTTTGCAAAGTATCATATTCACTAGGAAATTCAATATGACCTCATGTAATAAACAAACCATGGTGAACACTTTAATAGATGTCTTTCAATGCAAGATATTATGAACCCCTTATAAAAATAAAAATAAATATCCTTATCCTTTTATATGCATGGTCTTCATGTGATAAAAAGTTTGCCTATGTATGCCTTTATAACCCCTCTAATGCAAATGTGAACAAAGTACATCCCAACCAAAACTTGTGCCTCATTTCAACTGTCATAAGCCAAACTGTCACAAGAATCCATGTGCCATGTAAAAACATTAGGAGATACGTAAACTAGATGATACTGCATAAACAACTTGTGATGTCATACCATCAATAAATCCATCAAGACCAATTGAAATCTGTATGTCATAGACATGGGAAAGTGACAAAGTATACCCTAACCATCATGATATGAGTTCACAACTGAAGCAAGTGATACCATGTTGTCAGTATCATGCCAACTATGGTGATATCAAAATGAAACAATATAGCAACTATAGTGGCTGAGATGAGCATCAAATGCATGTAAAATATCATAGATGTCCATACATACAATACATGGCTGCAAGTCTATATCAATACAATGATATCCAATTGTCATCATCCCATATGAGCATAAAAGATCATCATACAAAGAGAGCATAAGAACATAGAAGATCAAGTGCATAGACAATATGAACCATGAGAACATATATGAACTATCATCAACAACAATATGATGTTTTTCCATGAGCATAATATGCATGATATGCCACTGAGCATGATACCATAAATATGTGCCAACTGTCAAGCATATACCAGAGCATGTGACCACTGTATTCAATCATCATAGAGCATTACCATTACCATGATGCGAGAACCAATAACCTCTATCAACATTACAAGCCAAATACCAACTGCTTGTAGAGAATAGTAAATGCCACAACCAACACCAACATGTTTGATTCTCTTCAAGTGAACAACATTATAAGCATAAACAAGATCATCATCAAGTATAAGCATAAAAGAACATCACATCATAAAAAATATGAGTTCATGCATCAAACGCTAATCCTCATGAATACGAAATGCCAATGCCAATAGTCACTATGCCAAGTGGTACCAAGTTGTGTGTTTGTCATCAATGGACAACAACTAAGGGGCAACCAACAATACATTTCATGTATGTGTGTTCAAGACATTGAAACCCTCAAGGTATCTATAAAAGCCATATTGAAGAATCTAAAAGCTCAAAATGCTCTTAATAGAATCAAGAGCCAAATACCAAAATCCTCATATGTGTGCTAATGTCAAATACCCAGAACAAAAGTAAACCCTCATGTTTACAAACAACAAAGCATAGAGGATGAAGATTTGTCTTCAATTTTTCACAGAGACATGAACTTTTTAGAGTCTTTTAAAGAAGTGAGTATAAGGTGCCTAGTAGAAGAGCACACAAAACATCCAAAAACACAGGTGAAACCCAAGTGTATTAGCTTGTAGAGGACCTACATGAAGAGCAGTGACTGAGAGAAAAGTACATATAGAGCATTAAAGTAATATACAAAAAATGGCAGCATAGAAAAGGTTTTTTTTTTAATCATCTTTCTTTGCATAAGAAGCCCAAAAAATAAAGCACAATGATAGAAATGAAACCAATTTTCTCACAGGAAGGAGAGGAAAGCCATAGAAGAAGTAATGATATAGAGAGTTTCTTTTTCATCATTTTTTTACAAAAGGCACAATAATGTGAAAAACAAGCTTCTTTTTTCCTCACAACATAAGAATAGCCAACATAGAAGGAGAAGTATCATACAATAATAGAAAAAATATAGAGGATTTTTATGCTTTTTTTGTTTAGAAGAACACAGAAAAAAAGAAGCATCACTTATAGAAGTATGAGGAGGAATAGATAGTTCAAACCCATGACCAGAAGCCTCAAAATGATCACTGAAACAACCCTTCAAGAGCCTTCAAACCCTGGCTTGTGGTGGTGTAGTAGAGAGGAACCAAGAAGACACAAAGTGAAAAAAGAAAGACTTTAGGGTTCACCTTCTTTTTGGCTAAGTACCCTAGCTCGACTATGGGCTTTCTTTCTTTTATTTTTCATAAGAATCATTAACATCCAAATGCTACGACAGATCAACACATTAAATCATGAAATCTAATGACATAGCAAGGAGCCCGTGAGGACTAAGGGGATGTGTTCAATTGCTAAGGTCTTTTTCAAAATCTTGAAGTCAACAGAGATGATAATGACTAGGTTCATGCATGTGAAGGATGGCATGTTAGCCATGGGGAGACATAAGGGTTGCATTTTATTTCTTTTTAATCATATCTTCCATCATTTGCAATTGTGACTTTTAAAGTCAAAGGAGCAAAATGATTATATATCACATGACATGCATATAAAGGCCATATATTTTACCATGGGAGATATAAGGAGGTATTTTTATCTTATGCTCACAAACTATATTTTTCAAAGAAGACAAAATAAGCCTTTTAGATTTAACACAATGATGCTACAGGAGGTAGTAAAAGTAGGCATGTGTTTCGGGATTAGCTTTTTGAAGACCTTGACAGTGACTAGATAGGGATGGAGGTTTGTTTGCATGGAGAGTTTGACTCAAGATTGACCAAGAGAGTTAATTTTGGCTTGAGCAAAGGGAAGGAGGATTATTTCTTTTACCTCTAAGTGTCATCATGTTTTAGATTTAACTCAAATCCCTATGTTTGCACTATTGATAGAGAAATTGTAAAAATAACAATTATTAAATACAATGAACTATAAATTGCTTTAATAATTGTTATGTAATAAACATAGAGGAAATCATGAATCACACAACAATTATTAAATCAATCATGTTGATTGTATTCAATAATTTTTATTTTTAGTTACCTCTTGCCTCTCAATCATGCAAAAATAGAGAGGGTGTTAAACTGAAAAAAAAAAAAAACTCATGCAAAGGAGTTATGGTGTGTTTTCCTTGATTTATGGTCAAATTGAGGTGGTTTTGGAGTTCTCCTTGGTCAAATAGATTGAGAGGGATAGTTTGGAGCTATTTTATCTTATTTTGGAGGAGTTGAGACCATTCTTTTGAGGGATTTTCTGCTGTGCTCATGAGAGAGATATTTTGGAGTGAAGTTGACTGCAGTTGACTCAAGAGAGTCCCTTGGAGGTTCTTTTTTGTACTATAGAGGAGAAACTTAGTTTTTTTTTCCCTCAGTTCTTGATTCTATGCTTTTTCTTGCACATTGCAGAAAAGCCATACAGTTTTGTAACTCTTTCTTTTATGACAGATTTATACACAGCAACAGGTTTACAGGTCATATCTTTGTCATTTTTATAGTATTTTCCTTCTATTGTTTACAACATTAAAATTTACCTTATCAGATCCATGTGGGTGTATTCATGAATGATTTTGATAGAATTAATGTGTTTTAAAACAAATCAAAACCTTTAATTTCTATCTAATTCATTGTTGTATACATACAAGAAACAATTCATATCACAGGTCTTAGGTTGTGCTTTTATTTATTTTGCCTTTAAAGATATGAAACACAGTTTCCTTGAAAAGACTTATAATCAAGCCTTCATCTAAATTATTAATGTGATCAAATTGTCCTTTTTTCTGAGCTGTGTAGAATAGATTTATTGAAAAGATAGTTGTGAATTAAGTTGCCCTTCTAAAAATCATTCAGTGCATCACCTTACAAAAGTAGTTGTCACTTTCAAAAAAGTTATCTTTTTTACCCTTTTCTACAAGATACCTTTAGTTTTATAGGATATCAAAAGGGGAACCATCCCATAATCTAGAGGTTCAATCTCACAATAGGTCACATACAACCTGAGTTTGATCCCATGTTGCAAAATATTGTTGAGTTTCACACTTAGCATTTAGGGTGCAATCCTCCATGACAATAGTTAGATAAAGGGTTGATTAGACCTAGTGTGTCACCATGGGGAGCACCAGTCATGTTTGTTGAAATAAAGATGACACTTTGGGGTTGTGCATAGATTATCGCATGTTGAATAAACCATCCATTAAGAATAAATACCCATTACCTCACATCGATGATCTTTTCAATTAGATGAGGGAAGCAACCATGTTTTCCAAGATCGATCTTCAGTCTGGATATCACCAATTGAAATTGAAGGATGAGGACATCCATAAGAGAACCTTTAGAACTAGGTGTGGACATTATGAAGTCACTGTCCTACCTTTTGGATTGACGAATGCACTGGAAACATTTATGAATCTTATGAACAATGTGTTTAGGGATTGTTTGGACAAGTTTGTCCTAGTATTCCTTGATGACATTCTAATCTATTACAAGAATGAGGAAGAGCATCTGCAACATTTGAGAATTGCTCTTCAGAGGTTGAGAGAGCATAAATTGTATGGCAAGTTCTCCAAATGTACTTTCTTTCAGAAGGAAGTAAAATAATTGGGCTGTGCATAATTTTGGCTAAAGAGATAATTGTGGTCCTAGCTAAGATTAAGAGTATTTTGGAATGGTTGATACCAAGAAATGTTCCAGAGGTCTAGTGAAGTTTCACGGGCCTTGCTAGATATTATAGGAAGTTCATGAAAAACATCTCTAAAATTGCATATCCTATAACTTCCTTACAGAGAAAAGGTAAGAAATTTGAATGGTCAGATAAGTTCCAGGAGAGCTTTGACCTATTGAAGGAAAAATTGACTTCAATGCCAATTTTGAAAGTACCTAACCCAGAGGGTCAATTTGTAGTCATTATTGATGCCTCAGGAGAAGGATTAGGTGGTGTAATAGTCTAGAATGGACAAGTCATTACATATGGATCATAAAATGAAAAACTACAAAAAAAATTATGCCTCACATGATTTGCAACTTGCAACAGTTATTCATGTACTTCAAATGTGGAGAGACTATTTACTTGGGAAACCTTTTGAGCTGAAAATAGATCATCAAGGACTCAAATATATGTTCACTCTACCACATCTTAATGCATGACAAATAAGACGGTTGGAATTCATCTCGGATTATGATTTCAAAACTAAATATATTCAAGGAAAATAAAATTGGGTGGTAGATGCTTTTAGTAGGAGAAGACACATCTCCTCCATGATCTCCATACATTCTGATTTTAGGAATCAGGTGTTACAGAAATCTAAGGGAGATGAGTTTTATGAGCAGGTAAAAGAAGCCCTTGAAGAAAACCCCTAGAATTTGAGATATGGAGGATTCAACCTTGAACTAGATGGGTTATTAAGTTTTAAAGGAAGGATGTGTGTATCTAACTTGGTAGAGTTAAGGAATATGGTATGGAAAGAGGTTCAGTCTACACCATATTCTGGGCATCCTGGAGTAACAAAGTTACTTGATGTTGTGAAACCCCTATATTTTTGGAAAGGAAAGAAGACGGATGCTGCAAATTTTGTAGCTATGTGTATTGAATTCTAGAGGGTGATGGGTAAGTGCAAGAAGATAGGGGGCTAAAAAGGGGTCTTAAGTGGCCACTTTTTTCTAAAATCAGGAAATGCTGGCCTTGGATGAGAAATTGAGCATAGTTACACTCAAAATTTGGAGATGCAGCCAAAATAATGTTCATAGTGCTCCGAGTCTACTTTCTAAACTACTATTTTTTTTAAAAATGACATAGATTAAGGGGTTCAAAAGAAGGAGCCACAAAAATTGGTGTTGTTTCTGTCAAAAAAACATAACATAGCATGTTTTGTGGCTCCCTCAAAAGGTCAACTTTTTTTTGGTATTTTTAAAATCATTTTAGTGAGAAATTAGCTAATAGCATGTAGTTTATGCCCAATTTTCCTAATAATGTTTTGATGAATATTTGATTTTTTACTAATTTTCAAAGTGGACACATCCTAAAAAATGGAATTTTGGTCGTGCTACCCCTATAAATTTTGAAAACTAATTGAAAATCATTTTTTTCTTTTTTTAATATATGTAGAATGGAGTCTTGTTTCTAAATATGTATTTTTTTTTAAATTTCAATGAACAGTTAATTTACAATGAAAAAAAGACCAAACAGTGGTTTTTGCCCAAAAACGGACACACAAACAAAAGAAATTAAAGATGAAAGGCGTAACATTGTTAAAATGTGAAAAAAATCACATCGTCAAATAGCTAAAAGAAAGCCTAAAATTACCTAGGTGTTCAATTTGTTTGACCTTGAAACACGTGCAAATATGAGGGTTAGCACAAATGAAATTATGTGAAATCTCAAAGAATAAGGAAAAACACATCTGTGGATGTTGAAAAGGCACTCCAAGCCTTTGGGTTAGAAATCCAAAGAAAATCCCAAGCCCAAGGCTTGGGATTCCCAAAGCAAAACATAACACGAGTGCGTTATAACATGCTCGCATTATTGTTTGCTTTGTATTTTCCCTTTTCCGCAAAAGTTTGTGCTATTTGTCATGTTTTAAATAATGCGAGCACTTTATAATGTGCTCGCGTTATGTTCCCCTTGAATTTTTTTATGTTCAAGGTTATTAATCATGTATGTATGTATGTATACCTATATGTATGTATGCATCTATGTATGCCTATATGTATGTATGTATAGTGTTGAGGGTAGAGGAGGGTAGTGATGGGAGTGAGCTAGATAAGGGAGGAGAAGGGTGGATAAGGATTGAGTGATTAAGGTTTAAGGTTGAGGGTTGAGGGTTTAGGGATAGGATTTAGAGTTTAGGGATAAGGGATTAGAGTTTAGGACCTTGAGGGATTAGGGTTTAGGGTTGAGGCTTTAGGGATAGCGTTTAGGTTTAAGGGTCGAGGGATTAGGGTTAAGGTAGAGTGTTGAGGGTAGAGGGATTAGGGATAGGGTTTAGGGTTGAATGTTTAGGGTTGAGGGATTAGGGTTTAAGGTATAGTTTTGAGGGTTGAGGGTTTAGGGATAGGGTTTAGGATTTAAGGTTTAAGTGTTGAGGGTTGAGGATTTAGGGATAGGGTTTATGGTTTAGGGATAAGGGATTAGGGTTTAGGGTTGAGGGTTTAAGGATTTAGGGTTGAGGCTTTAGGGATGAGGGTTAAGGGATTGGGGTTTAAGATATAGTGTCGAGTGTTGAGCATGTAGGGATAGGTTTTAGGGTTCAAGTTTTAAGGGTTAAGAGTTGAGGGATCAGAGTTAAGGGTTGAGGGATTATGGTTTGACGTCAAGGGTATAAGGATTAGGGATAGGGTTTAGGGTTTAGGGTTTAGGGATAAGGGATTAGGGTTTAAGGTATACTGTCGAGGGTTGAGGGTTTAGGAATAGGGATAGCATTTAGGGTTTAGGGATGAGGGATTAGGGTTGAGGGTTGAGGGATTAGGGTTGAGGGTCGAGGGTTGAGGAATAAGGGTTTAAGGTATAGTGTCGAGGGTTGAGGGTTTAATGATAGTGTTTAGGGTTGAGGGTTGAGGGATTAGGTTTTAGGGTTGATGGATTAGGGTTTAAAGTATAGTGTTGAGGGTTAAGGGTTTAGGGATAGGGTTTTGGGTTGATGGATTAGGGTTTAGGGTTGACAGATTAGCGTTTAATGTCGAGGTTAGGGTTAGACTGTCGAGGGTAGAGGGATTAGGGATAGGGTTTAGGGTTGAAGGTTTAAGGATTGAGGGTTGAGGCTTTAGGGATGAGGGTTTAAGGCTTAAGATATAGTGTCAAGTGTTGAGGGTGTAGGGATAGGGTTTAAGTTTTAAGGGTTAAGGGTTCAGGGATAGGGATTAGGGTTTAAGCTATAGTGTTGAGGGTTGATTGTTTAGGGATAGGGTTTAGGTTTGAGGGATTAGGGTTTAGGGTTGATGAATTAGGGTTTAATGTTGAGAGTTAAGGATTGAGGGTTGAGGGATAGGGTTGATGGTAAAGGGATTAGGATTAAAGAAGAGTTTCGAGGGTAGAGGGATTAGGAATAGGGTTTAGGGTTGAAGGTTTAAGGATTTAGGGTTGAGGCTTTAGGCAAGAGGGTTAAGGGATTAGGGTTTAAGATATAGTGTCAAATGTCCGGCATGTAGGGATAGGTTTTAGGGTTCATTTTTTAAGGGTTAAGGGTCGATGGATTAGAGTTAAGGGTTGAGGGATTAGGGTTTGACGTCGAGGGTATAAGGATTAGGGATAGGGTTTAGAGTTTAGGGATAAGGGATTAGGGTTTAAGGTATAGTGTCGAGCCCGTTGAGGGTTTAGGAATAGGGATAGCATTTAGGGTTAAGGGATAAGAGATTAGAGTTGAGGGATAATGGATTAGGGTTAAGGGTTGAGGGATTAGGGTTTAAGGTATGGTGTTGGGGGTTGAGGGTTTATTGATAGTGTTTAGGTTTGATGGTTGAGGGATTAGGTTTTAGGGTTGATGGATTAGGGTTTAAGGTATAGTGTTGAGGGTTGAGGGTTGAGGGTTGAGGGTTTAGGGATAGGGTTTAGGGTTGACGGATTAGGGTTTAGGGTTGATGGATTAGTGTTTAATGTCAAGGTTAGGGTTAGAGTGTCGAGGGTAGAGTGATTAGGGATAGGGTTTAGGGTTTAAGGTTTAAGGATTGAGGGTTGAGGATTTAGGGATGAGGGTTTATGGCTAAAGATATAGTGTCAAGTGTTGAGGGTGCAGGGATAGGGTTTAAGTTTTAAGGGTTAAGGGTTGAGGGATAGGGATTAGGGTTTAAGGTATAGTGTTGAGGGTTGATGGTTTAGGGATAGGGTTTAGGTTTGAGGTATTAGGGTTTAGGGTTGATGAATTAGGGTTTAATGTTGAGGGTTGAGGGTTGAGGGTTGAGGGTTTAGGGATAGGGTTGATGCTTAAAGGATTAGGGTTAAAGAAGAGTGTCGAGGGTAGAGGGATTAGGATAGGGTTTAGGGTTGAAGGTTTAAGGATTTAAGGTTGAGGCTTTAGGGATGAGGGTTAAGGGATTAGGGTTTAAGATATAGTGTCAAGTGTCGAGCGTGTAGGGATATGTTTTAGGGTTCAAGTTTTAAGGGTTAAGGGTCAAGGGATCAGAGTTAAGGGTTAAGGGATTAGGGTTTAACGTCAAGGGTATAAGTATTAGGGATAGGGTTTATGGTTTAGGGATAAGGGATTAGGGTTTAAGTTATAGTGTCGAGCCTGCTGAGGGTTTAGGAATAGGGATATCATTTAGGGTTTAGGGATAAGAGATTAGAGTTGAGGGATGATAGATTAGGGTTGAGGGTTGAGGGATTAGGGTTTAAGGTATAGTGTCGAGGGTTGAGGGTTTATTGATAGTGTTTAGGGTTGAGGGTTGAGGGATTAGGTTTTAGGGTTGATGGATTAGGGTTTAAGGTATAGTGTTGAGGGTTGATGTTTTAGGAATAGGGTTTAGGGTTGATGGATTAGGGTTTAGGATTAACAGATTAGCATTTAATGTCGAGGTTAGTGTTAGAGTGTCGAGGGTAGAGGGATTATGTATAGGGTTTAGGGTTGAAGGTTTAAGGATTAAGGGTTGAGGATTTAGGGATGAGGGTTTAAGGCTTAAGATATAGTGTGAAGTGTTGAGGGTGGAGGGATAAGGTTTAAGTTTTAAGAGTTAAGGGTTGAGGGATAGGGATAGGGATTAGGGTTTAAGGTATAGTGTTGAGGGTTGATGATTTAGGGATAGGGTTTAGGTTTGTGGGATTAGGGTTTAGGGTTGATGAATTAGGGTTTAATGTTGAGAGTTGAGGGTTTAGGGATATGGTTGATGGTCAAGGGATTAGGATTAAAGAAGAGTGTCGAGGATAGAGGATTAGGGATAGGGTTTAGGGTTGAAGGTTTATGGATTTAGGGTTTAGGCTTTACGGATGAGGGTTAAGGGATTAGGGTTTAAGATATAGTGTCGAGTGTCAAGTGTGTAGTGATAGGTTTTAGGGTTCAAGTTTTAAGGGTTAAGGGTGAAGGGATCAGAGTTAAGTGTTGAGGGATTAGGGTTTGATGTCGAGGGTATAAGGATTAGGGATCAGGTTTAGGGTTTAGTGATAAGGGATTAGGGTTGAAGGTATAGTGTTGAGCCCATTGAGGGTTTAGGGATAAGAGATTAGAGTTGAGGGATGACAGATTAGGGTTGAGGGTTGAGGGATTAGGTTTTAGGGTTGATGGATTAGGGTTTAAGGTATAGTGTTGAGGGTTGAGGGTTTAGGGATAGGGTTTAGGGTTGACAGATTAGGGTTTAGGGTTGACAGATTAGCATTTAATGTCATGTTTAGGGTTAGAGCGTCAAGGGTAGAGGGATTAGGGATAGTGTTTAGGGTTGAAGGTTTAAGGATTGAGGCTTGAGGCTTTACGGATGAGGGTTTAAGGCTTAATTTTTAAGTGTTAAGGGTCGAGGGTGTAGGAATAGGGTTTAAGTTTTAAGGGTTAAGGGTTGAGGGATAGGGATTAGGGTTTAAGGTATAGTGTTGAGGGTTGATGGTTTAGGGATAGGGTTTAGGTTTGAGGGATTGGGGTTTAGGGTTGATGAATTAGGGTTTAATGTTGAGAGTTCAGGGTTGAGGGTTAAGGGTTGAGGGTTGATGGTTGACAGTTGAGGTTGATGGTCAAGGGATTAGGGTTAAAGAAGAGTGTTGAGTGTATAGGGATTAGGGATAGGGTTTAGGGTTGAAGGTTTATGGATTTAGGGTTGAGGCTTTAGGGATGAGCGTTAAGGGATTAGAGTTTAAGATATAGTGTCAAGTGTCGAGCATGTAGGGATAGGTTTTAGGGTTCAAGTTTTAAGGGTTAAGGGTCGAGGGATCAAAGTTAAGGGTTGAGAGATTAAGGTTTGACGTTGAGGGTATAAGGATTAGGGATAGGGTTTAGGGTTTAGGGATAAGGGATTATGGTTTAAGGTATAGTGTCGAGCCCGTTGAGGGTTTAGGAATAGGGATAGCATTTAGGGTTTAGGGATAAGAGATTAGAGTTGAGGGATGATAGATTAGGGTTGAGGGTTGAGGGATTAGGGTTTAAGGTATAGTGTCAAGGGTTGAGGGTTTATTGATAGTGTTTAGGGTTGAGGGTTGAGGGATTAGGTTTTAGGGTTAATGGATTAGGGTTTAAGGTATAGTGTTGAGGGTTGAGGGTTGAGGTTGATGATTTAGGGTTTAGGGTTGACAGATTAGTGTTTAATGTCAAGGTTAGGGTTAGAGTGTCGAGGGTAGAGGGATTAGGGATAGGGTTTAGGGTTGAAGGTTTAAGGATTGAGGGTTGAGGCTTTAGGGATGAGGGTTTAGGGCTTAAGATATAGTGTCAAGTGTTGAGGGTGCAGGGATAGGGTTTAAGTTTTAAGGGTTAAGGGTTTAAGGATAGGGATTAGGGTTTAAGGTATAGTGTTGAGGGTTGATGGTTTAGGGATAGGGTTTAGGTTTGAGGGATTAGGGTTTAGGGTTGATGAATTAGGGTTTAATGTTGAGAGTTAAGGGTTGAGGATTGAGGGTTGAGGGTTGAGGGTTTAGGGATAGGGTTGATGGTTAAGGGATTAGGGTTAAACAAGAGTGTCGAGGGTAGAGGGATTAGGGATAGGGTTTAGGGTTGAAGGTTTAAGGATTTAGGGTTGAGGCTTTAGGGATGAGGGTTAAGGGATTAGGGTTTAACATATGGTGTCGAGTGTCAAGCGTGTAGGGATAGGTTTTAGGGTTCAAGTTTTAAGGGTTAAGGATCGAGGGATCATAGTCAAGGGTTGAGGGATTAGGGTTTAATGTCGAGGGTATAAGGATTAGGGATAGGGTTGGAGGGTTTAAGGATATGGGATTAGGGTTTAAGGTATAGTATCAAGCCCATTGAGGGTTTAGGGATAGGGTTTAGGGTTGAGGGATTAGAGTTAAGGGTTGAGGGATTAGGATTTGACATTGAGTGTTGAGGGTCGAGGCTTTAGGGTTTAGGGATAGGGTTGAGGGTCGAGGGATCAGAATTAAGGGTTGAGGGATTACAGTTTGATGTTGAGGGTTGAGTACATTGAGGTTTGAGGGTTGAGGGTATAAGGATTAGAGATAAGGTTACAGGGTTTAGGGATAAGGGATTAGGGTTTAAGGTACAGTATCAAGCCTGTTGAGGGTTTAAGAATAGGGATAGTGTTTAGGGTTTAGGGATGAGGGATTAGAGTTGAGGGTTGAGGGATTAGGGTTTAGGGATAAGGTTTAGGGTTGAGGTAGACAAGGAGCGACTGAGAGACATAGAGAGGGGAGAGATAGAGAGGTGAGGGGGAGAGATAAGTGAGATATAGAACATGAGCTAATGGAACTAGAATTGAGATATTGTAAAGGTGCTACCGAAGGTGAGATAAACACAAATATTTATGGATCAATCTATAGTAGGACAAAATGCGAGCGCATTATAACGCAAGCGTGTTTTGTCCTTCTATAGAAATAGTAAAAAAGTGTTGACCCCTATGTTCTAGGCCCACATGCTCTATTTTCATGCTGATTATGTGCGCGCTTCGACAAAAAAGAAGTGCTTTCATGTTGTTGGGAAGTTCACATGCACATTTTACACATTCTACCACCTTTGCATGATCTTTCCACCACCTTTTCTACTTTGCCAATTTGAGAAGGAGGAAATAACATAGTTTTCACACCAAGTTTGATATATATCTATTCAAGTTTCAATTTTTCTAGTGTTGCAATGTTAATTGTGATTCAATTTTAGGAATTTAACATTATAGATTGGTTAATAGTATTGTTGTTAGTAATTATATTTGAGTGTTATTCAATTTAACATTGAAAAGGAAGCAAGTGGTGAAAAACTCAAATTGTTGAGGAGTTTGATGAAAGAAGAAAAAAACACTACATAATTGGGTACTCTCTCCATTCGAATCTTCATTTTCTAGGTATGTCAATTCTTTACATGCATATTCTTTACATTTTCCTTAATTCTATTTGAATTAGTTTATCATGCTTTATCATACATGTTTAAAATAGACACATCCTCAATCAAGAAAGTAGCCTACAATCTCACATGATGCCATGTATATTTTCTACACTTGGGCTCTTTAATAATTATGTTAAAATACAAATGAATAGGTGCCAAGATCATACAAGTATGCACATGACATGATGATTTGTATGCACATATCTTGGGCTAGGACATTCCTTACGCACCTATTCATGATGATTTGTACATGCACATGACACAACAATTGTTGTCTATTCCTTCACAAGCCACCCAAATCCTAGTATCCCTAGTACAAACAAAACACCTTCTCAATTCCAAATCCTAGTAGCCCTAGTAAAAACAAACATGTCAAATTGGGTCTGCCTCAACCTTTTCAAGCATGAAATCCCATGTACTCTTTTCATGGCTGCAATAATTTTCTTTGTATGCTTTGTACCTATTTTGGTTGAGTGGCATTTACTCTTTTACATGATGATTATATGTACATTTACTATGAAGGGTTGAATGACATATATTTTAGTTATTTGTATGGATTCATTTCTTAGGAACTAATATCAATCTCTTTATCATGCTACAGACAAATTCTCTGTCATGCCGAGGAAACGATCAAGAATTGAACCAACACAGGAAGAGATAGAAGCTAAGAATGCAAAGAAAGCAGTGGCTATGAGGGAACTTCGTGAGAAGAGGAAATTGGACACAATAAATGAAGACATGCCAATTGAAGAGGAACCACAACCATCACAAAGATATATGGTATTGGCGACATAAAGAGAACGAATGCAAAAACTTCATGCTACGAGAGATTTGAATACCATAGTTGGAGACATGTCCTCTACCGCTAGTCAACATGTAGGGACACCATCTACCACATCTCAAGTTGAGAGTACATAATCACTCACATGTGATGAAGGAGGTACGCCATCATTCCCACCTCAACCTCAAGGTACATCGTCTATTCCATCTTCGATCAAAGGTATGCCATATAGCCCATCTCATTTAAATATTGATGAAATTCCTAATGTTGAGATGAATTTATCTAACTTAACACCACCTAGAATTTTGTATAGAAAGCCAAAGTATTTGATTGATATTGATGAGAATATTTTGCAGCCAATGGAAGGTAAGATTCTAAAATGTACTTGTAGAAGATATGCTCATAAGATTTAGAGATTGTTCTTTGAAAAGTTAAATGAGACTGCAAGATGTCAACTATTCTTTGAAATGGTGCGAAGTATAAAGTCTAGGTCCATCATAAAGATTCTTGGGTTGAGAACATCAGAGGCTTCAAGTGAAAAATCTATTGTCAAGAATCTAATGAGTGCGTATGAGAGTGTGGGTAACACCTCACACACAAAAGATAGTAATGCAACATGGCATGTGATTACATCGACTATAGTAAGTAGTAAAACGAGGAAATCTTGTCTCATTAGAAAGACGAGTCAAGAATTGAGAATTAATAGGAAAACTTTATCAAGAGCCGTTGGAAGACGCCAAAGAATTGAGGACACTAATGCGAATGAATAATGGGTGTTCTTGGGGAGACTACCATGAAATGATAAACCAATTGTTGAAGTATTGAGATCACTAATTGAAGACTTTTGGAAGAATTACACAAGGGTATATCTGAATCAAAGGGATGTGGTAAGAAGGAGAATCAGTAGTCAGAACCGTGAGCCACATCCAAAGCATTTTTTGGATGAGACTCAAACACAGTTTTATGGTAAATTTCTATAGAAGTATCCTCAAATTAAAATTTGTCAAAGATATTTTGAAATGCTAAAACTTTTCTATGTCAAGATAAACACACTACTTGTTGTTGTAGATTACATATTGAATTTTATAACTATTTTGATGTTTATAGGTCTATATGTTTAGATATGCATACTAACAATGTTTTGCAGGGTTGTGCCATACATGCCCCACCAACATCTTCAAGAGACTTCATATCAAGAATTTTATGTGAAAGAGAGGAAGGTCAAATATTCTACAAGAAATTATGCTTGGATGGCACATGTCATCGTTGCAGTGGCTTGCAACATTTGCCAATATGTGAACATATGGAAATAACACATGCGGTTGGAAATGAACTAGTAGAGTTTGGCAAGTATAAAATAGTGACATACAATTTAGAAGATGGTAAAGAGGTAAAGAGGTGTGAATTGGTTATTGAAAAGATTCCAGTGTATTAGTTTATGCCTATATTTCGTGATAGCATAGTGTATGAGTATGCAAGACATGCCCATAGAGCTTGATGGTTGGACTTACAATTCAAGTTATGCAAGGACACATTTCTGACTGGTAGCATTGTTTCAGTCATCGACTTTGTAGAGAAATACAGTCTACAGCCACAGTGTAAGGCGCAATCACAATATTACAACTCCACACAGGTTTCTATATTTGTGCACATCGCATTTATCCATGTGAATGATAGTACAGAGGATGATAGAAAGATCATAAGGGAGTATAATTTCTATATTAGTGATGATCGTATGTATTCTACGGAGTTCGTACAAGTTTTCTTTCAGGTGTTCTATAATGATTTGGCTAGAAGGGGCATATGGTCAGATAACTGTACGTCATTATTTAAGAACTCACAGAATTTCTATTAGCTGAGTAGGAGGCATAATTTTATAGGTATTCAGTATATGTGGAACTTTTGTGAGGTCGGGCATGGAAAGGGGGAGCATAATGGTGTAGGAGCATGTATCAAAAGAGCCATAGCACGAGAACAGTTAAAGTATAAAGACAATGCAAAGTTGATAGATGCAAAATCAATTATCAAGTGGTGTAATGCTTCCATGGGTCTAGGTAATGAAGGTAAGTCTTCAGTTCATAGATTTTTTTGGTTGATAGATGATACTAACATTGTACCATATGAGGACTGTTGTACACCGACAGGATCAAATGAGATGCACTCTTTCAGGAGCTCAATTGCAGGTTCATGGAGTATCCATATGTGAAAGATGTCATGCTTTTGTTCTTCCTATACAATTCAAGCCTGGGATGAGTGCGAGTCAAAGGAGTGGGTTGACCAATTGCAGTTAAGTTATCTTAGCCCACTTGACACGTATCAACCCCCGACAGCACTGGAACTAACATAGATAGAATCATCAGTTGACTTTGACCACATATTAGATCTAGTTCAACTAGGTAATATATCTATTTGCATAGTTTTTGAAATTCCTAATGTCATCTTACTTTGTAGTGTTTTTGTAATGTTGACTAATTTCATCTAATTTGCTACACATATCAATGTAGGGCATGCATATGTAGTTATTGCAGATGAAGATAATGAAGAGAGAACATATTATTACTTATTTCGTTGTGTTGAGGCCAAAAAGAAATTGGAGGCTCTAGTTATAGATGGAGAAAACATCGAATACTCTACAGGCTTAGTGGTTATTACTGGAACATGGCTTAGAAGGTACCCACATAAGAGTGATAATGTTTGGTTGTTTCAAGACTTCGACACACATCAGAAGATTCTTCATTACTCAAATCTTGTCGTGCCATCCAATGTTTATTTGATATAGTATCGGGGTACACCTTTGAACAAAAATCTTTTGGAAGGTGCGTGAGTCTAACCATGAAACAATACTTGACACAATAAAGAGTAGAGCAACCCGGATGGTTCATTGGATTAATTTGTAAGTATTCATATTGATTTTATAAAGTCATGTTACATTGAGTTGTAAGTATGCACATTAATTTGTAAGGTTTGTCTTTTTTATTTCCTGCTGCACTTTTACACATATACACATTTTTACATCATCATGTTATGCTTCATGGGGTTAGACCTAAGTGATGGATGAAGTTGATCCTAAGAATAATGTATAAAATTTAGGTAATGTATAAAATATAGGTGTGTCTAGGTGTCTTGGTTTCTAACTAGATAATAGGTGTCTCTAATTGTGATGTAGAGGCAATGGGATAGTTGGAGGATGACAAACTAGACAAGGTTTCCTTATGCTTTAAAGCCCAAATTTCATGATCATTATACAAAAGTGGGAATAGTAGTTAGAGACTCTAAATTTTTCATGGAAAAAGTGATTTTAGATGCTATGGGACCCATTCCAATCATTGCCAAAGGCAAACCAAACTCAGGATTAACACTTCCTTCACAAACCCAAGAAATGACTTGTAGCCCTAAAAAAATAGAACAGTCCTAATAAATTTTGATACAGATCTTCAAATATAGAACTTGGACAATTAGTAGATACCCATTTGGACTCCCTATCACATATCCAAAACTGGGTGTAGGTTGTTTTAGACGATATACCCTAACCTATAACTCCTCTCAACAACCTAGAGCCCCAATTAGGCCTAAAATACAAAGAGACCCCCCTTAAATTCACACATAGAACTCAACCAATGACTTAAGGACTTAGTATTCATGCCAAAACTATGAATTTTGTGGGTTTTTTCCTCCTACAATCTGTTGTTTCAAAAAATGCCTCTATGGTTCCTTCTCTATGTCTCTAAACATCACCTTACACATGGTTTTGTTAGGTTTCCTCAAAGAAAACTTCTTCTCCTCAGATTTCCTACCAAAAAATTATCATAGCATACTAGAACAGACCTACTACAACCCATTCCACTAATCAAAAGTGAATCAAATCAGTGGAATGGCCAAAAAATGCATGATTCTTACCAAAACCCTAGATAAGGGCTTCTTAAACTATTTTCAAGAAAATGAGTCTTACTCTACTCTAGAATTGTTTTAAGATGCCAAACTAGATGCAAATGAATGTCAACTCACTCTAGTTTAATGCCACCACCATAGTCCTTCAGTTGCACTAATGGTGCAGGGGCACCTAAGTTGTCATGCCTCCAAGAGGGGTCAAATTTTTTTTTTTGTTTTGATTGAGTCAATTGTATGTAATAAGGTCTTCTAAGACCATTTCATTTCTTTTTAAGTCACTTTGAGTCATTTGGGGTAAGTTTGAGTCTTTGAGTCTTGTTGCAAAAAAGTGTCAATGTTGTCAAGTTACACAAAGCAACTTTTGCATTTTTGGTGTCCTGCTCCTGATGCAACCAAAATGATTGTCCCAACATGTCCAGATGGGTACATTTACACTAGGCATGGTCCTATTTTTCACCCAAACATGTCTAAACAGTCCGAGCTACATTGTACCGACAATATCCCTGAAGAGTCCAAAGTGCAAAAAGGCAGCAATCTTTGACAAGATGTTACTAGAAAACTGTGTCACTTAGAAACATTCTATCTAAGGAAACACAATCATGTAGAGTGCCTCTACAATAACCTCTCTCAGTTTTTATATTTCTAAGGCATTTGCCTGTGGTGAAAGGTTTTCTGTTGCCCCAAAAATCATTACAAGGAAGCAGTGTAAAGTTGCAAAGGGGTGTAACTTTCGTCCTACTCCTGATGCGACCAAACTGACTATTCCAACATGTTCAGATGGGTACATTTATGCTAGGTATGGTCCTATTTTTTACCCAAACATGTCGAAACAATCTGAGCTACATTGTACCGACGATATCCCTGAAGAGTCCAATGTGCAAAAAGGCAGCAATCTTTGACGAGATGTTACTTGAAAACTGTGTCACTTAGAAACATTCCATCTGGGGCAACATGATCACGTAGAGTGCCTCTAAAATAAACTCTCTCAATTTTTTATATCTCTGAGGCATTTGCCCGTGGTGAAAGGTTTTCTATTGCCCCAAAAATCGTCAAAAAGAGGCAATGTAAAGTTGCAAAGGGGTGTAACTTTCGTCCTACTCCTGATGCGACCAAATTGACTATTCCAACGTGTCCAGATGGGTACATTTACGCTAGGTATGGTCCTTTTTTCACCCAAACATGTCAAAACAGTCGGAGCTACATTGTACCGACGATATCCCTAAAGAGTCCAAAGTGTAAAAAGATAGTAATCTTTGATGAGATGTTACTCAAAACCTGTATCACTTAGAAACATTCTGTCTGAGGAAACACGATCATGTAGAGTTCCTCTAGAATAACCGCTCAGTTTTTTATATCTCTGAGGCATTTGCCTGTGGTGAAAGGTTTTCTGCTATCCCAAAAATCATTAGGAGGCAGTGTAAAGTTGCAAAGGGGTGTAACTTTCATCCTGCTCCTGATGCGACCAAACTGACTATTCCATGCATCTGGATGGGTACATTTATGCTAGGCATGGTCCTATTTTTCACCCAAACATGTCGAAACAGTCTAAGCTACATTGTACCGATGATATCCCTGAAGAGTCCAAAGTGTAAAAAGGTAGCAATCTTTGATGAGATGTTACTCAAAAAATGTGTCACTTAGAAACATTCTGTCTGAGGCAACACAATCACGTAGAGTTCCTCTACAATAACCTCTCTCATTTTTTTTATATCTCTAAGGAATTTGCTTGTGGTGAAAGGTTTTATGCTACCCCAAAAATCGTCAGAAGGAGGTAGTGTAAAGTTGGGAAGGGGTGTAATTTTCGTCCTGCTCCATGGTGCAAGTTTTAAGTTGATTTCCTTCAAGGCTCCAATGTGAGGTTTTTTTGATGGCAAAGAGTGTCTTGATTTATGATGTTGAATCTCCTTCCTGCTAGGCGCCAAAATGGATAGTTTAGACAAGAAAAGCTACCTTAGTAAACTTAGCTCATTTCTTGGCAATTTGATGGCTTCAATCACTTGTTCAAACCTATAGGAGACCATTTTACACTTAGGCGCTAGATCTTAGGATTTAGAACATCTTCCTTCAAGGCACCAAAATGAGGTTATTTAGACACAAAAGTGCACCTCCATACAAGATGCTTATTCTCCTTCCACTTAGGTGCTCATTCATGATGATCCAAGTGACAATAGGCGCCTAGACTTCCTTTGGTAAGATTTAGTCATTTTGAAGGTTCTAACACTAGGTGCTACAGTTGGAAGTGATTTGAAATTTATTTTTCTCTAGGCGCCCAAAATGGATGGCAGAGACAAGAAAAGGCACCTAGGCTTCTTTTGATGATTTTCAAAGTCTTCCTAAGTTATATTATGTTATATTGACCCTTAGGTGCAAATGGATGATCTAGGATGACTCTAGGCGCATATCCAAAGTGATATCTTTCTAGGAGCAATCTTCACTAAGTTTAGACTTCACTTTACATCAAGGCGCCAAAATGGATAGTTTAGAGAGAGGTAAAAATGTGCCTAGAGGTATGATGCTCAGTTTGATGTGTTTGATCAACTTTGATAATCAAGATGAATTGCCTTCCTTAAGGCTCCCTCCTTTATACTTTGAAACATCCTTTCAATATCAAGGCGCAATTTTGAGGTTGTTTGGATGATGAAAGGCGCCTTGAGTTTGTGCAAGTAGAGAAATGTGCCTAAGGTCTTAAAGCAAATTTGTGCCTAAAACTGAAAATCCCCGAGGTATGACTTATGGAAGCCTATAGCCCCAATGTTATGTTGCATACTAAAATTAGGTAAGACTCAATGTAATTTCATAACATTGCCTTATATGCAAGAGGAATTACATTTAATAACCACAATGGTTATCAAGTGTTCACAAGCATATGATTTTGACTATCTTATTTAAAACAACAAACATACTCTTTGCATCCCAATATGGTATAATAACAAGAAATTAAGAAATATTTTCAATTGACCAACTCATAAAGAATATGGATCAGCATACTCATTTGAATATTTTTAATTGAGCAACTCATAAAGAATATTAATATTTTTTGTTCAACATGATGATTCATTTTTTTTTTTAAATACAACTTTTATCTTTTAGTTTTTAAATGAGGTTTAGGTGATACTTGAATAACAATAGCTAGCTTATTGGATCAATAAACATCCTATGTAATACAATTGGACTTTAAATATTTGAAGTGGCCATCTACAAATATCCATTCAAACGTGGATTTATAATGCAAGTATGGATGCCATCAATAAAAAAGATTTATATTAACCAAATATCCATATAGGCATACATCAATATATGTCGATATAAGTATAACATATATACAAAATAGCCATATAGGCTTACAAGAATGCCATATAGGCATACAATGTCAACCATATGCAATACAAAATATATGTCCACAAATGCCATATAGGCATACAACAAAGGAACACAATAAAAAGTCATTCCCCTCTGGCTGGTGAAGAGAATAGATCATGGGCAGCCTTTGATCTTCTAGGGGATGGAGACACATATGTGGGTGATCTACTAGGAACCCGAGGGCTGCTCCTCTTATTTAGTTCTTCCTATAACTTTAGTTGTTACAATAAAAAGTATAGACATTAATATATAGAAATTACATGTTATAAAAAGTGAAACATTTAACAAAATAATCACTTACCACTACCATATAATCTGTCTCCTCACTTGCCTCAGTAGCAGGAATAGGCCGTGGTGATGTCATGTCCTATAGAAACCATCCAGATAGAAATTAAACTTCAAATCAATAATCTTTTGATTTTTCAAAAATAAACAACTATAACAATGAATGTAAATTAAAATTTACTAATCTACCTCATACCCCTGTCAATGCCATGGAGCTATGAATCGCAGAGGTCACACCATGCTCTATTTCCCTATGAACATCAGGAGGTGTCTCTTCAACCTGCATCATTTGAAAATAAAACAACATTATTCAATTATGAAAACTATAATAGTGATGCAAATCATGGCTCCTAACATACACACACATTCATCTAAACATGGAAGTACACACAATAAAGTACACAAGTCACATACAAAAATCTAATAAGTACAATTCATTCATTAAACTATTTATTTTATTACCTCCGTGAAGCTTTGAAGTCCACCACCACTGGTAGGTGTTGCCGTGAAATCTCTAATATTAACCTATTTAACATCCAAAATTAGATATTAGAATACCATTCATATAATGATGATATTCACATGTAATATTTATAATTGTTTACTAGTTACATACCTCGACAGTACATGATCTAGTGTAATATGTAGGTGGAGAACCACTAAAAACTGCATCAATGCTATGACCCTAAAATTCCATTAAAATCATTAAACTAAATTAGTTAATCTTGCATTTAAAAAATGAGATTTAATAAATTAAATTCAATAAACTTGCTAATATTTACCTAAGTATCAAGGCTGAAAGTCTCACTCAGGAGGGTATCTGTCATCACCATCTACTCATCTGCAGATGTAGCCTGTGCACCTGCGTCCTAACTATCCATGGGGTCATAACCACACGCTGACCCACAAGTCTAACAAGCATGGGGTGGGACCCTACTCCTCGCACTATCTCCTAACCCACTCTGTGCTACAAGACTGGCATGCTCTATGATGCTCTAGGTCAAGGTACTAATAGACTAAAGTGTATCGACCTCAACACTCTCCTTCATAATGGAAGGGATAGAAACATGCTCATGGGCTGGTCTATTGATTACTCATCTCACTGCCCATTGTGGGTCAACACGTGCCCCTGGTCTATCTTGTGCTAACCCCCCACCTCTACCCTAGAAGTCCCGCATATCAAAATAGTTTGGCACTTTATTGAGGACAAACTCGCAGTAGAGTTTCCTCAAAAAGTATTGCGGGACCTCATTATTATTGCATGGAGGATGGTCAAAAACCATCCACCACCTCTACCCAAAATTGTCTCTTATCACTTGGTTGTGGCACCAATGGATAGAGAACCTCTTGCATGTAATGGGTGGAGGTTGATTTGTTTGTGGGTTTGTGAAAATTGAACACAAGTCTAATTTTGTAATTTGTAATTTTTTCACATCTTGGTATGACAACTTGTCTGCATAATAGTCTCTAATTTTTCTTCTCTTATCCATCCAACCAGATATTTACTTGCTAATTGAATCTACATTTGATAACATAGATTCAAGAGATTCAGCAAGTGTGGACCTATGCAAGGTTGAAGTGGAAGGATCTTTCAACCTTGCAATTATATCTTCAATTTCTTTTTTGTTGTTTTCAATTTACCCCATTATATTTTCTTGTTTTCTAGGGGCATGTCAAGGAATGGATGGAGGAGGTTGTTGTTCCATAGGATTTTGTGGATTTGGAGGAGGAGGAGGAGGAGGAGGAGGAGGTGCATTAACATTTCCTGATAATTAACAAAATTTACATCAAAAATCAACTCAAACCTACCTATTTAGAGACAAATTCAAACAAAAAAACAAATAAAACTCACTCCTTTGGTGTACTCGACGTCGTGGAAGCATTTTGGTGATGAATTGATAAGATTTTGGTGTTGATTGACTTTTCAAAAATGCGAGCGCGCTTCCTAGGGTTTGCAGGCTGTGGGTATAGAGGAGGAAAAAAATGAAATAAGATAAGTTTTTTATTTATTTATAATAAGTCATAACGCGCTCATGTTATAAAGTACTCGCGTTATGGTTTGGTTTTGACGAACCTTAGGCTCATCATTACCAAACCATAATGTGAGCACGTTATGTTTTAATTTTTTTTAATAATAATTTGGCCACTTTTTGGCCCCCCATCTTTTTGCACTTACCTTGATGGTGGAACACCATCACCTGGTAGGGATCTTATACCCTCATGAAATCCCTGAGTGGAAATGACAAATTATAATCTTGGACTTTGTGCAAGGGCTTCCTATGTTAAGGAGCAGACACAATACTATCTTGGTTGTGGTGGATAGACTCACCAAAGCCACTCATTTTATACCTGGAAACTTGATGGATGAGGCACCCATCATTGCTTCAAAATTTGTTCAACAGATTTTTAGACTGCATGGCATTCCTAAGAAGATTATCTCATATAGGGATGCATGAATGACATCGAGGTTTTGGAAAACCTTGTTTTCTTCACATGGAAACCAGTCGAATATAAGTTTTTCTTATCATTCTGAAATGGATGGACAAACTAAGAGGGTGAATGAAGTGTCAGAGGACTTATTGAGGATGTACTGCATGGATCAACAATACAAGTGGGAGGATTATCTTCCTCTGGTGGAATTTGCCTATAATAATTCCTATCACTCAACTATTAAGATGGCTCCATTTGAGGCATTATATTAATGGAAGTGCTGAACCCCTATAAGCTAGGACAAGCTAGAAGATAGGGTTAGCCTTGGTCTAGAAATGCTATCAGAGATGGAAGAGCAAGTCCATTTGATTAAGAGAAGGCTAATGAAAGCCAATGATAGTCAAAAGAGTTATGTAGATGCTAAGCTCATCGAAAGGCATTTCACAATGGGAGAGAAAGTTCTCCTAAGAGTAAAACCTTAGAAAAGTTTCATTAAATTTGGAAAGATGTCCAAACTGAAACCAAGATATGTGGGTCCTTTCAAAATTCTTGAAGAAGTCTACCCAGTAGTGTACATAATTACTCTACCACCAGCTCTTTCCATGATACATAATGTGTTTCATGTTTCATATTTTAAAAAGTTAAATACTATTGATAATTAAATTCCTATGTCTGATTCAAATGCTCTACAGGTGAAGGACCCAGGGGTGGTGGTGATCAAGCCCATCAAGGTGCTAGAAATGCATAAGCTACACTTGTATAACAAATAAATAATGCAGTGCAAGGTCCAGTGGGACCAATATATAGAGGAAAATGCCACTTGGGAAAATTATGATGACATTCACGCTAGATTTCCTCATCTTTTTTGAAACATTTATTTATTATGCTCTTGAAAACATTTTCTTATTATGTTGATTAACTTTTAAGACAATTAATCATCGGTGACGATGATTCTTATGGGGAGAGATATGTTACATCCCCAACTTACAATTAGACTTAATCTTAACCTTAACTGATAATCAGGAGGACTAATCATAGTTAACTTATTTGATATTGTGGAAATATTTGATTTAATCTTTGATTATGAGGTCAATGACAAATGTTAATTAGTTATGAATATTAATTAATTTGAATTATGGAATAGGATAATGATGCACTGATCATGATTTTTTGGTCCTGAGTGTGAACATGAAAACATAACATCCTTAGAAAAAGGAAGAAGAGTATCATTCTAGAGGAAGGGTTAGATGTTGAGAAAATAAGGTTAACTAGTCATCTGAGTATCAGACATTGTCTATTGAACCCCTATTAGGGTAAGTTACATTCTCTTTCTCTCGACTGGTCTATTAGACTCTACTTGACATCTTTATGTTTGATTTGTCGAAGAGACGTTGGTCGCAAGGATGCCATGTTGAGTTGTTTGTCAATTTTTGGTAGAGTTGCCAGGAACTCTTTGGTTCCATGCTCTTGTTCCGCATTTTGTTTTGTGACTATGTTTATTTGATCATCTATGTTCCAGGGTGAATGATACTTTATAGGGGAGAAATGCTCAACCCCTTAGTCATATCTTAAGTATGCAATCTTATATGATGGAGTTGGTACTATTACTAATGCTTGGGTATAACCCTAAAGCCTTAGATAAGGGTGTGTAATTATAACTATTTATATAATTCTTCTAATTGAATTTTCTTGTGAGATCAAATGTGATCGATAACCATATTATTTTTTTCTCATATTGTTATTAATGGTGGGGTACATGACTTGCCATCAACCATGAAGAGTGGGAAGGAGGGTTGTGGCCAAGTAAACCCCATGTTTATGCCTATATTCCTGCCATTGGATCGCATGATGGAAAGGTGGTGAGCATAACAATCTTGTGTATCTAATGTCTATCAGTGTTTAGTGTGTATCTAATTTCCAATATAAATTGTGTTTTCAGATTTCCATTTCAACATGTTAATATCCTCTGCAATTAAGTCCCCTTTTTCCATCTTGAAGTAGTAGACTAGATTGATGATATGTAAAATACTGGAGGCATCTGTCATCTCATAAAACCTCTCCAATGGGTTTTACCTCATGCATGCATTGTAATGATTTCATAGTTGTAGCTTATCTTAGATTGATGTTGATTATCTTTAACTTTTATAAGGAGGCTGTGAAGAATACATCAGGTGATCAAATGGGATTTATAGATAATTATCTTCAATTACATTTCACTGTCTACATATTAATGCAATACGACCAATGAATATAGCATTTTTTAAGGAATATCAGAAGCTACACCTAGCACAAGTGCTTTTGTCCTCTATCAAGGAGTAGAGCTCATGCTTATCGTGCTTTGCTTGGCTTCTCACAATTGTAACTTTCTTTTACCTGGGAACCAATTGACACCTAATAATTTGTTCTTAAAACTGAATATTGTCCATAGTATTCCATCTTCTATTTATTTTATGTGCATGACTTTGACCATGAACCTCAATAGGCATGCAATCTTTTAGCTACCAGAAAGCTTTGATTTTTTTTGGTTACGTTCCTTTAATGATGTCTAGTATGATAGGAGCCTCTTCTGAGCATCATTTGATCATGAGAGGCATCAAGAACTGTAGTTTCTATGGAGTTTGAAGTGCACAAGTTGTTTGGTTTGTGAATGAATTGTCATAACTAATCACATCTGGTGCATCTTTTTTATTTAATGATCTAGAGTTACTTGGTTTTCTATTAAAAAACTACTTGTATGCTCACCTTGCAATACATTTCAATTGTGCTCTCAATAGGTGATTTTGACAAAGCAACTATTCAATATGGTTCAGCACTTTGTCATATCCTGCAATCATATGCTAGCAAATGTAAACTAATCGAGTTAGAGTCCTGTTTGTTGCATATGGTAAAACAGTGCGAGTGCCTCGTCAGGATACCCATGCCTTTTGTACGCTGCACTAAACACATTCCATGAGAGGCTATGTCCATTTCTATGATCAAACACTTTAATGTCATTCATGAAGTGAGTTTGCATTTCATTTGTTTATGGGCCGAATCCAGCAGTTGACTAACTGTTAATGGTGACAGAATAGGGGAATGGTCAGATTAATCACCCACATGCGCCACCTAATAGTCAAATCTTAGAGTGTCGCCAATGTTTGTCACCAATGTCATATTCTAATTTGAAAAGAGTCTCTAGACATTGGTCAAAATCTCTCAGACACTAAAATTCTATTCTCAAAATTAATTCTGATTTTTTTTACCTTCCATCACTATTTTTATTTTTATTTTTATAAATTTAAAAATATATTAATAAAAAATAGCCCTAGAGGCCATGATTACAAAAGAGAAGCCAAGAAAACAAGACGCGGTGATAGAAGAAAGTAGAATAAGAAAAATATTAAGGTTGTTCATCCACAATAAAAAGCCAATAAACTAAAAATTTCCTTACAGAGAACTTGAGATAAAAAATGGTAACCAAACAACCAAAGAACATGGTTTAGTGTTTAATTTATCATAAAATTAAGAGTACATGATTAGCAAACATAAGATCCAAATGCATGACCAAAACAATTAAATTAAACACTAAACCATGTTTGTGATTCTAGACTGATCTCCCTATGAAAATTTCATTTAAAATGGCTTCCAATATTGAATTATTTTGTTAGATATTATCAATAGATTTCCATGACTAAAATATCTACATTCTCATTCATCACAATAGATTTGGCAAGGAATGTTTAAAGGGATGCATAAAATAAATTATCAATGATTTGAAATATGTCATCACATTGTTCACTAATCCTAAACTAATCAACTTTGAAACAAAGATCAATGAAGAAAGTAGGGGAGGAAGAGAAGATATAAGCTAGTATAAGCATGCACACAACAGATCTACTAAATTATCTCAATAGAATATACCCATACATTAGTTAACCAAATTAATTACAGTACCATTAAGTGTAGGTGCAAACTTCAAAGGAAAAGAAATCTAAACAACTTGTTGAATCTCAGAGTTGTGGGTTCCCAAGACCCCCAAAGATACACCTAAATATAAACCTGAGAAATCCCAATTTCAAATGAATGCATAAAATTTTTATCAGGTTACAACTACTTTAGGCCAATGATAAGGGAGGGCAGTCCCTTCTTCTACATTAAGATCTACTAAGCCAAGGGGATATTGCCTAAGGTTCAACACAATACAACAATAAAAAGGCATAAACAATTAGCTACTTATGACCAAATCAAGTTAGCCCCAATCCAAGTAAAAGAATCCTAAAAGTGTCACTAAATCTCCTTGCATGTTTATACCAGAACCTCCTATTAAGCAAAGAGCAAAATGTTAAAATAACTTAGTATATGTAGTCTTTTCCCCTTTAACCTAAGTTGTTGGTCCAACGGGTTTTACCTCATGCATTCATTGTAATGATTTCACAATTGTAACTTATCTTAGATTGATGTTGATTATCCTTAACTTTCAGAAGGAGACTGTGAAGAATACATCAGGTGGTCAAATGGGATTTATAGATAATTATCTTCAATTACATTTCATTGTCTACATATTAATGCAATGCAACCAATGAATACAACATTTTTTAAGGAATATCAGAAGCTACACCTAGCACAAGTGTTTTTGTCCTCTGTCAAGGAGCAGATTGCTTGGATTCTCACAATTGTAACTGTTGACCTATTTTTCCTCTAGTAGGAGTCAAAATAATTCAAGCAGGATTAGTCAGCATGCACATCCCCATGAAGCTATATTTGTGATCCTGAGGTCTTAACCCAATTTCAAAATCTAAAGCTTGCCTGAAGAGGCTTACCATGTGAAAGAGCTTGGAAAAATAGGCAGGTTTGTTTTTTGCATCACCCTGAAATTAGCTAAGATAAGGAAGTTATGGGGGGTCATCATATTTCATACATTGGGTCATATTTCCGAATATCACCCTACATTTGAAATGTCACCCGATATATGAAACATCATCCTCCTTGCGAGATATCTCCCAGTGGCCAATATGATGCTGACATCATCATCCCCTTATGCCTCATGCTAATATATTTTCAACTATTCCCCCTAGCCAATAACATGATGATGACATCATCATAACCGCATTGATAATCCAAGAAACATGCTGCTGATGTCATCCAGATCCATTCTAGGGGAAGATCATCATTCTTGTGGAGGTCATCATATTTCGGCCAACCTGATCTTTCGCATCAGGATGATATTTTAACATCAGGTGATCCTAAGTTGAAGATCATCCTGATGTTGGTGTTACTAAGTTTTATAAGTATGTCCCGATCTTCCGAGGGGTCATCACATTTGAAGATCATGATCTTAGTTGAAGGTCATCCTGATGTTAAGTTTCACTTCATGTTCATTGGATCGCCCAACATGCTGCTGAAGTCATCAGGATGTTGGCCGATATTTCACATCAAGCTGATTTCTGAACATTAGGGTAATTTTTCTAAATATCAGGTACCTTACAAATATCGCTCTTGCTTCTGAATATCACCCTACTCTAATGTGCTGATGACATCACCTAGATATGAAGAGGTATATTGTATCAACATGATCAAGAGGATCTTTTCCCCCCAAAACATGTTGCTGATGTCATCCTAATTTTCAAACATTAGGGTGATATTTTATATCATGCTTCTTCCGTCAGGAGGATATTTCGTGGGTCTTGAAGATGATGATGAGGCTCAGGGCTAATTTAGAAATATCAGGGTGACATGCTATATCAGGCTAACATGCAATCGGCCCACCGATGTAAGGAGTCTTGCCGACGGGACATGATGATGATGAGGTTTATGATGATGCCGTCGGGAGAAAAATCACCGACATTACATATGCTCATGGTCTAGCTTATAAAGCGATGAAGGTGTCTTCTCCAGGTGCATGTGGGATAATCATGTCCTGTAGAAATTTGAAAATATCAGGATGATGACCTTTTGGCAGGAATTCTTCAGGAGGGATCCCACTTCCATATCTGATCCAGATCTTCATGTCGGTCAGGTGCACTATTTCGGAGATGACTTTCTTGAGTTGGTGAAGATATTTTTTTTCATTAATGGCCCAAAATATCCCGCCACCACTTCATCTCCAGTCTTTTCTCCGCTACCTGATTGTCAAGAACTGTCAGAAGCAGCTGCTCGCATTCAATGCTAAGTGATCCTTCACCATTTCTGAGGATCAGATCGATGACGCAGCTATTTGCATTAATGACCCAGAAATATCTTTCATCTGCCTCTGTTACAAATCTTTTCGCGCCATTACTCTGGGCAGCTGGGACATTCTTCCCAAGGGATTTTCTGGATGTAGCTCCCTGAGCAGATCTTGTAACCGACCTAGGTTAGTTTTGAAATGCTATATAAGCTGAGGCTTATGATGTAATGAGGGTTGGAACTTTTTTGAGCATCTTGTTCTCCCTGTTTCAAACAGAACTTTTCACATGCTGTAACCTTGCCTTTCATTAGATATATGCAAGCTATCATGCCTTTTGTTGATTTCTCTATCTCTGTGTAAATCTGCATATGGTCGTCTGTGAATATCTCTTGTTCCTCTCAATCATTTTGCTTCTTACCTCTATTAGAATCATCTATTCTATGTATATTTGCTTTCTATATTTGGTTGTGTTGTGCATGCTTTAGTTCTACAAAGGTTCTTTAAATCTGTTTAGTGCATCACCCTTTCATGTTTTATTTTCATTTCAGCATATTTCTTTCCCCTTTTCACCTCAAAATTTAGTAGTTTAGGTGATAACTAGACAAGGACGCTGGCCTTCTCTAGAGGTTTGATCTCACTTAGCAAAGTCCCACACTTAGAGATCAATCCCATTGTGTCATTGGAATGCTTGGAGTCCCAATCCAAGCAGGGTGCAATTTCATGTGATAATAGTAACTTTCTTTTACCTAGGAACCAATTGACAGGTCTAATAATTTGTTCTTAAAACTAAATATTGTCCACAGTATTCCATATTCTGTTTATTTTATGTGCATGACTTTGATCATGAACCTCAATAGGCATGCAATCTTTTAGCTACCAAAAAGCTTGGATTCTTTTTTTTTGGTTACGTTCCTTTAATGATGTCTAGTATGATAGGAGACTCTTCTGAGCATCATTTGATCATGAGAGGCATCAAGAACTACAGTTTCTGTGGAGTTTGAAGTGCACAAGTTGTTTGGTTTGTGAATGAATTATCATAACTAATCACATCTAGTGCATCTTGTTTATTTAATGATCTAGAGTTAGATGTTTTTCTATGAAAAAACTACTTGTATGCTCACCTTGCAGTATGTTTCAATTGTGCTCTCAATAGGTGATTTTGACAAAGCAACTATTCAATATGGTTCAACACTTTGTCAAAATCACCTAACATAATTATCATTAAGTACAATTCACTGCCTGCATTTTAATGTAGTGCAAAAATAAATACACCATACTTTCATGAAACTCCATCAGAAGATGCATCTAGCACTAGTGTAATTTCAATCTATGAAATGTCAATGAACATAATTGTTGGTAACTTCAATTCTCTTTATTTGATAAACATTAATTAGATTTCTTCCATTATAGTTATGAAAACTATTATATACTTATGAAAAGTTGAATCTTGTAAATTGTCCAAGATTATCTTTGAATCCTTTTCCTTTGCATGCAAATCTAAACTTTGTGTTTATTTAGATGATCTACATGTTGTATTGTTATATTTTTGTATGCTTAAAAGAAAAATGCTTGTACATATTTAATTTTTTTGTCTTAATTAAATGCATATCTCTTTACATAGTTTTATCTAGATATGGCTGATGATCGGGGATCTCATCATTCCACGTAGTCTCAGCACAAAGCTAAGGCTAGGAATAATTTTTATAATGATAGCATTTCTAGATTAGATAATACTTTGAAATGTTTGGATCAAACTATACAGAACCCCCAAAATTTGGCTAATAGAGATAGATTAGTTAATATTCGGTGTGAGATTAAACATATGATTGAGACAATAAAATCATGCAATCCATATGATGATATTAGCACTGAGGAGTTTTATAGGTCCCTTGCTAGGATTGTTACTGGCACTGAGAATATCAAAACTATTTCTGATAGAGTTTCATTACATAATGTGCATACTATGTTCCCTTTTTATACTAGGAAAGACAAAGTTAGAGGTTATAATGTTACCAGGTGTATAGATCCACTAGTAGGTCCATTTATATATCCTAGATTTTTGGCATCCAATCATAGATGGCCTCATAATGACAAGTTGCCACTATATTCTTGCAAACAATTATATACTAAGTTTCATTTAGGAGTATCTGTGGATTACACATCTATGCCTGCACATGCTAGATAGGGCAAGGGGAGGTTTGCTGATAAACCTCAATTTAGACGTCTAAATTTGCCACCACCCAAAAATAAGAGGGCATTAGTTGGTCCAAACCTTTTGGTTCTTCCAAAACATTTGAAATTAGAAGCAGCAGGAGATGCAACAATCACACCAACTAGATCCAGGCTTTTTGACAGGATGACCACCATTGCTACTCAAGTTGATCAGATGTCATCTGATGGTGTAGGGAGATACTTACTACGTCCACCGATTGGTCTTCCTCCCATTGAGGCTACATCCATGAATTATGACCCCTACATTCATGCAGACCTGCCATCCCCATCAGATGTGACCCATATGAGTGACACCATTGTACATAATGTTGCTTCAGCTTCCATTCTTGATTTACTATCAGCTTACTAGTTTATCAGTGATGAGTATGGTATTCCTTTGGATGTTGTATCAGCTCATATTAGACGACATACTGGTAGACAGTCAGGTCAGGGTGAGGCAGCTTCAGAGGACCAGAATATTCCAGATCAGCCTACAACCCCCACACAGCATCAGGTTGTACCTAATGTACATGGCACATATAGCACACTTCTCTTTGGCACTGGTCCTTTACCTTTAGATATAGGTGTTCCTAATGTTACCATTCATTCATCTGAGATTAGTGGGATTAGTAGAGTGTGCCAGGATGTGCAGGTACTTGAATAATTTCTATAGTTTGCATTCTACAAATTCACATGTGTATATATTAAATAAACTTGACTTAAAAGTAGCTCTCACTATTCATTGAAATCTTGTATTTGAAAATTTATAGCAACAAGGGGATAATTTGTCATGCTTCAGAGATCTAGAGCATGTAGAGGATCTCGTGCATGATACATTTGAGGTACATTTATAATATATAAAAATTACATGATAAATTCACACATGTTGAAAGTACAAAACTTTAAGATGATTTTACATATATATACATGTACATTAAATTAAATTATGTACTTTCTTGTGCAGAGAGGTGCATCAGGTCATGGATCAGCTTCTAGAGAGAGATCGAGGCATGGATCCACACATGGATCAGGGTCCAGAGAGAGATCGAGATGTAGATCCACACATGGATCGAGAGATTGATCTAGATCTTATTATGTTTGACATTATCCAATTTAACATTTGACATTATGGTTTGACATTTTATATTATGGTTTGACATATGACTTTGTGGTTTGACATTATGGTTTGACATTAGACATTATGGTTTGACATTGGACATTATGGTTTGACATTTTATAGTATGGTTTGACATTTTATATTATGGTTTGAACATTATATACATTTTATATTATATACAAATTGAACATTTTGGCAATGTGGTAACATTCAATTCTATAGGTACTTAGTCCCTCAAGGATTTTCATTTCAAATTCTAGTGGTATACAAGTCCTCTTTAAACAACTTTTTTTTAATTTTTTCTCATATAAAGACATTCTCCTTGAATTGTATTATATTTAAAAATACAAAGGATAGTTTGAATGAAAGTATGCAATAATAGTCTCTACTACAACAAGATCTAATTGGTGCAATTTGGAAGCAAATAGGGAATCACTACTCTAATTAGACATCACTAAATTAGGATTTGAATAAATAATAAATTTGATTCATGAGCAAATCATAAATGATTCTTGTTTAATCCTTGAATGCCAAGAAATACATTAGATTTAAATAAATAATTAGAAAAGATAAAATTATTGTTCTAAAAGTAGTTAACAAATCTCTTTCTCAATATGGTAAATGCACTATATTTTAATGTTTTATAAACAAATTTTGGATCTAGATTAAACCCTAAAATGTTAATATGAAACCATAAAACCTCAAATTGAAACCCTAATATATAAATTTGAAACTCTAATACATGAATTTTGAAAACCTACAAAATTTGTTTGAAACACTAAACATCTATTTTGAAACCCTAAAATGTGGATGTCAAACCACAATAATATTTTAATTGTGTATTCTCAAGTATGAGGATAGATTTATGATTATCTTTAAGTGGGTCTTGAAATTATGGTTTTGGGAGCTTTCTAGAAAGAGATATTTTAAAAAAGATAAGAAATTAATAGAACACACATTCCTTATGATATTCAAACACTCACAAAGGATTAGATTAGAGATTGAAAATATTTTCAATGCTTGTTGAAGGATTCAAGGGTTTAGCATCTATAAACAAGGTTATCAAATTGGGTGTTGAAGAACTTGGCATCAACGAGGATTTTAGAGAATGCAAACCTTGGAAAAGCTAGTGAATTCAATATAGGAAAAATTGAAATTCTTGTAAAATTGAAATTGAATGAATTCAAATCTACATAATTCAATTTTTGTGACTTAAATTCGAATGTATCAATTTGAAACCAAAACCATAGGATTCATATTGTGGGGAGATTAATACAAAACCCTAATATTCTATCTATGACCTTAGGAAAGAGAATATTATAAAATTATAACTTGGAATGAAGTCTTTAATGTTTCTATGGTTTTATAAAATGTATACTATTGATTTTGGGAATTGGTTTTATGTTTTTTTGCAAGACTGAAATAGGTAGCCTTAACACTTAAGTATAGGATTTTTTTCAAAATTTCCTAGGGACATATATGCACCTCAAGTTAATCTACATCCCTTGGATAACTAAATGAGGAAAGATTTTACTAGCATAAATACTTGACTAGCTATGCCACTTGGTGCATTCCCTTACAATATTTGTTCCCTTTTAGCTATGTCTAGTATTCTTGTTTTCTTGGATTTTTTTATTGTACATATATTTTCATAGTTGGGTTGGGAATGGAAATTTTAGGGTCTATTTTTACTTTTTAACTTTCTAGAACATGAGATATTTTTGTATGATGAGTTTATCTCTTGTTTGAAAGTTGTGACTAGTTTGGTATACTAGTTTTCTAGTGAGATATAAATTAGAACTTAATCCCATGCTACTAATTAGAGTAGACATGCATTTACTTAGCCTTGTAATGTACTTATTTGTAATATCTATTATAGTGCATTTACCATATTACAAATTACTATTTTTCATTTTTTACATGTCTAAATTATATCTAAAATGATAATAAGTACATGATAACAATTGGATCATGTGCAATGTACTACTCCAAAAGAAAGAAAATGTGAAGCAAAGGCCAACTCCATGCCATCCATAAAAAACTCAATAAAATTTCATTCACTTGTATAGACACACTTACATTGAATTTGGATATTTAGATAAAAGAAATATCTATCTAAGTATAATAATATATATATCACTAACATTAAGCTATTAAAGACTAAAATTAAAGGTTAGATGATTTCCTTGCTTGAGTTATGTATGAATTAATTAATAAATAAATTAGAAAAGCTAATATTTCATTAATAGATGTTTTCTAAGTAAAATGCATGAATAAAAAAAGAGTAAATTTAATTTATTATCACTCAAAAATTATTACTTAATTATTATTAACTAAGATTTATTTCTACTTGATTAGACTTGTGAAGTAAAAGTGAAATTATACTTGGATTAAAACGAAAGAGAATTTTAGTAAGATGCTAAATTATACAAGTTTGAAGATTGAACTATCCTTTGGCTAATTGTACAAGCTATTTAACTAAATTGGTCTTGAGATTGGCATTCCCTACCCTCAAGAACTAAGCTTATACCATAGAGGCATTACAAATTAACTCAGATCACCAACATGTTGATTTAACAAATAACTTGGTGAACACATAAATGACTACACACATGCATCATACTCAATCATGTCTAAAATTTTTGAACCTATAAAATAAGATAGCCAATAAGTTTATCATGACATCCATGACATCTAGAATTTACGAGCCATAGAGGATAGCCTAGATCATTTCATCGAATCACAATATCTTAGGATGACCTGAATATTAGGTAAGATCTAAACACCAAAATGTAGGAAAAAGAAACATATGAGTTGCAATTAATTGATGACCTATCTATTTTGATGATTAAGAAAAAATTAATGTATCACACATTGAATGAAATTATTTGAATTAAACATAAAATAAATTGTCATAGAAAATATATACATCTACAAAAATAGCTTAAAGTTCTTGGTACATATAATCTGGATACTCTCTATCTTTTATTATCTCTAAAATATTTTCATGATTTTCAATAGGCAACCTCCACCTTTGTTTGGCACATCCTCTTTTTGGTAAAGTTTCAAGATTTATTCGTGTTGCTATAACTAAGTGACTATAATGCAGAACCTTTTGACTTGGCATATAATCAATAAATATAATACCATTTATATCTATCTTTGTTTGTTGATAGTATGTGCCTTCAACAACTAATGATCCATTTGGATACTCTTATCCATCACCATTTGTCATTGATTCTAACAATTTTTATTTTGGTTGCATACATCTTAGTAGATAGTAATCTACACCTTCTGTATTGTCAAGATCTGTAAGAACAATAAAAATATCTCCTGTACACACCATGTAGTACAGGTTAAAATTCAATTTAAAAATTTAAAAAATTATAAATCAAATGTACAAGTTAAAATTCAATTTAAAAATTTAAAAAATTTACCTGTAACAACTAAATCTGATACACATTCATAATCAGCTGCATACAAAAGATTATGGACATCTACAATGTCATTATCTTCAAAAGGGTCTGACGTGGCCACTAATTGTTTTATTTCCTATTCTGAAACATACCCATCTCTAATATTCTCACATTGTAGAGTACTTGCATTGTTCTCAATGCAATCAGCACAAAAACATGATTTTTCTCTCACTTGAATTACAGGAGGCCTGCTATGTCCTATTGTCATGATTTGATGTAAACTTCTAATACCACTAATTGTTTGAAAATTAGTAAGAGTTGATCGATCAATATCTGTTTAAATTTCAATCATTCAATTAAAAAGTGTATAAAATTGAAAATTCAATTCATGTACACACATTGAAATTCAAAACAAAGTATTTATGTACCTTTAACTTCCCAAAAATAGCGTGTGTTGTATATTGAGTCACGGATGGCAAAATGACTTTTGCACCATTCAACAATTTCATTTGCATTCCTTATGGCATTACCTGCAAGTTCATGTTGTTGAAATGTTAGGTTAAGCTCGGTTTTCTAATTGAAAGGAAAAGACAATCTCATAAAACATAATTAGATTTTTTTAAAAAATCCAACAGGAGAAATATTGAAAATATGCAACATTGGATATATATCAAAACCATTAAATTGCATAATGGCTTAAGCTTCCACTTTGTAAAGTTGTTGAGATCTACACTTTTTTCCTAACAGGTTTAAATTTATTTAAAATATATTTAAGAATTTAAATTTGTATTCCATATTGTATTACTTACAAGTTCATGTTGTCAAAGTGCACACTTCACACATGCTCCAGCTCCATCATGCTCTCCTTTTCCATGTCCACTCTCATAGAAATTCCACAAAAATTGAATGTTCCATTTAATATGTTGTTGGCTTAACCAATTAAAAGCTTTTGTAGCCTTAAATTGTCCTATGAAGTTACAAACAATTTCAAATTTAAAACCAATTTTTTTAAAAAAAAAACTATATACATCGAGGTACAACATATTTAAGTAACTGAACAATTCAAGTCTACAAGTTAATTACACAAATAAATATAATATAATTTTAAAAAATAATTAAATCAACACTTACCAACACATCCATCAGACCATATCCAATGTTGTGAAGCATCTATTTGATGTCATCTTAGGTCTTCAAAAAATATTGCAAAACAATGGGCTACATAGCTTCTATCATGACCTATATCATCACTGATATAAAAGTGAACCTCTTTGATGATAATTCATTAATTTTTGCTACTTTGTACACCATCCACATGTTCTTCAGCATGCCTATAACAAACTTGTACAAATATTGCAACTTGCTCTGAATGATAATATTGACTTTGAATCTCACTGTGAGGACTAAATCTATAGTTCTCAGAGAAATCAACAATAGACAGAATACAACCTAGTGGAAAGCAATTCTTTGAGTCATGAAATTGCTTAGCTTGCCATCTAGCACCATGACAATGTTCAATATGTGGATATATGATATTGCAAAAAATTTTCATAAACTCATTGCTTGACAATTCACTCTCTTTGAGAATAATTTTTCTGCTCTCAACTCCTGTCTTTGTTGAGTACTTCTCATATTCAAATCTCTTCCACATAACTTGCATCAAATGATCAATATTGTCAACCTTTACAAGATTCTTCAAATTTTCACAATCATTACATATATTTTTTATACACTGCACTTTGAATTCATCTGAATCTTTTAATTTTTCACATAGAAGAGTTTTCATAAATTGTGTTGTACTTCTAGGGATGACTATATTTGGATTAATTACTGCCATAGTTTTTTATATGACTATAGGTGTAGATGAAATTCAACATAATTTCAACAACAACAAGTCTCACGTACCTTATTTATACATACAAAACTTGGTCGTAGACTCTCAAACATCCTTTGACAAATCTTCACATCTAAAAAGTCTTGCTTGAATGCTTTAAAAATTTCACTTTGTGTTGTATCTATAAATTGTTTTGGATGTGAAATTTTTGTACCATTTTCACCTTTTATCTATATAGTGTCCCTTCTATTGGAAGAAACATGAGAGTGGCTGGTCCAATATTTAATCATCTGTTCCTTTACATCTTCTGAGATTCTATCTTTTCTGGGAACCCTGCAAATATTTACCCAATTTTTCTCAACATTTCCATCCAATCTATTTCTCCTTGCAATAAATCTTTGAACAGTTCTCCTAGAAACATTGAGTAATTGAGAAATTGCTTGAACTTGTCTTCTATGTGATAATTTCTTACTAGAAATTACAGTCATTAATGCTCTACGTGCAGCACTTAAATCAATAGCTCGACTCTTGCTTTCAATAGAATTCAATGCTTCTTGTAGGTTTTCAACTATTGTTTGTTTTAATGAACCTGATGACTTTTTCTTATTATCAACCCCTAACAACTCTAAAATAAGGCTCATCTCTTTCTTCCTAAATAACTTTGCAAATAACTATGCTCTTCCAATTATAGACTTATTTTCAAAATATTCGACCCATATTTTTTTAGAGTGTAATTTTACTATGCTTTTAGGTACCATATCTTTAGATGAAATATTTTTGAAAAGAGAATCCTCATCCATCTCCATCAGATTTTTCATACCAAGGAAAAAATTTCTATCACCACCTTCAATTTGTTCTGGGACCTATAATCCTTGGTCATCAACAATTTCCACGGGTTGTTCTTGAGTAGATGTTCCTTCATTGACATTTGTAGTATCTTTTCTTCAATCATACAACCTTTTTCTTGTCTTTTTATTGCCCATCACAAATTGATCAAATTTGAATTCACCTACATTCAAAAATAACACATGTACAAAAACTTTAACCTCTATTTTTTGAAGATCTAGGTCTACATTCAATAAATCAATGGCTTTAATCAATTACACATTTTAGAGTATGGTACCTGAGAATACAACTCTGCCCCTATTAAAATCAGTGGTTCTTTTTTCTGCAAATTTCTATAATTTAATAATTTAGAAAAACCACCAAAAAGTTAAAAAGCCAAAAAGGGCATTAAAAAACACTTTCAGATCATTGTGTTTTTTAATATGACTTTGCCCTTGTTTAAATCAGTGGTTCTTTTTTCTCCAAATTTTTATAATTTATTCATTAAAAAAAGCTAAAAAAATAAAAAAAAGCTAAAAAGACAAAAAAAGGGCATTAAACAAACACTTTCACATCATTGTGTTTTTCAAGATGACTCTTCCCTTTGAAATACTTTTTTATTTTATTTTATTGTAATTCAGTAATTAAAAAATAATAAAAAAGCCACAAATTTTTTCAAAAAAAAAAAACAAAAACAAAGGTGTAGATTCGACCAAATGGGATTAAGCCAAATCCCATTCTATCGAATCTGTCTATGTGTCATCCTATTAGACAGCAAAGTCACCATTTTCTCATACTTTCTCAAACTTCCAACTTCTGCTCAATATTTTTACAATCAAAATTAATTTTTTAAAAAAAAATACCTTTTTGTAGAGCTCAGAGTGCTGAATGTGGAAATATATATATTTTTATATTTTGAGTAATTTTAGGATATAAATATTTGAAAAAAATGCAAGCAGGTTGTTCAAGTTCAAAAAGAGGCTAATTTGAAACTAAAAAAAAAATAGTAAAACATTATTTTAAAATTTGGCAAATATATGATGCCCTAGAGGAGACAATCCTCTTCAAAGGGTATAGTTTATTTTTTGAAAATGAAAAAAAAATTAAACAATAGTTGATGATAACTGAAAACTATCAAAATCGGGTAAGTTTGACTTTAAAACGTTATTACGAGAAAAATATAGATCAAATTTTTTTTTTTTTTCCATGCCCTAGATAATGAAGTCACCTATTTGGGGAAAAAAAATAAGGGGAAAATGCATTTTTTTTCTATTTGTTTATTGACGTCAACTGAATGTCACTTTTTCTTCAAATTTTTAGCATTTCAAAATCTGCTCTTAAATTGATAAAAAAGAAATCAAAACAATTCTTAAAAAAATCTAAAATATTAGACTAATAAACTTCAACAAGAGATCTACACTTTCTTAGTTTACATCATTTTGAAATTCAAAACATAAAGGCCACTTTTATGTGGTCGAAGTTGAGATATTTTTTTGATGTTGGCCGATTCCTTTATAAAGTGTGACACAAGTTTATGCTTTTGCCTAGAGAATTGATTTTTTGGTTTTTTGGGTTGTTGTTTTTTCTCTGCGAGAGACTTGCCTATATTGGATATGTGGAGTTGTCATACGACTGTGGAAAGAGATATAGATAGCCTTTTCCTTGTGTGGGGTTACAGTTTTACAATAGTAGCTCATGATAGTTGAGTTGGGAATTGAGTAAAGTCTATTATATATTCGATACAATTGAGAATAACATTGATTTGAGGTAGAAACTAAAGCTTATATTCTTCATCCAAACCCATACTTATCATTCTAAGTACTCTATTATGAATTTGAAAGACAAAGTTGACGGTGTCAACATGCATAGAAATATGATGTTATTATGTGGCTTCAAGCCATATCAAATGCTTATTGTTGTAGTGTGTCATGAATGTGAATAATTGTTCTTTATCATATATGTTAGTATATAATTGTGTATACATTTAACCCTTGGTTACCTGAGTGATTATCAAATGTGAAATGCAAGAAATAAGCTCTCGAGGCGTCGTCCAGTAGAGAACTAAACTCTGCTTAAAACTTGTATGTCATAGGTCATCGAAAGATGATGGTGATGATGAGTGAAATACTTTCATCAATTTCACCTGTGTTTAAATCCGATAGGGTTATTATTTTGTTGAATGACCTTTATGCCTTGTGTTGCAAATGATTTAATGTAGTGTTGGATAGTAGCCATGAAGGCTCATAGTCTTTGTTTAAACATTGACTACTTTTTAATGGCTATGATAGCCGAGAGCTTAGAAATTGTCTTTATGATAGCTAGAGCTCACTTATGATTACAGGTGAATTAGGAACCTTTCTGTGTTATTGTTTAGTTTAGTTTTGATAAAGAACTCTCTTGAAACTAGTGTTATTATTATTAACATTAATACCACGAAGTGGACGATGCAAAACATCGACTACATGTAATGAGTCTTTGTGCATGCAATGTACTTGCTTCTATAACGTTTCATATGATAATGAAAGGTCTCATTTGGCTAAGTTATTATTTTGGGACTCCTATGGGTTGAGTCATATCGATATAATATGTTATGTGTTAGTTTATGAAAGCCTTCTCTTGAATGGCTAAGTATACTTCTTTACGAATTATGTATTCGGGAAAGTATCTTGTGCTAAGAACCTTGTCACTTTATATTTGGCTGCAAATAGAACATGCATACCTTTTTTCATAAAGGTCAAGTTACTTTTTATGAGTCACATACATGAAGGTCTTTGAAGACTAAACTTTATTCACTATAAGTACAAACCATTAACTCTACAAACTAAGTGTAACCATAGACTATGGAAATAAAGTAAACTCCTAGCCAGTAAGGTAGATATAGAAAACATGATAGAACCTTTATTTTATATAACCTTGTACAGGACAATGTGACATGGACTCACTAGCTCTCATTTGCCAGAATAACTAAAACTTCAAGATGGGTTATCAGGATTAAGTCTGATGTCCAAGGAATGGACTAAGACATTTTTGAATTGAATTATTCTAGACCAAGAAGGGTAGAACTATGTAACTGTAGGACATGATAGGTTATAAGTTGAGTCAAGGTGGTGGACATATGACAACGTTCAATGTGTAATGTTTATGTATGTAAATCTTTGGCCAAAGTAATGTATCTGTCTCTACATGCATTGTCAGCCCACAGTGCTCTAGATGGCATAGTGTGTCCAGTAGTGTAAAACATAGTTAGAGTGGATCTATAATTGTGTGACTAAGAGGCACTATGAAGGACACAACACCAGATACTCAGATGGCTAACCTAACGGTTCTCAATATCTAACCCTTCCGTGAAGGGTAGGGCCACTTCCAGCTAGGAAGTTGAGCGGGGGACCATAGGTCCATGGTTGGTGGAAAAGTACCAGGATGATGCTCTCCTTCCCAAGCATGAGATGAGTTGAGGCTTATGAAGGCAGATGTCTTATGTTCCAGATACAGTTTTTTTCATTTCATGACTTGATAGTCAATTGTAATGTATAATTTGATATATGATGCCTTGGGCATAACTTGTACATACATAGTGAAAGTTATTCACTTGGATATGTAAATGATTATTGTAATGTAAGCTTTCTTATATTCTATTTAGAATAATATGCTTAGTTGATGAAATGATAGTGAATCATTATTGTTAACTAGAAATGGATAATCATATTGTTATCTAATCTCTTAATTTAGATGAAAGTTTATGTTAATCTTTGAGTATTATGGAATGAGATGTTACAATATCCAAGGTAAACACTAACATTTATTCAATTGTTTTGAATCTTCTCAATGTAAGCTAGGATAAGGATTTGATATAATTACTACTAAAATTATATGTGAGGGAGAAGTTTTTCAGTGGTCTAGACAAGGAACTTGGAATAATTAATCCCATCAATGCTAGGGCAATTCTTATTGCAAGATATGAATTCATAGGTTTCTTTTCCATTGATAATTTATAAAGTTTAGAATAATAGTTTTATGATATAATGCACGGAGTAAAAAAGTGGATGATAAAAGGTAGGTTTGGAGGAGGTACAAAAGCCTTGAACCTCTTAGGGACCCCTTTCTAGTCCCCTTCTCCTCATGTGGAATAGGCCAAATCTGAGCAAGCTAAAAGAACTATTAAAAACTTAATATATAATGTTGTGTTTATAGTAGGCTTTGGCTACATGGATGTTATTTTGGTATAAAATACACATAAATTGCATAAATACATAAACTAATATATTATTAATGAAAACTTGTTCATATATATTTATATTGAAAGGAAAAGGATATATATAAAATCCTTCTTCATATAAAATACCAAAACATCCTCCACTAAACCTATTTCCCAAACAACTCATAAAGCTAAACTATAGCATTATTTAATGCCCTTAACATTCCACATGAAGACCTTCATTGTCCCCAAGGAGAGCATTACACTCTCTTAATTCTAAGAATTGTTTCTGAGGTGGATTGTTTGCATGTAGCTACTTGTTCAGTCTTCTTTGATCTTGATTTCCATGACTTTTTTCTATGAATTGGGGTACAAAAATTTGTCTTCTCCAATCTGGACTTACGATAGGTAGGTTGCTCTATCATTTTACCTTCTAGGTCTTCCTGCTTATCTTCTTTGGCATCCTCGCCCAATGTTTAACTCCCATCCTTCAAGAGAGTTTTCTATGTCATTCTATCTTCCAGGCCTTCCTGTTTATCTTCTACATCATCCTCTTCATGTGTTTCATTCCCATTCTTCAAGGTAATTCCTTCCATGATGTGTTTTGTAATACCTCCTTGTCCTTATCCTCTAGCCCAGAGTCTTCTCCCCCTACATTAGTTCCCATTATTTCACTGCTTAGAGTTGTAGTCAGTAGGAAAATGTGAAACCCACCATCTGCGAAGATGTCCTGTCTATCTAGTTCTTGTGTCTCATTCCCATTCGTCCCCACCTGACTGTCCATCTTTGATGTGTCCAGATGTGTTGTTTCTGTTCCCATAATCTCCGTCAGCTAAGAAAAATCTTTTAATCCTTGTGATGTAGTCTTGAACAGACCACCTTCTATGTTATTTGCCAAACATATCTGGTCATGCATTCCGCTTGAGTCTGATACATTACGAAAATTGCATTGAAAATGGTCGTTCCCATTGCAAGACGAACACCTGAGCTACGAGTCTTTGTAGAGGATGTCTTGAGTCCAGATTCCTTCAATAGTTTGTATTTTAATTTTCTTTGGTAGGCCCTTGTTGGCCTCTATCATGACACGCATTCCAACGCTATTCGCACGTGTTTCTAACTTATCATCGTACCCTTGAAATTTACCAATAGAATCACCTAGGAGTTTTAAGATGTCAAAATCTATATATTCCAACGGCAAATTTTTTACTATGATCCAAAAGTAGGTAGAAGAAATTATTTCTTTTCCCATATTGAAATTTGGTTGTGAGGATTGATAATAGAGCCCAGCCTCGTTAAGGAACCAAATATTCTTCTGGAAAACTAAATCCCTATTCTGGTTTGAAAATTTTACTATGAAGAACCCTTTTCTAAAATTACAAAATCATCATATAATTTTGAGGAAGGCATTCATGTAGAATATTTTTAGAGATGAGGGTTTTCCAAAACATACCAATGATGGTCGTCTCCTTGAGGTTCTTTGTCTTGTCAACTAATAGTGTTTCAAGTATTTGTATACAAAGTTCCTACCTCGGCCATGATGTTGGGTATTCCCATTTTGTTTGTTCTTCCTCATGTGTCAAAATGGGAACGTCTTAATCAGCCGGTGTATTGTAAGCGACAGCTGGTCGATGTTGGTATGGCAGCAACAGTCGAGCTAATCTGGAGTCGACGACTTGTACGACAGCAACAGTCGAGACAAGTCGAATACTTTTGGTCCATTGGAAACGTCGACCAGTGGAGTTGTTGCCTCATCTGTACAGCCGGTGAGTTGCAAAGTCGTCGACCAGTAGAGTTGTCGCCTCATCCGTACAGCGGGTGAGTTGCAACTCACCGCTGTTTACGTGAGGTGGTCAAAATGCACCTTTCTAGATATATCCTCTTTCGGGAATCTCTTATTTTCTGTGTATAACTTCTTTTCTCTTGCTTTGTGAAAACACTAGTTCTGCCTCTCTTTCTTGTCTTCCCAAAGGTTTCCATTTTTGTCTCATAATTGCATGCAGGGGCCCTTGGTCTTCTTCCACTGTCGTGACTCCTGCAAAAAGCTTCGGCTGATCTGGAAGTGCCTTCCTAAAGTGCTTTATGTTTACTCCCCTCAAGTCACTTGATAGAGATTGATGGAAGCTATTCTATCCCTTCTTTTGGTTAGTTTCCGATCCATTCCGAATCCACTAGATGACGTGCCTGAGATGGGTTTGCTTTTCCCCAAGAATTTGAAAAGGGAGATTTTCTCTGTCTCTTTGATTTCCCTCTCTCCCATCTGTTTCTGCACCAAGAGACTTCCTCCCATGAATGTCCGCCATTTTTTTGGGTACCTACGACACACGATTTTAAAATAGCATCACCAGTTCTAGAACTTATAAATCATGTTGCATATAGTTATATTTTTCATGTGAACACTTCAATATAAAGATTTTTTCAATGTCAATAAAGCTGAAAAAAATGTATGAAACTTGAAAAACAAAGATATTGGATATGAGCATGTGACCACTTGGAGAGACTCGCCACCTCTCACCAACTCACCTTATGCAACTTGAAATATTCTAGAACATTCCCGCTTCATAATAAATCTATTAACAATGAGAAAACCCCATACAAGCTTGTAGAAATAATTCTAAAACACTCATGATATTTTGGTTTATATTTTTTCCTGCTTTTGAAATCATCGAGTATCGTATGCCTTGAGGTCTTATTTTTCCATGCTATAACATCCATGAGTTCTTTTAGTCTTTGAACTATCCTTTTAAAACTATCCTTTGCTTCTCTTCCTCAATGCACTCCTTTCTTATGAAAACTTTCTTAGTGTCTTCTATATTTGTAAGGTTAACTGCTGTATCGATTCTTCCTTAGAACCCATTAGGTTATCTTATTCTAGTGATTGTTCATGCCAAACAATTACTTGAGAGCAACCTTGCCTTTCAATATAGTGATGGTCTTTAGATTAATTAGAGCATCATCAACCATGATTGTATCCTCATGATCATCTTCATCTATAATGTGTGTCTCAAGTATTCTAGTGTTAAAAGATGTTAATGGTGCAAACCAATAAATATTTCTCAAAAGAATGAAGAATTTTACAATAATAATTTTTATCCCAATACAAGAAGGAATCAAGGGAATTGTCTCCACAACTTAGATTTTAATTTTCAAGTTTGATTGGTATTGGTTTTGTGTAGTTTAGGATTTTATTTGGTTAATAGCCTAGTCAACACTAGATTATAAAGTTGATCAATATAATCATTTTTATCTAAATTTAATAGAAAGGGAGAGGGACTCATTGTATTACCAAAAAAAGAAAAGTATAAAGAGAAATACAAATCTTTTCTTAAATGTCACATCTTAAATAAATTTAACTAAAAAAATCTCTAAATTATAAAGCTAAGTAAATTGAACGAAAATATATTTAATTACAATGTTATATTTTACATAGATTTAGCTAGTATAGATATCTTAAATATATTTATAAGGGAGAAATGTAAGTTTGGAGCTATTTTATTTACTTAAAAGTTATTTTATCTTACTTTACAACTATTTTATTTGATTTATGATTATGTAACTTTTGATTTTACTTTTGGAAAAACCACCATTCATTATTTGGGACATTTTTTGTTTTATTTTTTACTTTGAAATGTGTAGTAAATATTATATATTTTATATATTATTTTTAATAATTTCATTTGTAGGCCTTAATTTATATTTTACAAATATTGAAAGGGAGTGCCGTAAATTGATAAGAAAATAAGTGTACATTAAATATATTTTTTAAATATAAATATACTAGTATATTTATATTTAAAAACTAAATAATAACTTTTCTACTAAACAAAAATTAATTAATTTATAATATATTTTTAAAATAAATTTAACTAAAAAAACAAGTTTCAGTTATGAAAGGTCCCATCTTAAAAATAGATTTAAATAAACCTCAAGACTTAGATACAAAATTTTAGTTAAATATCATATGTTAATTTAATTAATGTAGGATTTGACTTTTATAACATAGACAAAAAAATTCAATTATATCAACTAAGTATTAAATTAAAAAATAATATTATAATTTTTTTTATTAAGTATAAGGAGTTCAAGGAAACAACAAAAACCACCGAGTATCAAAGCATTAGAGGACAAGCCTCACACAGCAAAAAAGCTGAATATTACATATAACCAGAGCTAACAAAGAAAGGACTGGAACAACAAATAATAACTATTGTAACACATCTTCAAAGGTGTCCACCCACACAGTCCAACCCATAGCACCTTCCATCTAGACCAAGTTCTTCTAAACCTGGATCTGCTTAAGCATGTAGATCATCTTCTCCAGTAGTGTTGTGAGGGTTTCTTTTAATCTCCTTGCTGATGCGGTTGACAGTTTGGTTAAAAGTGTGGATATTGTCCAAGTGCAGCCTCCAGAAATAACCATTTTTCACTTCGTTAGCAAAGAATGTCGCATGTCTATCTTTAAGCAATCTTTTGAATTTAGACTTGTTGACTTTCATAGTTATTTGAATCTGCGAAATTTTTTTGAAATATGTGAGACTTAGAAAAGACTCAGTAAGCAATCTGGGGACATTTTGAAATCTTTCTTCATTTCTGCACTTCCAAATTTGCCATAAAATGTTAGCTGAGAGAATATCCCAAAACATGTTAACATCTTTTTTTGCATTAGAAATAAAACCAGTAATAACTTCAAGAATATTGAAAGTAGCAGGGTGGAAATGCCAAACATCAACCAAACCTTTTTAGCAAAAGTGCACTCAAAGAATATATGTCTTCCCATTTCTGGGATTCTGCAAATGCTGCACAAGTTAGTATTAGAGAAAGAGTTCCTAATAGGAAGCTTGTTGAGAATAAGTAACCATTTAAAACATCTAATTTTAGGATCAATAGAACTTTTCCATAGATTGTCAAAAAGTTTATTTCAGGAAGGAACATCTAAATTAGTATACCAAGAATTATTAATATGGCTGATAATTTCATCATTGCAGTTAATAATAGAGTAAATGTTCTTAGCTTTAAGCTTGGAAATGATAATACCACCAGGCCATTTAATTTTCTAATAACTATTAGAATCAACATGACATAAAGTAGGAATATTCTTGCTGGCCCTGACAATCATATTATAAGTCTTCTTATGAGAATCAGGAAGGTTAAATTTACTCTTTAACTCATCCCACTAAATAAGTCTATCATTTTCAAAGATGTCAATAAGTTGTTTGATCCCATGATTGGCCCAACTCTTGGTGGAACAGCCTTGGGTAAGAGCAAGGGGCTTATTACCGAGCTTAAGGTTCCACCAAATGGACCTCTCACCATGGAGGGTCTTATCATCATAGAAGTCTTTATTCTTGATGAATTGCCTAACATGGTTCTAGGCCTTCCAAATGGACTTGAATACAGCTGAGCCTTGAACAATGATAGGAAATTCACTACAAATAAGATCAGTGAGGGGAAGATTTTTCTAGAATTTGGCATTCTTTGGATAACCCCTTTCAATATTGTTATGAATAAGAACTCTCTAAGGGTCATCTCCCTCCAAGGCATGAAAGATCCATTTGGAGGCCAAAGCAAGACCACTTAGTCGTAGGTCTTTAAGCCCCAAGCCCCCAAAGAGCTTATCAACATGACACCAGCTCCACCTGACAGTGAGTTTTGTTATTTCCTTTCCCATCTGACCAGAGGTAATTCCTGATGACTTTTTGAATTTCTATAACTTGGTAATCATTAAACATCCAAGCTGAGGCATAGTAAATATTGTAAGAAGAGAGAATCTTTTGACAGACTTGAAAACTACTAGCAAAAGACAGAGACCTATTGTGCCATTTATTCAACTTATTATGAATCTTGTCCTTAACCCAACTCCACATTTCTTTTAAAGAAGAATCAAGAGAGAAGGGAATACCCAGATATCTGACAATTTTTGAGAGACCACCCCACGGGAAACCAAATTTACCAAACCAATCAGGAGGTTGGTCATTCCATCCAAGACAAATAGACTTGGCTTGTGATAACCTACCTCTAGAAATCTTACAGAAAAAACTGAGCTTATTGATCATAGCTTCGAAGTTGGCTTCAGAGACTTTATGAAAGAGAGAGGTGTCATCAGCAAATTGGCAGTTAATAATATTCTTGTTATCAGGAACGGTGAGGCTTTTGACAGCAGGGGATAAGGTGTTGTCTCTAAGAATATAGAAGAGAGCTTCAGAGGCTATAACAAAAAAGGCAGGGGCAAGCGGATAGCCTTGCCTAATTGATCCACCCAAAGGGAAAGGGGCTGAAAGAGATCCATTAATATCAATTTGAGCATGAGCATCTTTAAGAAGCATTTTAACAATATCACAAAAGAAAGAGGGGAATCCAAAAGCGTCAAGCATCATATTGATAAAGTCCCACTCTATTCTATCGTAAGCCTTTTCAAAATCCAGCAAAAACATAGCAACATTTTGATCAGTATGCTTGGCCCAATTAAGAGCTTCCCAACTAGTAATCAAGTTCTCTAAGATATATCTCCCTTTAACAAAACCAGTTTGAGTAGGACAAATGAATTTAGGAAGAATAGTTTCCAACCTTCGAGACATGATTTTGGTAAGAAATTTGTAAGAAACATTTAAAAGAGTTATAGGTCTCCAATTCTTTATGAAGGATTTATCTCCCTCTTTAGGGATGAGTTTGATAATTCCAGAGTTAATCTCCCTACCCAGAGTTCAAGTATCAATGGCTTCATTATAGATGTTAAGTAATTCTTTGCAAATCCATTTACTGTTGGCTTTATAAAACTCCACAGGCAGCCTGTCAGGTCTAGGAGCTTTATCATTGTTAAGAGAGTTGATGGACTTTTCAATTTCCTCCAAAGATATGGGCTATTCAAGAACAGAGGCATCAATATCTGAAATCCTTTTGGGGATAAGATTCCTACACTAATTTCTAAGAGTCCTAGCATCTTGAGAGTCCTCGGAAGTAAAAAGATCTTCATAAAACTAGGCAAATTCTTTTTTAATATCATTAATATCATAAATTGTTTGATTGTTAATGAACAATTTATCAATAGATTCCTTAGCCTGCTTTTGTTTAATAAGATTGAAGAAGAATTTACTACCTCTGTCACCAAATTGAAGCCAATGAGCTCTAGAACAGATTCTAGCTCCCAAAGCTTTCTGGTGTTGGTGTTTTCTCAGCGCGTTCTTAGCATAAGCCAGTTGATGACAGAGATAGGGGTCATCAGACTTATTTTGAATGGCCATTTCAGCATTGTACAAATTATTGTTAAGCCAGGACTCCTTATATCTGTAATCCTTGGCCTTCTTTTGACCAACCGTTCTCAACAAATTCTGCCAAGCAGAAATATCCAAATTCCACCTACTAATATAAGATAATGAGGGATATTGAGATTCATTAATAAGTCTAATAATTGAAATAGTAGTAAGAATGTCTTCATCTTCCAATAGGCTAGTGTTAAGGATGAATTTACTATTAACATTATTGCTAAAAGTAGGGGAACAACCAAGATTGATCAAAATAGAGATAGGATGATGATCCAAAAGAGTAGTAGGGGAAACAAGCATGAGGTTGTTATGTTTATCTGGGATCACAGAAAAAAATTATTATTAACATAAAACCGATCCAACCTAGAATAAATTCCAGACTAACCTTTCTGACAATTACACCAAGTAAACTGGAGACCAGGATTATTGTTCTTGTTCCCACTTAACGGATCAAAAAGAGATTTAGAAAATTTAAAATTATTCCAAGCAAGTTTTTCCTGATCTTTCCAGGAAAAGGGGAGACCACCCATCTTATCCTCTTGATCCTCTATCATATTAAAGTCACCTCCAAACATCCAAGGGATATCTGGAAGTGAGCAGAGCCATGACCAAAACATAGTTCTTTCATTATAGTCATTGGCAGCATATATAGAACAAATACCAAATTCCATGTCATTTTGGTTGAAAATCAACCAAATAGGTCTGTTACAGGGAGAAAAACCAAAGCTCTTAATTTTAGATCCCCATCTAGGACTGACTAATATCACAACGCCTCCTCTCCCCTGAGAGTGATTAGTGGAAAATTTGACAACATCCTTCCAAATAAAGTTTAGATTGGATTCAAGATTGAATCCAGTAGTTTTGATTTCTTGTAGCATGATAATATCAATATTATTTTTGGAACTGAGGAAATTTTTAACCACAAACTTTCTATCAGGACATTCAAGTCCTCTGATATTCCATGAAATACAATTCATTGAGACAGAGTTTTAGGGATGGATGCTTCAGGACCAACAACATCCTCCATAGGAGATGCCTCGTCAGGGATATTCTAATTCTGCTTTTTATTATTCTTATTTTTATTTTTTGAGCGAAGAGGTCTCCCTTTCCTCTTTGACGTGAGGATATCTTCATTATCCGAGAGAGAAGGAGAAACCATATCCTGCTCCACGGGGCTGATTGGATGCAGGCGTCGCTGGTATGACTTCAAAAATGAACTCATCAGAGATTTCTTAAAAATATTTAACAGGGATCTTCGAGTCGGGGGATTTTGAGGCAGGGGCAGAAGCCTTAGTGGTTTCCTGCACAACCGCATCGACCACAGGGGTAGAGGACTTTGTAGAGTTCTAAACCTTAACAATCGAATTAACAGATGAAGGAGGCGGAATCACTTTTGACGCTACATTATTCTTGTTAGACCTTTTTTTTCTTTTTTTAGTAACTTCTTGAAATCCATCAACATCCACAATGTCAGTAACAAAAGCATTACTAAAAGAGGGTGTCGGCAAAGAGGAGAGAGGTGAATGTGAAAAGGTGAAAGGAGGAGGTGAAGGGTTAGGTTTAACAGAGGAAGAAGGGATCGATTGAGTGAGGGAAGGGCTATTCATCAAGGAACGGTTTTTTGGAGCATTATTTTTTATGATAGGGCAGTCTTTTCGCAAATGCCCTTCTTTCCTGCATAAGAAACACGCATTTAAACCTCCTAGGGTTTCGACAGGGCAAGAAATCTTTTCCTTATCAATAGCAATAGAAAGCTCTTTGGGTAAATCATGGCCAGGTTTCAAAGCAATAAGAACCCTAGCATCAAGATGGGGAACCAGACGAGCCGAATCATCCATGCAAATAAATTTACCAAGGGGTTCAACCAGATAGGGAATAAACCGCCATAAAAAAGGTGGAATATTTTTAATGAGGACCCATCTGGGGGCCGATAGGGCAACAATTTCATCTAGGTTAGCCTCAGCGTTCCATGCCAAAGCTTTGAAGGTTGTGTTACCCACTGTCCAATATTCCTTTTTTAGAACAGCAATCTGAGAATCATTTTATTGAAGAAAACCACAAATAAGCCTTTTTGTATTTGCCTACAAAAGGAAATTTGATATCCTAGTTTTAGATTCCAGTAATTATAAAACCAATCATCTAGAAATTTTCTTGCAGGAACCTTGTCAATTTCAACCGCAGAGAAGAAAATGGCAGTGTTCCTTAATCTTTCCTTTTCCTTTATTATCTCAAATAACATTTCATGATTTGGAGTAACATGAAAGGTTGAAAGGTCCACAGATTGCTTACTGATTGTTGAGTTTTCCTCACGCGAGGGTGAAGTAAAATGAGCTCTAGAGACAATCGCTGGGGTTGAATTAGTGACTGCCTCAAAGAAAGATCTCGGCTTACCACCTGCACTGATGTTGTTTCTGGTAGCATTGCTAACGTTATTATCCAAAGCATTGTTTATGGTTGCAGAGGAGTTGGTGTTACTCGGTATAGAGCCTACGGAAAAATTAAATGCAGGAGTGAACTTAGGGTTAAGGGGAGAGGACATATCACACCTGAGTCTGTCCTTGTTTACCGGATCACCATTAAGAGCGCCTCCAATGCTTGCGACGTCGCCGTTCAAGTTGCCTTCAACACTTGCCACCTTGCCTTCATTTCGGATACCAAGATCTGGAGTGACACCAGCTGGATCCGTCGGCCGATCGCCGTCAGGCATTCCGGCGACGAAAAAACAATAAACCTTCGCTTTAAGGCTTTCGCTAAAATTTGCAAAGCAGACCTTTTTTCGCTTTCTAATATTATAATTTTAAATAAATTTAATTAAAAATATAACTATACTCTAAAAGTTACATATAAAATTTTATTTACTTAACCCAAAAAAAACCCCGAAAATTTTGAAGTAAATATAACTGGAAAAAAATCCTTCAATTATAAAGGTCAGATACATACGACATCAACGGCCAGGTACAAATGGTACTAGATTTAACTCTAAAGATGCATCTCAATCATAAAGACGAAATACAAATCTTATTAAATTTAACAAACTAGACCAGATATAAATTCTGGCTCAACTCGTCCTGCAACAGACAACCAAAGAAATACAAAACACTTCGTTATCTCATACTAACAGTAATGGTGGCTAAGGTTGTATTTTGGATAAAGCGTACATTATCAGCACTGAATGGCGATGCTATTCCACCCAAAACCGGTGCAGTCGCTTATACTGACACCAAGTATAGTATGTACTGCACCCTCACAACTATCACCATTATAAAGAGCGACAGTCTGTCCTTCGTATACAAACTCATATCCTCCATGGACGGGTAAGTTGAAACATCCACAATTACTGTAACGGAAACCCTCGGTATTACACCCACGCCCGGACCACACAGTAAAAGAACTACCCATACAAGGCTTTAGAAACAAGAGCCATACAAGCAATACTCCTATATATTTCAAAACATTATTTTTTTTCATAATGTTACAATTGAATGTAATTGTACAGAACAAATGTTTACATGTAGTGCTGAAGGGATTGTGCGTTGTATTTATAGAGGAAAAGTGGGATTCAATATCGTGAGTCTCGTTGTTTGTAACGTCAAGATAAAGGTTGTATGAGTTTTCGCTTAGCTTGAAGAAACGTCTCGAGCATGGGTCGTTTTGCGTTTCCAAGGCCTGCAACTGTTCTTTTGCGGGGCGTCGTTTCCAACTGTCTCGATGTGGGAACTGAATTTTCAAAAACAATTGAATGAGATTTTGCTGTTGTTTGTTGGCCTGTAGATGGGAAATTTGACTTTCAGTTTTGCGAGGCATCATTTGCTCTTATGTACTCTTTTTTGTTCCTCTCGTTTAATTCTCAAATTTGTTTCTATTTATAACTATTTTCGTAGTAGGGAACCTAAACTATTTTATTTTATAGTGCTTACTAACTTCTTTCCATTTGCAATCACGAGTTATAACTTTTATCTTTGCTACGTATAGTTGGTTGGTTAAAAAAAAAAAATTGGTAATAGTAAAAATGAAAAAACAATGGCCTGGGTGAAAAATAATTTCATGGCTTCGGATTCTTTTGTTCCCTTTGAAACCTTTACTTCTGGCTGTTCTTAAATATCATCCACTTAAACAGTCAAAGGTCAATTTTGGCCAATAGAAATAGGAAAAATATTTACCACTTTTTGTTGTGAATGAGGTGTAAAATTGCTATTGATTGTTTGACCATTGAAGTGGATGATATTTAAGTAGAGTGCTTTCTTCCTCCTATGTTGCTGCAATCTCCTAATTTTGTATTTCAGTAGGAGAAGTAGAATTTAGGAATTGAGTGATAGTGATACTTGTTTTGTGGTCTTGAATGTATCAAGGATAATTTTTGTAATACTAGTTTACTTGACCAACTTTCATGGTAAGTTATATTCATGTAAATTTTCAACATACATGAATAGAATGGGAGAGGGTCCTTACCTCTCACTTTACAAAAAAAAAAATGAAAAATCAACTAGAACACAAGATCAAACTACTCAAAAATGAAAAATGAAAAATGAAAAATCAACTAGAACACAAGATCAAACTACTCATAAAGTTTGAGTAACCATGTAAACTAGGAACATGCTACAATGGAGCTCGCTAGTTAAGAATTATCATTGCCAAGTTGCCCCTTCATTCAAAAATATAGGATAGAGTAGCCACGATGGTGTATTTTTGGAGCTTCCTACTAGAAAAGTAGAGCAACAATGACAACATGATTTAGGGTTAGGTCAAACAAGATTTAGGTTTAATAGAAGAGGTGTTGTGGTCATTTTTATTGCATATAAGGGTTAAATTTAACAACATTAAGACTTATAAATAGAAATAATTCTAACACCCAATTTAAATGCCTAGGACTGAAAAAACAACTTTATCAGTTATTTTTCTTGAGGGAGATCACGAAGGTGGTGATGAGGTGATGGAAGAGGATGTTTGGGGAGAATATCTAGGTGAAGTAGAGGATGAAAAACTCATTGATCTTTAGTTGGAGATTCGATCCCATCAAAATGGGTGTAGACCATTTAGGTTTTGCAATGATTCAACACAACCTTTTGTTGCTATGTAGGGTAATATAATTTGGTTGTAGGGGCTAGCAATGGTGTCAAAAGTAGTTCTTAGGCTTTTATTGTCGTTGGCTCCTAGTGTGACCCTAGTTCTCCTATTGCACAATAGCATTCTGCAAGTGTTGAGTATATTGCTTCTATTAAGGGAAGTCATGCTTTAGATGATCAATATTTTGGGTAGGGCCTACAATGAGGGTTTCTCCTTTTTCTTTGTGGACCCTTTGTAGAGAGGATCATGTAATAATGTCCTAATGGGGTCCCTGAATTCTCCTCTTACCCTTCTCTCGATAGTCTAGTTAGTGGTTATGGTCCTAGGGCTAGGGGTGTTAAGGCACAAGTATCTATTGGTGGTAGTATCTCAATGTTTCTCTTTCCTAATGCTATCATGCAGGGATCTTGTAGTGGGCTTCCTTCATGCAAATTGGATGGTTGTAAATCCTAGGCAAAGGTTCTTAAAGGTAAGTCTTATTCTAGACCTACTCAGTCTTTCTCTTTGGAAATGGTGGTAAATGATAAAGACATTATTCTAAGGGTTCTTGATTAGTTATTGACAGATCATCTATTAGGCTAGAAAACTTGCTTATTGAGAATTTTATGGGTTCTAGACCAAACATTGATGTGGTAAGAAGACATCCTTAGATTAAATGGAATCTATGTGGCCAATTTGAGATATTAGCTATATGTCATGGTTTCTTTTTATCTCCTTTTGGAATCATGAGGATAGTGTCCAAACCCTCTTGAATAATCTTTGGTTTCTCTAAAAATAGGTTTCTTTCTAAGAAAATGAAACCTAGGATTTGATCCTAAGAAAGATTGCATTATATATGATCCTAGTCTAGTTAAGCTTTCAATATTACCATTAGAGTACTAGGAGGATGGGATTATGCTCAGTATTGCTAACTCATTTAGAGAATTCATATCTTTTGATGTAGTGACCAAATGGAGGAAACATCTATAGTATGCCACATTCTATGTGAATGTTGGCATGGATATGGAGTGTTCAACTTCAGTCACCTTGTCTTGAAAATTTCATGTTTGGGTGCAATAAATTTAGTACAAGTGTTCCTTGGCTGCTTACCTAAAGTGACATGAGTTTGGTTAGTTTTCTACTATTTATCTAGGTAATAAGGGGAAGCAAAAATTCTAGAAAAAGAAAGAAAAAAATATGAATTTTCTACCTCAAGAAATGTTGAGATGATGTCCATATAGTAGGATAATGTGTTTATCCTAGAAGCAGATAATATAGGCATTAAGGTTGGCCCCTTAGGAATTAGTATTTGCACTAAAGAAAACTTCAGTAATGTTCTTGATTTGGAGACTCTAGGTAGGGCTTCTTCTAAGTTGTGGGCTTCAAAGGAGATTTGTAGGGAAAGTGAAATTGGTAGAGGGGGATAGGAGGGTCATCTTTAGGAAGTAAATGTTAGAAACCCTATTTAGATGGGTGTTCCCCCTTTCATCCTAACATCATTGAATAAGGAAAAAATAAATATGGAGGATTCAATCCCAAATGTTGGTTTTGGTAGTGGGTTTTCTACAATCCCTTTGATTTCTTCTAGGTTAGAATCAATAGTAAAAAATGGAGAATGGTCTGGAATGAATTATGCTTCAAAAATTCATAAGTTAGGGTGTTGTGAGTTTGGGGCTCTTTGGAGCTCTTTATCTATAAGATACTTATTTATATGTTTTCTTCTTGGTCTACTTTGTTTAAATTATTCACTTTACCATTAGTAATTTGTCAACCGTCCCATTATATAAGTTGTCTTTGAGCTATTAGTTTTATGTTTGTAGCTATTGGCTTACAACCTTAGCATTGTTGATCCACTATTATTTTTTGGGCTTCATTGTTGTATTTCTTCAACTTTGTATAAGGTTTTGGGATCTTTCAAAAACATACCTTTACTCTTACTAAAAGAATTAATAAATAATAATTTTTAGCTCTGTTAGGATTTTAGGTTGAGAGTTTAACTTGGATTATAGGTGTTTGATTGTTATTAGTAGATATCATACTATTATTTTAGCATAAATTTGAGTTTACCTCCATGTCTTTTATTGGATCTTTTTTATTTTTGTGTATTTGAGTGACTCATTTCTTTTTCAAATGGCATCTATCCATACAAGCTTAGTTGTTAATGTTGGGAGTACTAACCTAGATGCATTTATGAATGGAAACACCCATAAGAAAACAATGCAAGTTTGTACCAAAGGTACTTCATTGGGTTAGCCCTTTGATACTCCACCAAATGTGGTTTTACCCATTTAAGAGTTTCATAGTGGATGCAAATGGTTAGAAAGTTTTAAATTGATTGGTTATTTTAGTTCTAAAATCTACCTCCTAAAACTTTATAAACTCACAAGAAATACAAGAAATTGATATATTTGAATCTAAAAGATTAGAAAGTTTAAAAGTTTAATCACATGTATCTGATGGGACATCATTTTATTTAATATTAGAGATAAATTCAATAATAATAATTGTTCTAATCCACTCCAACAATTTCAAAATTTTGGTTTTAATACCTACTTTAGGAGTGTTTTCATCAAGAATTTAAATTGTTTTCATCAACACAAGACAAGCTAAGTGATTCATAATCATGGTATTCTAAAAAATCATCATTTTCCAAGTGACAGAATTTTCAGACCATTCTCAATCTTCTTCAAAAATATAATATGCTTCAAGAATAAGGGTATCACATAAAACCAATCCAAGAGGATAAAAATATAAAAATATAATTCATTATTTCCACATAAATTTTTTTATGTTTAAATATTGATTCTTAATGAGTTGGTTGTTGGTAGATATATCTTTAATCATATATGAAAACAAGCATGTAAATAACTCATTAGGAAATTAATTTCTAATGTTAACCAATAAATTATCGAATTTGGTGTATGTTAAAGATATTATAGTTGAAACAAATATAAAAAATATTAGATATCAAAGATAGTTAATTTTATAGTTGAGTCAAAGTCAACAATATCAAGTTCATAAGCAATCTGTTGATAATTATTTAGGTATATGATTCATCAAAAATACAAAATTACAACTTGGTCTAATGGGAGGATGAATTTCTACATAATTCAAAAGATAACTTTGTAGAAATCCTCCAAGGGTTTTATTTTCACACAAAGCAATATCCAAGATTCTAGGTTTGGATGTGGTCAATATTATGTACTATGACCAAAAATTTCCCATTCATTTTAGAAGTTATGTACATTATGACCGTAATAGATGTAATTTTTTTTTTTAAACTAACACCCCATCGTTTACATGGGAAATTTCATGGATATTTTTTTTTTATTGATCATGTTTTTATAACTTGTAATGTTACATATAGTTTTTAGAGCACAGGGAACAAAATGAAAACCAAATAAATAAAATAAAATCAAGATAATGGCGTCTAGTCATTAATGAATTTGCAACATATAATGAAAATTAATAAAGAATGAAATGATCATCTCAAATTGCAAGCAAAGAAATCAAAAGGAAGATTAACCCAAAAGATCCCCAATAGAGTTGCCAAATTTGATTGTCTTAAAAAATGATACAAGTGAAGGAATCAATCTGATTGCTTATCATGATGGTTAAAGTGGAATCTTACTAGTTTAATCATGGTGTCATCCAAGAACTAAGGATAGTTATAGGTGTAGAGGGTAGTTTCGCTACCTTAAAATGATTATAAGTGTGCATTAATTAGTCAAGCATATTCTAGAAATTTTGGGTTTAATCACTTGTTTAATTATTTCAATTTGGCAGAAAAACTACATTTAGAAAATATTTGAAACATTTAATCTATTATATAATTCAAATTATAAGAGAAAACAATAAATAATATTGTCTCGTCCATGAATGAAAGATAAAACATTGAAATAACTAAACTACTTTGCACTATAGCAAGTATTATTTATTAATAATATAATTATACAATTTGCAATATGAGTAGAAATACTGAAGTTTATGAGTAGAAATACTAAAGTTTATGCTTTTAATCTCAAGTAACTTTTTTATAAAAATAAACATGCTATAAAAATTAGGGTGAGTGTAAGATCATGAATGGGCAAATAATGAAAATGTCAAAAAATATACTAAATGAAAAAGTGCTAACTTTTAGACATATTTAGATTTGGATGGAAAAAAATGTTAATATTTCTAGCTCAAATATGGACTCCCTTCAAAAATATCTTGGGATTACCTTAGATTTAGGCAAGTGGGAGTCCTAAAACTTGTCTAATTAACTTGCAAAACCACTCATTTAGTATTATCCAACTAAATTTAATAAAACAAAAAGGATTTGTATAGGAAACTATCATTATTTTAAAAATATAATATATGCCTCATTATAATTTTAATAAGTGATTATTATTAATTTTCTACATACATGTTTGATTTCCTAATTTATATACATAAGAAAATTGTTTTTTAATATTTTTAAAAAGTCACACTAAAAGATTCAAAAATAATTATTTATTTATTGAAAAAATTAAAAAAATATACTTCACATCCACTCATGTTTCCTTTACATAAATTGAAAGGTTGGAGGAATTTTTTTTTTCCTTTTCTCATACTTAGGTTGTCACACCTACTTTTTACATTTTTTTTTAAAATTTATTAGTCGCTCAAAGAAATATCTACTATTCACAATTAATTTTAATTTTAAAAAATGTAGTATCCCATAAACTACATTCAATTTACAACAACTTTTATTACTACCTTATTTTCACATTATGTAGATACTCATTCATTTTTTGACTTGAAGTTACTTAAGTCAATTTTTGGCATTTTCATTTCCACTTAGAGGTATTGTTTGGCCCATCATGACCTTACACTCACCCACTAATAAAGTGTGAAAGAAAGAAAATAAAACTAAAAGAAGTTGTTTATAGAAAGGTTATAGCATTAATAAAGACAAACATGTATCATAGATTAAAAATACACATTACATAAAGAGTCATTATATGACAAACTTTGATTAGGAAATATTTGTATTCATCAAGAGAATGCTAATTCACTTGAGTATATACTATATTCTAGTAGAGATAAAATTATATTTCATTCGATTATTTTAGTTCTATGATGTCTATATAAATTGAATTTGAATTAATTTTAAAATAAAGTCCTTATTTAGTGCTTATTTAGTGGAGTATGGCCTCCCCCACATCTAGGATCGATAAAATTATGTTACAATATAGACAAAGAATGCACATCTATAGAAGATTTCCCCTATTCAACATGTAGTCATGGTTCTAGAGGGATCCTTGATCAAATTTATAGAAAATCAAATGTGAACCTAATTTTTCTATCCCCTAAGGCATTTACTGTAGTGATCAAGTTTTTAAATTGAAGGAAACTTTCTACATTGGTAAATTAAACATCTATACAAGCCAAATTTAGTGTGTCTATAATGCCTTAAAAAATTGGATGTTAGAAGTTAGAAGAGATAAATTTAGCAGTAGGTTAGATATAATAAGTTATAAATATATTAGAAGTAGGTTTGTTGGACAAGGTTCACTAGAGCAATCTACCTGAGATAATTTGGAAGCATAAGTGAACACTCATGGCTATGTAGATCAATGCCTTTATGTAGTTCTATTATAAATTATCACCTTAGAAGATTACACTAGTCACATTTCAAATTGTGTGAAGGCTAATTTTATTTTGGTTTAAGGGGGGAGTTTATATGACTTGGTAATAGCATTGCACAATTTTGTATGTAAGATACACTTCTTCAACTATTCCTTTTCTACCCTCCCTCTTCTCTCATATTTTCTCTTGGTGATATTGTAGATTAGGTTTAGCTTGAGCTTCATTAAAAATCTTCATGTAGGATTCAATCTATATTCTTAATTTGAGTAATCATTTGAACATTATTTTTCAATTTAAATATTGTATAATTGTTTGAACTAAGCTGAAGAAAAAAAGTTGCTTGTTACTCAGAAAATAAACTTGAGAAACTTTGAGAGTATTTGCCAAAAAAATCCACTAAATTAACATATTGTGCACACATAGGTATCCATAAATCTTGGAGGATATTGAATCCCTTTCAAGAGAGTTGTATACTAACCTATGTTGGCACAATTTTTGACCTACCAACAATACTCATTCAAACTAAAATTTGATATGGCTTCAAAGTTATGTTGACTTTGTACGTGCATAGGACCCTAATATTTAATTATTCACTCCACACTATGAGGAACAACCCATGTCAATTTGTACCTCTAGTGCTTCCTTGGCTTGATCTGTAACGACCCTCGTGTGGTGTTGATGTTGAGTCAAATTTTTATATTATTATTTTTTAACTCTTGACATGCCATTCATGGCTCTTAAAAGAAAAGTTGGTGAGTATGTTTAAAGTGGAGAAAAATATCTATGCAGGTAGGTGAGTGAAGAGATGTGGGTAGAAAGAAAATCAGGAATGGTAAAATAGAGTGAGGAGAGTCAAAGATGTCTCATATTCAGAGGCTCTTAAAACAAAAAAAATAGAGGACAAAAAAAAAAGACAGAATAAAATAAGGGAGGACAGCGTAGGAGAGAAAACAAATATCTTAGGCAAGCATATCAGTTGGAAGGTTTGAGGTGAGGAGAGGGAGTACAAATAGAGGTATTTACATTAGTTCTTGTTTTACCTGCAATTAAAACTATACTCTATTTGCTGCAGTTTTTAGCCACACAAAAACTAAACCCACTACTGCGTTGGAAATCTTATGCCAATATTTATTTCAATGCAAGACATTTACAGTGCCTCTTCCCTTAGATTTATTCTTTAGCATGTAGAACTATTTCCTGAACTCGTTAGATAAAGGAGTTTTTTAAAAATAAAGATCATGTATTTCTAGTTTCTATTTTAGGATAAAACTAGGGTTCGATTCTATAGAGAATATGATGAGGGAAGCCATACAATAACTGGGATACAATGGTAGAAAATGAAGAGATCTAAGTCCCCATGAAACCTTTATGTTATACGATGCCTTCTCTGAAAGGGTTTTCACTACAACTCTTCTTAAGATTGCTAAGCGCCCTTCTGTTTGGTCATTATAGTCATTTATTTTCTATAAAGTAGTTCATGTGCCTTCTCTATGCTTCTATTTTGGCACATGTAGTGAGGACATGGCAAAGGTTGTGGAGTCTGGCTTTCCAACCGCCTGTTGCTATTGCTTAAAAGTTCTAAAGCCTTTTCAACAAATCCATCTCGTGAAATCCTATAGTCATTGTATTCCATGAGATAACATCTAATTCTGACATTCTGTCAAATAGATAGTGACTTGTCTTTACTTCCACATTTTCATACATGTCTACGATAGCAGTTCCATTTATAACATTTGATAAAATTCCCCTCCCATTACACTTGATGGTTGTTCCTTCAGCATTACTGGAGATCAATACTACACATTATCACAGTACAAAGTTAAAATTTAGATTGCCTCATTTGGAACCACCAATAATCTACACAAGAATATTGTCCCTGTTTAAAATGATGGAAACATTATACAACCCTCACCACAATTTCTCTTGCAACAATATCTAAAATTTATTGTTGTTGCAATGTAGCAACTGACACATACTCATAGGTTCTTATCACTCTAATAGTTGCTCCATGGGGCACGTTTAAAAAAAAACCAAATGTAATTGCCAATTGATTCAATATGAGGACAAAGATATAATTCATTGTTTCTTTTTTTATAGCATTATTAAATGTCATGAATCCAAAAAATACCCTGTTGCTTATACCTTCCTATTGTGGTACTTTTGAGATTGGATCCATTTAAAAATGTGTTTGCTAGCCTTGTTCGAGATATGTGTATGTTTTTATTAATTATTGAATCTAGCTAATGGGAAGGATGCCGGGAAATGTTGTCTTTTATTTATCTATCCGTACTTGCTTGCCGAGCATTTGCATTTTGTTTCAGCAGCTATTTCCTTGGCCTTTAATTTCACTATCGATATGCTTTCACGGATGCCGATTCGCCGTGTTGTAGTTGGCTACTTTTCACCCTGTCTATGGTAAACAGCCGGTTCATTGATTTCAATATACTTATGCTTTAGTTTGTCCCTTGACTTGTGTATGCTCATATTGAGACTCTTGGATGTATGCTATACTAAGCTTGACATGTCCTTGATTTCTTAATGGCTAGTCTCTGGTGTGGTACCTTGAGTAGTATCCGAGGAGTGGTTAGAATCCCCTCGAAACACTATGCTTGTGGGGTTGTTTACCATGTTTGCACTATTGTTTGTATACCATGTCTGCTCAGTGATTGATGCAAGTGTTGACCATTGTATTCCTTACCTTTATTGTCTTGTTTGGACCTTGTGACTACCTCCGAGTACGGTGGGGTGGCCTCTTTTGAGTCCACATGGTTTGGAGGCATTGCCACCACTATTAGGGATCAGTGAACAGGTTATCAGAGCACCAGCTTGAAGATGTTCTCTTTCTTTCTGTTACTTTATCAGTCATGTACCCATTTAGTTATTGTATTATTCATGGCTATGCCATTGTTCTTATTTATTCCTTTATGTAATTTTGTAGTCTCTTGTGAGAGGTGATGTAAATTATAGTAATGAGAAGATATGTGATGTTGCCTCTTATTTGACTTACGGATTTCAGTGTGGGTATCAGATCTGCTTGTACTATGGTGTTTATGGATTCATGTTTATATTTGGAAATGGGATTAGGAACATTTGAATTGGTGTTTAAAATGAATTTAGTTTATTAATGTTTCTCTGGAGGGTGACTTAGTCCTCTCATGTGGGTTGTACATTTGGCCATACTTGGCCATGAACGTTGTCGACATATCAAATCAACAACCGTCTTATGGGTATATTATAACTTCATGTCAAAAAAAAATATCTTGTCCTCTTTTGGGCCTTACCCTTCAGGGTTCCTGAGGTGGGATGTTACATCTAGTATCAGAGCCCATTTTCACACACTGGGAGCTCTAGCGTACTTGAGCCTTATATGTCTCCATGTGTTTGGCATGTGTGGCGTGAGCTTGTTATATTGTTTTTATAGGCTTGATTGCTTTCATGCCTTAGCATGGCATTAGTGGGCTAAGTTATAACCCTATGCTTAGATATCATGGAGGAAATAGCCTCCTTGGCCTTACCTTACTCAGTGGGACTAGAGTGTTGAGTCTTGTATGTTTGTGGGTTAAAGATAACTTAGATTGCCTAAATAGCCTTGTTTGGACTATTCTTGTAAGATTTGTGCTACAAATGTAAAGGATGATAAGATGTAGCTATTTACATATGTGGACAAATTAGTTTGATTGTTCCATACTCTCTTGTAAGTGTTGGATGATTGCTTATTTTTCTTTATCACCTCTTAATGTGCTTGAGTTTCTACCATTTATCACCCTTGATAACATATTGAAGTCATTGGAATACTAATGGTGCCTTAAACTATCCCTTAGTTGAATTTTCATGTTTACATATGATGAATATTGGATGGCATGTAATGTCTTGACTTGGGATGAAACATATCTTTCTCTCCTCTTCTTAGTTGTTAATAGTTGACAAGATGTTGGATTGATGGCTTATTGATTTAATTAGTATGTTAAAGTTGTAATAAGTAAAAGACTTAGTGAAGAATAACTTATGTTTGTTATGGTTATGCAATTGAAAATGGTTAAATGTTTATGAGTAACTCCTTGTTTAATGAGTTTACATGAGAACGATAATTGTTTGTGGATATATCTTGTTGATGAAATTTGATCTCTTCAATTGCATTGTGGTTTTAATGAGATCATATAGGTGAATTCTTGTATTTAATGCAAACTAAAAATAATGCATGTTAGAGTAATAAGTATGTTGCATATCTTGCTTGATGAGAAATTGCATGCCTTTGACACAACCATGGTTACTTAAGCTAATATGTATGGATGCGAATGTAGAGAAATGATTAGAATTCCTCAAACACAACTCATTTCATTATGTTATTAGCATCTGATTCTCTTGTGAACAAATGGTATTCCTGTAACTTGTGACATGATGTCATATTATGTGTCATTATGAGATGTATATCATTATATGAGATTATAGAAGCAACTGTAATAATGATTGTGAAAAAAAAATGTTACTTATGTTTGTGCATTGATGTTAAAATGATAGTGATGATGCTATACATGTTCATACACTATTGTGTTATGTTGATAGGATTACAAAGTGAATTTATGATGTTACAGGTAATGAGTTGCCCTTGTTAAAAGAGTAAAATTGGTATGGCTGTTTGGGAGTACCTATTGTTGGGTAAAGTTGGGTATCTTGCATTATGTTGCAAAGTCATAGGTGAACTATGGTATTGCTTGGGTAAGAGAAAATGTGGTTGTACTCCCTATGATGAGGACATCTAGTAATGTGCTCCTATGGAGTGTTGTGATTAACCAGTGCTTGAGATGTGTGCCCATGGGATGGTGATACTATGTACCCATCCATGGAGGGTATGTTTGGATTAAGTGTATGGGAGTAAACCATACAATCTATGTGTTTTCTGTTGTCACCCTATTGATTGCCAAGCTGAGGGTTGTTGATTGGTCAATATGTGGAGGGTAGTAGTAGCAACAAAGTTCCTTGGGAGGGAATTGCATGGCATACGTATAATGGCGGCACGAAATGATGGTGATCGTTTCAACCTCCCGAGAAAGTACTCACTACTTCCCCTTATTAATGGACTAGATACTTGGTTCATATAGTGTTAGCCTAATTCCCTTAGTTCTTAATAATTATTTTAGTTTGTGGTATGAGCATCTGTGATAGCTATGATCTTACCCTAATGTGATTGTTTTAGATATGATGCCACCCCCCACTGCTGTTCTGACATAGTGCTAGTGAGGATGTCGTGTTGCTGATGGTAGCGAGCTGAGCTCGAGGAGATGATGCCACGTACCTAGATGTGTGAAGGCATAGTATATATGTTGTGTTCCTACTTGTGCCGAGAGGAGTGGTTTCTCACACAGAGTAGAGGGTTCGCTCAAGAGGGCCTTGATTCCGATCGGTTGGCATGTGAGTGGAATCTAGCCATGTGTACCTCTAGCTTGGTGTGTTACTGCATGTGTTTTCTCTGTGGGTACACACTATGTGGGATGCTCCTATGAGTAGGACATTGCCATGCAGTATTCGGGTTGCATTCTTTTTTCGCTTGGCATATACCATGCGCGGTCGCGCCGCATGAGGTATGTGACCTGGGTGGACGGTACATTACTTTTCCATGTGAGGGTTGCGTGAGTAGGTCGCACCCACATGAAGGACTATTGAGATAGTCATGCTTGTTTTCCTCCTTCCTCGTGTGGTGACTAGCGATAGTCACGTAGTGCTGTGATGTGTATATTTTGAAGATTGTGAATCTTCTTTTCAATTATTGGTGACTTTTATTTTGCTTGTGTGGACAAGCACTTTAGTTTATCTTGCTTGTATTGGTTTAGCTACGGATGATTTTCTGGCATGTAACTGTTGCAGTTACATTTGATTTATTGTTGAAACTATGCGCATTTTCTTATCTCATTGTGAAAATTGAGATTTATTTCTCTTTATTTACATTCTTAGTGGCTAAACTAATTGACTTTACTGTTTTGAATGCTGGTCTTGTGTTGTGATGTGATTCCTCATCGGGTATGGTGAGATCCACCTGTTTGAGTGTATACGAAGAAGCAGACACAGGAAACCCTTGAGGATGGGATATGTGTGAGCTATTCTAAGCTCTAATTCATTACCTTCCTATTGATTGACTATCTCTTGGAGGATAAAACCCTTACATAAACAAGAGATATGTCATTGTGACTTGTATGGAAGGGCTCACTAGGTGGGTCATTTCCATCAAGACACATGGATATGGATTTTGGACATGGTTATTGGTTATGGACTCATGGTTACTTTGGCTATGGATGGTACTACGACATCCACGTAAACCCCTGTGTAGCCTTGTGATGTGAATGAGTATGTAGGTATATGTAGGTGGTATAGTTGTCATGTATGTAGTTGCATATTAAAATATAGAAGAGAACAAAAACAAAAATTTGCATCATTATGCCTTGAAAAGTGACAAACTATTGCATTATATGTAAAGAGATGTCATGCATGCTATGAAATCAGAGGTTGAAATTATGTATATGTATGTTTGTGTGCTCCATCTTATATATAGTTGCATATGAAAAGTTAGAAAATAAAAAATTTTATGTCTTGAAAGTGCAATTTCTGCAAATTATGAGAAAACTATGTGATTTATGCTAATGTAAATGTGCAAATTGATGGTTGTTACTTTTCCTTGATGGATTCTAGTACTATTATGATGTTGACATGATTGGTTATCATGCTAGATTACAAGCTTATATATTTATATATGGATATCATTGCTTTGGTATGATTATGGACAGGAAAGGGATGATGTCGTAACACTCACATCTGAGAGGCTTACGATATCATGACCCTCTTCCTGATGATTGATGTTGCTTCAGCTATACGATATATGTTATATGTATATGTGCTTTGACGTGTGATTGGAGTGATGCAGGTATTGGGTATCGACTCCGCCTAGACTCACAGGCCTGAGCGTACTCTTATTATCCCCGATGGTGGTTACTGGAGATAGTCACAGGGCCTGTTCCCTACCCTAACCCACTATACTTGGTTAGTGCAATTTTCCCATGTTGTTGTCTTATCGTCCAGTTACCTAACAGTAACGTCCAGATTACCTTATGGTCATGTGTAGTTTGCCAGTATGGTTTGTCGAGGTATCGCATTATGGGTTGTCAGTAATTTATTTGGTGTTGCATTAATTTATTATGCGGTTGTTTTGGCATCATTCTTTGTTTTGATTGGAGAAGATTGTTATATGCTAAGGTGTATTTTATATGAAATTGAGTGTCTTGTCTCTTCTTTATCTGGGTTCTAGGCCATATTGGACATTCCTATGTAATTCGAAATGAATGTGGCACGCTGAATTTTATATTTATATTTAATTTCATGTACTAGTGTGTGCTTTGGCTGCATCTTAGCACTTGCAGGCTTCCAATAGTAAGCCTAGTCCTAGGGGGTAGGATGTAATGACCCCCGTGTGGTGCTGATGTTGAGTCAAATTTTTATATTATTTTGTTTAACTCTTGCCATGCCATTCATGGCTCTTAAAAGAAAATTTGTTGAGTATGTTTAATGCGGAGAAAAATATCTATGCACGTAGGTGAGCGAAGAGATGTGGGTAGAAAGAAAATCTACAATGGTAGAATAGAGGCAGGAGAGTCAAAGACATCTCATATTCGAAGGCTCTTAAAACAAAAAAAAATAGAGGACAAAAAAAAAAGGTAGAAGTAAATAGGGGAGGGCAGCATAGAAGAGAAAAAAAATATCTCAGGTGAGCATATCAGTTGCAAGGTTTGAGGTGAGGAGAGGGAGCGTGATTAGAGATATTTACATCAGTTCTTGTTTTTCCAGCAATTAAAACTATACTCTGTTTGCTGCAATTTTTAGTAACACAAAAACTAAACCCACTACTGCATTGGAAATTTCATGCCAATATTTATTTCAATGCAAGACATTTACAGTGCCTCTTCCCTTAGATTTATTCTTTAGCATGTAGAACTATTTCCTGAACTCGTTAGATAAAGGGGTTTTTTTTAAAAGAAAGATCATGTATTTCCAATTTCTATTTTAGGGTAAAACTAGGGTTTGATTCTATAGAGAATATGATGAGGGAAGCTATACAATAACTGGGATACAATGGTAGAAAATGAGGAGATCTAAGTCCCCATGAAACCTTTATGTTATATGATATCTTCTCTAAAAGGACTTTCACTACAACTCTTCTTAAGATTGTCGAGCGCCCTTCTGTTTGGTCATTACAGTCATTTATTTTTAGTAAAATAGTTCATGTGCCTTCTCTATGCTTCTGTTTTGGCACATGTAGTGAGGACGTGGCAAAGGTTGTGGAGTCTGGCTTTCCAGCCGCTTGTTGCTATTTCTTAAAAGTTCTAAAGCCTTTTCAACAAATCCATCTCGTGAAATCCTATAGTCATTGTATTCCATGAGATAATGTCTAATTCTGGCATTTTGTCAAATAGATAGTGACTTGTCTTTACTTCCACATTTTCATACATGTCTACGATAGCAGTTCCATTTATAACATTTGATAAAATTCCCCTCCCATTACACTTGATGGTTGTTCCTTCAACATTACTAGAGATCAATACTACACATTATCATAGTGAAAACTTAAAAATTTAGATTGCTTCATTTGGCACCACCAATAATCTCCACAAGAATATTGTCCCTATTTAAAATGATGGAAATGTTTCATAGCCCTCACCACAATTTCTCTTGCAACAATATCTAAAATTTATTGTTGTTGCAATGTGGCAACCGACACATACTCAAAGGTTCTTATCACTCTAATAGTTGCTCCACGGGGCATGTTTAAAAAAAAACCAAATGCAATTGCCAACTGATTCAAATGAGGGCAGAGATATAATTCATTGTTTGTTTTTTTTACAGCATTATTAAATGTCATGAATCCAGAAAATACCCTATTGCTTATACCTTCCTATTGTGGTACTTTTGAGATTGGATCCATTTTAAAATGTGTTTTCTAGCCTTGTTTGAGATATGTGTATATTTTTATTAATTATTGAATCTAGCTAATGAGAAGGATGCCAGGAAAGGTTGTCTTTTATTTATCTATCTGTGCTTGCTTGCCAAGCATCTGCATTTTGTTCTGGCAGCTATTTCCTTGGCCTTTAATTTCACTATCGATATGCTTTCAAGGATACCCATTCACCGTGTTGTAGTTGGCTACTTTTCACCCTGTCTATGGTAAATAGCCGGTTCATTGATTTTGATATACTTATGCTTTAGGTTGTCCCTTGACTTGTGTATTGTAATATTGAGACTCTTGGATGTGTGCTATACTCAGCTTGACATGTCCTTGATTTCTTAATGCCTAGTCTCTAATGCAGTAGCTTGAGTAGTATCTGAGGAGTGGTTAGAGTCCCCTCGAGGCACTGTGCTTGTGGGGTTGTTTACCATGTTTGTACTGTGCTTTGTATGTTGTGTCTGCTCCGTGACTGATGTAAGTGTTGACCATTGTATTCCTTACATTTATTCTCCTATTTGGGCCTTGTGACTACCTCTGAGCATGGTGGGGTGGCCTCTTTTGAGTTCACATGGTTGGGATACGTTGCCACCACTATTGGGGATCGACGAACATGTTATTGGAGCACTAGCTTGAAGATGTTCTCTTTATTTATGTTACTTTATTAGTCATGTACCCATTCAGTTATTGTATCATTCATGGCTATGCCATTGTTCTTGTTTATTCCTTTATGTAATTTTGTACTCTCTTGTGAGAGGTGATGTAATTTATAGCAATGAGAAGATATGTGATGTTGCCTCTTTTTTGACTTATGGATTTTGGTGTGGGTATCAGATCCTCTTGTGCTATGGTGTTTATGGATTCATGTTTATATTTAGAAATGGGATTAGGAACATTTCAATTGGTGTTTAAAATGAATGTAGTTTATTAATGTGTCTTTGGAGGGTGACTTAGTCCTCTCTTGTGGGTTGTGTATTTGGCCATACTTGGCCATGAACATTGTCGACATATCGAATCGACAACCATCTTAGGGGTATATTATCAATTCATGTCAAAAAAAATTATCTTGTCCTCTTTTGGTCCTTACCCTTTGGGGTTTCTGGGGTGGGATGTTATAGTAACTCACTCAAGGGGAATTCAACATGCCTCTGATCATACCATAGTTTGAAAAAGGATAGCCATTGTCCAACTAAATGATCAACATCTCTTGTGGATTGCCCTTCTCACAACATAAAGATAAAACATAATGTCAATGGAACACAACTCAAAGACTTATAATAAAGACCTTTTACACTCAATGGCTTTACTATTTGCCAAAATTCTACTCTACTGGTGCAGGAGCACCAAGGTTTCTAGTTTTACTTGATCTTCTATTAATTGTTCTAAGTCATTAAGGGCTTGGAGACCATCTTCATAAGGCTTGAAAGCCATATTTGTAATAAGACTTTGTCCAAATGTCAAAAAGAAACTATTATCTTGTTGCAAGTCCTAGTTAGGACAGTCATATTGCATAGGCAGTCTTAGGGAGTCATTAAATTTTAATATTTGTATAGGTTAGTCATTAAACTCTTATGTTTATAAGCCTTTTAAGGCATGTCTTGGGTTAGGAAGATGTCTACACCTTGTCATAGGTTAACTTAATGTTAAAAAAGCAAAGATTAGTCACTGTCAAAAATAGTTTCAAAGCAGAAAGTTTCTATTTTAAGTGTTGCAGTTCAAATCAAGAAGGAAACCGATGGTCTTGGGCAGTTTTTTATTGACCCAAGCATTGAATGCAAATGTTAAGGCTTGTATTAAGCCAAGAAAAGATTGTATGGAGAGATTACATTGAAGAGATTGGGGAAAAAAGAACAAGAAGAACTATTTTTTCTACCTTTTTGTGTTTTTTCTATTTTTTCGCTGTTTTGCAGGCCGTACCCATACCTGTACGGAATTTCCATGGTACATGGGCATGTGGGATGGAAAGTAGATCTAAATACCTTTGTGTTGAGTCTTATTTGGAATCTTAACATTGATCTAGAAGGGAGAAACCACTGAATTGCTTTGGTCTATCTAAAAACTGCTGTTACAGTCCAAATTCACTGTTTCTCTTGAGAAATCCATACCTGTACGGAGTAGCTATAGCACAAGTTTGTTGTGGAATGCTAAGAGATTGAACTAGTTTTGATTTAAACCTATTTTGAGCTCTTGACAGTACTCTTGGGGTGAAAGAATCACTATTTTTTGAAAGAGGGTTTGAAAACCTAGTTTTGGCTTTTTCTTTGACAGTCTAATGGACATTTCTCCATTCCACTAATCTTTCCTATTTGTGATCAGTGGAATGGAATGTATGATGGTTGTGGTAGAAGCTTGTGAAGGATAGAGGGCAGGAGGATAGTTGGAGTTGTGTTTATCAAATAAATGTCTCTATAGAAGTCTGGTGTTGAAGACTAAGAGAAGGACAGTAGTAGCTTAATGTTTATCCTTGATTGTAAATAGTGGTCAATCTGCAAATGCCATGCTTTGGAATCAATACAAAGAACTCCTGATCTAGCAATGACCCTGTGGTAAGGAGTAGAAGGAGATTTCTTGGAGAAAACAGTCCTCTATGCCTTGTGTTGTCTCTGTTAGCTCTCTTTGAGACTGTCATTGCCAAGAAGGTAATTGATTTGTTTTCTATGCTATTGTATTGTCAATGAAGACATTGGTATGTGTGCATGTTATGGATTGATGTGTTGCAAAAGGGATTGGGTTTGTGTAGAGGGAGACTACCCCAAGGAGATAGTGTGACTATTTACTAGTGGAGTCATAAGGTTGTCACTGTCTTGAGAAGGTAGAATAAGTACTGCTGTCCTGCAAACCCTGTATAGTGGTTTGGCAAGAAACCTAGATGGAACCTTGATGGAGTTGACATCTTAGAAGGTGTAGATTTAAGTTATTGGGTCAGAGACCATGTGTTGGTCATGTTGTGATATGCAAAAGGCTAGTATGAAGCTGAATGGTTACATTGCTCTGCATCATTTTGGTATCAGAGCTAGCTAGTAGATCCTTGAGAGTGTAGTGGATCTTGTGAAGAAGATAGGGGATTGTGAGGGTTGTGAAGATGCCTCCAAAGAACCAGATGGCTAGAGAGAATGCTAAGTTGAGAGAAGCCTTAGAGGCAAGAGAGAAAGAACTGATGGACATAAGAGAACAGGATGCTGCTAGAGATAGAGAGCTGAGGCAAGTGAGAAGAGAAAATGCAACAATCTTTGCTAGATTGGAAGCATTGGAGAAGAAACCTAGAGGGGATGAACAAGATGATTCAGAAGGAGATGAGGATGCAGATGAGAATCCTCATGAGGATGAGTTAGATGCTAAAGAAAAGAAGTTTGTAAGATTGCTGAAGGCAGTCCAAGGAAGTGGAACTAAGGCAAATATAGAGTTACCTATCTATCAGGGGAAGATGGATAGTGAAGAAGTGTTAGGGTGGATAGATGCCCTGGAAATTTTTTTTGAGTATGAGGAGATGAGTGATGAGAAAAAGATTAAGTTTGCAAAGACAAAACTGAGAGGAACAACACTTACCTAGTGGAGTAGTGTGCAGACAGAGAGAATGGCTAGAGGTGCATCAAAAATCACTTCTTGGAGTAAGATGAAGGACATGATGAAGGATCAATTTCTTCCATCTGATTACTCCATTTAGACAAAGAGGATGAGATAGAATCTAAAGCAGAAGGACATGGATGTTGTGTCCTATGCTCCTAGAGATAGAGAGCTGAGGCAAGTGAGAAGAGAAAATGCAACAATCTTTGCTAGATTGGAAGCATTGGAGAAGAAACCTAGAGGGGATGAACAAGATGATTCAGAAGGAGATGAGGATGCAGATGAGAATCCTCCTGAGGATGAGTTAGATGCTAAAGAAAAGAAGTTTGTAAGATTGCTGAAGGCAGTCTAAGGAAGTGGAACTAAGGCAAATATAGAGTTACCTATCTATCAGGGGAAGATGGATAGTGAAGAAGTGTTAGGGTGGATAGATGCCCTGGAAATTTTTTTTGAGTATGAAAAGATGAGTGATGAGAAAAAGATTAAGTTTGCAAAGACAAAACTGAGAGGAACAACACTTACCTAGTGGAGTAGTGTGCAGACAGAGAGAATGGCTAGAGGTGCATCAAAAATCACTTCTTGGAGTAGGATAAAGGACATGATGAAGGATCAATTTCTTCCATCTGATTACTCCATTTAGACAAAGAGGATGAGATAGAATCTGAAGCAGAAGGACATGGATGTTGTGTCCTATACTGAGCAATTTCATGAGCTTAGTATTAGAGGTGGATTAGAAGATGAAGAAGAGAAAGTAGCAAGGTACCTTAATGGGCTTAGGTATAACTTGCAGGATGATATTGGGTTAGCAGTACCAAAAACAATTGGAGAGTGTTTTCAGTTAGCCATCAGGGCTGAAGAGAGAGTGAAGAGGAAGCAAGAAAGGCAAGGAGGTTATGGAAGAGGAAATAGAGGTAGAGGCAAACCTACTAATGAAGTTCAGAACAACAATGAGAAGGGTAAGGAGTTGTCTATAGAACAGAGAGGTGGACAAAGAGGTGGAGGTAGATTTGGATCAGGAAGAGGAGTGTTCACAGGCAAATTTTACCACTGCAATGAGGTGGGACACACATCTTTCAACTGTCCTAAGAAGGATGGTGTTGATAAGCGAAAGGATACAAGAGTTCACTTGGCACAAGAGGAGGAGAAACCAGAAGAACCAGAAATATCGTCAGCCTCTCCAATGATGGATGGAGATATGCTCATGGTGGAAAGAGGTAAGATGCAACAACCACCACAGGTATCTATTTTCAGAACTAATTGTTTGAGCCATGGCAAGATATGCAAGTTGATTGTAGATTCAGGTTCTCATGATAACTTAGTTTCTTGGGAAATGGTGAATAAGTTGGGGTTGAAGACTTTTGATCATCCCAGTCCTTACAATGTCACTTGGGTGAGTCAAGAGCAGCAAGTAATGGTCACTAAGAAGGCTTATGCTGATTTCACAATTGGTCCATATCAGGACTCTATTTTATGTGATGTTATTCCTATGACATGTGGGCATGTAATCTTGGGCAGACCATGGCAGTATTTGAGAAGGACTATTCATGATGGGTATACTAATACCTATGTAGTGCACAAAGATGGTAAGAAGTTCAAATTGATTCCTTTACCTTGTGAGGAGAGGAAGGAAAAGGTTACAATTTGCTTTGGAAAGAAATTAAAGTTGAATGTGCAGGTTCAGGATGATAGCACACAACAGACATAGATGCAACACAAGAAGGTGGATGACAGTCCTAGAGAGCAGCAGGCTTGGGACTTGAGTTATGCTAAGGTAGGGGACATTGAGTGTCCTATAAGGAGCTAGAAGAAGGAAAGCAAACAGCAGAAGGTGTAGGGAGGAATGAATCAAAGCCTCTAGTTGAAAAGAGCTGAAGCATTGCAGCAGTAAGGTCCTCGGCAAGGACACCAAAACAAGTTTTCTGGTACTAACACTATTTATAGGAGCCATGCAGGTTGGAGACGGAGAAAGATAACTCTGGGAGAGTTCATGTTTCCTAGTCAGAGGAACATCTCAACAAGATGGAAGAACGTTTGGAGCAGGTCCCACAACTCTTGGGACAAGAGTTTTCATCATACCGGGGAGTATGGTGCAGGGGCACCAAGGTGTCTAGTTTTTACTTGATCTTCTATTAATTGTTCTGAGTCATTAGGGTCTTGGAGACCATTTTCATAAGGCTTGAAAGCCATATTTGTAATAGGACTTTGTATTATCCAAATGTCAAAAAGAAACTATTATCTTGTTGCAAGTCCTAGTTAGGATAGTCATATTGCATAGGCAGTCTTAGGGAGTCATTAAATTTTAATATTTGTATAGGTTAGTCATTAAATTCTTATGTTTATAAGCCTTTTAAGGCATGTCATGGGTTAGGAAGATGTCTACACCTTGTCATAGGTTAACTTCATGTTAAAAAAGCAAAGATTAGTCACTGCCAAAAATAATTTCAAAGCAGAAAATTTCTATTTTAAGTGTTGCAGTTCAAATCAAGAAGGAAACCGATGGTCTTGGGTAGTTTTTGATCAACCCAAGCATTGAATGCAAATGTTAAGCCTTGTATTAAGCCAAGAAAAGATAGTATGGAGAGATTACATTGAAGAGATTGGATAAAAAAGAACAAGAAGAACTATTTTTCTGCCTTTCTATGTTTTTTCTATTTTTTCACTGTTTTGTAGGCCGTACCCGCACCTGTATGGAATTTCCATGGTACATGGGCATGTGGGATGGAAAGTAAATCTAAATACCTTTATGTTGAGTCTTATTTGGAATCTTAACATTGATCTAGAAGGGAGAAACCACTGAATTGCTTTGGTCTATCTAAAAACTATTGTTACAGTCCAAATTCATTGTTTCTCTTGAGAAATCCATACCTGTATGGAATAGCTATAGCACAAGTTTGTAGTGGAATGCTAGAAGATTGAACTAGTTTTGATTTAAACCTGTTTTGAGCTCTTGATAGTACTCTTGGGGTGAGAGAATCACTATTTTGTGAAAGAGGGTTTGAAAACCTAGTTTTGGCTTTTTCTTTGACAGTCCAATGGACATTTCTCCATTCCACTGATCTTTCCTATCAGTGATCAGTGGAATGGAATGTATGATGGTTGTGGTAGAAGCTTCTGAAGGATAGAGGGCAGGAGGACAGTTGGTGTTTTGTTTATCAAATAAATGTCTCTATAGAAGTCTGGTGTTGAAGACTAAGAGAAGGACAACAGTAGCTTAATGTTTATCCTTGATTGTAAACAGTGGTCAATCTGCAAATGCCATGCTTTGGAATCAACACAAAGAACTCCTGATCTAGAAATGACCCTGTGGTAAGGAGTAGAAGGAGATTTCTTGGAGAAAACAGTCCTCTATGCCTTGTGTTGTCTCTGTCAGCTCTCTTTGAGACTGTCATTGCCAAGAAGGTAATTGATTTGTTTTCTATGCTATTGAATTGTCAATGAAGACATTGGTATGTGTGCATGTTATGGATTGATGTATTGCAAAAGGGATTGGGTTTGTGTAGAGGGAGATTGCCCCAAGGAGATAGTGTGACTATTTACTAGTGGAGTCATAAGGTTGTGACTGTCTTGAGAAGGTAGAATAAGGACTGTTGTCCTGCAGACCCTGTATAGTGGTTTGGCAAGAAACCTAGATGGAACCTTAATGGAGTTGACATCTTAGAAGGTGTAGATTTAAGTTATTGGGTCAGAGACCATGTGTTGGTCATGTTGCGATATGCAAAAGGCTAGTATGAAGCTGAATGGGTACTTTGCTCTGCATCATCTACATCAACAATCCAAAATCAAAACTAAACTAAACATAACATAGCTAACACTAAACACCACACTAAATTTAAAACATCAAATGAAAAGTAAATTGTTGAAACTAAAATTGTACTCAGAAGTGAAAATCATCTACTCCTACCAAAATTATATCTCAAGTGGTCCCTACTCTATGTAAAAAGCTATCTATATTTGTGACTATTCCTACATCCTATGGTGGATTCTCCAACATCCATTTTAATCTCTATGCTCTAAAAACTAGATGTAACATTAATGGTAGTAAAAGCCTCATAAAAAATATGCATGAGATTTCCTATGCAAAAAATGGGGTGTCAATTTCCACAAAAAAATACATCTACTACCAAAAAATTTCAAACAGTTATAATACAAAGCATACAAAATTTTAAAATGTTAATATATGGTGACTGATCATGTGGCATGGGCTGCAGATACACATAGTAAGGTAAATATTGATGAGTTTGTCAGCCACAGTTTCCTCCCAAAAAATTGGCCTATATTTAATAAAGGCGTCAGTAGTTAGTTTGTTATTGGCCAACATGTAAAACCCCACTTTGTATAACTGCCATAAGGCTTGATAAATAAGTGGCTAGAGAAGGAGAAAAGGCATGAGTCATGGTTGAGATTGTAATCATTAGTTTTGCTGGATAATAATATTAGATGGATGTGTTTGTGGATGTAGCCCACTTTGGTTGAACCACGTTAAATCTCTGTTGTTAATTTGTGTTATTTTTCTCTATTTTGTGAGTATTTAAATCTTCATTATAATTACAAATTTGTATTGCTCTGGTCTACCATTGAAACACTAACATAATCCTAACAACTAGTATTAGAGCCATGTAATTTTAGTTAATTAGCAGGGAATTTTAGATTTGAGTGGGAGCAATGGAAGAAGGTAAATTCAAGGTCAAGAAGTTCAATGACCAAAATTATATATTATGGAAGATGTAGATAGAAGATTACTTGTATAGGAAATATCTATGGTAGCCGTTGCAAGGAGAAGTGAAGAAGCTGGCGGCAATGCCAAATGAAGAATGGGAGATACTAGATAGAAAGGCATTGGGAACCATTTGGTTGTGCCTGACATCATCTGTGACATTTAATATGTCAAAAGCAGCGAATACTAATGAATTGATGAAAGTGTTGGAACAATTGTATGAAAAACCCTCAGCCTCAAATAAGGTATTTCTTATGAAGCATTTGGTTAACATGAAAATGAGTGAAGGAGGATCTAAAACAGATCATTTAAATCAATTCAATACAGTCACTAGCCAATTAAATTTTTTAAAGGTGAATTTTGATGAAGAGTTGAGGGCTCTCTTGATGTTATGTTCTTTTCTAGAAAGATGGAATAACTTGGTCATGGTTGTAAGTAACTCTATCTCTTGTTCAAATACATTAAAGTTTGATAATGTTGATGGTGTTATCCTTAGTGAGGAAATGTGATAGATTTAGGGAAAATCGAAGGAGAGAGGAAAAATAACTACAAATCATGGGAAGTCATAAGGGAAGAAAGGAATATCTCAATCCAAAGGAAGGAAGGATTGCTGGCAATATAGAAATCTAGGACACCTAAAGAAAGATTACTAGTCTCAGAAAGGCAAACAAGGAGACTAATGTCCAACAAGATGATAGTAAGGAAGCTAATATTGCAAGTAATAAATTACAAGATGCTTTAATTCTGTGTTTATATAATGCAAATTATTCTTTGGTGATAGATTTAGGGGCTTCATTTCATGCCACACCCCATAGGAAATATTTCCTAGGTTATGTTCAAGGTGATTTTGGACAGATATATTTGGGTGATGATGAACCCTGTCAGATTGTTGGAAAAGGGAAGATAAAAATTAAATTGCAGAATGGAAATCAATGGTTGCTATAGGAGGTAAGACATGTTCCAAATTTAAAGAGGAACTTAATTTCTGTAAGACAACTGAGCAGTGAAGGCTGCATAGTCACCTTTGTAGAAAAAGTCTGGAAGGTCACTAAAGGTGCATTAGTAGTAGCTAAAGGTGAGAAGGTAGGCATATTGTATTTATTTACTGGTAATACTTATTCTATCCTTGCTATTATAGAAACAACTGTAAAAACAACTGATGGAAGGATAGTTACAACAGTTGTTGCAAGGACAACATCGACACTTACAAAAGTTGCTACAAGAACAAATGCAGAATTGTGGTATCATGGACTTGGGCACATGAGAGAGAAAGGCATGAAGATCCTTCACACTAGAATGTTGTTGCTAGGACTAGAGAAGATTGACTTGGAGGTCTATGAAAATTGTGTCTATGAAAAACAAAAGAGAGTTAGATTTTTCAAAGTTTAGAAAGAGAAGAAGAGTGAGAAGTTAGAGATTGTGCATTCAGATGTATGAAGACTGACTCATATATCATCTCTTGGTGTCTCTTGTTATTATGCAACTTTTATTGATGATGCAACTAGGAAAATATGGGTGTATTTCCTACAAAGAAATCAGATGTGTTTGAAATATTTAACAAATGGAAAGCTTTGGTTGAGAATGAGATAGGGAAAATGTGAAATGTTTCAAATCCGATAATGGAGGTGAGTATTACAGTAGAGAATTTGAGAACTACTATTCATTCAATGGAATTCGTAGGCAAAAAATGGTTCTAAGAACCCCATAAGAAAATTGTGTGTTTGAGAGGATGCATAGGACAATCATGGAGTGTGCAAGGAATTTGAGGTTGCATGCTAGACTACCTTTACATTTATGGGTAGATGCTATACATACTACTATTTATTTATTAAATAGAGGACCTTCAAATCCTTTGGATGGTGGTATTCTAGAGGAGGCATGGACAGGTAAGAAGGTAAACTATTCTTCTTTGAAAACCTTTAGCTGCTATGAAGCTTTTGTCAATGTTGATATTGAAAATAGAACCAAGGTTGATGCAAAATCTTAGAAATGTACATTCATTAGATATGGAATAGATGACTTTGGTTATTGGTTATGGGATTATAAAAATCAAAAAATTATTAGGAGTAGAGATGCCATATTCAATGAGAAGGTTATGTATAAAGATCATCTGCAGGAAAATAAGAATGAACAAGCAAGAAAGGAATATGTGGTGTTGGATGAAATTCTAGAAAATAAATTGCCCTTAATACCTAATTCTCAACAACAATAAGATATCCCACAGACTCCTGCAAGTGTTAGACATTCTACAAGGTTAAGTAGACCTCTTGAAATGTTTTCTCCTTCATTATATTCTATTTTATTAACTAAATTTGGTGAACCTGAAGGATATGAAGAAGTAATGTAGGTGGATGCAAAACAAGACTAGGAGCAAGGCATGAAAGAGGAAATGGATTCCTTTCTACAGAATCAGACTTGGGACTTAGTCCAATTACCTGTAGGAAAAAGTGCATTACCAAACAAATGGGTTTACATGATGAAGGAAGAGGATGGAGGCTTGAAAAGATATAAGGCCAGACTCATGGTAAAAGGTTTTGCATAGAAAAAGGTATAGACTTTGATGAGATATTTTCTCCAGTTGTAAAAATGACTTCAATTAGAAATATTTTGAGTATTGTGGCTATGAAAGACTTGCATCTTGAACAGCTAGATTTGAAAATAACTTTTCTCCATGGGGATTTGGAAGAAGAGATCTATATGCAACAACCATATGGATATGAGGTCAAAGGTAACGATAACTTAGTGTGCAGGTTGAAGAAGAGTCTTTATAGCATAAAGCAAGCAACATGGGAATGATATTTGAAATTTGATAAGTTTATGGATGAAGAAGGTTATAGCAGATATCATTCTGATTAATGTGTTTACATTAAAAGATTGGATAATGGCAGCTATATTATCCTACTACTTTATGTTGATGGCATGCTTGTTACTGGGTACAATATGTAGCATATTAGTAAGCTTAAGAAAAAATAGCAAAGTCATTTGCTATGAAGGATTTGGGTGTAGCAAAACAAATCCTCGATATGAGGATCTCACGTGACAGGAAAAACAAGAAATTGTTTTTGTCACAAAGTGAGTATGTAGAGAAGGTGTTGAAAAGATTTAACATTCAAAATGCAAAAACGGTTAGTATACCTTTGCCTAGTCAATTTAAATTGACTAATAATATGTGTCTGCAGACACAAGAGAAGGAAGATAAAATGTCTTAGATACCATATACATCAATGGTTGGTAGCTTGATGTATGCAATGGTATGCACAAGGCCAAATATTGCACATGATGTTGGAGTTGTGAGAAGGTATGTAAGCAATCTAGGAATGGGACATTGGACTATGGTAAAATAGATTCTCAAGTATTTGAGAGGAACTGCTACAAAGCAACTCCATTTTGGAGGAACCAACACCACTCTCAAAGGATATGTTGATTTTGATCTAGTGGGTGATATAGATAGTAGGAGGAGCACTACATGGTATGTTTTTACTATAGGAGGAATAACAATCAGTTAAATTTCTAGACTGTAAAAGGTTGTTGCACTTTTAAACACTAAAGATAAGTATGTAGCTACTACAGAAGGTAGCAAGGAGATGATTTGGCTGCAACATTTTTTTGATGAATTGGGCCAATAGCAGGAAGATCGTCGATTGTATACTGATAGCCAGAGTGTTATTCATCTTGTAAAGAATTTAGCTCTTCATTCAAAGCCTAAGCACATTCAGCTCAGGTACCACTTCATCTAGTTAGTTGGATGAGTAGGTGATAAGCTATGGTTGATTTGTCCACTATTGAACCAGAGTATATGGTAGCTACTCATACTTGTAAAGAAGCCATCTGGCTTAAGAGACTATGTTCAGATATCAAAATAAAACAAGGTGCAGTGACAGTTTACTATGATAGTCAAAGTGTGATCTGCCTAGCTAAGAAACAAACATTTCATGTGAGGACCAAGCACATTGATGTACAATATCAGCTTTTTAGAGATATAGTCAAGGATGGTAGGGTTAAGCTAGTTAAGGTAGAGACTTTGATGAATGTTGTAGATTCATTAACTAATCCTATGAGGACAAAGAAGTTTAGATGGTGTTTGGAGTTTATGGGCCTCTCATCCCCTAGCAATTAAATCATGGTTTTGATACTCCCTTTGATTTTGCAAGGTGATTGACAAGTGAGAGAATGTTATGAAAGGTTTTTCAACTTGCAACTACAAAAGGTTTCTATTCTTCACAATTTTGGTCTTTTTGAATACTCTTTATCTTGAAGGATGGTTTAGAACTTTCAAAGTTTCCAAAAGGGGCTAAAAATGGTAGGACTTATTATTTTTAGTAACTCTACATTTGAGCATGGATGGAGCAGAATTTTTTTTAAAAGGTGTGAAATTGCCAAGTAAACATCTTTGGTGAGTTTCAACTCAAGATCATACCTAGATTGAAAGATATTAAAGTTTCTATTTTTAAAAAACTCAAAAACATTTTGAACTTAGATTTGAGGCACTTAAAGGTCCCTAAATTATGTGAAAGTTCTCATAACCAATGAAGCAGGTTATAGTGTTATAGAACTCTTCATGAACTTTTTGGTGCATCAAACAATTCGTCAATTTGACACCTATATCAAAATTTATGGCCTCTGGAAGTTGGGACTCTCATTTTGGGAATTGTGAAAATGTGTTGGACACTTAGAAGAGCTGTAAGGGGGAGAGTTACACATGTTGGTGTGTTATTTAGCACATCACAAGGTATCTTTGATTGGAGATAATTTGGGTGCCATTTTTGGGTGGTTTTGCCTCATGGTTTTGTAATTACTGTTGACGGTTTACTATATTGTATCTCCAATATATCAGGAGCTTGAGATGGAGGTTGTATGTAAGGGTCTTATAGATGTTGAGTTGTCTCTGGATCTCTGGTTGTTATACTCATGTGAAATCTTGCTTTGCAAGTATATTGGAATCTTCTTCATTCCTAAATAATATATTGGGTGGCTTTCGAGTGTGGGGTTTTTCTCCTAAAAGGGTTTCCCCATGTAATTATTGTGTTGTGGTATGATTGCTATTGTGTTTATTTTTGTAATTGCTGTAAAGATCTGAAAAGTTCATCATATTCATCCCCTCAAGATTAGTCTAGGAAGTTTCTCCGCTACCTTAGCTTCCTTACACATAATAAATCTATTATAATGAGAAAACCCCAAACAAGCTTGTCATAATATCACTAAACTATTCATGACATTTTGGTTTATATTTTATCCACTAAATATCATAGACCTTGAGATCTTCATTTTTCCATGCTATAACATCCTTGAGTTCTTTCAGTCTCTGAACTATCCCTTGCTTCTCTTCCTCAATGAACTCCTTTCCTATGAAAACATTCTTAGGATCTACCATATTTAAAAGGTTACACGACTCTATCTATTTTCACTGAAACCATTGGGTTTATCTTATTCTACTAATTGTACATGTCAAAGAATTACATGAGAGCAATCATGCCTTTGGATATACTATTGGTATTTAGATTAATTATAACATCATTGACCATGAGTGTATCCTCATGATAATCATGTATATTATGTGCCTCAAATATTTGTGTCTTAAAAAGTGGTCAATGATGAAAACCAAGAAACATTTCTAGAAAAATGAAGGATTTTACTAGAGTAATGCTATGATCCCAATATGAGAAGGAATTGTAGAGAATTGTCTCCTAATTTAGTTTTTACTTTTTAAGTTTGATTGATCAAGGTTTACTTTGGTTTAGGCTTTTATTTGGTTAAGGGCCTAGTCAACACTAGTTTATGAAGTTGACCCATATAATCATTTTCATCCAAAATTAATGGGAAGGGAGAGGGACCAACTGTTTCACAAAAAAATCGTATAAAGACTAAATAAAGTTTTACTTAAACATCACATTTTAAATAAATTTAAGTAAACAAATTCAAATTTAGTAAATTTAAATGGAAGATATTTAATTATAAAGGTAATACTTTTAATAAATTTAACTAGTATAGATATCTTAAAAACATCTATCAAGGAGAAATATAAGTTTTGAGCTATTTTATTTACTTCAGAGTTATCTTATTTTACTTTAGAACTATTTTATTTACTAAATACATACATGGAAACATAAGTGTTATCTTTTAGTTAAGAAATATTTTATTTTATTTGTGAACTATGCAAATTTTAATTTAACTTTTGGAAAAGCCAACATTTTTTACCTCCCAACATCAACAATGATTATATCCTCATGCTCATTTTCATGGTACAAACCAAGAAATATTTCTAGAGAAATGAAGAATTTTATGAGAATAATGATATCATTATAATATTAGAAGGAATTGTAGAGGAGTGGCTCCTCAATTTGGTTTTTACTTTTCATGTTTCATTGGTTTAGTTTTGTATTTGGTTAAGGGCTTGGTCAAGACTAGCTTATGAAGTTGATCAATATAATTATTTTTATCTAAATTTAATAGGAAGGGAGAGGGACCCATTGTATTAAAAAAATGGCCAATATAACTTTTTACTTAAATGTCACATCTAAAATAAATTTAGCTAAACAAATTCACTAGATTATAAAGATAAGTAAATTTAAATGGAAAGATATTTAATTATAAAGGTAATATTTTAAATAAATTTAACTAGTGTAGATATATTAAATACATCTATGAGGGAGAAATATATGTTTGGAGCTATCTTTTTTAGTTAAGAGTTATTTTATTTTATTTTAGAACTATTTTATTTACTAAATACATACATGCATTCATAAATTTCAATTTTTAGGTAAGGAATATTTTATTTTATCTTGGATCTATGTAACTGTAAGTTTTACTTTTGGAAAAGCCTTCATTTTTGTTTTATTTTTTCTTTTGAAGCGTAGTAAATATTATATATTTATATGTTATTTTTTAATAGTTTCATTTGTAGGCATTAATATATATTTTTAAAAAATTAATGTCTTTATATTTAAAAATAATAATAATAACTTTTTTAAGTAAATAAAAGTTAATTAGTTTATAATATATATTTTTATTATTCATGGCAAAGTAAAATAAAAATATATATTTGTTTGTTTACATTTATTTGATATGATACGCTTTATTTTATATTTAATTATGTCCATTATATTTTTAATTTATAATTTTATTTATTTTTAAATAAATATATGTTAGCTATTTTTTTGATTTTATGTACATATGAGACTCTATCTCTTGCTGCCATTGTAGAAAGCACACCCGAAAGCACACCCTTTAATTCTAAAGGCCAGTAAAAAATACTACCAAAAGGTTATATTTTAAATAAATTTAATTTAAAAACTATTCTTCAATTATAAAAGGTCCCATCTTAAGTAAATTTAAGTCAAAATACAACATCAAATGTCATATCTAGCATATCTATATTTAAAAAATATATCTAAAATACTCCGAGAGATATCCTTCTGGAGGCCGCCTATTTTTTAATCAATTTACCACACATAGTGGAATAGGCACCTCTAGAAGGATATCTCTCAACGTATTTTAGATATATTTTTTAAATATATATATGCTAGTTTTTTAAAAATAAATATATTAAATTTATTATGTCGAAAAAAAAAATTAAATTGATGACTCTATAGTAAAAACAATAAAATATATTACAATAAAATATATTGCATTACCATTGTTGAATATACTTTGCTCTTTTTTATTTCATGTGATAAAACCCTAATAAAATATAGTTTAATAAAATTTAATTTAAATTTAATTTATATCATATAAATAAAAAAGGAACGAAACAATCAAGAGAATTTATATTTTATAGATTTTACTATGGAGGCATCAAGTTTATTTTATTTTATTTTCTACATGATAAAATTTAATTTACTTTTTTTTTAAGTGGCTCATATTTGATAAAATTAGAGTGTTGTAAATAATATTTTATAACATTATATTTTATTAAGGGTTCTTTTATTACATATAGTGCCATAAATTTATGATAATAATTTTTTTGTTTTTCATTTTTTCAATGTTGCTTTGAGTTATTTGTTTACATATATTTTTAAAATAAAAAATTCTTAATTTATATTAAAAATAAAAGGATTAGTTAATAAAATGGAAAAAAATTCAAACCCTATCTAAATTGAATTATATATTATACAACACAAAATTTTGATAAATAACTCTTTTAATAGTAATTAAAGTTTAAAGAAAACAAAATGAAATGTACATATTTATTTCTTTTAATATTTTACCAATTAATTTGATTTTTTTAATATTGTAGCAAATATTTATGCATATTAACACCATTATTCATGAAATTCATACCTGTAATTTTTTGTTATTCTTGATTTTGCCGCTTCTTGTTTTTATTTTCTGCTTTAGCTTTGTAATTAGTGATTTTATTTTTAGTTTTTTTGGGACTTTCAAACATTAATGTTTTATATATGTTTTAATTATTAATGTGCTATTATTTTTTTAATGTTTCAAAAGTTGTTTTTCTTAACACACTCACGCCATTTCACCCCCTCCGGCATAATAAATTTAATTGCAAAAATACTTTTGAATTGTAAAAGTTAAATCTTAAATAAATTTAACTAAAAATATTCTTCAATTATATAAACTAAATTTTAATAAAAAAAATTAATAACATAATTTTAAATATATTTTTTAAATATAGATATGCTATTTTTTTAACACAAATATATTAAATTTATTATGTCAAAAAAAAAAATTAAATTGATTACTCAATAGTAAAAACTATAAAATATATTGCACTTACCATTTGAATATACTTTGCTCCTGATAAAACCCTAATAAAATATAGTTTAATAAAATTTATTTTATATGATATAAATTAAAAAGCGGCAAAGTGTATTCAACAATAGAAGTTATATTTTATAGTTTTACTGTGGAGGCATCAATTCAATTTTATTTTATTTTCTACATAATAAAATTTAATTTATTTCTTTTTGAGTGGCTCGTGTTTTATACAAATAAAGTGTTTAAAGTAATATTTAGGGTTGTTTTTATTACATATAAAATAACATTATTTTAGGGGTTAAAATTTAGGGTTTTTATTTTATAAATTTAGGACTTTATAAATTTAGTTATAGAAAAATATTGGTTAAAAGTGAGGACAAATTCTAAACCTATATAGTTGAGTGAATTCTAAACCTAATAAAATATAGTGCCATAAATTTACAATAAATAATGTTTGAATGTTTGATCGGTTTACTATCTAATAAACTATAGTACCATGGTAATATATTTTTTTGTTTTCTATTTTTTTAAAGTTAGTTCTCTTCCATATATTTTTAAAAGTATCTCAATGTAAATGATATAGGGTTTAATATGGTGCCCTAAAATAATATTTTATAAATTAGGGTTTTACCTTTTAAAAGTTTCAGCACTATATGTATTATTAGGTTTTATTTTTAAATTCTCAGCACTATATGTATTAATGCAAAAGCTAAAAACTTTGGGCTAATTGTTTACATATATTTTTAAAATAAAAAATTCTTAATCTAGGATTAGTTAATAAAACCAAAAAAATTCAAACCCTAGCTAAATTAAATTACATATTATACAACACAAAATTTTCATAAATAACTCTTTTAATAGTAATAAAGTTTAATAGTAATAAAGTTTACAGAAAACAAAAATGAAATGCACATATTTTTTTTAATATTTTACCAATGAATTTGAATTTTTTAATATTATAACAATATGAAATGATTAACACCATTATTTCATAAATTCATACCTACGATTTTTATTTTTTTTATTTTCTGGTGTGTGTTGTTGTTTGTAACGTCAAGATAAAGATTGTATGAGTTGAATGTGATAGGCTCCAATTTACTTTGTATTTTTTCCTTTTGAGGTTATTACAGGTTTTGAGTTTTTTAAGCCGCGCAACAAAGTCGTTGATGCATCAGTTTGCGCTGCACCGGCCTTATTCGTTTAGGAAATTGAGGCTCTTGTAATTATTAAATGTTTAAGTTAATGTAAAAGTTTCTTTCCTGTGCAATTTAAAGGCAAGATTCCCATGAAAGCAAATCTCTGTAGGCGTCATTCTTTTGTCAATTCTAACGAAGCATAGAGATTATCTTCTATGGTCTCTCCAAGCTGTTCTTTTGCAGGGCGTCATTTCCAACTGTCTCCATGCGGGAACAGCGATTGGATGAGATTTTGCTGTTGTTTGTTGGCCCGCAGACAGGAGATTTGACTTTCAGTTTCGCGGGGTATCGTTTCTTTTGTACATTCGTTTGTGTTTCTCTCGTTTTATTCTCAAATTTGTTTCTTTAGTTGTTTTCGTTGTAGGGAGCCTAAATTGTTTTATTAATATTGCTTACAACCCTCTTTCCATTTGCAATCATCAGTAATAACTTTTATCTTTTCTACGTATACTTGGTTAGTTTTGTCTTGAAAAAACAGCCAAACAAAAAACTAGTTAATATTAAAAATGATTAAAACAATGGATTCGGGTGAAAAATGGTTTTGTCACTCCCGAATCTCCTCTGTCGCTGTGGTATATGGCCCGGCTCTCCACTTAGGAAGGACTCCAGAACTGATCCAATGTACATGTCTCTCTGTTGTCAAAGTATATAGCCACTTCGGTAGAGGGATTATATTATTTATTTCGTTCTTCAAGGGACACTAGGGTTCTTTCAAAACTCACAAAGACCAAGCGGTCATGCCATAAGGCATCTCGATCTAGATGCAGATCATGTAATTGTGTGGTAAAATGTATATGAAGAAATTTAGTTATTTTTTCAGTTGTAATTATAATTTTACTAAAATTGTGATAAACATATTTTTTTTCTATTTAGTGTCAAGGATTAAGGATTAAGGGGTGTCAATTTTATGAAATTTATGAAGATATGAATTTGAACTCATACATTATGTTCTGATCAAGCTTTGGATGTAATACACTCATTATATTTGGTATTGAATTTGTGCACTCCACAAGAATTTTTCCTTTTTATGTACAAGTCATACTATGTTTAATAGGTATAAAGGCTAAAACTTAGAAACATGTCAAACATGTAAATATATATAAAATCTAGTTCTCATGTTCAACCTTATTCAATCTTTTTTCTATCATCTTACTATTTTCATTGCATTTCTCATTTCTTGTTCTCACAACATATCTATATGGGTTCCTTGTATATAATATCCTAGTGCACAAGGAAAAGTATTGAAAAAAGACCAAATATGTTCATAGCTAGGAATGAACTGTTGATGGGTGTTCTTGCACACAACAACTAAGATAAAATACCAAGTATCTTATCTCTCTTGAAAGGAATCAAATCCTGATAAATAAAAAATTGACTACCCCAATGTCTACTGTAAGTCTTGACTCACAAGATACCTCGGTAGGTTGATGTTCTTTGGTGTTACAACAAGGGGCCTTACATAAATTTGGACAAACTTCAACAAACAAGGTTGAATTACACATAAACCAATCAGTTGTAAGATTTAACAATGCATATACAAACTAATATAAACATATATTGTCATAAAATATATCATTGCAACCTATAACCAGCAATACACTAACTTGCATTCATAAAATATCAACCTTACAATAGCAATATGCAAGTTTGAATTTCTTATTTTAACTCTAAACTAACCAAGTTTGATTAAAAAAAAGTGCAAAAGAAGGGCAAGATAGAGAAATGTTACTAATAAATCTAACTAGATTGTAAACCTTTTCAATCATTTAGGCTTCAACAATGGATAGAAATGTTTGCAAACAAATTTAACGATCCTTGATTTGATCATGAAAATCTATCAATCAAGATTAAAGAAGATGCAATCATCAATGGTGAAATTATGTGTTTAGGCTAACCACACAAAGCAATTTACAATCAACAAACCACAAGTGGTATGAAAACTTTGCAAAATCATCAAATATCCATTTATCTTCAGCTGAAAATGAAAGAACAAACTCAAATTGGTGTTTAGAAATCATGAAATAAACATTGTATGATGACAAGTTTAATGAATTTCAACAATTTCCATTCACAATCTTGACTAGAAACCATGAATCATTCTTGTATTCAACTAAAAAGATTTATAAACATCAACAATTTCTAAACTTGGTGTAGAGAAAACCATGATAATAACATGAAAAATAAAAAAAATACTATGAATTTTCTATCAAATCCGAAATAGTACATGTAAGGCCGCTTAACCACTATTTTTAACACCTCTGGGGATCTTGATTCACATGATAATATTGTTGTACTTAATGATGATGATCTTTTCTTGGTTTGAGATTTTCTTATCATAGAAGATTATTGCATGATGTTATCATTTTTATATAGACATATATTCTGTTGAATGAGAAATTATGTTGTGAAAAAGAAATTTAAATTACCATGTTTGATCTAGTTTCTAAAAGGTCTACAGATATTGTGTAATGCTACTAAGTCTTGACTAAGATTTTGAATATATATTATCCATTTTCATTTGATGTTGTCACTTATACTCTTAGGGTATGAGGATTAATATAATGTTTCTTAATTTTGGTTATCTTGCACTTTTCGCCTAAAAATAGGAGTTGATATAGACTTAAAGAGGACTTGATCAAATTCAATGATCAACTAAGAATGAGGTACTTCTTGTTTAAGTGTTGCCATTTAAACTTATCCTACATACATTAAATATTCCAATTATTTTAATTGATGGATTAAATAGATACTTTAGTAACTCCTATGCACAAGGGAGTTTTGGTGTAACTTGTTCTCTTGTACACATTCTTGTCATAATATTTCTATTAGTATGTGCATACTTCTATGATTTTTCAATGTAATAACATTGTAATATATATATCAAAAATCTTTTATGTCCATCCTAGTAGAGCAAATTATTAATTCCGTAAACTAATAGTGTTGAGTTGCTAAAACTTTTAATTGCTTATTAAACGGACTTTATTCTTACAGTTGCATATCTTGATTCGAGAATAATTATAGCTGGTAGTTCCATAAAGATTTGTATTGCTAATAATTCATTCTTGGGCTGGATATTTATTGTTTTTACCATTTTGGGAACATAAAGTTTTGGAAGAAGATTTTGGAAGGAAAACTTGCATCTCCATGCTATCCCACCTCCTTGAGGCTCTATGCCAAATAGACCACGCACCTTATTGGTGTTTCCTCAAATTGCACAGATGGCATTGGGGGTGATGATCTGTTTTGTTGTGCCTCTCGACTACAATGTCATATTATTTTACCATCCATATGATATATATGTTTTTTCTAGGTTTTTCTTTCGGGGGGATTAAGAAGAGAGGATTGGCAATGATCGCGCGAGGAAAATGAATGAATCAAATGATTGTAATCGTGCAATTTCAATAAAACTTTTAGCAGATGGAGATCCCTTGGGGCATTAAAATGCGCAAATTTTCCTACTCCCTGGGAGGATACAAGAGAATAAGACATAGGAGCATTGTGTAGGCAGCTTCAACAGGTATTAATTATAAGCCCTTGATCAACATTTATCCTCCTTTATTTTTGTCTAAATTTAACCCACATAATATTGTATGTCTCTGGTTTGTCTCGTGGATTTACCATTATAAAAATCACATTTTACTTTCTCCAAATTAAAGTGGGTATATGAATTTGTCAATGCAATTCGCATTTCTGCACTTAGTTGAAGATTAGTTGTGGAAAACCCCATTCACACAGCTACTACAGGTTCTGCCTAAATTATTAAGTCTGTAAATAAGCGCCTTCTCATAGTTTTGTGCTTGCAGCATAATCTCATTTATTTGGGGTATTTTGTGTGAAAAATCTATTGCTGATTATTAATCTCCTATCTTAAATAGATTATTTTACTGCGGAAAATTAATTCACAGCAAATATTGAAAATAATACAGCCGCAACTTCATGAAAAAATCACGGAGACAGAAAAATAAAATATGCAAATTGGACACAACAGTTTTTGGACAAATTGTCCCTGGAAAAACCCCAAAGGGAAAACCAGTATTGCAGATGAGGAATTTTATTAAATCAAATCAAGAGATACATAAACTGCTTGCCTCTTACTGGCAGAGCTCCGGCAATGTTCTTGGTGCAGGAGCACCCCTACAAGACAGGATATTGTCCGCATGACAGGGCATTAGTCTATTTTTTAGTATGTTTGACTTCATAATGTAATAAGGTCCATTGGACCAATGCATATGTATTAGATCAGCCTAGGAGAGTGTGCAGGCAGTTAGAGTTCGTGATCAGGTTGTCTGAGCTGTCCTCTCCCAGCCGCTTGGAAGCTCCCAGCCGCTGGGAATCGAGTTGGTAGTACTCGTAGGATATTGCGAATATCACCCTATGCAAGTTTATCCTGCTGTCGCTAAGTGTTTTGGCATCGGCGTAAGTCATCGGCATAAAGTTTGGGTAACATCATCAGGATGTTTCAATATGACCGGATAAGTCATATCATGATACTGTTGGTTGAGTAGTCGGATATCGAGGTGACGTAAGCATCAAAGGAAAGGTGCTTGAAGTTGTCGTCATCAGGATATATCGGAGGAACCAGATATTTTATATCCTACTGATGAAGGTGATGCTGAACATCATGATGATGAAGGTAGAGGTTGGCGATAAGATGAACAGTGAACATCAGGAGGATGTTTACGCTTGCCGAATGTGATGATGCTGCTGACAGGTGAAAGGCGAAAGGTGATAAGGAAGTGAACAGTGGTTAGCAGGAGGATATTTCATGCCTCTTCGAAATATGATGATGCTGTCTGTGTTAGCAAGTAATATGATGATGATGATAAGCCGATAGGTATTATAACATGTTGGTTGTATTAATGACTCCTCCTTCCCATTTGTAAGCTCCCGTTACGTTTACCTCTGCATCAGTTCTCCTCCGGAAATTCTTCTCCCGATTTCTCCTATAGAAATTCCACTACTGCTGTCTCGAACGCTATCGCTGCACCCTTGCTCTCACTACAAATCAATTTGCTATTGCTGCAAATTTATTTATTTGCTATCACTGCAAATACTTCTCGGATCTATGTTCTCCAAATGCCCATTGATCCTCTTTTATAATCCTCTCATTGAAAACCAATGGCCATGATTTAATCTCAATCAACGGCTAGGATTAATTAGACTCTAAACCCTAATATCTAGAAGTCTCTCGAGAAATCAATTTTCTAGGTATAGAGAAAAATATTTCGGCTGTGTTTCCAGCCTCGTAATCACCACCTGAGACTAGAACACCTGTCCAAGCTACATTTAAAATTAACACTCCCTCTTAGCAAGAAGGCATTCTGCATAACACCCAATTTATCTCTGAAGAAGATGAATTTCACCTTCCCCAATGCCTTTATCAAAATGTCTGCTACCTGCTAATCTATAGGTATATACTGTAGCTGAACAATCCTCCGCTATACACAATCCCTGATGAAATGATACTTGATGTCTATATGCTTAGACCTATCATGAAACACTGGATTCTCAGATAATCTGATGCAACTCTGATTATCACAGTGTATCATGGTAGTCTCAACCCTCTGACCAAACAAGGCTACCAGCAACTTCCGAAGCCATATAGCCTCACATGTTGCCATACTAGCTGCTATGTATTCTGCTTCTGCAGAACTCAGAGCCATGGACTTTTGCTTCCTGCTATACCAAGAGACAACTCCTGATCCCAAACTAAAGCAGCACACTGAAGTGTTTTTCCTGTCCACTGTACTGCCTGCCCAATCTGCATCAGTATAGCCTATCAACTTGATACCATCACCTCGAGCATATCTAATCCCATACTTGATTGTACCACACAAATACTGCAACACATGCTTTGTCGCTATCCAATGCACTCTCTTTGGCTCAACCATGAACTGACTAAGAGAGTTTACTGCAAAGGATATATCTAGCCTAGTGTTGACCAAATACATGAGAGATCCAATTAACATCTTATATAAGGTGGGGTCTACATCCTTTTCCTTGGATGCGTCTACCTTCTTCCAATTTGTGATCATAGGTGTAGACATGGCTCTGCAATCTTGCATCTCAAACCTCTTCAAGATTTCAATGTAGTATTTCCCTTGTCCAAGGAAAATCTCTCCATCTATCTGCCACACTTCCATGCCTAGAAAGTAGTGCATAAACCCCAAATCCTTCATCTCAAACTCTACTGCAAGGTCCCTCTTGCACTCCTCTATGAGCCCTAGTGAACCTGTTAAAAACAAGTCGTCCACATATAGAACAAGAATGAGAACTTCACCCCCAACCATCAAGTAGTAGAGGTTAGCATCCGCCTCACTCTTCACAAAGCCTATTTCCTGCAAGTATTTATCAATGCGCTCATACCACGCCCTAGGAGCCTACTTGAGTCCATACAAAGCTTTCTTCAATCTCACATGTGGGTTTTGCTGCTATGTGCTACAAAGCCTTTTGGTTGTTCTATGTATACCTCCTCTAACAATTCACCATTAAGAAATGATGTCTTGACATCCATTTGATGGATCTGCCATCCCATATGCACTGCAAGTGAGACTATGGCTCGTATAGAAGTATACCTGGCCACCGGAGTGAATGTCTCCTCATAGTCTATTCCCTTCTTCTGAGAGAAACCCTTGGCCACGAACCTTGCCTTGTGTTTCTTGATGCTACCATCTGCACCATGCTTAATATTATAGATCCAGCGTGATCCAACCACTTCCCTATTTGTCGGTCTAGGCACAACCTCCCACACATCATTCTACATTATTGAGGTATATTCCTCAACCATCACATCTTGCCACACTTGTTGCTGTGTAGCCTCCTGATAGCTGGAAGGCTCACTATCTACCAACTGACTAACCAATGCCACATAGTCATTATACCTGGCTGGTTGTTTCCACTCTCTACTACTCATCCTAGGAGCTCCCAAAAACTCTTGAGTATCCTTATGTGTCTGTTGAACCTCATGGTTCCTCCTGTAAACTATAGAGGATGGAATATCAAACTCCATATCTTCTTGATGCATCTCTTGGATTTGCTATATCTGTTGCTCCATACTCTGGGAACTCTCAGCACCTAAGCCTGTGCTTGTACTAGTAACTGTACTTGTGCTTTGTTGCCCCTGTTCTGGTTGAATAATCCTTGGAGCTTCTGTTGGCTGCTCATTTTGATCATCTGCTAGCAAATCTCTGGACCTCCTATATGCCTTGTCCTCCATGAATTTGACATCACACCTGACTATAATCCTCCTGGTCCCTGGAATAAATATCTGATATGCCTTTGATGTCTCACTGTACCCCACAAAGTACCCTCTCTCTGCAGTTTGATCTAACTTGGAATGTGTAGCCCCTGGAATGTGACAAAATGCCAAACTCCCAAATATCCTGAAGTGACTGACATTTGGCTTCTTCCCTCAGAATGCCTCCTCTGGTGTCATCTTGCCCAATACCTTATGTGGAACCCTATTCTGTATGTATACCGATGTACTGCATGCCTCTGCCCATTAGTAACGTGGCATATCTTGGTCATACAACATAGCCCTTGCTGCCTCCGATATAGAACGATTCTTCCTCTCAACAACCCCATTCTGCTGTGGGTTGTAAGGAATAGTCCACTCTCTCTTGATTCCTTCCCTAGTACAGAACTCTTGGAACTCTTTCCCTTTGTACTTGCCTCCATTGTCTGACCAAAGAACCTTTACCTTCCTACCTGTCGAATTCTCCACAAGAGCTTTGGACTCCTGGAAGTGACTGAAGACCTCATCCTTAGTCTTCATGAAGTATATCCAGGTCTTCCTGGAGAAATCATCAATAAAAGTAACAAAGTACTCATATCCTCTGAGAGACTTCGTTGACATTGGTCCACATATATTTGAATGTACTAGATCAAGAACCCCCTTTGATCTGGTGTCACTCCTTGGAAAAGTTGCTTTCACAAACTTCCCCAATACACATCCCTTACATACATTATCATGCTCTGTGCTCACATATGGAACACCTGTCACTATCTCACAAAGCAATTTAAGTGCTCCATGATGTATATGGCCCATCCTTCTATGCCATAGCTCTCCTTGATCTCTAGGATTACTGCTTCTCACTAGTGCCTTAGGAGTATCAAACTGCAACCTATAAAGTCGGCCACTCCTAACTCCAATAGCTATGGGTGATTTCCAATCCTTATGCTTGATTAAAACATGCGCCCCTCTAAAGAGTACATTGTAGCCTTTATCCTGAAGGACAGATACGGAAATTAGATTCATTCCCAAGCCTGGCACATACAACACATCATGAATGGAAATACGCTTGCCATTCTCCCTCTGAAATAGAACAGTCCCTCTCCCAACTGGATTACACTTAGACTTGTTCCCCATCTGAATCTGGAATCTGATGTCCTCCTCCTTGTAGCTAGAGAAGTACTCCCTAACTCCAGTCATATGAAATGATGCCCCACTGTCTATATACCAAACACCCTATGAGGTTGAGCTAGTTAGGCAAGCTATGAGTGCAAACTCATCCTCCATTCTGCTAGAAAGCTCATCTACACTTAATGAAGCTGCCGTCTATTTTTTACCTTTCTTTTCATTTTTCTTCCTTTATGGGCAATCACTGACATAGTGGCCGAACTCGTGACAGCCATAGCATTTGATCTTAGATAAGTCCTTCTTCTCACTTTTTAGATTTGATCCTTTTCCAGACCCCTTCTTCATTTTCCCTTTTCCTGCTAGGGCAATGTTTTCCAATTCCACCTCACTTTTCTGACTATTACTGCTGGTTCCATTGACAAGACTTAGTCTAAGCTCCTCCTGAGTGAAGTCACTCCGTAGTTGATCCCAACTCGGTAAGGTGTCTTGTCCATTAATAACTTGAACAAAGACATCCCACTGCTTAGTAAACCCATTTAGGGCTATTCGTACTAGCTCACCATCCTTTGGTTTGCCTCCAATAGCTGCCAATTCATCCTTGACAAGTCTAAGCCTGGTGAGGTAACTTGTGACGTCTTCTCCCTTATTCATCCAGGTATTCCTTAACTTTTCTCTGAGAATCAGCTTCCGGTTAAGGGTAGCATTCTGGTACAGATTCATAATGGCGTCCCACATTGTCTTTGTTGTATCTAACTCTGCAATATGCGGAACAATATGATCCTTAACACCGTCAAGAATCAGCCTCCTCGCCTTGGCATCTTCCTTCTTATATGCTAAGAGTTGTGTTGCATCTGTAGGTACAGGTACAACAGTGGTCACATATTCCTTGATACCATTCTCTTCCAGCAATAAAGAAATTCTGGCTTTCCAGACACCAAAATTTGAGGCTCCATCCAATCTGTCCTGATCTCTTAAACCTGCTGAGGCCATCTCAAAAGAAAATTATAATTTTGAAGAGGTGAAACTAGGTTTTATAAACCCTAGATTTTTTTTATTATTTTTCCTTTCTCCCTGTTCCTATTCTACCCTCAGATCTGCTCTGATACCATGTTGAGACATGGACCAGCTAGGACTCGAACCTAGGACCTTCCATACGCTGCTGAAGTACTCTACCACTAAGCTACTGGCCCCTCTTGGACCAGTCCATCGTCGATTCGGGTGTGGCTTATTTCCAACACCAACACCCCCCCTTAAGCCACACCTCTCATGTGCTTGGGGCTCCTAGCCTGGGCCTGGCTCTGATACCATGTGAAAAATCTATTGCAGCTATTGATTATTAATCTCCTATCTTAAATAGATTATTTTACTGCGGAAAATTAATTCACAACAAATATTGAAAATAATACAGCCGCAACTTCATGAAAAAATCACGGAGATAGAAAAATAAAATATGCAAATTGGACACAACAGTTTTTGGACAAATTGTCCTTGGAAAAACCCCAAAGGAAAAACCAGTACTGCAGATGAGGAATTTTATTAAATCAAATCAAGAGATACATAAACTGCTTGCCTCTTACTGGTAGAGCTCCGGCAATGTTCTCCTTTAGAAATTCTTCTCCCAATTTCTCCTATAGAAATTCTACTACTGCTATCTCGAACGCTATCGCTACGCCCTTGCTCTCAGTGCAAATCAATTTGCTATTGCTGCAAATTTATTTATTTGCTATCGCTGCAAATACTTCTCAGATCTATGTGCTCCAAATGCCCATTGATCCTCTTTTATAATCCTCTCATTGAAAACCAATGGCCATGATTTAATCTCAATCAACGACTAGGATTAATTAGACTCTAAACCCTAAAATCTAGAAGTCTCTTAAGAAATCAATTTTCTAGGTATAGAGAAAAATATTCCAGCTGTGTTTCCAGCCTCGTAATCACCACCCAAGACTAGAACACCTGTCCAAGCTACATTTAAAATTAACATTTTGTCAAACAAATCATGTGCCTTTTCTACGCTTCTACTTTTTGCACAAGTTTACCCGTGCAGTTGCAACTAAATCTAACAATTTCTCTAATCTTTGTGTTTTGATGGATGTCCATGCCCTATTTCCAAGCACCCATTTTTGGCACACGTAGGAGGATGCTATCAAAGGTTTCAGAGTTTGGTTTTACAATTGCCAGTCGCATTTGCTTGAAAGTTTCTAAATACTTTTTGAGAAATCCATGTTGTGATTATCTTGCAATCGCTGCAGTCCATAAGACCACATTTCTTTTTGGCATTTTGTGAAATAGTTTACTTGCCTACCAGGTCACTCCGCCCCGTGAACCTAAACTGAAATGACGGATAGACTCTAAACTTGACCTAGAATCCTCTTCTAGATTCCATCCAGAACAACTCTCCTTCCCTTTGATTCCTCTCAACTCTTCCCCCATCCTTTTCATCTTCTCAACCCAGCTCTCCTTTTTTCATCTCCTCTACAACCATCTTCTACCATTTTCCTCTCACCTCTTACTATTTTTGAGTTATTTGGTCCTTTTTATTTCCTCCTTATTTCATCCCCTTCTCTATGTCTGCATGCTCATCCTTTTCTTCTACTATTCTCTTTTTATCCTTTCTCTTATTTTTATTTTTATATATTCTTATTTTCATTTCATTTTATTCTTTTTTAGCCTTGTCTTATTATTCCTCTTTTTATCTTCTTATGTTTAATTTCTCCTACTTTCTACTTAACCCTTCCTCATCCACTTCACTATATCAATTTTATCTCCTTTCTCCTTGTTTTCTTTCTTATATGTTATTTTATTTATTATTTTTATTTTATTCTCCAACCTTGTCTTGTTTTTCTGTGTTAGCTCTTCTTTTTAAGGGGCTAGTTACTATAATTGTGTATTATCCTCTTCTTGATGATGGATCACAGAAGTGTGATCCGAAACGTTATTGATGCAAAAAAGCTCTACACAGTTTTTTCCAAAAATAATTTGTTTACTCATTCAGATGGCCTATAAAAATATCATGTTTTTAATTCGCCTTCCATTATGTTTGATGGATTCTCCTTTATTTTATGGGAGATCCGTCACTACATAGATTGTTTTAGTGCTATCCTATTTTTCAGGTTGCTTCTTTTAGCATCACCTATAATCACCACAAGAAAATTGTCCCCATTTAAGGTTAGCAAGCCATAATGGATAGGAATTGTATTTTAATTTTTCTTGATTCACTTAGTTTGTTTTTATATTGATTTTCCCTTAAAGCTATCCACCCAATCACCAATTAAATATAGTGTCTCATTCTCACTTAACTTGGCAACATTTTCAAAGATGGAAATGTTAAAATTATTGTTGTCTAAGGGAGAGTTCTCAAACAAAATCATGTCTTGTCTATATTTTCCTCCCACATGCATTTTCTTTTATTGCTCTCTCTTGATTTATGGAGGATTTGGAATGTTGTGGTACTAGCAATGTCTTTTATGGAAAAATATATATACCCACTAGGAAAACAAAGACAAAGTAATAACTATTTAATATAATTGGTTTCCCAAATATATATATCTTTAGATATAAGAAATGAAATACTATAGTTATGGTTATGAAAATTGAGGAAACAATAACTATTTAATAGAATTGGTTTACCATATATATATCTTTAGATATAAGAAAAGAAATACTATAGTTATGGTTATGAAAATTGACGAAACAGAGACAAAGTGATAACTATTTAACAAAATTGGTTTCCCTAGTATATATCTTTAGATATAAGAAAAGAAATACTATTGTTATGTTCTAGATATAGTTCACTATTGACCAGATATAAGCCCTTGAAAATCAAAAGTTTGTCCCCTAGTTAATGGAAGGGGCTTCAAGAATTATATATCCTTAGTAAGCATGGAATTTCTTGTTATCATGCATCCTCACAAGTAATTGCTCATTTCCTCCAATTGAGTTTGGAATGGATTTATGCTAGTAATTGAGAATAGGTAACTTTTAGATAGATTAGTTGGCTTGAATATGAATCATCTCTAGAAATGGATATTTAATATGAATATAATAAGTAGTTATTATATATTTTGAAATAGAGTTGTTGAAGATAATAGTGTAGCTCATCCTTGGTAACACTCAGAAATGCATGTGATATTGTCTTTTCAATTAGCATGACTCAAAGAAATATCTATTTTTCAAAATGAATTTTATTGGTAAACCATCATAAATCATATATCACACCATTCTTCTTGATGGTCCCTTTAGTTTAATAGATTCTTCTGATTCATTGTTCTCGTGGAAGTTGAATGTTATCCAGCTTTGTGCAACATAACCCATTATTGCACATTTTCAATAGTTAAATTCTATTTTTAGGTGATTGAAATGTCTTATATTGGTTTATGAGGATGTGTTCAATTTTGATTGGTCAAGATTAACTATATATTACATAACTATATCTTTAATTTAAATAGAGAGTATTACTATTTGATTTGTGATTTTAGCTTGTCATTTTAAATAATGTTTTTATTCAATATGTTGGTTCCCAAAATGACTACAACACAAAACTCTAAAACATTTCTAAATCACCTAGGCCATGAATTATCGTCAGGGGGATAGAAAGAGGTTTATCAACAAGTTAGGGATGATTTTGGCCAACTAATAGGAGTGGGTAGACTCCTTTTCTCTTTGAGCTCAGCTTAAACTCTAGACGGATATTCCAAGGAGTATACCTAAGTAGGTATTAACATCAAAACTAGATGAACAACTAAAATATATGAACAACCAAACCCAAATCACCTTCTTAACCCCAAATTTGTCATAAATCTAAGAACACCTGGTTGTTACAAGACCCCTATATAGTTGATAAAAGCAATCATATAGACTAAGGATGCATAAAAACTACTATTGTGTCTAAAGGATAGATGTATTGTTTTATTTTGAAGATTGGGTGATCTAGGGATACTCAGACTGGTGCCTATCCATTGGGATGTAGAGTCTAACATTAAACAGAGGAAAAACAACCATAAGAAAATGTACAACTACTGATCTGATAAATCAAATGCATAAAAATCAATATCAAATCACTGAGAATGCTTATTAATCTGAAATCATACCATATTCTTCTTGATGAAATACTAAAATAACCATTTACAAAAGCTTTAAAATGGATTAGGAACTATCACATTCACTCAAATTAGAGCTAACATTCATACCACTAAATGTGGCAAGAGAAACTATAATTGCGATTAAGATTGCTAGAAAGAGCATCTATAGAAATGGAGAAAAACAATGGTTTGATACAAAGATTTGCAAAATATAATACATACACTTCATAATTGTTTCATGCTGAACAAATACTACAAAATAACCTTTTCTTTTCTACCTTTTGGAGCTCAAAACCTGTTGAGAGAACAATGCCCACAAAAAGTGACCAACCAACCCTCAATGTAGAAAAGACATGCATATATAGCAACTCAATCTCACTCCATGATTCCAAGCATTGCACTTAGTCAATGAGTATGCCCATGCCACATTAAGTTCAATCCACTACAATGTTAGAGTATGCACATTTGGAAGTCTACCCATTCCCTGATAATACTAAAAATGTCAGAAGAAGATTGCTTGCACAGTTTGCATACTAGGAACACTAAAGAGGGAAGCTTCTAATCCTCTCCATGACACCTAGAACATCTAACATATCTAATTTATCTTCCAAGTGTAGTTGTGAATTGAAGAATTTTACTATGTCAACCACCCACATGGTACTATTCTACAAAATCATAAATTTTGTGGTTCAAATCAGCCTGCACAAATCCTACAATTGTGGTACACCTTTAGGAAATTACCCCTTCAAAACCTCCACAACACATTAAAAGAGTTGTCCAATTTTCCCTTTTGGGCCATCTAATTTCTGACTATACCTTTCTGTGTGCTAGGCATCCTTATTTTCTTTATCGACCTTTTTCATATATCATCAACTTTTTTCATGTCCCTCTTCTACTCACTTTGTTGAAAAACTTTCACTTTTACAAACCATGGGAAACATCCCCTTTTGTTTGGCACATTTTTAGCCTCCTTTGTGCCTTATCAGCAAATCTTCATTTTCATGAACTTGGCTTGTCTCTGTCTTCTTACTTTCTCCTTTAGTCGGCAAATTTTAACTTTTGCAAACTAGTCCTATTTTGTCCTTTGTCAGAAATTTCATGCCTTTGCAAACTACTTCTTTATTTCTTTGTCTCTTTCTATCTTCTTCCTTTTTATCGACAATTTTCACCTTTTTTCAACCATGGAAGAAGCTCCCCTTCTTTGTTTTGTCGGACAATCACCTTATCGACAAACTTAAAAAATTTCAAACTATTTGGAGAGTTTAAATTTCTGTTGGTTGCCCAATAAATCCTTTTCTTTATCTTTTCCTTAGTCATTTTCTTCTTTTGTTACCTTTCTTGTTTTATTTTCCTTGTCTCTTGCTCCTCTTTTTATCGGGAAAAAGGCCCATCAGAGAACCATGTTAAAACTGAACCAAGCGGTTCACTAACCCAGTCGTTAGCCAATAAAGTCTTGTCTTAGAAACATTTTTTTATTGCCTTCATTACCTTTCCTTCTATCAGTGAATTTGCAGTCAGAAAAACCTCCTGTCGGAAAACATTGGAGTTCGTAAACCTAAGCTTTTATTGACAAAGCTTTCCTTCTAACTTTTTCTCTTTCATTCCTTAGAAACTTCTCATCTATCATCACTTTGTCATCCCCTCACTCAGTGAAACCACTTTTAGAAAAACCTTCCATCGGTGAACTAACAAGTTCACAAACTTAAAATTTCACTGACAAAGGCTGGCTTTCTTCCTTTTCACCATCTTTTTTTCCTTGATTGTCACCTTATTGGCAAATCGGTGAATTGGGAAAAAGAAAAACTTCTAAACTAGTTCGCCACTTCGCACTTTTACCAATTTTCTGATAAAGGCCTTAAATGTTTATTTTTCAAAGGGAAGAAACACATACATTATACTTAGAAGATTTTTGAACTAAAAACCCCTATAAAAGATCTCTCTGATCAGGTATATATGAGGGATTTCAATTCTAAAGGCATAACTGGGAATTTTGGGCTTTGGGACAATAATAATGCATGTTTGGGAGAAAAAATTTACAAGTACCAACACTGGATTTGGTTGGGGACGTGTGACAAACAATGTCAAAACAAGAATTCAGATCTCCGGGCTAAAAAGGCACAAAACACACAAAAGGGAAAAACACAAATGTATTTATAGAAAAGGCCTAAATACATGACAAAATATAGTCATAAACATTAGAGCATGAAAGACTGTTGACTGTATTCAAAATTTTAAGGCCAACATTTACTTATGAAAAGTAAAGCTTCAAATGTTGTCCATGAATGGTCAGCTCTAGAAGTTCTTCATCCATGTTTTTGATGTAATATGTGTCTTGGCCAACATTTCCATCAATTTGATATGGGCCTAGCCATAATGGCTCAAATTTTCTACGCTTACCCTTGTCCTCTAATTTTGCATTACACAGGAGAACTAGATCACCAATCTGAAAACTCCTTTTGACTGTTCTCTTGTTGAATAGATGCTCGACCTTTTGTTGTTGTAACAAATTTTTATCATGTTCCAACCTTCTGGTTTCATCCAACTCAGTCAACTTGTGCATCCTCAATGTCAAATCATCATTCCCATCCTCTTCTATTTGTTGCAGTAGTTGATATACTAGCAAATCTAATTCCATTGGCATTTTAGCCTCTAATATGTGTACTAGTTCAAAAGGACTCTTTGCTGTAGCACATTTGCATGTGACCCAATTTACCCAAACTGCATATTTCAGCTTGTCATCCCATCTCTTCTTGTTTATATCTAGATTCCTCTTCAATATATTCATGAGGCTCTTATTGCTGGACTCACCTTGTCCATTACTCTGTAGATGATATATGGTGATGAGTGAATCATCTTGATTCCATACTTGGAACACATGTCTATTATATCCTGAGATCTGAAGCACATGGAATTGTTTGCAACAATTTTGGATCGCACTCCAAATTTGTTTATCACATTCTTCAAAAGGAACTCAATCACTACCTTGGATGTGGCATTGCGAGTGGGGATAGCCTCAACTCACTTGGTGAAATAGTCAGTGGCTACAAGGATCCACTTAAGTCAATTACTGGACTTCTCTTGAATTTCCCTTATAAAATCAATGCCCCATTGCTGAAATGGTGCCTCAACTGCAACTGGCAAAAGTGGTAATGCTCCAGCAAATTTCATCTTGCTATAAAAATGCTGAAAAACATCACATTTGCTGACCTATCTTGCAACATATTTGAATAGACTTGACCACTAGAAGCATGTCCTGATAATCTTGTGCCTTGTGGTTTTTGCATGGAAGTGCCCACCAGATATTCCCTGGTGATATTCCCTTAAGCACCTCCTTAGATTGTTTCTGGTCTAGACATTTCAATAGTAGTCCCTCATAATTTCTCCACATTAATATATCCTGAATCCAAAAATACTTTTGAGATAGGAGCTTAAGGGTCCTCTATTGGGTGACATTCATGCCTAGGGGACATTGCATATTGATAAGATAAAAGGTAATATCTTTATACCGTGGATCATCTATCAACATACATACATCAGCAGGTTGAACATCATCTACCTTATTTACCTCAGTGGCCTCTAAGTTAGAATTAGCCATCAACTTAGCCAAACCCTAGCCTCTAGCCAATTTGGTGACCTAAACCTCAATTTCATACTCTTGGATCTTGTTGATCCACCTCCATCTTCTTCCAAAAGCCTCCTGCTATGTGAAAATACATTTCACAGCATAATGGGGCACATATGTAATTGTCTTCACATCCATGAGATATAGCCTAAAGTTTTTTACCTTCTTAACCAAAGCATATGCATGCTTTTCCATAATGGAATAATTTAACTTAGAATCTTGCAAAGACTTGCTAAAAAATCCTATTGGCTGCTCAAATCCATGGTTATTTTTTGTAACAACACAACAATAGTATAAAATAAAGAAAAAGAGAAAAGCTAGAAGGGATTTGCATAATCTAGGCTTACCAGCACTAGTGCATTCCTGAGAGCCTCCTTTATGTCAACAAAAGATTCAGCTAGTTCCTTTTCCCATGTGATGGAGTGTCCCTTGTTGAGCATCTTGGAAATTGCTTTAGTCTTCTCAGTGAAGTTAGGAACAAATCTCCTTACAAAGTTACTCTGCCCAAAGAAGGACTAAACATCCTTGATTGTTTTAGGCTGACGGATAAGGTCAATGGCCTTAACTCTTTCAAGATCAATTTGAACCCCTTCCCTAGACACAATATGTCCCAACAACTATCCTTCCTCTACTCCAAATTGGCATTTCTTGGGATTCAAAGGGATCCCATACTCCAAACATCTATCGAAAATCATTTGCAAATGATTGCAATGATCTTTCCTATCCATAGAAAATGCAATAAGAACATCTTGGTATACAACCATGATCTCATCAATGAGCCCTACAAAGGCCACATCCATTGGCCTTTGAAATGTTGATCCTACATTCTTTAAATCAAATGGCAGTCTCAAATAAACATATGTCCCCCAAGGAGTGGTGAATGCTATTTTGTATTTTTCTGACTCCTTGACAACACTTGATTGTATCCTCAGAACCCATCCATCATAGACATCATCTTCGAACCAACAACCCTCTATAGAAGATGATCCATGCTCAAAAGAGGATAATTATCCTTAAGGGATTTGATGTTCAGATTTCTAAAATCTACACACAGTCTAATCTCCCCATTCTTCTTCCTCACTTGTACAAGATTAGACACCCACTCAAAATGTCTAATAGGTTTAATAATACCTCCCTTTTTCATCTTTAACAATTCTTTTTGCATTTTGGGAGCTATAGTGGGATTTATAGGCCTTTGCTTTTACCTAAAAGGTTTTGCATCAGATTGGAGGGGAATAGTATGCTAAAATAACTCCTCCCTATAAGATTTTAGCTCATCATAGGACCATGCAAAATATTTTCTAAATTTTCTCAATAAATCTATAAACATTTTCTTTTCATGAGGCTTCAATTTCTTGCCTATATAAACCATTTTAGGTGCCTCCTTAGTTTCAAGGTTAACACCTTCAACACTATCCTCTTCAATAGGTTTTCCTTTACTCTTCCAACAGTTTGCATTATTGAACATTCTTTCCAGCACCACCAATCCTTTGGGAACAGTATTTGTCTTCAAATACACTAACTCGCTACCAAACAATGTTTCCTTGCCATTTTCCATCTCTACTATAGGCTGTCAGTCGATCACATGACTGTCAAACTCATCCATGCAATTGAGGAAATTGAAAATATGATTATTATCATTAAGCACTTGCCAACTGTATATGTTATTAGGGATTGTTGGCCTTGTAAGAACTTCTACAGCATGATGGCCATGAGGAAAATTCATTTGAGGATCACATTTTGATGCAGCTACAACTAGGGAATCCCTCCTCATTTTTATTCCTCTCAATCCATTCAATGTCAATGGCATCAAATAGCTCCATGTTATATCATACATCATTTCTGTATGCCCTTAACCTTTTATCCTTGGCAACAAACTTATTTCTAATTTCTTCAACCACTAATTCTGAGTCACCATAAATCTTCATTTAAACCTAACAACAATGCCTCATACTCAGCTATGTTGTTAGTGCACTAAAAATCAAGTCTAAAAGACATACCAAATTATTTACCATTTGGGGCTATCAGAACAATTCCACCGCATGAGCCTTCCTTTGAGCACGCACCATCGAAATACGTCCATAAATAAAATGTATCACAAATAGAATTGATAGGATTAGAGGGTAAAACATTCAGGCAATGATTACCATCACTGTAATATCCCATTAAATGGTCTATATTAGTGTCAAAGAAATTGGCATGATCTTCCTCTGTTTTATATCTGTCCTCTATGTTTTGGTCTTCCACCTTCTTCTCCCTATATAGCTTCACATCCATGCCCTAGACTGGAATAGTGGCATATGAAAGATCCATCTGAATACTTCCACCCATAGATTCTACCTATTTTCTTGATAACAACATACCCCACTTGGTAGGACAATCCACAACAATTATATCCATCAGGAAGGATTTGTCTAGGTAAGCAGCAAGTTTGACTTCAACAGCTTTAACCAGGCCTATCACATTAACCTCCTTGGAATCCATGACAAAGAATTTGCCAAAAGACTTGGACACCTTCAACCCCAAGTCGTTCATGATTTCAAGTGGCATGACATAGCTAGATGCCCTTAAATCAAGCATACAATTATGTAGCAACCATTTGTTTATGATCAAAGTAGTGTAGAAATGGTCTACTCCCATTCCTCTATTAACCATAGATGACCCTAAATAAACCTCAACTATTTCATCATGAACTACACCCTCATCATTACCACTGCGAACAATAATAGGTTGTTTTCATGCATCTACAATAGTGATAAATGACTCTACTCTATCTCTATATTCAAGGATTCTAAGGAGTTCCATTATTTGTCCAGAAATTCTAATTTGGCTAAAGACTTGAGCCATATAAATGGGGTTATAATTGGGCAAATGAGTATCACATGAAATAGTTTCATTGTTTAAACAAGGAATATAAGGTATTACTTGATCAGATGAAATATCCTTACCTTTTCCTTTGTCTTCTCTTTTTCTAGTTCTTTTTGTGCCTGAGGCTGATCATGCTTATTGTTGCCTTTTGGATAATGGACCCCTAAAATGGGTGTAGTAACTAGTTGCACGGTTGGTTCTAGATTCATCTGCACATACTTCTTCTTTGCTACTAGTGGCTACACTAGAACCTTCTTCTTTTCAAGTACACTCTGCTTTAGAGAACTACTACTTTTTTTCTCCATGTTCCCCTTACATTTGTCCCTATACCCATTCAATCTTTGCTATTTTGATTCCTTGATAGGGGCATTATGTATAGGGACAAACCTATTTCTCAATTGATACCCTCATTGGACCTACAAAATGGTTGCATCGGTCATGGCTTTCATGTCCTCTTTTGAAGGCTTGGACTATTGGTACTTCTTCTGCATAAGGTCCCTCAAATGCCCAAAATCATGAGCTGGTAATTGATATCTCTTTGGATCTTCATCATAGTCATATTGGAAAATATGATCATCTTCTTCATAGTTGTCATATTTAGCATCTTGACCCATCTACTCTTAATCTTCTGCATCAAACTGATTTATTTCTTCTTCATAATACTCAGTTGCACCTTCTTCATTTAGAAATTATTCTTCTTTTCTCAATGAATTAGCCACCATACAGTTTGTTGGATCATGGGGAAGAAGAAAGCCTAGAACCATAAAGACTCATCTAGAAAACTAACTTGATCCTTTCTCAAAGGATTAGGGGTGTCCCTTTGTGGCCGTTTGAAACTTACATTCCTGGGGGCAGCCTGTCTATCATTTTGATATGGTGTCTTAGAGAAATCAGTATTATAAGGCCTATTATGCAATGTCCGATATTCATTAAAACATGTTGTAGCATCCCAAGGTGGCAACCCTTTGTCATTTCTAGCAACTTTATAAGACAAATCTTTCACAACCCCCGTGAGTTTGTCCAATTTGTCATCAGTAGTGAGAGCTTTGTTGAAAGATGGTTATCTAGCTAGGACAATTTGATATCAGACCTTTTGATATGCTTCCCTGAAGCTCTCATATTACTTTCTATGTTTATGGATGTAGCATATTCCTCTCTTAATGTTTATAGACTCTTGTCCCTCAAACAATAACAAATTTTTGAATAAAAGGCACCACACTATAAAACTAAACACATAGATTCATTGGCTCTCATATCAGGAGGTACCTTTCTCATTTTCATGATGAAGTGGCTGATGAAGTTAGCTACTTTTTCATTTATTGCTTTCTTGATGGTTGTACATTCATGGATAGAAAACTTGGGATCAATCCTGTCCCCATATTGCAATATGAATACTCTCATGAACTCTTCCCAAGAGTCAATACTATTATTAGGGAGGGATAAATATACCATTCTTTAGCAGTCTCTTCCAATGAATGTACAAATAATTTCATCATAACATCTTCATCCTCAATTTCCTATTCATCAGTGACATTAATGAAATGTCTAAGATGTTCCTCACCTGTGACAACATTGTTACCTTGAAACTTAGGAATCTTCCCCCTAATCTCTATTGGAATTGGATTAGGAAAGTTAGGTTTGCCAAAGAAATTGAGTTGTTTATACCTTTCAGCGCCTAATGGATGCCTCTGTGGAAGAAACCTCTATGTTTGTCTTGACCGTGCATGCCCAAAATTCTAAACATTGCTTTGTTGTTGATTAACTTGGTTCTATGGTGGATGAATGTTAATATTTTGAGCATGGTCATGATTTATGCCCTTCTATCCCATTTGATGTTGCTACTATTGTCTCTAATTACTTTGTTAGTTGTAATACTATGGAGGTGCATGTTGTTGATTTGCATTTTGACTTAGGCCCTACTGCTGTGCATTCTAGTTTTGTTGGGCCCGTTGGGCAAGTTGAGATTGTTGTTGATCAAGCAAGGCCTGCACTTCTCTTTGTCTATTTCTGAGATGATTAAGCAATTCTAGTTCATCTTGGATTCTTTTTTTCTTTTCTCATCACTAGGCTACTACTGATCACCCTCATTAGGGATATTGTCATGTTGACCTCTAAATGATCCAGTGGGGGAATTAGGATGCCTTGTATCCTGATACATCTCTTCATTCTCACTGGAATTCACAAACATCCTCAAATGTGGATCATGAGTTCTATTCCTACTTCCTCTACAAATAATGTTCTCATTTCTTCTAGTATCATATTCATTTCTATTCATCCTTCTATTTGTTTAGAGCATGTTATTTGCAGAATCCTCAGAAGTATAATTGTATTGCCTCCTGAGGTCAACAAATATGTTATCTTGGGTATTCCATGGAGGTACGACATTAGGTCTTCTCAACCTATATCTACTCCTCCTATTTCCAACATTGCTAGAGGATTCCTCATGTCTAGGCCACTCTTGGTTCCTTCCTCTATTCATTGTGAAGCTCTTTTAAAACTGCAATTAATTTCTAGGTTGTAAGACATAGTCGCCACTTCTCCTACTTGGAAGAAAAACTTGAACAAACACTACTCTTCAATATTGCAACAACCAGTAATAAAATCTAGGATCCTCAGCAATCACAACAAAATGTTGGTTCCCAAAATCACTACAACACAAAACTCTAAAACATTTCTAAATAACCTAGGCTAGGGATTGTTGTCAGGGTGATAGAAAGAGGTTTATCAACAAGTTAGGGATGATTTTTGCCAACTAACAGGAGTGGGTAGACTCCTCTACTCTTTGAGCTCAACTTAAACTCTAGAGGGATACTTTAAGGGTTATACATAAGTAGGTATTAACATCAAAACCAGATGAACAACTAAAATATATGAACAACCAAACCCAAATCACCTTCTTAGCCCCAAACTTGTGACTAAGCTAAGAACAACTGGTTGTTACAAGACCCCTGTATAGCTGATAAAGGCAATCATACACACTGAGGATGCATAAAAACTACTACTAGATCTAAAGGATAGATGTATTGTTTTGTTTTGAACATTAGGTGATCTAGGGCTACTCAGACTGGTGCCTATCCATTGGGTTGCAGAGTCTAACATTAAACCAAGGAAAAACAACCACAAGGAAATGTACAGTTCCCTATTTGATAAATCAAATGCGTGAAAATCAATATCAAATCATTGAGAATGCTTAATAATCCAATATCATACCATATTCTTCCTTATGCAATACTGAATTGACCATTTACAAAAGCTTGAAAATGGATTAGAATTGTCACATTCACTCAAATCATAGCTAAAATTCATACCACTAAATGTGGCAAGAGAAAATTATAACTGTGATTAAGTTTGCTAGAAAGAACATCTACAACAGTGGAGAGAAATACTAGTTTGATAAAAAGATTTCCAAATATATTACATACATTTCTTAATTGTTTCATGCTGAACAAAGACTACAAAATAATCTTTTCTTTTCTACCTTCTAGAGATTAGAACATATTGAGAGAACAATGCCCACAAAAAATGACCAACAAACCCTTAATGCATCAAAGACTTTTGCATATATAGAAATTCAAGATCACTACATCATTCTTAAGAGTTGCACTCAGTCTTGATGAGTATGCCCATGACACATTAAATTAAGCTAACTGCAATTTCAAGAAGTATGCATGTTTGGAAGCCTTCCCATTCCCTGATACTACTAAAATTTTTAGAAGAAGATTGCTTGAACTCTTTCTATAGTAGGAACAATAAAGAGGGAAGGTTCTAATCCTCTCCGTGACACTTGAAACATCTGACATATCCAATTTGTCTTTCAAGTGTACCTATGCATTTAAGAATTTTACTATGTCAACCACCTACATGGTACTATTATGCAAAATCATATATTTATGAGTACATATCATATTGCACAAACCCTGCAATCATGGCATGCCTTTAGGAAATTATCCCTTCAAAGCCTCCACAACACATTAAAAGTGTTGTCCAATTTTTCCTTTTGGGCCATCTAATTTCTGACTGTACCTTTCTACATGTTGGACATCCTTCTTTTCTTTATCAACCTTTTTCCTTTATCACAAACTTCTTTCATTCTCCTCTTCTACTCACTTCGTTGGCAAACTTTCACTTTTATGAATCATGGGAAACATCCCCTTTTGTTTGGCACATTTTTGACCTCCTTTTTGCCTTATCTGCAAATCTTCATTTTCATGAACATGGCTTGTCTCCATCCTCTCACTTTCTCCTTTAGTCGGTGAATTTTAACTTTCGTGAACTACTCTTGTTTTGTCCTTTGTCAGCAATTTCTTGCCTTTGCGAACTACTTCTTTCCTTTTCTCTTTCTATCTTCTTCCTCTTTCTCGGTAATTTTCACCATTTTCAAACAATGGAAGAATCTCCCCTTCTTTTCTTTGTCGGCCAATCGCCTTATCGATGAACTTTGAATATTTTGAATTGTTTGAAGAGTTCAAATTTTCGCTGGTTCCCCGATAAAGCCTTTTATTTATCTTTACCTTAGTCATTTTTTTCTTTTCTTACCTTTCTTGTTTTCTTTGCCTTGTCTCTTGCTCCTCATTGAGAAAAAGGCCCGTCAAGAAACCATGTTAATGGTGAACCGATCTGTGTGCTAACCCAACCGTTAGCCGATAAAGGCTTGTCTTAGAAAAACTCTACCGCTTCCTTCATTATCTTGCCTTCTATCAATGAGTTTTCCATTGGAAAAACCTCCTATCGATGAACATTGGAGTTCACAAACCTAAGATTTTTCTGACAAAGCTTGCCTTCTAACTTTTTCTCTTTCCATAGAAAATTCTCATCTACCATAGCTCTGTCATCCATTTAGTCGGCAAAATCTCTATCAATAAAACCTTCCATCGGCAAACAAAGAAGTTTGCAAACTAAAAATTTCACCAACAAAGGATAGCTTTCCTCCTTTTCACCATCTTTTTTGCCCTGACTATTATCGACAAATCAATGAATCGGGAAAAAGACAAACTTCCGAACTAGTTTTTTAGTTCGCACTTTTCTGATTTGTCAATAAATTCCTTGAATGGTTTTTTTCAAAGCGAAGAAACAAAAACATTATACTTAGAAGATTTTTAAGCTAAAAACCCTATAAAAGATCTCTCTGATCAGGTATATATATGAGAGATTTTAATTGTAAAGGCATAAATTGGGAATTTTGGGCTTTAGGGCAATAATATTAATGCAAGTTTGGGAGGAAAATTTTACAAGTACCAACAAAATATATATGGAGGGTTGCATTACTGAATTTGTATCTTGATCTAGCTGATATTTGGTAACTTTTTGTAAATGTCATTATATCCTTGGGAAAAGTGTTATTGAAGAGGTGGGAATTTCATTCAAGAGCAACTTGTTGAAACAAGGTTCTTCAGTTCTTTTTATATTGTTTTAAACATTTTATCCTCTATATTATTATGAAAAGTCAAATATGTTTGTGGCTACTCTTGTTAACAACAAATTGTTGGTATGTTGAGATGGTGATATGGCCATAGTTTTCCCCTTTTAGTTAATGGAAATTACGATATTGTGCTAACTTCCATTCTATGATAGTTGAAAAGTTACTAAAAGCATTTAAATATAATTGCCTATAAGAATGATTAAAATGTTTATTATACCTTCCTATTGTTTCCTATTATAGATTGAATATAAATAGACCATTTGATGACTATTTTCATCCACTTTGTTTAGTACTTGTATGACATAGTAATTGCTTAATGTATTCAACCTTAATTTGTGCTTGTGCTACCACATGATAAAGAATCTAGAAAATAACTCATACCTATATTCTCAATGAGTGCATGCACCCTTTGGAAAGGAAGGTTTAAATATTCTCACTATGCTTGTACATTAGATGAAGTATAGTTATGAATTAGGTGTTTTGTAATCTAATAATTTGCTAGTGTGAGTTATATCTTCTCCTGTTTCTATTTTATGAAGATTTAGGAGATCTTATGTGATTTCCTAGTGATAATATTCTATGTAAAATTATTTATTTATCTTATTATTGTGTGGAATTATGAAAATAAAAATATGTGTGTAAAGCTTCAAATATTGAGATTGTTGCAATTTTTTTTGGACAACCAAGTTGAGTCAAGGAAAGTCCAAGTTGTCAAACTATGAAGCCTTTGTGCATTACATAAGCAAGGCCATCTTGGATGAGCCCCCAAAGCCTAGGTTTGGCCCTGAGGTCCTATCATATTCTTTTTTTTCTGAAGTTTTAATCATGATTATTTCATTTGATGGAGAGGCTAATCATGTATCTAGTTTTGTAGATATCATGTAGTTACAGTTTATTGGAACCAACTGAGATTGTTAATGACAATGCAAGGTAAATGAAGAGGATTATAGTAAGGGATGGGCATTTATCATCTATCTTACTTGCTTAAGGTTGGTGGAATTCCTTAGAGATATGTCTTATGGTTGGATGTGAGTATTTAATTGTGCATTTAGTTTCTAGTCTTGTAGTGGCCAATGATATATATAGCACCTTAACTTTAGTATTATCTTAGAATGATATATATCATGTTATATGAAATATTTGATCTAATGAGTTAGTGTAATTCATATTTGATTTCAAAACAAATTACAAGTTTGTTCAAATAGGTTCATTGTTATTTTCTCCTCTTAAGTGAAATTTGCATGATAGGTGTCACAACTGTTATTTGGGTTGTAACATGCATAGGTAAATTTAGTTATTTTACTCTAATGATGTAGATTTTATGTTTAATCCATGTATTCAAATTGAAAATTATGTCTTGATGTATCAAAGCATCTACTTTACTTAACAATGATATGAGATGAATCATCGGTTGTATGATTAGTTGTTTTCATACTCAACCAAAGTACTTACACTACAAAAAACTTTCTATGAGATAGTTACTCAATTTTAGACCTAGTGGCAAATTCGGTCATTTTCAAATAAGGAAAAATTTGGGCATGACATTGGGTATTAGAGCTCTGGTTTTACAACTTTGGGAACCTAGGAAGTGTTGTTTGGTCTAACTTGAGTGTGCACATGTCTTGAAAACTAGTAGTTTTCCTATGAACTCCTACCCGTTAGTTGTAGACTTCACTTTTATGATGATGGGTGATAAATGATTGAATTTTAGTCTTGGTGTTTATTGCCCCTTAATGTTGACTAGGATGATGGCTTATCTTCACATTTGTTGTGATTATTTTAATTTGGCTTGATCATGGATCAGTATGTGAACCTTAATATATTAGTGTATAAGACCCGTTGAATACTCTCACATTGTGCATTTTGCTGGAATGAGTTTGTAGGATGGTAATTGGATAAGAAAACTCATTTATCACTATATGAATCTTGTGGTGTTTTACAAGTTACATGAGGGTAACTCCATGGTACCACATTTACATCTTGTATTTATGTAGTGGATTGAAATGCTTTTCTATATTATACATTGAGTTCACTGTATTCATGTTTAGAAAGGATAACGCTAATTGATGTGATACAATTATTAGGTGATCTTGCAACATTTTAATTGTATTATGGTAGATTATAAATTGATAGAGAATTGGGGATCATATTCCTATTAGCTATGATGGTAAATCTGATGCAACTAGATTTGATATTTTATTTTATTTTATTCTCTTATCTACTTAACTATATAAGTCTTGTTCATATGCTTAACATAATTGTGAATGAATTGTTTTCATGTGCATAGAAGGTCTTTAGATAAAATTTGTGATGCCTTAGATAGTTTATCATTGAATTCAATTGTTAATTAGGGTATGCTAAAATGAGTGCCTTGTAAATGGTTCTGGTAGAGTTTTTTACAAGATAAGTTGATTATACTATATAGTGATTGAAAATTGATTTTCTTGAGAGTTTTTTTATGCCTCTTGGATTAAGTTGACATATGCATTATGACCTATTAAATTTTTCTTTGAAATGAGTCCCAAGTGTAAAATAGATTATATGTAAAATGTAGGTTCCAATATTAAGTAATGAACTAGAAAGGAATTATACTATGTTGCGAATTTGAACAACCACCTGAATAATTATCCAAGATGATGTCATGGAGTTGTACTTGTATGTAAAGTGAATATGTGTTGTAATGTGCAATACCAGTGAATGTTGGTCATATGTCGAGTATGTGATACAAGGTATCCATCTTGGGGAGAAGGGTTTTGTGGAGATGATGTGCGATCCACATATGTATACCCTTTGTGATAACTGTATGTAATTATGGATTTTTAAGTGTGTTGTAGAGTCATGATTTTATCATAGTTGTGACTTCTTTTTTGGGTGTTGAGTTATCATAATGATGTTATGTTGGGTAAGGGAAGTGTTTAGAAGAGTAGGCTCTCCCAGACTGAGCGAGAGCACCCTTTGTATGAGGTTGAGTGAGGAGCCAAAGCCTCATTTGGGATATAACCTATTGTAGGGTGAGGTTTGTGGCCTCCATTAGAGTGAACACCCTCATAGTCACATTGGAATGTAGTCCCTTCTCTCCCTCTTTTTCTAAATTCACTGCTAATTCATATGTGATGCTATTACGCATAGGGTAGAAGAAAGGTGTGGAGACCTCTATTGGAGTGTGTACCCCTTTCCTCTCTAGTGCAGTTGAGGAAGGGTGTGTAAGGATCTTATGGAGAGTAGTCCCCCTTGTCTCTCCCTCTATTGTGACTATTGTAAGAAAATTGTGTTGGGAAATTTATGGGTTGAGGATGGACTTGGATGCACCTAAGCCTATACTCTTCTTTAGTTACAAACGTTTGGTAGTTCAGTTGATATGGGCACTAGAGATAACTGTTGATGTTTGGGTATTTTATGTCATCATGGATTCTTAGTGTTTCAGAAGCTACTATCAGTTATGGGATACTAGCACTACTTTTGGATACAGATAGTTGATATAGCCTTGATTTCAAGATTTGAGAAGTTGTGAACTAGTGGGATTGGTAACTTTTGGCAGTGGCACATAATGATTACTTGAGACTTTTGGAAAGGGGACAATCATGACTTGATTTAGTGTGAGAGTATGGATTTGTTAACAGCTTGATATCTGGGATAGAGTGATAGTATGTGTACAGTGAAACCATTGTAGTTTGATAGCTTGTTACAAGGATAATTTAACTTTCGATGGACCACTATTCATGTATGCATAAGGGTGTATTATTCTTATCTTGGGATAATTATACATGACCTTATATATGTGATACTTTGGGCATGTGGTACTTGGTAGTTAATGTAGAGCATGCTTGTCCTGAGTTGTGTGTGACATGCTTTTTGTGACATGGTGATTTATTAATGAGATCTATGTGGTTGAGACCACTATATGATATATCTATTTTGGTGGTAGTAAGTCCACCCAATTCCCCTCCTCCCCTTAGGTTTCTTGATTGAACTCACATGGTGATTGTGTGGTGGAATTTTATGTGATTGTCAGATTTCTTATTTAATTAGTATTATAATCTTTCTTTGACTTAGTAAGCCAGTAATTTTGAATCTCTTTGAGTTACTTGTTTGATTAAAATTATGAAATTGCCTCTTGCCTCAAGGACTTCTTTATTGTGATTCTTTTTGTTTTTAAATTTGAATTGTTGCTTCTATGGCTATTAATGAGCTTTATTTCCTCTTTATGAAACTTTTGACTATAATTAAAAATTATTGAAATGTTCTTCATTTTTTAGGCTTTATCAATGTTTGTTTCTATAGCATGTGTGTACTAATGTGATTTATGTTAAACTATCATACTCATGAGGGGTCCCTGGTAGGTTGTGTGGGGGAGTAGATGGCTTGGGGAATTATTTATAAAGGAGAAAATGGGACTGGTATGGGATGGTTGTAATCCATTTCCCTTGGATCTATCTGTTTCTTGTATGGAGGGTTCCTCAAGGAGGATTGGGAGATAATCATTCATTTTTATATGTGGCAAATACGATATTATGGATTCTGAAAGGAGAATTTTGGACACCAGTCATCCTCATCCCATTGTTTGAGTTCATGATCTATTTGACAGGGAATTAACTTTATGTGAAGTGTGAGTATTGAGATATGTTGATGAGATGACTGAATCTTGATATGTATGTGATGTTGTGCACAAAAGTATATATATGTAGACTTAATTGAATGAATGCTACATTAAGAATATGTGTAGAACTAATAGAAGTGAGATATGTGGTCTAACATGATGTGACATGAGAAAATATGGTTGCTTAGACTCTTGTTCTTTTATGTGGTGAAGTCTATATATCTTTGTTGTTCTTAGTTTTGTTGTTGCCGTATCAAGCGGGTCATTCTCTCCCCTTGAGCAATTCCAGGAGGAAGTCTATACAAGGGAGGAAAAGTTTAAGGATGCTTAACCACTTTTTGTAGCACCTCTAGGGATCTTGATTCATGTGATAATATTATTGTACTTAATGATGGCAATCTTTTCATGGATTGAGTTTTTGTTATCATAGAATATTATTGAATGAGGTTAATGTATATATATAGACATATATTCTATTGAATGAGCAATTGTGTTGTGAGAAATAAATTCAAAGTGTTAGTGTGAATAGGGGTATTCCCTAGCTAGTTTCCCCTTGTTGTGTTAATAATTCATATTATTTAACTATTTATTAGTTAAATAATATTCAGACACATATTCACATGTTAAGTTTACTTAGTGACCCTTCTAGATATTTCTAGATTCTTCTAGTTGTTTCTAGTTGTTGATTGTTGTTGATATTTTTCTTATAGTTGTCTTATCCTACACGTGTTTTTATCAACTAGTTGGCATCTTGCGCTCTAGTTGTCACATGTAATAGGAATATGACACTTGTCACATAACTACAACTTCTTATCTCTTAACCTTGCCTTTATAAGTAAGGCATGTCTCTTCATTTTGTAAGGTTGGAGCTATAGTTCTCTCTTAATGCTATTATGCCATTTGAGCATTTACATTATTCTCTCATAGTACTATTATGCCATTCATTGCTTTTTGCATTACAATTTATTGATTCTAACTCTTTCAATTTGATTCTTGGTTATTATTCTTTTTCAAAATTCTAACATGGTATCAGAGCATGTTTTAGAAGATTAGATTCATATTTTGAGAGATCTTGAGTGCAAATCATGGTGGATCTTAATAGTTGAGTGTGCTCTTCTCTTGCATCAAATGATGATCTGGAGAACAAGAAAAACTTGATGGAAAAACTAGATTTGGCATATTTTCTTCTTTGTGGACTTGTATTGCAGGTTACAACATGCATTTTCTTGACTTAGGTGGCCGATTCAACTTCTACATGTCATTTTTTTTTATTGGAGTCATTTTTTTGCATTAGATCTACATCTTATGGATGTAAACAAGAAATATTTTTTTTGGGTTTTGTTAACCACATCAAAAAATTATCTAGGTATCTGTTAGTTATTGCATGTAGCAAATAGATCATCCAAAAATTTAATCAAAAATTTTCAATAGGCCCCCTCTCCATTAGCATTTTGGTTTTGACAGCCCAACTTTGAATGCTCATATCTTGTTCATTTCTGCTCCTATTTTGAGACTTTTTTTTAATTTGGGATAGAATTTCACAAGCTTTGCAATGGTGCAATTCAATTTTTATTTTCATGCTTGGAGTTTCCAGAAATTGCAATTTTTCATCACTATTGCTAAGCAGTTCCCGTTTTTAGAACTTTTTCATTTGGGCTCATACGGTAACATTTTTTGGTGAATTTTTTACCAATTTGCATAATTTTCAAATAATTTTTAGATTGTCTATCCATTTGATCAAGTCTTGCTAAAAAATTGTACTTTCTATTATATCCCATTTTTGGCTTTTGCATTGTACCAAAATCAAAGACCACTTTGTTGTTTTGGCTTGTGACAATTGTAATTGGACTGAATATAAAGCCCCACAATCATTTTTTTTGGGGGGTACTCTCTTGATTGAGTAAAAAAAGGAGTGTCTCTTGTGACTCTTATTCACACATTCTCTCTTTGAGTTTTATGGGGTTATTGTAATTATGAACTAAGTTAAAGTTCTATTTTGGGGGGATTCATCATGGATCTTGGTATTAAATTCCATCCTTCTATTGTCAATCTAACTTCAAAGAAGTATTTGTCCTAGGAATAAGGGTAAAGAAGCAATGACTTATGAAGGATCTATTGCCTTATCTCCTTGGACTCATTCCTGAGCCGAGTGACAATACTCATAAGAATGCGTGCTTCAATAATAATGACATAGTCTATGGACTAATATGTCTTACTATTTTTGAGGATATTCTACATCACATAGAGCACATTGAGTGCCCTTTCATTGCTTGGACCATCATCTGACAGTTGTATGGAGGCCTTGGATGTTCATCTAATAGTGATGTTTTCGTAGATGACTAGGCTCTTGTGGATGATACTGAGACTTATGGTGCCTCATCTTGTGTTGACACATTTGTTGGGAATTAAGGTGTATCAAGCTTGGTAATTTGTTGTATTATTTCATTGTATTTATTTATTTATTGCCTATTGTGGTAATTAGGATGCAAAACCTTACTGTCATCTTGTGGGAGTTGGCACAGTGATGTGTCATCCTACGTGGAAGGTGACCACATGTAAATTTGTCCTCACATGAGGAGATAGGAATCCCACTTAGTTGTAGGAATATTTTTTCATGTGTCAGCATCTTGGATAGTGTGTAAGGGAATATTGACTGAAACAGCTATGACAGATTCCTATGACAAATCTATGACGCGTAAGAGTCATAAATGGAAGATTCTATGATAGGAGAAGACATGTGTCACAAGGCATCTTGGAAGAAGGCATCTTTGGGCATCCCAAGGAGAGTTATGACAAGTTGTAAGAGAATATGCTATTTTTATCCTGTGTATGATAGATTCTCTTACAACTATAAGATATGACAACTATGACAGATTCTATGACAGTCATAAGAGTCGTAAGAGTATCTGTCATTACCCAACTTGGGAATAGGCAACCTCTTTGGGATGGGGGGATATGAAAAGTGTCATGAACACCTTGCAGTGTTGGACAAGTGTCCCCAGGCATGGGTTTTGGGCCATGAGGCCATGTTGGACGCGCATCTCAAGATAGGCTCATTTTTGCATTGTATCTTCTATATAAACAGGTGCTTTTGAGAGGAGATGTATTATGTGATTGACAGGTACTGTTATGCTACTAGATTATCTCCAAATACAAGTGTTAAATACTCCTACAAGAGCATTGGCTCTGTAACTGTACTATAAACCTCATTATTTAGATAATACATTTGAGTTGTGATTTGGAGTGTGGGGTTTTTCACATGTAAGGGTTTTCCCCATCTCTCTCTCTCTCTCTCTCTCTTAATTCTTGTGTTGTGTATTATTGCAATATCTCTATTGTTGGGTTAATAAAACTATAATTGTAAAGGTTAAAATGAATTTGCACTCATCTCTCCTCATTAGATTAGTGTAGGAAGCGATTTCTGCACACCTAGCTTCCTTTCAGTTGGTATCAGAGCTTGATCATCTTTGGTCCTAGTTGCTAGGTAGGGTTTTTTTGAGCTAATCTTAGGTTGAGTGGGAGCTTTGTGTAGAGTATTCTATATTCTTGTTGCAGGAAGGAGATGGTAGGCACATCCAGAAGATTAGAGGTGGAGAAATTCAATGGCACTAATTTTGAGTTATAGAAATTTAAGATGGAAGACATGCTTGTTGATCATGACCTATGGAAAACCATATCTGGTGTAAAACCAACTGCAATGGAACAAGCTGATTGGGATCTCAAAGATCAGAAGGCTAAGGGTCTCATAAGACTCAGTCTAGCTGAGTCTGTCCTGTTGAATGTCCATGAGGAGAAGATCATGAAAGACCTTTGGAAGAAGCTGGGTGATTTTTATCAGGCCAAATCCCTGGTGAACAAGCTTTTTCTGAGAAAGAAGTATTCTCTAAGGATGGAGGATCAGTTGCAGATCACCTGAATGCTTTCAACATGTTAGTTGCACAATTGATATTTGTTGGTGTGAAGATGGAGGAGGATCATTGTATGACCTTGCTTTGTTCTTTTCTACTCGTGGGATCATCTTATTATGGCTATTGGGAGCACCACATCTACTTTCAAAATGGATGAAGTGGTATCTTCACTGTTATCTGAAGAGATGCAGAGAAAGTCTTCTGAAGTAGCCAAAGTGGCTCTTGCAGTTTGTGGAAGACCCAAGGAGAAAGGAAAAATGAAGGACAAGAAAGTTGAGAAGGGAAGATCCAAATCCCATGGGAAATCCAAATCTCCTAGAAAGTCCAAGGCTGTCTATTGGAATTGTGGTAAAACTGGGTATTTCTGAAAGGAATACCAAGAGGAAAAGAAAAAGAAGAAGAAGAATGCCCTAGATTCAAATTTTGACAAGTCACAAGATGATGGTGATTCCTTCATCACAACCCTAGCCACCCATGCATCTGATGATGTGTGGTTGGTAGATTTTGGTGCATCATTCCAAATGACCTCACATCGAAGCTGGCTCACGAAGTATGAAGAGTTCGATGGTGGAAGATTGTCCTTGGGTGATGATTCTCATCTAACGATTGTTGGTCATGGAAGACTCTCAATCTGATTTACTGATGGGCGAGTGAAGGGGATCACTGGGCTTATGTACATCCCAGGCATAAGATGAAACCTACTTTTTGTAAGTATGTTGAATGATGCAGGTGTGCAGGTTGTCTTTTCGAAGGATGGATGCAAGATGACTAGAGGATCTATGGTGCTTGCGAAGGGTACTCAGAGATGTACTCTTTTTTAGCTGGAGATATGCACTTCACAGTGCAATAGTTCTTCTAACTCAAAGAAAAGAGCTGCAGTCACTTCATCCCCACCATCTGAACGAGCAGTGAAGAAATCTGTAGTCACAAATTTTGATGGTAGTGCATCTTGTGTACCCAAGGGTGTTCATGCTTTGGAAGTTAAGTTTCCTACTGAAAAGACTATGTTACAGCATATGAGATTTGGCCACATTGGTGAGAAGGGTCTTAGGACCCTGAAAAATAAAAACCTCATTGAGGGGTTAAATGATTGTAATCTCGAGTTCGACTTTTGCAAACATTATATATATGGAAAGAAAAACCATGTTTAGTTTTACTCTAGTTCTCACAAGTCTTCTGGTATGTTGGACCTTATTCATTCTAATGTGTTTGGTCCTATTAGTGTTTCTTTGATTTCCAAATCTGTATATTTTGTATCTTTTATAGATGATTATAGTAGAAGGACATGGATTTATTTTATTAGAAGAAAGACTGAAGTCTTTAGTCAGTTCAAAGAGTTTATAGCTTTTGTTGAGAATCAGACAAGTAAAAAGATTGAGTGTTTGAGAACTGATAATGGTGGTGAGTTTTGTTTGGCAGAGTTTGATAATTTCTGTAAAGAGCAAGGGATTAAAAGACATAAGACAACTCCATACACCCCGCAGAAAAATGGAGTTGTAGAGAGGATGAATAGGACACTGATGGAGAAGGTTAGGAGTATGCTTAGTGGAGTAAGCCTCAAACAAAAGTTTTGGATTGAAGCTATAGCCACTACTTGCTACCTGTTAAACAGGTCTCCTACATTAGCTCTTATTGGTAAAACACCTATGGAGGTGTGGTATGGTAAGAAGCCTTTAGTTAGACATCTTCATGTTTTTAGTTGTGAGGTATATGCACATGTGCCTAGGGAGAAATGATCTAAATTGGAGAATAAGGATGTTAAGTGTATTTTCATTGGCTATGGTGTCGGTGTGAAAATATACAAGCTTTGGGATCCTATGGCTGAAAAAGAGTTGTATAGAAGAAGTGTTATCTTTAGAGAGCTAACACCTTCTCCCATTGTTCTATAGCTAGAATAAATAGAAAAGAAAGAGGATGTGGTTCAATTTCCTTATTCCCCTGAGAAGACTGATCTGACATACCCTATGAGACTTGATGATGAGGAGAACTCTACCAGCTCTGAAAGCTTAGAAGAAGAAGCAAAACCTCAACCTCAGCCATTGAGGAGGTCTACATGAATAAGGAAGTAACTTGATAGGTTTGGTTATTCATTTCTTGATTCTAGTTGTGCTTTTGCTTTGCTCACTAAAACTAATGAGCCTAGAACTATGAAAGAGGCTATGGGCATGAACGATGCAAGTTCCTGGAAGGAGGCCATGGAGGATGAAATGGCTTCTTTAGAGAAGAATAAAACATGGGACTTGGTGCCTTTGCCTGAAGGACAGAAACCTGTTGGATGAAAATGGGTGTTCAAGAAGAAATTTGATGCAAATGGTAGTGTTGAAAAGTACAAGTCTAGATTGGTTGCAAAGGGGTATTCACAAGTGGAGGGAATTGATTATGGTGAAATTTTTTCTCCCGTTACAAAGCTGACATCTATTCTATTCTTAGTATCTCTTGCAATAACTTATGACTTAGAGGTGGAGCAAATGGATGTGAAGACAACATTCCATCATGGTAATTTGGAGGAAGAGATTTACATGTCACAACTAGAGCATTACATAGAGAAAGGTAAAGAAAATTTGGTTTGCAAGTTGAAAAAGTCTTTGTATGGTTTGAAATAGTCTCCCAAGATGTGGTAATTGAAGTTTGATGCCTTTGTGTTGTCAGTTGGATTTTTGAGATTGAAATCAGATCATTGTGTGTATTACAAATTTGACAATGATCACATTATCATTATTGCATTGTATGTTGATGATATGCTGTTAATTGGGAATGGTAAGAATATGATTTCTAATTTGAAGTCTCAGTTGTTAGCATAGTTTGAGATGAAAAATCTAGGGGCAGCCATGTACATTATGGGAATGGAAATCAAAAGAGACAAAGCAAACAAAAAACTTTGGTTAAGCCAGAGTAAGTATGTGAAGACCGTGTTGGATAGGTTCAGCATGGCAGATTGTAGACCATTGTGTGTTCCTATTTCTTTGGGGACAAAGTTCTTTGTTAATGATTGTCCAAAGTCTCCTAGTGAGGTGGAGGACATGAGCAGAGTACATTATGCTAGTGTTGTTGGCAGTTTGATGTATGCTATGGTCTACACAAGACCAGACACTACCCAAGCAGTTGGAGTCTTTAGTTAATTTATGGCTAATCCTGGATGGATACATTGGGATGCAGTTAAGAGAGTGTTTAGATATTTGAGGGGTACTACCGAGTATTCCATATGCTATCATGGTAATCCTACAGGACCTCCACATTCAATTTTTATTCATGGATTCGTGGATTCTGGTTGGGCGGGTGGCATTGACAGTAGGTGATCCACTAGTGCTTACATATTTACTATGTTTGGTGGTGTAGTTAGTTGGATGAGTAAGAGGCAACCTGTGGTCACTTTATCCATGACAAAAGCTGAGTATATGGAAACAACTCATGCTTGTAAGGAAGCCATTTGGCTTAAGAGATTATGTTCAGATATTGGTGTTGATGCAAGACATATTACAATTTGTTGTGATAGTCAAAGTGCGATTTGCTTAGAAAAGAATCCAACTTTCCATGCCAAAACAAAGCATATTGATGTGCAGTTTCACTTTGTACGAGACATGGTAGAGGATGGGAAGGTGAATTTGGAGAAGGTAGACACTTTGAAGAATGTTGTAGATGCATTGATGAAATGAGTGGGCATGGAGAAGTTCAGATGGTGTTCGGAGTCTATGGGCCTCTCGGCCTATAACAATTAAATCATGTTATTTCCATTGGTTCTTATAAAGTGTTTGACAAGTGGGAGAATGTTGGGAATTAAGGTGTCTCAACCTAGGTAATTCCTTGTATTATTTCAATGTATTTATTTATTTATTGCCTATTATTGTAATTAGGATGTAAACCCTTATTGTCATCTTGTGGGAGTTGGCATGGTGATGTGTCATCCTACGTGGAAGGTGACCACATGTAAATTTGTCCTCACATGAGGAGATAGGCATCCCACTTAGTGGTAGGAATATTTTTACCATGTGTCAGCATCTTGGATAGTGTGTAAGGGAATATTGACTGAAATGGTTATGACAGATTCCTATGACAAATCTAAGACGCGTAAGAGTCGTAAATGGAAGATTTTATGAGAAGTGAAGACATGTGTCACAAGGCATCTTGAAAGAAGGCATCTTTGGGTGCCGCAAGGAGGGTTATGACAATTTGTAAGAGAATATGCTATTTTTAGCCTATGTATGATAGATTCTCTTACAACTGTAAGATATGACAGCTATGACAGATTCTATGACAGTCGTAAGAGTATCTGTGATTGCCCAACTTGGGAATAGATGACCTCTTTGGGATAGGGTGATATGACAAGTATCATGAACACCATGTATTGTTGGACAAGTGTCCCTAGGCATGGGTTTTGGGCCATGAGGCCATGTTGGACGCCCATCTCAAGATAGGCTCATTTTTGCCTTGTTATATAAACAGGTGCTTTTGAGAGGAGATGTATTATGTGATTGACAGGTACTATTATGCTACTGGATTATCTCTAGATACGAGTGTCAAAGACTCTTGCAAGAGCATTGGCTCTGTAACTGTATTGTAAACCTCATTGTTTAGATAATACATTTGAGCTATGTTTTGGAGTGAGGGGTTTTTCACCCATAAGGGTTTTCCCCATGTATATCTTATCTCTCTCCCTCTCTCTCTCTCTCTTCTATCTTAATTCTTGTGTTGTGTATTACTGCAATATCTCTGTTGTTGGGTTAATAACACTTTAATTGTAAAGGTTAAAAAGAATTTGCACCCATCTCTCCTCATTAGATTAGTGTAGGAAGCGATTTATGCACACCTAGCTTCCTTTCAACATTCTCATGTGATGATAAGTTTATTTGGTTGACATACATTGATACCCCATTTACAATAACTATTGCTACTTTTGAGTTCAAAGTTGCTTCTTCAAGAGCTTCCAGTGATTCTTTGCAGTAGGATCATTTTAGTCTTCTTGATTGGGATTCCTATTTATCATTCATTGCATCTTTGCTTGTGGAGTCTCACATTACTTATTTGGAGGATACATTTGAGGGGTTATCTCTCCTCTTTGATGATAGTACACATACACCTACTATTTCTACAGAGTTTAAAGAGGATTCACCAAGCGATTCTAGTGATTCTTTGCAAAATATCTTGTGGGATTTGCATTGTAGTGACATAGCATGCATTAACATTCCACATATATACATCAGTTCTTTGGACCTTGCTCTTCATCAAATTTCACATTATTTTGAGAGGTCACTTCTTTTAGTTAGGCTTGGGAATCCTAATTTAATTGTGGTTCATTTTGACACCAACATAGAGACACTTGAACATAGTTTCGAGACATGGTACAACATGAGACTTCCTTCCTAACCTTGTTTCTTTGAATGGGAATTACTTCAGCATTCGCCATTGGAGTTGTTTCTTCCTAAGGGGAGAAATGTCATTTGCAACAAATAGATGATCTTCAATATTCATATATGGGCATCCTCTTTTGGAACAAGAGCTACTTCATTGTGGGGGTTGTAACAACCCTCCATTTTGCCATTTGATGGCTCTTAAACATGGTTGGTGAGTTGGTTTATGCACCAAGGAAAATATCTTTGTAGGTAGGTGATCGAACTGATGGCCTAGGGGGTAGGAAATTTGGTATTCGGTGGTAAAAGGTGGAGTCAATGCCTTAGTTATTTGGCTAGAGGATTTTAAAACAATGAAGGAGACAAATTAATGGCCCTTGTATGGGAGCCCTGCCAATGAAGATGGGGTCCAATTGTTGTGACTTTGGTAGAGAGGACAGGCCGCGAGGTATGGACCTCCATCAAATCTTTATGGATAGGGAGATGCCATCTATTTAATTTTGGGAGGGATGCTACAAATCAAAAATGCTAGCTCTACCTATGTGGAAGATAGGGATGTGAAGCAAGTGATAGGAAAATAATAAAAGAAAGCGGCAAATCATTTCTTCGAGAAGGCTGTGAATCATCTATAAGGAAGGTGGTGAAAAGAAAAGCATAAAAAAATGTTTTTGTCTATAGAATGGATGCATTCAATGCACTCTAGGAGGGGGACGTTGCCTTGAGGCATTCTACCTAGTAGTTCATGTTCCTTGTCTTTGCTTCCACAATTTGCATACATGTTTACCAATGCACTTGTAGCTACAACATCTGATAAAATATCTCTTCCATTATGCGTAAATGGATATCCATAGGTCTTGTTCCATCACTCCCACTTTGGCATGAGCAGCGAGGATGCTGGATAAGGTTGTGGAGTCTGGATTTACAACCGCCAGTTGCATCGCTTAAAAGGTTCTAGAGCTTGACATGTCTTGGTAGTTTTTTTAGGATTTAAGACTATACTTGAACCTTTCTCATGTAGAATTTTCTACCAAAATACAATCAATATGACTTGCCATTCATCTTTTAATTTAGTATATCCCAAATGTTTGCCTAGACTCTATGGGATCACATACATTGGGCATGCTCAAAACAACAACATTCTCATGCACTTATCCTCTGTACAAACTAGATGCTTTCATATGGTTTTTAAAAGAACTATTTTTCCACCTGAGCTTATTTAGTTACAATGGCAAGGGAATACAGTGAATAGTGGAGAGTATGCTAAGAATGTCATGCCTTTCTTGTAAAAATAAATATAATATGGCTGATGTGGGAACCTGCAGAGAATGTTGTGAGGAGATAAGTGAAACTGAGGAAGAGATGAAGAAAGAGATTGAAGAGTTGAAAGCACGGATTTCTTTCCAAAAAATGTGGGCACCTGAGACAATGCTTGATCAATATACTGACATTGTTTTTGAAGTTGGAGATGGTTCTAAGATAAAAGTTCACAGAATCATCATGGAAGCACATTAAGGAAAAATGACAACCCAAGCAAGCATATCAACTACAAAATTTGAGGTGCGCTGAAGGAGACTATGATTTGCTGAGAGGTATTTGCCTTAGTTCTTTGCTTTTCGATTATAAAAACTAAATTCTTCCTGCTGCAATTTCCAACCACAGAAAAACTAAAACCCCATCACTACGTTTTAAAATTTATGCCTAAAATTTATTTCAATGCAAGATATTTTCACTGCCTCTTTCCCTGAATCAATTTTAAACATGCAGAACTGTATTATGAATTCTTTAGATATAACGTTTTTCTAAGAAAGATCTATTTTTTTTATTATAATGTTTTAGGCAAACATGGGTTTGACCTTACAGAGAATGTAGTGAGGGTTTGAATGAATAGAGTATTTAATTAAGGCAGCCATACACAAAAGCTGGGACACATGATAGAGATTGAAGAGATCTAATTCCCATGGAATACTTTTGTTAAATGATGACTTCTCTTCTCTGAATATATTTTCATTACAACAGTTCTTAGGAAAATTGAGCTATGGTCAGTTTCTTTTAAATCACCACCCTTGTGGAAACCATCATTTTGAGTTAAAGAATGATACGGCACTAAATACCTTAGATACATCTACCTATGTTTGTGCATTAAAATTGGTCACATAAACTCTAATAGGGAAAAATCTACAACCCAAGGATCTAAAGGAACTATTGTAGGAGGGAAAGTTAAAACTTCCATTTTGTAAGTCTTTTTAACATTTTATTTTTATTATGCTAAATATGGTAGACAATATGCAAAAATTCCAGCTGTGAGTAGACTTGTAATACCATTTGCCATGTTTTTGTTATTATTTGTGCATTCCTTTGTGAAGAGTGATTAAATTGGGGTCACTAGATTTATTACAAAACTAATCTAACTGACAAAGATCTATTTTTAATAAAATTACATTGTCATAGAAAACTTCTATTTTGTAGGTCACATTTATCATATTTACAATTTCAAATTTATATTTCAGTGTTTCAGTCAATTTTGGATACCTCGTTTGGTTAAACGAGATGAGCTTAGGTCTAGGGTTTTAAGTCCTTGTGCATGGCATTGAGCACTTGTAAAGGTTAAGGATGCACACAATAAGGCCTATCCTCTTGTGAGGTGTCAAGTTATCCGTCTGCGAGGCATTGATTCAGGCATGTTTGAGTCTCCTCGTCAGTATGAGTAGTGTACTTGAGTCCATATGGTGCCATCCCTTCGAGCATGCATGATGACACTCCATCTGATTACACTCTACTATCTGGTACCTTAGCGGTCATGAGTAGTACTCGACCTATGACTTGAATGAGCACCTCTATGTTATAACTTTGGCTATATGCATTGTTCTCTATGTTTGCTCCATGATTGATGTGAGTGTTGGCCATGTTATATCCCCTTGTTGTTGTTCTTTTATTTGGGCCTTGTGACTACCTCTGAGCATGGTGGGGTGGTCTTTGATGAGTCCAAATGGTTGGGAGGCATTACCACCACCATTGGGAACCGATGAATAGTTTATTGGTGCACCAGTTGGAGATGTTCTCTCTCTTCATTATTTTATCAGTTGATATACTCTTTTAGTTATTGTATCATATTCATGACTATTCCATTGTATTGTATATTTTCTTTATGAAATTGTACTCTCTCAAGAGAGAAGATGTAATCATGTAAATTAATGAGAAGAAATGAGATGTTTCTTTTGGCTTACAAATTTCAGTGTGGGTATCAGATCCGCTTATACTATGATGATTGTGGATTCATGTTTACTTTTGGGAATGGGTATTAGGAACATTTTAATTGGTGTTTAAAAGAATGTAATTTTAATAATGTTTTCTCTAGAAGGTGAATTAGTCCTCTCCTTTGGGTTTTACATTCAGCCATACTTGGCCATGCATGTTGTCGACATATCGAATCGACAACCGTATCATGTGTTTTTTTATCTATTTATGTCAAAAAAATATATTCTTGACCTCTTTTGGTCCTTACCCTTCGGGGTTGCGGGGCATGATGTTACAAGGGGTTTCATAGTTTATTCTACTCTAGAAGTTCTATTCTGGGGGGTGTTTTCTCTCTTATGGGAGGACTTTTTCCTCATAAGAGGTTTTGTTCTTCTCATACTATAGAGAATTTTATGTTTTCTCTCTTTTGAGGAGGAATTTTGTCCTGCTAGGTTTTCTCCTTTTCTCTATTTGTGAGAGATTTTTTGTACATGGGTACTTATTATGGCCTTGTTGTTGGGACCCATTCTTGCAATTTGCATTCTTTCATTAGTCATCTTCTCTTTAAGTTGCACTTAAGGGGGGTGTTAGTGTGAATAGGGTTATTTCCTAGCTAGTTTCCACTTGTGTGAATAATTCATATTATTTAACTATTTATTAGTTAAATAATATTCAGACATATTCACATGTTAAGTTGACTTAGTGAGCCTTCTAGATATTTCTAGTTGTTTCTAGTTGTTGATAGTTGTTGATAGTTGTCTTATAGTTGTCTTATCCTACACGTGTTTTTATCAACTAGTTGGCATCTTGTCCTCTAATTGTCACATGTAATAGGAATATGACACTTGTCACATGACTACAACTTCTTATCTCTCAGCCTTGTCTTTATAAGCAAGGCATGTCTCTTCATTTTATAAGGTTGGAGCTATAGTTCTCTCTTAATGCTATTATGCCATTTGAGCATTTACATTATTCTTTTATAGTACTGTTATGTTAATTTTGTTTTGCATTACAGTTTATTGATTCTAACTCTGTCAATATGATTCTGGGTTATTATTTTTTTTCAAGATTCTAACACAAAGTACTATGTTTGATCTAGTTTGTAAAAGATCTACAGATATTGTGTAATGCTACTAAGTCTTGACTAAGATTTTTAATATATATTATCCATTTTCATTTGATGTTTTTACTTATGCTCTTAGGGGTATGAGGATTAATATAATGTTTCTAAGTTTCGATTATCTTGCACCTTGCACCCAAAAATAAGGGTTGATATAGACTTGAAGAGGACTTGATCAAAGTCAATGATCAACTAAGAATGAGGTACTTCTTGTTTATGTGTTGTCATTTAAACTTATCATACATAGATTCAATATTCCAATTATTTTAATTGATGGATTACATAGACATTTTAGTAACTCCTATGCACAAGGGAGTTTTGGTGTAACTTATTCTTTTGTACACATTTTAGTTTATTATTGTCATGATATTTCTATTAGTATGTGCATACTTCTATGATTTATCAATGTAATAACATTGTAATATATATATCAAATATCTTTTATGTCTATCCTAGTAGAGTGAATTATTTATACCGTAAACTAATAGTGTTGAGTTGCTACAACTTTTGATTGCTTATTAAAAGGACCTTATTAGTCCCTGTCGTAGGCAGGGTAACTGTTGTTTTCACTTGTATCAATTAGTTGGGCTTTGAAATATGTGTAATGGCACAAATCAATCTTTTCCTTATAGTTTTAGTCCTGCTAGATATCCGTCCAAATCAAAAAATTAAAACTTTCACTAAAGTTTTTATTTTCACAAAATTTTGTTGAAGAGAATTTTTCCAATGTTGATTTTATGATTGGTAGATTGTTATTTAAGCCCATTGGCATTCATTTTAGGTAATAATAAAATCTTGAATTTTTTTTTAGATTTTTTTTCCCATGAATACTAGGCAGATGAATGTTCATAATTATTTTTTAGTTTTTTGATGGCGTTTGCTCATCCTTGGAAATGTGGTGGGTTAAAATATCATCTACAGGTGTTTGGACAGCTGTCTGTGCTGCGCGCTCTCACGTGTCATTTTACAAAGCAACTCAGGTGTCTTGTCTCTAGGATTACTTATTTTTTAATTCCTTTGTGTTTATAGTCTCCACTTCTTCCTCTTCTAATCTTGAGTGCATTGCATTGCATATTTCTCTGTCACATCAAACCATTGAAATTATTTCTCCCAAATCAAATGTATTTCAGATCTTGTACACAAGTCAGTGGTTCAATCCTCTCATCTGTTGTGGATTAACTGGCTGAAAAAAGATTTGGGCTGTTTTACGGAATGAGGATCTTCTGAGCTTCTATTGGTTGTCTATAGTTTCTCCGTGAAGGATTTAGCTTGTTTTGGGTTTGAAGAAATCTTTGAGCTTCCATAAAATGGTTTCATCTACTATTTATTTCCTAATTATTTTTCTCTATCTTATGAGATCTATTCTATTGTGTTTCCTAATTCAATAACAAATTATTTTCTTCGGTGTCAAGTCCTTTTTCGGATTAATTGGGTGGTTGGGGTTCCAATAACTTGTGTGCTTCTTGTGAATGATTGGAAGATGCATGAATATGTGTTCTTTGCTCCCATTCATATTTTTGTGGTATTACGTGCACATCCTTTTATTTGACAATCATATTTCTTGCTTAGTTAGGACTTTTCACAGAGAAGATAAGGTGAATCTATACTTATTTACTGATTTTAAATATGCTAGTAAATTACATCTATGTCTAGGTTTGAAGGTGAGGTAAGTTGGAGTTAATTTACTTTTGCAATAGCCTGGGTTTCAAATGATAAATAAGCATTGCTATCCAGGGAACTAAGCTGTAATATATGTGCCAAAGTCTGGCCATATATAGGTGGAATAGGCTAGGTTATAGCATTTGTTGCAAATGAGTAGGATAACTTCTTTCTAATTTTACAATTCTTCCTACAATCAAGTGTATTCCCCAGACCACTTGCCTCTAGAACCCAGTGCATATCCTCTACTGCATAAAATATCATGTTGCTCCATCTCAGGTGGCCTAATAAATAGTCATTGCATAGCCCCTGCTGGAGAAATTTTCTACTGTATTACTTGAACTCAGGTGTGCTAAAAAGCACGTGTACATTGCCCCAGTAGCTCAAAATTGAAATTGTTGTAGTTTAGTTCCCTAGGTAGTGATTGCTTTTATGAATCTAGATTTAACCCAATTTTAAGATACCTTGGTAAAATTTGTTTTTGTTTAGAACCTGATTTTATTAGTTGTTACTTGTTTCTTATGAATTTATGTTCATTCACTTGATGTTAAAGATGGCATGTATCTTGATTCCAGGTTGTTAAAGATGGCATGAGAAAAGTCTAATTCGTCTTCAGTGAAAGAAAATAAAGAGAATATAGAGGATGGCCGGTCAAAATATTCTTTGGCTCATAATGAAATCAAGAAAAGTTGCCCCCAAGTTTATGAGGATTCAGAAGGTATTTCATTCTTTGGTATTTATTTAAAAATAGCTATAACAGCTTGAATTTGAATATTTGTTTTCCTTACAAGATAGTTTTCATTGTTGTGAGGCTTGTGATTAGGGTTTGTGTTTGTTTTCTGTCTTCCCTATGTTGCCTTTTTTTAATCACTTTTAGGCCTGAGAAAAACTAGAATTTTGTCTATATTAAAATGCTTTTGTCCTTTTTACAAAGGTTTCTTGTACTTATTATAACTTTTGGCGAATCTCAACCTATGAAATAGGGTTGATTCCATGAAAGATTACAATTGTAAGGACTTATGCAAATGTCGCCCACCATAAACACTTGCAGACTCAGTGAATGACATCTCTGTGGACATTCTTTTCTTTCTTGTCTGTTTTTAATTGGCAATGTTTGATTTTTTAATCTAAATAGGAAAATTTGGTAGGCAACAATAGTCTTATTTGGTAACATTTTCATGTTCTGTATAGCCACTACCAGCTTTATTTATTTAGAGATTTTAATTGGCCCAAAAAGTGGTCTGATCTGTATCTGAAAATTAGTTGTCAAAAGCTCATGTAGGAAACTTATTAACTATAACATCCCGCCCCATGAACCCCGAAGGGTCAGGGCCAAAAGAGAACAAGATAATTTATTTTTTAATAACAAGTGATAATATACATAGATATGGTTGTCGATTCAATAGATCGACAACATCATGGCCAGGTATGGCCGAATGCACAACTTGAAGGAGTGGACTAATTCAGCCTCCAGAGAAAATATTATAAAACTACATTCATTTTAAACACCAAATCAAATGTTCCTAATCCCATATCTAATATAAACATGAATCTAAAAGCATCATAATACAAGCGGATCTGATACCCATACCGGAATCTGTAAGTTAAACATAAAACATCTCATTTGTTCTCATTAATTTACATGATTACATCCTCTCTGTTAAGAGAGTACAATTACATTAAAAATATACAATGCGATGGCATAGCCATGAGTATGATATACATGTACAATAGCTAAATGAGTACAATGACTGAAAAGGTACAACAACGGATAGGTTAATGAAGAGTGAGAACATTTCCAATATGGTGCACCAATAACCTGTTCATCGGTCCCCAATGGCGGTGGCAACACCTCCCAACCATGCGGAATCTAAAAAGACCATCCCACCATGCTCAGAGATAGTCACAAGGCCCAAACATAAGTAACAAGGAAAGGGTATACAGGATGGCCAACACTCACATCAATCATAGAGAAGGCATAGAAAATAATGCAAAACGCCATAGTCATAACATAGAGATAGTCATCAAAAGAAAGTCAAGTACTACTCACGACTACCAAGGTAATAGACACTAGAGTGTAAATCAGATGGAGTGTCGTCATGCATGCTTGAAGCGATGGCACCACATGGACTCAAGTGCACCTCTCTTACTGACGAGGAGACTCAATCAGGCCTGAATCAACACCCCAAAGATGGATAACTCGACGCTCCGCAGATGGGTAGGCCTTCTCGTGTGCATCCTTAGCCTTTACAAGCACTCAAGGCCATTCATGAGGACTTAATACCCTAGACCTAATCTCATCTCATTTAACCAAACAAGGTATACAAAATTGACTAAAACACTGAAGTATAAATTTGAAATAGCAAATATGAGAAATGTGATCTACAAGACCAAAACTTTCGAGGATAGAGTAAACTATTGAAAGCAGACCGTTGTCAGTTAGATCAGTTGTATTGTGTGGCAAATTTTCTTAATTAGAAGTTGAGACCAAATTTCAATGCACAAACACAGATCAGTGAATCTAAGGTATTTTAGTGCCATGTCATCCTTTAATTCAAGGGCGACGGTTTCCACACGGCTGGTGATTTAGCAGAAATATGGCCGTAATGACCAAACACAAAGCCACTCAACATTCTTAAGAAGAGTTGTAAGGAAAATTTCTACAGAAAAAGTCATCGAATAACAAAAGGGTTCTATGGGAGTTCGATCTCTTCAATCTCTATCATTGCATCCCAGTTTTTTTTTCTGTATGGCTGTCCTCATTATATTTCTATAAGATCTAACCCCTATTTTACCTTAAAATTTACAAATCAGAAACCTCATGATCTATCTTTGAAAACCCCTTTATATCTATTGAAATAAGAAAATAGTTCTGCAAAATAGACATCATTTCTAAGGAAAGAGGTAGTGTAAATATCTTGCATTGAAATATATTTTAGCATAGCTTTTTTTTTAAAATAAAAGATAAAAAAGACAGCATGGGATTTCAGTTTTATGTGGTGATGGAAATTGTAGCAGACAGATTAGTTTTTTTTTGTGCTAGAAAAACAAAGAAGTGATGCAAATACCATTAAAAGAAAGACAATTTCCTCCACGGCCTTGGATCTATTCTTTGGAAGACAATTCTTTTGTTTTCTGTTCATGGTCCCCTTCAGCTCACTTTAGATCTTTCAATTTGATACGCTCGCATGAGTGATTTTCTTTCCACCTTTTCCCTAAATTTTATATGCCTCACTTGAGTTATGCGCTACATCCCCTATTTTCTATTTTGAGTTTCCTTTCAAGAGCCTCTGCATGAGGTGTTGACTCCCCATCAAGAAAGTGACCCCTCTCTAAAAGAACGACCTAGAAACTTTGTTGTTGTTTACCAGAATGCCTTAGAGCAGTGTCATCTCACTGATTGCAGGATTTGCACAAAATGGATTTGTTAAGGATGCGTTAGAAGCTTTTAAGCAATGCAATTGGTGGATGTAAATCCAGACTCCACAACCTTAGCCAGCTTCCTCACTGTCGTGCCAAAATGGCAGCTTTCAAACAAGGCAAGAACATCCATTTTTTGCATAATGGAAGGTGGATTTCATTTTCCAGACCTCCTTCCCAGAGTGCATTGACTCTGCACCTTCTTCACTAGTTGCCCTTTGAGACAACCACTTTAGGTTCTTTTGACATTACATTTCAACATAAACCCTTTCTTCACTAGTAGCACCAATGAAAGAGACTCCAGCTCATCTCTGTGCTTCCAAGAACTACCTAAGGGAAGGGATGCTATTGTCTATTCTAGAACTTGAATGCATACACCCCATATAAGATTTCCACTTTCTCAGCCCATGACAACTTTTAGGTCTTACTGATCCACATCTAATCTGGCTTACTTGCATCTAAACTTGTTGATGACCAGAGCTGCCATTATGCCTGGTGTTATGATCAGGATGGATACCTATGAGTGTCCCTAGAGTGATGCTCTTGTCTAGAATAAAAGATCTTGTGGACTCTGTATCAAGATCTAAGGAAGATAGTGAAGAGAAACCGAGTGTGGCCCGAAGAAATCAGTTTAGCTCTACTCTAATTATTGATAAACCTGCATTTTGCCTTTTACTCAACATAGATGCAGACTCCTTTCACCCCCGCTTAGGCTGCTGTTAGAATCCATTTAATTTTGCCCCCACCGTATGCTAGTTTTTTTCTCCAGCCTTGACTTTTTCTATCCTTCCTACGCTGCCCTCAGAGATTTTTTTTTTGCATTAATTGCCCTCACCCACTCCACCAAGGGCCACGACTTCCCTCCAGTCTTCCATTTTCTCCACCACTCACTAGATATTTCTCTCTAGAAATAACTCTCTCCCATCTTCTCAAATGCAATAATATAATCATAAAAAAAAATCTGACTTGTTACATCCTACCCCCCTAGGACTAGGCTTACTCCTGGAAGCCTACAAATGCTAAGATGCAGCCAAAGCACACACTAGTCCAAGAAACTCGATACAATTATAAAAATCAGGTTATGACATGCACAAATACATGCAATTAGTCGCAAAACATAGGTAAGGAATAGGCAAGGCACTCATTTCCTACAAAATATACACTAGCATGTAACAGTTTTCTCCAATCAAAATAAGGAATGATGCCAAGGAAACCACATTGACCAATAAATGGAAACCAAAGAGAAAAGCCTCAACCACCACACTGGCAAACTACACATGACCATAAGGGGCAATTTGGACATAACTGTTAGGTAACCGGATGATAAGACAACAACACGGGAGCACTACACTAGTAGGATACAATGGCTAGGGTAGGGAATAGGGCCTGTGACTATCTCCAGTAACCACCATCGGGGATAATAAGAGTATGCTCAGGCCTGTGAATCTAGGTGGAGTCGATACTCAGTATCTGCAACACTCCAAGCACACGTCAAAGCACATGTGCATATGTCATATAATAGCCGAAGCATCAATGGACATCAGGAAGAGGGTCATGACATCATAAGCCTTTCAGATATGAGTGTTATGACATCATCCCTTTCCTGTCTATGATCATCTGAAAGTAATGATATTAGTATATAAACATATAAGCATGTAATCTAGCATGATAACGAATCATGTCAACATCATAATAGTATCAGAATCCATCAAGGAAAAGCAACAACCATCAATTTGCACATTTACATTAAAATAAATCACATAGTTTTCTCATAATTTATAGAAATTGCACTTTCAAGACATAAAATTTTCAATTCTCTAACTTTTCATATGCAGCAATCTATAAAATAGAGCATACATACCCACATATACATAATTTTAACCTTTAATTTCATAGCATGCATGACATCTCTTCACATATAATGCAATAGCTTGTCACTTTTCAATGCATAATGATGCAATTTTTGTTCTCTTCTATATTTTAATATGCAACTACATACATGACAATTGTACCACCTACATATACATACATACTCATTCACATCACAAGGCTACATAGGGGTTCACATGGATGTCGTAGTACCATCCATATCCAAAGTAACCATGATTCCATAACCAATAACCATATCCAATATCCAAATCCATGTGTCTTGATGGCATTGACCCACCTAGTGAGCCATCCATACAAGCCACAATGACATGTCTCTTATTTGTGTAAGGGTTTTAGCCTCTAAGAGATAGTCAAACAATAGGAAGGTAGTGAATTAGAGCTTAGAACAGCTCACACATACCCCCATCCTCAAGGGTTTCCCTGCATCTACTTCCTCGTATACACTCAAACGGGTGGATCTCACCATACCCGATGAGGAATCACATCACAATACAAGACCAACATTCAAAATAAAAAAGTCAATTAGTTTAGCCACCAAGAATGTAAAAAGAGAAATAAATCTCAATTCCAACAATAAGATAAGAAAATGCGCATAGTTTCAACAATAAATCAAATGTAACCACAAGAGTTACATGTCAAGAAAATCATCTGTGGTTAAACCAATACAAGTAAGATAACCAAAGTGTTGGTCCACACAAGCAAGGTAAAAGTCATCAATAACTGAAAAGAAGATTCACAATCTTTGAAATATACACATTACAACACTACATGACTATTGCTAGCCACCACATGAGGAAGGAGGGAGACAAGTGTAACTGTCTCAATAGTCCTTCATGTGGGTGCAGCCTACTCACACAACCCTCACATGGAAAGGTATTGTGCTAGCCACCCAGGTCACATACCTCATGCGCTGCGACCGCGCATGGTATACGCCAAGTGGAGAAAACACACAATGGCCATATACTGCATGGAAATGTCCTACTCATAGGAACATCCTGCATAGTGTGTACCCACAAAGAAAGCACATGTGGTAACACACCGAGCCAGAGGTGTACATGGCTAGGTTCCACTTGCATGCCAATCGATCAGAATCGAGGCCCTCTTGAGCGAACCCTCTACTCTGTGTGAGCAACCACTCCTTTTAGCACAAGTAGGAATATATATATACTACTCCTTCATGCATCTAAGTACATGGCATTGTGTCCTTGAGCTCAGCTCGCTACCATCAGTGACATGGCATCCTCACCAGCACTGTGTCGGAACACTAGTGGGGGGGCATCATATCTAAAACAATCACATCAGGGTAAGATCATAGCTGTCATAGGTGCTCATACCACAAACTAAAATCATCCTCAAGAACTGTGCAGATTAGGCTACACACTGTATGAACCAAGTATTTGGTCCATTAATAAGGGGAAGTAGTGAGTACTTTCCTGGGAGGTTGAAATGATCGCTATCATTTCACGTCGCCATTATACGTATGCTGTGCAATTCCCTCCCAAGGAACTTTGTTGCTGCTACTACCCTCCACATATTGACCTATCCACAACCCTCAGGTTGGAGGTCAATAGGGTGACAACAAAAAACACATAAATGGGATGATTTTCTCCCATACACGTAATCCAAACATATCCTCCATGGATGGGTATGCAATATCACCATCCCATGGGTACACATCTCAAGCACTGGTTAATCACAACACTCAACAAGAATAAATCAATGGATGTTCACAACAAGGATAATACAATCATGATTTCTCTTATCTAGGCATAACTATAGCCCACATATGACTATGCAACATGATGCAAATATACACTTTACCCAAAAAAAAAAGTACTCCCAAACTTCCAAAATAATTTTCTCTTTTCACAAGGGCAACTCATTTACCTATAACATCATAGGTTCACTAGCAATTCTATCAACATAATGCAATGGTGCATGAACATGTATAGCATCATCACTATCACTTTTACATCAATGCATAAACATAAGTAACATTTTTCACAATCATTATTACAGTCACTTCTATAATCACATAATGAAATACATCTCATAATGACACATAATGCAACATCATATCACAAGTCACAGGAATACCATTTGTTTGCAAGAGAATCTAATGTTAATAACATAATGAAATGGGTTGTTTAAGGAACTCTAATCCATTCCTCATGTTCACAACCATACATATAATCTTAAGTAACCATGGTCGTGTCAATGGAATTCAATTGTTCACTCAAAGCAAGATATGCAACATACTTATTACTCTAACATGCATTATTTTTAGTTTGCATTAAATACAAGAATTCACCTATATGATCTCATTAAAACAACAATGCAATTGAGCAGATCAAATTTCATCAACAAGATATATCCATGAACAAATATCATTCTCATGTAAACTTGTTAAGTAAGGAGGCACTAATAAGCATGTAATCACTTTCAATGCATAACCATAACAAATATTAGGTCTCCTTCACTAATTGTTTTACTCATTGCAACTTTAACTTACTAATTAAATCCATAAGCCATCAATCTAACATCTTGCCAAGTATTGCCAACTAAGAAGAAGAGAGAAAAATAGATTTCATCTCAAGTCAAGACATTACATGCCATCCAAAATTCACCATATGTAAACATGCAGATTATGTTAAGGGAAAGTTTAAGGCACCATTAGTATTCCAATGACTTCAATATGTTATCAAGGATGATAAATGACAAAAACTCAAGCACATTAAGAGGTTATATAAAAAATTAGAAATCATCCAACACTTACAAGAGAGCATGGAGCAATCAAACTAATCTGTCCACATCCACAAACAGCTACATCCTATCATCCTTTGCATCTATAATACAAGAAAGAATTACAAGAGCAATACATGACCAATGAGGGTCATCTCATTCACTAGCAACATAAAGGGAGACACAAGAAGAGCATGTCCAAGCAAGGATAATTCTGCAACTCAAGTTACCTTCAACCCACAAACATACAAGGAAGAACATTCCTATCCCTATCTTATAACATGGGAGTGTGATCACTTTTAACCATGGGAAACTCTCAACCAAGGTCAACACTCAAGTCCCAACGAGTAAGGTAAAACCAAGGAGGCTATTTCCTCCACGATTTCTAAGCATGGGGTTGTAACTTAACCCACTAATGCCATGCTAAGGCATGAAAGTAATCAAGACTATGAAAACAATATAACAAGCTCACGCCAAACACAACAAAACATTGAAGGCTCAAGTACGCCAGAGCTCCCAGTGTGTGAACATGGGCTCTGATACTAGATGCAACATCCCACCCCACGAACCCCGAAGGGTAAGGGCCAAAAGAGAACAAGATAATTTTTTTTTAATAACAAGTGATAACATACACAGATATGGTTGCCGATTTGATAGATCGACAATATTCATGGCCGGGTATGGCCGAATGCACAACCTGAAGGAGAGGACTAATTCACCCTCTAGAGAAAATATTATAAAACTACATTCATTTTAAACACCAAATCAAATGTTCCTAATTCCATATCTAATATAAACATGAATCTAAAAGCATCATAATACAAGTAGATCTGATACCCACACTAGAATCCGTAAGCCAAACATAAAACATCTTATTTCTTCTCATTAATTTACATGATTACATCCTCTCTGTTAAGAGAGTACAATTACATTAAGAATATATAATGCGATAGCATAGTCATAAGTATGATATACATGTACAATAACTAAATGACTACAATGACTGAAAAGGTACAACAACGGATAGGTTAACGGAGAGTGAGAATATCTCCAATCTGGTGCACTAATAACCTATTCACCGGTCCCTAATGGCGGTGGCAATGCCTCCCAACCATGTGGACTCTAAAGAGACCACCCCACCGTGCTCGGAGATAGTCACAAGGCCCAAACAGAAGTAACAAGGCAAGGGTATATAGGATGGCCAACACTCACATCAATCATAGAGAAGGCATAGAAAATAATGCATAACGCCACAGTCATAACATAGAGATAGTCATCAAAAGAATGTTGGGTACTACTCACAACTACCAAGGCAATAGACACTAGAGTGTAAATCAAATGGAGTGTCGTCATGCGTGGTCGAAGGGATGGCACCACATGGACACAAGTGCACCTCTCATACCAACAAGGAGACTCAATCAGGCCTGAATCAATGCCCCACAGATGGACAGCTCGACGCTCTGTAGACGGATAGGCCTTCTCGTGTGCATCTTTAGCCTTTACAAGTGCTCAAGGCCATGCATGAGGACTTAATATCCTAGACCTAATCTCATCTCATTTAACCAAACGAGGTATACAAAATCGACTAAAACACTGAAGTATAAATTTGAAATAGCAAATATGAGAAATGTGACCTGTAAGACCAAAACTTTCAATGACAGAGTAAACTATTGAAAGTAGACCGTTGTTAGTTAGATCAGTTGTATTGTGTGACAGATTTTCTTAATTAGAAGTTGAGACCAAATTTCAATGAACAAACACAGATTAGTGAATCTAAGGTATTTTAGTGCCATGTCATCCTTTAATTCAAGGGCGACGGTTTCCACACGGCTGGTGATTTAGCAGAAATATGGCCATAATGACCAAACACAAAGCCACTCAACATTCTTAAGAAGAGTTGTAAGGAAAATCTCTACAGAAAAAGTCATCGAATAACAAAAGGGTTTTATGGGACTTCGATCTCTTCAATCTCTATCATTGCATCCCATTTTTTTTTCTGTATGGCTGTCCTTATTATATTTCTATAAGATCGAACCCTTGTTTTACCTTAAAATTTACAAATCAGAAACCTCATGATCTATCTTTGAAAACCCCTTTATATCTATTGAAATAAGAAAATAGTTCTGCATAATAGAAATCATTTCTAAGGAAAGAGGTAGTGTAAATATCTTGCATTGAAATATATTTTAGCATAGCTTTTTTAAAAAAATAAAAGATAAAAAAGACAGCATGGGATTTCAGTTTTCTGTGGTGATGGAAATTGTAGCAGACAGATTAGTTTTTTTTTGTGCTAAAAAAACAAAGAAGTGATGCAAATACCATTAAAAGAAAGACGATTTCCTCCACGGCCTTGGATCTATTCCTCGGAAGACGATTCTTTTGTTTTCTGTTCATGCTCCCCTTCAGCTCACTTTAGATCTTTCAATTTGATATGGTCGCATGAGTGATTTGCTTTCCACCTTTTTCCCTAAATTTTATATGCCTCGCCTGAGTTATGCGCTACATCCCTTGTTTTCTGTTCTGAGTTTCCTTTCAAGAGCCTCTGCATGAGGTGTTGACTCCCCAGCAAGAAAGTGACCCCTCTCTAAAAGAACGGCCTAGAAACTTTGTTGTTGTTTGCCAGAATGCCTTAGAGCAGTGTTATCTCACTGATTGCAGGATTCACACAAAATGGATTTGTTAAGGATGCGTTAGAAGCTTTTAAGCGATGCAACTGGTGGATGTAAATCCAGACTCCACAACCTTAGCCAGCTTCCTCACTGTCGTGCCAAAATGGCAGCTTTCAAACAAGGCAAGGACATCCATTTTTTGCATAATGGAAGATGGATTTCTTTTTCCAGACCTCCTTCCCAGAGTGCGTTGACTCTGCACCTTCTTCACTAGTTGCCCTTTGATACAACCACTTCAGGTTCTTTTGACATTACATTTCAACATAAACCCTTTCTTCACCAGTAACACCAATGAAAGAGACTCCAGCTCGTCTCTGTGCTTCCAAGAACTACCTAAGGGAAGGGATGCTATTGTCTATCCTAGAGCTTGAATGCGTACACCCCATATAAGATTTCCACTTTCTCAGCCCACGACAACTTTTGGGTCTTGTCGATCCACATCTAATTTGGCTTACTTGCATCTAAACTTGTTGATGACCAGAGCTGCCATTATGCCTGGTGGTATGATCAGGACGGATACCTATGAGAGTCCCTAGAGTGATGCTCTTGTCTAGAATAAAAGATCTTGTGGACTCTGTATCAAGATCTAAGGAAGACAGTGAAGAGGAACCGGGTGTGGCCCGATGAAATCAGTTTAGCTCTGCTCTAATCGTCCATAAACCTGCATTTCGCCTTTTACTCAACATAGGTGCAGACTCCTTTCACCCCTGCTCAGGCTGCTGTCAGAAACCATTTAATTTTGCCCCCACCGTATGCCAGTTTTTTTCTCCAGCCTTGACTTTTTCTGTCCTTCCTAGGCTGCTCTCAGAGATATTTTTTTTTGCATTAATTGCCCTCACCCACTCCACCTAGGGCCATGACTTCCCTCCAGTCTTCCATTTTCTCAACCACTCACCAGATATCTCTCTAGCAATAACTCTCTCCCATCTTCTCAAATGCAATAAAATAATCATAAAAAAAAATCTGACTTGTTACATTAACTTAGTAACAGTAAATAGTTATTAGCTTCTTTCTCTTACTATATAAAATTTAATACAATTTAAAAAATCCTCTGCAATAGCCTTGCTCAACAAGCATTTTAAGATTAAATATAATTATTATCAGAAATAAAACTTTCAAGATTTGGAAATACTGTCTAATGTAAAAGTTCACAAAACTTCCTGTGCTTTTAACTAGCTAAAGCCCCACATCCACCTCCACCTTGAAATTTTTCGGGTGCTGATTCCACCATTATTAGGATTGCTTGCCCCTTTCTCTCGTAATTTTTGGAGATCTTTTGGCATTCTCTTATTGGTATCCATCAATGTATTAATTGTCTCTCTTTTTGTTTATTTCGCTGAGCAATTGTATCTCCTCTACCCTGTTTTCATCAAGTAACTGATATACCTCATTTTGCAATTCCCCTTTTCTCAAGCTCTGTTCGATTAGTAACTTTTCCTCTGTTTTCAATATGATCTCATTATTCTTACTCAGTGTATAGAGATTTGTATTCTCCTCTTGCAAGTAACAGGCATTTTCTTTAAAAACTTGCAGGCTTTGAACATTCACCTCAGTTTCATCCCCCAGTCTGATGTTCTCTGCCACAACACCACATACCTCTCTTTGCAATTCCCCTATTTTAAAATTCCGTTCTGGTGCCGATTTCTTTTTAGATTCCACTGTAATTTCAAAATTCATTTTCTCATCTTTAAGAATTTAAAGTTTCAACAGTGGCTTTGCTCTAACAATTGCCTCCACAAATTTCATTATGGGGCCTCGTAGTGCTTGCATCCAATCTTGCAGGCTGGCTATTGACATATACAAGTACGAGTGACATAATTTGATTATGTTTAGATAGATTTGTGTTCTCTTTTTCCAAGCTTGTCACCTTTTCTAAAAGAATTTACACTTGTATGTCGATTGCTTGGCTCCGTTTATGTAACAACTTGCATCTTTGGTCCATTAATCTCATTTTCATTAATAAGCTCTTGCAATCTTTGTGCATTAATGTGATATTCACTCCTCAGTTCTTCCATTTTTGGTGCATTAACCTCATTTTCGTTCCACCGTTTGGTACAGACCTCACTTTACAATTCCTTTATTTTGAAACAATGTTCCAAAACCAGATTTTTTTAGCTTCCAATATGACTTCAAACTTTATTTTTCTTATCCTTCAAACTTTGCACAACACCTTCAATTTGTTGATTGACACCACACATTTCATTTGGCAACCTTTCATTGACACAGGCAAGGACAAGTGACATGATCTTATAAGTGACATGATTTTATAGATTTTGTTCTCTTTTTGCAGGGTGCTGACCTTCTTTGTAAGTGACATGATCTTACAGATTTTGTTCTCTTTTTGCAGGGTGCTGACCTTCTTTGTAAGAACTTGCAGCTGTTGTAGACTCATTTCAATTTAATTTTGCACCTTGGTTTTCTCTTCTCTGATGAATTATAACTCCTCATGCAAATAGTGCAAATCATTCCTGTCACACCCCAATTTTTTACTACATTTTCTCTTCTCTTATGAAGATTCATAGAGTAATGTTTTGTAAAATGTATTTATAATTTTAATTGGTTGTTTACTTTATAGCTTTATTTAAGCTAATAATATTATTGATTAGCACTGTGGGACCTTCTTATCATTAACTATTGATAAATGAGTTAGTTATTCTAAAAATTATCATGCCTTTGTTCTCACTTTTCCACTTTGCTTGCATCAAGTTTTTTGATCAGATCTTTGGGTTGGGGAAAAGTACATAAGACTTCCTGCAACATTATTCTAACTTTGCAGTTGTAGGGAAAAAAGAGGGGTTGTTTTGGCTCTATCCAACCTTACATAGGCAACTGAGCATACTGTAGGCGAGTCTGATGTTGTAAACTCTAGAGTCATGCACAAAATATATCTTGCAAGACTGGGCCAAAGAACCGGCTCAACTCTTTTGTCTTCAGACTCAAAAAATTCAACTCAGTCTGTAGAATAAGATTAGACTCTAGCAAGTACACTTTATCTGGGCTTCTTCATGGCCAACATGGACCCACACTTGTGTTTGAAAAACTCCTTTGGTACCAAGCATTCAAACAACAAAGAGATATAGCCAATAGCTATGGACCATATCCATTCATAGTTTACTGAAATACAAGGCACGGGTAGAAAAGATAAAATTTGTGATCTTAATCAATACAATTGCTTTCTGCAAGACTTCATTTCTACCATTATCACCTAGGATATTACTATTATTTTTTAGAAAGACATTGTTTTGTTTTAGGTTATTAATAGTGTCTCTATTAACAATTGTATCCCTACAAAATGTATAGGCAAGAAAACTCTCTGATGTGTCTGAATTCTCCATTCACCATTAACCTTCTAGACTGTGGGAAAGCTAATTTATTTTGAAGTTTTGGGTCTTCTATCATTCTATTTATAAAAAAACTTGTTGCATAAATAATGATGTTATATAACATATTGGAACATATTTTTGGCATTTCTCATTCTTCTCTATCCATTTTACTGGACAATTACACCAATTATATTATCATCCTTAGTAATTTAATCTATATCACAATAAGTTTTGTATTGCCATGGTTAATTTTTTGAATTGGTGTGTTGGGAGATAGGAGTCTCTTCTTTAATGATACTGTCATATTATGTTTGTATGCACTTATGAAAGACATGCCATTTTTCTTTAGGTTTTTAATAGTGTTTGTTTGTGAATAATTTGTATCCCTACAAAATGTATCTTATGCAATCCTCTCGTGTATCTTAGTTCCCCATAAACCTTGAAGATGTGGGGAAACCAAGTTATTTTGCAGCTTCAGGTCTTCTATACCTGTTGTGCAGAATATGATTCTATAGTATAATGTACTTTAGTAGATAGGGTAGGACTATCATCCCTTCTCACTAAACATTATAACCATTGCATAGGATATTCTTTAATCTATATGAGCCTAGTTATGAAAAGAGTTGAGGGCATTTCAAAAATCCCTGTCACTTGATGATGAAGCAACACTGGAAAGAAGAAAATAAACTTTGTATCTTAGTCAAGTTTTCCATTTTGCTATTGTTTTTACGTGAATTTAAAATTTCAAAGACTAAATAATGTTTTTGTTCTCTAGTGTTGCAAGTGAGATTCATGTTTCAATGCTTTTAAATCACCTGTTAATTTGAACGGTTCCAACTCTTACCACTTCTTTGTAGCTTGCATGTTTCAATGCTTTTAAATCACTTTTAATTTGAACGGATGCAACTCTTACCACTGCACTGTAGCTTGCCTAGTTTTAGGCAGGGACTGCAGCTGCAACGCAGCCCTTGTTCTTATAGTTACATATCTCATAGTGGATTCGAGAATAATTATAGCTGATAGTTACATAAAGTGTTGTATTGCTAATAATTGATTTTTGGGCTGGATATTTATTGTTTTTACCATTTTGGGAATGAAAAGTTTTGGAAGAAGACTTTTGGAAGGAAACATTGCATCTCCATGTGATGTCAACTCCTTGAGGCTCTATGCCAAACAGACCACATGCCTTATTGGTGTCTCCTCAAATTGCATGCAGGCCTATCGTGGCATTGGGGGGATGATCTGTTTTGTTGTGCCTCTAGACTACTATGTGAGATTGTTTTCCTTTCATCCATAAGATATATAGGTTTTATCTAGGTTTTTCTTTTGGGTGGATTAAGAAGAGAGGATTGGCAATGGCTGCGAGGAAAATGAAAGAATCACATGATTGTAATCGGGCAATTTCAATAAAATTTTTTGTAGATGGAGATCCCTTTGGACGTTAAAATGCCCACATTTTCCTACTCCCTAGGAGGATACAAGAGAACATGACACATGAGCATTGTGTAGGTAGCTTCAACAGGTACTAATTATAAATCCCTGTTAAACATTTATCCTCCTTTATTTTTGTCTTAATTTGAGCACATAATATTGTAAGTATCTGATTTGTCTCATGGATTTACCATTAAAAATAACATTTTACTTTCTCCAAATTAACGTGATTATATGAGTTTGTCAATGCAATTTGCATTTCTGAAGTTGAAGATCAGTTACGGAAAAACCCATTCACTTAGCTACTACAGGTTATGCGTAAATTATTAAGTCTACAAATAAGCGCCTTCTCATAGTTTTCTGCTTGCAGCAAAACCTCATTTCTTTGGGGTATTTTGTCAAACAATTCATGTGCCTTTTCTGTGCTTCTACTTTTTGCACATGTCTACCCATGCAGTTGCAACTACATCTAACAATTTATCTAATTTTTGTGCTTTGATGGATGTCCATGCCCTGTTTCCAAGCACCCATTTTTGGCACACACAAGAGGATGCTATCAAAGGTTTCGGAGTTTGTTTTTACACGTGCTAGTTGCATTTGCTTGAAAGTTTCTAAAGATTTTTAAATAAATCCATGTTGTGATTATCCTGCAATCTCTGCAGTCCATAAGACCACATCTATTTTAGGAATTTTGTGAAATAGTTGACGTGCCTACTAGGGCAGTCGCAACTCTAAAATATGAAAAAAATTCCCCTTTTGTTATGTTTGATGGATTCTCCTTTATTTTACGGGAGATCTGTCACTGCGTACATTGTTTTAGTGCAAGCCTATTTTTCAGGTTGCTTCTTTTAGCATCACCTATAATCACCACAAGAAAATTGTCCCCATTTAAAGCCAGCAAGCCATAATGGATAGGAATTGTCTTTTAATTTACCTTCATTCACTTAGTTTTTATATTGATTTTCCCTTCAAGCTATTCATCCAATCGCCAATTAAACATAGTGTCTCATTCTCACTGGACTTGGGAAATTTTTCAAAGATGGAAATGTTAAAATTATTTTTGTCTAAGGGAGATTTCTCAAACAAAATCATGCCTAGTCTATATTTTCCTCTCACATACATTTTCCTTCCTCGCTCTCTCTCTCTCTCTGGATTCATGGAGGATTTTGAATGTTGTGGTAGCAATGATACCCATTGAGGAAACAAAGACAAAGCGATAACTATTTAACAGAATTGGTTTCCCAAATATATATCTTTAGATATAAGAAAATAAATACTATAGTTATGGTTTAGAATACCGAGGAAACAAAGACAAAGCGATATCTATTTAACAGAATTGTTTTCCTAAGTATATATCTTTAGATATAAGAAAAGAAATTCTACAGTTATGTTTTGAATATAGTTCACCGTTGACCAGATATAAGCCCTTCGAAATAAGAAGTTTGTCCCCTAGCTAATGGAAGGGGCTTCTGGAATTATATATCCTTAGCAAGAACACAATTTCTTGTTATCACGCATCCTCACAAGTAATTGCTCATTTACTCCAGTTGCGTTTGGAATGTAGTTGCATTTGGAATGTATTTGATGCAGTCACGGATAGAGGGTCCAAAGAATGGATTGTCTAACCCTGCAGTTAGAGTAAACACAACGCAAACACAACACAAGAATATAAAATGAAAGATTTGTATGCTCAATATCTGAGAAAGTTACAATGCTTATATGCCGGCAACAAGCGGGCTACAATCTGGCTCACAGGCCTACTTTTCGTGTCACAACATGCATGAATGATATGACATTAAAGTACCTCTAGAAAAGAACTATCTTTCTATTCTACTATCATATATGAATGACTGACTTCCTAACACATCGATATCATGAATATATATCAATCTCAAAGAATGCTCCATGTCAGCCTCGAGAGGGATACAAATCCAATGTAGGATGAAATGTGTAGGAAATGTGTAGGTCGGCCTACAACTCATGGTAATGCTCCGCAAATGATTGAAACATGTTGTGGTTCTCAATAAAGGTCTATCCTGTCCTTTACTGCCTTTTGTGATGTTCCATTTAGCTCTGCAAGTCACTGAAATGCTCTACAAACCTTGTATACTCCAACTAAATGTTAATTGCTCTGTTCTATAAATTCTGTTGATCTTCTACTACCAAAAACTATTTGCAAACAACTCCAAATCTCATGAAATCTAAATATGATGTTGATGACATAATGTAGAATCTAAATCCTACTCCTCGAGCTCTGAAATGAAGATCCGGTAGAATGTGGTGGAAAATTCTAAAACTACAAGAGATTGAATTGCAACTTAAATGCAAGAAAAGAAAACAAAGCAAATATTTTTGGTTTATGCATTTTTTTTTTCAACCTGAGATGCTCCTACATTCGACACCCAGGGTTGTTTGAAAAGTGAATCGCTCACTTTGCTAGGGTAGAGGAAAACCAAGGCGGTCTACCTCAACCTAAGAAATCCAGGGTGAATCTTCCTCTCATCTTCCTTTCCACTTTACTAGGTACTCTTTATACTACTTGCCTCTGGTGCAGTGCCCAATTCTGCTATCTAAGATCTACTATGTCTGCTCTAGTTGTTGTTGTGGTAATTGATCCTTCAATCTTGCTTCAATGTTGTCACTTGATTCTCTCTAATGATACCAATATAGATCTGCAACATTGAATATAGGTGATATCCCAAATTTCTTCGCTAACTCTACTTCATATACATTTCCTGAATCAAACTTCCTAAGAATCCTACATGGTCCAAACTTCCTCATCTTCATCTTGTTGTATGTCCCCACTAGAAATCTTTCCTTTCTTAGATATACCATAACTTCATCTCCAATATAAATTCTTTTATGTCTCCTCTTCTCGTCTTCTTGTCACTTATACCTGTTATTCATCTCATCCAAATTCTTCCTGACTTGATTATGTACTATCTCCATATATCCTACAAATTCTTCTACCTTTGCACTTCTCTTATTCTACATATTGATGTCTCTCAGCTCCATAACTCCTCTAGGTTGTACTTCTATCACAATCTCAAATGGCATCTTTCATGTGCTTCTACTCATTGAATTATTGTATGCAAATTCTTCTTGTGGTAGAAGTATATCCCAATTCCCTGTCTTATCTCCTACTAAGCAGGTGCTGCCACAATAATGGGTTACACTTTCTGGGACATTTTAATTTTTGCTGAAATCACATATTTTTAGAAAATATAATTTGATTTAAGCCTTGAGAGGTTCCATTTAAAGGATTTTAATTGAAGAGGGTTTGATCAAACCCCTTAGATTCAAACCCCGTTGGATAGAGCCCCACTAGTTTTAAACAATACCTATAATGGAGTCTCCTCTACACCTATCAAAATGCTAATAAAAAACTACTTTTGATTTACCTTTTGGGGGATCAAATAAATTCATTTAAAATTTATGTTTTGTAAGTATGTAGTCCTTATTATAAGCTTCCCAAAAAGTATAATTTTAAATATATTTAATTTGATTATTATATTTATTTTTTATTTCTTGTGAATGTTGGTTTTTCATCGAACATCAAGTTCTTTGTTCTACACACATGGAAAATTAGTAAATTAGTGAAAAAAAAATTCTAAAAAATAACTATACCCTAGGTACTTATGTCCTTATTTCAACCAAAAAAAAAATTGAATTTCGATACGTATAGAAAAAGTTATGTTTTACGGAATATGCCTATGTATAAATTATAATTGGTTTGACTTCAAACATAATTAAAAAAATATATTCAACAAAATATTATAAAAGCAAATGCATGCCCTATATATTAGTGTTACCAATCTAAATTCAAAAGAATCTAAATTTTATCCTTTGTAGAAAAAAAGTTATGTGCTACAGAATACGCATCACTTTAAAAAAATGTTGTTTACTACTAAAAACTAGTTATTAAAGGAGATGCAAAAAAATTTACAATTTAACTCCAATTTTCTTAAAATATATATATTTAGAATCTACAAACAAAATCTCACAAATCACTAGTTCGCATCATCTTCAAATTCCTAGTGCTTTAGTAGCTATAGGTGTCAGAAAGTGAAGATTTAGCTCAAAATGTTGATTTCAATGTCAACTTTGGCCAAAAAGTGTAACCCATTATTGTGGGATGACCCAAGCATCTCAACTTGAGTTACCCAAACTCCTATTTACCACTTCTATTTTTCAATCAGTTTGTGAGTGAAATGTTGAACTGAACATTAGGTCTATCTTGATCTTCTTCCACAATGTCCTCAAAAAATATCCTATGAATCTTCTATCCCTATCTGACACTATACTCTTTGGTAATCCATGCAATCTCATAATCTCCTTGAAAAATAAGTTAGCAACGTATACTGCATCATTTTTCTTGTTACAAGGAATGAAATGAGCCATCTTTGAAAATATGCCCACTACTACAAATATAGAATCATGTCCTCTCTGTGTTCTTGGAGAACCTAATATGAAATCCATGCTTATATCCTCCCAAGGTCTCTACAGTATTGTCAAAGATTTGTACAAACTAGTATTCTGACTACTCCTTTTTGCAACTTTGAACAGACTTCCTTACATCCTTATATACTTGAGGCCAAAAATAATGTTCATTCACCAATGCTATTGTCTTATCAATTCCAAAATGTCCTACCAATCCATCACTATCCATATCTTTGATCAAATTCTCTCTCATTGAACTCTGAGGTATACATAATTGATTTCCATTGAACAACATATTTTCCTAAATGAAATAATCCAATCACTTGCTTTTGTCTACCACAACAGGTTCTCTACATGGTTTCCATGCTTTTGCAAAATCAATATCATCTTCATACATCTGCTTCAGTTCTTCAAAACCCAATACTTCTACTCCCATCTCTGTCAACAAACTCCTTTTGCTCAATGTATTTGAAACTCTGTTTGACTTTCCACTCCATTGTTTCAATACAAATGTGTAACTCTATATAAACTCTACCTCTATCATGTGTCTTTGATTCAACCTACCTTGATTGTTCAAATACTGGAAAGCATGATGGTCAGTGTACAACACAAATTCTTTTGGAAACAAGAAATGTCTCCATTTCTTCAAAGCTTGAATTATGGCATAGAATTTTTGATAATAAACTAAATATCTTCTCCTTGCATCATTCAACTTCTCATTGAAATATGTTATTGGTCTCCCTTCTTGACTTAATATTACTCCTATTGCATCTCCACTAGCATCACAATCAACTTTAAATACTTTGTCAAAATCCACTAATGCTAACACTCGCTGTTATGTGACCTTCTACTTCAACAATTAAAAACTCTTATGTGCTCCTGAGGTCCACTTAAAATCTTTCTAGTCATCTCTCATTGTCTATGTCATTGGTGTGCATACAATACTAAAATTTCAAATGAACTTCCAGTAGAAATTTGCTAGTCCGTGTTCAAATGATCTTACCTCTCTAATGTTCATAGGTGTTGGTCACTCAACAATTGCTCTAACTTTCTCATGGTCCATCTTCAATCCTTCCACAAAAATCACAAATCCCAAATATACCAGTTATGTCTTCATGAAACTACACTTCTTGATGTTAATCATAAATTTCTCTTCTTTCAGCCTTTGAAGTACTTGTCTAATGTGTTGCAAATTTTCTTCCTTTGTTCTATTGAAAATCAAAATATCATCCAAGTAGACAATAACAAACTCACCCAAGAATCTCTTCAAAACCTCATGAAAGTAATTGATACATTAGTTAATCCAAAAGGCATCACTAACCACTCATACAATCCTTTATTTGTCTTAAATATAGTCTTCCACTCATCTCCTTCTTTGATCCTGATCTAATGGTATCCACTCTTTAGGTCTATCTTTGAGAAATATCTTGCTCTACTCAAACAATCCATGATGTCATCCATCCTTAACAATGGAAGTCTATACTTGATAGTGATCTTATTGGTAATTACTCTAGAGTCTGTACATACACATCCTCCATTCTCCATCTTTCTTTAGTGCTAGTACTGTAGGTACCACACGTGGGCTTAAAATTTCTCTGATCAATCCTTTCTTCAACAACTCCTACACTTATCTACTTAGCTCCACTCTTTCTACTGGAGTAACAGTAAAATCAAGAAGATCAGTCCACTTCTCATGGAAGTTTCAGACTTAGCTTAAAACATCAAATTGGGAAAAGTGAAACGGGATCATGTTTCGCTTCGGGAGCCCAAGCCAAAAGTGAGATCCCATTTTCTAGAAACAGGATCTTGTTTCATAAAGGGTTAAAATTAAAAGAAAATAAATGAGATCCCATTTAGAAATGGAATCCCATTTCTAGAACGAGATCCTGTTTCTTAAAATTTGAATTTACGGCCCAGTTTTTGCTATGGGTTTTCAGTTGGGAAAAAGGCTTGGGGAGACAACCCTTAGCTTTGGACCTACTTTGAATGGCAACTTGAAGGTCATGTCAATGTCACTAGAAAAGAGTGACTTTAGACATATGTCTGAAGATGTTTTTTGCAGAATTTTTTGATGAAATTAAAACCTATTATCGATGAGATTGTGTAGATTCCAAATATGTATTTTTTTTTACAATTGGATTATTTTTTCTATTTCTCAAATAATTTTTTATGAAATTGGTCCATAAATTTGAAATATCATATTTTCTTATTAATTTAATAACTTTTATTAAAATATTTTTTTGAAAAACAAATTATACATGCACAATCGTTAGACAATTCTTTTCAATTTGAAAAAAAAAGATAAGTATAGATCATCTTATGCGTGAGTACACGAGGGATTTTCAAAACAACAATTACGACCAATAAAAAATTAATTAAAAGATATTAAAAAAAAATTACAAAATAATATCATGCACAATCTTTAGTGTGTTATGGATCTTTTCCCAAAATGATTCAAAAAAAATACAATTATTTAGGTCAAAATATAGTTGATGTATACGTGCATGGTATGGTAAAAAAAAGTGACTTTTAAATAGTAGTTTTTAGACATGCCTATTGAAAATTAATTTGTATCATTTGGATATTAAAATAAATTACATATTTAGAAACTAGACTCTGAGTACTACATTTCATATTATAGGTTTTTTTAAGATTGAATCTTTAAGTGCTCCAAATTTTTAGATCAAATGTGACTAATTCTGAAAATTAGGAAAAACACTTCCACTTTTTGGCCAAAAAGTGGACTCAACTTCTTGCACACCTGTCATCCTATGTGCCTCTTTGGTAGGAAAATTGGCTCCAGGTATGAGGTCCATATGATGATTGATACTCTGGATTGGTGGCAATCTGTCAGGCACATTCTCTGATATGATATCTTGGTTCTCTGTCAACAATTTAGTTATCTCCTCTAGCAGTGGTTCTCCTTTTGTGGTGGCGGTTTCTGCACTTACGGTACCACACTTCTTTGGAATCAATGCAAAACACATGTTCTCATGTCTCAAAAAATCCAAAAATTTCTTTCCATCTACTAAATAGATTCTAGCATTACCACATACTTCACTTTTAGGCTCTTCTTCCAAAGGTATCAAGATATGTTTCTTCCCATTTGATGTTATAGTATAAGTATTCTTCCTCCCATCATGTATTTCCTTTCTATCATACTACCATGGTCTTCCCAACAATATCTGACATACATCCATCGGCATAATATCATTTAATACCCCATCAACATAAGATCCTATATGAAATTTCACCAAACATTGTTCACTCACTAGTACCTTGTGTTTACCTTGAATCCATGCTATCTTGTAGGACTTTGGTGGGTGTTTCAATCTCTCTAGATTTAGCTTCATTACCATCTCCACTGTAACCAGATTATCAGTGCTACCACTATCAATGATGACCTTATAACATTTACCTCATGATTTGCATCTTTTACAGAACAAACTTTTCCTTTGCAGTGGTTCCTTAATTGTCTCTACTTGAAATAGGGCTCTCCTCATGAATAATGAGTCTTCTCTCTCTGGATTTCCTACTAAACTAGATGATCTAACTAGTTCTTCCTCTGCATATGTTGCTCTTGCACTATTCTTTGTCCTTTTGCTTGTACTCCCCTGATGACATTCAAAAGCTAGGTGTCCTTCACCTCAACACTTAAAACAGGTTCCTCTGAATGACCTCTTACCAAATCCTCTTTTGCCTCTCCAGCATCCTTCATTGTGGTAAGAATTATGATTCCCTCTATTGTTGCGGTGGAAACTTTTGTCTTCTCTTTGATATGAATTGTTGTCTCTGTCTTCTTTCTCGTATGGGCTACTTTCCTTTTTCTACTCCACATATGGTCTTTCTCCTCTAGAATGTGTTCCATCTCTCTAAAATTTACGTCCTCTACCTCTCTGTCTTTTCTCATGTCTCTTATTCATCTTGCTTCAAATTTCAGTGCAAATTGATATGCTTCTTCTCCTATTGTCATCATTACCAATATTAGTTCTTCTTGAATGTTCATCCTTAGTCCATATATGTACCACACCACTTTCTCCTTACTTGCTTTACTATGTCCATTCCTTATGATCATCTTATGAAATTCTTCAGTGTACTCCTTCACAGATTTCTTCTTTTGTCTTAGGTTTTGCAATATCATCAACAATTCCAACTCATAGTCAGTAGGTATGAATTGATTCTTCAAATATGTCACCATCCTATACCATTTTATGATTTTTTCCTTTCCTCTCTTATTCCTATCCAATTGAACTTCTTTCCACCAAATATTAGCATGTCCCTTCAACTTAGATTTTGCAAATCTCACTCTTTCCAGATCTTCTATTTCCTCATATTCAAAGTATTCCTCCATGTCATTTATCCAATCAATTAATTCCTTAGGGTTTAAATTTATGGTATTGTTTTCTATCGCAATTCTAGGTCTTTTACCAATATTAGAAATAGATTTTAACATCTTCACCTAATTTGATTCTTCTTCTTCTAGGGATTTTTCATTTTGGTCAGCAACTTGAAATTCATCATCATCACTTTCATCTTCATGTCCAGGGTTTAGTCCTCTTCTTCTATCTTCTTCTACCACATCCAACCTAACTTACATTGTTCTCATCATCTCTATCATTTATTCCATTCTTCAAGCAACATTGGCCATAGTAGGTACTCTCGTTGGTGGCATCTCTTCCTAGGATCTAGTGCAACTTCCTCAATTTTGTGATCTGACTATAGGGTTGCAACTACGTCATAATCAGTGATTTGTTCATAAACACAAGTAGACTACCTCGGATTGGTGCTCTGTTCACCACAAGATCTTCTAAAATTCCATCACTCCCAAAGAATTCACAAACTTTACTCTGATCTCCCAAAGGATTCACAACTTCACTTTGATATCACTTGGTGCAGTTAGGGATAGACGGTCCAAAGAATGGACTATCCAACCCTACAGCTAGAGTAGAAACAACATAAGCAACACAAACACAACACAATAATAGAATGCAATGGAAGATTTGTATGCTTAATATCTCATAAATTTACAATGCTTATATGCTGGCAACATGTGGGCTACAATATAGCTCATAGACCTGCTTTCCAAGTTACAACATGCATGAATGAATGGCATTGACTTGCCTCCTGAAAAAAACTTTCTATTCTACTATCAAATATGAATTAATGACTTCCTAACACATTGAGATCATGAATATATATCAATCTTAAGCTCAAAGAATGACCTATGTCAGCCTCATGAGGGCTACAAATCCAATGTAGGATGAAACGTGTAGAAAACAAGTAGGTCAGCCTACAACTCATGGTAATGCTTCACAAATGATTGAAACATGTTTTGGTTCTCAATGAAGGTCTATCAGGTCCTTTAATGCCTTGTCTAATGTTTCATTTAGCTCTGCAAGGCACGGAAATGCTCCACAAACCTTGTATGCTCCAACTAAATGTTGATTTTTCTATTATGTGAATTCTATTAATCTTCTGCTAGCGATAACTCTTTGCAAACAACTCCAAATCTCATGAAATCTCAATATGATGTTGATGATCCATAATTTAGAATCTAGATTTTACTCCATGAGCTCTAAAATGAAGATATAGTAGAATGCAGTGAAAAATGTTGAAACTACAACAGACTAACTACAATTGAAATGCAAGAAAAGAAAAGAAAGCAAATATTTTTAGTTGATGCAAGATTGCTCTTCAACCTGGGATGCTCCTGCATCAAGATTTATACTAGTAACTAAGAATAGGCAAATTTTAGATAGATTATTTGGCTTGAATATGAATCATCTCTGCAAATGGATGTCTAATATGAATATAATAAGCATTTATTATATATTTTGAAATAGAGTCAAGGATGTTGATGATTATAGTGTAGCTCATCCTTGGTAACATTTTGAAAATGAATTTTATTGGTAAACTATCATAAATCATATATCACACCATTCTTCTTTTTGGTGCCTTTAGTTTAATAGATTCTTCAGATGCATTGTTCTCATGGAAGTTGAATTCTATCTATCTTTGTGCATTGATATAACCCATTATTGCACATTTTCAATAGTTTACTTCTATATTTAGGTGGTTGAAATGTCTTACATTGGTTTATGAGGATGTGTTCAATTTTGATTGGTCAAGATTAACTATATATTACATAACTATATCTTTACTTTACATAGAGAGTATTACTATTAGATTTGTGATTTTAGCTTGTAATTTTAAAAAAGGTTTTCATTCAATATATGTGGAGGGTTGCATTACTAAATTTGTATCTTAATCTAGTTGATATTTAGTAATGTTTGGTAAATGTCATTATCTCCTTGGGAAAAGTGGTATTGAAGAGGTAGGCATTTCATTCAAAAACAACTTGTTGACACAAGATTCTTCAGTTCTTTTTATATCTTCTATATTATTATGAAAAGTAAAATATTATTGTGACTATTCTTTCTAGCAAAAAATTGTTGGTATGTTGAGATGGCAATATGGCCACAATTTTCGCCTTTTGATTAATGGAAACTGTGATATTGTGCTAATGGCCTCTCCATGATAGTTGAAATGTTTTTGATTAAAGGGGTAAAACAAGTTTTGAAGGGGCCCCAAAACCCTACAACCAAACGCTGCCCCTAAAGATAAACATGGAAGAATAGTAGCCAAACATCAAGACCACAAGTAGTAAAAATGGACTAGATATTAAAGCTATTAAAGAAACTATTAGCAAGCATACTATAGCCCACCATCCACCCATCCACCTAGTACCTGTCAACAAGGTCACATGCTTTTAAGAGTCTCTACAACAGCCAATTCCTTTTTGTAAAATTCTTCATGAAGTTTGGCAAAGCCAAGTTTCTCATCCTTATCCTCCTGGAAAGACTTCTTTTTATGTCCTCTAGTCTTGGAGCTCAAGCCCCCCTGATCATTACTTTTTACCTATTTACCCTTGTTACTTATTTTATATAGCTTACCGTCAACATCCGTCTCTTCCCCCATCCTAGTCATGTGTTCTTCCTTCAGCTCCTTGAGCTTATTAGTAAGCATTCTTATACCTTCCACATTGTTTTGTATGGTGCATTTACTGATTTCCAACATTCTTTCCAGATTATTCTTAATTTAATTCATTTCAGTTTCTACCTTGCTCAAACAAGTGTCATGTTTCTAGCTATGAGACACTGGATCCTTCTCTAGTTTGTTAAACTTCGGGATGGATTCCCAAGACATTTCAATTTCCTCATCCATTCTATCATCAATTTCAACACCCCTCCCCATCCTTTGCTGGATAATAGCTAACTAAATATTAATCATGTTTATCTCAATGAAACAACATTTAATTAGCTTGTGTTGGCTATCCATAGATTCGCTCACCATGCCAAAAGCATCATATAGCTCTTCCCTATTCGAAGATGAGGATAGAAGGAAAGATAAGTTCTCAGAGATTTTTCTACAGGGGTCAGGGATCTAAGGAAATGAAATGTTGATCCCAGGATCTTCAATCACCATGCCCTTGACCTATTCCTCTTTAGGGTTCTTTGCCATCCCCATTTTCAATTTCAACTTGTGAACTTTCTTACCTTTCTCACGAGTGTTCTACTTCTCAAGGAACTCAATTTGGTCCTGGTTCTGCTTACCCTTTTTTTTCTTATCTTTATTCTATGTACCCCCCTTTTCCTCCATGTCCTCCTCAACACTAAATGCCCCTAGGGTAGAGCTCATAGACTAGGAGTCCTCCTCTTTTCTACCCTATTTGGTTAGAGTCTTCTTCTCACAAGTTATTTTCCTTTTTGTATGTCTTTCCTCCTCCTCTACCTTAGAGGACTGAGGACTGGAGAGAACTTCCGTAGAGACCTTATCCCCAGCCCAATCAGGATCTTCATCATCTTCCCTAATATCTCCATGCATGGAGGTAGAATAGTCCATGATGGGAACTTTTCCTATTTTCTTAGCACTCCCCTTTACCTCAACACTAGGTACCATGATTTTGATGTGCTCCATGATGAGAAAAATCAAACCTTCATGTATAATAGGTAACATAGGGTTTCTTTGATTTTCTTTTATTGTAAATTCTATGGATGATAAAAGGTAGAAAGGAAAAGAAACTACCATTTGATGCCTAAAATGGTTCAGAAGAATGAAATGATAAATATAGACAATTTTGAACCTACCTTCAAGGGTTACGTAGTGCATGATGACCTCTGGCACTTGGCCCCAGATAGGCTTGACTGATTTCCTCTCGTAACCTCCCAAGCTAAACTTGACCAATAGTTTCCTCTCATTGCCTTTGAAGAAGGCTTTCAACACTTCCTCTCTTGCTTTATGGTCTCTAAAGAATTTCCTCCCCTCCACAGACAGGCACATTATCCTTAATATGAAATCTTCAATATTTCAATCTCAACCCCATAAGATTTAACTTTTCTCCCCCGCCACCCTTTAGCTAACATATTTGTAGATATAGGATCTGACTCATGTAATTTCTCCATTAGGAGAACAAGTCCCCCATCATGCATGATTTTCCACAGATGGGGCCGCTTGCGGACCCCATCATAGGAGCAAGGTTCAATCTTATTTCTATCACCTCCCATGTCCATTACTCTTGGATCATCTCTATTTGAAAACTCCACCTTATGAAAATGACAAAGCACTTTCTCTTTTTTATCCAGAAAGGCCTTCTACCCACCCAGAAAGTGTGTGAACCTCAACAGAGTTATCATTAGATCAACTCTCAGAAATAATGTAATATTTATCATGATTTCCCTCATTAATCACAATTGATTTTTCCTTTCTTGGAAAATTTGAAAGCATTTCCCAACGTTTAATTTCGTGGGATATCACTACCTCATTGGTTATAATGTTAGCCAACCCATTTCATTCTTGAAATATATGGGAAATTAAAAAATTCTCAAAAGCCTTTATCAAGTGAATAGAGTCCTTAATTAAGATTTGAATGGTCCAACTTGGGGTTTGGATATCCTTTCGACAATCTATGATGTTGAGTGAGTTCCCCTCAATCCATCCCTTCTTATAACCTCTCTCATAGGTGAGCCTTATATTATGGTAGGCCGCCATAGCTTTAGCGTAGTGATTTCACTGATTGCCCAATGGGAGTGTCACAACCAAAATAAACCTACCTTTATCATCTCTTAACACTCCCCCACTTCCAGTTGGCCCAGGATTCCCCTTAGCCACCCCGTCAAAGTTTACCTTGACCCACCCTAAAGGTGGGGTCTTCCATTTAACCTGATCTCTAGCAATCTTAATCTTCTTAAATGGGATTGAAATATCAACTGTTAAGCCCTAATTAAAAGACACCTTCTTATCATAATTTGAAATTTTATCCTTTGGAGGGTAAGGGACAAAAGGAATCTGAGAGTTGAATTCAAGGAGGATGATTTCCATTAGGTGATCAAGTCCTCTAAGGAATTTGGAAAGACCTATTCCAAGTTCCATAGAGATAATCTTATCCCATATTTCTCTCAAGAACTCACAACCTATCAGCAGGTGGAACACTGATTCCAATTGATTCAAGCATAAAGCACACCTGTTAGGAATGGAAAAGCCTCATTTGCACATGTTATCAATGGTAATAAATTCTTTTTGAGCTAAACTCGAAAAAAATATCTTGATTTTTAGAATGAGATCTGGAATCCAAAGGTTGGCCTAGAAAGGGGCTGCAGCCTGATCATAACGCAATATCTTAAACCCAGACAACACCGAGAAATTACCAGAAGGGGAAAAACTCCAAGCCAACTCATCCTCCATCTGTGAACAAGGTAGGTGGAAGTGGGAGAGGAAAACCTAAAGGAGTTTAAGAATGGGATTCATCTCGAAGAGATTCTTCCACTTGTCAAGCTTTGTGTAATCTACCACTCGCTGACCCATGGTTCTGATGCAGAGATCCCTAATAGATTTGGTCCACTCCAAGTTAGATAGCTTCACGTCCCCATAGCATAGGTCCTCCTAGATTAAAATAGAATTCCCATCCCCAACCTTCCACTTGATACCCTTTCTAATTATATCTCTATTGTCCACAATGTTTTTCCAAATGTTAGTGTCATGTCTCAGACTTTCGGATTGATTTATTTTGGTTAAATGCATTGATAATAGATGTTAACTCTATCTCTTTTTACTTGATGATGTAGTTATAGTTACTTTACTTACTATTAATTTATCTTTTTGTCAGTTATGTATGTATGTAGAATTTTAGTACTTTACAGTTAGAGCTGCCCATAAGTAACTCCTTATGTACATCCAAAACTTCATGAAATTTAACGCAGCCAAAGAGGTATTTATTGCCCATTATATTAGTCCACTCATTACTTTCCTTGATTAGTGTCCAGGACATCTTCGCCATTAACTCTTGGTTGAATTCTTTGATTTTCCTCACTTTGAGACCCCCCTGTTTCCTAGGTCTACAAATGAGGTCCCAAGTCACCGGTGGTAGTTTCTTCTTATCTTCCATGCAAGACCATAAGAATTTACTCTGTATCTTCTCAATCTTCTCCATGTATTTCCTTGGCATTTTGAAGAGACTCATAGCATACACTAACATATTATACAGAGTAGCTTATATTAGTTGGACCTTTCGAGCATGACTTAAAAGAGGACCATTCAACTAGCTAGTTTAGCATGGAAGCGGTCCACTACCCCTAACCAAAAGGCTTCCGAAACCTTTTCCTCATATAGAGCTAAGTTGAGATAAGTTGAGGGGAAGATTACCACTTTGCAGTTGAGAATTTTAGCAATTTTTTCTTGTCTCTACTTAGGGGTGTTCATAAAGAAAAGCATACTCTTAGATAAGCTTCCCCTTTTGTCCCAAAGCTTCTTCACATCTCAACATAATTTTTTTCAACATTCTAGCTTTAGCATCTGAAGCCTCTCCCATTATGATAGTATCATCGACAAATTACTTATGAGAGAAAGGAAGTCCAGTCTATGAAGGACTAAATCCTTGACAGGTCCCAACCAAAATAAGTTTAGATATATTGCGGCCAAGCACTTCAACCATAATGATAAATAGGAAGGGAGAGATCATATCTCCCTATCTAATTCCATGGGATGATTTAAAGAACCCAGAAGGAAAACCATTAACCAACACTGAAAACTTTAGCAAGGCAATCATCTAAGACGCAAGATCCAAGAACTTTTGGTTGATGCCAAATTTGGATAAGAGCTTCAATAAGAACCTCCAGTTCACTCTGTCATTAGACTTCATTAGATCCAGCTTGATAAAAAAGCCCTTCTTTCCTAATCTCCAATAATTAATTAATATTCTCATGAACCATGATGATGGAATCCAGAATCTATCTTCCTAGAACAAAACCACTTTGTTGGGAAGAGATAATCTTTAGAAGAATAACCCGGAGCCTAGAAGAAAGAACCTTCAAGAAGATTTTGTATAGACAGTTACAAAGGCTGATAAGCCTTAAGTCTGAGAAGGTATTCTCTCCAGGTTTCTTACGAATAAGAGCAATGAAAGTGGAATTAAGCTCCTTAAGTAATCTTCTACTACCAAAGAATTCCCTTATCACTTCCATCACATCTTTAGCCACAATACTCCAAAACTCCTAAAAGAAAAAGGGTGGGAACCCATCCAGCCCAGGGGCCTTATTTCCTTCAAAAGAGAAAACAGCCCGATGGACTTCCTCCTCTGTAGGGTTGCAGGGTAATCTTTTATTATCCTCCACCAAGAGGATATTAGGAATGACCTCCAACACATTCTCTTCAAGATCTTGGGGGGAGGGAATCCTCTTTAAGAAACCCTGAGTAAAAGTTCATAGTAGTATCTTGTAACCCCTTCTCATCTGTTATTTCCTTGCCATTAATTTGAATGATTGTAATCCTATTAGCAGTTCTGTGCTTTAGAGTCGACAAGTGAAAAAAGTAGTAAATCATTTAATATCTCAAAAGAACTAGTAAAGAATTTAAATATAATTGTCTAGAAGAATGATTAAATTGTTTAGTATACCCTCCCTATTGTTTCATGTTACATATTAATTATGAATAGATCATTTGATGCTTATCTACTTGCAGTTTGTTTAGTGATTGTATGACATAGTATTTACTTAATGTATTCAACCTTAGTTTGTTCTTGTGTTTCCACATCATAAAGAATCTAGTAAATAACTCTTATCTACATGCTCAATGAATGCATGCACCCTTTGGAAAGGAAGGTTTAGATATTATTACTATGCTTATACCTTAGATGATGTATAGTTGTGAGTTAGGTGTTTTTCTATCTAATGAGCTACTGTGAGTTAAATATTTTCTTGTTTCTATTATATGAAGATTTGAGAGATCCTATATGATTGCCTAGTGATAATTTTCTAATTAAATTATTTATTGCTCTTATTATTGTGTGGAATTATGAAACTAAGAATATCTGTCTAAAGATGTCAAATATTGAGATTATTGCATCTTTTATGGGACAACCAAGTTTAGTTGGAAAGTCTAAGTTCTTGAACTACAAAACCTCTGCACATTACATAGGCAAAGTCATCTTGGATAAAACCTTGAGGCCCAGGTCTAGCCTATAGATCCTATCAATATTCTTTGTTCTAAATTTTTAATCATGATTTTTTCTTTTGATGGAGAGACTAGTCACGTATCTAGTTTTCCAGATATCATGTAGTTACAGGTTATTGGAACCAACTGAGATTGCTAATGTTTATGCAAGGTAAATGAAGAGGATTATGCTAATGGATGGGCATTTATCATCTATCTTATTTTCTTAAGGTTGGTGGAATTTCTTAGAGATATATCTTATGGTTGGATGTGAGTAAATTGTGCATTTAGTTTCTAGTCTTGTAGTGGCCAATGATATATACCAACTTAACTTTAGTTTTACCTTAGAATGATATATATTATGTTATATGAAATGTTTTATGTAATGAGTTAATATAAAATTCATATTTGATATCTAAACAAATTAGAAGTTCATTCAAATAGATTCATTGTTGATATCTCCTCTTAACCAAAATTTGCATGATAGGTGTCACAACTGTGTTTTGGGTTGTAACATGCATAGGTAAATGTAGTTATTCTACTCTGATAATGTAGATTTTATGCTTATTCATGCATTCAAATTGAAAATGATGTCATGATGTATCAAATCATCTACTTTATTTAACAATGATATGAGATGGATCATTGATTGTATGATTGGTTGTTGTCTTACTCAACAAAAGTACTTACAATACAAACAACTTTCTATGAGATAGTTACTCAATTTTATACCTAGTAGTGAATTTGGTCATGCCCAAATTACAATACAAATGTTTTCAATGTGTTTTGTATGATTTTTTCTTAAAACAACAAGAAGCACTCACTAGTTCTTCACCAATTCTAATTTCTTCTAACCAGTTCTAATGAGTTTCAACTATGTTCATATTCAATTCATACTTTCTGTAATGAGTTTTCACCCTAATATCTAATGACTATGATCAATTTTATTGAATAGCTCACATTTGATGCTAAATTACAAAGTCAATTTTGGTGGTAAGGAATATTCTACTTCATCCCATGTAGCTTCCTCAATAAGCTTCCCTTAGTATCAAAAAGTCATATTTTATTTACTTTCTGTTACTAAGTTTTTAAAATATGACCAAAAGTAACTTTTGGAAGCTAAACAATATTAAATATTTGCAACTACATCTACAAAGAATTTAATATTTGAAACTACAACTCTAACAAGTTGTTGTAGTATGATAAATATTCATAAATAATATATAATCAACTATAGAAAATCATTTTTCCGTCATACGTGATTGTAGGAATCCATAGAAAATACTTTTATTTGGTTATTGGAAACTACATCAAGGTTTTGATTTAAGACTAGGGGATTCTTTCCAATGGGGTATGATCTAAGGGGGTTTTATCTAATCCCATTCAATTAAACCCTTTTAGATGGAACACCTCAAGGCTTAAATCATTATTTTTTCTAAAAAATATGTGACTTTAGACAAAAATTAGGATGTCCCAAGTTTGGGTCTCAGTATTCTGGGATCACCCTGGACATTTGTAGAAGATTGTATTAGTCATGAAAAAGGATGAAAATAAGGTACAAGGTGGTGCAATTCATCCTCCAACAGCTATATGGCCTCTTCATTGTCCACCATTTTGGGATCTAAATATGCATGTACATGTTAGAACACATTGATATACTAAGAGGGGGGTGAATTAGTATAAACCAAAACTTAATCCAATTCAACTTTATTAACCAAAATCTTTTACTACCTTAAACAAAAGATATAGCAAATTAAGCAGATCAAAGCACAACACATGAGCACACATCCATAAAACTAGATTTACATGGAAAATGATATAAGGGAAAAATAATGGTGAGCAAGTTTCTTGGATATACTGTCCAAATCCAACCTCACAAATAATGATAAAACTAATTACAACAAGTTTTAGGGCTACAACCCAAGGGAAGAAACACTCCCTAAATTCAATGCAACAACACTTATAGAATGAGGCTACAACCTCTGAACATCTCACTCAACATATCTCACTAGTCAACTTCCTTCACAACATCAACACACTTAACTCTGATTCAAACCTTCACTCCCTTTGCACAGTGCTCGCTAGTGTCTTAAACACATCTTCACATCCACACTCACTCACTTTCACACTCACTCACATAACCTCGTACACTCTCATTCAATCACACTATCCACAACAAACAAGTTCTTTTATTTATACCTTCAACAAACAACAAAATATTTCTCCTTTGTCAGCCAAGATGAAATGTGTAGAATGAAACGTACAATGGCCACGCCAAGTTAGCTTCTAAAAGATGTAGAAATCTAGTGTGGTTCAAGCCAAGTGATAACCAGGACCTATTCTTCCTTAACACATTCTTCCAAGTAGGCACGCCCCTCCAAACATTTGGTGGGATCATCAAAACACATGAAGTCAGCCAAGCAATCCCTTATCCTTTGACAAAATAGTTCTAGACCTAAAGTGGTACCAGAGGGACAAATTACCATCATGCGGATCACTTCACAAGGAACATACTTGACTTGCACAAACCTTCTCAAACATTCCTTCTTTCAAATTGTACATGTTCTTTTTGGCACAAACAAACAAATATTGAACCTGGTATCACATACAACTATTAAACACCTAGTCTTGAGATAAAACATTGAGAAACCAACTTGCGGTGCACTTGAGCACTTGAAACTTGAAATGAACAATCTAACTGAATATCTAAAGTCATTTTTCCTCGAAACAACCCTAATCAACAACATGATAATTTTTTGTTCTGTTGAATTCGAAGGACCTCTGGGGTATAACTTATCAAATGAAACTTTAATATAATAATCTTTTCAATTACATATGAACATCCTTAAAACTGCAGGACCTCATCTTCAAAAGTAGAAAATGTGGAGCACTTTTCTAACATATCCTGATTGCAACCATCCTGATCCTCTATCTTCACTCTGCTATCTCTAGAATCTTCTACGGTAACTTTCAAGATATGAAATTAGGAACATATAATCTTCACACTTGTCTCTATCTAACTTTCAAACCACCAGTCTATACCTTCAAATGCGGAAGAATGCAGAGCATTCTCCCAAACTATTTCAGTGTAAACTCTAGTGCCTTGGACCTCCTAAATCTTTCTTTCAAGACTAAAGAAATGTCTTTCTTCAGGAAACAAGAAATACAATATTCACCACACCAGAGACTTCATTCTCAACATTAATTACAACTCCTTCTAACAAAACTAGAATCTTCATGTTAGCACAACCTCTATCAATGGACTTCATAAGATAGGGTTCCACTGTGTATAGATGATACTGATCCAATCATTATACTTAGTACATGAGATTCATCATCTTCCACTTTACTTCACAAATTCTCTTATCAATGTCTTCATTACTCCTTTATCTTCTTCTCTAATCACCATAACCTATATTCTTCACTTTGCTTTTCTATCTCACAACCATCTGCAACAATCTCCCTTTAGACACTACTATCCTTTGGCATCTCTAAGCATCATTTTCAACCTTCCTCAGCACTATTGATATCAATGAGAACACATGTGCAACAATATCCCCCTTTGGAATTGATGGCAACACTTAACCTGATATGCAAATTTCTCCCCCTTTGACATCAAGGACAAAGGACACATGGTCTTCGTCTGAACTTGTTTTCCTTTAGCTCCCCATGTCTGCATTCTTCTTGATCTTCTTTTGCTACACCTTATCTATCATCTCCTCCTGATTGATCAATCCTTGTTATCCTTCTCAACATCTTAACTATTTATTCCCCCTGAGAGGTTGCCTCCATCAGTCTAGGGATAAGATATGTCTTGAGTTGCTCCCCTGGATAGATGCACCATCTATGCATCTAGTTAGAAGGAGGGGAAATCACCCCTAGCTTCTATTTGAGATACTCAAAGGTATCCTTATAAAGTGCCTTTGTGAAGATGTCTGCAACTTGATCCTTTGTAGGCACATACTCCAATTTGACTTCTTGATTTGCAACCTTCTCTCTCAAAATGTGACACCTGATAGATATGTACATGGTTTTGGAATACATCACTGGATTCTTTAAAATATTTATGGCACTTGTATTGTCAGAAAGAATAGGAATGGGCTCATCATAATCTACCTTGACATCCTTCAATGTTTGCTTCATCCAAAGTACTTGAGTGCAATAGGCTGTTGCAACTATATAATCTGCCTCTGTTGTTGATAAGGACACTAAATCTTGCTTCTTACTAATCCATGAGACCAACCTATCTCCCAAAAAGAAAGATCCTTCGCTAGTTCTTCTTCTGTCATAGACACTTCCAGCCCAATCTGCATCAGTATAAGCACGTAGGGAAATATCATCACCCTTTTTATACCACAACCCATGTTCTTGAGTGCTCTTCAAGTATCTAAATATTTTTGTGAATGCCTTCACATGTGCTTCCTTAGGATCTGCTTGAAATCTTTCAACCAAACACACAACCTACATAATGTCATACCTTGATGCTGTTAATTAAAGTAGGCCTCCAATCATAGAACTATACAGAGTCTGATCAGCTTTAGGTGACTCATCATCTTTACTCAAATGGAAACTAGCTACCATAGGAGTACTTACTAGTTTTCTATCTTCCATGCCAAAATTCTTTAACATCTCCTTGACATACGTTGCTTGAGAAATAAAGATGCCATCATTTGATTGAGTAATTTCAAGTCTAAGAAACAACGATAGCTCATCTAACATATGCATTTCAAATTCTTTTTGCATATCTCCTATAAAATTCTTACACATCTCATCATATCCACAAAAGAATATATCATCAACATACACAACAACAATTAGAATTTTTTCACCTTCAATTTTGATGTAAATATTAATATTTACGGTATCTATCTTGAAAGCCTACTGGAGTAATTATTTATCCAACCTTGCATACATAGCCCTAGGGGCTTGTTTGAGACCATACAGAACCTTCTTAAGTCTGCATACCATTTTTGGGTCTTTTTATATCTGAAATCTATTAGGTTACTCTATGTACACCTCTTCTTCTAAGTCACCATTTAGGAAGGTAGATTTGACATCCATTTGATATACCCTGAATCCCTTATGAACTAGAAATGCAAGGACAATTCTAATTACTTCCATTCTTTCCACTAGAGCAAATGTCTCTTCATAGTCAATACCTTCAACTTGTGAATAACCTTTGCAAACCCACCTTGCTTTGTTCTTGACCACCTCTCCATCTTCATTCTATTTGTTCCTGAATACCTATTTTCTACCTATCATATTTTTATCTGTGGGCCTTAGCACCAACTTCAAAGTCTGATTCTTCTCTATCTAATTTAGTTCTTCTTCCATAACTTGTATCCATCCTTCATCCTTAATAGCTTCATCAAGATTTTTAGGCTCTACTCTTGATAGTAAAGAAAAACTTACTTATTCATTTGTTCTTGCAAATCTTTTTCTTGTTTGTACTCCTTCATTCTTGTCTCCAATTATCTGATGTTCTGAATGATTATTCTAAACATATTTAGTAGGAGTCTTGGCTATCTTCTCTTGAGTTTCTTCCTTTTCCTCAACCTTTTATTCTTCTTCTATGCAGGCAGGTTCATCCATCTAACATTCTTCTTGCTCATTTGTGATTTGGTGTGACTCTTCATCCACTTTAACATTCACACTCTCAACTATCTTCCTCAGCCTTTTTTGTAGCATTTGTAAGCTTTGCTCCTAGTTCAATATCCAAAAAAGATTCCCTCATTAGCTCTTGAGTCAAATATTCCTAGACCTTCTTCATTCCTTTTGATGTAGCATTTACTACCAAAAACTCTGAAATACTTGACTGATGTTGGTCTTCCATACCATAAGTCATAAGGTGTCTTGGTACTGTGTACTCTTAGTTGTTCTCTTTTAAGAATGTAAACAACAGTGTGGACTACCTCTTTCTAGAACATGCATCTAGCAGCTTGGCTTCACTCAACAATGTTCTAGCCATCTCTTGAACTATTCTATTCTTTCTTTTCAAAACTCCATTCTTCTAAGGAGTACTTGCAGTAGAATAACACCTTTTTCTTCCATGTTATTCACAAAGTTCTTCAAAATCACTTGATGTGAACTCACCACCTCTATTAGACCTTAGACTCTTGATTCTAGCATTCATTTTATTTTCAAACACAGATATGAAAATCTTAAACCTACTAAAAGCTTTTGATTTTTCTTTCAAGAAAGTAACCCATGTCATTCTAGAGAAATCATCAATAAGAAACATGAAATACCTTTCACCTTGTAGACTCTTTGTCTTGGTGGGTCCGCATAGATCAATATGAACCAGTTCTAATGGCCTTGTAGATGAATACTCCTTGGACTTGAATCTTATAATTGTCTATTTCCCCATTTGACGTTCCTTGCATAGGGTGCTTGCAGGCTTGATGATCTTTGGCATGTCTCTTACTTCTTGCATGAAGATGATCTTCACACAATTATCAAAGTTGATGTGCCCCATCCTTTTTTTCCACAAACAACATTCATTTGTTTGTCCTAGTAGATAAGTACTTTCATTAACTACCTTTAGATTATACAAGTTGCCTTCTGTCTTGGATCCTTCTAGCACGAATTTTACAGACTTTTCTCTTCTAATTTTACATCCTTGATCATGAAATGTGAGACTATATCCTTTTCTACACATTTGACTTACACTGAGAAGATTATGCTTGAGACCTTCTACATAAAGAATATCACATGTCTGAGACTTTCCATCAATACTTATAGTACCTTTTCTAGTGATTTTTGTAGAAGAGTTATCTCCAAACCTGACCAGTCCATCATTCCACTTACCAAGATTGATGAATTTGTTCTTGTCACCTATCATATGATTTTTACAACCAATATCTATCATCTAGAGATTTGATTGCCCTTAAGCATGAAATGTTGTTTGGACAATCATTGAATCTTCAATTCCATTATTTGTCTTCTACATTTTGAAGAAATTACTTTTCTCTTGTTTCTCAATAACATCTAGCTAATGAGATTTTGTTTTTGCCAAATCACTCCTACAATATCTTGCTATATGTCCAAACTTGTAGCAGATTTGACATACCACATTGACATCTAGTAGTGAAGCAAGAGGATTCCTACTTATAAGATTTCTTCTATTCATTTCAAACTTGCAATCTATAGCCTTATGACCAAATTTGTTGCATATAAAACAATAATCAAAGAAAACATGATTGAACCTATTCATGGAGAATCGAATTGTATGAAGAGATCTTCCTTGAGGCATGATGAGATCTATAAATTTAGTATCATCCGGTCTTCCAAGCTTTGCCTTCTCCAACTCCCTTTTGAACTTGACTAAATTTCTTTCTCAAGACCTCTGCATTCTTTTGTTGTAGATTCAATGAAAGCACTTTGTTCTTGATTCTTTTTCCTTGCACAGTCCAAGTTCAAAAGAACAAAAATAAGTTCACCCTCAAAATCAACTTCATATTCTTCTTCATCCGTAGTCTTGTCTAAACCATCTTAGATCACCCTAGCCATGAATAGAGATTCCCTTTTTTCATCATCTGATAGGTAGTGATCTACTTCTTCTCCAGAACTATAGTCTTCTTTTGAGAGAAGATTCCTCTTGAAAATGTTTCTTTTGAAACTCTTGCTACTATTTTCATTTTCTCTGAAAGAACATTTATAGGCATAATGACCAATTCTACCACAATTAAAACATTTAAAAGGTAACTTACCTTTATACTTTCCTGATCCCCTTTTCATTTTCCTTACAAAGTTATCTTCTTCTTCAGCTTCATTGCATACACTAGATGTTCCTTCATTCTTCACAGTATTGAAAGCAACTTCTCTTTGGCATGGTCCTATGGTGTCAATTCTCATCTCATAGGCAGTGAGGGACCCAAAATAGCTCTTCCATTGTAAGTTTCTTCAAACCTTTGTCTTCTTCAATTATAGATACTTTTGAATCAAACATGTGAGGGAGAGTTCTCAAGACTTTTTTCACAACTAATGAGTCACCTATATCTTCAACCATACTCCTATTTCCATTGACTGTTTCATCTACTTGGTGCAAATAGCCCGCAATGTTCTCCTGTTCTTTCATCCTTCGATTCTCAAACACTATTTTGTAAGATTGTAACTTTGCTTCCTTTATGGTGTCATTTCCTTCATAAAGATCTTTGAGATTCTTCCATATATCCTTTGTTGTCTTCTGCCACACAACCTTGACTAACTCTGAATTGCTCAAGCCACTTAAGATGGCATTCTTAGATTTAGCATTGTTTTCATGAGCCTTCCTTGCAGTGGTTTGGGCATGAAAATCACATTTCTCCATGGCTGGGATATTTGGGTGTAGGTAACATCACTATCCATAATGCTCAATATTTAACATAAACATGTATCATAATCAAGTGAATAGTTAACAAAATGGTTAAGCTAATCACTTTTAACCCAAAAGAAAGATAATCTTTTCATCAATTAAGCATGTCAATCTAATCATGATATAACAAAGCTTACATTTGAATAATCATTTACAATCTTTAGTGAGTGACCATCACTAATCAAATACAATATATGCCAAAGGCATCATAAATCAATTTATACATTATAATAGACCAACTGGTCATAAAATGAAAACACTATATCTTGAACCAATGACATTTGTCTGCATAAGCCTCAGCTTGTCTAATGCTTGGGAATAAGAGCATCATCCTGGTACTTTTCTAACAACAATGGACCTGTGGTACCCAACTCATCTTCCTAACTAGAAGTGGCCCTACCTTTCTCAGAAAGGTTAGACATTAGAATCCATTAGGTTAGCCATCTAAGTATCTAGTGTTGTGCCCCTCCTAATGTCTCACGGTCACACACTATAAATCCACTTTAAGTTGTATGACACTACTGGAGACACTAGGCCATCTAGAACACTATGGACCGACAATGCATGCAGAGACAGATGCATTACTTTGGCCAAAGTTTTACATACATACACATTGCACAATGAACGTTGTCATATGTCCACCACCCTAACTTGACTTAATAAGCTGTCATGTCCTACAGTAAGTTCTTAATGACCTTGTTCTTTAGGTCTAGTATGAGTGGGACCAATTTGAATCATTGTCCATACTTGGACATTTGACTCCCATCATAGATTGGTTATGATTAAATAGGTTATCTTTGTAATGAGGAACTAGTGACTCCTCGTCACGTTGTTTGTTTTCATTTCATATCAAGTTTGACCATTTTGACCACCTTGGTCTCCAAGGTTTACTTTTTTGATAGCAAATCATCACATATAATGAAGTAAATTTCATGGTACTATAATCATTCTGGAGTTATTCTTTACTCCATTCAAGAGCTCGTAGGCTGTAACTTCATCATTATCTGACGTGTGTCTAACATGCTTTGATAACAAGCTCAACCATAACAGCTTCGAGCACTAGTTTTCATAAAGTGTAAAATGTATTAGAGTTGGGTCGTGAGACCCTAAGCTATAACATAGAAAAGAATCTAGCTTCATACTACTCGGGCTTATGGCTTTCAAGCTGGTATCTTAATAAAGCTATAATGTTGTTATTGCTCATCTTTTAGTCTTGAGCCTAGACATATGAAAGGTTTTCAACAATATACAACTAGGCCATTCCATTTGGCCTCGAGTATAGTCTCAGCTAAAGGTTACTGTGTATCTTTATTCAGCCTTAACATAGCCATAAGAAAGATTATAGAGTTTATTTATTCAGTCTTACGGCCTTAAGCTCACCCACAATGGCTTCGAGCCTTTTCTTATAATCAAGTTAACATTTAAATGGTCAGCCTTAAGACTTAGAACTTTTTGAAAAGAAATCATGTTAGATACAGTGTGAGCTCAACTGTTTTAGCTTTGAGCCTCAATGATGATGAAACATCGACGCAATGGGCATGACCTTACAGGCCTCATACCTCTATTATAAACAAAACATTATACCATTTTTTCTCTGGCAAAGGTTCAACATAATATGACTCATCAAATGAAGCTCAAAAGGGACATTGGCCACAATTTACCTAGACAGAGTGGTCAAATGGTGATGCAGTCCCAGACAGAGAATGCTATAAGCTCCTCCCAGCTTCCAATCGCCTGTTGTTTTCCCAGAGGCTCCACCACCCTGCTTACACACCCAAAAACTAATAACAACCCTCCTAACTAAGAATTCCCCCATTCTAAAACAACAAAAGCAATACTTGCCTATCAGCTAATTTGGACATGCTGATTTGGGTGGAGCTACCACCCCCACTCGGTCAGTTTCCTCCTAAAGTGGCTCGAATGAAGCAACATGCTCTAGAGAAAGTTGAGCTCGAAGCTCCCTTCACATCTCAATGCCCACAAAAGTAGTTTACACTATTTGATAATATCAAATATTAGGATAGGTAAAAAGATTACTACATAATTAAAATCAACCCATAAATATATGCATATATTTTATTCATCTTTACTAAAGAATAGGGGTTAATATATATATATATATATATAACATTATGGATTATCACAATAAGATTGAAATCACATAAGGATTTACATCACTATCAACTATTATCAGGGTCTAGTAATACTCCCCCAAAATCAACTATCCCCATTAGTCAAATGACTAGGGAAATAATAATCCCCGAGCATAAAAGGATAAAAAGAGACCTCCCTGTCTCTTAACACTATTGTCTCTCAACTAGGGACGATCTTTAGGTTAAAGCAAGAAGTTGAGTATACATTTCGCAGAAGTCTCCCATGGATGAAAAATGTCACCTGGAACGGGTACCAGTTTTGAAAAAAATAGGTACCCGTTTAGGATCGGGCACCCGAAGCAAATCAGGTACCTATTTTGAAACGGGTACCCACTTGAAATGGGTACAAGTTTTAAAATGGGTACCCATTTCAAAACAGGTGCCCATTTGAAATAGGTACCCATTTCAAAACAGGTCCCAATTTCAAAATGGGTACCCATTTCAAAATGGGTGCCCATTTGAAACAGGTACCCATTTTCAAAAAGTATTTTTTTTGTTTTTTTTACATGCATAGGCTATTTTTTTATTTTTTAGAAATAGGTACCCATTATTTTTAAAACGGGTACCCGTTTCTAAAATTTTGAAATTTCAAACCCGCCAATTTGCATTGGTTTTAGGCTTGGAAACCCAAGCCTTAGCTTTGGACCTACAATTAGGAGACCATGAAAACAGAAAGAGAAAAAACTAGTTTCACCACTATGGCTGACGACTTTTTTTTTCAGAATATTTTAACGAAATTAAAACCTATTATAGATCTAAAAGTCTACTTTTCAAATATATAATTTTTTTCTACTATTGAACATAATTTTCTATTGATTATTTATTTTCCAAATAAACTAACTCATAAACTTGAAATAACATAGGTTACTATTTTTTTTAATAACTTTTGATTTTGAAAGTTTCTTGAAAAAAAAATTATGTCTAACCAAACTAAACATCATTCTCTACATGATATTTTTTTTTTTTGGTGAATTGATTAATTTAGCTCAAATTATGTTGGCCGTACATGAGGGGTTTGAAAAAACACTAGTTAGGGCCATTAAAAAATTAATAAAAATATATATATTTATCAAAAAATTATAAAAAAATATCTTGACCAAAATTCAACATCCTAAGAATCATTCCACAAAAGGAATTAGAAAAAAACATCAATTTAGGTCAAATTATGTTGGCCGTACACATGCATGCTTTTGTAAAAAACAAGGGACTTTTAAAAAGCCACTTTTTGTACATCCAATAAAAAACCAACTTGCATCATCTAGGTATTAGAAAAAAATTGCATATTTGAAAACTAGAAACAAAATACTACATTTTTTATTTTTACATCATCTTAATATTTTATGTGCAAGTGCTTCAAATTGTCACTCCAAGTACGACAAAATTTGAAAAACAGGAAAAACACTTCCACTTTATGGCCAAAAAGTGAACTCATCTTCTTGCACTTACCCATTCCAAAAACATCATCTAGTCGTCACAACTTGTCATGGTATTTCCAATGACATAACGACTTACAAAGAACATGGAAACTAAAGAAAAGAGACATGACATGTATGACAACTTACGAAAGGATTAAGGACATAGAAATCGATACTCAAATGGCTAGTCAACCTTTTTCTTTCACAACGTCTAACCCTTCCTCTAGGATGATACTCTCCTTCCTTCTTCAAAGGACATTCATTTTCATGTTCACACTCAAGACCACAAGATTATGATCATTGCATCATTATCATATCTCGTAATATAAATCATTTAATTTACAAAACTATTTAACATTAGTATCTACTTCATAATCAAATATTAAATTAGATATTTTCACAATATCAAATCAATTAACTATGACTAATCCTCCTCATTATCATGCCAAGTTAATGATTAAGTCTAACTGTAAGTTGGGGATGTAACATATCTCCCCCATAAGAATCATCATCCCCGATGATTAATTATCATTAAGATAAACCAACATAATATGAAAATATTTTCAAAAGCATAATATCAAATGTCTCGGAAAAGATGAGGAAATCTAGTATAGAAGTCATCATAATTTTCCTAGGTAGGATTTTCCACCGAATATTGGTCCCATTGGACCTTGCACTGTGTTATTTCCTTGTTACGTAAGCGTAGCTTATGCATTTTCAGCACGTTGATGGGCTCGATCACCACCACTCCTGGGTCTTTCACCTATAGAGTATTCCAATCAAGTATAAGAATTTGATTATCAGTAGAATTAAACTTTTTCAAATATGAAACATGAAACACATTATGCATCATAGAAAGTGTTGGCGGTAGAGCAATTCTATATGCTATTGGTTGAATTCTTCTAGAATTTCAAAAGGACTCACATATCTTGGAGCCAGTTTAGACATCTTTCCAAATTTGGTGGAGCTTTTCTGAGGTTTTACCCTTAGGAGAACTTTATTTCCCATAGTGAAATGCCTTCCAACATGCTTAGCATTTGCATAACACTTTTTCCTAACATTGGCTTCCACTAGCCTCCTTTTAATCAAATGGACTTGTTTTCCATCTTAGACAACATTTTTAGACCAAGACTAACCCTATCTTCTAGCTTATCCCATCTTATAGGGGTTTGGCACTTCCGTCCATATAATGCCTCAAATGGTGCCATCTTAATAGCTGAATGATAAGAGTTATTGTAGGAAAATTCCACTAGAGGAAGATAATCCTCCCACTTGTATTGCTAATCCATGCAATACATCCTTAATAGATCCTCCAACACTTGGTTCACCCTTTTAGTTTGTCCATCTATTTCAGGATGATAAGTAGAGATTATGTTCAACTATGTACCAAGTGTAGAGAACAAGGTTTTCAAAAACCTAGATGTCATCCGTACATCCCTATCTAAGATAATCTTTTTAGGAATGCCATGCAATCTAAAGATCTCTTGTACAAATTTTCAAGCAATGATGGGTGCCCCATTCGTCAAGTTTCTAGGTATAAAATGGCTAGCTTTGGCGAGTCTATCCACCACCACCAAGATAGCATTGTGCATGTTCCTCGACATAGGAAGCCCTTGCACAAAGTCCATGCTTATAATCTACCATTTCCACTCAGGAATTTGATGAGGGTATAATAATCCTAATGGGTGTTGGTGTTCCACCTTCACCCTTTGGCATTCAATACATGTAGCTACAAAATTTGCACCATCACTCTTCATTCCTTTCCAAAAATATAAAGGTTTCACATAAGTAACCTGGGTACTCCAGGATGCCCTAAATATGGTGCAAAATGAACCTCTTTCCAAACCATATTCCTTAACTCTGTTGAGTTAGGTACATACATCCTTCCTTTAAACCTTAATAACCCCTTTGGTTTAAGGTTGAATCCCTCATATTTTAGATCCTATGGATTCTTCTCAAGGGCTTGTTTTACTTGCTCGTAAAACTCATCTCCCTTAGATTTTTGAAAAACCTAATTTCTAAAATCAGAATGTATAGAGATCATAGAGGAGATATGCCTTCTCCTACTTAAAGTATCTTCCACTCAATTTTCTTTTCCTTGAATATACTTAATCTCGAAATCATAATCTGAGATAAATTCTAACCATCTTCTTTGATGAGCATTAAGATGGGGTTGAGTGAATAGATATTTAAGTCCATGGTGATCTATTTTCAACTCAAGATGTTTTCCAAGTAGATAGTGTCTCCACATTTGGAGTGTGTGAATGACTGCTACCAGTTCTAAATCATGTGGGGCATAATTTTGTTCATGGTTTTTCAGTTTGTACGATTCATATGAAATGACATGTCCATCTTGGACTAGTACACCACCTAAGCCTTCCCCTGAGGTGTCAGTAATGACTACAAATTGACCTTTTGGGTAAGGTACTTTCAATATTGGGGCTGAAGTCAATTTTTCCTTTAGTAGGTCAAAGGCCTCCTAGCACTTTTCTGACCATTCAAACTTCTTGCCCTTTCTTTGCAAGGAAGTTATAAGATGTACAATTTTAGAGAAGTTTTTCACAAACTTTTTGTAATAACCAGTAAGGCCCATGAAACTTTGGACATCATGGACATTTCTTGGTTTAGGACATTCAAATATAACCTTAATCATAGCTAGGTCCACAGCTATTCCCTTAGCTAAAATTATATGACCCAAATACTATACTTATTTCTAAAAGAAAGTGCACATAGAAAGCTTACCATATAACTTATGGTCTCTTAATCTATGAAGAACATTTTTCAAATGGTGCATATGTTCTTCTTCATTCTTAGAATAGATTAAAATGCCATCAAGAAATACCAAGAGAAACTTGTTTAGACAGTCTCTGAACACACTATTCATAAGATTCATAAACGCCGCTAGCGCATTTGTCAATCCAGATGGTAGGATGGTGAACTCATAATGTCCATATCTGGTTCTAAAGTCTTTTTTATGGATGTCTTCATCCTTCAACCTCAATTGATGGTATCCAAATCAAAGATTGATCTTGGAAAATACTATTGCACCCCTCATATGGTAAAAAATATCATCGATGCGAGGTAAAGGGTATTTATTCTTAATGGTTGCTTTGTTTAACATGTGGTAATCTATGCACAACCACAAAGTGCCATCTTTCTTTTACACAAAAATGACTAGCGCTCCCCATGGCGACACACTGGGTCTAATTAACCCTTTATCTAACAGCTCTTTCAATTGAGCCTTTAACTCCATTAGTTCCATTGTGGTCATCCTGTAGGGAGCTTTAGAAGTAGGTTCTGACCCAGGAATAATATCAATGGTGAAATCAAATGCTCTTTTAAGGGGTAATCCTAGTAGTTCATCCATAAATACATTTTCAAAATCTATGAGGAAGGGATACTTGTCCATATCTGATCTTTCCTGACCTATGGACTCCTTTATCCCTACTTCATTATGTTTTTGGGATTAATAAAACATCAAGTCATCTTCAAAGTAGGTTTCCTTTGTTTCGTCTATTTTGTCCATCTTGATAAAAAAATTGGCATCCTTTTCTATATGCCCTTTTCATTTGCAAGGCAGAAATTTGCCTTATTTTGACTTCCGTAGGTTTCCAGGGAGAAAAACATTGTTTCCTAAATCATCCAAACCTTCTACTATTTTGGAATAACAATCAACTTTGGCTTGATGTCTCCATAGCCAATTTATCCCTAGGATAACATCATATGAACCAAGTGGGACTACATAAAGATTTACTTCCGTGGAAAAGCTTGGAAGTTCAACCCGAGCCTCAAACATGCATTGCAATACCTGAGCCTTGGTATGATTTTCATATTCTATGGACCACGTATTTGCCATGAATCCTAATTTTCTAGGTATTTTATTTACAATTTTTGAAGAAATAAAATATTTCATAGCTCCTGTATCAATCAAAACTAAAATCACAACTCCAAATAAAATTCTTGTTGTCTCTATAGGAGTTATTTGGTACTTGGCTTGTCAATTGTCTAAGGTTACATGCATATGTTGCTGGAACACCACTTTCTAGGAGGGTAGAGGATTTCCTCTTGGCTACACTCCCTATGATTTGCTAGGACACTGATTTGCATAGCGATCACCACAAGTGTAGAATCCACCAATTGGCCCTTGCCTTTCTTGAGGCTTCCCATAATTGTTTCCATTCTTTCTAGAGTGGTTATTCCCTTTCTTCTCTCCCTTAGACTCAGATTGTTTATTTTTGGCCCCTTTTTCATTCTTCTTAGTATATTCCTATTTCTTCCCCTTTTCCCTTGAGGATTGAGAAGATTGAGACTAGATATATCTCTTACGATTTCTTTCTCTATAGGCCGACATAGCCTTTAGGTTCTATTCTTGTCTGACGGCCTTCTCATAGACCTATTCCATAGCAGTAGGACTATGAACATTAACCTCCCCCCCAATTTGGGCATTCAACCCCATTATAAACATCCAAACATATAATTTCTCATCTTGTTGATATTGTGGCACATAATTCAACAGTTGGGTAAATTTTTCCCAATATTCATTTATAGTCATATCAGACTATTTCAAGTTTTGAAAATCTATAATTTTTTTATCATAGAACTATTGAGGCATCCATCTTTTCCTAAATAGTTCTATAAACCTATCCCAAGTAAGGCTTTTAGACCTCAAGCATAATTCCATCTTTTTGTTCATCCACCATGTGGATGCTTCACACGCTACCTGAAATGCTACCCACATATCTTTGGTAACCATATTATAATTTATGATTTTAAAATACTTCTCCATCTCCATAAGCCATGCCTCCATGGCGTCTCCACTTAAGGATCCATCAAATTTAGGTGGCATGACCTTATTCATGTCATGAGATAGTTCCATAACCATAAGGTTCCTCTTATCTGCTTCCTGTCTAGCCATGGAAGTATTTTCTTTGTGCTTGCTCTGGTTGGTGTCATTATGGCATTCCTCACCATCACCCCCATCATAAGCATCTCGCCTATCTTCAGATTGGCCTCTTACTTTATGCTTGAGAGTTTCCACCCTTGCCCTTGTTTCTCTCGACAAAGTCAAGATTTGGTCTAATTTAGACTCGAATTGCCCTAAAGGTGGTCCTTCATCTTGGCTATCCTCCATTTTGGTTTTAACTCGAACCTTTAAGTTGCAATCTACTTCTTCCTAAAGTTTGCAGATTAATCACGGATTAATTTTTTTATGCTATACAATTCATTCATTTTATAAATCTATTCACATTCATGTAATCTTTAACAAGAAAGGAAAGATTATCACAATTTGCCATTGCATTACAGTTTCCATTGTATTATATATAATCCACAAAATTACAAAATTATGTTTACACCTTGCTCCTGCAAGTCATTTACAATTTGGATAACTTCCCATAATCATGTTTTCTTTTTAGTCTCAGGAGGTGAGGATAGACACTGGTATTCCTTCACATCATCCTTAGGTATATTACAATCTTTAGGGTTATTTCTCTCAGCTGGTGCTTTAGCGTCAGAGGGTGTCTCTGATGCTTCAGTAGAGTTAGGGGCAGCCAACCTTTTAGCTTTCCTTAACTCCTACTTGATGTGTTTCATGGCATCAGTGAAAGTTTCCTCATCAGACAACCATGCACCTACCAAACATCTAGTCTATTCAAGTTTTTCCTTCAATATCCTTGTTGGTGTAGGTAACATCCATGTTCTGTTACCTTCTTTCAAGGTGTGGTTCTAATTTTTATCATTCTGGCATATAACATCCAATCATTAGCATTCTTAATGTTGCATACAAATTTTCATCAAGCAGTGATCTCATTAGGTCCATGTATTGAACTTGATAGCTTTGATACCATATGTAACATCACTATCCATAATGCTCAAGATTTAACATAAACATGTATCATAATCAAGTGAATAGTTAACAAAATGATTAAGCTAATCACTTTTAACCCAAAAGAAAGATAATCTTTTCATCAATTAAATGTGTCAATCTAATCATGATATAACAAAGCTTGCATTTCGGTAATCATTTACAATCTTTAGTGAGTAACCATCACTAATCAAATACAATATATGCCCAAGGCATCATAAATCAATTTATGCATTTCAATAGACCAACTGGTCATAAAATGCAAACACTGTATCTGGAACCAATGATATCTGTCTTCATAAGCCTCAGCTTGTCTCATGCTTGGTAAGGAGAGCATCATCCTATTGCTTTTCATCCAACCATGGACCTGCGGTCCCCCATTCATCTTCCTAACTGGAAGTGGCCCTACCCTTCTCAGAAAGGTTAGACATTAGAACCCATTAGGTTATCCATATGAGTATCTAGTGTTGTGCCCTTCCTAATGTCTCATGTTTACACACTATAGATCCACTCTAACTTGTATCAAACTACTCCAAACACTAGGCCATCTGGAACATTGTGGACCAACAAACACATGTAGAGATGGATGCATTACTTTGGCCAAAGTTTTACATACATACACATTGCACAATGAACATCATCACATGTTCACCACCCTAACTAAACTTATAAGTTGTCATGTGCTATAATAAGTTCTTAACGACCTTGTTCTTTAGGTCTAGTATGAGTGGGATCAATTCGAATCGTTGTCCATACTTGGGCATTTGACTCCCATCATAGGTTGATTACAATTAAATAGGTTATCTTCGTAATGAGGAACTAGTGACTCCTTGTCACCATGTCCATTTTCATTTCATATCAAGTTCGACCATTTTGACCATCTTGGTCTCCCATGGTTTACTTTTTCGATAGCAAATCATCACATATGATGAAGTCAATTTCATGGTACTCAAACCATACCATGCCTTAATAGAGTAATTTATCTTCATTAGGATTAGTATCTTTTATTATCCTTATGGGATTTAGGTGTTAATCACCAATCCTATTAGATTACACTTAAGTAAGTAAAGGAATTTATTATCAATCAGATATGCACCCTGCTACGCTCACAGAAGACTTAGCTACCTGTTGACACATGGAAACACTCTCAGGATGTGGGTTTCCTATAGAGAGAGTGAATTTTCAGAGTGAATTGGTTCTCTTATGATTTCTAAACTACTAACTTGAGGGGAAAAGGGATAGAAGGATGTAATTAAAATGCAAACTAAGTCTACAATCTAAACTGGATGAAATTCTATCACTCACAAACAGATCCTCTAACCTAAATCCTCACAATTTCATTGATAGCTTATTCCTTAAGTAATTTACAAGGTTTGGATCAAACACAAACTACAACCAGGAAGAACTAAGTTTTTAATAGTATTGAGACACAATAAAGGACATAAAAAGTCATATTATAACATTAGATCAAAACTATAAAATATGTGAAATAGAATGATTTGCTATTAGAATTGGAAGGAGTATAATGCATGGAAATAAAATGTGTGAGCCAACTGTCTGTATACAACTCTGCCTATGAACAAGAGAGAAGAAATTGATGCTAACTCCCAAAAACTAAGTCTTTGTCCCTTATTTATAACTCTAAAAATATCCCAAAGAAAAAACTAAGAAATCTTCTTAGAATAACAAATTTGATCCATTTTCGAGATCCACTAGAAAGCCAAAAATAAATCTTTCAAATCACCCCCAATCTATATATGAAAGCTACCAAAATCTTCCTCAAGGTAGACCTCACCAAAAATTTGCTTTAAAACAAGCTTTATTTGCTCAATAAAAGCTTAGTTTTTTTTAATGTCCCCATCTGCCTCAAAATAAAGCAAATCCAAAAAAAGATATTTGATTTTCTTTAATAATTTTAACTTCATAAAATGATGAAATATTAAAAGTAATTTATAAAGAATATTGTTTTAATATTTGTCTTACAATAGGTCTTGTAGCTTTTTCTTCTGATTTGCCTAATCTTATCTCTTTTGATTTTCTTTTGCAAAATAATAATACAAGGCTTATTTTTGTCCATATCTTCCCAAAAGAAAGCAAACTCAAAAAAAGAAAGATATTGTTTTCTTTACTTTGTTTTGAGTGCATAAATAATGAATATTTATAAGCAATTTATAGGATATTGCTTTAAATATCATTTTACAATAATTTTTTACAGCTTCAAATTTGCAAAAAGAAAGAGTGCCCACCATTGTGAAGGTTCCTCAAAAATTACAAACTAGTTAGGTGATGTGTTTAAAGGGTTTTTATACCTTAGTGTCCTCTGATTTCTATCCAAAAATCTCATAAACCCAAATCATATTTTATGAGATATGATTAAAACAAGAGATTGTATCTTTATCTTGCTGTGTATTGTGCCTCTGATTGTTTCTCAAAAAATACAAACTGGGTTAGTGAGAAATTTAAATAGTTTTTGCATCTTATTGTCATATGATTTTTTGTCAAAACATCTGAAAAACCCAGATCATACTTTTTTAGATATGACTAAAACACATGACTATATCTTCATCTTGATGTGTATTGTGCCTTTGATTGTTTCTCGAAAACTGCAAACTGGGTTGGTGAGAAACTTAAAGGGTTTTTGCATCATATTGTCATATGATTTTTTTATAAAAATATCAAAAACCTAGATCATAATTTTTTGGATATGATCAAAACATGTAACAACTGTCTTTTTTTTAACAGTCTTTATGTGACATTGCTACTCTTTCAGACTCTTTCCACAATTCTCTTAAGACTTGGGGGTAGCATGCTGAGCTCAAACCTTGTAGGAACCCATTCTAGTTCACATGCTATGATATACCATCAGAAAGCTACATGACTTATCCTATAGTTGCACATGAAACAAACAAATTAGAATAAAACATTGAAATTCCATGATTGTTTCTTTCTCAACTCTTCTTACATGTGGATGATGTTCATTTATCAATGCATTATAAACAAAGTGTTATGCCTCTTCTAATAGGATATATAGATCTCATAACCGGAGCTCTAATAGGACCTTCCCATGTTTTTGTAGGTTGATGTCGAGATTGGGAGCAGGAACAGGAGACAACTTCAAAGATTGAAGACCTTCAAGGCGATGATGGCTATGACATTCTCTTTCTTATCCTGAACAACACTACAATTATTACTGAAACACAATAACTATGCAAATAACTTATAACAGAAGAATGTTAACCTTCACTCTAAAAATGAATTTGTTGCATCATCTCTGCCAATTTTGAGCTGTAAGTGAAAAATGGTAACAGAATTATAACTAATAACATTAACCAATAAGTCTTAATTCAAACACATATAGATCAAGTATATATTCTTGTATAAGCACATTCTAACTATTTTGTTATGAGACCATGATCATGAATGGTCTCACCACCTCCATAATCAATAGTTTACACATATAATCATTGACAGTTTAAGTAATCCTATATATGAATCACAGTCGGTTTTCCATACAAGCCTAACTTGGTAGTAGTTTAGGTGTTGTAAACACACTAATATTTAATAGCCTTCCTAGCTATCACCATAATCGAGTGACTATATTATTGGTATTATTGCCTTATTAGTTGTTACCACAGTCAAGTGACACTGTATTATTCATTTATAACTATAATCATTCTGGAGTTATTCTTTACTCCATTTGAGAGCTCTTAGGCTCTAACTTCATCATATGACATGTTTTTAACATTCTTTGATAATAAGCTCAGCCATAATGGCTTCGAGCAATTGTTTTCATAAAGTGTAAAATGTATTAGAGTTGGGTCGTGAGACCCTAACCTATAACACAAAAAAGAATCTAGCTTCATACAGCTCAGCCTTATGGCCTTTGAGCTAGTATCTTAATAAAGCTATAATATTATTACTTCTCGACTTTTAGTCTTGAGCCTAGACATATGCAAGGTTTTCAACAATATACAACTCAACCATTCCATTCGGCCTTGAGCACAGTCTTAGCTAAAGGTTACTATGTATCTTTATTTTGCCTTACAACCTTAACATAGCCATAAGAAAGATTACAGAGTTTCTTTATTTAGCCTTACTTCCTTAAGCTCAGCCACATTGGCTTCGAGGCTTTTCTTATAATCAAGTTAACATTTAAATGCACGGCCTTAAGGCTCAGAACTTTTTAAAAATAAATCATGTTAGATACAGTGTGAGCTCAACCATTTCAACCTTGAGTGTCAACAACGATGAAACATCGACACAATGGGCATGACCTTACAGGCCTCGTGCCTTTATTTTAAACAAAACATTATGCCATATTTTCTCTAGCAAAGGTTCAACATAATATAGTTCATCAAATGAAGCCCAAAAGGGACATTGGCCATGATTTACCTAGTTAGAGTGGTCGAATGGTGATGCATTCCCAGACTGAGTATGCTATAAGCTACTCCCAGCTTCCACTCACCTATTGTTTTCCTAGAGGCTCTGCCACCCTACTTACACACCCCAACAACTAACAACAACTTTCCTAACTAAGAATTCCCCCTTCCAAAACAACAAAAGCAAGACTTGCTTATCGATTGATTTGGACATGCTGATTTGGGTGGAACTTCCTCCCCCACTTGGTCAGTTTCTTCCTAAAGTGGCTCAAATGAAGCACCATGCTCTTGAGAAGGTTTAGTTAAAATCTCCCTTCACTTCTCAATGCCCACAAAAGTAGTTGACACTATTCGATAATATAGAATACTAGGATAGTAAAAAGATTACTATATAATTAAAATCAATCCATATATAGATATACATATTTTTATTCATCTTTACTAAAGAATATGGGTTAAGTAATATATATAACATTATAGATTATCACAATAATATTGAAATCACATAAGGATTCACATCAATATCATCAGTTATCGAGGTCCAATAATACTCCCCTAAAATTGACTATCCCCATTAGTCGAATGACTAGGGAAATAATAATCCCTGAGCACAAAAGGATAACAGGAGACCTCCTCATCTCTTAACACTATTGTCTCTTGACTATGGATGATGTTCCAAGAACATCGTTTGGTCATCACAACTTGCCATGATAATTCCAATGACAACAACTTACAAAGAACATGGAAACTAAAGAAAACAGACATGACACATGACAACTTATGAAATGATTAAGGACATATAAGTCGATACTCAGATTGCTAGTCAACCTTTACCTTTCACAACATCTAACCCTTCCTCTAGGATAATACTCTCCTTCTTTCTTCGAAGGACATTCATTTTCATGTTCACATTGAGGACCACAAGATTATGATCAGTGCATCATTATCATATCTCGTAATATAAATCATTTAATTTACAAAACTATTTAACATCAGTTAACATCAGTAGCTACTTCATAATCAAATGTTAAATCAAAAATTTCCACAATGTCAAATCAATTAACTATGACTAATCCTCCTGATCATCATTCCATGTTAATGATTAGGTATAATTGTAAGTTGGGGATGAAATAGTGTCTGTAGGCTTTCAACCCTTTGAGATGGCTCCAATTGATCTTTCATGTTTCCAACCTCTTAGACCTACAACCAACAATGCCAAGAATAAATTTCATCATAAATAAGTCAATTTCAATCAATACATGTCAAATCATATCCATTATATATTTTGAGCCCACAAGAACTTTTTCTCGAGTAATTAATTCAAAGAATGTTGCCTTTGAGTTACACTTCTCAGAGCCTAAATCTATCCCAACCTATGGTAGCCTCAAGAACACATATAGTTCAATAACAAAATGAGTTGATGCCACCTAAGTATCCACCATAGCCCATTCCAGATTGGTGTGTCTCATTTAACCCATAAGAATCTTGTCTTGCACCAATTCCATAACTTAACTGAGAGCCTCAGATAAGTCTGGTAGATTCACAATAATCCCCATATTGTGAAGCAATACGATTGAACCCATAATCCATGTGACATCTCGAATACCTCGTTGAAGGATCTATATATATAGATGGCTCATCCATAGCAGTATATGATCATTTTGACTCTGAAAGAGTGTCACAATCTCATCATCGATAATCACGATATGCCTGAATATGCCCATTACTATAATTTATGGTTATTGCATTCAGTGATTTTCAACTTGCAAAAAGCACCCATGTGATATTCCTCATCATTTCATATCATTATATTTTCTTGTGAAGATTTGTGGGAATGGAGTGTATGTATGCAAATGCAAAAGGTTAAAGATAAAACAAACATTGTGGGATTTAGGGGTCCCTCAGGAAATTTCCAATGATACATCAGAAATATGCAAAAATAAACATCATTGTAGGGGCAATGATGGTCTTAGGATAAGTGGGGATTTTGAGACAATTAGGATATGCAAGACTTAGATGTTGTTTGGGACATAGCGAGGATATGAGGGTTATTGAAAGATTTGCACAAAGCAGAAATTCCTTACATACTAGGATATTTTATCTCTACAACCAATCCATTTGTAATCAAAGGTCTATCAAATATCATTATTAAATCATACTTATAAATCCCATAAATGTCAAAAAAATACTTATTGGACCATCTTAAACACCTTTACTTTGTTTATTTTCAAATTACAAGAATTTGAACATTTATAGGATATTGCAGAGGTTTAGGTCATTATCAGATCTATGGAGATTCTAGTGTCAACATGATATTGTGTGAGTTTCAGATTTATAGAGATGCAAGGATGGCAAGACCTTTAGCATCAACGAGACATATGAAAATCACCATCGAGAGCCGGCATTCTAACTTTTGAAGCCTTAAATGGATTTGTCATGATGGGTGTTGATTCTCCACATTATCCCTTTGAGCATAAAAGCCCACTTAAAACATACATTGTAAGATAATTATAGGAGGTGGGACTTTTGGGGTGAAATGGATTACATCTCAATACCTGATGAATCCTTTCAATGTCCTTAAGGAATGATAACTACTGCAATTTTTAAACCAAGAGCATTTTATCCTTACATTATTGAAGGGTCCACATGCAAACAAAAATAAAAGTTCCACAATTTCTAAAGAAGGCCATTATGGGATGTGACTCAAAATCTCAATCAAGATCACAATTGAAACTAAATCCCCTAAACAATAAGTATGTCTTATTTGAAATAATAATTCTCCCTTAGACCTATTAACTTAGCTTGGAATGAACATTATGCCACTTAAATAATAACCCATTGTAGTGCTCAAGACCTCACAAAATAGTGCTTTTATGAAACAAGAAATCACTCTCTAATGCCCAAGACTAAAAATTGGTAACTTTGACCAAATTACACAAACAAAAGAGGGGGTCCACATTTTAGCAAAATGGGGCATGTGTGTAGGACACAAAAAATGGTGATTCTAGTGCGAGAATGCTCTTGAGCATTCCAAGGATAAACACAAGTCAAGAACCCAGAATTTTTACATACACCTACATATTAGGCCAAATAAACATAAAACATGATCAAGGAATCAAGTTCAAAATCTAGTATAACCATCCATATTCCAAAGACCCAAGTGTGTGGAAATATATTTATTCCAATCCTTTGGCATCTAAGGTCATCCAAGTTCTTTCACATTAAGCTACATGAGTGATTCTCACCTCATGAACTACTTTGACCTTGCCTTGCTACCAGTGAAGTATCTATAGCCCTAACAAGGTTATATATCCCTGATACATATACTTGAATCCTCTAGCTGGTTGAGTCATATGATAGGAGTGCTAGGAAGTATTGTCTTTCATTTCATTTCTTTTTTATCTTTTCTTTTGATTTTCTTTTCTTTTCCCACAACACATTCTTTTTACACATGGGCTATGCATGATTTCAACCTTGTTGCACTAGGAATCATATCAATGACAAAGGTAAGGCCTTAATATTTTTCACTTAATGCTTTCAAGATCACAAAGTATCACTTAGAAACTTAAGGTTTCTTAAGATGTAAAAGGTATAAGATTTCAAAACACTTCAATTCATACCAAATAATTGACTGATCCCCCAAGAAAAAGCATCATGCTATTCAACACTAATAATGGATCCCACAATAAATCCCTAGTTTATGACTAAAGTTTCTCAAAGGAAGATTTAGAGACACAATCTAGAGAATCACATTGTATACACTTGAAAACAACCCTGTAATCATCAGGGAACAAGAAAAATAAGAGACCAAAATAGAAGCAAGATGAAAACCAACTAAGAACAAGGACCAAACCAACTGAAAAGAAAATCACGATAGCAAGCTAACAACTAAAACTAACCAAAAAATAAGAAAGAGCAAGAAAAACAAACAAATAACTAATCAAACTAACTAGGACTATGTACAAAGGCTTAGGATAGAAGGTCTCTAAACATAGAAGGTCTCTACACTCTCTTTCGACTGATTTCTCAATATGTGTAATGACAATAAGGCACATGTCAAGGTCCTAAGTCTAGCAAACTCATCCTTCTATTTTAAAATGTATGATATAGGCAAACTCATGATATCCATGATCAATCAAAAATCCCCATAATCAAAATGATAAAACATCACAATTCAATGAGAAAATGGAAGAGCCAATCTGGTTTGAAGTACCATCAACTAAAAATGGAAGTTCACCATCTTGTTATATCATACCTGATACTCTCTCACCTTCAGGAGGTCTCAACTCATGATGGATAAGCTCTCATGCATCAAGTACATGAAAATCACAATCAAATGCATGAGTTAGTGAACCATTGCAATGTCTAGGAGAATGTAAATGAATAATATCAATGCAATATTCAACTCTTTTAGTCTTAAAAACATGAAATATTTCACCTTTTCTTAACTCATCATGTGGTTGGTATCACAAATTATCATGTGTATCATCTAAAGGATTATCAAAATCAACTCTAAATCCATATTTTAGATTACATGAATCAATAGCATCATCATGTAGTATATTTTCATGATCAAATGGAAGAGAAACATAATTATTATCAGCCTTACCTTCCAAAGCAACCTCCCAAGCAAGTAGGAAATCAGGATAACTCACCTCAAAATGTGGATCAGTAGGATGAATCCTACATGAATCAATCAAAGAAAGGTTTGATATGTCCATTGAATACCCATAAAGTTCCATGTATTCACTCAATTTTGATACTAAATCAATAATATTTTCAAATGAAGGACATGACAAGCTTTCTTGATAGTCACTTTGCATGATTGATTGACCTCCATCCTCAAAGGATAAAATGATGTCCTCATTCTTCACTTGCATATCAGCAATAACCAAGTGAGAATAATCATCATTAGAGGGATGAGAAAGACTAGAATTATGGGAATATGATCTATACTTGAATTTGCACTACTAAAGTTAGTCAAATGCAATGAAGAAACATCATCTAGATCATGTAATAACTTCCTTGTTTCAGCTTGTGGTTGATGTTGGATTGATATATCATCATGTACAATAGAAATAACACCATTTTAATCTTCTTTTACTTGTGAAACTTGGCCTATATCACTAATATCCTCAATTATCACTGTTTTGTCCTTAATAGACTTGCTTAAATCAAATTGTAACTCACTCCACATGCTACTACAGGCCTCATATGACTGATCACAATGATGTAACAGGACATTATACTCAATAAATTGATCATTTATCTCCAAAAAATTAGATTGTACCTCAAGTATATCCATGTCAAGAAAGTCCCTCTTCACTATCCATGTAGTTTCTTCACTAGGTAGGATGATATCTTCTTGTTTTGGAATCAAAATAGACTGATCCAACTACTGTTCAAATTCAATTTCATTTTCAAAATATTCAGTAAACTAAAACCAATCATTTTCATCCACTTTACCATCAAAATCAGTGACTGAGTCACTCATTTGGTAAGCCTTTTCTTATTCATCTACACTTTCTATTTGACAACCTTACTCACCAAAATTGTTGTCCAAGTCATCGTCATTATTAGGAATCAAAATATCATCATTATCTTCAAAGACTCCTTCACTATTTTGAGATTGAAATTGAAAATCAGAATTAGAACATTTTAGAATAGAAGTACCTTCAACACACTCATTATGACAGCCATCTAGTGATTCATTCACAATGCATCCAACTTTATTTTCATGTTCATTTTGACAAACAAATTGGGAAACTTGATTCTCACCCATGCATACATCACCTTGTCGATCTTGATTGATGAACAATGATGGATTTGTAACACTTGCAAGCTCACTTCCTTGGGCTGATCCAATTGATGCATCCTCATGAAAATGTGTATCCACTTGTGTTGCCTCTTCTTGATCTTTAAATAGAGACTTACTAAAGTAGACATATCTCACTCCAAGTTTGTATGCCTACAACATGGGAAGTAGTCATTTTAGATGCATATCTAACCTTGTGAGAAATGTCAAAGAATTGATCTCACCATGTGGCTCTCCAAGATGTACGCTGCAAACTTGAGATAAACCAAAATGGGACAATTTTTGTGAAGACCATTTCTCTCATATTTGCTTATCGAACACCTCTTGAAAGAGTGGGATATCTACTTGAAAAATCTCCTTATAAGATGATGGTTGATCAAATGTAGATGCTAGAGAATCATTAGAAACGTTTCATGAGCATGTGTAAACCTCTACGCTTGGTGGTCTCTCATTGGAACAACTCACAAAGAATATTCAATGAGTTGGAAAATCATCATCTCTTGCATTAGATTCATTATTTATACATGTCAAACCATTAGTCCTCTCAACTAGGTAATTAATGAAGCTTGCAACATAATTTTTACCTTGTTTCTTATCATCACTTGCTTCATTTATAGGCTGCCATGACTTATCAACACTCTTTCCACTTAGTAAATCACTCACTTTTAATGAACATACATCTGCATATGAACTAGAACTTGATGGTACAGATATAAGAACATCAGTACAGGAAGTATTGCACGCATTTACATCTAAAATATGAGATCATTTGAACCATAAACCTGACCTTGCAAATGGCGGACCTGATTTTTATAATGTGTTAATTGAAGCTTTTGAGGAGTGTGATTATCATATCTAATTGCATGAGGTGTTTGTAGCTGATTAGCGCCAAAATTTGAGCTGATATAAGGCTGCATACTTTCAAAAACTTCAAACAATTGCATGTTATAACCAATATGATTATTATTCAAATGATTTGTGATGTCATATCCTTTGTTGTCCAAATGAAGATCCTTCTCAAATAGACCATTCAAAGTAATTACTCCATTGGACCAGCCAATAATTAATTTTCTAAATATAAAATCAAGACTCCATAAATAATACTCTTTCAAAACCTCATGATTAAAAAATTGATTTGCAGCTTTAACGCTTCTATACAACATGATAAATCTATGGTTAAATTGCAAAACACTCTCACAATATTGTCTTCTAACTACTATAAATTGAAGTAATAGATGTTGCAAGCTGATATATAGATCAAACTGTAGCAAAGACATGCTTTCAAACTCAACCCATGACCATACGGAATTAGGTGGAAGATTTGTATACCATTGTGAAGCTATACCTTTAAGTGTGTGGGCAAATGGGATGCACTTAACATTTTGCTACCAAATTTGAAGTTGCAACATCAATGCTTTAAAACCCTCAACATGTTTTAAAGCTCTTTGTCCATTATGGGGAAAAGATGAAGGAAGCTTACTATATGCATGACTAGGAACCTCATTTTGGACCCTAGGTATGCACAAAGGGCTACCCATTTGAGCCAAACCTCCCCAAGATCTAACTAATCTCAAAATATACAATAAACTAATGAAATTGAAAATATTTTACCGAAATTTACAATCCATGTCCTCCTTTTAGTGCCAATCTATTGATGGGTGTTTTTGCACACAATTTACATAAAATACCAAGTATCTTATCTCTCCTGAAAGGAATCAAATCCTGAGAAATTAGAAATCAACTACCCCAAGTTCTATACTGCCAAGTCTTCACTCATGAGATAACTTAGTAGATTGATGTTCTTCGATTACAACAAGGGGCCTTACACCAATATGGACAAACTTTAACAAACATGGTTGAATTACACATAAAACAATCATTTTTCAGATTTAGAAATGCATATACAAACTGATATAAACATATATTTCCATAAAGTGTATCATTCCAACCTATAACCAACAATATACTAACTTGTATTCATGAAATATTAACCTTCAAATAGTAATATGCAAGTTTGAGTGTCATATCCTAACTCTAAACTAACCAGGTTTGATTAAAACAAAGTGTAAAATAAGGACAAGATCGAGAAAGGTTACTAAGAAATCTAACTAAACCTCAAACCTTCTCAATCATTTTAGGTTCAACAATAGATATACATGTTTGTAAACACATTTTGTAATGCCTCAAATTTCCAGAACATAACATATCACTTCCTATTTATTAAAATAGGTAATTATATGGCAGATTTATTACCATTCAAATTATGTCATAAATGAAATAAAGTGTTTAAAAACTAAACAATGAGCATACATTTATCAAATTAGGATTAAAATGAACAACGGAATATAATCTAACTTATAAAGAAATAATTTAACAAATAATTGTATTAATTCAAATTTATCAACGCAAATAAATATATAAATTCAGTCTCAAAAAGTGGTATAACTAAGTAATAATACTTATCTGTATGTAATTAGCAAGAATCCAAAGATTGTTGGAATGGACCCTAGTTCAACCTCTTCTATCTATGAGCAATTTGTGAGAAATAAGTGTACTTTGCTGCTCTACATGAGTGTTGGTTCCTCTGGAATAATGCTCAACACCCATGTAGTACCCAATCCCTGGCCAGGACTATCCTGAGTGCACCTCTGTACCCCAGGTTGGACACACACATAAGATGTGCCCCCTTCTCCATCTTGGTCACAACATGCTAACCTAGAATTCTATTCCTGCAATGTATAGTGCTTGATTATTTCCCTTTTCCTTCGCTTTTTCCTCTATTTTCATGTGTGTTTTCTTTTACAATATTTTCACGGGTTTAAATATTAACCCAAAGAGTGATTCCAAATATCACTCCCTTTAATAAATAATATTACAAATAACCTTTTAATTGTAACTTCCCATGAAACGCACTCCAATACATGAGTGAACTTATAAACTAGCATATCTATATTTTAAAAATATATCTAAAATATCTGTGGTAATTTAATTTATATCATATAATTAAAAAAGGGGCAAAGTATATTCAACAATAGAAGTTCTATTTTATAGATTTTACTATGGAGGCATCAATTTTATTTTATTTTATTTACTACATAAAAAAATTTAATTTATTTCTTTTTTAGTGGCTCATGTTTTATAAAAATAAATTGTCTAAAGTAATATTTTATAACGTTATATTTTATTAGGGTTTTGTTTTATTACATATAAAATAACATTATTTTAGGGGTTAAAATTTAGGGTTTTTATTTTATAAATTTAGTTATAGAAAAATATTGGTTAAAAGTGAGGATGAATTCCAAACCTAACATTATATTTTATTAGGGTTTAGAGTTTTGTTTTATTACATATAAAATAACATTATTTTAGGGGTTAAAATTTAGGGTTTTTATTTTTTAAATTTAGGACTTTATAAATTTAGTTATAGAAAATATTGGTTAAAAGTGAGGATGAATTCTAAACCTATATAGTTGAGTGAATTCTAAACCTAATAAACTATAGTACCATGGTAATATATTTTATGTTTTCCATTTTTTCAAAGTTAGTTCTCTTCCAAAGCATCTCATGGTAATATATTTTATGTTTTCCATTTTTTCAAAGTTAGTTCTCTTCCAAAGCATCTCAAGGTAAATGATATAGGGTTTAATATGGTGCCCTAAAATAATATTTTATAAATTAGGGTTTTACCTTTTAAAATTTTCAGCACTATATGTATTATTAGGTTTTACATTTAAATTCTCAGCACTATATGTATTAATGCAAAAGCTACAAACTTTGGGTTAATTGTTTACATATATTTTTAAAATTAAAAATTCTTAGGATTAGTTAATAAAACCAAAAAAATTCAAACCCTAGCTAAATTAAATTACATATTATACAACACAAAATTTTCATAAATAACTCTTTTATAATAAAATTTACAAAAACAAAAATGAAATGCACATATTTTTTTAATATTTTACGAATGAATTTGAATTTTTTAATTCTTATTTTCTTCTTTTTTTTTATATATTTATTTTTACTCTCTAAAGTTTTTACAAACTTGATTTCTTTAATTCAATGTCCCATAGTTAAATAAATGTGGATGCAGCACTATGAATATTGTGCTATCAATTCAGTTAACTTCATCTATAATTCTATTTCACAATTTTTTTGTTATTTTAACTAATACTTTTTAATGTAATTTATTCACAAGGATATTCAACATGAAATTGTTGTATTCAATAACCTAATCATAACTATATATACTTTTACATGAAATAAATCATGAATTTGCAATCAATGAGTTAATTCAATTCTATATACTAGATCACTTAATAAATTTTCAATTTGGTCACTTATGTACTAATTAATAAATAACATACATATCTCATATTATGCATTCACCAAACATTCACTACTATATAACTTACATACTCATAGATTCCAAAATGATAATCATGCATTCTGGAAAACATGACGATCCTCTCTTTCTATAATATTGCACAAAGAATATGCATAATGTTATTGGGTTGATCAAGTCCAATAACATAACACAATAAAATGAAAGGTAGTAAACATAATCCTATAAGGTATTTAGAAGAAAACAAAGCATTACTCACATAGATGGATTGTTCAACCACCTAATTATGTCTACTCCTATAAAATAAATGGATGATATCATCTCAATTCAAAGTCTTTGGGTTGGCCATCCACCCAAATAATTATCTAAAACTCAATCTTAAAATGGGTTACCAATTTGTCTGCTCCTTAGAGCCTTCAAATTGCATGTCAATTACAATTGTGGATTAAACCATACAATATAAACACATATCATACTAAAATGCCCAAAATTCACCCATTCTAGTTGTAAGTCTACAACATCAAATTATACATTCAATAATGAGAAACAATCAGTAGTGACTATGTAACAACTAAATTGATGATTTTCTAACTCCAATGACTATTTTATTAGGACGAATTCATCTTATTCCTTAGCCTTGGGAATAAATTTCTTGTCTTTTGTAATTATCCAACAAGAATTCCTCTAAATATCCATGCACCTATGACGTGTGAGCTGATTAGGTCATAGTTACAATAAAGAGCTCAAGTATTTTATTCTTTTGACCTTTGACTATGTTTGTGTGCTTGATTTGGTTTGATTCAAACTTTTAGTTTTGTTTTGTCAAAAATAATAATAAGTCTTTAAGAACCTAGTCTAAATTTCTTCAAAGTCTCTAAAATTATTTTTAAAAGAAGCACGTGGAAGATATAAACATTATTAAAAGAATATTCATCTTTGTACCATGAACTACTTTCTCTTTTCAAAATCAAATTTTTATAATTGGTCTATAGCAATATATAATTTTTAATCATAGATCATCTCTCCCCCTATAAAATTTGACATGTCCCTAGATTCTAAAAGAATCTTTTTGGTTTCACATTCTATAAACTTATCGTTTCGTTTGAACTATCACATTCAAACATCATATTTTCTTAAGTTTAAGATGTGAAATGATCCCATAACATGTCAGTTATGGGCCCACAATGTAACCTAGGTTATATTTTAGGTAATAAATCTAGATGTCAATTTTTTCTAACACTAATCATATTATCACTACCTTATCCAACTAATTAATTGACTTTACATAGTGTCAAGGAAAATATATGCAACAATCATGCATCTAGCATTATTCATTGTTTACATATTTTCTTCAAGTCACAATGTCCTATCTATTACAACATATTTTATTGGTCATTTTGTTAGGTTGTGTTAGAGATAGTCATAGCCAGTTCTTAGTCCTAATGCTCTTTAAGTAAAATTTTCTATATATTTAAAGTGTAGATTAGTTGGTGAAAATAATTTTGTTTCTCAAAGTATAATTTAATTAATATGCATTTCTCTCTTTTATATTCACCACCTATAGACCTATTAACTTTAAAATAAATTTCTAGCTATTAACACTATCTAAAAAAATATTCCATAAAATAAATCATACACACACTTAAATTTCTCCAATATAATATAACAAAATATTTTACTCTAATCAATCCATTCAGAACTTTATATTCATATTCATATTAATAGCATCATATGAATATAAAATTAATAATTAAATGGGCTGTCACTCAAACAACTTAGTCATGTATAATATAAAATAATATTAATAGCCAATATAATATACCAAAATGTGTTACTCTAATCAATCCATTTAGAACTTTATATTCGTATTCATATTAGTAGCATCATATGAATATAACATTGATAACTGAATGGGCTATCACTCAAACAACTTAGTCATGTATAATCTAAGTTTCTCATATGCCTCCAAGAAAAACCAATAGGTAATTCGCTTGGTCAATTATCACACATTAAAATTATAATATAGATAAGTATAAGGGAGAATGCCTATGGGAAAGCAAAAATAATTACAACCAATTCAGTAGTAGCCAATATTTAGAGTAGCCCTATTAATTCTATATATTAATACCTATTAAATTAGTTGGTTATAAATATTTAATATTGGTCTTAATAAATTACCTTTTAAACCCATATCTATACGAATATAGAAAACAAGGTGAGAATATTTCGTATGGGTCATTTAAGTTTCTAAAATACACATTATCCTATATATTAGATTTTCTAAATTTATATAATAGTATATTGTAGTTTTCTTATACTAGAAAATAATTCTTCAAGTGAGAAAGAAATCTTATTATTATGAATTAAAAAATAATTATAGTGGTATCGTAATTAACCCTTATCTATATGATATAATATTTATAATAATATAATTTAAATAGTTATTTATTTAAAATATGTAATAAATAATTATTAAATAATGTTGAAACATAAACCAACTCTTAATAATAATAATTACTTTAGGTAGTTATAGTAAATGAAATAATAACATAACATTGTTATTAGTACCTACCTTCGGTAGTACTATTGCAATAGTTGTGGCTTATCTAGTTTAATCTAGCAAGAGTAAACCAATCAAAACATAGTATAAATTTTCTTGTGGCGCAAATTTTAATAAAAAATTTTGGAGAAACTATTTATCTCTATTATGATTGGCTCAAAAAAAAAAGACCTCTTATCGAGGGATTGTGGAGATGCTATTTTTAGTACAATAAACACTTAAAATTGAAATTCTAGTTTTTAATTTTTTTATGAGTGAATTTAGTTATGAAACAATTATTAGAATGTTATATGATTATTATCATTATTATAATTATAAAGTCATTGTAATATTTATATTATTATAATATATAATTATTCAATGCATTTGTGAGTTTTCTTAGTTTTTTTATTGTTTTGAGTATAAAAATATTAAAAAATAACTAACAAACTAATTTGTTTTTTATTAATATTAATATTATTATTTTATTCTCTTATGTTTGCTAAATATGAAAATTTAGTAACAAATTAATATATTATATTATATTATTATTATTATATTATTATTATTATATTATTGTAATATTTATATTATAATTTATAGTGATATAATTTATTTGTCACCATTCTATATAGTTATTTTATTCTTTTATGTATGAAAATATAAAAATTACCAACAATTATTATTATTATTATTATTATTATTATTGTGTAATATTATATTGTTATTTTCAATAGTTATTTTATTCTTTTATGTATAAAAATATAAAAATTACTAACAAATTATTATTATTATTATTATTATTATTATTGGTTCGTAATAATAGTATTGTATTATATCTGAAATAAAAAATTTACAAAGCTAAATATCTGTAATTTATATCAAAACATAGAGAGTGTTGTAGGTTTTCTGATTCTAGATTACTTCAAGTGCGTGGGTAAACTCCTAAAAATCACGTACCCATTCGAATTGTCCATCCACTTTTTCTATCTACAACAGTTTCTTAAGAAAGATAATTCCTTTTTCCACCTTTTCCTTGTGGTCTAACAACATCAGACCCTTCATATCTAGAAGAAATGGGTACAGTTTTATCACCTTGTCCGGGTCCTGCAACAAAGATAAATCTTTTGGCCGAGAAGCTCCAAATCCCAAGACTGTTGTGCCGATGATCTCCTTCAATCCACCCAAGAGCTCTTCCTTGAAAAGATTTGTCATCAAGGTTTCTGTGTCATCCTTGGGAGATCCAATTTCTCTACCATATAGAATTCCCCCCCTCCAGGAACTGCTTGCCTAGGATGATTTTCATAGCTGGCAATGTTAAACCATCATTATGGTGTAGCACCCTCTTAAGCCTTTACTCCGTCATCATCCCAATGAATGTCATTTGCTTAACATTGCTCTGGAGTTGTAATGGAGTATCTATCCCTAAATTGACAACCCCTTCTATGGTAATGTGGGCTACAAACCTTGATCTTCTAGCCATGGGTGCCTAAAGACTAAAATTCAGCCCATTACTGTGGAGAGAGGGGATTATCAGTTAATTTTAGGAAGACAGAGATGTTCACATTTCCTCAGGCTAGGTCCCTATATGCCCATGCCCTATGATATATTGCGGTGGGGTAGAATAGCTTCACAATGCTTCCATCATCAAATGATTAGATTTCAAGTTAGAATTTGGCCCGTACTCCTAGCAACATCCATCCACCATGTCATTCCGAGTTCAAATCAGCATGCCAACTCATCAACTCTATTTTAGTCTGTGTGAAATCGGTCCTACCACATCGTCTATGTGGTGAGGACACCCACATATCCACCCACATTATTATTATTATTATTATTATTATTATTATTATTATTATTATTATTATAATATTGTGTAATATTATATTGTTATTTTCATATTATTGATTAAATAATGAGTGACTAAACTAAAATATTGTTGTGATATAAATGTTTATATATTATTATTATTATTATTACTAATTATTATTATGAGTGAGTAAATTTTTGTGGGAATTTGGTTATGAAACAAGAGAAATCTATATTCTCTTGAGAATATAACATTTTGATTTCATTTATTCCTAGTTTTTATATTCACCAAATATAATCTTAGAAATTTTTTTTTTATGGTACAATAAAAAACAATCACAAAATTATTAACTATTTATTATTTAAAATTAAGAAGGAAACATTTTATAGTTTGTTATTTTTTGGCAACAGTTTTAAGGAATAGTTATCTTCTTGGAGTTGAATTATTCAAAGCAATAAACATATGAATGTTATTTTGAACAGAGAAATAAGATGTCTGTAATGTTTTTCTTATTACATTATTTTTGTTTTTTTATTTAGCAACCGACATTATGTTAGGTGGATTTCTTTATCTATACAAAGTCAGGAGAGGATAAGGAACACCAATTGATTTAGTTGCAGTGGTTGTCATACCTATTACATTGGCTTTTCTTTTTATCATGAATATTGGATAGGGGTTTGTGTTGCACCAAAAGACTCTCAAATGTCTTGAAACAATGTTGGTTAGGGTTTTGTGTTTCACTAAAAGACTCTTATGAATGGTTTCCTATGTCTTGACAGAAGATTAGTGCATCTCCTTATGGATATAAGAAACTTAGTTTAGCTACTAGAAAATTTATCACATGTACTCTCTTCATCTTCAATTTTCTAGCATTTTTTGTAATAGTTGTCTTTACTATTGTGATCTTGGCAATACAAAGTAAATAGTGAGAATTTGTTAACCACATGTTGCTCTTTAAAGGGTTCATTTACATGATTTAGGCATATCTTATTATGGTATTCTTCTATTATTATATTATTATATAATATTATTATAATACTATAATATCAATTAATATAATATATCAAGTATTTTACACTAAAAGAGGGGTAAACATTTATTCAAACAAGAAGAATTACAAAGCAAGGGATTTACACAACCCTGTCAAGCTCCACTAAGTGGTCCAACTTTTGAGACAAATCCAGGGGTAATTAACCCCAACCCACAATGTTCTAATTTTGCATGTGATCAGAGGCCCATTTGGACAAACTATCCACCACTCTGTTCCATTCTCTAGGAATATGATTGAAAGTAACAGAATCTAAAGAAACACACATATTAAGAATCTATTTAACAACCAAAGCTAAATTCCAACTAACATCTGCTACATGTTACCTATTCAACAAATTTAGTAGCACCTGGGAATCAGAATCGCAAATGATCCTTCTCCACCCAAGATGACAGCCGTGCTCCACAGCATATAAAATGGCAAGAGCCTCCATCAAATTGTTAGTATGGGGACCCTTATAAACATTAAAGATAAACTGAATAGACCCAAAACTATCCCGTCCAACTCCACCAATACCAGCATGACCAGGGTTTCCTTAAGAAGAACCATCTGTTTTGAGTCTCAAAACTCCTTGAGGAGGAAGAGTCTAATGCCCCTCCCTATTTATTTTTTGAAGAGGGTGTCGACATCTACTTCTCTTGACCTATCCTTGTTGAGGAGGAAGATGAAGGTGATTTCAACAAACAAAATCTTGAGGATCCACTATTTCCTCAAAATCACAATTTTCCAAAATAGTTTCTCCTAAAGAATGAAGAATTTTCCACCACAAGCGATGGGCCACCAACATCACATCTTGAAAAATCCTATGATTCCTCTCCATCTAGATATGCCAAATAATAAAGGAAGGGCTAGGAGCCCAAGTAACTTGAAGAAATGAGGTTTTAACAGGGGCCTTGCCCCAACGATCAAAAAACTCAGCCAAAGAGGAGACATGCCAACAAGCCTAGTTCCACAGACCCCACCAAAAATGCCAAATCTCCCTAGAGAAGGAACATTGGAAAAAGAGATGAGAAACACTTTCCTCACTATTACAGCACAAAACACACATCAAGGGGCCCTAAAAACCATGCTGACACAAATTATCCCAAGCAAGATACCTATTTTGAACCACCAACCACATGAAGAAGTTGCACTTGGGCCATGAAAAATTATACCAAACTTGTTTCCACCAAGGAACCTTAGTGTCTCCAAACATCGGCTTAACAAGCTACACATAACTTGTTGAATGTAACAACCCTCCTTATTGGTGATGAGAGTTGAATGTGAGTGGATGGCACAAAGTCATATTTTATTTTATTTTACTCTCACCATGCCATTTGATGGTTTTTTGAAAAGTTGGTGAGTTCATTTATTGCAGGAAGAAAATATCTAGGACCATGCCATATGATAGTTGGATAGGGAGGAGTTGGTAGGAGTTGAATGCTACCAGAAAATATGTTGGGGGCAACATGGGAATGAAGATTAAAAAATAGTCAATTGCTGGTAAGGGGGATGAAGTTCTTGGAAGAAAAAAAATAGACCATGTTTTGGGGAGTGACAGAGCTGGGGTTTGTTGAGGGACCAGATGGCACATAGAGAGGGACAACATAAACTAAGAGACAAGAAATACTCAGAAAAGCATATCAATGTGAAAAATTTGAGGTGAGGTGTAGGGGAGTGTGAATAGACAGAGGTATTTACCTTTGTTCTCTATTCTTCCAGCACAAAAAAAACTAAAATATGTTAGTTGTTATTTCTTTAAGCACAGAAAACTGAAACCCCATTACTACCTTTAAAAAAAACTACAATACGGTTGTTGTTATTTCATTAAGTACAGAAAAAATGAAACCCCATTTCTACCTTAAAGAAAGATATTCTAGAAATGATTTGATGCAAGATATTTACATTTTCTATGTCCTTGAATTTATTTTTAGATCTGCAACACCATTTCTTATTCTATAGATAAATGGGTTTCCAAAAAGATCATGAGGGTTCTGATTTTAATTTTTGGGTAAAATAGAGGGGTCAATCTTATATAGAATATAATGAGGGCAGCCATTCAACCAAAACCTGGGACATAAGGATAGAGAGTAAAGAGATCTAAGTCCCATGAAACCTTTTTTTTGTCATATGTTGACTTCTCTGAAAGAGTTTGAGGCATTCTGTCAAAAAGGGTGTGTGCCTTGTCTATGCCTCCATTTTGTGCATACATGTTTACCAGCACACTTGCAGCTATAATCACTCCTTTCCATTATATTTTGATGGATATCCATACCTTGTTCCAAAGCCCCATTTTCGCATGGCAGTGAGGATGCTGGTTAAGGTTGTGGAGTCTAGCTTTACAGCCACTAGTTGCATCACTTGAAAGATTCTAAAACTATTTTGTGCATATACTACAATCATTGGTGTCCATGAGACCTTATTCTCTGGGCATTTTGTCAAACATTTCGCGCACCTTGTCTATGTGCACACATTTTACATATATGTCTACCAGGGTAGTTGTAGCCATAACATCTGTGCACAAATTATAATATTGCAAGCCTATTTTTCATATTGTTTCATTTAGCATTACCAATAATCCCCACAAGAAAACTATCCTTGTTTATTATAGTTGAAATAGTTCACATCTCTCACAACAATTTCTCTTGAAATAATCTTGGAATTGAGTTTGTTGCAATGTGACAATTAGTACATTATGGCTTGATAAGATTTATTATTACAATTTTATCCTTTTCGGGAGTGGTTGGAGAAGTTGACTAATTGATGGTTAGGATTGTTTTAGGAACATAATTGGAAGGTGTTCCTTTTTCTCCATTTTCTAGAGCGATAGCATAGTAATTATTAATTTTTGTCATGTATGCCAGATCAATCTTATTAGTAGGGTTGTTTCTTGTTGAGCCTTCTCAATTATTGTATGGTCGTCGTGTACTATCATAACAAGCTAAGAATAGTCCCAAATTCTGGAAGGGCACAAAATACACCATAATCATAGGTTTATATTTTTGAAATATGAGATCTAGATATCAATGGATAGAGTTTCACCATATATCTATCTATTGATCCCAAGGAGAGAAAAATTGTGTATGTAGTAGTTTTTACTTGATGATTATCATGGATTGTGAGTGGTTATTGAATTGTTTTAAAGTGGTTTTGTATACCTCATTTGGTTAAATGAGATGATCTTAGGTCTAGGATAATGAGTCCTCGTGCATGGCCTTGAGCGCTTGTAAAGTCTAAGGATGCATACGAGAAGTCCTATCCATCTGCGGGGCATTGATTCGGGCATGATTAAGTCTCCTCATCTGTATGAGAGGTGCACTTGTTTCCATGGGGTACCATCCCTTCATGTACGCATGATGACACTCCATCCGATCTGCATCCTATTGTCTTGTACCTTAGTAGTCATGAGTAGTACCCAACATGCTATTCGATGAGCATCTCTATGTTGTGACATTGGCTTTATGCATTGTGTGTCATGTTTGCTCCGTGACTGATGTGAGTGTTGGCCATTGTATTCCTTGCCTTTGTTACTTCTGTTTGGGCCTTGTGATTATCTCTGAGCACTATGGGGTGGTCTCTTATGAGTCCACATGGTTGGGAAGCATTGCCACCACCATTGGGGACTGAAGAATAGGTTATTGGAGCACCAGTTGGAGATGTCCTCTCTCTCAGTTAGTTTATGAGTTGATGTACTTATTTAGTTATTGTATAATATTCATGGAGCTACGCCATTATACTTATATATTCTTTTATGTAATTGTACTCTCTTGAGAGAAGATGTAATCATATAATTTAATGAGAAGAAATGAGATGTTGTTTTATGTTTAGCTTATGGTGTCTAGTGTTGGTATCAGACCCACTTGTTCTATGATGATGATTATGGCTTTATTTTTTTAAAGTGGAAATGGGATTTAGGAACATTTGAATTAGTGTTTAAAATGAATGTAGTTTTAACAATGTTTCCTTTGGAGAGTGAATTAGTCCTCTCCTTCGGGTTGTTCATTCAGCCATATTTTGCCATGAATATTGTTGACATATCGAATCAGCAACCGTATCATGTGTATGTTATCTATTTATGTCAAAAAAAATATTCTTTCCCTCTCTTGGCCCTTACCCTTCGGGGTTGCGGGACAGGATGTTACATCTGGTATCAGAGCCCATGTTCACATACTGGGAGTTCTGGCATACTTGGGCCTTCTATGTTTTGTTGTGTTTTACATGTGTGGCATGAGCTTGTTATATTGTTGTTTATAGTCTTGATTGTTTTCATGCCTTAGCATGGAATTAGTGGGTTAGGTTACAACCCCATTATTAGAAATCATGAAGGAAATAGCCTCCTTGGCCTTACCTTACTCAATGGGACTAGAGTGTTGACCTTGGTTAAGAGTTTCCCATGGTTAAGAATGATCACTCTCCCATGTTATAAGATGAGGGTAGGAATGTATGCCTTACGTGTTTGTGGGTTGAAGGTAACTTGGGTTGCTTAATTACCCTTGCGTGGATATTCTCTTCTTGTGTCTTCCTGATGTTGCTAGTGAATGGAATGACCCTAATTGGTCATGAATTGCTCTTGTAATTCTTTCTTGTATTATATATGTAAAGGATGAAAGTGTGTAAATGTTTACGGATGTAGATAGATTAGAATGAATGGTGCATGCTTTCTTGTAAGTGTTGGATGATTGCTGATGCTTTTTATAACCCCTTAATGTGCTAGAGTTCCTACATTTATCGTCCTTGGTAACATATTGAAGTCATTGGAATACTAATGGTGCCTTAAACATACCCTTAGTAGAATTTACATGTTGTATAATGAATATTGGATGGGATGTAATGTCTTGACTTAAGATGAAATCTATCTTTCTCTCCTCTTTTTAGTTGTCAATAGTTGACAAGATGTTAAAATAATAGCATATGGATTTAATTAGTATGTTAAAGTTGCAATAAGTAAAAGAATTAGTAAAACAGACATCATATTTGTTATGGTTATGCATTGAAAGTGATCAACTGTTTATTAGTGCCTCCTTACTTAATGAGTTACATGAGAATGGTAATTGCTGGTGGATATGTTTTGTTCTTGAAAACTGACCTTCTCACTTACATTGTAGACTTGAATGAGATCTTATAGGTGAATTCTTGTATTTAATGCAAACTGAAAATAGTGAATGTAGGGTAATAGGAATGTTGCATATCTTGCTTGAGTGAGGAATTGAATACCTTTGACATAGCCAAGGTTACTTATGCTTATATGAATCAATATGAATGTTGAGAAATGACTAGGGGCCTCAACCAAACTCATTTAATTATGTGGCTAGTTTCTCATTTTCTTGTGAATGAATGGTATTATTGTGACTTGTGATATGATGTCACATTATGTGAATATAGAAGTGAATGTAATGGTAATTGTGAAGATGTTACCTATATTTATGCACTAATGTAAAGATGGTAGTGATGATGCTATACATGTTCATGCACTATTGCATTATGTTGAAAGCATTGCAAGTGAATCTGTGATGTTATGGGTAAATGAGTTGCCCTTGTGAAAAGAGAAAATTGGTATGGATGTTTAGGAGTACTTATTGTTTGGTAAAGTTGTGTATCTTGCATTATGCTGCATAGTCATAGGTGAACTATGGTATTGCCTTGATAAGAGAAAATATAGTTGTACTCCCTGTGATGAGGACATCTAGTAATGTGCCCTTGCTGAGTGTTGTGATTAATTAGTGCTTGAGATGTGTGCCCATGGGATGGTGATACTACGTACCCATCCATGGATGATATGTTTGGATTATGTGTATGGGAGGAAACCATACAATCTATGTGTTTTCATGTTGTCACCCTATTGACTGCCAACCCGAGGGTTGTTGATAGGTAAATATGTAGAGGGGTAGTAGCAGAAACAAAGTTTGTTGGGAGGGAATTACATGGCATACATATAATGATAGTGCAAAATGACAATGATCATTTCAACCTCCCATAAAAGTACTCACTACTTCCCCTTATTAATGAATTAGATACTTGGTTTATATAGTGTTAACCTAATCTATATAGTTCTTTAGGATGATATTAGTTGTGGTATGAGCATCTGTGATAGCTATGATCTTACCCTGATGTGATTGTTTTAGATATGATGCCACCCCCAACTGGTGTTCTAACACAGTATTGGTGAGGATGTCGTGTCACTGATGGTAGCGAGCTGAGCTTGAGGACATGATGCCACATACATAGATGCATGAAGGAGTAGTATATACATGTTATGTTACTACTTGTACAACATGGAGTGAGTGCTAGCACAAAGTAGAGGGTTCACTCAAGATTTCCTCGATTCTGATCAGTTGGCATGTGAGTGGAATCTAGTCATGTGCATTGCTAGCTCGGTGTGTTGCCGCATGTGCTTTCTCCGTGGGTACACACTATGCAGGATGTTCCTATGAGTAGGACATTGCCATGCAGTATATGGCCATTGCGTGCATTCTCCATTTGGTATATACAATGCGGGGTCATGCCACATGAGATATGTCACCTAGGAGTTCAAGCACACCCACATGAAGGACTATGGAGACAATCACATTTGTTTTCCTCCTTCCTTGTGTGGTGACTAGCGATAGTCACGTAGTGTTGTAATGTGTATACTTCTGAGATTGTGAATCTTCTTTTCGGTTATTGGTGACTTTTACCTTGCTTGTGTAGACCAGCACTTTAGTTTATCTTGCTTGTTTGGTTTAGGCACAAATGATTTTCTTGGCATGTGACTCTTACGGTTACATTTGATTTACTGTTGAAATTACGCATATTTTTCTTACTTTATTGTTGGAATTGAGATATACTCTTCCTTATTTATATTTTGGTGGCTAAACTCATTGACTTTTCTATTTTTGAATGTTGGTATTGTGTTGTGATGTGACTCCTTATTAGGTATGGTGAGATCCACCCATTTGAGAGTATACGAGGAAGTAGACACAGGGAAACCCTTAAGGATGGGGGTATGTGTGAGATGTTCTAAGATCTAATTCACTACTTTCCTGTTGTTTGACTATCTCTTGGAGGCTAAAACCCTTGCATAAACAAGAGATATGTCATTATGGCTTGTATGGAAGGGCTCACTAGGTGGATCAATGCCATCTTGAGACACATGGTTATTGGTTATGGACTTGTGGATATAATTGGATATGGATGGTACTACGACATCCACATGAACCCCTAATGTAGCCTCGTGATGTGAACGAGTATGTATGCATATGTGGGTTGTATAATTTGTAATGTATGTAATTACATATTAAAAATATAGTAGAGAACAAAATTGTATCATTATGCCTTGAAAATTGACAAATTATTGCATTATATGTAAAAAGATGTCATGAATGATATGAAATCAGAGGTTGAAATTATGTATTTGTGTGTATGTGTACTCCATTTTATAGATAGCTGCATATAAAAGTTAGAGAATTGAAAATTTTGTCTTGAAAGTGTATTTTGCTGCAAATTATGAGAAAATTGTGTAGTTTATGCTAGAATTACATGCTTATATGTTTATATATTGTTATCAATTCTTTCGTATGATCATGGACATGAAATGAATGATGTCGTAATACTCATATCTAAGTGTCTTATGATTTCATGACCCTCTTCCTGATGTCCATTGATGCATTAGGTATTCTATGATATATGCACATGTGCTTTGACGTGTGCTTGGAGTGTTGTAGGTACTGAGTATTGACTCCACCTGGATTCACAGGCCCAAGTGTACTTGTATTCCCTAATGTTGGTTACTGGAGATAGTCACAGGCCTTGTTCCCTACCCTAACCACTGTACCTTGCTAGTGCAGTGTTCCCGTGTTGTTGTCTTATCATCTATTTACCTAGTGGTAATGTCCAGATTGCCCCTTATGGTCATGTGTAGTTTTCCAGTGTGGTGGTTGAGGCTTTCATCAGTGGTTTTTGTTGATTGTTTGATGTGGTTTTGTTGGCATCATTCTTTATTTTGATTGGAGGAAATTGTTTTATGATAATGTATATTTTGTAGGAAATGAGTGCCTTGCCTATTCCTTACCAATGTTCTAGGACTGATTGCATATAATGTGCATGTGTGATAACCTAATTTTTATAATTGTATCAAGTGTCATGGACTAGTGTGTGCTTTGGATGCATCTTAAAGTTTGTAGGCTTCCATGAGTAAGCCTAGTGCTAGGGGGTAGGATGCAACAACCCTCCCTATTGGCGATGAGAGTTGAATGTGAGTGGATGGCACAAAGTCAATTTTTATTTTATTTTACTCTCACCATGCCATTCAATGGCTTTTTGAAAAGTTGGTGAGTTGGTTTATTGTGGGAAGAAAATATCTGGGACCATGCTATATGATAGCTGGATAGGGAGGACTTGGTAGGAGTTGAATGCTGTCAGAAAATATCTTGGAGGGCAGCGTGGGAATGAAGATCAAAAAAATAGTCAATCACTGGTAAGGGGGATGGGGTACTTGGAAGAAAAACAATAGACCATGTTTTGGGGAGCGACAGAGCTGGGGTTTGTTGAGGGAGCACAAGTAGTACAAACAGGGACAACATAAAAGATGAGACCAAAAATATTGAGACAAGCATATCAATGTGCAAAATTTGAGGTGAGGTGTAGGAGAGTCTGAATAGACATAGGTATTTACCTCTATTCTTTGTTCTTCCAGCACAAAAATATAAAATATGTTAGTTGTTATTTCTTTAAGCATAGAAAACTGAAACCCCATTACTACCTTTAAAAACAAAACTACAATAAGGTAGCTATTATTTCAATAAGCACAAAAAAACTAAAACTACATTTCTACCTTAAAAAAATATATTCCAGAAATGATTCGATGTAAGATATTTACATTTTCTCTATCCTTGAATTTATTTTGAAATATACAGAACCATTTCTTATTCTGTAGGTAAATGGGTTTTCAAACAGATCATGAGGGTTCTAATTTTAACTCTTGGGTAAAATAGAGGGGTCGATCTTATATAGAATATAATGAGGGCAGCCATTCAACCAAAAACTAGGATGTAAGGATAGAGAGTAAAGAGATCTAAGTCCCATGAAACCCTTTTTTGTCATACGTTGACTTCTCTTAAAGAGTTTGAGGCATTCTATCAAATAGGGTGTGTGTCTACCTCCATTTTGTGCATACATGTTTACTAGTGCATTTGCGTGTTAACCTTTGACAAAAATCTCCTTTCCATTATATTTTGACATGGATGTCCATACCCTATTCCCATGCCCCATTTTGGCATGGCAGTGAGGATGCTACATAATGTTATGGAGTCTAACTTTACAGCCACCAGTTGCATCACTTAAAAGTTTCTAATGCCGTTTCATGAAATCCATGTTGTGCATACCGCACAATCAATGATGTCTGTGAAACCTTATTCCCTCAGCATTTTGTTAAACATTTTGTGCACCTTGTCTATGCGCACACATCTTACATATATGTCTACCAGGGAAGTTGCAGCCATAACATCTATGCACATATTATTATAGTGCAAGCCTATTTTTCATATTGCTTAATTTAGCATTACTAATAATCGCAACAAGAAAACTATCCCTGTTTATTATGGTGGAAATGGTGCACATCTCTCACAAAAATTTCTCTTGCAATAATCTTGGAATTAAGCTTGTTGCAGCGTGACAACTAGTACATTATGGCTTGATTAGATTTATTATTACAATTTTATCCTTTTGGGGGAGTGCTTTGAGAAGTTGAAGAATTGATGGTTAGGATTGTTTTAGGAACATAATTGGAAGGTGTTTCTTTTTCTCCATTTTCTAGAGCCACATAATAGTAATTATTACTTTTTATCATGTATGCCAGATCAATCTTAGTAGTAGGGGTGTGTCTTGTTGAGCCTTTGCAATTATTGCATGGTCGTCGTGTATGATCATAACAAACTAAGAATAGTCACAGATTTTGGAAGGGCACAAAATACACCATAATGATAGGTTTATATTTTTGAAATATAAGATCTAGATATAAATGGATAGAGTTTCACCATATGTCTATCTATTCATCCCAAGGAGAGCAAAAGTGTATATGTAGCAGTTTTTACTTGATGATTATCATGGATTGTGAGTGGTTATTGGATTGTTTTAAAGTGGTTTTGTATACCTCATTTGGTTAGATAAGATGATCTTAGATCTAGGAGAATGAGTCCTCATGCATGGCCTTGAGGTCTTGTAAAGGATAAGGATGCATATGAGAAGGCCTATCTGTCTGTGGGGCGTCGAGATATCCATCTACGGGCAGTTGATTCAAGAATGATTGAGTCTCCTCGTCTGTATAAGAGGTGCACTTGTTTTCATGAGGTGCCATCCCTTCATGCACACATGATGACACTCCATCTGATATGCACCCTAGTGTTTTGTACCTTAGTAGTCATGAGTAGTACCCGACATGCTATTGGATGAGCATCTCTATGTTGTGGCATTGGCTTTATGCATTGTGTGTCGTGTTTTCTCCATGACTAATGTGAGTTTTGGCCAGTGTATTCCTTGCCTTTGTTACTTCTATTTGGGCCTTGTGACTACCTCTGAGCATGGTGGGGTGGTCTCTTATGAGTCCACATGGTTGGGAAGCATTGCCACCACCATTGGGGACTAGAGAACAGGTTATTGGAGCATCAGTTTGAGATGTCCTCTCTCTGTTACTTTATTAGTTGATGTACTTATTTAGTTATTGTATCATATTCATGGCTATTCCATTGTACTTGTATATTCTTTTATGTAATTATACTCTCTTGAGAGAGAATATGTAATCATATAATTTAATTAGAAGAAATGAGATGTTGTTAAATTATGTTTAGCTTATGGTGTCTGGTGTTGGTATTAGACCCGTTTGTTCTATGATGATGATTATGGCTTTTTGTTTTTAAAGTGGAAATGGGATTTAGAAACATTTGAATTGTTGTTTAAAATGAACGTAGTTTTTACAATGTTTCCTCTAGAGAGTGAATTAGTCCTCTCCTTCGGGTTGTTCATTCGGCCATACTTGACCATGAATATTGTTGATATATCAAATCAACAACCATATCATGTGTATGTTATCTATTTATGTCAAAAAAAATATATTCTTGCCCTCTCTTGCCCCTTACCCTTTGGGGTTGTTGGACAGGATATTGCACTAAAACAGAGTACTTCCCTGACAAATCATTGTCAGCACAAGCGAGAACATCAGTCCCCACCAAAGTATTGCATTCAGAAGAAGCAATAATTTGAGCCAACTCTTACCTATCCTCCTTAGACCCTATTGGAAGCCATTCATAAGAGTGCTTCCATCAAAAACTAACAACCAACCCACAATTATATGCAACCTTATAATGCTCAACTGTGTCCCAGCCTGCAACAGTAAAAATATCACAAAGGGACTAGAGGTGAGGATAAGTAGAAAGGATAGAAGGGTGACCATACCAAGAATCTAGCCAAAAAAGATCCTGTGACCCTAAATAATTAATATTATTATTAATATCATAACTATAAATAATAACGATTTTGTTGGTTTGACAAAAAGTAAATTTGAAGTTTACCTAATGAATTAAAAAATTAAAACTAAAACACAACTATAATTACAACTAAAATAGATACTATAATTACAACACTACAAGGTAGGTTCTCGCCACTACTTTGTACTTGTTATATTTTTGTTTTATAAATATATATTAAGATATATATGTCTACTAAAGTTCTCATACATTAATATATTAAAAACATTTATTTTCATCTCAAATTAATATTATTTTATATATCATATTATATTTATTACATCTAGTAAATTCAATTAATATTATATGAGGCATAAATATATAATATGTAATATAAAGTTTATAGATATACATATAATATAATTAACAATATAATCTATGATAAATATAAATATTTGTGATGATATAAACCCACATTCCTATTAAACATAGCTATAAATTTTTATTTACATATTGTATCAATTATAATATTAATTTTATTATTATCATTTTAACATATATGTAACCATTCTAATAATAAAAACATGACCTATACTTGTTTAAAATCTAACCTAAGACCTATACTATACAAACATGCACTAATAATCATATTAAATTCAATATATATATATATATATATATATATATATACACACACACAATCATATACACCTATGTCAATATTTATAAAAAAGGGGATTTATTAATTTTAACTCAACTGAAGCTATAAACCATTTCACTTTACAGTTTTCACTTGTTTAACGTAATGGTTCTCTACTTTTTCAATTATATCTTTTTTTTACCATAGACATATGACTTTTAATCTCATATTCATATTTTGATTATTTATAATTTACTTTAAATTCTCTTTTCAAGTTTAAAGGTCAAAATAACTTTTTGTATTACTTTTAACTATTATTCTCTTTTCAAGTTAAATGGTAAAAATAAACTCTTTTCAAATAGATCCGTAAATGGTAAAAATAAAAATCTTCAAATTGTAATTGTTCAAAATGTTTAATGGTAAAAATAAAAAATAAAAGTTTTCAAAAGATTATTAAATTTTTTTAAAAAAATCAAAGCTTTGTACATTTAGGGTTTTCTAGAAAATCACTCACTGTTTTACTACAATGTAAAAACAAGGTTAGAAATGAAAAGACTTAGAAAATTATTACAAGATTATCTCATTTAAAATGTATTGGGTTTGCTGCCTATGTATAAATAATGTTGCTAGGAAATACGATAGTCTATTTGTTGACTATAGCTACTTTCTTGTAAAAGACATGGACAACACACTATCAATTCTTCATTTTCATATGTTTGTTGGAATTGTGGTAATGCAGAAGAATATATTTAATTGGTTTGATGTGGATTTACATTTCCTAAGTTTTATAGAAAGGGTATTTAGGTCTTCCTAACTCATGGTATTAAATTGAATTGAAATGTGTTTTTATACTTATGACACAACTAATTAGTTTTATTGCTATCAACCGGGTAAAAGTAATTTTTTTTTCTTGTGGCTTTTAGGTTGGCAGGGAATATGGAGCACAACAAAATTACATTCAAAATTATATTTATAAATATATAATTTAAGTAACTAAGATTTTATAGGCTCAATACTAGTATAGTTATATTTAAAAATATATATATCTAAAGAACGCTGAGATGGATCCAATGCATCATTTATTTAAATTCTTTTAAGTTATAACTGTAATTAATGTATACTTTAGTAAATCTAATCAATATTTGAAACAATTTTTTTTGTAAATTTTTTATAATGTAATAACTACTCTATTGCTAAGATCAAAGACTTCATTATTTGAGAAAAAAAGAAGAAAAATTATTTTTAATTTTCATAATACATTTAATTTATAAATTATCGACATTATTTTGTGATAATTAAATTTATTAAAATGGTATCATATGCATTATTACAGATAGAAGAAAAAATCTTATTTAGAATTAAAGTTAGAGGCTAATATTAGGGTTAGGGTTAGTGTTACAATTAATGTAATAATTAATCTATTTATTATAATTAGGGTTAGGGTTAGCATTAGTGTTAAGATTAAGGTTAGAATTAGGGTTAGAGTTAGGGTTAGAAATATAATTAAGGTTTGGGGTTGAGATGATGTTTAGCATTAGGGTTAGTGCTATTATTAGAGTTATAGCCAAAATTATGGTTAAAATTATGTTAAATAGGGTGATATTTTGAAATAGGATTATGTTAAGCCTTATAAAAAAATGGTAAGTGTAATGTTATAGGAACCCTAATCCTAACTCTAACCTTAACCCTAATTCTAATTCTAATCATAACTCTGATTCTAGCCTACTATAACCCTAATTTTAAATCTAACAATAACCTTAATTCTAACCCTTACCTTAATCCTAATTCTAACTATAATTCTAACCCTAACCCTAACCTAAATTCTAACTCTATCCCTACCCCTAATGCTTACCCTAAATCTAATTCTTACCATAATTATTATAGTAAGCCACCTTAATTCTAACTCTAATTCTAATAGGAACCCTAATCTTAACTCTAACCTTAACCTAACCCTAATTCTAATCATAACCCTAAGTATACCATAACTAAAACCCTAATTTTAAATCTAAGAATAAACCTCAATTCTAACCCTTACCCTAATCTTAATTCTAACTACAATTTAACCCTAACCCTATCCTGAATTCTAACTCTAACTCTATCCCTAACCCTAACCCTAATTTTATCTTGGATGTTTAGCTTAATTTAGTAATCCTAATTCTAACTTGAACCCTAATCTCAATTTAAACCCTAACCCTAATTATATCCATAACCTAATTCTAACATTAATCGTAATTGTATCCCTAACCCTAACCACATTGATAATTGTAATCCTAACTCTAATTCAAATCCTACCCCTAACCCTAATTTGAACCCTAACCCTAACCCTTATTCTAACCCTAAAAATAGCTCTAATTTTAACCCTAATCCTAACCCTAAGCTTGATTATTACTCAAACCCTAACCCTAATCTTAATAGTAACCTTAACCCTAATTGAACTCTAACCCTAACTCTAATTTGAACCCTAACCCTAACTATAACTTTAATTCTTAACCCAGTTCTAATAGTAGCCCACCTTAATTTTAACCCTAATTCTAATAGGAATCCTAATCCTAACTCTTGCCCTAACCCTAATTCTAATCATAACCTTGATTGTACTCTGACTATAACCCTAATTTTAAGTCTAACAATAATCCTAATTCTAATCATTACCTTAACCCTAAATATAACCTTCACCCTAAATCTAATTCTAACCCTAACCCTACTTGCAATCATAACACTAATTTTAATCCTAACCATAATTATAATCCTCACCCTAATTCTTGCCCTACATTAATTCTAATCCTAATTGTAAGTCTAATTCTAACCCTCACCCTAAGTATAATTATCATCGTTACCCTTATTCTATTTGAAACGTTGATCCTAACCCTCTAATAATAATCCTAATTCTAACCCTAATTCTAAATGTAGCCCTAATTGTAATCATAATTCTTACCTTGACCCTAAGTATAATTCTAATCCTAACCCTAACCAATTCTAACCCTTACCCTAACTTTTATTATAACCCTAACAATAATTCTAACCTTAACCCTAACCCTGACACTAACCCTAACGCCAATAGTAACACTAATTCTATTTCAAATCTGAACAAATATCGTAATTCTAATCCTAATTCAAATTCTAACAAAGATCGTAATTCTAACCCTAACTGTAATACTAATCTTAACACCCATCGTAATTTTAATCCAAATTAAATATTTTTTGGAGGCATACCAATTTGAAAAGGACTTGTAATAATGGCAAAGCAATTTAAACTAATTTTGAGAAATATATATTAGATTGTGTATGGGCTAATTTGAATAGACTTGATTGTACATCCCATCACAAGATTGATACCCTTTAGATGAATAAATATATTTACAATGTCCTTTTAGCCTATAGAATGGTTTATGCTTGTTCTCTATCTTTCCTACAACAATTCTTGTTTCAAATCCCTTCTTATTTTTTGACCTTGATTCTATAAGTTAGTCTTTGTCATAAGTTTGATAATATGATTGGAGTCACATTTATTATTGTATAAATTTGTACTTTTGAATTTTGGTTTTAATGTACATGATATTAGTTTTAATAATTACACTGATGCATATATGATCGAGTTAGTTATGAAGTGTATTTGCCATTTTTATTGTGTATTTTTTACGATTGATTCTTATACAGGTAGATTTAATTTGTTTTCTTTTCACAAATAGATGTGATTGTATCATTGCATTTGTAACACTCATATTTGTGGGTTACCATTGGAAATAGAGTTGTAAGCATTTCAAGAGGCAATAATTTTGGGTCAACATTTGTGAATGTGAGGTCATTTTCTTCATATGTCAAATTAATGCTAGCAGTCATTGTAATGTATGTCACATAGTTGATGGTCTTCCTTGGCCTCAGTGTTTATATCTTAGATTCAAGAAATCACTCTCTTCTCTAGGGTCTTTGTTGTTTCAATCTAGGGGAAAGATTCTATGTTTACCCTCCCTTAATGGTCATATAATAGAATACACCAAGCTTATTTCTAACATGATAAATCTATTAGTTTCAAGGGGATTCTTTACGATGCCATTTGTTTCTTGTTGATTTACACAACATTAGAGCTCAACTTCTCCATTTTGCACATGCATGAAAATCAAGGGAAACATCTACATGCTTTGTGTGTGCATGGAAAAATGAAATTTTATATTGTTAATGAATTAACAGAGAGAAGCAACAATTTCACAATAATGGTGTATTTGATGGAAAAACTATTACATAGTCAAACCTTGAAACATTCAATTTACAATAATGGTGTAGTTCTGAAGGTATTTCTATTTTATGTACAGATACATGTTGGCTGCTACAACTAAATTGCACATTGTCTTGGAGATGCTATGTCTCCTTTATTTCTACGCTCTGGAGATAATTGTGCACCATTCAAAATTTTTGCATTAGAGTTTTGTAGTATGTAATGCATTTATGAAGAGGATTGCATAGTTTTAACCTTCTCAAATCCTAATACATACAAGTTTAAAAATAATGTGCCTGAAAAGGCCACTATAGTTTTTGGTGACTTGTGGGGAAGTGTGGTGGTATTCTAGAGGCATCTAGCATAGTGGTTATTACTAAGTGCAGGAGTTTAGTTGAATAGTCTTTACCAAACAACAAGGTTTAGGCATCTCTGCGTATGGATAATATTCAGGGTTTTGAGGGCTTCCTTTTATGAGGTATTTTGAAGCCTTTTAGCTTAGTAGTTTTTAGATTAGGTGCACCTCTTATTTGGTCTATGTAGAAGATTTGAAGTGCTTGCTTCATAGTGGTGTCTTGTTTTAGAGGACTACGCAATGTTTGTGTACCTATGGCTGTGTCATTTTTGCCAAAGCTTTGTGCTATATATTTCAATGGTGGCTTGTGGGTTTTTGAAATGGTGTGCTAGAGTTTTCCCTTTGGCCATGCCATTATCTACAACTCTTGCATCTAATTTTTAGAACTTCCATTAGATTTTGAAATGGTTGCATTATTTATTCAACTTGTATTCATCTTTAAAAGATGTGGATCATTATTTTGGTCTGCCATGATTTGAAGTTATGCATTGTTCTCACTAGATGGATCCATGCCTTGAATGGAAGTGTTAGTGTTTTTAAAAAACTCTTTAAAAAGCCTACACTCCATTTGAAAACTGGCAGGCTCGATTTGCCTAAGCATTTTTTTTGTGGCTATGCTAATTTTCATGACACATTTGATATGCTAAGAGAGTCTATGTTCATCTAGGTGCCATTAAAATTGATCATTCCTCCCTATCTCCATATTACTCATGCTTTTCAATATATTCAATAAGACTAAGCAATGTAGTTGTTTGTTTCTTAATGGTGCCACTTTATCTTTTATTGCCCGAGAACCTTATTTGTTTTAGCTCTGCCCCATACCATGAATGCTTGAGCCGAAACTCATAATGGCAGTGTTGTCCATTTGAGATGAATATTGAAGGGAAAACAACAACTATCAATAGTAGTGCCCCATTTCTATTTTATGTACAGATATATGTTGTCTGCTAGAACTAATTTGCACATTGTCTTGGAGATGCTATGTATCCTTCATTTCTATGCTCTAGAGATAATTGTGCACCATTCAAAAATTTTGCATTAGAGTTTTGTAGTATGTAATGTATTTATGAAGAGGATTGCACGGTTTTAACCTTCTCAAATCCTAATACATAAAAGTTTAAAAATAAAGTGCCTGAAAAGGGTACTATAGCTTTTGGTGACTTGTGGGGAAGTGTGGTCATACACATTGACCCCCAGATGAAATGCCTTCACTCCATTAGGCATCAAAGTGAACATGGAGAGATTCAAAGATAAAATTGAGCATAAAGCTTGACATCATGGAACTCAATGAGAGTAGTTGGGATGAATAATGTCTTTGAATCTGCAAACATCTGCAATCAGAACTCATGTAGAACCAAGCTAATTCAAACTCTCAAGCATATCCTTTGAAATTTAAACTAAACTACTATTATTATGCCAAAACTATATCTATCACTACCTCTGTTATTGTGCTTTTAAAAAAAAATTGAAGGAAACACAAACTCAAGGCCATTATAATGCTAGAGACCTAATTTTATGTGTGCCATTAATTTATTTTAACATAGCTCTCCCACAACCCTAAATTCTATTAGAGGCTTGTAGCTGCTAGTAAAGAAGCAAATGCATGGACTGGGAGGATTAAAGCATTACACCACAACATCATCCCACTTCATTACTAGAAAATCTAAATTTTAAGAGAAATAATAAAAATCCCATTTCTATGATCTCTATAAACTATAAACTACTTTCCCTCCAGATGATTCAGCAATTGCTCAAACACAGTGATCTGATAGGGTATTGTGAGCAAGCTAGTGTGGTTGTATCCAAACTCCTCATTGGCCTTGCCTCCTTGATACCCTCTTTTCATTTGCGACCAATTCCTTTTCTTCTCCCTAATAACCCTGTTGAATATCCAAACTCTACCAATAATAAAAAAATAAATTTCTATTAGAGTACACAAACAAAGATAAAAGTATCAATTAAATTTTCAATCAAATTGTATTTGTTGGCAGAAGAGTCCTACACACAACAAATAAGGATAAAATATATTCAAAAATAAGGATAAATTTACAAGCTTTAGAAACTACGATGCAACCAATGAAACAAAAATGAGAGTTAAAACAATGAAAAACATAAAATTTCATAAAAACCCTTATTTTTCTAGTAAGGCACAATATAGACTAACAACAGGGCAATCCTAGGTCGATAAAGATATATGTTATTCAATTTCTCTAAAATACAGAAGCAAGTCAAAGTATTTACCGCTTTTCAAAGACGCTGAGAGATGTGAAAAACCGTTTAAAGTTGGTCATGATGCAAAAGGCAAAGAATTCTAAGCTGCAAATTGCAAAGCACAAGATCCTCAGTGCATGCCTCAAAACAGATACATTATTACATTTTTGGAGTTAATAAAACATATAAAAATATATCTAATGCAGAATTAGAAAAGGAATAAAGAGAAAAACTTAATCCAGAGGATTGCCCAGGACAAGTTTCCATCAAATTGGGGGAAAAATTATAGAAAACTTGAAGCATTTCTCAAACATCATTTTTACATCTCGATGCAACCAGAGTCACCAAAATCTTCATTGTTGAATTGAAATTAACGCAGAAAAAAAAAATAGTTTCTCCGGAATAACTACCCATATTCACATCCAACCCAAATAACTACCCAAGAGATCGTGTCAAACCCTAATGACCCACGTATTCCCCTATAAGTCCATTTAAAATTAATCCATTTATTATTTAAAATTAATTCATTTTATTTTATGACAACTAACAAATTGTCAATTTAAATCGGTAAAATAAAACTTGCAATCATGCTATGGCTGTATAACATCTCTAGGCTTTGCCTCTTGGGGTAATTATGCAAAATAATTGCCTATTAACCCTAAAGTATAAGTGCAATTAATAATTTTCACTATGTGCTTATACCATTTTTTTATTTTAATTCCCATTTTTAAGGCTCTGTAATGCCTCAAAGATCACTTCCTATTTATTAAAATAGAAATTATATGGTAGATTATGCCCTAAATGCAATATAGTGTTTAAAAACTAAACAATGAACATACATTTATCAAATCAAGATTAAAATGCATCGCAGAATATAATCTAACTTATAAATAAATAATTCAACAAATAATTGTATTAATTCAATTTTATCAATGCTAATGAATATATTAAACAATGCAAATAAATATATAATTTCAGTCTCAATAATTGGTATAACTAAGCAATAATATTTATTTGTATGTAATTAGCAAGAATCCAAAGATTGCTAGAATGGACCCTAGTTCAACTTCTTCCATCTGTGAGCAATCTAGGAGAAATAAGCATACTTTGCCACTCTACACAAGAGTTAGTTCCTCTGGAACAATGCTCAACATCCATGTAGCACCAAAGTCCTGACTAGGACTATCCTGAGTGCACCTCCGTACCTAGGTTGGACACACACATAAGATGTGCCCCCTTCTCCATCTTGCTCACAGCTTGCTAACCTGGAATCATATTCTTGCAGTGTACAGTGCTTGATTATTTCCCTTTTCCTTTGCTTTTTCCTCTATTTTCATGTGTGTTTTCTTTTACATTATTTTCACAGGTTTAAATATTAACCCAAAGAGTGGTTCCAAATATCACACCCTTCAATAAATAATATTACAAATAACATTTTAATTGTAACTTCCCGTGAAACACACTCCACTATGAGTGTACTTATAAATAAGGTTCTTTTAACCTTTATTTTAACTCGAAAGTAACTTGTTTTTCTCCTTTCTTTTTTACATTCCTTCTTGTTTTCTTCTATTTTTTTTATATATTTGTTTTTACTCTCTAAAGTTTTTACAAACTTTATTTCTTTAATTCACTTGTCGGGGAAAAAGTCCCATAACACATTTAACCATTTTTGATTTGATCATGAATCCATCAATCAAGATTCAAGGAGGTGTACTCATCAATGGTGAAATTAAGTGTTCAGGGTAACCACACAAAGTAATTTACAATTAGTAAACCATGAGTGGTATGAACACTTTGAAACTCAACTTCATATTTAGAAATCATGAAGCAAAATTTGTATGATGACAAGTTAAATGAATTTTAACAATTTCAATTCACAATATTGAATAGAAACCATGAATCAAATTTGTACTAAGCTCAAAATATTGATAACCATCAACAATTTCTAAATTTGGTGTAGAGAAAACCATGAGAATAACATGAAAAATTAGAAAATATTGTGTATTTTCTCTTAAATCCTATAATGTACAAATGTTTCCAATGAGTTTTTCCAAAAACACCAACAAGAACTCACTAGTTCTTCACCAATTCTAACTTATTCTAACTATTTCTAATGCATTTGATCCATCTATAGATTCAAATCAGCTTTTCCATACTAAGTTTTCAGCCTAAGATCTAATGGCTATGATCAATTTGATCCAATGGCTCACATTTGATGCTCAAACACAAAGTCAACTTTGGTGGCAAGGAATATTCTACTTCATCTTTGTAGCTTCTTCAACAAGCTTCCCTTAGTATCAAAAAATAATATTTTATTTACTATTAATTACTAAGTTTTCCAAATATGACAGAAGGTAACTTTTGGAAGCCAAAAATATTAAGTATTTGCAACCACATCTCCAAAACATTTATTATTTGGAACTTCAACTCCAACAAGTTGTTGTAGTATGAAAAATATTCATAAAAATAGATATAAGCAGCTGTAGAAAATCATTTTTCTATCATAGGTGGCTGTAAGCATTCATAGAAAATGCATTTCCAGCCTTCATACTTCATGGTTTCACCATTTTTCCACCTCAAATCTTCATTTCAGACCTAGAAAAGAAAGTTGGGCATTTGTAGAAGGTTGTATCAGTTATGAACAAGGCTGCAAATAAGGTACAAGGAGGTGCAATTCATCCTCCATCAGTTGTATGGCTTCAATCTCTACATTTTCCACCATTTTGGGCTCTAAATATGAATGTACACCAGTATCTTAGGTTTGATTTTTGCATTGCAAAATCTCCTAGGGTTTTTCTTCATCATCCTCAACATCACATTGGCTTAATTTTGTAGGTACATAATTATTTTGGGCATGAAAATCAAATTTCTTCATGGGTGGGACAAGAAGGTGTCTCTAGGTTTTCACTCCTCCAAGATAGCTCGAACTTATCCTTCATATTTCCAACCCCTTAGACCTACAACCAATAATTCAAATAATCAATTTCATCATAAATAAATCAATTTCAATCAATACATTTCAAATCATTTTCATTATGCATTTTAAGCCCAGAAGAGATTTTTCTCAAGTACTTAATTCAAAGAATGTTGGATTTAAGTTATGCCTCTTAGAGCCTGAATCTATCCCAACTTATGGTAACCTCAAGAACACATAGTTCAATAATAGGATGACATGCTACTTTTTCTACTATTTTTTTTTATGTACATGGTCATTACATGAGACTCCATGCCCCACTATAATTGTATAATGCATACCTTTTAATTATAAATTGGTCAAATAATTTTTTTTTCTTAAAGGTTATCTTTAAATAAATAAATTTCATTAAAAAAAGATGCTTCAATTATAAAACATCCCATCCTAAATAAATTTAGTTGAAAAAATATCTTCAAAATTATAAAAGTCAAATCTTAAATAAATTTAATTAAAACTATTCTTCAATAATATAAGCTAAATTTTAAATAAAAATTAATAATATAATTTTAAATAACTTTAATTGAAAGGATAACCAAATTATAAAATTTATATGTATTTTTTTAATAATTTAAGTGAAGATTAGGTCCCTCTGCCTTCTCATTAAAAGTTATAAAAGTTTACATAGAGATCCTACCATGATAGTGGGCAAGGATTTACCAGATGAAAATTATGAAAACCTTATGGAGTGTTGAGCCCTACAAACAAAAGATGACTATTACAAATTATCAACATACAAAATAGGGATTAATGTTTTATAAGCCTAACTTGGAATAGTCCATAATAATGATGTCACAATTAGAAAAAGAGGAGAGTACTATTGGTAATTTTTGAACATGAAGAAAAAGCACTAATGAATTCCAACCCATAAGTATCATCCTTTCCTTTAACTAGATTGAATCTACTCTAGAATTTGTCTAGTACACAAAGACTCAACACAACCATGGTTATCATAGACACACCCTATAACACTACCACCTCATTGATTAAATTCATTAGCATCTTCCCTACTACTCAAATAGTGCTAGTCAAATGCTACCTCTGAGATGAAATAGAGGCTCCATACTAGAATGGCTATGAATATGAAGAGGGAATTCCAAAGGAAAGAGTTCAATTTAAACCCATGATGATTGAAATGGTAATTTGTTATCTAGTATTATGAGGAGTGTCTAATTATATATTCCTAGAGACCTGACCAAGTTTTCATATCATCGCTTATGATAAGTTATAAACCTTGATCTACTCCATGGTTTGATAGAAGATATACTATTTGTTTCCTTCTCTTAGATAATGGTTTATGGATAAATTTGATATTTTATACAATTCTGACCAAGCCTCATCGACAATAACTTTTTTATCTCAAACTCCCTAAATGGTTATTTTTTAGATTGAGGATGATCACCATTGAATCACTTTCAATCATTACATATTCTAATTTGCATGCATTTACTAGTCACAACCTCAAGAGAAATGCCTTTTCTTTTGCCTCATTATTTGTCCTAGGTTTGATCTTCTTCAAATCTTCCTTGATCATTCTTCCTAAATGATCCCTAACCACACATCCAGTTCTAGAGAGCCCTGAGTTTCCCCTTGAGCTCTATCCAAGTTTATTTTGAGAACTCATTAAACATGGGAAATTCACTTGAGATAAAGTTAATTATTAGATGAATATATGGAGAGAGAGAGAGAAAACCTATGAACTAGAGGAAGAGAGAGTATTTTTGAAAATTTGAGAATATCTTTGTCCCAGGTCATGAACATACACTTCTTTCTAGATTTGGTGGATACCCTAGTCAAAACCACTTCTATAATGGTAGATTCTACCTCAAAGAAGAAGGCATCCTTGCTAAAGGTATGATCTTAGAATATATTTCAATTATGATCCTTCCATATATGTCATATGAGAAGGGAAGGACTTGTCATCCAAAGACTAGAGAAAATGGCCTTCAGCTTGCTAAGAGGCCATTCTTTGAACAAGAGTAGTTGTGTGGTTAGGGGATTGAAATTTAGCTTAAGGTGACCAATCATCCATTTCCAACATGACCTTGCCAAGGGTAATTCAATGAGTATATGTTCATTTATTTCTTCTAATATGCATCTACATGGAACTGGGATCCCAACTATTTTAGTCTATCACCTGTGAGAACTTTTCTCCTAATAATTTCCTAGGAAAATTCCCCGACCTTAAGCAAATAGTGTTTATTATAGCATTTCATGAAGGACCATTCAAGGTATTCTAAGGGTTGGATAAGAGAGTCATAACCAACCTTTACCATGTAGGGTCCACTATTAGAGTACATCCATATCAATTCATCATTCTTGTTACCATCAAGTATTTTTCTCCTATTAAGGATTGAAGTGTGCATATGAATTTGTTCCTTTGTGGCTAGTAAAAAAAAGCCATGTTTCCATTTTCCTACTTTGATTCCATCGACCATCTAGATTTGAAAGTAATCTACCACTTTAGAGCCCCAACTATTTGATAGAGTCACTTTTAGATCAAAAAGTTCTTGAATATTCTTCAAAGGGTGATGTTCATTCCATGAGGCATTCTAAAAATTAACTTTTTTGCCACTATTTATCTTGCAAGTGAGATGATTAGTTAAATTATATGTCTACATTTAGTGATGAAATTCCAAATATGCAAACCCATTTGGAGGTTTTGAGTGGTGAATATTTTTTCCTCCTCAATTGAGTCTAAATACTTCTTCCTCATGAGTATGTAGCATATAGAGCCCTTTTGGTGAAGATATTCCACATGATTTTATCACTCATTGGCATATTATGAAGGCTTATATTTCTTATTCCAACTCCAACATTTTCTATTGGGAGGCATACTTTATCTAATGAAACAAGACCCAAAACTTCTTTCTATCCTTCGTTCCTTGCCATATGAAGCCATCCATTGTTTTGTTTAGCCATTCCACAATGTGACATAGGAATATCCATAGGAATCCTAAAAAATGTGGTATCATGTCAAGAAATGGAATTTGTGGTCTAATTTAATAGTTTATGTGTGTGTAAAGTTTATGGTTGATAGTTTGTAATGGTAGAAGTTAGTGCATTTCAATAAATTAAGGAATTATCTTCTATAGTTATGGTAGAAATGATGAATGTGGTTTGTTTATCATCACTTAAAGTTTAAGGTTGATTGGATAAGTAGAGGTTGATGATTTGGTTCATAATGTGATTGTGGGCACATAATGTATGTGTTGTTGGAACTATTCTTGTTTTGTTTAATTTTTTTTTTTGTTTGTGCCAAAGATGAATATTTGTGAGATTTTTTGTATCCATTGTAAATGTTTGTGGTGTACCTCATAAAGAGTCTCCACCATTGCACCACTATAATTTATACATTTGTTATATTTAGTCAACAAGATGTTTCATGTTGTAATGCTACTTTTCCCCAAAGTTATTTAATTAATTGCAGAAGATTTAAATACAGTTAATAATAGAATTATACAACTTAAAGTATGCAAGATTATTAATTCCAATGTAAATTGCAACATATGATAATTTAATAAGAACTCTAAAGTAAATCATTAACAAAGAAAATTGGATAACATAGTCACATTATCATATTAACATCAAAACCTACATATATAATAGTTCTAATATCTTTTGTTAGTAATAAGTTTAGTACTTGTCCGGTCTATTTGGTTGCAATTTTAAATATTAATGTTCATAAATAATAATATCTAGTTTTAGTAATAATTGTTTTGAATTATGTCGTCTATTATCATGTAAAGATGTTTTAAATTTAAAGATTGAAAGATACTGTTGCTAAGTTTCATGACAATCACAATATGCCTACATGAGTTATTAACACTATGGCTTATCCAAAATAAATGGATCCATTTACCTTGTTCAAATGCTTTCCCGAACAGATATATTAATTTTTAAATTTAATTTTTTAATAGGTAGAAAAATATCAAGAATGTGTGTTAGTATCTTTAAACCCTATGTCTTTCATTTATTTGTTACCCTCCATAGTCAATTGAACATTAAATGGTGGAGATGCAGGCACGCAGGGAGGATGCAGGTAACGGTTGTGGAATTTGGTGTTGCACCCACCATTAGCATTCTCTTGTAGGTTTCTAAGCCTTTTCAACAAACCCATTTGAATATACCCTACGCTCACGACATTCCATGAAACCCCCTTTTCTTTGAGGCGTTCTATTGAGGCAGTCATATGCCTTTTCTATGCTTCCACATCTGCATACGCATTTACCAGGGCACTTGCAACTGCAAAATCTGACAAAAATCCTTTTTCCATTATGCTTTGATGGATGTCCCTACCCTATTCCAAAATGCCCATTTTGGCATAGGCAGGGATGATGTTGGCAAAGGTCATGGAAATTTGACCTTACACCTATCAATTGCATCTGCTTGAAGAATTTTTAAAACCTTTTCAACAAATTCATTTTGTGCATATCTTGAATTCATTGCATTCCATGAGTTGACGTTTCTTTGAGGTTTTCTATCAAACAGTCCATGTGCATGTTCTATGCTTCTACATTTTTTTTCATATGAATCTACAGGGTATTTGCAGCTACCATATCTACCAAAACAAATCCCCTTCTGTTATTCTTTGATGGATGTACATACCCTGTTCGAAAGCTTCTATTTTTGGCTCAACAGGGAGGACGCTGGCAAAGGTTGTGGAATTTGACTTAACACTTGTCAATTGCATCTGCTTGAAATGTTCTAAAGCCTTTTCAATAAATCCATTTTGTGCGTATCTTGCGATCATTGCAGTATATGAGACCATATTTCTTTTAAGGCATTTTGTCAAACAGTTCACGTGCCTTGTCTATGACTCCACATTTTGCATACAGGTCTACCAGGGCACTTACAACTACCACATCTAATGAAATTCCCTTTCTGTATGCTTTGATAGATGTCCATACCCTGTTCGAAAATGCCCATTATGTCACAGGCAGGGAGAACGTTGGCAAAGGTTGTGGAATTTGACTTTACACCTGCCAATCACAATTGCCTGAAAGTTTTTAAATCCTTTTCAACAAACCTATTTTTAATATATCTTGCACTCATTGCTTTGCATGAGATGACATCTTTTTAAGGTATTCTGTCAAATAGTTTGCGAGTCTTCTCTGTTCTTCCAATTTTCACATACATGTCTACCAGTTACAACAGCATCTGATATATATCTATATCTATATATATGTATGTACATAGATAGGATTTGCACACATCATTAGAGATAGATGATTCTTGGGTTTTTTAGGTAATAGTTTTGCATTTTCCTTGTCTAAACCTACGAGCTTAATACATGTGACACCACAGTAATTGGAGGTTATCTCGATAGCTTTCCATTTATTTCAACGGGATCAATCAAACACTATCACCCATCGTGTATTCCAATGAAAACTCCAAGCTGAGTTCCAAATGCATTGATTGTTTCCCTTCTAGGTTGTTGTCCTTGATGACAAATTCAACTCTCTATAACAGTGGTTGTTTGTGGCATGGCAAATTATAGTTGTTTCATATGGCAGTGGGCATTGGTATTGGTATTCATTTTCATGGGCATTAGAGTGTTGGTATGGAGCATTGGTATGGTGTATCATAGTTGTTATGATGTCAACATTAGTTTTGTATTGATGTCAAAAGGTGTTAAGGTTCATCAACAAGATGTTGAGGTCATTAAGGTTAACATGCTTCAGTATCATCTTGGGAAGTTCATACTTGGTTCACATTGCTTCATGATGGCTCTTGTTAGATCTTGTTTTAGGGGGTGACATTGGATCTTACAGGTGTTTGATGTTGACATTTTGTTTCAAAATGAAGTATGGTTGTTCACACGAGTTCATGATGATGATGACAAAGTACCTTCTCAGTTAATTTGATGATGATGACATTTTTCTAGTTTAGCAGGAATTGAGATTGTCATCTTCATGATATGTGTGGTTTGATAGTTTTGTTCATTTCATTTGAATCAGGTGAAGTTGAGTTGTTATAGGAGAAGTTGACTTCTTAGAACAAAACCTTAATCCTCAAGTTCATTGATGTTTAGTTTACCATGTTTCTAAAGTATCTCCAAGTTGCAATTGTTTTTAAAACAACCTTTTCCTAAACCCTAAGCCTATACTCTAATGCAAATAGTCTTCAAATCTAAAACTTTTCTTCTGTTAGTGCTTATCTTGTTTATCTTCCACCAAATTGTATCATTGAGGTTTAATTAGGGTTTATGTTTTCTAAGTTCCTTAAAAAATCTAAAACCCTAGATATTCTTTTGAAACCCTAACAAAAACCTAATAGGCACTAAGCCTTTAAACCTTCTATAGCCCATCATCCCTTATAAGTACTTTTTGATCTATTCTTAAGTTGACTTATAATCACAGGGTAACCTACTTACAGTTACCCATTGAAGGGTTGTTATAACATTCATTTGACCGGCCATTCTTCTTTGTTAACTGGTGCTCATAGGTAATGCAAATATGATGGAGCACCAAAAGCAAATCAAACGATCCAAATTAAAAGATGGTTGGTGTGAACTATTTATTAGGTGGACAAAATTCAAAACACATTTGAATGCCAATGGTCGCCTTCACATTCTAATTTTGACAGGCTTTCTAATTTAAAAGCCAAAAGGAATGGGTTTTAACCTCTATTTTTTGAAGCAAAAACTTGGATTTTTTCTATTTTGAAACACACAATGATATGTGAGTTTCCAATTTTTATTTAAGAATGATATGAATATATCTTTCGAATAAATATGATTTTTGTAAGCTTTTGATGAAGGATGAATATATATTTGCAAAGAGGTGTAGAGAGTATGTAGTGTATATGTGCCACAAAGTTGTAGAGAGGTATTTGAGACTTTTGCAAAGAGTTGTTTAAAGATTTTGTAGGAAGATGTCTAAAGATTTTGTAAAAGTGTTATTACAGAAATGTTTGAGAAATGTTATGTAGAGATGTTATGTAGAAAATGATTGAAATTGCAGAGTTTAAAGGTTGAAGAACATTTGGTACCTATTGATCATCATCTTCAATTTTTGTAGAAATTGAATTCAATTATTGTAGAGACTGAATCTTATTCTTGCAGAGATTGAAACAAGTTTGTTATGTTGTGATTTGTAAATTGCAGAAGACATTGTGTAAAGGTTTGTTGAGTGAAAACAAAAAGGGAGATATAAGTTTTGTGTTAGATAGAAACAGGGTAATCCACTGAGTTGTGTTATTTGGTATCAAGATAGTTGTATTGGTCAGTGAGACCTAGATATGTCATTGAAACACTTATCAGCTAGTGAGGCCTTGTAAATGTTGATTCTTGTGCTTAAGCTAGTGAGGCATTTTTGAGAGGTTTTTCTACCCCAAGATGGTTTTCCTCTCATATAAACTTTTGTGTCTCGGTCTCATATCTTGTATGATTTCTTGGTGAAACATTTGTTTTATGATTCATCTCTTTGATAAAGTTATCAGTTAAGTTTTGAAAATATCTAAAATATTGTTTTAGACACAACACTGATTCACCGCCCCTCTCTCAGTGTTGTTTGTACTCCTACAAATGCTATTAGAGCATAGATTCCCTATAGAAGTCTAATCGGCTTCGGTAGGTCCTGAGTGTGGAGTACCATGGGTAAGTGCAAAAGAAGTAGACAAAAGAAAAATGTCAAGTCTCCTACTAATCAAAAACCACCATTTATATGAAATTCATATGTTGATATAAAGTCAGTTGATAGAAATGTCTCAAAAGTTGAGTCAAGAGTTCCTTTCTTTGATGGCTTAGACTTCTTTGTTTGGTATATTAGAATGCAAGTATATCTATCCTCTTTAGGATATCGTGTTTGGATGTCTGTTGAGAATGGATATTCTATTTCCTCTCAATCATCTAATTCTACAAGTAACAAAGAGGCTTTTGAATGTAATCATATAGCAAAGAAGGCTATTTTGTCTAGTTTACCTAATAAAATCTCTTGTCAAGTTATGCATTGTGAAACAACTTAGGGTGTGTGGAAAGAATTGATAAGAATCTATCAAAGTGATGCACTTGAAGGAGAGGATAGCTTGTTATCTGAGAAGAGTAACAATGATGGAAGTCATTCACATGAAGGTGATGAAGTACAAGAAGAAGAACATCACATTATGAGTGATTATAATCAGGGGTTTGATGAAAATGATTGTGAATTTGATTTAGAGGGTGAATTATTGTGCACCTTCAAACAAAACAAGCAACTTAGAAAGTAAAATCAGAGATTAGAGGCAAAGCTTCAACAAGAAAAGGATTCTAAGAACAAATTTGTTTCAAACCTTGAAATAACATCTTTTGATCTTGAAGAGGCAAGAAGTCATATTATAGGCTTAAAGAATCATGTTGATGAATCAGACAAATTAATTATAACCCTAGAGACTGAGATTGAGGAGGCCAAGAGAATAAAAGATGTAACAACATCTGATCTTGAGATTAAAAGAGTTGAAAATATAAAATTAGAGGCTGAAATTATCAATCTTAGAAAACATTATGAATGTCTCAAGATTCTATCCATGAAATATCAGGAGTTTGAAGAAAGCACAAACAAGTTACATGAGATGTTGGGCAAACAAAAGTATCATAAGGATACTACTGGTTTAGGGTATGAAGAAGGAGAGTGTTCCAAAGTAAGAGAGACTCCTAAAAAGAAAACTGATCTGAGTTATCATGTCGTTGCTCCTGAAGGTAAAATGCACAATCAAAGGAGAAATTTTAGAAGAACTGCTTTAGAAAAACAAGCTTATATGTACATGTATAATTATTCATTTAATGGTTATTGTTACACCTGTAATCACTTTGGACACAAAGAAGTTAATTGAAGAAGAAATTAGTTTTCTTCAATATGGAATCCTAATGTTGTATGTTTCAAGTGTAATTTTCTTGGTCACAAAGCATATAGTTGTAGAATGTATGGAAGAATAGCATCACCTAGTTTGATAGGTTGGAAAAAGAAAAAAGTTGAAAAGGTTTGGAAGAAGAAACCTGAACAAAAGAAAGATCCTATGCAAGTGTGGAAGTAGAAACAAAGTCAAGATAAAATAGATTCTAAACTTGTGCATCTTGCACAAGTTACATCATCAGTTGCACAAGATATAGCATAAAGTAAGTGGGAGGTTTTTAATGATCTATCTCTTATCCCCAAGATGAAAGTCCAGATGAAGATCTATCTAGGAAGCATTATCAATGCATGTTTAGTACATTTTGACTATGGTGAATATTAGTCTCTAGTGCTGATTACCTTACCTTAATGTGATTCTACTTGTATGTTTTCATTGATAATATTGTTCAACCTTACATAGGATCAGAATGTCAAGATGTTATGCCTTTCTTATGATGTTCATGCAATGAGTGCATTGTGTCATGTTTGGTGTTGAGCCTAGTTCAAGAATTGATTTCTATTGGTGTTTGGTGTTTTCATGCTTCAAAGACATCAGTTGGTGTAGTCTTGGTCTTCATTCATTGTTAGTACATTTGATGATCCGATATATTGCAGACAAAGGTTGTTCATAATGACCTCAGACTGATAGGACATAGATATACAATGAAAGATGACAATGGTTTTGTAGTGTGTAGTAGTGGTATCTCATTGTTTGGAGGTATCTTGAGGGTTATACAGAGATTTGTTGCAGATGCATTTTGTGCCTATGCTATACTTGTCATTTGTGTGCCTCCCAATGGATAGCAATAGGTGCTTCATACAGCAATTAGTGTGATAGAATAAAAGTAATAATGTGTACAATACTTTGGATGTTAGTACTTTTAACACATGCATTCATTGATGATTCTTGTTTGATGAAGACACAACATGACAGATAGAGGTTTCTACCAGTTATTACTATATTTATTATGACAATGGTTCCTGTCTAGTTTCTACAAAATGACAGATGACAGTTTTTTTTCAGTGGTACAAGAGTGAAGTTTCTTCCATTATGCATTATGATGATAATGTTCTATGTTGTTTATTGGTTTGGGAGTAGTAGAAATCCTCTTTCTTAATGCAACAGTTCTTGATAACCATGTTCTTTTGCTAACTGTCCTAATTTTGATCTAACAATGTTCATATCTTGATGACATGATAGTGAGTCATCCATGAAATTTCTTCCTTTTGGTGCAATTCATGGACTCATGCTCTTCATGTCTTAGTAATACTAGATCTTTCAAAGTCACATGCAGTGTTTGATGATAGTCTTGATGAATGTTTGACTGATATTTTTCTTGTTGAATGTTCATGACTTGGAGGAGTGGTTTTTTGGATCTAGTGACTTAGATTTGTTTTCGAAGAAAATTAATGGACCTCTGCTTTGACAGTGTGCTTGCAATGACTTGTCTGAAAGCTAATGAGTGGACCATTGCATTGCACAAAGTTGAATAATGTTTGTTTTGATAGTACTGGTCTATACTTTGTACTCTGTTATGTATTGACTCTGGATGACAGTAATTAGTGTTGCATTGTAATGGACAATTTGTTATTATACTCTCTTGTTGTGATCTCATGATGGTCTAGTGCTCTCTCATGCTACACTTGAGAAGTTTTTGGAACACGGCATAGGATTCATCAACACATCATTAAAAATGAATTTTCTAATAATGCTAATGGACAAAAGTGATTGAATGTTCTTTGTCATTGGATTCAGGGGGGCAATTGGTGGTATTTTGAAGTCCTAAAATCCAATCATTTTTCATTTTGTTTTAATTTTTTTGTGAGTTGGTGGATAGTACTCTTAAGTTGTAGAGTTTTTGGTTCATTATTTGATGTGGTATTTAGGTTTGATAGTGCTGATATACTTCCAAGAGTAATGGTTGGCATGTGTACAAATTATTGTGGTGTCTATCATAAATGTTTATTTCTCTATTTTCAGGCAGATTTCAGAATGTGGTATCCTTATAAGACAGTGACAGTGACCATGGTATCTATTGAAGGATTTTCGCATTCATTTGGTGTGTACTTTAGTCATCTATGACAGTGTATGAAGGTGGGAAAGACAGTGGCAGTCATGATCCTTGGGATAGTCATGGTATGGTTTACTGATTCTAGTTTTTGTTTGTCATTTATATAGAATGATGTCTTTTGATTTTATGATGGCATTGACACACTTATTTCTCCCTTTGTATTTGATGCAAAAAGGGGAAGAGAGTTGATTTTTTGCCATCAAGGACAAAGGGGGAGTCTGCTGCCCTCCTAGGTTGTTGTCCTTGACGACAAATTCAACTTTCTGTGATAATGGTTTTTTGTGGCATGGCACATGATAGTTGGTTCATATGGCAGTGGGCATTGGTATTGGTATTCATTGTCAAGGGCATTGGAGTGTTGGTATGGAGCATTGGCATGGTGTATCACAGTTGTTATGATGTCAACATTAGTTTTGTATTGATGTCAAAAGGTGTTAAGGTTCATCAACAAGATGTTGAGGTCATTAAGGTTAACATGATTCAGTATCATCTAGGGAAGTTCATACTTGCTTCACATTGCTTCATGATAGCTCTTGTTAGATCTTTCTTTAGGAGGTGACATTGGATCTTACAAGTATTTGATGTTGACATGTTTCAAAATGAAGTATGGTTGTTCACATGGTTTCATGATGATGATGACAAAGTACCTTCTCAGTTAATTTGATGATGATGACATGTTTCTAGTTTAGTAGGAATTGAGATTGTCATCTTCATGATATGTGTGGTTTGATAGTTTTGATCATATAATTTGCATCAAGTGAAGTTGAGTTGTTACAGGAGGAGTTGAGTTGTTAGAACAAAATCTTAGTCCTCAAGTTTATTGTTGTTCAGTTTACCTTGTTTCTAAAGTATCTCCAAGTTGCAATTGTTTTCAAAACAACCTTGTCCTAAACCCTAAGCATATACTCTAATGTAAATAGCCTTCAAATCTAAAATTTTTGTTCTATTAGTGCTTATTTTGTTTATCTTCCACTAGATTATATCTTTGAGGTTTAATTTTTATTAGGGTTTATGTTTTCTAAGTTCCTTAAAAACTCTAAAAACCTAGATATTCTTTTGAAACCCTAACAAAAACCTAATAGGCACTAAGCCATTACTTTTTGATCTATTCTTAAGTTCACTTATAATCATAGGTTAACCTACTTAAAGTTACCCATTGAAGGGTTATTAAAACATTCATTTGACCGACCCTTCTTCTTTGTTAACCGGTGCTCACAGGTAATGCAAATGTGATCGAGTGCCAAAAGCAAATCAAATGATCCAAATTAAAAGATGGTTGGTGTGAACTATGTATCAGGTGGATAGAATTCAAAAGGCATTTGAATGCCAACAGTTGCCTTGACATTCTAATTTTGACGGGCTTTCAAATTTAGAAACCAAAAAGAAAGGCTTTTTACTTCTATTTTTCGAAGTGAAAAGTTGGATTTTTTCTATTTTGAAACACATAATGATCTATGAGTTTCCAATTTTGATTTAAGAATGATATGAATATATCTTTCAAATAAATATGACTTTTGTAAGCTTTTGATGAAGGATGAATATATATTTGCAAAGAGGTGCAGAGAGTATGTAGTGTATATGTGCCACAGAGTTGCAGAGAGGTATTTGAGACTTTTGCAAAGATTTGTTTAAAGATTTTGCAGGAAGATGTCTGAAGATTTTGTGAAAGTGTTATTGCAGAAATGTTTGAGAAATGTTATGTAGAGATGTTATGCAGAAAATCATTGAAATTGTAGAGTTTAAAGGTTGAAGACCATTTGGTACCTATTGATCATCATCTTCTATTTTTGTAGAGATTGAATTCAATTATTGTAGAGACTGAATCTTATTCTTGCAGAGATTGAATCTTATTCTTGCAGAGATTGAAACAAGTTTGTTATGTTGTGATTTTTAAATTGTAGAAGACATTGTGTAAAGGTTTGTTGAGTGAAAATAAAAAAGGGAGATATAAGTTTTGTGTTAGATAGAAACAAGGTAATCCCCTAAGTTGTGTTATTTGGTATCAAGATAATTGTATTGGTCAGTCAAACCTAAATTGGTTAGTGAGACCTAGAAATGTCAGTGAGACACATATCAACCAGTGTGGCCTTGTAAATGTTGATTCTTGTGCTTAAGCTAGTGGGCATTTTTGAGAGTTTTTTCTACCCCAGGAGGGTTTTCTTATCATATCTTGTATGATTTCTTGGTTCAACATTTGTGTTATGATTCATCTCTTTAATAAAGTTATCAATTAAGTTTTGAAAATATCTAAAATATTGTTTTAGACACAACACCCATTCACCCCCCCTCTTAGTGTTGTTTGTACTCGTACATTGATGACTTGGACTCCTTGGTGGAAAAGTAGGCCAAGATGCAACCATATATAAAAGTAGTGTTGCCCAGTCATTTCTCTATAAAAAGAATCATCACTCAAGTGACACATTACTACTAATAGCAAGTCAACATCATCTTTAAAACTGAAGTGCAAGGCTGAATGCATGCAGATAGGAAATTTACATAAACATATTTTGAAGAAGTTTTGGAATGACTATTTTGCAAGGAAACAAATAAAAGGATTTTGAAGGGAACTAGTTGAAACAAATAGATTATTGGTCTGTTCAAAAGAAAACTACTATAATTTGCCAAAAATTTTAGAGAGCGTGCCAACATGATGATTGATTAATAATTATATAGTAAAGTTCACGTATGAGAAAACTAAATTGTTTGTTCTTTTTGCATTTTGTCAAACTAGAAAATAGATCAGTCCAAGTTCTCTCATCACTATTAAAAAGTTCTCAACAGATAGTAGATAGCTAGAACAATCACAAAAATAATCAATTTTGTAGAATGCCACGTTTGATTAGATCCAATTCATAAATTTTATCTATTTGGATTAACAAACATAAAAATCTTATCAAACAAAGCTGTAATATTCTCTATTTAATTTATAAAAAGTAATATAGCCAATTATTATTTAAAAAAACTATACGAAAGTCTACAAGAATGTTAGGCCATTGTAGTGTTAGAATTGGCACTCTTCTAGCATGAGTTTTACCATAGTTATGGACAACATTGATATCTTTTTAATCCCTTATGTTCCTAGCCAGCTCTATAGAAATGAAATTTAGCAACTCATAAAGTTCCCTAACCACATACATAGTTTCTCTTTATGAACAAACTCGATTGTGATATGAAATTATTCATTCCCGATGCATAAGATTTTTGAAGAAATGTATTTTTTATTTATGCTATTAGGTATAAGATATTAAATGAAATATTCATAGTCATAGTGAGAGTCATACCATATGATTTCTTTTCCAAGTGGTTCGACCCTGACCATTTTTATGTGATTGTACTTGATATATTAATCATGGTAATTTTATTTAAAAGATTACTAAATTATTTGGTAAGAAGAAAGTTATTGTTTGCTATGATTATTTAATATTGATAAATCCAAATGATCTTCTCTAATTAGTTCATTTTACATAAATATTTCAGTTAGTGTGCTACTTTAATGACCCTTTGATTAAGTTTTAAATCATACTTACAATCTGGGAATCTATTTGTGTCCTACATGATATCTTAGATAATATTAGGTATGGGTTATGTTCTTAAGATAGTGTATTATAGAACTCAATGTGATAACATGTCTTTATTCCTTGGATCATGTATGAAAGCATGATTGTATCTTCTAAGTTCTCTCTATGACGTGCTTGATGAAGGATTGATTATAATAGGAAAATTCATATGATTCATGTTTTGGGTATCATGAATGAAGGGTTATTTTATACTTGGACTATTAATCATGATTGGAAAGAGTGAACCATATGGTGTTGAGTAATTTAAGTTAGCCTTCCTTGATTTGTGTACTAATGTCACATGAGAAAATGCCTCTAAGCATATTGCATTTGAATACATATAAATAACCAAAGGAGTGTAGGTTGTAGAGTATGGAGGTATCTAGGCTGGTTTAGGGATCTAGGGACCTATTGGTTTAGTGTAAGATGTTCCATATTAGGATAATCTATACCTTGTAAGATGTTAGTTAAGGCAGATAAGTCCAAAAAATAAACCTAGTTGTCATATGCTCTCACCTCACCTTCACAAATCTTAGTGATCAGAAAGCACTAGGGAATCTCAAATGGACATAGTCACTAGGAGACCCAAATTGACAAGTGGAAGTAAACTTAATTCCTTGAGCATACACCTGATAGGGATTCCTTAACACTAGGGCTGCATGACAACCACTCCTTTTAGGTGGTCGATACTGGATTTAATTCCATCCTTGTTTCAACTAAGTGGGTGGTAGCCAATGAAGAACTATGTGGGGTAGGGAATCACCCTATAAAGGGTTGCATACCCACCCATAGTTGCATCAAACATAGTGGAAGACATAACTACATATTCGCATACCCCAGTGTTAGTCGCATCTAGAGGGGGCCTTTCTATCATGGATATAGGGTATGTAGGTAGTCTGGAAGGTAAAGAATTCCCCCAGTACATAGGTCCCTTAGATATGGGGTGTTCTTTTATAATTAACATCATAATATCAAAAACATAATAAAGCAAGTCAGATAACAAGAAGCCTCCAATACTTAGGTTTAGAGGAATGGTGAAGAATTCAATTTTTAGCTTCTATAAATATTGTGAGCTTAACTTTTTTTGTATAATGATTCCGAACCAGATTAACATAAGAATGCCCAGTTAGTTTTGTGCAGGTAACAAGAATACAAGTCACTAGAGGAAAAGAAAATTGTCAAAAATGAATGTAGGGTACAATTAAAGACTTAAGGTATGTGTGATCAATTGTTCTTATATGTTATCTTGCATAATGTACTTTCTCTCATAATATACTTTCTCTCTTTGCTTGATTTAAAATTGGTGATCTTTTCAGGACTTGATGATTTTAGAAAACTAAGCTCTAGTTCATCTAACCTCTATAACATTTATTGAGTGTTTCTTTGAGTAAAATTTTATGAATCTGCATTTGGTGCATCTGTTGATCAAATTTTTTCTATCCTTGGTATTTTTTGAATTCAGATTTATTATTATTTTGATAATAAGGAGTTGGGTCCATAAATGTTTATCTGAATCACTGAGTAGGGTCATCTAACAATAATGGGTTATACTTTTTGGCCAAACTTGACATTGAAATCAACATTTTGAACTAAATCTTCATTTTCTAACACCCGTAGCCTCTAAACCATTAGGAATTTGAAGATGATGCGAACTAGTGATTTGTGATATTTTGTTTGTAGATTCTAAATATTTTCTTTTTAAAAAAATTGGAGTTAAATTATAAAAAAATTTGCATCTCCTTTGATAACTAGTTTTTAATCGTAAAGAATATTTTTTTAAAGTGATGTGTATTCTGTAGTACATAAGTTTTTTTCTACAAAGGATAAAATTCTGATTCTTTTGAATTTAGATCGCTAACACCGATATATAGGGCATACATTTGGTTTCATAATGTTTTGTTGAATAGTTTTTTTTTTATAATTAAGTTTTGAAGTCAAACCAATTATAATTTAGACATAAGCATATTTCGTAAAACATAATTTTTTTTGGATGTATCAAAATTCAATTTTGTTTTTTTTATTTAAACAAGGACATCAATACCTAGGGCATCGATATTTTTTAGAATTTTTTTCCACTAATTTACTAATTTTGCATGTGTGTAGAATAGAGAACTTGATATTCGGTGAAAAACCTACATTCACAAGAAATAAAAAATAAATATAATAATCAAATTAAATATATTTAAAATTATACTTTTTAGGAAGCTTATAATAAGGACTACATACTTACAAAACATAAATTTTAAATGAATTCATTTGATTCCCCAAAAGGTAAATCAAAAGTGGTTTTTTATTAGCATTTTGATAGGTGTAGAGAAGACTCCATTATAGGTATGGTTTAAAACTAGCGGGTTTCTATCCAAGGGGGTTTGAATCTAAGGGGGTTTGATCAAACCCTCTTCAATTAAAATCCTTTAAATGGAACCTTTCAAGGCTTAAATTATTATATTTTCTAAAAATATGTGATTTCAACGAAACTCAGGATGCCCCAAAAAGTGTAACCCATTATTATGGCAGCATCTAGCACTCAGATCGACAACTCTCACCCTAGGAAGATTTTAGTGGTCTTGGTCCTCATACCTATGGCACATTCTAGGAGGAACTAATTTTTATTTAGAACCAACCATGTGCTTCCCAAGCATAGAAATCTAGTTCTTATCCAAAACCAACTAGTTCTTATTTAGAACCAACCATAGGCTTCCGAAGCACACAAGCCTTGGCTAGGACAATCTCGAGTGTACATTGTACCTTGAGTTGGACACACACTGTGTGCCCCTTCCCCTAATGCTCATGGCCCCCCAAACCACTTACTTTTTCCTTGAGTGTTCTCCATGCCCTTTCCAAGTCTCACATAAATGTCCTATATAACCTTTTATGGGGTGGTTCTAAACCATCACCCTTCCACAAAGTATATCATTAATAATTATTTAATAAACATAATAATTCCTCCCTTTTAAAAGGATTTTTTTAAATATTCTTTATTTATCTCCATTTTAATCAAAGGATCATAATATCCTTTATATTTTCCATCTCTTTTTAATTATAGAGGGTTAAATAAAATTCATCCTCTTATAATTTAAAGGGTTATTCATAAAATAGCATTCTTTTACATTTTTTGGGGAAAAAGTCCCATAACATTTCTCCCCATGTAAATTAGTTGTTATCTTCAATAGCTCAAGTTAAATCTACAACATAATTCACCAAAAAATAATTAGCCAATTAAGTGTGGATGAACTACTATCAATATCAGAACAAATCTATTTCATTTTAACTTCATCTATAATTATATTTCTCAAATTTTTTATCTTTTTATTAACTCTTCTACTTTAACTGAAACCACAATCAAATCCCATAGAAATACTTTATTAATTAATAACTTGATTATAACTATAAGTACATTTTCACATGAAATAGATCATGACTTTATACTTGAGAAGATAACACAAGTGTATACACCAAATCTCTAATCAAATAATCTTTTAAATTTAGTCATTCATGTGTGACCTTATCTTTAATATAAATATTTCAATCTTTTAGATGTCACTTCAATATAAAATATACAAAAGTATTATCATGTGATCACATAACACTTACCTAGTGAATGACATGCATATCCCATACTATGTAGCCACTCATCATTTAGTACTATATACTCAAAATATAATCAAAGGTGATAGTCATGCATTCCGATCTACATGAATATGCTCTTTTCATATACCAAATACAATTGAATAGCAACAAATACATCAATGTTTATATAATTTCCTAGTCACGCAAATAAAGTTTTGGGACAAGTATAAATCTAACAAGGATTTAAATGTAAATTGGTTTGAACTACTATCAAAATGGTGTTTATAATACCTAACCGGGATCTCAGACCTATACAAAACATGTACAAGGTTATAGGGTTGATCAAGTCCAATAATAAAGTACAATAAAATAAAAATGGTACAAAGAATCAAATAAAACATCTTAAGTAAAAATAGAACAACAACCAAAGTAAATTACTAGCTACAGAGTACTTCATAAATAAAAAAATTCTTAGATTTGTATATAATTAGAGGTTATCTCTCCCCCTATAAAATTGAATGTGTCCCCATGTTGTAGCCTAAGAGAAACTACTTAATGTCACATCCTATGAAATATTTTGTGTATTCCAATGATATTGTCCCAAGGGTAAGGGGTGAAATTAATTTTGGGACTTCTGGGTTATGCGTCCACAATGTAACTTAAGTTGGATTGAATTAACAAATCAAGGAATCAATTTTAAATATACATAATAGGTATAGTAAACCTATAATATATAACAATAATCACAAAATCCCAAAAATTTATGGAAACCTACGATATCCACCCTCCTTGCTTCCTCCACTCTCTGTTAAGACATGGATGTTCATGATGTAAAATTAAAAAATATTTCATCACCAATTTGCTAAAGCTAAGATAAGAGAGCATATATCTAAGTAAATTGAATAATAATGGTTGTTATATTGGTTTATTGCCTCCAACATCATATATATATTTATGTTTTCATTCAAGGTCTATACCATGTAAATGTTATCTATCCATACAAATAAAATAAACATAGAGAAAGAAGAGAGGATTTTACAAATTCAAAGTCTAGTTATTTAAAACCAAGTACAATAAGTCCAATAAGGTACATTTAAAACTTAAAAATACATTATAGTTAATTTTTTTTTTAAAACTCAAAATGCACCTAATGTGCTCCAACATCCATACATCATGAAGCCTCAAAATATCACCATGTAAATTCCTTGTTTGGGTCCATAGGTTATTTATAGGTGATTAGTGTGTATTTAATGGTATGTGGTTCAATTTTTATGAATGGTAAGCTATTTTTACTATATATAGTAGATAAATATAACTTTCTATTGTGATCTATTCTCTATTAAAATTTGTAAATTTGTGACTAGGAAAAGTTAAGATATGATAGGATATAATTTATGTAGTTGAATTATGGCTCAGTGTTTATTTTTTATATTCAATCAAGGCAAAAAGAGATGCATACACATTGATGGTATCTTAAAAATGACATCAATCGATTACCAACTCTAAGACATCATTTACAAAAAATCATGCACACTTGAACTCATGCTAGATTTATTCACTACCATTGATATTGTGTTGACACCTTTTCTAGGATAGTGTTTTCATGCTAATAACATGTTAATATTATAATATATCATATTAGGATATTGATCAAAGGTAATTGTACAAAATTTTAATGATGACTATAGGTTTAAGATTGCTACTTGTTTTCGCATGGTCAAAGCATCTCACACATAGGAAACAAGGCATTTGTACAACTAGAAGAAACCTTGGTCATATTCTCATCAAACTCTTTGCACACAATATTATATGATTAATGGCATACCAAAGGATCCAAATTCTACTTAGCATCCAATCTCACTAGAAATTTCGTTATGTAGATTAAATCACACTACACATTTATACACTTATATTACAATCATAAAATGGAATTAGCATCCACTATTCATCTCAATCTTTTTGTGAGGGTTATTGAGAGAAATTGCCAAATAGATTAAATCACACTACACATTTATACACTTATATTACAATCATAAAATGGAATTAGCATCCACTATTCATCTCAATCTTTTTTGTGAGGGTTATTGAGAGAAATTGCCAAAGAGTTTTTGTGATTGCCTATGTCGTATTTGAGAAAATAGAGTGTTAAATTCTTAAGAAATATGAATAGGAGGACGTTAATGTTTTCGTATTACTATTATTCTACTTACTAATTGTGGTGAAAGTAGACTTAGAAGCCAATGCCACATGAATTACTTAGTCAAAGCAACAATAGTAGCCATATAACAAATTTAAGCATGTGAGAAAAATAGGGGACAAGGCCTTGTTGTAGTAATAATTATTAATAGCTAAGTGAGAGTTACAATCAATATCAAAAGGACGCATATTGAAATAAGTTCACTTAGTGTAATTAATGCACACAACAACATTGCCCTATAATAGCAACTTCCATATGGGGTGGACCGCTCTCACACATTATTTCCCAATTTCAAACACACGGCTCGATGTTCTTATCAATGTTATCGAAGCTTGGATAATTTAAAGCTTGAGTGATTTAAATAATTTAAAGCTTTAAGTGATTTAACTAATTTAAAGCTTTAAGTGATTTAACTAATTTAAAGCTTTTCCTCACGTATAATTCATGTAACATTCCTTTTGTTTGTTTCTTCTTCTTATTATATTTTACCTAAATTTTACTTTAAAGTACATAAGACCTTATAAAGAGAGGGGCACTATTCATAAGGAAAAGTGAACATTGACATTATTTGACTCACAAAAGTACATGGGTTAGAATGTGTATTGTAGCGACCATGAAGTGGTGTGGGAATATAGAATGTTACTTTGCTCTCTTAGTTACTTCTTGTATCCGGTATATTTTGATAATTCTAGATAGTTTTCTCAAGACAACACAAGAATACAACATGAATATTTAAATTATTGTTGCAAGCAACACCAGAAATTTTATTTTAGGAATTATAAGCTAGCAGTAATAACCAAAAATATCTAAAATAAACACTAAATTTTAGGATTTTTTTAACTATAGAATTGTTAATCAAATAATTCAAAGTTGATGCAGAACCTCTACAATTTATCACTAGCATAGGAATTGCTTAAGAATCAAACATATATCAATGTCACTAATACTAAATATTCTACAACTTTATAGATTGATAAATATCTTTGTGGTGTGATATGAAGAGTGCGCATTTTGGTCTTGTGTGGAATCATAGGGCTTACTGATGCTAGAAACCAAATCTTGACAATTCAACTATTAATTACTATGCTCCATCTGGTCATGCCCTTCATTTTCTCATTTTTATATTATCCCTAATTTAGGGAACCAAATTGTTCTTTGTAGGCCACTAACTATAGAGGGATTTTAGGCTCATTAGATGTTCAATTTCTGACTTTGATTATCTTTATTTTAGAATTACTAACTAGATCCTAAGGTTTCTCAATAAATCCATTCCTTAAGATAATAAGGAAGGCTTCTCATAGGCACAAGATTGTCTTAGCGCTCACATAACCTTAACAAAAAAATGATTTAAAAAATCTTACAATTCAAACCATGTGTCTAGGAAACTAAAATTTAATGTTAACTATGGACAAGACTTTAATCATGAATATGCATACATAGACATGATCCAAGATTTTCAATAATTCCAATGAACAAATGAAGAACAAAAAAATAGTATATGGACAATGGATATAAGTTAGAACTTGTAAAATTGGGTTTGATGTCTCTGAGGTTAGGGTGAATGTATAATGTTGAATATGCACAAGGTGTATATCAAAAATTTGTCAATATGAAATTTGAAACCATATAGCACATTTTAGATAGGAAGGCCTGATTATTAGACTCTGATACCAAATGTAACAATACTTTTCCCTAGGGTTATTTAATTAATTGTAGTGGATTTAAATAAAGTTAATAATAGAATTATACAATTTAAAGTATGCAATGTTATTAATTCTAATGTAAATTGCAACATTTGATAATCTAATAAGAACTCTAAAGTAAGTCATTAACAAACAAAAATTGGATTACATATTCACATAATCATATTAACATCAAAACCCACATATATAATAGTCCTAATATCTTTTATTAGCAATAAGTTTAGTACTTAGCTAAATCACTGATAACTTGGATTGGCCACTCTCACCCTAGGAAGATTTTAGTGGTCTTGGTCCTCATAGCTATGTTACATTCTAGGAGGAACCAATTTTATTTTTAGAACCAACCATGTGCTTCCCAAGCACACAAGCTCTGGCTAGGACAATCCCAAGTGTATACCATACCTCAAGTTGGACACACACTATGTGCCCATTCTCCTAATGCCCATAGCCCCCCAAACCACTTAGTTCTTCCTTGAGTTTTCTCCATGTCCTTCCCAAGTTTAACATAAATGTCATATAATCTTTTATGGGGTGGTTCTAAACCATCACACCCTTTCACAAAGGTTATAATTAGTAATTATTTAATAAACATAATAATTCCTCCCTTTTAAAAGGGGTTTTATAAATATTTTTTATTTATCTCCATTTTAATCAAAGGATCAAAATATCCTTTATTTTTTCCATCTCTTTTTAATTATAAAGGGTTAAATAAACTTTATCCTCTTATAATTTAAAGGGTTATTTGTAAAATAGCCTTCTTTTCCATTTGTGGGGAAAAAGTCCCTTAACACAAGTGGTCTTAGGCTTTGTGGCTACTTGAGGCTAACATGGAACATGTCAAGAGCTTGAGGGTAATATAAATAAGAGGCTTTGAATTGGTAGAAAGCAAGCAAAGAATAATAGGATGGAGTAAAGGCATAGAAGATAAGTTCTGTAGTGAGGGAGTGAGATATGAGTGATAGAATATGGTAATAGTAGTATGCTGTGGGATACAATTTGAAGGTGTGAAATGTGGCATGTAGGAATGTTTCTTTGAAGTATGGATTAGAGTACCTTTGTTAGGTCATATTGTGGCCCATGTGGCAATTTTAGAATGGAAACCATTATGTAGTTACAACTAAGAGGGACCATTGCATAAATCTATCATTGTAATTTAATGATAATCATAAAAGTTATCTTTTGAATAATATGTGATGTCATCCCATGAGTTCTTTTTTATTTGTGGTTCAATCTTTGTTGTGGGCTCTATGGTTGGATAGTCTTTACTAGGACCCTTTTACAATGACTACATAAAAATTCTACAAGGGACCTTAAGGAGTGAGAGAAGGTAGATAGGAAGAGTAGACAAAATCAATTTTGCCAATGTTATTTTTCTTGCAAAGATCAACCATATACCATGCCAAGAGGCTAGCCTAGAGTTGAAGGTCTCAATAAAGGATGACTAAAAGGTAGACTTGCATACACTTACAAATAAAGGCACACCTAAATACTTGCTTGGGTTGTTTCCTCTTTGAAAACCCAAATTTTTTGCCTCATTTTTGGATCCTTGGGGTCCAATTGAAGAAAAAGAGTTATGATTTATTTATGTTTATTTGCTAGCCCAATGCTGCAAAGTAGGAGAAGAGGATATTTTCTATGTTTTTGGCTTCTTGAATACTAGCTTCTCCAAACAATATTGTAGCATCCATTAATTATAAATTAGTAAGGGATTAAAGACCTATTTCTTTGATTCCCTTCAATTCACCATTTTCAAGTGATTGCGAGATGCATCTCCCTATTTCTTTTGTCATCAGTATAAACAAATAGGGTGATAGGGTGTCTCCTAGTCATATCCCTCTAGCAGATTAAAAATAAATTTCAATCACTCTATTTACTAGAATAGAGTACTAAGGTGAAGATATAAATTTAGAGATGAGTTAACTTCAAACTTGGTTGAAACTAAACTCTTCCAAGAACTTCATGATGAATGTCTAATCGACCTTATCATATGCCTTATAGATATCTATTTTAAAGATTGTGTTTTTACTTCTAGTCTAGGATAAGGAGTGAAAAATCTCATGTGTAATTATAACTTCACAATATTCATTGAATAGGTCCACAAAGGTGTTGACATTAAGCCAAATGCTCTCAAATTTAAATGGGTAGTTTGGATCTGGGGAATCCTCCATCATTTTAGGAGAAAGTATAAAATGATCTAATATCGATGGTGGGATTATTTCACAATCAGTAACTAGGTTGTACCTAGTCCATTTGGTTTAAATAAGGAAATGGTCAAGTCTCTCTAAAATAATATTGAACCTTGACCTCTTATTTGTCCATGTGAAACTTCTATTTTTAGAATAATACGAATAAGAGAATTTTGATGGAAAAAAATGAAGTCTAACTAAGATTGCATAGACTTTACTAGGTCTCCCACCTTATCATTTTTGAGATATGTACCTCATTAAACTCCCAAGTAACCACTACTAACTATTCTTTGAGAGGTTACAAATACTGGGAAATTATCTTCCATACAAGCTTCATCTAAATTAGGTTGGAATAGGTGTAAATACTAAAGAGAAAGAAAGAAAGGGAGGATGAGGATCTTGCTACCTCATATAGTTGTCATTTTGTTTCATGGCTAAGGAGAGTGACCTCTATAGATTTTTGAAATTGTAGAATCCCCAAGCCTCCTAAGGCTTCTATTGAGAGAGTAAAGATACACTTCCATTTGAACCATTTCTAAATTAGTCTGTTTGATTCCTCTACAACCATTTTTTTTCTCATAGTAAGATAATGTCTAACCTTTGTAATTTTCCATATAATTCTTGACTAAGTGTCCCTTGTTAGGGGTATTCAATCTGCTAACATTCAAGGAGAAGACTTTTATTTCGATAGTGAGTAGCCCTACTCCCTTGCATTTTCTTTTCCCTGTTGAAATTAAGAACAAATTGAGATCCATCTTTTATCTCCTCTAAACTAAGATTGTTAGCATTTTTCATGAGGCTCCTTGTTATTCGGCCATAATTTTCTTTCATTCTTATTAAATACTTGTTGGGAAATGGCACATATATCTATGGAGAAAATCTTGTCTATCTCTAGGTATTAAAGCTCTAGTTCTCCTTCCTCCACTTCCAAGTCTTCTTTGTCTTAGCCATTCCCTTCTTAATTCTCCAAGATACCAGTAGTGGGTGAGGCTAGTTCTAGAGGAATCTAATTGGCCTTAGATTCTAAGGGAGAAGGAATGATCTCCTAACTAGGAAAATAAGTAGTGAACTGTTGGTTTTCTCTACTCTCCTCCCTAGAAGGATTTTCAGGTATAGGAATTTGTGATTATTTTAGAGGTTCCACTTTTTTTATACTAAAGTGCACTATAGTTCATAAAATAGTGTGAGAAAGAATTGCAATGTCCATGATACTTAAAAAATTATTTGATTTTATTGGATTGCCTCTATGATTCCACTATATATTCTAAAAATATTGATCTAAAAAGTCCTTTGGAAGGATCTCTAAGAATGCATAATTGGGTGTAAACCTTGGAACCCCCATTTCAACTCTCCTCATTACATTGAATGCATTTACCAAAATAGGACCATATTTATGTAAAGACTTCCTTGTCCAAATATTTCTGTAGAAAGCTATGCACTCAAATCTAGGTTGTAGCCTCTCGAATGCAAAACACCACCTGGTCAAAATTTGGAACCCATTTCTTCAAGAAGAGGCCTACCCCCTCTAGCATCCATGGATGTCTAGATAAAAATTTTTTCTCTTCTTTGATAAGATAGAGTGTAATAAGTAATCCTTTGGGTATGAATTTGGCACTGCATTCAATATTCCATGTTCAATTAATTTATCTTTCTATTTTCCCTCTTGCTAGCCATGTTCCATAAAACTTCTTGGTTAGGGCTACTTGTGTGAGAGTTGATTTATTCCTTCAAAGAACTTCTAAGTTGGTAGAGATCTTGATTTCCTAATGGGTAAAAGGTCCCCTTTCCTTAATCTTTGATCAATCCTGTGAACCTTCCCTTCTATTAAGAGATATCATTGTCCTTTCCCTAATATTGGGAGGAAAAATGCTTTTCGACCCATCTTCTTGAATTAAAAAAATGCTCACTTCTACATTCATGAGAACTACTTTCCCTATTAAAAAATATTTTAGGACTCAAAAATGTTTGTTGGAAAATCTAATCTAGAATCAGGGATTTAATTTCACCCGCCCATTAGAGATATTTTGGAGGATCCTCTTTTTTCCATCTTGACCAAATCTATAATGCTATTTTGGTTGGCCTAGCAGAGTTAATTATAGTAAGTGAGTTTGAATCTTTGAAGTGAGTGGGATGTTTTTGGAAAAAATATGAAGAAAAAAAAGGAAGGAATGTGCAAGAACATGGTAGTAAGGAAGGAATACATTACTCTAGTAGTAAGTTTTACAGAGTGATGAACAATGCAAAGGAAAGGAAGAGATAACCTGAGAACAAGGGAGAACATAGTAGTTTCTCTAGAAAGGACCAACATTAAACTCTAGAAAGTGTGGAAAATTTAGAAGCTCTAGGAGGAATAGAGTAGTAAGTAGCTCTAGAAAGAAAAAGGGACAGCAACTAGAAGTTGCAGTTAGCTCTAGAAGCTCTAAAAAGGGAGAGTAATTAATAGTTTTTGTAGAAAAGGAAAAATAGAGTAGTATCTCTACAATTTATTTATAATTTTTAGATGTAAATTTTTTAAATACATATAAATAGAAATCTTAGTTTGCATTTCCCCCATTTTGGCTCCTCTCTTTCTATCTGTCTTTCTCTCCATCAAATAGTATCAATTTGGATCCTAAGTGGAAACATTGAGTTTATTTTCATTCGGACTACTACAATATTGTTCTTGCTACCATCTTATTCAATGATTATGCACTCTCCATTTTCCATTAGGAATCAATACCCTCTCTAAACTAGTTATCCAATGTTCAAAAGGTTATATTTTATTCTTTGGGGATAATAGATGTCAAGGATTACTCTTTTTCCATCATGCCTAGTTTGAATGATGATTGTGCCTCTTCTCATTATTAGAACATTTTTACTGTTCCCCATCTTAACCCAAAACTTGATGTTTTTTGTTAATGAAGGCAAATAAATTTATGTCACTACTCATGTGGTTTCTACAAGCATTGTCAAAATAACAAACATCAATGCTTCTTTGTTGAATAATCTTACACACAACAAACATTTATAAGAGGTGTTCATTTTTAGCCACGTTTTCATTTGCTACATTAGCACTTTTCTTCCTTTGGTCATGCTACCTATTTCTACATTCACTAGAAAAATGACCACATGGGTAGAAGTTCAAACCTATGTCACACTTTTGGCCAACTAAATAGTATATATAGAAATTGTTTGTCCCTAAACAATTTCAAGAGAAATAGTTGTTGGAAATATGTGCCTAAGTGGGTTGTCATTGATGTCAACATATCCTAGTTGCCATTAGTGTCAACTGTATCCGATTTTTCTATCTGCATAGAAGACCAGACTATTGAGGATATTGAGAAAATTAATGATAATCAATGCATATGGATCATGTGGCTGTGTAGAGGATTGTCATAGATTGCTTCAGTTAAGATTTGAGAAGTCTACATGAAGGTTTGAAGGAGTTATGGCCATCTGAGTAGAACTGGTTCCTGCAATACTCAGGAAAGACAGAGTGATATGAAAGAGGTCCGGATTGCTCTGAAAGTATAACCTTATGATCTATGGATTTGAAGACATGTTTGGGAAGTCAATGTGTGTCATCAACATCAGTGGTTCATGGTTTGGAGGTCCATAAGCTATGCTTTCAGTCTGACAGTCATGGCAGAGAGTGTTATTGAGGTTTCAGAGGAAGATTCAAACATTTCTTGTAGTTTGGTTTAGAATGGATGTTATTCAATTTGCTTGTGGAAATCTGTGGATTGTATGGCTACTATGTTAGAGGTCTGCATTGAAGTTTGAGCTTGTTGATTGAAGATATCTTCTTTGAGGTTGATGTTCTTCCCAGTCTTGGCTGACCGGATGTTTCTATCCTATTGTAGATGCGTCAATAACATTCTTATGAAGCATGGAGTGGTTGTCGAAGTAGATTCAAGTCTTAGTTGTGTTTGGCCAACAGTGTGATGATCGACGACAAGTTTAGCTGACCTTGTTGATCATTCCAAGGTTGATGAAGTATATAAATACTTATTGAAGAGGTATTGAAATTATCCTTGTGCAAAAATTGATAAATTCCAAGGAAAGGATCAAGAGTACAACAAAGAAGAAAGGAAGCGAAAGTAGTGTAGAGTGTGAAGAAGAGTTTGAGGCAAAGTGAAAGTTCTTGGGCATTCATTGAAACTGAATCAAGCATAAAGTAGATGCTATTTCTCAATTAATTCTTTCTAAATAACTTCTGTAGGTAGCAAGCCTCTCTTTTGAGCAATGAGCTCTGGGCAGTGCTCTTGAAGGCATGTGCCTTCTATTTTACTAAGTACTTTTAATAAGGTATGCATTTTTGTGGGTTAACCCCCACTGTGGTTTTTCCCTTAACCAGGTTTCCACATCAAAATCTTTGTGTCAGGTGTGTTGATTATGTTTTTTCTCTTATGTTATTGATTTATGCTTTAATAATCTGATAGTAAGATAATGTAGAAAGTTAAAGGCAAAAAAATAAGACTAAGGGACAACTGATTCACCCCCCTCTCAGTCGTCTAGTTCCAACAATTGGTATCAAAGCCAAATCCTTACCTAAAAGCCTAACCGCTTTAGGAGATCCAGGATGTTGACCTACAAGAAGAATAGTCCAAGATTTGATGGAACTAATTATTTTATTTGGAAAAATGGCATGGAGTTCCATTTGCAATGCATGGGTGATGGATATTGGGAAATAACTAGTGTTGAGTATAAACCTTCAGAGAAAGGTCCTTCAACTCCTGATCAAGTCTAAGATACTGAAAATAATCTTTGAGCTAAAGAAGCCTTGTTGAGTGCCTGGACTGATTCAGAAATGATAAATGTCTTTGGTCTAAAAACTGCTTATCAAATCTAGAAAAAGTTGAAGTATCTCTATGAAGGTGATAAATATGTGAAATGTGCAAAGCTGCAAAGTCTAAGAGGAAAATTTGAAACTATGAGGATGAGAGAAGATAAATGAACTTGTGTGTGGCATCAAGTGTGCTGGTGGAACCTTGGAAGAATCAGAAATTGTGTCAGAAGTACTCAGATCTTTACCAGATTCATACAAACTGGTGACAAATTTTTTACACCATTTCAAAAATTCAATGCTCAGCAATGTAGCCTCAAACACAAGACATAGCCACCATTAGATATGAAAGCAAATCGATGGTTTGGGTTGCAGTTTAAATGAAAGCTTTGGAGGGCTCCATGTGGTTCAAGTGAAGGATGGAAAAGGAAAAGAAAATCACCGGAGGGCTCCACGTGGCTCAAGTGGAAGAGAGGAAAATGAATTCTTTTCATTTTTATTAAATGCATCTAATATGATATATGGTCGGGTCCTCCTCCAATATTAAAGTCTTATCTCAAATTTTTTGTGCCACGGGACAGACTAAAATGAATTTTAAATAAAACAATGGAGAGTCTATTTTAAAGGAACTAAGGCACAGTAAGGGAAAGGCTATGGAGGATGACACTTGGAGACACCCAAGGTAGTTAAATAAGAAACTTGATTCTCAAATGAATGCGGAAGCCACCACGTGGTTGAAGCGGAGCTAAGGGGAATTAAATGATTTTATTTCATTTGCTATGGAAGCATAAAAGATGAATCACATGGGTTTTAATAAGAAGTCTCTTATTAAATAAACATGGTGGGCCCTCCTTTTAAATGCTAAAATAGTTCCATTTTCAGCTAAGCCACGGGAGAAGATAGTTTTAAATAAATAAATGGAGTTTTATCAAGTCTATTTTATGACACATGGTGGGGCCCCTTCTATTAAAGTTAAGATTTAATATTAATTTGATTTCTCTTTTAAACTCATGGGAGGTTATAAAAGTAGGTTTTAAATATAAGAATATTTCCTTTTAATGAGACACCTGGGTGCCTCCAAAGAAAAGAAGAAGCTTCATTAAATAAGACTCCTTTTGATTGTCTTCATAGGAAATGAAACATGTAACCCTAAGTTTAATGGAAGCCATTGTTATGGAAAGTAAATGGAATGTGGTGGGAATGAAACTCACACAGGTGCAGCAAAGATATTTCTAGCCATGGAGGGTAGAACAGAAACATCCAGTTCAGTCATCGGTTTCAGTTATTGGCCATATTTTATGCCAGATTTTATGGACAGTTTCAGATTTTCAGTTGCAGAGATCTTCAAGAGATTTATTTTTCTAGGTTATAAAGGCAGATCCAAGTTAGTTCTTGAGATATATAGATGGAGTTCCACATATTTTTCAGATCAGAGAGTTTTAGAGCAACAGATAGATGTTTTATTATTTTCCTTAGCAATTTTTTTTCTTTCATGAGAATGTAATAGTTATTTTTGTGCAGCAAATCTTCAGCCTTTGTAACTTGTTACTATTCAAATAAAGAGAAAATTGTTCTGTGCAGATATTAGTGTCTCTATTTCTTGTTTCTCTAATTCCTCTGTTTCTTTTGCCTTTGTTAAATCTACTCATAAATTGGGTATTGATCATGCATTGATGCTCTTTGGTTTCCCAATTAAATCTTTCAAGGTTTAGTCATTGTGTAACTATTTGTTTCAAATTTGGCGCATCACCATTGGGTTAGATTTTATTTTATTGTATCTGTAATCCTATTCTTCCTCCTCTCTTTTCCCAAACCCCACTGAAAAATAGAAGAGCCAGCTTCCTTAAAATCTAGAGGTTGTTTCTGGGGTCAATCCCACATCTCAGATATTTCCCATGTTGTTGCTAGATTAAACCCATAGATTTATGCATCAACAGTTTTTGGTACACACGGTGGGACTGGATTCAACGACTTGGGTCTTTGTATTCACTAAATCTTTGCCCTGTATTCTTTGGTTTTGATTGAAAATCATAGAAGTATTTGCTCATAGGAGCATGAATCTTCCATCTGGTGACTCTACTAGAGAATATTTCTTGAATCTTTGCTTCTGTAGGCCATGGCAGCCCTTGGTATCTATGTGCATCTAAATATTCAAAGAGATCTACCTTTTGTGACTTGGGATTCAAGTCCTCATGTTCTTCAGCAATAGGGTCAAGTTCCTGACACAGCATGGAAGGTGCTACCTCACTTTCTTGGAGATGGATCAGTTTGTCCTATAGACCACATTTAAGATGTTGTAAGTTTATGTGCTATTCACAATGTCACAACTAAGAATAATGCCCTGTTGTTGCTTGCATCTTCTCTCAAGGGTAAAGAAAAAGAATGGTATAGAGGATTGTAGCCTGGTTCAATCACTGGATGGGATCAGCTTGGTAGGCTCATCTACAATCAGTTCAAAGAGAGAACATATGTTAGCACCCTTACCTAGAATCTTATCACCATAAAGAGGCATTTGAAGGAAAGCATGTGTGACTTCAATTCAAGATTTGACAAGGTATGGAAGAAATTTTCTGTTGATATCAAGCCCCCTCCAGCTTTTGCATTTCTTTATTATTTAAAGGCTTTAGACCTTGAAATATCTATCATGATACAAGCCCTAGGAGGTGATACTCTTCCTTAGTCATATAATCTAGCTATCAGGGGCAAAAATAACCTCATTGATGTTGGTGGACTGTCCCCTCTACCCTTAGCACCACTTATGCCTCAGGCAAACATTCCATTTCAGGTTCTTTCCTATAGTCAAATGCATACTTATTCAAATCCACCCACCCTCCCTGCTAATTTCCCAAGTCATGAGGAGATAATAGAGGTAAAAGAACTCATAAAATCTTTTGCCCAAGAGATTAATGAGCTAAGAAACCAATCCATGTATTAGGTTGATCCCAATTTCATGCCTCATAGTCTATATGAACAACAATATCAATCTAGTCAATTTATTGAAGAGATCCTCCCTCAGGCATAGTATAGACCCACTTATCTTGAAAACTGTGTTTTACAAACCTTTGTAGCTACGAATTAGCCAACAAAAGGCATAGGTCAAGTTCTTTGTCACTTTGACATCAAAGAAGAATCAAGTCTTAAAGATCAGTATGCAAACAAGAAGGTGGCTCTTGCCTATTCAAGGTGTCTTTTTGATTATCAGTATCATGCATCTATGACCACATGTAACTTAGAAGCTCAGTTAATTGATAAAAGAGATTTAATAGATGCTTATGAGGTGACACTTCTAGAAGCTAAAAAGTACTGGGAGAACAATAATGCATCATCTATATCACATCTGGAAACAAAAGTTACAAAATAAGTTACTGATGAATCTACAAATGAAGGGAAATATTGATGTCAAAACTTTTTACATCTTGAAGGAGATGGTCTAGAGACACTGTCACATGAAGAGGCTAAGACAAATGGTAATGAAAAGAATCTAGGGGGCTAAAAGGTGCTGGCAATTAGAGGATACAAAATCTCTACCTCATCTTGTGAAAGAACAAGAAATAAGTACCCTTGTGCAAAATAGTGAAGATGAGTCTGAGAACGATTCTTTTTGGGATGATCTAGAGGACTTTTGTTCAAAATTGGGTAATTATGACGAAAAGAAAAGGGACCTCCATCAAGATGGATCAAAAGACACAAATAGTGAGAAGTCAAATGAAAGGTCTCATCATATTCTATTATATATTCAAGAAGGAATGCCAATCAGGTTCAAGACAATTATAGGCAGCTCTGTCACCTTCCAACTAGAGTTTGTAACCAATAAAGATTATGAGCATACAGAAGTGCAATCAAGGGAAGTTATTAATGAGCCCAAGATCATGAATGCTCTTGCATGTGAACAAAGAGGTGAACTTCATCACTTAATTTTCCCTCCCCACCCTCCGCTCAAGAAAGTACAACATACATATCAGCCTTACTAGTATTTTAGTGCAAATGCCGAACCTCTGGAATGCAGGAAAGAAAAAAGGTACAAATTCTGGTTATTTTTCTTCATGTATTTTGTTTGGATAATTCTTAGTGCAATGTAGAGCCACTAGAGAAATATCATCAAATTAGGCAGTTATTTCTCTATTCTGGTGAATGGGCATGTCCCTATGTGTTTCAGTTGCTAGTATTTTAGTTTCAGTTTTCAAAATAAGCTACAGCAGTAGCATTAGTTTTCAGATTTTAGTTAGTTTTCTTCAATAAATCTCAGCTGTAGTGGACTATGAGGATAGATCTGTGTGGTTCAATCATGTTTCAGCTCTATATTAGTTTCAAAGATTTAAGTTAACATCAGCTATGGGTAGTTGGTTTCAGTTATAGAGTATTTCACTAGTCAGCATAAGTTTTAGATTCATGCATTTTCAGTTTCAGTTTGCATTAGTTTTGTAGATTCATTCTCAGGTGCTTGTGGTTTCTATGTTTTAATGACTCTATGCCCAATGAATAAGGCCACTCTACAAAACCAAAGATTCTAAGATTCAAATAGGCGGGCCTATTTTTCCAACTAGTCGCCAAGAACTGGTGATAATTTTTTTACACCATTTCAAAAATTCAATGCTCAGCAATGTAGCATCAAACACAAGACACAACCACCATTATATATGAAAGAAAATTGATGGTTCAGGTTGCAGTTTAAATGAAAGCTTCGGAGGGCTCCACGTGGTTCAAGCGAAGGATGGAAAAGGAAAAGAAAATCACTGGAGGGCTCCACATGGTTCAAGCGGAAGAGAGGAAAATGAATTCTTCTCATTTTTATTAAATGCATCTAATATGATATATGGTGGGGTCCTCCTCCAATATTAAAGTCTTATCTCAGATTTTCTATGCCACAGGAGAGACTAAAATGCTCGTTTTAAATAAAACAATGGAGAGTCTATTTTAAAGGAACCGAGGCACAGTAAGGGAAAGGCTATAGAGGATGACACTTAGAGCCACCCAAGGCAGTTAAATAAGAAACTTGAATCTCAAATGAATGTGGAAGCCACCACGTGGTTGAAGCGGAGCTAAGGGGAATTAAATGATTTTATTTCATTTTCTATAGAAGCATAAAAGATGAATCACATGGGTTTTAATAAAAAGTTTCTTATTAAATAAATGCAGTGGGCCCTCCTTTTAAATGCTAAAATAGTTCCATTTTTAGGTAAGCCACGGGAGGAGGTAGTTTTAAATAAATAAATGGAGTTTTATGAAGTCTATTTTATGACACATGGTGGGGCCCCTTCTATTAAAGTTAAGATTTAATATTAATTTTAGTTCTCTTTTAAACTCATGGGAGGTTAAAAAATTAGGTTTTAAATATAAGAATCTTTTCTTTTAATGAGACACGTGGGTCCCTCCAAAGAAAAGAAGCTTCATTAAACAAGACACCATTTGATTCTCTTCACGAGAAATGAAACATGTAACCCTAAGTTTAATGGTAGCCACTTTTACAGCAAGTAAATGGAAGGCGGCAGGAATGAAACTCACATAGGTGTAGAAAAGATATTTTCATCCATGGAGGGCAGAACAGAAACATCCAGTTCAGTCACTGGCTTCAGTTATTGGCCGTATTTTATGCCAAATTTTATGGACAGTTTCAGATTTTCAGTTGCAGAGATCTTCAAGAGATTTATTTTTCTAGGTTATAAAGGTAGATCTAGGTTAGTTCTCAATATATATAGGTGGAGTTCCACATATTTTTCAAATCAAAGAGTTTTAGAGCAATAGATAGATGTTTTATTCTTTGCTTTAGCAATTTTTTTCTTTCATGAGAATGTAACAATTATTTTTGTGCAGCAAATCTTCAACCTCTATAACTTGTTACTATTCAAATAAAGAGAATATTGTTTTGTGTAGATATGAGTGTCTCTATTTCTTGTTTCTCTAATTTCTCTGTTTCTTTTACATTTGTTAAATCTTCTCATAAATTGGGTATTGATCATGTATTGATGCTCTTTGGTTTCCCAATTAAATCTTTCAAGGTTTAGTCATTGTGCAACTATTTGTTTCAAATCTGGCGCATCGCCATAGGGTTAGATTTTATTTTATTGTATCTGTTATCCTATTCTTCGTCCTCTCTTTTCCCAAACCCCACTAAAAAATGGAAGAGCCAACTTTCTTAAAATCTAGAGGTTGTTTTTGGGGTTAATCCCACATCTCAAAAGTTTCCCATGTTGTTGTTGGATTGGACCTACAGATTTATGCATCAATACAAACATAAGGTTGTAGCTATAGAAGAGATCAGGATAGTCTTAAAGGTTACAAGAGATCATCTGGTTGGTAAAATTTTAGCTTTTGAATTAAGTGAGTTTGGTGATTCTCTTCCCAAGTTTGAATCTGCATTCAAGGCCAGTGTGTATGGAAAACAAAGAAATGATCTGGGTTAAATCTCTTCAGCAAAATCAAATAGATTTGTAAAGACAAGAAAGGATCTTGAAGATGTCAAAATAGAAACAACAGATCTTGAAGCTCTTATTGCTAGAAGAATGCCAAGAGGATCTGGTAAGTATGAAGGAAAATTAACACTCAAATAATTTTCTTGTATTAAGATTGGTCATTTTGCCTCAAGATGTACGAAAAGGTTTTCAAAACCTAACCCCAACAGATATAAAGGTCAAAAGAAATGTTACTATCTAAGAAAATGGAGAAGAAGGGGTAACAAATGATGAATCTGATCATGGAGGCTCCTCTAAAAATGATTGGGTATTTATTTCTATCAAAGAAGAAGATCCGGTGCCTACTGAATCTACTAGCTATGAAAATGTGGAAAGTGCCTTGGCTGCTCAGGTTATTGAAAAGGATGAATGGGTGATTGATAGTGGTTCACATGACTGGTGACAAAAGTAAGTTTATGAACTTTGAAATTATGAAGGAGGACTTGTGAAATTTGGAGACAACTTAGTTGGTAGAATCTGTGGAAGAGGATCCATCTCTTTTTATGGCAAGAACAACACCAATGATGTTCTGTATGTGGAAGGACTAAAACATAATCTTCTTAGTGTTGGATAGTTGGTTGACAAGGGTTATGATCTTCAGTTCAAGGATGGAAAGTGCAGAATCTTGGAAAGCTCCGGGACTGAAATTACATCTGTTACTCAAACCAGAGGTAACATCTTTCACTTAAGTAGTTCTAGGAAAAGTTGTTTGATTTCTCAGACAGATCAAAGCTGGCTATGGCATAGGAGGATGTGTCATGTGAATTTTGACAGCATTGTCAAAATAAGTTCCATTCAAGCTGTAAGAGATCTTCTAAGACTTGTGAAACCTAATAACATATGTAGAGAATGTCAATTGGGCAAATAGAACAAAATTTCATTCAAGAGTAAGGAACAAGGTTCAAGTGAGAGATTTGAACTAGTACATACTGATCTTTGTGGTCCTGCTAGAATTAGGAGTGTATAAGGAGACAGATATTTCATGTTGCTAATTGATGATTACTCTTGGATGATGTTGGTAACTTTTCTGAGACAAAAATCAAAAGCCCTTGACAAGTTTAAGGTGTTCAAGATGATGGTTGAAAATGAGATCGGTGGGAAATTAAAGTGTCTGAGATCTGACAGAGGTGGAGAATTTACCTCTAGTGAGTTTGATGCTTTCTGTGAAAAGCATGGAATAAAAAGATAGTTATCTTCTCCTAGGACTCCTCAGCAAAATGGAGTTGTGGAAAGAAAGAACCAAACCATTCAAGAAGCTGCCAGAACCATGATGATGGAAACAAATGTTCCTCAAGTTTATTGGAGTGAAGTCGTGAGTACTACTATCTACACTCTTAACTGGGTGCAGATCAAAGGAAATTCTTGTAAGACTCCTTATGAACTTTGGTTTGGTCATCCTCCTACTGTGAGATACTTTAGAGTCTTTGGTAGTAAATGTTATATCAAAAGAGATGAGGACTTAGGTAAGTTTGAGGCAAGAAGTGATGGAGGAATATTTTTGGGATACTCAACTCAAATTAAGGCCTACCTGCGCTTCAATAAAAGATTGAAGAAGATTGCTAAAAGTGCAAATGTTAAAGTTGATGAAAGCAAAGAAGGACACTCCAGGTACTCTGGATATGATTCAGATGATCAAGATGAAAGTCAAAATCAAGGAAAGCAAGTTCATGTTTAGATCCAGATTCTATTTGAACCAGTGACTCCAGAGGTTATCACAGATGATGAGGAACAAGTTCAAGAAATAGAAGCTCAAACAATCTCCAAAACTCCCAGGTATGTAAGGTTAAATCATCCTGAAGATTAGATCATAGGAGATAAGAGTAAATGTGTTTGAAATAGGATAAAAATGTTTGAAGATCAAGAAGAGATTTATTTGATTTCAAGGATTGAACCTAAATCAGTAATTGAAGCTTGCAATGATTATTCAAACTGGGTCAAAGCAATGGAAGAGGAAGTGATGCAAATTGAAAAGAATCACACATGGTATCTAGTTCCTAGACTTGAGGACAAAAATGTGATTGGAACCAAATGGGTCTTCTAGAATAAACTGAATGAAGATGGAGAGGTAGTAAGGAATAAGGCAAGGTTGGTATGCAAAGGCTACTCTCAAGTAGAAGGAATGGATTTTAAAGAAACTTTTACTCTGGTGGCAAGGATAGAGGCAGTTAGATTATTTCTTGCATTTGCTGCCTTCAAAGATTTTAAAGTATATCAAATGGATGTGAAATCAACATTTCTGAATGGAGATTTGGAGGAAGAAGTTTACATTGAGCAACCAGGAGGATTTCAGTTGTCTGATCAAGGAGATATGGTTTGTAGATTGAGATAAGTCTTGTATGGACTCAAGCAAGCTCCAAGAGCCTGGTATGCTAGATTGGATAAACATTTGCTTAAGCTCGGATTTAGCAAAGTTACTGCTAATAGTAATCTCTACTTCAAAATTGATCATGAGGAAATTCTAATTGTTGAGGTTTTTGTTGATGATATCATTTTTGGTAGAAATGAATGCATGTGTAAAGCATTTGCTGATAAGATGAAAAGTGAGTTTGAGATGTCAATGTTTGGTGAGATGAATTTCTTCCTAGGTCTACAAATTTTTCAATCAAATAAAGGTATCTTCATATATCAATCTAAGTATGTAAAAGAATTGTTAAAGAAATTTGGAATGTAAGAGTCAAAGCTAGTAGGTACACCTATGGTAACCGGATGCAAGCTAAGCAAAGATGATGACTCTCCCAAGGAAAATCATAAAAGATATAGACCAATGATTGGAGGATTACTTTATTTAACCCAGACCAAACCTAACATCATGAATGCAGTTGAACTTGTTTCCAGATTTCAAGTTGATCCAAAAGAATCCCATGTTATGGCAGTCAAAAGAATTTTCAAATATCTCAAGGGGTTAATTGATTATGGTCTGTGGTATCCAAAGGACAATAACTTCACTCTTAATGCATTATAGATGCCGATTGGGTAGGAGATGTGGATGACAGAAAAAGTACTAGTGGTGGTGCATTCTTCCTGGGGAGAAGATTGGTCTCTTGGATAAGCAAAAAGTAAGAGGCAATATCTTTGTCTACTATAGAAGTAGAGTACATAGCAGCAGTAAATAACTACACTCAGGTTTTGTGGATGAAACAAATGCTGAAGCACATTAGGATTGTGTTTGAGGAGTCAGTCACAATTTTCTATGATAATTCTAGTGCAATAAGCATCTCAAAGAATCTAGTATTGCATTCAAAGACAAATCATATATCTATCATTTCTTGAGAGAGAAAGTAAATAAGAATGAAGTCAAATTAGAGTTTGTGCCTTCCAAAGATTAGATTGCAGATATCTTCACTAAGCCTCTTCCCGAGGATACTTTTGAGTATCTCAGAGAGAAGTTAGGGGTTATTACCCCTCCTGAGAAGAACTAAGATGCACTAAGGTGTATCAGTCTGGTGGAATTCACATTCATATTGTGTGATCAAGATTGATGTTAAGGAGGTACTACTCAAAGGGGGAGTAGTCAATATGCAAATTTTAGGATCAATCTGAAGCAGAAAGGGAGAAAAAATAGTAAATATGTGCCCTTTGCCATTGATGTCAAAGGGGGAGAGAAGTCATGTGAAAAACTAGTTGCTGATGTAAGGGGGAGTAGTAAAGAAAATAGTTGCAGAAGTGAGAAGAGAAAGGGGGAGAAGTTCTTGTCTTGATGGTTAGATTCATTTTTTCACATCATATGTTGCCATGAATGTAAAAAGGGGAGATTGTTGCAAATATGTGCCTAAGTGGGTTGTCATTGATGTCAACATATCCTTGTTTCCATTAGTGTTAACTATATCCTATTTTGCTCTCTGCATAGAAGACTGAACTATTGAGGATATCGAGAAAATTAATGATAATCAATGCATACAGATCATGTGGCTGTGTAGAGGATTGTCAGAGATTGCTTTGGTTAAGATTTGAGAAGTCTACATGAAGATGTGAAGGAGTTATGGCCATCTGAGCATAACTAGTTCCTGTAATACTCAAGAAAGACAGAGTGACAGGAAAGATGTCCAAATTGCTCCGAAAATATAAACTTATGATCTATGGATCTGAACGCATGTTTGGGAAGTCAATGTGTATCATCAACATTAGTGGTTCATGGTTTGGAGGTCCACAATCTGTCCTTTCAGTCTGAGAGTCATGGCAGAGAGTGTTATTAAAGTTCCGGAGGAAGATTCAAATATTTCTTGTAGTTTGGTTTAGAATGGATGTTACTGGTGAATTTAATTTGCTTGTGGAAGTCTCTAGATCGTATGGCTAGTATGTTAGAGGTCCACATTGAAGTTTGAGCTTGTTGATTGAAGATTTCTTCTTTGAGGTTGATGTTCTTCCCAGTCTTGGCCGACCGGATGTTTCTAGCTTGTTGTAGATGCCTTAAAAATATTCTTATGAAGCGTGGAGTGGTTGTAAAAGTAGATTCAAGTCTCAGTTTTGTTTGTCTGACAATGTGATCCACGACAAGTTTAACGAACCTTGTTGATCATTCCAAGGTTGATGAAGTATATAAATACTTGTTGAAGAGGTATTGAAATTATCCTTGCATAAAAACTGATAAATTCCAAGGAAAAGATCAAGAGCATAGCAGAGAAGGAAGGGAACAAAAGCAATGTAGAGTGTGAAGAAGAGTTTGAGGCAAAGAGAAAGTTCTTGAGCATTCATTGAAACCGAATTAGGCATGAAGTAAATGCTACTTCTCAGTTAATTCTTTCTAAATAACTTATATAGGTAGTGAACCTCTCTTTTGAGCAGTGAGCTCTGGGCATTGCACCTAAAGGCATGTACCTTCTATTTTACTAAGTACTTTTAATAGGGTACAAATTTTTGTGGGTTAACTCCCACCGTGGTTTTTCCATTAACCGGGTTTCCATGTCAAAATCTTGGTGTCAAGTGTGTTGATTATGTTTATGCTCTTATGTTATTGATTTATGTTTTAATAATCAGATAGTAAGACAATAAAGAAAGTTAAAGGTAGAAAAATAAGATTAAGGGACAACTGATTCACCCCCCCCCCTCTCAGTTGTCTAGTTCCAACAATAGTTTCACCTAAAACCATGTAGCACTTGTGTGGAATTATGTGGCATAAAGAGTTTTACTTTAAACTTTTTCACCCGAAATTTTTAAATCTATAAAAACTGATTTTGACTTTTAAAATTGTGTTTATTTGCATAGAAAGTTTCACACAAGAGAGTTTTTTCATATAAAAATTTCAAGCGATACTGTCTCGCTCAAAACTATCTATGTGACATCTCTTGTGGTAACTAACCCTTCCATTTTCAACAAATTAAACAAAACTTCAAGTTCAACTCTAAATTTCTCCAACCAAAGTGTATTTTAATGAAAATTGAAAATGCCCTTTGGTAGATCTCAAAGTCTAGAACATAAAAATATATATTTTTATATATTTTGATTAGTTCTATTAAGATTATTTTTAAATTAATTGCAAGTAGGTAATTATAATCAAACATGTAGCTAATTAGAAATTACAAAATTTGTAAAATATACTTACAATTTTTGAAAACTATACAATGCATTTGAGGAGAGAATCCTCTCCAAGAGGGTATAATTTTATTTTTAATGATAAAAAAAATTAGACAAAAGTTGTCATCCAATGAAAACTATGCCAACTTGAGTAAATTTGACTTTAAAAAATATTAAAAAATAAATATTCATAAAAATTATTATTTTTCCTCCATGCAGTAGATTTTCAAGTTATCTAATTAAGAGGAAAAAAAATAATTTTCTTCTAATTTTTTAATGTCCCATAAACCCCACCTTTTTTAATTTTTCTAGCAATTAAATTTATGCTCTTAAATTTGCAAAAAAAAATAGCCTACTAGTTTTAAAAAAAATTACAAAATATAAACATAAACTAGATTAAGAGTTCTACATTTCATTAGTTTATATTATTTTAAAATTCAAAACATAAACATCACTTTTACCCACTCCAAGTTGGAAAATTATATTTGTGTTGGTCATTTCTATTTTAAAGGTGTGACATAGTTCCGAACTTTTACCCATACTTATGATAGTAATAGTAATATGAAATCTCTACAATTTATCATTGGCATAGGAATTGTTTAAGAATGAAGCATATATCAATGTCAACAATACTAAATATTTTACAACATTATAGATTGATAAATTTGTTTGTGGTGTGGTATGAAGAGATTGTCCATTTTGGTCTTATGTGGAATCATAGGGCTTACTAATGCTAGAAATAAAATCTTCACAATTCAATTGTTAATTTTTATGCTCCATCTGGTCATGCCCTTCATTTTCTTACTTTTATATGATTCTTAATTTAGGGAACCAAATTGTACTTTGTAGGCCACTAACTATAGAGGGATTTTGAGCTCTTTAGATGTTTGATTTGTTTGATTGTCTCTATCTTTAGAATTACTAACTAGATCCTAAGGTTTCTCAATAAAATCCCTTCCTTTACATAATAAGGAAGGCTTATCAATGGCACAAGATTGTCTTAGGAATCACATAGCCTTAGCAAAAAAATGAGTGAAAATTTCTTACAAATAAAATCATATGTCTAGGAAACTAAAATTTAATGCTAACTATGGACAAGACTTTAAACATGGATATGCATACATAAACATGATCCAAGATTAATGCCAATGAACAAATCAAGAACCTAAAATTAGTATAAGGACAAAGGTTATAAGTTAGAACTTATAAAATTCGGTTTGATATCTTAAAGGTTAAGGTGAATGTATAATGTTGAATATACATAATGTGTATATTAAAAATGTGTCAATATGAAATTTGAAAGCATATAGCACATTTTAGATAGGAAGGCCTGATTATTAGGATTTGATACCAAATGTAATGGTACTTTTCACCAAAGTTATTTAACTAATTGCAGCGGACTCAACTACGGTTAACAATAGAATTATACAAGTTAAAGTGTGCAAGGTTATTAATTCCAATATAAATTGCAACATATGATAATTTAATAAGAACTCTAAAGTAAATCATTAACAAATAAAATTGGATAAAATATTCACATAATCATATTAACATAAAAACACACATATATAATAGTTCTAATATCTTTTATTAGCAATAAGTTTATTACTTATCTGAATCACTAGGCACTTGGATCAACCACTCTCACCCTAGGAAGATTTCAGTGGTCTTGGCCCTCATAGCTATGACACATTCTAGGAGGAACTAGTTCTTATTCAAAACCAACCATGTGCTTCCTAAGCACACAAAACCAATTCTTATTCAGAACGAACCATGTTATTCCCAAGAAAACAAGCCCTAGCCTAGATAATCCTGAGTGTACATTATACCTCAAGTTGGAAACACACTGTGTACCCCTTTTCATAATGATCATAGGCCCCAAACCACTTACTTCTTCCTTGAGTGTTCTCCATGCCTTTTCCAAGTCTTGCATAAATGTCTTATATAACCTTTTATGGGGTGATTCTAGACCATCAGACACTTTCAAAAAGTTTATCATTAATAATTCCTCCATTTTAAAAGGGGTTTTTGTAAATATTGTTTATTTATCTCCATTTTAATCAAAGGATCACAATATTTGTTATTTTCTCCATCTCCTTTTAATTATAAAGGGATAAAAAAACTTTATTCTCTTATAATTTAAAGGGGTATTCATAAAATAGCTTTCTTTTGAATTTTTTATGGAAAAAGTCCCATAACACAAGGTTTCAGGATTTGTTCTGACTTGAGGCTAACTTGGAACATGCCAAGAGCTTGAGGGTAATATAAATAAGATGCTTTGAATTGGTAGAAAGAAAGTGAAGAATAATAGGATGGATTAGAGGCATAAAAGATAAGTTTAGTAGTGAGGGAGTGAGATATGAGTGACAAAGTAAGTTAATAGTAGTATGATGTGGGATACAATATGAAATTATGAAATGTGGTACGCAGGAATGTTTCTTTGAAGTATGGATTACAATACCTTTGTTAGGTCATGTTGCAGCCCATGTGACAATTTTAGAATGGAAATCATTATATGTTTGCAACTAAGAGGGGCCATTGCAGGAAAACTATCATTGTAATTTATTGATCATCATAAAATTTATCTTTTTAATAATATGTGATGTTATCCTGTGAGTTCTTGTTGATTTGTAGATCTTAAATATTTGTTATGGGCTATGTGGTTGGATAGTCCTTACTAGGACCCTCTTACTATGAATACATCAAAATTCTTCAAGGGGCCTTAAGGACTAAGAGCAGGTAGATTGGAAGAGTAGACAAAATCAAATCTTCCATTGTTATTTTTCTTGTAAAGCTCAACCATTTACCATGCCAAGAGGCTAGCCTGGAGTTGAAGGTCTCAATCAAGGATGACTAAAAGGTAGACTTGCATGCACTTGCAAATAAAGGCACACCTAAATACTTGCTTGGGAGGTTTCCTCTTTGACAACCTAAAGTTTTTTCCACTCATTCTTGGATTCTTTGGGTGGCATTGAAGAAAAAGACCTTTGACTTCTTTTCATTTATTTGCTAGACCAATGCTGAGCTAAGTAAGAGATGATGATATTTTATATGTTTATAGATTCTTGAATACTAGATTCTCCAAAAAAGATTGTATCATCCATTAATTATAAATTGGTAAGGGCTTAAAGATCCTCCATTTGTTTTATTCCCTTCTATTCACCATTTGCAAGTGATTGAGAGATGCATCTACCTAATTCTTTTGTCATCAATATAAGAAAATAGGGTGATAGGGTGTCTCCTAGTCATCCCTATAGTATCTTAAAATGAACTTTCAACCCCTCCATTTACTAGAGTAGAGTACTAAGGTGAAGATATACATTTAGATCTACGAGTTAACTTCAAGATTGGTTGAAACTGAACTCTTCCAAGACCTTCATGACTAATCCCTAATTGACATTATCATATGCTTTATTGATATCTATTTTAAAGATCGTGTTTTTATTTCTAGTGTAGGATAAGGAGTGAATAATCTCATGTGTAATTATAACCTCACACCATTCTTTGAATAGGTCCACAAATTTGTTCACTTTGAGCCAAATGTTCTCAATTTAAATGGGTATTTGGGATTTGGGGAATCGTCCATCACTATTAGAGAAAGTAGAAAATGATCTAATATTGAGGGTGGGATTATTTTACAATCAGTAACTAGGTTGTATCTAGTCCATTTCCTTTATAAAAGTGTGACACAGTTCTGAACTTTTACCCATACATATGATAGTAATAAAACTGAATATTACTTAAAATGATGTGTTACTACTCATGTATTTGTTACAAGAATTGTTTAATTATAACTTCACACCATTCTTTGAATAGGTCCACAAATATGTTGACTTTGATCCAAATGTTCTCAAATTTAAACGAATAGATGGGATTTGCAGAATCCTCCATCACTATTAGAGAAAGTAGAAAATGATCTAGAATATCGAGGGTGGGATTATTTCACAATTGGTAAGTAGGTTGTATCTAGTCCATTTAGTTGAAGTAAGGAAATGGTCAAGTCTCTCTAAAATAATATTGAACCCTAACCTCTTATTTATCCATGTGAAAGTTAATTTTTTAGAGTAATACGAATGAGAGCATTTTGATGAAAAAAGGAAACAAAGTTTAAATAAGATTACATAGACTTTAGTAGGCCTCCCACCATATGATTTTTGAGATAAGTATCTCATTAAATTGCCAACTAACCTCTACTAACTCTTCTTTGAAAAGCTCCAAATATTGGGAAATTATCTCCCATACAAGATTCTTTTAAATTAGGCTGGAAGGAGTGTAAATATTAAAGAGAAAAAAAGAAAGAGGGGATGAGGAACTTGCTACCTTAGATAGTTGTCAATTTTTTCCATTGCTAAGGAGAGTGGCCTCTATGGATTTGTCAAATTGGAGAATTCCAAGGCCTCCTAAGGCTTCTTCTGAGAGACTAAATATACCCTTCCATTTGAACCATTTCTAAATTTTTCTATTTGACTCCTCTACACTCATCCTGTTTTCTTGCAGTAAGATAATGTCTAAATTTTGTAATTCCAAATGATGCTTAACTAAGTGTTCCTTGTTAGGGGCTTTCAAACCCCTAACATTCAAGGAGAAGACCTTTAAATTTCAATAGTGAGCAACCCTCCTCTACTTTTCCTTGTTGAAATCAAGAACAAATTGAGATCTCTCTTCTATCTCCTCTAAGCTAAGATTGTTGTCATTTTTCCTAATGATCCTTGTTATTGGGCCACAATTTTCTTTCATTTTATTAAATACTTGTTGGGAAATGGTGCATATATCTATAGAGATAAGATTGTCTATTACCAGGTATTAAATATCTAGTTTTCCTTCCTCCATTTCCAAGTCTTCTTGCTCTTAGTCATCCCCTTCTTCATTCCCCAAGATAACAGTAGTGGGTGAGGCTAGTTCTGAGGAATCCAATTGGCCTCAAAATCTAAAAGAGAAGGGATGATCTCCTAACTAGGACAACAAGTAGTGAACTCTTCATTTGGTCTACTCTCTTCCCTAGAAGGATTTTTAGGTGTAGGAATATGGGATTCATTCAGAAGTTCCACTATTTTTGGTACTAAAGTGCAGTATAGTTCACAAAATAGTTTGAGAAAGACTAGCAATGTCTACAATACTTTTTTTTAATCTTGTTGGATTGCCTCCATGATCCCACTATAGATTCTAAAAAGATTGATCTAAGAAATCCTTTGAAAGGATCTCTAAGAATGCATAATTAGGTGTAAACCTTGGAAGCCCATTTAAAATTTCCTCATTACATTAAATGTATTTTGCAAAATATGACCCTATTTCTATAAAGATTTCCTTGTGGAAATATTTCTCTAGCAAGTTGTGCAATTGAATCTAGGTTGTAGCCTCTAGAATGCAAAACACAATCTAGTCAAAATTTGGAACCCATTTCTTCAAGAAGAGGCCTACCCCTTCTAGCATCCATGGATGTCTAGATAAAATTATATTCCTCACTTCGTTGATAAGATAGATTGTGATAAATAATCCTTTGGGTATGAATTTGGCACTGCATTCAGTATTCTATATTGATTAAATTTATCTTTCTATTTTTAGAAATATCATTGAGGAATTTATTAAATTGTGAATGTCATGTTCTCTTTAACTAGACCTCTAGATATTATGAAAGAAAATGGCTCTAAGAAAGAACAAGATTGGGCCAGGAGAAAGCATTGAGGAAGGTGAGAATGGCAATGATGACAATGACCCAGATGAAAGGGACAACATTTAGGAGGCTCTGAGTTGGGCTCTCCTCTATCATTTTCGTTAAATTTTGTCTCCTTGTGGGTAGTGGCTGAGTCATTGGCCACGAGATTTTGGTTTGAGGAAGATCTTGGTTTTTGGCTCTCATGGTAGATGCTGATGTTGGCTTCTTTCTGTCTATTTGGAATCCCAGAAGGAGGTTTCTCCTCCTCATAGTAATGTTTGGTAGTAATGTTGATGGCTACAGAGATTTAGAGAAGCTGTTAAGTAGTAGTGGGTGGACATCAGCTTTGGTTGAAGTACTTGGGGGATATTGTTGGCGCTTAGTCTTGGAGTAGATGAGGTGTTGGTAGGAGTTTGATGGTGGAGTTTGTTTGGATGACAGTTTAGACCAATAGGGTTAGCAACTATGGAACAAGACTGGTAGTAGACATCTGAGGTGGAGGAGATGGAGGGTTGGTGTACTACGCTATAATTCTAGCAAAGAATCTAGTGTTTTTTTTGAGGGAGGCACTATAGTTTGAAGATCTTTTGATAATCTATGTTGTATAGCAGGATAAGGCTCTACTGTTGAGCATGAGGGTGAAGCCATGGTGTAGTGATTGATGGGAGAGGAGTTTTGTTGTCAAGCTAGATATGGCATGGAGGGGTGATGTTGCACAAGTAATACGATATGTCATGGTGAGGCCATAGGAGGGGCCACTTTGTTGATAACTAAGAGGGGGGGTGAATCAGTTATCTTAATTAATTTAACTTTCTATTTTTCTTTAACAACTAGTGCAACATGAAAGCAAATAAGCATTCACAATCATGAAAGAAGAAACAAAGTTAAGATACATAACACAATGATTTTGACGTGGAAAACCTTGATAAGGGAAAAAACCACGGGGTGACTAACCCAAGAATGTATTCTCTGTTAGAAGAATAGAAATACAAAAATGGCACTTGCCAATTAGGGCTCACTGTCTGAGCACACTGCTCACAAGAGGCTCACTACCTACAAAAAACTCACTGTCTACAAGTTATAATGAAAGTAACCAAGTGATTGAACTGATAAGAAGCATCCACATATGCTGAGGTTCAGTTCCGGTTAGGCTCATTAAACTGATCTGCTACACTTCATTCTTCCTCTGTCTTAGACTATTGTTCTATCACATACCAGACTTTTCTTTCTACTACAACACTGCTCTATGCCATTCTTCACACAACACAACACTCAACAACACCCCTTCTCATCGAAATACATTTGGTATATATATCCACACCAAGGATTTCATCATCTTTCTAGTCGGCATCCGGAATAGTCAATATTTTCCCAAACTCTAGTCTGTCAGCTGAATCCTTCATTCTTTCATCACCAAAGGCTTAATCCTTGGAATCTATCAATAAAGGTGTTCCTCTTTACTTCCCCAAGTTTGCCCTTTACAAAGATACTTTCTCTAAGAGATCCAGACCTTATTGTCAGGCCTTGTTGCATGTTCTGTTCTTGCTTACCAGACCACAACACTCTTCAATCTGACTTCTGGTATAAGCACACCGTGTCCTATAGATGGGTGGGATGAACTTTGTTGCCATCAATGACAACACTCATGAGGCACCACTGTGTCTCTTGCCAACAATCTCCTCCTTTGGCATTGATGGCAACACTTAGTGAAAAATGACTAAGTGTCATACTATACTCCCCCTTGGCTGATGCTCTATTGTATTGTACACTTTACCAGAGATCCCCCTTAGCTGGATTCCACATTTTTCACTGATCCTCACTCCCCCTTTGACATCAATGGCAAAGGGTAGGGTCTGCACACCAAAATTTCAAAAATAATCTATACTTAGCTGTATAAAACATATATACATGTTTTACTTACATATACTGAATTATATCTGCAAAAGTAGTCTTCAACTGTACCACTTCTGACACCCAACTCTTCTTCATCCTATCCAAAATTGAGATGTGACCACTATATAGGAATGCAAAAGCTTCTGCCCTTTTTAGATCTGTCAAATCATTGGTCCGGGCTGTGGTCTGAGCATCACGTAGGGCCTCATGCATGGCTTCTAACTTAGGGATGATTATCCTTCTAAGTTCACTCAACTTGTTTATTCTATTTTTCTTCTCCTTCTCAAGCTTCTTTATTTCATTTGTGACTACAATAGTCTGACACTCTTGATTTACTATGGAAGAGGAGAGAGGATCAAAAGTTTGACATAAACTTAACAGTTTATTCTCTTGCTCTTTTGCTTTCTTCTCAATATCCTTGGTCACTTTGGGCCAAGACAAACAAAATTTATAAATATCTCCACCATCTTTGAGAGCATTTTCTAAGCTCTTTATCCCAATATCCATAACTCTCCTATCATTGGTTATAAGACCTTGTAACTTGGTGAATCTCTTATCCATAAACTCTTTCCAGACCTTCTCCTCAGCTGATTTCTCCAAAGACTCAAAATGAGTGCTAACAGAGCTAACAAGAGACTTGAGATTACCGGATGAATAGGCTGAGGAATCCTTCTGAAAGGATGGCATGATCTTTTCCAACACACCAAATGCTATCTCTAGCAGCTCATAGTCTTCCATGTGAGACTTTAGATGTTTTTCTTTTGCCTTTGCTTGGGCAAAGGATGCTATCTTCATTGTTTGAACTGGGGAGAGAGAATCAAAGTCGAATGGTCCTTGAAGTAGCTCTAGTTCATCAATCTCCATCATTTTTTTAGTCAAGAAATCTTTGACAGTTTCTGCAGTGTCTCTTGCCAGAGACAAAGTTTTCTTTCCTTCTGCAGCTTCAGTACTATCACTTGTGGTCTTCTTAGTTTGACCTTCTTCTCTTTCCTTCACTTCTTCTTCTTTTTCCTCTAATCTTTCTCGAGACTGCTGGGGAATCTGGATGAGAGATATTTTCTTCTTCTTGGACTTCTTCTTCTAGAACAGAGGAATCCTAGTCCTTGGACTTCTCCTCACCTATCTCCTTTGTTTCTTCTGCAATCTTTTTAGTAGGATCTTTCTTTGATGCACTTTGCCCTTCAACATCAGAAGGTTCATCACTTACATCCTCTATAATGGGAATGTTGAATCTTTTATATGCATTCTAGAGGATCTCTTTTCTCTCTTTTGCTACTTTGTCAGTTTCTCCAAGCATAAGCTGATTCATTTTAGCTTTGCTCTAGAACTCATCCTTGCAATCTTTGAAGATCATATTCATTTGCTTCAGAGTGATTGAAGGATATAGCTGAATAGCTATCTGTTCTCAGATCTCAAGATCCTTTTCCTTAGCATTATTCTTCCTTATTTCTAATTCATTCTCTAGGATTTTGAGAATGAGAGATATGATTTCAATAAAAGCCTTATTGTAGATATTCAAATACCTAATTGTAGCTTCTTGCGAGATCTTATGGTCAGCTTCATTATACTCATCATAGAACTCAGTCATTGGTTTTAGGTTCCCATCCATAGTAACTAATTTTATGATATCATCAATGCAAAGAGTGGGCTTTTCAACAAATTCCTCTACCTTCTCTTCTTTGCCTTGATAGGTAGAGGGTTCACTAAATGTTTTCTTCTTCTTCTTCATTTTCTTGACCTCTTCATCTGATTTAGTCTCTTCATCATTCTTTTGACTGGCATAAGATCTTGTGACCTTTGTCTTAGTTCTCTTCTCTCCTTTACCGGATGATTTTGCTTCCAGTTTTGATGCCTTTGAGCTCTTAGCAGTGGTAGGTGCAGAGGTCTTAGAGGATCTAGTCTGGGAGGGGACTTCCACCGGAGCACCTTCTTTCTCTAGTTTTTCTTTTACTTTCTCTACCCTTTCTATCTTCTCTCTATTTGCATCAAGTGCCTCCTTTGAAATTCCATGCCTCTTGGCAAAATCTTCTACTTCCCTCCTTACCTTTCTCTTGATCTTACGCTGTCTTAGCTCAACATGAACTTTTACACTTAGTTCTTGGTAAGTTCCAAACCTTTCTACTTTAGGATCTTTGGGTTGGCTCAGCATATGTTGGATATGCAGTTCTAGGATTTTCTCATCAACCTCATACCCCACTGGCATGATCCATACTATTCTTGGTTCTACTGCCTCCATCATACATTGATCAGTGTCTACCATAAAGCACACTGTATCCTTGTATTTTGCAACTAGGGATTAGGGAATTCTTTCTCTAGCCTACATCATGCTTTGGAAGTTTTTGAAGTAACCCCACAGTGCTATGTTTTGTGCCTTAGCATCACCAAGCCCATGTAAGTAATCTCTGATTTGAATTGCAATAGGTCTGTCATCCTGCCATACCCAACCACTGGATCTAAGCAGCTCATTCATAAAGTAGAAGAAAAAACACAGTATCAGCCCACCATACTTGAAAGAGTTCTTCTTGTCCTTCTTGATCTTTTGTAGGTTTTCCATCAATGGGCTCATAAGGAGTTCACAAAGATCATAATCTGCTTTCTTCCTCAACATTTCATAAGCAGTGTAGATTGCTGTTCCAGATATAGAATTTTCTCTGCTAGAGTGATATATCTTGTAGCCAATAATCATGGAGGCAAACTTGATGTCTGGATCTATGATATCTTCAACTGTCATTGCTCTTTTATCAAATTTAGATCTGGTAGCCTCACTCACAATTTGGTTTTTGACTAATTTTAGAGTAGGTAACCCACTAGATGAGTGCAATCCGGTTATTACCCTAATTGTTTCCTTGGTTATCTTGAATGGCCTCATCAACCACATAATGTTGTCATGCATTCTACTCAAAACATACCGGACCCAATCATCTTCAGCAAAATAGGGGAAATAAATGCACTGTCCAAAATGTTTATCCCAGATGGCCTTATATTGAGGTTTTAGTTCAAATGATTCATCTATCAGTTCCTTGTGGTAGATATCCATCAGCTTGGATTCACCAAATTCTTCAATGTTTGCATGAATGTAAACCCTAACATCTTCTACATGTAGAATTCCATATGGAATGCTAGAAAATGTACCTAGGGGATCAACTTCTAGGGATTTGTAGGGATGTTTTCTAAATTTAGGGCACGACCTATCAATGATCTTCACCACATTCAGAGTAGCCATCTTTCAAAGATTCACAGAGAGATTTTCAAGAGTGGAAAATACCTTTTATGTTTCTAGGGTTCACGATATGAACCAGATCAGATTGCTGGATGAATCAGCTTCTGCAGTTGCTCTTTGATGGGCTTGAGGCAATTTGATGCAGAGCTCCTTTACTCTTCTTCTCGAATGTAAAATGAGCAAATGTTCAATAAGAAAACCCTTATATTTCTCTACAAATCCTAATTCCATATTGCAATAAATGCATAACTTAAGTCATTCTGATTTGCCTTGTTCACCTTGTTCTGAGAAAAAAAATTTCTGGATTACTAAGAAGCATTTGGAGTTGTTCTTGGTGATGATTGACAATCTATCTTCCTTTCTCCAAACATTTCATCTATCCGTAGATCAAGATTCCTCAGTTTGAATCATATCAAATCTAACTGTGAAAAACCTACTTCTTACCAGATGACTATTGAACCAGATTAGTCTTGGAAGATTAACCTATTCAAAACTCCTTGTGGATCTTCCATCTCTTTACCAAAGCTTATTTAGATGTTCCTCTGTGAACCCTTTAATCTGCAACTTTCCTTGTGCCAATTTTAGGCACCAATTAACTGGCTGGGGGAAAAAGTTTTTCCTTGTGTCTCCCCCTAAGCCAGAGCTCACCATTTAATTTCTGGAAGGAATATCAGCACCAGATTGTAGTGCGGATCCATCCCCATCATTTTCTGTAGTTCTCTTCACCCATATCTTGTTCATCTTTCTTTGAATTTCATCTGCATTCACTTTTCCTTTTCCTTTGTCTTGGTTTTGATTGTGATGCATCAGACCCTTTTTGTCTTGATTCTTACTTCTGCAGAATTTGGCAATATGACCGGATCTATTGCAATTGTAGCAAACAACATTTATTTGCATTTTTGACTGATATCCTCTTGATCTACATTGATTAGCCATATGTCCCATTCTATTGCATGAAAAACATCTACCATTGAATGAATTGTTCGTTTGCATATTTCTGCATTCATGAGTTTTGTGACCATACCTTTTGTAGTTGAAACACTGTCTAGAGAAGGATGAATTAGTCTGATTCATTCTTCTTCTACCCTGATTTGCTTTATGACCGAAGTTATTGCAATTGTGGTAGTATCCATTAAAGGAAGGATATCTTTGAGCATTTGGTTGCCTTACTGGAAGTCTTCTAGGCCTGTTTCTTGGATTTTCTGATCTGGAGTTCTTCTAATCAGATCTGGAGCTTTCACCTTTTTCATACCCCAAGCCTTGCTTGTCATCTACCCTCTTTTGGCTTTGAAGAAGAACTTCAAGTTGAGAAGAGCTTATCTTGAATTTCTCTTTGTATTCATTTGCTGTTTGAAGATCCCTTTTAAGAGTGTCAATCTGATTCTCAAGTTGTTCTTCATTATTTCTAGCTTCTTCAAGATTAGATTCAAGATGCCTGATTATTCTATCTATTTTGTGGCAGTCTTTTGATTTCTCCTTGAGAGATTGTCTTAGATCATCTTCAGTTATTCTTTTCTCTTCAATTTCTTGGGTAAATTTCATAACTCCTAATTCCATTTCATGTCTTACCATAATGACCTCTTTTGATAACTTTTCCCATAACTTGGTTTTCTCCTTCAGATCTTCATTTGTATCAATGGCTTCACCTTGACTTGCCAATTGCCGAAGTAGATCCTTTTTCTTTTTCATAGAGATACTTAGTTTCCCTTTTAGTTCATTTATGAAATCATCAGCTTGTTTGAGTCTTTCCTTTAATTCATTGACTTCAGAGTTAGATTGTTCAAGATCATCTAAGGCAAACTAAAGTTGTTCCCTCATACCATACACATCCATCTGAATTCCTAGATCTTTCTCAAGCTGTTAGGCTCTGTTTGGAGGAAATTAGCTCTGATGCCAATTGTTGATAGCTGAGAGGGGGGGTGAATCAGTTATCTTAATTAATTTAACTTTCTATTTTTTTTAACAACTAGTGCAGCATCAAAGCAAATAAGCATTCACAATCATGAAAGCAGAAACAAAGTCAAGATACATAACACAACGATTTTGATATGGAAAACCCTATTAAGGGAAAAACCACGGGGTGACTAACCCAAGAATGTATTCTCTATTAGAAGAATAGAAATACAAAAATGGCACTTGCCAATTAGGGCTCACTGCCCAAGCACACTACTCATAAGAGGCTCACTGCCTATAAGAGACTCACTGTCTACAAGTTATAATGAAAGTAACCAAGTGATTGAACTGATGAGAAGCATCCACATATGCTGAGGTTCAGTTTCAATTAGGCTCAATAAACTGATCTGTTGCACTTTATTCTTCCTCTATCTTAGATTGTTGTTCTGTCACATACTGGACTTTTCTTTCTACTACAACACTGCTTTTTGCTATTATTAGCACAACATAACACTCAACAACACTCCTTCTCATTGAAATCCATTTGGTATATATATCCGCACCAAGGATTTCATCATCTTTCTAGTCAGCATCCAGAATAGTCAATATTTTCCCAAACTCTAGTCTATTGCTGAATCCTTCATTCTTTCATCACCGGAGGCTCAATCCCTGGAATCTATCAGTAAAGGTGTTCCTCTTTACTTCCCCAATTCCTTACTTTACAAAGATACTTTCTCTAAGAGATCTGGACCTTATTGTCAGGCCTTGCTACATGCTCTGTTCTTGCTTAGAAGACCACAACACTCTTCAATCTAACTTCTGGTATAAGCACACCATGTCCTACGGATGGGTGGGATGAACTTTGTTGCCATCAATGACAACACTCATGAGGCTACACTGTGTCTCTTTCCAACACACTTTGTTGTTAGTTTGTCATGTACTGACCTTGCTAAGGTGATGGGAGTGGCGTGGTGTCTTGATTTATGGTCAAAGGCATGAGGGGATCTTGACGTTGATCCTGAGGGAGCCACAATAGTATTGTCACTAGTAGGAGATGTTATAAGGTGCTAAGTTGGGCTTGATCTCATGCTGGAGATGGGAGGAGTAATGTTGGATACACCATAAGATATGGCACAAAGGGAGTGCAGGGGTGCTGTAGTGACCTCATTAAAGCAATGGAGGTGGCGAGGTGTCTAGCTTTACGGATTAGAGGAAAGGGCTATGAATCTAATGTATGAAGCCTAAGGCAACTTTGTTTGAGGTACCGAGATTGATGGTGGAATCACTGTCGCAAGTGATAAATCACATTGGAAGTGCTATTGTACGAAGGGGGTATTGTAATGGCCTGCCATGCAACCCTAGAGAGTTAAGTTCAACTAAGCAATAAAAAAGCGAAAAGTTTTGTTTTTAAATAGAAACAATGATAACAACACATAACTTAGTCTAAAAACAACAAGTTAAATTAACATCTCTAGGGATAACAAAACTGCATTATTAATAATTAAGCAATATTCAACCACATACATAGCTCATGCAAATAAATGAAAAGAGTCAACTAACAACTTTTATTACATCATCAGATAGATACATCATCCTTTCAATAATAATTACAAGTTAAAATAGTGTATCCTAAAAAAAGAATTACATAATTCAATGATACATAAGCTCCTTCCTAAATACATTAATTTACACAATGATCTCCACTGATACCAAAATCTAGGTGCAAGTAGTTCAATGTTTGTCTTCAAATACAGATACAAAACTAGAAACATGAGAGATACATCCTCGAGCCTTGATGCTAAAGAACCAATTGAATAAAGCACAACCACCTGACCATGTGGAACCCTGATGTCCACCCCCTATGCTAGGAGATAACAATGAGGTCCCATGACATAAAAAACAAAGTACAGTGGACTAACAGATGCAAGACTAACCCAACATAATACAACTTAGTCATGACAGATATTACCAACAAAACATCGAGAGGTGAACAAAACAAGAGATTAATGACACCGGAATAGAAAAGATAGATTACAGTAGGTTGGAGTGTCATCGCATGGTCCTACATGGGTTACCTAGACAGTCTCTCACTAGACGCCGACCCCCATCTATGGTTACCCTGATAGTCTCTCACTAGACACCAGCCCCATAGGGTGACACATGCGGAATCAATAAGCCTTCTCATCCCATCCTTAGTCTTAACTAGCATGATAGGCATGGGACAGGAATCTAATTATCCTGTTTACTATGAATAACTACCCTTCCCCCTAGATTTATTATTAGGTTATCACTTGTTAATCACTTCCAATGGGTTACCTTGATAGCCACTTTGGGCACTGGCCCCACATTGGAAGCCACTCCCCTACCTACATCTAGATAACCCTACCAACTAGACAAGAATCATCAATTTGATAAGTAGACAATGCAAGGTATACCTCCTCTTGCACAATAAAATCCATCGACTCAAATATCAATGCCTAGTCACTTTTTTACAAATACCAAAGTCCATTATCCCATGCAACATAGGAGGAATCAAAAAATCATTATTATCAGCAACACATTGCATAAGGTCATAAATATCCTAGGCATTTGGAGTGAAATTAAAAAAACAAATTGCACTTAAAATAACCCATTTCCTAAGTCAATCCTACTGACTTCCCTAGGTTTACATTTATTGACAAGTGAAAGGTTATGTATATCTAAGACACCAAAGACATCATAAATAATACAAAAACTTAAAGTAATGAAGAAAAAGACATGACAACCCAAATTATACTATAACACTTTACTTAACCTAATATAGTAATCAACACATTAATTTAATTTTATGACAAATGCATAAACCAAAGCCATTAGATTTATAAGACTTTTAACACCTTATCCTACAACTACTATTCTTTCAAAATATCAAGATTATAAAATTTAGCTAGAAAAGATCTGATAAAAATACTAATGCTAATTACTCATAAATAAACAAATAAGATAATAATAATAATATTCCATAATATATATATTCTATTCAAATAAAAACCTAATTTAACTAACTATGCTAGGAAATTATAACATTCCTTATCCTATTTCCAAGAGAAGATTCTACTTCTATTTTTCTTTTTTTTTATAAAAGATTTAATCAACCTTCTAATATTATTTATATACAATATAGACATAACAATTATGATTTATTTATACCAAACAATATAAATTTCTAATTCCTCCTATCACATGGCATCTAAGAGTCATTTAATAATTATATCTTACAAATTAAATATCAAATCCCTAATAATGAACTAGGTTACATTCTTCATAAAAAATACTATATTCTTTTGAATGAAATGTTTATTAGTAAATATATCTATTTATATTTGAGCATCCTTATATTTATATAACTGAATTTCTAAATAGAAACCTTCTAAACAAATCCAAACACTACTTTTACAAATGTAATTTCTAAATATGAAGACTAGACATCCTTATCAATATGCTACAGATTCTTTGATTTTCAGGTTCATGGCGGAATGCATCAGATTATAGAGCAATTTCTTCAAAATTTTAAGAGGTTTATTTAGCCAATGTCCAACCTAAATTCACCTAAGTGAGATTACATCAATCGACCATGCTTACAGAGGTTACAGAAAAGATGAAATTTGTTGATATGAATTTTTAAAGATATAAAGCTGATTTTCATCAGATGTCAATCAAGTGCACAAGAAAAACCATATGAGGAAGGCACGGGAGGTCAAATGAGCATCATACATCATCAGAACATATAGGAATGCAGTTAGCTGAGGAGTACAAAAGGAGTTTTGTGCCCAATTCAACCAGATGCTACAATAACCACCATCCATTCATGCAGTTTCAAGTGATAATTGATAAATAGGGTTTCAGTGTTGTGAAGAAAGTGTAGATAAGGAATGAGTGTGCCCCTCGACAGAGACCCCAAGCACAATTTGAAAGACTGAAGTTCCATATTTGACACATTGATTCACATGCCTAGACCGTACAATGATTAATATTGGTAAGTGACACCCAAATAAGATTGTGGTCTGAAAGGTAAGAAAAGATGAGTACTTGTTGAATTCTTAGATACTCATGTATCAAAGGGATTGAATAGCACAATGATTATCATCAGATATGAATACCTTCCCACTCAGGTATGTCACAACAGTGGATTCGCTATGCACTAAAGAACTCGATTTAAGAAGTATCTATGTGAGAATAAATTTCATTGATTTATTGGTTCAAATGCCTCCAAAGAGGCCGATTGGAAACAAGCTGATGGTTCATATGATAAAGATTGTATTTTCTTCCAAAAGATGTAAAATTAAATGCTAGAAAAGATATTAAGTTGATGAAATAAGAGAGAGACAGAGAGAGAGAGAGCAATTTACAAGCAGAATCAATGAAATTGTTTATCAGATAAGAACAATAGATTGACAAAACCCTCAAAATATATCGAATGGTTTTCAAGAAAGGGAAAACAAGTTCTAGTATAAAACATCTCATGTCATTTAAAAGTCCCCTACCGAGAGCTCTCACACTACGGTTTAAAGCAATTAGCTCAAGCAAGCATGACAAATTGCAAGATTGGAGGAAACTAAATAGAGTCAGTTTCAGGAGAGCAAATCAAATCACAAGGTTCGATGGTGAGAAAAATGATTTAAAGGGAATAACTTAGGTGAGAATATCAAATTAGGACTGATCTCTAGCAAATAATCAGGTGAGCATGTCAAATGGCACCAGTTTGAAGCAATTAACTTAAGAGAGTATATCAAATGTAGGATTTGTGGTGAGCTGAAAGGATGTACAAACATAATACAAATAATTGCCTCAAAAAGAATGAATAAATGATGTTTTTAATAAATTAAATAAGAAGACATTGCAGGAGGATAGAATGTATTGCTTTATTGATAAAAAATACTTTCAAGGGTGGTCAATAATCTAGAGATTTTAGTTTGAATGAGCACCTAGGTGACAAGAGATTTCAACAGGAAGAAAACAATTTTTTAGACAAATACTCAAACTATAATGCAAGAAAAAAATGAATTCTAGATAAACAAGCAATTGCAGAGAGAAAAAATTTAGACAGAGAGACAATTAAACATACCCAGAATTTATTCTCAAGTCTCTAAATCTCTTCCAAATGATTTCCTGCCTCCTTCCTCCTCTTTTGCAAAATTTTCCCCGAAATCTTTTTGTGTCCCCAAATGTTCCAAAAATCCCCTTCAAATATCCCCCTTTTCACAAAATAGTCAATTCAATAAATCCCCACTCCAAGACTTACCCATTACAAGAATCCACTCACACCCAACCATTAATTTCATTAAATCCACCACCTATAGGGAGACTCCACTAACTTGAAAATTATTATTTTTCCCTTTCACAACAACTCACTAATACTCAAATAAATCAATGAATAATGAGATAATGACTATATATGTCTACACACTAGAAAATTTATTTACTTAATAAAATATTAACTCTCTAAAGTTTATTTATTATTATAGTTATTATTGTTATTACTTATTAAAATCATAAATTTAATTCTTATTTGAAACAATATTTCAAAATTAACATTACTTATTTATCAACTTAGTCAAATATTTAATATACTTTAAACCTAATATTATTTACTTACAAAATGGATTAATAATCTACTTGATAAAATGAAAGACCAACAAAACAACTCAGAGACTACATACCAAAGAGAAACAAGGACTTGATAATCAAGCCCATCAGATTGACTGAAAAAATCCCTGACTGAGTACTCATCCTCATAGAGGATGTTTACAAACTAAGGGACCTCACATTATCTCCATCCCAAAACATCCACTGATCTGAAGGCATGCTCAGACCTACCAATTCAAGTGGAGTTGATGCCTGGTACCTGCAACCTACAGCAAACCAAAGTGTCAAATACAACATATATATATATATATATATATATATATATATATATATATATATATATATATATATATATAATCAAATAGGCACATAGTGATAGGGAATCGCAGCATAGTAGTGTACTCATTATGAGTAATACTACACTGTCCCTTCACACAACACATCACAAGTATCCACATTAAAGAACTTTATCATTAACTAATCTACTTGATAACACATCATTAGATAATCGATAAATCACATAGTAAAACAAATCTACATAATCAATTAACTCATAATCTGATCATAACATAAGCATAATGTACTAATCATAAGCATCAATAGTGTCATCATAGTGAACATAAATTAGTGTCATCAACTACATCAAATAGTAATTCCATCATCCACATATATCATAATGTCTAAATGTAAAGGAACAACTAATAGTCTATCAAAAAGCCAAAATGAGTGACACTACATCCTCCCCCCAGAATCAAGCTTACTCCTAGAAGCCTACAAACAAGTATGGACATAACTCCCGCACCCTAGATATATCCTCCCAGGTAGAAGAAGTCTCAGCATTAGGATCCCACTGGACCTTTACTTGCTCCATGAGTGCAAGTCTCCTGTGCTACAAAACACCTACGAGATCCAAAGTCAATTGCCCATCCTCTACCTATAGAGCATTCCAATCAAGAATATGAGCAATATCTGAGTAATATGGCTTGAGTACAAAAACATGAAACACATCATGGATGTGTGATAAAATGGGTAGAAAAACAAGATGATAAGTGATAGGACCAATCCTCTCTAACACTTCAAACGGCCCAACAAAGCATGGTGCGAGCTTAGAGCCTTTTCCGTATTGGATCAGACTCTTTCACAGATGCACCCATAAGAATACTCAATCACCAACTGAAAACTGTCGATCGACCCTATGAGCATCTACATACTTCTTCTGGCTGTCTTGAGCTACCACCAAATACTCTCTAATATGCTAAACCTACTATTCCATCTCCCTAAGCATATCTGGTCCTAGGAGGACTCTATCCTCAAGGTGATCCCAAATCAGTAGTGTCTGGCAAGGATGACCATACAAAGACTAAAATGGAGACATACCGATAGAGCTGTGATATCCATTATTCTATGCAAACTCAACCAGGTATAAGTAGTCCTCCCAATGGTTCTGTTGATCCATAACATATATCCTAAGCATATCCTTGAGGAACTGATTAATCCTCTTAGTCTGCCCATCAGTCTCTAGATGGTAAGCTAAACTAAAGTTCAACTGAGTCCCCAAAGCATGATGTAAGGAAGTCCAAAGAGCTAAAGTGAACACGGGATCCCTATCGAAGATAATCCTATGAGGAATCCCATGCAATCACACATGTCCTCCATGAATACTCTGGCCACATAAGTAGCATTGTATGATGACCAAACAAGAGAGAAATGTGCTACCTTCGTCAACCTATCTACAGTGACCATAATAGCATCATGATGATGGGAGGATACCAATAACCCAACTATAAAATCTAGAGAAATGATGTCCCATTTCCATTCTAGGACAAGATGTGGCTGTAAAAGACCTGCGGGGTACTGGTGCTTCGCCTTAACCCTCTGACACTCAAGACATCTCAAAACAAAATCTGTAATATCCCTCTTCATTCCACTCCAAAAATACAGCTGAAGAAGGTTTGCGTGCATCTTCTTGGCACCCAAATGAGCTGAATAAGGTGCCTGATGTGCCTCTGACATGATTAGGGTATGAAGATCCTCTAAACTAGGAACATAAATATGACCCAAGTGTCGCAAAAGACCATTTGAATCAAAAGAGTAACTGACAAATCTACCCTCCAAGGGTCTACCTAACTCAACCTCTGTCTTCACATCCTGATACCAGCTATCGGTAAGAAGTGCTACAAGAATTTGACCTCTCAAATCTATTGCAAGAGTGACCGCTGAAATCTCATGTCTTCACCAACTAAGAGCATCCGCCACTACATTCTCCTTGCCCTGGATATACTTTACCCAAAAATCATACTCGCACAAGAATTCCATCCATCCTCTCTGCCTCGCATTTAGGTTTGACTGCATAAAAATATAGTATAAACTATGATGATCATTATGCAGCTCAAACCGATGCTCCAAAAGAAAATGCCTCCTTCTCACCAAGGCATGCACAACAGTGGCTAGCTCCAATTCATGTGTGGGATAGTTCAACTTGTGATCCTTGAGTTTACGAGACTCATAGGTAATCATGTGACCATCCTACATAAGAATTGCTCCTAAACCCTCCAAGGATGCATCAGTACACACTACAAAGTCTTCGGTAGGATCAAGAACTGCCAAAATAGGTGCACTAGTCAACTGCTCCTTAAGGGTCTGAAAAGCTACCTGACACTATTCTAACCAAATGAACTTCTTCCCTTTCCTCTGAAGAGAAATTATGGGGTGAGCTATCCTTGAAAAACCCTAAACAAAATGATGATAATAGCCTGCCAAACCCATAAAATTGTGAACCTCAGAAACATTAGTAGGTGCAAGGCAATCTATAATGGTTTGGATCTTTGAAGGATCCATCGCAATACCCTCTCCAAAAATGACATGACCCAAATACTTCACCTCAGTCTAAAAGAATTCACGTTTCACCAAATTAGCATAAAGCTGATTTTCTCTCAAACACTGCAAAACCTGCTACAAATGCTCCTCTTGCTCCTCCATAGTCCTTAAATAAATCAATATATCATCCAAAAACACAAGGACAAATCTATCGAGATAGGTGTGAAATATACCATTCATCAGGTTCATGAACATAGAAGGTGCATTCGACAACCCAAAAGGTACAACAGTAAACTCCTAATGTCTGTAATGGGTGCGAAATGTTGTCTTATGAATATCTACCTTAAAAATATGCAACTGATGATATCTCGACTTAAGGTCAATTTTTAAAAACACCTTAGCCCCCTTAGTGTAATAAAAAAGATCATCAATCTGTGGCAAGGGGTACCTATTCTTCACAGTCACCTTATTAAGTTGTTGATAGTCTATACATAGCCAAAGAGATCCATCCTTCTTCTTCACAAAAATCACAGGTGCTCCCCAAGGAGAGACACTAGGGTAAATGAGCCCCTTGGCTAACAACTCCTCCAACTACAATCGAAGCTCCTTAAGCTCCTATGTGGTCATCCGATATGGAGCTCAAGAAATAGGTTCTACGTTGGGAACAAGATCAATCCTAAAATCAATGTCACGCTTAGGTGGAATCCCCAGGATCTCACTAGGAAAAGCATCAACATACTCTCAAAGAAGAGGATGATCTTCAAGATATGTCTCTTGACTCTCCTTTGACTCCAAGTCATTAACTGTCATGGCAAATAGCTGGCGACCCTGACGCATACATCTCTTTAGTTGCATAGCAGAGATCATACATAATTAAATGGGTCTTTGTATGCCAACTACCTCAACCTCCCTACTAGAATCATCCACAAATTTCACTGACTTATGATGACAATCTATCTCTACCTGGTGAGAATCTAACCAATCCATACCTAATACTATATCATATGATCCAAGGGGTAGGATGTAGAAGTTTACTGTGGTAGGTAGAGGACCAATCCTCAACTCACAACCATGAACTAGGGATTCTACTATGACCTTAGCTACAGATGCTAATTCAACCTGCCACCTAACATCTTGCTTTGCTGCCACTAGTCTACAGTGCTCTACTAGAGAAGGAGAAATGAATGAATCAAAAGCCCCAGAATCAAACAGACTAGAAAAACCAATACCTTGCATCAATCCATAAGTCTCCAAAACTGTGCCCTGAAGCTTTGCCTGGCAGTTATAAACCGCTACAAATACTTTGTGTGACTTGCCTGCATCACCTACGGTCAGCTCTGAAACTGTCGGCCTCTATCCAAATCCTAAAGCATTCTTCTGAGGACACTGTCTAGCTATGTGGCCCTTTTGGCCGCAAGAGAAACACCCTGTGCCTCTGCGAAATTCTCTGCCACTCAGAAAAGCATTAGACCGCTGAAAACTTCCTTTGCTAACTGCAGACTATGTGCTCTGAGTTGGCTGATCAATGTGATTATGCTTGTTCCACTGCCAAGATCAATCTTTCCTAGAGTGGAATCTATTATCCTGCTAAGGCTGAGAATTCTTTGGTTTGGCTTGAGTATGTTTCTACTGCTACTGCCCACCCTTCACGGGTGCATGATGACCTCTATAAGAAACTGATGCCTGAGAATGACCACCACAAGACCTAAAACTTGTAGAAGGTGCACTACCAATATGTACACCTATATGACCTCCAAGAGCCATAGTCAAATTCTCCTCTACCAGATGGGCCTTCTCAATTGCTACCTCCATGGTCTTAGGCTCGAAAACATGGACTCCACTGATACGGGCATCCAAGCCCCTAATTAAGTGTTGAACTAACATAGGCTCATCATCGCCGATGCTTGCATACTACTTAAGCTCATAGAATCTATGCTCATACTGCTCTACTGACATGGCCATCTATCTCAACTCTTGAAACTCATCTGTGTGACATTACTTCTAGTTATTTGATAGGAAACAAACTCTAAACCTCTCCAAGAACAACTCCCAAGAAACTATACCAATGTCCAAGTACAACTTCTATTCCTCTAAATGCCACCATGTAGAAGCAAACCATCTAAGGTGTAAGATAGGACATCTCACCTTAGTGTTACTACCATATGGATGTATGGAAAAACACCTACCCAAATCCAACAACTAGGTCTCTACCTGCAATCCACTACCAGATCCATCAAAAGTGGGAGGGCGTGCCCTCAAAAGATCTCTCATGTGACTGGCTAAGGTAACCTCCTACTCTGTTGTCATCTCTCTCCTTCTAGGTGACCTTTCTCTTTTCCTAACCTCTGGCTGATCTACCTCCTATCTCCCTCCTAGATGATCTACCTCGTATCTAAGACCTAGACAGGCAAGGGCCTCCTCAAGCAATTGATGCAATTGAGCTCCCTCCAGCTGGCCCTGATTCTCCATATTCTAGCCCCCACCTTCTTGAGCACTCTCATGAGGAGAACTGGGAGGAGGTGTACCAACACCACCTCTCCCATGTCCTCTACCATGACCTTGACCTCTACCTCTACCTCAACCCCTAGGCATCTTCCTACACACATACACCACCAAAGGACAACTTCAAATCATAAGATGAGGAATACTAAAAAGGGAGAGGATTTAATCTATAGAGTATAAGCACTAGGTCAACAAAATGGGCTCAATTATAACCTAGAGTATCCAGTGTTTGAACTTGGCTCTGATACCAAATGTAATGCTCCGCCATGAAAACCTAGAGAGTTAAGTTCAACTAAGGAATAAAAAAGTGGAATATTTTTTTTTCAATAGAAACAATGATAACAACAAGTTAAATTAACATCTCTAGGGATAACATAATTGCATTATTGATAATTAAACAATATTCAACCATATACATATCTCATGCAAATAAATCAAAAGAGTCAACTAACAACTTTTATTACATCATCAGATAGATACATCATCCTTGCAATTATAATTACAAGTTCAAATAGTGTATCCTATAAAAGGAATTACATAATTTCAATGATACATAAGCTCTTTCATGAATACATTAATTTACATAATGATCTCCACTAATACAAAAATCTAGGTGCAAGTAGTTCAATGTTTGTCCTCAGATACATATGCAAAACTGGAAACATGACAGATACATCCTTGAGCCTTGATGCCAAAGAACCAATGGAATAAAGCACAACCACCTGACCATGTGGAACCTTGAGGTCCACCCCCCATGCTAGTAGATAACAATAAGGTCCCATAACATAACAAACATAGTACAATGGACTAACTGATGCAAGACTAACCTAGCATAACACAACTCAGTGATGATAGACATTACCAACAAAAAATCCAAAGGCAAACAAAACAAGAGAAGAATGACACCAGAATGGGAAAGCTAGATTGCAGTAGGTTGGAGTGTCATCGTATGGTCCTACATGGGTTACCCTGACAATCTCTTACAACACGCCGACCCCCATCTATGGTTACCCTGACAGTCTCTCACTAGACGTCAGCCTCATAGGGTGACACACGTGGAATCAATAAGCCTTCTCATCCCATCCTTAGTTTGAACTAGCACCATAGGCATGCGAGAGGAATCCAATTATCTTGTTTACTATGAATAACTACCCTCCCCCCTAGATTTATTATTAGGTTATCACTTGTTAATTACTTCCAATGGGTTACCCTAACAACCACTTTAGCTGCTGGCCTGACATTAGAAGCCACTCCTCTACTTGCATCTAGATACCTCTACCAACTAGACAAGAATCATCAATTTTACAAGTAGACAATGCAAGGTATCTCTCCTCTTGCACAATAAAATCCATCGACTCAAATATTAATGCCTAGTCACTTTTTTACAAATACCAAACTCCAGGATCCCATGCAACACATGAGGAATCAAAAACTCATCATTATCACCAACACATTGCATAAGGTCATAAATATCCTAGGCCTCTAAAGTGAAATAAAAAACAAATTGCACTTAAAATAACCCATTTCCTAAGTCAATCCTACTGACTTCCCTAGGTTTACATTTATTGACAAGTGAAAGGTTATCTATATCTAAGACACCAAAGACATCATAAATAATACAAAAACTTAAATTAATGAAGAAAAAGACATGACAACCCCAAATTATACTATAACACTTTACTTAACCTAATATAGTAATCAACACATTAATTTAATTTTATGACAAATGCATAAACCAAAGCCATTAGATTTATAAGACTTTTAACACCTTATCCTACAACTACTATTCTTTCAAACTATCAAGATTATAAAATTTAGCTATATAAGATCCAATAAATATACTAATCCTAATTACTCATAGATAAACAAATAAGATAATAATAATAATATTCCATAATATATATTATATTCAAATAAAAACCTAATTTAACTAACTATGCTACAAAATTATAACATTCCTTATCCTATTTCCAAGAGAAGATTCTACTTCTATTTTTTTTTTATAAAAGATTTAATCAACCTTCTAATATTATTTATATTCAGTAGATAAAATCAAATAGACATAACAATTATTATTTATTTATACCAAACAATATAAATTTCTAATTCCTTCTATCCCATGACATGTAAGAGTCATTTAATAATTATATCTTACAAATTAAATATCAAATCCCTAATAACGAACTAGGTTACATTATTCATCAAAATATACTATATTCTTTTGAATGAAATGTTTATTATTAAACATATCTATTTATATTCAAGCATCCTTATATATATAACTCAATTTCTCAATAGAAACCTTCTAAACAATTCCAAACACTACTTTTACAACTGTAATTTCTAAATATGAAAACTAGACATCCTTATCAATATGCTACATATTCTTTGATTTTCAGTTTCATGGTGGAATGCATCAGATTATAGAGGAATTTCGTCAAAAGTTTAAGAGGTTTATTTAGCCCATGTCCAACCTAAATTCGCCTAAGTGAGGCCGCATCAATCAACCATGCTTATAGTGGTTACAGAAAAGATAAAATTTGTTGATATGAATTTTTAAAGATATAAAGCTGATTTTCATCAGATGTCAATCAAGTGCTCAAGAAAAACCATATGAGGAAGGCACAGGAGGTCGAATGACCATCATGCATCATCAGAACGTATAGGAATGCAGTCAGCTGAGGTGTACAAAAGGAGTTTTGTGCCCAGTTCAACCAGACGCTAGAATAACCACCATCCATTCGTGTAGTTTCGTGTGATAATTGATAAATAGGGTTTGGGTGTTGTTAAGAAATTGTAGATAAGGAATGAGTGCACCCCTCGACAAAGACCCTGAGAACAATTCAAAAGACTAAAGTTACAGATTTGACACATTGATTCACATGCCCAGACTGTATGGCAATTAATATTGACAAGGGACGCCCAAATAAGATTATGGTCTGAAAGGTAAGAAAAGTTGAGTACTTGTTGAATTCTTGGATATTCATGTATCAAAAGGATCGAATAGCACAACAATTATCACCAGATATGAATACCTTCCCACTTAGGTATGTCACAACAGTGGATTCACTATGGACTGAATAACTCAATTTAAGAAGTATTTGCATGAGAATAAATTTCATTGATTTATTTGTTTAAATGCCTCCAAAGAGGCCGATTAGAAGCAAGCTAGTGTTTCATATGATAAAGATTGTATTTTCTTCCAAAAGCTGTAAAATTGAAGGCTAGAAAAGATATTAGGTTGATTCAATAAGAGAGAGAGTCCAATTTACAAGAAAAATTAATGAAATTGTTTATCAAATAAGAATGACAGATTGACAAAACCCTCAAAATATCTCCAACAGTTTTTAGGAAAGGGAAAACAAGTTCTAGTATAAAACATCTCATGTTGTTTAAAAGTCCCCTACTGGGAGCTCTCACACTACAGTTTAAAGCAATTAGCTCAGGACAGCATGACAAATTGCAAGATTTGAGTGAACTAAATGGTGTCAGTAAATAATTTCAGGCGAGCAAATCAAACCACAAGGTTTGATGATGAGAAAAACAATTTAAAGGGAATAACTTAGGTGAGAACATCAAATTAGGGCCGATTTCAAGAAAATACTCAAGCAAGCATGGCAAATGGCACTAGTTCGAAGCAATTAACTTAGACAAGTATATCAAATAAAGGATTTGTGGTGAGCTTAAAGGATGTATGAACAGAATACAAAGAATCACCTCAAAAAGAATGAAAAAATTATGATTTTGATAAATTGATTAAGAAGACATTGCAGGCTCGGATAGAATGTATTGCTTTATTGATCAAAAATACTTTCAAGGGGACTCGATAATCCAGAGATTTCAGTTCGAATGGGTACCTAGGCAATAGGAGATTTCAACATGAAGAAAGCAATTTTTAAGACAAATACTCAAACTATCATGCAAGCAAAAATTGAATTCCAGACAAACAAATGATTGTAGAGAGACAATTAAACTTACATAGAATTTATTCTCAACTCTCCGAATCTCTTCTAAATGATTTCTTGCCTCCTTCCTCCTCTCCTACAAAATTTTCCCCCAAATCTTTCTGTGTCCGCAAATCTTCCAAAAATCCCCTTCAAATATTTCCCTTTTCACAAAAATAGTCAATTTAATAAATCCCCACTCCAACACTTACCCGTTACAGGTATCCACTCACACCCAACCATTAATTTCATTAAATCCACCACCTACAAGGAGACCCCACTAACCTAAAAATTATTATTTTTCCCATTCACGACAACTCACTAATACTCAATAAATCAATGAATAATGAAATAATAACTATATGTGCCTACACACTAGAAAATTTATTTACTTAATAATATGATAACTATCTAAATTTTATTTATTATTATAGTTATTACTTATTAAAATCATAAAATTTAATTCTTATTTGAAACCATATTTCAAAATTAACATTACTTATTTAGCAACATAGACAAATATTTAATTTACTTTAAACCTAATGTTATTACTTACAAAATGGATTAATAATCTACTTGATAAAATGAAAGACCAAGAAAACAATTGAGAGACTATATAGCAAAGAGCAATAATGACTCGATAATCAAGCCCATCAGATTGACTAAAAAAATCCCCAACTAAGTACTCATCCTCATAGAGGATGTTGACAAACTGAGGGACCTCACATTATATCCCTATAACAACATCCATTGGTATGAAGGCACACTCAAACCTGCCAATTTAGGTGAAGTCGATCCCTGGTACCTGCAACCTACAACAAACCAAAGTGTCAAATAAAACATATATATATATATATATATATATATATATAAAAAATCATACAAATAGGCACATAGTAACACGGAATCACAGTGTAGTAGGGTACTCATTATGAGTAACACTACACTATCCCTTCACACAACACATCACAAGTATCCACATTAAACAATTTCATCATTAACTAGTCTACTTGATAACACATCGTCAGATAATTGCATAAATCACATAGTAAAACTAATCTACATAATTAATTAACTCATAATCTAATGACAACATAAGCATAATATACTAATCATAAGCATCAACAGTGTCATCATAGTGAACACAAATAAGTGTCATCAACTACATCAAATAGTAATTCCATCATCCACATATGTCATATGTTGAAATGTAAAGGAACATTGTGGTGGAGGTCTCGAATTTTGGAGGTGGCTCTATGGTGGTTTTAGACCTCCAGAGACAAATTATTTCAGGTGCCTACATTTTCATGTGGATGTAGTATCTTTTGGTGGTTTTCATGGTTAAAGTGATAATTGTTGGTCAGGGAGGTGGGTTGTAGTGCCTTTGGCAGAGTTTTTGGGGGCTTACAGGTATGGTGGTTCTTCCTAGGGGTGGATGTGAACAAGGCATTAGTTCTGGTCATGGTAGAGTTGGTGGGGGTGTTTTGGTGTGGGCTTGGTAGAGGAGAAGACATGGGAGGTTTCAGACTCACATGAAATTTCAAATCATGGCACTAGGTTATGCAAGTTTTGGGATAGTCACATTGGTGACAGTTGTTTTCCCTTTATGTCCCTATCAATGGACAAACATTGGTCGATATCTATTGCCTGCCCTCGGTTTGTAGTGCTCTTGTAATGTTTAGCATGTTAAAAGCTTATGTGGCTATTTGTGTGATTTGATAGCCATTTTGGATGTTTCACATTGGTATTCAAGTGGATCATTTTCTTGCACATCACGTTTTATAGTTTTTACATTCTTCTCCTCTTCTCTGGCTGGTCACCAATTGCCACTCTATCTTGGGTCCCTATTTTTACCATGTTGTAGCATTTAGGTTTTGCCAATTTTTGGCATTTATTGCCCATTGTGGCCTTCTCTACCTAGTATGGCCCCCCCTTTGTATGTTTAAGTTTTTTATTTTAATATATTTGTTATGGATGCTTTGCACCTTTTGTTCAAAAATAAAATTTTTATCATTCTATTTTCACTCTTGCTAGCCATGTTCCATAAAACTTCTTGGTTAGGGATACTTGTGTTAGTGTTGATTTCTTCCTTCAAAGAACTTCCAAGTTGATAGAGATCCTGATGTCCTAATGGGGAAAAGGTCTTCCTCTATCCTTACCCTTTGATCAAGCTTGTGAGCCTTCCCTTATATTAAGAGATATCATTGTCCTTTTCCCAATCTATGGAGGAAAAATGCTTTTTCATCCATCTTCTTGAATTAACAAAATGCTCACTTCTGCATTCATGGGAACTACTTTCCCTATTACAAAACATATTTTAGGACTCACAAATTTTTGTTGGAAAATCTAATCTAGAGTCAGGGATTTAATTTCACCCGCCCATTAGAGATATTTTGGGGGATCCTCTTTCTTCCACCTTGACCAAATATTTAATGCTCTTTTAGTTGGCCTAGCAAAGTTAATTATGGTAGGTGAGTTTGAAGATTTGGAGTGAGTGGGATGTTTTTTGAAAAAATAAGAAGAAACAAAAGGAAGGAATGTGCAACAATAGTGTAGTGAGGAAGGAATACATTACTCTAGCAGTAAGCTTTATAGAGTGATGAACAACAACAAAAGAAAGGATGAAATAGCTTGAGAATAAGGGAGAACATAGTAGTTTCTCTAGAAAGGAACAAGAGTTGGCTCTAGAAAGTGACGACAATTTAGAAGCTCCAGAAGGAATAGAGTAGTAAGTAGCTTTAGAAAGAAAAAGGGGAAGCAACAAGAAGTTGTAGTTAGCTCTAGAGAAACTCTAGAAAGGGAAGGAAATTAATAGTTTTTGTAGAAAATGAAAAATAGAGTAGTAGCTCTAAAGTTTATTTATAAATTTTTGGATGTAAATTTTTTAAATACATATAAATAGAAATCTTAGTCCCCCCCCCCCCTTTTGGCTCCTTCTCTCTACTTATCTATCTTCCTTTCTATCCAGTCGTATCAATTTTCATCCTAAAAGGAAACATTGAATTTCTTTTCATTTGGACTACTACAATCTTGTTCTTGCTAGGTCATCTTTGTCAATGATTATGCACTCTCCATTTTCCATTAGGACTCTTTACCCTCTCTAGAATAGCTATCCAATGCTTAAAAGGTTATATTTTATTCTTTGGGCATAATAGATGTCCTAGATTACTCTTTTGTCACCATGCCTAGTTTGAATGATGATTGTGCCTCTTCTCATTATTAAAACTTATTTATTGTTCCCCATCTTAACCGAAGACTTGATGTTTTTGTTAATGAAGGCAAATAAATTTGTGTTACTACTCATGTGGTTGCTACAAGCACTGTCAAAATAACAAACATCAATGCTTTTTTGTTCAACAATCTTACACACAATGGACACATTTAAGAGGTGTTCATTTTCAGCCATGTTTTAATTTGCTACATTAGCATTTTTCTTCCCTTGGTCATGCTACCAATTTCTACATTCACTAGCAAAATGACCATACGGGTAAAAGTTCAAACCCATCTCACACTTTTGGCCAACTAAATTGTTTCTATAGAAAGTGTCTCTCCCTAAATAGTTTCAATAGAAATAGTTTCACCTAAAACCATTTAGCACCTATGTCAAATTATGTGGCATAAAGAGTTTCACTTGAAACTTTTTCACCTGAAATTTTTAAATCTATAAAACTTGATTTTGACTTTGAAAATGGTTTTTATTTGCATACAAATTTTCACGCATGAGATTTTTTCCTAAAACTTTTTTGAGCAATATCGTCTCGGTTAAAACTATCTATGTTACATCCCATGTGAAAACCTACCCCCCATTTTCAACAAATTACACAAAACTTCAATGGCACCAATAATGATTTAATTCTAAGATATGTCAATGGTACCAAGGCCAATGGCACTTTATATATGGCATCTAGTGAGTTTAAGCTAATTGGTTAGACTGACAATGATTGGATAGGTAGTATAGATGATAGGAAGACCACATCGAGATATGTGTTCTAGATGGGGTTAGGAGTCACTTCACAAGAATCTAAGAAGTGGCCCATAGTTTCTCTCTCCACAATAAAAGATGAATATATAGCAACAAATGCAGCTGTACATTAGGCTATTTGGTTTACAAGAATACTAGCAGATTTTAATGAGGAATAAGAAAATGGTACAACTATATATTGTAACAATGTTTCCACAATAACCTTGACAAAGAATCCATTTCTCCATAGACAAAGAAAACACATTGAAATCAATTATCATTTTATAAAGGAACTAGTAGAGCATAGAGAATTGAACTTTAGTTTCACATATATCCAAGTAACAGTTCACTAATATTTTTACTAAGGCACTATCAAAAGAGTGCTTTCATCACCTAAAAGGAAATTTGGGCATTATAGACAGAAATCAACTCCAAAAACTAGCTACAAACTACAGACAACACTTTTGAAACTAGCTACAAATAGTGTTCGATATCACTAGGAAACTACAAAGATAGCTCTAGAGATATTGAATGGTAATATACCTGGGTGATAAAGAACTCTAAATTAAGAGGAAGTGTTGGAAAATCTAGTCTAGAGTCAGGTATTTAATTTCACCCACCCATTAGAGATCTTTTTGGGATCCTATTTCTCCCGCCCTTACCAAATCTTTAATGTTCTTTTGGTTTTCCTAACATAGTTAATGCGAGTAGGTGATTTTGAATTTTTAGAGTTAGTAGAAAGTTCTTTGAAAAGACAAGAAAAAACTAAAGGAATGTGCAGTAGTAGAGCAGTGAGGATGGAATACATTGTAGTAGTAGCAAGTTTTGTAAAGTGACAAATAGCTCTAGAAGAAAGGAAGAGATAGCTCTAGAATAAGGGAGAACAAAGTAGTAGCTATAGAAAGGAACAATAGATAGTTTCAAAAAGAAAGAACAGTTTAGAATCTCTAAAAGGGATAGAGTAGTAAGCAACTGCCAAAAGAAGAGGGACAAGAATAGCAAGTTGCAGTCAGCTTTGCAAGCTTAAAAAAGAGAGTGTATTTAACAATTTTTTTTTTTGAAAACAAACAACATAGCAACAACTCTATAGTTTGCTTGTAAATTTTCGGATATAAACTTTTTGATTACATATAAATACAAATCTCATTTTTCTTTTCCCCCTTCTCTCTTCTTCTCTCTATTTTTCTTTGTCTTTTTCTCCAATAAAGTTCATGGGGGATCTCGTTTTACTACACTGGCATAGCTGATTCATTGATTGTTTCTTGAAAAAAGTTCATGGGGGATCTCCTTTTACTACATTAGCATAGTTGATTCACTGATTGTTTCTTTCTTTATCATGGGAAGAAGATTTTTGATGATAGCTTGTTCTTCTTACCACATTGCAACCCCTCTTCTCCTAGTTAGTCGATGGATATTCATCCTAATTGGTGCTCTAGAGGGACTGAGACTCCTCACTTGATTCATGTTAAAACATGTGGTTTTGTTCAGCCATATCCTCAAATCTTTCTGATAATCCAATGTTCTGCTCATTTATAAAAAAATCCCCCCTCTTTCACTGGTTTTTGTCATAAATTATTTTATTTATTAATGTGATCATCCAATATTTAAGAGAAGTATATGTTGGCAAGAGACACTATGTAGCTTCATGAGTGTTGTCATTGATGGCAACAAAGTCAATCCACACATCTGTAGGACATGATATGTCTATACCGAAAGTCAGATTGAAGAGTATTTTGGTCCAGTGAGCAAGAACAGAGCATGCAACAGGGTCTGGCAATCAGGTCCGGATCTCTCAGAGGAAGTATCCTAGTAAAGTGTAGACTTAGGGAAGTCAAGAGGAGTACCATGACTAATACGTTCCAGAGATTGAGCCTCTAGTGATGAAAGAGTGAAAAGATATGAACACCTAAATGTTGGGTTCCTATTTGGTAGCGAACACTGAGGAAGAACTGACCGACAAAGCATTAGACCTTAATCCAGATGAGATATTGATGGTGATCAATTTTCTTGAGGTATCATTCATTATTAGCTGACATGATTGATGACTTCTATAACTATGTTTTTGATATGCATCACTTAGTAAGCATGGATTCAGCCGATAGACCAGAGTTTGGAAATATCTTGAGTTTTCTGGATGCCGACTAGAAAGATGATTGAAATCATTGATGCAGATATATATACCAGATTGATTTCGATGTGAAGGTGTGTGTGGTGTGTTATGTGGTGCAAACAAAAGTAGAGATTAGTGTGGAAATAGAAACATAGGTCCGGTATGTGACATAATAGCAGCACCAAGGTAGAGGAAGAATGAAGTGCAGTAGATCAGTAAATTGAGCTTAACCAGAATTGAACCTCAGCATATGTGTATGCTTCTCATCTGTCCAAATACTTGGTTTCCTTCTATAGACTATTGTAGGAAGTGAGCCTCTTGTGAGCAGTGTGCTCAAGCAGTGAGCCGTAATTGGCAAGTGCCATTTTGTACTACCTTATTCTTTTAACAGAGAATACAATCTTGGGTTAATCACCCTGTGGTTTTTTCCCTTAATAGGGTTTTCCATGTCAAAAATATTGTGTCATGTGTGTTGAGTTTATTTCTGCTTCCATGGTTATGTATGCTTATATGATTTGATATTGTACTAATTGTTAAAGAAGAAAAGAAAGCCAAATTATTAAGATAACTAATTCACCCCCCTCTCAGTTATCAACAATTGGTATCAGAGCCAAGTTCCTTCTAACAGAGCCTAACAGCTTGAGGAAGATTTGGGAATCTCAATGGATATGTATGGTATGTGGGAATAACTTCAGTCTGCCCTAGATGATCTTGATCAATCTCACTCTGAAGTCAATGACCTGAGGGAAAGACTCAAACAAGATGATGATTTCATAAATGAACTCAAAGAAAAACTAAGTATCTCAATGAAGAAAAGAAAGGAACTTTTTCAACAATTAGCAAGTCAAAATGAAGCTAATGATACTAATGAATATCTGAATGAGAAAACCAAGTTATGTGAGAAGTTATCAAAAGAGGTCATTATGGTAAGACATGAAATGGAATCAGGAGTTATGAAATTCACCCAAGAAATTGAAGAGAAAAGAAAAATTGAAGATAATCTAAAGCAATCTCTCAACGAAAAGTCAGAAGACTACCACAAAATGGATAGAATAATCAGGCATCTGGAATCTGATCTTGAAGAAGCTAGAGACAATGAAGAACAACTTGAGAATCAGATAGACACTCTTAAAAGGGATCTTCAAACAGCAAATGAATACAAAGATAAATTCAAGATAAGCTCTGCTCAACTTGAAGTTCTTCTTGAAAGCCAAAAGAGGGTAGATGACAAGCAAGGCTTGGGGTATAAGAAAGGGGAAAGCTCTGGATCTGGTCAGAAGAACTCTGGATTAGGAAATCCAAGGAACAAACCTAGAAGACCTTCGGTAAGGCAACCAAATGCTCAAAGATATCCATCCTTCAATGGATACTACCACAATTGCAATAACTTTGGTCATAAAGCAAATCAGTGTCGAAGAAGAATGAATCAGACTAATTCATCCTTCTCTGAACAGTGTTTTAACTGCAAAAGGTATGGTCACAAATCTTAAGAAATTAGAAATATGCAAATGAACAATTCATTCAATGGTAGATGCTTTGCATGCAATAGAATGGGACATATGGCTAATCAATGTAGATTAAGAGGATATTAGTCAAATCTGCAAAAAAATGTTGTTTGCTACAATTGCAATAGATCTGGTCATATTACCAAATTCTGCAGAAGTAAGAATCAGGATAAAAGGGGTTTGGTGCATCATAATCAAAATCAAGACAAAGGAAAAGGAAAAGTGAATGTAGATGAAATTCAAAGGGAGATGAACAAGATTTGGGTGAAGAGAAGTACAGAAAATGTTTGGGATGGATCCACACCAGAATCTGGTGCTGATATTCCTTCTGAAAACTAAATAAATGAGCTCTGGCTCATGGGGAGTCACAAAAGAAAACAAGTTCCCCCAGCCAGTCAATTGGTGCCTAAAATTGGCACATGGAAGGTTGCAGATTGAAAGGGTCCTTAGAGAAACATCTAAATAACCCTTGGTAAAGATTTGAAAGATCTGAAAGGAGTTTGAAAGGGTTAATCATCCAAGATTAATCTAGTTTGACAGTCATCCGACAAAAGGAGGATTTTCACAGTTAGATCCGATATGATTCAAATTGAGGAATCTTGATCTGTGAATAGATGAAATGATTGGAGAAAGGAAGATATATTGTCAATAATCACAAAGAATAACTCTAAGTGCATCTCAGTGACCCAGAAAAGATCTTTCTCAGAACAAGGAGAACAAGGCAACTGGAATGACTTAAGTTGCTCATTTATTACAATGTGGAATTAGGGTTTGCACAGAAATATAAGGGTTCTCTTATTGAACACTTGCTCATTTACATTTGAGAAGAAGAGAGAAGGAGCTCTGCAACAAAATTGCCTCAAACCTCTCAAAGATCAATTACAGAAGTCAATTCATCTAGCAATCTGATCCGGCTCATAATCGTGAACCCTAGAAGCGTAAAAGGTATTTTCTGCTCTTAGTATCTCTCTCTAAATCTTTGAAAGATGGCTACTCTAAATGTTGTGAACATCACTAATAGGCCATACCCTAAATTCAAAAAACATCCCTATAAATCCCTAGAAGTTGATCCCCTAGGCACATTTTCTAGCATTCCGCATGGAGTTCTGCATGTAGAAGATGTTAGGGTTTACATACACGCAAACATTGTAGAATTTGGGGAATCCAATCTGATGGATATCTACCACAAGGAACTGATAGATGAATCGTTTGAACTCAAACCTCAGTACAAGGCCATTTGGGATAAGCATTTTGGACATTGCATTCATTTCCCCTATTTTGCTGAAGATGATTGGGTCCGGTATGTTCTAAGAAGAATTCATGACAACTTTATGTGGTTGATGAGGCCATTCAAGATAACCAAGGATGCAATTAGGGCGGTAACTGGATTGCACTCATTCGGTGGGTTGCCTGCTCTCAAATCAGTCAAAAATAAAACTGTAAGTCAGGCTACCAGATCAAAATTTGACAAGAGAGCAATGACTATAGAAGATATACTAATCTGGATATCAAGTTTGCATCTATGATAATTAGCTATAAGATATATCACTCCAGCAGGGAGAATACTGTACCCGGAACTACAATCTATGTTGCTTATCAGATGTTAAGGGAGAATGTAGATTATGATCTTTGTGAGCTTCTTCTTAGCTAACTATTGGAAAACCTACAAAAGATCAAGAAGGACAAGAAGAACTCATTCAAGTATGGTGGGCTAATACTATGTTTGTTCTTTTACTTTATGAATGAGCTACCTGGATCGAGTGGTTGGGTATGGCAAAATGACAAACCGGTTGCCATTCAAATCAGAGATTACATGCATGGGCTTGGTGATGCCAAGGTTCAAAATATAGCTCTCCAGGGATACTTCAAGAACTTTCAAAGTATAATGCAAGCCAGAGAAAGAATCCCCCAATCATTTGTTGAGAAGTACAAGGATATAGTGTGCTTTATGGTAGACACTGATCAATGTCTAATGGAAGCAGTAGAGCCAAGGATAGTCTTGATTATGCCAATGGGATATGAAGTAGATGAGAAAATTGTGGAGCTACATGTTCAACACATGCTAAGTCAACCCAAGGATCCTAAGGTAGAAAGGTGTGGAACCTTTCAAGAATTGAGTGTGAAAATCCATGTTGAGCTAAGACAACCGGAGATCAAGAGAAAAGTGAGAAGGGAAGTAGAAGAAGTCGCCAAGAGATATGGAATATCAAAGGAGGCAGTTGATGCCAACAGAGAGAAGCTGGAAAGGGAAGAGAAAGAAAGACAAGAAACAGAAAAAGAAAGTGCTCTAGTGCAAGCCCCCTCCCAGACCAAATCCTACAAAAGCTCTGCACCAACAACCTCTAAGAGTCAAAAACCCTTAAAACTAGAAGTCCAGACATCTGGAAAGGGAGAGAAGAGAACAAAGAAAAAGGAAAAAAGGTCCTATACAAGTTAGAAGGACGATGAAGAGACAGAATCTAATGAGGAGATCAAGAAAATGAAGAAGAAGAAAACATCCAGTGAACCCTCTACCGGTCATAACAAGGAAGAAGAGGCAGAAGAATTTGTTGAAAGACCTACTCTCTGCATTGATGATATCATCAAATTAGTCACTATGGATGGGAACTTGAAACCAATGACTGAATTTTATGATGACTATAGTGAAGCTGATCAGAAGATCTTGCAAGAAGCTGTAGTCAGGTATCTAAACATCTACAACAAAGCATTCATTGAAATCATCTCCTTAATTCCCAAAAGCCTAGAGCAGGAACTTGAAATAAGAAAGAACAATGCTAAGGCAAAGGACCTAGAGATCCGGGAACAGATAGCTATTTAGCTCTACCCTTCCATCACTCAAAAACAAATGAACATGATCTTCAAGGATTGTAAGGATGAGTTCCAAAGAAAAGCAAGAATGAATCAACTTATGCTTGGAGAGACTGACAAAGTGGCAAAAGAAACTGAAGACATTCTCCAGAATGCCTTCATGAAATTCAATCTCCCTGTTATAGAGGACATAGATGATGAACCTAATGAGAAAAATGTAGATCTAAAGGAGAAAAGTGAGGAAAGGACTCAGGACTTGGATTCCTCTATTTTGGAAGAGGAAGTCCATGAAGAAGTAAATATCTCTCATCTGGATTCCCTAGCAGACTCCAGATCTAAAGGAGAAGAGAAGATAGAGGAGATAATCAGTCAAGAAGAAGAGGTAAAGGGAAGAGAAGAAGTTCAAACAGAGAAGACCCCAGGAGAGAGTTTTGAGACTGCAGAAGGAAAGAAGACTCTTTCTCTAGCAAGAGACTCTACAGAAACTATTAAAGATTTCTTGACCAAAGAAATGATGGAGATTGATGGACTGGAACTACTTCAAGGACCATTCAATTTTGATTCCCTCTCTCTAGTTCAAACAATGAAGATAGCATCCTTTGCTCAACCAAAGGCAAAAGAAAAACTTCTGAAATCTCACATGGAAGACTGTGAGATGATAGAAATTGCATCCGGTGTGTTGGAAAAGATCATACCATCATTTTAGAAGGATCTTTCAGCCTCTTCATCTGGTAATCTCAAATCTCTTGTTAATTATGTCAGCACACATTTTGATTCTTTGGAGAAATTAGCTGAGGAGAAAGTCTGGAAAGAGTTTTTGGATAAAAGATTCTCTGAAGTACAGGGGTACATAGCAAATGATAGGAGAAATCTAAATATTGGAATAAAGAGCCTAGAAAATGCTCTTAAAGATGGTGGAGATCTATACAAATTTTGTCTATCTTAGTCCACCGTGATAGTAGACCTTACCAAGAAGGTGGAAGAACAAGAGAACAAACTATCAAGCTTGTCTCAAAATTTTGATCCTCTCACCTCTTTCATAATGAATCAAGAGTGCCAAACTTTTATAATAAATGAAATAAAGAAGCTTGAGAATGAGAAGAAAAATAGAATAAGCAGGCTAAGTGAACTTAGAGGGATAATTATCCCTAAGTTAGAGGCCATGCATGAGGCCCTAACTGATGCTCAGACCACAGCTCGGACTAGTGATCTAATAGATCTAGAGAGGACAGAAGCTTTTGCATTCCTGTTGAGTGGTCACATCTCAATTTTGGACAGGATGAAACAAAGATGGGCAACATAATTTGTCCAGTTGAAGACAACTTTTGTAGATATACTTCAATATATGTAAGTATAACATGCATAAATATTCAAGCGGCCAAGTATAGATTATTTTTGGAAATTTTGGTGTGCGGAGCCTACCCTTTGCCATTGATGTCAAAGGGGGAGTGAGGATCAGTGAAAAATGTGGAATCTAGCTAAGGGGAAGCTCCAGAAAAGTGTACATAAGAATAGAGCATCAGGCAAGGAGGAGTATACTATAACACTTAGTCATTTTTACTAACTGTTGCCATCAATGCCAAAGGGGGAGATTGTTGGCAAGAGACACTATGTGGCTTCATGAGTGTTGTCATTGATGGCAACAAAGTCCATCCCACACATCCGCAGGACATGATATGTCTACCGAAAGTTGGATTGAAGAGTATTTTGGTCTAGTGAACAAGAACATAACATGCAACAGGGTCTGACAATCAGGTCCGGATCTCTCAAAGGAAGTATCTCAGTAAAGTGCGGACTTGGGGAAGTCAAGAGGAGTACCATGACTAATACATTCCAGAGATTGAGCCTTCGGTGATGAAAGAGTGAAAAGATATGAACACCTAAGTGTTGGGTTCCTGTTTGGTAGAGAAGACTGAGGAAGAACTGACCGATAGAGCATCAAACCTTAATCCGGATGAGATATTGATGGTGATCAAGTTTCTTGAGGTATCATTCATGATTGGCTAACATGATTGATGACTTCTATAACCATCTTTTTGATACTCATCACTTAGTAAGCATGGATTGAGCTGACAGACCAGAGTTTAGAAATATCTTAAGTTTTCCAGATGTCGACTAGAAAGATGATTGGAATCATTGATGCAGATATATATATACTAGATTGATTTCAGTGTGAAAGTGTGTGTGGTGTGTTATTTGGTGCGAACAAAAGTAGAGAGTAGTGTGGAAATAGAAATATAGGTCTGGTATGTGATAGAACAGCAGCACCAAGGTAGAGGAAGAATGAAGTGCAGTAGATCAGTATATTGAGCTTAACTAGAACTGAACCTCAGCATATGTGTATGCTTCTTATCAGTTCAAATACCTGGTTTCCTTCTATAAACTATTGTAGGTAGTGAGCCTCTTGTGAGTAGTGTGCTTAGGCAGTGAGCCCTAATTGGCAAGTGCCATTTTGTACTACCTTATTCTTTTAACAGAGAATACAATCTTGGGTTAATCACCCAGTGGTTTTTTCACTTAATAGGGTTTTCCATGTCAAAAATATTGTGTCATGTGTGTTGCGTTTATTTCTGCTTCCATGGTTATGTATATTTATATGATTTGATGTTGCAGTAATTGTTAAAGAAGAAAAGAAAGCCAAATTATTAAGATAACTGATTCACCCTCCCCCCTCTCAGTTATCAACAATATAACTCTGTATGAATCTGTTCAATTTCAAACTGGAATCATTGCTAGGAAAATATCTAGGGGTACCTCTCTTCAATGGTCGCCACACAAAACTCTTATGGAAGGGAGTTATAGATTGTTAGAAATGAAAGCAACACTACTTCAATAGAAATCTGATTTGAGATAAATTTTAGAAAGATTTAATTATGTGTTATTAATGGAGATTATAACAAAATATAAAACCCACAATACATAAATATACCAAAAGTAAAATGAAGCACATAACACAAGTGTTTAACGTGGAGAAAACCCTTTTGGGTAAAAAACTCCACCAAGAAAAGAGGCCAAGTTGTATTATCTTCACAAAAGGAGATTACAAATACATTCACTTCCTCTGTCCTTCAACCTTCACTCTGATAGAACTTGGGTACCTATAAATTGTTATATCCATCTCATCTACTATGCTATGGTTTATATAGAATTTACACAACCTCAAGACATTAAATGACTTCTTACAAGCCCATAACACTTGTCAAGAGTCAACAATACAACCTTGGGCGTCCATAGCCAACAATAGGCTCTTACGGGGTCATAAATGCTATCATACATGCATCCTACACTTGGGAAAATGTGCCCATGCAAGCTTGAATGCCTTGGGGCAAAAAATAGCCACTTACAGCATCTTATGACGTGTCATATGCTATTATTAGTGTCATAGATTCTTATGACAACTTACAGTTGTCATAGAATCTCTTACACCTTCTTACAGCATCTATGACATGTGTCATAACACTAAAAATAGATTATTCCTCCACATGTGTACCCCACTTTGACCAATTACCATTTACCATAGTAAATGACATCCTGTAACTACCGCAGGTAACTCCGGGACTTACCGTGCAGTAACTCCATAATTACCGTGGACAATAAATAATTTTTACCACTGCCGATGAAACTTGTACATCCCTTATGGGTAATTACAAATTATAAAAAATAAATGGAATACATACAATATTGGGATTTACAAGGTTAATGGTACCTTATCCCAACATTCTCCCACTTGACATTATACATTGTAAATCAACCCATAGGAAATTAAATGAAAAATAATTAGGCACTAGAAACAAGGCCCATGGCCTCTTTGCACCACATGAACTTCTTTGTGCTCACAGGCTTGGTCAATGAATCTGCAACATTCTCCTAATTGTCTATCTTCTTTAGCTCAATCTCTCCATTTGCAACCAACTCTTGAACAAAGTGATACTGAACATCACATGATTAGTTCGAGCATGATACATGGGATTCTTAGCCAAATAGATAGCACTCTAGCTATCACAACCAATCTGAATGATATTGCAATCAAAACCAATACCTGTACACAGCCTCCTCAACCAAACTACCTCCTTAAAGACATGTGTAGCAGCCATATACTCTGCTTCTGTGGTGGACAAAGCAACTATGGGCTACCTCTTACTCATCCAACTCACTGCACCTCCAAACAAAGTAAAGACATAGCCACTAGTAGACCTTCAACTATCCTAGTCACCTACCCAATCTGCATCAACAAAACCTTTGTGACAACCAAAGCTTTATGTTAACTTTGTCCCTCCTGATCTCCATTCCCAAAAATATACCTTGCAGCACTAAGATCCTTCATCTCAAATGCACCTAAAAGTTGGGCTTTAACCTCACTGACCATACTCTTAGTATTGCTGAAAAACATGTCATCAACATACAAAGCAATAACCAATATAGAATCATCAACACAATAAATTTAAACACAATGATCCTCCTTGCTTCTAACAAAACCCAATTTCAAAAAAAATGAATCAAACTTTTTATACCACATTCTGGGGGACTGTTTCAAACCATAGAGAGACCTCTTTAACCAACAAACCCAATATTCTTTTCCTTTTACCTCAAAACCTGTAGGCTATTGCATATAAATTTCTTCTTCAAGATCTCCATGTAAGAATGTATTCTTAACATCTATTTGCTCAATCTCCCAATAATAAGCTGCAGCAATGGAAATCTAATAGAAGCCAATTTAGCAATAGGAGAGAATATCTCACCAAAATCAACTCCCTCTCTCTGGGAGTAGCCCTTGGCTACCAGTCTAGCCTTGTACTTCTCCAATGACCCGTCTGCTCCAAAATTCTTCTTGAAGACCCACTTACATCCTATGGCCTTTCTTCCTTTGGGTAAATGAACAAGATCCTAGGTGTTATTAGAATCTAAAGTCATCATCTCCTCCTACATGGCTAGTTGCCAAGACTCACTATCATCTGTAGAAATAACTTCCCTGTAGGATCTAGGTTCATCGTTAGTACTCAATAAAGCATATACACAATGAAAATCTAGTGGGCTATACCCGTCAACTAGATTCCATTGTCTTGCAGATCTCCTCAAGGGTGGAGTAAGACTCTTAACTTGTTATTCTGCATGATCATTTGCACCAACTTCTTCTATAACAACAGACTCATCTTCATCAAAACTACTCGAATCTTTTTCTTCTTCACCCCCCAATCCATCATTCTATTCTTCCTGAGGTGCATCTTGCTACTCTAAATCAAAGTGCATCTTCTTTACCTTTTCATCTTTTTCTTTTGGTTGCTCAGGTTTACAAATAGCCCTAAGTTCCCTGAAAATAACATCTCTAGAAAAGATAATCTTGCGGGTTAGTGGATTCCAAAGCTTATAACCTTTTACATTATCACCATATCCAATGAATGTACATTTTTCGGTCTTTGGCTCCAACTTAGATAGCTTTTCCTTAGGCACATGAACAAAAGCCTCAAAACCAAAAACCCTTAAATGTGAAAGAAAAGTTTTCTTATCTGTCAACACTTCGTAAGGTGTCGAATCAAGAGCCTTACAAGGAGATTTGTTTATCAAGTAGCAAGTAGTACACATAGCCTTTGCCCAAAAGTATTTACCCAACTGTTCATCACTAAGCATACTTCTGGCTCCTTCTTTAATTGTTCGGTTCATCCTTTCTACAACACCATTCTGATGTGGTGTATATGGAGTTGTCTTTTGTCTGATTATACTTGCATGCTTGCAAAACTCATCAAATTCCTTAGAGCAATATTCCCCTCTATTGTTAGATCTTAATATTTTTATCTTTAAACCTGATTGCTTCTCTACTAAGACTTTGAATTCCTCAAAGTTAGTGAAAACTTTAGATTTATGCTTCATAAAATAAATCCATGTAAATCTAGATACATCATCAATGAAGGTTGAAAAATAATGAGATTTTCTGATAGATTCAATATCCACAGGACCAAACACATCCGTATGAATAATTTCTAATTTCACCTTTGCTCTATTGCTTCCTGAAGGAAATGATTTTCTATTTTGTTTACCAAACACACAATACTCACAAAAATCAAAATGATCATCAGAATAGGAGACACCATCCAACAAATTTTTATTCTTAATAGTTTTCAGTACATTATTGCTTGTCTGGTCCAATCTACAGTGCCACAACATTCATGTATTTTCAATATTAGCTTCAGATACATAGGAGGCATTATAAACTGTAGTTACTTCAAGCTTGAACAGGGTTTTGAATCTCTTCCCCTTTGCTACCACCAAGTTCCCTCTCACCAATCTGTAGCCATGCTTGTCAAATGTCACATGCATTCCCAAATCATTCAACTTTGAAACTAAAATTAGATTTCTAGCTAATCCAGGAACATACAAAACACTAGGGAGGGTTTTAATCCTCCCATAACTGAAATACAACAATACCTTTTCTTTCCCGACAATCGGATATGTAGAGTTGTCACCAAGGTAGTTATTACCTCCATCATATTCTTCATATGAGGAGAACCATTCCTTATGTAGAGTCATATGAAATGAGCTTCCTGAGTCAACCAGCCAGTGATCATTAGAAACAAGATTACATGCAGAAAGTAAAACTTCTTCACTTGCATTCGAGGACTTATCCGAAGCACTCTCCCACTATTTCTTGGGGTTTCTGCACTCCTTCACATGTCCCTTTTTACCGTAGTTCCAACACTTAACTCTGTTCTTTTTACTAGGAGTCTTAGATCTACCCTTGGACTTGTCCTTAGCCCCTTTCTAATCTCTTTCAGGTCCTCTTTCCTTAGACGTTCCCCTGACACTAAGAGCATCCCTTGAACTATCTGAACTCTTCTTCCTCAATTCCTGTGACAATAGCACTGAAACAAGAGCATCCAACTTCAGATCCACAAGGTTAGTAGTGATAGCAAGGATAACATTCTCCCAAGACTTAGGTAAAGAAAAAAGAAGTAAGATACATTTATCTTCCTCACTAACCTCAACATCTACTGAATCAATCTAACTCACTAACAAATTAAAAGAATTTAAATGCTCTACAACTGATTCACCTTCTCGCATTTTCATGGAAAACAATTTTCTTTTTAAATAAAGTTTATTTACCATACTCTTGGCTTGATAGATCTTGCCCAACCGTTTCCACAACTTGTATGCAGTCTCTTCCTTTGCGACATTCAATAGGACAGAGTCTAAAAGATACAATCGAATGGTTCCCTGTGCCTTCTTATCTAGTCTATCCCACTCATCTTGAGAGACATCGTTAGGTTTCTTCTCTTTTTGGACAGCCAACCATTAGTTTCTTTATTCCAACAAATCTTCCATATTCAGTTTCCACAACTCATACCCCATTCTGTTGAACTTCTCAATGTCCAAACAAGTGGTTGATGCAATGGTGGATGCACCCATAATAACAACACAAGATCTGCAAAACAAATGCAACAAAATCTCCAACTACAGCTACAGCTTCCACACTACCACCCAAGAGTCAAAGCTGGCCAGGCTCTGATACCAAATGTTAGAAATGAAAGCAACCCTACTTCAATGGAAATATGATTCGAGATAACTTTCAGCAAACTTTAACAGTGTGTTATTAATGGAGATTGTAACAAAACACAAATCCCACAATACATAAATATACCAGAAGCAGAATGAAGCACATAACACAAGTGTTTAATGTGGAGAAAACCCTTTCAGGGAAAAAACTCCACCAAGAAAAGAGGCCAAATTGTATTATCTTCACAAAAAGAGATTACAAATACATTCACTTCCTCTATCCTTCAACCTTCACTCTAGTAGAACCTGGGTACCTGTAAACTGTTATATCCATCTCATCTACTATGCTATGGTTTATATACAATTTAGACAACCTCAAGACATTAAATGACTTCTTACAAGCCCATAACACTTGTCAAGAGTCAACAATGGGTGTCCATAGCCAATAATAGGCTCTTACAGGATCATAAATGTTGTCATACATGTATCCTATGCTTGGGAAATGTGCCCATGCAAGCTTGAATCCCTTGGGGCCCAAACTAGCCACTTACAACATCTTATGATGCATCATATGCTATTATTAGTGTCATAGATTCTTATGACAACTTACATTTGTCATAGAATCTCTTACACCTTCTTACAGCATCTATGACCTACGTCATACCACTAAAAATAGATTATTCCTCTGCATGTGCATCTCACTTTGACCAATTACCATTTACCATAGTAAATGACATCCCGTAACTACCGCCGGTAACTCTGAGACATACCGTGTAGTAACTCCGTAATTACCGTGGACAGTAAATAATTTTTACCACTATCGGTGAAACTTGTACATCCCTTATGGGTAATTACAAATTACAAATAATAAATGGAATAAATACAATATTGGGATTTACATGGTTAATGGCACCTTATCCCAACAAAGATAATGTGCATAACAAATTACAAACATGAAAAAGTGGCTTGCTATCACTGGCTGGCAGACTTACATTGATCAAGGTAGTCCTTATAGTAGTCCCAGTTTACATGATGTCTTCTCTTCAAACTCCAAAGGGCATCTTGGCTGAAATAGGAAAATTATCTAAAAACTTTCTGTGGCAAGTGATGAGGAGCACCAAATAGAAATGCTTCAAAATAGGGGTGAATACCCATCAAACCCACAGTACAGATAGATTAATGCTCAATCAACTTTAAATACCCTTCTCAAGGTCCAAACAATACCGAAACACACACACATTCTTCACTATCGGCAAGACAACATACCATCAGCGAGCTTGAAAATTTCGTCAGCCGATAGGCTGATGCCACCATGACTATGTCTTCTTACTTCTGAGACACCCTATTGTTCACTCCAATCAGCTAGATAGACCGCTATTGGCAAAGCCTTGACCAAGATCTTCTGATACGCTGATACACCAACTTAGTATATGCTTGATGTGACTTGCTATTACTGGTGGACTAAAGTTTCTATACCCTGATTCACCATTATGACTGGTCACCGTTTGTATCTGACGAAAGGTACATTCTACATATACATTCTCTACATGCTTTCTCAACATACATTCTCAACATGCTTTGTGTGATATGCATTCACAATATACATTCAGTGAAATGATACGAAACTAACACCGATGTAAACCTCTGCAACTCTGCAACTATGCAACCATCGAACAACTTATACAGAAACAACAAAATCTCAACAGAATTGAAAATGATCTACTCCTAAGGAAGCCATTCCACTAATTTCAAAGAAATCTCAACCAGTGGAATGCTTCTGATCTACATTTTGTGCAACAGAACCTTACTCAGATATACACGACAGAACATAATTTCTTATTCCTCAGAAAATACACATACAAATCGATTCTCCATCTGTGTCTATTCATTTTTCCTTAATGAACACAAACCAACTATATAGACTCATGTTGGTAGTTACATAAGATGGAAGGTGAATCGCCCCACAACCACTTCTACCATTTGGTTACACCCATTCAGTTTGGTTACCATCTTTAATGACACGTATACAGACTCAATGTTATGCTGTTACTCGGCCAAGTATGATTCAATATGGCGCTAAGGCCTTACAAACATGACACTTTTGACATAACAGAGCATGCATGGAATCTTCTCAATTCTTAGGTCTCGAGGTGCTTCTGCACCAGCAAGGCTCCTACACTAGCAAGGCTCCTCAGATTTGAGAAAGATCCATTTAATTGTCTAGGACAAGATTTGTTCCCCGAAACTTCAGTGGGTGTTGGGGTTATCAACTTGGAATTTCAAAATATGGCCTTGGGAGCAAAATTGGGAAGGAAGATGTGTAAACATCCTCAAACAAAATTGGTTAAGTTGCTACAAAAAAAGTATTTGGATAACAAATCCCCTAAATGCATCTTTATGATTGCAAATCCTCCGAAAGGCTCTTCAATATGGAACTTCATTGTAAGTTGCCAGTAGGTAATTCTCCCCAAGCTTTCCTGGACTATACATAATGGGAAAAAAGCATCATTCTGGGATGACCAATGGAATGGATGGGCAAAAATCTCCTCTCTAGGTAACTTCAGGGAAGCTTCAACATACCTAAAAAGGTTTTGGAGAGAGAAAGTATGTTCATATTTTACAGTGGACACAAGTTTAATTCCCATTAAAATAAAATGCAAAACCTTTAACAACTGCAACTTCCTTCTTGATAAAAAAATGGCTCTTGGGAAGATCTTGGAGGATCATTTCCTTTTCTTTTCTCCTCAAGAGGATGAACTCATTTGGATGGTTGATGGTTCGGGTAAATAAAAAGTGCACTCAGGCTACCTTTTTTGTCTGCAAGAGCAAAAGTGCATTGGCCCGTTAACCTCTACTGGGTAGATCCTATCTTACCAAAAGCAGACACCTTCACTTGGTTGGCTTTGAACAATAGAATCCTAACGAGGGATAGGATTGAAAATCTTTCTCTAGGAGTGAATTTCAAATGTGTTCTCTGCCAAGAAGAATATGAGTCTTTAGATCATCTTCTGGTTTGGTTTAACATCATTTAATTATGCTAGAAATATATTATGCAGCTGTTAAATTGGTTATCCCCACTCTCAAGCAATTTGAAAGACTGGTTGAGAAGTTGGCCAACCTTAAGCAAAGAGGACTACTTTCATGACTTATGGATAGTTTGTCCTTTAGTTGTTTTGTGGATTCTTTTGAAGGAGAGAAACTATAGGATTTTTAGGAGCACTTCGAGGTCTGATTCAGATGTTTGCAGCAAGATAAAATCTCCAATCATAGAAGTTTTCCTTACAAAAAAAAGAAGCTCAAGCTCAAAGGAGTTTAAATGGTCCAGATGGGATGTTCTCATGTCTAAAAATTGGAAAGGTTTTCAGAAGCTACCTCAACATGTGCCTTCTCAAGAATCCATATCAAGAGTTGATAGAGCCTCAATAAAATGGATACCTCCTACTCCCCCCTGGTAAAAGTCAATTTTGATGGAGCAAGTAGAGGAAACCTGGGGCCTTCTGCCATGGGCTGTGTAATTAGAAACAATGAAGGAAAACTCCTTGTAGGAAAAGCCTCCAAGCTCCCAGAAGGAATAAATAACAGAGCTGAAGCCCTAGCCGTTCTCAATGCCCTACAATTAGCCAAAGAAAAAGGTTTTAAGAATATTTCTATAGAGGGAGATTCTTTGATAATTATTTCAGCCTTTCAATCAGGGAAAGCAGAGAATTGGTTGATCAAATACATCTTAGTTCAAGCAAGGGAAGTTCTAAAGTTTTTTGAGTTTTATGAAATCTCCCATTGTTACAGAGAATGCAATAGGGTGGAAGATTGGATGGCAAATTTGGTTCTTGATCAAAATGAAAAAATGATTCTCTTTGATTCTGATCTTCATAATGGTCTGAAAACTCTTAAATCTCTATTGTCATCGAACACTGGATTTCCTCCTAATTAGTTTGTTCATGCCACAGGAAGCATTTCAGACCTATCTATAAGCTCCCTGCAAGCTTTGGCTAGCTAGGGATGGGGTGGGAGGGTTGTTAAAGGGCAGGTCCAAAAAAATTCCACCTATCCAAATGCACAACCAGACACGTGTTCAGGGCTGGACTCATCATACCCCATACCCCATTAGATCCTCTTCCTCTCAAATGGTACTAAGGACATTAATTCCCACCATAGGGATGATCTCCTCCAGATCTCCCCCCCGGTCTAGCTACTTCTTCGTTCATTGTGCTGACAACCACTATAAGACATTGGGAGTTCTTGTCCTTGTGGTAATGGCCAAGTGTCACCATCTAGGTGGGTTGGTTTATCCGCTGTTTGAGTCTCCATCACATCTAGGGGTCCTTGTCCACCTCCCAAGCTACCCGCCTTCTAACGGCTCACTTTTTATTAATTGCTACTTTATTTCTTTCCGTTCTCTCCCACCTCTTGTTTTGCTTGACAGCTCAATTTTGTTTCACGCGTGGCTTCCACTTCATTCCTTCACTTTGTCCCTAGTTATCTTTTCATATCTTGGTTGAAGAGCTTGCCGCCGATTGTACAATTTGGATAAATTTTTCAAGGGGCTGGCAGTTTGGCCTTTATTGTCACAAAGGATGAATGGCGTCAGCCATCTGAACCACATTTACTGCCCTTTGATGCAAGCATTAAAGCATGGATTGCTCTTCTTTAAAAGAACAACGGGGTCTTCATTTGAGAAATCCTTTGTCTCTTGTCTACATTATCAGCGCCTTTCTTTTCTAGCTTCCTTTTTCTCCACCTTGGGTTTTTTTGTAGGTTTGTTTGATTATGGAGGGAGAGGTGGCAAACTATAGTATCTACTTTCCTCCATTCCAATGGGAACCATTAGAGGAAGTGTGGGTTTAGCAGAGCTGAATGCCATCTTCTAGCTTGACTACGCCTTAGCGCAATTTATGGTGCAAATAGTCTCAAACCATAAATGGCTACAAGGAACTCCAGAGCGCGAGGTGAAGTGGTCCAAGGTAGCATTGGTGTTTCTCTCTAACCTAATGGATATAGTTCAGCATTCCTATTTCATCCTCCCAATTGCAACGGGGGTCATTAATCGCCGCCTGTTTTCAGTGGAGAAATGGAATGAAGTAGTGGCTAATTATGATGTTATGGTAGGGGATACTTGGGTTGGAGGTCTATTCCCCTCGAAGAAGCTCCGCACCAAGAGAGCCTATGAATACATCTATAGAAAGATGCAACATGGACTTAGCTGTGGTTGCATTTGTCTCCTTGAAAGAACACTCAGAGGGCATGCAAATTTTGTCCCTAAGTCAGTCTAGGTGAGGAGCAAAGATCTTTTTATTGCTATTTGTTTTCTGAGGTTTCATGCGGCGGACCTGGCTCCATGTCATCATAGGATTTCGGAACAGATAGAGGACGCCTCGGAGGATGAAGCGGAAGATCACCGGGGCCAAAATGAGGATGAGGAAATGGCGGCTGTAGAAAGCAGGGTCCTAGGTGTGGTGGCTGACATGGATGACTAAGGGTGTTCTGTGTGTTTCGGGGTCAAGGTGGTGGCGGGATGTTTCTTTAGCTATAAGTTTTTTGGGGTTATGTTTTATTTTCGTCTGAGCAGTTTTTCCCTGTTAACCGCCTTTTGGAGTGAGGAAATATTGATCCCCTCCGTATGTATTAAACTTATAAATATTAATATATATAGTCTAGGGTTACATTCCCCTTTATCTAAAAAAAAAAAAAGTTCAGAATTGAGCAAAAGAGAATATTCCAAAGCATATAGAACTTTCTTGGCATACAAAATAGATATTTTTTTAGGAATGCACTCCAAATTGAGGTTGCTTCGAAATGTAGTGGGGGCCACGCTTTTAACCTATCATCCATTCCGATTGCTAAAGGGTCTGGATATAACTGGTAAGTAATTGTGAACCACAGTAGCCGTATGCACTAAAATTAAATTAGAACCGATTGAAAATTCAGCAAAAAATATTCAGGAACAATAAAACGTTACATCTAAAATTCTATTTAGACATAAAATCTTAAATAAATGAAACTAAAGTATACCCCTCGTGAGATACATACGATATCAAAGGCCAGATATAAATCCCAAAAAAATTATTTAAACATTATCCGTCAATCAAGAACGCCAGATACAAATCCTACTAGATTTAACTGTAAAGATGCGTCTCAAATTTCAGTCATAAAGACGAGATACAAATCTTACTAAATTGAACAAACTAGACCAGATATAAATCCTGACTGAACTCCTGCAAAAGACAAAACTATTGAAATACAAAACACTAGTTTAATTCGGATAGGAATGGTGGTTAAGCTTGTATTTTCGATAAGGCATACATTATCAGCACTGAATGGCGATGCTATTCCACCCAAAACCGGTGCAATCGGTTGTAGTGACACCAAGTATAGTATGTTGCGCACCCTGACAACTATCAGCATTATAAAGAGCGGCAGTCTGTCCTTCAAATACAAACTCATATCCTCCGTGGAAGGGTAAGCTAAAACACCCACATTTACTGAGACGAAGACCTTGGGTTTTACACTCAGGTCCTGACCACACGGTAAAAGAACTACCCACACAAGGCTTTAGAAACAAGAGCCATACAAGCAATACTCCTATATACTTGATAACATTAGTTTTCTTCATAACGTTACAATTCATTGTAGTTACACAGAACAAATATTTACTTGTACTGCTGAAGAAATTATGCGTTGTATTTATAGAGGAAAAACGGGTTTTAATAGCGTGAGTTTTGTTGTTTGTAACGTCAAGATAAAGATTGGATGAATTTTAGCTTAGGTTGAAGAAACGTCTCTAGTATGCGTCGTTTTGCGTTTCCAAGGCCTGCAACTGTTTTTTTGCAGGGCGTGGTTTCCAACCGTCTCCATGCGGGAACACAGTTTCCATAAACGATGGGATGAGATTTTGTTGTTGTTTCTCGGCCTGCAGACGGGAAATTTCGAAAAGAATTTGGTTATATCAATATTATAAATAAATAAAAATGTTAACCTCCATCTATGTTAGGATTTGGGAGGGAGTTCAATATGTAGTGAATTGGTTTCATCTAAGTATTAAAAACTAAAAATTAATACATAAATAATAATAAATAATTTGGTTGTGTGAATTTATAAGTTCATATACATTAACTTTGTTGAAGGTGCAAACATAACTTTTTGTGCTAAACACCATTATCTACACACATATATAGATTTACATATATTAATTTGCTTGTGTAAATCTCAATAACATAAATGTTAACCTTATAGAATGTTAAATTCTAAGCATGGAACCCATGAAAGGATAAGTTGTTAACATATTAAGACCACACCTCAATTCTCTTATAGAATGTTAAGTTCTAAGCATGGAACCCATGAAAGGATAAGTTGTTCATGTACTAAGACCACACCTCAATTCTTAACTAGTTCATAGTTTGGATACAAATATATGACTCATTTTGAATGTGTTAAGCTCATTAATTCAACTTTCATAATATACGTGTAAGGGTGGAATGGTAATTGTGAAATTTTAGAATATATATAATTTTACAATATATGTTTAAGTGTGAAAATTCCATATTATGTCAATTCTAATTTAATTTTGACACATTTTGAGAATTTTTCTTAATTTGATTGTATAAGAAAATATAATTATTTTATATTTGTAAAGAAAGAATAAAAATTATAGATACATTTGTGTGTGTCACTACCTTACATAGATGTATAAAATATTGGTCCTCTACTTCCAAGAAATTCGTTCTATGATTTTGGTTCATGCTTTGGTTCTACATCCAAAATTGCTTTGCTTCTATTCTTATCTCATGTTCTTGCTCTATCCAAATCATCACACCAAGTACACTTCTTGATATTCTTTGTGGAAAATGAAGCATAAAACATAGCTGAAATTTCAATATATATAATTTCATAATATATGTAATGGTGAAATTTCTATATGATTCCAATTCTCATTTACTTTTGACACATTTTGGGAGAATATTTTAATTTGATTATATAAAAACACATATATTTCTATTTGTAAAGAAGGAATCAAACTTAAAATAAACATTTGTCTCCCACTAATTTAGTGTCACTAGCTTAGGTAGCTATATAAAATATGGGTCTACTACTTCCAATAAATTCACTGTATAGTGATTTTGTCTCATCTTCTTCTTTTACGCTGAAAATAGCTTCACTTTTATTTCATGTTGCTACTCTTTCCAAATCATCATGCTTTGCACAAAATGGAACAAGAAATATAATTGAATTTTACAATATATAAATTCATAATATATATTATGTGTAATGGTGAAATTTGCATACTATGCCAATTCACATTTAATGTTTTGACACATTTTTATAGAATTTTTTAATTTTATTATATATAAAATACAATTATTTTCTAGTTATGAGAAATGAGTCAAAACTATGGATAGACTTGTCTACCAGTAATTTAGTGTCACTAGATTAGGTAGCTACGTGAATATGGGTCTACTACTTTCAAAAAATTACTTTACTATGATTTTTGGCTCATCCTCTTATTTTGGACCCAATGTACACCATTGCTCCTATCCTTATCTCGTGTTTCCACTCTATCCAACTCATCACATTTGTTATTCTTCTTGATGTTCATTGCATTAGATGGTGAAATTTTCAAACTATGCCAATTCCCATTTAGTTTTGACACATTTTTAGATAATGTTTTAATTTGATTTTATAAAATACTACAATTATTTTATATTTTAAAAGAAGGAATCAAAAGTGGAAATACATTTTTTTCCACTTGTCACTAACTTAGGTAGATGTATAAAATATGGATTAACTTCCAAGAGATTCACTCTACTATGATTTTGGCTAATCCTCTTGTTATTCACCCAAATAGTTTCACTCCCATTGTTATCATGTGTTGCTACCATATCCATATCATCATGCTAGTTATATTTCTTAATGTTCTTTACATGTAAGATGGAACAAGAAATATAGCTAAACCTTGAGAAAGTATTTGACATCTCCTGATATTCATTACTTCAATCATGGTTCTCTCCCTAGAGAGTGTAGTGTCATGACCATCCAAAATACAATTTAGTGGTTACATAATGGGGTGTTACAGCACAGTTTAACTAAATAGTGTCATGCATCTAGACTTGTCTAACCCCTTTTCAACAAAGAATATTGTTCCATTATCATTTGTGACAAAAGAAATTCTAAAGGAAATTTTGTACCCTAATCTTTGACTTGGTTATGTCTTCCTCACCTTTGAGCTATGGAATCTAAACATTAACTGATAAATTAAAAAATGCAAAAAATTACACATAAGTGATGGATAACATGAGTATATATAAAATCACATTACATTTAAGTGACACTAGTTCTATGCATGTAGTGTATATGGTATGTCATTGACAACATCCTAATCCATTCACATAAAAAAAATGGAAAGAGAACCATGACAATCTAAATTAGAAGAAAAAATAGAAAAAGTATGAAAACAAGTCACCAAAGACACTCACAATGTGATCTAATAGATCAATGTCAACATCCTCTCCATAGACTTGTGCAACTACAATAGAAATGTTATCAACAATTAGAGGAATGTCATTTCCACTTATGTGATCAATTCCATGAACCACATGCTTCCATGTGTAATCCTAAGTCAAAAAGTTGTATGACCACACAGACATACTTTTCACTGACTAGTACACCTAGTAAGAAATATTATGGTATGTTTTACTTCAAACCTATTGGAACTCAAAGTTGTAACTCCATACTCCTAGAGAGATTCTCAAGGTTAGAGAGGCATGTCATCTTGAGGATAGGACCGAGACTCATGTCAAAATGAGGACAACTAAATGCCAATAAAAAAGAGTTTGTAAACTCTTCTACACTTTGGCTCTTCTAAACTATAGGAAGGAATCTTAGAGGTCTCAAAACATGATAATTAAAGAGAAATGAACAATTATAAGTAAGGACCTCGACAACTATACTAAAAGTGTTATGAAACACTAGTATTTATCACTAGATTTGTGTTATTACTAGTTTCAAATAGACCTTCAAAGATGTCAAACAATAAAATACACTTTCACACATGCACAAAAAGATAACAACATTTCCATCCCCCACAAGTGCATCTACTTAAACTAGGCATACATAGGTGCAAGAGAAGAACAAATTAATATGATCCTATATTAATTTGTCAGTTTCATTTTTTATCAAATAAAGTTTGATAAAATCATATTCAATCAAACCTATGACTATGACTCAACATCATGACAAGTGCTAACAAGGTTTGATTAAATCTTGTTAAATCTAATATAGATTCAATCAACCTATGTGATTTTGAGAATCTTCATCTTGGCCAAAAAATGAGACTAGCTTATGTGCTTCTATGCCTTTCCTATCTCAGCATACAATTTATTCAACATTGGATTCTTTGTTAACAAGTGTACACTAAGAGCCCCTAGGCATAGACTAGATGGTTGAGCCATTGAAAAACATGGATAATGGTCACAAGTTTGAAACCCAATTTACAAGTTGTGCTTGGACATGGGGCCTCTTAGGGTGTTTCCTAGAGTTTGGCTTACTCACCCACTTCGATGGTCGTAGGGTAGGTGTGTATCTAAGTAAAAGAAAAAACAAGTGTAGACTAAGTGTACATGGAAAACATAACAAATGATAATGAAATATATCATATCTATATGAAAGAAATCCTAATCAAATGATGGCAACTAGCTTTCATGCATAAATGACATTATCGTGATTGCAAGTGACCTATTTGACATGTATGCAAGATGTGTAAGTATACAAAAAGCATCATAACCCATGGTGTAATCTCTAATATTGTTATTTATATAGATATTAATAGTGCAACTATTAAATTATTTAATTCAAATTTATGTATATATATATTTTTTTCTTATGTACATAAATTTATTGAATTAGTACATACAATTAATTGTCTAGATTAAATAATGTGATAGTAAATTCAAACCAATAATATAACTTTCTAATAATTTTTTAAAATATTGATTAAATATCATAACTACATATTATTCTATTGATATTTCTCATCATAACTAAATTGTGTTTTTAAAAGGTACAAATTCTTATCAAGAAGAAACATGTGATTGAATATACAAGTCATGGATCTAAGCAAATCATGTAATGAAAGAAAAGTGATATGTGAGACATTTTAGGAAGAGGATGATTTTTTTATCAAGATCCTCCTATGTTTTGTATCATGAGATGGTCCATTGACCATTCCTATTCTTTATTTATCTATATAACACTAGAAGAGGAAAAAAGGAAAAAACAAAACACAAGATTGAACTTTATCTACATTTCTTAGGTAATCAAAGAAAAAGAAAAGTTAGAGCATAGAAAAAAGTGAATTAAATAAAATATTCAAACAATAAAAATTATTCAATACTTAGAGACTAAATAACTATAGAATTAATAATATACCTAAACCTATTCTTGGTTAGAATGTGTATTACAAATATGCTTATTAGTAGAACACTTGTACTCATATGAAACGTCTATTTATAGATATATTTTTAGTATGGATATACAAAGTGCTCTATATATTTGACATATTATAGAAATAATATTTTATTTATATGTTTTGGAAATAATATATATTACAAATTGTTTTTAAAAATGTATATTGATATTATAGAAATAATATTGTCATTTTATACCTTTGTAAGTAATGCTAAAAGAAAGGATATGAAATCAAAAAGGTGCCTTAGCTTTACTATAAGAGTTGATGAACGATTTATTATTGTATTATATAATTTATAATTAATACGATTATTGTTTGAAGATGAAATTTTAAAAATAGAGAGAGAATTAATAGATAAACACAAAGACAAATCTATAATGAATGGTTTTTTTATTACTTGAGAGTGAAATATAAAGGAAGAACAAAGATAGATTTAGTGAAATAAAAAGGAAAAAAAAAAACAATGAAGTTATGATAATTTTAAAAATATTTAAAAATTCACAAAATTATGTAAATCAAGCCCAACAATATTAGATGGTTCAAAATTTCTTTAAAAAATTAAAAAGCATAAAATTTATTATAGTGTCTTTTACCCTTGCCTAATTATTTTAGTTTTTCATACTCATCAATATTTAAAGTAATTTAATCATATCGATAATTTTTTCAAATATTTAGATAATCAAAATTATCTTAAAAAGATTTCTATGAAAGTAAATATCCAATACATGCCTTGTAAAATTTTGTATTAGAATTATTCCAAACAATTCAATGTCGATGGAAAATTGGTCATCCTATTGAACACTAAAATAGTAAAAGAATATTTGACCACTTATGTCATAGTCCCATGTGGTTGTGTATTGGTATTTGTTGTTTAAATTTGAGTAGTATAGGTGGACTCATGCAAGTTTTTCTACTTAAATTTGAGCAGTATGGGTGGTCTCATGCAAGTTTAAAATGAAGCAAAAAGGATAATTTAGAACTTTTTCCTATTATAATAGATCTATTATATTTAAGGGTTGAGATTATGCAGCTATTGCATAATGAAAAATATGTGTTGCATATGTTCCCTTCCCTCTCTTTTTTTCATTCCCTTCAAATTTTATCTAAAATAAGAAAAAATAATCATGAGATGATAACTCTACAAAATAGTCCTTAAAAATGTGTGAGTAAGGTTTAGAGAGATGACAGGTGGTCCCCTCCACCTCCAAGTATTTTTTAGATTAATATGGATGGCTCTTCCAAGGGGAATCCTGACCATGCTGGGATTGGCGGATTAGGAAGAGATATCTCAGGTGCTGTCATTTTTTTCTTCTCTACCTATAAGGGGCAACAAACTAATAACTTTATGGGGGCTCTAGTTATTCTTTGTGCTTTGGAAAAAGGATGTGCTCTCGGATGGCACAGAGTTATTTGTGAGTCTGATTCCCAGATTGTGGTTAATCTACTTGTTGTGAGGTCTCACAACACGCCCCATTTTCCCTAGCAAAATAGAGACCCAAATTTTTTCTTTTCTTGTGTGTTTTCTCTCTTTCGGTGGTAATGGTAAAATATCAGGTCCTAATCCATAGTACAAGGTCAAGTTCAGTTAAATCCCTAACGAAGGTCACCATTAGATAGATAATCAAAATTTGAGTAACTTTACCTTTTGAACCATGTTGAAATACCCTCAAATAAAGAAGCTATGGTTCGCCAAAGTTTGATTTTATTATGGGTTTGCCTTGGTCAAACAGGTTAAATTTAGTTTTATCAGGAAAATATCCTAGAAAAGAAGATAGCATATTTTGTTGGTTAGCCGATTCAACATTTCACTGATTTCCTGACTAATCGATAAAGAGCAAAATACTCTAAGTCTTTTGTTCATATACGCCCAACATTGTTGATGGAAGAAAGACTAAGTGTTTTAGATGCTGGTAGGTTCAAATATTCTCTGATTCCCCAAGTGAGTGTGAAAAAGGAGAAACCTTAAGTTTTTATTGGTTCAAATATTCCTCATTTTGCCGATAGAAAGAAAACTTGGAAAACATATCTTTTGAATACAAAAAGCCTTATCAGGAAAATACCCATTGAAAGAACTCAAGGTTTTTGAAGTAGTTTGCTAGTTCAACTTTTAGCTGATTTGCCGATACATAGGCTAAAACAGGCCAAAGTTCATATTTTTCACTTTTGCCAATAACATAAAACATAAACAAAGTTCGTGATTCTATAGATTCACTGATAAGATTAAGCCAAGCAAAGGTTAGGAATTTTACACATTTGTTAGTAACATAGGCTAAAACAAGGCTAAGTTTGGGATTATCTACTTTTGCCGACATAAGGTAAAGTTTAGGATTACGCAAAATCGCCAACAAGTAAAACATAGTTTGAAATATCTAACTTTTATCGACAACATAGAATTTAGGGAAAGTTCACAAAATCCAAATTTTTCTGATAAAGAACAATAAATGAAAAATGGCAAAGTTTATATTTTTCAACTCTTGCTGATAATGCAAGGAGACAAAGTTTATAAATGGGAACTTTTGCCGATAGGGGAGACATAAGGTGATAATTCTAAAAAACTAAAAATTGCTGACAAAGTGATAGAAAGGCTAATTTCAGATATTGTCACTTTTGCCGATAATTAAGTAAAAAGATACAAAGGTGATAGTTCTTGAAAAGTAAACTTCACCGATAAAAGGTAGAAATGTGATGGTTCTGAAAAGTTAAAATTTGCCGATAAAGGGGCATGAAGCCATAGTTCACAAAAACCTATTTTTGCTGATAAAGGGAAAGTTTGTGGAAAAGAGTAAATATTTTTTAAGACATTTTTTATGCTTCAAAAAGATAAATGCATATGTTAAATGTCAAACATTATAATATTTGAGCTAACATTGTAGGAAAGAACGAGGTTGTTTAAAGAAATTTGTAAAAACATGATTCTCTATACAGGTAAAGATTGAAGTTTAAAAGATTAAATGTAAATGATTAAATTGTGTATGTTTGTTGCAAGATATTGGAGCTAATTAAATCTTGGAGAAGATGTTAGGCAAGATGTAGAAAGGCAAAAGAGAGATGGATGCTATGGAGGAAGGATAAACTGGATGAAATTGAAACCAAACAAGAGGTGTAGACCAGAGCTAGAAGATGCCCACGAAGATGCTATCTACCAGCTAGAAAGATGTTAAATTAAGATGCTGAGAATATTCTTTTGCCAATTGTATCCCATAGAATGATTTCCAACTGGAAATCAAGTGCTACTATTATTGGTTGTTGACTTTGTCAAACCAATCTAGACTGTTGAGTATTATTGATGGATCCTAACTATTGGATCAAACGTAACTATTTTTGGGCCTTACTCTATAATGGGACCGTAACATCTCTTTTCAAAGGGAGATCGAATTGTTGAAACTAAGGGAAATTGAATTGTTCCAATTTTGAGCACAAGTTTGTGATTTTCTACAACTTGGTGAATTCTCTTGCAAGGTTCTTTCTCAAGACCTCCATAAATGTACTTGTTCTTTGCATACGTGATGGAGATGAAGTTGTAGATTACCTCCTCATTGCAAATCCTACGTAATCTTCTCGTTGATTTCTGGATGTTTAATGGTGAAATGATGTGTTCAATATAAGTTCTTTCATTTTATTGTACATTGTTGTCAACTTTCCTAGAAGATTCACACTGAATCATATAGATTTGTAGAACATCCTAGTTAAGTATCATTTAGTTTACTTCTCTTCATTATAGTATCAAAGCATGTATGTGGTTTAGTGGTCAAATTTAAGTAATTTTAGGATCTTAATCTCTAAACTCTATTTTCTCATTTTCAATTTCATAAATAATCATAAATGACTACAAATAATGATCAATTACAAGTAGATACGCTAAATATATGCTAAATAGTGATAGATTTGAAGCATATATAGTGAAATATAACAAATACTGATGCATTTCATGCAAATAATCATAATTATCAGTAGAATACCTATTTCAAATTACATTATTTGATAAAATTTGAAGTGCAACAACAAATATTAGTTTAGACAGAGATAATATTAGAACAACTAATTAAATCTAGAAATATATTTAGAATTAGTCCAAATAAGGGAGAAATTCCAGTGAATTACTCTAAGCTAGGATCAAATTGATGTCTATTTGTTTAAATCCTGACTTAATAGTGTAAGATTTGATAGAATTATTGAAGATTTATTCAAAAAATGCATAAAGGATAGAATATTTGAAGGAATATTGAAGAACTTTGCATGAATTAACAAAGTACATAAGGTCTTGAAATGATTAACAGTGGTGTCAATCAAGTATGCACCCTTGCTAAGTTCACAAAAACTTATCTACCTGTTGAAACATGGAATCATTCTCGGATGTGGGTCTCCTATTATGAGAATGAATCTCTAGAGTTAGCTGGTTCTCTTATGATTCCTAAACTAATGACTTACGGGGGAAAAGGGATAGAAGGGTAATTGAAATGCAAACTAACTCTTGAATCTAAACTAGATGAATTTATTCACTCACAAGACAGTTCTTCAAACATAAAATTTTAACAACCTCACCTATGAGTTCTAATCCCTAAATAATTTGTAATAAGGTTTAATTCAAACACAGATCACAACTAGGAGCAAACATGCAATCTAACAGCATCGAGACATGATAAAGGACAAGAAATTGTCACAATAAGACATCAAATCGATATTGTAAAACACATAAGTAGATAAAATAGGAAGATTTTCTATTAGAACTAGAAGGAGTACAATGCAGAAAATGAAAAATGAGCCAACTATCTATATACAACTCTACTTGTGAACAAGAGAGAAGAAACTGAAACTAACTGACTAAGAAAAACTAAGATTTTCCTCCTATAAATGCCTCCAAAAGATCTCCCCAGAAGAAATCTGAAAAAGCTCCTAAAAATTTGAGCTAGTCATAAAAACACTAATAAAAGCTCCTCAGCTGGCTCCAAACTAAAAAATCATGTTGCCAAACTGATCCTCTAGGTGGTCCCCACCAAATCTGAATCCAAATCTATCCAATCTGCCACATAAAAGCAAAAATTTTGTCCTATTCTGCTCAATTCGCCCAAGAGAAAGCAACTGCCTAAAAATAATTAAAATTTAAAAGCAATTTGTAATTTTATTGACTTAAAGTTAACTTTACATTATATGGCAGTTTAATCAATATCCTATTTGATATGATTTTTTGCAAAAATAAAATAATATTTGGCTCATAATTTCGCCAAGACATTTTACAAGATATTACAATCGATTTTCTATAAAAATCATAAAAAGATGATGAACACATTAGTATATATTTTGCAAAAAATATCAAAGCCTTGAAGGCCTAACACCATCGCTCTAACCATCAAATGCATGTCTATGTGTCAATTCCCACCACCTCATCTATGTCTCCGTGCCTTGCAAAATGCCACCATATCAATTTACCCTTTTCACAATGTCATTACTCATGCATGCATCTCATGTTTTCAAAGGTTCTTTGCTTTGACCTCTCTTATACATTTGAATGATATAATGAATCAATGCATAAGTGGGAGGTCATTTGACTCTCGACCACATGCATAATTATAAGGCACTTTGACTCCATTATGATTTGACCATATTGCAAGTAAAGGTTTCTTGAAATGTTTCAAAGGTATAAACCTTACTCTCTTATGATGCTGCCCACCTTTGACTTTATAAAAATCAAACAAAAATAAGAAATGTGTCAACCTCTCTACTCCATGATTACTAGGGAATGTAGATTTACATGTGTTGACCACGATGTTCTTTGGATAATGTAATTATATATTCGCAAAGTAAAAAATGATAGTGAGAAAGAACTATCAAACAAAATAGTGAACGAACCCTAAAATCCATCTCATTTTGAATCTCAAAGAGAGAAGACTCTGTAGCGGTGCCCAACTAGGGTTTCTAGCATGAAAACTTTGATTTCTCTGGCACTTGGTCAAATCTCTAAACATATTTTGATAGAAAACATGAAAGGTAACCCTTTGTGCATGATTTTTATACATTTTCCTCCATTTCTGATGAATCTTTGGGCTTTTAGCCGCGGCTATGTTTATCTGATGCTTCTTTCTTTTCTTCATTCTGTTACTTGCTACTTTGCTTCAAAACCAAATGGGTTTAATTTGTTGTGAACAACAAAAAAAAACATCTTATATCATAGCCAAATATTTATGCATTTGTGTTCCTTGGGGTCACGGCCTTTGAAATGTCACTTACTTGTCTTAGATCTCTGACTCTTATTAAAACCCTTGATGAGTAACGGGAAAAAGGCTTCTTTTTGTAACTGTATTTGTCACTATGAAGCCATGGCTAGCATGCTGTAGTTTGGTTTAAAACCCGTAAGGGTTAGAATGCCTATCCAAATAAAATAATTTCATTTCATTTGATACCTATTGTTGGACTAAACAAAACCCTCCTCTTTGGCTGGCATATATGTGACCGCTATGTATTACTCTTCTTTGGCTAGACCGTGACTTGTTTGTTATCTCTAAGCATCTTCTCTTTCATTCCGAGGTCAAAGTTTATGGTTATGTGTGTTTGAGATCTTCCACAAAACCCTAAGTCACGGCTTCATAACTCCATGCATATATTTCATTTATTTCAAATGCAAAAGACAACACTTGTATAGGCAGTGGGCTCTATTGTTGTGCATATGATTTCTCTACCTAACATGATGTTGGGCCACAACTTCATTATTGTTTCTGTAGCAACGCTTCCCTATGAAATTAGATATGGGCTTTGATATCTTGTAAAGAAAATGTACTCTCAGATGCATATGAACATTGAGATTCCAGTTTTGTTGCCATGATGGAAATGTATTCAATAAATGGTTTTCTCTTTCCTTGACCCCTCCTGTAGCTGTTCATGAGCCTTGAGAATACATAGTGTATTTACATACCCACACCTCCATGATGCTTCTCTTGATGGTTGTGATACTTTACTCTTCTTCTGCATACATTGAATGATCTCTTATGGGACTTTTGTCATTATCTTCTGAATATGTTCTTTGATTATACCTGAAACTGTTTATGCAAAACAAGAAAAGAGTTTGTAATAAATAGAAATTTTAGATAGCAAAGAAATGGATTGATTCCTCTATACTATGCACTTTCTTTAGCTGCATCATTCAGACATCAGATAACACTTACAATGACATGTATCCTTCAGAAACCACCTATTGTAGTTGTCTTCAAGGCACAATGTTATATGAGATGACTGCATTGGTAGCTTCTGAATGCATTCTCATGTTATAAAGCTATGAGGTAATCATGTAATGAATACTCAATTCTTAGTGCGACTACATCATGGCTAGGATATGTGCCCCAGTTTGCTATACTTCATTTCTTGAGGCAACCTTAATGTTTCTAATGTGATTTCTCTCATTTACTACATCCTATAGCTTATAATGGCTGTAATCTTTGATCTCTGTATGAACTTCAAATCATGGCATGGTATCCTTTATGGCTGCTTCATATATTGTTGAGTAGAAGCCCTATTATACTCAAACTGTAACCTTTCATGTTTGGCTGTTCCATTTTATTCTCTTGTAGCATTGCTTGCTAGGGCTTGTTTACTCTTTCATGAAGTAACTGTTCTCATACTCTAAAAGCAATAGCCCCTTGTATCAATCATGAAAAGAAAAAAGAACCTTTGTTGTTCCAAGATTGATGTTTTCTTGATTTAGTCCAATGTAATGCAATTTGCATTCTATTCCAGCATTGTGGCATGGCAACAGGTTGATCCATATATACATTTATGATACTCTTTATTCAAAACATGCATAGAAATGATTTCTATTTTATGATGTTATGCTATCATCAAACAATCATATACAGTTGTTTCATATTACTCACTATAAACCTTTGACATTCAGATAATGCAATGTATCTTAATATTTTCATTTCTCTCTGATGCATCAAAAAACTATGAAAGATGTATAAATGAAATACCTTTGAATGCCACTTTCTAATGTCAACTGAAGTGATGATGACATTTGCCATGTGCATTAAATGCAGTCCCCTTTTATAGTTCAATTAATTTTCATGGTTGCATCTCATTCCTTGAACTGTAATCATGATTATGACCTAGAACACAACTGATGCATATGATTGCTTTTATTATTCCTTTAGCTTGTCATGTGAATGTGAATAATAATTCTTTCTTTTCTATTCATCCCTCCTGAGATTAAAGGGAAGCAGCATGCTGGGCTCTACCCTTGTGGGAGCCCACTTGACACCACATGTTGAATGTCTTCAATCAACTACATGACTTGTCCTATACCTGTACATGAAACAAACATATTATAATAAAATAATTATGCTTTATGTTGTTTCTTTTTCAGTTCCTTCTGCATATGGATGATGTTCATTTGATCAATGCACTATAATCAAAGTATTATGCCTCTTCTAATAGATAAAGGATTTTCATAATCGGAGCTTCTAACGAGACACTTCCCACATTTTTTAGGTACATGCCTAGGTCGAGAGCAGGACTGAAGACTACTATGAAGATCAACAAAACAAGGTAATGATGGCTATGTCTTTCCTTTCTCCTTCATTTGATGCATAGTATTTTGTTTATATTTGCATGAGTTTAGATATAACCCATGGTTTGTGTGGGACATCTAATATGTCATGGTTTCCTTCAATGCAATGCTTATTCCTTTATGTATTCAAACTTGTAAATGAATAACCATTGTGATGAATGAATACTTGTCTCATTTTACTACTCTGCAATGGAATGAATGATCTGAAACTTCTCTTTCTTTCCTGAACAACTAAACTGCATTTATCATTGAAAACATAATAACTATGCAACTAACTCATAACACAAGTAAATGAAACCTCACTCAAAATGATAATTTTACATCTATTCAGCCAATTTTTTAGTTGTGGTAAAAAAAATGGTAACATTTCTGGCGACTTCTATTATATGCTTGCCTACTAAGCATTTGACCAGTTGCCTTGAACATCCATTGGGCATTGAGTCATACTCTGTCCTTCTCAAAAACTTAGAAAACACTACAACTCAGCTCTCCAATAGTCTAAATAGCAATAAAAAATTGAAAACATCTCTACTGAAAGCAAACTAATAGGCCCTGAAGGCCAAAACAAAATGCTGAAAACAAATGTGCATGAGAACTTATTGACTAAAAACATTAATCTAACCCTAATCTAACTAGCCAACATGTTGATCAAACATATCCATTTACTTTTTGAGTGAAATAAATCCCCTTCCTAACAAATTGAGGATTTTTCTCATGCTTACACACTAGCAATGAAGAGTGAATGGTAAGAATACACCTTACAAAATGCTGTAATGCATCCTGAAAAAACAACCAAAGGTTTGCATTTCTTGATTCTGCTCAAGCATACCTCTAGTTGGCCATGAATGAGCAAACATTATCTGATGTTCCTCGACTGTAGTCTCTTTCCTAGGGGCACTAAAAACACTCTGAGACTTGTTGGTCACTTTATTGGCCAGATCCCTAATAGGGCATCCTCTTGACAAGATGGAACTTTGATTCTCATTGTTGGCTTGTTCTTGGTTATCCACTATTTCAAACTTAGCCTTCTAAGGGAGATCCTTTGAAAACATGTCACTCAATCTTGCACAAAACTTATCAATTATATTAGTACATAGGATATCATCAAATCCATAATCAACCCCCTGATCCATAATATGCTCTAAGGTACCTTCGCGACTAATTTTCTAAGAACTTGGAGGAATGTCAAGGACCATACCTTATAATACGGCCTCATTCTTCTACTCAATTTGGACAATGCTTGTAAGTACACCAGTGTCTCAACTATCCAAATTAAGGATGCTCTCATTTATCTGCTTGCTAGTCATTCCCTCGTCATCATTTAGCTACTCAGAACTCAATAACTTTGTTAGTTCACATGAATTTTCCTTATTAATACTAACAAAGAAAGGAATTTCTTCAAATGATTTAATCAAATCCTGAGTTTCAACACCCTTTTTTGTGTCTACAACTTGCTGTTCTATAGATTCTCCTTCAAAAGATGACTTTTTGACATCTAAAGTTGAAACAAAATTTTCAAGGTCATCCCAAAACATGTCCTCTTCATTAGCATTTTGACTTTCTGATGAAAGGGGACTAGTTTCCACCTGATGGCAACACTCAGTCAGCTGTGTAAGTTGCATGATAGGCTCTCTTTCAAGTTCCTCTACATGATCCAAAACCTCCTCATCAGATTGCTCAGCTTCAAATAGCAGCTCACTAGATTGTTGAGGATCTTCATGCTTCTTTGACATTGTTGTCCCTGATATGAGCATGCCACCCTCAGATGGCTTCACAAAATCAGGTAACTAATTGAACAAAGAAGCTAATTCTTTCTCCTCATGCTGAATTTTTTGTACCTTGTCATCATGCATCTTTTCAATAGCATTAGAAATGTTTTCAAATGAGTCAAAATGTAGGGAGTTTGGTACCGAGTTTGTAACAGCATCTTTTTCATATGTATTATGGTCCTAATTAGCTAAAAAATTAGTACAAATAGCAGCAACCTCCTACTTCTCTTCTGATCTGTCCGGTTGATCATCTTTCCCAAAACAAGGAGGGTCATTACTGCAATCACTGAAAGGTTCATCAGGAGACACCTTTGCTTCCTCAATTCTTTTCTTCTCTAACTGATATTGCTCCAAAGCTATATGCTATAAATTTACCAACCTATCTCTATTCTGTTGGTCAACAGATTGATCTCAAATGCTGATAGGCTCCTCAGTAAAATTAAATCCTTTGAGACTTGGGATTCTGACTTTCTAAGGAGTCTGTTTGCATTCAAGATTAACTTCTTGGCAGGAAGAGGATTCTCCATGTGGTTTGAAACTCAAGATTTCTACTTTAGGTGTATTAAGAGGCTTATCTTGTCTGAAACTTAGAAAGTTGTACTTATGTACCTCTTTTTGAGCGGTTATTCTATGACAATAGGGGTTGCTTGGGCTTGGGCAAGTAAGAGATTTTTTTGTGCAGCTACCTCCTTTTCTAGATTCTCCTCAAACTGTCTCTTTTGTGCCTCCCACTCGTGATCAAAAATAAAAACCTCACAGGGTGGCTACTCTGGATGTTGAAAGTAAACTTGGTGATTCATCTCTTGCAGCTACAAATTAGGATGTTCATATTGTCTTGGTTGAAATCTCCCCCTTTGCTGGTACTAATGACCCTTCATACTTGCAATTTGTTGCTCATACTGTGTTCTTTGTGCCTACAACTCCTACTCATGCATATAAGCTTGGTAAGCCAACTCCTCCTAGTGCTGTTTATACTCACGTTCCCTCTCGATCTCCTTCATCTTCCTATTAAAGTTTGACAAAATGTCTCTTGCCATGTCATTAATTATATACGGCTGGTAAGGAAATTGAGCAGGGTGGGTGGGTGGTAATTATATAATGCATGCTGGCTTTGTAGGGCCATGGAATTGGAAACAATAGCTTGATTGGTCTGATATGGCTGATAAGGGGCTCTATGGATAGCATTTTCATAGTATGGTGGTGGATATTTGTACTGCCAATGAAAATCTGGCATTTCTACTCATATGTAAGCTGGAAAATGGAATGGAAAGGTGATTTTTATAACATACCAGCACTTGATCATACTAGAACCAATAGATTCAAACTCAGAGTCACCTGGTATACTTGTAAGAAGCCTTGAAAGGCTAGAACACTACTGTGTATACTAGAACAACAACTTCAGAATTAAAAAACTTCTCTGAAAATGCTTTTAGAGTCCCACTGGGCATGCCAAAAATTGTTGTTAATCAGGTATGCACCCTGCTAGGTTCACAAAAACTTAGCTACCTATTGAAACATGGAATCATTCTCAGATGTGGGTCTCCTATTATGAGAATGAATCTCCAAAGTGACCTAGTTCTCTTATGATTCCTAAACTAATGACTTAAGGGGGAAAAGGGATAGAAGGGTAATTGATATGCAAACTAACTCTTGAATCTTAACTAGATGAATCTATTCACTCACAAGATAGTTCTTCAAACTTCAAATTTTCACAACCTCGCCTATGAGTTCTGATCCCTAAATAATGTGTAATAAGGTTTAATTCAAACACAGATTACAACAAGGAGTAAACATGCAATCTAACAGCATTGAGACATGATAAAGAATAAGAAATTTTCATAATAAGACATCAAATTGAGACTGTAAAACACATAAGTAGATGAAATAGGAAGATTTGCTATTAGAACTGGAAGGAGTACAATGCATAAAATGAAAAATGAGCTAACTTTCTGTATACAATTCTACCTATGAATAAGAGAGATGAAACTGAAACTAACTAACTGAGAAAAACTAAGATTTTCCTCCTATAAATGCCTCCAAAAGATCTCCTCAGAAGAATGCTGAAAAAGCTCCTAAAAATAGACCTTATGTCCATTTTCAAGCTACTCAAAAAAACAATAATAAAAGCTCCTCAACTGGCTCCAAACTAAAAAATCATGTTGCCAAATTGATCCTCTAGGTGGTCCCCACCAAATCTACATCCAAATCTGTCCAATCTGCCTCATAAAAGCAAAAAAATTATCCTATTTTACTCAATTCACCCAAGAGAAAGCAACTGCCTAAAAATAGTTAAACTTTAAAAGTAATTTATAATTTCATTGCTTTAAAGTTCACTTTACATTATATGGTAGTTTAATCAATATCCTATTTGATATGATTTTTTGCCAAAAATAAAATATCATTTGGCTCATAATTTCACTAAGACATTTTACAAGATATCACAATCGATTTTCTATAAAAATCATAAAAAGATGATGAACACATTAGTATATATTTTGCAAAAAATAACAAATCCTTGAAGGCTTAACACCATGGCTCTAACCCTCAAGTGCATGTCTATGTGTCAATTCCTACCACCTCATCTTTGTCTCTGTGTCTTGCAAAATGCCACCATATCAATTTACCCTTTTCACAATGTCATTAGTCATGCATGCATCTCATGTTTTCAAAGGTTCTTTGATTTGACCTCTCTTATACATTTGAATGATATAAGGAATCAATGCATACGTGGGAGGTCATTTGACTCTTGACCACATGCATAATTATAAGGCACTTTGACTCCATTATGATTTGACCATATTGCAAGTAAAGGTTTCTTGAAATGTTTCAAAGGTATAGACCTTACTCTCTTATCATGCTACCCACCTTTGACTTTATAAAAATCAAACAAAAATAAGAAATGTGTTAGCCTCTCCACTCCATGATTACTAGGGAATGTAGATTTGCATATGTTGACCACAATACTATTTGGATAATGCAATTATATGTGTTTGCAAAGTCAAAAATGATAGTGAGAAAGCGCTATCAAACAAAATAGTGAATGAACCCTAAAATCCATGTCATTTTCAATCTTGAAGAGAGAAGACTATGGCAGCGCGCATCTAGGGTTTCTAGCATGAAAACTTTGATTTCTCTGGCATTTGATCTAATCTCTGAACATATTTTGATAGAAAACATGAAAGGTAACCCTTTGTGCATGCTTTTGATACATTTTCTCCATTTCTATTGAATCTTTTGGCTTTTAGTTGTGGCTATGTTTATCTGATGCTTCTTTCTTTTCTTCATTCTGTTACTTGCTACTTTGCTTCAAAACCAAATGGGTTTAATTTGTTGTGAACAACAAAAAATCATATTCAATCACAACCAAACATTTATGCATTTGTATTCCTTAGGGTCTCGGCCTTTGCAGTGTCATTTACTTGTCTTAAATCTGCATATCTTATTAAAACCCTTGATGAGTAACAGAAAAAAGTCTTCTTTATGTAACTGTATTTGTCATTGTGAAGCCATGGCTAGCATGCTATAGTTTCATTTAAAACCCATAAGGATTATAATGGCTATGCAAATGAAATACTTTCATTTCATTTGATACCTATTTTTGGACTAAACAAAACCCTCCTCTTTGGCTAGCATATATGTGACCATTGTGGATTGCTCTTCTTTGGCTGTGATGTGACTTGTTTGTTATCTCTGAGCATCTTCTCTTTCATTCTAAGGTCAAAGTTTATGGTTCTGGGTGTTTGAGATCTTCCATGAAACCCTAAGTCACGGCTTCATAACTCCATGCATATATTTCATTTATTTCAAATGCAAAAGACAACACTTGTATAGATTGTGGGCTCTATTGTTGTGCATATGATTTCTCTACCTGACATGATGTTGGGCCACAACTTTATTATTGTTTTTGTAGCAACACTTCCCCATGCAATTTTATATGGGCTTTGATATCTTCTAAACAAAATGTACTCTTAGCTGCATATGAACATTGAGATTCTAGTTTTGTTGCCATGATGGAAATGTATTCAATAAATGTTGTTCTCTTTCCATGACCCCTCCTAAAGCTATTCATGAGCATTGAGATTACATAGTGTATTTACACAACCACACCTCCATGATGCTTCTCTTGATGGATGTGATACTTCACTCTTCTTCTGCATACATTGAATGATCTCTTATGGCACTTTTGTCATTATCTTCTGAATATGTTCTTTGATTATACCTGAAACTGTTTATGCAAAAGAAGATAAGAGTTTGTAATAAAGAGAAATTTTAGATAGCCAAGAAATGGATTGATTCCTCTATACTCTGCACTTTCTTTAGCTACATCATTCAAGCATTAGATAACACTTGTAATCACATGTATCCTTCAGAAACCACCTATTGTAGTTGTCTTCAAGGCACAATGTTATATGAGATGACTGCATTGGTAGCTTCTGAATGCATTCTCATGTTATAAAGCTATGAGGTAATCATGTAATGAATACTTGATTCTTAGTGTAACTACATCATGGCTGGGATATGTGCCCTAGTTTGTTGTACTTCATTTCTTGAGGCAGCCTTATTGTTTCTATTGTGATTTCTCTCATATACTACCTCATGTAGCTTATAATGGCTGTAATCTTTGATCTCTATATGAACTTCAAATCATGGCATGGTATCTGTTATGGCTGCTTCATAAATTGTTGAGTAGCAGCCTTATTACACTCGAACTGCAACCTTTCATGTTTGGTTGTTCCATTTCATTCTCTTGTAGCACTGTTTGCTACAGCTTGTCTACTCTTTCATGAAGTAATTGTTCTCATACTCTAAAAGCAATAGCTCCTTATATCAATCATGAAAAGAAAAAATAACCTTTGTTGTTCCAAGATTGATGTCTTCTTGATTTAGTCCAATGTAATGCAATTTGCATTTTATTCCAGCATTGTGGCATGGCAACATGCTGATCCATATATGCATTTATGATACTCTTTATTCAAAACATGCATACAAATGATTTCTATTTTTTTATGTTATTCTATAATCAAACAATCATATACAGTTGTTTCATATCACTCACTGGCAACCTTTGACATTTAGGTGATGCAATGTATCTTAATATTTTCATTCCTCTCTGATGCATCAAAAAACTATGAAAGATGTATAAATGAAATACCTATGAATGTCACTTTCTAATATCAACTGAAGTGATGATGATAGCTTCCATGTGCATTAAATGTAGTCCCTTTTTACAGTTCAATTCATTTTCATGGTTGTATCTCATTCCTTGAACTGTAATCATGATTATGACCTAGAACACAACTGATGCATATAATTGCTTTTATTATTCCTTCAGCTTGTCACGTGAATGTGAATAATAATTCTTTCTTTTCTATTCATCCCTTCTGAGATTAAGTGGAAGCAACACACTGGGCTCGACCCTTGTGGGAGCCCACTTGACACAATATGTTGAATGTCTTCAATCAGCTACATGACTTCTCCTATACCTGCACATGAAACAAACATAAATTAGAATAAAACAATGATGCTTCATGTTTTTTCTTTTTTAGTTCCTTCTACATATGGATGATGTTCATTTGATCAATGCACTATAATCAAATTATTATGCCTCTTCTAATAGATAAAGGCTTTTCATAACCAGAGCTTCTAATGGAACCCTTCCCACATTTTTTAGGTACATGACGAGGTCGGGAGAAGGATTGGAGGCTACTATGAAGATTGACAAACTAGGGCAATGATGGCTATGTCTTTCCTTTCTCCTTCATTAGATGCATAGTATTTTGTTTATATTTGCGTGAGTTCATCTATAACCCATGGCTTGTGTGGGACATATGATATGTCATGTTTTCCTTCAATGCAATGCTTATTCCTTTATGTATTCAGACTTGTAAATGAATAACCATTGTGATGAATGAATACTTATCTAATTTTATTGCTCTACAATGCAATGAATGATCTGAAACTTCTCTTTCTTCCTTGAACAACTGAACTATATTTATCATTGAAAACATAATAACTATGCAACTAACTCATAACAGAAGTAAATCAAACCTCACTCAAAAATGATAATGTTACATCTATTCAGCCAATTTTTGAGTTGTGGTAAAAAATGGTAACAAACAGCAACACACATCAACCCTGAGTGACTGTTAGATGGTAATGACCTGACCAACAGAGACTTGGAATCATAAATTTACCATGAATTTATCATATTATTGAAGATGATAAAGGTTTGTTGTGTAAATTTTTATTCATGTTAATGAGACTAATAATCACATCAATAGAATTGGAACTAGAAGGAGGGCCAAACTATAAGTTCTGGATCTCTACAAAGATTGCATAAATATTTCATTATTTGTGTTAATTGACTACTAATATCCTTTGTTTGAAAGAATTCGACTGTATCTTTGCAAAGATCTAGTCTAAAACTACAAAGTTTGGCTTAAATTTTAAGAGCTGGCTCATAGGCCTATTACTAGATCAAGATCCATTGGACCTTTGGAACAATTGCTTATTGTGATCCTGAGATCACATTTAGTTGGTGCACCATCCAGACCCATTGATCTTATAGTGTTGTTTCCTATTACACATGTGCCACCAGTAGCTTTGGTACAATTTTCCATGGTTGTCTTCAATGTTGACTCACCACTATATTTTGCTATGTACAATGATTTACCGAAGAATCTAGATAAGTCTTGTCTGAAATATCATCCCTACTAGGATAAAAAAGAACATTTGAGAAAATTTAAAGAAGCATGCTCCAGAGGGAGAGTGTAACATGAAGATGTAGTGTGTAGACTTTTCCCTTACACATTAGGAGAGGATGCGTATAGCTAGTATGTAAACCTACCTCCAAATTCCATTACTACATGGCTAATGAAGGAAAATGCTTTCATAGCTACATTTAGAGCTCCCATAGATGCAGAAATGCTATATAATTGCTTTGCTGAAATCAAAAGCGCTGAAGGAGAGTTCATCACAAATTTTAATGATTGCTTTTAGAGAGCATAATCTAGGCTCACATTCCCATATACTATTTTAGAAGTTGTGATCCACTGACAGCTATGTTTGTTCGCAAGGCAAATCTAAGAATCACATTGTTGTCAAGTGCATATGCAAAGGCAACTAAAATCAACATAGAGATGAAACAAGTAGGACATAGTCCTTTAGTTGGTGCAGGTCCTCTTGCTTTGTCTAACTAGATGCAAAATGGCAATGGAGCCTTAATCCATCTTGGTCTAATGGAAAATCCTGTGCAAATGCTTCCAATCAATGTAATTCTGCCTCAAGGAAATGGCTAGATGATCCAGTATCCAGGATATACATCTACTGAAGCTAAAGCCAATGGCAATGGTAATTCTTTCTTCCTTCCTAGTCTAGATAATATAGTGGCTAAAGAACAATAAGAGAAGGAAGATATCAAAGAAATCACTTCTCAGCTAAAAAGACTAACTACCAAGGTGACACAAGTGAGAAATCAAAATTTTTATTCTTAGACTAATGCTCAAAACCAATATAAAAGAGGATACAAAAATGAAAATAGAGGATATAATAATGAAAATAGGGGATACAACAATGATAGAGGATATCCTAACAGAGGAACTAACAATGACAAAGGTTATAATAGTAATAATTCTTAGTGACCTCTGATAGTCTGGAACACCAAATCAAACAATGGAATGTTGCCATCACCTATAGAAAATAAGGCACCTCCTGAACATAAGCATACAACTAGAGTTAATTTAGTTGAAGCTGCATCAAATAGTTGCTGCAAACTACATGTAACTAATGCACATGCAGAATTAGACTATCTACAGTTTAAAAGGGCTATCAATATTCTCCAGGTAGAAGTGTAGAATACTGAAGGTGAAGTACATTTTCTCAAAGGGAATGAGTTAGTACCCTTGGGGTATGAGTCACCCATGGTTGTGGAATGTTCCATAAGTCAAAGAGCACAAGAGAATATTGTGCATGAAAATTATACTCTTAGATGTGAAGAGACAACTTTAGCTTTTAAAGATTATACCTTTCCTTTTGAAAGGGATAATGCACTTGAACAAGAAATGGATGAAGTCTGTTCCTTTTAGCATTCGTAGAGAGGACATAATTACAATCTCATGAGTAACAATAATAGGCCAAATGGACTTTTGACAATATCTATCCCATCGAATAACTTCAACACTCCTCCGAATGCCAAATAAGTCTTTATCACATCTGGAAATAAAGTTTCCTAGGCCATATTCATCTCTTATGATGTAGCATCTACTAGAAAACACCTTGAAATATTTTGATAGAAGTAGATATGTCATACCATAATTCATAAGGAGTCTTATCAGTGTTTATCCTTAATTGCACTCTATTTAAAGTATACACTATTGTGTGTACTGCATATCTCTAGTAAACATTAGGTAACTTCACCTCATTTAGCATAGTTCTTGCCATCTATTTTACCATTCTATTTTTCCTTTCTACAATGTCATTCTGCTATGGAGTTCTAGGTACAGAATATTGTCTTTTTATGTCGTGTCTTTCACAATATTCCACAAACTCATTGGAGGTGAATTCTCCAACTCTGTAGATGATCTTAAGCATTTGATTGTCAGACCACTCTCCTTCCTAACCATGGATCTAAAAGTCTTAAATCTCTCAAAGGCATCTAACTTATCCTTAATAAAGGTTACCCATTCATTCTTAAGAAATCATCAACAAATAACATGAAATATTTCTCACATTTTAGTCCTTGTGTCTTGGTTGGATAACTTAGGTTTGTATGAACTAACTCCAAGAGTCTTGAAGTGGAGTATTATTTTGTTTTGAAACTAGGCCTTGTATGTTTCCCATGCTGACATTTCTTACATATTGTATTGGCTGGCTTGATGATTTTAGGCATGTGCCTAACTACATTTTTTGAACTTATTGTTGTCACATAGATTTGTACCCATCTCGGAGAGAGTCCAAGCATTCTAATTACACAATGGGAATGATATCAAGGTGTGGGACCTTACAAGTTGAGATCAAACCTCCAAAGAAGGTTGGTTCCTCATTCTAAGCCTAAAGATCAGAGAAAGTTGTCTAAACCTAGTGCTAATGCTTGCAGGGGAAAAGGGTTAGAAGGAAATTGAATGGAAATAAAGGTGATGCACCAGATTTGAATATAAGAGCCCTCACAGAACTGAGAAGATGCACAAAATAACCAGATACAACTAGTAAACATACACAGATCAAACTGATTTTGACAGAGGAAAGGAACAAGAAATGATTAGAAGGAATTAAACATTCACAAACTCATCATTCTTAGATCACATAGAGCCAAAATTAGCATAAGGAGGTAAAATAACTAGCATATATTTGGTCAAAAGGCAAGGTTACAGTAGAGGATTTCTATTTGGAAGATATACAAAAGCGTGAGACTAACTATTTTCCAACCTTTATTACATCTTACATTCATGCTTATATAGCCCCTGATTCCAAACCTTGACCTAATTAGGTTACAATGAAATGACCCATGAGCTTTCAGAGATATCTTTGCCAAAAGAAATGTTAGCCTGCAAAAATTCATTGCAGAAAATATCTAAAGACCTGGGCAGATGAAAGATATTTTTCTTTCAATGTAAACAACTGATTTGTCACTGCAACCATAAATGCAGTGAATATTTGTTAAGGGGCAGTTGAGAAGATCAGATCCTATTTATGGTAGATGGGACAAAACCCCCAAGCAAAGCTTTTACAGCACTTTAACCTCCAAACCTTTTGACCATGTGCCTTATCAGCTCTAAAACCTTTGAATAGTCAGGCTCTATTTTTCCAGTTAGCCGAGTTTGCATTTTTGTCACCATCTGGATGCTTGGTAGTCTTTCTTTAAACCTAGACCGTTAGATGAGATATGCCTTTAGAGATCAATGACCGCCAAGGTTTCCTTTTGATTCTTCATTGAAGAGGGGTGCCAGCTCGCCACACGTCACCCCACCACCATCGAGTAAAAGGATGTGGGTCACCACCTCTTAGCTCTGCGTGAGTGCACTAAGCCTCCATGTTGACCTTATTTATATATTCCTTCATTCATTTCTCAAGAGGAAGCCACATGTCTCCATTTCGTGATGTCACAACATGTCTTTACCTCTGACAGGGTTCCCTTGTGCACCTACAATATCGTTGATCTTCAGAATATGCAGCCCCACTAGCTCATTTAATTCTTTAACACCTGGAAGCCTACTATTTGTTCAAAGTAATCATTGATGTTATGGATGTAAGTCACGATGTCTTCAACAATTGTCATCATTCCATAGTCATGTAGGAGGATGATGACATCATCTTCAAAGCTTTGTGATGTTGTGAAATGCTATCATATAGCATTTCTAATACTTACGAAGACTTAGGATATAAAACTTAAGGTTCTTATGGGATACAAAGGGTAAAGATAGGACTTAGGGCCAGTCACCTAATGATCTTAAAAGGCTCCAAGATGTAACTTGAATGATTAGGGACCTACTACAAGCGGTCAATAGAAGATTAAAAGATAACGCAAGGGGCGCACTATGAGATTAAAAATCTTAAGGTTTTAAGGGTTTATCTGAATAAAGGCTTGCAAACATTGAAACTAAAACTTCAAGATCCTAAACACATAGAAATTTGAAGGATTCTGGGTCTGCAGAACCAGGCTTTAGATGGATTGAACGAGAATTTAAGAGTGGACCATTTGACTCTAAATAGAGGAAAAAGGTCAACATTTTGGTGACTCGCAAGGATATTTGTCTGCTAAACCAGTTGACCAGTGGCCTTAAGTATCCATTGGGCATGGAGTCCAAGAGAGGAACCGGGGAGCAAAATGACTAAAATATGCCTCCCAAAACACAAAAAGGGGGGAAAAGGCATGCATTCTCCTAATGACAATGCAGCCTATGCATAAGCACTTAGGGAAAGGGAAACCTAAAATAGGAATTAAACTACAACAATATATACAAAACCTCATGCCCAACTTAATGGTAAGATTTGAGATGAATCCCATTAATTGGGATTGGTAGAACCTTTCCATTTAGCTTGGATGGCTGAAATGCATTGGCTTGCTTGCATCTGATAATAATATAGGGGCCACTCCTCATGGCATCAAACTTTGAATGTCTTCCATCTTTGGCCCTATCTGCATCCCATTTCAACACTATCTCCTTTAGTAAATGTTATGTCATTAGATTTTATATCAAAGGTTCTCTTTACTTGATCTTGATGGCCTTCAAGGGTCTTCATGGCAGTATCCCTCTTCTCTTTAAGTTCTAACAGCTCTGCAAGTCTTATTGTCATAGTATCATTCTCCATTAATTCTAGTTGTTGTGCCAACTCAAGAGAAGGCAACTCTAGTGATAGCGGGACCCTTTCTTCCCTTCCATATACCAACATGAAAGGCGAATTACATATGGCTCTTTTGGGAGTGATTCTATCAGCCCAAAGAGCAGTCTTTAACATGGAGTGCCAGTTTCTCTGATTATCTTCAATTATCTTCCTGATAATTATGATTAGGTTTTTGTTGGTGGATTTAGCCAAGGTGTTCATTAAGGGTAGTAATTAGATGAGGTCTTCAAATATACCCCATATTTCAGTGCCCATTCACTAACTTTCGTGCCTACAAAGGCCTTGGCATTATCAGATATAATGGTGGGTCGCACACCAAACCTTGTAGCTATACCCTCAAGGAAGTCTGCAATGAATTCCAAAGTGGCATCCCTTAATGCAACTACCTCTATCCATCTAGTGAAATAATCAGTGGCTTTGAGAATCCATTTATGGCCAACACTAGAAGGTGGAATGATTACCCCAATGAAGTCTAAACCCCATTGAGAAAAAGGCTGATTTATTTTGATTGGATGAAGGGGAAGAGCTACAAATCTCTACTTTCCAACAAATAATGCACATTCTTTGCATTTTTTGATCCGTCTATTTGCATTACTGAATAGACTAGGCCAGTATAACTGACCCCCATGATTTTCATTATAGTTGTTCTTGGAGAGTAATGGCCACCGGAAGGGCCACTATGAAATTCTTCTAAGACTCTAGAAGTCTGACCTTGTGTCATACAACTAAGAAGAACTCCATTGATGTCTTTTCTAAAAAAACACCATCAACAATAACATAGGAAATGAATTAGAGTTTTAAATACCTTCTTTTGGCTTGATCCAATCCATCTAGACATTTTCCTAACTACAAAAATGTGAACATGTCATGATAACAGTCAGTTGGAGTATGAGGCTCAACTGATTGTGTCTGCCTGTGAACACATATGACTTTACTTCTATCTTTGATATTTGCTGTCATTTGTTCACATAGGCCTTTGCCATGAACTAGTCTAGTAATGTTGATGTTAATGTCATGTTCCATCAACTTGGTGATCCACCCAGCCCTTTTTCTCATTAATATCCTTTCTCAGGAGGAATTCCTTCACACTGGGATGGTTCACCATCAATTGAATCTTGTTGTTAGAAAGCATATGTCTAAATTTTTTTAAAGCTTACACAATAGTAAATACTCATTTCTCTATAAAATAATATTTCATCTCATATTATTTGAGAGGCTAGTTGAAGAAGGCAATTGATTGTTCCAGCTTATCCTCATTATATTGGGTCAAAACAACTAATATACTCTCGTTGCCTCCAAAGGCATAAAGGATGAAATCCTTCTCATAATTAGGGTTTATTAGTGTAGTTTGGGCTTGTGCAATGGCCTGTTTGATAGCTTCAAAACTAGCCCTACCTTCCTTAGACCAAGAAAAGGAAGCATTCTTTTTTACAATAGATGTGAGGGGCTTTTCTATTGAAGGAAAGTTAGGTATGAATCTCCTCACAAAGTTGATCTTTCCTAGGAAACTCTGTAGACCTTTCTTATGATTGGGAAGAGGAAGAGAAAGAATGGCACTTGTTCTTTCTAGATCAATGGTTAATCCTTCTTTGGAAATCACACACCCTAATAGCTTGCATTCCGGGACAACAAATACACACTTTTGAGGATACAATGATATCCCAAATTCTCTACATCATTCAAAGATATTTCTTAAATGACCCAAATGGTTAACTGGATGCTTAGAATACACAGTTAGATCATCAAGATATACTAAAATAATATCATTGATCAGGCCTTTGGAGACCAAATCCATTTCTCTCTAAAATGTTGCCCCATCATTTGTCAATCCAAAAGGCATCCTTTTATAAGCCAAGGTACCCCATTTGATGGTAAAGGTTGTTTTATACTGGTCTAATTCTTTTACAAGAATCTTATTGTAGCTTGAGTAGCCATCTAGGAGGGAAAATCTTTCATCTCCTACTACTATTTGTTGGATTTGTTTCATAGAAGGGAGTGGGTAGTGGTCATTAAGAGAGGCTTTGTTAGGGTCTCTAAAATCCACACATAATCTAATCTCCCCATTCTTTTTTCTGACTGGAACAAGGTTGGCCACCCAATAGGAATGTTTCATAGGGTAAATGATCTTTGCCTCTATGATTTTGTACAACTCTTTTCCCATTAGTGGTTCTATTTTAGGACTGACAGGGCTTTGTTCTAATAGACTGGCTTGGCATCGGGGTCAACGTCAATAGTATGTTGGTTTAAACTAGGATCAAAGGATTTTAAATCTTTATAATCCCAAGCTATTAGATCATCAAATTCATTACAAAGCTCAATGAAACCTTACCTTTTAGCTTGCTAACATACCTTACCATGTTTTAGGAATCAACCTTGTATGATCTCCACCTCTTCATAGTCTCGTCTTTTGACTGTCATGTTCATTTTTTCTCTCTTTTGCCAATCATCAGCACCAAATATGCTTTCTAAAGTAATCAGTCCTCTGGGCAACTTGTTGGTCTTCAGCCAGATCATCTGATCACCATATTGCTTTTGCAATACTGATTGATTTTTGGTAGCAAACTCTGCCTCATCTTGCAAAAAGTTCATAATTTGCTGGTCACTGTCAAACACTTGCCAACTTATCACATTGCCAGGTACTATAGGCCTGACTACAATCTTGACATGCTGATCTAAAACTTGTTTAACATTCTGAGGAATATCAAACTGAGCACCAGTCATAGCTAACCTATCAACATCTTTGTTTCTTTGTTTGGGAACTACCTAAATATTGAAGGCATCAAAGTCTTCAATCAAGGCCCAGACTCTATGTTTGTATGACTTGAGCAGGTCATTCTATGAAGCACTTGTTTTTCTAATTTGGTGGGCAACAGGTTCACTATCACCAAATACTTGTAAAACTTTTATTCCTCTTTTCTGAGCCAACCACATGCCTTGAATTAGGGCTTCGTACTCAGCTACATTGTTAATACAACTAAACTACAATCTAAATGAAGAGAAATAACTTTATTTTTGGGGTGAAATTAGAACAACCCCAGCACCTCCTCCATTCTTGCTTTTGGAGCCATCAAAGTACATCTGCCATATCCACTTAGATCTGATTTTTTCTTTTCAAGATTAGGGATATCAGCATCCTCCTCATGGATGCAATAAGTACCCAGCCTTGTATCCTCTATGTAATCAGTAGTATCAAACTAAAAATAATTAGCCCACTCATTTAGTGGTATATCAAGTATTTCATCCATAGGTGTGGTAGCTTCAAGTCTACTGCTTTCATCCTCATTTAGCTCATGGATTGTGTAATTCATGTTGTTAGGGTTTAGAGAGTAGAGCTCTAATGGTCATTGGTGATAGGCTCGGCCCTAATAGTTACTTTGGTGCCATATCTAGTTATAAATAATATGTGGGACCAATCAAAAGACAAAGACCCACCAATTTTATCAGTGAAGTCCCTAGATAAACAAATGCCAAAGTATGTTGGGAGGTCAATAATGGATATGTCTTGTGAAATAGAGTAGCAATGACATGCATGCAAAGTGAGTTCTAAATCTTTTATAACCCCTATTGTCTTCATAGCAGTACCATCTAATTGCATGACACCCTTGTTCATAAGATCATACTTTATACCTAACATATCAGCAATATTTTTTGGCATGACAAAAGTACCTACCCTAGAATCTATCATCCAATTAAAATCAATAGTTTATCACCTATGATTAGGGAAACATAAAATGGAGTGGGCTTACAAGTTTTGCTTGTACTTGCTTTCTACTTGGGATGACATAGGTTTGTTGGGGTAGTTGTCTTTTCTTTTGTTTCTTTTACAACAAGTTGAATGAATTCGGTTAGGGCCTCTTGAAGAAGGTTCCTCTGAGCTGGGATTAACAAAGCATCCCACATACTAACATTCAAATTTTTCTTCTTCATCTAGTCCACAATACTAAAAGGTATCTGATTACCCTTTTAAGGTGTTTTAGTGATGACAAGGTCACTTTTTGACTACCGACTAGATTGGGGCTGCACAGTTGGTACTAAATTTGCCCTCTCAACTATCTGCTCTACTTTCCTTGAAGGAACTTCAGGCATTTTCTCTCTAGTTGTAATTGTTGAAGACACTTTGGGTATAGGTGTATGACGAACTCTAGCTACTGAAACATCTTCAGTGAATCTTCTCTTTGCTCTTGTATTTAATGCAACTGGACCAACACCCTAATTAACACCACAATAATCATCCCGAGTTCAATTCATTTAAGCTACATCATTTTGCATCTACACTTGACTTCCGACCACTCCCTGATTGGTGTTAACCTATTGTTATGAACTTGTTGGTGGCTCCTGGACTGTCAGAGCATGAGTAAAAAACACAAATTTTAGTCATGTGGCTAATTGCAAGGGTAACACTAGCCATTGTCTTGGGCTAGGTTGTTGTGAATTGGTAGAAGGCGCTCAAAAGTGCTTGTTGCATTAGGGTTAACAGCATTGAGTGGTCTGATATAACTTGGTTGCCCTTGCCTTTGCATGTTAGCTTGATATAGAGGCCTATTAGGTTGGTATATCTGATTATATGATTGATAGTGCTGATTAGGCTATTGATATGGCCTATTTCATTGTGTATTTTGTCTCCTTGCCAATGTCAAATCAATGCTTAATTTTCTAATTTGAGCACCCTTCTCTTCCAATTGCTCAAGTGTAAGTGAAACTAGAGAAGGGATAGGGTTGACTGTAGTGGGAATTGGAGCAATGACAATAGGTTGGATGACTGGAACCTCTGGAAGCAAAAGAATAGGTGGTCTTGGAGCAATCTTACTTGCCTGAATTAAACATTTTTTTTTCTCTAATGGCTATATCATAAGCATCTGGCAAGACAACACCACCCATGGACTAAATCAAGATAGTTATGTCTAGATTCAAAGACCTAAAATAGTAGATGAACACAGTGTTTGGACAAGGTTTGACTAGTAGAGGTATCTTGTCACATGTCTTTTGGAAACAGTAGTTAAAATCTACCATATACTCTTGAGGTCCTCTTTTGATTGAGGCCAATTGTTCCATAAGTGACAAATGGTCACTTTTATCGTCAAAATGTTGACACAACTTAGTGCCTAAGTCATCCCAATTATGAATTGAATTAGGTTGGAGACCTCTATACCACTGTAGGGCTTTACCCTTAAGAGAAGAAGCCAGTAACCTCACAACCACATTGTCAGTAGTGACATTGTGGATAGAGCAGACACTTGCAACATCCTTTATGTGTTCAATAGGAGTAGTTGATTTATCACCATTGAAAAATGGTACATCCTTTAACGCTGATGTGGGGATGTAATCATACTGTGCTAGGTCTAAAGGGATGTCCCCATGAAATGCAACAAATGGCAAGTTCCTTGCCATGTTAGGTATATTCATATTAATGACTTTAGGTGTATATAGGGTTCTAACTGAATGCTGAGACCTAACTTGAAAATTCAATGGAGGAGGAGTACACCAAGCTCTTATATGCACTAAAATATTATTTATGTTTTTCCTCACAAGGGACCTAGACAGTCTAATTCTTCTTCTTCTTTCAGTGAATGGGAGTTCAATAAACTAGAAATTTCCTCTAGAAGAAGACCTTGTCTGTAGTCTAGGCATGAAATGTCCAATAATTGTGTAGGAACTAGGCTAGTAGAGTTGCTAGATGTGTCATAACTCAATGTTTTCCAATTGGAGATTGGAAAGACTATCAATTACATATTGGATAACGAAGGAAACTGAGTAAATAACTTCCTTGATCGAGTCCTTAGACCATATCATTGACTAAGAGAACACACAAGATACTTATCCAATATTACTCATTGATGATCGACTAAGGAATTAGTATAAACTAATACATAATGAAGATAAATTAGACAAGGCCCAAAAACACAAAGGTGTTCCACCAATAAGGGTCGATCAAGATAACAAAAGTGACGTCTCATATGAAGAGACATGACTCCACTAAGAGATGAAAATATATATGGGAGATCGACGATCTCATGGAGGGGGAAGGGAAAAAAAAGAGCACATTTGCATCTTATACATCAAACTGAGACCTTCATAGTAGAAAACAATACATCAGATCATTAGATATCATATGATAAGACAACGTATATAGACAATAAACTCTGCATCTAAAATAAGTATTATCTAGCATCTACTATCATATCATTATGTCTGCAAATCAAACCCTCCTCATTTCTTCTGCCCAGCAAAATATCATAAATCAGTCAGAACATATTCAGAAAGGAACAATCATATTGATAGTATTGAATATCCACTTCTATAGATCTAGGACTCAATAAAGAGAACACAATATATACATTTAGGGCCTATAAACAGTATAACAACAAAGCATAATTGTAGATCGAATAGAAGTTTTCCTATTACAAGCATAAAGTTATCAGCCTAGATAGAATACTATTCAATATGAATAATCAAATGTCAAGTAGTATTCATTATTAAGACATAGAAACATTTCTAGTCATCTATCTTATGTTGATTTGGCTAAATAGAGAAATAAAGTATTAAGTAGAAATAAAAAGTCAATATCACTAGAAAGCTTTGGAAATGATTTCATTAATATAAGAATAGGATTCTATTCTTAGAATGAGAATGTGAATAGTGTTATTAATTACTATATGATCCATGATCAATATAAAGAATGTGTATGATTATTATAAGAGCATCCTTGAAAGGAAAAAGGCTAACATGTGATTGGAATTATCATTTATAACTATGAAACGCTGAAATGAGAAACATTGGACAACCTTAGGACACAACTCATGATCCATCCAAGAAATGTGTTTGAACCTCCTTATTAATCACCTTTTCGTCCATCGTAGTAGGGTGAATTAGGGATGTGTATGGAACGTAGGTGATCCCAAGTGGATGAAGAACACCACGTGTTGTGTGAAGTCACTTGGGCCAAGAGACAAAGAATACTGCATGTAGTGTGAATGTTTTGGGCCTATGATAATTTATGAGCTCATGATAAGTGTGCCCTATGTAAGGTGACTCTAGATGGAATGAAGAATTCTGCATGTTTCATGAAGTTCCATCGAGCCAAATGGTGAGGGACACCGCATGTAGTGAGAAGCCTTTGGGCCTCTGTAGGGAGGAAATATACCCTAATACATCTGTACTTAGGTGGAAGATGAGGATGATTAATGAGAGGGCAACCAAGAACCCAATCAAGGTGGAGCATGGGAAGTGTATGAACAAATGATAAGTTGGAAACATTATACAAGGACATGAATATACAACTTTAATAGGGATGAATAATTATTATATTGTTAATATGATGAAATGAAAAGAAAATGGAACTCTAATGTTCTCTTTTGTGAGTTGAATTGTGCAACGTTAAAGGAAAAGTTTGGACTCACTAGAAGGGGACATTACAAGTGGTATTAGAGCATTTGACTTGCCATCTTGTGAGGAAATTTGATGCAAGCTCACTCAAGAATGTACAAGACACATAACAACAATAACCAAATGGGTGAGGCACTAAGAGTATTCATAGAGGAACAAAACAAGACAAACCAAGCTCTTCGTTAAGCACTACAAAATATGGACAACACTATCGAGAGTTTGAAGACCCAAGTAACTAATGGAAAGGAAGTGGGATTGAACCACTCTAAAAATAGCCAATCCTCATTTTCTCTGAAAGTGCCCATGCCATCCTTCCTCCCAAATGAAGAAGCTCCTAACGAGGAAGAAAATACATCAACCGCCATGAGCATGGATGATATAGCTACAACTTATGCCAACTTAGACCTCGAAGTGAGAAGGGTAGTTTCATTCAATGATTACTTTAATGCAAGGAGAAAAGAAGGAGGACAAATGGAAAGAAGGCCAATAAATAAGGATCTCAAGAAAAAGGTAAATAAAGTCAACCTTCCAAATTTTGATGGAAATAGAAAGATAGCCCCTCATGCGTGGCTTCAAAAGCTAAATGACTACTTCCAACTCAGTCCTATGATGGAGAAAGATGCATTTCAATTTGCTGTCCTACACCTAAAAGGGGATTCTTATGCATGGTGGCACAATGGAAAAAGTACTCAAGATTATGGATCCATCACATCTTATATGGAGTTTTCTAAGAGGTTCCTCAAAAAGTTTGATAGAAGGCAGCCGCAACAAGATTTCAAAGATTTGACCATGATAAGACAACGAGGGATAGTGGATGAGTACATGAGATAATTTGAGAAACTAGCTCTCTGCATTCCTAAGATGAGTGATGAAAGGCTCACCTTCCTTTTTATCCAACGGTTGGACAAAAAGAGAAGAGAGTTAGTGGGAGTACTTAGGCCCTCAAATATGGATGAAGCCATAGAGATAGCAACCCAATTAGAAAACCAATAAGACATTCCAACCATCCACTAAACCCCTCCATAAGAAAGAAAATTATGATTAGAATCCATGTCGTAAATGTGGAGAACCATGTAAATCAGGACATATTTACCTAAGGAATGAAGGGAGACATAAGAAACCATATCTTCCTTACAAGGACTGTGAAGAACTAAAAGAAAAGAACCTTTGTTTTGATTGCAGAGAAGCATGGAAACCTAGACACAAGTGTAAAGACCCCGCAAAATGAAACACATGTTTTAGATGTAATGAGAAATGGGAAGCTAGACATAAAGGTGGGAAAAGAGCTCAATCACACAATATAGAAATCCTTCTCAACAAAGAAATTTATGAAGAAAGTGAAGCAACTTCAAATAAAAGAAGGAAGGAAAATTGATCTTAAAATCGAGTGTCCAGAAGAAATAGGGATTGCTTGAGAACAAGGAAACTCAAGAGGGTAGGCTTGTCATAACTTGATGTTTTCCAATTGAAGATTGGAAAGACTATCAATTGTATATTGGATAATGAAGGCAACTAAGTAGATAACTTCCTTGATCGAGTCCTTAGATCATATCATCGACTAAGAGAACACACAAGATACTTAACCAATATTACTCATTGAGGATCGACTAAGCAATTAGTATAAACTAATACATAATGAAGATAAATTAGATAAGGCCTAAAAACACAAAGTTGTTCCACCAATAAGTGCCGATCAAGATATCAAAAGTGACATCTCATATAAAGAGACGTGACTCCACTAAGAGATGAAAAAATATATGGGAGATCGACGATCTCATGGAGGGGGAAGGGGAAAAAAAAGAGTGCACATCTGCATCTTGTACATCAAATTGAGACCTTCATAGCAGCAAACAATACATCAGATCATTTGATATCATATGAGAAGACAATGCATATACACAATAAACTCTACATCTCAAATAAGTATTATCTAGCATCGACTATCATATCATTACGTCTGCAGATTGAACTCTCCTCATTTCTTCTGCCCAGTGAAACATCATAAATTAGTCAGCACATATTTAGAAAGGAACAATCATATTGACAGTATCGAATATCCACTTCTACAGATCTAGGACTTAATAAAGAGAACACAATATATACATTCAGGGCCTATAAACAATATAACAACAAAGCATAATTACAGATCAAATAGAAGTTGTCCTATTACAAGCATAAAGGTATGATCCTAGATCGAATACTATTCAATATGAATAATTAAATGTCAAGTAGTAGTCATTATGAAGACATAGGAACATTTCTAATCAGCTATCTTACATTGATTTGGCTAAATAGAGAAATAAAGTATTAAGTAGAAATGACAAGTCAATATGACTAGAAAGCTTTGGAAATGATTTCATTAAGATAAGAATAGGATTATATTCTTAGAATGAGAATGTGAATAGTGTTATGAATTACTATATGATGCATGATCATTATAAAGAACGTGTATGATTATTATAAGAGCATCCTTGAAAGGAAAAAGGCTAACATGTGATTGGAATTATCATTTATAACTATGAAAGGCTGAAATGAGAAACATTGGACAACCTTAGGACATGACTCATGATCCATCCAAGAAAGGTGTTTGAACCTCCTTATTAATCACCTTTTTCATCCATTGTAGTAGGGTGAATTAGGGATATATATGGAACATAGGTGACTCCAAGTGGATGAAGAACACCGCATGTAGTTGAAGCTCTTGGGCCTATGATAATTTATGAGCTCATGATAATTGTGCCTGACGTGAAGTGACTCTCAATGAAATGAAGAATGCTACGTGTTGCATGAAGTTCCATTGAGCCAAATGGTGAGGAACACTGCGTGTAGTGTGAAGCCTTTGGGCCTTTGTAGGGATGAAATGTGCCCTAATACATCCGTACTTAGGTGGAAGACGAGGATGATTAATGAGAGGGCAACCAAGAACCCAATCAAGGTGGAGTGTGCGAAGTGTATGAGCAAATGATAAGTTGGAAACATTATACAGGGACATGAATATACAAATTGAATATGGATGAATAATGATTATATTGTTAATATGATGAAATGAAAAGAAAATGGAACTCTAATGTTCTCTTTTGTGAGTTGAATTGTGCAAACTCAAAGGAAAAGTTTCGACTCACTAGAAGGGGACATTACAAGATGCCTGTAGAATGCTTTCACATTAGCAAGTGAACCAAGAATGTCACCAAATCCTTAGTCCAACTCTTTCTTAGAGCAGAGTGTCCCATCAGGTGTGCTAGAAACTATTGTCACATAGATTTGTACCTAGCTTGGAGAGATTCCAAGCATTCTAATGACACAACAGGAATGATCTCAAGGTGTGGGACCTTGCAAATTGAGATCAAACCTCCAAAGAAGGTTGCTTCCTCATTCTAATCCTAAAGCTCAGAGAAAACTATCTAAACCTAGTGCTAATGCTTGCAGGGGAAAGGATTACAAGGAAACTAAATGTAAATAAATGTGATGCACCAAATTTCAATATAAGAGCCCTCATAGAACTAAAAAGATGCACAAAATAACAGGATAAAACTAGTAAACATACACAGATCAAACTGCTTTTAATAGAGGAAAGAAGCAAGAAATGATTAGAAGGAATTAAATATTCACAAACTCATCATTCTTAGATCACACAGAGTCAAAATTAGCATAAGGAGGTAAAATAACTAGCATGTATTTAGTTAGAAGGCAAGGTTACAGTAGAGGAGTTCTGTTTAGAATAAATACAGAAGCATGAGACTAACTATTTTGCAACCTTTATTACATCTTACATTCATGCTTATATAGCACCTAATTCCAAACCTTGACCTAATTAGGTTACAATGAAATGCCCCATGAGCTGTTAGAGATATCTCTACCAAAAGGAATGTTGGCCTACAAGAAATTATTGCAGAAAATATTTGAAGACCTCAGTAGATGAAAGATATTTTTCTTTCAATGTGAACAATTGATTTGTCACTTGAAACCATAAATGTAGTGAATATCTGTTAAGGGGCAGTTGAGAAGATTGGATCATGTTAATGGTAGATGGGACAAAACCCACGAGAATATCCTTTTCAACACTTTAACCTTTGAACCCTTTGACCCTATGCCTTATAGGCTCTAAAGCCTTTGAATAGTCAAGATTTGTTTTCCCTGTTAGCTGAGTCTACATTTTGCCGCTATCGGTATGCTTGGTAGTCTTTCTTTTAAACCTACACCATTAGATGAGATCTTCATTTAGTGATCAATGACCAGTAAGGTTTCCTTTTGATTCTTCATTGAAGAGGGGTGTGAGGACCGCCCTTTTTACTACTATTGTTATGACTATTTACAGTACTGTTATTGTTACTTTCATATTTGTGGGATAGCAGTTCCCGAAATTTGTCAGACTATTTAACTTTATTATGTTTTCGGAAAAACTAATTGGGTGATGTTTGGATAAGTTACTTTTCAGAAAAATGAATTAGGGATGATGGAAAATTGTAATATGATTTTTTTAATTATGTTAAATTGTACTAAGGCATGAGAATGCATGTGTTATTTAAGTTGCTTCGGCTATGATGAATTTATGTGGTTACTGATCTTGTAATTGAGTGTGCAGGGACTACTAATCATACCACAGCTTTCGGAGATCATTCCACACCTTGTTAATTGTTATTCCCTGTTAAGCCGATCTGGTTCCACGAAGAACCAAGATCTCTTTGTGTTTGATGTCTTGATGTAATGTGGTCTTTCGTATGGTCGAGTGGGTTAGGTTACCCTCATGTAACATTATTTTTATAAGTAAGTGTTGTTAAGAGATTGAATTTGAAATTTCTATTTTTCTTTAAATTATGAGGCCCTTTTTCTTGTGCTTTACCTTGACCTGGGGTGTCTTGTATGGGTTAAAATTGACCCTGGGTTCTACCCCATGGGTCTAGGGGCCCATTTGGCATGGGTAACCCTTGAGTAACCTCCATCTAGTCAACTTAACCTTCCCCTGAAGTTAAGTGGCGAAAATTGGAGGTAGGAGGGGACATGATGGGTTGTACCAACACTCAACCCATCCCCTCTACTTTCCCCTAGATAAGAGATGCCATCCATTAGCAAAAGTTACCTCTTCTTTAGTAAGATTCCCCCATGTACTATGGGGACACCCATGTGAAGAAAGGAGAAAGAGGCATGGGTCACCTGTCTTGTTCCCATTTAACTCTTTTTTTTATTTTTCCCATGAGAAAGTGGAGTCACATGAAAGGAATAAGGAGTACCCTTGGGAATGGAGAGTGACATAAGCCACCTGGACAGAATAGTGATTTTTGGGAAGGGTGAGGAGGTGACAAGTGTCACTTCCCCATTTTCTCAAAATTAGAAAGAAAGAGAATTTTGGGTTATTTATTTTCAAATTTTGGGATGAGAGGGAGTTAGTTGAATTTTGGGGAAAATCTTTCATTTTGGCCTTACCAAAAATAGAGAAGTTACTTTGGAAGAGAGAGAAGAGAGAGGGAGTTGGTGGCTAAGCTTGGAAGTGAACTCTGTGGACTCTGCAACAACTTCATTCCAGGAGGGCTTTGCAAGGTTGGTCTGAATTTTACCTTTGTTTTGGTAGAACTGAAATGTGTATGAAATGTGTGTGAAATATGTGTTTAAATTTGTTTCCTGTGGGGTTCTTGTCGGGTGTTTGACAGAGCGTCTCCCACTTGGGAGAAATGCTCATCAAGTTTGGGGTAGGGTAGGAGAGATCCTCCTCGGGTGCATACCTGTTCCATCTTTTGGGATGTTGAACGCCTTGAGGGCATGTATCTGTGACTGTATTTTTGACTTGAGAGTCATATACAGATTTCTTACAACTTGTGATCACACTTGGTTGAGACCAAGAGAAATTTATATGAGTTCATTTATCTGTCAGGGTGACACTCTGGAGTCGAGTGTATCCACTCTCCTGCCCCTTATGAAACTCACTGTAGTTGAGTTTCCGTATTGTGTAAAATAGCCACGGGTGTAGGTGTGCTTTGGGATTGTTGTTGTTTCTATTGTGAAGTGGAGTGTTTGAGTACCCAGGTGTGAGTATGGTCTCCCTAGCTCGGGGGTGACCCTCTTGCGGGTCTACGGTAGGGAGGAGAGCTAGACAAGTGGTATTTTCTTCTTTGTTTGTCTTTGATACGCAGGTTTTTCTCTTGGAGCTTCTGGTTGGCTATTTATGAAGAAACAGATTATCTTCTTGTCATGAGAATTAGGCCTGGTTCATTTCATTGAGATGAAGAGAGAACACCTCTCTTGTTAATGTTGTAAATTAATGATATTCTGGGAGTGAAGAAATTCACCTCCCTGATCTTGTTATTATTGGACTTTTATCGGTTGTCCTAGTTTTCAGTTGTCTACTGTTTGGGAGGAGAGAGTTCATATCTGGGAAGTTGGTGTTCATGATTGAGAAGCTGTAATATGAATGTGCTTAAAATTTAAGTTGATGTTTGTAATCTTTGTTCAATAGCAATTTTTGTGTTTCAAGTATTACTGAAAAGAAAAAAAAAAAAAAGTTCGTTTTTGCAAATTAATCTGAGTTGTTTACATTTGAAAGTTTGGAATTGCTTCACTGGTTGAAATGCTATTTTTCTTTATAGTTCAATATTAAAATGGAAAATACAGTTTTAAATATTTGAGATATTCTCCATATTTAATGGATTCTGTTAATTTAGAAGGATTAGAGGAAATCTAGCATGTAAATATAATCTGTTGTAAATTTTACAGGTCTTATATGTTTATGAAAATGGAAATTTATACTTAACATAAGGGGATAGCTATTAACCATTTAGTGAAATTGGCATATATATATATATATATATATATATATATATATATATATATATATATATATATATATATATATATATATATATATATATATATATATCTAATTGTTACGACAATTTCTTTATAATAGGTTGATTTGGAGAAAATGCATAGAGTAGTGAATTTGAGGAATTGTATAAATTGGAATTATTCAAGTATATAAAGAGTATTTTTTTTCTCTAAATAAATTATAAATATATATATAGAGATATATATATATTTATCATTTTGAGTAATTATCATTTTAGAAAATAATAGAGTAACTGAAAGTAATTATAACTGTTATGTATCAATATAAAAAAAAAGGGGATATATATATTGGTTAATATATTATTATTGATAATAACCAACGAATGGTGAAAGACTGTCAACATATATGCCGCGGATTAAAAAAAAAACGCAGTCAAAATTTTATATGGGCGGTGGGGAGTAAACCCCACCGCGAGTTGTTATTACATATGGTGGTGTGGAGTGGGGCGGAGCCCCACCCACACCCCACGTCATGGGAATGTGGGTGGGGCTCCGCCCCACTCCACATCTCCCCCCCTCCAAACCCTTATGCCTCCCGCGGATCTTGTCTGCCGCTCTGCGGCCACCACAAATTTCCATCCGCCGCTCTGCGGCCACCCCGACCCTGCTCCTCTGTCTCTGCGGCCACCGCCGTCCATGGCCGCCGCCTGCTGTGAATCTAAAGCTATAAAGAATGTTAGGGCTTGGGCCCTAACATATGAATGGTGTATTTGTAATATAAATACAGTTTATTTTTATATAGCTTTATATATATAGGCATATATATATACTATATATGTCTATGTATATAGCTATATAGATATATTATAATCATGATTATATATCTGTATATATATATATATATATATAGATATAGGTATATAAGTTGTGGGAAACCAATTTGTCCATTATATAGACATTAAAATAAATATATTATAGATATATATATATATATATATATATATATATAAATAATATGCATAGGAGTAAATCTTTGAACCAATTTATTGGGCCCTCATTTAAAATCGTTATAAACTATGTCTCATGGATATAGAGAAAAAAAAATATATATATATATATAACAATTATATTCTCACAGTAGATGTTATTAAGTGTTGAACACAACAACCAAAGAAGATATATTACCATGAACAGAGTTTTATAAAGTGGTGAACCACCTACATCTATTGACAACGTCATACGAATTACAATCAGTGTATGAATCGTAATTAAGAGTAACAGTAACAACAGTAATTCTAAACAAGAGAAAATAAAATTATAATGTAAAGAGAGTTTAGGAATATTCAGTGATACTCAGGAAAGAGTTTCTCAGAAGTTTCAACTGTTAACGTACTAATAATCACCCGGAAAATGAAGAGGAAAATTACACAACTCTTGCTCAAAAGAACACTGGAAATAAACTTATGAAGCCACCACTAACTATCCATGTGGCCATATTAATCTCAACTATAGCAAACGATCTCCTATGTAAACCTGTAAGAGGTTCCGAAGAAGGAAAAACTAACATTGGAAAACACAGAGGAGAAAATGCGCGACCTTTCTCACACGGGATAAGAGAACTAAGTTGACGGACCCATCTGTCAATTGTGCTTAGGAACAAGTTGACTAAGTATTTACGAAGAGGAGGAACCTAGATCGGGGAAGATTAGGAGACCGAGTCCAGCGAAATAGTAAACCAGCCTTTGTGACCTAGATCATCCTAAAATTAGGTTTAATATCAACAATAACTGCGGTGATAACCCTGATTGACGTAAATCACGAAGAAAGGACAGGATGCACATAAAGAAAGTATAGAAAATGAAAGAGAGAGAGAGACCGAAATATAAACACACTAAATGAACTAAGAGATAGTAAGGTAAGGGCGATAAAGATATAATCCAACTTAAGAACTTGTGGAAAGGGAAGAGAGGGCAACCAAACCGCCTTGTTGAAAATGCTAAGTCATAGGAGGAGTATGTTTCAGGGAACAAGAGAGGAGACAGACAACCGTGCCTGGCTGAAAAATGACTAAATAGGGAGATCACTAGCCGGTTTAGTCGGAACAAGGCGTCGTGGGGAGTGGTTCCTCTATCAGCGAACCACGGGCGTAAATGAGTGCAGCGTAATTCCCACTAACGCCGTAAGGCATTCTGCTACCGAACATTGCCGAGGATTCGATTGAAGAACTTTGGTAATCTCACTCTTGCAATGACGTTAGCAGCGTTGTATAGACCCTCTTGTTGATCTATATGCTTCTGGTTGCACGCCATTGTACTTGTATTCCGCCGATGAGTATAGTGTTTCGCCATGAGAGAACACCGTTGAGAATGCGTACGCATGCGAAAGGGGTTTTTAGGACAGTGTGAGAAAAGTTTTTCATATCTCATGTCATAACCACATGACAGATGTGGCTATGACACGTGCGATGTGTATTGTGACCACAAGGAAAATGTGGGCATGACATTTGGTATCAGAGCCAAGTTTGTAAACACTGGGCGTATTTGGGCACGTTATTATTCCGCAACTTTGGCTAATTAGTTTCTACCTTGTTTTGTAGGATGCCTCCCCGACGTGTTCGACGAGCGCGATCACGCCACACAGCGTCAGTCGAGGTGCACAGCTATTCCTCAGCCGAGGGACTGGCACCCGCAGATTCAGCAGCACCACCTGCACCACCTGTGCCACAAGCACCACTAGTACCACAGGCGACACCAGTAGCGGATATAGGTCCACAGATCTTACAGGCACTACAGACTATGCTAGACAGGTTACCACCAGTGATTCCTGAGCCACGTATAGAGCCTCGTGTTGCTCCACGAGAGGAGCCACGTGCCGAGTCACGTATTGAGCCACGTATGGAGCCCCGCGTTGATCCACTAGAGGTGAGACGTGTGGAGCCCTTCGTTGAGATTCCTGACACAACAGTAGAGGAGGTAGGTCGGCCTCCCGAGCACGGAGCAGGAGTCCTCCGAGACTTTTGAGACAAGAACAGGTTCAGCAGGGAGTATACGAGGATGGTGTGGAAGAGCCACTTGGGAGACTTAGAGACAGAGGGGACCCTATCAGAGATCTACTAAGGCTCAACCCACCCACCTTCGCAGGAGCTATAGAGGGAGCTGTGGCCGAGGCTTGGCTAATTAGCTTAGACAGGTGTTTCGCATTGCGACCATATGAGAGCAACACGAAAGCACGAGTGGCAGTTCATCTTCTTAGGGATGCAGCAGCCACCTGGTGGCGTACAGAGGAGTGCAAGCGCCGACTCTCCGTGGATACACTCACATGGGACACCTTCATTGAGCGCTTCAATGCGCGGTATTTGTCCGAACATTATAGACAGCGCAGAATCGATGAGTTTCATGATCTACAGCAGAGGGGACTCACCGTTACTCAGTATGAGAGCCGATTTATAGAGCTTTCTCGTTATGTGGAATACCTCCATGACGAGAAAATCTTAATACACAAATTCATCAGGGGGCTAAATCACGGGATAGCAGGACCAGTTCGTATGGCAAATCCCCAAACCATGAGCGAGGCTGTTGAAAAGGCCCTTATATCAGAGGAAATTCAGGGACGAGGACAGAATTCACGCCCACAGTACCAGGAACGAAATCCCCAACAACAGCAAAATTTCTGAAGGCCTCAAAACACAACACAGAGAGGAGGATATAATGCTTCAACATTACCTCCTAGGCCTCCACAGCAACAGCAACATCAGCAAAAATCCAAATTTCAACAGAGGGGACAGGGAGGACAGAACCGTGGATGGCAGCAGCAGGGACCACGCAGGGATCAGAGACAGCAGGGTTCATCGGCAGGACCCGCAAGGTCCCAGCAGTCTTACAGAGGCTCACAGGGATCCACCGGACGGACCGGGCAACAACAGTCGGGCAGAACACAGTCAGGGCAGTTACAGGTTAGAGGACCATGTTATGTATGTGGTGGGGCAGGGCATCTGGCTAGAGAGTGTCCGCAGGGATTTACTGCAGGGGGTCAGCCCCGATCAGGAGGGTCTGAGCAGACCGTAGGTGACGTGGGCAGATCTCACCACATGTTTGCAGCGGTTGATAACCGCCAGGCCGATTTTCAGGCTTCTGTCATCGAGGCAGCAGGTACGATTAGAGACTTTCCCATCTCGATCCTTTTTGACTCAGGAGCTACTGACTCTTTTTTGTCTACATCGTTAGTGGAGCGTTGCAGGCTGGTGGCTTCTAGGCAAGACATTAGGTGGGAAGTTGAGTTGGCCTCAGGGGCCAGGATGTCAGTAGATACCTTGGTTAAAGACTGTGAGATCACATTGGGACCCTTCACCACAACGTGCGACCTTAGGATTATGCCATTAGGGTCTTACGGAGTAGTTCTGGGTATGGATTGGCTTGCGGCACATAGAGCCAAGCTTGATTGTCGCCAGAGAACGATTAGCTGTTTAGACGATCATGGTTCGTTGGTTGAGATAGTGGGCATTCAAAAGCCCACGGCAGTTCGTATGATATCCGCACAACAGCTTAAGCGCTGTATGCGGAAGGGATGTCAGATGTTTGCCATCACAGTCAGTGATAGAGCAGAGGATGAACCTGAGGCTACTTTAGATGATCACCCTATCCTTAGAGAGTTTGCCGATGTGTTCCCGCCAGAATTACCTGGTATGCCTCCACGTAGAGAAGTGGACTTCCACATTGACTTAGTGCCAGGTGCAGAGCTGATATCCCGCGCACCCTATAGAATGACGACCCATGAACTCACAGAACTTAAGCTGCAGTTGGAAGAATTACTTGAGAAGGGACACATCCGACCTAGCGTTTCACCATGGGGCGCACCAGTGATCTTCGTGAAGAAGAAGGATGGGTCTCTTCGTCTATGCATGGACTACAGGCAGTTGAACAAGGTGACGGTGAAGAATCGTTATCCTCTACCTAGGATTGACGACCTTTTTGATCAGATGCAGGGAGCCAGAGTGTTCTCGAAAATCGATCTAAAATCTGGGTATCATCAATTGCGCATCACAGAGTCAGATATGCATAAAACTACTTTTCAAACCAGATATGGCCATTATGAATTCACAGTGGTACCTTTCGGGTTGACGAACGCTCCTGCAGTATTCATGAGTCTCATGAACGGGGTGTTCCGTACATACCTAGACCGGTTCGTGATCATATTCCTAGATGACATTCTGATTTATTCACGGACTGAGGAGGAGCATGTAGAGCACTTGCGTCAAGTTTTGCAGAAATTACGAGAGCAGAAACTTTATGGCAACTTGACGAAGTGTGCCTTCTTCAGGACAGAGGTGCAGTATTTGGGACACATTTTATCAGGCGATGGCATCTCCGTAGATCCATCTAAAATTAGAGCAATCCAGGAGTGGCCGGCACCCATGAACGTGACAGAGGTCAGAAGCTTTATGGGGTTAGCTGGGTATTATCGTCGGTTTGTCGAAGGTTTCTCCAGGATAGCACATCCCATTACTTCCCTTCAGCGAAAAGGGAAGGGTTTCACTTGGACCGAGTAGTGTGAAAGGGCTTTTGGAGTCCTCAAAGAGCGTCTTACGAGCGCTCCTATTTTAGCAGTTCCAGATCCTTCGGAAGAGTTTGTAGTTTGCACGGATGCATCATTAGAAGGTTTGGGAGCCGTGCTTATGCAGGATGGACGAGCGATCGCATACGAATCGCGGAAACTAAAGACACATGAGTTAAACTATCCTACGCACGACTTAGAGCTTGCAGCTGTTGTTCATGCCTTGGTTCGCTGGAGACACTTTCTCTTAGGGCGACGCTTTGAACTCCATTCAGACCATCATAGTTTGCAGTATATTTTTACACAGCCTAATTTGAACGCCCGCCAACGGCGTTGGATGGAATTCCTATGCGAATATGACTTCGATGTCCATTATATAAAAGGGAAGGAGAACGTGGTCGCTGATGCTTTGAGTTGAAGACGCCACGAGATCCAGACCCTGACCTTGAAGATGGACTTGAAGGATCGCATCTTACAGCATCTACCGGAGGACGAATGGTTTCTTGAAGTGCAGCAGGCAGTACTAAATCAGAAGGCCCTTGAGGGCAAATTTATAGGATATACCCTTGATTCTGATGGAATGCTTCGACATCGGCAACGCATCTATGTACCCCATGCGGGTAATCTTCGTATAGTAATCCTATCAGAGGCTCATAGAGCACCCTACGCAGCACACCCAGGAGTGAAGAAGATGCATGCTGATTTACGACAGCTTTATCATTGGGCTGGGATGAGGCGTGACATTGCCGAATTTGTTGCTCGTTGCCTGGAATGTCAGAGGGTCAAGGCCGAACATCAGCATCCAGCGGGACTGTTGTACCCTCATGAGATACCTGAATGGAAATGGGATACCATTTCTATGGATTTTATCGTTGGTCTACCTATGTCATCACGTCGCCATGATGCTATTATGGTGACAGTTGACAAGCTGACCAAAGTGGCGCATTTTTCACCAATATGTACAACGTACAATGCACCATCAGTGGCAAAGGTGTTTCTTGATCAGATTGTTAGACTTCATGGAGTACCTCGCTGCATTATATCTGACAGAGACTCCATATTCACTTCATCATTCTGGAAAGCCTTACATCAGGTGTTGGGCACACAGCTCAACTTCAGTTCTGCATATCATCCGGAAACCGATGGACAAACAGAGAGAGTTAACCAGGTGTTAGAAGACATGCTTCGCATGTATGTGATGGACCACCAGTCTAGATGGGAGGAGTACCTGTATCTAGTTGAATTCACCTACAATAATGGGCATCATAGCTCGTTGGGTATGCCTCCTTTCCAGGCATTATATGGCAGACCATGCAGAACACCTTTCAGTTGGGATCGTATAGAGGACAGAACAGTCATCGGCCCAGAGATAGTTCAGAATATGGAACTGCAAGTTAAACAGATAAGACAGAGGCTTCTGGAAGCACAGGACAGGCAGAAAAAGTATGCCGATGCAAAAAGGACAGACCGAAGCTTCTCTGTGGGGGAAAGAGTATTTTTGAGAGTGCGGCCGCACAAAAGTCCAATCCGTTACGGAAAAGGCTCTAAACTCGCACCTCGATTTGTAGGACCTTTCGAAATCTTGGAGCGGATAGGACCAGTAGCCTATCGTCTAGCCTTGCCACCTAGCATGTCACGTATCCACGATGTATTTCATGTATCAGTTTTACGTCAATATATTTCTGACTTATCTCATATGTTGGATTGGAGTGCTCTTCAGGTAGAGGCAGACGGACAACTGGCGTTGGAGCCAATTCGCATATTGGCTCGACGGACGCTGGCCCTTCGAGGTCGAGAGCTGGACCAGGTTAGAGTCCAATGGGACTTATACGACGAAGTCACTGCAACATGGGAAGATGCAGAGAGATTGAAGACCCTGTATCCTCACCTTTTTGACGACTTCCAGGAGGAAGTACCGTCTTAGGGGGAGAGGATGTGAGGACCGCCCTTTTTACTACTATTGTTATGACTATTTACAGTACTGTTATTGTTACTTTCATATTTGTGGGATAGCAGTTCCCGAAATTTGTCAGACTATTTAACTTTATTATGTTTTCGGAAAAACTAATTGGGTGATGTTTGGATAAGTTACTTTTCAGAAAAATGAATTAGGGATGATGGAAAATTGTAATATGATTTTTTTAATTATGTTAAATTGTACTAAGGCATGAGAATGCATGTGTTATTTAAGTTGCTTCGGCTATGATGAATTTATGTGGTTACTGATCTTGTAATTGAGTGTGCAGGGACTACTAATCATACCACAGATTTCGGAGATCATTCCACACCTTGTTAATTGTTATTCCCTGTTAAGCCGATCTGGTTCCACGAAGAACCAAGATCTCTTTGTGTTTGATGTCTTGATGTAATGTGGTCTTTCGTATGGTCGAGTGGGTTAGGTTACCCTCATGTAACATTATTTTTATAAGTAAGTGTTGTTAAGAGATTGAATTTGAAATTTCTATTTTTCTTTAAATTATGAGGCCCTTTTTCTTGTGCTTTACCTTGACCTGGGGTGTCTTGTATGGGTTAAAATTGACCCTGGGTTCTACCCCATGGGTCTAGGGGCCCATTTGGCATGGGTAACCCTTGAGTAACCTCCATCTAGTCAACTTAACCTTCCCCTGAAGTTAAGTGGCGAAAATTGGAGGTAGGAGGGGACATGATGGGTTGTACCAACACTCAACCCATCCCCTCTACTTTCCCCTAGATAAGAGATGCCATCCATTAGCAAAAGTTACCTCTTCTTTAGTAAGATTCCCCCATGTACTATGGGGACACCCATGTGAAGAAAGGAGAAAGAGGCATGGGTCACCTGTCTTGTTCCCATTTAACTCTTTTTTTTATTTTTCCCATGAGAAAGTGGAGTCACATGAAAGGAATAAGGAGTACCCTTGGGAATGGAGAGTGACATAAGCCACCTGGATAGAATAGTGATTTTTGGGAAGGGTGAGGAGGTGACAAGTGTCACTTCCCCATTTTCTCAAAATTAGAAAGAAAGAGAATTTTGGGTTATTTATTTTCAAATTTTGGGATGAGAGGGAGTTAGTTGAATTTTGGGGAAAATCTTTCATTTTGGCCTTACCAAAAATAGAGAAGTTAGTTTGGAAGAGAGAGAAGAGAGAGGGAGTTGGTGGCTAAGCTTGGAAGTGAACTCTGTGGACTCTGCAACAACTTCATTCCAGGAGGGCTTTGCAAGGTTGGTCTGAATTTTACCTTTGTTTTGGTAGAACTGAAATGTGTATGAAATGTGTGTGAAATATGTGTTTAAATTTGTTTCCTGTGGGGTTCTTGTCGGGTGTTTGACAGAGCGTCTCCCACTTGGGAGAAATGCTCATCAAGTTTGGGGTAGGGGAGGAGAGATCCTCCTCGGGTGCATACCTGTTCCATCTTTTGGGATGTTGAACGCCTTGAGGGCATGTATCTGTGACTGTATTTTTGACTTGAGAGTCATATACAGATTTCTTACAACTTGTGATCACACTTGGTTGAGACCAAGAGAAATTTATATGAGTTCATTTATCTGTCAGAGTGACACTCTGGAGTCGAGTGTATCCACTCTCCTGCCCCTTATGAAACTCACTGTAGTTGAGTTTCCGTATTGTGTAAAATAGCCACGGGTGTAGGTGTGCTTTGGGATTGTTGTTGTTTCTGTTGTGAAGTGGAGTGTTTGAGTACCCAGGTGTGAGTATGGTCTCCCTAGCTCGGGGGTGACCCTCTTGCGGGTCTACGGTAGGGAGGAGAGCTAGACAAGTGGTATTTTCTTCTTTGTTTGTCTTTGATACGCAGGTTTTTCTCTTGGAGCTTCTGGTTGGCTATTTATGAAGAAACAGATTATCTTCTTGTCATGAGAATTAGGCCTGGTTCATTTCATTGAGATGAAGAGAGAACACCTCTCTTGTTAATGTTGTAAATTAATGATATTCTGGGAGTGAAGAAATTCACCTCCCTGATCTTGTTATTATTGGACTTTTATTGGTTGTCCTAGTTTTCAGTTGTCTACTGTTTGGGAGGAGAAAGTTCATATCTGGGAAGTTGGTGTTCATGATTGAGAAGCTGTAATATGAATGTGCTTAAAATTTAAGTTGATGTTTGTAATCTTTGTTCAATAGCAATTTTTGTGTTTCAAGTATTACTGAAAAGAAAAAAGAAAAAAAAAGTTCGTTTTTGCAAATTAATCTGAGTTGTTTACATTTGAAAGTTTGGAATTGCTTCACTGGTTGAAATGCTATTTTTCTTTATAGTTCAATATTAAAATGGAAAAGACAGTTTTAAATATTTGAGTTATTCTCCATATTTAATGGATTCTGTTAATTTAGAAGGATTAGAGGAAATCTAGCATGTAAATATAATCTGTTGTAAATTTTACAGGTCTTATATGTTTATGAAAATGGAAATTTATACTTAACATAAGGGGATAGCTATTAACCATTTGGTGAAATTGGCATATATATATATATATATATATATATATATATATATATATATATATATATATATATATATATATATATATATATATATATCTAATTGTTACGACAATTTCTTTATAATAGGTTGATTTGGAGAAAATGCATAGAGTAGTGAATTTGAGGAATTGTATAAATTGGAATTATTCAAGTATATAAAGAGTATTTTTTTTCTCTAAATAAATTATAAATATATATATAGAGATATATATATATTTATCATTTTGAGTAATTATCATTTTAGAAAATAATAGAGTAACTGAAAGTAATTATAACTGTTATGTATCAATATAAAAAAAAAGGGGATATATATATATATATATATATATATATATGAAATATATATATATATATATATATATAAATATATTATTGTTGATATATATACATATATATATATATTTATATATAAATATATATAAATATATATATATATATATATATATTGGTTAATATATTATTATTGATAATAACCAACGAATGGTGAAAGACTGTCAACATATATGCCGCAGATTAAAAAAAAATGCAGTCGAAATTTTATATGGGCGGTGGGGAGTAAACCCCACCGCGAGTTGTTATTACATATGGTGGTGTGGAGTGGGGCGGAGCCCCACCCACACCCCACGTCGTGGGAATGTGGGTGGGGCTCCACCCCACTCCACATCTCCCCCCCTCCAAACCCTTATGCCTCCCGCGGATCTTGTCTGCCGCTCTGCGGCCACCACAAATTTCCGTCCGCCGCTCTGCGGCCACCCCGACCCTGCTCCTCTGTCTCTGCGGCCACCGCCGTCCATGGCCGCCGCCTGCTGTGAATCTAAAGCTATAAAGAATGTTAGGGCTTGGGCCCTAACATATGAATGGTGTATTTGTAATATAAATACAGTTTATTTTTATATAGCTTTATATATATAGGCATATATATATACTATATATGTCTATGTATATAGCTATATAGATATATTATAATCATGATTATATATCTGTATATATATATATATATATATATATATAGATATAGGTATATAAGTTGTGGGAAACCAATTTGTCCATTATATAGACATTAAAATAAATATATTATAGATATATATATATATATAAATAATATGCATAGGAGTAAATCTTTGAACCAATTTATTGGGCCCTCATTTAAAATCGTTATAAACTATGTCTCATGGATATAGAGAAAAATATATATATATATATATATATATAACAATTATATTCTCACAGTAGATGTTATTAAGTGTTGAACACAACAACCAAAGAAGATATATTACCATGAACAGAGTTTTATAAAGTGGTGAACCACCTACATCTATTGACAACGTCATATGAATTACAATCAGTGTATGAATCGTAATTAAGAGTAACAGTAACAACAGTAATTCTAAACAAGAGAAAATAAAATTATAATGTAAAGAGAGTTTAGGAATATTCAGTGATACTTAGGAAAGAGTTTCTCGGAAGTTTCAACTGTTAACGTACTAATAATCACCCGGAAAATGAAGAGGAAAATTACACAACTCTTGCTCAAAAGAACACTGGAAATAAACTTATGAAGCCACCACTAACTATCCATGTGGCCATATTAATCTCAACTGTAGCAAACGATCTCCTATGTAAACCTGTAAGAGGTTCCGAAGAAAGAAAAACTAACATTGGAAAACACAGAGGAGAAAATGCGCGACCTTTCTCACACGGGATAAGAGAACTAAGTTGACGGACCCATCTGTCAATTGTGCTTAGGAACAAGTTGACTAAGTATTTACGAAGAGGAGGAACCTAGATCGGGGAAGATTAGGAGACCGAGTCCAGCGAAATAGTAAACCAGCCTTTGTGACCTAGATCATCCTGAAATTAGGTTTAATATCAACAATAACTGCGGTGATAACCCTGATTGACGTAAATCATGAAGAAAGGACAAGATGCACATAAAGAAAGTATAGAAAATGAAAGAGAGAGAGAGACCAAAATATAAACACACTAAATGAACTAAGAGATAGTAAGGTAAGGGCGATAAAGATATAATCCAACTTAAGAACTTGTGGAAAGGGAAGAGAGGGCAACCAAACCGCCTTGTTGAAAATGCTAAGTCATAGGAGGAGTATGTTTCAGGGAACAAGAGAGGAGACAGACAACCGTGCCTGGCTGAAAAATGACTAAATAGGGAGATCACTAGCCAGTTTAGTCGGAACAAGGCGTCGTGGGGAGTGGTTCCTCTATCAGCGAACCACGGGCGTAAATGAGTGCAGCGTAATTCCCACTAACGCCGTAAGGCATTCTGCTACCGAACATTGCCGAGGATTCGATTGAAGAACTTTGGTAATCTCACTCTTGCAATGACGTTAGCAGCGTTGTATAGACCCTCTTGTTGATCTATATGCTTCTGGTTGCACGCCATTGTACTTGTATTCCGCCGATGAGTATAGTGTTTCGCCATGAGAGAACACCGTTGAGAATGCGTACGCATGCGAAAGGGGTTTTTAGGACAGTGTGAGAAAAGTTTTTCATATCTCGTGTCATAACCACATGACAGATGTGGCTATGACACGTGCGATGTGTATTGTGACCACAAGGAAAATGTGGGCATGACAAGGGGCGTCATCTTGCCACATGTCACCCCATCACAACCACGTAGAAGGAAGTGGGCCACCACCTCTTGGTGCTACGCGAGTGCGCTAAGCCTCCATGTGGACCTCCTTTATATATGTTTTCATTCCTTTCTCAAGAGCATGCCACATCTCACCATTTTGTGACATCACGGCAGGTCTTCACCCTTGACAAGATTCCCTTGCGCACCACCTCATTTAATTATTTAACACCTAGCAGCCTACTATTCATCCAAAGAAATCATCAATGTTATGGTTGTAAGTCACGATGTCTTCAATGGATGTTGTCATTTCAAAGTCATGCAGGAGGATGATGACATCTTCTACAAAGCTCTGTGACATTGCGAAATGCTATCATATAACATTTCTAACCCTTACAAAGACTTAGGATATAAAATTTAAGGTTCTTACGCTCTACAAAGGGTAAAGATAGGACTTAGGGCTGGTCACCTCATGATCTTAAAAGCTTCAAGATGTAACTTGAATGACCGGGGACCTACTACAAGCAATCAATAGGAGATTAAAAGGTAAAGAGAGGGGAGCACTATGAGATTATAAAGCTTAGGGTTTTAAGGGTTTATGGGAATAAGGGCTTGCTGACTTTGAAACTAAAACTCTAAGACCCTAAACATAAAAATTTGAAGGCTTCTAGGTCTATAGAACCAGGCTTTAGATGAATTCAAGGAGAATTTAAGAGTGGACCATTTGACTTTGAACAGAGGAAAAAGGTCAACACTTACCTTCATAGGTTTGTCAAAATTGATATGTCCCAATCTTCTGTGCCACAACCAACTTTCATCAACTTATCCCATCAAACAACTTATTTCTTGAGTCTCCTTGAGATTGTAAAGATTATTTTATGTTCTACTTGCCTCAACAATCAACCTACCAAATCATGCTTTCCTATTCTCATAGCCTTTTGCATTAAATGTCAGATTATATCCATTATCACACATCTAGCTTACACTAAGAAAATTGTGCTTTAGTCCTTCAACATAATAGACATTGTGAGTCTTGTCCTTTCCATCAATACTCAATGTTCCTTTACTGCAGATCTTCGCAGATGTGTTATCACCAAACATAACTAAGCCTCCATTCCATTCTTGTAGACTTATAGACTTACTTTTATCTTTGGTCATGTGACTGGAGCAACCACTATCTATTACCCATGTATTCTATCTCTTAGCATGAAATCAGGTCTATACTATTAGAGATTATTCTTTCTTCTGATCATCCTTATTTTTCTTCTAGAATTTATTAGTTTCCTTCTCCTTATTCACAAGAGAGTCTGATGCATTATCCTCCTTAGGAGGAACATTCTCCTTTCTTTCCTATTTAATATTTTTAACAAAGTTTGTTCTATAGTATTTTTCAATATGACCAAAGTTATTGCATTTGTAACAAACTATTCTAAAATCTCCTAGAGGTGCAAAAGAATTTTTCGTAATAAAATTAGTTCTCCTAGGAAAAATTCTACAACTAACAAACCTATGACCATATTGATTACATGAACAACAATAGACATAAAGGGATTGGAGAAACCTGATCATGCCAGAATATCTTGTAGAAGAGGGACATTTGTATCTTTTCTCCTTCAGATCTCTAACTTTTGTGAAGCCATCATCTTACTTCTTTTGCTTCTTCTCTTTAGTCTTCTTAGGAGGATCACTGGACTTTGAATGCTGACCTTCTTCAAATCCTAAACCGGCCATGTTCTTTGGAAATCTCTAACTGCTTATCATTTCATCAAGCATACCACTGCTCTTTTCAAACTTCATACTTAGGTTAATCTGATTCTTAGCCTTTTCTAAATCTTTTCTCAGAGACACAATTTTAGATTCCAACTTTAGGCATTCTTTATATTTTTCTTTTAATTCATATTTTGTATCTTCTTCTATTCTATTGGATTCTTCCACTTGTGTCCTCAAGTCAACAATCAGCTCTTCTAATTCTATAAGCTTATTAGACAGCATATCTTCCTAAAGTTATAGCTTCAATTTGGAGTTCTTCTTCTTAAGTTTCTCAATCTCTTTTAAAGCACATACTAGCTCTCCTTCTTCTTCATTCTCAGGCTCTTCCACATCGATATTGTTTTGATCTTTATTAGTAGTTTCCACTGTCATTAACAAGAATTCATTTCCTTCACCCTCAAAAACACCTTCATTGTTGTCTTTTGAAATGGGGCTTTCTTCATAGGAGTTATTGTCACCTTTTATGTATAGACTCTTCTTGTTCTTCTAAAAATTCTTCTTCTTTGGATAGAACTGCTTGTTACTTTTCTTACTATCAAATTCATCACTTTTATCTTTTCCTTCAAAAGGACATTTAGCATCAAAGTGACCAACCTTTCCACAATTAAAACACTTAAAGGGTAACTTACTTCTATACTTCCTAGATCCTCTCTTAAATCTTCTTACAAAATTGACCTCTTCTTTGTCTATGTTAGATTCAGGCTCTACATTATTTGCCTTCTTTAATGCCTTAAATGCAACTTCTCTTTTCAAAATCTCAGTACCACTTGTCCTCATTTCATAGGCAATAAAAATATGATGTATTTCATCAACAATTATCTCATCAAGATCTTTTGCTTCTTCTATAGCAGAGACTTTAGAATCATACCTGGAAGTTAAGGATCTAAGTACCTTCCAAACAATCACTGGCTCTTTCACTTCTTCATTTAGTCCTCTCATAACATTCACAACTTCATCAACTCTGAGCAGGTAATTAGAAATCTTTTCTTCCTCTCCCATTTTCAGGCTTTCAAATCATCATTTAAAGGTCTGTAGCTTGGCTTATTTCACCTTATATCTCCTTCATAGATGATCTGAAGCTTATCCCAGATTTCTTTGGGAGACATGTAGTGCATCACTTAAACAAATTTAAAGTTAGATAAACCACATAGAATTGCATTATTCTTTTTTTGAAAAAAGGGTGTGGAGCACTCAGACATATATTAATATAAAAGTATGTACAAAGGTGGCCAAAAATGTCAGATCTGAAATTACAATAAAAGTCAGAGGAGCATGTATGCAGAAAAGCTCGCTAAACACTAGGGCTATCCATACCAAGAGAAAATAAAAACCAACCATGAATTCCAAAAAGGATACAAATGACCATTTCCAAAGGAATGAAACTACAATCAGGCAAACATCCATAGAAGTAGATATTGAGAGACATCTGTTTTTAGGTCGTAATACATCTTGAGGTGACTAGCAAAGATATAAATAAGCCCCTTCCAATCACAACCTTTCGTCAGCAATAAGGAGCAGTCCAGAATTTATTATGGACAAGACTACCCTTAATCTTGAGATTGCAAGTCTTACTTGCCTTAGGAGTTCATTGTCCTTCGACTGATACAATCTTATCAACCATTAAAAGTTCATTTGTATCTAGCGTTACCATTTACTCTCAAGACGCAACTTAGGATCCGAGGCAATAAGAGGGTGACATGTCATTAGTCTCCATATGTACTGCCATGTTAAGCAGATCACCAATTAGATCTACCTGCAACTATCATACATCATCATTCTTGTCCAATTCATGGATCGTAACTCCAAGCAAGAGCTAGATGCAGGTGGAGATGTACCCCTTAAATTTCTTTGCACAAAGTACTTCAGCCCCTTTAACATAGCAATAAAGAGATATGTATTGTTGAAATGACCAATTGAAGAATAGTAACTATTTAGAACTAACCACCTATCAGGGGTCAAAAACCTACCACCCCCAAAGAGAATATCAGGTTGTACTAACCTTACTGACTGTGAATGCACATTGCCATTTTGCCACCTCTACCATGCTCTAGTACAAAAGGACTAAGGGAGAATGCTGACTAAAAACCACTTCACCCATTTACTAAGATACCTCATGCATTAACATCCATCTAGAAGTTTAATGGTTTTGGGATATCTGGCTAATTAGGAGTACATCTACCCATTCCTCTAAATTTTGATCAATAGATTTGTTGGCTAGCCAATTAGCCACTTGATTAGCTTCTCTATAGTAGTGGGAGATATGGAAAGAATCAAATTGGCTGATGATATTTCTTGTATGTGACAAAATATACTCTATCCTCCATGAAGAGGAAATACCAATTCTCATAGCATTGACTATAATTTGAGAATCTACCTCAATCCACAATTTCTTAACATATAAGTAGCCAATTGTAGTCTGATTAGGAGTGCCCATGCTACAACCAAATTATTGATTCTAGGAAGGATTTTTTTAGCCTTAGCTACCTTGAATGAGCCATCATGGGTTCATAGAATACAACCCACTCTTGATTAACCAAGATTACCCCTACTTGCCCCATCAAAGCTTAGCTTGATCATATTGGAGTCTAGAGGGTTCCACCTGATCTTTGATCTATCCATCTTAACCATAGTCATCTATGGAAGGCCCAATGAAGAGATTGGTTCTAGAAACTTCCAATTTTTTACCATAAAATTATCTCTTGAGGTCCACTTAGAGTTAGAATTGATGGACCTTCTAGCCTTTGCCATGGCCACTTCTAATATGGCCTTATCAATATTCTCACATACTTTGGAGAAGGGAGAAACAATTTTCTTGAAAATCCTAAAATTTCTTTCTTTCCAAGTCTGCTAGATAATGATGGCTGGACTAATATCCCATAAGCATGCAAAGGTAGCTTCTATGTAAAGTTTGGGCCAACTTTTGGAAAGGGAAATGAGGTCTAAGGAAGGGGGGTCCACCAACTTATCTTCCTAAACACCCATAACCAATACTGCCTACTAAAGGAACAATGAAGAAGAAGATGATCTACATCCTCCTCCTTTTCTCCACATAGAACACATTTGAAGTTAGAGCCAAGGGAGTATTTTTGCAAGTGGTCACCCATAAGGATTCTCCCATGAAGGGCCAGCCAAGAGAAATCACCCACTCTAGGAAGGACATCATCATTCTAGTATAACAAAGAAGGCCAATCGGCTTTGAATCCTGCAGTTGGAGTCCTATAACCTTGTTACACTGAGTATTTCCCATATTGACTCTCCATCCACATAAGCTCATTATCTTGAGAAGATAAGAGGACCACCCTATTCCTAAGGATATTACAAAGAATTAATTTTTGCTGATCCAGAAAAGCATAGTCCTTAAAACTCCTCTAGACGCCTTTGGAAGAACAAGAGGTGGATTGGATATGGAAATAGTCTTTCACCTTATGACCCCAATGATGTTCTAAGAAACCTCTTGCCTCCCTTAAATCCTCTCTAGCCGATAGCTTAGAACAACCATTCCAAGAATCTGTCCAAAAATTTGCCTTTTCCCCTTTGTTAATTTTCCATGATAGCTTGGGTAGGACAACTTCCATGCACTTAATTATAAAGTCCCATATAGGAGATCCTCTAGGTGGATCTTAAATAGTAAATATTCTATCTCTATCAGCACTATCCAAATAGTATCTTTGTAGGAGCCTCACCCATCGAGTATTATGTTTGTTATACATCCCCCATGCTAACTTGGCTCCAAGAGCTAAATTATGCAACTCAAGATTAATAATACCAACCCCTCCAAGAGATTCAGCTTACTGATTTTATCCCATGACAGGAGATGTATTTTGTTCTTCTCTATAGCCCCTTGCCACAGAAATTGCTTACAAATATTTTCTAAATCTGTTATTATAGTCTTGGGAGGCTGGACCATGGAAAAAAGATACACTGTTATAACTGCTCTCAGAAGTGTTATCCTACCTACCATCAAAAGCCATCTACCCTTCCATGTGCCTATCTTTTTTTTTTAATTTTACTTATTACCTCTTTCCATAAATCTCTTTTATTTCTACCTGTGAACATGGAAATTCCAAGATAGACGCTAGGAAACTCTTCTATTTTGAAGTTGAACATCTGAATTACCTCCTGCCGAAAGCTCTAGCCTATATTAAACCAAAACACCTTGGATTTTAGGGGATTAATGTTTTGACCCAAAGAAAGGCAATAACTATCCATAGTCTCCTTAATTGACTTTGCCTCCTCTTTCTTGGCTTGCCCAAACAAAATTGCATCGTCGGTGAAGAGGACATGGGTAAAGGGTGAATTCAGGTTTCTTACTTTGATCCCCATCCATCTTCCACTTTGGTTAGCTTCTTTGATTGACCAAGTTAGGGATTTTGTCATTAGGATAAAGAGATAAGGGGATAATGGATCCCCTTGTCTAATTCCTCTAGTAGCCTCAAATGGAATGGTCACTCTACCATTCAATAGAATTGAGAATCTCACTCTGATGATGCAAGCCAAAATCCATTTCCTCCACTGTCTAGAAAAACCCAGCTTATCAAGCACCAACATAAGAAAGGGCCAGCTAACTCTATCATATGCTTTTTCCATGTCCAACTTGACAACCATGCTTGGGAACATGTCCTCTTTCATTGAATGGAAAATTTCATGAGTAATTATCTCTCCTTCTCCAGTCTCCTTGCCTGGAGCAAAACCTCCTTGTTCATATGAAATTATATCTAGACGGATGGATGCTAATCTGAGAGCTATTGCCTTGGTTATAACCTTATAGATGAAGTTACACAATGATATAGGTCTGAAATCTTCAAAGGAAAGAGGGGAGCTACTCTTAGGGATAAGTTGAAGGTTTGTATTTTTTCAAACCTTAAGGACATTGCAATATTTTTTCAACTCCACCACCAATAGTACTGTTGATGCTCAGAATTGTGTTGTTTCCAACACCAACATGGGAAACTCTGAAACGTGGGAATGTTTTTCAGAGTGACCTCCAGATTTTAAAGATGCTGGCTCTTCTTTATCTCGAAAATGTGTTTGGGAAAAAGGGAAGAATGAACAGGTTCACAAATATAACTAAGAAGGAAACTAAAATTATGGCGATGCACCTGAATGTAATTTTGTATCTCAACACTTAAGTACAGTGAAACTATTTTAAGATTCAGTCACATTAAAGAGCAAAATGCATGATCAATGTAACAGATTAAAATGAATAGAATCAAAGGCTCACAAATCAGAATGCTCTATAATAACACAGAAAATATCAGCAAAGGCACAGAACTCTGTCTTTATTAATATTCAAGTTACATAAAAGGCACAGAATCATGCACAGTTACACAAACTTTCTAAATCAAGAAAACAGAACAAAGGCAAATGATATTACTGGCCACTACAAAAGATCCTCAAATTTCTCTAACAACTGTGATGCAAAAAATCTCTATCTCTTCGATGATGTCTCCCTGGTGCGGTGATCTGAACCCATACTTATAGCATGCAACTGGCCCAAAGATTGCCCGCATGATCAAATCCCAATGGCCTAACCGAACTAGCAGTTAACTGAAAGTGTCTGACAGAGGATCTCCTGCGAATCAGAAACGGTTAGCCACTCTGCAAAATCATTGGCTGTAACAGATACATGTAACCCCACATATTTGAATCAGAGAGGGACGCGTGGTAGCATCTGATAGTCTTTTGTGACTATAAACCCTTGAAACAGCTGGCACTCATGCGCGCCTCTTTCTTGAAACTCCTTCATCTTTCCCGATCAATTAGAAATAAACACCTGGCATCCTCCACGTGACTTACTTAAGAAACTACATCTTCCTCAGAAAAATACCAGATTCTGACACTTGGCAGCGTCCGCGGCTCTTCCAAAAACACATGGCACTTTCCGCTTTATTCCGAGTCTTTACTGTGGTTTATATCAAGAGTGCTTGGGCTCGGCCATCTGTCGCGGTCCGGTGAACCTTGAGACTTAAGAGACATTCAAAAATGGGACCCACCATATAGCCTGGGCTTGAGCAGCTTCAAAAAGAAAGAGACACATGGCACCTTCCGCTTATACAAGAGACTGTGGACGTGGCGATTTTCGCTGCTATCTAAGAAACTTTAGAAACTTTACAAAACCTCCGCGGACGTTGCCACTTGGCGCTTTCTGCGCAACTCCTAGAAACTTTATAGAAACATTACAGCTTTATAAGGATCACGCAGATGGTGACAGATGTCACACTCCGCTGAAGCTATAGGAAACTAGCGGGGCCCGCCATACAGTCTTTCACTTAACGCTGAAAACAAAAGGAACCTGCGGAAGACGACACTTGGAGCCTTTCGCTGCAACTTTATGGGACACGCGGCACCTTCCGTGAAACTTCAGGAAACTTTATAGACTCTCTCCGCTTCTGCCACTTGGCGCCTTCCACGCTCACCAAAACTCCAAAAGGGGCCCGCTTCTTTAAGAGAAACATTCAACATGAACGTTTGGAACTTTAACGAAACTTAAACGGGTCCCGACACTTGGCGGCTTCCGCTTCACTGCAAAAAATACGTGGCACTCTCCGCTGAAGTTATAGGAAACTTTAGAAAGAACCACGGCTGCTGACATGTGGTGGTTTCCACCGCACCGAGAGAAACTTAAAAAGGGGGCCTGCTAGACTTTCTTTACAAAAGGGCTTTGCAACTTATAAACAGATCCTCGGATGCCAACACTTGGCGACTTCTGCAGGACTCAAAAGGAACACGTGGTAGCTTCCGCGGTTCTTTCAGGAAACTTTAAAATGTATCTCGGATACTGACACATGGCAACTTCCGCTGAACTCCGGGACCTAGCAAAATTTTCAAAAAGAAAACCCTCGCGCCCGCGCTGTGTGTCAAAAATGTTGCTATAAAACTGAAACACTTCAGAAACAAAACTGGACCCGCGCTGCTGAAACTCAAAATCAACAATGTAGAGTATTTTACTCTACAGTTCATGGTGACCCCGAGGACTTTTGGGCCTGCTCAAAAAGAATCCCAAAAATGTATCTATACAGTAAACTTATAATTTCTGCAAGGCCGTCTGATACATAGACCACTCAGCGTCAGATAAACCTTGTTTATTCTGCAAGTCCTGGAAGGCCAAATCCAGGTTGATCATGTCTTTATGTGAAAAACTTTGTAAAACATGAACCGCTGCCTTCAACTGGAAATCAAGCTCGGCCATAGGAATCAAAATAGCTTCCACTTCTGATACAGATGAGGCATCTATTAGGCCCTGGAAAACTGATTGATCATTCTATCTGGCCAGCAACAGAGGCTTGATTTCATCAACCATCAGGACTGTGTTGCTATCAGGAAAAGGAGAAGGAAGGCCCAACTGCACCAAGTCTTCTATATGTTTCTTCATGTCCTTTACTCCCTCCTTTACTACATCCAGGAGCTCCTGGCATGTAATTGCAGCAGAATTACAACTCAGAACCTCATTCACCCTTTTGGCAGCAATCATTCTGTCATTGATCCCTGCTGCCGACAAAGTCTCATTAGATGTGTCATTAAGTTTTCCCAGCAGCAATTGAGAATCAGAAACTCTCATGGACACAATGGACAGAGTGGCCTGAACTGAGGTCTCCACCTTTTCACATAGTTGCTGAGTGTGTAGCAGGAAGGTTAAAGAGGGTCAGAGTTGGATCATCTCCTCAAAGATTCTTGCCCATACAGATGCATATAACTCCTTGACCAAATTTAACACCCCTGCATTTTGTGGCCTATTAGCCAATTCAAGGGTCAATTGCTTGGTTGTTTGTTGCTTGGCCTGTAGTTGAGCCTGAACAGTAGCAACATTATTTTGTTCCTTTAACAGTTGCTGTTGTAATTGTGTGGCCTGTTGGGAGGAATCCTGATGCTTCTTTTACAATGTGGCCTTTTCCTGCTTCAGGGTAGCCAGAATAGACTTCACCTGGGTCAGCTCCTGCTTTAATGAAGCATTTTGGCTCTGTGTAGCCTGATGGATTTGGCATGAAACAGTATTTTGCAACTGTTTATTTAGATCCTCAATCTCATCATTCTTTGATTTGAGCTCAGTAGCCAGAGCCTCACTATGTGTCTTTTCCTGAGCCAGACTAGCCTCCAACTTCTGCAACTTCCTAGATAACTTCAGGTAATCAGTGGCTATAGCAGAAGTGGTTTCATTTAGCAGCTCGACCCTATCTTGTGGTCTAAAGAGTGACATATCCATTGCCACTGCACTCATTGTGAAATTTTGAGGCTGCATCTGCTCATTTGGTTTGGCTACATTTGATGACAAATGGGTCACAGTTAGCTGCTACTGAATTAGGTCAAATAGTGACCTCATATGTGGGACAGCCTGAGCTTTATTATCTTTCCTTTTCTTCTTGTCCATCTGGGCTTCCCTAGCCTTCTTAGCAGTGTCTGCTTGAGCTTGGAAGGTAGGGGGAGAGGCAATGTGCCCACCTGCAAAAGGATGACCTTGTGGCAGGCCATAAGGAATAGCCAAATGTTGGCTAGGAGGAATCTGAGGAGGTGCCCTCCTGGGAAAAGTGGCAGAAAAAGGAGGTAATGATGTGGCCTACAATGACATGGCCTGTGTAGTGACAGGTGGGGTTAATTGAGAAATGGGCACAGCAGAGGTGGCGGGGAATAATATTTGGCCAACTGGGATTGCCACCCCTATTGAAGAAGAAACAGATGGAGAAGAAGAGGGAGAAGAAGCACATACCTGAGGGGCCACTGAGACACTTGGTGGTGGCTGCGACGAAGGTTCTACCTCCTCATCTGAATCAGGCTGAAGTTTCAGCCTCTTATGTTTCCTTGGCCTCTCTTCTGCTTGCTCTGTTTCTTTCTCTTCTACATTTACCACTGTTACCAGTGGTGTTTGCACAAAAGTAGAAGCTCCACTTACTGAAACTGATGGAGTCCCTCTTGGTGGTGAAGACACCACACTCTTTTGTTTCTCTATAGTACTGAGGGATTGGGGCCAGGCAGATACTACAGTTGCAGATGATGTTTGTCCTGGGACCTGCACTGGGTGGGTGGATTCAGGCTCCTCTTCAGCTTCTTCACCCCTTTCTTTGATTTTGCTTGTATCAGGGCTTGAGACAGGGGAAGGATGCCATTCGTCCCAAATAGATTCCCACTTCTCATATGTATCTATTTTGCCAAAAGAATGGGTTATTTCATAAATTTCCTGCCTATACTTCCAATAGGCTTCTACCTTCTTAGCCTTCCATTCCCTATCTCTCAATAAATTCTTCCTTAAACCAACGCCCATTTTGAGTTTAGGGTCATAGGCTTTCTCTTTTTTGTAAAACACCTCCCAAGGTCTGGGCCCTTGAAAAGGCAAGTCTGACAGTTCTGCATATAGATCAGGGGTGTCCTCCTTAGGGTTTCTTCTGTCTTCCCAGAAAGGACGACCCTCGTGCACAACGTTGGCACCAATCTTATTGTTCCTAACTCATGAGGCAACGAAACTGACAGGGTCGTATCTCCATTTGTCTTCAACTAACAGAAAACCCAAGGCAGCTAACTTCCTCAGCAATAAATGCTCTGCATCTCATGTTCTTTTTCACCCAGGGGAGATCATACATCTTTTTCTTCTTCTTCCCAGCCCCATACTCATTATCAACCACAGACACTTGCCGGGTGACCTCTAAAAAGGCTAACCTAGGAGTCAAAACCTTAGGTAGTAACATTGGTTCCCCATTGAAACCATGGACCGTGATAATAGTATGGTGAGCCGCAAAGAAATAATCACAGGGAATGGGGGAATTTGCCATAAGGCCTCTGACACTCAAAGTCAATCTATTCTCAACCGGCTCTGGGCTTAGGTGAGTAAAAGCAGGGGCGACAAAAAGTTCCCAAAACTCATAAGGGTCAGATGTTTCGGACAAAACATGAGTCCATGCAGACACAGGGATGGTTTTGTTTGGATCAAAACCTGGGTCATACATGTCTAAATGCATATATTGGGAAAAGAGGGCATAATTTTGATATAGCATAAGGTGGAACAGATAGGAGGAATACCTGAAAACCCCTGTTGATTTGAAATTGGTGAGTTGTTCGGCCATGGAGTAGGCAATCTGCTCAGAGAAATCCAGCCGAAACTCTTGGGACCTATCAACAGTCTTAATTCTGAACAGAATGGCCAGCTGCCAGTCATAAACGGTTATGTCCTCCTTTAACCCGAAGATAAATGCTATCATGGATAGCGCTTCTTGGCTGGCTTGTGTAAACTGTGCCCTTCTTGTGGGCAGCGTTGGTATTTGGGTATTGTCGTCTCCCAACTACATCTCTGCATTGAGAAACCTTAGTTGAAACTTGATGTTTGCCCACGTCTTCTGCATTTTAGCAACTGTGGGAAATGTGGCGGTGCTGTCATAGTGTAAGGCCAACATTTCCCTGATGGCCTTTGGTGTTATTTGCACCATGAAGGGTCCCTTCTGAATGGTGCTCGAAGGTGCATGAAACAATTCAGCGCACACCTCAATCAGGTCCGGGCATAAATGCACGCTCGGGACAATGAATTTCGCCAATTGAGAGGTCCAAATTCATATGCCGAATGTTTTGAATTGTTTAGCTTTGGCCTTCAAGAGGCATCTCTAGTGTGCTCCTTCTCACAGAGCTTTGCAAGGCTTTTGTAGCGCTGGTTCCATGATACCATCTACAAAATCTAGAACCTTTGTGGAGTCAACTGCATAACCGACCTCAGGAAACCCTAGTTCTTGGATAGGTCCTCAATGGTTGTGAAGGTGCCGAAGCATATGATTTACTGGCAATGAGACTGTCCACAGACTCATAAATCCCAAGCCCCTGTTGAGAAGACTGTGCTTCCGCCATCTCTGTGCTTGCAGGAAACTGTATAACTTTCAAGAGCTATTGGACTTTGTTGGTGACTGAGTATGGAAGCTTGTAACAAGGGCAAAATCTTTGCAATTAGGGAAGACACACTTAGGAAGCGGTTTTTTGCAATGAAAAGTAACAACAGGGAAACACTTAGCAGAAATAGCAGCAAATGAATCTCGGTTTAAGCTTTAAGTCGTGCTGTTGGGATGTCTTAATGATGCATTAAGTGTCATAAATGGCATTTAAAACAGAAACAGTTATAAAATCTCAAGTGATCTGAGTGGGACAGAGTGTCAGACACGTCACAAAAAGCGGCTGCACTAGGTACCTTTTAGGAATTTTGGGGATTTGAGAGGCTCAATAACTGTGGAAGTTTTCGAGACTTAAGAGACTTTAAGCTGTGGCCACGTGTTTACAAAACACTTATTCAAACAAAAAAGTGGGAAAAACAAAGCAGGGAAACAAAACAACGACAAAAAGAAACTATCTAACTATAACACACAGGAAAGGCGATGCCTAATTGAAATGCTTTAAGTAGATCCCATTGACAGGAATCTCCTCAGGCTCACCCTCCATACTTTCAAGCTCAAAAGAATTCTGCTATTTAAAGGAACGAATCCTATAGGGGCCAGTCCATAATGATTCAAATTTACTGTGTCGACCTGGCTTGGCAGCTCTCTCATCCCATTTCAGAACAACTGATCTAACTTCAAAATGAAGGTTTGAAGTTTTCCTATCAAAATAGTCTTTTATTATTTTCTGATGTTTCAATAATGATTCATGGGCTGAATCCCTTTTTTCCTGAACCTCCAGGAGCTCAGCAAGCCTGACTTGCATGGGGCCATTTTCCTCCATCTCAATTTGTTTCAATAACTGGAGAGCCAGAATCTCCAAACTCAGGGGCATCACGGCAGGTTTACCATAGACTAATTCATAGGGGGACATTTTTGTCACTTGCTTTGGTGTAATTCTATCTACCCACAGTGCTATATTGAGCACTTTATGCCATCTTTGTGATGGTCAACGCCAATTCTTTTAATAAGTCTAATCAGATTCTTATTAGTTGATTATGCTAAACCATTACCCTGAGGATAATAATTGGAAAAGGTCTTCAAGTAAATTCCATATTTTAGTGCAAAATCAGATATCTTTGCCCCCAAAAATGCCTTAGCATTATCTGAAATTATAGTGCGAGGAGGCCCAAAGCGAGTAGTGATACCCTCCAGAAAATCTAGAATCACTTTTTCTATTGCTTCTTTCAGTGGAACTGCCTCACTCCATCTGGTAAAATAATCTGTGGCAGTTAGGATCCATTTGTACCCCATACTTGATACTGGATTGATCATTCCAATGAAGTCTAGACCCCATTGGGCAAATGGTTCATCAACAATTATAGGACTAAGGGGCATCGCTGCATTCCTTCTCTTCCCTACATAGTACTAGCAAGATTGGCATTCTTTAACCAATTGATAACAGTCTGCAAATAAAGTGGGCCAGAAGTAACCTGCCTGACTTATCTTTATAGCTATGGTTCTTGCAAAAAAATGTCCACCCGACACTCCATGGTGCATTTCATGTAGTATTCTTTGGGCATCATCCTTTTCTATGCATCTTAAAAGTATGCCATCAGTGTTTCTTCTGAAAAGAACTTGGTCAATTAAAACAAAATGAATTCCCTATTGCCTATAGTACCTCTTTTTCTCCTGAGAGAGCTCCTTTGGGAATATTCCATGTTTCATAGACTGGATCCTATTTGTGACCCCAGAATTCTGATCAACTTCTTGTATCCTCAACACATTTTCTTCCTCTGTTTCTTCAATTATCATTTGTTCCATATCTTGAACCATATACTGACACAGACCCCTGCCTCTGACAAGTTTAGTTGGTTTGACCTCCACATCATATTAAATAATCTTTGTAATCCAGTTTGCTCTTTTCTCAGTGATTTCTCCTTCCATAATATATTCTCTGACACTTGGATGTGCCACTAGTATCAGAATCTTATTACCTGTGACCATGTGTCTGAATTTCTTGAGGGCTTTTACCATAGCATATGCCTGTTTCTCTACAAAGTTATATCTGGCTTCATACTCCCTAAGAGTTCTTGAGAAAAAGGCTATTGGATGATCCCCCTCTTGTTTATCATCTTTCTGTGTCAGGACAGCAGCAACACTAAATTCTCCTCCATAAACATACATTATAAAAGACTTAGAGAAGTCAGGGTTCCTCAATACTGGGGCTGTTGAAATCGCTTTCTTGACCTCTTCAAAAGCTTGTCTCCCTTCTGCAGTCCATTTGAAAACCAGATCTTTCTTCAATAGCAGTGTAATTGGTCTTATTAGGCCTGCAAAGTCTGATATGAATCTACTGACAAAGTTAATCTTTCCCAAGAAGGACTGGACTGCTTTCTTATTGACAGGCAGAGACAGGTTCATTATAGCAGTAACTCTTTCCGGATCTATAGAGACCCCCTCTTTAGAAACTATATGCCCTAATAATTTTCCTTGAGGTACTACAAAAATGCATTTCTTAGGATTTAGAGATATTCCAAACTCTTGGCATTTCTTAAAAACTGCTTCTAAATGGTCAAAATGATCTGTTATATTTTTAGAGAAAACAGTGAGGTCATCAAGGTAGATTAGAATGATTTTATTAATAATTCCTCCAAATGCTAAATCCATTGCTCTCTGAAATGTGGCTCCAGCATTTGAAAGACCAAAAGGCATCTTTGCATAGGCGAATGTTCCCCATTTTGTGGTGAAAGCAGTCTTATGCTGATCTTCATCAGCCAACCAAATCTGGTTGTACCCAGAGAAACCATCTAGTAGAGAAAATCTCTCTGATCCAGCCACAGTCTGTAAAATTTGTTCCATAGAGGGCAAGGGGTAATGATCCTTCAAGGAAGCCCTATTTAGATCCCTGAAATCCACACAGAGCCTTATGTCTCCATTCTTTTTTCTGACTGGTACCAGGTTGGACATCCAAGTTGAGTGTTTAATTGGGAAAATGATCTTTGATTCTAATAGCTTCTGTAACTCATCGACCATCAGAGGTTCGATCCTAGGGTTTACTGGCCTCTGCTTTTGTCCAACTGGTTTAGATCCTTCCGTCAGCTCTATGGTGTGTTGAATGATACTTCTATCATAACCATGGAGATCTTCATAGGTCCAGGCTATGACCCTATCATATTTCTCACATAAATCAATTAATCTCTTTCTTTCCTGTTGAGTGGCCAAATTTCCAACTTTCAGTCTTCTTCCCTCACTAACCTGAATCTCAGAGTAGTCCTCTTTGTTTGCTTGGAATCTCTTCTTTTCTAGGCTAGCATCCTCAGGATCAAACAAGTTTTCTAGTGTAATCAGTCCCTTAGGGAGCTTGTTTGATTTCAGTTGAATGATCTGATCACCATATGCTTCTTCAATTTTTGGTTGTAACTGATCAGCAAATTCCCCTGACTGTTGCAAAAATGAGAGTACTTGAAAATCATTCTCAAAAACCTGCCAATTTTCATCATTGTCTGGGATGGTTGGTCTCACAATAACTTTGACTGACTCATTATTGACCATTAGATCAGTTATTGGATCAAACTGTGAACCAATCTGTGCCATTCTATCTGCCTCAGAATTTTGGGCTCTAGGGACTACCTCTATATTGAAGGCTTCAAATTTTTCTATCAAATCCCAAATTCTGTGTCTATAAGATCTCATCCTCACATTTTTGGCTATTGCCTTTTCTCTTACCTGTTTCACCACTAGTTCTGAATCTCCCTTGACTATCAGTTTCTTAACTCCTTTCTTTTTTGCCAATACAAGTCCATGCACTAAAGATTCATACTCAGCATCATTATTAGTACAGGCAAAATGGAAGTGAATGTCAGTAAGAGAAATCCCTGCTCTAGCTCCATTTTTGCTTTTGGCCCCATCAAAGTTTAAGGTCCAGATTCCTGAGTCATTTATAGATTCTTGGGTCTGGGAGGACTCTTCCCTTAAGACATTAGGGATCTCCTGGTCTTCCTCAAATATAACATAAGTGCCCAACCCTGTTGAGTCATAGTTCCCAAAAGGATCACTTTGCATCATGGTTAACAACTGATTATCCTCCACTTGCTGATCATATTCAGTCCAATCCCCTATTTCTTCAACAAAAACCCTTTCCTCTTTATTTAACATGGCATGGGTTGCTTCTAACTTTGGGGTTGGTTCATTAGTGATATGGTCCTTTGACAATGGTTCTGACAGTACCTTCATCTTAGTCCCATATTTGGTCCTTATGATGAGATGAGACCAATCAAGTGACATATAACCTCCTATCTTAGCTGTGAAATCTCTGGATAGGCATAAGCCAAAAACAGGAGGAATATCTATGACTACAACATCTTGATTAACAATTATATTGGGACAAGTATACAGTTGTAATGGAAGTTGTTTAATTTTCCCTATTGTTTGTACATACTTCCCATCTAACTGCATAACTCCTTTGGCAAGTGGTTCATATTTTATCTTCAAAGCATCTGCTATTTGCTTTGGCATCACTGTGGTACTAGCCCCAGAGTCTATCATTGCATTGTGTAATAACTTCTTCCCAACTATCAAAGTCAAATAAAAGGGATCTGGCTTGGATTTACTTACCTCTGGTGCATTGTTCAGAAGTGTTGTTGTCTGTAGAGAAACAATGTCTTTGGGCTTCTCTTTATCGGTAGGTCCTCCTTTGGCAACAGTCTGTTTAGGCATAGCTTGGTCCTGTAAAGCTTCTTGCAACAGTGTCTTTTGTTCAGGAATAGCTAACATGTCCCATATTGACACATGTGCTGGAGTTCTCTTCAACTGATCCACCACATTCACAGGTCCTATTGCTTGTGCTCTGGGATAATAAGAGTACCTTGCTTTTTCTTGAACTTGTCCAGAAACTACTTGATTCTGCACTGGATGAGGTATTTCTTGCCTAGTAACTGTATTTTGGTGATCTTGAAATGGTGGAGCTCCCATAATTTCATTATTTGTAACTCCAGGCTATTCCATCATTCTCCTCTTGGCTCTAGTATAGTAATCTGATTGCACTAATGGCTTCTTAGAAGTTGAAGCTTCATTTAAGAACACTGACTCTTCATCTTCAATCCAAGAGAAAAGAGCATGCTCAGGGGCTATTTCTTCTTCTTTCTATAAAGACATTCCTTGCATCTGAGCCACTAGAACTGAACTTTGCATGCCAGGGGATTGATAGGGCTGAGTGTCAGAAGTATTTGCAAATTGTCCATCTACTCTTCTTTGCTCTGCTATCTTTTACTGTAGATTACCTCTAGGACAATCTCTGGGCATGTGTGCATTATTACAAGGAAAACACCAGGCATTGGTGCCATCTGCATAATTATTCTGCCCTGGGACAATCTCTTTGTTTGCATTGGGAGGAACAGTCTGCAGGGGTGTAGGGACTGCAACTAGTTGGTTTGACGGCTGAGGGTTATTTGGTCTTTGGGGGCCCTGATATTGATTTGACTGTGGAGGAGGTCTATTCCCTTGATAGCCTTGATATTGGGGTCTCAGATAAGGATTCTGTTGTCTCTTTAGGTTAATTATCTCATTTGAAAATATTCTCAGGATGTTCTTGACATCATCCATCTCTGAAGACTGGGTAGGGGTAGCAGCTTTAACAGATTGTTGGGGAAACGTATACATGGACATAGGTGGGGTTATGGGATTAGGAGTTTCTTGAGGCAATGGTAGGGTAATCTCTGGAAACATAGGCATAGGAGGCCTTGGGGGCAATTTTCCAGCATCTATCAAATTATTTTCGGCTCTGACTGCATAGTCATAGGCTTCTGGCAGGGTCTGACCTCCAAGTGACTGAATCATTACTGCTATATCTGAATTGAGGGCTTTAAGATAAAACAATATGGCCATACCTAGTAATGGTCTTGCTGTAGCAGGAATCCTTTCCCAAGTCTTCTGAAATCTGGAATTGAAAGCAGTCATTGCCTCTTGCGGTGCCCTTTTGATGGTGATTAGTTGTTGTAACAGAGAAGATTTATCACCCTTTTCCTTGAATCTTGCAAAGAAAGCATCTCCAAGTTGATCCCATGTAGAAATTGAATTTGGGGTCAAAGATCTGTACCAGTCTAGAGCATTTCCCTTAAAAGAAGCTGCTAAGAGTCTTATGGCCACATTTTGCTGTGTGATCACATGTATCGCAAAGACATCAAACACATCTTGTAGATGTTCTTCAGGTGTTTTAAAATCCTCCCCACTGAATTTGGGTAGAGCTTTTAGGGCATTTGCTGGAATAGGATCCCAAGTGGCTGGAGGTACTGGGAGAATCAGGGCACTACCAGTATTCCAGTTTGCATAATTCCTTGGGGCTACAGGTGCTCCCATGTTTACACTTGAGGTTGCTGTAAACTGATTCACCCTTCTTCTTGAATTGTTTATCAATGGTGATAAAAGAATACCTGGGTTCACAGCTCTGACTCCTCGCGACTCTCCAGCTCATGCAGTCTTGAAAGAAAATTTAAGAAATGGTCCCACCAGGCATGCCAAAAACTGTTGATGCTCAGAATTGCATTGTTTCCAACACCAACATGGGAAACTCTGAAACGTGGGAATGCTTTTCAGAGTGACCTTCAGATTTTAAAGAAGCTGGCTCTTCTTTATCTCGAAAATGTGTTTGGGAAAAAGGGAAGAATGAACAGGTTCACAAATGTAACTAAGAAGGAAACTAAAATTATGGCGATGCACCTGAATGTAATTTTGTATCTCAACACTTAAGTACAGTGAAACTATTTTAAGTTTCAGTCACATTAAAGAGAAAAATGCATGATCAATGTAACAGATTAAAATGAATAGAATCAAAGGCTCACAAATCAGAATGCTCTGTAATAACACAGAAAATATCAGCAAAGGCACAGAACTCTGTCTTTATTAATATTCAAGTTACATAAAAGGCACAGAATCATGCACAGTTACACAAACTTTCTGAATCAAGAAAATAGATCAAAGGCAAATGATATTACTGGCCACTACAAAAGATCCTCAAATTTCTCTAACAACTGTGATGAAAAAAATCTCTATCTCTTCGATGATGTCTCCCTGGTGCGGTGATCTAAACCCATACATATAGCATGCAACTGGCCCAAAGATTGCTCGCATGATCAAATCCCAACGGCCTAACCGAACTAGCAGTTAACTGAAAGTGTCTGACAGAGGATCTCCCGCGAATCAGAAACGGTTAGCCACTCTGCAAAATCATTGGCTGTAACAGATACATGTAACCCCACATATTTGAATCAGAGAGGGACGCGTGGCAGCATCTGATAGTCTTTTGCGACTATAAACCCTTGAAACAGCTGGCACTCATGCGTGCCTCTTTCCTGAAACTCCTTCATCTTTCCAGATCAATTAGAAATAAACACCTGGCATCCTCCGCATGACTTACTTAAGAAACTACATCTTCCTCAGGAAATACCGGATTCTGACACTTGGCAGTGTCCGCGGCTCTTCCAAAAACACATGGCGCTTTCCGCTTTATTCTGAGTCTTTACTGTGGTTTATATCAAGAGTGCTCGGGCTCCGCCATCTGTCGCGGTTCGGTGAACCTTGAGACTTAAGAGACATTCAAAAATGGGACCCACCATACAGCCTGCGCTTGAGCAGCTTCAAAAAGAAAGAGACACATGGCGCCTTCCGCTTATATAAGAGACTGTGGACGTGGCGGTTTCCGCTGCTATCTAAGAAACTTTAGAAACTTTACAAAACCTCCGCAGACGTTGCCACTTGGCACTTTCTGCGCAACTCCTAGAAACTTTATAGAAACATTACAGCTTTATAAGGATCACGCGGATGGTGACAGATGTCACACTCCGCTGAAGCTACAGGAAACTAGCGGGGCCCGCCATACAGTCTTTCACTTAGCGCTGAAAACAAAAGGAACCTACGGAAGACGACACTTGGAGCCTTCCACTGCAACTTTATGGGACACGCGGCACCTTCCGTGAAACTTCAGGAAACTTTATAGACTCTCTCTGCTTCTGCCACTTGGCGCCTTCCACGCTCACCAAAACTCCAAAAGGGGCCCGCTTCTTTAAGAGAAACATTCAACATGAACGTTTGGAACTTTAACGAAACTTAAATGGGTGCCGACACCTGGCGGCTTCCGCCTCACTGCAAAAAATATGTGGCACTCTCCACTGAAGTTAAAGGAAACTTTAGAAAGAACCACGGCTGCTGACATGTGGTGGTTTCCACCGCACCGAGAGAAACTTAAAAAGGGGGCCCGCCAGACTTTCTTTACAAAAGGGCTTTGCAACTTATAAACAGATCCTCGGATGCCGACACTTGGCGACTTCTGCAGGACTCAAAAGGAACGCGTGGCAGCTTCCGCGGTTCTTTCAGGAAACTTTAAAATGTATCTCGAATACTGACACATGGCAACTTCCGCTAAACTCTGGGACCTAGCAAAATTTTCAAAAAGAAAACCCTCGCGCCCGCGCTGTGTGTCAAAAACATTGCTATAAAACTGAAACACTTCAGAAACAAAATTGGACCCATGCTGCTGAAACTCAAAATCAACAATGTAGAGTATTTTACTCTACAAGTACATCTCTATCCACTATTTCCCAAGCATGCTAAAAGGAAGAACCCGACCAACCATTGAGGCTTGGTGCTTTATCCCCTTGCATAGAAAAGACCACAAAGTGAATTTCCTCCATACTAAATTCCTTCATGAGATTCTAATTGTGAAGTTCGGTGACCAACTTAGGGATAGGAATATCTTCATACTACAATAGAGAATGAGAATTAGTGGGTTGGGTCAGCAAATATTCAAAAACACTTCTTGCCTATGATTTGATTTCTACCATATTATTGGTCATAGAACCATCAAATGGTGGAATAAACTTTTATCATAAGTCTGTCAACCCACTGGAAGCTCTAACTACCAGAGATGCAACAAAATTCCAATCCTTCCATTGACTTAATAGCTAAGTACTCTAATTTGGAGATAATTTGGTTTCTTGTAACAGTAGAATGCCCACTTTAGCCTCATCAATCTAAAATTTGATAAGGCATCTTTTGTTAGGGGCATTAATGCCCCTAACATTGCATGTTAGGAAATTTATTTCTCCCAAGGAGAGCCTTCCGTTCCCCTCTTCCTCAGAAATTTTTCAGTTGTGACTTGTTCACTAGACATTATTTCTGCTTGAATCTTATTCTTCTTCTATCTGGAACTCCTTCGAGTTGAAATTGGGGTCTTTAACTCCACATTCCTAACCAAGGGAGTATGTGATATGCCTAGGTTATTCACCTCTTGCTCCATACTAGTTTCCATCGTAACTTCATTCACCAGTTGTTCACATATGTCCCCTGGCACTTTATTTATAGCTTTGACTAGAAGATCCTTCAGTTTTTCATTCTCCATATCCAGATCACAGGTTTCCTTCTCTTCCTATGATACATTTTCAAAAAGACCATCAGTAGACATTCCCTCTGTTAGACAAGAAGAAGGTGACCCTACCCCTTTCCTCATTTCTAGGGTTATCCAATCTAATTCCTCCCTAGAAACTCTATCTAGATAGGGTTCTTTTTACTTACATCCTTCCTCTATGCTCAAGTTTTCAACTGAAGCTCTGATGAGACTTTCTTTTTCTGGGCCATACCTTCTATTTTGAGGAGAAAACACAACCTAGATGTTAACTTGTTCTTCTACGTATAGATTGTCACCTTCATCTAAATTCTCCTCTATGAAAACTGATTCATCTTGTGCTCTTAATTCTGGATGTATCTCATTAATCATAGATCCTATGATGATATCACTTGCTTGGGTGGGAGAAGTGCCCTTATGCACATCTAAATATTCCACTTGATTCTCCAAAAGTGAATCAGGACTCTCCATTAGGACTAGAGTTGTTTTGGAGGGGACAACCATTTTGTTGACCTCCACTTCCTCATTTCCCAAAAGCTAATTCATTTGTAAAAGGTCCTCAGTGTTGAGGCCATCTTCTAAAAATAATTCTTGAATCCAATGACCTATATGGATATCTCAAGTTTAATGCATTTAGGCAAAAGCCCCTTTGTTCTCTAGAAGAATACAAAGTCTTATGGTAGAAAAGTAAAGAGAATCTAATGAGATCTCTAGGTCCTAGAATATACCCAAATCATTCCCAATGCTTGTCAGGGAGTCATGGTCCATGTATTCCATAGGTAAATAAGGAAACTGAATCCAAAAAGGAAGGATAGGAATATGTTCTTTACCAATATCAAAGTAAGGCTTCAATTCCTAACAAAAACATTTATATTTCCAAACTTCCACATTTTCATTCCTAGCACTATATCCCTACCTGCTCTATCAAAAAAAGATAGAGAAAAGAAACCATTTCCCAGCACTCCAAACTCCTTAACATCTTGCCATTCCACAGAGTACCATTCTATAAATTCATCAATAGAGAAATGGGGAGATACAATATTACCTATTAAGGTCATTTCTTGAAGCCTAGAAGTTCTTTTCCTTTGACTTTCACTATTGAGAAAAACACTTGTTAACTGTGAATCCTCCTTCCTTATGACTTATTTATAGGTGGACTTAGATACCCAGGATTGCTTCTGTATAGGACATTTTTGTACAAGAGGAAGCTTCCTTGACCCATACTGAGAATATCAAACCTTCCTTCTCCCATTTGTCCTGAGACTCCTTCGATTTCTTTGTCTGAAGAAAGATTTCCACTTAACTAGTTGGAACCTTTGATGTTGTGCTAAATATTTGCCCTTAGCCTGAAAAGCTTTGAAAGCCTCATGTTAGGGTTTCAATGGCTCTCTATAGTTAGACTAGCCTTTCCAAAAGGATCTATTATTTTTACTGTTCATATTTGAATTTCTCCCTTTCTAACCATTTCTTAGATTATATTCATCATCCATAAATCTTACTTTCTTTCCCAAACTATTGTTCAACTGTGTAATCCCATATCCATTTTAATTTCATTTCTAGAAAAGACATGTCTTTCCTCCACCGCCTCCCTATAAGATTGATTAGCTTGTTGAGAACCTCCTCTAAGAGCCTATTCTCCATATTCACCCATCCTCATCCTTCTATTGAGCCAGTACCATAGAGAATCCATGGAAGAGACTGAAGGCCAAGTTGTGGAAAACATTACTTAGATTGGTTCATTGTTGACCACATGAGGACATAAAAGTGCATTCTTAGCCTTAGCATTATTCTCACATTCCTTATTACCTACCTAGTCTATTGGAGGAGTTGTAGGAGCAGTATAACCATCCTTAATAGATTGCCAAACATCAAACCCTATTGAAGCTAGGTAGATTTCCATCTAGATACTCTAGAATGCATAATTTGTTCCATCAAACAATGGTTCTTTGTTTGAGTGAGATCCTTCCTAACCAACCATGTGTTCGATCTCCAACATCAACCTTAGTTGTTATGCTTCGCCAATGAACCTTTCTCTCATGCAAATTATTAGAAGACAAGCAGTCTACTGAGAAGGGGTGAATTAGTAGATGAATAAAACTTAAAACTTCATGCCTCTAGAATGCATATCAAATTAACTTTTAGTGCAATAACATCAACAACAACACACATGAACACCAAATATACATAGAAAACCCAATATGGGAAAAATCATGGTGAGAAAATGCTTATAGGATCTACTGTCCTAATCTAGCCTCACAAATGAAACCATTAATTTCAATGTTTAAGAGCACCAACTTTAAGGAGTCACCAAACCCATGATTTAAGAGTACCAACTCTAAGGAGACTACAATCCGCAAATCTAAGAACCAAATCAGTCCATAGGAGGCACCAACTTCACTGAATTTTTACATATTCAAGTATGTAGCCATTTGGTTCTTCATCAACCTCAAATGCACCTTTGCAATTCATACATAGTCTTCTCCTCTCGCTCTACTCACCCACACTCTCTCTGCACTAAATTCTTCTCACATATTCATCAATCCATGTCCGTATATGTTATTGTGTTACAATTTATTTTATATATATGTTTGTCTCTGCATATTCTCACCCATCTGCATGCTCGTACTCCAGTCCTTCTCCATGTTAAAACTCTTGTTTCTTAAACATCCACTTTTTACATGTCTAGAAAAACAACTCTGCGTGTAGCTCTGTGGATGCAATAAATCTGCTTTTCTACTGTTACAATTGTAGTTCTATTAATATCTTAGTGCATGCAAAAATCTAACTTTTCTATTGTTTTCATGTCATTTCCATGTAAACACTATTAGTCCTTAACTACCAAAAAAACATCCAGGTTCCACACCAAAAATATAGTTGTTTATAATTTTTATTTTTAAAATTTTCCTTTTCTATCAACAATTTTATCTTTTCTTCAACCTCGGCTTTTAACTCCTTTATTGGCGATTTTCACATTCTTCAAACTTTGACCTTTTGTACTCTTTTATCGGTGAATTTTGTCCTTTGTGAACTTTGACTTTTTCTTCTTCTCTATTCGTGAATGTCCCATTCTTTGAACTTTACTTTTAACTCCAAATGTTACTAACCACGAACCACCTTTATCAGCCAAACAAGCTCTTTACAAACCATTACATTTATCACCTTTATCAGTGAAATCACTCTTTCACAAAACTTAGGCCTAGTTTCCTTTTACCAGCACAAATGACAAACCATGAACTTGCTCTTTGAGATCTTTGTCACCTAGTCTATCAATTGGGGAAATAGCGAACTTGCAAACTTAGTTTGCAAAACCAAGTTTCTATGATAAAGATTTTCTTGATAACCTAGACTCTTCAAATTCTTGTTTACCATAAACTTATCCTTGTCTTCAAAAACACTTTAGTTAGTGAAACAGTCAAACCATGACCTTTGATTTGTGTGCCTCTATCGCCCTTTGTCACTTAGTCGGTGAATCGGTGAAAATTTGAACTCACAAACTAGTTCTCAAAAGAAGAACTTTTCTGATAATTGAGCCTTTATACTTCAAGCTTCCTTCGTCAATGTCTCCATCAGCTAGTCGGCAAATCAGAGAAAAACTAAATTGTGAACAAGTTCACAAAGCAAAGATTTTGCTGATAACTAAGACTTAAATTTTTCTTAAGTCCTCAATAAGAATGCTTCCCCTTCTATTGGAAAATCAGCAGAAAACAAAACTTTCAAAATTTAAACTTTTGATGAGACTTAAACTTTTTCTTTCTTCAAAGGCTTCAACAAGAATGCTTCCCCTTTCTTTTGTTAGACGAATCAACAAAAAATAAAACCGACAAACCTACTAGTTTTTCGAACCAAACTATTTTGCCAACTAAGGGAAAACTTAATGCCTTAGAGTTTTTTCTTTCCCTTCTACCTTAGACACTTTTGATTCTATGCATGCCTTAGACATCAAATTTTGACATCAATGACAATACATATCAACAGTAGGGGTGTCTGTGGGTGGTAGTATCTCAGCATTGCATTCTACTAATGGTGTTGTAAAGAGATTCTAGTTGTGAGTTTCCTCCATGCCAATTGAATAGATAGAAGTCCTAGGTAGAGGTTTTAAAATTATGTCTTGCTCCACAGTGACTCATCCTTTCTCCTTGGAACTAATCGTGGATGATAATGACAATCTTATTAGGGTTCTTGATTTAGTTGTTGAGGGATCATCTATTAGGTTAAAAACCTTTCTTATAAAAAAGTTTATAGGTTGTAGACCAAACATTGATGAGGTTAGAAGATGCCCTTAAGATTAAATGAAATTTATGTGGCCAAGTTGAGATCTTAGCTATGTCCCATGGTTTATTTTTATCTCCTTTCTAAATCAGAATGATAGTATCCAAACCCTCTTGAATAATCCTTGGTTCCTTAGAAAAATGGGGGTCTTTATGAGAAAATGGAAATTGGGGTTTGATCTTGAGAATGCATTAGTAGGATCCCAATCTAGGTTAGGTTTTTAGCATTTCCATTGGAATACTAGGAGGATGAGGTTATGGTTGTTATTGCTAACTCTTTTAGGAAACTCATATCTTTTGATGTGGTGACCAAATACAAGAAACATATATAGTATGGCATATTATGTGTGAATGTTGATGTGGATATGAAGCGCTCAACATTAGTCACCTTGTATTCAAAATTTGGTGTTTGGGTGAAATTAAATTGAGTACATGGGTTCCTCAATTGTTTTCCTAAACTACCACAAGTTTGGCCACTTTGCTACTATTTTCCTAGTTAACAAGGGAAGAAAAACTTCTAGAAACATAAAGAAAAAAATATGATTTTTCTACCTCAATAAAATGTTTATACGTTGTCCTTATAGTAGGAAAATGTGGCTAGTCTAGAAGTAGAAAATAGAGGCATTGAGTTTGGACCCTCTAGTGTTGGGATTTCCATTAAAGAAAACTTCAGTAATATTCTTGATTCAATGACGCTAGGAAGTGATTCATCCATGTTAAGGGCTTTAGAGGATGTTTGTATGGAGAGGGAGGTTGGTAGAGAGGGGTAAGAGGGTCCTCTATAGGAATTAAATTTTTGAAGCCCTATACAGATGGTTCTACCCTCTTTTAGTCTAACATCATCAAATAAGGTGAAAATAAAAATGGACAATTTAGGCCCAAAAGTTTATTGTGGTAGTTAGTTTTCTAGAATCTCATTACTTTCTTCTAGCTTAGAATTAATAGATAAAAGGGAGAATGTTTACGAAGGAACTATACTTCAATGCTTCAATAAATAGAGCTATTGTTAGAGTTTAGGGCTCTTTGGATCTCTTTATATGTAAGCTACACTATTAAAGTTGTGCTTACATGTCACCTTTGTTTTATTTTGTTCATTTCCCCTATGCAAATTGTTACTAGTCCTATTATTTAAGTTGTCTTTGAGTTGTTATTTTCATGTTTGCAGATGTTGGCATACAACCTTAGTGTTGTTGTTCCTTGTTATTGTTCCACTATTGTTCGTTAGGCTTCATTTTTTTATATATTTGTCTTTGTATAAGCATTTGGGATCTTTCATAAACAAACCTTTACCCTTAATATTTTTTTTGTAGAATTCCAACATATAAACAACACTTCAAAAAGAAAGAATGAGAGATATAGAAGGGAAATCAAGCAAAAGAAAGAGAATGACAGAAATATAGATTGGAAAAAATATTTCATGAAAAACCCAACCTCCAATGCATCAAACTAGTGTATTATTCAACAAATAATACTTACAATAGAATATCAGGCTCTTGCCTCCATGCAGATCAACATGCTCTTCCTTTGGTACAAAATTGATAGCATAACCCTGCACAAAATCTTCTCACTCCAAAATCTCCATCTCAAGCATCCAATATATAGCTAAAACCAAAACAACAAATAAAAAAATGCCTCATCAAAATTGGGTGCTCCACTTTGGTGTTATCCACCTTTTTGGTAACATGCTCATGAGAAGTAAAGATCTTCCTTGATTTTCTCTAAGTACACACATAGCTCCCTCTCTTCACCATCTTTTAATTCTAACTACAACTTTTGCACACCTTACAATTTGTCATAGTTGCATTTACAAAATTCCATGATACTAATTGATAAAAACAAATTAGTAAAATACCAAATACAAGTGACACATGGTGCCACTCCAAGTGGAATTTCCCAGATATGTGGGTGCATAATAAATTAGATAAATACAAATAAATATTTTGAATATTAGGGAAAGGTGTATGACACACCTAATCCCAATAGGAATGAAGGAAAATACAAAATGATGCTCTTATCCCAAGTTAAGAAGGACTAGAAATGCCCCAACATTGTCTCACTAATTAAAGATTTTACTTTTCAAGTATCATTGTTCTAGGTTTTTGTGCAAAGGCTTCGTCAACACTAGCTTATGAAGATGGACAATTCACTATTATTTATCTAAATTTAATATATAGGGAGAGGGAGCAGCTGATCAAAGAAATATATAAAGGCCAATATTTTTTAACTTAAATGTTAGATCTTAAATATTTATAAGTGGAAAATATACCATAAAGGTTAGATATTAAGTAAATTTAAATGAAAAGCTAGGTTATATTTTAAATAAATTTAACTAAAAAGATACCCCTCAATTATAAAAGTCAAATGCTCGATAATGGTTTAGCATGGTAATCAGAGTCATTATGAGAAAGCAAGGCATTTAAGGACCGAGTGTGAGAAGGGATAGATGATAGACTTCGATGTAATACTAAATGATGAGGCAACTTGCATATCGAGGAAGGCAAGATGCCTCTTTAATGATGCCATTCCCTCTTTTCTCTAGAGCTTTCTCTAGTTTCTCTTTGCAAACGGTGTTATTCTTCATGGAAGGTGCTATGGGCAAAAGAGGAGATAAGTCCAAAGGCAAATGCTGGATAGGTGTCCCATCGAGGAAGCATATGCCCAGAGTAGGAGCCAGCGCCAACATTGGAGGGAGAATGAAATGGAGGTATTCCCCCCAAAAGAGGATTAAGAAACTCCCAGTAGAGGAGGCTATGACTTTTTTTATGAAGGACTTAGAAAAGGAAATAAAGAATCCAATTCTGAAGGAATGGTTGTATCAGCTTTTGAAGGTAGTGAAAGAGGTCGACAGGAAAGAGTGAATGTGCGAGAGGCAATGGCCAATTTTTTGTTGGATCCAAGGACTTCCAAGGGGTGGTGGACCATATTTGGTGCGGCCCAATCGTCGGCAGTGGCGACGCTACTATAAGCAGTAGTGGCGTCAATCCTCACCCATGAGGATTTGATAGAGAATGTAGCTCACATAACGGAATTCCATGAATCTGAGTTGTGTCATATGCATGATATTCTTCAAGGAGTCTTGGACACGTGGAAGATGGTCGAGGAGATGGATTTTAAAATGGGTGTTACTGTGTTGGCTCGGGAGCCCCCTGTGTATACATGTGCCTGTGATGAGGTAGTTCTGGATGGAAAATGAGATAAGTCTGATATTAAGTGTCTAGTTTTTTGTTGTTTAAAGTTGATAGAAATAGTGATCAGGATGGGGCCGCTATAATTTTTTGCCCTATTTATAAGATACTTGTTTGTTAATGCTTACTGTGGTTAAAGAGTTTATGGGCTTGACCATTTTTTTTTATGGGTCCTTGGTCCCTAAGGAGGGTATACTATATCAAAAAAAATTAATAAAAGTCAAATAAATTCTTTAAACTAAAGATTATATTTTAAATCAATTTTACTAAAAAATACCCTTTAATTATAAAAAGTCACATCTTAAATAAATTTAAGTGAAAGGATAGCCCTAACAAAAAAAGTTGAATACAAAAGTTTATATAAATAAGATCTTTAATAAATTTAATTGCAAAACATACCATAATTATAAAGACTAGATCTTAAATAAATTTAACTAAAAAATATTCTTTAATTATATAATTGAATCCGAAATAAAATTAAGAGTATGATTTAACTAAAAAATATACTTATAAAAATTACATAATTTTTTTAATTTAAATATTAAAACTTAATTAAATTTAACCTAAAGACTCCGTCCATTATAAATACCAAATTATATACAAATTGAAATGAAAAAATATCCCTAATTATAAAGGGTAGATTTAATGTATATATAATTAAAAAGAAACCTTCAATTAAATAAAGGTATAAAAGGCCAGCTATAAACCCTCCAAAAATTTAACTTAAGACCAACTATAAAAGGCGAGATTCAAATCCTGTTAATTTAACTCTAAACATGTATCTCAGTTAGGTTGGAACCTATCGACCGACGTTTTTTCAATTTTAGACTATATTTTACAATTTTAATAAGTAAATATATATATATTTATGGCACTTTAAATTATTTATAAACCATAAAATTTTATTATAGGAAAATTTAATATATTATTCTTATTTATAATATAAATCATTTTATAATATTTTGTTATAGAAATATATATTATTCTAAAATATTTTCATAAGATAAATATAAACGATATTTTCTTTTAGAATGTTTATCATCAAGTTTTTTTTAAAATCAATTTAGAAACTTTCTTTTAAATTTTGTTATATAAATATATATTAATTTAGAATATTTTGAAAAATAAATATAAATGAGGCTTTTTTAAGAATGTTTTTCCTCAACATTTTGTAAAAATCAATTTAGAAATAGATTTTTTATTTGTTTAAAAGTAATTTTTGCTAGTTGTTATTCATTGTTTTTTATATAGATCATATACAAATTTACAAATTACAATTATAGAGAAATCAAAAAAAGTTGTTGTGAAACTTGTATCTAACACAATCATATTTTTATATTTTTAATGTTTTGATTTAGTTGTTTTAATTAATATATATGTGGACTAGAAAAATATTTTTTTCTAACAATTATTTTGTATTAGGAATGAAGAAAAAACAATGTTTGATTTCTTTTCTTTGATATTGGTTGTGTTTGTCTCTAAGTAGAGTGGAATCAAATCATATCCATCTTGAGTATATCTTTGTGTCAATCCACATGTGCTTAAAGCCAAATAGTAAGAGAATAATATGTGAAGTTGGAGTTTCAATTTCACCAATCCATTCATCAAGTACCTAAAAATCTATCTCTTTCCAATTAGGTTGCAGGTCTTTCATTTTAGTGGTTTCTGAGGGGTTTTCTTATTGTGTACTTAGTTGCACAGTTAAAGAGGGTTTTTTTTCTTATAGTTTAATAGTTAAAGATTTTTTTTGCTATGTTGAAATAGATTGAATATTATCATTTTATGTATGAATGAGGGGAGTAACAGTCTTAGTGTAATGAATATTCTATTTATATGAGTATGTAATGTTAAAATCAAAGCACTAGCAAATTATGAAGAAATATGTTTTAATATAGTTTTATATGTCCAAAAAAAATCCCTATGCCATGCATGACAGAGATAGATGATAGCTTCTAGTTGTGATATAAGCCAAATTTCAGTCATTTTAAAGAGACTCTACTTTTTTATTTAATTTACATTCAATAATCAGATATATTTTAATTTAAAATAATATTTCTTATATTTGTGACCAGCAAATAATTGTGTCACAATTTAACATTATAATAAGACTTATAAAATTATTTAAAATTCACTGAACATAACAATTTATATTTTTCTTAAAACTTCAATAGTGTAATGCCCAAACAATAATAAAAGAATATATATTACAAGCAGGGGTGACCGCCAAATTCCAGGCCTGATCTTAGTGATAAAAAGGAGATACAAATCTTACTAAATTTAACAAATTGGACCAGACATAAATCTAAATCAACTCGTCGAGAATAGACACAACCGAGAAAGCACAGAACACTTTGTCAATTCATTCTAACAGCCATCGTTGGATAGGCACGGATGGATAAGGCATACATTATCAGCAATGAATGAAGACGCTATTCCAGCCAAAATCGGTGCAGCCACTTGCACTGGCACTAAACTGAGTATCCGCTGCGCCCTCACAACTAGCAGCATTATAAACAGTGGCAGGTTGTCCTTCGTATACAAACTCAAATCCTGCGTGGAAAGAAAAGTTAGAACACCCACAATCACTATAACGAAATGCCCCGCTATTACACCCAGGCCCTGACCACACGGTAAAATGACTACCCACAGAGGGCTTTAGAAACAAGAGCCATACAAGCAATACTCCTATGTATTTCAAAACATTAGTTTTCTTCATGATTTTTTTTTTTTTTTTTTGAACCAGAAAAAGGTGTGTAGGCACCCATAGATTAAATGTTTTTAAAAATATTACAGATAATTCGGCCGAAGCCAAGTCTTAATAAACAGAAGCGAGATCAAGGGCCCTTGAAAGGCCTGATAAAACGAATAATTACAAACAGACATAAACAGAGAAAAAGGAAACCCTGCAGGAGCGTGACTTAAGGAAACCGTTGCACAAAACAGAAAAAACTTGGAGACCACCCCGTAACAAAAAGAACCCCTTACCACCAACCTAGCAAGCACAGACCGAGCACGCACGAACAACAGAGAGCACGACCCGACACCGCCATTCACGCCGCCGCTGGGGCTGCAGGTAAAGCTTGTTCATCCAAAACCACAGTCGCAAGAGGCTGAATTCCTTTGTCAGGGATCTCCAATGCATACTTGGGCATTCCTGGAGCTAAATCTGTGGCGTGAATCCTTAAAAACCGGATGGCCGTGAACACATTCTTCATCCTTTCCATTTTTTTCTTAGAAATGAGAAAGCAATGAGAGCTCAATGCCTCATCAATTTCGCCACTACTTAGGGATTTTAAACTAGCTTGCAAGGCCCTGTATAAAGCTTGCTGCGGGGGAGAGTTGCGAGGGGAAGTAAGATTGAACAGCCCCCCGATTAAAGCATCACCTTTATCCATTCTGTACACAGAGACAACCGTTTCCCACCTTTCGATAGTGTAGAGGTTTTTATAAAACAAACCTGCCGCTAGAGCATGCACATACTTGCCATCCATTACTAGATCCATAATATTGGATAAAGGCTAGGAGACGACATCTGAAAAATTTAGCACACACCATATTACAATCAAATGTGGTTAGGAACGAATGTTTACGTATATAGCTGAACAAGTTGTGCATTGTATTTATAGAGGAAAAATGGGTTGCAATAGCGTTATTGTTATCGTTTGTAACGTCAAGATAAAGATTGGATGAGTTTTTGCGTACTTGCCAAAAAAGGTCCCGAGGCATGCAACTTTGCACTTTTGTTTTAGCGGGGCGTCATTTCTAGAAGTCTCCGTGCGGGAACAGAATTTTCATAGAAGATTGGATTAGCTTTTGCTGTTGTATGTTGGCCTGCAAACGAGAAATTTGTTTTTCACTTTTTGCAAGGCATCGTTTCTTCCTATGTATTTCCACCCTTCCGTCCCACGCCCGCCCCCTGCTTCGGTCCACCACCCCTCTCTTTTCAGTAGTTCCTACCGCCAAGTAAACTTTATTAACCAATGAACTACAAGGGTAGTTCTCGTACTTTGGGGGAGCTAGGAAAGAGGAGTCAATATTTATATGGGTTAAATGTTCGTGGTTGTGTAGCGGTTATAGGGAATTGTGTAGCATCTCCATTTTGTTTTAAAAATGTGGTATGGACTGACAATTAAGATGTGGAGGTGTGACTCATCATACAACTTGCCACATCAACACGTACAGTGAGAGGTGTCCTTAAAATTAATCTTTAAAGATTTGACCGAAACATTATTGTAGAATCCCTAGTAATTATACAAAAAATATCAGTTGCTGTTCCAACATCCCCTTCTTATTCAAATACAACTTATATGCAACCTAAATGATCTCAATACCCTTTGATAACCATAAATCTTGTTATTTCTAACCTTTATATCTAACATAAATGACCTAGTAGTATTCAACCTAAATGATCTCAATACCTAAATACTAGTTATTTTTATAAAACCATATTATTATTTAAAATACAACTTATATTCAACATAAATGATCATCTAAGCTTTTGAAAACCCTAAATCTTGTTATATATAACCCTCATATCTAATATAAATAACCACTAAATATTTTGGTGACCTTAAAACTTGTTATACCTAACCATAAATCTTGTGATCATGGTTATTCCATTATTGCAACCACGCAAACCAATATACACAAGAATGATAATTTTGATAATTTTGACATAGGAAGAAGTTCCATATTTTCTTGTTGTTGTACATGATTTTCATGCAACATTAGATATTCTAGATTATATATCTCACTATGGATAGAATCATCATCTCATGTTACTATAAGAAATGTTTTATCTCGAATCATGTCAAAATTGTAGATGGTTTTACCTAGAGATGGCAACATTAATGAGAAGCAGGTTTCATTTCTTGAGATGTTCCTTAAGGTGCTAGTGGATAAAAGGCATGGTAGAGTTTAATAGTTGATAACCTCAAACACCATAGATTTTCGTGATAGTGATGAAGTACAATAGTTGTAAGTAGAGGTTGATATGAGATTACTTGTTAGAAAGTATAGAAAAGTCTATGTATATTTGGATGCAAAGTTCAGTTACTTTTGGATGTGTGTGATGGAGAAAGGCCATGATGATGACCATTCTTGCATGGGGTGTCATTCATATGGAAAAGGTTAAAACTATTTTGGTTGAGAAGGAGACATCTTAAATTTATGTGGGATTTGGTAGGACTTGAAGGCTCTAATGATTACAAAGAGAAATATCACACAGGGAGTGAGACCTATTACTTAGTCATTACTTATTCAAGATGTACCTTCAAATTGTAATAAGATATATGTTCTAAGACCTAGACACGTTAGCCAACACAAGTGTAATTTTCCTCAACATATGTGCAACACAAAATGTTCTCTTCTGAGCTACTATAATCCCTATGCTATGGTGATTGAGTGCAACGATGAAATGCATCAATGACATGAATGGTATTGCCAAAGAAAATGAATGACAAATGGTTGCAATAGTACATGTAGAGTTAAAGACCATTGCATGATATGGATATGAATGCAAAGCATTGGTGTGGCAATGAGCATGTCTACATGTGTGAATGTGAGATGTCAAGAATAGGTGAAATCTTTATAAAGCTTGTAAAGGATTAAAAAATAAATAATCTATTAACATGTTCCATAGGATTAAATGGATAATTATAAAAATATGGCTATCACAAACCATTTCGAATAAAAATAACACCAACCCAAAACTTCATGTTACCTCCCAATATTTGAAAAGAAGCCCTTCATAAGAAAATAAACCTATTTAATCAACCTTGTTAATCCATCAAGAAAATTTGTTGTGAACTAAATGGACTTGTAACAAGAAAACCCATCTCAGTTTTTAGTGATTCTTATAAATGTTATACCTATGAGATCTCAAAACAATATAGTATAGATGATGTTGGGTCATAAAACCATGGGTCTACAATCATTGAGCATGTTCTCACCTTTAAGGCCAGAAGATGTCCTCAAACAGGTAAAATGTCATGTCTCTTTTTCCAAAAATAGCATTTACTAAAACTAGTAAGTCATCACCATCCTGAGATAGTAAGTCAAACATAATGAGACAACTTCGGAAAATATTATTATTTAATATTTATATTATTCGGGTGCAATATTCATCCCTTGGATAAATAAATATTAAATTAATAAATAATTTAGTGGTGCCAACACAAGTGAGGTGTGGTTGTCCCAAAATAGTAAGTCAGGATCATAGGACTGCATTTGGGGAAAATAATATTTATTTAATACCTTATTTGTTCGGATACAATTTGTATATTTTCAGCAAATAAATATTAAATATAATGTTGCTAAATATTAAATTTCTCATGTGAGGCATAAGATTTTGGAGATCTTCAATATTTTCAAATATTTCATTTGGTATAATGGAGAATCTTGCCATTATTGCAAATTGGGTAACCGATAAATGTGATTGGGGGAATCTATGTCAAGGATATTATGGAAAACAATGCATGTTGAAGATTTCTCATGTATGGGCATTGAGGTTTGGGTGGCTCTACTAGTGGTTATTGCATGAAAAGGAAAAACATTCCATTTTCATGATTATTGCATCTTCTACAATTTTCTCACATAACCTTTGGCTTTGTGTGTTTTATTCAATGGACAAGGAAACCATTGAAGCTGGAAGTTTGTGGATGGGAGACCATAAGCTTCAGATGACCTGAGAGTGGGGGCTTGAGGATTACATAGTGGAATCTCATGCAGAGGTTGCCATTGAGCTATAGGAGTTGTTTATTTCAGTAGTTTTCAATAATGGAGTTTGCAGGTGTGATTGTGAATTCTGAGTGTGCTGTTTGGATTTGTTGTTGTTGTGATTGAGTTTTCTATAGGTTGTGTTGCTTACACATCATTCTAGGTGCCTTGGTACCTTGGATACAAGTGTGTTGAAGTTGTAAATCAAATCTACAAATTTGGGTGTTGCCACTAGTGTTTATTTGCATAGTTTGTCTTTGTTTGTTAGATTTGTTTTGTGGGTTTCCTATAGAATTTTTCTATTTCTATTATTATTTAAATTAGACCCCTTTATGCTATTATTTTTCAAAAAATCAATAAAACTTATAATGTGGTGTTTCTGGGTATTTTTGGTACATATCTTGTAGAAACAATGCATTGTTTGTCTTCAAGTTGTGAAGTTAATGTTGTATATTTGTTGTGGGAGTTTATTGAAGTCATAATCATTTATATTTTTTTCATTTTCTTCTGTATACAACATAAAATCATTTAAATTTAGATTTGGAAATATTGCATACAAACTGTTTGATGAAATGTCTTTTTGTGGAAATTAAGGAAATTGTAAGTTCAATTGAAATTTCTTTGTTGGAAGCATTATAGTGGTATCAGAGCTAAGATCTTGCTAGCCTATAGGGTATTGAAGTGTTGATGTGAATCATGGGAGATTTCTTGGAATCACTATTTGAGAGAATGCAACAGAATGATGATCAAAGAACAAATTCAAAATTGTATGAAAAATATCAAGGTTATAAGGACCTTCTATCATTTCAAGAATATTTAATATTGATAGGAAACCCATAGAAGAGGAAATCATCAGAATCTTTGAGGAATAGAAGGAGAACCTGAAGCTATCAAAGCAACAAAATCTTTTGACAAGTATTACATAAGGAGAAGAAATGATGAAGAGGAATTGAAATATACTAAGGAGCATAATACAAATCCACAAGAGGGCGAGAAGAATAAAACTATGGAGAATAAATCAATTCAAGATAAAGGTAAAGAGATATTATCCAAAGAAAATATTTTAATGACTCCTAATGAGTTTACTTGGCAGGACAATATTTGTCTCAATGGAATTATTGAGAAATCGGAGTTGCATGTGGAAAGTGAAGAAGGAAATGTTCCAGTTATTTTTTATGTTGTCCAAGAGACAACTATCAAGTCCTCAGACATTGAAGATATGGAACCGATGGTAGGGGGAAATGATTTACATCTTAACTATGTTGATGGGAATGAATCCAAGGAAGATGTTTTAGTTGATGATTTCTATTATGATAATGGTAGTACTATTGCAAGTCCTTCATAAATATTAATTTTAGCAAAGGAAGATGAAAACCATGTTGATAATTGTTGTCAATCAAAATATGCACCGAAATGCTAAGCTATCAACTTAGCTACCTGTTGACATGTGGAAACAACCTCAGGTTGTGGGTGACCTATGGTGGGAGTGAATCTCCAGAGAGGACAGGTTCCCTTGGCAGATCACCTAGACTAAAAGGAATTTTTTGAGCAAAAGGATAGAAAAATTACTTGAAATGAAATCTAAAACCTAATGTGTGATGCATCAGAACTCTATCTATTCACTAACTTGACTCACAATCAGCCTCACAAAGCCTTTTACCCTCACAATTTCACTAAAGCAATGCAATACATAAGTAATTTACATGAAAGCTTGAAAGATAGAGATTTGTATGAAGGACAAACACAAGTTTTATCACAACTTCAACCCACTAACCAGGCTAAACATAACATGCAACCTGCATTATATGAAATTACCACACTCAATATTGTAACAATGAGATAGGAAAAATGATTCAAAAATTGAATCACAATTGAATATCAAAGCATTGACTGCAACAAATAAAGTAGAAAACATGAAAGAGGAGAACACTGTTATTTTTATTGATCTGAAAGGAGTAGAAACTAAGTACAAAAATGTTTACAAAGCTCTCTGCAAATGAACAAGAGAGGAAGAAACAATATTCTAAACTAAGAAAAACTAAGTGTTTTCCTCCTATATATGCCTTCAAAAATATCCCAAGGAAAAGCTAAAAAAACTCCTCAAAATGGCCATCCTGATCCATTTTTGAGCTCCATAGAAAAGCCCCCCAAAAAAGTAGCCAAACTGCCTCCAAAATGAAGAGAAAAGATGCCAAACTGCTATTCGAAGTGTTCCCACCAAAATCTCCTCAAAATCAGGCTTTACCTTATCAATAAAAGCTCCATATTTCCCAGATTTTCTCTATTTCACCCAAGGAAAAAACAAACCAAAATCTCCTCATATCAACCTGCTTTAATTGCATAAAAATAACAATTATTTAAAAGAAAATTTCTTTAAAATGTTTTACAATGGATTTCGCAGTTTTATCTCCTGATTTCTCTCTATTTGATTCTTTACAAAAAATAATACAAGGTTTATATGTTCCATCTAGGCAAGTATAATATATTTTGTTTGGGCATTTGAATTTCTATAAAAATCATAAAATTTTAAGGCACTATTGAATGATTTGGAAAAAATAAAAGACCCCAAAGGTATGTCCTCCATTTGGTTTGCAAACAAAACACTAAAGCATATGGGATATTGTCTTATCTTGAAGTATGACTAAAAGGGCACTAAGGTATAAGGCCTAGGCATCATATATGCAGTGAGGATATAATACCCCAAGGGTATTAGTTGAGTCTTCTAATTTTTAAATCAATGTGATAAAAATATCACATCGACTTAGGGCTACAATGAAAACCCTAACACAAAACCAACCCAAGCCTTAACTTTTTGGGCTCATTTCACTTTGTGTTTTTGATGAAATGGCTCTGCTAAGTCGCTGCCATGGAGCTAGGGTTTGGAGGTCAAAACCCTCAATTCTCTGTTGTTCTAAAGATTCCCATGCATTTTTCTATAGGAAAATGAAAGGTAAGTTGTTCTCAGTCAAAAATATGATATTATTTCTCAATTTTCAAGCATTCCTAGCTTTCATGGTCGTAGTCATGCCCTTTCAGATGTATTTTTATCTCTAGTTTCTCTCTATCAATGCATTCTTGTTTGAGGCCACCACTAAAGATATTTCTGAAGCTCCTCTCTGTGATTTCTAATGCACATTCTTATAGAAAATGAAATGTAAATCTTCATCTTGGACATTTCTTCATTTCCTGTATCTTTTCCTATATATATTTTGTCCATTAAAGACCACGACCAAGCTTATATCTCTAAGTATTCTATGAGCTCAAAAACTTTCTATCTTCTGCACCTGTGTTGTCCTTATGCAAATTTATATGGGGTTTGGTTTAAAACGACTCTCAGGCTGTAGATTTTGAGAGCACAAATTGGGTTTTTCTCCATTTTCTATATGTAAAAGATAATGAAACTACATTGTTTTCCCATTTCTAAAAATGTAAAAAAAAAATCCTATCTCTGATATTATACAGGGCAGCAGGCTTCATATACTTGAATCTTTATCTCACTGGCAGCATTTTCTTGTTCATTGGACTATCCCTAGGCACTTGGATGGATAGTAAATCTCATGCCATACTCTTTATGACTATCACAATCACCTGAAACATTGTCATGATAGTGATAACTACTATCTTTATTGATTTGGAAATGAATGAATTTATGTCTTCATGTTGATGATGTTCTTTATGGGCTGCACCTTTCAAACCTCTTTGCATTGTTCTTCATAACACACATATGGAGCTTCATGATGGAATTACTTAGCCAATAATAACTACCCCTATAAGGATATTTCATGAAATTGGTCCCTAATGTTTAGTGGCATTATTTTTTGTTTTTATATTGTTGATATCCCTATTGTTCCAATGTAATGATTGATCCATATGAACAGTATACTATTTGTTCTTCCTTTTATATGAACCTTTTGTCATTACTCCTTCATTTCACTATATATCATGGATGTTTTTCATGTATAGCTTCAACTACATTACTCATCAGTTAGATCATTCATGTATGATAATTACTCATTTTTACAGTTGTTGCTACACATATGGCTAAAACAATATGTACATTTGAACAATCTTCATGTGCTACCTCCTATAGCTACACTTGTAAATTATGACTATGGCATTTACACCGTATATTATGACTGATATGATAGCCAAGATGACTCAGATTTTGGATCTTTTATGCTTGTTAATGCATTGAATTATAACTTCATACTTCATCAAATGATAAATACCTAATGTACTATTGTCCAATTTCTTTTTTGATGATGGTTTGTATGAGTAATGTGTGTTGTTACTTGTTGTACATTGTAATGCACACTTGGAGACTACTTCCTTTGATTCCTCTTGTGAACAACATACTTCTCACTATCTTTAATATGCAAGTACTATGGGAAGCGTATGATGCATAGCAGGGATAGAAAATTCAAACTATCTTCAAACAAGAAAACTTTCAATCTCTAAGCATTAAAATGGTGTGTTTTCTTTCATTAGCCCTCATTCTTCTTGTAGCCTTTCCAAACTAGTTTTTCTTCATAACTTTTAGAGGGAGCATGAAATTCAAAATGTAAAGGCATATTCAGATATCCTTTTTAGCATTCACAAACATATCTCAAAACTAGGCATAGTCCTTTTGTATGGAAACCATAAAAAAATGACAACTTTCTCTTAAAAACCTAAAACATGGGAGCAACAAATTAGGTTTTTTAGCCATAATTTTTAGTGCGTACATGATAGAAAAATGTAAAAATAGTTTTAGACACCCATTTGGACCTTATAGAACATATCCCAGAATCAAGGTATGTTACTTTGTATAGAATCATTCAAAAATGGATTTGTTTGCTCATTGTTACTCTAACTAGGGTTTCAGAATTGTTTACAATAAAATGACAATATCTCCCTTGATACTTAATCAAAATGGACCAAATCAAAAACCCATTAACATTAAGAGTGCCCTCTACAATAGGTAATTAGCCATTCATCTATACTAAATTGTACAAAACTGTACTAAGAAAGTTTTTTGTTGTTTAACCATAAAAATCTAGAAGTTTCAATCACTGATTTGATCATAACTTTCACAAAATAAGATGAAAATCAACCAAACCAAAATCAGGTCATTAAATACAAAATAAGTCCATACAAACTCAAATAACAACACTGGAATGATGGAAATTACAGAAAATAGTGATATTTAATTGTTTCAACTTCCAAACTTCTTCAACCCCCCTTCATTTCAACCACACAAGGTTTTTATAAACATTTATCAACATGTTCCAGTGGTGCAAGACCAATTTTCAGTTCCATTGGTTAATGTTCTTGATACTTTTCATATTCCTTCTTTGTGCAACATTGAGACTTTTCATATTCCTCTAGACTCCAACTTACACCTAATGACTCAAATTAGACTCTAACACCCAAGAATGGTCTTAGAAGATCTTATTACATGAAAAACACAAAAAATAAAATAAAATGTTAACTTAAGACCCCTTGAAGATATGAAGACCTATGGGTGCCCTTGCACCATACTCCCAAGGAAGAGAAAATCTGAGTTCCAACTCAAATAGGAATCTTCTTTCTTGTCTTCCAGTTCCTTTGCATGTCTGCATTATTTTCTTTTTGTTGGATCTCAACTACATTTGTATCAACTGGTGCACTTGTGCTTTTTGGTCTAATAACATGCTTCTTGAGCCAAGGCCAACTTGGTACAATGTAGCCATGCGCTTTTATTTGTATTCTTATTCTAGCTTGACCTTGGACTTCAATTGTAAATTTATTGTCTCTTTCATCCACTTTGTCTTTGTTACCTGCATAGGAAACAAACATAATAAAGAAATCATATTTTCCTTTTTCACACTTCACTTCTTCATCCACCCCATGTTGTTTTCCACACATTTTTTTCTCTTCACTATTCTCCAAATTCTTCAGATGCACCTCAACCATACTCAGCCATTCTTTTTATTTTTTGAGTTGCTCATCCATTCTTCCATTCTCCTTGACATCAACATTCTCAACTCTTGGTTCTTCTCTTGAGAACCATGCTATCTCTTTATCCTCCATAACTATCTTCTCTGTTTGGACTACCCTTGAGTCCTTTACAGCTTCTTTTATTGTCTCTTCCTCTTCTTCCTATTCCTAAACATCACTTACTTCAACATCAATGTCACTATTACTTTCATAAGTTTGAGAAAATTCAAAAGAAATTTCTTCCATTTCTTGTTCAACTAGTTTTTCAAACATGTTTTCAAAATTTGTTACCTCAACCATTACCTCATTTGGCTTTGCTTCATATTGTTTTACTACTGTCTTCTCACTTAACAATAAGCTTTCAATTCTTATGCACTCATCCTTCAAGGTTGTTAATGCAAATTTCATTCCATCTTTGTCCACCTCATATGTGTTGTTTTTCATGGTATACTTTGCTTCCCTGCTATAATGCCACAACCTTCCTCAAATCATGTAAAAAGGCTCCAAATAGCCCCAGTTAACTCAACTCATCAATTTGCATGATTTTGCTTTTGCAAAATTGATGTGAGTAAATAATAAAGTAATTAGAGGATAATTACTCTATTGTTAGTTATAACTTGTACTATTTCTGATATTACAATTTGTGAAAAATAATAAAGTAATTTGAAAAATATTACTTTATTATTTATTTACATTGATTTATGTTGTAAAATCATGCATGATGAAAAGAAAAAATAAATCTCCTTATCTCTCCAATTACACTTGCCTATAATTAGCATGATTTGAGAAAAAATAGGACATAGAAGAAAATAAAATTCCCTTATATCTCCTTGTGAGAAAAATCACCTAGTTGCATGACATACGCATTAAAGGCAAAAAATTACCCTTATCACTCCATTATATTGCCAAGGAGAAAAAATATATCATCACACTAGCACTAAGGCAAAAAATAAATACTTCCTTCCTTCCCCTTACCTTTTGTCTTCATTCATGCAAAATACACCCTATCTTCAACTATGCCACCTTGCATTTCCATAAGGCATGTCTTCATATGATCCTAATGAAAAATTCCTTTCCCACAATACAAAAAAATACCTATCCTCAACACTGCCACCTTGCATGTATATCATTCCCTCATATGATCTTCATTTGATTCTTTACCTTTGACTTTGGATATGAAGATAATAAGGCATAAAACTCCTTGACCATATTTAGTCAACCTGTATGATTTGCAAAAGAAACTTGACTACATCATAAGCCGACCACATAGGAAAAGATTTGCAAATTTACAAGGCAATTAGTCTTTCTTTTTCATGATGATGATCCTTGACTTTAAGAAAATCAAAAAGCAAGAGAACATATTGTTGGCCCCCACTTGAGCATTAGGGATCTCAATGTTGAAGTTTTTACTATGGTTATTAAGGTAAATGATTTGTTTTAAGTCAAAAATATATGGTGAAAAGAAAGTCATCAAAGAAAAATGAGACTTGAACACTAAAACTCATTCATTTTTCTTTTCGCCTTCTTCATTAGCTTGGCTCTACAACTCATTGCTGCTTCTAGGGTTTGATGCAAAAAATCCTCTCTGGTTTCTTACTCCATCTGGCTGGTATTGAGTCCTCTACATGACATTTCAAGGTATAGGGATGAAGATGAGAATAATTCTAAGGTTCTTATTGGCATCCTTTGTCATTTTTTCAGTTTATCTTGATGCTCAGTCATGGCTGAGTGTGTAGTATATGCTATCAAACTTTGAACAAGCTTCTCTTTGTTTTGTATGTCTCCATTTGCAACTACAACTTATTGTTCATAAGAAGCCTCATACAAAAGGAACCACAGCTTGTTATGGATTCTTTCCTCTGCGAAGGGCCAGATGGGCTCTTCTTGATGCTTTGTATCTCATTCTTTTACAAATATGCTATAACCTAACAAGGGTTTTGTATCTACAAGTGGGTAATCTTTTGATTTCGATTAAATAGCCATTTATTGATCTAGTCATGCCTATGTATATGTTATTCCACTATAAATACAAAAACTTGAGGGTTTTAAAAAATTACCACTAGGGTTTTTATAATTTTGTGTATACATAAGTGCTCTTGTCCACGGCCATGACTAAGTATGACTTCTCTTTTATTCACTACACTATAGATATAAGAATGCAACTAGGTTTTAATAACAATGAAACCTTGTCATGAATGCAAGAATGAAGCCCCTTTCTGATAACAACCATATTTTTCCTTGTTTCTTGCACATTCTTTTCACTGTGGTTGTAAATGCAAAAAAGAAAAATGATGGTTTTTAAAAATGCATATGAGGATTTTAACATTTTTGCATGAGACAGTTTATCCTATAGCATTGATTTCACCATGGCTGTATTAAACAAAAAAGAAAGACTTATTTTCCTATTGTCCCTTACTTGGTATTGTTTCAACTATTATTGGGGTTGTACCTTGCATCATTTTTTATTGAGACTTGAAAGAATTAACACTATCTCTTCTCATGGATGAGGCTCCTCATGTTATTTTGATATCTCTTATAGCTATCTCTGATGACTGTATTCTTTAGTGATTGAGGTATGGCCACCTCTCTTTGAGTTGGTGACATTCACCTTGTATAAATAACATCTATTTGAATGGTCAAACAGTAAACAACAACTTTACATTTCATCCATAAAAATAGTGGTAAATATTTGTTAAATGCTGCTTCAATCCACTGTACCAAATATCTTCTTTGTTGCTGCTACTTGGCTGCCTAGACAATAGTTAATGTAACTATCATCGCATATTTGCTTGTGTCAAGTCTCTTCATTTATATAATATTGCATCCTTTATGTTGGATTGTAGATGAATAACTGAGCTCCTCTCTATATCTAACTCATGCATGTCTATCATTCTTTATGACTGATGTCATCTTCATCTCATGTTTTACTGTCTAATACACTTGTTCATTATTCAGACCTGAGTATGCATGTTTTCTCTTCATTACCTTCATGGTGATGCCTACAAGTATAGGATTTGTTCAACAGTAAGACTGTTCTCATCTTTTAACTATTCCTTCAATCTCTTGACTATTATTTCCATTGCATACAGTTATTGTGATTGTTCTATGACTATTAAGACTACTTATTCGATGAATTTCTATAGCAGTGATATGGCTAATCTTTTTTCTTTGACCAACAATTAGTGACTGAATGCTTTATTTATCTTTTGACTACTACTTCATTGATAATGGATGAACTTCATGTTACTAGTTGTAGCAGGCCTTTCATGGTTGTGACTATCCTCTACTAGTCTCTGATAAGTCTATCTTGTCTTGCACATTGTCCTCTTCACATGATGTGTTATCTTATTTGAATGTGACAGTCATAGTTAGATAATGCATTTATAAGACTTGTCCCTCACTGTATCAAATGATACAAATGTTTCGCATCTTAAAGGCATGATTCTGTCATATCTTAAGTCTAATTTTCTAAAGTTTGACTTATATAGATAACTGTGACCTGAAACATGACAGAAATAAGGCATCTTAATGATGATAATAAGAAAAATACCTTCATGGCTACATTTCTATTTTCTGTAGTTTATGTTCATTGTGAACAACTACAGGATAATGTTAGCTTGAATCTGTCCTTGTACTTCTCTTTACTTTTTCTGCATATGAATCATAAATGCTTTTCTCTTGGACATGTTGGGCTCAACCCTTGTGGGAGACATATTTTCTCCACATGTCTTAATGTCTTGAAATCAGCAACATTACTTTTTCTATACCTGCACAATGAACAAACAAATTAGTATAAAAAACATACCTAATGGTATTGATTGATTCTCTTCATGATATTATGATTTATGGCACATGTCTGATTTGATCTTTCATATTAAATGTATGATGTGAGAAGTTGATATGTCTACATGATAAAGCATATGATAACATTAAATATCTGGAGCTCTTATAGGATTTTCCCCAATTTTTTGCATGTTCAACAGATGCAACTAGAACAGAAGATGAGGACTGAAGATCAACTGTCAACTAGCTCAACAACCTCCTTGCTCAGGCAATGATGGATATTTAGTTTTATCATGTGTTCTTCCTTATTTCTTTTATCATCATATGTATAGCTTGCATATGTTTACATTTCTTAGTTTAGTCACTCCCACAGCTTGTGTGGGACACATTAGAACACTTCTTTTAAACATGATCAGTTAATTTATCTTATGTACTTGATGTATATATGATTCTTTTTCAATCAATGTATAGGATAAAGTAACAAATACTAAATGTATGTTCCAAATATGACATGAAATGACAGTTTAAATAAATTTCTTTCTTTCTTTCAAATATGATCAACTGAATAGTCAATCTGTCTTATAACTCCTCAAAGATAACACTATGTTAGATCAACTGTATTCCTTGAATGATTGATTCCCTAACATCCTAATTCACTTGTTATGATGATTCATTAGTCCTGATTGGATTGATGGGTTATCATGACAACTGATCCTATCTCTGCTTTGTCAAGACATCAAATGTTCATTGAATGCAATAACTTTAATTTTTTCATTTATTCCTACTGAAACAACTGCACTTAGGTCTAACTAAATTTAGTGTGAACAAAAATTTAGTAACAGTACCAACATTAAATTTTTGCAGGCTAGGGCTGAATGAGGGTGAATGGAATAGTGAAATTATTCAAAGCTGGAATACAAATACAACTACAAAATAAATTTTTAGGGACAAATCAAGACTTTCTATACTCCCTCTTAATTGTACATGGTACCCATGCATGCAGGAAATCTCTTTTGTAGGCAGCAAGCTTGTCAGAGGCATGGCCATTGTCCCTATTCGTAAGTTTCTAGTAGATCTTTAGGGTCAATAATTTAATGAGGCATGGGCTACCTTGGGCAATTGACCAATTCCAACGTCTATTATAGCAGAAGGAAAATGAAATTTTATAAATATATTTGAAAACAATGTATTTCTATTAGCTATTCTTCTGAGCTATTGTAGGTTAGAGAATTCTTGTAACCAGGCATCTGTACTGGAATTACAAGAACTAATTAGATCTAATGGACTCTACTCTTCTACTAAGCCTCTCATGTCTCCAATTGATAGTTCAACTATGAGTGTAATTGACTATTATATGTCTATTTATTATGCATCATTCTCTCTTTTGTAATGGTTATTTGGCTTTTGTAGTCAATATAAACTGATATTTTGCCTCTTTCATTATTCTTGCACTGTCTATTTGATTGATGTGAGTTATATAATGTGAGTAAAATGATCCCTTTCATACATTCACCTCTCTTCCCTAACCTCTATATGAAGCGATATGAATCTATGTGAGTTCTTTTCAGTTTTGAGATTATTACTATGTTGAGTCAGTTGTAGCTAAACATATTCAATCTGGTGCATCACCTTCTTTTATTTCAGTAATCCTTATTACCATTTTCCCTTGCAAGCAGTAGCACTAGATTTAGTTTAATTCTCTGAGCATCAAGCTCAAAAAGAGGAACCAACCTTCTCTAGAGATTTGATCTCATTCGCAAGGTCCCACACCTTGAGATCAATCTCATTGTGTCATTGAAGTGTTTGAACTAGCTTCAAATAGGGCATAATTTCAAATGACAACAATAAGCATTGAGATTTGGGAACCTCCTTTGGGTCTTATTGCAAGAAATGACAAAAAATTCCATTCTCATGATTATTGCATCTTCTACAATTTTCTCATGGAAGCTTTGGCTTTGTGTGTTTTACTTAATGGATAGGGAAACCTTTGGAGCTGGAAGTTTGTATACGTGATTCCATAAGCTTCATGTGATCTAAGAGTGGGAGCTTGAAGATTATAGAGTGATATCTCATACAGAGGTTTCCATTGAGCTACATGAGTTGTTTATTTAAATAACTATTTTCAAATTGGGGTTTGCAGGTGTGATTGTGAGTTTAGGGTGTGCTATTTGGATTTTCTATTTTTTTGAGTGAGTTTTCTATTGTGTTTCTTCTACACCATTCCAAGAACCTTGGTACCTTGGGTACAAGTGTGATGAATTTGTGAATCAAATCTGTGATTATGCATGTTGTTGACAGTGTTTATTTGCATAGTTTGTCTTTGTTTGTTAGATTTATTTTTTGGCTTTGTTGTAGAAGATTGTTGTTTCTATTATTATTTATATCAGACCCCTTTCTTCTATTATTTCATCATAAAATCAATAAAATATGATTGTGGAGTTTCTAGGCATTTTTTGTACAGATCTTGTGGAAACATTGCATTCTCTGTCTTCAAGTTGTGAAGTTAATGTTGTATATTTGCTATGGGAGTTTATTGAAGTCATAATCATTGAAATTGTTGCATTTTCTTCTATATACAATGTAAAATCATTTAAATTTATATTTGGAAATATTGCATACCATGTGTTTCATGAAATGTCTCTTTGTGGAAAATAAGGAAATTGCAAGTTTAACTGAAATTTATTTGATATGAACATTTTCCAAAAATAACACTTAAGAAAATTTGTTGTGAACTAAATGGACTTGTAACAAGAAAACCCATGTCATTTTTTCATGATGCTTATAAATGTTACACCTATGAGATCTCAAAACAATATAGGATAGATGATGTTGGGTCCTAAACCAACGGGTCCACAATCATTGAGCATGTTCTCACCTTCAATTCTAGGGGATGTCATCAAAAAGGAAAAAAAAGGGCTCATCAATAGGCTGAGGGTGGCTAAAATCCATCTCATGAGAGTGGGTATGCTCTCTTACACTTTGATCTTAGCTAGACTTGAGAGTGTATTACAAGAGGTATTCATTAATAGGGTTACATCACAATGATAGATGGACAATATGAAGTTCTACAGTAGTATGGCTCACTAGTACCCAATGTATGTTGGAGCCCAAAATCTATCACTAGGTCACAAACTAACCTACTACACATAAACCTCTTGTTAAGCTAATTACTACACCATGTAGGCATGCTTGAAAATGATTCACAAATGATTTGAACAACATTACATTGCACAAGATGAATCCCTAGTTATAATATTGAATCATGAACAACATGAGGAACCTAATCTAATCCTAATCTACTCCTAGAACTAATATAATAGAGGATTAATAAAGAAGAGTTCTATCCCTTCACCAATATGGACCAGTGCCTACTCCATTGGGTAACAGATCCTTACAATGAAAGAGGGAAGGAGGTACATTTGTAAAACATCTATAAAACTAGAAATGCATTCTCATACAAATCAAATATTAAATCTTATACAATAAACATACTTAATAATCCATAACAAAACTATAATAACCCATTTGTGACAAAGTAATGACCAATACAAAAGCTTTCTATTGCATTAGATGTTGTCACACATGCATCCTAGTTACAATCATACCAACAAATGTGGCAAGCGATGATGACTAACTAGATTCAAATATAGCTCTGAATAATTACAGATTGCCATGGAAACATCCATTACATAAAATTATACATTGAAGACCCTTCCTTTGAGTTTTAAAATGTATTCCCTTTGCTTGCATATTAGACTAGTGTGATTTGCTATCTTAGATATTCCTAAAGCACCTATAGACCCAAAACTTTTCTCAAAGACCAACCCCTTCTATGTCTTACAAACATGTATATATAGTATTTCATTTCTTCTTATTGACCTAATAGGATTTTGAGTATGAAAACAACTATAGGATGCCCACACCTACTATATTAAATTCACCTACCTCTATATCCACTATATTTAATCTCACCTACCTCAAATCTATTTGTTTTTGGAATTACTTCAATATTTCTCAAAGGAAGGAAGGTGTTTAAAATTGAGAACCCATGAAAAAACATGTTAAAAATGTGTCAAAATCTTTTATTTTTCTTTGTTGTTGTCTATGAGCTCGGTCAGAACCTTGTGTGGATTCAATGCTTTATGGAGCATTAAAATTTTCATGTAGTTTTTATGTTTAGTAGGTTAGTTTTTGACCTATTGATATCTTTTGTGGTCTAACATACATTAGGTACTACTGCAACACTTCATATTTTTCATTTTCATTGTGATCTAACCCTATTAAAGGATACCTTTTAGCATACCCACTCTCATCAATTGGCCTCTAACCATCCTCAATCTATTGATGAGCCCCTATTTTACCTACTTGATGACATCCCCTGGCCTTGAAAGTGAGAACATTCTCTGGGATTGTGGTCCTACGGTTTTGGGACCCAACAAAATGGTAACATTGTCAGGGAGACATTAATTTAGAAATCATTTTGAAAGCCTTTGTATGCATCTTAGATATTTCAAACCCTAGAAATTACATTGGAAGTGATACCATTTAACTTCTCTAGTGATGCTACTTCAAGGTATTCATGCTGCCCTACATCGTATAAGAATCCATGAATTATTCTATAGATATCAATGCATAAGATGAATGAACTTGTTGAGCAAGAGAAGTAAGTTCAAATTAGATTAAGTTGCTTGAGTCTAGGATGAAATTTAATGCTTGCTCTACTAAAACCAAAATCCAAGTTGTTCAGTCAACTATCATTCCCCTAGACACCATTTCTTGATAGTATGAGCTCTCTTAGGTTAACTATAAAATGCAAGGTATGTCAACCAAGGATTTAAGTCAGATGCCTAGATTTGATGGATACGATATTAGGGAAGGGGATATACATGCTAATGAGTTTTTAGAATTTATGGACAAATTTTAGTTTGAAGATGAAGACATTTGGATGAGATTTTTTGTTAGGTCTCTCTATGGGAAGGCAAAAGAATGGATTCAAAGTTTTCTAGAATTCCTTTGCTTCTTGGAATGACCTTTGTGGTTGTATTTGAATATGATATTTCAAAAATATAGACCCATCTACTCTTGTCCAAGAATTACAAAATATTAAAAGGCAAGAGGGAGAGTCTAGTATAGAATTTAGCCATATGTTTGTTGTTTCTCTTTCTAGAATTCTAAATGATTTCACACCAAACACACATGCCTAACTTAATTTATTCTTCAAAGCTTATGAGGATGGTTTGAGTTTAATTTAGGAGGATTAGACACTAACAAGAATGAAGTAGGCTTACTGGTGCTTAGACTATGTTAAAAAGGTGAGGAATGACAACATTACAAAATTTTTTTCCTGAAATACAAGTTTTTATAGTAATGAATAGGTTTCATTGACAAGAAACCAAGTGGATTTGAATTATTACATGTGACTATAACATTGGATGAATATGATTGTAGAGTAAAAGGGGTAGAAGTTGGTGATGGTGCATCATATTACAGTAGTGCATATGATGAAGACAATATATGCACCTACCTTCAATTGGATAGGTCATCAAGTCAAGATGAAATGATGAGATACATGAGGACTTTTATCTTGAGATTTACGTATATGGTAAGGTGATAAATCAAGAAGGCATGTGCACATATGAGAATCTTGATGGATTGGTTGTTGAAACTAATTATGACGTGTGTCTACATGCATATGCTGCAAACAGTGAGAAAGAAAGTTGTTTCTTGCTTGCTATGTTGCCCTCTTTTGTCCCTACAAATGAAGATAAAGATATAAATATTTTATTGCATGGAGATGACGCAAGTTTTCTTACACTTGATGATAACCAATTGGACACAAGTGTTAGTGCGAACATGGATGTTCAGTTAAAAAAATTGTCCTTGATGATGTTGAAGATAGAAATCATGTGGATGCATATGAGAGCCTATATATTTGGTGCAAGGTTTGTTGTCTTCCCCATGCTGAGTGTGCTTTGAATGGACCATAAACAAAGGTTATTGTTGGATTGACTGAGGAAGAAAAATGTGTCACTAGTATTGTAGTAGTGAATATGACACAATAGAATACCAAATGGACAAAGAAACAGAGAGAAAATTAGAATAACTTGGTTCTTCAATTGAGGTGTCTCATGGTGTTCATTATTGTTCTAGTAATTTATATTATATCCTAAATCATTCTTATCATTCAAATATTGAAGATGATACCAACACAAGTGAAAGTACTGTATGTTGGCCAGCCATTGTGTAAGAGTTTGATAATGACACTTGTGACTATAAATCTTTCCTTTTTGAAGGTCATGCTTCAAATTCTATGGATGGTGGTATTGTGCCTAATATGGAGTCTTTTGTATGGTTCTAGCATACTGATGAAATTAAGGTTGAGATGCATTACTCTAGTGAAGATGAAGATCAATGTGTTGTATATCAGCTTGGAGGTATACTTGTGCTTGAGGTCTTTCAGTTTGACTTGCATGAAGAAGCCATTCATTGTGTGGATCAATAGTGTGGTTAGGTATATTTATTTTTACCATGTGAATTAGAGGCATATTCTTTTTTCCATGATTCATACATGGAGGTCAGCAAGTATAATGAAGTTGTAATTGATAATGGATGTTTATCTACATACTTATGTTTTCATTATGACTTGATTTTAATTTTTGCACCCCTTACAACTAAGAAAAAGCATGCTATGATGTGGAATAATCTATTCTCCTATTATCTATGGTTGTCATCCAGTGTTTGTTTTCATGGTGGAGTTGGATATTGCTTCAAGAGAACTGTGTGCAACTTGATGCATGCATGTGACAATCATCATTTGTTGCAGCTAGGTGATAAAAATGGTTTTAGTTTGAGGGAGATCAATTCCTTCATTCATCTTATCTTGAAGACAGGCAAGGAGATCCTTTAATCTTTTGCACAGTTGACTTGTAGTTGTGTTAAAATTTTGTATGCAACCATCCTTGTATTATGACTCTAAGCCTTCATCATATTGGCTATAAGTGTGTCTTGTATATATTCTCATCATCATGATTTTTCTAGGTATGTACATTCATTTTTCTCTATTGTTTTGTTTTACATTTTTGTGGTCTGCCCCCAAAGTTAACTAGATCCTCACTATTCTTGCAATCTCAGCACATATCCCCAGCTAGAGCCGATGTTGGGATCTTTCTTCTCCATCCCAAAAAATTTACAAAAATTCTAAGTCTTAGCCCCTTGTGTCTTTTCATGTTTTAATGCCCAAAAGTCCTAAAACTCCTAAGTGTTGTGTGTTTTGTGCCTATTAGGAACTTGTCAGAGGTTTTTGTTGTCTCTGAAACCTCTAAAGCCCCTAACATGGTTCCTTGGTTCTAGTTTTGTTCAAACATAGAGATTTTCTCAAAGGTTCATTTGGTACTCGAAACCCCTCACAAGGTTCTAGGGTTTGCTCTTTGCCCCAACTCATTGACACGAATGGTATGCCTGAATTTCATTTTTGTGTCAGTGGTTCTATTGGTTCCTAGAACCAACAAAACCTTCAACATGGTTCACAATGTCACTAGAAGCTCTGATAAAGGAAACACGATGATAAAGTAAAAGGAGATAATGAGAGGAAAAGACATAAAATAAATATGAAATGGAGACAATAGGAAGATGGGTCATAGGAGGTTCTGATGGTTCCCAAAACCATTGAAACCCTCGACTTGGTTCTGCATGTCGGTGTGGGTTTGACCAAGGTTTTCAGCTAGATGCCAAGATTTGATGGATATGATATTGAGGAAGGGGAGATACATGTTAATGAGTTCTTAGAATTTATGGACAAATTTTAGTTTGAAGATGAAGACATTTGGATGAGATTTTTTGTTAGGTATCTCAATGGGAAGGCAAAAGAATGGATTCATAGTTTTCTAGAGAATTATTTTTCTTCATGGAATGACCTTTGTGGTTGTATTTGAATATGATATTTCAAAAATATAGACCCATCTACTCTTGTCCAAGAATTATCAAATATTAGAAGGCAAGAGGGAGAGTCTAGTATAGAATTTAGTTATAGGTTTGTTGTTTCTCTTTCTAGAATTCCAAATGATTTCAGACTAAACACACATGCCTAAATTAATTTATTCTTCAAAGCTTATGAGGATGGTTTGAGTTCAATGTAGGAGGATTAGACACTAACAAGCATGAAGTAGGCTTACTAGTGCTTAGACTATGTTGAAAAGGTGTGGAATGAACACATTACAAAATTATTTTCCTCTAATACAAGTTTTTCTAGTAATGAATTGGTTTCTTTGACAAGCAACCAAGTGGATGTGATTCATTACCTATGACTATAACATTGGATGAATATGATTGCATAGGAAAAGGGGTAGAAGTTGGTGATGGTGCATCATATTACAGTATTGCATATGATGAAGACAATATATGCACCTACCTTCTATTGGATAGTTCATCAAGTCAAGATGAAAATGATGAGATACATGAGGACTTTTAGCTTGAGATTTAGGTATATGGTAAGGTGAGAAATCAAGAAGGCATGTGCACATATGATAAGCTAAATGGATTGGTTGTTGAAAGTAATTATGACATGTGTGTACATGCATATGATGCAAACAGTGAGAAAGTAACTTGTTTCTTGCTTACTATGTTCCCCTATTTTGTCCCTACTAATGAAGATAAATCTATAAATATTTTATTGCATGGAGATGACACGGGTTTTCTTGCACTTGATGATAACCAATTAGACACAAGTGTTAGTACAAACATGGATGTTCAGTTTAAGAAATTTACCCTTGATGATGTTGAAGATGGTGATCATGTGGATGCATATGAGAGCCTATATATTTGGTGCAAGGTTTGTTCTCTTCCCCACTCTGAGTGTGCTTTGAATATACCACAAACAAAGGTTATTGTTGGATTGACTGAGGAAGAGAAAATGTGTCACCAGTCTGGTTGCAACAATGAATATGACACAATAGAATACCAAATGGACAATGAAACAAAAAGACAATTAGAAGAACTTGGTTCTTCAATTGAGGTGTCTCATGGTGTTGATTATTGTTCTAATAATTTAAATTATATCCTAAATCATTCTTATGATTCAAATATTGAAGATGATACCAACACATGTGAAAGTAGTGTATGTTGGCCACCCATTGTGTAAGAGTTTGATGCTGACACTTGTGAATATGAATCTTTCCTTTTCGAAGGTCATGCTTCAAATTCTATGGATGTTTCTATTGTGCCTAATATGGATTATTTTCTATGGTTCTAGCATATTGACGAAAGTGAGGTTGAGATGCATTACTCTAGTGAAGATTAAGATCAGCATATTGTATATCAGCTTGGAGGTATACCTGTGCCTAAGGCCTTTCAGTTTGACTTGCATGAAGAAGCCATTCATTGTGTGGATAAATAGTGTGGGTAGGTATATTTCTTTTTACGATGTGAATTAGAGACATGTTCTTTTATCCTTGATTCACACATGGAGGTCAGCAAGTATAATGATGTTGCAATTGATAATGGATGTTTAGCTACATACATATATTTTGATGCTAGCCTGATTTTCATTTTCTCAACCCTTACTCCTGAGAACAAGCATGGTATGATGTGGAATAATCCATGATCATGTCATCTATGGTTGCCTTTCAATGTTGGTTTTCATGGTGGAGTTGGATATTACTTCAACAGAAGTGTTTGCAACTTGATGCATGCAGGTGACAATCATCATTTGTTGTAGCTAGGTGATAAAAATGGTTTTAGTTTGAGGGAGATCAACTCCTTCATTCATCTTATCTTCAACAAAGGCAAGTAGATCCTTTAATATTTTTCAAGGTTGACTTCTAAGTGTGTTAATATTTTGTATGCAACCATCCTTGTATTATGACTCTAAGCCTTCATCATTTTGCTATAATTTTGTCTTGTATATATTCTCATCATCATGGTTTTGCCATGTATGTACATACATTTTTTCTCCCTTGTTTTCTTTCACCTTTTTGTGGTCTGCCCCTAAAGTTAACTATATCCTCACTATTCTTGCAATCTCGGCACATATCCCCAACTAGAGCCGATGTTGGGATCTTTCTTCTCCATCCAAAAAAATTTACAAAAATTATATGTCTTAGACCCTTGTGTCTTTTCATGTCTTAATGCCCAAAATTCCTAAAAGTCCTAAGTGTTGTGGTTTTTGTGCCTATTAGGAACTTGTTGGAGATTTTTGTTGTTTCTGAAACCTCCAAAACCCCCAACATGGTTCCTTGGTTCTAGTGTCAGTGGTTCGATTGGTTCTCAAAACCCCTCACACGGGTCTAGGGTTTAGTCTTGGACCCAACTCATTGACATGAATGGTATACCTGACTTTCATTTTGGTGTCAGTGGTTCGATTGGTTCCTAGAACCAACGAAACGTCCAACATGGTTCACAATGTCAATAGAAGCTCTGATAAAGGAACCAAGACAAAAAAGCAAAAGGAGATAATGAAAGGAAAAGAAATAAAATAAATATGAAATGAAGACAATAGGAAGATGGGAGATAGGAGGTTCTGATGGTTCCCAAAACCATCGGTACCCCTGACTTGGTTCTGGATGTCAGCATGGGTTTGACAAATGGAACCAAAGAGAAGATAGAGAAAACTAAGAAAGAAAAAATAAAGGAATCCAGAATAATTGCATAGTTCTTGATGGTTGGTGAACGACCAAAAAGATGAAACAAGGGGAAAACAATGAAGAAAGGGAGTAGTGGCAAGGTGTCAGTGGTTTAGACTAGGTTCAAAACCTCTGACATGGTTCTGAATAAGCTTGGAACCTTCAACCAAGTTTTGGTTGAGCCCATAGACATCATCAAAGTGAAAATAAAATATTTTAATGTATTTTTAACATGTTTTTTGTGGGCTCTTAAGTTTAAATGCTTGTTTTCCTCCTAGAAACACCATTAATCTCCAACATAAATAGATTGGAGGTAGGTGAAGATAAATGTGGTGGTTACAAAGGTAGGTGAGGATTTAATACAATAGCTCTGGGCATCCTACAACTGTTTTCTCACTCAAAATATCATCAAGTTACAAAGAAGAAATGAAAATGTTATATATACATGCTGGTAAGGGGTAAAAATGTGGGGTAATTGAGCCAATTTGGGCCTCTAGGTGCTTTAAGCTAATTCTAGTGAATTAAATATTGTTGGTTTGGGTTGCAAATTAATGAATACATCTAGTATAGCATAGGAAAGATTTGTAAAGAACATATTTCATGCACGATGGTATGTCTCTGTGGTTGTTTTTGATGATTCAAGAGCATGTATAGTTGCAACTATATATTTTCTTTCACCATATTTGCTAGTGTGAATTTAATAAGGATAGGATATAAATGTATGACAACATTTTAATGTAAAAAAATCTTTTGTGTTGGTCTTTCCTTTGTTACATATGGTTTATTACAATTCTTCTTAGGATTATTAAGTATGTTCATTAGATGAGATGTAATTTGTGATTTGTATGAAAATAGATATTTGGTTTTGTTGATGTTTTGCTACATGTATTTCTTCCCTCTTTGCTATTCATGACTCTATTGCCCAATGCAGTAGGCACTAGTCCATACTAGTGAAGGGCTGATATTCTTTTTATTCAATCCTCTTTCTTGTTAGTTGTTAGAGTAGATCAGGATTAGATTAGCATTCTGATGTTATTCATGTTTCAATATTATACCCATGGATTCATGTTATGTAGCCTAATACTATTCAAATAATTTGTAAATCATGTCCTTGTAGGCATCCTACAACTATTCTCTTACAATACATCTAGTAAAACATTAACAAAACCAAATACGTATTTTCATACAAATCACAAATTGCATCTCATGCAATGGACATACTTAATAATCCTAAGAAGAACTTTAATAAACCATATGTAACAAAGGAAAGACCAACACAAAAGATTTTTGTTACATTAACATTTTGTCATACATTATATCCTATCCTTATTACATTCACACTAGCAAATCTGGTGAAAGAAAATATATAGTTGCAACTATACATGCTCTTGAATTAGCAAAATAAACCATAGAGACATACCATCACATGAAATATTTTTCTTAACAAATCCTTCCTATGTTGTACTAGATGTATTGATTAATTTGCAGCCTAATACTATTCATACCATTTGTGAATCATGTCCTTGCAGGCATCCTAATACTATTAATAGAATAGGTGTGGGCATCCTACAACTATTCTCTCACTCAAAATATCATCAAGTTACAAAGAAGAAATGAAAATGTTATATATACATGTTGGTAAGGCATAAAAATGTGGCGTCATTGAGCCAATTTGGGCCTGTAGGTGCTTCAAGGTAATTCTAGGGAATCAAATATTGTTAGTCTGGGTTGCAATTAATGAATACATCTAGTACAACATAGGAAGGATTTGTAAAGAACACATTTCATGTGAAGGTATGTCTCCATGTTTGTTTTTGATGATTCAAGAGCATGTATAGTTGCAACTGTACATTCATTTTTTCTCTAGGTTGTTTTGTTTCACCATTTTGTGGTATGCCCCAAAGTTAACTAGATTCTCACTATTCTTGCAATCTTGGCACATATACCCAACTAGAGCTGATGTTGGGATCTTTCTTCTCCATCCCAAAAAAATTACAAAAATTCTTTGTCTTAGCCCCCTTGTGTCTTTTCATGTTTTAATGCCCAAAAGTCCTAAAAGTCCTAAGTGTTGTGCCTTTTGTGCCTATTAGGAACTTGTCAGAGGATTTTGTTGTTTTTGAAACCTCCAAAACCCCTGACATGGTTCCTTGGTTCTGGTTTTGTTCAAACATAGAGTTTTTCTCAAAGGTTTAATTGGTTCTCAAAACCCCTCACAAGGTTCTAGGGTTCACTCTTGGTCCCAAATCATTGACATGAATGGTATGCCTGATGTTTATTTTGGTGTTAGTGGTTCCATTCATTCCTAAAATGAACCGAACCTTCAACATGGTTCATAATATCACTAGAATCTCTGATAAAGGAAACACGATGAAAACGCAAAAGGATATAATGAAAGGAAAAGATGGAAAAGAAAGATGAAATGAAGACAATAGGAAGATGGGTCATGGGAGGTTCTAATGGTTCCCAAAACCATCAGAACCCTTGACTTGGTTCTATATGTCGGCATGGGTTTGACCAAGGTTTTTGGCCAAATGCCTAGATTTGATGGATATAATATTGATGAAGGGGACATACATGTTAATGAGTTTTTAGAATTTATTTAGTTTGAAGATGAAGACATTTGGATGAGATTTCTTGTTAGGTCTATCTATGGGAAGGCAAAAGAATGGATTCAAAGTTTTCTAGAGAATTCCTTTGCTTTGTGGAATGACCTTTGTGGTTCTATTTGAATATGATATTTCAAAAATATAGACACATCTACTCTTGTCCAAGAATTAGAAAATATTAGAAGGCAAGAGGGAGAGTCTAGTATAGAATTTATCCATAGGTTTGTTGTTTCTCTTTCTATAATTCCAAATAATTTCAGACCAAAGACACATGCCTAAATTAATTTATTCTTCAAAGCTTATGAGGATGGTTTGAGCTCAATGTAGGAGGATTAGACACTAACAAGCATGAAGTAGGCTTACCGTTGCTTAGACTATGTTGAAAAGGTGAGGAATGAACACATTACAAAATTATTTTCCTCAAATACAAATTCTGCTTGGGTGCTGCCACAATAATGGGTTACACTTTTTGAGACATCCTGATTTTTGCTGAAATCACACATTTTTAGAAAATATAATGATTTAAAACTTGAAAGGTTCAATTTAAGGGATTTTAATTGAATAGGGTTTGATCAAACCCCCTTGGATAGAACCCTGCTAGTTTTAAACCATACCTATAATGGAGTCTCCTCTACACCTATCAAAATACTGATAAAAAATAACTTTTGATTTACCTTTTGGGGGATCAAATGAATTCATTTAAAATTTATGTTTTGTATGCAGTCCTTATTATAAGCTGAATGCAAAAACTATAATTTTAAATATATTTTATTCGATTATTATATTTATTTTTTATTTCTTGTGAATGTAAGTTTTTCACCGAACATCAAGTTCTATGTTCTACACACATGGAAAATTAGTAAATTAGTGAAAAAAGTTCTAAAAAATATCTATGCCCTAGGTATTGATGTCCTTGTTTCAACAAAAAAGAAAAAATTGAATTTTGATACATATGGAAAAAGTTATGTTTTACAAAATACGCCTATGTCTAAATTATAATTGGTTTGACTTCAAAAATTTATTAAAAAAATATTCAACAAAATATTATAAAACCAAATGCATGCCCTATATATCAGTGTTACCAATCTAAATTCAAAAGAATCATAATTTTATCCTTTGTAGAAAAAAAGTTATGTGCTATAGAATACACAGCACTTTAAAAAATGTTGTGTATTATTGAAAACTAGTTATCAAAGGAGACACACAAAATTTTACAATTTAACTCCAATTTTTTTTAAATATATATTTAGAATCTACAAACAAAATCTCACAAATCACTAGTTCGCATCATCTTCAAATTCCTAATGGTTTAGTGGCTATAGGTGTTAGAAAGTGAATATTTACTTCAAAATGTTGATTTCAATGTCATGTTTGGCCAAAAAGTGTAACCCATTATTGTGGGATGACCTGATAGTAATGAATAGGTTTCTTTCACAAGAAACCAAGTGGATGTGAATCATTACATGTGACTATAACATTGGATGAATATGATTGTATAGTAAAAGGGGTAGAAGTTGGTGATGGTGCATCATACTACAGTACTGCATATGATGAAGACAATATATGCACCTACCTTCAGTTGGATAGGTCATCAAGTCAAGATAAAAATGATGAGATACATGAGGACTTTCAACTTGAGATTTAGGTATATGGTAAGGTGAGAAATCAAGAACGCATGTGCACATATGAGAAGCTAGATGGATTGATTGTTGAAACTAATTATGACCTGTGTGTACATGCATATGATGCAAACAGTGAGAAAGAATGTTATTTCTTGCTTGCTATGTTCCTCTCTTATATCCCTACTAATTAAGATAAATCTATAAATATTTTATTGCATGGAGATGACATGGGTTTGCTTGCACTTGATGATTACCAATTGAACACAAGTGTTAGTGTAAACATGGATGTTCAATTTTAAAAAATTGCCCTTGATGATGTTGAAGATGGCGATCATGTGGATGCATATGAGAGCCTATATATTTGGTGCAAGGTTTGTTGTCTTCCCCATGCTAAGTGTTCTTTGAATGGGCCACAAACAAAGGTTATTCTTGTTTTGACCGAGGAAGAAACAATGTGTCACCAATCTTGTTGCAGTAGTGAATATGACACAATAGAGTACCAAACGAACAGTGAAACATAGAGATAATTAGAAGAAATTGGTTCTTCAATTGAGACATCTCATGGTGTTCATTATTGTTCTAATAATATATATTATATCCTAAATCATTCTTATGATTCAAATATTGAAGATGATACCAACACATGTGAAAGTAGTGTATGTTGGCCACCCATTGTGTAAGAGTTTGATGATGGCACTTGTGACTATGAATCTTTCCGTTTTCAAGGTCATGCTTCAAATTCTATGGATGTTGGTACTGTGCCTAATATGGAGTATTTTGTATGCTTCTAGCATACTAATGAAAGTGAGGTTGAGATGAATTACTCTAGTGAAGATGAAGATCAACATGTTGTATATCAGCTTGGAGGTATACCTGTGCCTGAGTCCTTTTAGTTTGACTTGGATGAAGAAGCCATTCATTGTGTGGATCAATAGTGTGGGTAGGTATATTTCTTTTTACCATGTGAATTAGAGGCATATTCTTTTTTCCTTGATTCACAAATGTAGGTCAGGAAGTATAATGATGTTGCAATTGATAATGGATGTTTATCAACATACATATGTTTTGATGCTAACCTGATTTTCATTTTCTCACCCCTTACTCTTGAGAACAAGCATGGTATGATGTGGAATAATCCATGATCCTCTCATCTATGGTTGCCTTTCAGTGTTGGTTTTCATGGTGGAGTTGGATATTACTTTAAGAGAAGTGTGTGCAACTTGGTGCATGTAGGTGACAATCATCATTTGTTGTAGTTGGGTGATAAAAATGGTTTCAATTTGAGAGAGATCAACTCCTTCATTCATCTTATCTTAAATAGAGTCAAGTAGATCCTTTAATCTTTAGCAAGGTTGACTTGTAGGTGTGTTAAAACTTTGTATGCAACCATCCTTGTATTATGACTCCAAGCCTTGATCATATTGGCTATAAGTGTGTCTTGTATATATTCTCATCATCATGGTTTTGCTATGTATGTACATTCATTTTTTCTCCTTTTTTTTGTTTCACCTTTTTGTGGCCTACCCCTACAGTTAACTAGATCCTCACTATTCTTGCAATCTCGGCAAATATACCCAACTAGAGCCGATGTTGGGATCTTTATTCTCCATCCCAAAAAAATTACAAAAATTTTGTCTTAGCCCCCTTGTGTATTTTCATGTTTTAATGCCCAAAATTCCTAAGTGTTGTGCCTTTTCTACCTATTAGGAACTCATCAAAGGTTTTTGCTGTTTCTGAAACCTCCAATACCCCTAAAATGGTTCCTTGGTTCTAGTTTTATTCAAACATAGAGATTTTAGCAAAGGTTCAATCAGTTCTCGAAACCCCTCACAAGCTTCTAGGGTTCGTTCTTGGCCCCAACTCATTGACATGAATGGTATGCCTGACTTTCATTTTAGTGTCAATGGTTCTATTGCTTCCTAGAACTAACATAACCTTTAAAATGGTTCACAATGTCACTAGAACATCTGATAAATGAAACAAGATGAAAAAGCAAAAGGAGATAATGAAAGGAAAAGAAATAAAATAAATATGAAATGAAGACAATAGTAAGATGGGTAATGGGAGGTTCTGATGGTTCCCAAAACCATCGGAACCTCTGACTTGGTTCTAGATGTCAGCATGGGTTTGACAAATGGAACCAAAGAGAAGATATAGAAAATGAAGAAAGAAAAAAAAAAAAGGAATGCAGAATAATGGCATAGTTCCTGATGGTTGGTGAACCTCCAACAAGATGAAACGAGGGGAACACAATGAAGAAAGGGGGAAGTGAAGAGGTGTCGATGGTTCTAACTAGGTTCAAAACCTCTGGCATGGATCCAAACAAGCTTGGAACCTTCAACCAAGTTTTGATTGAGCCCGTAGACACCATCAAAGTGAAAATAAAATATTTTAATGTATTTTTAACATGTTTTTTGTGGGTTCTTAAGTTTAAACACTTGTTTTCCTCCTAGAAACACCATTAATCTCTAACATAAATAGATTGGAGGTAGGTGAAGTTAAATGTGGTGGTTACAAAGGTAGGTGAGGATTTAATACAATAGGTGTGGGCATCCTAGAACTATTCTCTAACTAAAAATATCATCAAGTTACAAAGAATAAATGAAAATGTTATATATACATGTTGGTAAGGCGTAAAAATGTGGGGTCAATGAGCCATTTTGGGCATCTAGGTGCTTCAAGCTAATTTTACAGAATCAAATATTGTTGGTCTAGGTTGCAAATTAATGAATACATCTAGTACAACATAGGAAGGATTTGTAAAGAATGTATTTCATGTAATGGTATGTTTCCATGGTTGTTTTTGATGATTCAAGAACATGTATAGTGTCAACTATATATTTTCTTTCACCATATTTGCTAGTGTGAATGTAATAGGGATAGGATATAAATGTATGACAACATTTTAATGTAACCAAAATATTTTGTATTTGTCTTTCCTTTGTTACATATGGTTTATTATAGTTCCTCTTAGGATTATTTAGTATGTCCATTACATGAGATGTAATTTTTTATTTGTATGAAAATACATATTTGGTTTTGTTGATGTTTTGTTAGATGTATTTCTTCCCCCTTTGCTATTCATGACTGTGTTGCCCAATGCAGTAGGCACTAGTCCATACTAGTGAAGGGCCAACATTCTTTTTATTCAATCCTCTATCTTGTTAGTTGTCAGAGTAGGTCAGGATTAGATTAGCCTTATGATGTTATTCATGTTTCAATATTATACCTAGGGATTCATCTTATGAAGCCTAATACTATTGAAATCATTTGTGAATCATGTCCTTGCAGGCCTACATGGTGCATGAATCAACTTAATAAGAGATTTTATATGTAGTAGGTTAGTTTCTAACCTAGTGATAAATTTTGTGGTCTAACATAAATTTGGTACTACTACAATGTTTCATATTGTTCATCTTTCATTGTGATCTAATCCTGTTAAGAGATACAATTAGGTACTACTACAATTTTCATATTATTCATCTTTCATTGTGATTTAACCCTATTAAGAGATATATCTAGGAATACTCTCCTAGCTCTAGTTGATCCCAAAGTGTAGGAGAGCATACCCACTCTTCTTAGTTAGCCTCTAAACATCCTTGAGCTATGGATGAACCCCTATTTCACCTTCATAATGAAAACCCTTGGCCTTGAAGGAGAAAACATGCACTAGGATTGTGGACTTGTAGTTTTGAAACCTAACAAATGAAAAATACCTAAACCCATCTTACCAATCACCAAAACTAAAATGTTTCCATGACTGATAGAATATCATGTAAATTTATAGACCCAAACTTTCTAATAAATAAATTCCAAGATTTACGTACTTTCAAAGTAACACTTGAATCCATATGCATACTACAATGTCCTACAAGAATATATTGGAAACTTTGCCTTGAATTTGGATTCAAGACTTAGAGTTTTCTTTTGTCTTCTAGGTTTAGTTGTCAAATTTTCCCTTTAGGGTTAAATTTTAGTTTTGTGTTTGAGTTTTCTTTCTAGGTCTAGTTTGTTTAGATTTATTTTTTCCCTCAAAACCTTGTCTAGGATCTAGATCTATTTCTAAACCATTTAACTATGACTTAAGTCCTTTTGTCCTTTCGAATCTTGAATTTCTACCTTTTTGGCTAAGCTAAATTTAATGTTTTAGGTTTTTTGGGGATTGTGCACACCTTAGAACTTTGTTCTAAGATCCTTGTTCCTCTTGGTTTCCCTATCCCCATTGTTGTTTCCTTCTAACAATTTATCCTACAAGATCCCAAAGGCTCGTTGAAATGTGTGCTAATTATTTCAACCTTGCATAATCCAAGTTCCAATAAGGATTATGGACTTTGGTCTGAAAGTACTTTGGTTCCCTAGATTTCTATTTCCGCACTTTAGGAAAAGATGACATTCCCTCAGACTTTCAGGCCCCCAAGGCACTATATCTCTAGGTCTGTGATCCTTCTAGATTTTTGATTCCCACCGAATAAGAGAACACTTCCAAAACCAAGGTTTCTATGGAATTCAAGCACTTTGGTTCCAAATCCTGATGTCTTCCTAAAACCTGATAACCTGGCACTAGAGACCAAGATACTAATATTTTTAAGGATTTGATGGATTTTGTGGATACAAATGGACTAATACATTGTTTCCTAATTTTGTAGAAATGTCTAATGCCTGAGAAGCTAGACAAACTACCTGATACCATGAGGTATAAATATCAAGGGTCTCCAAAAGTCTCAATGTTCACATCAAATTTGTAGAATATCACAAGAACTTATCTGGGCCATGTTAGCCTGAGACAATTCAACAAGGATGACTTTGGAAATACTCTTACTCCAAGAGCAATAATCCTAGTAGGTTTCAGACTGAAACACATAGCTAGGTTTTCCATGTTAGTGCAATACCTTGAGTTGATATTAGATTATACACAACAATACCATCCAATAGACAAAAAATGTTATGATTATGAAGGAAACATAATCCTAGATATTATATAGCATCCATGATTAGGATGTCATCTTCTCTTCCACACCATGCAACTATATTAGTATTGATAGAGGAAGAAATGTGAACTTCATTTGAGGACCCTCATGTGGACAATTCCAAGTATTTGAATAGACATTGGTTGCAAAAAGAAAAGAAGACAATTTAAAAAATCCCTAGGAATCTCACTAGATCAGATTTCTAATAAAAAAGTAGAGATATAATCACTTTTCTAAATAGAGCCTTTGGAAAATATGACTCAAGGACATACTCTTCTTGGACCTTCCAATTCATCAACATTATTCTTAAGAATAAAAACTTTATTGATCGGGGAGAGATTGTATGTGATCAATTACATGTTCAACCTACAAATGTTTCTAATAATAAGAAACTCTATATAACTTCTTATATAGTTTATCTAGATTAGCTAGACAAATTCTATTTCCTTGATTGACTACAAATGGAGTGAGGGGTGAAGCTACATGAGAATGTAAAATATGGGATTTATACCCTCATCTTGAGCTCAAAGAAGCTCAAAAACATTTCAAAAGAGTCAATGACGCATTTTTATATGTTGTCATCACAAAGCTGACTAGAGATCCTACTAAAAGGATGTCACTTCATGAAAGGACCATTGTAAGGGGATGGGGAAAGTGGTTGATATATTTTCATAGGTCTATCTATATTATAATATTAGTATTTAATAAGGCACCATACCTGCTACCAAGATATTACAGTTACAAGGTGATCCTATTGGAAATTTCTTATCAAATGCTAGAGGTGCATTTGAAACTGCAAGGTAAATCTAAGCCTAGTGTGTAGTTTCCTTTTGATTTGGGATTCTACTCATGTCCCTCTATCAATGCTACCAAGACTATAGGAGAAGAGTCAGAATCCATAAATTTGAAGGTTTATGAGCCTAGGTCAAATTTTGACCCAAATGGTAGAATTTAGAAGTTGCTTTGTATTGTAGAAGATCATGAAGAAACTTTGAAAGACTTCTAGGCTAATTGTAAAGATGAATTTGAATCTAGGAAGAGAAACTATTATAGGCTAACTGCTTACAAAATAATGGACTTCAAAATTAGGGATGATGTCCCTAAAGAGTTGTGAGATGATGGAAATGTACTTAATCCAAAATATGAGATCAAAATAATTGATAGTGATTGTTTTCCTGATATTAAGTGGTCTGTAAAGGAGAATTTCTCCTTAAAGTTCATTAGCCAAATGGTTTTAGATTTTAGTAATTCTTGGCTTGATGCAAGAATTGCTCAATTGGGCAAATCCAAAGGCAAAGGAAAGAAGGATAAAAGATCAAGAACTAGAGAACTAGCCTATGCAAAAACTAAAGTATATAAAAAGTTTAAGAAAGATCTGAGCACATCTAGAATGAGGGGATATATGGATGAAAACATAGTAGAAAAGGTTCATGAAGCTTATAAAAGAGCAAAGATTACCTATAATGCTACAGAAGCAGGGGTAGTAGTTGGTTTGGGATTAAATCCTATGGCACAAGACTTACCAATGAGGATTACATTGAGTCAATTTTTAGATCAAGGGGAAGAACAAGAAGAACAAGATCCTCAAGGACCTATGAAAGAGGAAACTATGTCACTGATGCATGCAGTTGCACCCCTTCCTTCAACACAAGAAGAAAGAACTACAGTGGGGGCATCACAAGATGAAAAGGTTGACAAAGTAGTGGATGAAGAAGTTCATATAATGTATCCTCCACAACATGTCACTATTATTGACATCTCTGAGGATTCTCTTGACAAAAATACTAATCTTCCTCCACAACATTATCAAGAACAAGAAATACTAGAACAAGAAGAGTTAAGAGAACCTCTAAAAAATCCTCAAGATTAACAAGAACCACAAGATAAAGGTCAAGCTCCTAAAGAGAAAGTTGAAGAAGAAGGGGCTAATAAAGAAGCCTTCATTCCTCAAAAGGATCTCCAAGAATAAGATGTACATGAGAAAAAAGCTAATCAAATGGAGATTGATAAGGAAACTCCAAAAGATACCTCCATTGTACAAGAGCAAATGCAAGAAGAAATTATAGTGGAGGATGTACATGAAGAGGAAACTATATATGAGTAAATGGAACAAGATCAACACTACTTCAGCCCATCAAATAATTTCTCTACAGAACAACCACAACAACAAGAAAAAATAGTTATAGAGGATAGGGGGAAGAGGTCCTGACTCCACGCGAATAGGAAGTGTTGATAAATACCATCGAGAAGGACACATGACTCATTGAGAAACATTTATTGAATGTTTATACATCAGAGGAAGACCTACATAAGGAAGAAGAAGCTATTAAGAAAATTCCTTAATAAGAAATATAAAATCCAGAAGAGGAAACCTTAAATCAAGAGAATTTTGAGCAAGAGGAAAAAGATAAAGAAAAAGAATTAGAACAGGGGAAGATCAAGTTATAGATGATGACCCTATTAGCCCTACTTGGCTAAAGATAGACTTATAGAAAAGATAGAAATTAGTGTTAAAGCCACTAAGTGTTCAAGCCATGATAGTTTAGGTGGAGAAGGTAAAGACCCCAAAGAAATCAAGGACCCTATCCACCATTAGGACATATGAATTTGGGGAAATAATTACAAAATAACCACACCCCTGGTGGAAAAGGATGATAGAGATCTCTATATCTCTCACTATCAGATATCTATGATAAATCTGGGTAAGAAGACAAGGGTCGAAGAAATTACTTCATTAGGGTATGCAGTGGATATAGTTGTTTCGACGATGCATAAGAATAAATAGAGTAAAGATGAACTAAAGCTACAACTAGGACAAATGAAGACACTTATCAAGGAGCTTCTCACTCCCATTTCTCATAAGCAAGCAATGTCTTCAAGTACCCCAATTTTGATTTAAAAAACAAGACACTAATTCTTTAAAATTAATAAAAAAAATGTCAAATGATATTGACCAATGGGTATCTCAATTTTTAGAGGAAGAAAATAAGGTCTAAGACTAGGGTTATCTATATTCTAAATAGGCATATCAATTGGAGAAGCAAATTAATTCTTTCATGGCTAACTTTAGCACTGAAAAGGGAAAAATGAGCAAAGTCTTAGGGTCTTAAAAGAATTAAGTAAAATGAGTTATAGTAGAGTTAACGGCTGAAGACATTTTGTAGGATGAAGAACTAGTTTTTTTAAATAAGTGCATTAATATACTTAACTTCAGAAATGATGTGATGATAGCATATAAATGGGCAATATTTTGAAGGTTCAAAGAGATATGTTTCAAGATCTGGGAAATTTTTAGGATTTTGTAAAAGATGTTATAGGTCCTAAAGTATAGTTGGAGGATGAGCATAGATTAGATACCCTAGCAGTAATAAAGGAGGCTTTGAGAAAGAAAATGGAAGAGGAATTAAATGGTACACCAGATTTTAATAAAATTGTCTTGGAAAAATGTATGGAGACTAAATCCAACTTTAGAGTAATTGAAAAATACATTTAGTTACTGAAGATTCAGTTAGATTTTTCTCAAAATAATTTGGAAGAAGCTAAATTCATATTGGAATCACTAGATGGACATGATGAATACCACCTAGAAAAATGCTTGACAATCTTTGCAAGTTACAAACAGAGACAAAATGCCAAGAGGTCTTCTATTTTTGAAACTTCAAACTAATTTCTATTTTAAAATGCTAATATTCAATTCATATTTAATTTATTCTTTCAGGTGTTGTAAGAGGTGTCCCACTGAAATTATAAAGTGGTCCCTAGTTTTGAATGAGGTGTATTTTTGCATGTCTTATATATGAAATTTGCATGGTTTGAGGTCTAAATTTAGAAAAGGATGTTTTAGTTCTCTAGTTTGTATGAAAAGAAGAAAAAATAGAATATTGCATCCATATCCTAAAATAGTTAACTGCTTGTTCTAAAGTTGGTTCTTCAAAGTCCTAGGAGTCTATAAAAGGCTAACACCAATTTTTCTTCAAAGAATTAGTTAGATTTTTCATTTCACCATTCAATAGATTAGATGGAGATAAATTGAAGGAAGGAACCGAAATTCTAGTGTAGCAACTTGCTAGATTTGTACCTACTATCTAAAGGAAATCAATAGAATGGTTCTCATTTCTTCAATTTTATCTATGCATATGTGGTGTAGTCTCTAGACTCATTTTTAATTCTTTGATTACTAGAGAAAGATTGTGTTTCATTGATAAATATTGAAGAAGTGAACTATGGATTAATATTTTAAACCTACATGTGCAATATAGTGGTTGAATGTTATCTTATGCTTTTCATTTAATTTTCCTTAGAATCTTGCATAATGTAAAGGATAGGGTTTGATAACTGATCTTAGCATTATAGTTAATTGACATTCTCAGGTTTTCTTTGGTTAGAGACTGGTTTGATAGTACTCACTACATCTTTTGCATAACCTTTCACGAGGTTTTGATATTTTTTTACAAATCGATAGAATAGGATCTAGTTTATACATAATTTAGTTTGATTAGAGTTAAACCAAGCCACTTGAAGAAATAGACCATATTGACCACTTAGTTTGTACAATAAAGTGTTGACCCAACTCCCAAGATCTTGGAGGTAGTTGATTCTAGGATTAATTGTCTTTTTAGGAGAGGTAACATGATCTTCACTTTACCTATGTTGCATTAGTCAACTTGGCAATCAATAGAACTGACACTAGAAGGAGGGTCCCTCTTTAAACACTAAGCCAAACTAGAGCATATAAATTATGTTTCCCCTGAGAGATTTAGAAGGATATTGATATTGACTCCTAATAAAGGAGAGTTTTTAGAATTAGATCATCCTAGAAGACCAAGAAGTAATAATGGAAAACATAGAGAGAAATCATCTTACTCTAAACCTTTCATACCTAGCACTTCACCTATAGGTATCCCTATCAATTTTGTTGTTCTAGCAATACCACTAGCACTACCAATGGTTTCCTTTCTAGTAGAGAATTCACCTCTGGGTGACATTTAGGAAGGTTTCCATGATATGCCAAAGAACCCTGAGAAATTTTGTCCAAAATTCATTTAGTAAATTATGGTCTAAAATCATGCTCCTTTGAGCTCTTGGTAGCCACGAGTTAATATTGTAAGTTAAATAGGGAAGCACTATGCCTTTTTTACATCAATCCAAGTCTCATTTTCTAGCGCATCACCTTAGAATAGATTTTATTTTAAGTTTCTATCTTCTCTTTCCCCTCCCCAACATTTCAAAAGAATTAATGAGAACCTTAAGAAGAGTTGATTTCTAAAATCTTGGAGGTTGTCCTATGATTTCCAAAATGAGTCCCACAGTCATAGAATTTCCCATTACTTTGGTGGTTGCCTATGGCGAAGATTCAATTCCTAGGTACAGATGACAAAAACCATCAAAAATATCTTCTAGCACACTCAGTGGGACTCGAACTCACAATTGATTGATTAGAAATTAGAAACCTTAGGTCTATGATTGGCTAAGTTTAACTCCACATTTTAAATTTTTGGTAGAAAAATCATAAAAATATCTACTCATAGGAGTATGAGTCTCCCATCTAGCAACTTCCTTAGTTATTTTCTCCTAGATCTATCTTATTTCAAATCATCATGGCTACAAATATATGTGTACACCTAAATATCCTAGCAAGAAACTATTTGTTCATGGCTTGGAATTCAAATGGTCCTCTATAACGAAGACAAGGTAATCAAGTTCCAGAAGTAGCATTGAAGCAACTGCCATAGTTTCATGGAGATGGCTCCATTCATTTAACAAATCATATTCAAGCTATTACAAATCTATGTAATATTCACTATATCACAAAATAAAGTGTGGCCCTACAACTGCTCATTTTCTCCCTCAGAGGAAGAGTACAAGAATGGTATAGAACTCTATAGCCTGATTCAATCACAATGTGGGACCAACTTGGAGAACTTCTCTTTGACCACTTCCATGAGAAGGTAGATTCTTGCTCCCTGGTTCAAAATCTCATCACAAAAAAAATAAATACCTTGAACAATATATAAATTATTTCAATGCAACATTCAACAAACATGGAAAAGATTTCCAGTTGAGGTAAGGCCTCCCCTAGGTTTTGCAATTTTATATTTCTTAACATCTTTAAATCCTGAGATCTTAGTTATGATTCAAATTATTAGAGTAAAAAGTTTACCTTAATCATATGATCTAGTTGTTAATGTTGAAATGAGCCTTATATAAGGTTGTAAGTTACCTTTCATGCCATTGAAACCTATAAGGTGTTGTGCAAGCATCTTTCCCCAAGTTTTCCCATGCATCCAAGTACAAGCAGATCTAAATTCCACACTTCAGAGTCTCCAAAGGCAGTTGTATATGCTCAACCAACTCACAAGAAAACTCCTTTCTCATCCACAAGAGATGCTTGACCATTTAGAAAATTGCACTTCCTATGCCCCTATCACAGTTAAACCAAACTGTCCACCCACAGAGAAAAGTGAGCAGGTTCTCTATTATTTTGATATCAAGGACTCTTGTCATCAAGATCCAAATGATAAGAGTTTGATGCAAGGCTTAAGTACTAAAATTTTTCAAAGGAAACAAGAATAAGAGACAAAATGGAGGAAGAGTATTTTGATAGTGATGATTCCTTTACCTCTCTTGAGAAGGAAAGACATGTGCCTCACTCATGAAAAAAGATCATCAAGGGAAATGCCCTACAGGCTATAGAAGAGGATGACCTCATGAATACTGAGCTCCATAAAGAACAATATGAAGATTTGTTCTTAGTTATCTAGTCGGGATATCAACTTCTTTAAAAAGGAGATTGCGTCATGGAGTAGACAGATGTATTTTTAGAACTTTTTCCAAGAGATCAACATGAAAATAAAAATGAAAGGGACTTTTTGGCCAGTTTAGAACCTCATTACTCTAGCACATCAAAACTATAACAATGGGGAGTTGCCAATAAGTAATGAAAAAGATCCTTTCTTCATCCAGAAGAAGATTCCTATCAAGTTCAAAATAATCATTTACATCATGGTCACTTTTAGGCTAGTTTTTAACATGATCCCGAATCTCAACCATATAGGGGAACATGTAAGTGAAGCTATTGATGATCATGAATTATCAAATGCCTCTGAATACCAAATCAAGCTAGAGTTTCAAAGTTTACTATTCACTCCATTAGATGGATAAAAGTGTGCAAGTCAGCAAGAATGGAACTACAAATTAGATCAAGAGATTTTGAATGAAAGGGAGGCAAAAAGGTATAATTTTTCATTATACTTTTTATACAATTTATCTAGCTTCTCATGAGATCGAGATGGGCCTCATAGAATAAAATATCTAGAAAGGGAATCTATTTTGTAGCCTCAGTTAATGGACATGTTCCCATTCTGCCATTATCTTCCTAATTAGGTTGTGGTATGTGACATCAAATTTTGTTCTGGTCTAGCCTTTTAACAAAGATGCAAATAATGAGCAAGTTGTGAGTAGCTTGTTTCCTATTTCCCATCCTAGTCAGCTAATGAACCACACACCGTTTTCTAAGTAAGTGTGTTACATGTGCATAACCATTTTCTACATATTTTTCTTTTAAAGTAATAAATCCCACCAAAGAGACATGTGTTAAACCTTTGTAACTGCAAGATCCTTGTAGAGCCTAGAAGATCTCTAAGAGGACAAATCAACTACCTAAAGATAGAGTATTAATGCCTCAAAACATTTCCCAACACAACCATCATTCTAAAATCAGCTGAATAAAAAAGACAAGACATTTCCACATATGAAATGATGGTTTCAAGTGTATGAGATGACACTCAAAGCTTGTGATATAAATACCTATGGTGAGGTAATAAATTCTTCCGTGTCCTCTTCCCCTTTATAAGTCTCAACTAAAGCTCATTGAATAATTTTATATTGAAAATTCATTTGAGCTCTGCCATATCTGCGCCTTCAAGTTTCAATTTCTCCCACATAACAAATTGTCCATTCTTTTCAAAAAAATATTGAATAGAATATAGTAGTTGTACTAGAGGAAACAATGGATCCTATGAAGGAAAAGTGGAAAGGGTCTCCACATAGAAAACAATTTCCTCCAAAAGTGCTCATCCCTTCCCAAGTATTGTTGGCTAGAAAGGGCTATGGGTTTGTACCAGCACCTCAAAGGTAGAAGTTTCCCCAAGTAAATTGATTGAAGGAAGAGAGGCACAAAGATTCATCTCTTATTCTAGACCCTACTAATAAAATTTTTGGTATAGAACTATCAAAACTTGTCAAACTCTAAGGGAAGGCATACATGCTCAAATGTGTCAAAAGTTAAGAAAAAGAGAATTAAAAACCTTTTGAATCAGCATTTGGAGCTCAACCCTCACCCAATACATGATTCCAACTATCCATTCCTACTATGAGATAGTTGAAGCAACAACTAGGTGTTATGATTCTAGAATAAGAATGATTCAAGGAAAGATGCTATAGGTAGAGATCCCTACAAATACTATTAGAGACATGTTGCATATCATCTGATGACCCTTTTCTAAAATTTCAATAAATTGTGAAATATTGGGATACCCAGGATAACTAGCTTAGTGTTTTTGAACAAGGATCTGAAGAAGGATGAAGGAAACATGGTGATGTTTCCCATTCCCATAGCCCTACCTAATTTTATAGCTGAGAAGAAGGATGCATTTTCCATGATGGATTTTATTTTTTAGTTTATGCAATGACTGACGCATCTATGTGTACAAGCTAGGATCCCTCCATAGGCTCAGGACTGTATCCAAATGTCAAGCTTTTAAGATTGATTTTTTAGAATCCATTGCTAACGATCTCAGTTTCCAACTAGATAACCTTCATAATCAAAAAATATTTAGGTATTATTCATTTTTTCTTCATCTAATTCTATTTCAAAACCCTTACTTTTTTCTATTATAAATGTGCCTCAACACGTGATGGTTCAGGGGATGCTCAAAGGGTTATCCTTATCTCAGCCTGGACACATATTAGTTTAGAAACTTCTAACTTCCATGAATTTTTTGATTGTTTCCTTATGTTGGTCCTCTCCAACCTCAATTAGGAGAACATCACTCGCTAGATCAGTGATGCACAAATGAGCCTTTTAAATAATAGTGAGATCCCTTGTGACTTGTTCTTCGGTGCTCATTACTCAATTATCTGAGTGCATGGGTTCAAAGGAGAAGCTTTTAGATTACCCAAGGTCCTAATAGACTAGACCCTAGCACTCAAACTCATCTTTTAGTTAAACATCTTTGATTCAAGATATGGAGCAAGCAATGAGAAGAAAGTGTTTTATCCCCTTCCCTTCTCTAGAGGAGGGACAACAGTTCTCAAAAGAGGAGTGGAACACCTCATGGCAATGAAGCTACTAGACCTTGGGCTCAACATGATAGAAGATGAATGGCCCTATGATCCAACAAGGGTCATGTAAGCCTAGCTCACAAGTTGAAAGGCAGAAGGAACATTTGTTCACCAAGCCCTCCCAACAATCAAAGCAAAGAAGTCCCCCAAGGATGACTCCTCAAACATGTATGTTGAGCTGCATGAACTCGTAGAAAAGACATGCCTTTCATATGAGATGTGCCAATCCACCACACATGCCTACGACCATGCAAAGATAGTGACCCATGGTCTAAGGAAGAGCCTCGAAAACAAGGAGTGGAGCAAGGAGAAGGTTAAGGCATGGTCAAAATATAGGCAAGAAGTTGTCAAGATAGAAAAGCCATTTGGGGCTTTGGAGATTGATGAAACCTGCGATGATTTATAGGATGAAGTACAAACCTCCCTTGTAACCTCATATGACACAAGCAATCTACCTAAATAGGGAAGAGCCAAAGCATCTATAGAAGAGTCAGAGATAGGCTATGAGTTAGAAGAAGAAGACAATGGTCTTTTGGAAATGTCTTCAGGAGGACAACCTAAAAGAAGCATAGGGAAATGCCCCCTCCACTATATCAAATGGAGGGACAAAGTTCATGATCATATGCACATTTGGTCCAAACATCCATGGCAATTGGGTACCCCAGTGCAAAATTCTCACAAACTATTCATGCTGCACAACAAATTTTCTAGGTAGGAAGGTAAAAGGGGAAAGAATTGATAGAACAAGTTCCTCTGGAACTTTCAACAAAATTAACCCCTCTCCCCACTACAAAAACACCCTTGGTGACTATCACACAAACACAAGTTCAAATAGAGGAGGTTACCCCATCTATGGAAGAACAGTCAAGTGGGAAAACAAGGAAAATACATATTCTGAAGGATTCAAGTGAAGAGGAAGCGGCAAATTTTGCAATTGCAACTATGACATAGATGGAGTCCTTCATCCCTATGGCTGTACAAGTAAGTATTTCTTCTCCTTCTTCTCCTTCTACTTAGTTCATTCCTGTTGCAACACTAACCATGGTTATTACATCCATTCAACCAGCCCTCGCATCCACTTTTTTAACTCCCCTTCCCACTCTACCTTTTAACCAACCATTCAAGATGTCACAAATCTCTTTTCCTCCTCCTTTCCTTGCTTCACCATCTACCCCACATATGCCAACCATCCCTTCATTTTTATCATTTATGCCCACAATTTCCCCTACATTAGCTATAAAAATAGTTATGGTTCCTTAGCAGCAAATCAAAATTCCATATGGGCCTCCTCAAGTAGCCCCTTTTGCTAGAGGGATTGTGCAGTACCCTATAAAATTTCACCATTAGATGCAAAGTGCATGGAAAGCACATAAAGTGAAGATCAAATCTAGGAGACAAAAGGAGGGAATTTCCTAGCTCAGTAGCACATAAGATCTTTATATGACCTCACACAATGATCCTTAATGGTTTCCCACATGGTCCCTATTGTAGATAATCCACAAGAGTAGATGTGTGCTAAGGATTATTCTATCTAATTATTGTGATGGACCTCTCTCAAGCTTATCCCCAAGACTATGTAGAACTAAAGAAGGAGACTCAAAAATCTATTATGAAAAATTTCCTTAGAGTGAGTCAGCAACTAGAGAAATGGGAGATAAAGCTCAATCAAATTATGAATACCCTGAACCAATTGTAGAAGGAAGCCAAGGCTCAAGGATTGGAGGTGGATAGGTTTCTTTAAGAGAAAAAAAAGATGATCTCTAGGGAATCATTGTTGCAGACATAACTTGACAAATTAAAGCTCACTATGGAGGGCTACAGACAAAGGTTTGAGAAGGTTGAGTTACAAGATAAAGAAAGGTTAGAAGAGATAACACAACTTCATGATACTTCAGCCATGCTAAGAAGCGTGAGTGAATCATTTAAGGCTCAATTTACTACTAAGGAGACACAGTTGGAGCATGTAAAGGTTGAAATGCAAACGATGGTCTAAATGCCTCAAATGATTCAATTCATCAAAGACCTATATGCATCTCATTGGATTAGGATCACTAACACCATAGTTGAACTCAAATTGGCACTTAAATTCATATCAATATCCCAAAAGATCATTGTCCAAGTAAAGGTCAAGGTGGATTAGACCCTTCAGGTTCTTGCACCTAAAGTATTGCAATCCTAGATAATCTTGGAGATGCTATAAAACCTACATGAAGAGGCCGTCACAATAGTAAGGTTGGATGATTGGTATGCAATGGTAGCTAAGGTAGATCAAGTAAAAATCTAGAACAAAATGCTATGTTGAATTGCAAGGCTCAACTTAAAGCATTAGAGTAGATTATGACCAAAATGAAGGGGCACATTGAATAACTTGTTTGATTGGGACTACCATCTCCTTTATGGGATGATATAGATGTGTTAAGGGAAGAAGAATATAAGGTGTTTCTTGTAAGAAAATTAGTGGACTAAACATCTTTTGAGGGTTGGGTATATACACCAAGTGTCACAAAAGTTAAGATGATTTTTTAGCCACTCGCTCGAGTGGAGCACAAATCAAAGTCTTTTGTTGAGAAAATACAGAGTATCTCTCATTGGGAGATAACTGAGATAAACATGGCCTTTAAATTACTAAAGAGGAAAGGACATCCTTGAAAAAATGAATGGGCATCTCTTTAAACTAGCTTGGAGGCTCTATGAGGCCAGTCACTCCCTCCTTTCTTTTAAATTATGTTTCCTTTAGTTTTGAAGTATGGGATTTGACGTCCACGAGCACACTTTCCTAAGAGTTGCCAAGAAATATTGAATACTTTAGTTCTATGTTTATTTTGATTCAAATAGATCAACATCAATCCTGAATGCATTCACAATAGAATAGATCGCACATGGTGGAAAGGTTCCAGCCCTCATTTTGAACCTCTATCAATGTTGAATCAAATAGAAATATGCCACCAAGTTGAAATACCACTAATTTTCATGTGGAAAGATTGTGTAAGTTGTTAGATTCATGGAAAGGAAAGCATCATTGAAAAGCACTAAAACACCAAGTATCTTAAGTGCCACTAAGGTGGGCCCAGGCACTAAATGCTTTTAGTAAAACCAAAAGTTATGGTTATGCCAAGTGTCATCATGGCGTCAGCCCGCCAAGCTACCATGTGTCTTGACTATGAGCCAAAGGTGGACCTTGTGTCTCAATGACAAAAAGCATATGAAAACCTGACACTTGGCACACCCTAACACTGCAAGAAAGTGTTCCTCACCACCAACTTCTACAATAGCCTACAGGATTGATTCAAGGAAAAGGAGTCTTCCTGAGCCATGAATCGTGGCCAACACAGGAATCCAATGGTTAGTAATTTTATGAAGGATCTTTCAACATCAAGAGGAGAAATGGCATGTCGATGGCTGGCAGATTCATCAACAGACCTTTAGGTGTTGTAGTAAAAGTGTAGCATTCCCTAAGGTTCCCTTAGGTGGCATGGTAGTACAAGGAAACATTTATACAATGGTTGAACTACTCGCACATTTCTTGGTAGGCTTTCAATGTTGCTAGATGGTTCCATCAAGTTTTAGTAGAGAAGGATGACTGAGTCAAAAGAAATTCAAGTCCATGGTGACAGAGGTAGCAGTGGTATATATTTTCTTCTGATTTCATTTTTGGGCAATGTTTGCTCATCGATCCAGTTCTTAGACTACCAAAGAAGATTCAATAAGATTTTGAGCCTCTGTGTATGCTCTTTAAGAGTGGATCAAATATCTTATGACTATACCATAGCACTTTTTATAATTTGTTCTCTCTTTAAATCAATGAAGAAGAAGTGACACCCTGTGCTTATTTTGTGCCCATTGAGTCTTTCTTTTGGGTACAAGATATTGATGTATTCCTTTATTTTTAGTTTCAATGAATGATGTTAGTAAATGGTTTGAAATGACACTCCTTTGACCTCTTAGCAGCCATGAGTTAATATTGTAAGGTAAATAGGGAAGCAATGTGCCTTCGTTGCATCAATCGAAGACTCATTTTCAATTGCATACCCTTAGAATAGATCTTATTTGAATTTTCTCTCTTCTCTTTCCCCTACCTAATGTTTTGAAAGAATTAATGAGAATCTTAAGAAGAGCTAGCTTCTAAAATCCCAGAGGTTAACCTATGATTTACAAAATGAGTCCCATGGTCATAGGATTTCTGATTACTTTGGTGGTTGCCTATGACAAAGATTTAATTCCTAGGTACAGATGACAAAAACTATCAATAGTTTTCATTCAAAATCTTCATCCAAAAATGACATTTCATCTTCAAGTCCATTTTCTATGTATTTTTTATGAGGTCATTGAAAAAGTTGTCCTTATTGAAAAATTCCTTATTGCCAAAAGTTCACTCAAGACCTATACCAAGGACAATAATCAAACGAATGATAATTTTAAACCTTGGGCTAAGAATAAACATGTGGTTAGTGACAATGTTACTAATTCCATGCACATTCAAACAACACAATCTTCCGAAAACAATGTGAAAATTGTCCTTAAAACAAACACCATCACCCTTCCTAAGAGGCAATTTAGTCCCCCCTCTAATCCAAGATGTCACTTTACTCATTTAGGGGAACCTATTGAACAAGTCCTTCTAAAATTGGTGCAAGATAAAATGATCACATTTCCCATCACTAAGCCATTTCATGACAATCAAACTAAGCATGCTTGGTACAATGAGAAGGATTATTGTAGTTATCATTGTGTGCATGGAAATCCTACAAACAAGTGTATGAGGCTTAAGCTTATTATCCAAGACCTTATTGATGAAGGAAAATTAGAGCTAACTAGAAATCCTTCATCTAATGTGCAATTGAGTATGTATCAGGATCATCTTCCAAAGCACAGACAGTAAACTTCATCCTCGCCTTCCAATCCTAGTTCATCCCAAAATAATCATGTCAATAATGTTTGATATAATAAGACTCCTTACTCCTATGCCTCTATTATAGGGCATATTTACTATGATCCTTCACAAGTTTCTATTGTTATCATAAAATTTCCATCTCCTAATTGTGTTGTTACAACAAGATGTGGAGCAATTACCCTCCCAGGATCTCCATCCTCTTCTTCATCTTCCCAAATTTCCCATTATATATCCTAGATCATCTTGGGAAGACACATGCACAAATATCAATCTTGGATCTCCTAAATGTGTATAAATGCTCAAATATGTAATCCAATTATTAATCATCAAAGATCCATTCATGCTATGATACCAGTTGGTGAGATACAATGCTTAGATTACTACAATATGAAAGTTTTAAAAATTTTATGCAAAACTAAAATTAAGTTGCCTTAATATGGAATTACCATGTAGAGATGCAACTTCTTGATGATGCTTAAATCAGTCACTTTGAAATGCTTAATACAACCACCTTAGATGAACTTAAAACAATTATAAAAAGGAAGATGACATCACCATAAAATGGAAGCAACAAAGAGGCACAAATCAACAACATAAGAGTGCAAGAAACTCTAGAAGATCATCTCACAACACAAGGTCCCTTTTGGAAAAAAACTACACCAAGAAGAAAGGCTAATCATCTATTATCTTCAAATACAAGATTAAAATACACCCACTTCCAAATATCCTCTCCAGTCTTCAATTCAAAAGTGTATGTGTATAGAGTTTTATTCACTCTACTCACACACTCCCTCAAGCATATATGAACAAGAATTTCCTCACATTCTCTACCTCTTACTTCTACCCCCTTAAGCATATATTATATACCATTTCAAAAATTAAATAAGGCATCTAAGATGGTTACACATCCCAACACCCCTCCTTCTAAATTTCCCATCATGCTTAACATAGCCCTTGTAGGTTACAACTGACTTACCAAAATGGGTGCCTAGTTTGACCATATTCTCAAGGTGGTTTTTGTCTTCTTTCACACGGTGTTATAGAATTATAATAGCCATTCCAAAATGGTTCCAAGTTTCCTAGAAACCTCATAGGATTTAGGTTCCTAAAACTTCCATAACCTCCAAGATGCTTATCTAGTAAATAGTAACTTCCTACCAGTAAATAATTAATTAATGCCTCAAGTAAAAATTAATTACTATACCATTAAAACCTTGATGGTAAAAATGAATTACCACTATTAGTGAAAACTTCATCCCTTATGAGTGCATTTACAAAAAATATTTGGAGTAATTAAATACATAGGATTTACAAGGTTGATGGCACCTTAATCCTAACACTTAGATGAATTTTATCTTACTATGAGAGAGATTTAGGCTAGAAAATTAGCCTTTTGAAGAGTACTATTTTTTCCTCAATACTTCTAAGGCTAGAGAATAAAATATTGGTTCAATTTTGGGATGTCAAATAGCATCGCTACCTTCAACATACTCGGGATTGCCACTATTTGTGGGTATGATTCATGATACTTTCTAGAGTGATTCATGATTCTTTCTAGAATGGACTATAGGATCATTTCTAATTCAAAATTATTGGTTTGAAGGGATCTCTTCTCAACCAAGATGATAAGCTACAATTAATTAAGGCCTCCTTACAAAACATCCCTATGTACTACATGATCTTGTTTCATATGCTAGAAAAAATTATGGAGAATTTTGAGAAAATTCAAAAGAGAATTTTGTGGTTATACTTTGAAGAAACTAAAATCCTTCCCTTTCTTACTTGGGACTTATTCTATAATCCCAAAATCAAAGTGGTCCTAGGATTGATAAGAATCAAATATTTTAATGTGGCCTCGAATGCTAAAATCACATGTAGATTTCTCAATGAGTAGAAGGAATGGAATGACATCATATGGGATAAAGCAAGAAGTTGAGTATACATTTTGTGGAAGTCTCCCGTGGATGAAAAATGCTTCTTGGAATGGGTACCCATTATAAAACGGGTACCCATTTGAATGGGTAGCCATTTCAAAACAGGTACCCGTTATAAAATGGGTACCCATTTTCAAAAACTACTTTATTTTTTTTTTACATGCCTATGGCTAATTTTTCTATTTTTTAAGAAACGGGTACCCGTTATTTTTAAAACGAGTACCCGTTTATAATGGGTACCCATTTCTAAAATTTTAAAATTTCAAACCCACCAATTTTCATTGGTTTTAGGCTTGGAAACCCAAGCCTTAGCTTTGGACTTGCAACTAGGAGACCATGAAAACAACAAGAGAAAAAACTAGTTTCACCACTATGGCTGACAACTTTTTTTTTAGAATATTTTAACGAAATTAAAACTCATTATAGATCTGAAAGTCTAGTTTTCAAATATGTAATTTTTTCTACTATTGAACATAATTTTCTATTTATTATTTATTTTCCAAACAAACTAACTCATAAACTTGAAATAACATAGGTTACTATTTTTTTAATAACTTTTGATTTTGAAAGTTTCTTGAAAAAATTTTTATGTCTAACCAAACTAGACATCATTCTCTACATGATGAAAATTTTCTTTTTGGTGAATTGATTAGTTTAGCTCAAATTATGTTGGCCGTACATGAGGGGTTTTAAAAAACACTAATTAGAGCCATTAAAAAATTAATAAAAAATTATCCTAACCAAAATTCAACATCTTGAGAATCTTTCCACAAAAGGAATTAGAAAAATACATTAATTTAGGTCAAATTATGTTGGCCATACACATGCATGCTTTTGCAAAAAATAGGGGACTTTTAAAAAACCACTTTTTGTACATCTAATAAAAAACCAACTTGTGTCATCTGGGTATTAGAAAACATTACATATTTGAAAACTGGAAACAAAATCCTACATTTCTTATTCTTGCATCATATTAATATGTTATGTGCAAGTGCTTCAAATTATCACTCCAAGTACGACAAGTTTTGAAAAATAGGAAAAACACTTCCATTTTTTGGCCAAAAAGTGAACTCATCTTCTTGCACTTACCCATATCCAAAATATCCTTGGAGGGGACAAATAGAGATGTTCTCTTATGTAATTAGCTACCTCAAGGATCCTCTATTTGGAAAATCATGATATATAGTACATTTATCTTGAATAAAGGAACTAGGTGGAAACTAGGAGATGGAACAAGATTAAAGTTTCAGGAAGATGTTTGCCTTTGATATTACTTGGAGTTAGAATAGATGGATCCTGTTGTGGATCTTTGTAAATCTATTGTAGATATCAAAATGGAATATTACATTCAAGTGGTGAATGTGACATACACGTGGAGGAACATGGCTTCAATCTCCAACTTCGCTAAGGAAGCTCTCTGTCAATTAGACTCCTTGTTGAACCCCATCATATCCCTTAATTCCTTAAGAAAGATGATTTAATTTGGGCTACCTATCCTGATGGAGCATTCTCTATTGCTTTGGGTTCCTCTTTGTTTGTTGATCATGGCCCATCCCCCTTCTGGTTAAGAACTTTGTAGCCCAACATGGTCCCTGAACTTAACATTTTCTTTTGGTTGTTGGCCCAAAACAATATCTCAAGCATTGACAATTTGGCTAAGAGGGTTTTTCTCTTCCCAATAAGTGTTTTTTATGCAAATAAGTAGAATAATCAACTACTCACTTGCTAATTCACTACTCCTTCTCTTGGGAGGTTTGGGGTATGTTTTTTCCCTCTTCAAAGTTAACTGGGTTTTACCTAAGAACATATAGAGTTCTTTTTATTAATGGAAGACCCCCTTTATTTACCCATGTCTTAAATTTTTGTGGGACTTGGTCTTACCTCACATTGGATGGGGTCTTTGACATAAAAGAAATAATAGAATCTTGAAGAAGTTGAAGTCTCAAGTATTGGGAGTGTGGTTAAATAAAATTGTTAATCCATCATGGGGAACATTCTAGGGACTATCATAGAGAAGATAGCCCCCTCTTCCATGCTTATGGTCACTAAGTTGGAACTATACATTGTGGTAGCCTTGAATCTTGGTTTTGGCATCTCATCCCATTTCAAAGGGAGTAAATATTAGATACAAAATATTTCATGGTCTCCCCTCTTATCTAACTAGTATAAACCTATCTTTGATGGTGCACCTAAAGGGAACCTAGGGCATATGAATGGTGGTGGGGTTTAAGGGATGTGAGAAGAAAATTGATTACTAGTTGTGCAATTAATCTTGGGGCTCAAACTAATCATTATGCTCAAATTGTGGTGGCCTATAATGCCCTAAAATTGGCCTAGAAAATTCATTTGCAAAACATCATCCTATAAAGTGACTCTAGGAACATAATAAATTAGCTAGAAAAGAAACCTACACTTGGATAATTGTTAGTCTAATACAAGACTCTCTCAATATTATTAATAATATGAGATGTGTTAAGATAGGTCTCCTGTTTAGGGAAACCAATAGGGTTGTGGACCCTCTTGTAAATTAGGGTTTCACCATGAAGAGGTCTCTAAATGGATGAACAACTATTTTTCTAATGATCCTATTATGTTTTGTGATAATGATGTTAATAATCATGCCAAATAAAGCACCTTGTGATTGAAATTCATTCGTGCCATGTGGACACTCAATAGATAGTTTAAGCATGAGACTTAATGTCAGTGGTATGATGACAATCCTTGTCAAAACTAATAAAAGTCAATATATTGAGGGTGCTTCCGATAAGTTCCCTACCACTATGGATTTTTTTTACTTCAAAGGGGGATGTTGAGATTTGGTGGGGCTCACCTTGGGTTCAAATTTGGAGGGAAATTTTGGTTTATGAAAGAAGAGAAGTGAAGATATGTGGGGATACGAATGCGGTTGAGCCTGTGAGCTCTAGAAAATGGAAACAAAATGCTTGGTTTTGGAAGATTTTGGTTAATGGAGGCTTCACTCCATTTATGGAGAGATTGAAATGCTACAATACTTCCATGGTTATTGATTTTGCTAAAGGGTGGGAGAATAAAAGGGTGAGTGTGCAAGGCTTGGAATTTATGGTGTTGGAGGATTTTTATGTGGAGGTCACTAGGTTATCCACAACTAGACAAAGATTTTCCAATTATATGCATTTGAGAGATGAGGCCATGGGAATTTTCCTTAAGTCAAATGACAATCCTATTAAACTCCACTTTAGGTACACTTGGTGCTCTCCTAAACTTTTGTGGGATGCAATTGACCTCCATATAAAGAGGCATGCATAACTAGAAGGCCATTTTATGCCCATTTATTCATACCATTTTCTTCTACTAAACTATTTTAGGAGAAATAAATTTGTGTCTCTTCCATTTTATCTTCTATCATCTTTGGAATCTTCCACTAAGGATTGTAACAAAGCCCCAAGCATGGTTCTCCTGCACTAGGGAATTATCATGTTAATTATCAACCACATTATACAATTAAACCCCATTATTTCTTGACTTATCCTCAAGAAGGATGATAACAAGGCCAATAAAATGTTGGATTGCTTAAAATTTAATTTTGAGGACTCAGAAGATAAGGATGATAGTAGTTGGGAACAAACTACTTTTGAGATCAAGTTGGATTTTGAGTTATAAGATTTTAGGGAAAGTGGCTCCCAAATGGAAACTAGCATCAATAATATATGTGGTAGTAGGTAGCACAAAAGGAAAAGAGAAAAGACTCCTAGGCAAAGGATGATGGAGACAACCAAGAAGAATGTGGGAAGAGCCTATGAAGTTTAGAGGAATAGTAAAGCCCCAAGAATCCTTGGCAAAGGTAAAGCTCAACACTCTTCCTTCCTAGATGCTCCTATAGGGGAGCCCTACCCTAAAATTTAGAACCCCTGTCCCCAATCCCAAAGAACTTTATTCTTCATTTTCCTAGCACTAATTCAATACAAGAGTTGTTAGATGACCTAAGTATGGTTAGCCTAAAGGTGGTTACTCTTCATTAAACTTTTTAACTATAAAAAAATCTCATTAAATGGTTCCATGTAGAGATTAACATTATTAATATCAAAATGGAAATTATGGTCAAGAAATAGTGGGGGGAAAGCCAGGGGTTTGGTGGGGATGATTCAAGGATATTTCATAATTGTGAAGCTATCCCTAATGTGAATAAAATGATGGGTGAAATTGTTAAGTAGAAGGGAAGTATTGTTTCCCTAGAGAGGAAGAGTTTTTGAAAGGATAGGAGAATTGGGATACAAGATTGGTATCCTTAGAGAATAACATGGATAAGGTTAAGGACAAATTAAACAAGGTGACCAAAAGTAGTGATATGGAGTTAAATATCCCAAGTCAAAAGGTAAAAAAAAGTGACTATAGGTACTAGTCCCATGGGGACTACCAAAGAGGATGTACGTTTGATTACTATAATTAGAAGCATTAGAAAGAAAACTGATGAGGGTGGTAAGAAATATCTGCAATAATATCAAGATCTTGATGATATCTTATTTATAGATAAATTAGAACCTATAGATAACCTTAAGAAAATTTATTCTATATTTTTTTGTTCCTTTCTATTGGTTGTGTTATTTATTTTGTTGTTTGTCTGCAGTGTTTCCTATTTTTATGATTTTTGTGTTGGTTTTTTACTATGGGTCAATTGTTTCTATGCTAGTGTTTTGACTATTGTAAAGGGTTTTAGAGCCCATTTAAAACCTATTATTTACCCCTTCTATAAAAAAATATTAATGTGGGCTAGACCAATTGAGAAGAATGGTGGTGGAGAGCTTCTCTAGACCTTGGATTGGTGACTAGTAATGGTGTAGGAGCAGCCCAACATAGAGAAAATATAGAAGATAGATGCTTGTGAAGAGGTCAAGTGTCATGAGTCAAGAAGAACATGAGTATTTTGATTGCAATAAATAATAGTAGGACAAACATAAATGATAATGTGGTTGGAGTAAATAATTGTAGACCTGAGAGGGCTTTTATGTCTAGAAAATGGTGAAACTACCAACCCAATGGCACTACTAGAAAACAAGAAAATAAAATAATGACAAGATTCAAATGACTTGAATGGAATAATGAATGAAATTAATACATGAATAGATTGAAAGTTTTAATAAATTTTTAAATAAATTAATGTTCCACAAAATGGAGCTAGTAATATCCTAGGGGAAGGTAGCTCAAAAAATTAATTATATAAAGTATCAAGATAGATAGAAGGATGAAAGTTGCCAATAATATAACACTCATGTGTGAGATTTTTTTTATAAAGATAAGAAAGGGTGGAGAACAAAAGTAGATAAACGAGTTCTACAAGATCTTGCTAAGGCATAATGTAGTGTTGGAATTATGAATAAATTTGAGACTCGTACTTATCAGTGCATACCCAAGCATAAGCTTTATATATTTAAGCGTATCACTAAATTATTATACACTTCTAGTCTTGTGCCTTGAGATATATCTTGATTGAGTCTAATGAGCTAACATAGTAAATAAATTCCATGTGTACATGTGTAGTGTCTTGTGGTGCCAAGTCTGTGATATGATTCTTATGTACATGATTATAATGTGTAAACCTAAGATGTCTATAAGCTAGTTGATGAGGTAAAATATAACATCATCATGTTTTTGTCAAAGTACCCATCCTTTTCCTTTTTCCCACCAATTATTTATGCAATTATGTTTGGTTAAAAGAATTATTCATTATTTGGTGTAGAAAAAAAATTGTATTTATCTAGTTTATTTATTACAAGACTAACCATGATGAAATACTGATAAATTATATGATAAAGATCTATTTTTGCTCTTGCGGGATACTATGGACACTCTTTGAAGAAATGTGATACAACTCTAGAAGAACTTAGCCAATACAAGGGATTACTTCAAAGATCTCCTTAAGAACTCTAGAGACATAACAAGTATTGGGGACCACCAAATATCTGTCCATCAATTAAATACTACTTATGTATTATTTAATATTTCTAAGAAAGAAATAAAGACTTTTCTGCCAAAATCTACTTTGCTAATGTTTTACTATTCATAAAGGGTTTCAAGGGTTCCTTCAAAATTTGTCTTTTACCCCTATTTTTATCAAAAATCAACAAATTGCTGAATCAATAATGTAAGGGTAAAGATGAGTAATATTGGGAACCATAACAAGGATATATTAGTTTGTTTGTCATCAATGGACATTTTTGGGGATGCATGAGCCTAGCACACATGGTGAGAATTTAGAAACATCTCAAAAAATGTAGACTAAATAGGAGGTGTTTGAAGACAAGAATATATAAAATATACAATCACAAAACATACATAGAGGGAAAAACCAAAATAAAAATGCTACACTATTAGGATACTTGCAATCCTCTAGGTCCTTCATTTGATTGATCATTGTCCCATGTGTGTCTTCATATTTTGTAAAGGCTTTGTTTAATGTAACAATGTTTTACCTTAGTCTATCTTAAACAATGCCTTATTTCAATTACTATATCTGTCGATCTTATAAAAAGAGTTTAAATGTTTTATGGAGAAATAGACAAAGAAGAGGATCAATCCCTTGATAAGAAATAATTATCAAGAGTTCTAGTTTGTAGAGTTTGGAAATTTTTATAAGGACAATAGGATATCAAGATAACAAACATCTCTATAAACATCTTAATAGATAAATGATGTTGCAGAGTGCAAAGACATGATGTTAATGGAAAGGGCCAGGAGTATGTTCAATGGTGATAGGTTAGAGAAAAAATTCAAGGCAAAAACAATCACTACTACTTATTATTTTATCAACTAATCACCTACATCATCTCTTCTCGATAAAATCCTTGAAAAGATTTTGATGGGAAGGAAGTGATCCCTTCAATAATTTAAAGTGTTTGGTTGCAATTCTAATGTGCATATTCCAATATGGAAGAGGTCTAAAATGGATTATAAATGTGTGAAATGTATCTCCATTAGCTATAGTGAAGGTGTGAAAGGATACAAGATTCAGAATCCTATAATAGGAAATGTGGTACATAAATGAAATATGAGGATTTTTCTCTATAGTTAGAGCAACCAAATGACAAAGATAAAATAAGGTGAAGATTAAGTCAATGTCCAAGGAATATGCATTGAAAAAAGAAAAAGAAGTTCAAGAAGAACAACTACAAGGAGGCAATCCTATTAAGGATTTGAAAGAAGGAGGACTTGTTACTCCAATCATGAAGAGGTCCACCCAATAGAGAAGTGAACCTAAAAGGTAAATTTAACATGACTTTAGCTAATTTTTACATTATTTTCTAATGATGATTAGCCTAGAACTTTAAAGGAGGTAATAAAATCAAATATGAGTAAGTACTAAAATAAGGTCATGGATAAGGAAATGGCTACCTTATAGGAAAATTGGACTTGAAGTTGGTTAGTATCCTAAAAGGAGGACAACTATTCATTGTAAATGATTCTTTAAGAACAAGTTTAGTTATGAGGGAAAGGTTGAATAAAATGAAGCACCAACACTAGTAAAGGCTTATTCAATAAGATTTTATCCCTTGTTGCAAACCTTAATTCCATTAGATTTTTATCTAATGTTGTTGTGTATGACCTTGAGGTTGATAAAATGGATGTTAAGATAGGATTTTCCCATGGGGATTCACGTAAGGAAATCCATGTGGAATAGCTTGAGGGCTTTTTGGGGAAAATAATGTGAATTCCAATTTATATGTTAAAGAATTATCTCTATAGTTTGAAGCAATCAACTAATATGTGATATCAAGAATTTGATATTTATGTTTTGAAGTTAGAATTTGTTTGAGTGAAATTTGGTTACCATGTTCATTTTAAATAGTTTGATTATCAACTTATTGTCATTGTTCTTTATATTGATGACATGCTCCTTATTAATAAGAACAAAGATATGTAAAAGTACTTATATCTTAGTTTTAATTATAGTTTTAAATGAAAAATTCAAGAGCTAGCAAATTTGTCTTCAATATAAAAATTAGGAGAGGTAAAATTAACATGAATCTTTGGTTAAGTAAAAAAGAGTATATTAACTATTTATTGTAATGTAAAATTGTAAGCTAAAAATAAAATTGTTTATAGCAAACTTTTCTAAAATAGCAATTATGATTTAAAAAATGATTTATATTCCATATTTACTCTATACTATTAGTTGGACAATGGTAAAATGGATGTTGATCACTAAAAGTGCCTAGAACGGATAGTAGAAAACTCTAAAAAATGATTTTAAAAGAGGAAGAGGACTTACATGCTAGAATATTGTAGATATTGGAATATTCTTGACAATATAATAAATATATATTATTTTTTAACATACTAGAATCATAATTTCTCTTTATTCCTCCACCTTCGAGGTTAAAACCTTTTCCTGATACACATAACCTTCTTTCATTATTATTAGCAAGCTTGTCCATATGTTTCAGTTTTGTCTTTAGCCTTGAGAATGTCGACATTTTCTTTATTTCTGTTTTTTCAGGTAGTTGACAGATTTGTATTATGTGTTGTCCGTGAACTGTATGAACTTTTATGTAGTACATTTTCAAAATCATTGTGATAATGTTATGTTTGGCAGATTGTATATTAGAAACCACTTTTGGCACTAAAAAATCGCAATATTTCTTAATTGTCTCTTTTCTTAAACAGAAAGATACGTTATTTTGAGGTTTTCTATTAAAAAAATCAGTTTTTGCACACTAGTTGAAAATGGCAATAATACTTCATTGCCAAATTTCTTAAACAAAACAGATATGTTCCCCATTTAAATATTGGGATAAATAATAACAATTATGTGTTGTAGATTTCATTCCTTAAATATCTTTTACGTATTATAAAACTTTAATTTGAGATATTCCTTTGTTTCTTTACAGGCCCCTGTCAGGGATATAATCATTCTTAACACCAAATAAGTTACCGTGGTAAAGTGACGATCAGAAAATTCAAATCTCAGTAGATTACAAAATCAGTGAACTGCAAATATAATTTAACACAATTTATTTTCCGTAAAGAAGTTATTGTAGATTTTAAAAAGCAAGGTTAACACTTGCAGTCCTCCAATGAAGGAAGATTACATGACTATATCATTTCATTATGCAGTATGCTGCCTTATTTGGACAGCTTTGTAGGTACAATGCTAGACATATATACACTTAGATAGGTGCTTGTTTGTCTTTCTAAGATAGACCTAACCCCTAAGCCAAAGCTAAGAAGTCTTGTGTGAATGGAAATAGAATGCAATTGGGATCAGATTCAATTGCATTTAATTGTTCCAGAGGAAGATGCATGTATACTATCCAACTACCGTCTCCTACAGGGCTATGAGTTGGCATGACATAGCCAGCTTCACCATCCCAAGGGAAATGGTAGCTTACAAACGTAGGCTTTCCCCATCCATAATCAACCTCATAAAAAGGAAACCGCAGTCCAGAAGACACCAAAACTGCAGGTCCAGATGACTGCATGTCATCTGCTCTGCAGTCAATCTTGGCTAAGACAGGAGTTGGCTTTATAGTCTCCACGAAATCAACTAAGCTTTGAAAATGCTCCTCATTTGCTGCACTTTGTATGGCATTATGAATTAGCCCTGCACTCCAACAAAGTGGTTTTTTTTTTTAATAATGAGCATTAGTTTCAGCAAAGGGCAAGAGTAAAACATTTCCAAAGCAATTGGGAGAAATTCCAAACCCCCTTAAGCGTGGGCGGCCATCTACAACTATTCCTATTTTACAATTTATGAAGTCCTTGACCTGCTGGGTGCATATCAGTAACTTCCATAAGTAAGCACTGAATGCCTCTAATTTGGTGTAACTGTTACCATCTTTGTTTGCATTAAATTGTAGATCCATTATGTTCTTGACATCTAGATAGTAAATTCTACTTGCGAAAGGAGGTCGGTGAGGACTTTCTATGGCGGATTCTTGTGAAGTATGCCTCACGTACATATTGTCAATTTCAGCACAGTAAGCAGGGGGCTCTCGAGGGCATAATATGGAGCGTGTAATGCTTGGATTCGGAGATACAGTTGAGCCGTTTTGGGAAAGCTTTGCCCAACTCATGAAAAACATGTTTGCAGAGTATGCATCTCCAATTCTGTGGTCGAATGTGCAGCCAACAACAATACCTCCACAGTTAAACCCTGTGACCTGCAAATATCAAACATTGTTAAAATTGTTATGTAGAAAACAATACGAGTGGAAAGAAGTATCTCCTCTATAAAATTATTATGCCGAGAGGCATTCTACAATCACAGAGAGGTGGAGATGAGAGCACTCATTGTCTGTGTAAATAAAAATAAATAAATTAAAAAAACAAAAAAAAAAGGTTTAAAGAAAAAAAATGGAAAAAATTACATGAAAAATTTGTAAAAACTCGGACAGAATTTTAAAAGATATCTCTCTGCATACTTTAGCTATATATTTTTAAATATAAGTATACTAGTTTACCTGAACACCAAGGACAGGAGTGCCATCTTCTTGAAAAGGCTTTGAAAGTAAAGGAACAAGCTTCCCTTGCACAGATTCATCAGGGTTGTATAAATTCAGCTGAGAAAGAACAGATGCAGCATAAGCTTGGGTCAAGTGAACTCCCTTGTTATTGCAATGGACTTCTGGCGGGCCAATACTATCTGTAACCAATCTCCCTGCAAAAACATAATAGGACACCAACACCCTCGAGAGGGAAGTCTTCAGATTAGATAGTGCTGATTCAAAAGTCCTACGAAATGTTGGTTAAGAGGCAGAGATAAACAAAAACAGAAACATAGAGCTACTGCTCTATTAAGATTTTATATTAAATAGACAAAAACAGAGCATTGCATATATATATTTCCGTTTGAACAAAGCTTCAGCTCTTCCATACACAAAAGTAAGAAAAAACAGGGCAGCTTATTTATCTATAAAAAACAGAGCAAACTACTCTTTTACTTCTTTAGATATAGAGCTACAGCTCATACATACAGAAAAAAAACAGAGTATTATGAAACTCTTGACTTCCCACACATAGCATGAAAAACAAAGCAGCTGTTCCTTTTTTAAAATATACAGAAAAACAGAGGCATTTTCTTTTCCTACGCTGCACACCCCAGTAATAAGACTTGACAAGAGATATTACAAAAATACTGCCTTCTTCCTTACGGTGGAGAGGAAGGCCATACTTTCCCTGCAGAAAAATTAATGAGGAACATGACGGAGAACAGAGAGGGCAGGTTTCTTTTTCAAAAGTCTTCATAAATTAATTAGAAAAGATGGCCGATCAGAAAAATTGGAGGATGAACAGTGTAGCAGATTTATTGCGGTGGTTGAGATTACAGGTTTCAACACTCCCCCTTAATCACAACTACTGCCTTCTTTGATACCCAAACGGTCTCTTAGATACTCATAACTTTCTTTCGGTAATGGCTTGGTGAAGATATCTGCATATTGATCTTGAGACCTGCAGAAAACTAGAAAGATTTCTCCATTGTTGATTAGTTCTCTAATGAAGTGATACCGTGTGTCTATGTGTTTGCTTCTCTTGTGAAAAATAGGATTCTTTGACAATGCTATGGCAGAGTTATTGTCACAAAAGATCTTTGTTGCCTCTTGTTGTTCTTGTCTGAGATCTTTCAACATTCTTCTCATCCAAACTGCTTGACATAATGCACCTGTGGCTGCTACATACTCTGCTTCAGCTGATGAAAGAGTGACAATTGGTTGTTTCTTTGAAGCCCATGAAACTACTCCTGTTCCAAAATGAAAGACATAACCGGAAGTGCTCTTCCTATCATCAATGCTTCCTGCACAATCACTATCTGTATATCCAATCAGCTTGAACTCATTTGACTTTGCATAAAATGCCATAGTTTCTTGTTCCACTCACATATCTGAGAATTCTTTTTCCTGCTTGCCAATGAGAGTCCTTTGGAGACTCCATGAACCTTGAAATGAGACTAACTGCATACATTATGTCAGGCCTTGTGGCTGTTAAATACATGAGGCTACCAACAAGCCTTTTATACAAAGTTGGATCAATGTTGCCTCCTTTATCATCCTTGCTTAATTTCAGTCATGTGACAATTGGTGTTGGAGCTGATTGGCAATTTGTCATATTAAACCTTTTCAAAATGTCATTTGCATACTTAGATTGAGAGATGAATATACCATTATCATTTTGATTCACTTCAATACCAAGAAAATACTTCATGAGACCCAAATCAGTCATTTCAAATTCTTTTTTTATAGCTCCTTTGAACAAATCAATTGCCAAATCACTCGTGAATATCAAATCATCAATATACAAGCAAACAATTATAATCTCACCTTGCTCATTCATCTTGGTATACAATGTAGGCTCACTGCTGCACCTATTGAAGCCATTTTGCAAAAGATAGGAGTCAATTCTACTATACCAAGCTCTTGGGGCTTGCTTGAGTCCATACAATGCCTTTTTCAATTTGTAGACTTTGTCTTCTTGACCCAAAATCTCATACCCAGGTGGCTGCTCCACATAAACCTCTTCTTCAAGGTAACCATTCAAAAAGGCTGATTTTACATCCATTTGGTAAACTGGCCACTTGTTTTGAGCTGCTATTGCAAGTATAGTTATCACAGTGTCTAATCGAGCTACTGGAGCAAATGTCTCATTGTAATCAACCTTGGGCTGTTGTGAATATCCCTTTTCCACTAGTCTTGCTTTATAGTTTTGCACATCACCATTTGCATCTAATTTAGTCTTGTAAACCCACTTCAGTCCTATGACATCTTTGTCTTTTGGAAGACTCACTAACTCCCATGTTTGATTTTTTTCAATTGCATCAATTTTATCATCCATTGCATTTACCCATTTTTCATCCTTAATTGCATCTTCATAATGAATTGGATCTTCTATTTGTGAATAAAATGCAAAGAGAGAAATTAGACCAGCATTGTTCTCACCTTCATTTTGATCATAAATGTCTCTCAAACTTCTGATTTTTTGTCTCCTCAAGCTTGCCAATGTAGGATTTGACGTATCACTTGAACTTGAACTTGTGGAATGTGGACTTGATGGTCCTACACCCTGATTGCCACTTGTAGATGGTGTTTTTTGTACATTTGAAGGAATGGATACTTGAACGCGTGGGGCTATCTTTACACTTGATGATGGTGTCATTTGATGACCACTTTGTTGAGCCTGAATGGGTGTGGAAGGAGTCACATTTGATGGAGTACCTGCTAGTGTAAAATCTTCTCTATCTTCTTGTGGTAAGTTGGCTACAATATTGATTGTCTTCTCCAAACTTCCATCCCATGCTTCATCTTCTATGAATTGCACATCTCTGCTAATTATAACTTTCTTGGTTATTGGATTGTATAGTTTGTATGCCTTTGATTCATCACTATAACCAACAAATATACACTTTTCTCCTTTGTTGTCCGACTTTCTTCTCAACTCATCTGGCACATGTGCATATGCCACACATCCAAATACTCTCATGTGAGCAACACTATGTTTTCTTCTAGTCCATGCTTCTTCAGGAACCATATTCTTCACACTCTTGGTTGGACATCTATTCATAATATATGTTGCACAAGCTACAGCTTCAGCCAAATATGCATTTGACAAATGCTTTGCTTTCAACATGCTTCTTGCCATTTCCATGATTGTTCTATTTTTCCTTTCAACTACCCCATTTTGTTGAGGTGTGTACCTGGTTGTGAATTGCTTGTGAATCCCATGGTCTTTGGAAAAATTTAGAAATTCATTTGAGATGTACTCACCACCTCTATCTGTTCTCAATGCTTTGATGTAGTGCCCACTTTGCTTCTCAACAAGTGCCTTGAATTGACGGAAGTAATCAAACACTTCATTCTTTTGCCTTAGAATGTAGACCCATGTTTTCCTTGAATAGTCATCAATGAAAGTCAAAAATTAAAATCTTCCACCAATTGAGGGTGTTTGCATTGGCCCACATAAATCTGAATGAACAATCTCTAAAGGTGCCTTTGCTCTAATTGACTTGCTAGTTGGAAATGTCTCTCTATGTTGCTTTCCCAAGATGCATCCTTCACATATTCTTTCTGGTTTCTCTATTAATGGCAAACCCTTTACCATACTCTTCTTATGTAGCAAATTTAGACCTCCAAAGTTGAGATGCCCAAATCTTGGATGCCATAACCAATTTTCATCTTTTATTTCTGCTTGAAAGATGGTGCGTGTAACTGCTGCAACCTTTTCTTTATCCTCTTGTGGGTTCATTGTGGGTTGTGCTTGAGCATATTCCACATTCAAATCTAACTTAATTTTTAGGGGAAACATTCTATTGTTTGTCATTTGCACTTTAGCAATAAGCTGATTACTTGGAAATTTATCTAGAATAGTGCATTCTTTGTTTTTGAAGAAGACTCTATACCCCTTTTGAACAAGCTGCCCAATACTCATTAGATTGTGTTTTAGACCAGGCACAAAATACACATCTGAAATATACTTCTTCTCCCCCTGTTTAGTTAGAATGTTGATATTTCCTTTGCCCATAACTAAAACTTTGTTGTCATTACCCAATGTGACATCTGATTTTACACTTTCATCTAAACTTGAGAACATTTCTAAGTTCCCTGTCATATGATTTCTGCAACCTGAGTCTAAAAACCATACATCCTTCTGATTTTCTTGTGCTACATTGCATGCTATGAACATATTGCTCTAATTTTAGTTTTCTCTTGTAAAGTTTGCATTTTGTCTACTAAAATCAGATTTGTTTTTTCTACATTCATTTGAATAATGCCCATATTTCTTACAATAATGACATTGGATTTGAGATTTGTCATACCTTTGACCATGTGATTGATTTTGAGATGGGTTTGGGCTTGAGTTATGACTGCTGCCTCTTCCACTTGAGCTTGATGGGTTGCTTCTTCCACCTCTATATGAATTCCTTCCTATACCTCTGAAATTTGATCTTCCTCTGCCTCTTCCATGGCTGATTGAAGTTTGTGTCTTGAATGCATGCTCCAATGATGAGTTTGCTGACCTACTAAGCCTATGCTCATGAGAAATGAGAGATGCATGGAGCTCATCAACTAAAAATTGTGAGAAGTTCTTTGTTTCCTCTATGGTCACAACTATGGATTCAAACCTTATGGGTAAACTCCTTAAAATCTTTTCTACAACTCTTCTATCCTCAAGTGTTTCACCATGAGATCTGATTTGATTAACTAAACCCATCACTTGTGTGAAGAAAGTGTCTATTGAATCTGATTCCTTCATGAAGATTGTTTCAAAATCCCTTCTCAACATTTGTAACTTAGCTGTCTTAACCTTTGCCATGCCTTGATATGCTGTTTGAAGAATATCCCATGACTGTTTGGACTTTGTTGCTGCTGCAATCCTTGGAAAAATGCTCTCATGCACTGCTTGAAATATGTAAAAGAGAGCTCTGGAGTCCTTCTTTCTATTATCCCTCAATAGATCTTTCTCTGCTTGAGATGGAGCATTGTATGCTGCTGCATCTGGTGGTTTTGGAAAGCCATTCTCTATGAAATCCCATATGTCTTGAGAACAAAAGAGTGCCTTCATTGTTATGGACCAAGAATCATAATTTCTCCCATTGAACTATGGAATTTGAGGATTTGTCAAGCTTGTGCTTGTGGATGCCATTGCTGATTGTGAAAGAAAACTTTGCCTTCTTCAAAGAATCTACTTGATAAGTACTTGAGAAACCTTACTTGAAATGCCCTTGCAAGAGAACCTTCAGCTCATGACCATGGCTCTGATACCACTTGTTGGTTAAGAGGTAGAGATAAACAAAAACATAAACATAGAGCTAGTGCTCTATTAAGATTTTATATTAAATAGACAAAAATAGAGCATTTCATATGCTAAGTCCTGTACACTAGAAAAATAAAACAGCATATATATATTTCCGTTTGAACAGAGCTTCAGCTCTTCCATACACAAAAGTAAGAAAAAATAGGGCAGCTTCTTTATCTATAAAAAATAGAGCAAACTACTCTTTTACTTCTTTAGATATAGAGCTATAGCTCATACATACAAAAAAAAAAAAGAGTATTATGAAACTCTTAACTTCCCACACATAGCATGAAAAACAAAGCAGCTGTTCCTTTTTAAAAATATACAGAAAAATAGAGGCATTTTGTTTTCCTACGCTGCACACCCCAGTAAGAAGACTTGACAAGAGATATTATAGAAATACTGCCTTCTTCCTTACGGTGGAGAGGAAGGCCATACTTTCCCTGCAGAAAAATTAATGAGGAACATGACGAAGAACAGAGAGGGCAGGTTTCTTTTTCAAAAGTCTTCATAAATTAATTAGAAAAGATGGCCGATCAGAAAAACTGGAGGATGAACAGTGTAGCAGATTTATTGCGATGGTTGAGATTACAGGTTTCAACATGAAAGGGATTGTTATAGCAGAAATATACATGCACAAAAACTGGAGGAATAGTGAGATCTATATTTAACAGAGGAAGGATGTGCTACTGCATTGGAAGAGTAGGCACTACAACTTCTGTGTTAACAATCTTCAACTGATAATCTTTTGAAATGGGAGGGTTAACAGAAGCCATCTCAACACAATCTCTACAAGTTGTTTAACCAATGCTAAGCTTCAACCATGCTTGGTAATTTATAGTATTAGAGGTGCCTATTTCCTAGGTATACATGTGGTTAAGCCCACTCCCACCCATTAACTAACCAATGTAAAGCAGATTAAGATAAGAATTGTGCTGATCTTATCACTGCAGTGCCTTACCTACTTTTAACATGGATTTTTGTCTTTGCTAAAGTTTTGCAAATAAAGTATTTCACACTCTTTAGCTTTGAAATACTGTAGTAATGCAGTTCCTTCCATTACTCTTTATGTCTACCTAACTAAACATTTGAAACTATTAAACCTAAAACATGTCAAAAGCTTGGTTTACTAATAATTTGCTCCCAAAATATTTCGGTGGCCTGTACTTGTATTTCATGTTTTCAGCAAAATTTCACACTGCCAAAATAAACCACCATCATATGAATTTTGATGGTCACACCTTGAATATAAAATTATATTGTAGTTTTATGTTTTTAAATTTAATTTGATAAAAAGTTATTAAAATTTTAGTAGATATATCCTCCTTGCTGTGGAAGAATCCAGGAAATTCAGTAATGTGCTTAAGGAATTCAATTAAACCGATATTGTTCTCATCCCAAAGGTTAAAACGCCCGTTGCACTGGAGGAATTTAGACCAATCTCCCTCTGCAACTTCATCTACAAGGTGATTTCAAATGGTGTTGCCTCAAGATTAGCTTGAATACTCCCGGAAATTATCTCAGAAGAGAAAGGCGGGTTGGTTCTGGAAAAAGAAACTATAGAGGGGGCTATTTTGACACACGAAATTCTTCATTCTATCAAGAAGGAAAAGAAATCAAGCATGGTGTTAAAATTAGACATGGCTAGAAATTAGACATGGCTAAAAATTATGACAGGGTGGACTAATATTTTCTCTTCCTTGTTCTTAAGAGGTTAGGCTTCTCTCCTCGATGGATTAAATGGATTTGTTCATGCATAATAGGGGTAAGGTGTTCAGTTTTAATTAATGGTGCATAAACATTTCCTTTTGAGGTTTCAAGGGGATTGAGGCAAGGAGACCTCATCTCCCCCTAACTTTTTATTTTAATGGAAGAGGCTCTCACATGGTCCATCAAAGAAGCAAGGGCTCTAAAAAGGTGGAAGGGAATAAGGTTGAACTCCTCAAAGGAAGATCTAACCCATGCGCTCTTCACAGATGATACCATCTTGTTTGGTAGAGCCAACAAAAAGGAAGCTTTTACTATTAAGCATGTTCTTAACTCTTATTGTGAGGCATCGGGTCAAAAGATTAATAAGGTGAAATCTAAAATTTAAATTTTCAATACTAGAGAGGACAGGGAGAAAGTGATCGTAGGCATTTTCAATTTTAAAGTTGAGTCACTCCCAGGCAAGTACCTGGGCATTCCTCTTTTTAATGGCTGCCATAGAAAAGCTCTTTGGAGAGGGGTCATTGAGAATATGGCTGATAGGATAAACGCCTAGAAAGGGAAATAGCTTGCCTTACCAGGTAGGACAACTCTAATCAAAGTAGTTCTATCTGTAATCCCAACATATATATTTCGGAAGGAATCCTTGAGGAATTTGGGAAACTTTGTAGAAAATTTATGTGGCAAGGATCGTCAGACTAAAAAAAGATCCATCTTATTTCATGGGATAAGGTATGCAAACAAAATCCCAAGGGGGTGTAGGGGTTCTTAATCAGGAGCTAAAGAATTTAGCACTAGGAGCAAAGATGGAGTGGAAGATGCATAAAAGCCTGCATGCAAAATGGGTCAAACTCATGCTAAATAAATATCTTGACAGCCAAGCTCCCGAGAGAATCTTTACAGTAGCAAATCTTCCTCAAGGTTAATTGATGTGGAACTTCATTGTTAAAAGCAGAGATGTCATCCTCCCAAGGTTGTCTTGGACAATCTTCAATGGCAAAAAATACATCCTTTTGGGATGACTCTTGGAACGGGTGGCCAAAGTTAACCTTCGAGGGAGATGAAGGAAGCCGAGATCCATCTCAAAACTTTTTGGGGCCATAAGTTATGCAACTATTTCTCTTTAGATGCCAATGCTTTCTCCATGAACGTAGTGTGGAAAAGTTATGATAATTGTAATTTTCCACTTCACCAAGAATCAATCTTGAAAAACATGATGAAAAAGAGAATTGTGTACTTCTCTCCTAAAGATGATGAACTGATTTGGAATGGGGACGGTTTAGGTGACTACAAAGCAAAATATGGTTATAAATTTCTTTCCAATGGGGATAAAGTGGACTGGCCCAAGCATCTCTGTTGGACAGATTCTATTTTTCCAAAAGCGAGCACCTTCACATGGCTAACTATGAACAAGAAAATCCTCACGGCTGATAGATTGGAAAGGTTGACGCTAGGCTCTTCTTTCATCTGTGTTATGTGCCAGGAGGCAAGGGAAATAGTTGACCACCTCTTATTAACCTGCAAGTTCAGTCAAGATTGTTGGAGATGGCTCATGGGACAACTAAACTAGTGTGCTCCTCTCCCAAATACTTTGCTACAACTACTTAAAAGTTGGCACCTTCTACATCAAGATGCCATGTTTCAACATATGTGGATTGTCAGTCCTTCCTTGCTGATCTGGACTTTGTGGAAGGAAAAAAAATTTAGAATTTTTAGAAACAAGTCGAGGTCGTGGGAGGAGATCTGTAGAGAACTAGAAAAGGTTGTCTCAGAAACTGTCAATGCCAAAATCAAAAGATCTCAATTAAAAGATGCCAAGTGGATAAATTGGGATGATATTATGGTAAAGTGATGACCAAATTTAGATAGAAAATCTTGTGGAGGGGCTTTTCACTCACACCTGAAGAAAGTTGATAGAACCAACATTAAATGGCTTCCGCCAGATTGCCCTTTTATCAAAATCAATTTTGATGGTGCCAGTCGTGGAAATCCAAGCCCATCAGCTCTTTGGTGTATTTAGAATAGACCCATTTAGGAAAAACTTGAGTATTTAAATCCTTTCATAATGCCCTTGAAGATATTACAAATAATCAAAATTTAGTCAAAGTGATTCATATAATTTTCAAATTGTTTAATGTAATTAGAGAAAATAAGAAATGCCTTTCCAAACTATAGTTAACAATACTTAACGACATTAGATGCAAGATAAACAAAATTGATTCCAAACACTTTCCATAAAAGTCTTGTGGCATCTGGGTAAAACCTTCTCAAACCCTAACTACAACTGTCACTGTTTACAAAGAAGTTTCATAAAACTACTGTTGTTCTTAATTCTTAACTATTTTTCAACAGAATAGGTAAGTGAAGTGCATATGAGCCAACAAACCATAGTTCGAAGTCAAAAACTTCACTATACTCTTAAGACTATTACAAACAAGCTCAATGAACCCAAATGAAAACTAAAAAACAAACTGCAATATGCACCAGAGAGATATCACTTGAAGCTACTGACAAGACAAGGGTTTTATTGTGCCTTTGAGGTTCAAAAAAAAAAAATAACTACCAAGCTCCCATTTTGACTTTGCTACAGCTTACTGTAAACCTGAGCTTTGTCATATCCAAGAGATCCTTCTCATGATAACTAAATTTCATTGTTCAAACCCTCAGTGACAAAGCCATCATTTACAAAGTGTAACATTATGAAATGATCAACAAAACATGCTTTTTGTCTGATATACCAAGGTCATTGAGAGCACAAGTTTACCCTAAAAGAAACTAGTGACCATCAAATAAAATCATAACCTTTTGACTTGATGAGAATGCCGACAACCTGTTGATTAGGTTAATTATCTTAAGTAACCCGGAAATGCCTTTGCTCATTATTTATTTCCAAACCAAATCAATAATATTTAACCTTTCATAAATCAAATGAAGATAACCAAATGTTGCCCTTTCTAACATTGAAGTTAGATGAAACAATAATCCTTCATATCAATGATGACCTTCATAATAAGTAAGTAGGATCCTTGCAATTTTATTCCTTTGAATATGCCTTTATTTGCATATTGGATCAAATGAAATAATCAAGTACCTTTTTAAACAATAAACTTAGATGAAATAAGATCATAACCTTGTACCATAAAAGATATCATATTGCAAACTTTTAACCAAACGCAACACATCTATAATACCAAGGATGTCACGTGTCAAAACATCAACTATATGTACATACCAAACATGTTGTCCCCATATGTTGTCTCAAACATCGATGTCAGTGTCAATCAAAACACATTAAATAAATGCTACCCTTATAACCAACCCAAAGGTCTTTAATGAATACCACACATGTATGCAAAACATGTATCACCTGAATATGTATGTCACCTATAGAAATGTAGCGAACCAAACTAACCATGTCTTCCTTATGCCGAATACATGAATTTTTACCAATATTAGAAGTGTCACAAATAACCCTTGACATCAAAGCCAAAATCAATGTCAAAGAGGGCAACAAAGGGAAAGAAGGATAAATGAGCAGGAACTAGAGAACTAACCTCCTCAAGAACTAAATTATATAAAAAGGGTAAGAAAGATATGAGCACATCTACAATGAGGGGATCTATGGATGAAAACATAGTAGAAATGGTTCATGAAGCTTATAGAAGAACAAATATTACCTATAATGCTTTAGAAGAAGGGGTAGTAGTTGGTTTGGGATTAAATCCTATGACACAAGACTTACTAATGAAGATTACATTGAGTCAATTTTTTAATCAAGGGAAAGAACAAGAACAACAAGATCCTCAAGGACCTATGGAAGAAGAAACTAGGTCACTGATGCATGCAGTTGCACCCCATCCTTTAACAAAAGAAGAAAGAACTACAATGGTGGCATCACATGATGAAAAGGTTGACAAAGTAGTGGATGAAGAAGTTCATATAATGCATCCTCCACCACATGCCACTATTATTGACATCTCTGAGGATTCTCTCGACAAACGTACTAATCTTCCTCCACAACATTATCAAGAACAAGAAATGCTAGAACAAGTAGAGATAATAGAAGCTCTAATAAATCCTCAAGATTAACAAGAACCACAAGATAAAGGTCAAGATCCTAAAGAGAAAGTTGAAAAAGAAGGGGTTAATAAGGAAGCCTCCATTCCCCAAAAACCTATTTATTCATGGATTGGTATTCAAATGGTCCTTTATAACGAAGACAAGGTAGTCAAGTTCTAGAAGTAGCATTGAAGCAATTGCCATAGTTTCATGGAGATGGCTCCATTCATTTAATAAATCATATTCAAGATATTGCAAATCTATGCAATATTCACTATATCACAAAAGAAAGTGTGGCCCTACAATTGCTCATTTTCTCCCTTAGAGGAATAGTACAAGAATGGTATAGAACTCTATAGCCTGATTCAATCATAATTTGGGACCAACTTGGAGAACTTCTCTTTGACCAATTCAATGATAAGGTAGATACTCGCTCCATGGTTCAAAATCTCATCACAATAAAAAATACCCTGAGCAATACATACATGATTTCAATGCAACATTCAAAAACACGGAAAAGATTTCTAGTTGATGTAAGGCCTCCCCTAGGTTTTGCATTTCTATATTTCTTAAAAGCTTTAAATCCTCAGATCTCAGTTATAATTAAAATTCTAGGAGGAAAAACATTATCTTAATCATATGATCTAGTTGTCAATGTTGAAACGAGCCTTATAGAAGCTTGTAAGTTACCTTTCATGCCCTTGAAACCTCTAACTTGTTATGCAAGAATCTTTCTCCAAGATTTCCCATTCATCCAAGCACAAGAAGATCCAAATTCCTTACTTCAGAGTCTCCACAAGTAGTTGCATATGCTCAACCAACTCACAGGCAAACTGCTTCCTCATCCACAGGAGATGCTTGACCATTTGCATAACTGCACTTCCTATGCCCCTATCATGGTTAAACCAAACTATCCACCCACAGAGAGAAGTGAGTAGATTCTCTATTATTTTGATGTCAAGGATGCTTGTCATCAAGATCCAAATGATAAGAGTTTGACCCAAGGCTTAAGTGCTAAAATTTTCAACAGAAACTAGAATAAGAGATAGAACAGAGGGAGAATATTTGGATAGTGCTGATTCCTTGACCTCTCTTGAGGAGGAAAGGCATGTGCCTCAGTCATGAGAAAAGATCATAAAGGGAAAGGCCCCACAAGCTATAGAAGAGGATGACCTAATGAATACTGAGACCCATGAAGAACAATATGAATATTTGTTCTTAGTTATCTAGTCTAGATATCAACTTCTTTATGAAGGAGATCGCGTCATGGATAAGATCCATGTATTTTTAGAACTTTTTCCAAGAGATCAACATGAAAATACAAACGAAAGGGACTCTTTGGCTAGTTTAGAACCTCATTACTCTAGTACATCAAAAATACAACAATGGGGAGTTACCGATAAGTAATGAAGATGCCCATTTCTTCATCTAGAAGAAGATTCCTATCAGGTTCAAAATAATCATTGGCAAAATAGTAACTTTTAAGCTAGTTTTTAACATGATCTTGAATCTCAACCATACAAGGGAACATGCAAGTGAAGTTGTTGATGATCATAAATTATAGAACACCTCTGAATACCAAATCAAGCTAGAGTTTCAAAGTTTAGTCTTCACTCCATCAGATGGAGGAAAGTGTGCAAGTCAACATGAATGGCACTACAAAGTAGATCAAGAGATTTTGAATGAAAGGAAGGCAAAAAGGTATAATTTTTCATTATACTTTTTTATACAATTTATCTAGCTTCTCATGAGATTGAGATGGGCCTCATAGAATAAAATATCTAGAAAGGGAAGCTATTTTGTAGCCTTAGTCAATGAACATGTTCCCATTCTTCCATTGTCTTCCTAATTAGGTTTTGGTATGTGACATCAAATTTTGTTTCGTTCTAGCCTTCTAACAAAGATGCAAATAAACAACAAGTTGTGAGTAGCTTGTTTCCTGTTTCTCATCCTAGTGACCAGCTAATGAACCACCCACCATTTTCTAAATAAGTGTGTTATGTGCATAACCATTTTCTAAATATTTTGTTTTAAAGTAATAAATCCCACCAAAGACACATGTGTTAAACCTTTGCAATAGCAAGATCCTTGTAGACCCTAGAAGATCTTTGAGAGGATGAATGAACTACCTAAAGATGTGGCATTAATGCCTCAAAATATTTGCCAACGCAACCATCATGCTAAAATTAGGTAAATAAAAGAGAAGACATTTCCACATATTAAATGACAGTTTCAAGTGTATGATATGGCACTCAGAAGCTTGTGATATAAATATGTCTAGTGAGGTAATAAATTCTTCTGTGTCCTCTTCCCCTTTATAAGTCTCAACTAAAGCTCATTGAATAATTTTATATTGAAAATTCATTTGATATCTACCATATCTATGCCTTCAAGCTTCAATTTCTCCCACATAACAAATTGCCTAATCTTTTCAAAGAAATATTCAATAGAATAAGTAGTTGCACTAGAGGAAACAATGGATCCTATGAAGGAAATTGGGAATGGTCTCCACATAGAAAACAATTTCCTCCAAAAGCACTCATCCCTTCCCAAGTATTGTTGGCCAGCAAGGCCTATGTGTCTACACCAACACCTTCAAGGTAGAAGGTTCTCCAAGTAAAGTGATTGAATAAAGGGAGGCACAAAGATTCATCTCTTATTTGAGACCTTGGTGATATAATTTTTGGTACCAAACTATCTTGAAACCCGTGAAAACTCCAAGGCAAGGTGCACATGCTCAGATGTGTCGAGAGTTAAGAAAAAGTGAGTTAAAAACCCTCAACCCTCACCCAATACATGATTCCAACTATCCATTCCTACTATGTGATAGTCCAAGCAACAACTAGGTGTTATGATTCTAGAATAGGAATGATTTAGGGGAAGATGCTATAGGTAGAGATCCCTACAATGGGTATCAGAGACATGTTGCATATCATATGATGAGTCCCCTTTTCTAAAATTTCAATAAATTGTAAAATATTGGGATACTTGGGAAAACTAGCTTACTTTTTTTTAACAAGGAGCTAAAGAAAGATGAAGGAAACACATTGATGTTGCTCATTTGCATAGCCTTACTTGAGTTCATAGCTAACAGGTAGGATGCCTGTTCCATGATGGATTTTATTTTTAGTTTCTACTATGATTGAAGCATCTATGAGTACCATCTAGGAGCCCTCCACAAACTCAAGACTGTATCAAAATGTCAAGATTTTAAGCTTGACTTTTTATAATCCATTGCTAATGAGCTCAGTTTCCAACTGGATAACCTTCATAATCAACAAATATTTAGGTATTATTCATTTTTACTTCATCTAATTCTATTTCAAAACCCTTACTTTTTTCAATCATACATGCGCCTCAACACATGTGATGGCTCGGGGGATGCTCGGAGGGTTATCCATGTCTCGGCCTAGACTCATATTATTTAAGAAACTTCTGAATTCCATGAATTTTTTGAGTGTTTCCTTGTGTCAGTCCTCTCCAACCTCAATTAGGATAACATCACCCACCAAATGAGTAATGCACAAATGCACCTTTTAGCCAATAGTGATATCCCTTGTGACTTGTTCTTCGGTGCTCATTACTCAATTATCTGAGTGCATGGGTTCAAAGGAGAAGCTCTTAGATTACCCAAGGTCCTAACAGACTAGACCCTAGCACTCAAACTCATCTTCTACTTATACATCTTAGATTCAGGATATGGAGCAAGAAATAAGAAGAAAGTGTTTTATCCCCTTCCCTTCTGCAAAGGAGGGATAACAATTTTCAAAAGACGAGTGGAACACCTCATGGCAATGAGGCTAGTCGACCTTGGGCTTGACATGATAGAAGATGAATGGCCCTATGATCAAACAAGGTTCATGTTAGCCCATCTTATAAGTCGCAAGGCAAAAGGAAAATTTATTCACTAGGCCCTCCCAACAATCAAATCAAAGAAGTCCCCAAAGGATGACTCCTTAAACATGTATGTTGAGCTACATGAACTCCTAGACAAGACATGCCTTTTGTATAAGATGACAACTCTACCACACATGCCTATGACCCTACAAAGATAGTGACCCGTGGTCTGAGGAAGAGCCTCAATAATGAGTGGATCAAAGAGAAGATCAAGGCGTGGTAGAAATATAGGAAAGAAGTTGCTAAGATAGAAAATCCATTTAGGGCTTTTGAGATTGACGAAACCTACAAGGATTTATAAGATGAAGTACAAACCTCCCTTGTATCCTCATATGACACAAGCAATCTACCCAAATGGGGAAGATCCAAAGCATTCATAGAAGAGTCAGAGATAGCCTATGAGTCAGAAGAGGAGGACAATGGTCTTTTGGAAATGACTTCAAGAGGACAACCTGAAAGAAGCCAAGGGAAATACCCCCTCCATTATATCAAATGGAGGGACAAAGTTTATGATCACATGCACATTTGGTCCAAACATCGATTTCAATTGGGGACCCTAGTGCATAATTATCACAAACTATACATACTGCACAATAAATTTTCTAGGTAGGAAGTCAAAAGGGGAAAGAATTGATAGAACAGGTTCCCCTAGAATTTGCAACACAAGTAAGCCCTCGCTCCACTAACAAAACACCCTTGGTGAGTGTCACACAAACACAAGTTTGAATAAAGGCATTTACCCCATCTATGGAAGAATAGTTAAGTAGGAAAACAAGGAAAATACATATTCTAAAGGATTTTGGAGAAGAGGAAGAGGCAACTTTTGCAATGCCAACTATGAAAAAGATGGAGTCCTTCATCCCTATGGTTGCACAAGTATTTCTTCCCCTTCTTCTCCTTTTGCTTATTTCATTCCTGTTGTATCGCTAACCACATTTATTGCATCTGTTTAGCCAGCCCTCGCATCTACTTTTTTAACTCCCCTTCCCACTCTACCTTTTAACCAACCATTCAAGATGTCACAAATCCCTTTTCCTCCTTTCCTTGCTTCACCATCTATCACACATACACCAACCATCCCTCCATTTTCCTCATTTATGCCCACAATTTTCCCTCCATTACCTTTAGAAATAGTTATGGTTCCTCAATAGGAGATCCAAATTCCATATGGGCTTCCTCAAGTAGCCCCTTTTGTTGGAGGAATTGTGTAGTCCCCTACAAAATTTCACCACTAGATGCAAAGTACATGGCAAGCACATAAAGCCAAGATCAAATCTAGGAGACAAAAGGAGGGAAGAGCCCCAGTTCAGCAGCACATAAGAGCTTTATATGACCTCGCACAACTATCCTTAATCATTGCCCACATGGTCCATATTGTAGATAAGCCACAAGAATAGATGTGTGCCAAGGATTATTCTATCCAATCAATTATGATGGACCTCTCTCAAGCTTATCTCCAAGACTGGGTAGGACTAAAGGAGGAGACTCAAAAATCTATTATGATAGATTTCCTTAGAGTGATTCAGCAACTAGAGAAATGGGAGATAGAGCTCAATCAAATTAAGAATACCCTGAACCAATTGTACAAGGAAGCCAAGGCTCAAGGACTGGAGGTGGATAGGTTTCTTTAAGAGAAACAAAAGATGACCTCTAGAGAATGATTGTTGCAGACATAACTTGACAAATTAAATATCACTATGGAGGGCTATAGACAAAGGTTCAAATGAGAAGGTTGAGTTACAAGATAAAGAAAGGTTAGAAGAGATAATACAACTTCATGATGCTTCAGCCACATTAAGAAGTATGAGTGAATCATTTAAGGCTCAATTTACTACTAAGGAGACATAGTTGGAGCATGTAAAGGCTTAAATGCAAAATATGGTCTAAATGCCTCAAATGATTCAATTCATCAAATGCATGTATGCATCTCATTGGATTAAGATCACTGACACTACATTTGAACTCAAATGGGCACTCAAATTCATATCAGTAGCCCAAAAGCTCATTATGCAAGTAAAGGTCGTGGTCGATTAGACCCTTCAGGTTCTTGCACCTAAAGTATCTCAAGCCTAGATAATCTTGGAGAAGTTATACAACCTACACGAAGAGGCCCTCATAACAAAAGGGGTGGATGATCAATATCCAATGATAGCCAAGGTAGATCAAGTCAAAAGCTAGAACAATGCTACGCTGAAGTGCAAGGCTCAACTAAAGGCAATAGAGTAGACAGTGACCGAAATGAAGGGGCACATTGACTAACTTGTTCGATTGGGACTACCCTCTCCTTTATGGGATGATATAGATGTGTTAGGGAAAGAAGAATACAAAGTGGTGCTTGCAAGAAAATTAGTGGACTAGACATCTTTTGAGGGCTGGGTATAGACACCAAGCATCACAGAAGTTGAGATGATTTTTTAGCCACTCGCTTGAGTGGAGAGAAAATCAAAGGCTTTTGTTGAGAAACTACAGAGTATCTTTCACTAGGAGATAACTAAGATAAATAGAGCCTTTAAATTACTAAAGAGGAAAGGCCAGCCTTCAAAAAATGAATGGGCATCTATTTAGACTACCTTGGAGGCTCTATGAGGCCGATCACTCCCTCCTTTCTTTTAAATTTTGTTTCCTATAGATTTGAAGTATGAGATTTGACGTCCATGAGCACACTTCCCTAAGATTCACTAAGTACTATAGAATATACTTTAGTTCTACATTTATTTGATTCAAATAGATCACATCAATCCTGAATGCATTTGCAGTCAAATAGACTACACATGGTCAAAAGGTTCTAGCTCTAATTTTGAACCTCTATCAATGTTGAATCAAATAGAAATACGTCGCCAAGTTGAAATATCACTAATTTTCATGTGGAAAGATTGTGCAAGTTGTTAGAGTCATTGAAAGGAGAGCATCATCAAAAAGTATTGAAACACCAAGTATCTTAAGTACCACTAAGGTGGGCCCAAGCACTAAATGCTCTAAGTAGAACCAAATGTTATGGTTATGCCAAGTTTCATCATGGAGTAAGTCCAATATGTTGATAGGGCCTCAACCATTTCAAGGAGCACCAAGCTTCCATGTGTCTTGACTATGAGCCAAAGGTGGACTTTGTGTCTCAATGACAAAAATCATACGAAAAACCTAACACTTGGCACACTCATGCGTAGTTTCAATAGTGTAGTCCTAACACTGTGAGAAAGTGTGCCTCAACACCGACTTGTACAGTAGCCTTTAGGATTGATTCAAGGAAAGGAGCCTTCTTGAGCCATGGATCATGGCCAACACAAGAATTCAATGGCTAGTAATTTTATGAAGGGCCTTTCAACATCAAGAGGAGAAATGGCTTACCGATGGCTGACAGATGAATCAATAGACCTTTAGGTCTTGTAGTAAAAGTGTAACATTCCCTAAGGTTCCCTTAGGTGGCATGGTAGTACAAGAAAACATTTATACAATGGTTGAACTACCTACACATTTCTTGGTAGGCTTTCACTATTGCAAAATGGTGCCATCAAGTTTCAATAGAGAAGGACAATAGAGTTAGAAGAAATTCAAGTCCATGGTGACAGACGTAGCAGTTATATATATTTTTTGCTGATCTCATTTTTGGGAAATTAGATTGTTATAAAAGAGGTTGGCCGCCATTGTAATAGGAGCTTGGAAAAACTAGTGGGTTGGGCAATGTTTACTCATCGATCTAGTTCTTAGACTGCAAGAGAAGATTCAACAAGATCTTGAGCCTTTGTGTATGCTCTTTAAGAGTGAATCGAATATCTTATGACTATGCCTTAGCACCTTTCGTAATTTGTTCTCTCTTTAAATCAATGAAGAAGAAGTGATGCCCTGTGTTTATTCTTTGCCCATTTAGTCTTTCTTTTGAGTTCAAGATATTGATGTATTCCTTTGTTTTTAGTTTCAATGAATGATATTAGTAAATGGTCTGAAATTATGCTCCTTTGAGCTCTTAGCAACCATGAGTTAATATTGTATGTTAAATACGGAAGCATTGTGCCTTCGTTGCATTAATCCAAGACTCATTTTTAGGCACATCGCCTTAGAATAGATTTTATTTGAATTTTGTCTCTTCTCTTTCCCCTCCCTAATATTTTGAAAGAATTAATGAGAATCTTAAGAAGACCTAGCTTCTAAAATCCCAAAGGTTATCTTGTGATTTAAAAAATGAGTCCCACAATAATAGGGCTTCCCATTATTTTGGTGGTTGCCTATGACGAAGATTCAATTCCTAGGTACAAATGACAAAAACTATCAATAGTTTTCATTCAAAATCTGCATCAAAAAATGACCTTTCATATTTAAGTCTATTTTCTATCTACTTTTGGTGAGCTCATTGAAAAAGGTGTCCTCATTGAAAAATCCCTTATTGCCAAAGGTCCACTCAAGATCCATACCAAGAACAATAATCAAACGAATCTTAATTTTAAACTTTGGGCTAAGAATAAACATGTGGTTAGTGACAGTGTTACTAATTCCATGCACATTCAAACAACACAATCTTCCCAAAATAATGTGAAAATTATCCTTAAAACAAACATCATCACCCTTCTTGAGAAGCAATTTAGTCCCCCCTCTAATCGAAGATGTCACTTTATTGATTTAGTAAAACCTATTGAAAAAGTTCTTCTAAAACTGGTGCAAGCTAAAATGATCACATTTCCAATCACTAAGCCATTTCATGACAATCAACCTAAGCCTGCATGGTATAATGAGAAGGATTATTGTAGTTATCATTGTGTCCACAGAAATCCTACAAACAAGTGTATGAGGCTTAAGCTTGTTATCCAAGATCTTATTGATGAAGTAAAATTAGAGCTAACTAGAAATCCTTCATCTAATGTGCAATTGGGTATTTATTAGGATCCTCTTCCAAAGCACAGACGGTCCACTTCATCCCCTCCTTCTCATCCTAGTTCATCCCAAAATAACCATGCCAATAATGTTTTCTATGATAAGACTCCCTACTCCTATCCCTCTGTTATAGGGCGTATTGACTATGATCCTTCAAAAGTTCCCACTATTATCAGAAAATCTCCATCTCCTAATTGTGTTGTTACAACAAGATGTGGAGCAATTACCCTCCCAGGACCTCCATCCTCTTCCTCATCTTCCCAACTTTCCCATTATAATATCCTAGATCATCTTGGGAAGACACATGCACAAATATCAATCTTGGATCTCCTAAATGTGTATAAATGCTCAAATATGTAATCCAATTATTAATCATCAAAGGTCCATTCATGCTATGATACCAGTTGGCGAGATACAATGCTTAGACTACTACAATATGAAAGTTTTAAAATTTTATGTAAAACTGAAATTAAGTTGCCTTAATATGGAATTACCACGTAGAGATGCAACTTCTTGATGATGCTTAAATCATACACTTTAATATGCTTAATACAACCACCTTAGATGAACTTAAAATGACTATAAAAAGGAAGATAACATCACCATAAAATAGCAGCAAAAAAGAGGCACAAATCAACAACAAAGAGTGCAAGAAACTCTAGAAGATCACTTCACAACACAAGGTCCCTTTTGGAAAAAAAAATACACCAAGAAGAAAGGCCAAGCATCTATTATCTTCAAATGCAAGATTAAAATACATCCACTTCCAAATATCCTCTTCAGTCTTCAATCCAAAAGTGTCTATGTATAGAGTTTTATTCACTCTACTCACACACTCCCTCAAGCACATATGAACAAGAATTTCCTCACATTCTCTACCTCTTACTTCTACCCCTTTAAGAATCTATTATATACCATTTCAAAACCTAAATGAGGCATCTAAGATGGTTACACATCCCAACACCCCTCGTAAATTTCCCATCATATTTAACATAGCCCTTGTAGGTTATAACTGACTTACCAAAATGGGTGCCTAATTTGACCATATTCTCAAGGTGCTTTTTGTCTTCTTTCACAAGGTGTTATAGAATTATAATAGCCATTCCAAAATGGTTACAATTTTCCTAACAACCTCATAGGATTTAGGTTCCTAAAACTTCCATAACCTCCAAGATGCTTATCCAGTAAATAGTCACTTCCAACCAGTAAATAATTAATTAATGCCTCAAGTAAAAATTAATTACTATACCATTAAAAGCTTGATGGTAAGAACTAATTACCACTATTAGTGAAAATTTCATCCCTTGTGAGTGCATTTACAAAAAATATTTGGAATAATTAAATACATAGGATTTACACTACTTGATGGCACCTTAATCCTAACACTTAGATAAATTTTATCTTAGTATGAGAGAGATTTAGGCTAGAAAATTAGCCTTTTGAAGAGTACTATTTTTTTCCTCAATACTTGTAAGGCTAGAGAACAAAATATTGGTTCAATTTTGGGATGTGAAATAGCATCGCTCCCTTCAACATACTTGGGATTGCCACTATTTGTCAGTGCGATTCATGATACTTTCTAGACTAGACTATAGGATCATTTATAATGCAAAATTCTTTGTTTGAAGGGATCTCTTCTCGGCCAAGATGATAAGCTACAAGTTATTAAGGCCTCCTTACAAAACATCCCTATGTATTACATGATCTTGTTTTATATGCTGGACAAAATTATAGAGAATTTTGAGAAAATTCAAAAGAGACTTTTGTTGTTATACTTGGAAGAAAATAAAATTCTTCCCTTGCTTACTTGGGACTTATTTTGTAAACCCAAAATTAAAGTGGTCCTATGATTCAGAAGAATCAAATATTTTAACGTGGCCTCGAATGATAAAATCACATGGTGATTTCTCAATGAGTAAAAGGAATGGATTGACATCATATCCAAAATATGCTTGGAGGGGATAAATAAAGATGTGCGCTTATGTAATTTTCTGCCTCAAGGATCCTCCATTTGGAAAATAATGATATAGGAGGTTTATCCTGAATAAAGGCACTAGCTAGAAACTAGGAGATGGAACAAGAATAAATTTTTGGGAAGATGTTTTCCTTTTATATTACTTTGGAGGAGTTAGAATAGATGGATCCTATTGTGGATCTTTGTAAATCTATTGTAGATATAAATATGGAAGATTGCATTCACATGGTGAATGTGACATAGATGTGGAAGAATAGGGCTTCAATATCCAACTTGGTTAAGGAAGCTCTCTCTCAATTAGACTCCTTGTTGAATGCCCATCATATCCCTTAATTCCCTAGGAAAGATGATTTAATTTGGGCTACCTATCCTTATTGAGCATTCACTATTCTTTGGATTCCTCTTTGCTTGTAGATCATGGCCCATCCCTCTTTTGGTTAAGAATTTGGTAGCCTAAAATGATCCCTAAACTTAACATTTTCTTTTGGTCATTGGCCCAAAACAATAGCTCAAGCATTGATAATTTGGCTAAGATGGTTTTTCTCTACCCAATAGGTGTTGTTTATGCAAATAAGTAGAAGAATCAACTACTCATTTGCTAATTCACTACTCCATCTCTTGGGAGGTTTGGGGTATGTTTTTTCCTTCTTCAAAGTTACTGGGTTTGACCTAAGAACATATAGAGTTCTTTTTGTTAATGGAAGACCCCTTTCTTTACCCCTCTCTTAAATTTTTGTGGTACTTGGTCCTACCTCACATTGGTTGGGGTCTTTGAAATAAAAGAAATAATAGAATCTTCAAGGAGTTGAACTCTCAAGTATCGAGAGTGTGGTTAAAGAAAAATGGTAATCCATCACGGGGAACATTCTAGGGACTAATATAGAGAAGATAGCCACCTCTTCCATGCCTATGGTCACTAAGTTGGAACTAGACATTGCGGTAGCCTTGAATCTTGGCTTTGGCATCTCATCCCCTTTCAAAGGGAGTAAATCTTAGATACAAAACATTTCATGGTCTCCCATCTTATCTATCTATTATAAACTTATCTTTGATGGTGTGACTAAAGGGAGCCTGGGGCATATGAGTGGTGGTGGGGTTCTAAGGGATGTGAGAAGTAAATTGATTACTACTTGTGCAATTAATCTTCAGGCTCAAACTAATCATTATGATCAAATTGTGGTGGCCTATAATGCCCTAAAATTGGGCTAGAAAATTCATTTACAAAACATCATCCTAGAATGTGACTCCAGGAACATAATAAATTGCCTAGAAAAGAAACCTACACTTGGATAATTGTTAGTCTAATACAAGACTCTCTCAATATTATTAATAATATGAGATGTGTTAAGATAAGTCTCCTCTTTAGGGAAACGAATAGGGTGGTGGACCTTCTTGGAAATTAGGGGTTCACCATCAAGAGGTCTATAAATGGATGAACAACTATTTTCCTAAGGAGCCTATTATGTTTTGTGATAATGATGTTAATAATCATGCCAAATAAAGCACCTTGTGACAGAAATTAATTCATGCCATGTGGACACTCAATAGATAGTTTAAGCATGAGACTTAATGTCAATGGTATGATGACAATCCTTGTCAAAAATAATAAAAGTCAATATATTGAGGGGGCTTCTGGTAAGTTCCCTTACACTATGGATTTTGTTTTTACTTCAAAGGGGGATGTTGAGATTTGGTGGGGCTCACCTAGGGTTCAAATTTGGAGGTAAATTTTGGTTTATGAAAGAAGAGAAGTGAATATAGGTGGGGATATGAATGGGGTTGAGCCTGTGAGCTCTAGACAATGGAAACAAAACACTAGGTTTTGGAGGATTCTAGTGAATAGAGGCTTCACTCCATTTATGGAGAGATTGAAATGCTATAGTAATTCAATGGTAATTGATTTTGCTAAAGGGTGGGAGAATAAAAAGGTGAGTGTGCAAGGATTAGAATTTATGGTGTTGGAGGATTTTTTGGTAGAGGTCACTAGGTTATCCACAGCTAGAGAAAGATTTTTCAAGTATATGCATTTGAGAGATAAGGCCATGGAAATTTTCCTTAAGTCAAATGAAGATCCTGTTAAACTCCACTCTAGGTACACTTGGTGCTCTCCCAAATCTTTGTGAGATGCAGCTGACCTATGCACAACTAGAAGGCCATTTTAAGTCGATTTATTCATACCATTTTCTTCTAATAAACTAGTTTAGAAGAATAAAAATTGTGTCTCTTCCATTTTATCTTCTATCATTTTTGGAATCTTCCACTATGGATTGTAAGAAAGCCCCAAGCATGGTTCTCCTGTACTAGGGGATTATCATGTTAATTGTCAGCCACATTAGACAATTAAACCACACTATTTCTTCACTTATCCCCAAAAAGGATGATAACAAGGCCAACAAAATGTTGGATTACTTAAAATGTAGCTTTGAGGACTCAAATGATAAGGATTATAGTAGTTGGGAACAAATTACTTTTGAGATCGGGTTGGATTTTGAGTTATAAGATTCTAGGGAAAGTGACTCCCAAATGGAAACTAGGACCCATAATATAGGTGGTAGTAGGTAGCACAAAAGGAAAAGGGCAAGGACTCCTAGGTAGAGGATGATGGAGACAACCAAAAAGAATTTGGGAAGAGGCCATGAATTTTAGAGGAACAGTAAAGCCCCAAGAATCCTTGGCAAAGGTAAAGCTCAAATCTCTTCCATCCCAGATGCTGCTATAGAGGAGCCCTACCCTAAAATTTAGAACTCATGTCCCCAATTCCCAAGGACGTTACTCTTCCTCTCCCTAGCCCTATTTCAATACAAGATTTATTAGATGACCTAAGTATGGTAAGCCAAAAGGTGTTTACTCTTCATCAAAATTTTGAACTATAACATAATCTCATTAAATGGTTCTATGTAGAGATTAACATCATTAATATCAAAATGGAAATTATGGTCAAGAAATAGTGGGGGGAAAGCCAGGTGTTTGGTGGGGACAATTCAAGGATATTTCTTAATTGTGAAGCTATCCCTAATCTAAATACAATGATGGCTAAAATTGCTAACTAGAAGGAAAGTGTTGTTTCCCTAGAGAGGAAGAGGTTTTGAAAGGCTAGGAGAACTAGGATGCAAGATTGGGAGCATTAAAGAAGGACATGGATAAGGTTAAGGAAAAATTAAACAAGGTGACCAAAAATAGTGATATGGAATTAATGATCCTAAGTCAAAAGGTAAAAAAGGTGACTATAGGTACTAGTCCCATGGGGACTACCAAATATGATGTAGGTTTGATTACTATAATTAGAAGCATTAGAAAGAAAAGTGATCAAGGTGGTAAGAAATAGCTGCAATAATATCAAGATCTTGATGATATATTATTTATAGCTAAATTAGAACCTATAGATACCCTCAAGAAAATTTATTCTATATTTTTTTGTTCCTTTCTATTGGTTGTGTTATTTATTTTGTTGTTTGTTGGTAGTGTTTCCTATTTTTACTATTTTTGTGTTGGTTTTTTACTATGGGTCAATTGTTTCTATGCTAGTGTTTTGACTATTGTTAACAGTTTTAGGGCCCATTGAAAACCTATTATTGACCCCTTCTATAAAAAAATATTGATGTGAACTAGACTAATTTAGCAGAATGGTGGTGGATAGCTTCTCTAGTCCTTGGATTGGTGACTAGTGATGGTGTAGGAGCAACCCAACATAGAGAAAATATAGAAGATAGATTCTTGTGAAGAGGTCAAGTGTCATGAGTCAAGAAAAACATCAGTATTTTGATTGCAATAAATAATAGTAGGACAAATAGAAATGATAATGTGGTTAGAGTAAATAATTGTAGACCTGAAAGGGCTTTTATGTCTAGAAAATGGTGAAACTACTGACCTAGTGGCACTACTGGAAAACAATAAAATCAAATAACAAAAAGATACAAATGACTTGAATGGAACAATGAATGAAATTAATACATGAACATATTCAAAGTTTTAAAAAATATTCAAATAAATTAATGTTCCACAAAATGGAGCTAGTAATATCCTAGGGGAAGGAAGCTCAAAAAAATTAATTATATGTAGTATCAAGATAGATAGAAGGTTGAAAGTTGCCAATAATATAACACTCAAGTGTGAGATTGTTTTAATATAGCTAAGAAAGGATGGAGAAGAAAAATAGATAAACGAGTTCTAGAAGATCTTTCTAAGGCATAATGTAGTGTTGGAATTATGAATAAATTTGAGACCTATGCTTATCAGTGCATACCCAAGAAGAAGCTTTATATATGTAAGCATATCACTACATTATTATACACTTGTGGTCTTGTGACTTGACATATATCTTGATTGAGGCTAATAAGCTAACATAGTAAATAAGTTCCATCTGTATGTGTAGTGTCTTGTGGTGTCAAGTTTGTGGTATGATTCTTATGTATGATTATAATGTGTAAGCCTAAGATGTGTATAAGCTAGTTGATGAGGTAAAATATAACCTCATCATGTTTTTGTCAAAGTACCCATCCTTTTCCTTTTTTCCACCAATTATTTATGCAAGTATGTTTGGTTAAAAAAATTATTCATTATTTGGTGTAGAAAAAAATTGTATTTATCGAGTTTATTTATTACATGACTAACCATGATGAAATATTGATAAATTATATGACAAAGATCTTTTTTTGCTCTTGTGGGATACTTTGGACACTATTTGAAGAAGTGGGATACAACTCTAGAAGAACGTAGCCAATACAAGAAATTACTTCAAAGACCTCTTTAAGAACTCTAGAGACAAGACAAGTATTGGGGAACACAAAATATATGTCAATCAATTAAATACTACTTATGTATTATTTAATATTTTTATGAAAAACATAAAAACTTTTATGCCAAAATCTACTTTGCTAATGTTTTGCTATTCATAAAGGGTTTCAAGGGTCCCTTCAAAACTTGTCTTTTACCCTTATATTTATAAAAAAAATGAACAAATTGATGAACCAATAATATAAGGGTAAAGATGAGTAATATTGGGAACCATGACAAGGATATATTAGTTTGTTTGTCATCAACGGACCTTTTTGGGGATGCTTGAGCCTAGCACACATGGTGAGAATTAAGAAGAATCTCCAAAAATGAGACTAAGCATGAAGGGTTTGAAGACAAGGATATATAAAATATAAAATCACAAAATAGACATAGAGGGAAAAATAAAAATAAAAATGCTACACCATTAGGATACTTGCAATCCTCTAGCTCCTTCATTTTTCTAATCATTGTCCCATATGTGTCTTCATATTCGTTAAATTTGTCAAATCCCTTATTATTCATTAATGGTGACCTAGTTTGTAAAGGCTTAGTTTGGTTTTACCTTAGTCTATCTTAAACATTGCCTTATTGACATTACTATATGTGTCAATCTTATAAAAAGAGTTTAAGGCTTTTATGGAGAAATAGACTAAGAAGAAGATCAATGCCTTGATAAGAAACAATTATCAAGAGTTCTAGTTTGTAGAGTTAGAAAAATTTTATAAGGACAATGGGATATCAAGATAACAAGCATCTCTATAAACATCTTAATAGATAAATGATGTTGCAGAGTGCATAGACATGATGTTAATGGAAAGGGCTATGAGTATGTTCAATGGTGATAGGTTAGAGAAAAAATTCAAGGCAAAAACAATCACTACTACTTATTATTTTATCAACCAATCACCTACATCATCTCTTCTCGATAAAATCCTTGAAAAGCTTTTGATGGGAAGGAAGTGATCCCTTCAATAATTTAAAGTGTTTGATTGCAATTCTAATGTGCATATTCCAATATGGAAGAGGTCTAAAATACATTATAAATGTGTGAAATGTATCTCCATTAGCTATAGTGAAGGTGTGAAAGGATACAAGCTTTAGAATCTTATAATAGGAAATGTGGTTCATAGATGAAATAAGAGGATTTTTCTCTATAGTTAGAGAAACCAAATGACACAGATAAAAATAAGGTGAAGATTAAGTCAATGTCCAAGGAATATGCATTGAAAAGAGAAAAAGAAGTTCAAGAAGAGCAACTAGAGGGAGGCGATCCTATTGAGGATTTGAAAGGAGGACTTGTTACTCCAATCATGAAGAGGTCCACTCAATAGAGAAGTGAACCGAAAAGGTAAACTTAAAATGACTTTAGCTAATTTTTACATTATTTTCTAATGATGATTAGCCTAGAACTTTAAAGGAGGTAACAAAATAAAAAATGAGTAAGTCCTAAGATATGACCTCCCAAAGTTTTTGCATCATTCTCCTCTAGTTGAAAAGAACACATCTTCTGCAAGTTGTGCAACTCGTCTAGATCTAGCTTCTTCACAAATTTCTAGCAAGAAATTAATTAAACAAGTTAATACTTCCCTACCACGACTCCCAATATTTTTCGTTAAAATTTTCTCATGTAGACTTAGTGAAAATTAAAATTTATTTAACATGAAAAATAATACTCTCTCTTGATTGGTTTACTCTAGATAGATTAAAATTAATTTTTAAGAGATAACAATAGAATTGTAATTTAAGAAACAATTAGAAAATAGTTTTTAAATGTTAAAATTTTCAATTTTTTCTAAATTTTAATATAACATACTAATAATTTATAAGAAAAATAATTTGTGATAAAAATATTTAATTATATTTTATATCACTAAAAAAGTATATATATATATAATGTAATATTTTTTTTAAATAATTATATCAACTACACAACATTTCAGTAATTATATTTAAATATAAAATGACATAACAAAATTTTTTAACTATTCAAAAAATTAAAGATTAATATGAATATTACACAATATAATATATTAATATTTAGGTCAATATAATATTTCAATATTTAATATTTATACACAAATATATATTTTATTTTATTTTACTATAATAATCAAAATTAAATAATCAATTAATATGAATATTATATTAATATAGACATTAGAATTTTTGTTATAATATTTGCATAGAGGTAAAGAAAAAAATATTATTTGTCAGCATTAATTAAACAAGTTAATGTACTATTTTTCTCCTTAATTTTAGTGTGTTTGTTTTATTTCACAAAATTTCTCATTAACAATCACAATATAGATAAATGGTTTTCCTAATATTTTTTGTTAGATTTTTCTCATATAGACTTACAAAAAATTAAAATTTGTTTAACATGAAAATAATACTTTTAATTAGTAGAATAATAATAATAATAATAATAATAATAATAATAATAATAATAATAATAATAAAAAATAATTTAAAAAAAAAAACTCATTGAAAAAAACAATTAGCAAATAGTTTTTAAATGTAAAAAATTAATAGCAATAAAATTATTATTATATTAAAATTTAAGAGATTAAAATATCAAATTTATAAATAATATATATAATGAGAAAATATTACTTGATTAACATTAAAAAAATTATTTGTTTAATAATAAAATTCTTCGCAAGACTATTGCCATCTACTTCCCTCCCACTGTAATTTTATCCTTGATTCTCCTTGATTTTAGTGTGTTGATTTATTCAAAAATCACAATAGAGATAAATGGTTTTTGGAATAGTTTTTATTAAAATTTTCTCATATAGACTTAGGAAAAATTAAAATTTATTTAACATAAAAATTAATACTCTGTTTTGATTGGTTTACTCTAGATAAATTAATCACTAGATAAAAAAACTCATTGAAATAATAAAGCCAAAAAAACAAAGGCAGATACTAATAAATTAATCTAAAATATAAAAAGAATCCTTCAATTATAAAAGTCAGATACATGATATCAAAGGCCAGCTATAAATCCCACAAATTTAAATTAAAAATTATCATTCAATCAAAAAGGCATCATACAAATCCTACTAGATTTAACTGTAAGGATGCATCTCAAATTTCAATCATAAAGACGAGATACAAAGATTACTCAATTTAACAAACTAGACCAGATATAAATCTTGACTCCTGCAATAGACACAACCAAAGACACACAAAACACTTAGTTTATTCACACTAATAGTTATTGCTGGATAAAAATGGTTGTTAAGGTTGTATTTTGGATGAATCTGATATATTATCAGCACTGAATAGCGATGCTGTTCCACCCAAACCGGTGCAGTCGGTTGTAGTGACAGCAAGTATAGTATGTACTGCACCCTCACAACTATCACCATTCTACAGATAGACTGTCTGTCCTTCGTATATAAAGTCATATCCTCCATGGACGAGTAAGTTAGAACACCCACAACTACTGTATCGGAGACCAAGGGTATTACACCCAACCCCCGACCACGCAGTAAAAGCACTACCCACATAAGGCTTTAGAAACAAGAGCCATACAAGCAATACTCCTACGTATTTCAAAACATTAATTTTCTTCATTGTAGTTGTACAAAACAAATGTTTGCATGTACAGGTGAAGGAATTGTGCTTGTATTTATAGAGGAAAAACATTAACTTCAAGATAAAAGATTCGATGAATTTTTGCATACTATTGGTTGTTTTGCGTTTCTAAGGCCTGCAACTGTTTTTTTTGAACGGATTTTTTCTGTTGTTTGTTGGCCTAAAATTGATTTTCATAGGCTTTCCTCTTACTTCTTTATGAGTTTTATGGTCAATAGTCAAAGGTCAATTTTGGTCAATAAAAATAGGATAAGTATTAATCATTTTTATAATGAATCATGTGTAAAATTGCTATTAACTGTTTGATCATTAAAATGGATGATATTTAAGTAAAGTGGTCTGCCCTCCTTAACTATTTTAACTATGTATCTGGTTTATTATTGCCCTTTATAATTATAATAGATTAAATTTGTAAGAATATATTCATTTCAAACTTCTCTCTGCCTCCTCTTTAAAATGTTATGCCATCTCTCATCTATCAACTACAAAACACATATTACTATTATGACACTATAAAGACAGGTACTCTCACTACCTAACACTTGTTATATATAGATTTTCAAATAATCAAAACTTTCATTTACATTTGCATTTGTGATTTATTCTTTAAATTGCTTTCCACAATGGGAATTTCTCACCTTCAGCAAACGCTAAAGTCCGTTCAAAAATTTCTGACGCAGCACTCATGACGATCCCCTCGAGCTGTTGCCGATGAAAATCACGTCCATTAATAAAAGAAATCTTATAAAAATCTTTCTGCAGTTAAAGGTTAGCTCCCATTTATCTGTTTTCAATTTTTATTTTTTAAACATATGAGATAAAACTATAGAATGGTTAGCTATTCTTTATTTTAATAAAGACATATAGTTTTATCTTTAATTTTTAATCTTTTTTTATTTTCATTTTAAACTTTTCTAATTGTTTATCTATTTTTTTAAACATTTCACTCTTAACAAAGAGTTATTCCTAATAAATTTATTCAACATAATGATCAATCATTTAATTTATAAAATAATTTGGTTATGTAAAGATTATAAATTAAAATAATCTCCATTTATGTTAGGGTTGGGGTTCAATATTTGATCTAATTATTAAATATTATAATTTAAATACACATATAAATAATTTGGTTGCATGAATTTATAAGTTCATATGATGTTAAGTAAATTTATAAATTTATATAATATTAAATTATTTTTCTTATGTTCTAGTCATATAAAATCTATTTTGATTGTGCTAGACACTATTATCTAGAGGCAGAAATCAATTTTACATATATTAGTAATTTGCTTGTTCAAATCTCAAAAAGATAACTGTTAACCTTATAAAATATTAAATTCTAAACCTCGAACCCATGAAAGAATATGTTGTTAAGGTATTATTCCTAGCTTGTCCATTGCCTAGATACAAATATAACTAAATTTGATTATGCTAAGCTATTTAATTTAAATCTCATAATAGATTTCTATACTATGTCAATTCTCATTTAGTTGGACATATTTTGAGAAAATATTTTAATTTGATTATATAAAAGTTATATAATTATCTTATATTTAGTGCCACTAGCATAAGTAGTTTTGTAATGTATGGCTCTAATACTTCCAAGAAATTCATTCTACTACAATTTTGATTCATTCTTTTGTTTTGCATCCAAAGTATCTTCACTTCTTTACTTATCTTATGTTGTTGCTCTATCCCAATTAGTATAGATTAGTTAAATTTCTTGATAATCTTTGTTAAAAATGGAGGAAAAAATACAATTAAGATTTTAAAATATATAATTTCATAATAATTTATGTGCAATTGTGAAATTCGCATACTATGCCAATTCTCATTTTGAGAGAGCATTTTAATTTGATTATATAAAAACACAAATAATTATATTTCTAAATAAATAATTAAGTTCTAAAAGCATTTTTCTCCCATTGATTTAGTTCACTAGCTTAGGTAGCTATGTACAAGATGGGTCTGCTCTCCAATAAATTCACATTACTATAATTTTGGCTCATCATCTTGTTTTCCAGCCAAAATAGCTTCACTCTTATCCTTATCTCATGTTGCTACTCTTTCTAAGTGATTATGCTTGTTACACTTTTTGTTCTTTGCACGAAGCAGGAAATAAAATTGAAATTTCATAATATATATAATTTCATAATATATATGCAATAATGAAATTTACATACTATGCCAATACACATTTTTAAATATTTTTATGATTTGATTATATATAAAATACAATTATTTTCTAGTTCTATAAAAGGAATATAGAGATATATTTGTCTACCACTAATTTAGTGTCACCATCTTAGGTATCTATGTAAAATATGGGTCTACTACTTTCAAGAAATTTATTAAACTATGATTTTTGGCTCATCCTCTTATTATAAACCAAAGTACCTTTAATCCTATCCTTATCTCATGTAGCCACTCTATCCAAATCAGGGAAAATTTCAGTGTCAATTTGTCGCCAATTGGTGATTTTATAACTTTTGGGGATTAGAAAATGGCAAATATAACTAGCTTTCATAGTATACTATTTCACCCAAATTTCATTGTATTTTTAGTCCTGTAGCTTCAAATAACCTACGAATTGATATTTTAAAATCTTAGAATAGCATTAGATAAGCATGCTATTAATTGCAATTTGGTCCTGAAGAAGTGTGCCAACAAGAATTGGAAGATAGAAGAACTAAGGACAAGAGCACCAAAGGATGAAAGGGTATAGGTCGGGAAAATGTTTTGGCTTAGAACATCCACACATTCTGAAAAACCTAGGAACCCACCAAGGAAGTAAATGCGGAGAACATGCACTAGACTTAGAAAATATCATATTTTTGGTGGAGAAGGCAATGAAACATGGTCTATTCAAGAATTGGTGATTTTCTAACTTTTGGGGGTTAGAAAATGGAAAATATAACTAGCTTTCATAGTATATTATTTCACCCAAATTTCATTGTATTTTCAGTCCTGTAGCTTCAAAAAAACCTATGAATAGATATTGTAAAATCTTAAAATAGTATTAGATAAGCATGCTATTAATTGCAATTTGGTCCTGAAGAAGCATGCCAACAAGAATTGGAAGATAGAAGAACTAAGGACAAGAGCACCAAAGGATGAAAGGGTCTAGGCCAGGAAAATGTTTTGACCCAAAACTAAGAGCAAACAAAAAAGGGGGCTGACCTGGGAAAATGTTTTGGCTTAGAACATCCACACATTCTGAAAAACCCAGGAACCCGCCAAGGAAGTAAATGTGGATAACATGCCCTAGACTTAGAAAATATCATATTTTTGGTGGAGAAGGCATTGAAGCATGACCTATTCAAGAATTGGTGATTTTCAAACTTTTGGGGGTTAGAAAATGACAAATATAACTAGCTTTCATTATATATTATTTCACCCAATTTCATTGTATTTTCAGTCTCATAGCTTCAAATAACCTATGAATTGATATTTTAAAATCTTAGAATAGCATTATATAAGCATGCTATTAATTGCAATTTGGTCCCGAAGAAGTGTACCAACAAGAATTGGAAGATAGAAGAACTAAGGACAAGAGCACCACAGGATGAAAGGGTCTAGGTCGGGAAAATGTTTTGACCCAAAACTAAGAGCAAACAAAAAAGGGAGCCGACCTAGGAAAAAGTTTTGGCTTAGAACATCCACAGATTCTGAGAAACCCAGGAACCCACCAAGGAAGTAAATGTGGAGAACACGCCCTAGACTTAGAAAATATCATATTTTTGGTGGAGAAGGCATTGAAGCATGACCTATTCAAGAATTCTCTAATTGAATATAATTGATGGGCTATGCACACACAAGGGGAAAAAAAGACCTCTAAAGATAGACTATTCAAGTCAAGGTGATTGTTCAAATAGGATAATACTCATCTCATGCAAAAAGAAATGTTCTAGGACATTATTTATTTATAATACATCTATGAGAAAATAAAAAAAGCCATACAATCTTCTAGGAATAACACTAAACTACTTATGATGTTCTAGGCTCTATTTTACCCACTTTTTAAATTGTTGATGTTGAAAGGAAGGAAAGTATGCAAAAACACTTTTTATGAATTTTTTTTAGGAGAGTGTTGTGAATGTTCTAATCATTTATCAATTATAGAAAGTAGAAACACATATAAATATAAGATAAAGTGTTGGTGTATAAACTCATATGAGTTATACCTAACTTAATCATAGTTAGTGGTTTTCCTCACATGTGGAAAGACTAAGTCCTCTTGTTGAGTCATTAGTTAATGTGTCGATCCATCTTCAACAAATCATTGCTATTTTGGAGGGAGGTTAAATCTTGAGCTATTCTCTTGGTTCCTATTTCGACACCTTTCCTATTCTCATGGAAACTTGTTCCTCAAGCTTCACCTATTTATACCTATTCGGTTGTAAATCAATTGGTTCATTTTCAATACATTGCATTCATGTTTGATTTCTTCTCCATGATCTTGGACTTCTGCTCACACATGGTATCAGAGCAAGTGGAATTTTAATAATAAGCCCCTGGTCATATGGTTTTTTGGCCCTTGGTCACACCCAACCACATGGGGATTAACTTTTTCCCTATCAAGTTTTTTCCTCCATATATTAGTTGGCACAAAATTTTATTTTCAAGTACATTAAAAATATTTTTTGAAAGTGTAATTTTTTGCATATGCAAAAATTGTAAAGGCTATAAATTTTGTATAGGATCTCGTAATTGAGTCATTCAAAAGGCAAAAATGCCTAATTTTTTGTCCTCTATCATTTTAGCCTGTCAACGCACTATTATTCTAAAGTGTCCGAACAAGTTAGTTTAGAGTGACAAAAACACTTCTTTAATAAATTGAGCAATCTGGGGGGAAACTATAAATAATCAGGGGAAAAATATTGTTGTATGATGTCATGCACTGCTTATAAAGTGTCACTTTAAGGGGGGGTAAATAAGTAAGAAGAGTGCACACAATCAATCACTTCTTCTATCACTAAAGCACGACCTTAATTCTCAAAACTGAGTTTGAAACTAAATCATTTCCTCAACTCTAATAGGGATAAAAAGAGATAAAAAATGCCACAATCTAAAATAGAGTTAAACTATTGGGTCATAAGTTCAGTTGTTGGTGATCATATGTCACCATTTCTGGAAATGTTTATAAAACTAGAACCTTGTAGAATCTACAAGATTTTAATGAACCAAAAGTATTATGATGTCATTGGTAAAGGCACAATTGAACTAGGGAATGATATTCTAAATAATGCATACTATATCCTTGGTTTGTTTAAAAATTATCTCTCAGTATATGCACTTACTGATTCTGAAAAGATGATAGAATTCACTACAGATGCTACCCTCATCAGAGAGTCCAAATATAGAAAACTAGTTGTAGTTGGTAAAGTCTGCCATCCAGAAGCCTGCTTCATATTTTCACACTTTATAGCTGATGAAGAAGAAGTTAACTCAGAGCCTAGTATCAATTCGAGGTTCAACTCAGTTGGCTCAATATAGCTAATTATTAGGTCTCCAATAAAGATATTTTGTTGTACTTGTACTTCAAAAAAACTGACAAATAAAAATCACTTGTGTAATCAATCATGAAAATTGGGAATTGTATATACACTGAATTATAAAGTGTAATGGGGGGAACAATCACTTCTCAAAGAATCACATAGATTCTTTATCTCATTCACATGTGCACATATGCACATCCTTTTATCAGGCTTTAGTATACCAACTTCTATACACATTGGTGATGATTTGTCTAATTTTCTGAATATTCAAAAAATTTAGAATTTACAACATATTTTGCTTGGAGAGTTCACAACATCAGCATCTAGGTCTATATCGGCATCATCATCATCTAGAGGGGCCATCTAACTCTTTGTTTTCTCTCTTTAGGAGGAAAGTCTTTTCCCATAAGGTTTTCTTTCTTTCTCTATTTTATGAGAGATGTTTTGTAAATGAGTACCTAAAATGGCACACAACCGGGACTCATATTTAATAAACCCACCTAAGCTATGCTTAAAGGGGGGTGTTTCTATATAAACTCATACAAGTTATACCTAACTTAATCATAGTTAGTGGTTTTCCTCACATGTGGAAAGACTAAGTCCTCTTGTTGAGTCATTAGTCGATGTGTCGATCCATCTTTGACATATCACTGCTATTTTGGAGGGAGGTTAAACCTTGAGCTATTCTCTTGGTTCCTATTTCGCCACCTTTCCTATTCTCATGGAAACTTGTTCCTCAAGCTTCACCTATTTAGACCTATTTGGTTGTAAGTCAATTAGTTTATTTTAAATACATTGCATTCGTGTTTGATTTCTACTCCATGATCTTGGACTTCTGTTCACACATAAAGAATGTACCATACCATAGTTGTACATGGAGAAAAACCTTTTGAGTGCAAAACCCTATACTCTAAAGTAGCCCCATGTATTATTCAATAAATAACACAATTACAATAGACTTGGAGAGTGATTCTTCATAGGAGCATCTCCAACCAATGATTTGGAGGAATTTTGATAGCATAATATTAATACATACAAAACTTGCTATCAAACCTCTGTCTCAAGTACCCATTTAATAGAAGATAAAACATGAAACCATCAAATGGTAATTTGAAAACCTCTTGGTGTATATTAATATTACTTAAGTGTGCACATCCATCTATGTTTAGCCTTGAGCTATACTTGGCATGCCTAGATTAGCTTAACTGAGTTAAGTGGTTGCTTTCCCTATTCTTGGAGCACCACTATTCTTAGTAAGCTTTTCCTATTATTGGCTTGACTATTCGTGGCCAATTATGCCCTATATTTACTACATATTGGAAGCTAATTTAGTATCCCATATTTTTCATTCCAATTGTCCATTATTGTCAATACTCATTTTCTTGCCGGTTGAGTGTGCTCCTATTTATCTCGAGTGGCTCGAGTCAATACTCACATTCGCTCAATGTTTCTAGTTTCTACATGGTATCAGAGTGGGATTGTGTGGATGTTTGTTCAAATTCTATGAGTTCTTGATAGTGTTGTTGTGGGATCTCTCTTCCAAGCAAGGTCCAAATCCAAAGAAGGTTGATTTGTATAAAATCATTGTGCATCTGGTCTAGTGCAAAGGATTAAGGCAGGAACACCCTGTTTGGGCAGAGAAAGCTATTCAACCCTGGTCAAACAATAGTGAAGGAGGAAATTTTTATTTGCAGAGGAGGTTGACATCTATGCAGAGGCTAAGAGAGGGCATATTCATCCCTTGATTCATGTGGGAAGGTGTCCAAGAGAGGTGACTACAACACTTGTTTCCCCTTCATTTTCTATTTTCCTCAAAGGTAATTAAAACCTCTATGTTTCCCCTATTTGTTACCCCATCCAGGTGATTTAATCGCCCTCATATTTGTGACGTGTAATACAAGCAGATCCATAGAGGCTTTGAAGGGTCTTGATCCAAAAGGGTCAACCCACGACTTGTTTTGGAGGCTGATTCAATTCACTAAGAGGATTTATTTTGCCAATCCATTGTCTTTGCAAGGAGGAGTGATCCCTTTGAGTCGATCTGCAACCTGATTGAGAGAGTTAATCTATTTTCCAAGGCATTGCTTGGAGACCTAGGCATGGCATGTTGTAGGGTAGGAAAGCCCAATCCAGGCATTTTAAGGAATCAGTGGAGTGTGTTAAGCCTAATCTAGCCATTTAAAGGTGTATTGATGGGAAAGAGATCCTAATCTAGGTGTGTTGAAGGCATGGAAACTTGGAGAAGTCCCACACCTTATTCTGTGAAGACTTGCGACTATTTTTCTAAGGCTGATGGCATATGGAAAGCCCATGACTTTTTCTACAAAACTCATAGCTTGAATCTAGCACAAAAGCCTACTAAAAAGCATGCCCTAATTAGGGCATTGACTTTTTTACGAAAAGCTTTTAAAAATATATATATAATAGCTTTTTTTAAAAGGAAAAAGGTTAATTTTAGAGTGCATTTAAGTTAGAGCGATTTTAGGTAAAAAATTTAACCCTATTAAAGGGAAACTAGATTAAAGTGCCAAATTTAAAAACACATTGTAACCAATTTGGGCTTGATCAAACTAAATTTATAAAGTGTCACTACATGATGCAAAATTGGATTTTTGCCTATGCACTCAATTATAAAGTGTCAAAATTTAAGGGGTCTCAAAAATCAATCAAGTTGGGGTTTTGTGTGTCATGTCTTTGAACACTTTCTACTTTCTCACCTTTCTTATGCATTGAGATTATTGGTGTCAGTTTCATCATGGGTTTCACTGTTCATCCTTTTGTGGTAATCCTGGAGAAGGCCAATTATGATTCTTGGCAAAAAGGCATCCAGACACACCTTAGATGGCTTAATCTTTTACCTTATCTCTATGGAATCATGCCTAAACCATACACAGTAGGGAGAAAATTAGCTTGGGGAAATATCATTCACCATGTAGTAGGTTTGATTTGTCTTAGTGTTGATTCTGACACTCTTAGTGTTGTATCATTTACATTGAGTGTTTTCGCACACTTTGGACTAGAATTTGGGAGATTTGCAGAGATCCTCATATCTCTCCATTCCCATATGATCCTACTATAGATTGTCTTCTTTCTGTTGCTAAAATAGAAAACATACCCTTTGATGATGATAATTCAGATGAGTTTGAGTATATTGCTAGTCTTAGATGGTTAGATGACAAACAAACTTCTCTTTATGCTTTCACACCTATTGCTTTGATAGTGTATAGTGACCTTCCTTTGAGAGCTTCTAATGATTCTTTACAACAAGATATTGAGATCACATATCCTATAGCACCTATTGCTTCATCAGAGTACCGAGTCTTTCCTTTGAGATCCTCTAATGACTTTTTGCATTAGGAAATTAAGAATTCATCTATTTCATATACTATTGCGTCACAACAAATTCTTGAGGTAGAGTTTTCTTCTTCTTCTAGTTTCGACAGCGAGAATAGTGATGGGGTGCCATATCCATCCATATTGAGACTCATTTTTTAGGATGAGGATTCAATATCTAACTCATCCACATCCATCTCTCTTTGTGCTAGACAACCACTTTAGAGTGCATATACTTGGGTATAGAATCTTGGTGATGGTCGACTTGCATTGTCACATTACATGGCACATGCTTTCTATGCCTCCACTTCTGAGTTCATTGTTGCTCCTTCGAGAGTTTCTAGTGATTCATTACAACAGAGTCATTCAAGATTCACTTCATTGTGACACGCTTCTGCTAGACATCTCTTAGTTGTTTGTAGAGTCTCACATATCGGATCTTAATGACACCTTGGAGGATCTCATCTTACTGTTTGATGATAGTATACATACACTTGTTTCTACTACAGAGTTGAAAGAGGCTTCACTGAGGGCTTCCGGTGATTCTTTGTAGAACATCACGTGGGATTTGATTTGTAGCCATATGACATGTAATGACATTTCACTTTCATACATCAGTTCTTTGGATCCTATTCTTCATTAGTCTTCATATGATTTTGAGATGCCACTTCTTGCAATTAGGCCAAAGACTCCTGATTTGTTTGTGACTCATTTTGACATCAGCATGATGACATTTGAGTAGTGTTCTAAGATAGGGTACATCATGAGACTTACTATCTCACCTTGCTTCTTTGAGTATTCACCATTGGACTTGTTTCTTCCTAACGGGAGAAATGTCATTTGCCACCAATGGATCATTTTCAACATTCATACATGGGCATCCTCTTTTGACACAAGAGATACTTCATTGTGGGGGGTTACATAGTCTCTTTCTCTCTCTTCCTTGAGAGGTTCTTGTCTGTATCATCTCAATCACCATGCATGGATTTAGGATTAGTGCATAGACTCTTCATTTTCCTTTCTCTTTTAGAGGGAATCTTTTTCCTATAGGCTTTTCTTCCATTCTCTATTTTTATGAGAGATTGCATTGTACATGGGTACCTAGTTAGACCTAGTTGCTAGAACCCATCTTCATTTATCCCACCTAAGTTATGCTTAAGATAGGGTGTTGGTGTATATTAAGCTTACTTAGGTGTGCACACTAGTTTATGTTTAGCCTCGAGCTATACTTGGCGTGCCTAGATTAGCTTAACTGAGTTAAGTGGTTGTTTTTCCTATTCTTGGAGCACTACTATTCTTAGTGAGCTTTTCCTATTATTGGCTTGACTATTCTTAGTTGATTATGCCCTATATGTACTACATCTTGGAAGCTAATTCATTAGCCCATATTTTGCATTCTAATTGTCCATTATTTGCAATACTTGTTTTCTTGGAGGTTGAGCATGCTCTTGTTTGTCTCGAGTGGCTCAAATCAATACTTGAATTCACTCAATGTTCCTGGTTTCTACAAAACCATGAACTAAAACCACCTAAAATAATGGTGCTCAAATAATTAGATATAAATCTAATACCCAAATTCTAAGATGAGTCCATAGCCTAAGAGTACTCCATTCCTCCCACTTACCATAACCTCGTCATAACCTCCTCAACAATTTTTGCTTTCCATTTTGGCTCCATTATCCCCAACCAAAGATGACTTATGATGTGTCATAACTTGCATCACACATTGGTCAACAAGTGTAACTCCCCTTTTATAGCTCTTTTAGGTGTCCGAAATGACTCAAAAATTTATTTTGACCAAAAATTAACTCTCAAACTAATAAATTCAGTTTTTCTATTTTTAACTTGAAAATTGAAATGCTTGTAATCATAACATTAGGTGCAAGGTTGACACATGTTTCATACTATAGGTATTGTAGACTTTGAGATATTGATCTGTTTTGCTAATGCCTAAACTATCTCCTGCTTCACTTACAATATATAATTTTCATTGTTGACAAAGTAAAATAAAAAATATATATTTGTTTTGTTTTACATTTATTTTATATTTTGTATTTTAAAATTTGCAGTATTTCAATTCTATATATTATTTTGTTTTTTATGTAAATGGATGCCACATGAGACTCCATACATAAAACATATATTATTTAAATATAAAGGTCAAATAAAAATTCTACCTAAGGGTTGTAGTTTAAATACATTTAACTAAAAAGAAACATATTTCAATTATAAAAGTCCCCATCATAGTAACCTCATTAAATGTCCAATCTTAAATAAATTTAACTTAAAAATATTCTTCAATTATATAAACTAAATTTTGAAGAAATCTTAATGATATAATTCTAAATAAATTTTACTAAATGACAACTAAATTATAAAGTTTATATATAAAATTTTATTTAAATATTAAATTTAAAATAAATTAAATTCAAATATATTCCTCAATTATAAAGGGCACATGTTATGTAAATTTAACCTAAAAAGAATCCTTCAATTATAAAGGTAGATACATATGATATCAAAGGCCAGATATAAATCCCACAAATTTAAACTAAAAATTTGCAGTCAATCAAAAAGGCCAGGTACAAATCCTAAGAGAAGGATGAATCTCAAATTTCAATCATAAAGACGAGATACAAATCTTTCTAAATTTAACAAACTACACCAGATATAAATCTTGACTCAACTCCTGCAATAGACACAACCGAAGACACACAAAACACTTTGTTTATTCATACTAAGAGTAATTGCTGGATAGGAATGGTGGTTAAGCTTGTATTTTTTATGAAGCTGATACATTATCAGCACTGAATGGCGACGCTGTTCCACCCAAAACCGGCGCAGTCCCTTGTATTGACACCAAGTATAGTATGTACTTCACCCTGACAATTACCACCATTATAAAGATGGACAGTCTGTCCTTCGTATACAAAATCATATCCTCCATGGACGCGTAAGTTAAAACATCCACACTTATTGTAACGGTAACCCCAACTATTACACCCAAGCCCGGACCATACAGTAAAAGAACTACCCACACAAGGCTTTAGAAACAAGAGCCATACAAGCAATATTCCTATATATTTCAAAACATTAATTTTCTTCATTGTAGTTGTACAGAACAAATGTTTACATGCACCGCTGAAGGAATTGTGTGTTGTATTTATAGAGGAAAAACGGGGTTCAATAGGGTGAGTCCTCTTGTTTGTAACGTCAAGATTCGACGAGTTTTTGCATTCTATGGGTCGTTTTGCGTTTCCAAGGCCTGCAACTGTTTTTTCAAGGCGTCGTTTCCAACTGTCTGCATGTGGGAACGGATTTTCCATAAATGATTGGATGAGATTTTTCTGTTGTTTCTTGGCCTGCAGACGGGAAATTTGATTTTCATTTTGCAAGGCATCATACTGACGTGGAACCAGCGGGTGCTAACCTTTGCCCTCCGTTAACTGTTTTAACTTCTTATTTCGTTTATTATTGTCGTTTATATGTTTTATTATATATGAATTTTCAAATTGCCAAAATTTCATTTGCCTTTGTGATTTTTACTTTAGCTTGATTTCGCACAATGGGAATTTCTCAACTGCAGCAAACGGTAACGCCCGTTCAAACATTTCTTCCGCAGCAGTCATGCTGAGCGTAAACAGTCGGTGGGTTGTGAAATCTGCTTCCATGGCACTTTTTTACCTTTTGTCTTTTGTCCCCGTTTCTGTTACCGTCCCTGTTTGCGTTGGCATTTCTTCTTTCCATTGGCCGTTAACTCTTTTCTTCTCATTTACTGTGTCCATGTGGCTTTACTTAAACATCATCCATTTCAATGGTCAAACCGTCAATACCAATTTTATACTTCATCTATAATAAAAAGTGCTAAATATTTGTTCTATTTTCATTCGATAAAATTGATTTTTGACTGTTGAAATGGATGATATTTAAAAACAACCTGCCCCTGTCCAAACTTCATATTTTAAATCTTATTTCCCTCCAATTAAAATATGGACATCCATCAAAGCATGCGAGATAGAGGAATTTCAGGGGAATAGCAGCAGAAGTGGTGTGGTTGCAATGTGGAAGGAAGTAGAAAAGGAGGAAGGGAGTGAGAGTTGCAGATTCAGGGGAGATTGAAGAGCATATCAGAGCTCCTTGATTGAAAAGCATATCAGACCTCCACAAGGAGCTGCATAATAAGGTACTTGTCGCTGCATAATAAGGTACTTGTCGCTGCTATATAATATATAATGTTATTTTTATTTATTGGATCAACTATTGAATGCATAAATTCCGTTGAATTCATCCCCATAATTGTATATTGCAGTGATTTATGACGAAAAATTATCATGGCTGATTGAAATAACAAGGCTGATAGAGAAAGTAGGGCCTATGATGTCGATGAATTTGTTACAATATAGCTTGTAGTTGATATCTCTTATGCTTGTAGGGCATTTAGTTGAGCTTGCTCTCTCTAGTGCATATATTGCTACTTCCTTTGCAGGTGTCCCCAGCTTCAGTGTGCTCATATAATTAAAAAACTTTGCTTTGCTTTGCTTTTGTTGTAAGAGTTTATAGTTTGAATACTTCCCTGAGATTCCTTTCCTTCTTAAATTCTCCAAAAGGAAAAATATTTAGAAAGGTTGAAAAATTAAACCATTATCTAAGAATTTGGACCCTTTTCCTCCGAGGGTGACTGGTGTCATTAAATGCTTAATTGCACTGAGACCTAACATACATGATTCCGTAGATGTTGAACTCCCAACTTGCCCGTGTAAACCATAGAATCATAAGACAACAAACTGCTCTGTGTTATAGATAAGCCATCCCCTTTAACCTATATTTGATAACCTTTTTTCCTCCCTCAACTAAGTAAATATTTCATAATGATTCACTGTTGAATCAGATAGCTCTAATAAAAGCTGTTCATCAAGCATAATACTTGCATAAAGGTTTTGAAATGGGGTTGCAAGTTAAATGGACTTGGGAAAATGGAGGACCAACCTGCTAGGAAATACTGCTTACTAGGTTTGAGTCTATGATTGTAAGTGAGTCCTTCTAGTTCCAGTTAGATGGGTGACAGAAATAAATTACTACTTTGGAGTTATGGGTTATTGCAAATGATTATTGAATAACCACTTGATCCTTGAAAAAATATTTTGATAGTGGATTGTTGAAACATTATGTGCATAAAAAATATTTGATAAAATACCAATTACTGACTAATCTCATATGGCATCCTTTTGATGTTCATATAGTTAGGCTGCACCCAGGTGCTAAATATACATCCTATTTCTATTTTCAATAGTTTTTGCTGAAGTTCTAAGAAATTTATCTATACTTCTTAAATGATTAAGTAAATTAACTTTTTTCCAACTAGGGTTGCTCAGCAAATACAAATATCGTTACTAATTTTGATCATGTATTGGACCTTTGAACCTGAGCTCTAAGCCTTACAAAACAAAAATCAAATTTGATCATTTAGATGCTCACTTGGTGTCAAAACATAAGTTTTTGATTATGGATAAATGCTTTTGACTAGAGCTATGAACTGGAAAGATGGATTTTGAAAGGGCCCCACCCTTTTACATAGGCCAATAAGGATATATCAAAAATGACTGAACATCGACATGGAACAACATCAATGAACAAACAACATACTAACAATAATACTTCAGCAAATCAGAATCACCTTACCCCCTTGGCCCCACCCTTGGAGGGGCAAGGAAACAATTGAAAACTATTAACTCGCAGTGGCTTGAATCCACAACACTTCTAGGAACTTTATTTCCTACCACCAACCTTATTCTTTGACTCAATAAACTATGTTCCTTTATGGTGAGATTCACATCTTTAAGTACTATGCTTGGATTTGAAGGGAGTAAGGGGCTTAACCTCCCTTTTTGATAGCCAAACCAAACTCTACGGTCCTTCTATCTAGGTTCCCTTAGGCCTTGAATAATTCATTTTTCTTTTTCTTGTAGAGGAGAGTTGGAAGAAAGTTGAACATCCCACAAAGAAGAAAGAAATGCCACACCAACCCCCTCCCCCTCTGAGTACCTCTCATCAGGTAACACATTAGACTCATTGACCTTATTTAAGTAAGGAAACTCTTCATTCCCTTGCCTTAGTTTCCTTCCTTCTCCACACTTTCTGCTTCATCCTATTACCCTAAAAAATAATGGTGAGTGACCAACCATAGGGCACATATGGAAAACAATCACAACCACCTCAAACTCAATCTTTTTCTTCCAAATGTCAAACTTGGAACATAAGGAGATCAAAGTTGGTAGCTTCTTGTCAACATTTGTATTCACACAAAATCTAGCATATAGTTGCTTCTTGGACCTAGTTAAAAGATCAATAGTAATGAGCTGCCCAAAATAATTGTCAATACTTGTCAAAACTTCATCTTCACAATATTCCAATAGTAGACTAGGCAACCTAATCGAGATTGGAAATTTTTTACAACACTCTTTACTTGGATCAAATCCTAGCTTCCACTATTGAAGGGAGATCCCTAAAAGCCCAAAGAACCAAGGATGACTTGAGAGGGTCTTGACATAATCAACTTGCTTCAAAAAGGAAAAGAGAAAAAAGTTGTGATACATAGCCATGATCTCCAAATGGCCCAGACATGATCCATTTCCTTTGAGCCCATCTTCTCATTGCATCAATATGTTGTAAGTATGTGCTAACTAGTGTTGTCATTTCTGATATTGTTGTTTGTTGATTGATTGAGTTGTCATGCTAAGAACACTATCTGAGTATTTTTCTCCGCATTTCCTCTGTGATGAAGACTAGAGTATGAGATTTAGATATGTTTTAGAAAAGTGTTTGAAGATACTAAATCTAGAATTTGGTGGTCTAGATCGTTGTGCAGAAAAAAATATATTAACCAGTTTGAAGACTATGCCTAGCAATGTTTGCAAAGTGATAGGGAGATAGTAATTTGCTTCATATTTCTCTGCAGGTTGGATTTTGGTCTTGTAGTTCTAGACTTAAGTTTATAAAGTCCTTAGCTATCTTTATTCCAAAGGATTTGAGATTTGGTGCTCTAGAAAGCAAGTTATTGATTAGCAGAGTTTAACAATGTCTTTTGACAAGCAGTCTGTGATGTGTCTTCAAGTGATATTTCTTGTCTTCAAGTGAGATCTGTTGCGATTGGATTTGTTAGCTCCTAAGTGGTTCTATGTTGTTCATGGATGTTTCTAAAATGTATTGAAGGTGTATGCTTGATCTACAGGCTATAATGAAGTTCATGGAAGCATATATTTAAATATTCTTGATGTTTGCACTAGTTCTAGCCAACCTGGTTTGTCACACTTGTTGAAAAGGTGATTCATGGATTATGGAAGCATGTTGTAGCATGTGAAGATGTATTTGGATCTGAGCTAAGCCGTGAAGTGTTCATCCTTCATTCATTTGCTCTGCAAGTTCATTTAGGTCTAATCCTAATTCAATTTATGTATGTATGCCGACCTCAGAGATAGTTCCAATGGTTGTAGAATGTAATGCCAAACTTGATGTACATTCCAAGGTCGATGATAGGTATAAATGTATGTAATGAATTTGTGAGTGAGGTTTGAATGTGTGAAGATGAGAAGATAAAGTGTGAGTTGTAAAAATAGAGCAGAGGAGCTCTATTGTGCTTCAATGGAACTGAACTCATGCATGGTGTAGATGCTACTATATCAGTTCACCCTTGGTAGTGAGCCAACCTTGGTAGTGATCCAACCCTAGTAGTGAGGCAACCCCCAGTAGTCAACTACCCTTTGGCAATGAGCCTTTCATTTGGGAAGTGATCCCTTTAGCTGTGAGCCTCTTTTTGATATTCAGTATTGTTACTACATTATATTGTGAGCTAACACTCACCATGGTTTTTCCTTGTTTAGGGTTTTCCACATAAAAATATGGTGTTGATATGTTCATGTTTTGATTCTTCTATTCATGTTTAATGTTCATAACAAAATAAGGAGTTAAATTAAGTGAATGTGAAAGTGATATTGTGAAAAGAAATTAAAGTTTTTGATACAACTGATTCACGCCCCCTCTCAGTTGTCTTGTATGTCTCAACAATTGGTATCAGAGAGAAGTTCCTTTGAAGAAAGCCTAACAGCTTAAGGTAGATCCGGGATGGCACATAAGAAGGTTTCTCTTGAAGATCTAGAAAGAACTGAAGAAGAAATCAGAGATATGAGGGAGAATGTCAAAGAAGCAGATGAATGTATCAGAAAATTAAGAGAGCAAGTCAAAAGGTTCAAAGAAAGAAACAAGGAGGCCAATAAGCAATTGAGGCAAGCAAATGAAACCTTGAATGATCTGATGGTGCAAGTTGAATAAAAGGCTAAAGCTGAAGAAAATCTAAATCTAATGGTGAAAGGCAATTCTAAAGAATGTGCAAAGCTTGAGAAGGAAGTTGTGAACCTGAAGTTAGATTTGGATAGGGAAAAGATCTATGAAGAAAAGTTCAAGATAAGTTCTACAAAACTTGATGAGATGGTTGTTAATCAGAAGAGCTCTAATGACAAAGAAGGTTTGCGATTTGAAAAAGGTGAAAGTTCTAAAATTGGTCAAGAAATGAATGTTGAGAACAAGAAGGACAAAGGCAACCAAATCCATACTCAAAGGAGTAGACCTAGAAAACCACCAGCCAGGCAACCAAATGCCTAAAGGTACCCATCTTTCAATGGTTATTGTAATTCATGCAATAATTTTTGTCATAAGGCTACTCATTGTATGAGTAGAGTGAATCAAAATATTCCATCTTTCTCCGGTCAATGCTTTATTTGCAATAAAGTTGGTCATAAAGCTAGTGAATGTAGAAGCTAGATAAGGAATGGTTATAACAATGGAAATCATGCTCAATATTTTAGAGGTAATTGCTTTACATGCAAAAGACTTGGTCATAGAGCTAGTGAATGTAGAAGTTAGATAAGGAATGGCTATAATAATGAAAGGAATGCTCAATTTTCAATGGTAATTACTTAACATGCAATAGATTTGGACAAAAGGCTAACCAATGAAGATCATGGATGAGTGGAAGGAACAATAGTCAGAAGAATTTTGTGTGCTATAATTGCAATAGGCCTAGACATATTGAAAAGTTCTGCAGAAGCAAGAACTTGAAGAAGGATATTTAGGTAGAAAGGAAGAAAACGATACAAAAGGTTGATGTGGCAGAGACCAAGAAGGAGACGAATGAGATTTGGATGAAGAAAGATGTAATAGAGGTTAAGGATGAGCCTGTACTGGTATCTAGTCCAGATGTTCCCTTCAAAAATTGAGATTAGAGCTTTGGCTGAGGGGGTGTCTTATTGGAAATCTTTTCTCCCTTGCCAAAGAATTGGTACTGATACCTCAGTACAAAGAGACAAGGTTAAGGATTAAAAAATAAGGTTTAAGTTAGGACATAGACTATGTTTCTAAAGGATAAATGAAGATTTGTGCAATTTAAGAAGTCTACTATACAAGAAGATTTGATCAGGAAAGAAAACAGTTTATAAATTTTGGCTAAATATCTATCTAGTAAAATCAAGTTATAGTGTTCCGGTAACTTGGTCTGCATTGGTCCACTATTTAAGATATTGCTCTATGGTTCTAGCACATGGTTATTGATCATTGATTACATCTACTTCTAGAAGTTTGTCTGATTTTGATAATTAGCTTGAGAGTAATGAGTAACAGAAGTTCAGGTTAACAGAACACAATTGTTTCCAATACAAACCAGTTTTCATGATGATTAAAAATATTTGATGAACTTAGAAGCGTATGAGTCTTCAAGCAATAAAGAATAAAAGATGAAGAAAGTGCAGGTTGAGGAAGCTCCAAAAAGGATTCCTAAGACCCATAGGATTTGTGCAAAAGTATCACATCGAAGATTAGATCATTGGTGATAAGAGCAAAAGTGTATTGACAAGAAGAAGAATTGTAGATGAAAAAGTTGAACCTAAGACAGTTATTGAAGCATGCAAAGATGAGTTTTAGATCAAAGAAATGGAAGAAGAACTAATGTAGATTGAGAAGAATCAGACCTGGGAACCTTCCCCTAGGCCTATAGATAAGAATGTTTTGGGAACAAAGTGTGTTTTTAGAAATTGGAGAAGTGGGGAAGATGGTAGCTTTGACTGATGATAGGAGGAGCCTATAGAAGAAATGTTACAAATAGATGAGTGGTTATCTAAGGAAATTATTGGCTATATGAGGTGTCATTGATTATCACAATATGCATTGTTCTCATAAGATGTCATGATTGGTTGGATGTCATACCCTAATATGTGTAGAATCTAGTCTAAAGTTTTGAGAAGACAAGATATGTTACTATAGAAGGGTTAGTTTGTCCTGAGGTCCTCTAAAATGTGAGTAAGAGTTGATACAGTTTGATGTCCACTCTTAAGGGGGGGTATTCAAAGTAGTTATGAACAAATGCAAGTATGTGTAGTGGAAGAGATGTGATGCCCTTTTCCATTAATGTCAAAGGGGGAGAGAAAGATGTAAAAAGCTTAGGGGGAGAAAGAGTTCAGATGTACAAAAAGAAAGGGGGAGTCCTGATGTAACATCCCGCCCCGCGAACCCTGAAGGGTAAGGGCCAAAAGAGGAGAAGATAAAAAAAAATTTGACATAAGAAGAAAACATACCTAGATATGGTTGTTGATTTGAGAGATTGACAACATTCATGGCCAAGTATGGCCGAATGCACAACCCACAATAGAGGACTAAATCAAGCTCCAAAGAAACATTAATAAACTACATTCATTTTAAACACCATCCCAAATGTTCCTAAATCCTATTCCAACTATAAACATGAATCCATAATGATCATCAAAGTACAAGTAGTTCTGATACCAACATCAGAAAACCATAATTCAATTATAGAACATCTCATTTCTTCTCATTAATATAATTTACATCATCTCTCTCAAGAGAGTACAAATTACATAAAAGAATAAACATAAGTACAATGGCATAGCCATGAATATGATACAATAATTCAATGAGGTACAACAACTGATAAAGTAAAAACAAATGGGAACATCTCCAACTGGTACTCTAATAACATGTACACTACTCCCCAATGGTGGTGGCAATGCCTCCCAACCATGTGGACTCATACGAGACCACCCCACCATGCTCGGAGGTAGTCACAAGGCCCAAATAGGAGTAACAAAGGCAAGGAATACAATGGCCAACACTCACATCAGTCATGGAGTAGACATGACACACAAAGCATAAAGCCAATGTCACAACATAGAGAAACTCATCCAATATAATGCTGGGTACTACTCACGACTACTAAGGTATGAGATACTAGAGTACCACAGAGAATCAATCATTCCCAAATCAATGCCCTGTAGATGGATAACTCAATGCCCCATAGACAGATAGGCCTTCTCATATTCATCATTGGCCTTTACAAGCAGTCAAGGCCATGCACAAGGACACAATATCCTAGACCTAGAAGCTCATCTCATTTAACCAAACGAGGTCTACAAAACCCAATTAAAGACAATCTAGTAACCAATCATAATCCCCAACAACTCTAAAAGACTTAGACTTACCAACATGCATTCATGCACAAGAGGTAAATCACTTTAAAACCTTACCATTTTACAACTATAACGCACTTACTATCACAGCAATAAAGCAGCCTATGTAGTCACATTGATACGAAGTCGAGCCATATAATAAAATATTCATTTATGCATTGCAACTAGAAAATGATTAAAGATGAAGACAAAGTTGATTCTATCATTGGTTCCACATAAATCTCAACTCTGGGAATTGGAGACCATTATCACTAAAGAATTTGAATGGTATTTCCAATCAAAACATGCTTAATCACATGGTTTCAAGGACTTAATCACAACATTTGAGCAAGAATTTCATAATGAATTTCTGCTAGAAGATTACATGAGAGAATCCATCAATGCTAACAGCTAGTTCATGAGAGTACACAATTTCATTAAATGCTAGAAGAGTTTGATGTCACAAAACAAGAGACTTAACCAAGCAAAAAGGTAGGATGATCTTATGAAAATCTATTAGGTAACTACAACTGATAAAACCATCCATAAATTTATTCCTTAACTAATGAAATCCATATCAAATGAAGCAATATCTGGGGCAACGAGAGGGCATGTGAACTATTTGGTGAAATGCCCCAAAGAAGTGTCATCACATGTGATGCAATGATTTCAAGATCTACTTGAATTGGATTTGTTAAAAAGGCTTTAGAAACTTTAACACAAAAGTCGTTGGCAGGTGTATGACCAAATACCACATCCACAACTGGCATCCTCCTTGATCGCCCAAAATGGGAACTTGGGAACATGGTATGGGCATTCCTCAAAGCATAATGGAAAGGGCATATTTTCTCAGATGTTGTAGCTGCAAGTGCCTAATATACATGTATACAAAAGTTGAAGCATAGACAAGGCACGATCTGTTTGACAGAATGCCTCAAAGCATGCGGTCTCATGGACTGTAGAACTTTTAGGATATGCACAAAATGGATTTGTTGAATAGTCATTAGACTCCTAAGCAATTACAATTGGTAGATGAAAAGCCACATTCCACAAATGTAGCTAGCATCCTAACTGCCTATGCCAAAATAGGAGCGATAGAACAATGAGATGGATATCCATTAAGGCATAATGGAAAGTGGATCTTTGTGAGAAATTATAGTTGGAAATACTCTAGTATACATATATGCGAGAAGTGGAAGCACATACAAATGCCCCATTTTATTTTTGTGTGCCTACACTCATATATTCTCTATAGGATCAAACCCTTGTTTTGCCCAATGTTTTAACTCAGAAGTCACCTAATCTTTCCTTGAAAACCCATTTATCTAACAATTAATAAAATAGTTCTGCATGATAGAATGGAACTAAGGAAAGAGGCGATGGAAAAATCTTGCATTGAAATAAACTTTGGCATATTTTTAAAACAACAGCGATGGGTTTTCAGTTTTCTATGCTTAATGAAAAAGCAACAAATGTATTTTAATTTTAATGCTTGGAAAACCAAGAACTGAGGCAAATATCTCTCAATCCCAAGTGCACCTCTTAATCTTGCAGTTTGATATGCTCACCTGAGCCATTGTGTTCCTCCAACACTCCCCTTCTACCTTTTCCTCTTCTTTTCTTGTCTTCTCTATTTTTCTGTCTTTACAGGCGACGATCATTTGTAGAGAAAGAGCAATATTAATGGAGATGCCCATAGCAGGAGTGGTGCTATCCTTTATCATAATATAGAGGCATTTGGGTTTACTTTCTTGGAAGCCCTTTAGATTTATGTAGCAATCAGTGGAAGGGGTTTTCACGATTCCCTGTATGAAGGGAAAGCATGTCGACAACTCATGAGCTAGTTGCAGGATTCCTTCTGGTCCACCTACAAATCCCCCATGCATAAAATTCCCATGAATAGAACTACGCACACCACAACTCTCTGCATAATTTCACCCATTCTCATTCTACTAATGTTTTGTTTCTTTCTCCCTCCAAGATCCCATTCATTCACTCACCTCCTACAGAGATATTTTCTTTCCACCTTAACTCCCTCCCCCTATCAGATAAGGCATGATATGAGTTAAAAGATATTTGACTTTCTTAGATATTTTCCCATCCATTAACTGCCTCACCAACTCCAAAAATATTTCTCCCCTCAGTGTCTAATGCGCCTCCTCTCCATATGATATGGCCCACAAATATTAATAAATCTCCTAAACCTCTCAATACTCTCTCCGCCAATCAAGGAGGGTCATTACATCCTACCCCCTAGGACTAGGCTTACTCCTGGAAGCCTATAAACACTATGATGCAGCGAAAGCACACATTAGGCCATGAAACTTGATACAATTATAAAATCAGGTTATCACATGCACAAATACATGCAATCAGTCCCAAAACATGGGTAAGGAATAGGCAAGGCACTCATTCCTACAAAATATACATTAGCATAAAATAATTTTCCCTAATAAAAATAAAGAATTATGTCAAGGAAGTCAGATCGAACAATCAATGAAAACCAAGGACAAAAGGCTCAACCACCACACTAGCAAACTACATATGACCATAAGGGGCAATTTGGACATTACCATTAGGTAACTAGATGATAAGACAATAAAATGGGAACACTGCACTAGCAGGGTATAGTGGCTAGGGTAGGGAACATGGCCTGTGACTATCTCTAGTAACCACCATCAGGGATAATAAGAGTATGCTTAGGCCTTTGAGTCCAGGCGGAGTCGATACCCAATACCTGCATCACTCCGATCACACGCCAAAGCAGACATGCTTATAACATACATCATAGCTAAAGAAATAGTAAGCATGTAACCCATCATGATAACCAATCATGTCAACATCATAATAATATCAAAATTCATCAAAGAAAAACAACAACCATCAATTTGCACATATATACCAGCATAAACCACACAATTTTCTCATAATTTCTAGCAAAATGCACTTTCAAGACATAAAATTTTCCAATTATCTAACTTAAAATAAAATGCAGCTATCTATAAAATGAAGCACACAAACACACATATACATAATCTCAACCTCTGATTTCATAGCATGCATGTCATCTATTTACATATAATGCAATAGTTTCTCACTTTTAAAGGCATAATGATGCAATTTTGTTCTCTTCTATATTTTAATATGCAACTACATTCATGACAATTGTACCACCTACATATACATACATAGTCATTCACATCACAAGGCTACATAGGGGTTCACATGGATGTCGTAGTACCATCCATATCTAAAGTAGCCATGAGTTTGTAACTAATAACCATGTCCAATATCCAAATCTAATAACCATGCGTCTTGATGGCATTGACCCGCCTAGTGAGCCCTTCCATACAAGCCACAATGACATATCTCTTATTTGTGTAAGGGTTTTAGCCTCCAAGAGATAGTCAAACAATAGGAAGGTAGTGGATCAGAGCTTAGAACAACTCACACATACTGCCATCCTCAAGGGTTTCCCTACATCTGCTTCCTCATATACACTCAAATGGGTGGATCTCACCATATCCGATGAGGAATCACATCACAACACAAGAGTAGTACTCCAAAACAGAAAGATCAATTAGTTTAGCCACCAAGAATGTAAATAAAGAGAAATAAATCTCAATTCCAACAATAAGATAAGAAAATGTGCATAGTTTCAACAATAAATCAATTTGAACCACAAGAGTTACATGCTAAGAAAACCATCTATGGCTAAACCAATACAAACAAGATAATCCAAAGTGCTAGTCCACATAAGAAAAGTAAAAGTCACCAATAACCAAAAAGAAGATTCACAATCTTTGAAATATACACATTACAACACTACGTGACTATTGCTAGTCACCACATGAGGAAGGAGTAAAACAAGCATGACTATCTCCACAGTCCTTCATGTGGGTGCAACCAACTCACGCAACCTCCACATGGAAAGGTATTGTGCCGGAACTCCTAGGTCACATACCTCATGTGGTGCAACCACGCATGGTATATGCCAAGCGGAGAAAGCATGCAATGGCTGAATACTGCATGGCAATGTCCTACTAATAGGAACATCCCACATAGTGTGTACCCACGAAGAAAGTACTTGTGGAAACACACCGAACCAGAGGTGCACATGGCTAGGTTCCACTCGTATGCCAACCAATTAGAATCGAGGCCCTCTTGAGAAAACCCTCTACTTTGTGCAGGCAACCACTCCTCTCAGTACAAGTAGGAACACAACATATATACTACACCTTCATGTATCTAGGTACATGGCATCATGTCCTCAAGCTCAGCTCGCTACCATCAGCAACACGGCATCCTCACCAGCACTGTGTTAGAACACCAGTGGGGGGGTGGCATCATATCTAAAGCAATCACATCAAGTTAAGATCATAGCTGTCACAGGTGCTCATACCATAAATTAATGTCATCCTCAAGAACCGTGCAGATTAGGCTAACACTGTATGAACCAAGTATCTGGTCCATTAATAAGGGGAAGTAGTGAGTACTTTCCTGGGAGGTTAAAACGATCGTCGTCGTTTTGCACCACCATTATACATATGCTATGCAATTCCCTCCCAAGGAACTTTGTTGCTACTACTACCCTCCACATATTGACCTATCAACAACCCTTAGGTTGGTAGTCAATAGGGTGATAACAAGAAAACACATAGATGGTATGGTTTTCTCCCATACACATAATCCATACATATCCTCCATGGATGGGTACACAGTATCACCATCCCATGGGCACACATCTCAAGCACTGGTCAATCACAACACTCAAAAGGAATACCTCAATGGAGGCTCTCATCATGGGGAATACAATCACAATTTCACTTACCTAGGCATAACCATAAGTAACATTTTTTACAATCATTATTATAGTCACTTCTATAATCACATAAAGATATACATCTTATAATGACACATAATGCAACATCATGTCACAAGTCATAGGAATACCATTCATTCACAAGAGAATTAGATGCTAATAACATAATGGAATGAGTTTTGTCTGAGGAACTCTAATCATTTCTCTACATTCACATCCATACATATTAACTTAAGTAACTGTGGTCATGTCAATGGCATGCAATTGCTCATCAAGCAAGATATACAACATTCTTATTACTTTAACATGCATTATTTTTAGTTGCATTAAAATACAAATATTCAGCTATAAAGTCTCTTTGAAATCAACAATGCAATTGAAAAGATCACCTTTCATCAACAAGATTTATCCACAAACAATATATAATTTTATAATTTTATAATAATTCTTAAGATATATAATATAGTTAGAATTAGGCTTGTCTCTTTAGATGCGACTAGCATACCCCTATTTAAAAAATATATCTAAAGTACACTGAGAGATATCATTCTCGAGGAGCCTATTTTTAAATCACTAATCCTAACATTAGGCGCCTCGAGAAATATCTCTCTCACTAGTGTACTTTAGATATATTTTTTAAATATAGGTATGCTAGTTTTATTCCTCGTAAATTATTTGAAGATAAATGATCAATCATTTAATTTTAAAAATAATTTGGTGTTGCAAAGATTATAAATAAAAAATGTTAACCTCCATCTATGTAAGGTTTGGGTTGAATATCTAGTGAATTCAGTTACTCTAGTTTTTAAATAGCATAATTTAAATACACATAAATATTTTTTGTTGCATGAATTCATAAGTTCATATAATGTTAAGATATTTTTCATAGGTTTGAGTCATATAAAATTCATTTTGAATGTGCTAAACACTATTATCTAAAGGAATAAATCAATTTGTATATATTAGTAATTTTCTTGTGCAAATCTCAAAACATATATGTTAATCTTATAAAGTGTTAAATTCTAAACCTAGAACAAGGAAAGAATATGTTGTTAAGGTATTAAGACCATCACCTCAATTCCTAGCTATTTCATAGTCTAGATACACACATAACTCAATTTGATTATGCTAAGCTATTTAATTTAAATCTCACAATAATTACAATGGTGAAAATCTATAATATCTCAATTCTCATTTAATTTTGACATATTTTGAGAAAATATTTTAATTTGATTACATAAAATCTATAATTATCTTCTATTTTTGAGGAAGGAATTTAGTGCCACTAGCATAGGTAGTTGTGTAATGTATGGGTCTAATAATTCCAAGAAATCCATTCTACTACAATTTTGATTCATTCTTTTGTCTTGCATCTAAAGTACCTTCACTTATTTCCTTATCTTATGTTGTTTCTTTGACCCAATCATCATAAGTTAGTTAAATTTCTTGATTTTCTGTGTATGATGGAGCAAAAAATACAACTAAAATTTTAAAATATATAATTTCATAATATATGTGTAATGGTGAAATCCACATACTATGCTAATTCTCATTTACTCTTGACACATTTTGAGAGAATATTTTAATTTGATTATATAAAACCACAAATAATTATATTTCTAAAGAGAGAATCAAGATAAAAAAAAATTGTCTCCCACTAATTCAGTGTCACCAGCTTAGGTATCTATGTAAAATATGGGTCTACCATCAAAGAAATTCACCCTACTATGATTTTAGATCATCCTCTTGTTATGTACCCAAAATAGATTCACTCATATCCTTATCTCATGTTACTACTCTTTCTAAATGATCATGTTTGTTACACTTCTTGTTCTTTGCACGAGATGGGGTAGGAAATACAATTGAAATTTCACAATATATAATTTCATAATGTATGTGTAATAATGAAATTCGCATACTATGCCAATTCCAATTTAATGTTTCGACACATTTTTAGAGATTTTAATAATTTGATTATATATAAAATACAATTATTTTCCAGTTCTAAAAAAGGAATATAAACCAAAGATACATTTGTCTACCAATAATTTAGTCACCAAGTTAGGTAGCTATATGTAATATGGGTCTATCGCTTTCAAGAAATTTACTATACTATGATTTTTGGCTCATTATCTTATTCTAAACCCAAAGTAGCTTCACTCCTATCATTATCTGATGTTTCCACTCTCTCCAAATCAGAGAAAATTTTAGTGGCTATTTTTTAACTTTTGGAGGGTTGAAAATGGTGAATACTATTGGCTTTGGAGGTATATGCTTTCAACCAAATTTGATTATATTTTTGGGACCATAGCTCTGGATCACCCACAAATTGATATTTTAAAATCTAATAATAGCATTAGATGACCATACTATTTATTGTAGTTTCATTCTGATCACTAACATATTATAAGGAAACTTTTAATAAGGTTTCAATTACCTTCATTTTTATCTAAATTATGGCCATAAGGTGGTGCAATCGCCAATGAAATTATAGGGAATTAGGGAAAGGTTGTGTGGTTGCCAGTGAAATTATAATCAATTAAGGGCAAATGGTGGTGCAATCGCTAATAATACTATAGTGAATTTAGGGAAAACATGTAATATTTCCTTGCAATGATAGGTATATTTGGGAAACCATTGAATTATAGGTGGTTCTTATAAAGCATGTCCCATCACCTCACAATTATAGGTCTTTTAGGGTTAATCTATTTAATCACTGATTATAAAAACATACTATGACTATGTAGTATAGATTGGTATTTATGAAAAAAAAAAATCCGTTCACTCTTTCAGCATTCAAATTTGGATTTAGCCATTTCATCCTACATTACAAATTTATAATTTCCAGTCCTTTGGAGTGGCATTTGTTCAATCTACTATGAGCTACCAACTATGAGATGTGAGGATACATTCTCAAAAGTTGGGTAAAAGACACAAGCTACAACCCTACTTCATTCTTCCATCTTGTTGAGCTTCTTCCATGTCCTATATGTTAAGAAATCAAGGTGAATAACTATAGAATAGAAACATGATTTAAACTATTATAAATATTAATCCAATGTGAAACTAAATGGAGGTTATAGAAAATCAAATCAGTAATAAAAAGAAATAAAGGAATAGAACAACTGAACACGTTTTCAATAAAATAATTCCACACAAGTAGGGATGCACTAGTTTGTATTAACTTCAATAGAGTTTACAATACATCACTAACCTCCTCTTTTGTCTTCAATCTAGTAGTAACTATTTTTCCAGTCTCAAATCTCTAGTACACCATATCCATAAAACAATGTCATCAATTAAAGAGTGTTTCCTTCTAGGGAAAAAAACCTAACATACCTTCTACCATTAGATCTATGAGCCAATAATGAACAGTCTAGATTCACTACAAAATTACAATATTTTACAAGGTAATTTTCTAAAAAAATCTCTTTGGGGGTGCTTCCCTTGAACCCCCACAGGGGGCTCCATTAATTATCGCCACAGCCGTAGATGCCTTGGAGATACTAGTGGGGTGGCAAGCAGCCCCACTCTCCATCAGGTACTCGGATCCAAATGTGGTTGAAACAAGACCGTTGCTTGGTGAATAAATTTTCCCTTATGAAAATTTACAAACAACATTAGGAGTAATTAATTTCATAGGATTTACAAGGTTGATGACACCTTAATCCTAACATTCTCCCACTTGACATCATACATTGTAAATTTATCCATAGGGAAATATAAAATAATTAAACACTAGGAGGGTACTACCACAATAATGGGTTACACTTTTTGGGACATCCTAATTTTTTCTGAAATCACATATTTTTAGAAAATATAATGATTTAAGCCTTGAAAGGTTCCATTTAAAGGATTTTAATTGAAGAGGGTTTGATCAAACCCCCTTAGATTCAAACCCCCTTGGATAGAACCCCACTAGTTTTAAACCATACCTATAATGGAGTCTGCTCTACACCTATCAAAATGCTAATAAAAAACCAATTTTGATTTATCTTTTGAGGGATCAAATGAATTCATTTAAAATTTATGCTTTGTAAGTATGTGGTCCTTATTATAAGCTTCCCAAAAAATATAATTTGAAATACATTTAATTTGATTATTATATTTATTTTTTATTTCTTGTGAATGTATGTTTTTCACCAAACATCAAGTTCTCTATTCTACACACATGGAAAATTAGTAAATTACTAAAAAAATTCTAAAAAAATATCCATGCACTAGGTATTGATGTCCTTATTTGAACAAAACAAAAAAAATTGAATTTAGATACATACAAAAAAAGTTATGTTTTATGAAATACACCTATGTCTAAATTATAATTATTTTGAATTCAAAAATTAATTAAAAAGTATATATTCAACAAAACATTATGAAACCAAATATACGTTATGTGCTACGAAGTACACATCACTTTAAAAAAATGTTATTTACTATTAAAAACTAGTTATCAAAGGAGATGCAAATAAAATTACAATTTAACTCCAAATTTTTTTAAAAAAATATATTGAGAGTCTACAAACAAAATCTCACAAATCACTAGTTCGTATCATCTTCAAATTCCTAATGGTTTAGCGGCTATAGGTATCAAAACGTGAAGATTTAGTTCAAAATATTGATTTCAATGTCATGTTTGGCCAAAAAGTGTAACCCATTATTGTGGGATGACCTAGGAACAAGGCCCATGTCCTCCCTCCACCACATAAACTTCTCTATGATCACATATTTAGTACGTGAATTTGCAACATTCTATTGAGTGTCAATTTTCATAAGCTCAATATATCCATTAACAATCAATTTATACACAAAGTGGTATTTAACATCCACATGCTTTGTCTGTGCATGATAAGTAGGATTCTTGGCCAAACAAATTGCAGTCTAGCTATCACAGCTAATCAGAATAGTGTTGCTATCAAAACAAATACCTACACATAGTCTCTGTAACCAAACTGCCTCAGATACATAGGTAGCTTCTATGTACTCTATTGTAATGGTCAACAATGCAATTGTATGAGCTACCTCTTACTCGTCAAACTCACTACTCCTCCAAACTGAGTAAATACATACTGTTAGCCTCATTTTCAATACTTCCAAATTAAAAATTTTTGTGTCAAAATGACAAATCTAACAATGCTTTGAACCCTTTCTCCAGAGTCACCTTTGGATTGCAAAACACCAGTGTCATGTTTTTCCTACATCAATCATTGAGATAACTCATTCCTAAGATGTCACAATTTGTTTCCCTACATTGAACTTTGCATAGCAACATCATTTTGGAGTAGAGACACTCATCATTTTACTGAGTTTCTCGGGTAGACTTATCCAGTTCACAACATTTTATGAAACAATTAAATATTAAAAATCTATGACATATGGTACAAAATAATGTTTATGGCAGTATTCATGACTCCATTTCACCTAATCTGGCAACTTTTTGGGTCAAGAAATCTTATGGTTTGAGAGATTTTAAACTTTCAATTTTTCAGCGGGCGGTTGGTAGAAACAATAAAATTGTGGTTTCTGTAAGGGCTAGAGAAAAATTATTTGGCACTAAGATTTATAATGTTAATACGGACAATATGGCAAAATTTCATGACGATCTAACCTTCCAGTTGAAAGTTATGTACTTTTCGCCATTTCTCGCTCATGCACAGTTCGCAACATGCAAATTCGCCTAAGTTGAAAAGATATCACATGTGAATTTGTTTATGTGGAAAGTTTGCTTTCAAAAAGAAGTTATTTTTGGCCTACTTAGGAAAAAGTGAAATTTTGCGGCAACCTGCACTTTTGGCAAAGTTGACGTCCACTTTTAGTTTTGGCGAAGTTGTCCGCATCTTTCAGTTAGAAGCAAAAGTGGGAAAAAAACTTTCAGTGTTGGCTAACTAAACGAAGATGTGGGTCCCAATCTGTACTTTCCAAAATCACAAGTCACAAGTTGTTACTAGGCTTCAAAATACCAATGAAGGAATCCGCCAGTTAGTTATTTTAACTTGTCTAACTCATCTTTTAGGCCAATCAAAAAGAATATTTTAAACTAGATATTCAATGAAGGAAAGTAAAAGTGTGACTTTTGGTTATGAAATTGAAGTCACGGAGGAGAGTCTTCATTATCATCAACTTATGTTTTTAGTTTTGGAAGTATTTCTTATTCTACATGAGGTTTTGAAAACCTCTTACATTGGCAATAAAGAACCAACAAGAGGTAGTTATTGTAACTACTTTAATAATTGAATTGGAATCTTTGTCATCCAACAAATATTGACTACTCATCTTCGCAACTCTCTTGAGTAGTTTCCAAAGGGAAGATATAGAATACTTGAGCTCTGTTGTCCTCATCATCTGTGGCATCCTCAAGATTTGAAGTCTTTGAAATTAATGGATTTCAATGATACCCTCACAAAAATCAATTTTACAACATTTCAAAATCAAATGTGGATGACTCATAATGGTGTGGTAAAATCCCATATGGTTGCAAGTGCCCTGATAAACATGTATGCAAAACGTTGAAGCCTAGACAAGGCATGTGAACATTTTGGAAAGGAATTCAAAGAAAATTTGGTCTCATGGACTGTCATGACAGCAAGACCTTGCACAACTTTTGTTAATATATGGCCACATAAAATTTTACAGGTGCCTTTGTAGACATTTATGCAAACTGTGTTTTTCATCAGATATGATAACTACCCTGGCAGACCTGATGTGAGTGCATAGACAAAGTGCATGGACTATTTGAAAGAATGCCTCTCTTATAGTCAGTTCTTCCTAGCGGCATATTCCTTGAGTCTTCGATGGGTGCAAGTGTCAGTATAAGTTGAAATGCTCTGGTTAACACGCATGCAGAATGTAAAAGCAAGATAATGCACATGAACTGTTTGAAATTTTGTCTCATAGAAATGTGGTCTCATGGAATGCATGATTTATAGTATACTCACAAGATGGATTGATTGAAAAGGGTTTAGAAGATTTAAAGCAAATGCAATTGGCAGATGTCAAACCAGATTCTATGACCTTTTCCAACATTCCCCTCTACCACGATAGTATAAAACTTTGAAACAGGGTATAGCCGTCCATCAGCGTACAACAGAATGCAGAATGTGTTGGCAGACATGTATACAAAAGGTCGAAGCACACACACAAGGCATCAAAACTATTTGATAGAATACCTCAAAGAAATGTCATGTCATGGAATGTGGTGGTGGCGGGATATTCACAAAATGGTTTTGTTGAATGAGGTTTTCGAGACTTTCAATCAAGTGCAACTATCAAGCAGAAAGTTAGACTCCGTGAAGTTTTCCGGTATCCTCTCGGCCTAGGCATCTGAGATTCTTTTGAAATGGATATACACAAAGTGGATTTCTTGAAGTGACACTAGAAACTGGTAAGCGAATATGATTGGCACATTTAAAAACTAAACTCTACAATCTTGCCAACATCCCCGCGGCCTGCAACAAGGTGTAGAAATGTGGAAAGCATAATGAAATGAGTATTCTATTTAGAAATGCTCTGGTATACATGTATTTAGATGCCATTTGTGCAATATGGAAGTATAAACACAGCGCATGAATTGCATGGGAGTGCACCTCAAAGAAATGTGATCCCATGAAGCTGCCATAACTACAAAACACACTCTCAAAATTTAGATGCTAGCAACTTTCAAGTAAATGCATTTGCCTAGTGTGAAGCTAGAATCCACAAACTGTATCCAGCTTCCTCTTAACATTTGCAGAAATTGGAGCTTAAGAGAAGATATGGAAGTCAATCAAAACACAAAGAGTTGAATTTTTGTTAGAAGTTAATGTCTCAACTGTCATGGAAGATATGCAGTGGATCACATGCCTGCAAAACATTGAAGCATAAACATGGCCCTGGAAGAAACATATGCAAAATGTGGGAGCATAGAACAAGAAATATATGAAATTCTAGCAAAACTGTATATCGCGATTAAAATGACAGGGTTTATTCCCAGTACAAATTTCATATGTGTGATGTTGAGAAGCAGCAAAAAGAAGAGTTTCTTTACTACCATAGTGAGGAGTGGGCGATTGCCCCATCAAATTCTACCACCTCTGCCTACAAATCATGGAAACATAGATGAAGGCAAATGAACTTTGTGACAATAGTGTCTGTGAATTGTGGCCTTAAGGAATGTAATGACTGCAAAGTATATGGGCATCGATTTATTGAAAGGCTCTTAGACATTCAAGTGAATGCACAGGCAAATGTAGGTCAAGACTCCAATACCTTTGCTAGTATACTCAAGATGTGAACATCATTTCAAGGTTATCAAAGATGAAATCGATGGATTAACCCCTTCATTATTGGTCTCAATGCCTAAGAATAACCTCCATACTTACTCAATGTGCCCTAGAGCTTTCCCAGACTTGTCTTCAAGCACAAGATGAATCCTTCTACCTGTTTAGTAGTACCTGTGGACTATTCATACACATATACTTAGGCAGGGTTATGTGATTCAAGAAACAAGATTATTCTATATCTGTGGAGTTATGATGGTGCAGAAGAGAAGCAATCTGCTACAGAAGAGATCCTATCTATGGTTCTCATTAAGATGAAAGAGATTGCTGAGGCATTTCTTGGAAGTACAGTCAAGAATGTTGTTGTCATAGGTCCTTCTTATTTTAATGATTCTCAGAGGTAGGAGACAAAGGATCCTAGTGTCATTGTTGGGTTAAATGTAATGAGAATAATCAACGAACCAATTGTTGCTTCCATTGCCTATGGTCTTGATAAGAAGGCTACTTCTGTTGGTGAGAAGAATGTTTTGATTTTTGACCTTGGTGGTGGAACACTTGATGTGTCTCTTTGACTATTGAAGAGGGTATTTTCAAAGTTAAAGCCATTACAGGAGATACCCATTTCAAAAGATGTCAACATTCGGTGAGGCTGGATCACCACAATGGAGCAGAACAAAGATAGAAAGTGACTTAGCCAAATTCACAACTCAAAAGCTATATTTTTCAAAACTACCATTTTGGAAAAGTTACTTGTTTCACTTATTGTAATTAAAAGTTCAAAATTAGGTTTCCTTTCGAAAAGGTAGTTACTTGAACTAGTTAGGAAGTAGTTACAAGTTAGTTACAAAGTGGTTACTAGGTGGTTATGGTAAAAAGCCTATAAATATGAGGCTATTTGAAATGTAAAGGGGGGGACTCTTTAGAGAGAACTTTTGTAGGGGGAACTTATCAGATTACTTGGAACATTTTTGGTTCTACACATTGTATAGTCTACTTTTGGAATTGTATAATTTTGAAAAGATAATGAAGAATGCATTTCTAGTTCATATGTTCTTGATGTACTTCTAAGTTATGATTACTAGTTTCTCGTATGTCAAATTGGTGATCTTTCTATGTATTTGTGTGAATCAAATTAATCCTATAAAGCATGCAATTGGGGTGATAAAGCACAATTATGTCTCGGTATCCTGATTTGAAAGTGTTTAGATGAGTTATCTCTTCGTATGTTGAGATTTTTTATTGTTCTTCATCGTTGTTGCATATATGTCATAAGATCCATCATAGAGTTTAGGAAAGTGGTTTCTAGCTTTGTGGTGAAACCCCCTTACACTTTTCAATAAGATTGTGAAACTCTGGTTGGTTTTCATACGTCTACCACGAGGGTTTCTACATGCCCATTTCTCCTGTTATTTTCTTTGTCTTCCTTTTTGTATGTTCAGGATAAAAGTACACAAAAACCACAAATACCCCTATCATATGAGGGAGCTGCCCCTCTCAAATGCAGAGGAAAGTTGTTAGTCCAGTAACAACTTCTCCAACTATTGGGACTATTTAGTCACCGCTCTAAGGGCAACGAGTCATTTTCAATGGTTATTTCACGGTGACTAATCTGTTTACCAACACATACCCACTTGTGGAACTTTGATTGCCTAAGTCATGTGCCCAGTCTACATCAACATAGCCATGTATGTCTTATATTTTTTTCCATACTATTAATACTAGACTAAACCAAATAGTAATCAAAAGTACCAACCATCCAACATTGTCTACAAGGGTTAGACATAAACCTGGACAAAACTCCCACTACTTGGGCAATATCTGGTCTAGTGAAACCATTGCATACATCAAACTTCCTATAGCACTAGAATATGACACCTTAGACATATCCTCTAAATCATCTTCATTATTTACACACATATCTAATTAAATCTTAGTATCAACTGACAAAGGAATTCTAATTGGATTGCAATCCTACATAATAAATCTATTCAAAATAGTATCAACATACTTACTCTATGATAACCAAAGCTTTCTATTTACCTGATCTCTTTTGATCTCCCTCTTCAAAATATACTTGGCTACACCTAGATCCTTCATAGCAAATGCACCTAAAAGTTGGGCTTTCAACTCACTGCTCATACCCTTAGTTTTACTTAAAAATTAAATATCATCCACATACAAGGAAACAATCAGTATATGATCATCAATAAATTGAATTTAAATACAGTGATCCTCTTCACTTCTAAAAAAAATCCAATTTCAAACAAAAGATTCAAAATACCTTGATTGTGCTAATTATTTATATGGGTTATTCATTTCTTCTTTTGCTTTCTTTTCGGATTACTAGACCCCTTATAAATCTATGGTTGACTAGCCACCAAAGCTATTAGCATTTGGCAGACTGGAGCAATCAAACTATACCAATTATAATGTAGATTGAAATATTGAATAACAAGAATTACACAACAATACACATATTTAATGTGGTTCACCCAATGTGGGCTACATCCACAGAGAAACAACCATGCACTATTTTATTATTATCGAACACAAAATGAATTACATCCTTGCAACATAATCTGCTGCTATGTGCTATACATGCACTCACACTGCCTTATTTCTCTTGGCATTTCATATTCCACAGCCACATATTTAACAAGATTTTGAGAAGCTTCGTGATTAGAGGTTTACAATGTTTGTTTACAAAACTAACAACCAACTCTTGCACTCCCTCATTAATTAATTTGGGGTCAAAACATGACTATCAAAGTCACCAAAATTTAACATGTTGCATGTACTTTCTGCCCTGTAAGATGATTAGTCACCACATACCAACAAAATCTTGTGACTTGGATGGGTTAATGATACCCATTGTGATTAAATTCTCTTATTCAATCATGAACATTTCTAAAAATAACTCAAACAATTGCATAGTGTATACCTTTCCCATATTCAATCAATAAGTTTGAAAACTAGAAACAAATGTTGCATATTCATAAGGAAACTTGCCTAACACATTGAAGACTAATTTTACATCCTTCTTCTCAATAGCACATTCTTTTAGTTGTGGTCTTAGTTCATTAGTTTTAGTTACCTAGTCTTGGATATTGTCAAGTTTTTTTGGATCTAGATTAGTGAGATCATTATTAATTTGATATCCCCTAACCTAATAAATGTGACCATATAATTATGCAAGTTTTCCCCAAGGTTCCTTAGGTGTAGTACACTTATCAATATTACAATAAGGTCAAGATAAACATATGTACATAGATATACAAGTGCATTAGTATTGTTAATGAGTCATTATATCTTTTCTTTAGCATCCTTTGGTTCATGTTTAGGATCTATAGTACAAAGTGCATACCCCTTACTCATCAAGGCATTCCATTTATTTTATTTTCAAGTTGCATAGTTATATAGAGTCAAATGACGGAACTTAGGATAACCCATGGAAATATTAAAGGAGCATAAATGATAACTCAAAGAGAAGATGAATACAACCACTTAAGACATGCCCCCAAATTACTCAATGAAAGAACCCCCTTGAAAATATGATTTGGAACTTTGTAATTAGTGTGCATATAATTGGCACTTGCTAAAAATGCAAAGTGGTCTTTGATTTCAATGCTTTACAATTTCTAAAATAAGGCCATATGCTATAAGTACAACTTTTTATAACAATGAATATAATCGAATAGAACCACTACAAAGTACATGAAAAACTATGTCATTTTAAAAAATTGTACCTAAAAAGGAGCTCATATGAGCCTAAACAGAGATCTAGAAGTTCCAAAAATGAGAACTATATAGAAACACCTATGGAAAATTGCAAATTCTAGAAAATACATACATTAAAATTAGAAACTCATTGCACCAACACATAGAGCATGAACTTTAACCTAAATGAAAGAAAGTACTTAGAAAAAGGAGGTAGTGAGCCAAAGATATCAGCCTCCAAAGTTTGACTAAAAATTAAACATGCCAGTGCAGAAGGAGATAGAATCTAAAATTCCACTTATTGATAAATTTGGTAGAACTACCACTAATTTACGGCACACTATTGAATGTAGAGATTTTCCATCTAAATTAGAACAACTTCTAACTTTAGCAAATCTCTAGTTAAATATAGAGGCTTGCCAAATTTAGAGAAATAACTGAAAGCTTTGTTAAAACTAGAAGATCAGCACCTACCCTACTAAATTTTGTGGAGGAGTTTAATGTCACCAAATGTGTGGAGTTGCCAAATGTTCTACTAAAGTTGGTGAGATGTTTGTAGGGTCATGTAGGTTGAATGAAAGCAGGGTGTGGGGGATAATGTGAAATTATTCTTTTAAGGCCACTTGAGCTTGTCAATAGGGGTCCGATAGGGGGATTTACCCCTACCATGTGGCCTTAAACCATGGAAGGCCTATATAAGGGTGTGGGGCCTAAGCATTTTGGTTGTGAGTACCTTGTGATTATGGGGCTACATAGTGCATGCACAGTACCATTAAATTCTTCTCTTTTTTGTTTTTAGATGTTATAAAAAATGTGATAAAAATAATGAATATAATTTATTTTTAAATTTTTGAATGTGAGGAAAAGAAATAAAATACTTTTGGGAAAGATTTTTCTAGCGAAGGGAACATTATGTAGAATATTTCAATCTATATGACCAATAGGGGAAGAATTTTTCTAAGGGCTAGGGAAAAGTACTCCAAATCTGATGAATTGATATTTGATCCGTAGGTTCTATGGCCTTCTAGAATCTAGGCATGATGGCAGGGTTATATTTGACCAAAAATGCTCCAAAAATGTAGTTACCTTCTATATCTAGCAACCGCTTTCCAACTTTAAACCCTTGTAGGTCTTGCCTCAAGTGTCTAATTTGGAAAAATCAAAAGTCTAAACTAAATTTTTTGGACACATTGAACTCAATGGTGAGATTAGATTTGCACCAACATTTTCCAAAATAAACTTACAATAAAACTCCACAAAGAAGAAAATCCCCAAACCTAGGATTTCTATCAAGTTTTTAATTCTCCAAGTCATCGTTTGATGTAAGAGAAGAGCATACTCAATGTTTTAAGAGAAATTAGGACTTGAAATTTAGATCTCTAAAAAGACTAATGTAAATGAATCCTAAATCTTTCATACCATGTAAGAGTTGGTAGAGAATTCTCTATATTGTGCAAGATTTGGCTATGGAGGTAACTGTATGCATGTGAAAATGCACTCAAATAAACAACCTAAATAGAGTTAACTTATTTCATTCACCTCCTAATACACCTCGAATTGAGAAAATAAGGAATGCATAACATAAAAAGGGAATCTAAATTACTTAACTACCATGCAAACCTTGTTTCTTGTGTGCTCCATTAATGTTGATGTAGGTGTCTCCTCAAATGAATATCATTACTTTGAAATTCACGGAGTCTTTTAAAATGGCTAGGATGAATGGCTATTTATAGATTTTTTGATGAGGGATTGGATGGATGAGATATATTTGGGAGATCAATGGATGAGGATTGTTGAGATATCTCAAGCAAGAAGAGCTTGCCAAGTGACTTGATTTGGTTTGTGGATGAGGGATGTCCTCGGATTGAGGAGGAATCAATGGTGGAAAAGTGATTTGGAAGAAGGGGATGGTTGAGATGAAAGGACCTTTTGTACAATGGACTTGCCCATCACTTTGTAAGAGGTCCATGTGGGCTTGTACAAAGGCCATACCTTTGTACACATGGGAGGTTGTCTGGGTTTACTAGGATTAGATTAGGATAATGGAATGTGCAAGTGAGGGGTTAGTTAATTCATTAGGTTTTGGTCACCTAATCAAAAGTGTAGAAAATAGGGATTTAAATAAATACAACCATTTATTTAATTCATGGAGTAGGAAAGGGGATATTAGATAAATAAAATTTATCAAATGTTTGGACTATAGGGGAAGGTTGATAAATGATTAATTAATCAATTAGTCTAGGAAGATGGTATAGATGTAGGTACAAATAAATAGTGAAGAGTAGGTGAATAGTGACTTCAACAATAAAATATTGTTTAATCCTAGTTTTAAGGGGATTTGATCAATTAACTATATAAATATATGTTTATTTAGTTAATTGAGGGGAAAATATAGTTTATGGATGTTTAGGGATGTATTTATTGCAAATGCATAGTGACAAGATGATGAGTGGACAATTTTAGGTGTCTACAGTAGCCACCCAAGATCTAGGAGCTTCAATGAAAGAAAAGGAGAGACCCAATATGAAAGAATAATTATATTATATTAAAGGATGCAATATGCATAAAATATGCATAAAAATATGTTAAATTACAATGAGAATCCCTCGGTTATATAGGCCAAGGTGAAAGATAGGACAAAAAAGGATTATGACTAGTGTCATAGTCATATCACATGAGACACAAAGAGATAAGTATCCTAAGTGTTTCGTAAGTAAACTTAACTAGATAAGTGTGAAGAGGACCTAGTGTATCTACTAGTTGGGTAATATACCTTGTTCATACCAATAATGTTCAACCTCACAAGTTAGCAATAATATGAAACAACCAAATGAATTAATTAAATACATGTGTGAATGGGATATTTAGAAAAGCAACTCTCTAACCTCATTTACACACCCACACCTACTTGTGGATGCAAAATGCTTCCCTACTCGCAACAAAGCATTTTTAAATAGCATATCTATCATATTCTTTTTGCAAAGTATTTATATTGTGGATTCACACCTATTTACATGAGAAATTATTTATTCAAAGGAGACTTTGTGATTGTGTGAGCTATGTTATTACAAATTGGAGCTTGTCAACTCCATCGTTTACAACTATACGTACTTTTCTCCAGTATTTTTACCTCATTTTAATTTTAATGTATTTGAGATAAGTATAGTAATAAATGGATTATCTAGGCTTCCAAAGAGTTTTTCTAACTATTACAAATAATTATACAAAGTATATTTAACCCTAGTATGAGCTACTTTAAGCCTCCACACTAGCTCTACTTCAAACCCCACATATAATTGTCTTCTATGGCTACACTTCTATGATACCTTCCCTTATGGACATTTCAACCCATAATGCAATTCATTAACCCCATGTATCTTGAAAATTAATGGTTTCTCCCCATGCCCATTGTTTAGAGATATATGAACATTTAGAACCTACACATATATCTATAAAGACTAAAATTTGTGTACCTATTCCCACAACCAACACTTTTGTGATACGTAGATACATTATATGTTTGCAAGCCTTTGTTGCATGTTTCTAAAACTTGGACTTTGCTAGCCTACTTTTGTACTCTACAATCCTGTTATAGTTGCACCTTCCAGACTTCTAGAACCTATGTGTACATTCCTATTTTTTTCTAATTACTGAAATACCTCAACACTCTAAATTTTATCAAGCTACCATTTCCTCACCTATCCTCCTATATTATCCATTTTTAATTTTACTCCACACTAACAATTCTTATAAATGATCTCCTAAAAGTAAATAGATGAAATATGAATTAAAGGGGGGAGTCCCTCAATCCATAATTATAACTACATTAAATGACACATCATAAATATATTTAAACCATGTGGATACAGTAAAATTTTTTAGGATGATGTATGCTAACTATAGACACTTAAATTGTACCAAATCCTAATGTCATTTTCTAACACCACATCATCACCACATTACTAATTAATTAGATAATTATTATTTGATTAATTAGGCAAATTTCCATTATTCATCCAAAATAAATAGATGAATCCATTTTCACTAATAAACTAAATACTTTTTATTATTTAGTTTCTCAATCAATTTAATCCACTTACTCCAAAATAAATAAATAAATTCATTTCCATCCATCATCTACAAATAAATAAATAAATTCCACTAGTCACATGACTACCCATAACTAGTAAATAAAATTCAATCTTCTCAATCAATATCCACCATCTATTTACACACTAAATCTTAAAATCTTAACCATTTAAAAAAATATAGCCATAAAAGCCACATAAACAACCAAAATCATCTCAATCAATCTCATCCATCTATTTGTAATCAATCCTGGCCACTCATTATTTATATCTCTCTAAAATCTAATAATCTTAGCCATCAATTTTCACACTACATATTCAAATCTAGACCATTCATATCATCAACCAAGAATCGATAAATCAAATGTCATCCCCAATCAAATCATGAATCAATTCACAAGTAGATGCTATTGAAATATCAAGAGATTGTCATCTATCCTCCAAAAAATCAATGATCAATGATCATTACTTAAACTTTATAGGTACATGTTACAAAAATCTTGTATGATTCCATGAGAAACCACATCAATAAAATCTTGAGCAATCTACTTTTAAAACAAAGATTGTTTTCATTGGTAAGATTATCAAGTGTTTGTTTTTATTTCAAGCTCTCTTTAGCTCAACTAGAGGTATGCTATAATTTAGATTAAATATTTTATTGTTACTTTAATCTCTTTATATTTTGATCTAAACTATTTATTTATGTTTTGGCACAGTCGATATGACCTTGTCCCTTTTCTAAACTTGGTTTTGTAGGATGAAGATTCATTATTATTTTTAGTTCAAAAATAAAAACATAATTAATCTATTGGTAGTATCTATTTTTCAATTTGGAAAGGTTATTTTCTAATTTTGTAGAGATTTGATATTTTATAATTATCTTTAGTTGCAACTATTTTCATATGTCTAAGATCAAACAATGAAACTAATAGCACTTATTTTTAGGATCATGATTCAAAGTGTTGATTTCATTCAAATTTAATACCCTTGTTTGGGTGATTTCATTGTATGCTCCATTCCTCTATCTACTAACAATAATGTTAAAGAGAGTGGCAGTGTGAGTAATGGTTATGATAGTGATAAAAGACATCAGGTTTGTAATGTTTGTCAGAACATGGATGAAATTGGAAGTGTTCAAAAGATGGATGGAAAGCTATGTCTTATTTCTTCTTCATCAACTATAGAAGAGACTTTTCAAGGTGGAAAGATACATAATGCATATTCATTGTTTTCTCTCCCTCATATGGAATCCTCTGACAAAGCACATCCTGAGTTGATAATGTTAAAAGAGAAATTTTGTTTGACAGAAGATGATTCAATGATAAAAGAAGACATTGTTCATGAGAAGGATCAATCACAGAATATCAAGTTTTCTTTGCTTATTGGTTCACATGAAGGATGCTCAGTTCGTGATTTAGTTTTCTTTGGTTCAAACTATGAAAAGAATCTTCAGATAGAGAAAATTGGTATGCTCGACATGATGCCAGAAGATATGATCAACACTATGCAGAGCAATACCAATATGATTCAAAAGGACTCAGAAGTTTATGATGAAAATTGGTTGTTCAGGGCACTATTTAAGGAGTCCTCACATTTCATGTATTTTATTTTTCTCATAATCTTGAAATAGCCACTGAGTTCACAGGTGCCTCATCCGTGCACATCTCTTTTCTGCACAGGTGCCTATTTTTCTCAACCTGTCAATGGTTTTACTTGATCAACCTGAAGTAGTTTTGAGGTAGGAGTCACCTACCATGTACATGGGTTAATTAAGAGTTTTTGTTGTCTGTCCTATTTTAGTTTCTGTCATTTTCATCATTTGCCTCGTCTCTGTGTGTCTTTGTCTCCTTGTTTCCCCTTGTACATCATATTACCTCCTGACTCTATTTGGCCAATCGATAAGGTACTATTCATTACTAGAGATTCTAGGTTCATCCTACATCCACAAGGTCCTTGTCCCCAGTTAGAGCTAGCTGTTAGCCTCATTTTCAATACTTCCAAATTTAAAATTTTTGTGTCAAAATGACAAATCTAACCATGCTTTGAACCCTTTCTCCAGAGTCACCTTTGGATTGCAAAACACTAGTGTCATGTTTTTCCTACATCAATCATTGAGATAACTCATTCCTAAGATGTCACAATTTGTTTCCCTACATTGAACTTTGCATAGGAACATCATTTTGGAGTAGAGACACTCATCATTTTACTGAGTTTCTCGGGCAGACTTATGCAGTTCGCAGCATTTTATGAAACAATTAAATATTGAAAATCTGTGACAGATGGTACAAAATAATGTTTATGGCAGTATTCATGACTCCATTTCACCTAATCTGGCAACTTTTCGGGTCGAGAAATCTTATGGTTTGAGAGATTTTAAACTTTCAATTTTTCGGCGGGCGATTGGTAGAAATAATAAAATTGTGGTTTTTGTAAGGGCTGGAGCAAAATTCTTTGGCATGAAGATTTATAATGTTAATACAAACAATATGGCAAAACTTCATGACGATCTGACCTTCCAGTTGAAAGTTATGTACTTTTCACCATTTCTCGCTCATGCACAGTTCGCAACTTGCAAATTCACCTAAGTTGAAAAGATATCACATGTGAATTTGTTTAAGTCGAAAGTTTGCTTTCAAAAAGAAGTTATTTTTGGCCTACTTAGGAAAAAGTGAAAGTTTGTGGCAACTTGCACTTTTGGCAAAGTTGACGTCCACTTTTAGTTTTGGCAAAGTTGTCCGCATCTTTCAGTTAGAAGCCAAAGTGGGAAAAAAACTTTCAGTGTTGGCTAACTAAATGAGGATGTGGGTCCCAATCTGTACTTTCCAAAATCACAAGTCACAAGTTGTTACTAGCCTTCAAAATGCCAATGAAGGAATCTGCCAGTTAGTTATTTTAACTTGTCTAACTCATCTTTTAGGCCAATCAAAAAGAATATTTTAAACTAGATATTCAATGAAGGAAAGTAAAAGTGTGACTTTTGGTTATGAAATTGAAGCCATGGAGGAGAGTCTTCATTATCATCAGCTTATGTTTTTAGTTTTGGAAGTATTTCTTATCCTGCATGAGGTTTTGAAAACCTCTTACATTGCCGATAAAGAACCAACAAGAGGTAGTTATTGTAACTACTTTAATAACTAAATTGGAATCTTTGTCATCCAACAAATATTGACTACTCATCTTCACAACTCTCTTGAGTAGTTTCCAAAGGGAAGATATACAACACTTGAGCTCTGCTGTCCTCATCATCTATGGCATCCTCAAGATTTGAAGTCTTTGAAATTAACGGATTTCAACGACACCCTCACAAAAATCAATTTTGTAGCATCTCAATATCAAATGTGGATGACTCATAACGGTGTGGTAAAATCCCATATGGTTGCAAGTGCCCTGATAAACATGTATGCAAAATGTTGAAGCCTAGACAAGGCACGTGACCATTTTGGAAAGGAATTCAAAGCAAATTTAGTCTCATGGATTGTCGTGACTACAAGACCCTACACAACTTTCGTTAATATATGGCCACAGAAAATTTTGCATGTACCTTTGTAGACGTTTATGCAAACTGTGTTTTTCATTAGATATGATAACTACCCTGGCGGACCTGATGTGAGTGCATAGACAAAGCGCATGAACTGTTTCAAAGAATGCCTCTCTTACAGTCAGTTCTTCCTATTGGCATATTCCTTGAGTCTCCGATGGGTGCAAGTGCCAGTATAAGTTGAAATGCTCTGGTTAACACGCATGCAGAATGTAAAAGCAAGATAATGCACATGAACTATTTGAAATTTTGTCTCATAGAAATGTGGTCTCATGGAATACACGATTTACAGTATACTCACAAGATGGATTGATTGAAAAGGGTTTAGAAGATTTAAACAAAATGCAATTGGCAGATGTCAAACCAGATTCTATGACCTTTTCTGGTGTTCCCCTCTACCGCGACAGTATAAAACTTTGAAATAGGGTATAGCTGTCCATCAGAGCACAACGGAATGCAGAATGTGCTGGCAGAGGTGTATACAAAAGGTCAAAGCACATACACAAGGCATCAAAACTATTTGACAGAATACCTCAAAGAAATGTCGTGTCATGGAATGTGGTGGTGGCAGGATATTCACAAAATGGTTTTGTTGAATGAGGTTTTCAAGACTTTCAATCAAGTGCAACTATCAAGCAGAAAGTTAGACTCCATGAAGTTTTTCGGTATCCTCTCGGCCTAGGCATCTAAGATTCTTTTGAAATAGATATACACAAAGTGGATTTCTTGAAGTGACACTGGAAACTGGTAAGCGAATACGATTGGCACATTTAAAAACTAAACTCTACAATCTTGCCAACATCCCCACGGCCTACAACAAGGTGTAGAAATGTGGAAAGCATAATGAAATGAGTATTCTATTTAGAAATGCTCTGGTATACATGTATTTAGATGCCATTTGTGCAATATGGAAGTATAAACATAGCGCATGAATTGCATTGGAGTGCACCTCAAAGAAATGTGATCCCATGAAGCCGCCATAACTACAAAACACACTCTAAAAATTTAGATGCTAGCAACTTTCAAGTAAATGCATTTGCCTAATGTGAAGCTAGAATCCACAAACTGTATCCAGCTTCCTCTTGACGTTTTCAGAAATTGGAGCTTTAGAGAAGATATGGAAGTGAATCAAAACACAAAGAGTTGAATTTTTGTTAGAAGTTAATGTCTCAACTGTCGTGGAAGATATGCAGTGGATCACATGCATGCAAAACATTGAAGCATAAACATGGCCCTGGAAGAAATGTATGCAAAATGCGGGAGCGTAGAACAAGAAATATATGAAAAACTAGCAAAACTGTATATGAAGATTAAAATGATAGGGTTTATTCCCAGTACAAATTTCATATTGTGTGATGTTGAGAAGCAGTAAAAAGAAGAGTTTCTTTACTACCATAGTGAGGAGTGGGTGATTGCCCCATCAAATTCTACCACCTCTACCTACAAATCATGGAAATATAGATGAAGACAAATGAACTTTGTGACAATAGTGTTCGTGAATTATGGCCTTAAGGAATGTAATGACTGCAAAGTATATGGGCATCGATTTATTGAAAGGGTCTTAGACATTCAAGTGAATGCACAGGCAAATGTAGATCAAGAATCAATACCTTTGCCAGTATACTCAAGATGTGAACATCATTTCAAGGTTATCAAAGATGAAATCGATGGATTAACCCCTTCATTATTGGTTTGAATGCCTAAGAATAACCCCCATACTTACTCAATGTGCCCTAGAGCTTTGCCAGACTTGTCTTCAAGCACAAGATGAATCCTTCTACCTGTTTAGTAGTACCTCTAGACTATTCATACACATATACTCAGGGAAGGTTATGTGATTCAAGAAATAAGATTATTCTATATCCGTGGAGTTATGATGGTGCAGAAGAGAAGCAATCTGCTATAGAAGAGATCCTATCTATGGTTCTCATTAAGATGAAAGACATTGCCAAGGCATTTCTTGGAAGTACAGTCAAGAATGTTGTTGTCATAGGTCCTTCTTATTTTAATGATTCTTAGAGGCAGGAGACAAAGGATCCTGGTGTCATTGTTGGGTTAAATGTAATGAGAATAATCAACAAACCAATTGTTGCTTCCATTGCCTATGGTCTTGATAACAAGGCTACTTCTGTTGGTGAGAAGAATGTTTTGATTTTTGGCCTTGATGGTGGAACATTTGATGTGTCTCTTTGACTATTGAAGAGGGTATTTTCAAAGTTAAAGCCATTACAGGAGATACCCATTTCAAAAGATGTCAACATTCGGCGAGGCTGGATCACCACAATGGAGCAGAACAAAGATAGAAAGTGACTTAGCCAAATTCACAACTCGAAAGCTATATTTTTCAAAACTACCATTTTGGAAAAGTGACTTGTTTCACTTATTGTAATTAAAAGTTCAAAATTAGGTTTCCTTTCGAAAAGGTAGTTACTTGAACTAGTTAGGAAGTAGTTACAAGTTAGTTACAAAGTTGTTACTAGGTGGTTATGGTAAAAAGCCTATAAATATGAGGCTATTTGAAATGTAAAGGGGGGGACTCTTTAGAGAGAACTTTTGCAGGGGGAACTTATGAGATTACTTGGAACATTTTTGGTTCTACACATTGTATAGTCTACTTTTGGAATTGTATAATTTTGAAAAGATACTGAAGAATGCATTTTTAGTTCGTATATTCTTGATGTACTTCTGAGTTATGATTACTAGTTTCTCGTATGTCAAATTGGTGATCTTTCTATGTATTTGTGTGAATCAAAGTTATCCATTAAAGCATGCAATTGGGGTGATAAAGCACAATCATGTCTCGGTAACCTGATTTGAAAGTTTTTAGATGAGTTATCTCTTCGTATGTTTAGATTTTCCATTGTTCTTTATCGTTGTTGCATATATGTCATAAGATCCATCATAGAGTTTAGGAAAGTGGTTTCTAGCTTTGTGGTGAAACCCCCTCATACTTTTCAATAAGATTGTGAAACTCCGGTTGGTTTTCATACGTCTACCATGAGGGTTTCTACATGCCCATTTCTCCTGTTATTTTCTTTGTCTTCCTTTTTGTACTTTCAAGATAAAAGTACACAAAAACCACAAATACACCTATCATAGGAGGGAGCTGCCCCTCTCAAACGTAGAGGAAAGTTGTTAGTCCAATAACAACTTCTCCAACTATTGGGACTATTTAGTCACCGCTCTAAGGGCAATGAGTCATTTTCAATGGTTATTTCATGGTGACTAATCTGTTTACCAACACATACCCACTTGTGGACCTTTGACTACCTAAGTCACATGCCCAGTCTACATCAACATAACCATGTATGTCTTATATTTTTTCCATACTATTAATACTAGACTAAACCAAATAGTAATCAAAAGTACCAACCATCCAACCTTGTCTACAAGGGTTAGACATAAACCTACTCAAAACTCCCACTACTTGCGCAATATCTCGTCTAGTGAAACCATTGCATACATCAAACTTCCTATAGCACTAGAATATGACACCTTAGACATATCCTCTAAATCATCTTCATTATTTACACACATATCTAATTAAATCTTAGTATCAACTGACAAAGGAATTCTAATTGGATTGCAATCCTACATAATAAATCTATTCAAAATAGTATCAACATACTTACTCTATGATAACCAAAGCTTTCGATTTACCTAATCTCTTTTGATCTCCCTCTTCAAAATATACTTGGCTATATCTAGATCCTTCATATCAAATGCACCTAAAAGTTGGGCTTTCAACTCACTGCTCATACCCTTAGTTTTACTTAAAAATAACATATCATCCACATACAAGGAAACAATCAGTATATGATCATCAATAAATTGAATTTAAATATAGTGATCCTCTTCACTTCTAAAAAAAATCCAATTTCAAAACAAAAGATTCAAAATACCTTGATTGTGCTAATTATTTATATGGGTTATTCATTTCTTCTTTTGCTTTCTTTTAGGATTACTAGACCCCTTATAAATCTATGGTTGAATAGCCACCAGAGCTATTAGCATTTGGCAGACTGGAGCAATCAAACTATACCAATTATAATGTAGATTGAAATATTGAATAACAAGAATTACACAATAATACACATATTTAATGTGGTTCACCCAATGTGGGCTACATCCATAGAGAAACAACCATGCACTATTTTATTATTATCAAACACAAAATGAATTACATCCTTGCAACATAATCTGCTGCTATGTGCTATACATGCACTCACACTGCCTTATTTCTCTTGGCATTTCATATTCCATAGCCACTTATTTAACAAGATTTTGAGAAGCTTTGTGATTAGAGGTTTACAATGTTTGTTTACAAAACTAACAACCAACTCTTGCACTCCCTCATTAATTAATTTAGGGTCAAAACATGACTATCAAAGTCACCAAAATTTAGCTTGTTGCATGTACTTTCTGCCCTGTAAGATGATTAGTCACCACATACCAACAAAATCTTGTGACTTGGATGGGTTAATGATACCCATTGTGATTAAATTCTCTTATTCAATCATGAACATTTCTAAAAATAACTCAAACAATTGCATGGTGTATACCTTTCCCATATTCAATCAATAAGTTTGAAAACTAGAAACAAATGTTGCATATTCATAAGGAAACTTGCCTAATACATTGAAGACTAATTTTACATCCTTCTTCTCAATAGCACATTCTTTTAGTTGTGCTCTTAGTTCATTAGTTTTAGTTACGTAGTCTTGGATATTGTCAAATTTTCTTGTATCTAGATTAGTGAGATCATTATTAATTTGATATCCCCTAACCTAATAAATGTGACCATATAATTATGCAAGTTTTTCCCAAGGTTCCTTAGGTGTAGTACACTTATCAATATTACAAATAAGGTCAAGATAAACATATGTACATAGATATAAAAGTGCATTAGTATTGTTAATGAGTCATTATATCTTTTCTTTAGCATCCTTTGGTTCATGTTTAGGATATATAGTACAAAGTGCATACCCCTTACTCATCAAGGTATTCCATTTATTTTATTTTCAAGTTGCATAGTTATATAGAGTCAAATGACGGAACTTAGGATAACCCATGGAAATATTAAAGAAGCATAAATGATAACTCAAAGAGAAGATGAATACAACTAGTTAAGACATGCCCCCAAATTACTCAATGAAAGAACCCCCTTGAAAATATGATTTGGAACTTTGTTATTAGTGTGCATATAATTGGCACTTGCTAAAAATGCAAAGTGGTCTTTGATTTCAATGCTTTACAATTTCTAAAATAAGGCCTTATGCTATAAGTACAAGTTTTTATAACAATGAATAAAATCGAATAGAACCACTACAAAGTACATGAAAAACTATGTCATTTTAAAAAATTGTACCTAAAAAGGAGTTCATATGAGCCTAAACAGAGATCTAGAAGTTCCAAAAATGAGAACTATATAGAAACACCTATGAAAAATTGCAAATTCTAGAAAATACATACATTAAAATTAGAAACTCATTGCACCAACACATAGAGCATGAAACTTTAACCTAAATAAAAGAAAGTACTTAGAAAAAGGAGGCAGTGAGCCAAAGATATCAGCCTCCAAAGTTTGACTAAAAATTAAACATGCCAATGCAGAAGGGGATAGAATCTAAAATTCCACTTATTGATAAATTTGGTAGAACTACCACTAATTTAAGGCACACTATTGAATGTAGAGATTTTCCATCTAAATTAGAACAACTTCTAACATTAGCAAATTTCTAGTTAAATATAGAGGCTTGCCAAATTTAGAGAAATAACTGAAAGCTTTGTTAAATCTAGAAGATCAGCACCTACCCTACTAAATTTTGTGGAGGAGTTTAATGTCACCAAATGTGTGGAGTTGCCAAATGTTCTACTAAAGTTGGTGAGATGTTTGTAGGGTCATGTAGGTTGAATGAAAGCAGGGTGTGGGGGATAATGTGAAATTATTCTTTTAAAGCCACTTGAGCTTGTCAATAGGGGTCCAATAGGGGGATTTACCCCTACCATGTGGCCTTAAACCATGGAAGGCCTGTATAAGGGTGTGGGGCCTAAGCATTTTGGTTGTGAGTACCTTGTGATTATGGGCTACATAGTGCATGCATAGTACCATTAAATTCTTCTCTTTTTTATTTTCAGATGCTATAAAAAATCTGATAATAATAATGAATATAATTTATTTTTAAATTTTTGAATGTTAGGAAAAGAAATAAAATACTTTTGGGAAAGATTTTTCTAGCGAAGGGAACATTATGTAGAATATTTCAATCTGTATGACCAATAGACAAAGAATTTTTCTAAGGGCTAGGGAAAAGTACTCCAAATCTGATGAATTGATATTTGATCCTTAGGTTGTATGGCCTTCTAGAATCTAGGCATGATGGCAGGGTTATATTTGACCAAAAATGCTCTAAAAATGTAGTTACCTTCTAGATCTAGCAACTGCTCTCCAACTTTAAACCCTTGTAGGTCTAGCCTTAAGTGTCTAATTTGGAAAAATCAAAAGTCTAAACTAAATTTTTTGGACACATTGAACTCGATGGTGAGATTAGATTTGCACCAACATTTTCCAAAATAAACTTACAATAAAACTCCACAAAGAAGAAAATCCCCAAACCTAGGATTTCTATCAAGTTTTTTATTCTCCAAGTCATCGTTTGATGTAAGAGAAGAGCATACTCAATGTTTTAAGAGAAATTAGGACTTGAAACCTAGATCTCTAAAAAGACTAACGTAAATGAATCCTAAATCTTTCATACCATGTAAGAGTTGGTAGAGAATTCTCTATATCGTGCAAGATTTGGCTATGGAGGTAACTATATGCATGTGAAAATGCACTCAAATAAACAACCTAAACAGAGTTAACTTATTTCATTCACCTCCAAATACACCTCAAATTGAGAAAATAAGGAATGCATAACATAAAAAGGGAATCTAAATTACTTAACTACCATGCAAACCTTGTTTTTTGTGTGCTCCATTGATGTTGATGTAGGTGTCTCCTCAAATGAATATCATTACTTTGAAATTCATGGAATCTTTTAAAATGGCTAGGATGAGTGGCTATTTATAGATTTTTTGATGAGGGATTGGATGGATGAGATATATTTGGGAGATCAATGGATGAGGATTGTTGAGATATCTCAAGCAAGAAGAGCTTGCCAAGTGACTTGATTTGGTTTGTGGATGAGGGATGTCCTCGGAATGAGGAGGAATCAATGGTGGAAAAGTGATTTGGAAGAAGGAGATGGTTGAGATGAAAGGACCTTTTGTACAAAGGACTTGTCCATCACTTTGTAAGAGGTCCATGTGGGCTTGTACAAAGGCCATACCTTTGTACACATGGGAGGTTGTCTGGGTTTACTAGGATTAGATTAGGATAATGGAATGTGCAAGTGAGGGGTTAGTTAATTCATTAGGTTTTGGTCACCTAATCAAAAGTGTAGAAAATAGGGATTTAAATAAATACAACCATTTATTTAATTCATGGAGTAGGAAAGGGGATATTAGATAAATAAAATTTATCAAATGTTTGGACTATAGGGGAAGGTTGATAAATGATTAATTAATCAATTAGTCTAGGAAGATGGTATAGATGTAGGTACACATAAATAGTGAAGAGTAGGTGAATAGTGATTTCAACAATAAAATATTGTTTAATCCTAGTTTTAAGGGGATTTGATCAATTAACTATATAAATATATGTTTATTTAGTTAATTGAGGGGAAAATATAGTTTATGGATGTTTAGGGATGTATTTATTGCAAATGCATAGTGACAAGATGATGAGTGGACAATTTTAGGTGTCTACAGTAGCCACCCAAGATCTAGGAGCTTCAATGAAAGAAAAGGAGAGACCCAATATGAAAGAATAATTATATTATATTAAAGGATGCAATATGCATAAAATATGCATAAAAATATGTTAAATTACAATGAGAATCCCTCGGTTATATAGGCCAAGGTGAAAGATAGGACAAAAAAGGATTATGACTAGTGTCATAGTCATATCACATGAGACACAAAGAGATAAGTATCCTAAGTGTTTCGTAAGTAAACTTAACTAGATAAGTGTGAAGAGGACCTAGTGTATCTACTAGTTGGGTAATATACCTTGTTCATACCAATAATGTTCAACCTCACAAGTTAGCAATAATATGAAACAACCAAATGAATTAATTAAATACATGTGTGAATGGGATATTTAGAAAAGCAACTCTCTAACCTCATTTACACACCCACACCTACTTGTGGATGCAAAATGCTTCCCTACTTGCAACAAAGAAATTTTAAATAGCATATCTATCATATTCTTTTTGCAAAGTATTTATATTGTGGATTCACACCTATTTACATGAGAAATTATTTATTCAAAGTAGAATTTGTGATTGTGTGAGCTATGGTATTAAAAATTGGAGCTTGTCAACTCCATCGTTTACAACTATATGTACTTTTCTCCAGTATTTTTACCTCATTTTAATTTTAATGTATTTGAGATAAGTATAGTAATAAATGGATTATCTGGGCTTCCAAAGAGTTTTTCTAACTATTACAAATAATTATACAAAGTATATTTTACCCTAGTATGAGCTACTTTAAGCCTCCACACTAGCTCTACTTCAAACCCCACATATAATTGTCTTCTATGGCTACACTTCTATGATACCTTCCCTTATGGACATTTCAACCCATAATGCAATTCATTAACCCCATGTATCTTAAAAATTAATGGTTTCTCCCCATGCCCATTGTTTAGAGATATATGAACATTTAGAACCTACACATATATCTATAAAGACTAAAATTTGTGTACCTATTCCCACAACCAACACTTTTGTGATACCTAGATACATTATACGTTTGCAAGCCTTTGTTGCATGTTTCTAAAACTTGCACTTTGCTAGCCTACTTTTGTACTCTACAATCCTTTTATAGTTGCACCTTCCAGACTTCTAGAACCAATGTGTACATTTCTATTTTTTTCTAATTACTGAAATACCTGAACACTCTAAATTTTACCAAGCTACCATTTCCTCACCTAGCCTCCTATATTATCCATTTTTAATTTTACTCCACACTAACAATTCTTATAAATGATCTCCTAAAAGTAAATAGATGAAATATGAATTAAAGGGGGGAGTCCCTCAATCCATAATTATAACTACATTAAATGACACATCATAAATATATTTAAACCATGTGGATACAGTAAAATTTTTTAGGATGATGTATGCTAACTATAGACACTTAAATTGTACCAAATCCTAACGTCATTTTCTAACACCACATCATCACCACATTACTAATTAATTAGATAATTATTATTTGATTAATTAGGCAAATTTCCATTATTCATCCAAAATAAATAGATGAATCCATTTTCACTAATAAACTAAATACTTTTTATTATTTAGTTTCTCAATCAATTTAATCCACTTACTCCAAAATAAATAAATAAATTCATTTCCATCCATCATCTACAAATAAATAAATAAATTCCACTAGTCACATGACTACCCATAACTAGTAAATAAAATGCAATCTTCTCAATCAATATCCACCATCTATTTACACACTAAATCTTAAAATCTTAACCATTTAAAAAAATATAGCCATAAAAGCCGCATAAACAACTAAAATCATCTCAATCAATCTCATCCATCTATTTGTAATCAATCCTGGCCACTCATTATTTATATTTCTCTAAAATCTAATAATCTTAGCCATCAATTTTCACACTACATATTCAAATCTAGACCATTCATATCATCAACCAAGAATCGATAAATCAAATGTCATCCCCAATCAAATCATGAATAACCAATTCACAAGTAGATGCTATTGAAATATCAAGAGATTGTCATCTATCCTCCAAAAAATCAATGATCAATGATCATTACTTAAACTTTATAGGTACATGTTACAAAAATCTTGTATGATTCCATGAGAAACCACATCAATAAAATCTTGAGCAATCTACTTTTAAAACAAAGATTGTTTTCATTGGTAAGATTATCAAGTGTTTGTTTTTATTTCAAGCTCTCTTTAGCTCAACTAGAGGTATGCTATAATTTAGATTAAATATTTTATTGTTACTTTAATCTCTTTATATTTTGATCTAAACTATTTATTTACGTTTTGGCACAGTCGATATGACCTTGTCCCTTTTCTAAACTTGGTTTTGTAGGATGAAGATTCATTATTATTTTTATTTCAAAAATAAAAACATAATTAATCTATTTTTAGTATCTATTTTTCAATTTGGAAAGGTTATTTTCTAATTTTGTAGAGATTTGATATTTTATAATTCTCTTTAGCTGCAACTATTTTCATATGTCTAAGATCAAACAATGAAACTAATAGCACTTATTTGTAGGATCATGATTCAAAGTGTTGATTTCATTCAAATTTAATTATTTAAATCTTAATCTTGGAATCAATATTTATTTCACTTTGTGTACTTGTGGGATTGTTGTTGTGTATGATCTCCTGTTGTGCTTCATGCAAACTTGAGGATCAAAAGAAACTCAATCACTTGTGTGTTCTATTTGTGTAGATAAATTTGTGTATGCTCTGTGCTTGAACCCTTATGTGATCTTGGGGATTAAAAGAACTCTAGCTACTTGTGTTACCTGGGGCATCATATCACCTATGTTATTTCCTATCACCTTTTGGTGATCTTGGGAATTAAAAAAAGGCATGAGTTTTCCATAGTCCATTTCAATAATGAGAGCGCTTCTAGATTCAACTGTGTATGTTTTTGCTTCAACATTTTGGATCATACTCAATAATCCATTATCAGGAAGAGGATAGTTCTCAAACATTGAAGAAAAAAAAACACAATTAAATCTAGAAGCACTCTCATTAAGGAAAAATAATTGTGTATTACTTTATTTTTCATTTTTAGGGCCTAATGACTTGGATCTCAACACCAAGTGTTGAATGTAATCTCGTGTTCTTGTAGGGTATACAAATTAGGGATGGAATTGAAAAATATTCTCATTCGGGTGCATCTGTCATTTAATTAAGTTAGTAAGAAGCTTTATATATTTCTAAGTGTAGGACAAGAGTGTGTTACCCTCTCAAGCCAAGATTTTAGACATATGCCCTTCTTTCAAAAACTTATACCTCACATACCTTTGGGTTCTTTAGGGACTCCCCTAGAGAGAATTGTACAACCTAGCATAGAGGACTTTTGGCTATTCATATTTGTGATGCACTTATAAGTAGCCCTTGGAATTTACCCACAAGATACCTCTAGAAATGACATAGAAGGCAATATATAGACTCCTCTTGCACCTTACAATAATCTTGAGGATAAAAGCGGTTAGTGCCTTGTCATGAGCCCTATTATCTATGCCTAAATCTAGGCATATTCATGGGCTCACATGTGCAGATACTACTACCTAAATTAAATACTTTTTCTTGATTGGTTTATCTTCCCCATTTTTGCAGAATCTATGGTAATGCCACAACAATATCCAAAGAAAAAACAAGAGTCATTCGTATAACAAGACATCAAACTACACTAAATTTGTACTTCAATGAATATATCCCTTTTCTTTGAACTTCTATTTATGATGATGGACCCTCTTGCCAAGTTTACAACTTTTGTAGAAATGATGTTGATGAGAGCCTCATGAGCTTGAGTGAGTGAAATGATGAACATAATGAGGTTAAAACCAAACAAGATCTTTCCTAAATAAAAATTTACATATCCCAACACCAAAATGGAATTCTTGTATACCTTCTAGAATAAGGATTTAAGCTCCCCCCAAACTACAACCTTTTGAGATTAAGTCAAGAGCCTCCAAAGAAAGAACATAAGTTTAGCATCCCTATTAGACAACATACACAATCAAGTGTAAATGTAGGATGTCTTCTCATTCTTGAAAGGAATATGAAGGAAGAAATCTCATGATGTATAAAGTCTCTAGAAGTTCCGTAGGTGTCACCATATCAATGTAAAAATGTGCACTAATCAAATAAAGAGTCTCAATAACAATTGAAGGAGATGACAATCTAGAACCTAGTGGAAACAAATGTAGAACATGATCCAAACATAATGAACACTCCTTGAAATGTTTCTCAAGGATCTCTGACCCAATTTCAAACTATATCAAGTGAATAGGTAGAGAAAGGACATGAAGGTTTCGATATGCTCTCCTCACATCTAAATAAGATGATGCGACTCTATAAGAGACAACATCAAAGAGGAGATGAATATCCTCAATAGTGTCCTCCAAGTTTGCAAGATAGGACTCATAAGATAAACCTAGAATGTTTCTCAAGTACTCATCCTAAGTAGTTGTATCTAGAAGACAATGATCCTGCTACACTGAATCACTAGAAGACCTATATGAAGTAACAATGAACTCTAAAGAAATAACATCAGATGATGAAGGAGATCAAATATAAACACATGTCTCTATAATCTTAGTCAATGATAGAAAACCAAGATTCAAAAGTGTCCAAACTAGATGCCTAAGAGTGTACATAAGCTGAAGGAATAATAGGAGAAAAATGTGAGATGGTGTACACTTGAGATTGATTATATAACTCTCAAACTAATATAATATCTATGCTATGTAAATCCTGAATCACCATAGAATTTGGTGTGAACCCAACACTTTTCCCTAGCCCACCATGTGTGATCTAATATATAGGAAGGATATTGTTTGGCAATGAAGGCACACAAAGTAAATCATTGAATCATCCATGTCAGTAGATCCTTTCCCATAAAAATGCATATATCTATTATTATCCGTGAAGATTTATTGTCATGAACAAGTTTCAAATGAAGAGAACCTACCCTGTGATGAATCCATATGATCTGAATCTCTAGAATCAAAGAATCCATCTTCTTGACTTAGAATCTATAATTGCAACATGTACAAAGCTTGCCCCTTTTGTCCATATGATATTGAATGAGAAGAAGATGATGAATGCCCTAACATAGTTTGAAAAAATTGATATGATTCTTGATTAGAAGATGCTTTAACTCATCAAGCTGTTTTGAATAACATAGATGTTCATCATGTCCTAGTTTCCTGCAATATGCACACTTGGGATTTTCCTTCTTAGATGATTGACCTTGTGAGGGAGATTTAGAATTTGATTGTGTTGTTTCTTTATATGTCTTGTTCTTTTTCTTCTTTTGTTTCCTTTCAGGATTACTAGACCCCTTATAAATCTATGGTTGACTCGCTACCAAAGCTTGTGACTTCAATGGGTTTAGAGTACCCATTGTGAAAAAAATATCTATTCAATTATCAACATTTGGGAAAGTGATTCAAATAATGGCATAGTGTAGGCCTTTCCCATATTCAATCGATGAGTCTGAGAACTAGAAATAAATGTTGCATATTCAGTAGGAAGCTTTCCTAACACATTGAAGACTAATTTTACATCTTTCTTCTCAATACCACATTCTTCGAGTTGTGCCCTTAGTTCATTAACTTTAGTTACATAGTCTTGGATATTATCAAAAAAAATATGCATAAAATTGCTTCTATAAAAAAATGGGGTGTTAGTTTCAACCAAAATACTCTTATTACAAAAAAATAAACATACTATAAAATAATATATCAAAAATTGAAAAATAGCATCACATAATTGTTTAGTTAGTCGATATGGGGCAAGATCCTTTGGTTAAAACCTCTGCTTCGACTAAGAATGAAGGACTAAGGGACATCCATTTTGCCAAAGTCACCTCGAGCATGATCCTGACCTTATCCCATATGGTGTTTTGGCCCTAACATAAAACCCTCCAACAAAAAAATTTGAAAAGGAAGTATCACCAATTCCAAAAATTATTACTCATGTTGCATACACTTGGATTTTCCATATGAATGCTTCAATATAAAGATGAATAAAATTAAATGAAACTTGAACCAAAAATAAGAGTGGCCAGCTTTGAACATGTACTGCACCCTCACAACTATCATCGTTATACAGAGCGACAGTCTATCCTTCGAATAAAAACTCATATCCTCCATGGAAGGGTAAGCTAAAACACCCACAATTACTGAGACGAAGACCCCGGTTTTTACACTCAGGCCCTGACCACAGTAAAAGAACTACCCACACAAGACTTTTTAAACAAGAGCCATACAAGCAATACTCCTATATATACAGGAAAAACATTAATTTTCTTCATAACGTTACAATTCAGTGTAGTTGTAAGTATCAAATGTTTACTTGTACTGCTGAAGGAATTGTGAGTCTTGTTGTTTGTAACGTCAAGATAAAGATTGGATGAGTTTTCCGTTTCCAAGGCCTGCAACTGTTCTTTTGCAGGGCATCGTTTCCAATTGTTTCCATGCGAGAACAGCGATTGGATGAGATTTTGCTGTTGTTTGTTTGCCTGCAGCCGGGAAATTTGATTTTCACTTTTACGCGGCATTATAGTATGATTTTGGCTCATCCTTTTGTTTTGCGTCCAAAGTAGCTTCACTTCTATCCTTGGTATCATCAAATATTCCTTGGTATCATTAAATTCTATATACAAAGAAGGTATTCAGGTGGTGACTCTACAAATATTCCTTATTGTTCCTTGGTATCATCATGTTTTAGTGATGGTTACTACATGCACACCCCAAAGTAACAATTTTTATGGTGCGAAATTTCTCTTTTACTTTGCCTTCATGAAATAATATGATTATATGATTGCTCTCGAGTAGTTGTTCCATTAGCAAATGTTTTACAGTAACATAGTGATTTATGTCAGCATGGGTGGTTATTATGAAAAATGTGAAAATGCAAGCTATGCTAGTGTGGAGAGTTCCTTTATTGATAAATGTTATGAGGACTCCCTTAACCTTTATCAATATTGAGTTGATAAACAACATGAGATGGTTGTTTTATGCAAGAAATATAATCCATTGAGTAGAAATAAATTCAAGAAAAGGCCTATGCTATCTGTTCAAATGCCCTTAATGTTTTGTCTAGTGTTTAATTATTTAAATGAGAATCCGTAGATGAGTTTAACACTGTATTTGAAGATGTTTTATTGAGTATTGTTGAACTTGCTTATCTTGAAGAGTTAGGATGCGTTAGCTTGTATATTGGAGCCATCGGAAACCCAGTTAGCCTTACTTTGTAAGACATGAATCCTACATCTATCCTATGTGCTTACTTTTGGGATAGGAATGTTGATGAGATTAGAAGGGTCTCTAGCTTATTATTCTTGACACTTGTGAAGGATATAAATGACCCGGATAATACTAAAATTGTTCATAGTTGTGAGATGACTAATATTGGTGACTTTGAGAAACAAGTGCCCCTATAAGATTACCTCTATCTCTTATTTGATAGTTTCCAACCATGCCATGAAGAGTGTAGTTGAGGATGTCATGAATGATGAGAAAAGTAATTTTTATGATGTATATGTAGGATCGCATATTTTTAATTTTACATGTAGATGTAGATGTAGGAATGTGACCAACTTGTCTAGGGTAGTGTTTTATATGTAGCAATTTGTAGTGGTGATGGTTCTAAAAGAGAGATGCAACTGGCAGAACTTGGTTCTTCACATGAGTTGCCTCATGGAGTCTTTTTGTTTTTTAAAGAAAGGTGATAGAACACCTATACTATATTATATGCAAATAAACGTTATTACATAGTCCCGAAGGAGAGAAACTAGGAATGCATCATCTGGTCTAAACTAAACAAAACCAAAGCTTGCATACAGCAAAAAGGAGAGCGGTCATAAACCAAACAAAAACCAAACCCAGATGGAGACAACCCTACGCCCATACAAGCTAATCCGAAACGGAATCATGGTGCACTTGTGGTGGCGGCAAAGGAAACGGGAGGGCAAATGAAGGAGTGCCCAGAGGCTTTGGAGGGCCTGGAGCCAAGTCGGGAGCATGGTGGTGTAGGAAAAGAACATCATTAAACACCTCCTTCGCTCTGTCTGCTAGTCCAACAAGAAGATGAAACTTATGAGCATTGAGAGGGCGATTAAAAGCATTGGCACAGTATACCTAGAGACCCCTCTGCAAAACCACGTATACACATGCAGCGTGATGAGAGTATTGTAGGAGCTGATGATCAAATATACATCTAATAGGTGTTGAGCCCTCCTAGTAGTCATTTACTGTTAAGGTCGATCGCCACCTTTCTGCATTAAAGAAGGGTGGACCATCCAAAGCCGATGGCATGGGTATACTCCTGGTCCTGCATCAAGTCCAAGATATTGGAGATGAATGTAGATGCGACCTCTTACCCCTTCGTCTGTCTTTCCTTTGGTTGGAATAAGAAATAACCAAGCACACAGTGGACAGCAAATTTGATGTTGTCGCTGTCGATTTCATTTAAACCTCTCGAAGGAAAATAGTGTTCATTGTGCCATGGTAGGTAGGTTCACCAACAAGCGGGGGGAGGAAGACACGTAAATTAGGAATCCAGAGAGCCATTGTTAACATAGAGAAAAGCAACAGCTAACAAAAAACAGAAACAAAGGTAGAATGCAAAGGATAATACAAGAGAGCAATACAAGGATATGAAATCTGGCAACCCAAAGCAAAAAGAATGAGTGGAAGTGTGTGAGCACATTCCAAGAAGGCAACATGGGAGGATACATGACGGCAACCATAACACAACCCGATGCAAGAATGAAAGCCAAGCTAGAATCTGATAAAATGAGATCTTCAGTCGTAAATGCTTATAAGTTCTGCTGCCATCTAGGAGTACCTAGAAATGTCCTTAGGATCGATGAGAGAAGGAGATGGCGGGCAAACATTAGCAAAGCAATTAAGGAAGGCATACGGTGGCCAATGACCAATTAGACATCACCGTCTTGAGATAACATCTCACCGAACCAATAAATAGAAATAGTCCTTAGGAATGGATATATTTGAAAGTCGTCGAAGCAGCACGATCTAGCTGGATATGCTTTAAATGGGAAGATTTTCTTCATAAAGGAATTCTGACCGTATAATCTGGCCAGTCATCCTCAATAAATAGACTCATGCACCTTGAAGTTCCATGATGATGTGGAGTTGATGTGGAGTCTAACTCCTTCTTGTCGATTGCCAAGTTGCAATGAAGACAACAATTTAGTTGTTCTCCCTGAAGCAGTGTCAAACATAGAAGTAATCAAACAAGCTTAGAGGCTTGATTGTTAGCTACAGGTGAAAACATATCGGCAATTAGTTTGCTTAGGTACACTGTGCCTTCATTCTGATAAGGAGAGAACGTGGTAATGGACTCTGCCTGGTCAATGGCCACGCTGGCAAGATGATCCACCACCTTGTTAGCTTCCCTGTAATAATGGATTAATTCGTAATCTTCAAACTTACTAAGGAGATCAGTAGCCCGCTGTAGAATATATTCAATTCTCCAATTTAGTGCCTCTCTTTTTTTGAGAGCATTAATAATTATCAATAAGTCACCTTCGATCTAGATATGCAATGCATTGACCGATAGAGCTAGCTTGATACCATAAAGAAGAGCCAAAGCTTCCACCTAGTTGTTGGAGCCTGGAGGGATCTTAAGTGTCTGTGTTGCAATTAGCTTACCGTTCACATCCCTGATGATGGAACCAGCTCCTGAAGAACTTGGATTCCCTCTACTAGCCCCATCAAAGTATAACTTTAGGAATGGTTTTTGGGGAGTCGACCGTCTAACAAGAGATCTCACCACCTTTGATGTTGTAGCTAAATGGTCAGATATGGGTCTCGGCAACTTCAACTTGCACCAGTTCTTCAATATTAGGTTTGTTGTTGTCCCTGATCTGATGCTCAAGAGTATTGTTTGTTGTCCCTGATGCTCAAACACACATGTTGGCTGTTGTTTTGTGGACTTCTCTGATGTTCTGCTGGTATTTGACTTCTCTGATGTTCTGCTGATATTTGTGACAGCTGCACAAGTTGGAAATATTTTTTACTGGCTGGTGGATTGTTACAGGTTGCATAACATTTCATTAATGAGTGATATAGGTTTTTGGATTGTTACAGGTTGCATAACATTTCATTAATGAGTGATACAGGTTTTTGACCATGCAACAATATCCGTTTTTGGTGGCATTATTTTGTCACTTATGTCAATGTCAAAGGCGTGGCATTTCATAATATTGAGAGTTTGATAAAGACATCTGTTTCATAGTTTATTATGATGACTTATTGCAAAGGTGGTTATTGCCCATAATGTTGATACTTTCTTTGTTACAAGTTTCGGTCAAAAAGATTGCCTTTAGACTCAAAATTATTACACAACATTATCATGTGTATTACTGATTTAATCAGTGTTCTACTTGGGTTCTTTATTCAGATATTGGACAATGGCGAAGTTCTTTGTTATTACACATGGCAGCGATTGTTTTTTTTTAAGGCCTATACTTGCAAAGTTGTCCACCATGTAACACCTTCTATCATTTTTGTTCTTCAGTGGCACATGTACCTTGCTGACCTCCCGAACAGGTTTGCTAAGGCTTTCTTACAAGGTAAATGTTACCGGATTCTCTTGAGTTACCTGTAGCTCCGGTCACATGACTGAAGGTAAAAGACATCATAGTGTTTTTATTTCGATACAAAAGTGTTTTTTTTTAGGGATTCATACCCTGCACCGTAATGATGAGAAGGAAGGGTTTTTTTGGACTCATATCCTGCGCCATAATGATGAAAAAGAAAGGGTGTTTGGTTTCATCAATAGCTCCAGTTGACTTCAGCAAACAGGGGATATTGTTAGATTTTGTTTTTATCAGTTATGAATACATTTGGCAGTTTCACGTTGATATGCAAAGCTCAAAGAGGAAAATGCTTTTTCTTGTTTTTGAACATTGTCTTTGCTTCGAATAAGGTATATTGGGTTTCATTCATGGTTTATATTGAAGCAGACTGACAACTCTTGTTAGGGTTTCACAACGACATCATAGTGTTGTGCAACGGGTTATGTTTTGAAGAAAGTTATAATAGTTAATAGCAGTGGTTACTTGTGTTTTCAACCCTGGTTAGGGTTTGGTCAACAATATACCAAACCTACTCTATTTTGGTTAAAGAATATTACCATCTTTGTTGTATTCATTTATCTGATTTCTCAACGGATTCTGAGTTAGATTGTGGTATGATAGTTAATGTTTTATTTTCATAGCAAAACTATGTGACAGTTATGGAAGCTCCAGAAAAACTGTATAACAGTTATGAACAGTTTTTACTTGAAAAATAGAGAAATAAAATGTGGTTGTATTTTGTACATGATATATATATGTTACTTGTATAGTGTGAATAATGCAGTGCATACAGAGTATTGTTCGTGCATTATTGATATTATATAAGTATGGAGTAAAGCGAAACAGAGTATCCCTCTATATGTAAACTTTTCATATGATAGTTTTTGTTAAAAATATGCCAGTGAGGCCTGTAATCAGTGAGATTCTTTTATTAAGCCAGTGAGGCACTTTTTTGAGTAGTTTTTATGCCCCGGAGGGTTTTCCACTTAGGACAATCTCTGTGTTATGGTTACTTGTTCTGCACATGAGTTTTTGTTTATTATTTCATAAGTTAATAGCTATATGATGATCATAGTAAATCAATACAAATGTATAATACATTGATGCTTATCTCAGTCCAATGTACAATCTGCCTCTGTTGTTTGTCTTGATATGTTGTTCAAGTGATTCCTCATAGTTCACAAATAGTGGTTTTGTCTTTTCATGCTCACAAGTTGGTTCGATCATTCATCTTGATTCTTAAATGAATGTATTGCTTTACCATTCAAGGTTGAGGTTCATCGTTGGTCAAAATTGATTAGGTGTTGCAAAAATAAGTCTGTTTTATAAGACACTGATTCACCCCCCCCTCTTAGTATCTTGCGTACTCCAACAAGTGGTATCAGAGCCAGACCCTTGCAAGAAGTCTAACCAACTTAAGGGTTCCTGGAAGTAGAGTACAATGGGTAAAAAGAATAGGAATAAGGCCTTGAGTAGAGAAAAGATAGATGTTGATCACAAAATTGAAAAATAGGTCTCAGTTAAGTCTAGCAATGGATTGTTGCATGAGTCAAATATGAATGTAGATACAAAATGTCATAAAGAAATCAGTCCTGCAATTGAGAATGATGACAATGTGAATGTGAGTAAACATGAATTTGATGATTTTGTAGTTGAATTTGATAATGAAGAAGGAGATCTATTTGTGGATGAATATGATTATGAACAGGATTGTGAGACTAATTTAAAAGAAGAACTCATGTGTGCCTTGGATACAATCAAGGAACTTAGAAAGGAGAATAAGAGATTAGAAGAACAACTTCAACAAGAGATAGAATTCAAGAACAAGGTATGTTCAGATTTTGAAAAACTTCTTTAGAGTTTAAAAATGCCAGAAATCAGATTGCAGAATTAAAAAGTCATGTTAATGAATCTGATAAATTAATTTTTAGTCTAAAAACTGAAATTGAGGAAGCAAAAAGAATAAAAGATGTAACAAATTCTGATCTTGAGGTGAAAAGAATAGAATGTCTGAGACTTGAAAGTGAAGTTGCCAATCTAAAGAATAGTCTGGATGTTGTCAAAATAAAGAAGTTTGTGAAAGGCACAAATGCTTTAGATGAAATATTGAATAGTCAAAAAAACTACAAGGATCATTTTGGCTTAGGATATGAAAATGGGGAAAGCTCTGGTGTTAAAGATGAAGTAAAAAAGGAAATAGTTTTTGCAATAGCAGATAGGAAGAGTTTCAAGGTTAGGCAGACTCCTAGGCAGAAGATAGATCAAAATTCTACTATTTCTGATGACGACAAGAAGAGAGAAAAGGATAAAACTGCTGATATTGGAAGAAGAAGAACTAACAGTTTTTCAAGACCTTTATCTATTAGGTGATATCATTCAGTCAAGTATAACTATTCTTAGTTTCATGGTTATTGCTATGTCTGTCATAAGTATAGTCATAGAGATAGGGATTGTAGTTATTATGGTTTGTCAAATCAAAACTACAATGTTGTTTTCTATAACTGCAATAAGGATAGACATATGAGAAGAGACTGTTGGATGCATGCAAGAGATGATTATAGAAACTCAAGAAACAGACATTATTATTCTTCTAGCAATATCATATGTTACAAGTGCAACAAGGTTGGACATACATCACAATATTGCTGAAGTAATCCTGTAAGATCAATTAGAGATAAAAAAAAGGTAAGCAAGCAAAAGAAAGAACCTATATTAGTTTGGAGGAGAAAACAAAGTGTAGAAAATGCAAGTGAACCAGTGCATAGCTCGCAAAATCCTAAATAAGTAGGAGTTTGGAGATAGGGGGAGTAGATTAGTGTTTTACCCTACATCCCCTAGAGAAGATCAAGAAGTGATTTATTGATTCCATGTTGTGCTATCCATGATGCTTATTCATAGTAAAGGGTGGTTGTTGTTACATAAATACCAAAGTTAACTACATATGGGTGGTTCATGTCTAATTCTGTGATTGAATCTTCATGAGATATTGTTACTTCTGATTATGGTCTGCAGTATTGATATCTCCACGTGCTACAAAGGTTCTTAAAGTCAAAGGAGAAGAGAAAAATGAAAGTTTTTATCATCTTTAGGATCTTCATGTGTTCATCATGATTTGTGTCTGAACATTAGGATATCATAGTTTAAGAACTTCTTGAGTTTTATTCATAGCCTCACCTTGGTATCTTTGATGAGTGTGACAATTGTTGATGACAGATTAGGACAGTTTTTGAGTTACAATCTGAATAACATTAGGAAAGAAATTTGTAAATGAAAGGTGCAGTTAGAGACAATTGTAGTGCAAAGGTATTGCAGGTATAAAGTGGTCATATATTAATAAGGATAAGTTAGAACTGTAACAAGTGAACAAAGGTTTCTTGCAGACATGGGAGCAGTCCAAGACATACTAAGACATGGCAAGTGTGAAGACAATCTTCTTTGTCATAGTTTTATTATGATAAATATTAGAACTACCTTGCTCCGATAGGACAGAGTATTTTTCCTCTATGTTGAAAGTATCATTTGATAGTAAGATAGTGAGTATGTGCAATGAACTACACTTTCATGATAGTTCTGACAGTAACAGTTCTGATAGTATTTTGTATGACAGCGAATTTTTGTGGTTGATAGTGACAGTGCTCTTTTTCATAGTATTTTTAAGTTGAAACAAGTGTTTGGTATATATTGGTGGTATCTTCACTTAGATCTATGATGCTGGTTGTCAATGCTCAATGATCCCTGACAATGTTCAGTGCATCTTGTAATTGGTACAATTTTAGTTTGCCTTATGACAGGATGTTCTTGAGGTTATTATTCTTGCTTCTGTCATGTAATTATGAGTCATCTTAGTGATGTTTTTAACTCACAGTCTAATGATGGAAATAATCCTAGTATGTTTTAATGGTGTCTTGTTGAGAAAACAGGTGTAAATTCAGGGTTTACATCATTTGGGACAGGATTAGTCATTGAGAACAGTGATATTTTCTTATTCACAAAGAGGACAGCATTGATGTGACTATCCAAGGTTCTTGTAGTATTAGTACACTGGACTATGACAATTGCTCTGAGACAGCGAGAATGAAAGTCATGCAATGATATACATTATTTAGTGTTTCTTGGCCTTCAATGATGTCATGGAGTAGTCTCTTAATAGTGAATAACATTGGCCTGTATTAATGATTTGACTCATGAAGTGATATTAGCTTGATCTATGGTTATGATACATGCTATGTCTTCTCAGTCATCTTTTGCTAGTGGATTGTCGACTTCACACTACTTTTACAACTTTATCTTCTATCTGTGCTTTTAATGATAGGTTTGGTAATGGATAAGTTTGCGAAGACTGTTCTATGATCTTGTCTATGCTACTAGTTCTTGGCTTTTCATGGAGATCTACCTATTTTTCAGAGGGAGTTCATTTTTCTTTTTCTTAACTTTGAAACTATATCAACAATTTGATGTAACTGTGATGGTAAGACATATTCTAACAAGTTACAGTCTTAACTTGATAGTGCAGTGACTGAGTTGTGATGACAGTGATCACGTTGCAAACAATCTCTAATCTTTTGCATTGGTCTGTAACTATGGAGCTGACTAATCCAGGCTCTGTGAAGTAGTGGATTGACAATTTTGTGAGTATTGACAAGTAGTCCTATATACCTGAGATTGATAGTTCTGTGAGACTTACTTGTTCAGAATTTTGGAAACTTACAAAAACCATTCAATATCCTATATAGTCATATTTGAGGAGTGCAGATGACTATTCAAGGTATTTAAAGGTTTGTAAGTCAATATCAGGGTTATGGTTGTGTTGCTATGGTATGAAGAGATCTTGACATCATTTTCAGTTTACAATACAGTGATATATTGTTGCCTTAGTGTGTATCGCCAGGATAGAGGTTATTGTTTTTAGCATCATAGTAATTGTGATAGTTTGACTCATGCTATACAAGATAGTTGAGGTTGTTGCTCTGATGATAAATTCACAATTTGCACTATAATGTTTGAATATAGTGGTCACATGCTCTAGTTAGTCACATATTTTGCTTATCATGCATAGCATCATACTGTTGTTGATGTTCATGTGGTTCATGTTATCTTTGCACGCTCATCTCAGCTGCTATAGTTCTATTTCTTTTTTGATATTACCAGTTGCCATGATACTGATAGTATGATAAAGTGACAAGGTTGTTTACAGTGATAGTGACATTTTCAATTGATGGACTCAGGGGGAGTTTCTTGTATATTTTTTATCCTTGATGGTTTTTCAGTTCCATATGACAGTTGGCACGTGTAAGGACAATGAGTTTTTGTGTCATTGGATATCCATGTTTTTAGATTATGTATAATAGTTCTATGACAGTGCTATTATAAGTTGAAAGGTGCCAGTACAACAATATGTTGATACCATGTTCAGTGACATTGGAATGGATAGTTGTTTTTGTTGACATAGTGCCTATGCCAATGATAGACATGTTATCATCCTAATCATTATGCCATTGACTGTCTGACACTTCATTTGTAGGGGGAGCTTCAGTGTATACTAGGTTCTCTTATACACTCCTTTGTCCTGATGACAAAAAGGGGGAGAAGGATCTGTTGTTGCTATTGTTGTTGTGTGTTTTCTCATCATGGCCAAAGGGGGAGTATTGTTTTTGTCCCTGATCTGATGCTCAAGAGTATTGTTTGTTGTCCCTGATGCTCAAACACACATGTTGGCTGTTGTTTTGTGGACTTCTATGATGTTCTACTGATATTTGACTTCTCTGATGTTCTGCTGATATTTGTGACAGTTGCACAAGTTAGAAATATTTTTTACCGGCTCGTGGATTGTTATAGGTTGCATAACATTTCATTAATGAGTGATACATGTTTTTGGATTGTTACAGGTTGCATAACATTTCATTAATGAGTGATATAGGTTTTTGACCATGCAACAATATCCATTTTTGGTGGCATTATTTTGTCACTTATGTCAAAGTCAAAGGCGTGGCATTTCATAATATTGAGAGTTTGATAAAGACATCTGTTTCATAGTTTATTATGATCATTTATTGCAAAGGTGGTCATTGCCCATAATGTTGATACTTTCTTTGTTACAAGTTTTGGTCAAAAAGATTGCCTTTAGACTCAAAATTATTACACAACATTATCATGTGTATTACTGATTTAATCAATGTTCTACTTGGGTTCTTTATTTAGATATTGGACAATGGCGAAGTTCTTTGTTTTTACACATGGCAGCGATTGTTTTTTTTTTTAAGGCCTATACTTGCAAAGTTGTCCACCATGTAACACCTTCTATCATTTTTGTTCTTCAGCAGCACATGTAGCTTGCTGACCTCCCGAGCAGGTTTGCTAAGGCTTTCTTACAAGGTAAATGTTACTAGATTCTCTTGAGTTACCTGTAGCTCCGGTCACATGATTGATGGTAAAAGACATCATAGTGTTTTTATTTCGATACAAAAGTGTTTTTTTTTAGGGTTTCATACCTTGCGCTGTAATGATGAGAAGGAAGGGTTTTTTTGGACTCATATCCTACGCCGTAATGATGAAAAAGAAAGGGTGTTTGGTTTCATCAACAACTCCAGTTGACTTTAGCAAATAGGTGATATTGTTAGATTTCAGTTTTGTCAGTTATGAATACATTTGGTAGTTTCACGTTGATATACAAAGCTCAAAGAGAAAAATGCTTTTTCTTATTTTTGAACACTATCTTTGCTTCGAATAAGGTATATTGGGTTTCATTCATGATTTATATTGAAGCAGATCGACAAGTCTTGTTAGGGTTTCACAACGGCATCACATTGTTGTGCAACGGGTTATGTTTTGAAGAAAGTTATAACAATTAATAGCAGTGGTTACTTGTGTTTTCAACCCTGGTTAGGGTTTGGTCAACAATATACCAAACCTACTCTATTTTGGTTAAAGAATATTACCATCTTTGTTGTATTCATATATCTGATTTCTCAATGAATTCTGAGTTAGATTGTGGTATGACAGTTAATGTTTTATTTTCATAGCAAAACTATGTGAAACTATGTGACGGTTATGGAAGCTCCAGAAAAACTGTATAACAGTTATGAACAGTTTTTACTTGAAAAATAGAGAAATAAAATGTGGTTATATTTTGTACATGATATATATATGTTACTTGTATAGTGTGAATAATGCAGTGCATACAGAGTATTGTTTGTGCATTATTGATATTATATAAGTATGGAGTAAAGCGAAACAGAGTATCCCTCTGTATGTAAACTTTTCATATGACAGTTTTTGTTAAAACTATGCCAGTGAGGCCTCTAAACAGTGAGATTCTTTTATTAAGCTAGTGAGCCACTTTTTCGAGTGGTTTTTATGCCCCGGAGGGTTTTCCACTCAGGACAATCTCTGTGTTATGGTTACTTGTTCTGCACATGAGTTTTTGTTTATTATTTCATAAGTTAATAGTTATATGATGATCATAGTAAATCAATACAAATGTATAATACATTGATGCTTATCTCAGTCAAATGTACAATCTGCCTCTATTGTTTGTCTTGATGAGTTGTTCAAGTGATTCCTCATAGTTCACAAATAGTGGTTTTGTCTTTTCATGCTCACAAGTTGGTTCGATCATTCATCTTGATTCTTAAATGAATGTATTGCTTTACCATTCAAGGTTGAGGTTCATAGTTGGTCAAAGTTGATTAGGTGTTGCAAAAATAAGTCTATTTTATAAGACACTGATTCACTCCCCCCCTCTCAGTATCTTGCGTACTCCAACAAGGTTATCCCAACTAGTGAATCTACTATTAGGAGAAATACTATTACGAACTCTTGAGTTGACTGTTTGTGAAATTGCCATGGAAATATCATTGATCACCTTCACCAATGATCTCTTTGTCTTCTAGAAGATTTTGAAATTTCTCTCTTTCCAAATATTCCAAATGAGAATTGAAGGATAAAATTCCCAAGTGCAAGCAAAGGTAAAATCTTGATGAAGAAGCAGCCAACTATTGAATAGGTCCAATAAAAAATTTGGTAGAGGGGCACTGCAACTAAGTGACGTCATGCACCAGGCCCAGCATTCAAAGCTAAATAGACAATGAAGGATTAGATGATCTATATCCTCCTCGTGCTCTCCACACAAAACACATATCATATTAATTGATATCCCAAATTTATGTAATCTATCCCTGGTTAAAATTCTATTATTAATTGCCAACCATGAAAAAGAACTTCTTTAGTGAGGGTATGGACGTTCCAGCACAGCTTGAAAAGCCAATTTGATTTATGTGAAATAGAGAGACACCTGTATCCTTGCTTAACTGAGTATTTCCCTGAAGAATCACCTGTCCAAATTAATTCATCCAATTTATTCAATATGAAAATTTTCCTATTAGCCAGGATCCCTAGAAGAATAGTCTTTTGAGCATGAGGAAGATTGTAGTTTCTAAAAATCTTCTAATGGACTTCTTCTTGAAAAGAAAGATGATTGAGAAATGGGTAATCTATAACATTTGATCCCCAATTTTGCTTGACAATGATCCTAGCCTTGTTTAGATCTGATCTAGATGGGAGTTTGGGCCATCCATTCCATGAGTCATCCCAGAAGTCTACTTTATTTCCATCATGAATGAACCATGACAAATTAGATCCTATTAAATCTCGACTATTGATGATGAAGTTCCACATGCTAGAACATCTAGGGGGGTTTTTAACAGTGAAGATTCTCTCCTTATCCTTATCCTCATGGAGTTAATTTATATGCTAAGGGCTTATATGAGACTTTGATTATGTAGGTAATTCAAGTATGGATGGGTATATTAGAAGTTGTGATGAAGATGAATGGTAGCCCCCAATTATCAAAAAGCTTGATAAATGCACTTGTGTGTATTTGACATGTCATTTTTGCTGAGATCATGTTTCTACTAATGAAAAAGTGTGTTGCAATTGAACTTGAGGATTTTGTCTGGTGCTTGAATTTATATGTTGAATAGAAGGAGCTACAATGTTTAGGTGAACCTAAAGATCAATACGATCTAGCTCACTTTGTGAACATGCCTAAAGTTGGAAATTTTCAATTATTATGTATAAAAAAATATTGTGTGTTGGCTTTTATATTATGTATAAAAAAATATTGTGTGTTGGCTTTTATATTTAGTCTTATCTCATGTGGGTTGTCTAGTAGGCATGATGACATTGTATTTATGGAGGTTGAGTTCTCTCATATTTTGTTTCTCATGTGGTTGTTTTTTATTCATCATATGCTACTTGGGATATGAAAGAAATGTACATCAATGTGGATGGAATTTTTTCATGCTCTCTTTTCCTTGGGTTGCTTGGCCACTATAATTATTGTTATGAGTAGTTATGTTCTTGTTTCCTCAATATTGTTAGCTTTCTTGTACATGGGTATATGAAACATTGTATGTTGCAGCCAAGCAAGGATCATATTACAAAGGTGAACATTTGCAACCCAAGAGAATACATTGTGTTTGGTAGAGGAAAATAAAACCTTTCAATTTTTCTATGGCCTTGGGCTTGTTGTCTTGACATTTGAACTCTACACATGTTCAAATTTTCTAGGCCTTGATTCATGTAAATTCTTCATATGCCATAGTTATTAGAATCTATTTGTTTTCCCTCAAATTTTGATTCTTAATGGTGAAAAATCATTTTGAAAATATACATTTAAAAGTGAATTAGGGTCATAAATCCCTTTATAAGAACCTAGCTTCTCAAGTCAATGCAAGAAGACATAAAGAAGTAACAATTTTTAGTATATGTAGAGTTGAGGAATCTATGTCAACTCATGCAACTATATGTGGGATTTCTTGCCAGTGTTGAAAGTCCACAAAGTTATTAATTTCTACATGTACCCAATTCAATGAATATTGTGCATATGATGCCAACATTCCTTGTTCAAGCCACTACTCAAATGCCCACAATGAATAATCCATAAAACACCATGACATCATGTTCACTTATGTTATGACTGCACATGCTTCTAAAATTTGTAAATTTACTTTTGACTTCTATGCCCTACATATCCACATGTTAACCAAATGCATTACAAAGACTTCAACATATTTACACACAAAACTCAATGCTTGCAAATAGCTTTGATGCCAAACAAGTTAGTGTAAAGGTCAAAATTGTAGACCTCAAGTGAGGTTATGGACACAATGCAAATATTCTATTTTACCCCATTCCCTAATACTTAACATATTAAACATGTAGATGACTCATACACTCGCATTAATTTTGTTCTTTGCATATTTGATTCTAAATTTGAATTTCTTGCAATCTTAAGAAACATATAGGTTTACATGCATACTTGTGTCACTTGCACACTTTCTTCTTGAACTTTCATATTGCTCTTTTGCACTTAAACTATGCATTCCTACTTTCTAGAATGTCCACAATGTCATCACCCACTTTTTCAAGTCTTCTAGGCATGATATTTTAAAGAGTTGGTTTAGAATCATCTATACCATGCAAGATTTTGGCTATGGAGGTAGCCACCCAAGATCTAGGGGCTTCAATGAAAGCATAAGAGAGACCCAATGTGAAAGAATAATTATATTCTATCAAATGATGCAATATGCATACAATATGTATAATAATATGTTAAATTACAATGAGAATCCCTTGGTTATGTAGAGTGTCATAATCATATTGCATGAGACACAAATAGATAAGTATTCTAATTATGAGCCTTGTAAACTTAACTAGATAAGTGTGAATAAGACCTAATGTGAAACTAGTTAAGTAATATTTCTCATTCACAACAACACTCCCCCTTAAGTGAAAATTAGGAAGAATATGAAATATGCAATGATGTAATGATGGCTCCCAGCTACAAAACCTTGTTAGGTACCCATGTAAAAACAAATTTCTTACAAAGAGAAAAACCTATAGGAAAAATTCCCACTCCAAAAAAGAGAAAACACAAGATGCTCTCAAAAAATATGAAAAGTATAAAACCCCATTTAAGGAAAAAGTCCCACTCACAAGAGAGAATAAGAGAGACTAATGATCTACCTCTCAACCTACTCTAATATCTCTGCTATGTAAATCCTAAATAACCACATAAATTTGTGCTAACCCAACTACTTGAGATTAGTGAACCATTCATGCGAGCTTTCCCTAGGATCGTGATGTTCTTAAAGGTGGCATTGATTTTCTTGTCCAACATAATGGACCTGGTGCAAGACATGGAATTCATCAAAATGTTGGGTTTTGGATTTGTCCATGAGTACCTAATCTCCTTGGACATGTTGAAGAATTCCTTGAAGGAGTGCGATATGTACATGGGAGAGGCTCTGATTGGGGGACTGCTCAGCGCAGAAATGCTTTCTTCCTCACCCGCAGTATCTTGTGTCTATCATGCAATGCAAAAAGGTCTCCACGACGACTATGAAAACACCCTCAACACTGCACTGGAAGGCACCGATTGCAACTTCCGTCGGCCCTAGATGCCAAAGATAAGAGGTCTTCAAAGCTATTTGATTCTTAAGACTTCATGCACCAAGTCTTCACTCTATTTCTGCCAGCAGTGATTCTTCCAACTCCTCCTATTGGCCTTTCTCCACTTGCTGAAAACAACTACTCTAGCCCTGACTAGGGGCCCTATGGCTTTTTCTTTTGTTAGTATTATAGCTTATGGGAATCCCTACTATATTTCTAGGCCCTTTCATATGTAACTATGCATCCATGGCCCGCGTTGTATGTAACCATGTATATTTTTTAATATAATACAAGTACAAGTGATCTATCACCTTTTATTACCAAAACAAATTGATATGAATATCAAACTTGATATCAATTTTATTTTTTGATATATCCATTAAATCAACTTTTATATATTTTCATTATTAATTTTCACATTTCAAAGCTATATGTGGCTCGAAGTTAATGGGGGCATAGAGTTTAAAAATTCTCTCACATCTCTATAAGTGAGTGCAACTATAATTAGTGCTAGATTTTTATACATTTTAGATCATGTTTATGTTGATACGAAGAAAGACCTCTGCCAGGTCCATATCCTCCTACAGGTCCATTTTAGATCACGACATTATTTCAGCTGTCGGGAAGCGAGCACACGAGTAGCATAGTCCTCATTTCATCATCAAAATTGATTTCTACAGAAACTAGTTGGCTGATTGCAATGTTAAATTCGTTCAAGTGATTTGAAAATCCTTTTCCCTCTTTCATTTTCAGATTGAATAATTTCTTTAACAAGAAGACCCTATTGGTTGCGGATGTTGTCTCATACATGTCGCAAAGCTTGTCCCAAATCTATTTTGCCAAAGTTTCTGTTGTAACATTAAATAACACATTGCTGGACAGCGAGAGGATAATTGTAGCAGCTGCTTTTTGATCCATCACATCCCATTCGTCATCTGTCATCTTCTCCGGTTTTGCTGATTTTCCTTTCAGCGTGATAGCTAGGTCTTTTTGAATAAGTAGGGCATGAATTTGCAGCTTCCAAAGTCCAAAATTCTGCTCCGAAAACTTCTTTATTCTCCACTTGTCTGCTTCTTCCATTTCTTTGAAATTCGTCATGAATTTCTCAACCAGCTCCTTAACCGAGCTCTGATACCAATTGTTAAAACAATGGAACAGCAAAAAATAAAAGAACAGTAAACAATCACACTATGCAAAGCTATTTAACGTGGTTCACCATATGTATGGCTACATCCACAAAGTAGGGGAAAACTCTTTTATTTATGTGTTCTCAAATATGTTTACAGCAACATATACTTATGCTTATATAGATTACAATATCCGAGAAGAGATAAGATAGAAGGAACCAAACAATGAAGAGTCAGCGCAAAAGGACAAGAGGTGACCGTTGGGTTTCATATCCAACACACCAGTACCGAAGCCACCACCTAGTCCACCTCCAACACTAGTGCCTAACCCAGCAGTGTCTATAGTGTCTTCGACACTGGGAGGCCAGCACCTCAAATGGCCAAGCACCTCAACGGCTTCTACACAAGCCTCCACACCTCTACCACACGCCGTTGAAAAAGACCAAAGCGTCAGCTGAGACCAGGGCCCAAATCCACCAACGCCTCCACGCCCCCAGCAAATCCACCTCACTCCACTCCATACAGCTCCTACTCATCACCATCACCCCCGAAAAGGGATATGAGCCTACCAAGGCACCCTATCTTACCTCACCCCTCCTCCTCCAGGCTCGATACCTCCAGAACCTCTACCAGGTCCAAAGCCACCCAAACATCTGCTAAAAGGACATCGCCTCAAGCGGCCAAAAGTCCCTGACACATTCAACACAAGATTCCATAGGCCCTCCATACCAAAATATTAACCAATACAATTTTGAAGTTAGATCTTTTAAAAACAATAATGTCAGTACCTTGGTATAGAAGTGGTCACCAGGATTTTAGATTAGAAAAGCTTCGTTATAACACAAAGCCACAAAAGTATCCTTATATGCACCAAACTTTCTCAGACAAAAGAACAAATAGGGTGCTTCCACACTTGTGGGAACGAAAATATTTCACAAATACGTATCTGGATAACTTCAGGACTAGCTGGAAAGACATGAGTCATGGGGACAAGCATCAGGGGTCTTGAGATGGATATAAAATGAGGAACAAGTAGCAAGTGGATAGGGCACTCCCAGACCAATATGAAGTTTACCGCTTGCGTAAGCTAGTTCATAGCAGACAAATAGCCTCAGGAGCCCAGAGATGACAAATGTCTCGAAGGAGAAAAATAGTTCATTCTAAGAGGCTTCAAAAAGAGTGCAGTCTCAATAGAGCTAACAAGACACAACCAAAGAGGGATTTTAGAATATAAACTATTACTCACAAAAAATCTCATGGAAACTTGTTTTCAAAGGAGAATGTGCCACTGCATTATATCAAACGACTGCCTGAGAGTATGTAGGCTATAGCTCAGGACTTGGAGCTATGTGTACAAATCCTTGAGCATCTTGTTGAAGATAGGACGAGAAAAATCAAAGAAACTACACTTATTGGTAAATTCTAGAAAAAAAGCTCTCCTCCAATAATGTTTTACTTAAATGGATTAACTTGAATAGGCTAGTCATTGAGGAATTAGTAGTACTAGAAGAAGGATTCTTTATTGTTATCTTAAAAAAAAAAGGAAGATAGGGAAGTAGTTTATTAAAAAAATGCTTAGTTTTTTTTTGGGAGTTGGGCTCTATGTTTAGCCATGGGAGCTAAATTTCAATGCACTCAAAGCTAAAATCTCTCACGCCTCTTTTTGGGTAAGACTAAGAAATCTACCTTTGGAATACATCGATGATAATATCTTTAGGATTATAAGTAATTCCATTCGGAAATTCCAAACCAAGGACGAAAGTTAGTCACTTTTGGTAGAAGAAAGCATAAGGCTATGTATCTTGCTAGAAATAAAGAAGGGTTTTCCCAAGGCCATTAATCTCCAAACTTTACAAGGGAAATGGGAATAAGAAATTTACTGAGGGTCTAGAGACTAGGTGTAATAGTTGTTGGGGATTTGGTCACATCACATGTAACACTGATGTTAGTGGAGACAAAACCACTCTAAAGGTAGCTCTTGAAAATTTCCCTACATTGACAAACAATGCTAGGCCTAAAGTGAATCCAAATTTTACCAAAGAAATGGAGAAAATTATTGAAATACAGACTAATGGGGGTGGCCATGTTCAACTCAGGAAAGAATAGGAGACCTTTATGGAAAGACAAACTAATGGGGACAATCATATTCATTTCAGACAAGAGGCTTTAAAGTCTTCATTCCCATAGTCTCACTACCCAAGGCCTTAGATGATGCTAGTGAGGGAATAGGATTGGTGATGTGGAGGTAGATGGGAATCTGGAATCCATGCTTAATTCTCTCCTTGATGAAGTGATCATGAAAGTTGCAAATGATATCTATGATGACATTGCAAATGAAATCCTCTAAGAAATGTTGGATCCTAGGATGGGAGACAGACTGCCCATCTCATAGAAAATGTTGGAGGAGAAGATAGAAATCTGCACCCCTGGCCAAAAAGGTAAGGGACAAAGAAATAGATTCAAGAAAATAGACGAGGAAATTACAGTCGAGATTCAAACTACCCTTGGGAAATCACCAAGAATGATGATAGTGTGTAACTCTCTTCAAGTACAATAAAAGTCCTCTCATGGAATGTTAGGGGAATTAATGCTCCTAACAAAAGATGCCTTATCATGCATCAATTAGAGGAAACAAAAGCAAATATAGTGTTTCTACAAGAAACAAATTTATCTAGGGTTCAAGGGGATCAAATATTTCAGTAATGGAATTCATGGGACATCTCAATGGTTTCTTTCAATGGGGCTTCAAGGGGATTATTGATCTCGACCAATAAAAAAAGATTCTCAAAAATAGAAACTATAGTAAAGAGGGGAATTGGATCACTGGTAAGTTCAACAATATTTTGATGAATTTGGATCTATGGGTTATTTATGTATATGGACAAAAGTGTACTACTCAAAAAGCAAATTATGGGAGGCTCTGAGCTCTGTCTTGTTTACTCTAAGGGATGAAATTGTTATCATTAGTGGAGACTTTAATTGTATAAGAGATGAAAAAGAAAAAATTGTAGGAATCTTCCCTCCAATTAAGTGAATGGAAGATTTTAAGCAATTTATTAGCTTGAACAACTTATTTAATTGCACTTTGAAGAATGGAAAATACACCTAGAAAAACAAAAGGAAGGATTTTAACCACATAGTGGAGATATTGGATAGATTTCTCATCTTGCATAAGTGCATGATCTAGGAAACCAATTCTTTACTAGTACCATACTACCTTTAACATGTTCTAATCACTTTCCCATCTACCTAGAGTTCTTGGATGACAGTTTTGAAAGAAAAAATAATTTCAAATTTGAAGATATGTGGTTCAAGGATCCAATCTTCTTACCTCAGTTGGAGAAATGGTGGAGCTCCTCTCCATACACACAAGGTTCTAGAATGTTTCAGCTAGTTCAAAAGTTAAAATATATATTAAAGTGAAGGTTAGAAAGTGGAAATATAGCCATTTTAAGAACATTTTCAAAGAAGAAGAGAGAATTCAAAATCGTCTTGCTTCCATTTCTGCCCACATAATATCTCATAGCATGATAGATGCAATCTATTATGAGTAAAAAAAATTTAAAGAGGAATTGTAGGAAATATTATTAAGAGAAGAAATTTAATGGAGAAAAAAATCTAGAGAAACTCGGCTCAAAGAGGAAGACACAAATACAAAACATTTCCACATATTGATCAAAATCAAAAGAGTAGTCAATTATATCCATTGTATTAAGAAGGAAAATAGTTATAGCATCTCTAGTTCTATGGAGATTCAAGATGAGGTGGTCAAATACTTCAAGGTTATCATATATAGTCATGTTCTTTATGATTTACTGACAACAACTATTCAAGAATTAGTCAATGATGAGTAAACTGAGAGTCTAATGAAAGAATGTGCTCTGGAAGAGCTTCAAAATGTTGTTACATCTATGCTAGGGGACAAAGCTCCTTGTTTAGAAGGATTCACTAGAACGTTTTTTCAAAAATGCTGGAGTTTTGTGGGTAGAGATGTATGTCTGGTAGTAGAAGAGGCAAGCAAGCATAAAATATTCTAAAAGAGATTAATGCTTCCCATGTTGTACATATACCAAAATTAAAGTGTCCATCTAGCTTTGATGAGTTTAGACCTATCTCTCTCTGCAACACCATATATAAAATCATCTTCAAGGCTATCATGTCAAGACTTGTTGCTTTCCTCCGACAAATTATTTCAAAGGAACAAGGAGGATTTATGCCTAGGGGAGATATAGTTGAAGGAGCTATCATCAGGCACGGGCTCATCCACTCTATTCAAGGGCTCAAAATTTTTTCCATGGTAAATAAACTTGATATGGCTAAAGCATATGACAAAGTCAACTGGGACTTTCCTCTCTATGTTCTCTCAGAATCTTGGAGCAAATGGATTGTTCCATGTATCTCTTGAGTAATATTTCTTGTTTAAGTAAATGGGACTTTAGTTTGCTCCTTTTCTAAACAATGGTTAAGGCAATGTGACCCATTATCCCCCTACCTCCTTATTTTAATAGTTGAAGCATTTGGCTAGGCTATTAAAGTTGAAAATCAAAGAAATAGATGGAAGGACATCCAATTACCACTAATTCAAGACTCCTTTACTCACTCTCTCTTTTTGGATAACATTATGTTTTTTGGACATGTTTTAGTGGCAGAGGCTAAAATGATTAGAAATACAAGTTCAACCTATTGTGTAGTATCTGGGTAGTCCATTAACAAATCAAAATCTAAGGTTTTCTTTTTCTCCACCTCTAAGCTTGTTCAAAGAATGATTGTGGAAATTCTTGGCTTCAAGATGGATATGCTCTCAAGCAAGTATTTATGTATCCCTTTATTTGAAGGAGTAGGTACAAATGAGTTTTCCTCATCCATCCCAACATCAATCAAAAATAAAATATTAGCTTGGAAAAGAAAATGGTTAACTTTTGCAAGTAGACTCACAATGGTAAACGTAGTCCTTGTTGCTATCCCCATATACATGATCTAAATTTTAAAAATGCCTAAAGGTGTTAAATCCAAATTAGAAAAAATGTTTAGAACATTCACTTGGAAAGCCATGATAGATAAGAAGAAGATTCATCTAATCTCATTAAATAAGATATGTAAACCAAAGACAATGAGAGGTGTTGGAGTCTTGAATATGGAGATTAGAAATTGTGCTTTGGGCATCAAATTGGCTTAGAATATGTACTACAAACTAGAGGTGAAATGGGTGAAAATCATGCAAGCTAAATATCTAGATCATAACATTAGAGAAAGGATTGTCATAGTTGCAAACCCTTCTCAAGGTTCAAATATATGGAACTTCAATGTCTATGGAAGAGATGTCCTTTTGTCAAATCTAACTTGGATCATGCAAAAGGGTGATAAGGCCTTGTTCTAGGAGGATTCATGGAATGGACATTCTCCTTTAGCCCTAAGGGAGGAACTTAAAGAGGCCAAAACATTTCTTAAACATACCTTCAAAATAAATTAGCTAATTATTGGGATCTTATAGTCTAGCAACCAATGGTAAAATAGAGTGGGAGACCTTCAATAAATGTAGCTTCCCTAGCCACTAAAAGGAAATTCTTAAGGATATTTTGATGCAAAGAGTCATTATGCCTTTAGAGGAGGAAGATAAGATTCATTGGGCTGTGAATAAGTCTAGATTATATTCAGTGAGTCAAAGATATAAATTTGTATGAGGAGATCAAACTTGAATGGCCATACAAACTTTGTTCGAGTGATCCTTGTCTCTCAAAAGCTGGTACCTTCTCATGCCTTGCACTTCACCATAGAATTATTATAGAGAAAAGGTTGTATAAGATGGGCACCTCTCCTTCATTTAGATGTTTTCTTTGTGGGGATGAGGATAAAGATCTAGATCATCCACTACTTAATTATCCCTTCAACAATTCTTGTTGGAAATGGTAATGCTCTAAACTGAATTTGGAAACACAATTCCCTAGATCACTACTAGAACATTTCAAAATTTGGCTTGCTCTTTTTGTGAAATCTACATATGCATGCATTTGGGATGTAAGTCCCTCATTGGTTATATGACATATATGGTTTGAAAGGAATTGTAGGATTTTCAAGAGGGCTCCCTCTTCTATTACCAAAGTAATTTGCAAGCTTGAAGTTACGATTTTAGAAGTACTTACGACAAAGGTGCTAAAAGTTTCAACCACAAGACGCAAATTCACAAGTTGGGATAATCAAATTCTAAAACAATGGCAACTTATGCACCCTAGTCTGTGTCATGGACAAATTTATAATAACAACATCGAGGTTCATAGAAGACTTATCAAATGGATCTCTTTGAATTCTCCTTTTATAAAAATTAAGTTTTGATGGGGCATCAAGAGGTAATCCTAGGTTGTCTGGGGTGGGTTGTGTTCTCTAAGATCATCAAGGAAATCTCATTGTCATGAAGGCTATCAAACTTACTCGAAGTAAAAAAAATGAAGTGGAAGCTCTTAACTATGAAGGCTTTCAAACTTACTCAAAGTAAAAAAACCATGTTCCCAACTATTTCCAATCATTAGATTTTACTTAGGCATCGAACTGAAGCAGTTACAGAAAAAAGTAGGCTTTTGCCCCTTCACAGGATATTGACATGCAGTGTTAAAAGCTTACCAATTTTACACCAATCCTAATGGATGAAACCTTAAAGATGAATGACATGATGTAAAATGTCTATTATGAAATGAACACTTGGTTAGATTAATCATTTCACCTCGGAAGCAGAACTTTTGGCCCTAATAGGCTAAAGTGAAGACTTTGAGGTTCATATGATAAGTGGGCCTCTAAGCCCTCATAGGACATGTGGAGAAATCACCCCTCACAAGATAAATCCTATCACCTAATGTTTTAAAGATAAATCTTAGTCCACGAGTGTATGATAGGATTATTGAGTTTGTGGCAAAAATAGAGTTTGCCGGATGGTGGGGAAAATGGTAGTCATAGAATATGTCTAGTATCATGTGAAATTAGCACAAAGTGACCCTAAGTATTTTGAGTCAAGGGAGAAGGTAAAATGTCCTTCACTGGATATGTGGCAGATCGAAAGGTCAGTGGACATGTCAGGTACCATATGAAATCGGTGCAAAACCCCCTTTTGAAAGTCACTAAGGAGAAAGCGAGAAGAATAAGACTTGCTGGAGGATGCGGAGAAATGAAGGTTCAATGGATATGTTTGGCACCTGGTGAATCTAGTGTAAACCACCCTAAGTCAAAATTTTAGTCCAAAATGAAATATTCTTATCTCATGAACCAACAAAGTTTTTAGGGCTTAATGGATATGTCCATTGAAAGCTAAAGCTAAGAGTTACACTAAGACAAATTTTATGCTTTGGTTTTGTTTTCTATGTAGTGTTGGTTTTCTGTTTTGGAGTAAATTCCAATTTATTTTGGCCAAGTAAGAGCATCATCATGTAGAAGAGCCAATTGGGTATCTCTAGTTCCAATTTGGTGAAATTTGGATGAAAAATGACTAAGTTATGACAAGTCAGAAAAATTTGCAATTCGCGAACTATTCAGTTTGTTGGTTTTGCAGTTTGCTAATTGCCCAGTTCACTAATGGGCAATTTCTCCAACCAAGCCTTCAAGGGACGTTTGATTTTCCTAGTCTTCTTCAATTAGTTGCTTGAAACCTTAAAGAATTTGAATAACTATCTTTGTTGTCAGTGAAGTTGAAAGATTTCAAACTTAGTCGACAAAGTTTTGAGTTTGTGAATGATTCAGGTTGTTGAGTCCACTGTTTGCCGATACGACACTTTTTTGATAAAGGCCTTGAAGAGGGAGTTCACAATTCGTTTAATTCGCCAATAGGTGATAACGACGAAGTTGAGATAGTTGAAGTTTGTGAGGTCTGATCCCATGGTTTGTGGAATTGTAATAGCATCGATAGAAGAAAAGCCTAAGTCTTGGCTAGTTCATGGATTTTAAAAGTTGCCGATATACCAATAAAGAGTTCATGGAAGATAAAATTTGCCAATAGGAGTTGATAGTTTATATCAGCAAACCTTTTCATTTGTGAACTAGTTCGTGTTTCTATAGTTTATCAATATGCCGATAATGGTTCAGGGAAAGCACATTTTGCTGATAAGAGAAAAATGTTAAGTCTTTGTCAGTTTGAAAATGGGAGAATTTTACGATAGAAGACCAAAGCCAAGGTTTAGAATAATCAAATTTTGCAAATAGAGTGGACAGAGAACAAGTTTGAAAAATGACCAAATCACCAATAGAAGTGAAGGCATAAGAGATAAAGTGCAAGTTTCAAAAAGTAGGCTTTCACTGATAAGCATTTATAACTAGGTTTAAAAACACCAACATTTACCAAGAAGCAAAATTAACAATAAGGTTTGATAAATTGAACTTTTGTTGTTAAGATTTTGTGATTGACTCAGTTCGGAAAAGGGATCTTGTCCCAAACCTGACACATGTTATGTTTTGGTGGTGATTCCATTCTCTAGCGGATCAATTTTTTGGTGACTGTTCAACTACATGGAAACTAATATGTAACTGTCAACTTCCAATTCCTTGAATGAATTAAAACCATGACATATTTGGAGGAGTGATGAGGGGAGGGTGTTAGAAGTTGTGGAAGATAAGTGGGGTGACAGTAGATTGGGGGTGATCTCTACATCTGTTGGAAGGTGTTTTGGTGTTGTAAGCACATAGTCAATTGAATATTATAGTGTAATGTTGAGGTTGTGAAAGGCCAACAAATTTGTAAATGCTGATATTTTAAAGTTAATAAATTTGTTTTAGATTTCTATGTTGAATTTATGCTTCTATTGCATTGTATTGCCTACATGACTGGCTAGTTTGATAAAACCACCTGGTCTTGAGTACATCAAGTGGTATTAGAGAAAGGTTTTCTTGCTAGAAGGATATACGTTGCGGAGAACCTAAAGTATTGTCTCAAAGGACCTAAGATGGTATTTGCGGGTGTGAAGAGGAGTCCCATAATTATTGATGCCTAAAAGAGACACTAGAGTTGCAAGCGAAAGAGGATTTTGTTTCCACACTATGTGTGGAGAGAAAGCAGTAATGGTTGTAATTTGAGAAGATGCCCCTGAGAAGAAGAGTTCCTAGAATGGAGGAAAAGTTAGAATAGTTTCATGTTCAAATGCGGAATGAGTTGAGAAAGTTAGTTTCTAGATTGAGAAGAAACCTAGATTTTGTAGAAGATCATGCTGATGATGAGGACAAAGTTATGGAGGATGAATGAGAAAGAGAAAATGAATAGCCAATACATGCTGGAGAAGAACGGTTCTTGAGAGCACTTGCCAAAGTTCGAGGATGTAACAAAATAGAAATTTCTATTTTTTTTGGAACATTGAATCCTGATGAATTGATAGATTGGATACAAGAATTAGAAGAATATTTGAATATGAAAATATTTGTGACCCTCAGAGGGTGAGATTGGAACAAACAAAAATCGAAGGACATGTTTCTTTATTGTGGAGGGATTTGCAAAGAGAGAGTGGCTAATGGAGATGTGAGAATAACCTGTAGAATCAAATGGTTACTCAATTGAAAGACAAATTTATTCCTAGAGATTATGATTTGGAGATGTTTAGAAAAATTTAGAATTTCAAGCAGAAATATATGATCATAAATGACTATACTGAAGAGTTTTATAAAATGGTAATTAGATCTAGGCATCATCAAATAGATAAAGAGAAAGTAGCTAGATATATCAATGGGTTGAAATTTAACATATAAGATGAGATGAGTATTCTAAAGATTTCTACACTAGAGGAGGCATATCAATATGCATTGAAAGCAAAAGAAAAGATAGAAAGAAGACAACAGAGTAATGCCAGGGAAAGAGGGAAATTCTTAGCTAGACGAGGACATGGAAGAAGTGGTCAAGCAAAACAAGTTCAAAATGGAATAAGGAGTCAAGTCAAGGAGTGAGAGGAAGAGAATACTCTATAGGAGGATGTGGTAGCAACAACAAGGGGTTCCTTGGGAAATGTTTTCAATGTGGTGAGGCAAGACATAAAGCTTGTCAAAGTCCACAATTACATCAGGAGAAGAATAAGAAAATTGTGGCCAAAAATAACATGGTAAAAGAAGATGAAGAGAGTGTGGCATCACAAAAACTAGAAGAACCTGAAGAAGGAGAATCTCTTATGTTCAAGAGAGCATTGATAACACCAAAAGTGAAGAATGATGAAGCATCTTAGTGCATCATCTTCTTCAGGGAATTAGTTCTAATGACAACCCTCTCATGGTGAATCAAGACAACTACCCCTTTGATGTCCAGAAAAAAGGGAAAAAAACTTAACCACCTCACCCGGAGTCATAAGAAATTCCATGTTACAGGGCTTGGGGATACCCAGCTCTAGAGATTCATCTTCCATTGTCTCTTTGAGCCCACCCAGAAGCTCTTCCTTGAACATAAAATGGTAATTAGATCTCGGCATTGTCAAATAGATAAAGAGAAAGTAGCCAGATATATCAATGGGTTGAGATTTAACATATAAGATGATATGAGTATGCTAAAGATTTCTACACTAGAGGAGGCATATCAATATGCATTGAAAGTAAAAGAAAAGATAGAAAGAAGATAATAGAGTAATGCCAGGGAAAGAGGGAAATTCTTAGCTAGAAGAGGACATGGAAGAAGTGGTAAAGGAAAACAAGTTCAAAAAGAACAAATAAATTCAAAATGGAATAAGGAGTCAAGTCAAGGTGTGAGAGGAAGAGAATACTCTATAGGAGGATGTGGTAGCAGCAACACGGGGTTCCTTGGGAAATGTTTTCAATGTGGTGAGGTAGGACATAAAGCTTGTCAATGTCCACAATTACATCAGGAGAAGAATAAGAAAATTGTGGCTAGAAATAACATGGTAAAAGAAGATGAAGAGAGTGTGGCATCACAAAGACTAGAAGAACCTAAAGAAGGAAAATCTCTTATGTTCAAGAGAGCATTAATAACACCGAAAGTGAAGAAGGATGAAGCATCTCAGTGCATCATCTTCTTTAGGAAATTAGTTCCAATGACAACCCTCTCATGGTGAATCAAGAGAGCTGCCCCTTTGATGTCCAGAAAAAAGGGAAAAAAACTTAACCACCTCAACCAGAGTCTTAAGAAATTCCATGTTACGGAGCCTGGGGATACCCAGCTCTAGAGATTCAGCTTCCATTGTCTCTTTGAGCACACCCAGAAGCTCTGCCTTGAACATAAAATGGTAATTAGATCTGGGCATCATCAAATAGATAAAGAGAAAGTAGCTAGATATATCAATGCATTGAGATTTAACATATAAGATGAGATGAGTATGCTAAAGATTTCTATACTAGAGGAGGCATATCAATATGCATTGAAAGAAAATAAAAAGATAGAAAGAAGACAACAGAGTAATGCCAGGGCAAGAGGGAAATTCTTAGCTAGAAGAGGACATGGAAGAAGTGGTAAAGGAAAACAAGTTCAAAAAGAACAAATAAATTCAAAATGGAATAAGGAGTCAAGTCAAGGAGTGAGAGGAAGAGAATACTCTATAGGAGGACGTGGTAGCAGCAACAAGGGGTTCCTTGGGAAATGTTTTCAATGTAGTGAGGCAGGACATAAAGCTTGTCAATGTCCACAATTACATCAGGAGAAGAATAAGAAAATTGTGGCCAAAAATAACATGGTAAAAGAAGATGAAGAGAGTGTGGCATCACAAAAACTAGAAGAACCTTAAGAAGGAGAATCTATTATGTTCAAGAGAGCATTGATAACACCAAAAGTGAAGAATGATGAAGCATCTTAGTGCATCATCTTCTTTAGGGAATTAGTTCCAATGACAACCCTCTCATGGTGAATCAAGAGATCTGCCCCTTTGATGTCCAGAAAAAAGGGAAAAAAACTTAACCACCTCACCCGGAGTCTTAAGAAATTCCATGTTACGGGGGCTGGGGATACCTAGCTCTAGAGATTCAGCTTCTATTGTCTCTTTGAGCCCACCCAGAAGCTTTGCCTTGAACATAAAATGGTAATTAGATCTGGGCATCATCAAATAGATAAAGAGAAAGTAGCCAAATATATCAATGGGTTGAGATTTAACATATAAGATGAGATGAGTATGCTAAAGATTTCTACACTAGAGGAGGCATATCAATATGCATTGAAAGTAAAAGAAAAGATAGAAAGAAGACAACAGAGTAATGCCAGGGAAAGAGGGAAATTCTTAGCTAGAAGAGGACATGGAAGAAGTGGTAAAGGAAAACAAGTTCAAAAAGAACAAATAAATTCAAAATGGAATAAGGAGTCAAGTCAAGGAGTGAGAGGAAGAGAATACTCTATAGGAGGACATGGTAGCAGAAACAAGGGGTTCCTTCGGAAATGTTTTCAATGTGGTGAGGCAGGACATAAAGCTTGTCAATTTCCACAATTACATCAAGAGAAGAATAAGAAAATTGTGGCCAGAAATAACATGGTAAAAGAAGATGAAGAGAGTGTGGCATCACAAAAACTAGAAGAACGTGAAGAAGGAGAATCTCTTATGTTCAAGAGAGCATTGATAACACCAAAAGTGAAGAAGGATGAAGCATCTCAGTGCATCATCTTCTTCAGAGAATTAGTTCCAATGACAACCATCTCATGGTGAATCAAGAGAGCTGCCCCTTTGATGTCCAGGAAAAAGGGAAAAAAACTTAACCACCTCACCTGGAGTGTTAAGAAATTCCATGTTACGGGACCTGGGGATACCCAGCTCTAGAGATTCAGCTTCCATTATCTCTTTGAGCCCACCCAGAAGCTCTGCCTTGAACATATTATCATAATCATCACCACCTCTAGTTTTGGTATTTTCATATGTAATAACACCACCAGAGATCTGGAGATAATGTCTGAATCAACTCTATATCTCTCTCCATTTGCTAGGGAATCCTTCCCTAGCATCAATTTCATAGCTCCAATGGATAGAAAATCTGATTCCAGAATAATACGCTTCAACTGAAGAATAGTCACTTCTCCTAAAAAATCCATTTAACGCATAGTTTTGGTTAGTTTGATCGGTACATCCATCCCCTCGCACACTATACAATTAGAAGACATCCACACTATGAACTTAGAAAGTTCTACCATACACAGAGACAAAAGTATACTGCAAGAGGTGTGAGGAAAGAGACCAATGATCTACTTTTTATAAACCCTTCTCATCATCCCCTTACTAATTTGTAGTGGTGCTCATTCTATTCAGTTTTCCCACATGTGAAAAATCCTCTCTTAACTGATTTCCTCTCTAGAGTGTCTTTTCTTTTTCCATGTCCTATCCCTCTTTCATCTACATTACCAAATGAGTCAGGCAATTAAACTCCATTATCATTTATTTTGAGTAACTTGAAGTGATGTTGTCGTAGCTCAATCATTATTACAAAAGGTGAGCCAAAGGAAGAAGATCCAGGAGGAGGAAAGGATACACTGACATGAAGTTTTAAAGCTACATGTATTTGTCTTAAACACCTGAATAACAGGCTTGAAAAAAGAAAATTAAAACTTGCCTTCAATAGTCATGGATGAGTGAACGCTAGTCAAATCTTATTCGAACAAGCTAGACTCTTAGAATTCAATTGACCAATCATATTAATGTTACCACTTCTTTAATATAAATCCCATCTGCACCATTGTTTGCTAGTTCATTGGCCTCGTTATTTCCTTTGTAAAATGTGTGGTTTATCATACTCTGATCCAAGTCTTTCAAAAACTTAGATACTATTTCTAATATCACCCCTAGCTTTGAATTTTGCATTTTCCTAGACCTTAGAGTGTTAATAATCAAAGAAGAATCTCCTCCTACCACTATTTTTTCTATTTTAAGCTTGAGGCATAAATTTAGGCCCAAGATTAAAGCTTGCATCTCTACTGGATTATTCATGCCTATTGAGAGTGGCATAGCCAATCTGCTCACCAACCTTTCTTTCCAATCCCTAATTATGCACCCAGCCCCAGAGATGCCAGGGTTTCCTCTAGCTACACCATCAAAATTCATCTTGTGCCATCCATATTCAGGAGGTTGCTAGGTTACTTTGCTTTTTTCCTCTTGTGTCTTCTTTCCACCTTCCCCTATGAAAGATGGAATCTTAAGCCAATGACATTGCTTCCTCAATGCTACATCCCATTCTAAGAAATTTTAGTTCTTCAAGTTCTAATCCCCAACCCTACTGTTGACCACTTCCATAATGGAGGCTTCCACCTTATTAATCAGAGATATCAAAGGCATCTCCTTATCTTGGAACAACCTTTTGTTCCTTTCTTTCAAATCCTCCCATACCAGTAGAGAAGGGCTTATTATCCATAGATTTAAGAACACTGTGGATTTGTTTAAAGTGGCCATGCCTTAAAAATCTTGAGAATTTCATTAGGGAAAGCACTCCTCCAATTTAGTTTTGTACAAAGCCATTGCCAATATTTGAGGGTGAAGGGACAATTCAAAAACAAATGGTTACTTGTTTCCTCTTCTTGTTTACATAGAACACATCTTGAAGGACCTAAATAGCCCGTCTTAGCAAATCTATTTACAGTTAGGACTCTATTTTACAACATTGCCCAAGTAAATATCTCAACGTTAGGGGTGCAATTTTTATTCCAACATGGATTGATGGGTAATTGTGAGGCTTCCTTTGAGTGTTTCACCAATATTTTGTATCCTTCTTTGGGATTGTAGTTTCATGATTTTGAGCCATGCCACCTAAGAAGGTCATTGCCCTCTCTTACAAACACCAATCTTTCTTTAAAGGCAACTTCATAAGATTCAACTACATCATTGGACAAACCTAAGGATAGTACATCATTCCACTATCCCTGGTAGCATCCATTTGACAACAAAATTTGTAGGTAGCCTCTCACATGATTGCCCCACACCTATTTTATTTTCTCCTTTCTTGGGTTCAAATCCAATCTTCTTTCCAACTTGGGGAAACCACCCCATGAGTCCTCCCAAAAGAGGGCAGTTCTTCCATCCCTAATGTCCTAAGTTAGATAATCCATAATTAGGTCATGGTAGTTCCTCAAGAAGTTCCAAATTCTAGAGTCAACTAGGAGAGTTCTAGATGTGAAAATACAAGTTTCCCATTAATCTAAATATTTTTCCTTCACAATCTTAACCCATTTGAGATCCTTATTAGTATACATCCTCTAGATAAGTTTTGTACCAAGGGCTTTATTTTGAAGAGGAAGATTCATCAACCCCACACTATTTGCTGATTTAGATTTGAATATCTTATCCCAACTGATGAGGGGAAATTTCTTTTGCTCTGAATTCCCTTACAATTTTTTTTCATTCTCTGATTAATTTTCTAATGGGCACTGATAGGTAATGAGAGACATGACATCATATATATAAGAATTTCAGCAATTACAGTCTTTGACATCATAGTTCTACCTTCCCAAGAGAGCCATCTGTCTTTCCATGAGGCTAATTTTTTCTCAATCTTCAAGACTAACAAATCCCAAAGTTTACTTGATTGTAGCCCTATAGCTAAAGGTAGCCCCAAGTACTTGCTTGGGAGAGATCCCTTCTTGAAATTTAGCACCCTTAAAATCTGATTGTCCTGCCTTGGCTTAGTGAAAAGGAAGACTTGACTTTTGTTTTTTTCTACTTACCTCCTACCAAGAGGTAGCCACTCGGGTAATTATCTAAGATTTCCTTGAAGCTTCTAGCTTCTCTCACCTTAGCTTCTCCAAATAGCATTATGTCGTCAAGAAATTACAAGTGAGAGATGGCCAGTAACTCCTTGGTTATTTGAATCCCTGCAATCCTCCCAACATATAAAGGTTTATTCAAGGTCCATCCCAGAGCCTCTACCATGATAATGAATAGAAATGGGGATAGTGGATCCCCCTGCCTTAAGCCTCTTGAGGCCTCAAAATATCTTTCTGGAGATCCATTGATGAGAATAGAGTATCTTGGGCTTCCAACACAATTAAAGATCCAATCCAGACATTCTCTTTGAAACTTGAAAGCTTCTAACACCTTGAAGAGGAAGCACCAATCTACTCTATCGTACACATTTTGTTTCCTGACTACTTGAATTGAATGAATGACCTCTTAGGCTATAATTACCCCATCCAAGATTGATCTCCTAGGCACAAAACTGGTTTGTTCTTCTAAAATTATATCCAGGAGTACTCTTTCTACCCTATTACAATAGCCTTGGAAAGAATCTTGTATAAAGTATTGTAGAGTGCAATTGGCCTAAATTCCTATAGAGATTCAGGTATATCATTTTTTGGAATAAGTTCTATAAATGTATTGTTAATCTCTTTTAACAACTTGCCACATCTCCTTGAGCCCTCAATTGCCTCAGCCACTTCACCACCAATGATATCCCAACATTTTTGAAAGAAGATTGCAAAGAATCCATTAGATCCAAGTGCTTTGTTAGGCTAAGGATGGAATAGAGATTCCTTAATCTCTTCTTTGAAGAACTTTTGCATCACCATCTCATTTTGATCCTCTATAACCAGTCTCGAGATATTAGACATAATTTGTGGTTGTTCTTGCCATCTTGACCCATTCCAATTATTTAGAAGATTTTGAAAGAAATCTATGGTTTCTAAAATGATTTTCTCTAGCTTATCAATACTTCTACCATTTGAAGAATTGATACATGTAATTCTACTTATTTCCCTTCTATCTTTGGTGGCATTATAAAAATATTTTGTATTTTTGTCCTTAGAATTTAGCCAGAGCTCTTTGGACTTCTATCTCTAGAATATTTCATCTTTTGATAGAATATCCTCTAACTTTCTCAGAAATCCTCATCCATTTCATAAATTTCATTGGTCATTCCGCTACTTATAATTGTTACATTCACAACCTGCAAACTCTCTTGAATCCTACTTTTTTCTTCAAAAAATGTTTTTGAAATTGTTTCTATTCCATAATTTCAATTCTTGCTTAATCACTTTGAACTTGGTGGCTATGTTTAACATCTTGGAACCACCCAAGTGAACCTCATCCCACTAGATCTGGATCAAGTCCAAGAATTTTGGATCTTTGAACTAGATGTTTTCAAATTTAAAAGGACATCTAATTAGTTTTCTTTCACCTAGGATTTCAAGGATAATTGAGAAATTATTTGAGCTTGAACATGTTACTATGTTGCTAACCAAGGAGAAGAGAAATTTCCCCAAATCATCCATAAACAAGAATCTATTTAAGCATTCTGCTATATTGTAGAACCCTTTTCATTTGTTAGTCCAGGTGTAAAGTCCATTCCCCATCTGTATTTCCATAAGCATGTTTCTTTCTACAAAGTTTTCAAAATCATTATGAGACTGAACTTTTCTAGTCACTCCCCCTAATTTATCCTTTGTCCTTAGGATAGCATTAAAAACCCCTCCCATAATGTAAAACTTAGAGGCTGTGTTACTACAAATTGTTTCAATTTCCCTCAATACCTCTCTCTTTTGTATACAAGAATTTGGCCCATAAACATTAAATAAAAGAAAGCATTAATCAGAAGTTAGGCTACTAACCTTGATACCAATCCAATGTCTACTCACAACCATCTCATCTACAAGGACTTTCTATGGTCTCTAGAGACTTATGATCCCACCAGAAGGGCCATGTGCATATACTGTTGACATTTTCCATAGCTTCAACTTATCACAAAAACACTTCACCTCTACTCGAGTTAATGTTTTTTCCTAGATTAGAAATATATCAACGTGGGACACCTCCAGTTGGTACTAGACCAGGATCTTTTTGTTAGGGGCATTCAAGCCCCTAATGTTCCAAGAAAATATCTTCATGGTTCCTTGGAAAGGGATTTCCCCTTCCCTATCCTAAGATTTTCATTTATTTTCTTCTACTTAGAGGCTTCTCCATCTAGTTTATGTTTTTCTTGGTTTGGAATCCTACCTCTCCTTTTACAATCTCCACAATTAGGTTGTTATTATATGGAGCCTAATCAAGCTTGGAGGTTAAAATTTCCCCACTTTTATTGGCGTGGTTCCCCCCTCCCAAATTATTTAACGGGGGTCCAAGAGAAGTGCCCTTGGCATGCTCCCTATCATGATACAGGGTGGGTTTGAGGGGCAGATCCCCCGTGGGGGCTCAGGGGCAGCACCCACGAAACCTCAAATGACTTTTATTATTTTATAAAGGTGTCAGGAGTTATTTTTATTAGCTGACATAAAAGAACCCTATTTTGTAACTAACATAAGTCTTGATAAAAATGGCTAAGGGTTAGGGTTTTTGTAGATATTGTATTGTAGCATTTGCAGTGGTATTGAGTTGCATTGATTGCTGGTTGTAATCGGTTTGATTTGCTGGATAATAGTATTAGACTCTTTGTTGGTGGACATAGCCTGAGTTTGGGTGAACCATGTTAAAAATTGTCTCTCGCTATTATTATTTCTGTGTATTTTTCATTCCTCTGTTTAATCTTTATTTGCATTTAATTGATATCTTCTACATGCAATTCCTAACACATGCATTATCTTCGTTGCCTCCCTTAACATGATGCCCAATTTTTTAACCTCTGTCTCAGGTAATGATGAAAATTCTGGTTTCTTTGCTAAGGTAGGAGAGAGTCCTCCTTCTTCAATGTCCAAGGGTAACTTCTTCAATGCAAGGCTGGACTCCCAAGCTTTTTCCAATCCTTCTATGACAAAATTATCCTCCATCACCCCTTTTTTGGCTTCTGTAGCTAGCTCCAATAGCTTACTACCTACCTCAATTAGGGAGTCAATGTTTTCTTCTTTGAAGTTTTCATCAATCAACTCCATGACTTCTGATAGTTTCTCATTCAAATCATCCCTTTGGTCAATTTTTTCCTCTACCTTCTGAGCTAACACATCCATGTTGTGCGTTTCCTCCAAATCCTTAACTTGAAATTCCTCTCTTATTTGGTTTGTCATCGGCTCTGCTTCTTCTTATACAAGGCTTTCCAATCTCCACCCATTAGAGAGTGATCCCATCAGATTTGCACCAACATCTTTGGATTTTTTTACCTTGTTCTTAAAGCCTAAAACCCTTAATCACTTGCCATTAGGGCATAGGTCAAAAATTCTGTTTTGCCTCTAATCTTCTAATTTTGTAATCATTTACAATTCCCTCAAATATGGGCTATTAGGTTTATTTTCTACAAAGATCCTGACATAGGAGATGATGCCACTAGAGTTTGTCCTTTCTTCCACACAGATGAAGTTTCCTAGTTGATTGCCAATTTCTTCTACCACTTCAGGTTCCCAATATTCTGTAGGTAAATCAGGGAGTTTACATTTTATCCTGAACTCACTCCATGTTGTGTCAATATGGATCAAACCTAGGTTCCCATCTACAAATGTAGAAGCCACATCCTTCCATTATCGATATCCCATTTTCAATTTCTTCCCTTATTTTTTGGGATAGACATATTACTATGAAGTAACCATTCACTAAGGGTTTTATTTGCATTTCCTTCCCCACTAATCTCTCCACCAATTGATCAACCTATCCCAATTGAGGTCTCTTCCATACCATTTGATCAATAGTCTGAGTGATTCCAGGTGTTGAATAATCAAATACATGATGCTAGCTTAAATCACCATAGATTTACTATTTAGTCTACATCCAACCTCTTCTTTCCTCTTGGCACACCTATCATCCATTATTAAGTCCATTCTCCATCCTTGATTCTTGTTTCTCTTGTTACCCAAGGGTATTATATTTGCCCCAATTGCGTGAGGAGGAACCAAAGTTTGTGGCTCCTTTCAAATATTTCCTTCCCTATTGAAGGTCCTCCCTATCTCATTGCCCTTGCCATAAAATCCTCCCTGTGTTCCTTGAGCCCCTATGGGGAACATCTATTTGGATTCATACCTTGGCTTACCATTCCATTTGGATTGATAGACGGTTGCCTCATTATTTTGTATATCATCCCTCTTGTTCAAACCCTAGATTCCGTACCAATATTCATTAGCCACCCTTCTTCTGATCTATTCCAAGGGGATCGCCCCTTCTAACTCAGAAGGCCACGCTCGTATGATCTCTCTTACTCCATTACCTACTCTTGCAATAACTCCTGCTCCATAACCCGCTCCCACCATTTTTTAAGGCTAGTTAATTTTTTACTTAAATGTTAAATCTTAAATAATTATAAGTGAAAAATACATTACAACAACTAGATCTTAAGTAAAGGCAAGACCTTAAGTGAATATAAATGAAAAGCTACAAAATTGTAAATGTTATATTTTAAGTAAATTTAACTAAAAAGATACCCATGAATTATAAAAATCAAAAAAATTATTTTACGTAAAGATTATATTTTAAATCAATTTAACTAAAAAATACCCTTTACTTATAAAAAGTATAAGTACTCAAACCATAACAAAAGTAAAATGAAGTAAATAATCTATTTAATTACAACATCTCAAGTAAAAGATAAATCTCATAAATATGAAATCAATAAAAGTCATTAAATCTTACAAAATCACGTGTTCAAATCTAGGTGAAAGCACTATAAAATAATATACAAAGTCCATTGGCTTTCATGCCATAATTCATCGAATTACAAGTTACAACAAATATGTACAACCAGTATAATAAATCAAAACATTCTCTAGTCACCGCAAATGCACATAGTTCTCCTGCAAGCCAAGAGATAGTAACATGGCTCGAGCACTTTTCCACCCAACCATGAAGTAATTACACTTCCTCGGATCCCTTCATAACACAAAAGAAACCCAGCCCTTCGGAATGTCTAGCTACCTAGAAACAACTAGTAGGAGGGAACACTTGATGCAACATGATGTCTAATATTCAATTCTAAAATAATGAAATATAGATTGTCTCATAATAGGATGTGGCAGAGATCTATATAAAAAAAGTTTGCTAGGTAAAATATTCATCTTTTGCAATGACTGATCAATTAGATCTAAACATTTGAAAATAGTTCCAAGTTCAATTCTTGAAAAGAGGAAAAGCTATCTCTAATAATCCACATTTTGCATCCTAGACCAAAAGTAACCTAAAACACTCAAAGCTAAAATATCTACTTTATTTTCACAACAAATAAGTAAAATAATATAAATAAATAAAATAAAAAGAAAATAACAACACATATTCACCTATAGTCCATCTCTAATTCCCTTTCCAAACATCTTTCACAAAAACACACTTTCAAGCAAGTAATATAGAAGAACAACATTCATTTAACAAATATAAAAATATTTTCTATAATGTGGTTTTATTCTCTAATCTTATTTTATTGTTTAAATAGTTTGTAGAAAACTAATGTTAACTACTTCCTATTTATTACTATTTTTATTCAAGCAATTTATTGAAATAAAGACATAATAAGAGTTTATGATTGGTTTCAACATCAATTAAACATAGGTAATAGTTAAAAAAATCAAATGTCTCTATTCTGTGAAGTAATATAACTATTATAAAGAGTTTTTAAAAGATGCTATATAAACTTATAACAAGATATAGAAAACAAAGTTTTTGTCTGCTACAGGAACTAGTAATATGGTGATAGTGATAAAGGAACTGCTGCGATAGTGGTAAAATAAAGATAAAGAAAGCATTAATCAGGCTACAAGAACTTTTGAGAAGTTTGAAATAGAAAATAAGGACTGTGATAGGATTTAAAGCTTAACAATAGTTTAAAGGATTAAAAATTACCTAGCTAATGGAGTTATTTTTACACGCTATAGGAACAACAATCAAGCTACAAGTAAAGTTTGTTTATTTGTAGGCTAAATCTTGGCAGGCCAATAGTCAGCAAGAAGAAATGGCCGATCAAAATATACTGGCCAAGGGATAATTTTAACAGTTCATAAAATAGATTTAACATGCAATCATATAGCAGGTTGTGACCTACAACCAAGCCATTCCAAATTAGGTTGCCCAAGAAAGAAAATAGGCCAAAGAAAATTTAGACTGATGCCAATCAAAAAAAAGGCCAATCCAAGCATAATACAAAGGAAAATAATATAGGCAATAGGATATAACCAAAGCTTAAGCGGTCATCACACAAGTTGAATAAAAAACCACTCAGACTAAAATGAATAGACTATTTGCAGGATAAAATAACTAAAGCATATAGTATTATTCTACCATTAATTTATTGATATTCATAACAAGTAAAATACCTGATTATTCACTTTCCAAAGGGGGTTGAATCTTTGTTGAAGTCATTGATCTTGCTCCTTCTTTCTATAATGTCATCGCTCAAAATAATGGTGGCTTTCCTTTCTATTATCCTTGTTTTTACTTAGCATGTCCTGGACTCTAATCTTGGTGCTCATAAATTTAGATTTTAGCCTCTTTTGATAACTTCCAGTTCTTAGTTTTGCATGCATTTCTTTATTCCTAAAGCCTCCAATTGTTTTAAAAAATAGAGTAAAAGAACTTATTTATTTATGTCGCTTTCATGATAGAAGATTTTTTTTTCTTTTAATTCTGGATTACTGAGATTTCTAAATATAATAAGTATTATTAGTATAATTTATTTATTTTCAATATAACATAATCACTTTAAATCAAAACAAGAAGTATTTATAATAATAACAAAGCTATTTATTAATCTAATTTATTTAAGTATAGAAAACACTTATTATTATTTATTATTAAATTAATATAAATACATCATTTAAATATAAAATGAAAGTACATTGATATTTATGACTAATCATACACTCGAAATGGACTTACTATAGCAATTAAAACATAATATTTTTCTCAGTATGTAACCATCAATCATATTTATTATCCATACAATAATACATAATAAGTCATTCAAAAATGTAATATGAGACTATGTGAGTGTGTGAGTGGGTCAGGGTTATCCATCCCAAGTAGTTCTTTCCAATTGGCTAGAACATCTCTACCTCAACCATGTTCTCATCTTCAATGCATACCTACATTCATTCACACTCAACTCGACGTCAATAATTTAGTTCCCAAAAACATAGCCCAAGCAAAACATTATAATCACGTCAATAATATTTAATAATTAAATCAACTTTCTAATTCACACAAATATAACATCACAGTAACTACCTTTACACATGTGGAATTTACTCAAAGTAAAACAATCATAGTAAATATTCACTAATCTAGAATAATTTTGTAGTCCATCAAAATGAAATGTGACATCCTTCACCATTAGGAAGAGACATCGTCCTGATGTCTTATTACACAACTAAAAATAATAATGTATCAATCTACCAATACCAATGTATCCAAAGTATCATAAATCAATAATAGTAACTCAAAGTATCATAATCCATGCACAAATAAGAAATTTATGCTATATCCTCAAATGAGGAAAAGATCTATCAATATCCTTTGTATCTTCCCATGTGGAAATGTCCTCTTAATATTAGTCCCATTGGACCTTATACTGCAGCACATCCCTACTACACAACTTAACATTGCGCCTCTCCAAAATTCGAGTGGGCACCACCAGCACCACTCCTAGATCTTGAACCTATCAAGAATGCCAATCAACAATATGTGACACATCAAGATGATAAAGCTTAAGAAAGGACATATGAAAAAGATTATCAATTTTGGCAAGTGCAGGTGATAGAGCAAGTTTATATGCTACAGGATTTATCACTTCCAAGACATCAAACTGTAATACAAATCAAGGAGCAAGTTTAGATGCTTTGCAAAATGAAACTAAACTTTTCTAAGGTTTGACCCTTAGGAAGACTTTGTCACCAACTGAGAACAGTCTAGGCATCCTATTTCTATCTGCATAACTATTCTAATGGTCTAAAGCTTGCTTCAATTTCTCTTTGATCAATCTCATCCAACCATCCATTTCCCTTAACATACCGGGACAAATCATTGTTTTGTCATCCACCTTATCCCAACTGATAGGTGTTCGAGACCTATGCCCATAAAGAGCTTCAAAAGATGCCATTCCCAATGATGCATGGTATGAATTGTTGTATGCAAACTCTATCAATGGAAGATACTTCTCCCATTTATAATGTTGATGCACACAATACATTTTGAGAAGGCCTTCTAAAACCTGACTGATTCTTTTTGTCTGACCATCTGTTTAAGGATGATAAGATGAACTAAAATTCAACTTGGTACCCAAAGCTACATTGAGATTTGTCCAAAATATGGATGTCATGTGAGTGTCTCAATCTAAAATGATCGTCTCAAGCACTCCATGCAAAAAAATCTTCTCAACAAACTTCTTACCTAAAACCAAAGAACCATCCGAAAGTTTTCCTAGAATAAAATGTGCTACCTTTGTCAACTTGTCCAGAACTAGTAAGATGACATAATGCCTATTCTTAGACATGGACAACCCTTGAATAAATTCCATACTTATCACTTTCCACGTATCCTCAGGAACACTATGTGGGTACAACAATATTGCTAGATGCACATGCTCAGCTTTGACTCGTTAGCACTCCAAACATCCAACCACAAATTATGTCACATCTAGCTTAAGTCTAGGACAAAAGTATAAGGGTCTCAAACCTTTGACCATCTTGGTCACTCCAGGGTGCCCCAAATATGGTGCAATATGGATCTCCTGAAGCACTAACTTCCTCAACTCTCCTGAGTTAGGAGTATACATCCTTCCCTAGTATCTCAAAATTCCATCTAACTCAATCACATAACCGTCGAACCTGTGATCTAAGGGGTATACTTCCAAAGCTTGCTTCACTCTTTCATAATACTCATCCCCTAAAATATTATGAATCACTTTCTGCTTCAAAGTGGATCTCATTGCAACCATGTCAACCAGATGTCTTCTTCTACTAAGAGCATTTGCTACTCTATTTTCCTTTCCTTTTATATACTCAATTCCAAAATCATACTCACTAAGTAATTCTAACCACCTTCCCTATCATGCATTAAGGTTAGGTTGATTAAATATGTACCTGAGCCCTAAATGATCTATGTTAAACTTAAAGGGATTACCTAAAAGATAATGTTTCCACATCTAAAGTGCATGAACTATGGCTGCTAACTCAAGATCATGTGGCACATAGTTTAACTCATATTGCTTTAAATTTATTGACTCATATGTAACCACTTGCTCATTCTGCATCAACACTCTTCCTACTCCTTCTCCCAAAGCATCAGTTATAACTATGAAGTGAACATTAGGACCTAGTATGGTCAAGATAGGAGCAGTTGTGAGCTTTTCCTTTAGCACTTGGAAAGCTTTCTCACACCTTTTTATCTATTCAAACTTCTTACCCTTCTTTTGTAGAGAGGTAATTAGTGCTGCTATAGTTGAGAAACCTTCCACAAACCTTTTATAGTAACCTGCAAGTCCCATAAAACTTCTATCACACTCTAAGCTGTAGGATGTTCTATTATCACTTTAATCTTCTCAAGATCAACTGCAATCTCTTCTACTAAGATCACATGACCAAGATAGTGCACTTTATTTTGAAAGAATGTCCACTTAGATTTTTTACCATAAAGCTTCTACTCTCTCAAGCATTGTAAGACTATCCTCAAATCTGTTTCATGCTCTTCCACTAATTTAGAGTATATCAATATGTCATCAAGGAAGATCAACACAAAATCATCTAAACAATCTTTGAAAATGCTATTCATCAAATTCATGAAGGTTTCTGGAATATTGGTCAACCCAAATGGTACCACTATGAACTTGTAGTGACCATATCAAGTTCTAAAAGTCATTTTAGAGATGTCCTTGTCCTTAATCCACAAATGGTGATAGCCAGATCTATGGTCTATCTTGGACAACACCGTAACTCCCTTCATCTGATTGAAGAGCTCATCTATGCTTGGGAGTGGGTACTTATTCTTTATATTAGCTTTGTTAAGCATCATATAATCAATACATAGCCTCAAAGTCTCATCCTTCTTCTTTACAATGATAACTGGTGCACCCCACGATGACACACTAGGTCTAATGTACCCTTGCTTTAGCAACTCCTGGAATTATGCTTTAAGCTTATACATTTCTGTAGTAGCCATCTTGTAGGGTGCCTTAGATTGAGGCTCAGTCCCTGGTAGAAAATCAATTAAGAAGTCAAATTCTCTCTTCAGTGGTAACTCTATCAACTTCACATGGAATACATCTCATAAATCTCTAAGGATTGGGTAGTCATTGAATGTTGGTTCTTCTTTGTCAAGGTCCTTTACCTGGAAAACATAGATGGCACACCCTTTCCTCTTAGATTTCTTCAATTTCATAGCTAGTATTTGTCTAAGCTCTAAATGTCCCTTAGATCCATTAATTTCCACCTGATTTCCTAGGTCATCCAAACATCTAATAACTTTGTCTTCACAATTTACTAGAGACTTGTGTTCAACTAACCATTTGATTCCTAGAACTACATCATAAGACCCTAAAGGTACTACATATAGATTAACTTGTGTCTGAAAACTCAAAAGCTCTAACTCATTGCATGCTAGACACGAGTCTACTATCTTTTCTGCTCTATTGCCATATTGTACCATCCAAGAGTTTTCCATATGCCCAAGTGTAATCGATAAGTTATATACTACTCTAGGATCTACAAAACATTATGTTGCACCCATGCCAATCAAAATAGAAACAGGTAGTCCATAGAGCTTATCTTGAAACTATATAGGTGCTTCATAAAATTCTACTTGTCGATTGTCCACTACAACATGAATCTGATGTTGGGGTGCTCGTTATTTTTTTTTGTTTCCTCTTCCCACTGATCTCTAGGGACATGAATTAGCATAATGCTCTCCTCCACAAACATAGCATCTACCTTTAGGTGCTTTCGGTCCTTTAGTCCTTTCCTATTGGTTGTTGTTTTTGTTGTTATAGCCATCTCTTTTGTTGTCTCCCTGTTGGTTTCCACTATTTCCATCTTGAGAGTTATTACCTCTCTTCAAATTCTTGATTTGTGGATTTCCATTACCATGATTATTATCCTGATTATAATTTTGTTGGTTATTCTGAGGTCTCTTATTGGAAAACTTTCCCTCTCTTTGCTTACGATAACTGGCTACTTGTCGTAGCTTCTGCTCTTATTTAATTGCTTTCTCAAAAACTGCATCCATAGTAAGTGGATTATGACTATCTACCTCTGCTCCAATCTAGGGCCTTAAGCCTAATATAAACTTTCTAATCCAAAATCTCTCATCCATCTGGTACTGTGGAACATACTTAAGTATATGTGAGAACCCTTTCCAATAACTGGTTATAGACATAACTCCTTGTACTGAATTCTGAAACTCCATCATCTTCTTGTTGAAGAAGAGTTGTGGTAACCGCCTTTTCCTGAAAAGATGTAGGAAATTTTCCCAAGTTATTTCACCAGGTAATAGTTTCTTATCTTCCTTCTCATTATCTGACCATGTTGCTACTTCACCAATCAACTAATATGATCCCCACATTGCCTTTGTATGATCAGAAAGGTTTCAGAGCTCAAAGTATTTCTCCATTTCTATTATCCACGCTTCAGCTCCATCGCCAATTGTCTTTCCATCAAATTTGGGTGGTGAGACTTTCTTGCAGTCTTTTAATAACTCTTCTACAATCCTTACTCGATTATTAGCATTCACTCCAACCTCCGAAACCTTGACTTCTATCCTCGGGTTCATTCTATACCTCAACCCTTGGGTTCACATTAGCATTCCACTCTCTAGGATTCCCTCTGATCTCCTTCTCAAGAGCATTCATTCTTGTATCCTATTGGGTCAAGAGAGGAAGAATATAGTCAAATCTTCCATCTTGATCATTATTATCATCTCCATGATTCCTTGCATTATGACCACTTCTTGATCCTCCACTACGATCAGTGTTTCTAGTATTCATGATGAATAATCTACATCAAGATTGCAACTTAGCATAATAGTCCCAAAAAAGGCCCTAGTGTTCAACCTAGAGCTCTGATACCAAATGTAAAGTACTCAAACCATCACAAATGTAAAATGAAGTAAATAATCCATTTAATTAGAACATCTCAAGTAAAAGATAAATCTCATAAATATGAAATCAATAAAAGTCATTAAATCTTACAAAATCACATGCTCAAATCTAGGTGAAAGCACTATAAAATAATATACAAAGTCCATTGGCTTTCATCCCAATAATCATCCAATTACAAGTTGCAACAAATATATACAACCAATATAATAAATCAAAACACTCTCTAGTCACCGCAAACCCACATGGTTCTCTTGCAAGTCGAGAGAAAGGAACATGGCTTAAGTGCTTTTCCACTCAACCATCAAGTAATTACTCTTCCCCATATCCCTTCATAACATGAAGGAAACCCAACCCTTCATGAAATGTCCAGCTACCTAAAAATAAGTAGCAGGAGGGAACACCCGATGCAACCTGATGTCTAATGTGCAATTCTAAAATAATGAAATATAGATTGTCTCACAACAAGATGTGGTAGAGATATATATAAATAAAGTTTGCTAGACAAAATATTCATATTTTTCAATGACTACTCCTTTTGATCTAAACATTTGAAAAATAGTTATAGGTTCAATTTCTGAAAAGAGGAAAAGTCATATATGATAATCCACATTCGACATCCTAGCCCAAAAGTAACCCAAAACACTCAAAGCTAAAAAAAACTACTTTCTTTTTCACAACAAATAAGTAAAATAATAAAAGTAAATAAAAAAAAAAGAAAATAACAACCCATATTCAGCTATAATCTATCTCTAATTCCCTTTCCAAACATCTCTCACAAAAACCCACTTTCAAGCATTTAATAAAGAAGAACATCATTCATTCAACAAATATAAAACTACTTTCTATAATTTGGTTTTATTCTCTAATCTTATTTTATTGTTTAAATATCTTGTATAAAAGTAATGTTAACTACTTCCTATCCATTGTTGTTTTGATTCAAGCAATTTGTTGAAATATATACATAATAAGAGTTTATGATTGGTTTCAACCTCAAATAAACATACGTAATAATTAGAAAATCAACTATCTCTATTTTGTTAAGTAATATAACTGTTATAAAGAGTTTTTAAAAGAAGCTACAAAAAATAACATTTAAGCTATAAAAACTTATAACAAGCTACAGAAAACAAAGTTTGTCTGCTACAGGAACTAGTAATATGGTGACAGTGATAAAGGAACTTCTATGATAGTGGTAAAATAAAGCTACAAAAAACATTAATTAGGCTACAAGAACTTCTTAGAAGTTTGAAAAAACAAATAATGACTACGACATGATTTAAAGTTTAACAATAGTTTAAATGATTAAAGATTACTTAGCTAATGGAGTTATTTTTACATGCTATAGGAACAATGATCAAGCTATAGGTAAAGTTTATTTATTTGTAGGCTAAAGCTTAGTAGGCCGACGGTCAACAAGAAGAAAAGGCTGATCAAAATATACTGGCCATCACGGTTTGTAAAGGCCAATCCTCAAGCAAAATGTAGAGAGGCAAAAACAATAGCCACGAGCTATTAATTACAATGACCAAGGGATAATTTTAACAGTTCATAAAATAGATTTAACATGCAATCATATAATAGGCCATGGCCTACAGTCAGACTGCTCCAAATCAAGTCATCCAAGCAAGAAAATAGGACAAAGAAAATTTAGCCTGACACCAATCAAAGAAGAGGTCGATCCAAGCATAATACAAAGGAAAAGAATGCATACCACAGGATATAACCAAAGCTTAAGTGGCCATCACATAGGTTGACTAAAACACCACACTGGCTAGAAATAATAGACTATTCGCGGGCCAAAATAACTAAAGCATAAAGTATTATTCTACTATTAATTTATTTGTAATCATAAAAAGTAAAATACCCATTTATTCACTTCTAAAATGGGTTGAGTCTTTGTTACAGTTGCTGATCTTGCTTCTTCTTTCTATCACTTCCAAAATAGTGATAAATCCTTCTCTTTTTCTCCTATCGTTGCTTAAAATTATAATGGTGTCTTTCCTTTCTTTTGTCCTTGTTTTTATTCAGCATGCCCTCCTCTAATCTTGGCACTCATAAATTTAGATTCTAGCCTCTTTTGATAACTTCAAGTTCTCCTTAGTTTACAATGCATTTCTTTATTCTCAAAGATTCTAATTGTTTTAAAAAATAGAATAAAATAACTTATTTATTTTTGTCACTTGCATGACAGAAGTTTTTTTTTCTTTTATTTCCTATTTATTGAGATTTCTAAATATAATAAGTATTATTAATATAATTTATTTATTTTCAATATAACATAATCACTTTAAATCAAAACAACAAGTATTTATAATAATAACAAAGCTATTTATTAATCTAATTTATTTAAATATAGGAAACACTTATTATTGTTTATTATTAAATTAATAAAAACACACCATTTGAGTATAAAATGAAAGTACATTCATATTTATGACTAATCATACACTTGAAATGGACTTATTGTAGCAATTAAAACATAATATTTTTCTAAGTATTTAACTATTAATCACATTTATTATCCATACAATAATGCATAATAAGCCATTAAAAAATGCAATATATGTGAGTGTGTGACTGCATCAGGGTTATCCATCTCAAACAGTTCTTGCCAAGTGGTAAGAACATCTCTACCTCAACCATGTTCTCATCTTCAATGAGTACCCTCATTCATTCACACTCAACTTGACATTAATACGTTAGTTCCCAAAAACATAGCTGAAGAAAAACATTATAATCACATCAATAATATTTAATTTAATTAAATCAACTTTTCAATTCACACAAATATAACATCATGCTAATTATAATCACACACGTAAAATTTACTCAAAGTAAAACACTTAGAGTAAATGTTCACTAATCTAGAATAATTTTATAGTCCATACAAATGAGATGTGACAAAAAGTTACATCTTAAATAAATTTAAATGACAAGATAGCCCTAACAATAAAAGATGAATACAAAATTTTATATAAATAAGGTCTTTAATAAATTTAACTCCAAAACATACCATAATTATAAAGACTAGCTCTTAAATAAATTTAACTAAAAATATCCTTTCATTAAATATTTTGAATCTAAAATAAAAATTAAAACTATGATTTAACTAGAAAATATACTTCTGAAAGTTAAAGATTTTTTTTTATTGAATCTAAAATAAAAATTAAAACTATGATTTAACTAGAAAATATACTTCTAAAAGTAAAATTTTGTTATAGGAAAATATAATATAGCATTCTTATTATTAATATTAATTTTATACTTGAATATAATTAATTTAGAATATCTTCAAAGATAAATATAAACAATCTTTCCTTTTAGAATGTGTATCTTCTACCTTTTTAAAAAATCAATTTAAAAATTTCTTTTAAATTTTTTATAAAAATATATATTAATTTAGAATATTATCAGAAATAAATATAAATGATCTTTATTAAAAAAATGTTTATCTTGGATTTTTTTATAAAATTAATTTATAAATAGATTTTTTCTTTGTTTAAAAGTTATATATATATACACACACACACATCACATACAAATTTACAAATTACAATTACAGAGATGAAGAAGAATTGATTTATAATTACAAACATCTAAAAAAGAGTTATTGTTGTGTAACTTGTAAGTAACACAATCAGATTTTTAATATTTTGATTTAGTAGATTGAACTCATAGCCATCTTTATTCTATCTTTGTGTCATTCCTTAGATGCTTAAAGCCAAAGAGTAAGACAATAATATGTGAAGTTGGAGCTTTCAATTTCACTAATCCATTCATCAAGTACCTAGCAATCTATCTTTTTCTAGTTACATTTCAAAAGTCTTTCATTTTAGTGGTTTCTTAGGGATTTTTCTTATTGTGTATTTAGTTGCATAGTTAAAGATGGTCTTTTATAGTTTAATAGTTAAAATACCTAACTTTTTGCTATTTTTTTTGTTATATATACCCTGGTCAGAGACCAGGGACCCATCCAAAATTAGGGCTTAGCCATAATCTAAGGAATATCTAAAACCTATTTATTAATTATGATATTTTATTAAAAATAATTAATTAGTTATATTTCTTTGAAATAATTATTTAGAAATTTAATATTGTTTATGAAAGAAAATACTGTATTGTCATTCTATGCTTTTATATTTACATACTTTATAAAGATACTGTTGTTTTATATCACCTGCAAGAAATGAGATTAATATTTATTTGCAGCTTCAAGATTAGTTGAGCTAATTTTAGTTTATGAAAAAGGATGAGACAAATGGGTGTCGGGAGTTGAAGATGAAGAGTTATCTTTTTTAGTGTCACTCTTTTGCGGAAGATAAAGAGTCATGTTGAACAGTGTCAAAAGATCAAGAATGGAATAAGTGGGGGAATCGATCAAGGTTTTGTGAAACACATATAATTCATTAATATGTTTGCATTTGAATAATCTATTAAGTGCCATTAAATAATTAAAGCAAGGAGGAATTTGTGACTGATTGAAATCAAACTTTAGGTATGATTTTGAAGTAGTTATTTATCTTTTGAATTTAAAAACCTTTGTGAAATATTAGAGATTTTGTTTCAGAGCATATTTACTAACACTTTGATATTAAATCGATACACTTCTAAATAGTTTGTGTTGGACATCAATTTATATGTCTCATTACCTCATTGAATTTATATCTCTTCATTACTCAATCTGTATACTACAATGTTTTGTATTGGATCTGCATGCAAGATTTACGTTTTGATATTAACTCTCAGTTTGTATGCCTTGTTGGTCCTTTCACATAATGCATGCATGTCATGAGAAGTTCCATCTTTTATCTTGGTCTAATCCTACCACTTTCCAATTTTAATTACCTGAAAATTTCCAAGGCCTACACAACAAATTCATTCTATGTATATTCTGCGATCACTGTATCCATGAGGTGACCCCTCCTAAGGTATTCTGCCAGCACAACCTGTAGCCTACCCAATAAATCCATTTTTGCGCATGACCTGTCACCATTGCAATCTTTGAAATAGTATTTATCTCAAGCCTTGTCTTTTACTGTAATTGTTAGTGTGTTAAGTTTAACATAGGGATAATTAGTTTTTCCCTTAAGGTGGTTTTTTTTCTTGTATCAGGTAGTTTTACACCTATCATATATTTTCTTGCCTTTAAAAGGTTGTACCATATGTATTTTACTTATCTCAATATTATTCACTCTTGTTTTGGTGAAATAGCCTATGTGCTTCTCTTGTTTCTTATGAAGGTTTTCTGTAGCAGATGGTGCTCCTGGGAGGTGGATGACACCAACATGGTATTAGAGCCAAACATTCTACATCCTTCCTCTGAGAGTTTTCATCGGAGTGTTTGGGATCATTTTTTTTCTAGGATTTGAATTTTTTTAAATTTCAAAGTTGCCTATTTCAGTTTTTTCCTGATTCTGCAAGAGGCTATGAAGAATCCGTTGGATTTGGCATTTGCATTTTTTCCTCACCCAGGTAATTTAATTGTTTCATTGGAGATCCATTTTTCTGGTTTTTGTCAGTGAATTCTAATTCATGTTTCTTTCTTTCAATTCCTATCTAGAGTGGGAAGTATACCTACATTTGTACTTGGTTTTGCTTCTTCCAAAAGGGACACAAGTTGTTTGTTGACATTGGATCATGTTTTGTCTTCAGGAACTTACCATTTTTGCAGGAGATTATTCATTATGGGGGGGCTATGTAGTCTCCTTCTTTCCTTCCTATGGAAGGTTCATTGATTGTATATACATGATGTATGTAGTACTTGGGGGTGTGATTGACTCCTCCATCCATGCATCATTTTTGTTTTCTTTCTCTCTTTTGGGGAGGGGTTTTTTTCCACAAGGTTTTTCTCCTTTTCTCCATTTGTGAGAGATTTCTTTTTTGCATTGTAAATGGGTACCTAATATGGTTGTGTAGCCAAGATCCATATTCCATCTTGATTTTTCATAGTAATTCTCCCTAAGTTTGCATTTAAGGGGGGGTATTAGTGTGTAAAGTTTAATATAGGGATAATTAGTTTTTCCCTTAGGGTGGTTTTTTTCTTGTATCAGGTAGTTTTACACCCGTCATATATTTTCTTGCCTTTAAAAGGTTGTACCGTATGTATTTTACTTATCTCAATATTATTCACTCTTCTTTTGGTGAAATAGCCTATGTGCTTCTCTCATTTCCTGTGAAGGTTTTTTGTAGTAGATGGTGCTCCTGGGAGGTGAATGACACCAACAGTAATTTTGTTTGTATGAGCTCTAGGATGTTTTCCATTACTAGAATTTGACTAAATTTCCTTCCATTATATTTTTCATGAAGGTATTACCTTGGCACCTATAGATCACATCTGATTATAGGCTTACAAGAATTGTAAAGATGTTGCATTTGTTTTGGAATGTAAAATTTTGTTCCCTATATACAATTTATCCTCCCTCGTCACCTATGCAAAATGGTCAAAGTCATGGTTTTATCTTTCCCACCAATTACATTTTGGTGATGGTCTCTTAAGCTTTCTTTCTAAATCTTCTAATTGATGATCTTCACATCTTTCCCTTGATATATATACTATCTTATTACCTGCCAATTTCATTTTCTTGTGAGTATTAATCTATATCATGGCTTTGGGATGATTATAATGGAGCTTTGTATAACACATTTTTTGTTTTTAAGATCTTTAGTCACCATTGGTGTCTTGGAGGAGAATACATTCTTTCTTGCAGACTAAAACTAAGAAAAATGCTAGAATAAGATTATCTTAGCTACAAGGAGGCCATATGAAAAAGATTATTCTCATGGAGTAAGGGGGAAGGTTATTGATGCAACAACTGGTGCGAGAAGGGAGATCCCATAGTTAGGAGAGAATGAAGCAGAGATCATACATGAATGTAGTTGTTAGTTCCTTTGTTCTTAGTAATTTTACTACGAAAATACTTAGTTGTTTAATAACTAACTAGGTGATAAGGAGTTATAAAATTTGGAATTACTGTGATATCAATTTGTAGCAATCACTCATCATTTTGTTTGGCCTCTAACTTCATAGTGATCAAACTAGATATACATGTGCTTTGGTGTATGACTTGGTTGTGTTGAGTGTTGTGGACTACCAATTGTAGTCTTATGAGGATCAATTGATCTTCTTATCTACATTTGTTTTCACTGATAAGTATCGATAATTCCTTCTTGTTAACTATAGATGTCACCACTATTTATCTATGATCATTTGAATCCTCTTTATTCTCATTGATATCATTGCATAGTCTACTTAGTTGTTTCATAAATCCTATGTGTTGTATTGAAAATTGGCCCAATGACACAGTTGAGCATATTGTATCTTCGTGTAACCGCCTATACAATAATACTATTATTTGTAGTGATGTAAAAATCTACATTTGATCTCTGTCACATATATATCGGTTGATTTCTATTTGATGGGTTAGCAAGCCGAGGGTTTAAGCAAATGGTTTATTAATTTATTTTGTGGTTAGATAAGTTTAACATTGCCTCTTAGATCATTTAGAGTCAAGGGACCTCATGTATAAAAAATATATAGCTTAAAGTTTTCATCATTAGTATTATAGCTATTTTTGCATTATTGTATTCTTAAGCCAACTCATAGGATTGGGCATATCAAGAAATTAGTGCGAAAACATGGTTTGTAATTTATGAATAATTAATTAATACTGATCTTTAATTAGTGCAATGATACTTAAAAATGCTTCGACCATATATTTGGAACTTTGTATTCCTTTTAAGTCTAGCTATTATAAATTTGACCCAATAGTTTTGCATTCTCTATAAGTTTGATTTCTTATAATCTTGAAATTTATAAATCTTTGGTAAGGTATGTTAAGCAAGTGCAAGAGTATTAGTATTATGGTGAAATGTTATAGGGTAGATCAGTTACCTTTGTGAATTGTTCTATGGGTACCTTATGATTATTGTTAATTTAGTGATGGTGTTCTTACTTTATACCTACTTATGCATGATTTCCTTATCCTAGAAAGAAGATTATGTTACTTTAGGATTTATTAGGATTAGTTATGGTCATTTTAAGTAGAAATAAGTTCATACATGTTACTATGGTAAAAATTATATGATTTCATCTTCTATGAGGTCCTCTGTTACTAGGAGACTGGTTTTGAATCTTCTAAGTGGATATGCTAAGAGTATGTTATTTAAGATATCAATTATGTCATTTTATGATATGATTTTGTACCTTCTTAATGTTTATGTATGGGGAGAATAGAAGGAAATTATAACCAGGTCAAATATAAATGTCTTGTCTCTTGTGTATATAAGGTTTAGAATCATGTACTCTTTTTATTAATTTGTGAAATTTCTTGAGAACTATTGTGATTGCCAATCCTTGAAAAAAAAATGGATAGTAGGTTGCTTGACTTAATTTTATGTAATGGAATAAATTGTAAGTCATCGCATAATGTTAGAGGATTTCTAATTTAAAATATGAATTAGGTTTAGTGGTTTATGTCATGATTAAATATATAGGAAGCATCCTTAATGGTGTTGATTCATTCCAAATTTTGAAATTTAAATGAGAAATTTGTTAGAATTACATAGTCGTATCCTTGCAATAGAGTTCAAGTTAGTGTTAACTAGGATTTAGATTTATGATGATTGTATCTTCCTGATTAAAGGTATTAGCATTAAATCTTTAGTGTAATTTGAATGATTCCTTGTTGCTCAAAAGTTGTTGTCTCTTTATTCTTATTCGTATAATGTTACATTATGTGTATCTAAGATTGAGAAGTGGTCGATATAATGTGAATTACTTCTTAGATATTTTGATTGGTATGATCACGTCTTGAGGTTGCTAGTTCAAGTCCCTGAACTATGAAGTCTCTGCACTATGCCTACGTAGGCAAGGCCATCATGACCCCCCTAGATATTAGGTCGGCCCCTTAGGGTCTTAGTCTCATTTTCTTGAACATTATTATTTGCTATGCACATCTATTGACTATGCGGAACTAATGTTTACATCTAGTGTGCAGATATAGGTCTGTTAACCATACAGGATACTGAAGATAAGGAAGTATTTTCCAATTTTACAAATTGATGATTATTTGGCATTTATTGTAAATGTATATAAATGCATATAATTGTATATGAAATGTTTATATCTTAAATTTTTGTTTACGATGAATGATACATAATTTATGTTTTATAATGAATTGTTTGAGTTAGTTTTAAGTGAATTTTCTCATGTCATCATTATTTCTTACTAAGTTCATGTATTATTGTTATTTAATGATATTATTTAGGAGGTGGGCATTACATAGGTATAAGAGCACCATGTTGCAACACTTGGGAGCTCTGGGGTAAAAGTATTAGTAATATAAACCCATTTTTTCAGGTCTCGCCATGGTAAGTAGAGATATGTTTTGATTAATTAACTATATGGAAGGAATATCTAGTAATCATTTTCAACATATATACAAATATGTTCATGGATGTATTCTTGGAATTGTAAGTTTTTGTAATGTTAATTAATGATTTATGTCAAGAATGTATATTTTTCACCTTATTTTGTGATGATACTGACAAACTTGTGTGTATGGTTATGGTGTTGTGGATGTTGGTGTTGGGGAAATGGTTGTATGGGAGGTTGTGTTTTGGGAGCTACGTTGTGTTTTGGTAGTTGCATTGTGTTTGGAAGCTATATTGTGATTTGGGAGCTATGGAAGGGAGCTACAGGGATCTATGCCCTTCGAGGATACTCATGGTATTGGTATTGGTGTTGAGGTTGATAATGATTAGGAGGTGTGTGTTATGGAAGTTATTATTTTATGGGAGCTATTGTTGTGATTATGAGAGTTATTTTTTAATGGGAGCTATTGTTGCGATTATGGGAGTTATTATTTTATGGGATTCATTGTTTTGTGGAGCTACTGTTGAATAGGAGTTACAATGTTGTGTTAAGGGAGCTACATTTGTGTTAAGGGGGCTACTATTGTGATAAGGGAGCTACATTTGTGAAAAATTGGAGTTTTCTAAATTATGATTATTCAATGTTCATAATTGCATAAATTTCATAATCAATTTTGTTTGTGGTATATGTTGGAGCTCCATGTGGTTTGAGACCACCACATTCCCCAACTCCCCTTAATTGGCTTCTTTGAAGTCATGTAGTGATTTTGATTTAAAGTGTTACGAAAATTTTTGAATTTTTTTATTCTCTCCTTTGTTTTATTGAGCCAGTAGTTTTGAAAAAAATTACTTTAAGATATTTGATTGATTGTAATTGCAAAATTGTCCTTTTGCCTCAAGGACTATTTTATTAATGTTTTTGGTCTTCATTTGAAATTTTGTTTTGACTTATGCTATTTGATTTTCTTTTATATAAAGTTTTACTAATAGATTTGAAATTTTATTGGAAACTTCTTCATTTTAAGGCTTTATCAATGTTTATTGTTGCTCGCTTGTATGAAATAATGTGAATTGTGTAGATTTCCATACCCAAGAGAGGTCCCTGGCATGTTGTTTAGGGGAGTAAATGGCACGAGGAATGTTTATTGTGAAATTGTGTAAGATCTATTTTATGGCATTATGGTTATATTTGGCACTAATCGTCCCAATCCCATTGAAAGTATAATGATGTATAGAATTGATATCTATGATGTTTAAATGTTAAGCGTTGTTATAAAAGAATGTGTTGCTATTAATTTGATTATCAATAATATATTGATGATATAAACATGCTTCTAGGGTATGTAATGATGATATTACATAATTTCAATTGACAAAATGGTATAACCGAATCTTTTTGGAATTGGGGTTTGCTGTGAACTTGCTGATTTGTTTGAGTTCTAAGAAGGAAATGGGGAAATAAAAGAGTGTGGATGAAAGTTTTAGGGGCATGATCAAAACATGGATAGCTAAGGTAAGAAATTTTATATTATTTATGTTTCTTTATGAATGGATGTTTGAGATGATTGTATAAGTGTTAATCAATGTGTTATGAATTTCTGCTATTTAAATGTTGTAAAAATATAAACGAGGAAAGATTTGTGGATGCCTTTTGGAGCAACTATATGGAATTTGGTGTTTTGATTGATGATGTTGATTGAAATGGAGAATGGGTGTTGGTGAAATAAGTATTGAATAATGTGGATTTCGGAAGTTGTGTATAATGGGAGTTCCTATTTTTATAGGAATTTCTATTATGATAAGGGAGTTGTTTCAAGGGAGCTAATGTTTAATGAGAGTTCTTTTGTGGGAAAAGTTGTTTACAGGGAGATTTTGTGTTCTTGGGAGTTTTTGTTGTGTAAGAGAGCTACAGAAAAACTTAAACCCCAATAGAGGATCCCTTCTCTTCATTTCTAACTAGAAAGTTTATGATTGATTTTATGATTAAAGTTCTTGATGAATACTGTTTATTGTCAATGAGTAAAGAAGATTTATTTTACACTCAGGGGTGGATTCGACCTAGTCGATCCTATGGTTGGGTGGTGAATGAATCTAGATTTCTCTATATTTTCCTTATTTGGTGATTTAGATTTTAGGTTTTGTATTGTTGCATGATGGAAAAAAGAATATCTAGTCGACTTATTAAATCTTTTGATGAAATCTAACTTTTGAGGGATGTGATGAAGTTAGGAAATATTCATTCTATTGATGACTTCTAAGAGGAAGTCCATTCTTAGGGGGGAAGAATGTAAGGCATATCTAAACCCTATTCATTAATTATGATATTTTATTGAAAATAATTAATTAGTTATATTTCTTCAAAATAATTATTTAGATAATTTAATATTGTTTATGAAAGAAAATGTTGCTTTGTCATTCCATTCTTTTATATTTACATAGTTTATAAATTTTTTTTTATTTTATATCACCTACAAAAAATGGGATTAATATTTATTTTTAGTTTCAAATTAGTGAAGCTAATTTTAGTTTATGAAAGAGGATGAGAAAAATAGGTGTCGGGAGTTGAAGATGAAGAGTCATCTTCCTTGGTGTCCCTCTTTTGTGGAAGATAAAGAACCATGTTGAACATTTTAAAAGGTTACGAATAGAACTTAAGATTTTGTGAAACACATATAATTCATCAATATGTTTGTATTTGAATAATCTGTCAAGTGCCATTAAAGCATTAAGGCAAAGAAGAGTCTATGACTAATTGAAAACAAACTTTAGGTATGATTTTGAAGTAGTTATTTATGTTTTGAATTTGAAAACCTTTGTGAAATTTTAGAGATTTTGTTTTAGAGCATATTTTGTGGCACTTTGATATTAAACTGATTCACTTCTAAATAGTTTTTGTTGCACATCAATTTTATATGTCTCATTATCTCATTGAATTTATATCTTTTCATTACTCAATCTATATATTATATTGTTTTTTGTCAGATCTGCATGTAAGATTTACCTTTTGATATTAAGTCTCAGTTTGTATGCCTTGTTGGTCCTTTCACATAATGCATGTATGTAATTCAAAGTAAGTTCCATATTTTAGCTCAGTCTAATCCTACCACTGGTCAATTTTAATTGCTTGAAAGTTTCCAAGGTCTCCTCAACAAATTTATTCTATGTATACTCTAGGATCACTGCATCCATGAGATGACTCCTTCTCAAGTATTCTGCTAGCACAGCCCGTAGTGTGCCCAATAAATCCATTTTTGTGCATGACATGTCACCATTACAATCTTTGAAATGGTATTTATCTAAAGCCTTGTATTTTATTGTAATTTTGTTTGCATGTGCTCCAATGTGTTTTCCATTACTAGAATTTGACTATATTCCCTTCCATTATACTTTTCATGAAGGTATTACCTTGGCACCTATAGATCACATCTAATTATAGGCTTAGAAGAATTGCAAAGATGTTGCCTTTGTTTTGGAGTCTAAATTGTTGTTCCCTATATACAATTTATCCTCCCTCATCTTATATGAAAAATGGTTGAGGTCATAGTTTTATCTTTCCTACCAATTACATTTTGGTGATTGTCTCTTAAGATTTCTTTCTAAATCTTCTAAGTGGGGATCTTAACATTTTTCCCTTGATATATATATTATCTTATTGCCTACCAATTTCATCTGCTTGTGAGTATTAATCTATATCATGCCTTTGGAACAATTATAATGGAGCTTTCTATAAAAAAAATTATGTTTTTAAGATCTTTAGTCACCATAGGTGACTTGGAGGAGAATACATTCTTTCTTGCAAACCAAAAACTAAGAAAAATACTAGAATAAGACTATCTTAGCTACAGGAAGGCCAAATGAAAAAGGTTATTCTCAGGGTGTAAGGGGGAAGGTTTTTGATACAAGAGTTGGTGTGAGAAGGGAGATCCCATAGTTAGAAGAGAATCAAGAATAGAGCATACAAGAATGTAGTTGTCAGTTCCTTTGTTATTAGTAATTTTACTATGGAAAATCCTTAGTTGTTTAATAACTGACTGGGTGATAAGGAATTATAGAATTTGGAATTATTGTGATATCAATTTGTAGCAATGAATGGTGATTTTTCTTGGCCTCTAACATCATAGTGATCAAACTTGATATACATGGGCTTGGGTGTATGACTTGGTTGTGTTGAGTGTTGTCGACTATGAACTGCAATCTTGTGAGGATCAATTGATCTTCTTATGTGCATTTGTTTTCACTAATAAGTATAGATAATTCCTTCTTGTTAACTATAGATGTCACCACTATTTATCTTTGATAATTTGAATCCTCTTTATTATCATTTATATAATTGCATAGTCTATTTAGATGTTTCATAAATCCTATATGTTGTATTAAAAACTAGCCTAGTGACATGGTTGAGCATCTTGTATCTTCGTGTAACCACCTACACAATAGTACTATTGTTTGTATATTCCTTTTAAGTATAGCTATTATAATTTTGATCCAATAGTTTTGCATTCTCTATAAGTTTGATTTCTCATAATCTTGAACTTTAGAAATCTTTGGTAGGGTAAGTTAATCGAATGCAAGAGTATTAGTGTTATGGTGAAATGTTATAGGGTAGATCAGTTACCTTTGTGAAATGTTATATGGGTAACTTATGATTATTGTTATTTTAGTGATGTTATTATTTTATACATTCTTATGCATGATTTCATTATCCTAGAAAGATGATTAAGCTACTTTAGGATTTATTAGGATTGCTTATGGTCATTTTAAGTAGAAATATGTTCATACATGTTACTTCTACTATGGTAAAAATTATATGATTTCTTCTATGAGACTCTGTTATTAGGAGATTGGTTTTGAATCTTTTAAGTGGATATGCTAAGAGTATGTTATTTAACATATCAATTATGTCATTTTATGATATGAGTTTGTACCTTCTTAATGTTTATGTATGGGGAGAATAGGAGGAAATTATAACCAGGTCAAATATGAATGTTGAGTCTCTTGTGTGCATTTGTGTGTGTGTGTGTTTATATATATATATAAGGTTTAGAATCACATACTCTATTAATTGATTTATGAAATTTCTTGAGAACTATTGTGATTGCCAATCATGGAAAAAACAATGCATAGTAGCTTGCTTGACTTAATTGTATGCAATGCAATAAATGGTAAGTCATGGCATAACATAAGAGGATTTATAATTTAAAATGTGAATGAGCTTCAGTGGTTTATGTCTTGATTAAATATTTAGGCAGCATCCTTAATGGTGTTGATTCATTCCAAATTTTGATGTTTAAATGAGAAATTTGTTGGAATTACATAGTCATATCCTTGAAATAGAGTTCAAGTTAGTGTTAACTAGGATTTAGATTTATGATGGTTGTATCTTCCCTATTAAAGGTATTAGCATTAAATCTTTAGTGTATTTTGAATGATGCCTTATTGATCAAAAGTCATTGTCTCTTTATTCTTATTGGTATAATGTTACATTATGTGTATCTAAGATTGAGAAGAGGTCGCTATAATGTAAATTACTTCTTAGAGATTTTGATTGGTATAATACCATCTTGACGTTGCTAGTTTAAGTCGCTGAACTACGAAGTCTCTGCACTACACGTACATAGGCAAGGCCATCATGAGCCCCTAAGATATTAGGTCGGCCCCTTAGGGCCTTAGTCTCATTATCTTGAACATTGTTATCTACTATGCACATCTATTGGGTATGCGGAACTAATGTTTACATCTAGTGTGCAGATCTAGGTCTGTTAATCATGTAGGATACTGAAGCTAAAGGAGCATTTTCCCATTTTACAAATGGATGATTATTTAGCATTTACTTTAAATGTGTATAAATGAATATAATTCTATATGAAATGTTTATATCCTAAATTTTTGTTTACGATGAATGATACATATTTTATGTTTTATAATGAATTGTTTAAGTGAGTTTTCTCCTTTCATCATTATTTCTTACTAAATTCATGTATTATTGTTATTTAATGATATTATTTTGGGTGTGGGCATTACACGTCAACACTATTTTGCAATTGTCTCAGAAACTGTCAAAGACCAGACATACATATCAATAGGAGGGGGCAAATTACATGACCTGCCCTCATAACATAGACTTAAGAACTAACAAAAAGCTTATTGAAACTAACTATAGCTCGTACACATATCCCTAACCTATGAGGTCCACCATGTCTGCTTCCTTGTTGCAGCCACGTTCATAATCTGCTATGTCTTTGTCACCCACCTTGACACCCATCCACTCAGCCAACCTCTCTAGGGTCATCCTCGTCTACACTTGTCCAATCATCAGATCATGAATATGGCCCAACAAAACTCCACGGTTTGTCTAGGCCTCTTTGGAAAACTCGGCCAAATCCTTGTGCATTAGAATGGAGGCAGCCACTATAGAAGACATTGTTTTGAGAGTGGGTGACTACACATTGACAAAAACATTCCACCATCCTCTTGTTGTCCCTGGATCCAGTAGGAAATTTGACATCGCCTCCTCAAGTTTGCCACTATCCTCCCCATCTACCACTTTTTCTATTGAGAGAATCATACCTACCCACTTCCTAAGAAGAGGGTTTTTAATTTGTTTGTTGATTATTTCCACAAAATTCTCCAGAGCCTCATCCCCTGTGATTTTGGCCTTCCTCTTACGGGGGATATAATGCCTCCTTTTCACACTATTAACTAAACTGTTAACCACCTTCCTCTGTAATTACTTGTGGCGGGGAGAATGGAAGACAACCTTCTCCTTTCCTTTAGCATTGCCTCCTCCACTCATCGCTCCTCTCCAAACCTCACTACCTAGCATTCTACCGAGAACACTAGAAGACTCCATAATCTTGAAAACCTCACCTACATTGATTAACAGAAACCAAAGGGGCTTAAAATTTTGATCCTCACACATGCCATATCGAAACATAAAGTGCCAGTTTGTCTCCTGTCACCTCCCACGCTCAGTTCCTTGTGTATCTTAATAACTGACTATATTAATGAACTTACCTTTTATCAGGCGTAACTTTTTGATATGTTCAAATATATTGAATATTATCATTTTATATATGAATGAGGTGAGTTTAGCTATGTTAAAATAGATTGAATATTATTATTTATGTATGAATGAGGTGAGTGATAGTCTTAGTGGTAATGAATACTCCATTTATATCTAAGTATGTAATGTTAAAATAAAAGCACTAGCAAATTATTAAAAAATATGTTTTAAAATAGTTTTATATGTCAAAAAAATCCCCATGCAGTTCATGATAAAGATAGATGATAGCTTCTAGTTGTGACATAACCCAAATTTCAGTCATTTGAAAAAGGCTCTTGCAAGGAGAGATGTTCTTTGTAATTTAATTTAAAATAATATTTCTCGCATTTGTGGCAGGAAATAGTTAAGTCACACAATTTAACATTATAATAAGATTTGATAATGTTGAGACATGGACCAGCTAGGACTCGAACATAGAACCTTCCATACGCTGCTGGAGTGCTCTACCACTGAGCTACTAGCCCCTCTTGGACCAGTCCATCGTCGGTCCGGATGTGGCTTATTTCCAACACCAACACCCCTCCTTAAGCCACACCTCTTGTGTGCTTGGGGCTCCTAACCTAGGCCTGGCTCTGATACCATGTTGAGACATGGACCAGCTAGGACTCGAACCTAGGACCTTCCATACACTGCTGGAGTGCTCTACCACTGAGCTACTGGCTCCTCTTGGACCAATCCATCATCCGTCCGGGTGTGGCTTATTTCCAACACCAACAGATAAAATTATATAAAATTCACATTACAATTTATATTTTTATTGAAAGGTCAGTTGAAAGGTAGTTAAATGGAGAATAAATAAAAGCAGGGGTGACCGTCAAATTCCAGGCCTTATCTTAGCGATGGAAAGGAGATACAAATCTTACTAAATTTAACAAATTAGACCCGCCATAAATCTAAATAAAGTCGTCGACAATAGACACAACCAAGAAAACACAGAACACTTTGTTTATTCATTCTAACAGCCATCGTTGGATAGGCACGGATGGATAAAGCATACATTATCAGCACTGAATGAAGATGCTATTCCAGCCAAAATCGGTGCAGCCACTTGCACTGGCACTAAGCTGAGCATCCGCTGCGCCCTCGCAACTAGCAGCATTATAAACAGTGGCAGTCTGTCCTTCATATACAAACTCAAATCCTGCGTGGAAGGAAAAGTTAGAACACCCACAATCACTGTAACGAAATGCCTGGGTATTACACCCAGGCCCTGACCACACGGTAAAATGACTACCCACAGAAGGCTTTAGGAACAAGAGCCATACAAGTAATACTCCTATGTATTTCAAAACATTAGTTTTCTTCATGATGTTACAATCATATGTGGTTATACGGAACGAATGTTTACGTATATAGCTGAACGAGTTGTGCGTTGTATTTATGGAGGAAAAATGGGTTAGAATAGCGTTACTCTTTTCGTTTGTAACGTCCAGATAAAGATTGGATGAGTTCTTGCGTAGATGCCAGAAAATGTCCCGAGAACGGGTCGTTTTGCGTTTTGAAGGCCTGCAAATTTTTACTCTTGTTTTCTCAGGGCGTCGTTTCCAGAAGTCTCCGTGCGGGAAGAGAATTTTCATACAAGATTGAATTAGCTTTTGCTGTTGTATGTTAGCCTCCAAACGGGAAATTTGTTTTTCATATTTGCAAGGCATCCTTTCTTCCTATGTATTTCCGCCCTTCAGTCCCACGCCCGCCCCCCCGTCACCTCTTTTGATTAGTTCTTGCCGGCAAATAAACTTTATTAACTAACCATTGAACTACAAGGGCAGTTCTCGTACGTTGGGGGAGCTAGGAAAGAGGAGTCAACAGTTATGTGGGTTAAATGTTGGTGTTTGTGTAAGAGTTATATGGAATTGTGTAGCACCTCCATTTTATTTTAGAAATGTGATATGGATTGTTATCTATCTACAATTAAAGTGTGGAGGTGTGACTCATCATGCAACTTGCCACATCAACACATATAGTGAGAGGTGTCCTTAAAATAAATATCTAAAGATTTGACCAAATCTTTATTGTGGAATCCATAGTAATTACACAAAAATATCGTTTGTTGTTAGAACAATATCACATTCTTATTTAAAATACAACTTATATACAACCTAAATGAAAACTATAAATCTTGTTATCTCTAACCCTCTCTAACATAAATGACCTAGTAGTATTCAACCCAAATCATCTCAATACCTAAATACTAGTTATTGTTATATAAGAAACATATTCTTATTTAAAATACAACTTATATTCAACATAAATGTTCATATAACTTTTTAATAACTGTAAATCTTGTTATGTATAACCCTTATATCCAATATAAATAACAACTAAATATTTTTGTGATCATAAAAATTGTTATACCTAAACCTAAATCTTATGATCATGGTTATTCCATTATCTCAGTCATGCACACTAATATACACATGAATGATAATTTTTACATAGGAAGAAGTTCCATATTTTCTTGTTGTTGTACATGGTTTTCATGCAACATTAGAGATTCTAGATTATATCTCTCACTATGGATAGAATCATGATTTCATGTTATTATAAGAGAGGTTTTATCTCAAATCAAGTCAAAACTAGAGATGGTTTTACGTAAAGATGGAAACATTGTTAAGAAGTGGCTTTCTTTTCTTGAGATGTTCCTTAAGGTGCTAGTGGATAAAATACATGGTAGATAAGATCAAACACCATAAATTTTGGTGATAGTGATAAAGAACAAAATTTGTAAGCAGAGGCTAATATGAGATTACTCATTAGAAAGCAAAGCAAAGTCTATGTATTTATGGATGTAAAGTTTGGTTTACTTTTGGATGTGTGTGATGGAGAAAGACCGTGATGATGACCATTCTTGCATGGGGTGTCATTCACATGGAAAAAATTTAAAATTATTGTGGTTGAGAAGGATGAGAAGGAGACATCTTAAGCTTATGTGGGATTTTAAAGGACATGAAGGCTCTAATGACTGCAAAGAGAAAAATCACACATGGAGTGACATCTATTACTTACTCAAGATGTGTTAGTGATTGTAGCTGCAGGAGGCATTCTATAAAAGAAAAGTAATGCAAAGCCCAGTCAGCCCTAGCAGTAGGTTCACCAGTTTGGTATATATAGGAGATAGAATCTCCTTATTTGTGTGTATTCAATACAATTCCAATTACAAGCTTAATTCACAAGGCAGAGCAGACTTCTAAGGAGCAGATCAAGTTATTTCAAGATCAAATCAGATTTATCAAGTGTGGACTTATTCATTGTGCTTCAAGAAGTGAAGCCATACCTGTAGGCCTTAGATTGGCCATTGTAAAACAGATTGTTGTTCTTATCATTCAATATATAAGAGATATATTGTTGCTGGGTTTTTTCCCTCAAGTTGGAGGGTTTTCCCAGGGTATCTTGTTGTGTTCATTGTTCATTGTGTTGCATTTTTCTGATTGCTTTAAATCTGATCATAAAAACTAACATGGTATCAGAGCGGGTCTAAGAAAAGATCTGATCAGATTTGTTTAAGTAGTCAAGTCAATTTTTCACCTAAGGGCAGATCTTTGTAGGAGAATTTGTGCAGAAAAAGAAGATGGTGAACGGTGTCAAGGTAGAAGATAGGCTTGATGGAGCCTCAAACTTCAACTCTTCGAAACTCAGGGTACTCATTACATTAGAGGAAAATGATCTTCTTGATTTCGTGGAAAGTAATATGCCTGAGCCTTCCGATGATACTGAGAAAATCCAGTGGAAGAAAAAGGGCATGAAGGCTAGAAAGATCATGATAGACTCTGTGATGAATCACCTACTACCGATCATCTCCAAATTGAAGTCAGCTAAAGAAATGTTTGATACTCTAAAAGGATTATATGAGATCAACAATACCAGCAGAGCCCTTGCTTTGAGACATCAGCTTCACCATGTAAAAATGGATAAAGAAGATTCAGTTATCTCATTCTTTATGAAGATCGCTGATTTAAGAGATCAGTTGAGCGCTATTGGGGACATAATTGCAGACAGAGATCTTGTTATGTTGGTACTAAATGGTCTTCCCCAATCTTGGGAGCCCTTTATCCAAAGCATCAGTGAGAGATCTAAGTTGCCCAAGTTTGATCATCTTCGAGCTAATTGTATTGAAGAAGAGTCCAGGTTGGTAGCAAGAGGAATTGAGTGAAACTATCATGATGTAGAAAATCAAGTTCTTGCTACACATACTTCTAGAGAAAGAGGAAAAGGAAGAAAGAGGAATAGAGATAGATAATCAGATTTTGCCCCAGAACCAAAGAAGAAGAAGGATCTCTCTCACATTCAGTGTTTTAGGTGTGACAAGTATGGTCACTTCACTCAAGATTGCAAATTAAGGTCTACTCAACTTGTTTCTACTGTGGAAATTGCCATGGGGACATCTCAAAAGGAGCGAAGCTCTAAAGTCGATTCAGAAGTTTTCTTTTTCTAAAGTTGATCAGTTTCTTTGAAGAGGAGGAATTAACATTCAGAGGGAGTCTGACAAACTATCAGAGGCAACCTTGGATGAGGAGGTTAGGAGGTTGATGTTAGTTCTTGGAACTTCAAAGGGAGTCACATCATTATGAAGGTTCCTTGTAGTGTATATTTCTCTGAGACAGAGAAATATGAGGTGAAAGCCCTTGTAGTGTATATTTCTCTGAGACGGAGAAATATGAGGTGAAAGCCCTTGTAGTGTATATTTCTCTGAGACAGAGAAATATGAGGTGAAAGCCATTGTAGTGTATATTTCTTTGAGACAGAGAAATATGAGGTGAAAGCCATTGTAGAGTATATTTCTCTGAAACGGAGAAATATGAGGTGAAAGCCCTTGTAGTGTATATTTCTCTGAGACGGAGAAATATGAGGTGAAAGCCCTTGTAGTGTATATTTCTCTGAGATGGAGAAATATGAGGTGAAAGCCCTTGTTGTGTATATTTCTCTGAGATGGAGAAATATGAGGTGAAAGCCCTTGTAGTTTATGTTTCTCTGAGACAGAGAAACATGAGGTGTAAGCCCTTGTCCATCTCTGAGACAGAGATGTGGTTCTTTCCACACATGGGAGTAGCCATGGTGGACATCATGTTGAGTGACTCCATGATGATATCACGTTGAGTGATTCCATGATGAACACTTTTTCACAAATGGGTGTAACCATTTAGGGTGTCATGTTGAGACACTCCATGACATGGATATCTGGAAAAATACCTCCCTAGCTAAGAGGGAGTGTTAGTGATTGTAGCTACGGGAGGCATTCTATAAAAGAAAAGTAATGCAATGCCTAGTCAGCCCTAGCAGCAGGTTCACCAGTTTGGTATATATAGGAGATAGAATCTCCTTATTTGTGTGTATTCAATACAATTCCAATTACAAGCTTAATTCACAAGGCAGAGCAGACTTCTAAGGAGTAGATCAAGTTATTTCAAGATCAAATCAAATTTATCAAGTGTGGACTTATTCATTGTGCTTCAAGAAATGAAGCCATACCTGTAGGCCTTGGATTTGGCCATTGTAAAGCAGATTGCTATTCTTATCATTCAATATATAAGAGATATATTGTTTCTGGGTTTTTCCCCTCAAGTTGGAGGGTTTTCCCAGGGTATCTTGTTCTGTTCATTGTTCATTGTGTTGCAGTTTTCTGATTGTTCTAAATCTGATCATAAAAACTAACAAGATGTACCTTCAAATTTTAATGAGCTATGTTGTAAGGCCTAGACACATTAGCCAACACAAGTGCAATTTTCCTCAATACATGTCTAACACAAAATGTGCTCTTTGCAGCTAATATAATCCCTATGCTATGGTGATTGAGTGAGACCATGAAATGCATCAATGGCGAGAAAGATATTGCCAAAGAAAATGTATGACAAATAGTTGCAATAGTACATGTAGAGTTAAAGACCGTTGCATGACATGGATATGAATGCAAATCATGTGTGTGGCAATGAGCATGTCTACATGCATGAATGTGAGATGTGAAGAATAAGTGAAATATTTAAAGACCTTGTAAAGAATTCAAGAATAGATAATCTTTTAACACATTCCATAGGATTACGTGGATAATTATTTAAAAATATGAGCATCACAAACCATTTCTAATAAAAATAAGACCAATCCAAAAACTTCTTGTTACCCTTCAATATTTGAAAATAAACACTTGATAAGAAAATAAACATATTTAATCACTCTTGTTAAAACGTCAAGAAATTTTTTCTTCAACTAAAGGGACTTGTAATAAGACAACCCATCTCATTTTTTAATGATGCTTGGAAATTTTACAACTATGAGATCTCAAAACAATATAGGATAGATGAATCATACTTAAACCCATCTTAGCAATCACCAAAACTAAAATTTTATCATGACTGATAGGACATCATGATGTAAAATTTGAAACCCAAACTTCCTAATAAACAACTTCTAACAATAGCCTATTTTCAAAGTAACATTTGAATCCATAAGCATACTTGGGTAACCTAACCTTTGTCCCCCTCTCCACTAAAATGTCATACAAGAAGATATTGGAAACTTTGCTTTGAGTGAAATAAAAAACTGTACATAACTTGTTTGATAAGATTCCATTAGTAGCATGATGTTATGAACTCCAAACAAGATTTTCTTAGAAAACCAAAATTCTAACCCTAATGTCCTAACACCATGAAGAATCCAAGCCTCAAAACTAATAACTTGTCACCCTTCTCCAAAAATCATTTAAATTTAGACAACAATAGATCAGTCCATTTGCAATGTTTATAAGGCCTTAGCTTTCTCTCCAGAGGGGGTGGATTTGCAATTAGAAAACAAAAACTAGTTAAATCAAGAAAAGTACCTCCTTAGACACTTGCAAGTTTTTTCTACCTAATCTCAAACAAGAACCTACATAAATATGGTGTAATAACCTACCAAAGCTCGGCTCATATTACAGTAACTCTATTCTATACAATAATTTTAAGAAGTTATCTTGTCTATTAGTAGTTATTCTTTACTTATCTATTATTATTGAAATATTTTCTATAAATGTACTTTAGAGTTAAGGGTTGTTTAAGAAAGTTGAATACCTATAACTTCCATGACTTTTAACTAGTTATTACCATCGTAAATATCCTCATTTCATAATAATTTAAATTTTACTTATTATAAAAAATAAGTTGCATCACTAAAGATTAATTAAATTAATGAATGACTATGGAAACTAGCCTTCTAAGCAAAATAGTGCCAAGTGATATGAATTTTTTTCTCCTTCGCTGATTATGAATTTTGATGAAATTTTAGAATGCATATGCAGATTTTACGGATGACAATTTTTTCCTAAAAATGGGTGAACAAAATAGGAGATGATGACTAAAATAAAATATAAAATTGAAAACTTAATTTGAAAAATAGTAAAAGAAATTTTAATTTATCATTTATGTAAATAATTTAACAAACAATTTAACCAAATTCTTGAATAATTAGATATACATAAAAATATCTCATAGCATAGTGTTAGCACTTGGGATTGTGATTGAATTGGAAAACCAAAAATATAAATGGAACCAACTATTTAGGATTTGATTTTTAAAAAATCTAGATAAAATGATGTTTTTCAATTGAATCTAGCCCAAAACACTTTTTGTTTCTTTCTTGTTAAAATCAAAGTCAAGTATTTGGAGTGGCAGACCCTAGTGTGGCTTGAGAGCAATGCCTTGGATGTGTTCATGATGGGATTGAGGGGTAGAGTTCCCACCACCAAACCCAAATTAACACATTTGATGCAAATGCCACATGATACTCATTACAAGAATTCTAAATATATATTCTATTTATATATCTCTAAAGAAGACCGACTATTTGACCATTTTAAGTTGGTTTTTATAAGGGATAACAAGTATAATAGAGGATTATCAAATGTATTGATCTCAAGTGGTAAAGTTGAAATTTACAATTTATTTGATTTACGGACATGTTAGAATTGGTAGACAAATCAAACTTAAAGTCTTTGATTCTTATATCTAGTTGAAAGTAAAGTTTTAAAAATGTTAAAAATTGAAAATTAAAACTAAATAAAGAGGATAGTGTAAAGGTTATAGAGGGGTGGATTTCTAATGATGGCATGAGGGGTGAAAGTGAGAGCTATTGAGTTAAGAAAGTGGAGGATCATCACTATTTTAATTATTTTCTTTTCTATTTGATATTCCTAGCTTCCCAAGAAATAGGAATGAGAATTTAGAAACTTGCAAACATTTATGATAAGAAAATTTATAAAGAAAACATGTTTAACAAGTAATGAGGAAAATATATGTTGTAGAAAACCTTGTGTCAAGCTCTTGATAGGACTATATAATATATATGGCTATTGCATTTACTAAGACAAAAAAATTATAGTCAGTAAAACATTTAGATTGCAACAATTATATTGGATAGTTATGACATTTTATATAAAGAAAAAGAAGGTTTATTACATTTGTTAATGAATGTATTTCTATTCTTTTTACATGACATTGATAAGTTCTCATGTGTTTATTTAAGGATTCATATTTACGAATGCTTGGTAATTTATTGATTTACATGTAAAATAATTATTAAAATATAATGTATAAATATGTTAAAGGAAAAACCTACTATAAATACAACTAAAATACTAGCAATAAGACCCCAACTAGCTACTAGCCCATTTCCGCAAAGAGAGTTATTAAGGATCACTATGTAAACTTCATTAAAGGTTATCCTATCAACATCCCAAATGCTACCAACAATAGGACAAATTGTGCCCTTGTTTGGAGCCTCAAAGTGGCCACTAATTTTGACATCAATAAATTTTAAGTATTTGGCCCGATTCCCTCTTAATAATTATGTAACACAATTTACAAAATCATCTCCAAAGAAATTGCGGTGAGACTATCAACCATCCTCTTGTCTATCATAGTTGTTGAATACGGGGCCTTCATAGTTGGTCAGGAAACTATGGAAAGGGTGATTATCACACATGAAGTTATACACTCCATTCACAATCATAAGATACCTACCATGGCGATAAAATTAGACATGGCCAAGGCATATGAAAAGGTAAAGTGGGAATATTTTATGCAAGTTCTATTGGGCTTTGGTCTTTCTAATGATTGTTGTAAATGGATACTCTCATGCATCTAAGGGATTAGATTCATAGTCATTGTGAATCGATCTACATAAGAAACATTCAATTCTACTCAAGGGATCAGGCAACGAGACCCAATATATCCATTTCTAGTTATAATCATGGTCAAGGCATTGGGCTAGGAAATTAAAGCTCAAAACTAGTAGAACAAGTGGAGGGATATTAAGTTCCCCTTTACACAAGACTCTATCACCCACGCTCTCTTCGCTGATGATACCATATTATTCGGGCAAGCATTCTATGGGGAGGCCAAATGCATAACTAAAACTATCTCATCATATTGCAGGCTTTCAGGATAGTCCATAAATTTGACAAAATCCAAGGTACACATTTTCTTCTCCCATCCCTCTATTCAAAGAAGAATTAGTGGCATCTTACGATACAAAGTGGAAGCTCTACCAAGGAAATACTTAGGCATTCCACTCTTTTTTTTGGCAAGGGAAAGAAAGAAATCTAAAATCACATACTAGTGTCAATTAAGAACAAAATCTTATCATGGCAAGGTAGGTGGTTATCTCTAGCAGGTAGACTAACCATGATAAAGTCAATCCTTGCAGCTATTCCCACTTATATAATGTCACTTTTAGAGATGCCTTCAGTTATTGTGGTAAAATTGGAGAAGCATATCAGAAGCGTTTTATGGAAAGGAAGTTCAGACAAGAAATAAATACACCTCTTAGCTTGGCATTAAATTTTCAAGCTGAAGGTATTTTAAACATGGAATCTCAGAATATGGCACTGGACACAAAGATGGTCTGGGCTCTGAATATTTATAATAAACCTGATGCTAAATGGGTAAGATTTATGCAAGCCAAATACTTAGATACCAAAAATAGAGGTGAATCTTCATGGTTGCTAATCCACTAGCTAGTTTTAAAATGTGGAATTTCATAGTTTTAAAATGTGGAATTTCTTAATTAAAGGGAGATAACGCTTGTTGCCACACCTTACATGGCTTGTTCATAGGGGAGATAAAGTATTCTTCTGGAAAGATTCCTAGAATGGTTTTCCCTCATTAGCTGTAAGATATGACCTTAACGAAGCAACGAAATATTTAAAGCAGACATGGGGATCCAAAGTGTGCAATTATTGGAATATTGAGTTGTCGGGAAAGATTTTCAAGGTGAATTGGATGAATTTTGGGGATTTTTCTATTCCCAAAAATTAAAAAAAAAGAGATCTTGAATAAGATGAATCTTTCCTAAAGATCCACCCTTTATTCAGATAAGGAAGATTAAATGAGATGGATAACTGACACTTCAGGATCTTACACATTGAATCAAGACTACAAGCCCCTCTGAAAGGGGGATCGGTTAGAATGGCCTCTTAATTTGTGTTGGGGGAATGCATGTTTACCCAAAGTAGGAGCCTTCACATGGTTCGAACTCCATAGTAGAATATTAACTAGGAAAAGACTAAATAAAATGGCAATACCCTGCTCCTTTCAGTGTGCATTATGTGGTAAAGATGAAGAAGATGGAGATCATCTCCTATTAAACTATCATTTCAATCAAGAATGTTAGAAATGGCTATGTTGTAATATCATCTGGGAGGCCCCCTTCCCCAACACTCTTCTTCAACATTTCATCAGTTGGCCATCTCTATATATGGACTCTACTTATGCTAGCATTTGGGAGGTGAGTCTGTCATTGATAATATGACACATTTGGAAGGAGAAGAACTTTAGAATTTTTAGAAAGTAGCCTTCCTCACTAGAAAAGGATATGAAAAAAATCAAAGGAGTGATTTCATAAGTGGTGATGGCAAAGGTGATGACATGTGCCAATTCAAAATTGTAAATTTACAAATTGGAATAGTTTTATCCTTAATAAGTGGCAGATGATTCGTCCTCCAACCCCCCATCACTCCTTTCCTAAAGACTAATTTTCATGGAACATCACAGGGAAACCCCATCACTTCATCAAGGGTTATGCTGTCAACATCCCTAGAATATGGCAATTTCTGCCCTTATTTAAAGCTTCAAAGTGGCCATTAATCTTGATGTCAATAAATTTAAAGTGGTTAAGGATTTCATCTTAACTATCAAAATCAAACTATCATTTACACACATTTATTAGTGCAATTAATAATTATCCAATAGGCTTTTATGTGTGAGAATTATAGTGTTTGGAATTGTCTCACGAAGTAAAAAAAAATCATGCCAGAAGATTTTCTAAAATCATCTATCAATGTATTCCTTGAACCTCCTATGGGTACAAGTGCTAGTTCTAATAGTATTAGCTATAACCTGCAGAATTTAATCACTCGGGTTCATTTAGTCAATTGTCATTTCAAATCTATTTCCATCAACCATTACTATACGGAAATTTATTGACCTATGGTCCTACTTGGTAACATTTGTGCTATTTCCTTATGTAATGGAGAGAATTTAATCTTTGATAATACCCTTAAGTGGGAGGGGCTAAAAACTTTGTTTTCTAATGATTGGTAATCACGCTAAATATTTTTCATGCCTTTTTCTTGGTAGCAAGTGTGGCGTATATTAGTACATACTATTTTTATTTGTATTATTGGCTTATTAAATGGGATGGAGCATGTTAATTAGTTTATGACTTACAATTACACTGAGAGGTATTTCTACATTCATAGTATGGATGGGAGTTGAAAGATTCTAGAATTTCTATGTAAAATTATAAGATTCCAATCTTGAATCTTTATTAAAATTATTAAGAAAACCAAATAGTATGCGAGACATCTTTTTTTTTTCTTTTTTTTTTTAAATTTCCAATTTCTTTTTTTCTTCCATTTTTTATATGTGATTTTCTCCACCTTTCTATCCTTCATGCTTTTTATATTTTATTTTCTCCAATTTCTTTTTTGGATTTTTTTTTTCTAATTTCTTTTTTGTTTTTTTATTTTTATATTTATATTTTAAAAAATATAGTGCCTAGGATATCTTTTTTTCCATAGTCTCTTTGATTTTCTCACTTTTGTTTTTCCTTTTTTGTTTTTATTTTTTAATATTTCCAATTTCTTTTTTGGTTTTCATTTTTTATTTTTTATTTTTTATAAATATGACAATAACAAATTGCATATTTAATGGGAAATGAAATGTTAGAACTGATTTTTAAATTTAAATTTTTTATTTTATATAATTTAAAAAAAAGCCATGACATGGATTTTTATATAACAAAATGAAGAAGAGGAGAGGCTGGGATGATTCGGAGCAAGCAACATTTGGAAAAGTAGGAGAGTGAAGGATTAGGAGGAAACCAATAGAAAATTGATCTTTTTGACTTTTTGGTATGCCTATTTTTTATAGTTGATCTCAGATTATGGATTTGTCTTGTGAAAATAAATGCTTTATTCCATTGCATGTTGTGGGTATATTTATGATTGTAAACAATAAATCATTTGTTATATTTGATCGACACTAATTTCTTAATTGGAAGCCATGAAATTATTTTGGCATTTCTTGGGGGGGTTTATTTTCTGTTGTTGTAATGTTTGGAGATTTGTCTTTTCACCCTACCATGTGAGTTAAATCCAAAGTATCTAAAAGTTACAATAATCCTTTTACTACATTTCCAGCAAGCATGACATCCCATGAGAAAACATCTCCTTGCAACTTCCATTCAAACATTAACATACCTTGTTTCTGCTTCCTCAAATCGATGCCCCATCTCGGTACTGGCAGGGAGGATGCTAGCAAAGGTTACTGAATCTGGCTTTACACCTACCAATTGCATTTGTTAAGAATTTTCTAAAGCCTTTTCAACAAATCCATTTTGTGCGTATCCTAAAATTAGTGCGTATCCTAAAATTAGTGCATTCCATGAGATTTCATACTCTTGAGGTGTTTGCTAACAACCCATGTGCTTTGTAAATGATTTAGATTTTTGCATGCATGTTGACTCAACGATTTCCAATTATATTATTTGACAAAAATATGCTCCCTATTAAGTTTTGATGGATGTCCTTATACTATCCCTAAGTTCCGATTGTTCACAGGCAGGGAGGATGCTGCCAAAGGTTGTGGAATTTGACTTAACATCTACCATTTTCATTTTTTTTTATAAATCTTTAAATTCATTTTAACATATCCATTTTGTGCGTATCCTACAAATCATTGTAGTCCATCAAACAATGTTCCTCTATCTTTCATCATTCACCTTTAAGTGTGTTAGCTAGAAGCTTCTTGAGCTCTTCAACTTTTTTTTTTTAAGTTAATCTCATACTTTACGTTTTCCTTTAAATTAAAATTCAAAAATTCAATTTCCTTGCACCATTTATATTCACTACCAGATTTGTCTCGAGACTCTCTTAACTTAATCGACCCTAGCCCTGGGCCCAGAGAGACCCTTATGGGGGATCTCTTCCCATTGGCTTTATCACCTGAGACCACAACTAGGGGGTCTCCATCCCCAATGGGCATTATCCCCCTTTGGTCAAACCCGCGAGCTCATTGGTCCAACGAAGGTACATAGTCTGCGAGCACACCAGCCCAGCGGAGGCACACTTAGCCTATGAGCACAACAACCTAGCAAAAGCATGCATTACCTGGGAGCTCGTTGGCCATATGAGGATTTGAACCTTGGTGGCCACCATTACAACTGAGCGACTTGACCACTGAACCACGCCCTTATCAGTGTTGTTTTATATATTTAGTTATATATAGTGCAATCAATAAATATAGAAATATAATATATATAAATAAAAATACATTTATAAAAATATTTAAAATATAAAATAAAAATACACTATTTTTTTAATTATAGAAAAGGAAAAATAATTTCTTCATTATTTAGAAATATAAAATAAGGTTATAATTACAATGAGTTATAACTATATATAAAAAAATTAATTGGTTATATATAATTGTTCTTGAATAAAATAGAAAAAAGAATTTCTTAATTAGTTTATATAGCTTAGAGAAATAAATTATTTATAGAAACATTTTTTTCCCTTCTTTGTTGATATTAAAATAAAAATAAAAATAAATTGGTTATATATAATTATTGTTGAGAGAATAGTATAAAAATAAATATATTTTCTTAGTTATGTAATTTTATATATTTATATGTTTGAAGTTTATATCTAGCCCATTGGTAGAATTATTGTTAGCTTTCAATTGGGAATTGGTCTCATGTTGCAAAACAACTTTCTTATTTTTGTAGTACTTATCAATGGCAAAAATGGCAGAGAAGAGACCCATTGCGGAGGAAATGGATGTCATGACTCACAAATCTGTAAAAAAAAAGGTTTGTAAGTTTGAAAAGAAGGTACGTATCAAAGGCAGGTAGATCTTTAAGATTTACTTATTTAAAACTCTCAAGCAAGTGCACCCAGATATCAATATTTCGAGCAAAGCTATGGTAATTATCAACAAGTTTATTGATGAGATGTTTGAGAAAATTGCAACTAAGGCAGCCAACTTTGCTCACCACAACAAAAAGAATATCATCAACATACGATAAATTCAGATAACTGTGAGGGTTTGTCAAGTCCTAAACAACTTGCAAAGCATGTAGTTACTCATTGTTCAAAGATTGTTACTTAGTTCATGAAAGCTTGATATTTTCATCTCTATTTTGGATTAGGTTTTAGTTTGTGTAAAGGGACTATTGTCCTTCAATTAAGTTTTAGGTTTTAGTTTGTGTAAAGGGTTATTATCCTTAACTTTTGTATAAGGGAAGTAAGGAGTTTTTGGTTTTACATTATTGAATCTTGATATTAAAATTTCATATTAATCTTTCAAATTATGTCTTAATTTTTAAAAATAGACTATAATTTTATTTTCGTTTCCATTTTAAAATTAAATTATATATATTGTTTTAATTTTTACATAATAATGTATGTAAAAGATTTAATCTAGCACCAAAACTATAATTTTATATATTTTAAAAATTTATTAAACTAGTATACCTATATTTAAAAATATATATCTAAAGTACGCTGAGAAATATCCTTCTCAAGGCACCTATTTTTTAATCAATTTACTACACATAGGTGGAATTGGTTCCTCAAGAAGGATATCTCTCAGCGTACCTTAGATATATTTTTAAATTTATACCTCATCCATTTGATATAATCAAAATATGATTTCTATTTTGGTCAATTAGAACTCTGACTTTTTGTGGATTGTCATGTTATGTTTGTGGACATGCTTGTTTCAGGGAATTCCCTATGCTATGTTGATTTATGTTTTAGGCTAAGCTTAAACTTGGCAAATAGAGGTTACCGTCACTCATATGTAGCAAATACAAAGCATTGGTGTGAAATTGTTAATATTCTTCCATATGTTGTTCTTAAGATTTTCTTTATTAAGACTATAGTGGTAGATAAGGTGTTCGTGATTTGTAAATATAACCACAATCACTCTTTATGAGAGAGTGTTTTCTCTAGAACAGGAGCTAGCATGGAGTATAATCATGGAGGTTGACTCAAATTCCTTTACTTTTTTGATCTCTAGTTGTGTTACCTTATCTACTTTGAAATAGGATATCCTAGTTCTTAGTTCTTTCTAGTTTTTGTTGCCACTCTTGTGGTTTTATGGGAATACATTGTTTGAATTATTTGCATTCTTCTTGTATACAATATTTTGTGACTTCCTTTCTCTATTTTAATGGTCCACTAATGGTGTTTCGTTGTTGTTCTTTTTCTTCTTTTGTTGGCAATTTTCCCTTAGTTTTCATGTGTATCTCTAGCCTCAAATGAGGCTCATTTTACCTCAATTTATTTATCCAAAACTATCTAATTCTTAACATTATTAATTTATTAATAATATTTTTAATATTTTCAAGAATTTTTAAAAATTGAAATTGACTAGACTATTTTTTTATTGCTTACATTGTATTTTTATATCCTATGGTATAATTTTTTCATTTGAATTAAATATATTATTTAAAACATCTAGTCAAGTCTATTTATTTCTTCTTTATAACAATGCATGTTATTAAATTTATTAATCACAAGTCTAGTATGGCATTCAAGCGACATATGTAGCTTTGCTTAAGGTTAGACTGATGGTAGAGTACATATGGATGCAATGTGGGAATTTAATTACAAAAATAAATACTTAAGAGACTTCAATTGAGTGATGAGTGTGAAATAATTTTACTCCAATGATCTATTATAATACCTTATAGTTCTTTTTTTTGGGCAATAATATGGGGGAAATCTTTAAGGAAGATACCATAACAAGGTTTTTGCTCTACCAATGCTCATAATACTTTGCAATATATTTTATAGCTTGCATGAATTTATTGCAGCATTGGATATGCCTCTTAGCTTGAGGGTGCTCTCTGCCTAATTTAAATAGCCTCAACTTTACATTCCTCAGCAACTTCTGCTACTGGAGTTGAAGGCTTGACGGTGACTTGCAATGGCTCCCTCACTGAAACGTCCTTGGAAGTTTGTCCCCAAGGTGTTCCATGAGGTATGTCCCCTAAAACACCTTTGGATGCTACTCTTCCTATTCTTGAATTTGATAATGCTTGCAATGGCTAGTGGATTTCATGTTGATAGGATATTTTTTGGGTAGAGTCCCCCCTAAAAGTATGCTTAGAGAATGGGTCAGTAAGCTCTGGACCCCAAATGGGAGCCAACTTGATGTTGTGAAAAACCTTACCAAAGGTTTTTTCTTTTTCATTTCACCAAGGCCAACCATGCTCATGCTATTCTCAACAAGGGCCCTTGGCTTGTACATTCTTCCCTAGTTGTTTTTAAACCTTAGACAAAGTACTTTGTCATCTCTAATGACAAGATTGTTTGGATTCCCATATGGGTTGAATTATTTAGCCTATGTTGTCCTAATGGAATTCTTTGCAAAAGATTGCCTCTTCCTTAGGCAATGTAGTTTGTGTGGAGGCAGAAATATTTTATGTGGTTCATCCCCATCGACAAGTTTACATTAAGATAGACCTCTCTGTGGACCTCAAGGAGTTTGTAGACATTTAAGTAAGATAAACTCACTAAATGGTGGTTCTCAAAATCCTTGAAATAGTAGAGAAGATCTAGCTAACTTTATCAACCAAAATTCCTTTATGGACCTTGATCTAGAAGGTGCTAATTTCACTTAGTTTAGTCATATGTTGGGTTCCTCCCTTATCTAGGTAAGGCTAGACAATGCCCTAATATCACCTAATTGGTTGAATGCTTATTGACATTCCATTTCAACTCTTAATAGAATAGGCTAGGGTCACTTCACCATTCCGCTTAATGTAGACAAACTTAGAGAAAAAACAAAGGTTTCCCTTTTCACTTTGAAAATATGTGGACTTGACACCCATAGATAAAGGTTAACATTTTTGAGTGGTGGAATATTAAAGTGGAATAGTCTGTGTCGTTTATCTTAGCTAAGAAACATACCCATGTCAATCTAAGCATTAGAAATTATAAAAAAACATTGTTGGTAACATCTTCTAGAAAAAATTTGAAATCAAGGCATAATTAGTCTTGGCATAGAAAGAGATTTAGGATTTAGATATGAATCAATGGATTTTGTTAAATGAAAAAGGATCTTCTTTTTTAACTCCACAATCTTATAGCCAATGAAGAAGACTATTGGGGGCAAAGATGCAAGGCCATATAGCTTAAGGAGGGAGATAGGAATACCAATTTTTTCCACATGACCACATTAAATCATTGGGATACCAATAGAATTAAGGAGTTCCACATTGATAATGATCCTTTTATGGAAGAAACTACAATTAGGGAGAAAGCTACTTAGCTTTTCAATACTCTTCTTGGGGAAAGTAGCATCTTCAATTCTCAAATTTCACAAGACTTGTTGAATCTAATTCCTTGTAGTGTAGATTATTGTCATAAAATAGAGTTCCTAAATCCCTTTTTAGAGGAAGAGATTAAAGTGGCTATGTTTTCCTTTGAAGGTAATAAAGCTCCTAGACTAGAAATGTTGCAAAATTTCTTCTTCCAATTGTATAGGGTTATTATGGGCAAGGATCTCATGGTGGTAGCTAAAGAATTCTTTGTAAAAAGTAATATTCTTAAATACCTCAACTCTACTTTCCTTATCCTAATCCCTAAGAAGGTAGGTTTTGATTCATTATTGGACTATAGACCTATTAGTATCTACAACTTAGTCTTTAATATTTTTTCAAAAATGATTGGTTTGAGACTGCATTAATTTCTTCCTAAGATGACATCCCCTTAGAAAATCAACCTTATTCATGGCTAGACAATTTTGGACTATATCATATTGTTTAATAAAATTCTTCACTCTTTAGATGTGAACAAGAAATATGACTTCATTCTTAAGCTCAATTTCATCAAGGCTTATGACCACATATAATGGGACTTTCTCAACAAGATTATGAAAAGGTTTGGCTTTGGAGTAAGATTTAGGAACCTCATCTAGGAATGCATCTCCACCCCAAACTTCTTAGTTATTGTCAATGGTAGTCATTTGGGTTTCTCCAAAGGGGCCACAGGTATTAACCAGGAGGATCCTATTTCCCCTCTCTTATTGGTGGAATACCTACGAAAAAGTATTAAAAAGGTAGTTTCTAATGGAAGAATTAAAGGTGATAAACTAACCTCTAACTACACTTCTTTGACCCATCAATAATTTTTTGACAATATGATCATTTCAAGGATACTTTGGTTTGAGAGGCAAAGGAGATTAAATGAATTTTAACTTGTTATGAAAGATCTTAAGGATAGAAAATAAGAATTTTAATGGGAACTCTTTTCGTCCTCAATACTCCTAAGGCTAGACAACAAAAGATTGCTTCAATTCTAGTCTATTAGATAGGATCTCTATGTTCAACATACCTGGGTTTACTGCTATTTGTGGGTACCATTCTTAATACTTTTTGGAATGGACTACTGGATCATTTCTAATACATCTCTTCTCACAGAGGTAGTTGTTATCAACAAAGTATGCACCCAAATGATAAGCTATCAACTTAGCTACATGTTGACACATGGGAACACTTCTAGGCTTGTGGGTTGCCTAAAAATTGGAGTGAACCTCCATAGCAAGCTGGTTCTATTGGTAACTTCACCTAATCTAAATGAATTTCTGAGGAAATGGTTAAGAAGATAACTAAAATGAAATTCTAAAACCTAAGGATATTTTACCAGAATTTTTAAAATACTTTGATGACTTTACTCACAATAACTTCTCAAAAACCTCAACTCTCACAATCTCACTTATACCATCCAAAAATAATTTGTATGAAGGTTCATAAGACTGAACAGAAAATACCACATGAATTATATGAAACTCTTGCATACAAACCTATAATAACAAGACATAAAAAAATACTCTTTGTTTCGAATCACAATAAACATCAAATTGATATTGCAAGTATGAGACAAGAAATGAGAAAGGAATGCTCTGTTGTTTATTAAAACTGAAGGAGTGTCAAGATCAAAATCTGAGTACAAAAGTGTTTTTACAAAACTCTCTACAAGTGAACAAGAGAGCAAGAAGTAATAATCTAAACTCCAAAAAACTAAAATTTCTTCCTACTTATAACTCCAAAAATCTCCCCAAGAAAAAAGATGACAAATCTCTCCAAAATAGCCATCTTGATCTATTTTCTAGCTCTATGAAAAGCCTGCAAAAAAGCAGCCAAAACTGGTCCAAATTGAGTGTAAAAGCTAACAAAAATCTCTCCAAAGTGGTCCCACTAAAAACACCTAAAAATCAGGCTTTACCTGATTGTAAACTGCAATAAAAGCTCCATCTTTTGCCAATTTTTTCCAATTTCATCCATAAAAAAGAAAATAAAAAAAAGAGGATTCTAGCCTATATTCACTTTGCTTTAATTACGTTTAATAACTATTATTTAAAATCAATTTATAAAAAACATTGCTTTAAAAATTGCTTTACAATATTTGTAGTTTATTTCCTGATTTGGCTTGATTTGATTTTACAAAAACAATACAAGGCTCACATGATCAATTCTACCAAGTATAACTATACGGGCATTTGATTTTGTATAAAAAATCATAAAATGGTTTTGAAGGCATTATTGAATATTTTGAAAAAGTAAAAGGCCTAGGGCCTGTCCTCCATTGGGTTTACAAAATATTCTAAGGCATATCACTTTAGGGTTCACTTACCTTTAAAATGTGGCAAAATATCTCTTAGGCATGGCTAAACACCAAACATATGCAAAGAGACATAATACCATGGGGGTATTAGTCGAGGCTTTTGATTTTTAACTCAATGTGATAAAAATATCACATTTGAATTAAGGCTTCATGTGAACCCTAACACAAAACATCGGTGCCCTAACTTTTCAGGCTCATTTGCATTTGACTTTGAAGGAAATGGCTCTGGTTGTGGCCACCATGGAAGGCTAGGGTTTGGACAAAAACCCTTGATTTCTTAGAATCTTCGAGCAAATTTTTCAAGATATTTCATAGAAAATGTGAGGCGAGACTCTCTCTGACAATACTAAACCAATTTTTATGTGTTAAACACAAATCTCATGGCCTTAAGCCCTGGCCATAACAATTTTCTAATACATCTCTTTTGTTTCTTTACTGCCATTTACCTTTCCTCTTTATTCGAGGCCATTATGCAACTAGGTCAAGCTCATTTTAGACATATAAAGACACAAAACCCACAACCCCATTGACATATATCTCCTTAGAAAACAAGGTAAGATCTCATCTTTTGATCTCTATATGATTTCTTTGATTTCTTCATTAAAATGAGGCTCAATATGAGCTCATGAAACTAAAAATAAATGCATTGTTTTCCTTTATGCTACAAAGACAATATGAAACCCTCTGTCTGAAACATTATGAAATCACTATATTTTTACATGCCACAACCTATATTGCATTCTCATTCTAGGTTTGTCAAAAAAGACAAGACTTTATTGTATATAAATTCACCATGAATAAACCTAGGGTTTCATCATTTTGCTATGGAACTTCTGTATAATTCCTTTGTTAGGGTCACAACCAAACTTGATATATACTTCCTCTTTTTTGAGTAGAAACACTTATGGCTCGAACTTTCATTTCCCCTATATATAGAGATTCCTTATGCAAACATTTGTGGGTTTCATTATTTGAAAAGGTAAATCATATTCCCCAGCCATGACCATGAAAACTCCTAACACATTGTATTGCTTGCATTTTGTCACTTTTGTGTGAAGATGGGGTTTCATTCTTCATAGATCTTTTATGGTACTATGAAATTTTTGCATATTCTTGAAAGAAAACTATATTCTGTAGAAGCAAAAAAAATACTATATATGATCATTCCATGGTTACATCTGCACATTTGTTCACTTCTAAATATTTACTCAAGCCTGCATACACTTAAAACCCTACCTTTCCTTCTCCATCTGTGTCACTTTTTCTCGAACCCTATGCAAACTAAATATTACTCAATAGCTCCATAGCTCCTTAGCTCAACAGTTGACAATAGTGGTTTCTTTCTTCATGATGTATCTGCATTATCACTTATGAACATTGCAATGCATACTTGGAGACTACTTCATCTAATTTTTCTTGTGGACACTATACTTCTTACTATCCCTTGTTGTACAAGTACCATGGGAAGGGTACTTTGATGACCATGTTATGATGCATCTATTATCTTGGCACTGGATATTATATTCTTTGATTAGCACAAGAGTGCTGTCCTAAACATGTGAGCACTTACATTAGTGAAGGCTACATTCTGTCATTACCGTCATTTGAATTATTTCCTCATATGAAAGGCTGCATGATGAGATTAGAGTACTTCTTCTGAATGCATATAAATGATAATGGGAGATAGACAGAGAATGAAATAACACAATAGCATGATGTTGACAATGCCTTTACTCAGTTCCACACATTATTGATCTATCTTTAATGAGTTCACTGCTCATGTATGGTTCGTATTTCATCACTTGAACTGATAATCATGGATGGGCAATGAGCTTGAAGCTCATGCACTCACTTGATGTGACATCACTTCAGCTGAATATGTTCTATTTGAGCACTATGAATATGAATTATTATTTCATCCCCTCTTGAGATTCAGGGGCAACATACTGGGATCAACCCTTTTGGGAGCCCACTTTGCACCACATACTATGATATCTTCAGATCAGCAACATGATTTCACCGATATCTGCACAAGAAACAAACATGTTAGATAAAAACAATGAAGCTCAATGCTCCTGTTATACTTTATTTTTCAGGCTCTCTTGCATATAGATGATTTGATTATCTTATTTAGTATATCATAGGCAATGTAATTTATTCTCTATTGATAAAGTACATAGTGGAATTCATATCCTGAGCTCTAACAACTTCTTTCATCACAATGCAAGTCCACTCAAAATCAAGAGCAAGGATGGAGCAGCTACAATGAAGACCAACACCGAACACACCACGCAATGATGGATATGTTTTCATTATATGCTTATTTTCTCTTTCCATTTTTGTTGTATAGTGCATTTCCTAGGTTGTGTTGGCTCAACTATTCCCATGGCTTTTGTGGGACACTTGGTCTATCTTTTCTTTCCAGTGAATAGCAAACAACATTCTTTGCAATCATGTACAATTCTGTATATATTTCTTGCAAATTGTATGCAACATTGTTAAATGAATTAATCATTACAGAATTTAATGAAAGTAATATTCTTTTATCTCATGCAATCTCTTTCATGCTGTAAAACACTGAACTACAAACTGAATGCTTTCCTTTATGAATAGATTGCACTCAAAATAACTGAACTCCTTTTTTCTAAATTTCAATATGTGCAAAGGTTTAAGCAAAGCAAAAATGAATTGAAATATTTCACCTTAAAATGAGCATAAGTTGTCTCAGCTCTGCCAATTTGAGTTGTTGGTGAGAAATTGGTAACATTTTTGGTGATTTCCACTAAATGCTTGCCTGCTAAGCATATAGACCAGTTGCCTTAACCATCCATTAGGCATGGAGTCAAACTATGCTTTTCTCAAACTTAGAAAAATGTGAAACTGCACTACAAACTACTCCAAATAGTAGTAGAAAACTAAACAGAACCAAATTGAAAGCAAACTAAATAGCCCTGGTGGCCAGGAAAACATGTGCAACAACACTTCTTAGAAAATGAAAACTTAACCTAACCTATACTAACCTACTCTAACCAGCTAAAGAAGCTAGTCAAAAAATCCCATTCACTGTTTGGGTGAAGTAGTTGCCTTTTCTACAAAATATATGATTTTTTACATGATTTTGGATAGCTACATGAAAATGAAAAATGGACGAAAGACCATGAAATAGTTTCACCACATTCTGAAGAACATATACAAGCTCACTAACCTTTTCATATGGAATATAAACACTACTACCCTAAGGTTGAAAAGTGACTTGAATCTGTTCTTCTTCAACTGTACTTTCATGCTTGGGCTCAATCAGGATAGGAATCTTCTTGTTGGTCTCCATTTTAGCAATATATTTAATTGGACATCCTGTTGACAAGACAAAATTGGAACTATTCTTGCTGGTTTCACTCTTGTCAACTACGTCCTCAACCACAATTATTTCTTTCTTTCACTAAATCATGCCTTCAACCTTGTGATCCTCCACAACCAAGCTATCCTCATTTATTTGCTCATGGATCAGTATTCTAGAAATGTCACTTTCATGCTCTGGCTGATCACAACTTGTCAATTTTGTTAGTTCACATATCTTTTCTTCATCTTTACTAATAAACAAAGGAAGCTCTTTAAATGAATCAATCAAATCTTTATTTTGGATACCTCCTTTTGCCTCTTCAAGATGTTGTTCCACACTTTCTCCTTCAAAAGATGATTGTTTGACATCTTAGCTTGAAACAAAATCTCAAGGTCATCCCAAAAGATGTCTTCTTCATTCTCATTTCCATTATCTTATGAAGAGAGACTGTTTATTTCCTTGCTACAGCCCTCTTGAGGTATTAAAACATCAAAGTTTTGAACCCCTTCTTGTGTTTTTAGAACCAGTATGGGTGTGATATGAGATATGCTTTCTTCATCATCCACAAAAAATGGTAATTCATTAAATAGATTAGTCAAAACATGAGAACTATCAACCATTCCTTGATCTAGAATTAGAATTTATCATTCCTCAATTACAACATTTTCTATCTCTTGTAGCAGTTGTTCCTGATTTTCTAGATCTTCATCACTGTACCAACTGTATACTTTGAAATAGTCATCGATATTCTATTGTTCCAATGAACCAAACCTCTCCGCACATGCCACATTCTTGTGTTCAGCTGATAAAATGGTACAATTAGCAACAACATCTTGCTTTATATCCTTTTGCATTGGTTGATATTCTAAAAAAATTTCATCATCTTTCACAAAACAAGGAAGTTCATTAGTGAAAACATTGAAAGATTCATTAGGAGAAGTCTTTTCTTGTCTGATCTTTTGTTGCTGCAAACAGTAAACTTCCAAAGCTAAATGCAGTGGATTTGCCTTTCTAAGCTCCTCGATGAAGAGTAAGGTATTCTAATCAAAAGGTTCACCCTTGGATTCCTCAGGTAGGGAAACTTGGGCAGCTTCTTAGATTTCATGTGGGGAAAAATGTTGCTCAAGGGGTTGATCTGCAACTATACTCGGCTGAGTATAATTATTTTCCTCAAGTTGCAAGGGATGAAGGCTTCTGAAACTTGGTATTTCAAGATTAAGATGTTGGCTTGAGGAATTAAGGATTTTATTCTATCTAAAACTCAAAACCTCAACTTTACGAACACTAAGAGGTCCATTCTATCTAAAACTTGGAAACTTATACTTACAAACCTCCTCTTGAGTAGGCTGTTCTAGAACGGCTAGAGTTGCTTGGTCTTCATGCCTTTGTGTTTCCGCCCCTTGCTCATAGAGATAGGCCTGATAAGCCATCTCTTCTTGTTTCTAATTATACTCATGTTGCCTCTTGATCTACTCTACCTACTTTGTGAAGTCATGCATGAAGTCAAACAACATACCCTTTATGCCTGTAATATCCTCCTTTTCACACTCTTAGAGCTAATTTTTAGTATATGAGAGTTGATATGGAGACTGAGCGGGAGTGGGTGGGAGGTAAGCATGTTGAGCATGATTCTCCTCAAAGTGCCTCTTTTGAGCTACCAACACTTTTGTAAACCACCTACCTTGTGCCTTCAATTCTTGCCTATGAAGTTGGGCTTGATGAGCCAAACCTTCTTGCCCATGGGGATAAGCCTAATAAGAACATTCTTCCAGTTGAAAATTGATCTCATACCCCCTCTCAATGTCATCCATCTACTTGTTGAAGTCCAACAGAAGGTCTCTAAGCTCCATAATTTCAGGATTTTGAGGCTAATTGGAAGATTAGGCAAGGGTTGATGGGTGGTAAGCATCTTGAGTAAGCTGGTAGCTTGCTGAAATAGGGTTATTTGGACTAAAACCAGCATTGTTGCTACTTGGGTATGGTTGGTAAGAACGTTTATTGAAAGTATTTTAACAGTATGGAGATGGGTATACATATTGACTATGAAAATTTGACATTTCTACTCATATGAAGAGCTCAAAATAAGAATAAAAGCTTAGTTTTTTTTACCATGCCAGTACTTGATCTATTAAAATGAGTAGATTCTAATTCATAGTTGCTAGATGTGTTTGAAGAACTTAACTCTAAAGGCTGAGATTGCTGGTGCAAACACCAAGAACCAGCAATGAAATGATGAGCTTTGAACTGTGAAAGTTTAAACTATCCCACTAGGCATGCTAAAAACTGTTATCAACAAAGTATGCACCCAAATGGTAAGCTATCAACTTAGGTACCTATTGACACATGGAAACACTCCTAGGCCTATGGGTTGCCTAAAACTTGGAGTGAACCTCCAGAGTGAGCTGGTTCTCTTGGTAACTTCACCTAATCTAAATGACTTTCTGAGGAAAAGGTTAAGAAGATAACTAAAATGAAATTCTAAAACCTAAGGATATTTTACCAGAATTTTTAAAAGACTTTGATGACTTTACTCACAACAACTTCTCAAAAAACTCAATTCTCACAATCTCACTTATACCATCCAAAAATAATTTGTATGAAAGTTCATAAGATTGAACACTATTAGGGTTAGGGCAGATCAAAGCAATAAACACTAACAATTATATGCAGATTAAATAACCCAAATATATCAATGAGGAATAACACAAAAGAGATCAACATAGAAATTTAAGGTGGTTCACCTAATATGGGCTACATCCACAAAAAACTCAGCCATCCAACGATTTTATTATCCAGTACAAAATAGATTACAATCTCACGAATACATATTACTGTACCATACATCCCAGCCACTTATAACAAGCTTTTTAGAAGCTTCTAGAATTAGGGTTTTGCAATGTCATTTTTCTTTTGTCAGTTAACAAAAAATTAACAACCGACTCCGATCATGCAAAAAAGAGGGAAATTTTTTTTTCTTGGGGACTGTGCCCCCGAACCCCTGCTTCTCAAGGGCTACTACCCCCGAACCCCTGCTCAGGGCTTGGCCTAGCCCCAAACCCTGGCGAGGATACATAACTTGTGTATAGTACTTGCATAATTAGTCACTACATACCAACAATCTCTCACTTGGAAACTGATCAGGCTCCACACCAAACAATCTCCCACTTGGAGATTGATCCTGGACGACACCACTGCACTTACAGCTCCCACTAGATTACAGCCCTGGCTGGTTTCTTAAGTCCACCATTATCAGTCATGAAGGCCAACAGAAACTGATGAGGATATAATTTTCTCCCATGTAACTACCTTTGTGAACATATTTGCAAGATTTTCACTTGTGTGAATTTTCTCTAGCTTAAACTACCCATCCTCCAAAACTGACCGGATGAAGTGGTATCTGAGCTGTATATGCTTAGTTTTTTAATGCAGAGCTGAGTTCTTAGCAAGATGAATGGTACTCTGGCTATTAGTGTACAAAGGGCTACCTTCTTGTTGTTGCCCCACTTCCTCCAGAAAACATTGTAACCAAATCATCTCCTTGCTAGCTTCTATAGCAGCAACATACTCAGCTTTAGTGGTTTAAAGTGCAACAACCTTTTGCAGCCTTGAAATCCAACTGACTACAGTACCTCCTATAGTACAAACATACCCTGTAGTACTCCTCCTACTATCAATATCACCAGCCAGATCAGAGTCAACATATCATTTTAGAGCAGAATTTGTTCCTCCAAAACATAGTTTCTTTGAAGTAGTACCTCTCAAATATTGGAGAACCCATTTTACAGCATTCCAATGTTCCATTCCTAGATTTCTCATGTACCTTCTCACAACTCCCACTGCTTGTGCAATATCTGGCCTTATACATACCATTGCATACATTAAGCTGCCAACTAATGATGCATATGGTATCTTAGACATTTTGTCTTCCTCCTCTTGTGTCTTTGGACACATCTCGTTAGTCAACTTAAAATGACTAGGCAAAGATGTACTAACTGCTTTTCCATTCTGCATGTTAAACCTTTTCAACACCTTCTCTACATACTCATTTTGGGACAAAAATAATTTTCTGTTTGTCCTATCCCATGTGATCCTCATACCAAGGATTTGTTTTGCTGTACCCAAATCCTTCATAGAAAATGAATTTTCTAATCTCTGCTTAAGTTCATTAATATGCTACATGTTAGACCCGGCAACAAGCATGTCATCAATATAAAGCAATAGGATAATATAGCTGCCATTACCCAATTTCTTGAAATAAACACAATAATCAGAATGACATCTTTTGTAACCTTGTTCAGCCATAAAACTATCAAATTTCAAATACCATTGCCAAGGTGCTTGCTTTAGGCCATACAAACTCTTCTTTAACCTGCACACAAAATCCTCCTTACCCTTGACCTCATATCCATGTGGTTGCTACATGTATATTTCCTCTTCCAGATCCCCATGCAAAAAAGTTGTTTTCACATCTAGTTGTTCAAGATGCAAGTCTTCCGTAGCCACAAGACTTAGAATTGTTCTAATAGAAGTCATCTTTACAACCAGAGAAAATATTTCATCAAAATCTATACCTTTTTTCTGTGCAAAACCTTTTACCACGAGTCTGGTCTTATATCTTTTCTTGCCTCCATCTTCTTCCTTCAACTTGTAAACCCATTTATTTGGCAATGCTCTTTTATCTGTAGGCAATTGAACTAAGTCCCAAGTTTGATTCTATAGCAAGGAATCCATTTCTTCTTTCATGCCTAGCTCCCACTACTTTTTGGTATCTACCTGCATTGCTTCTTCATAACCTTCAGGTTCACCAGAATCAATTAATAATATAGAATATAATGATGGAGAAAATCTTTTAGAGGTCTAGTTATCCTTGTAGAACGTATAACACTTGCAAGAGTTTGTGGGATAACTTGTTGCTGAGCATCAGGTACCACTGGCACTTTATTTTTTGGAATCTAATCCAGCACCACATATTCTTTTTTGGCCTGTTCATGCTTCTTTTCCTATAGCTGATCCTTATACATGATCTTCTCATTGAATATAACATCTTTGTTCCTAATGATTTTATGATTTTCATAATCCCATAACCGATAACCAAATTCATCTACTCCATATCCAATGAAGGTACATTTTTTAGACTTAGCCTCAAGCTTGGTTCTATTTTCAATATCAACATGGACAAAAGATTCACAACCAAAGGTTTTTAGAAATGAATAGTTTACCTTTTTTCCCATCCATGCCTCCTCTGGAATGCCACCATCCAAAGGATTTGAAGGTCCCTTGTTTATTAAATAAATAGCAGTATGTACAACATCTACCCAAAAGTGTAAGGGTAGTCCAATATGCAATCTCATGCTCCTTGCATGCTCCATAATGGTCCTATTCATCCTCTCAGACACACCATTTTCTTGTGGGGTTCTAGGAGTTATTTTCTGCCTATGGATTCCATTATATGAACAGTAATTCTCAAATTCTTTGCTGCAATACTCACCTCCATTATTAGATCTGAGACACTTCAACTTTTTTCCTCTCTCATTCTCAACCAAAGCTTTCCACTTTTTAAAAGTTTCAAATACTTCTAATTTTTTTTAGGAAATACACCCATGTTTTCCTAGTTACATCATCAATAAAAGTAACATAATAGCAAGAGCCTCCAAGAGAAGATACCTGAGCTGGTCCCCATACATCTAAATGCACAAGCTCTAATTTCTCTCTTCTTCTCTTTCCCAACTTTGAGAAATCAGAATCTTTTCTATTTTCCATAAACACAATTTTTGCAGAACTCCATGTCAATCTTCTTCAGACCTAGTAGCAACTTTCTGGAGTGAAGAATCTTCATCCCTCTGTCACTCATGTGCCCAAGTCTATGGTGCCACAATTCTATTTCTGTCCCTGTAGCAAGTGTTATAACTATCTAAGTAGCAGCTGTTTCTGTAGTAGCTAAGGTAGAATAAGTATTACCAGTACACAAATACAATGTGCCTACCTTTTCACCTTTAGTGACCTTCCATATTTTGTCTGAAAAGGTAACTATACAGCCTTCACTACCCAGTTGTCCTGTAGAGATTAAATTCCTTCTCAAATTTGGAACATGTCTTAGCTCCTGTAGCAACCTTTCATTTTCATTCTACAACTTGATTTTTATTTTTCATTTTCCAACAATCTAACAGGGTTCATCATCACCCAGATATACATGTCCAAAATCACCTTGAACATAATCTACAAAATATTTCCTATGGGGTGTGGCATGAAATGAAGCCCCTGAATCTATTACCCAGGAATCATTAACATTATCTAAACATAGAATTAAAGCATCCTATAATTTATTACTTTTAACATTAGCTTCCTTACTGTCATCATGTTGTCCGTCTCCTTGTTTGCCCTTTCAAGACCAGTAATCCTTCTTCAAGTGTCCTAGATTTCCACAGTGCCAGCAATCCATTCTTCCTCTGGATTTAGATCTACCTTTTCTTGACTTTCCTTGTGACTTCCCACAATTTGTAGGGCATTTTGCTCTTTCCTTTGCTCTTCCCCTATTCTCTATAGTTAAAGCATTACCAGATGTTGAAGTCTCACTTGTGCTTTTCCATCGCATTTCCTCGCTAAGGATAACACCAACATCATCAAATTTCAAAGTATTTGAACCAGAGACAGAGTTACTTATAGCCATTACCAAGCTATTCCATCTTTCTGGCAAAGAACATAAAACCAAGAGAGCCCTTACCTCTTCATCAAATTTCACTTTTACAGAAGTCAACTAACTGGTAATCGTATTAGACTCATTTAAATGATCTGACATAGATCCGCCTTCAATCATTTTTAGATTAAACAAATGCTTCATGAGAAATACCTTATTAGAGGCTGAGGGTTTTTCATACAATTTGGACAAAGCTTTCATCAGTTCACTTGTTGTCTTCACTTTTGTTATATTGAATGCCACAGATGGTGCCAGGCACAATCAAATGGTTCCCAGTGCCTTTCTATCTAGAAGTTCCCAATCCTCATCACTCATTGCTGCCGGTTTCTTGGCTACTCCTTCCAATGGCCTCCATAAATCCTTCTGATAGAGATAATCCTCCATCTGCATCTTCCATAATTGATAGTTCTACCCATTGAATTTATCTACCTTCAATTTACCCTCATCCACAATTGCTCCCACTTAACCGTGAGACTCCCATTCAACTGTGAGACTTCCACTCAACCGTGAGACCTTCCTGCAGATGATAATCAAACACAACCCACTCTGATACCAGTTGTTAGGGTTAGGGTAGATAAAAGCAATAAACACTAACAATTATATGCAGATTAAATAACGCAAATATAACAATGAGAAATAACACAAAAGAGATCAACACATAAATTTAACGTGGTTCACCCAATATGGGCTACATCCACAGAAATTTGGCCATCCAATGATTTTATTATCCAGAGAAAAATAGATTACAATCTCATGAATACATATTGTTGTACCATACATCCCAGCCATTTATAACAAGCTTTTCGGAAGATTCTAGAATTAGGGTTTTGCAATGTCATTTTTCTTTTGTTAGTTAGCAAAAAATTAACCCCAGCGAGGATACATAACTTGTGTACAATACTTGCATGATTAGTCGCCATATACCAACAAACACAAAATACAACCTAAATTATATGAAACTCTTGCATACAAACCTACAATAACAAGACATAAAAATGATTCTTTGTTTCGAAACACAATTAACATCAAATTGATATTGTAAGTGTGAGACAAGAAATGAGAAAGGAATGCTCTGCTATTTATTAAAACTGAAGGAGTGTCAAGCTCAAAATCTAAGTACAAAATTCTTTACAAAACTCTCTGCAGGTGAACAAGAGAGCAAGAAACAATAATCTAAACTCTAGAAAACTAAATTTTCTTCCTACTTATAACTCTAAAAGCTCCCCAAGGAAAAAGCTAAGAAATCTCTCCAAAATAGCGATCTTGATCTATTTTCAAGATCCACTGAAAAGCCTCCAAAAAAGTAGCCAAAACTAATCCAAATCGAGTGTAAAAGCTGACAAAACTCTCTCCAAAGTGATTTTCTAGGTTTGTCAAAAAACATAAGACTTTACTGTATACAAAGTTGCCATGAATAAACCTAAGGTTTCATCATTTTGCTATGGAACTTCTGTATAGTTTCTTTATTGGGGCCACGGCCATACCTGATATACTTCCACTTTTCTGAGTGCTAACAAACCCTCATGGCTCAAACTTTCATTTCCCCCGTATATAGAGCTTCCTTGTGCAAACACTTGTGGGTTTCATAATTCAAAAGGGTAAATCATATTCCCTGGCCACGGCCATGAAAACTCATAACACACTATATTACTTGCATTTTATCATTTCTGTGTGAAGATGGGGTTTCATTCTTCATAGATCTTTTATGGCACTGTGAAATTTTTGCATATTCTTGAAAGAAAACTATATTCTATAGTTCAGTTAAAAAAATACTATATATTCTCAGGTCGTGGTTACATCTGCACATTTGTTCACTTCTAAATATTTACTCAAGCCTACATACACTTAAAACCCTACCTTTCCTTATGCACCTGTGTCATGTTTTCTTTAACCCTATGCAAACTAAATATTACTCCATAGCTCATAGGTCCCTAGCTTCATAGTTGACAATAGGTTGCTCTCTTTATGATATATCTACATTATCACTTCTGAATATTGCAATGCATACTTGGAGACTACTTCATCTGATTTTTCTTGTGAACACTATACTTCTTACTATCCCTTGTTGTGCAAGTACCATGGGAAGGGTACTTTGATGAACATGTTATGATGCATCTATTATGTTGGCACTTGATATTATATTCTTTGATTAGCACAAGAGTGCTGTCCTGAACATGTGAGCACTTACATTACTGAAGGATGCATTATGTCATTACCTTCATTTGAATTATTTCCTCATCTAAAAAGTTGCATTATGAGATTAGAGTACTGCTTCTAAATGCATATAAATGATAATGAGTGATAGACAGTGAATGAAATAACACAATAGCATGATGTTGACAATGCCTTTACTTAGTTCCACACATTATTGATATGTCTTTAATGAGTTCACTTCTCATGTATGGTTCTCATTTCATCACTTGAATTGATAATCATGGATGGACAATGACCTTGAAGCTCATGCACTCACTTGATGTGACACCCCTTCAGTTGAATATGGTCTATTTGAGCATTATGAATATGAATTATTATTTCATCTCCTCTTGAGATTCAAGGGCAGCATGCTAGGCTCAACCCTTGTGGGAGCCCAATTTGCACCACATTCTATGACATCTTCAGATCAACAACATGATTTCACTGATACCTGCATAAGAAACAAACATGTTACATAAAAACAATGAAGCTCAATGCTCCTGTGATACTTTATTTTTTAGGCTCTCATGCATATAGATGATTTGAGTATGTAATTCAGTATGTCATAGGCAATGCACTATATTCTCTATTGATGAAGTACATAGTGGAATTCATATCTTGAGCTCTAACAACTTCTTTCATCACAATGTAGGTCCACTCAGCATCAGGAGTAATGATGGAGCAGCTACAATGAAGGCCAACACTGAACACAACAGGCAATGATGGATATGTTTTCATTATATGCCTATTTTATCTTTCCATCTTTAGTTGTATAGTGCATTTCCTAGGTTGTGTTGGCTCAACTATTCCCATGGGTTGTGTGGGACACTTAGTCTCTCCTTTCTTTCTAGTGAATAGAAAACAACATTCTTTGCAATCTTGTACAATTTTGTATATTTTCTTGCAAAATATATGAACATTGTGAAATGAATTAATCATTACAGAATTGAATGAAGGTAATATTCTTTTATCTCATGCAATCTCTTTCATGTTGTAAAACACTAAACTACAAACTGAATGCTTTCCTTTATGAACACATTGCACTTAAAATAATTGAACTTTTTTTTTCTAAATTTCAATATGTGCAAAAGTTTAAGCAAAGCAGAAATGAATTGAAATCTTTCACCTTAAAATGAGCATAAGTTGTCTCAGCTCTACCAATTTATGTTGTAGGTGAAAATTTGGTAACAATAGTAAGCTACAATCAATTAAGGCCTCTTTATAAAATATCTATATATTGCATAATCTTGTTTCCTATACTTGCCAAAATTATGGAAAATTTTGAGAAAATTAATAAGAGAATTCTATGATCAAGGTCAGAAGAAATAAATACCTTCTTGTGCTTGCTTGGGACTCAGTCTATAAAAGAAAAATTAAAGGGCACTTGGGATTGAGAAGAATTGGGAATTTAAAGTGGCCTTGAATGATAAAATCACATGGATATTTTTTAATGAGTAAAAGGAATTGGATGAGATCATATCCATAAAGTAATTTCAAGGGAGAAATAGAGATTTACTCTTAAGTATTGAGCTACCTCAAGGATCTTCAATTTGGAAAAGTATGATATATAGTAGGTTTATCCTTAATAAAAAATAAAGTGGAAATTAGTAGGTGAAATAAGAATACATTTTTGGGAAATGTATAGCTTCTTGATATTACCTCAGAGGAGTTAAAATTGATGGTTCTTGTTGTGGATATTTGTAAAGCTATTGTTGGTGTCAAAGTGGTAGATTACATTCAAGTGGTGAATGGGACATACATATTGAATAACATAGCTTCAATCTTTAACATGGATAAGGAAGCTCTCTTTTAACTAGACACTTTTTTGAACTGATGTCATATCCCTTAATTCCACAAAAGTGATTATTTAATTTTGGCCACCTCTCCTTTTGGAGTGTTCTATGTTGCTTTCAGTTTCTCTTTTGATGTTAATCATGGTCCATCCCCCTTCTAGTTAAGACTTTGGTAGCTTGACATGATACCTAAATCAACATTTTCTTTTGGCTACAGACCCATAATAATGGTCTAAAGGATTGCAAATTTTGTAAGTAGAGGGGATTTTCTCTACCCAACAAGTGTTTTTATGCAAATTAATTGAGGAATCAATGCCTCACTTACTAATTGACTACTCCTTCCGTTGGGAAGTTTGAGGTAGGATTCTTTCCCCTTCAAAGTTAACTAAGTTTTATCTAAGGAGATAAAGAGTTTGTTTGATCAATTGAAGACAACTTTTTCTTAACCCATCTCTTAAAATCTTGTGGGACTTGGTATTACCTCACATTTATTTGGATCTCTAGAGGGGAAAAAAATAAGAAAATCTTTAGGGAGTTCAAATCTCTTATTAGAAGTGTGGTTAACAAAATTCATTAATCCATCCAAGAGAAGGTGGCTCCCTCTTCAAAATGTATAGTCACTAAATTGGAGTTGGAAGTTGTAGTAACCTAGAGTCTTAAATTTGACATCTCATCCCTTTTCAAAGGGAGTAAATCTTATAGATAACATTTCTTTCTCTCCCCTATTACCTAATGTGTACAAACTTAACTTTGATTGTGTGACTAAAGAAAACTTAAGGTGTATAGGTGGTGTTGGGGTTCTAAAGGATGCTAGAGGTAAATTGATTGTTTCTTGTGCAATCAATATTAGGGTTGAAATTAATCATTATGGTAAATTTGCATTGGCCTATAACACCATAAAATTGGTTGAGAAAGTTGGTGTGTGTAACATCATCCTAGAAGGTGACTCCATCAACATAATAAACTACTTGAGTAAGAAATATTAACCTAGATGGATAATTGATAGTCTAATACAAGACTCTCTTGATATTATTAATCATATGAGATGTGTTAAAATAGGTCATGTATTTAGGGAAGCTAATAGGGTGACAAACCTTATTGAAAATTGGGGGTTTCAGTATCAAGGGGTCTCTAAATGGATGAACAACTCCTTTCCTAAGGAGCTTGTTATAGTTTGTGATAATGATGTTAATAATCATGTGAAATAAATCCCTTTGTGAGATGAATTTATTAGTTCCATGTGGAGACTTGATCGATAGTTTAATCATGAGACTTAATGTCAAAGGTATGATGAAAAGCCTTGTCAAAATTAATAATAGTCAATATGTTGAGGGGGATTTCAGTAAGTTCCTTGATTCTATGGATTTGGTTTCTACTTCAAAACAAGATGTTGAGATTTGGTTGAGTGCACCTACAATTCAAATTTGGAAGGTTATTCTGGTTTATGCAAGAAGAGAAGTGTAGATGCATGGGGATAGGAATAGAGTTGCTCCCATGAGCTCTAGCAAATAGAAACAAAATGCTAGGGTTTAGAGGATTCTGGTGAAGGGATGCTCCAATTCATTTATGGAGAGACTAAAATACTATGGTACTTTCATGGCTATGGATTTTTCTAAAGGGTTGGAGAATAGAAAGGTGAGTATGCAAGAGATAGAATTTATGGTGTTGGAGGATTTTTTAGTGGAGGCCACTAGGTTATACAAAAATGGAGCTAAGATTTTCAAGGATAGGTATTTGGGAGATGAGGCAATGGCCACTTTCATGAAGTTAGATGATGAGCTCATTAAAATCCACTTTGGGTACACTCATTTCTCTTTAAAACCTCCATGGTGTTAGAGATGAAGGTAAATAACTATTAATGAAAATCTAATTGCAATTGTAATATAGATGTTTAACTATGCAGAACCAAAATGGAGATAATATGAAATTAGCGCAAAGAAATAACAAAATAGAAGATCAAACAGATAACATAGTGTTAACATGGAGAAACCCTTTCAAGAAAAAACTCCACACAAGAAGAGATGCACAAGTTTGTATTAACTTCAATATAGTTTACAATAAAACACTATCAATCTGCTCTTCAGTCTTCAATCCAATAATGAAAATCCAACATTCAACCTCTACAGTCAAATTTGTGACCTAATGATGAATGGTCCAGATTTACAATGATATATATATATATATATATATATCCCCACCATGGCACAGAACCCCCAAACCCCACAAAGGGGGTGCCCCTTGAACCTCCCTAGAATGAAATGTTCTCCATAACCAACATCTATTAGGTACTAGGTTCAAACATGTAGATGAAACAAGATGGCTACTTGGTGAAACCTTTCATCCCTTATGGGTGATTTCCAAAATATAATAGGAATAATAGGTTACATAGGATTTACAAGGTTGATGGCACCTTAATCCTAACATTATCTCAATTGAAATCATACTTTGTAAATACATCCATAGTAAACATAAAGAAAGTACTAGGATCAAGGCTTATGGCCTTGCTACACCACGTAAATTTTTTTGTGCTTACAAGTTTAGTAAGTTAATCTACAACATTCTCTTAAGTGTCAACCTTCTTTATCTAAATATAACCATTAGAAATCATTTCATGAACAAAATGGTATTTAACAACTAGATGCTTAGTTTGTGCATGATACATTGGGTTCTTGGCCAAACATATTGCACTCTAGCTATCACAAGCAATTTGAATGTAATCTTGCAATCAAAACCAATACTTGTACATAATATCCATAACCAAACTACCTCCTTAGAGAAATGAGTAGCATCCATATACTCTGCTTTGGTGGTGGATAAAGAAATAGTGGGCTGCCTCTTACTCATCCAAACCATAGCTCCTCCAAACAATGTAAACGCATAGCCATTAGTGGACCTTCGACTATCCAAGTCACCTTCCAAATCTACATCAACAAAACCTTGTATGTAAAATGTCTTATCCATACTATTAGTACTAGAATAAGCCAAATAATAATAAGAAGTACCACTTAAATATCTTAACACCCTATTTGGATAATTCTAATGTTGTTTATCAAGGTTAGATATAAACCTTCTCAAAAATCCCACTGCTTGGGAAATATTTGGTCTAGTGCAAACAATTGCATACATCAAACTTCCTAAAGTACTAGCATATGGCACATCAGACATATTCTCTAAATTATCTTCATTCTTAGGACACATATCTAATGAAAGCTTAGTACTAACCGGTAAAGGAATTCTAACTAGATTGCAATCATGTATGATTAATCTATGCAAAATAGTATTGACATACTTACTTTATGATAACCAAATATTTCTATTACCTTGATCCCTTTTGATCTCCACTACTAAAATATACCTAGTTGTCCATAGTTCCTTCATGTCAAATACACTTGAAATTTGAGAATTTAACTCACTGATCATACCCTTGGTGTTACTGAAAATAACATATCATCCACATATAAGGTAATAATCATAATATCATCATCAATACATCGAATGTAGATATAGTGATCATCTGCACTTCTAAAAAAACCCAATTTCAAAACAAATGAATTAAACTTCTTGTACCACATTCTGGGGGACTATTTAAACCATAAAGAGATCTTTTAAACTTGCATACCCAATGTTCTTTCTCATGTTTACCTCAAAAACTTGTAGGCTACTACATATAAATTTATTCTTCTAGATCTTCATTCAAAAATACATTCTAAACATCTGTTTGCTCAATTTCAAAATCATAAGCTACAAAAATGGATAAAAGAAATATAATAGTAGATAATTTAGAAACAGAAGAGAAAATTTCTCTGAAATTAACTCCCTCTATAGGGGTAGCCCTTGAGTACCAATATAACCTTGTACTCTTGTAATGAACTATCTACTCCAAACTTTTTTTTGAAGACCCACTTACATCCTATGGCCTTTCTTCCTTTTGTAAAACATAGAAGAATCTAGGTGTCACACAAGTCTAAAACCATCATCTCCTCCTAAAAAAATAGCTACCAAGACACACTATCATCTATATGAATAGCTTCCCTCTTAGATCTAGGTTCATCATCAGTACTCAATAAAGAAAATACACAATGAAAATCTGGTGGGCTATACCTATCAACTGGGTTCCATTGTCTTCTTGATCTTCTCAAGGGTGGAGTAAGAGATTATTCCTCATGTTCTTTTGTATGCTTAACTTCTTTTGTAACAATAGAGTCTTTCTCATCTAAACTTTCACTTGAATCTTCTTCTTCTTCTCCATCCCCTAATCCATCATTTTGTTCTTCCTAATGTGCATTTTCTTGATGTAAATAAAAATACACTATCCTCTTCCTTTCTTTTACTTCTGGCTATATAGGATCAGAAATAGCTCTATGTTCCCTAAAAATCACATCTCTAGCAAAGATAACTTGTCTAGTTAAAGGATCCCAAAGCTTATAACCTTTTACATTCACACCATTTCTAATAAAGATTTATTTATGTTCTTTTTGATCCAACTTAGATCACTATATTTTAAGCACATGAACAAAAGCCTCATAGCCAAAAACCCTTAAATGTGAAATGAAAGGTTTCTTACTTGTCCACACTTCATTCGGTATTGATAAACAACCCTAAGAAGATATTTGTTTAACAAGTAGTAAGCAGTACTCACAACTTCTACCCAAAAGGATTTATCTAATTATGCATCACTTAACATACTTGTGGCTATTTCCATTATTGTTCGGTTCATCCTTTCTATAACAACATTTTATTGTGATGTATATGGATTTTTCTTTTGTCTTATGATACCTGCATTCTTATAGAACTCATGAAATTCCTTAGAGAAATATTCCCCTCCACTGTCAAATCTTAATATTTTTATCTTAAGTCTTGATTGGTTCTGTATAAGACTTTAAACTCCTTAAACATCGTGAAAACTTTAGATTTATGCTTCATAACATAAATCCATGTGAATCCAGATACATAATCAATAAAGGTAACAAAATAATGAGATTTTACAATAGAATCAATATCCATAGGTTCAAACACATGTGAATAAATAATTTCTAACTTATCTTTTACTCTATTGCTTCCTGAAGAAAAAGATTTTTTTCTCTATTTTTAAAACACACAATGCTCACAGAAATCAAAGTGCTCATCAAAATAGGAAAAACCATCAAAACAAATTTTATTCATAATTGTTTTCAAAACATTTTGACTTGTGTGGCCCAATCTACGGTGCCACAACAAACATGTATTTCTTAGTAGTTTCAGTTACTTAAGTGGAATTACAAACTATAGTGGCATTAGCCTAAATAATGCTCCCATCCTTGTTCCTCTTGTCATTATGCAACCGTTCTTATTAAACATTACATTTATTCTTGAATCATTCAACTTTGAAACAGAAATAAGATTTCTAGCCAATCTAGGAATATGTAAAACACCAGGGAGGGTTTTAATTCTCCCATCACCGAAACAAAATAATACCTTTCCCCATCCAACAATACAAATATGTACTATTGTCTCCAAGGTAGAGATTACCTACATCATATTGCTCATATGTAGAAAACCATTCTTTGTGCATAGTCATGTGATACAAGCATCCTAATTCAACCAACCAATGTTCATTAGCAATAATAATACAAGTAAAAAGTAAAACATTCATCGCCTGCATCCGAGGACTTTTCTATAGAGGAATGACACTATTTCTTCTTGTTTCTACATTCCTTATTAACATGCCCTTTTTTGCAGTTCCAACACATGACTCTTTTCTTCTTTCCAATGGTCTTAGATCTGCCTTTAGATTTGTCCTCAGGCCGCTTTTGATCCCCTTTTGGTCCTCTTTCCTTAGACCATCCAAGAATATTAAGAGCATCCACCGAGCTATCCATACCCTTCTTCCTCATTTCCTATGACAAAAAAGTTGCAACAAAAGAATCCATCTTTGGATCTTCAAGATTAGAAGTAATATATAGAACGAAATTCTACCAAGACTCAGGTAAAGAACAAAGAAGCATAATGCATTTATCTTCTTCCTCAACCATAACATCTACAGAGGCTAGTTGACACACAATCAAATTAAATGAATTTGAATGCTCTATAATAGATTCACCTTCCTTAATTTTTTTAGAAAATAACTTCTACTTTAAATATATTTTGTTTATCAGACTTTTGGATTGATATATTTCACCCAACCATTTCCATAGAGCATTTGCGGTCTTTTCTTTAGTGATATTTAGTCCGATAGAATCTACAAGACACAACCATATTGTACCCCATGCCTTTTTGTCCATCTTGTCCCACTCATCTTGACTGATAGTATTAAGTTTCTTATCTTTTTTCACATCCAACCATGATCTCTTTCTTCAAGGAAATCCTCCATTTTTAGCTTCCACAACTCATAACCCATTGCATTAAATTTTTTTATGTCCAATTAGGATGCAGATGCAGCCATGGTTTCTACACAAAATCATTTAAATAATTTCAACTAGAACTCTCACTACAAGTCAAGAAACCCTCACACTTCCACCCAAGATATAGAATTGGCTAGGATCTGATACCAAATGTTAGAAATAAAGGTAACCAAATATCAATGAAAATCTAATTCTAATCATAATATAGATATTTAACTATGTTAAACCAAAATGGAGATAGTATTAAATCAACACAAAGAAATAACATAATAGAAGATCAAACACATAACATGTTGTTTATGTGGAGAAACCCTTTTGGAAAAAAAATCCACACAAGAAGAGATGTGCTAGTCTATATTAACTTCAATAGAGTTTACAATACAACACTATCAATCTCCTCTTTAGGCTTGAATCTAGCAACACCTATTTTTTAGTCTCAACTTTCTAATGTACTCATTCATAGTTGTAATACATTATCCTCATAAATGGGTTTCCTTCTAGGGAAAGAAAATCCAACATAACCTCTACCATCAAATATGTGTGTGTGTGTGTGTGTGTGGCTTTCAGGGGCACTGCCCATGAACACCCATTGAAGCATGCAATGCCTAGACCCCCCACTAGAGGGTCATCCTCCTAGACCCTGTAGAGGAGGTACCTCCTTTCACCCCATGAAATGAAATGTGCTCCATAACCAACATCAATTAGGTACGAGGATCAAACATGTGGCTAAAACAAGATCACTACTTGGTGAAACCTTTCATCCCTTATGGGTGATTTACAAGCAACAATAAAAATAATAAATTACATAGGATTTACAAGGTTGTTGACACTTTAATCCTAACACATGAGACAAGTTTTCCCTCTACATGATCAGGTATGTGTCACTAGTAGGCCACTTTAAGTCCATTTATTCATATCCTTTTGTTCTAAGAGAAATAAAACTGTCTTTTCCATTTATCATATGTCATCAATAAAATCTTCCATTAAGAACTATAAGAAATCCCCAAGCATTGTTTCCTTACACAAGGGGCTTATCACATGTTAATTATCAACCATATTGGATAGCTAAACTCAATTATTTCTTGACTTGTCCTCAAAAAGGATGATAACAAGGTGAAGAAAAAATTTTATTACTTAGAATCTAGTTGTAAGGACTTGATGATAAGGATGATAACAACTCAAAATAGATTGGTTTTGAGAGTCAGTTAGATTTTTAGTCAAAGGTGTCCATGGAAAGTGTCTCTTAGATAAAAACTAGGGCCAGTGATACAAGTGTAAGTTGGGACCACAAAATGAAAATGGTGGAGACTACTAGGTAGAGGATTACAGAGCTAATTTGGAATAATGTGCATAGAGCCCATGAGTATTAGAGGAGCACTAATTCCACAAGAATCATTGACAAGAGGAAAGATTAAATCTAAAGAAATTTTAGTAATATTTCTGGCATATAAACAACACTTAAAAAAGAAAGAATGAAAGAGATAGAAGGGATATAAACCATAAGAAAGATGATGACAAATATATACCCTAGGATGATCGTTTTAAGAAAAAACCCAACCTCTAAAGCACCAAACCAATGTATTATTCAATAAATAATAATTACAATACAAGTTCAGGTTCTTGCTTCCATGGAGAGAAAAATCATCTTCCTTTAGTAGAAAACCAATCGAAAAACCCTAAATACAAATCCTCTCATTTCAAAATCTGCATCTCAATCATCCAATATATAGCTAAAAGAAAAACTACAAATAGAAATTGCCTCATTCAACTTGACTGCTCCACTTTGGTCTTATCCACCTTTTTCGTAACATGCTCATGATAACTAAGGATCTTCCTTGATTTTCTCCAAGTCCACACTTAACTCCCTCTCTTCATGCTGTTTCAATTCTAGTAACTCTTCCACACCTTAAAATGTGTCATAGTTGCATTTAGCAACTTCCATGACACTAAGTGATTAATACAAATCGCTAAAATATAAATTACAAGTGACACATAGTGCCACTCCAAGTGGGATGCCCCAAATATGTGGGTGCATGATAAATTAAATAAATAAAAATAAATAAATATTCTAAATATTAGGAATTGGAAGGTGTATGACACACTTAATCCCATTATTCTCCCACTTGTCATATACCTTGAAAGAAGAAAAAGAAAATACTAAGAAACTGTGAACTATTTACCAAGGATATAACTATGGTACACCAACTGAATCTTCTATGCTTACAAGATCAACCAAGCATTTGTAATATCCAACAAGTCACAACCATCTCAAGTACAACACTCTCATCTTTGATCATGCCCAAGCATGAAAGGTAAGAAAACAAATCCAAGATCATAATTTGAATGTTATGCTCAACCCAAACATATACACCAAAGTCTGTATTCTCTAGAATAGGAATGAGGATTTTCTAAATACTCATGAACAACTAAAACTTCAACCAAAACATATTTCTAACACATCCAACTAGCTAGACCTTAGAAAAGGGTAGACTATTGAACATAGGTATAACTCCATGCCATCAACATATAAACCCCAAATCTACAATCATGTCCTTATATATCCACCATCCTTAAAAAAAGAAATGTCCAAGGTAATAACATATATATGCAAAAGAAAACCTATGTAGCATCTTAACATTGTAGTAAAGTATTGTTGGTGTATATTAAGCTTGCTTAGGAGTGCATATTTAAGAGTCTATGTTTAGCATTGAGATATACTTGGCATGCCTAGATTAGCTTTGTCTAAGTTACGTGGTTGCTTTTCCTATTCTCTGAGCACCACTATTCTTAGTGAGCTTTGTCTATTATTGGCCTGACTATTCTTAGTTGATTATGCCCTATATGTACTACATCTTAGAAGATAATTCATAATCCCATATTTTCCATTCTAATTGTCCACTATTTGCAATACTTGTTTTCTTCCAGGTTGAGCATGCTCCTGTTCATCTTGGGTTGCTTGAATTGATACTCACATTCGCTCAATGTTCTTAGTTTCTACATGGTATGAGAGAGGGATTGTTTGGATGTTTGTTTAAATTCGGTAAGATCTTGATAGTGTTTTTGAAGGACGAAATTCAAAGAGGTTGTGGGATCTCTCCTCTATTGCTCCTTGCAATGATTGAAGGTGTTCAGTAAGGTCATTAATCCAACCTAAGGTGTAATCTCACATAGAAAAAGTGAGGAAAGGGCTTAGTTTACCTGGTCATGGCTTTTTTTTTTAAGGTGCTTTTTTTTAGTGTTTTATTTTTAAATTTGGAGGAACTTTTTTAAAATTAGAAGCTTTTTTCCTCTCTAAATTAAAAAAAAAAAATTCTAAAGCTTGGAGGAGGTTTTCTTTCTCATGGAGTTGTTTTTTTGGATTAAGCTACTTTTAGCCTTCACCCTCTAATTTTGGAGGTACCTTTTAGAAATTGTCAAAGTGCCAAATTTAAGCAAATTCTTGTAAAAGGCAACTTTAGAGTGCCAAAATTGAAGTGATTTTGTAAAAAGGATAAGTATTAGGGTACCATTTTAATCAACCCACATAGACCTAATGCACTGCATGATAAAGTGCCAAATTTAGGGGGAATCCAATTTTGAATTAAGGGTGTAGCCTTTGTGTTGTGTCTTGTACACTTCACATTTTCATCCATATTTTTTAGTTTGGGGAACTACAAAATATTTTTTAATCAATGAACTAAGATAAAGTTTTGAATTTGGGGTGTTCATCATGGATTTCTAAATTTATTTCTACCCTTCTATTGTCAAACTAACCTCAGAGAACTATTTGTCATAGAAACAAGGGATACATAATCATTGTCTTGAACAGGATGGATTACCCTATCTCTTGATCCAAGTGACTATAAACAAAAGAACAAATGGTTTAACAAAAAAGACATGGTCTACAAAATAATAGGTCTTGTTGTTAACTGAGAGGGGGGGGTGAATCAGTTATCCTAATTATTTCCCTTTTTGAACTTTCTTATTAATTGATGCAGCATTGAATCAAACACTAAAACATTAACATGAAATAAGAAACACATAACACAGTAATTTTTGATGTGGAAACCCTGTTAAGGGAAAAAACCACGGGGTGATTAACCCAAAATTATTCTCTGTTAGAAGAATAGGAGATTACAAAAATGGCACTTGCCAATTAGGGCTCACTGCCTGAGCACACTGCTCACAAGAGGCCCACTGCCTACAAGAAGACACACTGTCTACAAAGTGATAAGAATCATAGTCTTGAACTGATTGGAAGCATCTGCATATGCTGGAGTTCAGTTCCGGTTAGGCTCAGTACACTGATCTGCTGCACTTCATCTTTCCTCTGTTCTTTATTCTGCTATCTTTCACATACCGGATCCTTTTTGCTACCTCTACTCTGTTCTGGACTTATTCGCATATATCTTCACACACTTCACAACTAAATCCATCCTCTATATATATCCGCACAAGTAATTTCATCACCTTTCTAGTCGGCATCCGGAACAGTCTAGTTTCTTACAAACTTTTGTTCTGTCGGCTGAATCCTTCCTCACCAAGCAATGCGGATCAAGCATATACGTGTAGATATCATTAATCATGTCGGCCAAACATGATTCATGCCTTCACAACTTCTATCATCAACAGTAACACATTCGGAAAGTAGTCTGATACTCTGTCAGTCAGTTCTTCCTCTGTTTTCACTGTCTCTCAGGAATCCGGTACTCAACCATTCATATCTTTTTCCTTGTCCATCACCGGAGGCTAAATCCTTGGAATATACCACTCAAGGTAGTCCTCTTGACTTCCCCAAATCCGCACTGCACCAAGACACTTCCTCTGAGAGATCCGGACCAATCTGTCGGACCTTGCCACATGCTCTGTTCTTGTTCACCGGACCACAACATTCTTTATTCTGACTTCCGGTAGAGACACATTATGACTTGCGGATATGTGGGATGACCTTTGTTACCATCAATGACAACAACCATGAATCCATATAGTGTCTCTTGCCAACAATCTCCCCCTTTGGCATTGATGGCAACACTTAGTGAAAAATGACTAAGTGTTTTCACTATGCTCCCCCTTTGCTGATGCTCTGTCTTTATATACAATTTCCGGAACTCCCCCTTAGTTGGATTCCTCATTTTTCACTGCTCCTCACTCCCCCTTTGACATCAATGGCAAAGGGTAGGGTCCGCACACCAAAATTTTCAAAAATTTTCTATATATAGCCGCATATTTACATACTCACATGTACTGAAGAATGTCTGCAAAGGATGTCTGCAATTGGATCATTTCTGTAGCCCAACTTTGCTTCATTCTGTCCAAAATTGAAATGTGACCACTCAACAAAAATGCAAACGCTTCTGCCCGCTTGAGATCTATCAGATCTTTTGTTTGGGCGGTGGTCTGAGCATCACTGATGGCCTCATGCATAGTTTCCAACTTAGGGATTATAATCCTTCTAAGTTCTCCCATCCGGTTAGTGATGTTCTTCCTTTCCTTCTCAAGATTCTTTATTTCATTCAAGACTGCAATAGTCTGACATTCTTGATTTATTATAGAGGAAGAGAGAGGATCAAAACTTTGAGATAAGCTTTGTAGCTTATCCTGTTCCTCTTTTATTTTCTTGTCAAATGCTGCTGTTGCCTTTGACCAGGATATACAAAATTTGTAGATGTCACCGCCATCCTTAAGAGCATTCTCTAAGCTCTTTATTCCAATGCTTACAATCTTCCTATCTTTAGAGATTAATTCTAATATTTCTGAAAATCTCTTATCCAAAAATTCCTTCCGGACCTTTTCTTCAGCTGATTTTTCTAGAGAATCAAAATGTGTATCAACACTGCTGACTAAGGTTTTTAGATTACCGGAAGTGGAGGCTGTCGGATCTATCTGGATTGATGGCATAATCTTTTCAAGTACTCCGGAAGCAGCCTCTATCAACTCACAGTCTTCCATATGAGACTTCAGGAGTTTTTCATTTGCCTTGGCATTTGCAAATGAAGCTATCTCCATTGTTTGTACCGGAGAGAGAGAGTCAAAGTCGAATGGGCCTTTTAGAAGCTCCGGTTCATCAATCTCTAAAGTTTCTTTGCTCAAAAATTGTTGAACAGTTTGTGCAGTGTCTCTTGCCGGAGACAAATGTTTCTTTTCTTCTGCAGTCTTGGAACTGTCAACCTCTTTGTCTTTCACCACTGCTTCCTTCTCCTGTAATTGCTCTTCTTCTTTGGATCCGGAGACTGTAGGGGAAACTGGAGGAGAGATGTTTGTCTGTTCAGGGCCCACTTCTTCCGAAACAGATGATTCCAAATCAGCAGCTGTTTCTGCACCTAAGTCCTCTACAACAGGAAGATTGAACCTTTTGAAGTCCTTCCGGAGGATCTCTTCTGTCTCTTGTTCCACTCTGTCAGTCTCACCAAGCATGAGTTGATTCATCCTGGCTTTACTTCTGAACTCATCTTTGCAGTCCTTGAAGATAATGTTCATTGTCTTGGGATCAATTTGAGGATATAGCTGAATAGCTATCTGCTCCCGGATCTCAAGATCTTTAGCATCAGCATTATTCTTTCTTACTTCCAATTCCTTTTCTAGGCTTTTAGGAATAAGAGATATGATCTCAATGAAAGCCTTATTATATATGTTAAGATATTTGACTGTGGCTTCCTGCAGAGTCTTTTGGTCAGCCTCACTGAAGTCATCATAAGAATCAGTCATTGGTTGAAGTTTTCCATCCACCGTGACCGACTTGATTACATTCTCTAGAGACAGAGTGGGCTTTTCAATAGATACCTCCGCCATTTCATCCTTGTCTTGCCCTGTGGAGGGTTTACCGGATCCTTTCTTCTTCTGTTTCTTTATTTCTCTTACTCCCTCATCTGACTCTGTTTCCTCTTCATCCTTTTGGCTTCCATAAGCCCTTGTGGCTTTTGTCTTGGATCTCTTACCGGATGCCTAGACTTCTGGTTTAGGACTTTTGGTTGTGGGAGGTGCAGATCTCTTTGATGATCTGGTCTGGGTGGGAGCTTCAACCGGAGCACTTTCTTTACTTTTCTCTTCTTCCTCAGCCTTCCTCCTCTTTTCCCGGCTGGCATCAAGTGCCTCTTTTGAGATGCCTAGGCCTTGTGCAATGTGCTCTACTTCTTTTCTCACCTTTCTTTTAATCTCAGGTTCCCTGAGTTCTACATGTATTTTTACACTCAGCTCCTCAAAGGTTCCAAACCTTTCTGCCTTAGGATCTTTAGGTTGACTTAGCATGTGTTGAACATGCAGCTCCACTATCTGTTCATCCACTTCATACCCCATGGGCATGATCCAGACAGTCCTTGGCTCCACTGCCTCCATTAGGCACTGATCAGTGTCAACCATAAAGCACACTGAGTCTTTGTATTTTTCAACAAGAGACTGGGGAATTCTCTCTCTTGCTTGCATCATGCTCTGAAAGTTTTTGAAGTATCCCCATAGAGCTGTATTTCTCGCTTTTGCATCCCCAAGTTCATGCAAATAGTCTCTTATCTGGACTGCAATAGGTTTGTCATTCTGCCATACCCATCCACTTGATCCGGGTAGCTCATTCATGAAGTAGAAGAATAGACATACAATAAGAGTACCATACTTGAAGGAATTCTTCTTATCCTTCTTGATTTTCTGTATATTTTCCATTAATTGCCTTAGCAGTAGTTCACAGAGATCATATTCTGCATTCTTCCTTAGCATTTCATAGGCAGTGTATACTGCAGTTCCGGATACAGATATCTCCCTGCTGGAGTGATAGATCTTGTATCCTATTATCATTGATGCATATTTGATATCCGGATCCGAAATATCTTCAATGGTCATTGCCCTCTTATCAAATTTTGATCCGGTGGCCTCAGTTACAATGTTGTTCTTGACAGATTTGAGGATAGGTATCCCTCCGGAAGAGTATAGACCAGTTACTGCTCTAATTGCCTCTTTTGTGATCTTGCAGGGTCTATCTAGCCATAGAAAGTTGTCATGCATCCTGCTCAGTACATACCGGACCCATTCATCTTCTTCAAAGCAGGGGAAATGAATGAATTGCTCAAATTGTTTCTTCTGGATATCCTTATACTCTTATGTGCCTTCGACTTGCACGGAGTGATTGGATTGATTTCTTTATGCAATGACTTCGGCAGGAGATCCTTGGTGTGCTTGATGAACCTTGTTGCAGAGCTCCACTTTTCGCTTCTTCTTGAGTGCAGAATGAGCAAATGACTTTTGAGAAATCCCTTATATTGCTCCGCGAACCCTAATATCTGTCTGCAATAAATGCTTCACCTACATTATTTCGGTTCGCCTTGTCTGAATAGCTTGGAGTATCCCGGATTAGTCCTGATCTGTGAATATCATCCGGATCTTTCAATCATGAATAAATAGAGGTAACATATTACAAGAACATCCCAAACACTCTGTCCAATCTGCAGAACAAGATAGTGCACTTCCGGATCTCTCCGGACCTTTTTGTAATCCTTTATCATACCGGAGCATCTCCCTGAACAGGTCTTATTTGATCGATCACAGCTTCTCCATAACTCCATGCGGACCTCTGAAAACTTGACTGAAGTATCTCAAGACTCATATCTACAAACCCTTTAATCCGCATCTTGTGCCACATCCGGCATCACTTGTTTGGCTGGGGGAACAGGATTTTCTTTGAGTCTCCCCCTGAGCCTGAGCTCACTTTTTAATTTCCGGAAGAAATATCAGCACCAGAGTCTGGTGCGGATCCAACCTCTACATTCTCTGAACTTTTCTTCACCCAAATCTTGCTCATCTGATTCCTAACTTCATCCGCATTCATCTTTTGTTTACCCTTGTCTTGATTCTGATTATACACCGGACCTCTTCTGTCCTGATACTTATTTTTGCAGACTTTAGCATTATGACCGGACCTATTGCAGATTTGGCAAATAACATTTCTTTGCATATTTGACTGAAATCCTCTTGATCTGCATTGATTAGCCATATGACCTACTCTATTGCATGTGAAGCATCTACCTTTGAATGATTTGTTTACTTGCATAATTCTGCATTCATGGGATTTGTGTCCATACCTTTTGCAGTTGAAGCACTGTCCGGAGAAGGATGAATTAATCTGATTCATTCTCATTCTGCACTGATTAGCTTTGTGACCAAAGTGGTTGCAGCTGTGGCAGTATCCATTGAAGGATGGATATCTTTGAGCATTTGGCTGTCTTACCGGAGGTCTTCTAGGCCTGCTCCTTGGATTTTCTGATCCATGATTCTTCTGACCAGATCCGGAGCTTTCTCCTTTCTCATATCCCAAACCATACTTGTCATCTGTCCTCTTTTGACTTCCAAGAAGAACTTCAAGTTGAGCAGAACTTATCTTGAATTTCTCTTTATATTCATTTGCTGTTTGAAGGTCTCTTTTGAGAGAGGCAATTTGATCCTGAAGTTTTTCTTCATTATCTTTGGCATCTTCAAGATCAGATTCAAGATGTCTGATAATCCTATCCATCTGGTGGCATTCTTCTGATTTTTCTTTAAGAGATTGTCTTAGATTGTCTTCAGCCTTTCTTTTTTCTTCAATCTCTTGAGTAAACTTTATAGTCCCTGATTCCATTTCATGTCTTAACATAATGACTTCTTTTGATAACTTTTCACATAACTTGGTTTGCTCAGTCAATTCATCATTTGTATTGCTTTCTTCACTTTGTCTTGCCAACTGTTGGAGTAGCTCCTTTCTCTTTTTCATAGAGAGACTTAATTTGTCTTTTAATTCTCTCATGAATTCATCAGCCTGTTTGAGTCTTTCCTTTAATTCACTGACTTCAGAATTTGACTGTTCAAGATCCTCAAGAGCAGTCTTGAGTTGCTCCCTTAAACCATATGCATCAATTTGAAATCCCAGATCTTCCTCAAGCTGTTAGGCTCTATTAGGAGGAACTTAGCTCTGATACCAATTGTTGTTAACTGAGAGGGGGGGGTGAATAAGTTATCCTAATTATTTCCCTTTTTGAACTTTCTTATTAATTGATGCAGCATTGAATCAAACACTAAAACATTAACATGAAATAAGAAACACATAACACAGTAATTTTTGACGTGGAAACCCTGTTAAGGGAAAAAACCACGGGGTGATTAACCCAAAATTATTCTCTGTTAGAAGAATAGGAGATTACAAAAATGGCACTTGCCAATTAGGGCTCACTGCCCGAGCACACTGCTCACAAGAGGCCCACTGCCTACAAGAAGACACACTGTCTACAAAGTGATAAGAATCACAGTCTTGAACTGATTGGAAGCATCTGCATATGCTGGAGTTCAGTTCCGGTTAGGCTCAGTACACTGATCTGCTGCACTTCATCTTTCCTCTGTTCTTTATTCTGCTATCTTTCACATACCAGATCCTTTTTGCTACCTCTGCTCTGTTCTGGACTTATTCGCATATATCTTCACACACTTCACAACTAAATCCATCCTCTATATATATCCGCACAAGTAATTTCATCACCTTTCTAGTCGGCATCCGGAACAGTCTAGTTTCTTACAAACTTTTGTTCTGTCGGCTGAATCCTTCCTCACCAAGCAATGCGGATCAAGCATATACTTGTAGATATCATTAATCATGTCAGCCAAACATGATGCATGCCTTCACAACTTCTATCATCAACAGTAACACATCCGGAAAGTAGTCTGATACTCTGTCAGTCAGTTCTTCCTCTGTTTTCACTGTCTCTCAGGAATCCGGTACTCAACCATTCATATCTTTTTCCTTGTCCATCACCGGAGGCTAAATCCTTGGAATATACCACTCAAGGTAGTCCTCTTGACTTCCCCAAATCCGCACTGCACCAAGACACTTCCTCTGAGAGATCTGGACCAATCTGTCGGACCTTGCCACATGCTCTGTTCTTGTTCACCGGACCACAACATTCTTTATTCTGACTTCCGGTAGAGACACATTATGACTTGCGGATATGTGGGATGACCTTTGTTGCCATCAATGACAACAACCATGAATCCATAGAGTGTCTCTTGCCAACAGGTCTTACTATTTCTATGGATATTTTACATCATATAGAGCACATTGAGTACCCTTTCACTTCTTGGACCATCATCCAATAGTTGTATGGAGATCTTGAAAGTGATGTTTCTATAAATAACTAGGCTCTTGTGGATGATACTAAGATTTTTGTTTCCCCTTCATGTGTGCACACATCCTCATGGGATGATTAGTCTATTTGGTTGACATATATTGATACCACATCTACAGTTAAGGAAACTCCTACAGTACCTATTGCTACTTCTGAGTTTAGTGTTGCTCCTTTGAGAGCTTCCAGTGATTCATTACAATAGGGTCATATTCAAGATTCACTTCATTGAGACACGCTTTCTGGTAGACATCTCTTGGTTGTTTGTAGAGTCTCAAATATCATGTCTTGATGACACCTTGGAGGATCTCATCTTACTATTTGATGATAGTATACATACACCTACAGAGTTCATAGAGGCTTCACCATGGGATTCCAATGATTCTTTGTAGGACATCTCATAGGATTTGCTTTGTAGCCACATATCATGCATTGACATTCCACTTTCATACAATAATTCTTTGGATCCTGTTCTTCATCAGTGTTCACATGATTTTGAGAGGTCACTTATTTCAGTTAGGCCTAAGCCTCCTGATTTGAATGTGACTCTTTTTGACATCAACATGACGACATTTGAGCAGTATTCTAAGATGAGATACATCATGAGACTTACCACCTCACCTTTCTTCTTTGAGTTGGAGTTAGTTCAGCATTCACCATTTGTGTTGTTTCTTCCTAAGGGGAGAAATGTCATTTGCCATGAATGGATCATTTTTAGCATTCATACATGAGCATTCTCTTTTGGCATAGGGGCTACTTCATTGTGGGGGGGCTACATAGTTACTTTATCTCTCCTAAAGGGGAATCTATCTACATCATCATAGTCAGAGATACATGGTTTTAGGATTGGTGTAGAGTTATCATCTTCAAGGAGGCTTCCTAGTCTTCTTCTTTTATCATTTTCTCTCTTTTTGGAGGGAAGTTTTTTCCCATAGGTTTTTATTCCTTTCTCCACTTTATAAGAGATTGCATTGTACATGGGTACCTGATCAGGCCTACCTATCAAGACCCATTTAGCCTACCTAATATATTCTTAAGGGGGATGTTGGTGTCTATTAAGCTTGCGTAGGAGTGCATATTTAGGAGTCTATGTTTAGCCTTGAGCTATACTTGGCATGCCTATATTATATTTGTCTAAGTTAAGTGGTTGCTTTTCCTATTCTTGGAGCACCACTTTTCTTAGTGAGCTTTTTCTATTATTGGCTTGACTATTCTTAGTCAATTATGCCCTATATGTACTACATCTTGGAAGCTAACTCATAATCACATATTTTACATTCCAATTGTCCATTGTTTGCAATACTTTTTTCTTGTAGGTTGAGCGTGCTCCTATTCATCTCGCCCCCGGTGGGTCGAATCAGTACTTGAATTCACTTAATCTTCCTAGTTTCTACAATTATAACCAGTCTAAGAGAGGCTCCCCCTTCATATAAATCACATATGCATTCTAGAACTCGCATTGCATGAGTAGTTCCAAATCTTAAAACTAGTTGAAGGCATTAACATCTCCACCTATAACACTCACATAGAGGATGTGGCTAACTCCTCTATTAGATAGTTTCAAGGAAAGATACAATGATATGCTAAGTATATCGAGATAAAATATATCTCATTACCAATCTCCATAGAAAAATCTACCAAGCCATCCACACTAATGAATTAAAAGATCAAGAAGCTATCAAGCTAGTACTAGAAAATAATGAAGTACAAACAAAAACATTTGACTCCATACAATCCTCAACTCCATACACATAAGAACCTTTAGGAAGAAGATTAATATACGAGGGAGGAGAGAATCTACAAATCAAACCATGTCCTTGTAGAAACACTAACATGTGCCAAGATGTGTAAAGTAAGATCTTCTCCAACACTCCCAAACTAAAAATATATCAACATCTAACCACTCAACTCAAAGTGAAAACATCACAACAATAGATGTAAAACTCTCTTGAATTAAAGGTAGATTAAACAAACCAATCATTTCTATAACATAGGAAACATGCCCAAATCCACAAACCATTTCATGTACCTCTTCAAACAAGTCCTAAAAACTATTACCATAGATTAAGACCAAAGTACAAAGAGAACAATAAAAATTTATAAATCCATGAATCTACTTCTTAAAAAACCCTCAGAACTGACAAAGCTCATAACTAATGCACATGAGAAGATAAGATACAAATAAAGAATTCATATGATAATTAGGATGATAACACCTCTTAGATCATTCACCTTAGAGATCATTCACCTAGTGATTAGACCGATAGTGGGATACAAGGTTGTCTTGTGGACACAATACCAAGCAATAAGAGATTTTAATACAAGGAAGCCTTCTCATCATGTCCATAATGAACTCACATCCATATCTAGATGTAAGCTCCTTATTCCTTCTATTGAAAACCAACACATATCTCTAAGTATAAAAGTTATCCAGCCTCACCCATGTCTCTCTAGTATCCATGAGCTTTCAACTTATCAATCCATGCCAACTTGAAATGCAACCTAAAAAATCATGAAGCTCCAATCAAATGATCAATACTCAAAACCAAAGTGCCTCAATGGGAGATTATAAATAACACCTTCAAAAAATCATCTAAGAGTTCTCCCTAAAAAATAGATGTTAACATCTCCAAACATATGAAGATAAGCATCCTCTATCAATAGAACCAAAGATGTCAATGAACCCTTACTACAACCAAGAAGCAGAATCCAAGAGCTCCTCATGGCACTAGAAAACCATTATAGAAGATCATCCATCTAAAATGATAAAACCACATTACTACTAAAGCTCCCATTGAAAGTGATATCAATCTATACATGGCATCAGGATAAAAATCCCCTAATAAAAGATCATCCATGGTTGTCACATAGTTAAACTACGTGTACTGCAACATCGGCAACTTTGAAAGAACTAAGACCTTGAAGATAAAAGATAGAACTATGTAACTACACAAACCTCCCACAGAAAGTGGTATTGATCTGTAGATGATATAATGAGAAAAATCACTACCAAAGCTCCATTGAAAGTGAATAGAGCCTCTCATGCATCATAGCCAAGTACTAAAAGTCCCATTGTACAACTATATTAGGTATGTTGCAAGTATGTGCATAATCGGTGTTGTCATTGATGTCAACATATCTTTGTTGTCATTGGTGTCAACTATGTCCTATTCTATTACTTATTTTAGAAGCTTTGTATGTTGAGGATATTGACAAAATTGGCCTCTCTGGAAGAAACAAGTGAGTTACAGTGAAGTGCAGTATAGACAGTGAGTTGTATGCTAACAAACAGTCCAGTAGATTACTTTGTATTTCTTTCTACTTGAAGATCTTGGTCTATGGATTGGAAGTTATTTAAAGGGATGTATGAAGATGCTAAATCCTAAGTTTGAGACTCCTATGTGAAGAATTGAGAGAGTTGCATTTGACCAGAGTAAAACCTGCTTTCTCTAATTATTCTTTGGTGACAGGGAGAAAGTATTTTCTCCACACTGCTCCGCATTAAAGTATTTTTCTCTACAATTGTAAACAGAAGTCTAGGATGACGATAAGTGCCTACAATTGCAACAGTTCATGTTTTGGTGGTCCACAAGCTATCTTTCTTTTATGATAGTTGAAGACAGTGAAGTTCATATGCTCCAATGTGAAAATCTCATGAATAAAGTGGTTTGAGTTTGTGCAGTTGCTCCTGATGATTTCAATGTGCTTTTGGATTCCTCCTGATCATGGTCCTACCTTTACATTGGTCTGTGTTAAGGAAATGAGATCGTGTTTGAAGATTATTCCCAGATAACATAGCGTGCGACTAGTCTTAGCTGACTTGGTTAATTCCAATAATTGCAGAGATGTCTTGAAGATTATGGGAGCGTGTTATGCCATGGAAGATTGTGTTTGATTCCTAGCTAAGGCATGGTGTGATCTACATACATCTATGCTACAAATCTCTAGCATAATTTTGTATTAGGTAAAGACCTATTTTGTAAAATGTTTGTAATGCCGACCTTGGAGATTGTTCCAATGGTTGATGATTGTAATGCCGACCTTGATGATCATTCCAAGGTTGATGAAGTGTATAAATACTTGTAATTGAGTTGTGGAAAAGATGTCCTTGTGTGAAAATGGGAAGATAAGGAAAAGGGCGAACAGATAAGGCAGAGCAGGGCAGAACAAAGCAGAGGAACTATTGTACTTCAATGTATTAATATCAAACATTAAGAAGATGCTGATTTTGGCAGTGAACCTGATAGTGAGCTACTAGTAGGGTTTAATAGCCCTTATTGTAATCTTTCTAGGTTTAGGGTTGAGGTAGTGACCCTACTAAACCTAGCTATACTTCATGGCAATGAGCCAGTATGTTCTAGGCCCATGGAGTGACCAAGCCTGAACATCATTTTCCAAATATTACAATATATTTTGAGAGCTAATCCTCTCCATGGTTTTTCCCCACCTTGGGGTTTTCCACATAAAAATCTGGTGTCTCTTATGTTTAATGATGCATCTATGTTTAAGTTTCTAATTTCATGCATTCATTGTTTAATCATAATAAGTGCAGACAAGTGATTAATGTTTAAGTGTAGAAGTGTTTGAGTTTTTGGGACAACTGATTCACCCCCCATCTTAGTTGTTTGGTGTATTTCAACAATTGGCATCAGAGCCAAGTTCATTTGAAGAAAGTCTTACAGCTAGAGGAAGATCCAAAATTTCTTACAAGAAGGAAGCACCGCATTTTGATGGGATGAATTATGATCTTTGGAAGGCACGAATGAAAAGTCATCTTCTTTGTGTAGGTTACAAAGTATGAAAGTTGTAGAAACAAAATACACCTTGCCTCAAAATGCTTTGGCGACTAAAGCTGAAATCAAAGAATATGAAGTGGATTTTAAAGCACAAGATGCTATGTTAAGTTGATTGAATGACTCAGTACTGACAAAAGTTGTGGATATTGAAACTGTAAATGAGGTATGGGAAAAGCTAAAAAATTTGTATGAGGGAGATGATTCTATCAAGGAGGCCAATCTACAAAGCCTGAAAGTTAAATATGAAAGTTTGAAGATGAATGAAGATGAAAACATAATATCCTTTATGCAAAGAGTTGATGAACTTGTCACTGGAATAAAATGTATAGGGGGAACTCTCAGTGATAAAGAAGTTGTGATGAAATTTCTCAAATCACTACCAAAGTCCTACAGTCATAAGGTATCTGCAAGTGAAGATTTTATGCAAGTAAAAGCTATTGACAGAGACCAGTTGTTTGGCAAGCTTACTGCCTTTGAAATGACATAGTTTGGTGATACCCTACCAAAAGTTGAGACTACCTTCAAAGATAATACTTCTGGGAGAACCTCCAGATCAGAAAAGTACAAGGTAGAATCTGATGATGGGTTTGATGAAATTGAAGCCAACTTTGTGGATAAACTACAAAGAGGATCCAGTAAGATCAAAGGTAAATTACCTTTTGAAGATTTTTCCTGTGGTAAATTAGGCCACTTTGCTTCCAAATATCCTAAAAGAATTGAAAGAAATAGGAAAATATATGAGAATAGGCCTAGGATCCAAAAGAAATGTTATTATGTTGAAGATTTTAATGATGATGAAGGAGTATCAGATAATGGTGAACTAGATAATGTTAGTACTTCTGGTAATGAATGCTTGTTTATTGCTATTAAGGAAGAACTTGTGTCTACTAATCCTGCTAGCTGTGTGAAGGAAGAAAAACTAGTGGAAACTGATTTGGCTTCTCAGGTTGTTGAAGATGAAGATGAATTGGTTATTGATAGTGGGTGCTCAAACCACATGAATGGTAACAAAAGTAAGTTTATGAGTTTGGAAAGATATAATGGTGGACTGGTTAGGTTTGGAGATGATACAACTGGTAAGATTTGTGGAAGCATAATACTAAAGATGTCTTGTATGTGAAAGGATTAAAGCACAATCTTTCAAGTGTGGGTCAAATGTGTGACAAAGGTTATGAGTTAAGCTTCAAGGACAATGGATCCAAGATTAGGGAAATCTCTGGAATAGTCATTTCAACTAGTAAGAAGACCAGAGGTAATATCTATCACTTGAACGGAACTAATAATTATTGTTTGTTGGCTCAGACTAATGAAAGTTGGCTATGGCATAGAAGGATGTGTCACCTCAATTTTGATAATATTATGAAGATAAGTACTGCACAGGCTGTTAGAGATTTGTCTAAGCTTGTGAAGCCTGCTAATCCTATTTGTAACTAGTGTCAATTTGGGAAACAAACAAGAACAAGTTTCAAAAGCAAGGACCAATTAGTTGATGGACTACTGGAACTAGTGCGTAAAGATTTGTGTGAACCTACCAGAGTAAGAAGTTTGCAAGGAGATAGGTATTTCATGTTGCTTATTAGTGATTATTCTAGAATGACTTGGGTTACCATTTTGAATGAAAAATCAAAAGCTCTAGATAAGTTCAAGCCATTTAAGGCAATGGTTGAAAATGAGATGGATTTGAAGATCAAATGTTTAAGTTCTGATAGAGAAGGAGAGTTCATATCAAATGAATTCAATTTCTTTTGTGAAGAACATGGGATAAAGAGACAGTTATCTACATCTAGAACTCCACAACAAAATGGAGTCGTTGAAAGGAAAAAATAGAATAGTTCAAGAAGCTACTAGAACCATGATAAAGGAAGATGATTTTCTAGAAGTATATTGGAGAGAGACAATTCACACTGCTATATATATCCTAAACAAAGTCCAAGTCAAAGGTAATAGCTCCAAGACTCCTTATGAATTGTGGTATGGTAAAGTTCCTACTATGAAATATCTCAAATTTTTTGGTAGAAAATGTTATATCAAGAAAGAAGAAGATCTAGGCAAGTTTGATGAAGGAATCTTCCTTGGTTACTCAACCAAGAGAAAGGCCTACTAGTGTTATAATAAGAGGCTGAATAAGATCATTGAGAGTGCAAATGTCAAAGTCGATGAAAGTAAGGAAAGGTCTCCAGAATCAAGTGGGTATGAATCAGATAAACTAGATGTTTCAAAAGTGGTGTAGCATGAAGACAACTCAGATGAAGAGGATCAAGCTCTAGAAAGTGCTACCAAGACACCAAGGTATGTAAAACTTAATTATTCTGAAGATCAAATCATAGGAGATAAGAATAAAGGAATCCTGACCAGAAGAAGAGCTACAAAAGAATAAGTAAATTTATGTTTGATCTCCAAGATTGAACCTAAGACTGTGAATGAAGCTTGTAATGATGAGAATTGGGTAAAAGCTATGAAAGAAGAATTGATGTAGATAGAGAAGAATCAGACCTAGGATCTTGTCCCCAGACTAGCAGATAAAAATGTAATTGGTACCAAGTGGGTTTTCAGAAACAAGATGAATGAGACTGATGATGTAGTAAGAAACAAAGCAAGGTTATATTGCAAAGGATACTCTCAAGTTGAAGGAATAGATTTTGAGGAAACATTTCCACCAGTGGCAAGGATTGAATCTATAAGAATGTTTCTAGCATTTATAGCCTACAAAGATTTTAAGGTATATCAGATGGATGTAAAGTCTGCATTATTGAATGAAGAGTTGGAAGAAGAAGTCTATATTGAACAACTAGAAGGATTCCAGTCATCACATCAGGGTGACATGGTATGTAGATTGAAGAAGGCATTGTATGGGTTAAAACAAGCCCCTAGGGCCTGGTATGTTGGGTTGGATAATTATCTGATATAGTTAGGATTCACCAAGGGTACTACCAATAGTAATCCCTATTTGAAGATCAATAATGAACAAATCCTAATTATTGCAGTATTTAGTGATGACATTATCTTTGGAGGCAATAAAGGTATGTGCATAGTTTTTGTTGGATAAATGCAAAGTGAATTTGAAATGTCCATGTTTGGTGAGATGAATTTCTTTTTAGGTCTACAAATAAATCAATCAGATAAAGGTATCTTCATTTCTTAGTCAAAGTATGTGAAAGAGTTGTTAAAGAAGTTTGGGATGGAAGAATCTAAACTGGTAAATACTACCATGATAACTGGTTGTAATTTGAGCAAAAATGATGATTCACCTATGGTAGATCAAAAAAGATATAGATCTATGATTGGAGGATTACTTTATCTGACTCAAATTGGACCTGACATAATGCATGTAGTTTGTCTTATCGCAAGATTTCAAGAAGAGCCTAAGGAGTCACATGTGATAGTAGTCAAGAGAATTATGAGATATTTGAAAGGCATAATGGATTATGGTTTGTGGTATCTAAAGGACAATTATTTCACTCTCATTGCATACACGGATGTAGATTGGGCTTGAAATGTAGATGACAGAAAAGTACAAGTGGAGGTGCATTCTCTTTGGGAAAAAGTCTGGTATCTTGGATACGCAAAAAACAAGACTCAATATCTCTATCCACTGTAGAAGCAGAGTATATTGTAGTAGCATGTAGTTGTACTCAAGTGTTGTGGGTGAAGTAGACATTAAAGGACATCAGAGTTGTGTATGAAGATCCAATTTCAATCTTTTGTGACAATACAAGTGCCATAAACATATCAAAGAATCCAGTAATACATTTCAGGATAAAAAACATATCCATAAGGTATCACTTTCTAAGGGAAAAAGTGACAGAGAATGACGTGAAGTTGGAATATGTATCTACAAAGGACCAGATTGCTAACATTTTCACCAAACCGCTACCTAAAGATACTTTTGAGTATCTCAAAGAAAAGTTAGTGGTTATTACCCCTCCTTCTCTAAACTAAGATGCACAAGAGTGCATCAGTCCAGTGGTGCTTAGAGTTCCTTCTTCAGATCTAGATTGATGCTTTTAGGGATACTTCTGAGGGGGAGTAGTTAGAGAGTTTAGAAGTAAGATTAAATCAGAGCAGTAGAGTGCAAGTATGTGCCCTTTTCCATTGATGTCAAAGGGGGAGAGAAGTCATGTGAAAAACTCATAAAGAAAGAGTACATATGTGAAAGAGATAGGGGAGAATCTTGTCTTGATGTCTGTTGCAATTTTTCACATCATATGTTCCCTTGAATGACAAAGGGGGAGATTGTTCCAAGTATGTGCCTAATCGGTGTTGTCATTGAAGTCAACATATCTTTGTTGTCATTCGTATCAACTATGTCCTATTCTATTACTTGTTTTAGAAGCTTTGTATGTTGAGGATATTGAGAAAATTGGCCTCTTCAGAAGAAACAAGTGAGTTACAGTGAAGTGCAGCATAGACAGTGAGTTGTATGTTGAGAACAATCTAGTAGATTACTCCGCATTTCTTGCTACTTGAAGATCTTGGTTTGCAGATTGGAAGCCATTTAAAGGGTTGTCTAAAGATACTAAATCTTGAGTTTGAGTCTCCAGTGTGAAGAATTAAGAGAGTTGCACTCACCAGATCAAAACCTGCTTTCTCTAATTATTCTCCGGTGACAAGGAGAAATTTTTTTGCTCCACATTCCTTTGCATTAAAGTGTTTTACCTTGTGATTAAAAAGGGAAGTCTAGGATGATGATAAGTGCCTACAATTGCAAAGGGTCATGTTTTTGTGGTCTACAAGCTATCTTTCTTTTATGACAGTTGAAACAGTGAAGTTCATATGCTCTGGTGTGAAGAATCTCATGAATAAAGTGGTTTGAGTTTGTGCAGTTACTCCTAATGATTTCAACATTCTTGTGGATTCCTCATGATCATGTTCCTACCTTTACATTGGTCCATGTTAAGGAAATGAGATCCTGTTTGAAGATTATTCCCAGATAACATAGCATGCAATTAGTCTTAGCCAACTTGGTTAATTCTTGTAATTGTGGAGATCCCTTTAAGATTATGGAAGCATATTATGGCATGGAAGATTGTGTTTGAGTCCCAGCTAAGGCCTTGCATGATCCACATACATCTATACTACAAATCCTTAGCACGATTTTGTATTAGGTCAAGACCTATTTTGTAAAATGTTTGTAATGCCAACCTTGGAGATTGTTCTAATGGTTGATGATTGTAATGCCGATCTTTATGATCATTCCAAGGTTGATGAAGTGTATAAATACTTGTAATTGAGTCATGGAAAAGATGTCCTTGTGTGAAAATGGGAAGATAAGGAAAAGGGCGAGCAGATAAGGCAGACCAAGGCAGAGCAGAGCATAGGAACTATTGTACTTCAATGTATTAATCTCAGACATGAAGAAGATGGTGATTTTGGTAGTGAGCCTGGTAGTGAGCTGCCAGTATGGTTTAATGGCCCTCAGGGTTTAACAACCCTTATTGTAATCTTTCTAGGTTTAGGGTTGAGGCAGTGAGCCTGCTAAACCTAGATGTACTTCATGGCAGTGAGCCAGTATGTCTTAGGCCCATGGAGTGACCAAGCCTAAACATCATTTTTCAAAGATTACAATATATTTTGAGAGCTAATCATCTCCATGGTTTTTCCCCACCTTGGGGTTTTCCACATAAAAATCTGGCGTCTCTTATGTTTAACGTTGCATCTGTGTTTAAGTTTTTGATTTCATGCATTCATTGTTTAGTCATAATAAGTGCGGACAAGTGATTAATGTTTAAGTGTAGAAGTGTTTGAGTTTTTGGGACAACTAATTCACCCCCTCTTAGTTGTCTGATGCATTCAACAAGGTACACCAAATAACCATCTCTTCATCTCACTACAATAAACATACTGATACAATAATGTGACCAAGAAAGGCCAACCAAACACAATTTGTATTAGACAATTCCCAAAATCTACACACATGCAACATATGAAAGGATAAAAGCATAGACAATACTCCAACTAAAACCAAATAAATTGCACAACCCACATATCTCGAATATTACAATAAGTAGATTCAGCACAACATTAGTAACATGAAAAAGAGAGACAACTAGAGATAACATGTAGATTCTCCATGACTCTTGAACACTAGATCAATTCTAGATCTAATTTATAATAAATCCATAACAATGTAACCATAATTTAGGAACCGAACAAGTAAATATTTTGAAATTTTAAGTGAAGAAAGCACATACCAATAGCTCCACACCCATGAATACTACAACCAACCTCCTCAAACAATGTACAAAGAATATATGCAAATCCATAACTATCTCTATCTAGAAAACTCCTAAATAACTGTCTTTTCATAGATCTACAAAATCACATATTGTGGTTAACATGCAAAACCTATAAAACTATCCATGCAAATTTGAATCCACTTATATATCTATAGAATCACAAATTTATAAAATACCAAATATATATTCTAAAACAATGGAATATCACAGATATACAAACACACAAATTTTAATCAGGAAATCTACAAAACCCACATTCAAAATAACATGAATCTAACACATACAACTATAAATATCCAAATAGGTTATAGGATTTTCTAGGAAATTTAGGCCAGCAAAAGACCAATTCCACAACTATCACAAAGTACATGCAAATGGAGGAACTTCATTGTCCGAGAGCTTCTAATTCATTAAAAGACAAACTCCACAACTTACATGCAACCAAGGGATAATCATCTAGTGCTTTCATGCAAATAGAAGCTAAAACCATGAACCCAACATAAGCACTCCTTATGGTAGTAAATATAGCTAGTGAGTTCCCATGTGACTAGGGTGCCAAAAGAAGACACCCAACATGAACACTCTTCCACTATACATAACCACATGACAAAGGAAAACAACCAACATGTCAACAGGTAATCACATACTAGCAAATAGGAGCTCCAAGTCAAAATCATGTAACATGTAGAAAATATGACCAACTCTATTGAACCTTTCTTCTATTCCACCAATGCTTTCCATGTTGTTTCCTAAACTAAAAACTAGATCCACTAGAAAATCAAACTAATACAAGGATTAATAACTTTCTAATTCCTTCCAAGAGATTCCCACAAGCTCTCCAATCTCAATAAATTAAAAAAAGAGGAAACCCAATCTCAAAAATCAAACTAGAATAATACACAAAATCAAATCAACACGGATCCATCACATGCAATGACATGCAAGCACAAGAAACCAACATGTGAGTCCATGCAAGTACATGTAAAAAACATGCAAGTACATGCAACTCACATGCAAACCATAAAACAACCTTTGCTCTGATACAAAATTTTAGGAAAACTACCCACAAACCCATTATTAATTAAATTAGATTATACATAATTATTAAGCTTTGGAAACATTTCCACATTATCCCTTCAATGAGATTATTGTAGTAATCAAATGTATAAAATTTTCCACAGCATTTCGACATATAAATAACACTTAGAAAAGAAAGAATGGGAGATATAGAAGGAAAATCAACAACAAGAAAGAGAATCACATAGATATACATTGGGAAAACCCCCTCAAGAAAATCCCAACCTTCAAAGCATCAAACCAATGTATTATTCGATAAATAATATTTATAATACAATATTAGGCTCTTGCCTCCATGGAGATCAATATCCTCTTCCTTTGGTATAAAACTAACACCATAACCCTACATAAAAATTCTCACTTCTCAATCTCCATCTCAAGCATCCAATATATAGCTAAAGACAAAAACTACAAATAGATAAATTGTGTCATCCAACTTGAGTGCTCCACTTTGGTCTTATCCACCTTTTTGGTAATATGCTCATGACAACTAAAGAACTTCCTTGATTTTCTCCAAGTTCACACTTAACTCCCTCTCTTAATTATGTTCTAATTATACAAAGTCTTACACACCTTACAAGTTGTCATAGTTGCATTTAGCAACTTCCATGATACTAAGTGATAAATACCAATTGCTAAAACATAAACTACAAGTGACACATAGTGCTACTCTAAGTGGGATGCCCATAGTATGTGGGTACATAATAAATTAAATAAATAAAAATAGATAAATATTTCAAACATTAGGACTTACAAGGTATATGTCACACCTAATCCCAACAAAAATGAAGGAAGATAAAAAATGATTTTCTTATCCCAAGTTAAAGACTAAAAAAGTCCAAGCATTATCTAACTGATTCGGATTTTACTTTTCAAGTATGATTGTTACAGGTTTCTTTTAAGAGCTTGGTCAACACTAGCTAATGAAGTTGAACAATATACCATTATTTTATCTAAATTTAATGTAAAGGGAGAGGAGCCAGCTTATCAAGAAAATATATAAAAACCAATAAGTGTATTTACTTAAATGTTAGATCTTAAATAATTATTAGTGAAGACTACATATAAAGAGTAGATCTTATGTAAATTTAAATGAAAAGGTAAAGGTAGGAAATTATAAAGGCTATATTTTAAGTAAATTTAACTAAAAATATACTCCTCAATTATAAAATTCAAATAAAATCTTTTACTTGAAGATTATATTTTAAATCAATTTAAGAAAAAATACCTTTTAACTATAAAAGATCACATCTTAAATAAATTTAAGTGAAAGGATAGCACCAACCATAAAAGGTAAATGCAAAATTTTATATAAATAAGTTCTTCAATAAATTTAATTGCATAACATACCTTAGTTATAAAGAGCGGATCTTAAATAAATTTAACTAAAAAATATCCTTTAATTATATAAATTGAATCTCTAATAAAAATTAAAAATCTAATTTAACTGAAAAAATACACTTATAAAAGTTACATAAAAATTTTCATTTAAATATTAGAACTTAAATAAACTTAACCTAATGAGTCCCTCAATTATAAATGCCAGATTTTATGTAAATTGAAATGAAAAAATACCCCTAATTGTAAAGGGCAGATTTGATGTATATATAACTAAGAAGAAAGCTTCAATTATAAAGGTATAAAAGGCCAGATATAAACCTTCCACAAATTCCACTTAAAAACAATTATAAAGGCGAGATTCGAATCCTGCTAAATCTAACACTAAAGATGTATCTCAGTCAGATACAAATCTTACTAAATTTAACAAATTAGATCAGATATAAATCTAACTCAACTCGTCGACAATAGACACAACCGAGAAAACACAAAACATTTTGTTTATTCATTGCAACAGTTATCGTTAGATAGGCACGGTGATTAAGCTTTTATTGTGGATACACCATACATACATAATCACTATCAGCACTGAATGAAGACGCTATTCCAGCCAAAATCAGTGCAGCCATTTGCACTGGCAGTAAACTGAGAATCCGCTGCGCCCTCGCAACTAGCAGCATTATAAACAGTTGCAGGCTGTCCTTCGTACACAAACTCAAATCCTGCGTGGAAGGAAAAGTTAGAACACCCACAATCACTGTAACGAAATGCCTGGGTATTACACCCAGGCCCTGACCACACGGTAAAGTGACTACCCACAGAAGGCTTTAGAAACAAGAGCCATACAAGCAATACTCCTATGTATTTCAAAACATTACTTTTCTTCATGATGTTACAATCAGATGTGGTTATACAGATCGAATGTTTACCTATATAGCTGAAGGTGTTGGGCGTTGTATTTAAGAGGAAAAATGGGTTCGAATAGCGTTACTATTATTGTTTCTAACGTCAGGATAAAGATTGGATGAGTTTTTGCCTAGTTGCCAGAAAAGATCCCGAGTACGGGTCGTTTTGCGTTTCCAAGGCCTGCAACTGTTTACTCTTTGTTTTCTTAGGGCGTCATTTCCAAAGGTCGCCATGCAGGAAGCGAATTTTCATAGAAGATTCCATTAGCTTTTGCTGTTGTAAGTTGGCTTGCAAACGGAAAATTTGTTTTTCGTTTTCGCAAGGTATCGTTTCCTCCTATGTCTTTTGATTAGTTCCTGCCGGCAAATAAATATTTTAAACTAACCAATCAATAGCCACGGTAGTTCTCGTTCACTGGGAGAGCTACGGAAGAGGAGTCAATAGTTATGTGGGTTACATGTTTGTGACTGTGTAGTGGTTATATGGAGTTGTGTAGCAACTCCATTTTGTTTTAGAAATGTAGTATGGATTGTTATCTATCCATAATTAAGGTGTGGGGTGTGACTCATCATGCATCTTGCCACATCGAAGCATATAGTGAGAGGTGTCCTGAAAATGTACCTTTAAATATTTGACCAAAATCTTATTGTGGAATCCCTAGTAATTACACAAAAAATATCATTTGTTGTTAGAACATCATATTCTTATTTAAAATACAACTTATACGCAACCTAAATGAAATGAATATCCTTTGATAACCATAAATATTGTTATCTCTAAGCCTTATATCTAACATAAATGACCCCATAGTATTCAACCCAAATGATCTCAATACCTAAATTATAGTTATTGTTATAAAACCAACATATTCTTATTTAAAATACAACTTATATTTAACATAAATGATCATATATAACCTTTAGATAACCCTAAATCCTTTTATATATAACCCTTAAATACAACATGAATAACCACTGAATATTTTGGTGACCCTAAAACTTGTTATACCTAACCTTAAATCTTGTGATCATGGTTATTCCATTATTCCAACCACACACTCCAATATACACAAGAATGATAATTTTGACATAGGAAGAAGTTCCATATTTTCTTGTTGTTGTACATGATTTTCATGCAAAATAAGAGATTCTAGATTATATCACTCACTATGGATAATCATCTCATGCTACTGTAAGAGATGTTTTATCTTATATCAAGTCAAAAACTACTGATGGTTTTACCTAGAGATGGAAACATTGATGAGAAGTGGCTTTCTTTTCTTGAGATGTTCCTTAAGGTGCTAGTAGATAAAAAGATTGGTAGAGTTTAACAGTTGACAAGAACAAACACCATAAATTTTGGTGATAGTGATGAAGTGTTGGCAAGAGACACTATATGGATTCATGGTTGTTGTCATTGATGGCAACAAAGGTCATCCCACATATCCGCAAGTCATGGTGTGTCTCTACCGGAAGTCAGAATGAAGATTATTGTGGTCTGGTGAACAAGAACAGAGCATGTGGCAAGGTCTGACAGACAGGTCCGGATCTTTTAGAGGAAGTATCCTGGTGCAGTTCGGATCTGGGGAAGTCAAGAGGACTACCTTGAGTGGTATATTCCAAGGATTTAGCCTCTGGTGATGGACAAGGAAAAAGATATGAATAGTTGAGTACCGGATTCTTGAGTAACAGCGTGAACAGAGGAAGAACTGACTGACAGAACATCAGACTATTTTCTGGATGTGTTACTGATGATGGTAAAGGTTGTGAAGGCATGAATCATGTTTGGCCGACATGATTAATGATATCTACAAGTATATGCTTGATCCGCATTACTTGATGTGCAAGGATTCAACCGACAGAACAGAGTTTGTGAGAAGATAGACTGTTCCGGGTGCCGACTAGAAAGATAATGAAATCACTTATGCGGATATATATATAGGATGGATTTAGTTATGAGTAGAGAAGTTAAGTGGTAAGATATGCAAATAAGAGCAAAGCAGAACAGAAGCAGTAAGAAAGATCCGGTATGTGAAAGAAAAGCACAATAAAGAGAAGAGGAAAGATGAAGTGCAGCATATCAGTGTACTGAGCCTAACCGGAACTGAACTCCAGCATATGTGGATGCTTCCAATCAGTTAAAGTATTGTATAACATTCTTTTGTAGACAGTGTGTCTCCTTGTAGGCAGTGTGCCTCCTTTGTGAGCAGTGTGCTCAGGCAGTGAGCCCTAATTGGCAAGTGCCATTTTGTAATTCCTTATTCTTCTAACAGAGAATAATCTTTGGGTTAATCACCCCGTGGTTTTCTCCCTTAACAGGGTTTCCACGTCAAAAATACTGTGTCATGTGTTTTTCATTTCATAGTAATGTTTGTTTGTTTGATTTAATGCTGCATTGATTAATAAAAAAGTTCAGAAGGAAGAAATAATTAAGATAACTGATTCACCCCCTCTTAGTTATCAACAATTGGTATCAGAGCTAAGTTCCTCCTAATAGAGCCTAACAGCTTGAGGAAGATCTGGGAGTTCAAATGGATGCATATGGTTTAAGGGAGCAACTCAAGACTGCCCTTGAGGATCTTGAACAGTCAAACTCTGAAGTCAATGAATTAAAGGAAAGACTCAAACAGGCTGATGAATTCATGAGAGAACTAAAAAACAAATTAAGTCTCTCTATGAAAAAGAGAAAGGAGCTACTCTAGCAATTGGCAAGACAAAGTGAAGAAAGTAATACAAATGAAGAGCTGACTGAGAAAACCAAGTTATGTGAAAAGTTATCAAAAGAAGTCATTATGGTAAGACATGAAATGGAATCAGGAGTTATAATGTTTACTCAAGAGATTGAAGAGAAAAGAAAAATTGAAGACAATCTAAGACAATCTCTCAAAGAGAAATCAGAAGATTGCCACCAGATGGATAGAATTATCAGACATCTTGAATCTAATCTTGAAGATGCTAAAGATAATGAAGAAAAACTTGAGGATCAAATTGTCTCTCTCAAGAGGGATCTTCAAACAACAAATGAATATAAAGAGAAATTCAAGATAAGTTCTGCTCAACTTGAAGTTCTTCTTGGAAGTCAAAAGAGGGCAGATGACAAGTGTGGTTTAGGATATGAGAAAGGAGAAAGCTCCGGATCCAGTCAGAAGAATTTTGGATCAGAAAATCCAAGGAACAGGCCTAGAAGACCTCCGGTAAGACAGCCCAATGCTCAAAGATATCCATCCTTCAATGGATACTGCCACAGTTGCAATCACTTTGGTCACAAAGCTAATCAGTGCAAAAAGAGAATGAATCAGACTAATTCATCCTTCTCTAGACAATGCTTTAACTACAAAAGGTATGGACATAAGTCTCATGAATGCAGAAATATGTAAATGAACAAATCATTGAATGGTAGATGCTTTACATGCAATAGAGTAGGTCGTATGGCTAATCAATGTAGATCAAGAGGTTATCAGTCAAATATGCAAATAAATGTTGTTTGCCAAATCTGTAATAGGTCTGGTCATAATGCAAAAGTCTGCAGAAGCAAGAATTAGGGCAAAAGAGGTCCAGTATATAATCATAATCAAGACAAGGGTAAACAAAAGATGAATGTGGATGAAGTTAGGAATGAGATGAACAAGATTTGGGTGAAGAAAAGTTTAGAGAAGGTAGAGGTTGGATCCGCACCAGACTCTGGTGCTGATATTCCTTCCAGAAATTAAGAAATGAGCTCTGGCTCAGGGGGAGACACAAAGAAAAGCCTGTTCCCCAAGCCAATCAAGTGGTGCCAGATTAGGCACAAGATGCGGAGTAAAGGGTTTGTAGATATTAGTCTTGAGATGATCCAGCTAAGATTTTAGAGGTCCACATGAAGATGTGAAGAAGTTGTGATCGATCATGTAGAACCTGTTCCGGGAGATGCTTCAGAATGATAGAGGATTACAAAAAGGTCCAGAGAGATCCGGAAGTACATTGTCTAATTCTGTGGATTGGATAGAGTATTTGGGATGTCCTTGTGATGTGTCATCTTGATTTGTTCATGGTTGGAAGATCCGCATGATGTTCATAGATCAGGACTGATCTAGTTCTTCAAGTCATCTGAATAAGGCAAACTGGAATAATATAGGTTGAGCATTTATTGCAATCAGATATTAGGGTTTGCGGAGCAATATAAGGGATTTCTCATAAATCACTTGTTCATTCTGCACTCAAGAAGAAGCGAAAAGTGGAGCTCTGCAACAAATTTCATCAAGTTCACCAAAGATCACTTGCAGAAGTCATTACATACACAAATCAATCCAACCACTCCGTGTAACTGAAGGCGCATAAGGTATTTTCCGTTTTCGATATCTCACTACAAATCTTTTGAAAAATGGCTACTCCAAATATAGTAAAGATCTCAGATAGGCCCCAACCTGAATTTAAGAAACACCCATACAAGTCATTGGAGGTAGATCCCTTAGGAGCATTCTCTAGTGTTCCACATGGCATTTTACACATAGAAGACATTAGGGTTTACATACATGCAAGTATTGAGGAATTTGGGGAATTCAAATTGAGAGATTTCTATCACAAACAACTGATAAACAATTCCTTTGAGCTTAAACCAGAGTATAAGGGTATCGAGAAGAAACATTTTGATCAATTCATTCATTTCCCCTGCTTTGAAGAAGATGAATGGGTCCAGTACGTATTGAGTAGAATGCATGACAACTTCTTATGGCTGGATAGACCCTGCAAGATCACAAAAGAGGCAATTAGGGCAGTAATTGGTCTATACTCTTCCGGAGGGATACCTATCCTCAAATCCGTCAAAAATAACATTGTAACTGAGGCCACCGGATCAAAATTTGATAAGAGGGCAATGACCATTGAAGATATTTCTGATCCGGATATCAAGTTTGCATCTATGATAATAGGATACAAGATTTATCACTCCAATAGGGAGAATTCTGTATCTGGAACTGCAGTATATACTGCCTATGAGATGCTAAGGAAGAATGCAGATTATGATCTATATGAACTTCTTTTAAACCAATTAATGGAAAATATACAAAAGATCAAAAAGGACAAAAAGAATTCTTTCATGTATGGAACACTTATATTATGTCTATTTTTCTACTTCACGAATGAGCTGCCTGGATCAAGTGGATGGGTATGGCAAAATGACAAACTTGTAGCAGTCCAGATCAGAGATTATTTACATGGACTTGGGGATGCCAAAGGAAGAAATATAGCCCTGTGGGGATACTTCAAAAACTTCCAGAGCATGATGCAGGCAAGAGAAAGAATTCCCCAGTCTATTGTTGAAAAATACAAAGACTCAGTTTGCTTTATGGTTGATACTAATCAGTGCCTAATGGAGGTAGTAGAGCCAAGGACAGTCTGGATCATGCCCATGGGGTATGAGGTTGATGAACAGATTGTGGAACTGCATGTTCAACACATGCTTAGTCGGCCCAAAGATCCAAAGGCAGAAAGGTTTGGAACCTTTGAGGAGCTGAGTGTGAAGATCCATGTGGAACTCAGAGAACCTGAGATAAAAAGGAAGGTGAGAAAAGAAGTAGAACATATTGCTCAAGGCCTAGGCATCCCAAAAGAGGCACTTGATGCCAACCGGGAAAAGAGGCGAAAGGCTGAGGAAGAGAAGAAAGAGGCAAAAAAGAAAAGCAAGAAAAGTACTCCGGTGGAAACCTCAACCCAGACCAGATCATCAAAAGGATCTACACCTATCACAACCAAAAGCTCAAAAACATCAAAACCGGAAGGTTAGACATTTGGTAAAGGAGATAAAAGGTCTAAAATAAAAGCCACAAGGGCTTATACAAGTTAGAAAGATGAAGAGGAAACTGAATCAGATGAGGGGGTAGAGGAAATAAAGAAGCAGAAAAAGAAAGGATCCGGTAAACCCTCCACAGGCCAAGACAAGGAAGAAATGGCAGGGGAATTTGTTGAAAAGCCCAGCCTATCTCTAGAGAGTGTAATCAAATCAGTCACTGTGGATGGAAACTTTCAACCAATGGCCAAATTCTATGATGACTACAATGAGGCTGACCAAAAGATCCTGCAGGAAGCCACAATCAGGTATCTAAACATATACAATAAGGCTTTCATTGAGATTATATCTCTAATTCCTAAAAGCCTAGAAAAGGAGTTAGAAATAAGAAAGAACAATGCCCTGGCAAAAGATCTTGAGATCCGGGAGCAGATAGTTGTTCAGCTATATCCTCAAATTGATCCCAAGACAATGAACATAATATTCAAAGACTGCAAAGATGAGTTCAGGAGTAAAGCAAAGATGAATCAACTCATGCTTGGTGAGACTGACAAGGTGGCCATGGATACAGAAGAGATCCTCTGGAAGGCCTTCAAAAGGTTTAATCTTCCTGTTGTAGAGGACTTGGGTACGGATCCCTCATCCACAAGTGTTGCAGAGGAAACTTCTGAGAAAGCAATAGAAGAGATGGGCTCTGAACAAACCAACATTTCTCCTCTGGTTTCCCCTACAGTCTCCGGATCCAAAGAAGAAGAGAAACTCAGGAGAAAGAAGCAGCGGTAAAAGAAAAAGAAGTTGACTGTACCAAGGTTGCAGAGAAAGAGAAGACTCCAATAGAGAAAACCACAACTGATAGTGGTAAGAATGTAGAAGGAGAGAAAACTCCAAAGGATAGCTCCAAGTCTGTAGAAGAGAAGAAACATCTATCTCCAGCAAGAGACACTGCACAAACTATCCAAAAATTTTCTGAGCAAAGAAACAATAGAAATTGATGAACCGGAGCTTCTATAAGGTCCATTCAATTTTGATTCCCTCTCTCCGGTATAGACAATGAAGATAGCTTCATTTGCAAATGCTAAGGCAAATAAAAAACTCCTAAAGTCTCATATGGAAGACTGTGAGTTGATAGAAGCTGCTTTCAGAGTGCTTGAAAAGATTATGCCATCAGTCTAGAAAGATCCCACAGCCTCCTCTTCTGGTAATCTCAAAACCTTAGTCAATAGTGTTGGTACACATTTTGATTCTCTAGAAAAATCAGCTGAAGAAAGGTCTGGAAGGAGTTTTTGGATAAGAGACTCTTAGAGGTACTAGGATTAATCTCTAATGATAGGAGAAATATGAGTATTGGAATAAAGAGCTTAGAAAATGCTCTTAAGGATGGTGGTGACATTTACAAATTGTGTATCTCCTAGTCAAAAGCAATAGTAGAAATTGAGAAGAAAATAAAAGAGGAACAGGACAAACTACTGAGTTTGTCTCAAAGTTTTGATCCTCTCTCTTACTCCATAGTAAATCAAGAATGTCAAACTATTGCAATCACAAATGCAATAAAGAACTTTGAAAAGGAAAGGAAGAATATAATTAACCGGATGGGAGAACTCAAAAGGATGATTATCCCTAAGTTAGAGACCATGCATGAGGCCATAAGTGATGCTAAGACTACTACCCAAACCAATGATCTGACAGATCTTAAGAGGGCAAAAGATTTAGCATTTTTGTTGAGTGGTCACATTTCAATTTTGGATAGAATGAAGCAAAGTTGGGCTACAGAACTCATCCAATTGAAGACATCCTTTGCAGACATTCTTTAGTTTTTGTGAATATGTAATATACAGCCAAGTATAGTAGAATTCTTGAAAACTTTGGTGTGCGAACCCTACCCTTTGCCATTGATGTCAAAGGGGGAGTGAGGAGCAGTGAAAAATGAGGAATCCAACTAAGGGGGAGCTCTAGAAAATGTATATAAAGACAGAGCATTAGCCAAGGGGGAGCATAGTGTAAACACTTAGTCATTTTTCACTAAGTGTTGCCATCAATGCCAAAGGGGGAGATTTTTGGAAAGAGACACTATATGGATTCATGGTTGTTGTCATTGATGGCAACAAAGGTCATCCCACATATCCGCAAGTCATGGTGTGTCTCTGCCGGAAGTCAGAATGAAGATTATTGTGGTCCAGTGAACAAGAACAGAGCATGTGGCAAGGTCCGACAGACAGGTCCGGATCTCTCAGAGGAAGTGTCTTGGTGCAGTGTGGATCTGAGGAAGTCAAGAGGACTACCTTGAGTGGTATATTCCAAGGATTTAGCCTCCGGTGATGGCCAAGGAAAAAGATATGAATAGTTGAGTACCGGATTCCTAAGTGACAGTGTGAACAGAGGAAGAACTGACTGACAGAACATCAGACTATTTTCCAGATATGTTACCGATGATGGTAAATGTTGTGAAGGCATGAATCATGTTTGGCTGACATGATTAATGATATCTACAAGTATATGCTTGATCCGCATTACTTGATGTGCAAGGATTCAGCCGACATAACAGAGTTTGTGAGAAGATAGACTGTTCCGGGTGCCGACTAGAAAGATAATGAAATCACTTATGCGGATATATATAGGATGGATTTAGTTATGAGTAGAGAAGTTAAGTGATAAGATATGTGAATAAGAGTAGAGCAGAACATAAGCAATAAGAAAGATCCGGTATGTGAAAGAAAAGCAGAATAAAGAGAAGAGGAAAGATGAAGTGCAACAGATTAGTGTACTGAGCCTAACTGGAACTAAACTCTAGCATATGTGGATGCTTCCAATTAGTTCAAGTATTGTATAACATTCTTTTGTAGACAGTGTGTCTCCTTGTAGGCAGTGTGCCTCCTTTGTGAACAGTGTGCTCGGGCAGTGAGCCCTAATTGGCAAGTGCCATTTTGTAATTCCTTATTCTTCTAACAGAGAATAATCTTTGGGTTAATCACCCCGTGGTTTTCTCCCTTAATAGGGTTTCCATGTCAAAAATATTGTGTCATGTGTTTTTCATTTCATAGTAATGTTTGTTTGTTTGATTTAATGCTGCATTGATTAATAAGAAAGTTCAGAAGGAAGAAATAATTAGGATAACTGATTCACCCCCACTCTCAGTTATCAACATGAAGTACAAAAGTTGGAAGTAGAAGATGATATGAGATTACTCGTCAGAAAGTAAAGCAAATTCTATCTATTTGTGGATGCAAAGTTTGGTTTAATTTTGGATGTGTGTGATGGAGAAAGGCTATGATGATGACCAATCTTGGATGGGGTCTCATTCATGTGGAAAAAGTTAAAATAATTGTGGTTGAGAAGGAGGCATCTTAAGCTTATGTGGGATTTGGTAGGGCATGAAGGCTCTAATGATTTCAAAGTGGAAATTCACACATGGATTGATATCTATTACTTAGTCAATATGTACCTTCAAATTCTAATGAGCTATGTTCTAAGGCCTAGACACATTAGCCAACACATGTGCAACACAAAATTTTCTCTTTTGAGCTACAATAATCCCTATGCTATGGCAATGGAGACCAATAATGAAATGAATCAATGCCATGAAATTTATTGCCAAATAAAATGTATGAGAAATGGTTGCAACAATATACGTAGAGTTAAGGACCATTCATCATATGGATATGAATTCAAAGCATTTATGTGGCAATGCATATGTCTGCATGCATGAATGTGAGATGTCAAGCAGAGGTGAAATCTTTATAGAGATTGTAAAGGATTCATAAATAGATAATCTATTAACACATTCCATAGGATTACATGGATAATTATAAAAATATGACTATCATGAACTATATCCAATAAAAATATCACCAAACCAAAAACTTCACATTACCCCCCCAATATTTGAAAAGAAACCCTTGATAGGCAAATAAAGCTATTTAATCACCCTTGTTAAACCATCAAGAATATTTTCCTTCAACTAAATTGACTTGTAACAAGACAACCTATCTCAATTTTTAATGATGCTTAGAAATTTTATAAATATGAGACCTCAAACAAATATAGGAGAGATGAATCATACATAAACCCATCTTACCAATAACCAAAATGAAAATATTAGTCTGACTAATAGGACATAATGCAAAATTAGAGTCTCAAACTTCTTAATAAACAACTTCCAACAATTACATGCTTTTAAAGTAACACGCTAATCCATATGCATACTTGGGAAACCCAATGTTTCTCTCCCTCTCCACTATAATGTCCTACAAGAAGAGATTGGAAACATTGGCTAGAATGAAATAAAAAAACTATATATAACCTACTTGTTAAGATTCCATTAGTAGTAGGATGTTATGACCTCCATACCAAGATTTTCTTAGTAAATGAAAATGGTAATGCTAATGTCCTAACACCATGAAGAATTTAAGCCTCAAAATTAACAACTTATCAGCCTTCTCCAAAAATTATAGAAATTTAGGCAGCACCAAATAAGCCCAATTGCAAAGTTTATAGGGCCTAAGATTCATCTCAAAAAGGGGTGAATTTGTAAATAAACAAAAAAAAAAAGGTAAACAAAGCTAGGTACCTTCTTAGACACTTACAAGTTTTTCCTACCTAATGTCAAACAAGAACCTACATAATTGTGTTGTAATAACTTACCAGAGAGGCTCATGTCAAAGTTATGCACCCTATTTAGTTCTAAATTTTTATATTATTAATCATGATGAATGATTTCAATTATGGTAGCATTATTTTATACAATAATTTTAAGAAGTTGTCTTGTTTGCTAGTAGTTCTTCTTGTCTTGAATCTATTTGTATCAATATGTCTATATTTTATCTTCAATATTAAAATGCCAACTATGTGATAGTTGTTTTAGAGTAAGGCAAGGTACTTGTAGAATTATTTTCATAGAATAGTAAAAACAAATGGAGAAAAGATAGAAGGAATTATAGATGAGATAAAGTTGGTACAATAATTAAGTCAATTTCTACTAAGAATGATTGAACAATATAAATTTTGCAACCATCATTTGGAAGATTGTTAAGTAACTAGATTAAGGAAAATCTTAAGATTGAGCAAAATTCTATGACATTCTATTTCAAAATAGTTCTAACTTTTAGAATTTTTATGAACAATGATATTGGTTTTAGTGGAGGATGAATGATTTTTTCTTGTCTTAACATTTTTTTATGTTACAGTTAAGAAGCAAAACTGAAAAAAATTACAAAATTGTTAAAGGATCTGATGTCACATGGATTTGCACCCTGTGTTGAAGGCTTTTAGGGCTCCAAAAATCAAGTGAAACATTGAGATGACCTCCAGGTGTGGGACCCTGTAAGGAGGCCAAATCTCTAGAGAGAGGCTGGTTCCTTCACTGAATGGGATATTCAACTATTCCTAAGACTAAACCTAATCTATGCACCATTGAGGAAAAGGGGAAGAGGGATGAAATGAAATGTAAGGGAGGTGATACACCAAGTTTGAATGTAAAAGCTCTCACAGAACTAAAAATGCACAAAATAACTAGATACAGTTGATAAACTTACACAAATCATGAAGATTTTAATAGAGGTAAAGAATGGATTGCAAGGAATTATACATTCACAAACAATAGCCAATTTAGAGACTACATAAAGTTAAATAAAACATGAAGTAAAACACCATATGTATTAATCAAAAGGCACTGTTACAGTAGAGGAGAATTATTTTTGGAATATAGAAGCATGAAGAATATCCAACTATTTTCCAACCCCCATTACATCTTTTTCTATGCATATAGAGCACTTTATTACATTGACCCCAGTCATTTCATCAATAAATTCACCCCCATGGGCCTATTAGAGATATTTTACAAATGAATATTAGAAGAAAATCTAATTGTCTTGACAAAAATGCAGTAAAATATTTCCAAGAAGTGGTTGAACAAATATCTTCAAATATTTGCGTTGAAAATGGGTGCTCAAAACTCCTCCTACAACAATAAATGCTCAACCATAAATTTCCTAGTTGGAGCTGGATGTTTCAATTTCATCTAGACTAGATTCATGCCTTGGAAGCAATATTTGAACAAGATTAATCATGGCAAGCCCTGATTCAGCTTCCTTTCCTTGATTTCTGAAGATTGTGGAAGTCATCTGAGATCAGGTCTTTGGCCTTCGACATTTCACCTTCCAAGAGGGAAGGAGAAAGGAGAAAGAACTACTCCCTGGGATCCACTTTGCAATGGAGTATTACAATATCAATAGACTTGGGGCGTCGGCATTTCCATCTTCTGCCTTCTCCAAGAAAGAAGAATGAATGTCTGAGCTCTGAAAGTCAAAGACTTAGCTAATCTTTTGAAATTTTTTGCAAAGTTCAGAGATCGGGCCCTCCATCTTTCACCTTCAGTGAGAAGGAAGAAGAAAGAAGGTCTGATCCCCAAAGCCCAAAACACTTAGCATTATTTCTCAAAGAAAGAGTCAAAGCTCAAGCTCTAATCATTTTTCCTTTCACCTTCCCTTTGTCCACGTGGTAGCATTCTGCAATTCCGCCAACCCCTTTTCTTCTATTAAAATATTCTCCACGGAATGGTAGAATGCCTTAGAGAAATTATCACTTAGCAAAAATTGGACTTCGAGCCTTCCACCTTCTGCTTTCCTTGATGATGTCATAGTCACATGTTAGCATCCTGCGGTTCTGCCAGCCCATGGGGTCCATCAAAAGGGTTCCACGGAATGCCAGAATGCCTTAGAAAGTTTAACACTTGTTGGGGGTCAGGCTTCAGGCCTTCCACCTTACGCCTTCCAAAAGGGAAGAGGGAAGAGGAAAAATCTAAAGTCTGAAACTCTGAAAAGGTAGAAAACACAAGGAAAACTCAAGGTTTTTGGGACTTAGTCAATTTTGAATGTTTTTCCTTGCATCTCTAAAGGGGAAAACACTTAGAGATTTTATAGATTTGGACTATTTGGCTTGGAAGCAAACTAGGACAACATTTTGGTGACTTCTCAGGGGTGTTTGTCTACTAAACAAATGGAAACTAGTGGCCTTAAGCATTCATTGGGCATAGAGTCAAAGGGTCTACAATAGGTCAAAACAACTGAAACCCTACCTCTTAAAACACACCAAAAGGAACAAGGCCTACATTCAACTAATGACAATGCAGCTTGTACAAGAGTACTTAGTGAAAGTAAAACTAAAACTTAAATAAAACCTACTCTATAACCTAAACTAACAATAAGGAAATGACTTCAAACAAAGACATTAACAAGTTCTTGAAAGTAACTACCATTTCATAACAATTTACAATGCTTCCCATGCATGTGGGCAATTAGAAAGAGGCGTGGAAGGGATGGGTATACAACAAAGTAATGAAATAATTCCCCAAGGACAAAGAACTCACCTATCCACTTGTATTTATCAGAAATGTAGCTTCCTGAAAGTGGATAAGTATGTTGATCTAGCCCTCTTTGATGCTCAACCTCATGCTTTGAAGAAAGCATGACAGGTAGTGACCCCTTCTGATACATCTCTAACTGGGTGAAATGCCTCATAGGGCATCCTCTTGAAATAGTATGCAAGCCATAACTATTGCATTCATGTTTATTCTCTAATTCTACAACATTCTACTGCTGATCTGAATGTTCTAGCTCTTCTGGTTCAATTGGGGATAAGGTCGCCTCCACCTTTTGAACATGGTGGTCATGATTTTCTAAATTAGGCTTAGAAAATGAGCCATGCACATGCTCAAAAGAGAAATCTTCCCCACCAAGAAGTTGATATCCCTGTCAGATAATTAGGAACAAATCTTCAATTTATCCTTGCCCATGTTTAATCTCCACATCATTATTTTCAATAAGATACAGAAGCTCATCAAACAAGTATGAATTATCAGCCTCTACACCTTTCATTGTAGGGCTGCATACTTGCACCTCTTCGCATGCCAGCAACTCACCATCATGTTCATTATCTCCATGTTGTTCTAGAACTACAACTAATGTTGACATTTGCATACCATCTTTGTCATCAATGCAACTGGGCAATTTGTGAAATAGAGCGGCATCACCAACCACTTTTTGAGTAATCACCACAACAACTTCATCCCTAACACCCTCATCCTTTGACTACAACTCCACAGGATTTTGTTGTTTGGGCTGTCTTTGCAACTAACCTTTTCACCATGCTCTCTTTGCATTTTTCTTTCATTCCTCTTGTTCAAAGCATGGGAAAACTCTTGGAATGAGCCAAAATCTAGAGGAATCAACTCTACCTCTTAATTAGTAAAAACCCTATTATGCTCAATGCACTACTGGTCCATCAGACTAGGCTTAACTTCATCTTGTAGCAGATCTAAATTATCAGTTTTAATGGTATGTAAGGGTTCATCATTTGTAAGTGACATTTTTCTAGCTACATATATCTCCCTCCTTAGCTCATCTTTCCAATTAACTTGGTAGACAACAGTTCCACCTTTAAAAATTGAAATAGTATTAGGGAAAGATGCCTGAATATTTTCTTGAATTTTTTGGAGGGGAGAGGATTATGGGAAAATTTGTTCCTGGGGAGTGATAATCTGAGTTTGCACACAAATAGAGTCTTGTGGAGGGGTAGAACTTTTGAGACCTGGGAATTTGTGAAGTCGGGGCTGCTCTGCTACAGGCTAAAAATATGCAAAAGGGAGGGGTTACCTAAAACTAGGAATGGATGGAACTGATTGGGCTACCTACCTCATCTCTAACTCATAAGCTGTAATCCTCATAGAAAGGTTTTCTTGAAAAAACCTTTTCTTGTGCCTCCTATTGTTGGTCACGCTCCTTCATTTCTTCATACTCAGCACCCTCTCTTAGTAGGTCTAGGAGCGCCTCCTTTAGATCATAAATATTTATGATATTGAGATCATAATTCCACTGAGGCTAGTTATACCCTCTTTCTCTTTTTTCATTAGCCAAATGTCCATCAAGCTCTAGGAACATGCCCATGACCTCATTGAACGTGTCAGCATTCACATAGTCAACATCTTGGAACTAATTAGAAGGGTAGTTGCACTGGCTAGGATCAAGATAGTCTTCTTGGGCTTGATAAAAAAACATTATTAGGCTGCCAAAAAGACATAGAAGGGACATGCAAGAGTTAAGCATTTTAAGGATGCTAATATTTTGTTGGAGCAGAGCCATACGATGCAAAGCCAGGGGTATCTTGGGTCTGATATTGGTGGTATGGAAGCATACAATTTGCATTTTGCCTAGGTGGAGGGGAGTATCCATAGCTCCCATAAAAGCTTAACATTTTAAAACATCAAAATGCTAAATTATCATACAAAATATCTAAACAAAGCAAAACAGGCTTGCAACCAGAGAAAATTGGATACATACCTAGAAGAGTCGCTAGGTTATTTGAGATGCTTCTAAAAGTAGGATAGACTAGGAGAACCACCAAAATCTAGATTCTTAGAGTTCTTTAAATGATTGAACTGGCTGCACCAATAGATTTGATTAGTAGAGTCACCATGGTGTTGGAGAAATTACCCTGAATGGCAAAATACACTAAAGACCACACCCAAAACTGTTTATTTAATGATCAGATGGTCCCACCAGGCATGCTAGAAACTGTTGTCGCATAGATTTGCACCCTGTGTTGAAGGATTTTAGTGCTCCAAAAATCCAGTGAAACATTGAGATGACATCCAGGTGTGGGACACTGTAAGGAGGCCAAATCTCCAAAGAGAGGTTGGTTCCTTCACTGAATGGGAGATTCAACTATTCCTAAGGCTAAACCTAATCTATGTAGCATTGAGGAAAAGAGGAAGAGGGATGAACTAAAAATGGAAAGGAGGTGACACACTAGGTTTAAATGTAAAATCTCTCACAAAACTGAAAATGCACAAAATAACTAGATACAACTGATAAACTTACACAAATCATGAAGATTTTAATAGAGGTAAAGAATGGTTTGCAAGGAATTAGACATTCACAAACAATAGCCAATTCTGAGAATACACAGAGTTAAATAAAATATGAAAAAGTAAAACACCATATGAATTAATCAAAAGGCACTGTTACAGCAGAGGAGAATTCTGTTTGGAATACAGAAGCATGAAGAATATGCAACTATTTTCCAACCCTCATTACATCTTTTTCTATGCATATAGAGCACTTTATTACATTGACCTTAGTCATTTCATCACTAAATTCACCCCCATTGGCGTGTCAGAGATATTTTACAAATAAATATCTGAAGAAATCTGGACTGTCTTGACATAAATGTAGATAAAATATCTCCAAGAAGTGGTTGAACAAATATCTTCAAATATCTATGTTGAAAACGGGTGCTCAAAACTCCCCCTGTAACAATAAATGCTCAACAACAAATTTTCTAGCTAGAACTTGATGTTTGACTTTCATATGGACTGGATTCATGCCTTGGAAGAAAGGTTTGAACAAGATTGATCATGGTAATCCTTGATTTAGCTTCCTTTCCTTGATTTCCTAAAGATTGCGGAAGTCGTAGGAGATCAGATCTTGGGCCTTCAACATTTTGCCTTCCAAGAGGGAAGGAGAAAGGAGAAAAAACCACTCCTCAGGCTTTGCTTTACAAAGGAGTATTGCAATATCAATGGACTTCAGGCCTCCGCATTTCTATCTTCCACCTTCTTAGAGAATGAGGAAGAAGGAAAGTCTAAGCCCCAAAAGCCAAAGACTTAGCCAATCTTTTGAAAGTTTTGGCAGAGTTCAGAGATTGGTTCTTCCATCTTTTGGCTTCAATGAGAAGGAAGAAGAAAGAAGGTCCGATCCCTAAAGCCTGAAACACTTAACATTATTTCTCAAAGAAATATTCAGATCTTGGGCCCTGATCATTTTTCCTTTCGCTTTTCCTTCGTCCACATGGTAGCATTCCGCAGTTCTGCCAACCCCTTTTCTTCTATTAAAATATTTTCCATAGAATGGTAGAATGCCTTAGAGAAATTATCACTTGGCAGAATTCAGACTTTGGGCCTTCTACCTTCTGCTTTCCTTGATGATGTCATAGCCACATGTCAACATCTTGTGGTTCCACCAGCCCACCGTGGGGTCCATCAAAAGGGTTTCGCAGAATGGTGGAATGCCCTAGAAAGTTTAACACTTGTCATAGGTCAAGATTTGGGCCTTCCACCTTATACCTTCCAAAAGGGAAGATAGAAGAGGAAAAGTATGAAGTCTAAAACTCCATAAAGCTAGAAAACACAAGGAAAACTCAAGGTTTTTGTGACTTAGTCAATTTTGGATGTTTTTCCTTGCATCTCTAAAGGGGAAAACACTTAGAGATTTTATGGATTTGGACTATTTTGGTGGGAAGAAAAATAGGACAACAGGATCTATATGGCCAAATATAATGTTTAAACATTTCCATTTGATAACGCTATTACAATTTAGAATTCTACTTCTAATGTAAGAGGTGTGAAAACTATTTTGTCTTAGTCAAGTGGAGAGTAACTAAGTATTTTGAAAAGGGTTTTAGAGGAGGTTTTCCAAATACCATATGAAGAAGAGAATGATGCTTACCAAATGATTTCCAGCACAAACAAGCTAGGTATTTAGCAAATTTGAAATTACTAATTATGATTAATGAACTATGTTTTGGTTAATGTCTGCATGGTCATGATAGAGTGATATGTAATTAGAATCTAGAATCTAGATGTCAATTCTACAATTGCTTCTACCAAATTATATAAAACACATTTATTTTCTAGAATACAATCATACTTTTATGTAGATTGCATTGTGGTGGTGTTATTTATTTTTAGTTTCTTCATACTTTTATGTAGTAAAATGCATTCTTCCTTAGAAAATAGAGAATACAATCAATCTAATATAAATATTTGTTCATACTTATACTCAAATAGATTAAATGTATTAACTTTTAATGTTATCTTACAATAATTATTCTTACATAAATACTTTGCAAAAAGATAAACTTGTATTAAACTTAATAAAATCTTACATTATAAAATTTATTGTGAAAGCAATCAAAATTTCCTTTCAAAAGACTAGTCTCATCATTTCCATTTAAGGGTTAGCATTCAAGCTATAGGATGCCTCTTGTAAAAACTTCTCAATATTCTCCATATTATGTTGCATGCTTGATTTGGGACAATTTTGTTATGCTAAAGTTAGTGACTCTTCTCATCATTTCCATGCAATTCCTTTGTGAATTTCAAATAACATTCCATTTTCTTGAGCATCTCATTCACCTACTTAATAAACCTTACAATTGTTGTAATATTAGGTTCCTTGTTTGTAGGGACCTAGAAGAGCTAGGATCCATATTGCTTTATAAAAGAATTCAAGAGAATATTTAGAAATTGTACACATTATATCTTTCACAATTATTCTTAACTTGGACCTAGTGTATATGAGATACTTCTATTCCTTTTAAAACCATACTACATGGTATGTTGATTCTACCCTGAAAAAACCAGTGTTCTCTTCAAAGTTGATGTCAGAGTCATCTCTATCCAAAGCCAATATCATGAAGTATAAATCCAAAAGGGTTTTCCCTGTCACTTCAGTGCTGTCTAATGTTGATCAAATCAGGGATATAGAGATAGGACATGTAGATATGGCAGAATTTGTGGAGAGGACCAAACAGGCTAATCCTCCCTGCTATATGCAGAAGATCATTGATAACAATATACACCTGGTAGCATCCTTTCCTATTTCTGCTCATAATCTAGAGTTTGTCCTCCAGGTGGGAAGCCACTATAATAAATATACTAGAACTGTAACTAATTCTTAGGGGAATGTTATCACGAGGCTAGATATAGAATTTTTTGATAAGATTTTCATGTGTCCACCCACAGAGAATGTTGGGGAAATAGACTTTGCCCAAGGTTAGAAGGATTTTGATGCTGATGTGGAATCTACAAAGAAACATATTAATAGTAAATGGTTGAAAACTCCTAGGAGCAATCTATCAAGATGGCCCAAGGAACTTTCGAGGAGTGACTTTATAGAAGAAGTGAGTGATCTAATCACTTTGTTGATCAGAATTAGAGGTCTTCCTTCTTCCTCTAAATTTCATGAGTGGATGTACACCTATATCAGGGTTATTTTGAGAGGGCAACAAAAGATATTATGGGGGGAACAAATCAGCAATGCTCTACATGATCAGTTGCTTAAGGTCAATAGTACTTTCAAGTTCTATATCACCTCATATTTGGTATATGCAGCTACATCCATGAGGATATTTCCAGGTCTTACTCAAGATGGGGATCGAAGGCTTGTGCCAATTTTTTAGTACTATCCACAAATAACTCTAAAAGGATCTATTCATCATTTTCAGAGGGTGAATGATGCCTTCTTTTCAGTTTGTATGTGCTTATGGAATAATGAGCTAGAACAAAAGAGAGTATCTGATGAAGCATGGGAAGTTGTTAATTCCTTTGGTTTTTTGTTTCTTCAATTTCTTACTTTTACTTATTTGAGAGTTGGATACTATCTAGGTTACACATATATGTTGCCTAGGTACCCAAGTGATAAGGTGATTCTAATGGAATTATGCAGACAGTTAATTGTTGTATATAATAAACAAATGGAATTAAAAAAGTTAGGGATTAAGTTTCCTGTGGACATTGGGAGGTATTTAGTTCAATCTTCCACTAAGGCTATGGCAGTTGAAGTAGAGATGCAACTGGTTACAATGAAACAATTCATGAACATGAATCACTTTGATTTCTGAAGAGTACATGACAAGATTAAAAGGAGATCAATGTTTCCTATTCCCATGATAGAAGATATTTGGGCTGATTTGAGAACCCAGAATAAGATAAGGAAATTGGATTACTGCAAGTTGCATCTGAGTCAGATAGAAGAACTGGGGTTAGCTGATGTTCCAGAAGGGATGGAAGATGAGGGTGATGTTCTAGACCTCAAGTATAACATTGAAAACATTGAAGCTTCATCCTTGCCACAAATCAAGTGGTCAGTGAAAGAAGAGATTTCTCTTAGGAAAAGATTCCAACCTATATTAAATAACACCAATATATGGTTGTAGAGCAAGGGTTTCAGTTTGAAAGAGTTCCTTACTAGATCAAAGATGGAGATTTAGGAACAAACGGGAAAGAAGGTGGAAAACATAACTAAGAACAAAAGTGACATTCCTTCTTATTCCAAGGTGACAAAACCAAGAATCAAGTTTGTTTCTAAAGGAAGTAAGACAAAGGAAGTTGCGGAGAGTTCTAATGTAAAAGAACTAGTTACTGAAGAAATGAATGTTGATAATGTGGAAGCTGAAAATGCTAAAATAGAACAATAGGATATTGAAGAACCAGATACTGAACATGTAGAGATGAGTGAGAAGCCATCTAATGAAAGTTATAAGGAACAAGAAATAGAAAGAGATGTAGAACATGAACAATTCAGTGCTTTGTAAAAGTCTGCTCAAAAAGATATTTCTGAAGAGCCACAAGTTTCTACAACTTTGCCTCATATTTCTGTTCCTACTAATATTCCAGTGGTTTCTAATGTTTTTGTGTCTCCTATTGTTATTGTATCTTCTAATAATACTCCCCTTCTATAAGGACTAGTTTTTGAATTGTTTTTTATTCCTCTTGATTGATACTAGTTTATCTTCTCCTTCTTTTGATATTGGAGAGCAACTTGTTCAAGGTCATTTTCTTGATAGCCTAGAGAAAAATGTTGATACTACAGGTCTAGTTTTTACCACTATTGCTCCAATTGTTACCATAACAGGTGCCAGCATGGATCCTGCTAACCAGACAATTGATTCATCTCCAAATGTCAATGATCAAACACTAACTCCATGGTTGTCTGCTTACACGCCAAAAAGAAAGAAGCAGGCTATTTCACCAAATGACATTGATATTGGGAAGTTGTTGCCTACTAAGCCAAAAGCTCAAAAGAAAAAGCCTAAGACTGTTTCTAGGCTTATTGATGACAAAGGAATCAAATATGTAGAGATTGCAAGACCTCCTCCTGATGCCATGATAGACACTTTTGATGTAAATGATTACATTGTTTCTAGAGTTGAATTGGGCAAGCTGACTCATGAAGGCCTTAAATTGGATTTTCAAGCAACAACAAGCTCCTTGTTTGTGAAATTTGATGAGGAAAACAAAAAAAAAGAACACTATAAAGCTAAGGTTGAGCAGCTCGCTATCGTTCTTCAAAAGATAGTCAAGTCATCATAAATTGTGGAACCAATGGCAGTCACTATTAAAGATCCTTTGATTCAAAAGGTTGAAAAGGTTCAAACAAGAGGAAGAGTTGTTGGTGAGATTCTGGACCAATTGTTGACATAGGACAGAGTTCTTCTAAAGATTGCAGTGGAGAGGAAAGAAAAAATGGAAAAAGCAAGAGCTGAGCTAGATAATATTGTTGATTCATTATCTTATGAACTTCAAGACCAAGAAAATATTTTAGAGGAATGGGTTGAGATGAAGAAAATGAAGGTAAGGAATTTGATTGTGATTGGTGTCGTGTCAAATTGAGAATCATATGTCAAGACCAAGGAATCCTTGAGTCATCGCACCAATGTGTAAAGAAGCTTGCTTGAAGATTTGTCACAAGTACGAGAAATTAGTGAAGACAGTGATGTCTCACTTTTGCATAGGCTAGAGGAGCTACCATGGACTCTAATAGGTGAAAATCACAAATTCCTTTCTGTAGATGAAATGATTGATGCTTTTGAGAAAATGGTTCAAAAGAACTTTGAAGATGAGGTGTTTCCAATTGCTTCAATGGATAATCTTTATGATTATCATTCAACCTTTGAGAATTTGAAGGATAACCTTGGAAAGCATGAAAAAGTGATAAAGGCATTCAAAGATGCAATTGTGAGGACCCATACTATTTCAGACAATACAACTAAACTAGATGTTTGTGAAATGGAAGCAATAAAGACTATCTACAAGAATTTCCTAAAGAAGAATGATGGTGGCAGCTGAAATTCTTCTTCATGCCTTAGTTTATTTTCAGTTTTGTATATGTAATTTGTAATTAGTTTTGGACATGTCCATATGAATTTTTATAAAACATAATTACATATGGAACATAGGAAGTCCCAAGTCAATTAGGACTCCTATTTTTGAATAAGTCAAAGTAGTTAGATTTTTCCTATTTTTGCTCCAGGCTTCTCCCTATAAATAAAGAGGGCCTCTTTTGTAATCTAAATCTTTTGTCTATTGAAAGAAAACTCTGGCGAATTGAAAAGAAAATCAAGACTTTGTGCTTCTTTGTGAGAATTAATTATCAAATATTTATCAATACAAGAAAGCAAGTTTGATTCCAATCTTTGTCTTGGAGTTATTTGTGTTATGATAGCATTGTTCTTATGTCTTACTATCATAATCTTCTTTGGTAATTATTGAAGTGTGGAGATTGTTTCAAGTGATTAAAGAGCATTCTTAATTTGATTGTGATATACTTTGTGTTATCAAATCATTTGTGAGGATTGTGTGTATGTTTGTACGAGTAAAATAGCTTGAAGACTTTGTGCTACAAGTTGTTATATTCAATCTACTTTTATCATCTTGGAGAAGACTGAAGACTTTGGGCTGCATTCAACTTCAAATAGTTCTATTTGCAATTACTAAGTGAGGTGACATAAGAATTTGTATTTTTGTGGTTTTGTGATAGTTTATAAGTTCTTTAATATTAGTTTCATTGAAATTATCATCTTGAAGTAGAAGTGTCTATTCTAAAAAAAGAGAATAGGATGAAATAGAACTACCACAAATATAGTTTTTAGTGTACATAAATTTCATAAGTTATTTGTTTGTATTAGTTAAGCAACTAGAGGGAACTTCCCCTTGCTGAGAGGAGAGAATTTGTCTCATCATATCTGTGGCTGATATAACCATTTTTCCATTAGTGAGTTAATGACAAAATATTCACCCAACAAAATCTATGCTATATCCTCAAATGAGGAAAAGATCTATCAATCTCCTCTGCATCCTCCCATGTGGCACTATCCTCTGAATATTAGTGCCATTGGAATTTGTACTGGACTAGATCCCTACTAAGAAACTTAAAGTTGCACCTCTCTAAAATTCAAGTGGGCTCCACCAACACCACTCATGGATCTTGAACCTATAAAGGGCACCAATCAAGAATATGTGACACGTCAAGATGATAAATCTTAAGCAATGACACATGAAAAACATTATGGATTTTGGCAAGTGCGGGTGGTAGAGTGAGTCTATATGCTACATGATTTATCACTTCAAAGACATCAAACTATCATACAAATCAAGGAGCAAGTTTGGACGCTTTGTAAAACAAAACTGAACTCTTCTAAGCTTTGACCCTTAGGAAGACTTTGTCACCAACTGATAACTATTTAGGCATCGTATTTCTATTTGCACAACACTTCTGATGGTTTGAATCTTTCTTCAATTTCTCTTTGATTAATCTCATTCGATCATCCATTTCCCTTAACATATCAGGACCAATCACTATTTTGTCCTCCACCTTATCCTAACTTATAGGTGTTTGACAGCTACACCCATAAAGAGCTTTGAAAGGTGCCATTCCCAAAGATGCATGGTATAAATTGTTGTATACAAACTCTATCAATATAAGATACTCCTCCCATTTATACTATTGATGCACACAATATATTCTGAGAAGGTCTTCTACAACTTGATTGACTCTTTCCATTTGACCATGCATTGGAGGGTGATAAGCCAAACTAAAATTCAACTTGGTCCCCAAAGGTGTATTGAGAGTTGTCCAAAATATAGATTTCATGTGTGTGGTTTGATCCCAAATGATCACCTCAACCACTCCATGCAATCAAAAATCTCCTCAACAAACTTCTTAGCTAAAATGAAAGAACCATTTGAAAGATTTCCTGTATTAAAATGTGCTACCTTTATCAACTTGTCCACAACTAGTAAGATAACATAATGCCTATTCTTAGACATGGGAAACCCCTAAATAAAATCCATACTTATCACTTGCCACTTTTTCTCAAGAACATTGTGAGGGTACAACAATCTTAATGGATGCACATGCTCAGCTTTGACTCATTGGTACTCCAAACATCTAGCCACAAGTTCTGTCACATCCCTCTTAAGTCTAGGCCAAACATACAAGGGACTTGAACCTTCAACCATCTTGGTCACTCCAGGGTGCCCCAAATATGGTGCATTGTGGATCTCTTCAAGCACTAACTTCCTCAACTCTCCTAAGTTAGGAATATACATCCTCCCCTGATATCTCAAAATTCCATCTAACTCAATCACATAACCATCGAACCTATGATCTAAGGGGTCAACTCTAAAATCTTGCTTCACTCTTTCATAATGCTCATCTCCTTGAAGATTATGAATCACTTTTTTCTTTAAAGTGGATCTCATTGCAACCATGTCATCTAGATGTCTTCTTCTACTAAGAGGGTCTACTACTCTATTCTCCTTTCCTTTTATATACTCAATTCCAAAATCATACTCACTAAGGCATTCTAACCACCTTCTCTATCATGCATTAGTGTTAGGTTAAGTAAATATATACTTGAGCCCTAAATGATCAATATTAAACTCAAAGGGCTTACCTAGAAGATAATGCCTCCACATATGAAGTGCATGAACTATGGTAGCTAACTCAAGATCATGTGGCGCATAGTTTAACTCATATCGCTTTAACTTTCTTGACTAATATGCAACCACTTGCTCATTTTGCATCAACACTCCTCCTACTCCTCTCGAAATGTTAGTTATAACTGTTAAGTGACCATTCGGATCTGGTATGGTCAAGAAAGGAGTAGTTGTGAGATTTTCCTTTAGCACTTGGAAAGATTGCTCACAACTTTTTGTACATTCAAACTTCTTACCCTTCTTTTGTAGCAAGGTAATTAGTGCTTCTATAATTGAGAAACCTTCCACATACTTTCTATAGTAACCTACAAGTCCCATTAAACTTCTAACTTCTATCACACTCTGAGGTGCTGGACATTCCATTATCACTTTAATCTTCTCAAGATCAACTGGAATCCCTTCTATTAAGATCAAATGACCAAGATAGTGCACCTTATTTTGAAAGAATGTACACTTAGATAGTTTACCATAAATCTTCTTCTCTCTCAAGCATTGTAAGACTATCCTCAAATGCCTTTTGGGTTCTTCTAGTGATTTAGAGTATATCAGTATGTCATCAAGGAATATCAACAAAAAATCATCTAAACAATCTTTTAAAATGCTATTCATCAAATTCATGAAGGTTTCTAGAATATTAGTCAACCTAAATGGTACCACTATGAACTTGTAGTGACCATATCAAGTTCTAAAAGCTATTTTAGAGATGTCCTCATCCTTAATCCACAATTGGTGATAGCCAGATCTAAGGTATATCTTGGAAAACACCATAGCTCCCTTCATATGATTGAAGAGATCATCTATTCTTGGGAGTGGGTACTTATTCTTTATAGTAGTTTTGTTAAGCATCCTATAATCAATGCATAACCTCAAAGTCCCATCCTTCTTCTTTACAAAGATAAGTAGTGTGTGTTGATAACTAAGAGGGGGGGTGAATCAGTTATCCTAATTATTTCTACTTTTTGAACTTTATTAATAATCAATGTAACATTAATCCAAATGAGCAAACATAATCATGAAATGGAAATACACATGACACAATATTTTTGATGTGGAAACCCTATTAGGGGAGAAAAACACAGGGTGATTAACCCAAGATTGTATTCTCTATTAGAAGAATGGAAATACAAAATGACACTTGCCAATTAGGGCTCACTGCCCGAGCACACTGCTCACAAGGAGGCACACTACCTACAAAAGACACACTGTCTACAAAAGAGTGTTATACAATACTTGAACTGATTGGTAGCATTCACATATGCTAGAGTTCAGTTCTGGTTAGGCTCAGTACACTGATTTGCTACACTTCATCTTTCCTTTTCTCTTATGCTGCTTTCCTTTCACATACTAGACCTTCCTTACTGCTTCTGCTCTGGTCTACTTTTATTCACACATCAATTACACCACCAACACATTTCACAACTGAATCCATTGTGTATATATATCCACACAAGTGATTTCATCACCTTTCTAGTTGGCACCTGGAATAGTCAATCTTTTCACAAACTTTGATTTGTCGGCTGAAACCTTGCACACCAGGTAATATGGATCAATGATATATTTGTGGAAATCATTAATCATGTCGGCTAAACATAATTCATGCCTTCATAACCTTTTCCAAAATCAGCAACACATCTGGAATACTGTTTGATGTTCTGCCAGTCAGTTCTTGCTCTGTTCACACTGTCACATGAGAACCTGACACTCAAACATTCATATCTCTTTATCCTTTTCACACCGGAGGCTCAAACCTTGGAATCTATCAATCAAGATACTCCTCTTGACTTCCCCAAATCTGCACTTCACCAAGATACTTTCTCTGAGGGATCCGGACCTATCTGTCAGACCTCGCCACATGCTCTGTTCCTGTTTACCAGACCACAACATTCTTCACTCTGACTTCTGGTAGAGACATACCATGACCTGCAGATGTGTGGGATGAACTTTGTTGCCATCAATGACAACAATCATGAATCCATATAGTGTCTCTTGCCAACAATCTCCCCCTTTGGCATTGATGGCAACACTTAGTGAAAAATGACTAAGTGTTTACACTATGCTCCCCCTTGGCTGATGCTCTATTTTTATATATATTTTTTGGAGCTCCCCCTTAGTTGGATTCCTCATTTTTCATTACTCTTCACTCCCCCTTTGACATCAATGGCAAAGGGTGGGGTTTACATACCAAAAGTTTCAAAAATTTTAACTATACTTAGTCGCATATTACATACTCACATAAACTGAAGAATGTCTGTAAAGGATGTCTTCAATTGGATGAGTTTTGTAGCCCAACTTTACTTCATTCTATCCAAAATTGAAATGTGACCACTCAAAAAAAATGCAAAATCTTCTACCCTCTTAAGATCTGTCAGATCATTGGTTTGGGTGGTAGTCTAAGCATCACTTATGGCCTCATGCATGGCCTCTAACTTAGGGATAATGATTCTTCTAAGTTCACCCATCCAGCTAATTATGTTCTTCTTTTCCTTCTCAAAATTCTTTATTGCATTTGTGATTGCAATAGTCTAACACTCTTGATTGACTATGGAGGAAGAGAGAGGATCAAAACTTTGAGACAAACTTAGTATTTTATCCTCTTGCTCTTTTATTTTCTTCTCAATCTCTATTGTTGCTTTGGACCATGAAATACAAAATTTGTATACTTTTCCGCCATCTATAAGAGCATTTTCTAAGCTCTTTATCCCAATATTCATATTCCTTCTATCATTAATGATCAACCCTTGTATCTCTGAGAATCTCTTATTCAAAAACTCCTTCCGGACCTTTTCTTCAGATGACTTCTCTAGAGAATCAAAATGTGTACTAACACTGCTGACTAGAGTTTTGAGATTACCGAAAGAGGAGGCTATGGGATCTTTCTGAAATGATGGTATAATCTTTTCAAGCACTCCAGAAGCAGCCTCTATCAACTCACAATCTTCCATGTGAGACTTTAGGAGTTTTTCTTTACCCTTGGCATTAGCAAATGAAGCAATCTTCATTGTCTGTACCGGAGAAAGAGAATCAAAGTTAAATGGTCCTTGTAGAAGCTCCGGTTCATCAATTTCCATTATTTCTTTGTTTAGGAGTTCTTGGATAGTTTTTGCATTGTCTCTTACTAGAGATAGATGTTTCTTCTCTTCTGCATTCTTAGGGCTGTCCCTTGGAGCTTTCTCTCCTTCCACGTTCTTACCACTATCAGTTGTGGTTTCCTCTATTGGGGTCTTCTCTTCCTCTGCAACCTTGGTACTGTCAACTTCTTTTTCCTTCACTCCTACTTCTTTCTCCTATATTCTGTCTTCTCCTTTAGATCCGGAAGCTGTAGGGGAAACTGAAGGAGAGATATTTGTTTGTCCATGAGCCACCTCTTCCAAAATAGAGGATTTTGAGCCCTTGTCTTTACCAGAGTCCTCTGTGATGGGAATGTTGAACTTTTTAAGAGTATTTCAGAGAATCTCTTCAGTCTCTTTTGCAACTTTGTCAGTTTCACCAAGCATGAGCTGATTCATCCTGGCTTTGCTCTGGAACTCATCCTTGCACTCTTTAAAGATCATATTCATTTGCTACAGAGTGATTGAAGGGAAGAGCTAAATGGTGACCTGTTCCCAGATCTCAAGATCTTTTGCTTGAGCATTGTTCTTCCTCATTTCAAGCCTTTTCTCTAAACTTTTGGGAATTAGAGAGATTATTTCAATAAAAGCTTTGTTGTAAGTGTTCAAAAACTGAACTGTGGCTTCCTCCAGAATCTTTTTATCTGCTTCATTATAATCATCATAGAATTCTATTAAGGGTTGCAGGTTTCCATCCACAGTGACTGCTCTTAATACAACATCTAAGGATAGAGTGGGTTTTTCAACAAATTCCTCTTCCTTCTCTTCTTCTCCTTGACCAGTAGAATGTTCACTGGATGATTTCTTCTTCTTCCTTAGTTTCCTTATTTCCTCATCTGATTTGGTTTCCTCATCATCTTTTAGGCTAACATAGGACCTTGTTGCCTTTTTCTTTGTTCTCTTCTCTCCTTTTCTGGATGATTGTGCTTCCGGTTTAGATGCCCTTAAGCTTTTGGCAGTGGCAGGTGTAGATCTCTTTGATGATCTAGTCTGGGTGGAGGTTTCTACCGGAGCACTTTCCTTGCTTTTCTTTTCTACCTCTTTCTTCTCTTCCTCAGCCCTTTGCATCTTTTTCTTGTGGGCATCAAGTGTCTCCTTTGAGATGCCAAGGCCTTGGGCAATATTTTCTACCTCTTTTCTCACCTTCCTCTTGATTTCAGGTTCTCTGAGTTGCACATGAATCTTTACACTCAGCTCCTCAAAGGTTCCAAATCTTTCTACTTTTGAGTCCTTTGGCTGACTAAGTATGTGTTGAACATGCAGCTCTACAATTTGTTTATCAACTTCATACCCCATAGGCATGATCCAGACTGTCCTTGGCTCTACTGCCTCCATTAGGCATTAATCAGTGTCTACCATGAAGCACACTGTATCCTTTTATTTCTCAACTACTGATTTGGGGATTCTTTCTCTGATTTGCATTGGATTTTAAAATTGCTTGAAGTAACCCCACAGAGCTGTATTCCTTGCCTTAGCATACCCAAGTTCATGCAAGTAGTCTCTGATCTGAATTGCTACTAGTTTGTCATTTTGCCATACCCATCCATTTGATCCGAGCAGCTCATTCATGAAGTAGAAAAATAGACATAGTATTATTCCACCATATTTAAAGGAATTCTTCTTGTCCTTTTTGATTTTCTATATGTTTTCCATTAGTTGGCTCAAAAGAAGTTCACAGAGATCATATTCTGCATTCTTTCTCAGCATCTCATAAGTAGTATATACTGTAGTTTCAGATACTGAATTCTCCCTACTGGAGTGATATATCTTGTATCCTATTATCATTGATGCAAACTTGACATCAGGGTCAGTAATATCTTCAATGGTCATTGCCCTCTTATCAAATTTTGATCTGGTGGCCTTAGTTACAATGTTGTTTTTGATAGATTTGAGGACAGGTATCCCTCTGGAGGAGTAAAAGCTAGTTACTGCCCTAATTGCCTCCTTTGTGATCTTGCAAGATTTGTTCAGCCATAGAAAGCTATCATGCACCCTACTCAATACATACCGGACCCATTCATCTTCTTCAAAATAGGGGAAATGAATGAACTAATCAAAATGTTTCTCCTGGATGCCCTTATATTTTGGTTTAAGCTCAAAAGTATCATCTATCAATTGTTTGTGATAGATGTCTCTCAGTTTCAATTCCCCAAACTCTTTAATATTTGCATGTATGTAAACCCTAATGTCTTCTGTGTGCAAAACGCCATGTAAAACACTAGAGAATGCTCCTAGGGGATCTACCTCTAATGATTTGTATGGATGTTTCTTGAATTCAGGGCAGGGCCTATCAGAGATCTTTACTATATTCATAGGATGAGTCTTTCAAAGCTTTGCAGAGAGATATTGAGAACGGAAAATACCTTTTGCGCCTTTCAGTTTCACGTAGTTGGCCGGATTGATTTCTGGATGAATTGACTTCTGTAAATGATCTTTGATGAAGTTGTGGAATTTTGTTGCAGAGCTTCACTTTTTGTTTCTTCTTGAATGTAGAATGAACAAGTGATTAATGAGAAAAACCCTTATATTGCTCCGCAAACCCTAATGTCAGGTTGCAATAAATGCTCGACCTAAGTTATTTCGGTTTGCCTTATTCGGAAGACTTGGAGAACTGGATCAATCCTGATCTTTAAACATCATGCGGATCTTCCAAATCTTTACCATAGTTTGTTTGGATGTTGCCCTTATGAACCCTACAATCCGCAACTCTTCTTGTGCCAGTTCCGGCACCGGTTGATTGGCTGGGGGAACAAGGTTTTCTTTGTCTCCCCCTGAGACAGAGCTCACTTCTTAATTTTTTGGAAGGAATATTAGCACTAGAGTATGGTGCAGATCAAACCTCTACATTCTCTGTACTTTTCTTCACCGAAATATTGTTCATCTCACTTTTAACTTCATCCGTATTCACCTTTTGTTTACCCTTATCTTGATTCTGATTATGATATATCAGACCTCTTTTGTCCTGATTCTTGCTTCTACAAAATTTTGCACTATGACCGGATCTATTACAGATTTGGCAAACAATATTTCTTTGCATATTTGACTGATATCCTCTTGATCTACATTGATTAGCCATATGACCTATTCTATTGCATGTAAAGCATCTACCATTGAATGATTTGTTTATTTGCATATTTCTGCATTCATGAGATTTGTGACCATACCTTTTGCAGTTAAAGCATTGTCCAGAGAAGGATGAGTTAGTCTGATTCATTCTCTTTCTGCATTGATTAGCTTTGTGACCAAAGTGATTGCAGTTGTGACAGTATCCATTGAAGGATGGATATCTTTGAGCATTAGGCTATCTTACCGGAGGTCTTCTAGGCCTGTTCTTTAGATTTTCTGATCTAAAATTCATCTGATCAGATCTGAAGCTTTCTCCTTTCTCATATCCCAAACCACACTTGTCATCTACCTTCTTTTGACTTCCAAGAAGAACTTCAAGTTGAGCAGAACTTATCTTGAATTTCTCTTTATACTCATTTGCTATTTGAAGATCCCTTTTGAGAGAGACAATTTGATCCTCAAGTTTTTCTTCATTATCTTTAGCATCTTCAAGATCAGATTCAAGATGTCTGATAATTCTATCCATCTGGTGGCAATCTTCTAATTTCTCCTTGAGAGATTGTCTTAGATTATCTTCAATTTTTCTTTTCTCTTCAACTTCTTGGGTAAACTTCATGACTCCTGATTCCATTTCATGTCTTACCATAATGATTTCTTTTGATAACTTTTCACACAACTTAGTTTTTTCCTTCAGCTCTTCATTTGCATTATTTGCTTCACCTTGTCTTGCCAATTATTGAAGCAGCTCCTTTCTCTTTTTCATAGAGAGACTTAATTTGTCTTTTAGTTCTCTCATGAAATCATCAGCCTGTTTGAGTCTTTCCTTTAATTCATTGACTTCAGAGTTTGACTGTTCAAGATCATCAAGGGCAGTGTTGAGTTGCTCCCTTAAACCATATGCATCCATTTGAAATCCCAAATCTTCCTCAAGTTGTTAGGCTCTGTTAGGAGGAACTTAGCTCTAATAGCAATTGTTGATAACTGAGAGGGGGGGTGAATCAGTTATCCTAATTATTTCTACTTTCTGAACTTTATTAATAATCAATGTAACATTAATCCAAATGAACAAACATAATCATGAAATGGAAATACACATGACACAATATTTTTGATGTGGAAACCCTGTTAGGGGAGAAAACCATAGGGTGATTAACCCAAGATTGTATTCTCTGTTAGAAGAATGGAAATAAAAAATGGCACTTGCCAATTAGGGCTCACTGCCCAAGCACATTGCTCACAAGGAGGCACACTACCTACAAAAGACACATTGTCTACAAAAGAGTGTTATACAATACTTGAACTTATTGGTAGCATCCACATATGCTGGAGTTTAGTTTCAGTTAGGCTCAATACACTGATCTGCTGCACTTCATCTTTCCTTTTCTCTTATGTTGCTTTCCTTTCACATACCAAACCTTCCTTACTGCTTCTGCTCTGCTCTGCTTTTATTTGCACATCAATTAAACCACCAACACATCTCACAACTAAATCCATCATGTATATATATCTGCACAAGTGATTTCATCACCTTTCTAATCGACACTCGGAATAGTCAATCTTTTCACAAACTTTGATCTGTCGGTTGAATCCTTGCACACCAGGTAATGCGGATCAATGATATACTTGTGGAAATCATTTATCATGTTGGCTAAACATAATTCATGCCTTCATAACCTTTTCCAACATCAGCAACACATCCTGAATAATGTCTGATGTTCTACCAGTCAATTCTTGCTCTGTTCACATTGTCACATGAGAACCTGACACTCAAACATTCATATCTCTTTATCCTTTTTACACCGGAGGCTCAAACCTTGGAATCTATCAGTCAAGATACTCTTCTTGACTTCCCCAAATCCGCACTTCACCAAGATACTTTCTCTGAGGGATCCAGACCTATCTGTCAGACCTCGCCATATGCTCTGTTCCTGTTTACCGGACCACAATATTCTTCACTCTGACTTACGGATGTGTGGGATGAACTTTGTTTCCATCAATGACAACAATCATGAATCCATATAGTGTCTCTTGCCAACAGTACGCCCCACAACGACACACTATGTCTAATGTACCCTTGATTTAGTAACTCTTACATTTGTGCCTTAAGCTCATATATTTCTATAGTAGTCATCATGTAGGGTGCCTTAGATTGAGGCTCAGTCCCTCGTAGAAAATCAATTGAGAAGTCAAATTCTCTCTTTGGTGGTAACTCTCTCAACTCCACATGGAATACATCTCAGAAATCTCTAAGGATTGGGTAGTCATTAAATGTTGGTTCTTCTTTGTCAAGGTCCTTTACTTGGAAAACATATATGGCACACCCTTTCCTCTTGGATTTCTTCAATTACATAGCTGAGATTTGTCTAAGCTCTAAAGGTCTCTTAGATCCATTAATTTCCACCTGATTTCCTAGGTCATCCAAACATCTAACAACTTTTTCTTCACAATTTACTAGAGACTTGTGTTTAGCTAACCATTTGATTCTAAGAATAACATCATAAGACCCTAAACATGCTACATACAGGTTAACTTGCTCCTAAAAACTTGGAAGCTCTAATTCATTGAATGCTAAGCATGAGTCTACTCTCTTTTCTACTCTATTATCATATTGTGTCATCCAAGAGTTTTTCATATGCCCAGGTCTAATAGATAACTTATATACTACTCTAGGATCTACAAAACATTCTATGGCACCCGTGTCAATCAAAATCGAAATAGGTAGTCCATAGAGCTTACCTTGAAACTATATAGGTGCTTCTTGAAAGTCTACTTGTCAATTGTCCACTACAACATGAATCTGATGTTGGGGTACTCATTGCTGATTTCTATTTCCTCTTCCCACTGATCTCTGGGGACATGAATTAGCATAATTCTCTCCTCCACTAACATATCATCCACATTTAGGTTCTTTCGGTCCTTCAGTCCTTTCACACTAGTTGTTGTTTTTGTTGTTATAGCCACCTCTTTTGTTTCCTCCCTCTTGGTTTCCACCATTTCCATCTTAAGAATTATTACCTCTCTTCAAATTCCTGATTTGTTGATTGTCACTACCTTGATTGTTATTCTAATTATAATTTTGTTGGTTATTTTGAGGTCTCTTATTGGAAAACTTTGCATCTCGCTGCTTACGTTAACTGGCCTCTTGTTGTAGATTCTCCTCTTATTTAATTTCTTTCTCAAAAATTGCATCTATAGTAAGTGGATTATGAATGTCTACCCATGCTCCAATCTAGGGCCTTAAGCCTAATATAATCTCTCTGATCTATAATCTCTCATCTGTCTGGTACTATGGAACATACTTAAGTAGATCTAAGAATCCTTCCCAATAACTGGTTACAGACATACTTCCTTGTACTAAATTCTAAAACTCTATCATCTTCTTGTCAAAGAAGAGTTATGGTAGCCACCTTTTCCTAAAAAGATGTAGGAAAATTTGCCAAGTTATTTCACCAAGTAACAGTTTCTTATATGCCTTCTCATTATCCCACCATGTTGCAACGTTGCCAGTGAACTGATATGATCCCCACATTGTGTTCATGTGATCAGAAATGTTTCAGAGCTCAAAGTTTTTCTCCTTTTCTATGATCCATGCTTCAGCTCCATCTCCAATTGTCTTTCCATCAAATTTGGGTGGTGAGATCTTCTTGAGGTCTTTTTCCAACTCTTCAGCAATCCTTACTTGATTATTAGCATTAAATCCAACCTTAAGAACCTGGACTTCTATACTTGGGTTCTCATTAGCATTCTGCTCTCTAGGATTCCCTCTAATCTCCTACTCAAGAGCATTCATTCTCATATCCTGTTGGGTCAAGAGAGCAAGAATACAGTCAAATCTTCCATCTTGATCATTATTAGCATCTCCACAATTCCTTGCATTTTGACCACTTCTTGATCCTCCACTATGATCAGTGTTTCTAGTATTCATGATGAATAATCTACATCAAGTTCACAACTTAGTATAATAGTCCCAAAAGAGGCCCTAGTGTTCAACCTAGAGCTTTGATACCAAATGTAAAGTACTCAAACCATCACAAAAGTAAAATGAAGTAAATAATCCATTTAATTACAACATCTCAAGTAAAAGATAAATCTCATAAATATGAAATCAATAGAAGTCATTAAATCTTACAAAATCAATGCTCAAATTCAAGTGAAAGCACTATAAAATAATATACAAAGTCCATTGGCTTTAAAGCCATAATTCATCCAATTACAAGTTGAAACAAATATGTTCAACCAATATAATAAATCAAAACACTCTCTAGTCACCGTGAACCCACATGGTTCTCCTGCAAGCCAAGAGACAGGAACATGGCTCATGTGCTTTTCTAGTCAACCATGAAGCAATTAATCTTCCCTAGATCCCTTCATAACATGAAGGAAACCCAACTCTACACAAAATGTCTAGCTTCCTAGAACAACTGGCAAGAGGGAACACCCGATGCAACTGGATGTCTAATGTGTAATTCTAAAATAATGAAATGCAGATTGTCTCACAATAAGATGTGGCTGAGATATATATAAGTAAAGTTTGCTAGAAAAAATATTCATCTTTTTCAATGACTGCTCATTAAGATCTAAACATTTGGACAATAGTTATAGGTTCAATTCCCAAAAAGAAGAAAAGCCATAACTGATAATCTACTTTCGGCATCCTAGCCCAAAGGCAACCCAAAACACTCAAAGCTTAAAAATCTACTGTCTTTTTCACAACAAATAAGTAAAATAATAAAAGTAAATAAAATAAAAAGAAAATAACAACTCATATTCACCTATAGTCCATTTCTAATTCCCTTTCCAAACATCTCTCACAAAAACATACTTTCAAGCATGTAATAAAGAAGAACATCATTCATTCAACAAATATAAAAATATTTTGTATAATCTGGTTTTATTCTCTAATCTTGTTTTATTGTTTAAATATCTTGTAGAAAACTAATGTTAACTACTTCCAATCCATTGTTATTTTGATTCAAGAAATTTGTTGAAATAAAGACATAATAAGAGTTTATGACTAATTTTAGCATCAAATAAACATAGTTGATAATTAGCAAATCAACTATCTCTGTTATGTGAAGTAATATAACCATTATAAAGAGTTTTTAAAAGAAGCTATAGAAAAATAACATTAAAGCTATAGAAACTTATAACAAGCTACAAAAAACAATGTTTTTCTCTACTACAGGAACTAGTAATATGGTGACAGTGATAAAGGAACTATTGTGATAGTAATAAAATAAAGATACAGAAAAACATTAATCAGGCAGCACGAACTTCTTAGAAGTTTGAAACAACAAATAAGGACTATGACATGATTTAAAGTTTAATAACAATTTAAAGGATTAAATATTAACTAGCTAATGGAGTTATTTTTACACGCTATAGGAACAACAATCAAGCTACAGGAAAAGTTTATTTATTTGCAAGCTAAAGCTTAGCAGGCCGACCACTAACAAGAAGAAAAGGTCGATCAAAATATACTAGCCATAATGGTTTGTAAAGGTCAATCCTCAAGAAAAATGTAGAGAGACAAAAATGGTAGGCATGAGCTATTAATTACAATGACCAATGGATAATTTTAATAGTTCATAAAATAGATTTAACATGCAATCGTATAGCAGGCCATGACCTATAGCTAGGGTACTCCAAATTAGGTCACCCAAGCAAGAAAATAGGCCAAAGAAAATTTAGACTGACGCTAATCAAAGAAGAGGTCGATCCAAGCATAACACAGAGGAAAAGAATGCAGGAGACAGGGTATAACCAAAGCTTAAGCAACTATCACACATGTTGACAAAAACACCACATAGACCAGAAAGAATAAAGTATTCCCGGGCCAAAATAACCAAAGCATAAGTATTATTCTACTATTAATTTATTGCTAATCATAACAAGTAAAATACCCAATTATTTGCTTTCCAAGTGGGTTGAGTCTTTGTTGCAGTCGCTGATCTTGCTTCTTCTTTCTGTCACTCCCAAAATAGTGATAAAATACTTCTCTTTTTATCCTATCATCACTCAAAAGAATGGTGTCTTTCCTTTTTGTTATCCTTGTTTTTATTCAGCATTCCCTCCTCTAATATTGGCACTCATAAATTTAGATTCCAGCCTCTTTTGGTAACTTCAAGTTTTTATTAGTTTTGCATGCATTTGTTTATTTCTAAAGCCTACAATTGTTTTAAAAAATTGAATAAAATAACTTATTTATTTCTTTCACTTGCATGAAAGAAGATTTTTTCTTTTAATCCTATTTACTGAGATTTCTAAATATAATAATAATTATAAATATAATTTATATATTTTCAATATAACATAATCACTTTAAATCAAAACAAGAAGTATTTATAATAATAACAAAGCTATTTATTAATCTAATTTATTTAAATATAGAAAACACTTATTATTGTTTATTATTAAATTAATATAAATACATCATTTAAATATAAAACAAAAGTATATTCATATTTATGACTAATCATACACTCAAAATGGACTTATTGTAGCAATTAAAACACAATATTTTTTTAAGTATTTAACCATCAATCACATTTATTATCCATACAATAATGCATAATAAGCCATTCAAAAATGCAATATGAGAATATGTGAGTGTGTGAGTACTTGCATTCATTCACACTCAACTCAACATCAATAGGTTAGTTTCCAAAAAACTAGCCAAAGCAAAACGTTATAACCACATTGATAATATTTAATAATTAAATCAGATTTACAATTCATCCAAATATACCATCACTTTAATTACCTTCACACACAAGGAATTTACTCAAAGTAAAACAATCATAGTAAATGTTCACTAATCTAGAATAATTTTGTAGTCCATAAAATTCAGATGTGACTAAAGTCACATCTTAAATAAATTTAAATGAAAAGATAGCCCTCACAATAAAAGATGAATACAAAATTTTATATAAATAAGATCTTCAGTAAATTTAACTCAAAAGCATACCATAATTATAAAGACTAGATCTTAAATAAATTTAACTAAAAACTATCCTTTGATTACATATATTGAATCTAAAATAAAACTTGAAACTATGATTTAACTGCAAAAATATACTTCTAAAAGTTACAAAAAAAATAATATTTTTTTTAGACTACCCCCTATAAATTTTTTTCATTGACCAAGAGGAGACTAGACTTCATGACCATCTTGCTTGCAGTAAGAATTTTTAGCCAATCCAACCAGGTCCCCACCCTAGGTTTTATGTAAATTGAAATGAATAGAGTTGAGTTATATATAACTAAGAAGAAAATTTCAATTATAAAGGTATAGAAGGCAAGCTATAAATCTTTGAAAAATTTAACTTAAAAATATTTATAAAGGCGAGATTTCAATCCTATTAATTTAACTCTAAAAATGTATCTCAACTTAATGATAAGTGGACCTTTTTTCAATTTCTGAGTGTATTTTACAATTTTAAAATTTATTAGATCGTATAACTTATCTTGCTATAACTATGTATATGAAACCTTAAATTATTTATAAACAATAAAATTTTGTTATAGGAAAATATAATATAGTATTCTTATTAATAATATAAATTTTATACTTGAATATAAATTAATTTAGAATATTTTCAAAGATAAATATAAACAGTCTTTCCTTTTTAGAATGTTTATCTTCTAACTTTTCTAAAAATCAATTTAAAAATTTGTTTTAAATTTTTTATAGAAGTATATATTAATTTAGAATATTATCAAAAATAGATATAAATGACATTTTTTTTAAAATGTATATCTTGAATTTTTTATAAAATTAATTTATAAATAGATTTTTTCTTTGTTTAAAAGTAATTATTGCTAGTTTTTATTCATTTGTATATATATATATATATATATATATATATATATATATATATATATATATATATATATATATATATATATATATACATCAATCACATACAAATTTACAAATTACAATTACAGAGATGAAGAAGAGTTGATTTACAATTACAAAGATCTAAAAAAGAGTTATTGTTGTGTAACTTGTAAGTAACACAATAATATTTTTATATTTTTAATATTTTGATTCAGTGGATTGAACTCATATCCATCTTTATTCTATCTTTCTATCGTTCCGTAGGTGGTCAAATCCAAAGAGTAAGACAATAATATGTGAAGTTGGAGATTTCAATTTCACCAATCCATACATCAAGTACCTAGCAATCTAACTTTTTCTAGTTACGTTTCAAAAGTCTTTCATTTTAGTGGTTTCTTAGGGATTTTTCTTATTGTGTATTTAGTTGCACAGTTAAAGACAGTATTTTATAGTTTAATAGTTAAAAGACCTAACTTTTTTGCTATGTTCTTTTTTTGTTATATATACCCTTGTAAGGGACCTGGAACCAATCCAAAATTAGGGCTTAGCCCTCAGGTATGGAATATCTGAAACCTATTTATTAATTATGATATTTTATTGAAAATAATTACTTAGTTATATTTCATTGAAATAATTATTTAGATAATTTAATATTGTTTATGAAAGAAAATCCTACATTGTCATGTTCTATGCTTTTATATTTATATATACTTTATAAAGATTCTTTTATTTTATATCACCTACAAGAAATGAGATTAATATTTATTTGTAGTTTCAAGATTAGTGGAGCTAATTTTAGTTTATGGAAGGGGATGAGAAAAACGAGTATCAAGAGTTGAAGATGAAGAGTCATCTTCCTTGGTGTCACTCTTTTGTGGAAGATAAAGAGTCATGTTGAATAATGTTAAAAGATCAAGAATGGAAAAAGTGGGGGAATCACTCAAGGTTTTGTGAAACACATATAATTCATCAATATGTTTGCATTTGAATAATCTGTTAGGTTCCATTAAAGCATTAAGGCAAGGAGGAGTCCGTGACTAATTGAAAACAAACTTTAGGTATGATTTTGAAGTAGTTATTTATCTTTTGAATTTGAAAACCTTTACAAAATTTTAGATATTTTGTTTTAGAGCATATTTAGTGGCACTTCGATATTAAATTGATAAACTTATAAATAGTTTGTGTTGCACATCAATTTATATGTCTCATTATCTCATTGAATTTATATCTTTTCTTACTCAATCTATATATTAAAGTGTTTTGTGTTGTATTTGCATGCTAGATTTACCTTTTCATATTAAGTGTCAGTTTGTATTGCTTGTTGGTCCTTTCACATAATGCATGCATGTCATCCAAAGTAAGTTCTATCTTTTATCTCTGTCTAATCCTACCACTAGCAAAGTTTAATTACTTGAAAGTTTCCAAGGCCTGCTCAACAAATCTATTCTATGTATATTCTATGATCACTGCACCCATGAGATGACTCTTCCTGAGGTACTCTACCAGCACAGTCTATAGCCTACCCAATAAATCCATTTTTGTGCAAGACCTGTCTCCATTGCAATCTTTGAAACAGTATTTATCTCAAGCCTTGTCTTTTATTTTAATTTTGTTTGCATGTCCTCCAGGGTGTTTTCCATTACTAGAATTTTCCTAAATTCCCTTCCATTATACTTTTCATGAAGGTATTACCTTGGCATCTATAGATCACATCTAATTATAGGCTTAGAAGAATTGCAAAGATGTTGCCGTTGTTTTGGAACATAAAATTTTGTTCCCTATATACAATTTATCCTCCTTCATTGCCTATGCAAAATGGTCGAGGTCATGGTTTTATCTTTCTTACGAATTACATTTTGGTGACAGTCTCTTAAGCTTTCTTTCTAAATCTTCTAAGTGAGGATCTTCACATCTTTCCCTTGATATATATATTATCTTATTGCCTGCCAATTTCATCTTCTTGTGAGTATTAGATATCATGCCTTTGGGACGATTATAACGGAGCCTTCTATAATTTTTTTTATGTTTTTAAGAGCTTTCATCACCATAGGTGGCTTGGAGGAGAATACATTCTTTCTTATAGACCAAAAACTAAGAAAAATACCAGATTAAGATTATCTTAGTTAGAGGGAGGTCATATGAAAAAGGTTATTCTCAGGGCGTAAGGGGGAAGGTTGTTGATAGAAGAGTTGGTGTGAGAAGGGAGAGACCACAGTTAGGAGGGAATGAAGCATAGACCATACAAGAATGTAGTTGTTAGTTCCTTTGTTCTTAGTAATTTTACTATGGAAAATCCTTAGTCCTTTAATAACTAACTGGGTGATAAGGAGTTACAAAATTTGGAAATATTGTGATATCAATTTGTAGCAATGACTAGTCATTTTTCATTGGCCTCTAACATCATAGTGATCAAACTAGATATAAATGTACTTGGGTGTATGACTTGGTTGTGCTGAGTGTTGTGAACTACCAACTGTAGTCTTGTGAGGATCAATTGATCTTCTTATCTAGATTTGTTTTCACTAATAAGTATAGCTAATTCCTTCTTGTTAACTATAGATGTCACCACTATTTATCTCTGATAATTTGAATCCTCTTTATTATCATTGATATCATTGTATAGTCTACTTAGATGTTTCATAAATCCTATGTATTGTATTCAAAATTGGCCTAGTGACACAGTTGAGCATCTTGTATCTTCGTGTAACTACCTATACAATAATACTATTATTTTTAGTGATTTAAAAATCTACATTTGATCTCTGTCATGTATATATCAGTTGATCTCTATTTGATGGGTTAGCAAGCTGAGGGTTTAGGCAAATGGTTTATTAATTTCTTTTGTGGTTAGATAAGTTTAACATTGCCTCTCAGATCATTTAGTGTGAAGGGAATTCATGTAAATATATATATATATAGCATAAAGTTTTCATCATTAGTATTATAGTTATTCTTACATTTTGCATTATTTTATTCTTGAGCCAACTCATAGGATTGGGCATATCAAGAAATTAGTGAGCAAACATGGTTTGTAATTTATGAATAATTAATTAATAATGACCTTTAATTAGTGCAATGATACTTATAAATGCTTCGACCATATATTTGGTTCGTATTCCTTTTAAGTCTAGCTATTATAATTTTGACCGAATAGTTTTGTATTCTCTATAAGTTTGATTGCTTATAATCTTGAACTTTAGACATCTTTGGTAGGGTAAGTTAATCGAGTGCAAGAGTATTAGTGTCATGGTGAAATGTTATAGGGTAGATCAGTTACCTTTGTTAAATGTTATATGGGTACCTTATGATTATTGTTAATTTAGTGATGCTATTATTATTTTATACTTGCTTATGCATGATTTCCTTATCATAGAAAGAAGATTAAGTTACTTTAGGATTTATTAGGATTAGTTATGGTCATTTTAGGTAGAAATATGTTCAATGTTTTTGATTAGTTCAACTAGAAAAGAGGTTCCAGATCCCTTTACAAAGCAGCCCCTAGGGCAAGATAAGGCCTTCAATGAGCCAGAGATAGCACATTGACAGCACACAGACAAAACTGCTACAACAAGGCAGCGAGGAAAAACAAAGGACTAAACAAAAGAAGAACCTGACCTAGTAGGTTGAACACCCTTGGCCCAAGTATAGGTCAGAGAAACATGCTTAGGAAGACCTCTCTTCCTTGTTTGGACAATAGTCTAAAAAACACCATCCTCTCCATCAGCAGAATTAGGAGAAGTACGTGGTGAAACCTTCACCATAACCTTCAAAGGGGGTGGAGCAGAACCTATCACCGCAATAATAGCCCAAATAACAGACTGCTCCCCAATAGTAGTAGTCCCAGCAATAGAACCACCCCCTAAAACAGGTGGCACACTAGCAGTAACAGCAAAATCAGTAGCAGTAACCTCTGAAGCAGACATAACAGCAGAGTTTTCAATAGTAGGAAATGTCCCGATAGTAGATGGCACCTAAAAATCAGTCACCAATGGCTCCTGAATGTGAGGAAGAGTAGATTGTTCCTTAGACATGGGAGTCTTAGCAGAAGGAGATGATGGGGGTGTAGCCACAAGATGAATAGTAAAGTCTGTGGGTTGAACACCCTGCCACCAAGAAGCCAAATGAGATTTGGGCTTAGAGCATGAACACTGCTCAGCCAAATGACTAGTTCCAAAGCAACGTCAACAATGAAAGGGAATACCCTCATAGTCCAAACTTTGGCACTAATAGAAAGGAAATATGTTCACTGTTACTATGGTAAAAATTATATGATTTCATCATCTATGAGACTTTGTTATTAGGAGATTGGTTTTGAATCTTTTAAGTTGATATGCTAAGAGTATGTTATTTAAGATATCAATTATGTGATTTTATGATATGAGTTTGTACATTCTTAATGTTTATGTATGGGGAGAATAGAAGGAAATTATAACTAGGTCAAATATGAATGTTTTGTCTCTTGTGTGTGTGTGTGTGTGTGTGTGTGTCTATATATATATATATATATATATATATATATATATATAACTTTAGACAAGGTTTTGAATCACATACTCTTTTAATTAATTTGTGAAATTTCTTGAGAACTATTGTGATTGCCAATTCTTGAAAAAAATGGATAGTAGTTCGCTTGACTTAATTTTATGTAATGGAATAAATGGTAAGTCATGGCATAATGTTAGAAGATTTCTAATTTAAAATGTGAATGAGGTTCAGTTGTTTATGTCATGATTAAATATTTAGGCATCATCCTTAATGGTGTTGATTCATTCCAAATTTTGATGTTTAAATGACAAATTTGTTGGAATTACATAGTCATATCCTTGCAATAGAGTTCAAGTTAGCGTTAACTAGGATTTAGATTTATGATGATTGTATCTTCCTGATTAAAGGCATTTGTATTAAATCTTTAGTGTAATTTGAATGATGACTTATTGAACAAAAGTTGTTGTCTCTTTATTCTTATTGGTATAATGTTACATATAATGTTACATTATGTGTATCTAAGATTGAGAAGAGGTCGATATAATGTGAATTACTTCGTAGAGATTTTGATTTGTATGATAGCATCTTGAGGTTACTAGTTCAAGTCTCTGAACTACGAAGTCTCTGTGCTATGCATACATAGGCAAGGCCATCATGGACCCCCGAGACATTAGGTTGTCCCCTTAGGGCCTTAGTCTCATTATCTTGAAAATTAGTATCTGCTATGCACATCTATTGACTATGTGGAACTAATGTTTACATCTAGTGTGTAGACCTAGGTCTATTAATCATGCAGGATAGTGAAGCTAAGGAAGTATTTTCCCATTTTGAGAATGGATGATTATTTGGCATTTACTGTAAATGTGTATAAATGCATATAATTGTATATGAAACATTTATATCTTAAATTTTTGTTTACGATGAATGATACATAATTTATGTTTTATAATGAATTGTTTAAGTTAGTTTTAAGTGAATTTTCTCTTGTCATCTTTATTTCTTACTAAATTTATGTATTATTGTTATTTAATGATATTATTTCAGGGGTGGGTATTACATAGGTATCAGAGCACCAAGTTGCAACACTTGGGAGCTTTAGGGTAAAAGTATTAGTAATATACACCCATTTATTAGGTCTCACCATGGTAAGTAGAGGTATGTTTTGATTAATTAACTATATGGAAGGAATATCTAGTAATCATTTTCAACATATATACAAATATGTTCATGGATGTATTCTTGGAATTATAAGTTTCTGTAATGTTAATTAATGATTTCTATCAAGCATGTATATTTTTTACCTTATTCTATGATGATACTAACAAACTTGTGTGTATGGTGATGGTGTTGTGGCTGTTGGTGTTGGGGAAATGGTGTTATAGGAGGTTGTGCTTTGGGAGCTACGTTGTGTTCTAGTAGTTATGTTGTGTTTGGAAGATACATTGTGATTTAGGAGCTACAGAAGGGAGCTACAGGGACCTATGCCCCTTCGGGGATACTCATGGTGTTGGTGTTGTGGTTGATAATGATTGGGAGTTGTGTGTTATGGGAATTATTATTTTATGGGAGCTATTGTTGTGATTATGGGAGTTATTGTTGCGATTATGGGAGTTATTGTTTTATGGGATTTATTATTTTATGGAGCTACTGTTGAATGGGAGTTACTATTGTGATAAGGTAGCTACATTTGTGAAAAAAGGAAGTTTTCTAAACTGTGATTATTCAATGTTCATAATTGCATAAATTTTGTAATCAATTTCTTTTGTGGTATATTTTGGAGCTCCATGTGTTTTGAGACCACCACATTCCCCTCCTCCCCTTAAATGGATCATTTGAAGTCACTTAGTGATTGTGATTTAAAGTCTTATGAAAATTTTTGAATTTTTTTTATTTTCTCCTTTATTTTATTGAGCTAGCAGTTTTGAAAAAAATTACTTCAAGATATTTGATTGATCATAATTGCAAAATTGTCCTTTTGTCTCAAGCACTATTTTATTAAGATTTTTGGTCTTAATTTGAACTATTGTTTTGACTTTTTCTATTTAATTTACTTTTATATGAAGTTTTATTAATTGATTTGAAATTTTATTGGAAACTTCTTCATTTTAAGGCATTATTAATGTTTATTGCTTCTTGCTTGTGTGAAATAATGTGAATTGTGTAGAATGCCAGACCTAGGAGAGGTCCCTGGAAGGTTGTTTAAGGGAGTAGATGGCCTGGGGAATTTTTATTGTGAAATTGTGTAAGATCTATTCTATGGCATTATGATTCTATTTGGAACTAATCATCCCAATCCCATTGAAAGTATACATGATGTATAGAATTGATATCTATGATGTTTAAATGTTAAGAGTTGTTATAAAAAAATGTGTTGCAATGAATTTGATTATCAATAATATATTGATGATATAAATATGCTTCTAGGGTAAGTAATGATGATATTACCGAATTCCAATGGACAAAATGGTATAACCGAATCTTTCTGGAATTGGGGTTTGTTGTGAGCTTGTTGATTTGTTTGATTTCTAAGAAGGAAATGGGAAAAAAAGAGTCTGGATGAAAGTTTTAGGGGGCTGATTGAAATGTGGATAGACAAGGTAAGAAATTTTATAATATTTTTGTTTCTTTATGAATTGATGTTTGAGATGATTGTATAAGTGTGAATCAATGTGTTATGAATTTCTGATGTTTAAATGTTGTAAAAATATAAATGAGGAAAGATTTGTGGATGCCTTTTGGGACAATTGTATGGAGTTTTGTGTTATTGATTGATGATGTTGATTGAAATGGAGAATGGGTGTTGGTGAAATGAGGATTGAATAATGTGGATTTCGGGAGTTGTGTATTACAGGAGTTCTTGTTTTTATGGGAATTTCTATTATGATAAAGGAGTTATTTCAAGGGAGCTAATGTTTAATGGGAGTTCTTTCGTGGGAAAAGTTGTTTAAAGGGAGATTTTGTGTTCTTGGGAGTTTTTGTTGTGTAAGGGAACTACAAAAAAACCTAAACCCTAATAGAAGACCCCTTCTCTTCTTTTCTAACTAGAAAGTTTATGATTGATTTTATGATTAAAGTTCTTGATGAATACTGTTTATTGTCAATGAGTAAAAAATATTTAGTTTACACTCGAGGGTGCATTCAACCTAGTCAATCCTATGGTTGGATGGTGAGCAGATCTAGATTTCTTTGTATTTTCCTCATTTGGTGATGTAGGTTTTAGGTTTTGTACTATTGCATGATGGTAAAAAGAATATCTAGTCGACTTAGTAAATCTTTTGATGAAATCTAATTGTTGTTGGATGTGATGAAGTTAGGAAATATTCATTCTATTGATGACTTCCAGGAGGAAGTCCATTCTTAGGGGGGAAGAATGTAAGTCATAGCTGAAACTTATTTATTAATTATGATATTTTATTGAAAATAATTAATTAGTTATATTTCTTGGAAATAATTATTTAGATAATTTAATACTATTTACGAAAGAAAATGCTACTTATCATTCTATTCTTTTATACTTACATACTTTATAAAGATTCTTTAATTTTATATCACCTACAAGAAATGGGATTAATATTTATTTGTAGTTTCAAGATTAGTGGAGCTAATTTTAGTTTATGAAAGAGGATGAGAAAAATGGGTGTCGAGAGTTGAAGATGAAGAATCATCTCCCTTGGTGTCACTCTTTTGTGGAAGATAAAGTGTCATGTTGAACATTTTTAAAAGATCAAGAAGGGAAAAAGTGGAGGAATCGCTTAAGGTTTTGTGAAACACATAATTCATCAATATGTTTGCATTTGAATAATCTATTAGGTGCCATTAAAGCATTAAGGTAATCAGGAGTCTATGACTGATTGAAAATGAACTTTAGGTATGATTTTGAAGTAGTTATTCATGTTTTGAATTTGAAAACCTTTTTGAAATTTTTAGAGATTTTGTTTCAAAGCATATTTTGTGGCACTTTCATATTAAATTGATATACTTCTAAATAGTTTGTGTTGTGCATCAATTTTATATGTCTCATTATCTCATTGAATTTATATCTTTTCATTACTCAATATATGTATATTATAGTGTTTTGTGTCAGATCTACATGCAAGATTTACCTTTTGATATCAAGTCTCAATTTGTATGCCTTGTTGGTCCTTTCACATAATGCATGCATGTCATCCGAAGTAAGTTCTATCTTTTATCTTGGTCTAATCCTACCACTGGCCAATTTTAATTTCTTGAAAGTTTCTGAGGCCTACTCAACAAATTTATTCTGTGTCTACTCTATGATCATTGCATCCATGAGATGACTCCTCCTAAGGTATTCTGCAAGCACAACCCGCAACCTTCCCAGTAAATCCATTTTTATGCATAACCTGTCGCCATTGCAATCTTTGAAATTGTATTTATCTCAAGCCTTGTCTTTTATTGTAATTTTGTTTGCATGTCCTCCAGGGTATTTTCCATTACTAGAATTTGACTAAATTCCCTTCCATTATACTTTTCATGAAGGTATTACCTTGGCACCTGTAGATCACATCTTATTATAGGCTTAGAATAATTACAAAGATGTTGCCTTTGTTTTTTAACCTAAAATGTTGTTCCCTATATACAATTTATCCTCCCTCATTGTCTATGAAAAATGGTTGAGGGCATGGTTTTATCTTTCCTACCAATTACATTTTGGTTATGGTCTCTTAAGCTTTCTTTCTAAATCTTCTAAGTGAGGATCTTGACATCTTTCCGTCGATATATATATTGTCTTATTGCCTACCAATTTCATCTGCTTGTGAGTATTAATCTATATCATGCCTTTGGGATGATTATAACGGAGGTTTCTATAAAACATTTTATGTTTTTATGATCTTTAGTCACCACAGGTGTCTTGGAGGAGAATACATTCTTTCTTGCAAACCAAAAATTGAGAAACAATACCAGAATAAGATTATCTTGGCTACAGGGAGGCCATATGAAAAAGGTTATTCTTAGGGCGTAAGGGGGAAGGTTGTTGATACAAGAGTTGGTGTGAGAAGGGAGAGCCCATAGTTAGGAGGGAATCAAGCATAGACCATATAGGAATGTAGTTGTTAGTGCTTTTGTTCTTAGCAATTTTACTATGGAAAATCCTTAGTCATTTAATAACTGACTGGGTGATAAGGAGTTATAAAATTTGGAATTATTGTGATATTGATTTGTAGCAATGAATAGTCATTTTGCTTGGCCTCTAACATCATAGTGATCAAACTAGGTATACATGTGCTTGGATGTATGACTTGGTTGTGTTGAGTGTTGTAGACTACGAATTGTAGTCTTGTGAGGATCAAGTGATCTTCTTATCTGCATTTGTTTTCACTAATAAGTATAGATAATTCCTTCTTGTTAACTGTAGATGTCAGTACTATTTATCTCTGATAATTTGAATCCTCTTTATTATCATTGATATCATTGTATAGTCTATTTAGATGTTTCATGAATCCTATGTGTTGTATTGAAAACTGGCCCAATGACACGGTTGAGCATCTTGTATCTTCGAGTAACTGCCTATACAATAATACTATTGTTTGTAGTGATGTAAAAATCTACATTTGATCTCTGTCATGTATATATCAGTTGATCTCTATTTGATGGGTTAGCAAGTCAAGGGTTTAGAAAAATGGTTTATTAATTTATTTTGTGGTTAGATAAGTTTAACATTGCCTCTTAGATAATTTAGAGTCAAGGAAATTCATGTAAAAAAAATATAGCATAAAGTTTTCATCATTAGTATTATAGTTATTCTTTAATTTTGCATTATTGTATTCTTGAGCCAACTCATAGGATTGGGCATATCAAGAAATTAGTGAGCAAACATGGTTTTGTAATTTATGAATAATTAATTAATAATGTACTTTCATTAGTGAAATGATACTTATAAATGCTTCAACCATATATTTGGCTCATATTCCTTTTAAGTCTAGCTATTATAATTTTGACCCAATAGTTTTGTATTCTCTATAAGTTTGATTGCTCATAATCTTGAACTTTAGAAATTGTTGGTAGGGTAAGTTAATCAATTGCAAGAGTAAGAGTGTTATGGTGAAATGTTACACGGTAGATCAGTTACCTTTGTGATATGTTAAATGGGTAGCTTATGATTATTGTTAATTTAGTGATGTTATTATTTTATACTTGCTTATGCATGATTTCCTTATACTAGAAAGATGATTAAGTTACTTTAGGATTTATTAGGATTGGTTATGGTAAATTTAAGTAGAAATATGTTCATACATGTTACTAAGGTAAAAATTATATGATTTCATCTTCTATCAAACTTTGTTATTAGGAGATTGGTTTTGAATCTTTTAAGTGGATATGCTAAGAGTATGTTATTTAAGTTATCAATTATTTCATTTTATGATATGAGTTTGTACCTTCTTAATGTTTATGTACAGGGAGAATAAAAGGAAATTAGAACCAGATCAAATATGAATGTTGTGTCTCTTGTGTGTGTGTGTGTGTGTGTGTGTGTGTGTGTGTGTGTGTCTATATATATAGACAAGGTTTAGAACCATATACTCTTTTAATTAATTTATTTAATTTGTTGAGAACTATTGTGATTTCCAATCCTTGAAAAAACAATGGATAGTAGCTTGCTTGACTTGATTTTATTTAATGGAATAAATGGTAAGTCATGGCATAACATTAGAGGATTTCTAATTTAAAATGTGAATGAGGCTCAGTGGTTTATGTCATGATTAAATATTTAGGCAGCATCCTTAACAGTGTTGATTCATTCCAAATTTTGATGTTTAAATGAGAAATTTGTTAGAACTACATAGTCATATCCTTGCAATAGAGTTCAAGTTAGTGTTAACTAGGATTTAGATTTATGATGATTGTATATTCCTAATTAAAGGTATTAGCAATAAATCTTAAGTGTATTTTGAATGATGCCTTATTGATCAATAGCCATTTTATCTTTATTCTTATTGGTAGAATGTTACATTATGTGTATCTAAGATTGAGAAGAGGTCGATCTAATGTGAATTACTACTTCTTAGAGATTTTGATTGGTATGATACTGTCTTAAGGTTGCTAGTTCAAGTCCCCGAACTATGAAGTCTTTATGCTATGCATATGTAGGCAAGGCCATCATGAGCCCCCAAGACATTAGGTGGGCCCCTTAGGGCCTTAGTCTTGTTATCTTGAACATTGTTATCTGCTATGCACATCTATTGACTATGCGGAACTAATGTTTACATCTAGTGTGCACATCTAGGTCTGTTAATCATGCAGGATACTAAAGCTAAAGAAGTATTTTCCCACTTTCTAAATGGATGATTATTTGGCATTTACTATAAATGTGTACAAATGAATATAATTTTATACGAAATGTTTATATCTTAATTTTTTGTTTACGATGAATGATACATATTTTATGTTTTATAATGAATTGTTTAATTTAGTTTTAAGTGAATTTTCTCCATTCATCACCATTTCTTACTAAATTCATGTATTATTGTTATTTAATGATATTATTTTGGGCATGGGCATTACACCTCAATACTATTTTGCAATTACCTCAGAAGCTGTCAAATACCAGACATACATATCCATAGGAGGAGGGCAAATTACATGACCTGCCCTCATAACATAAACTTAAGAACTAACAGAAAGCTTATTGAAACTAACCATACCTCCTACACATCTCCCTAACCTGGGAGGTCTTCCATGTCTGCTTCCTTGTTGCAACCACATTTGTAATCTGCTCTATCTTTTTCATCCACCTTGAAACCCATCTTCTCAACCAACCTTTCCAAGGTCATCCTTGTTTGCACCTATCCAATCATCAGATCATGAGTATGGCCCAACAAAAATCCATGGTTTGTCTCAGCCTCTTTGGAAAACTTGACCAAATCCTTGTGGATCAGAATGGAGACATCCGCTATAGAAGACATTGTTGTGAGAGTAAGTGACCGCGTAGTGCTAAAAATGTTACAACATCCTCTTGTTGTCCCTAGACCCAACATGAAATTTGACATTGCCTCCTCGAGTTTGCCACCATGTTCCTCATCTACCACTTTTGCCATTGAGAGAATCCTACCTACCCACTTCCTAAGAAGAGGGTTTTTAATCTCTTCGTCGATGATTGCCACAAAATTCTCCAGAGCCTCATCCCCTATGATTTTGGCCTTCCTCTTGCGGGGGGTATACGCCCTCCTTTTCACACTACCCACTGAACTATTAACCATGTTCCTCTGTAATTGCTTGCAGTGGAGAGAATGAAAGATGACCTTCTCCTTTCATTTAGCACTGGCTCCTCTACTCATCGCTCTGCTCCCAACCTCACTACCTAGCTTTCTACCAAGAACACCAGAAGACTCCAGAATCTTGAAAACCTCATCTGCATTAATTAACGGACACAAAAGGGGCTTAAAATTTTGATCCTCACACATGCCATATCGAAACATAAAGTGTCAGTCTGTCTGCTCTCACCTCTCACGCTCAGTTCCTTGTGTATCTTAATAATTGACTGTTTTATGAACTTGCCTTTTATCAGGCGTAACTTTTTCATATGTTAAAATGTATTGAATATTATCATTTTATGTATAAATGAGGTGAGTTTTGCTATGTTAAAATAGATTGAATATTATTATTTATGTATGAATGAGGTGAGTGATAGTCTTAGTGGTAATGAATACTCTATTTATATCTAAGTATGTAATGTTAAAATCAAAGCACTAGCAAATTATTAAAAAATATGTTTTAAAATAGTTTTATATGTCAAAACAATCCCCATGCGGTTCACGATAAAGATAGATAATAGCTTCTAGTTGTGATATAATCTAAATTTCAGTCATTTTAAAAAGGCTCTTGCAAGGAGAGATGTTCTTTGTAATTTAATTTAAAATGATATTTCTCGCATTTGTGGCAGGCAAATAGTTAAGTCACACAATTTAACATTATAATAAGATTTGATAAAATTGTTTAAAATTCACATGAAAATTTATATTTTTCTTAAAAGGTCAATTGAAAGGTAGTTAAATGGCCAAACAATAAAAGCAGGGGTGACCGTCAAATTTCAGGCCTTATCTTAGCGATGGAAAGGAGATACAAATCTTACTAAATTTAACAAATTAGACCCGCCATAAATCTAAATAAAGTCGTCGACAATAGACACAACCGAGAAAACACAGAACACTTTGTTTATTCATTCTAATAGCCATCGTTGGATAGGCACGGATGGATAAAGCATACATTATCAGCACTGAATGAAGATGCTATTCCATCCAAAATCGGTGCAGCCACTTGCACTGGCACTAAGCTGAGCATCCGCTGCGCCCTCGCAACTAGCAGCATTATAAACAGTGGCAGTCTGTCCTTCGTATACAAACTCAAATCCTGCGTGGAAGGAAAAGTTAGAACACCCACAATCACTGTAACGAAATGCCTGGGTATTACACCCAGGCCCTGACCACACGGTAAAATGACTACCCACAGAAGGCTTTAGAAATAAGAGCCATATAAGCAATACTCCTATGTATTTCAAAACATTAGTTTTCTTCATGATGTTACAATCAAATGTGGTTATACAGAACGAATGTTTACGTATATAGCTGAACGAGTTGTTCGTTGTATTTATGGAGGAAAATTGGGTTCGAATAGCGTTACTCTTATCGTTTGTAACGTCTAAGATAAAGATTGGATGAGTTTTTGCGTAGATGCCAGAAAAGGTCCCGAGAACGGGTCGTTTTGCGTTTCGAAGGCCTGCAACTTTCAGAAGTCTCCGTGCGGGAACAGAATTTTCATAAAAGATTGAACTAGCTTTTGCTGTTGTCTGTTGGCCTCCAAACGGGAAATTTGTTTTTCGTTTTTGCGAGGCATCGTTTCTTCCTATGTATTTCCGCCCTTCAGTCCCACGCCCGGCCCCCGTCAGCTCTTTGGATTAGTTCCTGCCGGCAAATAAACTTTATTAACTAACCGATTAACTACAAGGGTAGTTCTCGTACTTTGGGGTGAGTTAGGAAAGAGGAGTCAATAGTTATGTAGGTTAAATATTGGTTGTTATGTAGCAGTTATATGGAATTGTGTAGCACCTCTATTTTGTTTTAGAAATGTGATATGGATTGTTATCTATCTACAATTAAGGTGTGGAGGTGTACACAATATGCAACTTGCCACATCAACACATATAGTGAGAGGTGTGCTTAAAATAATTCTCTAAAGATTTGACCAATTCTTTATTGCGGAATCCCTAACAATTACACAAAAATATCGTTTGTTGTTAGAACAATATTACATTCTTATTTAAAATACAACTTATATACAAGCTAAATGAAAACCATAAATCTTGTTATCTCTAACCCTTATATCTAACATAAATGACCTAGTAGTATTCAACTTAAATGATCTCAATACCTAAATACTAGTTATTGTTATATAAGAAACATATTCTTATTTAAAATACAACTTATATTCAACATAAATGATCATATAACTTTTTGATAAATGTAAATCTTGTTATGTATAACCCTTATATCCAATATAAATAACAACTAAATATTTTTGTGATCATAAAAATTGTTATACCTAAACCTAAATCTCATGATCATGGTTATTCCATTCTCTCAGTCGTGCACACTAATATACACATGAATGATAATTTTTACATAGGAAGAAGTTCCATATTTTCTTGTTGTTGTACATGATTTTCCTGCAACATTAGATATTCTAGATTATATCTCTCACTATGGATAGAATCATCATGTCATGTTATTATAAGAGAGGTTTTATCTCGAATCAAGTCAAAACTAGAGATGGTTTTACGTAGAGATAGAAACATTGATAAGAAGTGGCTTTTTTTTCTTGAGATGTTCCTTAAGATGCTAGTAGATAAAATGCATGGTTGATAAGATCAAACACAAAAGAATTTGGTGATAGTGATGAAGAACAAAATTTGCAAGTAGCGGCTTATATGAGATTACTCATCAAAAAGTAAAGCAAAGTCTATGTATTTATGGATGCAAATTTTGGTTTACTTTTGGATGTGTGTGATGGAGAAAATCCATGACGACGACCATTCTTGCATGGGGTGTCATTCATGTGGAAAAAAGTTAAAATTATTGTGGTTGAGAAGGAGACATCTTAAGCTTATGTGGGATTTTAAACGACACGAAGGCTCTAATGATTGCAGAGAGAAAAATCACACATGGAGTGACATCTATTGCTTACTCAAGATGTACCTTCAAACTATAATGAGCTATGTTCTAAGGCCTAGACACATTAGCCAACACAAGTACAATTTTTCTTAATACATGTCTATAGAAAATGCAATCTTTGCAGCTACTATAATCCCTATGCTATGGTGATTGATTGCAACCATGAAATGCATCAATGGCATGAAAGATATTGCCAAAGAAAATGTATGACAAATAGTTCCAATAGCACATGTAGAGTTAAAGATTGTTGCATGATATGGATATGAATGCATTGAAGCATTTGTGTGGCAATGAGCATGTCTACAGGCATGAATGTGAGATGTCAAGAGCAAGTGAAATATTTATATAGACCTTGTAAATGATTCAAGAATAGATAATATTTTAGCACATTCCATAGGATTACATGGATAATTATAAAAATATGACCATCACAAACCATTTCTAATAAAAATAAGACCAACCCAAAAACTTTACGTTACCCTCTAATATTTGAAAATAAACACTTGATAAGATAATAAACCTATTTAATCACCCTTATTAAAATATCAAGAAAATTTGCCTCCAACTAAATGGACTTGTAACAAGACAACCCATCTTAGTTTTTAATGATGCTTAGAAATGTTACAACTATGAGATCTCAAAACAATATAGGATAGATGAATCATACTTAAACCCATCTTAGCAATCACCAAAACTAAAATTTTACCATGTGACTGATAGGACAACATCGTGTAAAATTTGAAACCCAAACTTCCTAATAAACAACTTCTAACAATAACCTATTTTCAAAGTAACATTCCAATCCATATGCATACTTGGTTAACCTAACCTTTCTCCCCCTCTCGACTAAAATGCCATACAAGAAGAGATTGGAAACTTTGCTTTGAGTAAAATAAAAAATTATACATAGCTTGTTTGATAAGATTCCATTCTAGTAGTATGATGTTATAAACTCCAAACAAGATTTTCTTAGCAAACCAAAATCTAACCCTAATGTCCTAACACCATCAAGAATCCAAGCCTCAAAATTAACAACTTATCACCCTTCCCCAAAAATCATTAAAATTTAGACAACAATAGATAAGTCCATTTGCAAAGTTTTTAGGGTCTTCACTTTCTTTCTAGAAGAGATGGATTTGCAAATAGAAAACAAAAACTAGTTAAATCAAGCTAGGTACCTCATCAAAGACTTGCAAGTTTTTCTGATGCAGGGGCATCTAATCCCTCTCAATTTTGGATTTTTGGTTTTAATAATTTTGGTTTCTTGTAGGTGTTTGCTGCATCCCTGTCGCTCTTGTCACTTGTGTGACAGGAGGTCATTTGGTTGACCTTCTTTTCCTCTTGTCAACCTTTTCCTCAATATTTTATTTCTGCCTATTTTTTAGAAGGGTCATGGCTAGTAATTGCTTCCAAATATGAGAATATTAAAAAGGCCACAAATCATGCCTATGAGGGGATAGCTGGCAATGAGTTCATGAAGTTTCCTTTGGATCATTTCTTTCTTCCTGGCAGATTGACTAAATTTAGAAACATCATTTTAAAATTTCCATTTATCCTTTTCTGAGTTGGGATATCGTGCATATTGAATCATTCATTTCTACTTTTACATGGTAAGGACAATTTATTCTAGTAGCTCCATTCTTCCTCACATGGCGATGATTTCTTTTCCTCTATTCATTCTTTGGCTGTGTTTTTATGGCTTCATCTCTGGAGACGATGGCCATATCTTTCTGCTTTTATCGATGGCTCCATTCCCTGCATATGGCGGGCTCATTTGATTATTGCTGGAAGTGACCATTATTATCTCTACTGCAAACTTGAAAGTGGAAATCATGGGAATCGTGGTGTATCTTGGCAACAGATGGTTACTTTTTATTTCCTATTGCTGTTCTGGAAAAATGGGGGAGATTGGCATGAAAAGAAGATAGTTCGAGGAGGCTGATCATACAAAGAAAAAGGAAGGATGATCATTGTTTGTAGAAGGCCGACATAGGATAGGAGAATAGAATGTTAGCATTCCTGATTTGTTAGATTCCTGCACATGAGAGGTCATTTGTATAAGGTTGATAGTTGATTTTTGTAATAAATAGAATATTGATAATAACAGAAATCTCTTGTATATTTCTTCCTGTCACTCATGGTTTGAGTCTCCTATTATCTTCCTGCTTGTGTTTGTGATTGTTTAATTCCTAAAATTTGGTATCATGAGGTGACTGGAAAGCCTGTGCCATCAGATTGGTGTCAGAGCCAAGTTAGGTTGAGACTGGTCATTGAGGGTGGTCAACATGCCTTCGAGAAGGATGGGCATGGGTAGAGGCCGAGATAGAGGCCGAAGGGACCATGTAGACCCTGATTTGATGCAGACTTTGATTGAGATGATGGATGCTCTTGAGAGGGCACAAAGAAGAGGAAACCCTAATATTGAAGATGTCAGTGACGAGGAAGAAGAACCATAGAGAGAAGAAAATGTGGAAGGACAAGGAGATCCAAGAGATGAATTTAGTGAGCGGTTGACAAGGCCAGTGATGAATTTAAGTTCCAAACCCAAGATAGATGTACCAACATATGTTGGAAGTCTTAATGGAGAAGAATTAATCGATTGGATAAATGACTTGGAAAAATATTTTGAGTATGTGAATGTAGATGAGGAGAAGAGAGTAAAATTTGCTTGCACGAGATTGAAAGGTCATACTGCCATGTGGTGGGACTTTGTCTAGACTGAAAGAAGAAAGAGAAATAAGGAAAAGATTAACTCATGGGATAGAATGGTGGCCAAGTTGAAGGCTAAATTTTTGCCTGGTGACTATCAGGCTAATCTCTTCAAGAGATTACAAAATTTGAAGCAAAAGAAGATATCAGGAAAAGATTACACAGAGGAGTTTTACAAGCTCATCATCAGATCTGGGCATGCTGAAGAAGATGTGGAGAAGATAGCCCGTTATGTGAATGGTTTAAAATATAGTCTACAAGATGAGATGAGTCTTTTGTCTTCTAGAAGCCTACAAGAGGCTTACCAACTTGCCTTAAAGGTAGAAGAGAAGCTACAAAGGAAGAAGAATCAGCAAGAAAAGAAGAGAGGAAGAGGTTTTAGAGGAAGGGGACAAAAATATGGTAGAAGAAAACAACATCATCAAAGTGAAGAGGCTGGAAGTTCTAGTGGGACATCCCACAATGATAGAGGTGGATTTCAAAATAGAGGTGGAAGATCTTATGGAAGAGGTGGATCACAAGGCAGAGGAAGAGGATTTTCTAGAAAATGTTACAAGTGCAATCAAATTGGGCACAAGAGTTGGGATTGTATTGAATCATCACAAGGAGGACACTCCAAATTTGAAAGAAGCAATCAAGTTGTTTAGGCTGATCAAGAAAGTGTAGGATATCCAATTCATCACAAGGATGGAGCAGAATCAGGAGAATCCTTGATGCTGAAGAGAACATTGTTGAAGCCACAAAAGGAGAGTCAAGAACCAATTCAAAGGAGAGCATTGTTTAGAACAAAGTGTAAGTCTCATGGTAAATGTTGTAAGCTCATTATAGATAGTGGTAGTACTGACAATATTGTTTCCAATGAAATGATAGAGAAGTTGAATCTTAAAAGGATCAAACACTCGACTGCATATAAGGTAACTTGGTTACAAAAAGGCCATCAAATTTTGGTGAGTGAGCAGGCCTATGTTGATTTTTAGATTGGTAGTTATAAGGATTGTGTTTTATGTGATATAATGCCAATGGATGTGTGCCATGTTTTGCTTGGAAGACCGTACCAATTTGATAGAAATTTAGTCCATAATGGGAAGGAGAATACATATACAATTATGAAGGATGGAGTGAAGCATACTTTGTTGCTCATAAAGGAAGAAGAAGAGGACAATAGTAGCAATAATTAGGTAATGATGGTAAGTGGAAAAGAATTCTTGAAAGATTTGAAGAGTGAATAAATTGGTTTTGCTTTGGTTCCTAAACCACAATGTGTTATGACTTCTACGAAGTTGGATGATTTGCCTCTTGAGATACAAGATATGTTAAATGAGAATATGGATATTGTTGCTAATGATTTGCCTAATGAATTGCCACCTATTTGAAGCATAAGTCACCATATGGATTTGATTCCGGGAGCTAGCCTTCCAAATAAGGTTGCTTCTAGATTAACCCCTATGGAGAATGAAGAGATAAGAAAGCAAGTGGCTGAACTTTTGGATAAAGGTTTGATAAGAGAAATCCTAAGCTCGTGTGTTGTGCCTGTAGTGTTGGTGCCAAAGAAAGGAGGAGAATGGCATATGTGTACTGATTCAAGGGCAATAAATAAAATCACCATAAGATATAGATTTCCCATCCCTAGGATTGAAGATTTAATGGACTGTTTGAGTGGGTCAATGTATTTTTCTAAAATAGATTTGAAGATTGGTTATTACCAAATTAGAATTAGACCAGGGGATGAGTGGAAAACTACTTTTAAGACTAGTGATGGGTTGTATGAATGGTTGGTTATGCCTTTTAGGTTGTCTAATGCTCCTAGTACTTTTATGCATTTAATGAATGAAGTGTTAAAACCATTTATTGGCAAATTTGTGGTTGTGTATATGGATGACATTTTGGTGTTTAGCAAGTCAAAAGAGGAGCATCTTGATCAGTTGAGGTAGGTTATGAAGAGACTACAAGAAGAAAAGTTGCAGATTAATTTGAAGAAGTGTCTATTTCTGCAGACTAAACTTGTTTATTTGGGTTTTCTGGTGTCAAAGGATGGATTGAAGATGGATATGGAAAAGGTTTAGGCTATACTTGATTGGCCATCACCAAAGAGTATCATGGAGGTAAGAAGTTTTCATGGTCTTTCCAGTTTCTACAAAAAAATTATAAGAAATTTCAGTCATGTCATAGCACCTATTTTGGAGACAATTAAGGGAAGTAATAGACCATTTGCGTGGACTAAAGAGGCTGAAGAAAATTTTAGATTTCTGAAAAAGAAGGTGAGTGAATAGCCCATATGTGCTTTGCTGGATTTTGATAAAGTGTTTCAAGTTGAATGTGATGCTAGAAGTTTGGCTATAGGGGCAGTTTTGAGTCAAGAGGGAAAACCAGTTACTTATTTTAGTGAGAAATTGAATGATGCAAAAAGGAAGTATTCTTCTTACGATTTAGAATTTTATGCTTTGGTTCAATCCCTCAAAGAACTGGAGACATTATGTTTTGCCCAAGGAGTTTATTATGTACACTGATAATCATCCCTTGTAGTTTATTAATAGCCAACACAAATTGAATCAAAGGCATGCTAAATGGGTTGAGTATATCTAGAGTTTTAATTTTGTTTTGAAGCATAAAAGTTGTCAAATGAATAAGGTTACTGATGCTTTAAGTAGAAAGAATTTGTTGTTATGTGAAATACAGTCTAATAGTGTGGGTTTTGAAAGTTTGAAAGAGTTGTATGAAGAAGATGTAGATTTTACAGAAGCATTTGCAGCTTACAGTGATCCTGTTTATGGCAATAAAGAGCCATGGAATGATTATATGATACAAGAGGGTTTGTTGTTCAAGGAAAATAAGTTGTGTATTCCTCAAGGCTCCATGAGAGATAATTTATTGAAGGAAAAACATAGTGGTAGTCTTGTTGGTCACTTTGGTCAGGATAAAACTTTTCAGCAGTTGAGCACACATTACTATTGGCCAAGGATGAAGGCAGATGTGAGAAGATATGAGGAGAGATGCAGAGTTTGTCAACATGCTAAGGGAAAGAGTCAAAATACTGGTTTATATCAACCATTACCAGTTCCAACTAGGCCTTGGGATTCTGTGAGTATGGACTTTGTTTTGGGTTTACCTTGTACTCAAAGGGGTAATGATTCAATCTTTGTTGTTATTGATAATTTTTCAAAAATGGTTAATTTTATACCATGTAAGAAGACTAGTGATGCAACTTACATTGAAAATTTATTCTTTAAAGAAGTTGTAAGGCTGCATGGGATTCCAAGAAGTATTGTTTCTAATAGGGATACAAAGTTTGTGGGTCATTTCTAGAGGACTCTATGGAAGAAGTTGGGCACAAATTTGAGTTTCAGTTTAGCATACCATCCTCAAATGGATGGATAGACCAAAGTTGTCAATAGAAGCCTTGGAAATTTATTGAGATGTCTTGTTGGTAAGTCAATTGGAAATTGGGATCTTATGTTAGCACAAGATGGATTTGCTTATAATGATTCCCCAAATAAAAGCACAAGTTTCAGTCCTTTTATGTTGTTTATGATATGCATCCAAGAGGTGTGTTTGAGCTTCATGATCTTACTGGAATGGAAAAAGGAAATGCAGATGGGGAAGAGTTTGCTCAAGTCATTCATGACATTCAAGAGAAGGTGAAGAATAATATTGAAGATAGCAATTTGCAGTATAAGAGGCATGTTGATTTGAAGAAGAGAGAGCTACAATTTCAAGTTGGAGACCTTGTATTGGGACATCTCTGAAAGGAGAGATTTCCTACAGGGACATACAATAAGCTATAGATGAAAAAGAATGGTCCTTGCAAAATACTAAGGAAGTTTTCATCCAATGCTTATGACATATCACTGCCCGAAGAGTTCAATATATCTCCCATTTTCAATGTTGCAGATTTGTATCCATACAAAGGAGATACAAAAATTGAAGAAGTTGAAGCAGCTGATTCATCTCATGAAGAACAAGTTGGGACAACCAATGTTTCGCAACAAATAGAATGCATTCTTGATCAACAAGCGCTGAAGAAGACCTTCAAGAAAGAATATTACAAGTATCTTGTCAAGTGGTGCAATCATCCCTTTGAAGATGCATCATGGCTTACTGAGGATAAGATAAAAAAGATGGGTCATTCAGTTGAAGACCTCATGATCTCTTTTTGCCCAGGAGTTTGATGCAGGGGCATCTAATCCCTCTCAATTTTGGATTTTCGGTTTTAACAATTTTGGTTTTTTGTAGGTGTTTGTTGCGTTCCTATCACTCCCGTCCCCTGTGTGGTAGGAGGTCATTTGGTTTACCTTCTTTTCCTCTTGTCGACCTTTTCCTCAATATTTTATTTCTTCCTATTTTTTAGAAGGGTTGTGGCTGGTAATTTCTTCCAAATATCAGAATATTAAAAAGGCCACAAATCGTGCCTATGAGGGGACATCTGGCAATGAGTTCATGAAGTTTCCTTTGGATCATTTCTTTCTTCCTGGTAGATCGACTAAATTTAGAAACAGCATTTTAAAATCTAGATTTATCCTTTTCTGAGCTGGGATATCGTGCATATTGAATCATTCATTTCTACTTCTACATGTTGAGGGTGAGTTATTCTTGTAGCTCCATTCTTCCTTGCATGGCGATGTTGTCTTTTCCTCTATTCATTCTTTGGCTGCATTTTTATGGCTTCATCTCTAGAGACGATGGTCATATCTTTCTGCTTTTATCGACAACTCCATTCCCTACGTATGGTGGCTCATTTAGTTATTGCTAGCGGTGACCATTATTATCTCTGCTGCAAACTTGAAAGTGGAAATCGTGGGCATTGTGGTGTATCTTGACAGTAGATGGTTACTTTTTGTTTCCTGTCACTGTTTTGGAAAAGGGGGGGAGATTGGCATGAAAAGAAGATAGTCCGAGGAGGCCGATCATACAGAGAAAAAAGGAAGGCTGATCATTGTTTGCAGAAGGTTGACAAAGGATAGGAGAATAGAATGTTAGCATTTCTGATTCGTTAGATTCTTGCACATGAGAGGCCGTTTGTATAAGGCTGATAGTTGATTTTTGTAATAAACAGAATATTGAGAATAACAGAAATCTCTTGCATATTTCTTCCTATCACTCGTGGTTTGAGTCTCCTGTTATTTTCCTTCTTGTGTTTGGTATTGTGAGGTGACTGGCAAGGTTGTACCATCATTTTTCTACCTAGTATCAAACAAAAACCTACATAAATAAGGCGTAATAACCTAATAGAGAGGCTCATGTTAAACTTATGCACCTGACTCAGTCCTAAAATTTTATACTATCAATTATGATGAATGACATCAATTATAGTAGCTCTATTCTATACAAATTTTTTGAGAAGTTATATTGTCTACTAGTAGTTATTCTTGACTTATCAATCAGTATCAATATTTTCTATAAATGTACTTTAGATATAAGGGTTATTTAAGAAAGTTGAATGCTTGTAAATTCCATGATTTTTTTACTAGTTATTACTATTATAAATATCCTCATTCCATAATAATGTAAATTTTACTTATTATAAAAAATAAGTTGCATCACTAAAGATTAATTAATTTCATAAATGACTATGGAAACTAGTCTTCTAAGCCAAATAGTGCCAAGTGATATGAATTTAGGATCCTATTTTGATGTAATCTTAGAATGAATATGCAAATTTTAGGGATGACAACTTTTTTCCCAAAATGGGGGAACAAAAGGGAGATGATGACTAAAATAATACATAAAATTGAAAACTTAATTTGAAAAACAGTAAAATGAATTTCAATTTATCATTTATGTAAATAATTTACAAACAATTTAACCAAATTCTTGAATAATTAGATATATATATGTATATCATATCATAAAATTATCACTTGGGATTGTGATTGAATTGGTAAACCAAAAATTTAAATGGAATCAACTACTTAAGTTTTTATTTGAAAAAAATCTAGATAAAATGATGCTTTTCAATCGAGTGTAGCCCAAAATACTTTTTCTTTCTTTCTTTTTAAAACCAATGTAGGGTATTACGAGTGGTAGACCCTAGTGTGGTTTGGGAGCAATACCTTGGATGTGTTCCTATCATGAGACATGATGGGATTGAGGGGTAGATCTCCCACCACCAAACCCAAATTAAGGCCTTTGATGCAAATGTCGCATGATACTCATTATAGGAATTCTAAGTATGTTTTTTATTTATATTTCTTTAAGGAAGACCAACTATTTGCCCATTTTAAGTTGGTTTTTATAAGTGGTAACAAATATAATAGAGGATTATCAAGTGTACTGAGATCAAGTAGTAAAAGTAGAAATTTACAATTTATTTGATTTATGGACATGTCAGCATTGGTAGAAAAATCAAACTTAAAGTCTTTGATTCTTATATCTAGTTGAAATTAAAGTTTTAAAAATGTTTAAAATAAAAAATTAAAAGTAAATAAAGAGGATAATGTAATGGTTATAGAGGAGTGGCTTTCTAATGATGGCATGAGGGGTGAAAATGAGAGTTATACAGTTAAGGAAATGGAAGATCGTCACTATTTTAATTATTCTCTTTTCTATTTTATTTTGCTAGCTTCCCAAGAAATAGGAATGAGAATTTAGAAATATTAGAAAATTTATAAAGAAAACAGTTTTAGCTATTGCATCTACTAAGACAAAAAATTATAGTCAATAAAACATATAGATTGTAACAATTATATTGGATAGTTAAGATATTTTATATAAAGAAAAATAGGATTTATTAAATTTGTTAATGAATGTATTTCTAATTTTTTTACACGACATTAATAAGTTCTCATGTGTTTATTTAAGGATTCATGTTTACAACTACTTGATAATTTGTTGATTTACATGTAAAATAATTATTAAGAATATAATGTATAAATATGTTTCAAGAAGAAACCTACCATAAACACAACTAAGATACCAACAATAAGACCCCAACTAACTACTAGCCCTGTTCCGCAAAGAGAGTTATTAAGTATATCCTTGTAAACTTAATTAAAGGTTATCCTATCAACATCCCAAATGCTACCAACAATAGGACAAATTGTGCCCTTGTTTAGAGCCTCAAAGTGGAAACTAATTCTGACATCAATAAATTTAAAGTAGTTGGGGATTTCCTCTTAATTATTATGTAACACGATTTACAGAATCATCTCCAAAGAAATTGTGGTGAGACTATCAACCATCCTACTGTCTATTATATTTGTTGAATAGGGGGCTTCATAGTTGGTCAGGAAACTATGAAAGGGGTGATTATCACACTTGAAGTTATACACTCCATTCATGATCATAAGATACCCACCATGGCGATAAAATTAGACATGGCCAAGGCATTTGACAAGGTAAAGTGGGATTTTCTTATGCAAGTTCTCCTGGCCTTTGGTCTTTCTAAGGATTAGTGTAAATGGATACTCTCATGCATTTAAAGGATTAGGTTCATAGTCATTGTGAATGGATCTACACCAGAAACATTCAATTCTACTCAATGGCTCAGGCAAGGAGACTTAATATCTCCATTTCTATTTATAATCATTGTCGAGGCATTAGGCTAGGCAATTAAAGCTCAAAACCAGTAGAACAGGTGGAGGGATATTAAATTCCCTTTTACACAAGACTATATCACCCATGCTCTTTTCGCTGATCATACCATATTATTCAGGAAAGCATTCTATGGATCTAGGCCAAATGCATAACTGAAACTATCTCATCATATTACAGGCTTTCAGGGTAGTCAATAAATTTGACAAATCCAAGGTATACGTTTTCTTCTCCCATCCCTTTGTTCAAAGAAGAATTAGTGACATCTTAGGATACAAAGCGGAAGCTCTACCAATGAAATACTTAGGCATTCCACTCTTTTTTGACAAGGGAAAGAAAGAAATCTAGAACCACATAGTAGTGTCAATTAAGAACAAAATCTTATCATGGAAAGGTAGGTGGTTATCTCTAGCAGGTAGACTAACTATGATAAATGTAGTCTTTGTAGCTATTCCCACTTATATATGATGTCACTTTTAGAGATGCCTTCAGTTATTCTTGCAGAATTGGAAAAGGATATCAGAAGATTTTTATGGCAAGGATGTTCAGACAAAAAATAAATACACCTCTTAGCTTGGCAGGAAATTTTCAAACTGAAACAGTTTGGTGGTGCTGGTATTCTAAACATGGAATCTCAGAATATGGCACTAGGCACAAAGATGGTCTGGAATATGTATAATAAACCTGATTCTAAAAGGGTAAGATTTATGGAAGCCAAATACTTAGATACCAAATATAGAGGCGAATCTTCATGGTTTCTAATCCACTAGCTAGTTCCAAAATGTAGAATTTCTTAATTAAAGTGAGAGAAGTCTTGTTGCCACACCTTACATGGCTTGTTCAAAGGGAAGATAAAGTATTCTTCTCGGAAGATTCCTAGAATGGTTTTCCCCTATTAGCTACAAGATCTGACCTAATGAAGCAACAAAATATTTAAAGTAGACATGGGGATCCAAAGTGTGCAATTATTGGAAGATTGAGTTGTCGGGAAAGATCTGCAAGGTGAATTGGAAGAATTTTGGGGATCTTACTATTCCGAAAAATTAAAAAAAAGAGACCTTGAATAAGATTCTTTCCCAAAGAACCACCCTTTATTTAGATAAGGAAGATTAAATGAAATGGATAACTGACACTTCAGGATCTTACACAGTGAATCAAGGCTACAAGCTCCTCTGAAAGGAGGATCGGTTTGAATGGCCCGTCAATTTGTGCTTGGGGGACGCTTGTTTACCCAAAGTAGGAGCCTTCACATGGTTGGAACTCCATAATATAATATTAACTAGGAAAAGACTGAATAAAATGGGAATATCCTCCTCCTTTCAGTGTGCATTATGTGGTAAAGATGAAGAAGCTGGAGATCATCTCCTATTAAACTATCCTTTCAATCAGGAATGTTAGAAATGACTGTTGCAATCTCAGCTGAGAGGCCCCCTTACCCAACACTCTTCAACTTTTCATTAGTTGGCCATCTCTATATATGGACTCTACTTATGCTAGCATTTGGGAGGTGAGTCTGTCATTAATAATATGGCACATTTGGAAAGAGAAGAACTTTAGAATTTTTAGAATGCAACCTTCCTCAATGGAAAAGGTTTTGAAGAGAATCGAAGGAGTGATTTCATAAGTGGTGATGGAAAAGGCCATGACGTGCGCCAATTCAAATTGCAAATTTACAAATTGGGATAGTTTTATCCTTAATAAGTGGTAGATGATTCATCCTCCACCCAAGCATGGCTCAATACAAAACATGGCTATAAAAGTGAATTGCAACTTGGTTAAATGGAAACCACCCATCACTCCTTTCCTAAAGATTAATTTTGATGGAGCGTCACAAGGAAACCCCCATCACTTCATCAAGGGTTATGCTGTCAACATCCCCAAGGCTACTAAGAATATGGCAAATTTTGCCCTTATTTAGAGCTTCAAAGTGGCCATTAATCTTGACGTCAATAAATTTAGAGTGGTTAGGAATTTCGTCTTAATTATTAGTGTAATTTATAATTCTAATAGTATTAGCTATAAGTTCCAGAATTTGATCACTCGGGATCATTTTTTCAATTGTCATTTCAATTCTATTTCCTGTCAACCATTGCTATAGGGAAATAAATTGACCTATGGTCCTTCTTGGCAACATTTGTGCTATTTCCTTATCTAATGGAGAGAATTTGATCTTTGATAATACCCTTAAGTCGGACGGGCTAAAAACTTTGCTTTCTAATGATTGGTAATCACACTGAATATTTTTCATGCATTTTTCTTGGTAGCAAGTGTGGCGTATATTAGCATATTACTGTCATTTGTATTATTGGCTTATTAAATGGCGTGGAGCATGTTAATCAGTTTATGACCCATGATTTATACCTCTTCCATTTGACATAATGGAAATATGATTTCTATTTTGGTCAATTAGACCTCTGACTTTTTTTGTGGATTGTCATGTTATGTTTGTGGACATATTTGTTTCAAGGATTTCCCTATGCTATGTTGCTTTATGTTGTAGGATAAGCTCAAATTGGGCAAGTAGAGGTTATCGTCACTCATTTTCAGCAAATACAAAGCATTGGTGTGAAATTGTTAATATTCATCCCAATGTTGTTCTTATGATTTTCTTCATTAAGACTGTAGTTGTAGACGGAAGCATTTAAATAGTTGGTACATTGTAAAATGTCCTGACGAGTAATTGGTCAATTTTTCTTGAAGTTAACCTGAAATAGCAGAGTCGAAAGAGTCGAGAGACGGGAGTTGAAATAGTCACATTCGAAATATATTGAAGTCAAAAATTCTGTAAACAGCTAACACGACAACCTATTTGCTATTTACAGTGGGTGGTTGTAGACAAGGTGTTTGTGATTTGTAAAGATAACCATAATCACTCTTTATAATATAGTGTTTTCTCTAGAAAAGATGGTAGCATGGAGTATGATCATGATATAGGTGGTTGTTTCTAGCATTCAATTTGGTTCTTGTCAACTCAAATTCCTTTACATCTTTGATATGTAGTTGTGCTACCTTATCTACTTTGGAATAGGATATCCTAGTTCTTAGTTCTTTCTAGTTTTTGTTGAAACTCTTGTGGTTTTGTGGGTATGCCTTGTTTGAAATGTTTGCATTCTTCTTGTATGCAATATTTTGTGACTTCCTTTCTCTATTTTAATGGCCCGCTAATGGTGTTTCATTGTTGTTCTTTATCTTCTTTTGTTAGAAAATTTTTTTCCTTAGTCTTCAAGTGTATCTCTATAGTCAAATGAGGCTCATTTTACCTTAATTTATTTATCCAAAACTACCTAATTCTTAACATTATTATTTTTTTAATAATATTTTTAGTATTTTCAATAATTTTAAAAAATTGAAAATGACTTGGCTATTTTTCTATTGGTTACATTGTATTTTTATATCCTATGGTATAATTTTTTCATTTGAGCTAAGTATATCATTTAAAACATCTAGTCAAATCTATTTATTTCTTCTTTATAACAATGCATGTTATTAAATTTATTAATCACAAGTCTAGTATGGCATTTAAGCAACATATGTAGCTTTGCTTAAGGTTAGACTAATGGTAGAGTTAGACTAATGGTAGAGTACATATAGATGCAATGTGGGCATTTAATTACAAAATAAATACTTAAGTAAGTTCAATTGAGTGATGATTGTGAAATAATTTTATTCCAATGATCTATAATAATACCCTATAGTTCTTTTTTTGGGCAATAATAATATGGGGAAAATCTTTAAGGAAGATACCATAATGAGGTTTTTACTCTACCAATGCTCATATTACTTTTACACAATCTTTTACATCTTACCTGCATTTATTGTAGCATTGGATATGTCACTTAGCTTGTGGGTGCTCTCTACCCACTTTAAATGGCCTCAACTTTATGTTCCTCCATAACTTCTGCTATTGGAGTTGAAGGCTTGACAGTGACTTGCAATTGCTCCTTCACTCAAACATCCTTGGAAGTTTGTCCCCAAGGTGTTCCATGAGGTATATCCCCTAAAACACCTCTAGATGCTACTCTTCCTATTCCTGAATTTGATAATTCTTGCAAATGGCTAGAGAATTTCATGTTGATAGGATAGTTTTTGGGTAGAGTCCCCCCTAAAAGCATGCTTAGAGAATGGGTCAACAAGCTCTGGATCCCAAATGGGAGCCAACTTGATGTCATACAAAACCTTACCAAAGGTTTTTTCTTTTTCATTTCACCAAGGCCAACCATGCTCATGCTATTCTCAACTAGGGCCCTTGTCTTGTCCATTCCTCCCTACTTTTTTTTAAACCCTAGACCCACAACTTTGTTGTTTATAATGACAAGGCTGTTTGGATTCTTGTATGGGTTGAATTCCCTAGTCTACCCTTATCTTGATGAAATTTTTTGCAACAAATTGCCTCTTCCTTAGGCAATGTAGTTTGTGTGGAGCCAAAAAGATTTAATATGTCTCACCCCCGGGTGAGTGCGAGATCATAACGGGCAAAACCTTGGCAATAGAGAAAAAATTGCTGGATGAAAAAGTGCTAACATTTAGACTAATATTTAGATTTTGATGAAAAGGGTGTTAATATTTCTAGCTCAAATATGGATTCCCTCCAAAAGTTCCTTGGGATTACCTCATATTTCGGAAAGTGGGAGTCCCAAAATTTGCCAAAGAAACATGTAAAACCACCTATTTAGTTTTATCCTGAAATTTTCCACAATTTCATCCTTGAAGCAGACATAATTTTTTGTAACTAAATTTAATAAAATGAAAAGGGTTTATAGAGGAAGCTCTTAAGATTATAAAAATATAATATATGCCTCATAATAATTTTAATAGGTAATTATTATTAATTTTCTACATACACTATGTGTGATTTCCTGATGGATATACATATTGAAAAACATCCATAACTTTCAACATATTAATTTCCTTTTTTAAATCCAAAAGATGCGTCACATTGTAGGATTTATGGGGTATACATTAAAATTTAAATTTTTTTATTTTCAAATATTTTTTACCCAGTTAGGTTGGCTGGAAAATTAATTTTTAATATTTTAAAAAGTCACAGTAAAAAATTCATAAATCATTATTTATTTACTAAAAAAATATAAAAAAATATGTGTCACATCCATTCATGTGTCCTTGACTTAAATCCACATAATAGAGAAAAAATATTGTTTTTTTCTCATACTTAGGTTGGTCGAAATGACACCTACTTTTTACATTTTGCTAAAAATCTTAGTAGTGCTTCACTGAAATATTCAATTTTCACCAAACTATTTTTAAAATTAAAAAAAAAACATAGTAGCCCATAAACTACACTTAATTTATTACAACATTAGTTACTACCTTATTTCTAGATTGTGTAGATAACTCATTCAATTTTTGACATGAAGTTACTTAAGTCTGTTTTTCACATTTACATTGCCATTTAGGGGTAGTGTTTGGCCCATCATGATCCTGCACTTACCCCCCCATCAATGGATTTGCATTGAGATAGACCTCTCTATGGAGCTCAAGGAGTTCATAGACATTCAAGTCAGACAAACTCGCTACTCTCAGTGAGTTCAGTACATCAACCTTCCCAACACCTATTATCAGTGCCAATCCTGTGAATATAAAATTTGACATTACCATTTGGTTTCTCTGCATGCAAATCGCTATGTTCAACGCTTTTCAGGTCCGACATCACCTACTAAAAAACAAGGTCGATCCATTGTGATCAATAGGCTCAATTAGAACTTGGGTTGTTCTAAGCCTACTCCTAAACCCTTTAGTTTGGGATCCCATGATTCGAAGCCTGCTTCAAAAGCATCAATGGTGGAAAGTCATCCATCTCCCCTTCCGAGGAGTGATCTAGAGGGACAAATGTTATGAAATCCTCATGAATGACTATGGGGATCATAGTTGCCAGCCTCTCAGCCCTCTATTTTTCCCCTCCTATTTGTCAAAAGAGGCATCTGGAAGTTTGTGCTGATGAAATCATAGGTTGCTTTGCACAGCTTCCAAATTGGAAGTTTTGATGAAGACAATGTGTTGTTACAAAATAGTTATTCATCTCTTGATGAGCTTGATAATGAGTAAATTACCCATGACCATTGTCAATGAATTGTATCTCATGGAATGTTAGAGGTATTGCAGACCTCTCATTGAAATATCTGAATAGAGATGCAAGGGATCAATTCTTAGATTTAGAGTACTTTTTTTACTTTTAGCTTCTTGTCATGTTATTTGTCTAGCTAACAATTTTCTCTATAGTAACCATGAAGCTAGTCATGGAGGGGTCTTCATCTTCCTCTCTCTCACGTGGCATTAGTTATTGGTTGATCATGGATGTGACCCCACTCAATGGGTAATATAGATGCTTTTCAACATCAACAATCACTCTTTTGGAGTTATTAATGTTTATGCTTCCAATGATGCCATGGAGAGATCTTCTCTTTGGAAATGGATTGTTCATTCTAAGTCAGCAGCCACTTGGGTATTGTGTGGGGATTTTAATAGAATTGAGTGTAGTTATGTAAAGTATAGTTCCTTACCTAAGTAGTGGATAGCTAGTGAAAGAGAATCTTGGTTTATTATGTGTAGTAAATTGGGTCTTTTTGATCCTAATGTTGGCCACCGACAAGATATATCACCATAGTACATGTGGAGTAATTTAAGGGAAGGTCCTAACAGAGTTTTAAAGAGATTGAATTGAGCATGGATTTCTACCCAATCTTTCTTCTCTTTTCCCAGTTGTTATTCCTTTCCAATCGAGCCATCATTGGACCTTTTCCTATCAAACTAATCCCCAATATGGTTTTGCATTGATTGGACCACTTCCATTCCCAAAAAAGTGAAAATGTAGTTTTTCCTTAACACCTCTCTCCTTTAGCATAAGGCCACGACAACCCATATTGAATGTTTTTGGAACCTTGAGCCCCATGCCTTGCATGGGACCAACTAGATAACTTGGTGGAGTGATGCTATCACTCACACTTCATTCTTTCTCCACATTTATGGGAGATAGATAGCACATTACCACATCCACTCTTATGAAATCACCACCAAAGATCTCTGCTCCACCACCACTAGTTTGGAGGCACAACCTTTTGATACTGCCACTCAGCTTCAGGTGGTGCAAC